>OZ025290.1:257173946-259810612 GCA_964019185.1 Maratus speculifer
GGGGGCCTCAAGGATCTTTTACCAGAATGTTTGTAAAGTAATATTTGCCTTATTTAATGGAAAAAAAAAATTAATTTTAAGCTATTGCAATTAGTATTTTACAAGTTTTCTGGTCAAAACCATCTAAAACCTCAGGAATCCCCTGATGCGTACGAATCCTGTTTTAATTAGAATGTAAAAAAAAAAAAAAAAAAAAAAAAAAAAAAATGCGTTATGTAACATTTAATAGAAATTTTATTGCGCAGACTGTAATTTGTGATTGTTCATATATGGCTCAGTTAGTTTATATGACAAAATGCAACACTGACACCAGGAATTTTAAGCAGAACTTTACAATTATAATGTATGTGAAGAAAAAATTTTACGCATTATGAAAAAAATATGCTCATAAAACCTGGTGTCAGTCAGTCATTTCAATATTTTAGCAAGTGAAATACATGGCACATGAAAGGATTAACCCCAGAATTCAGGGATAGCCTGAATATTCTACTTGAGATTGAACAATTTCTAAAATTATACCCCAAACTCAACAAACTACCAGTATTTTAGATGAAAAAAAAATATTTTTTTATGCAAATTTTGCTGAAATCGCCTTCTGAAATTAGTTCTAACGCAAAGAATCTAGAAACCTACCATAAATTTTTGAGCATCGAAATCTGATCACTTCAATTGACTCATTAACTACACTGTCGAAAGAGTCACTCATGTTTGAAGCAATATCTTGACAATAAATCTGATTATTGAAAATCATTAAACAATTTGTAACGAATAAAGATTAATTAACCCCTTAACTGCTTAATTATTTTCTGTTGAATAAATTGAAAATAGCGGAATCACACCACTATTATTTAAATAGAATATTCGTAAAATTTAGTCTAAACTTTTACACCTTTCAATGGTATGAAAATTTTCTTTAAAATAACAGTGATGTCAAAAAGCTTTATATGATGCAATAAGCAAATTCGTCTTGTTCGAACGGCGTTCGGGCAAACCATTTAAGAGTTTAATAGACAAAAAAATATAAAATATCATGCATAAAAACATTTAAAATAGCGATAATGCAGGGCTACGAATTTGACTTTCATTTTTATTCAGAAATTTAGTGTTCATACTAGAAATAAAGAATAGTATTTTATGCTTTTTTTTTTTAAAAAATGACAGACATTTAGATATCATGAAAAATAAAAATTCCATTTTCGTAATATCCAGTATGAATTTGAAATGATGGATTAAATTTGGAGATCAAACTAGCAACTCTGGTATAGTGTCTAAATTGTTTACTTAAATTATTATCAAGAATTAATTAAAACGGTTCCCTTTTTTGATAATTGATTTATGATAACTTAAAAACATCATATTGTCACAGATAACACGAAACAGTATAAAATTTCTATGTATCAAGCACAACATATAAAGTGGGATGAAAAATGGATTACAAAATTCTTTCTCTACATTCCTACAATAAAATTAATTAAAACGGGATAAGAAAAGGTCGAAATTGTCAGGGAAAATTTAGGAATATGAAACCTAGTACTTCATTACTGAGTTCACCAATATGTTTCCTTTTTTAATACAAAATTACTACCATCCTTTCAAAGTTACGTATAATGATTTTTAGTTTATTTAATACCAGATAATCTGTGCATGAATAACACAAAAATTACAGTAAAAAAATCTGGTAGGACCACTACAGCTACCACTGATCCGTTTTTTGAAATCAAGTGATTAAAAAAAATTCATGGCAGGATATTTGAAATTTATAAAGAGGGTTTTTTTAACGTAATCCAAACACGTACCAAGTGTAATGTCTGATGATGGTATTGTAAAACAAGCAGCCATGTTTGAAACCCTGTGTATATGAGGAATTCATAAAATAATATAAATAATGACATTATTAATTTTTCACGCGTGTAGTTAAATTTTCACAACACGGGTTACTTGACCCAACGAATGCCAAATTTGTTTGGATGGCTGGAAATTTATATAATTATCTCATCATATTTCATTTGCTTTGCAAGTTTTCCGGTGCAAATTTTGGTATACTATTTTTAAATCTTTCAAATCGCAATAAAATGTGTTTTAAAATTGTTGCACAAGAAGTAAGTATTATACAGGAAGTTCAGAACCTGCATAAAGATTGTAACAGTTGGGTTGTGATAGTTTTTTAAAATAGTATATCAGATATTATATGCATTTTTTTATTTCACTAAAGTTTTGCGTATTATGTGGTGTGTATATTATCTGTGGATCGAAAATATTTGTAGAAACATTGTGAAAAACATAAAATAGCCATTATTAATTCCTCAAAAAATTCTCGAAGAAGAAAGTTACTGTACCAAACGATTGGATATAATGTCTACTTTTAAATGATGTACAGTGGCGGATATATGTGAATGATCTCTGATCACATGATCATTTTGATTGGATACTGAAGACATATGATGCAAATAGGGCAGAATTCGGAATTAGCGGGTGCAAAAGTTTCTGGCCATTCGCCATTCCATAGTTTTTCTGTCAGTAAAGTGTTTTTTGGGAATTTTTGTGAATGAATCAAAATGAATATTGTTGTTTAAATTCAAAAATTAAAAGTTCAACAATTATTGACCACAAACTAGCGAGCTACGCCCGCTAGCTGGGCCACTTTTTCCAAACGAACCTCGATATTAAGCAATATATAATAAACAAAAAAATTCATTTAATAAGCAAGTCTTCGTGTTCGAATCCTCAGCACAAAAAAAGTAAATTAAAGAGCTATGGTTGTTATGCGCCCATTATCCCGTTAAAATATGTGATTTCGCACAGTGGGCGGTACGGGCCCATCGTGCGAAGCCGGCCCACCGGCGCTACGCGCCATGGTCGCCATTGTCCCGTTAAAAATATTTGGTTTTGCACGGTTGGCGCTGCGCGTCCATAATACATTTTCTCGTATTTTTTGGATCATCAGAAGCAGACTTTTACGCAGATTCTGAATATGTAATCAGTTTTTTTCTACTTTAAAAACTGTCTGCATGATGGTTTAAGAAAAAACGCGCAAAAAAAGTTTGTTTATTAAAAACTGCAAAAGACTGCTATTAAAAAAAAAAAATAAGTAATTTCATTAATATCACAAAGAACATAACTAACAAATAATTTTGGCAGCTCGTTTTCCGTTTGTACTAACAGAAATTAGTATTAATCGCGTAAATCTTAGGTTACACAATATTCGTGTATGCTACCAAAAAGAAAAAGTATCAAAATGAGCTACAACGATTAATACTCACATACAGAATAAATATATGAATAGCCAGTTACATCTGAGATCCTCAAAATATTAATTAGCAACACTATTACCTCTTAGTGAACATATCTTGCTGTGCTTAAATAGTTGTACTTATTATATTAATTAAACAGTGTTTAATTTTTTTTACCAATTACTTCTTTTTCTCTTATACATTCTTTGACAAATTGACGGGAGAAAAATAGGTTTTCGGCTGTTTCTTCTTTTAGCCAAAGGGGAAAAGTTCCTGTTCTTCACCGCAAGGTAGCGCAGTGTTCTGCAACAGAGCTCCGTGAGACCTGTTTGGGAAATAAGACGTTTTCCGTTCCGATTCCCGACCGGTTTATTAATTCATAACTTTTTAAATTTTGGTCCCACGGTCTCGAAAATGCCCGAAATGACTTTCCCGGAATTTTTTGAATCGAAAGACACCTCTCGCGACTTCCAACTCGCCCGCGTTGCGAACTGTAATCGGCTTCAAGCAGACAGACAGACATACAGAGGCGCACGGATTTTATTAGTATAGATGTGGAATTAATTTGTCGCTAAAGGGCCAATCTTCTCGTGAGCTTGCCGCAAAGATATCGATCTGTAAAATCTAGTGTGAATGATTAAAAATTATATGAAGATGATGATGGCTTTCAGGACTTAATCCGGAACAACCCAGAAAACGACTATTCTTGTGAACAGAATTTTCAGGGGAAAAGCAGTTGATGATTTGCATAAAAAGGCCGTTGTAATATCCCTCGATTTATGGATTGAAAATATTGCTGAAATAAGTCGGTCTACCCTGTGAAGATTCTGATGATGCAGAAATGTGAATGACGCAGAACTTTATGGAAAAATCGTTGTTTAAAAACTTTTTATATGTAAAAAAAAATTAACTTACACGACTGGCGTTTTTCAAGGAACACAAATTCTGGTAAAGTGAAAATGAAAAAAAAAATACTATTTCCATATGAATCGAAGTTCAAACTTTTTGGGAGTGATGGCAGACACTACACCCTATGACCTAAGAACAAAAGATAAGATTCGACAAATGTTATTTTACAATTAAGCATAGCGGAGGACATGTGATGCTGTAGGAAGCATTTTCTTCAAAAAGTGTGGACTCGTTATTTGAAATCCGCCGCAAGATGAATGATGTATGAGGATATCTTCCAATATCGTTTTCTGATTTATTAGAGGTAATATCGTGATCGCAAAAACTTGTTTCAACATGATTACGACCCAAATAATGTATGCAAGTTCATCAAACAATGACTTTCGCACAAAAAAATGCTTTTGAAATGGCAAATCCAAATGTCCGACATGAATTCAATAAAAAATCTTTGAAAAGAACTTTACAAACATATGCGGAACTACTATAAATATTCTAAATGAGCATAAAATTTCAAAAAAAAAATTCCAGAAGTGTGGAAAATACTTTCCATAGACTATCTTCAAACGTTGATTGAATCGATGTCACGTAGCTGCGCCGCAATACTTATTACAAAAGATATGGCGATAAAATACTAATTGTAGATGTTATTGATCAGTGATTTTTCTATTACAATACCATTTTTTTAAACTTGCGAAGCTGGCCGGAAACTTCTGAGAACATGCGTTTTCTTTTATACTTAATTTTGTCAATTAAATAAATAGATATTTTTTTATTGTTCCATAAATAAATTCCAACTAATTTGTAAATAAAATGTATAAGTATCACTTTGAGATTCCTATACACATGGATATACTTACAAATAACTAAAACATTTTTGCTGCCTGGAAAATTTTGATCACAACTGTGTATAAAAATTGCATAAGAGTGTACTTACACATTAAAAGGAAACCTAACTTTGTTTTTTTAACAGCAATACCCAATTTTGACACCATAAATGAACTCTACTCCCGTCAATTACACACAAAACAAATTTTCATACAATTCTTACGAAAAATTTCCGAGAAAATAATTATTTTTGAACGAGCATATTTTAGGGACTATATCCAAATTGAAGTTCGGTACCAGTGTTCTTGCTGACATTTGGCCAACGTTAGCAATTTGGCTAATTAAAAATTAAAAACATTCGCCAAATGAAAAAGTATTAGCCAAATAGATTCGCCGTGTAGCACAAAAAATTATCTTTAATGTACCCCTTTTTTAGGTGCGTTCGTAATTATGTAAATACGTAGCACCTATTGTTGTCGCTCAGTCCGTCCGTCTGCCCGTCTTTCTGTCCGTCTGTCCGTCTGTCTGTCTGTCCGTCTGTCCCCATATAACAACGCAAAAACTACCCAACCGAATCGTATGAAATTTAAAATACATAATTATAACATAATTTTGTCGAGTCATTTCAAATTTTATGAAAATCGGATGGATGGATCAATTACAGGGACATTCAAAAGGATTCCGTTACATTACGGTCAATAGGGTTTAAAACATATAATTATTGCGTAATTTTGTCGAGTCATTTCAAATGTTATGAAAATCGGATGCATAGATCAATTACAGGGACAATCAAAAGGATTCCGTTACACTACGGTCAATGGGGAAAAAGTTTCAAATGCATTTTAATGATGTTACACTCATTCGAACATAATAGAATTGGCATGAATCTATGAAATATATACTAAAATATGCATTCTGTACAATCTGTGATGCAAAGAATTTTTATTATTAAATTACAGGGCCACACAAAAGTATTCCACTATATAATGCTATACGGGGAAACATGGTTTGGTACGTGTTTTAATTATATTCAACTATTTCACATTTTATGAATAAGATATACGTTGCTGAAGTGTAATAAAAATTACTTCCTGCATATTTACAGAAACGTAAAGATTTCGACTACTATACTGTGTCCGGAGTACGCTCTACTATATCAGCAAGATCTGAATATTTTTAAAACTTCGTTATCGTACGAACGCACCTCATTTGCTACGTTCACGTGCAATTTCCAACTTGTTTTAATATATTGTAAAATAACTTTCTCTCCTAAAATAACTACTCTCTAATAATTTTTAATATATTCTAAGTTTTATAACTGCGACAACGATTGTTATTAATCTAATTTCAAATTTCCTCTACAAATATGTTAGAAATATGTATATATGCATATGTATGAAAAACGAAAAAGAAAAAAAAAGAAAAATCAAAAATTGAGCGCTAGCAATTTGGCGAATGTAATTGCTTGTTTACTCGCCAAATGAAGAATTTAGTCGCGATTCGGCGAAATGGCGAGCGACAGCGAGAGCACTGTTCGGTACTCCATTGTTGACAGACAGATCTCCCTTCTTGATGAAGACATCTTAGGCGCCACTCAAGCTGTCATT
This sequence comes from Maratus speculifer, assembly GCA_964019185.1. NCBI lineage: Eukaryota > Metazoa > Arthropoda > Arachnida > Araneae > Salticidae > Maratus > Maratus speculifer. The sequence continues at coordinate 257,180,518 of OZ025290.1, forward strand.
GAAGACAGCTAGATTGCAAGATAGTATAAAAAACGCTTCAAAATATCTCGTCATTTCTATTGTAGACGGTCTCTTAACCCTTTGCGGAGCAGAGCAAATTCATTGCTTAAGTGTTGGAATTAATGAATGACACCCCAATTTGAAAACAACTTTATTTTTAAATTAATAAAAAATCTATAATTCAGGTATTCAATAAACCATAATTTTTTAAACCTAAATTCTGGTGCCAATGCGGCATTTGGGAATTAAAATTAAGTGGTTTCATAGATATACATCCGCGCCTTAAGGGGTTTGACTACCATTTTACCGTTTTTAAGCATAATTTGAAAACTACTTGAAGAAAAAAAATTTTTTTTTAATTCCCATAAAGCAAGACCCAGTAAATATAAATCAATAAAAAAATTGTTCGTTGCAATTCATTTTATCTAATGTTAATTTAATAATTCATGTCAAAAATTGAAAAGAATAAAAATAAAAATTCAAAATATTTATTTTTGAGTACTTTCGTATTATTGCTACATAAAAGATTATTGCATTCGGAGTATAATTTTACGAGATATTAATAAAAATTTGAAAATTTAATTTAACATTAGAAGTACTAAATTTTGAATATTCATAATTCAAAAACATATCATTCAAATAACTTGAAATTTGGTGGTTGGGTACAGTTTCAATTGAAAATTTCAAATTTATTGTTAAAATTTTGTATTGCCATTGAAAAGAATGAAGTGTGGGTTCGTTTTAATTTGTAGATGGTCAGTTAAGAAAATTTTATATACATATTTAAAAGTAGACTTTGTTTCCAATTGTTTGATATCAGTAACTTTCTTCTACGATAGTTTGTTGAGGAGTTAGTAGGAGTGTTTACTAATCTTTTTCCACGACTGTGTGTACATAATCCATAGGACCCCAACAGGATACTAACTATATGGCTAAAGGTGACCGGCCACTTGCGATTTTAGACATTCTGTTAAATAGGAAAAAATACACGAGGAAATATCTTGAAACTCCAGGTGTGTAAAAAATCATATATATTATAAAGCAATAAGTCTCAAAACTTCGGCTAGAAGGATTTCAAAAACTAGCCGGTGGATTTTTTTGCAAATTGTGTCATCCGATAGAGAATATTCCTTCGGTGGTTTATGAGTCAAATATAAAGGGACAACTATGATTTTTGGTAATAAATTTCCTATTTTATTGATATTTTTGACGGAAGGATTGCAACAACTATTTTTTGGCGATGATTACCGTTTATGAAAAAATTTAAATAGCTATCTCTCTTGGAAAATAATATAAACATCGCGGGGAAAAAACTGTTACTTATTTGATTTTAAAAAATTAAGAAAGAAAGAACAAAAATTAGTTGATGAGAAGTAATAGATGAAAAGTAATATTATGAAATGAAAATTTTTATTTTAAACATAAAAAAAATATTCGTAATGGTTAAAAATTGATTCAGTGTGAAAGAAACTTTTGAATGATACAATATTTGGCTATTCATCTCTTTCGCACCAGGTTAAAATAAAACAGCATCATAAAAGCTTCTTTCTTTTTTCTTTTCTTTCCCCCCCTTTTTTAAATATTTTTTTGTCTAATTTTTTAATTATGCATCTTACAAAAGAAACTCGCAGAATTAATTGTAAAAATATCTATTAGCGTTAATTGTACGTTATTTGTTTAATTGGTTGATTGAATTTACTTTTGTCGGATAACAAAGCGATTTTAAGCCAAATGAGCTTAAGCGGGAGCAATGTTCGTAATAACTGTGTTCTCTCCCTCCCTCTTTCTCTTTTTTTTGCGTAAGAGCATTTTTAGGATAAATTTTTACATTTGATGTAAATATATGTATAGCAGTTAATAGCATAAAAATGGATTATATTATTTAAATTTTAGTGTAAATGTCTTCCGCATACTCACATATTATAAAAGAATATAATTGCAACATTTTAAAGTTTTTTTACTATACTTTCTAGACAAACATGCCGTATAAATATCGATTATACTATTTTTGCAAACATGGAAATTTTGGCACAGATGTCATATACGCACCGAGGCATCTAACTGGCGCCAAAATGGCGTTATTTTGCCTGATATACAGGGCTCCCAAATGGTCCGCGAACTGAATATCAGAATTTTTTTAGAGAAATTTTCTTTTTATATTTTTTTTTGCAAATTCTCAAGTAACCACGGTTGGAAATTGATTCCAGCTCAAACGTATTATGAAATTTTCTGTTAAAAAATACTGATGTTCAGTTCGCGGACCATTTGGGAGCCCTGCTGATATGGTATACCAGCTATAGTTGTCTATGTATTAATAAGTTGTTTATTGACTTTTATTTTTTTTTAATATAAATTGTTTTGTTCTATAGTTACTTTTTTACTGATTGTTATTTCCTTTTACAATAATAGAAAACAATAATAATAGTAAAATATTCTGCTTTGGTATTCTAAAAAGAGGAATTTTTTCCATTGGTGTTGAAAGAAAATCGTGCCAAACCCGGTTCGTATATAATGTCTGTACCGGATTTTTTTGTGAAATATGTTATATTCAAATGTAAGTTGAGTACCACTTGATTATCATGTTGATTAATTTTGCCAAACTATTCGTAAAATTATGCAAATTTATGTATATATATATATATATTAAATAACGAAAAAACAGATATATTAATAAAACGTAAAAAAATAGAAAATCGAAATAAGAAATCGAATTTAAAATCACTTGATGACGTAAAAAGTACGTTTATCGTGTGCAATGCCAAGTGCATGTGACATTTATGCTTATCCATTATTCGCATTTAATCTGATATTGTAGCATTAGTTTTTTGGACGACTTGATAGTAAAGTAGTATCGTAAATTCTATAAACAATTGTTAATATTATAAAAATGGAGTTATATAATTAAATTTCGGTGCAAATGCACATACCTACGATGTAAATAAAGGCACAAATGTCATATGTGCACCACATTGGCTCGATTATTTTTCTGAGATCAATTTGGCGAAAACTTCGTTTTTAAATCCCAGTTATATTTATATTTTTAAATTATTTCTATTACTTAAAATTTAATAAATTTAAAATCTATCACTTTAATTTTTAAATTTCTGTTGTGATAATTCCTCATTTATCTACGAAACTCTACTGTAAATGATCAACTAACATATTTGTTTCGTAAAAGCCCAAATTTTGTCGAATGCATAAGATGATACAATTCAGTGGCTTTCTTATCGTTTTCAGAAATGCGAACGAGAATTCGAGTTGAAGATCCATGTTGCTTTAAAAATCGCATTTAAATTCAGTATTTTGTTTTAAAAAATAGATCAGCGTAGCGGGCTTAGCCTGCTATTAGTAGCATAAAACATGTTTCCGGAATACTTCTTTTTCCGAAATCCCATAGGAGACCATCAACAAATTAGCCCTTTAACGATCATAGCATTTTCATTGCTAAGATGTCGAAATAAATGAATGACACCGGTAATTAAGAACAAATATATTTCTAAACTAGCTGACCCTCCCGGCGTTGCCCCGGTCCGTTTTAGCAATATTAAACGAACTTGAAATTTGTATGATTTTATCATTAACTGGAAGCATGCAGAAATGCATTGTCTGAAATACGTCGCAGCTTACTTTGTGAAAAATCGGTTTTAAAAACAACAAATAATATTAAGCTCTAAAAATACTTAAAATGATCAATGAGAAACGCGGGAGGGAACATGTATCCAACGAGTGCGTTATTTTCGTGTTAAAGTGTTGATATTAACCCGTAAAAATCACTGTTAAATCACGTAACCAATTATTTTTTCCCATAGAAATCCCAAGTGAAATATTTTGAATTTCAAACTAATTATATCACTCTTAAATCCGACTATATCATGAATGAAATCGATACACCATGATAAAAGATTGGTATATATATTATAATTTCAGAGCCATTTAACAAAAGTGTATATTTTTAATCAAAGCATGCGTAATGTTGACTCTGTGGACAAATTCCTAACCGTAAACTTTTGTACCGTAACCATAATCTGTCTGTAACCTAACTGCGACTTAACAGTACCCTATCGTAACTTAAATATAACATAAATGTAACCTAGGCGTCACTTTATTGTAACCTATTCTTATTATAACCATCACATAAATGCAATTTAACTTTAACCTAACTTTAAATTAACCGTGATCTAACTGTAACCTAACGTGAAATTAAATAAAATCAAAGACTTACCGCAATGTAATTGCAACCCAACTGTTACCCAACCATTTATTGAGTTCATGTCCATGGAAATTATTTTGTCTTGTTCGGATTATGATTCATTAGAATATTTTCGAAGGGTTCAGATTTGGTTCGATTCAGGTTTCAGGTATTTTTTGAAATTCGATTTAAATGTTCGGGTCGGATTCATGTCCATGGAAATTATTTTGCCTTGCTCGGATCTAGTTATGTTTCTGTGAAATATTTTAGTCGGGAACAGATTTGGTTCAATTCAGATTTCGGCGTTTTCTTCAAATGGAATTTTTGGGTTCAGGTCTTCCTGCGTGTCCACGGAAATTATTCTGTCTAATTCGAATAAAGACATGCTTCACTGGAATATTTTTGTCAAGTTCAGACTTGGTTTAATTCAGATTTCGGATTTTTCTTCAAATGTAATTTTTGGATTCGAGTTTTCTTGCGTGTTTACGGACAATATTCTGCCTTGTTCGAATAAATACATGCTTCACTGGAATATTTTTATCAAGTTCATTTCAGATTTCGAAATTTTTTCAATGAAAATTTTTAGGTTCAGATTTGGTACATGTGCATGGAAATTTTGTTTTATTCGGATCCTGTTATGGTATTTTGGAATATTTTTGTCAGGTTCAGATTTGGTTCGATTCAAATTTCAGGTATTTTTTCAAATAGAATTTTTAGGTTCGAATCTCGTTCATGTCCACGGAAATTATTTTATCATACTCGAGTCTGGTTATGATTCTTTCTAATATTTTGATCGGATTCAGATGTGGTTTGAGTCAAATTTCAGGTTTTTTCAAATCTGATTTTTTAGGTTCGAGTCGGGTTTATGACCACGGAAATTATTTCGTCTTGCTCGGATCGGGTTATAGTTCTTTGGAATAGTTTTATCGGTTTTAGATTTGGTTCAATTCAGATTTCGGGTTTTTTTTTTCAAATGGTACTTTTGGGTTCGGGTCTTCTTGCGTGTTCATGAAAATTATTCTGTCTTGTTCGAATAAGCAGATGCTTCACTGGAATATTTTTGCCAAGTTCAGATTTGGTTCAGTTCAGATTTCGCAATTTTTTCAAAGAAATTTTTCGGGTTCGGATTGGGTTCATGTCCATGGAAATATTTTGTCTTGTTCGGATCCAGTTGCGGTTCTTTGAAATAGTTTTGTCAGATTCAGATATGGTTCGATTCAAATTTCAGGTATTTTTTCGAATGGAAGTTTTAGGTTGGTATCGGGTTCATGTGCACGGAAATTATTTAGTCTTACTCTAATCTGGTTATGGTTCTTTCGAATATTTTGGTCGGATTTAGATGTGGTTTGGGTCAAATTTCAGAATTTTTCAAATGGAATTTTTTAGGTTTGAGTCGGGTTTATGACCACGGAAAGTATTTTGTCTTGCTGGGATCGGGTTATAGTTCTCTGGAATATTTTTATCGGTTTCAGATTTTGTTCGGGTCACATTTCGAGTTTTTTTAAGACAATATTTAAGTTCGGGTCAGGTTTCATGCCCACTAAAATTATTTTTCCTTATTTGGATCGGGTTATGCTTCATTTGAACATTTTTATGGGATTGAGATTTGGTTCGGGTCAGTTATCAAAGCCATAGTTTTTTTTCAAACAGAATTTTTAGGTTCTGGTCGGGTTTATACTCACGGAAATTTTGTCTATCACGGATCGGAGTGTGGTCTGTTTTTTTCTGGTTGGGATCGGGTTATGTGTTAATTAGTCTAAACATTAAGTTTATAATCAATTTTGCTACTATTCTTTTTATGGCTATTTCTGATAAATAATTTACTTTGCTATTTCATAATTTACTATAGTGTATGAATCGTTTGCGGATTCGAACAATTGTACGCCAAACAGCTATGTTTTATTTTTTTAAACCAAATTAAAGCCATAATTTAATTTTGAATTGAATAGAATTCATTTAAATTTTATCAATGATTAAAAAAAAATTCCTAGAAAAGTGTCGTGTGATTTTTTTTACAGCAACACAGCTAATGACTCATACATTTTAATGTTCGAAATGCCAAAGATTTGCGTACAACCACACAGTAAAAAGAAAATGAGTGGAAGTATAATGTCTTGGGCTGACGCCAAAAATATAACCCTAAAATCCGCTATATTAAGTCCAAATAAGTACCAACAAAGCCATGTGCTTTGACACGCCGATCAATTCAAACTGGTTTAAACCCGTATTTCTTTGTTTTTTACCTTTTAAACTGTTATTGAATAGATGACTAAAATTTCGTTTAAAAAATAAAGTTTTGTGCCATTATTGACTGTAATACACGATCGGAATGCATAAAAGATACAAATATATCAATCATAGGCAAGAATTATGTGATTATTTTTATCATATGACTTTGAAATATCAATATAGAAGCATCATTTAAGATTTTGCTTGAAAAGGTAACATTCTTTCGTTAATGTCTTAAAATCGTCTGCACTCTGAAATCTAGATTTTAGACTAATATTTGTTATTTAAGTTTTCACGCATGATTTTAAAAGAATGTTTTCATAAATATATTTTATAGATTGATATAGAATTATTAATATGTTGTTAAATCATAAACATTTTTCATCTACGTTATAAAGTATTAAAAAGAAAAGAAAAAAAGAAAACTTTTAGTAATACGTCAAATCAAATGTTTTCAATATTTTATTTTATTTTATTTTGACATTTAATTATTTCGAATTTATCAATTTCAATTATTTTAAAAGCAAACATTTTTTTAAAAATAAATAATATAATAGAAAAAAGACCATTTTAAAAAATTACTATTTCTTCGTAAAATATACTTCAGCTGTAAATCATTTCTTTCAATTCGTCTTAGTAATACAAAATCCCTTCCACATGCTTTTGTTTGGGACATTAAAATTTGAGCGATAAATGGTTTAATATTGCAACCCTTTTTTCGGTTTACTTCACCACCACCTATCTTTTTCCTCCATGGTTTACAACCGCTGTGATAAAAAATCATCATTTAAAATGACAGTTTGCAAGTCTATGAATTTTAAAGGTCTATTTCAGCTTTTTTAATTATTTCTGCGAAAATTTTATGCACCCAACCAACCATAACTAAATGAAGGTAAAAAAAGAAGAAAAAAGGCGATTTTTTATGAGAGTGATCTTTGGAATTTAATTAATTACTCAGTTAATAAATAGAATTTCGAAATTCTGAAGCTCAGGTGCATCAGGAGAGATTTAAGGCTACTCCCAAAAAATTTTTGAGCCTTGTACATGCTGTAGATTTTGCTAGCCATCGCAGACACACACACACACACACACACAGACAGAGCGTTTTGTTCTTTTATTAATATAGATAAGAAAACGTGATTTTTCACATACAAAATACAAGGGATATTTCTAGATAAAAATACCGGTGTCAGTGTTGCGTATCGGAATTAAAATTTTGTGGTTTCGTGGCGAAACCAATGAACGTTAAAGAGTTAAACAAGAAAAAAAAAGAACGAAGAACTTTTGGATAACTTTGTGAAAACTAATGTAGCAAAAGCGTTCAAACTATGGATTAAGATTAAGTGGCTTGCTGTATTAAACATTGTATATTTTTATAAGGAATGTAATTACTCGAAAAAAAAAATAAGTTAAAAAAAAACAGTCCAAATTTTGACATTTTTTGCATATAATATGTAAAATTCTAAGTATAAAAAAATGTTCTTTTCAGAAAATATAAAAACAACATTGTACATAATATCTTGTAATTAGAATTAAAAAAATATAAAAGAAATTATAGAAAACTGCACAGGTTTACGAAATAATGCTTCACTGCGCATGCATGAACGGAATCAAAATATAATTTGCATAAAATCGGACGCATAATTCAATTACAGGGACAATTAAAAGTATTCTGTTATTTTACGGTCAATGGGGAAAAATTTCAAGTGTATTTTCATAGTGTTACACTCTTTCGAACATAATAAAATTAATATGCCTATATGAAGTATGTATTGTAATAAACATTCTGTGAAATCTGTGGCGCAAAGAATATTTGTTATTGATTTGCTGGGCCACACAAAAGTATTCCATTACAAAATGATATAAGGAAAACATTGTTTGATGCACGTTTCAATTATTTTAAACTATTTAACAATTTGTGAAATTGATATGCTATAAGTTATTTAATGTATCATAGAAAGCAGACAGTATATGCTTGGATATACAAAAGATTTCGACTACTGTACTGTATCCGAAATACTGTATACAATTGCATCAAGATCTGAATATTTTTAGGTGCGAATTATATAAAGTAGCGTATATGATATAGGTGCGTAATTATATAAATATGTAGCACCTATAGTCGTCTGTCTGTCTGTGTTTCTGTCCGTCCGTCTGTCTGCCCGCATACAACAGAACAAAAACTACCTAACTAAATCGTTTGAGATTTGAAATGTATAATTGTTGCATAATTTTGTCGAGACATTTTAAATTTTATGAAAATCGGGCGTACAATTTCATGACAGGGACAATCGAAAATATTCAATTACATTACGGTCAATAGGAGAAAATGGTTTCAAGTACATTTTAATAAAATTATACTCTTTCGAATATACCGTATGTACTCGTGTATAAGGCGCACTTTTTTTCCCCCAAAAATAAGGCAAAACTCCTAGGTGCGCCTTATACACGGAATATTTTTTTTACTCTTGGATGCAGACGAACGATATACATATGAAACAAGAAATTATTCAAAGAAGATATTAAAACTCGGAAAATGTTACTTAATTGAAGTATTACTGCATATTTTTTTCATTCCTTCCAGTTTTTATACAACAGTGCTAATGACATCGTCTAAAGGCTAATTACCAATTTTCTTTACCGTCACTCATTCCTATTTCCCGTCATTCTCTTACAACCCTAAGTTTAAAAATGCATTTCTGTCTTGTTTTCTGGTCTGGTGTAATTTTTGTTTCGCCTTTTTTTTTACTGAAATTCATTTGGTCATTTTTCATTAGCGTGTCAAAGTTATGGTGCGCCTTATATACGAGATTTAAGGAATCGCCATTCTTACTTGTAAAGTAGGGGTGCGCCTTATACACGCGTGCGCCCTATACACGAGTAAATACGGTAATAGAATTGACATGTATCTATGAAATATGTAGTAAAATATACATTCTGACAATCTGTAATGCAAAGAATATTTATTATTAATTCATAGGTCCACACAAAGGTATCTCACTATGTAATGGTATATGAGGAAACATTGTTTGAAGCGTGTTTGATTTATATTAAACTATTTCACATTTTATGAAATTGATATACGTGGCTGTTTAATACAAGTTCCTTTCTGTATAATAGAAAGAAGATAGTATTTTCAGGAACACACAAAAGATTTCGACCATTAAACAGTATCCGAAGTACTGTATACTATAAAACAAGATTTGGATATTTTTAAAACTTCGATATAGTACGAACAAACCTCATTTGCTACGCTTCACATGCAACTTCCAATTTGTTTATTTCTCTATTGTTTTAAAATTTAGAATTTTATTAAAACAAAATTTAAATGTAACAAAAAATATTATAAAGAACGCAATGTTTAGATATATTTTTCAAGAAAAATGGAAATGAACATGGAATTCCTTGTATTACAGAAATGTACAATCTTTATTCAAGAGAAAATAGTACTTCTTTTTCTTTTGATTAATGTTGGTGTTTATCCGTATAGTAACAATGTCTGACAGTCCCGCCCATGAAAGTTATTTATGACGTAAAGAAATTTTCTATTCAATGTCAAGCATTATTGCAAATATATGCGCTTTAACTAATCTTTACGGGAAATTAGTATGCGTGTCACGATTTCTTGTATAAGTAAATAACCAGAATGATATAATCCTCTTATAAACATAAAATTTAAACTTTCATAAACCATTAATGTATATTTGAGTAATAGTAACTGAAATGTGATTTTTTTATATATATAAACAATTTATGGAAATAGATATATGCAGATTTGCCAACCTCCGGCTTTTGTTAATTCATGAAAACTTACTTTGAACCAGAAAATTCATTTAATTAGAAGTGTCTATTATTAACTCGAAAGATCATTTGAAATTTATTTAGTTTCGTTGACTCAATAAATTTCTGGTTACAAGTATAATGGTTTGATTTTTAAAAAGCCGGAGGTTGGCATGTGTGTATATGGCATAACTGCTAAATGCTGTTTTGTTTGAAATACCAGTATTTCAAAAGAGAAAAATTCGCTTTCGTAAATTAACAGAAATTGTACTATAAAAAAAAGAAAAATACATTTAAAAAATAGTAGTGATCATAAAATAGGCGGTTTTTCGGTAGTAAAGTCAGGTCTATTGTTATAAAAAATAAATAAATAAATAAGCCAAGCACTGGAGAAAAATCTGTTAAAATGGAACCTCTGCAGCGGAATCGTGCTTTAGGCGGAAAAATTTTGGAAATAAAAAAATTGCAATACAATCATAAGAAACTGTAAACTTGCTAAGATAAATACATGTATAAAATGTAATAATTTAATGTATAAATAATAATATAATGTATATAATTTTTAATGCAAATTGATATTTTATGTTAACAAGTATCAGTATTGTGTAGTTTACTATCATTATATTAATGTTTATGAATAAATAATGGTGTTAACCACTTAACTGAATTGCCCGTACGCCGCCGTTCGGACAAGATGAATTTGCTTAATTCATCATTTAAATCTTTTTGACACCACTATTTTTTTTAATGGAATTGCATACTATTCAAAGGCAGAACTGTTTAGAATATATTTTAGTTTAAAAAAAGTGGTATGTACCCATATTTTCTATTTATTGCACGTAAAAAAAGAAACCAGTTAACACTAGAATGACGGCGAGGGGCCAATTTGGCCCCTACTAAGAGAATTTATTTCGGTTCGAACCATACATTTCTTTTAAAAATATGTTTAAGAAATAAAAGTAAAGAGGGGTTTATTAAATAAGTTAAACAATTATAAATAAATATTTTGGTGCAAAATATTTTTTATAAAAGCTGGGTGAAAATTTTCCATCTTTTCTAGTTTTAAGGGGTTAAGGTCACGTAGAACGAATGAGTAAAGCTATTGAGTTTTTAATCATAGGGCTAAAAAATATAGCTAAAAGATAATAGTGCTAGATGATTATGGACTATGGTGCTGGAAGGTTTTTAACCGCTTCCTGATTTGCCCGTACGTCATATGGGCAACGTGTTTTTGCCAAACATGATTTATTACTCCTACTAGTAAATTTTTATTGTAAAATTTGCATTATTTATTCCGAGAATTTTTCTGATTCAACTAGATAAAAGTTTCCTTTTTAAAACAAGTTGGAAATTGCACGTGAAGCGTAGCAAATGAGGTGCGTTCGTACGATAACGTAGTTATAAAAATATCACTTTCATATACAGGGTGCGTAGTCATCAAGAAACTTGGAGGATTTTAATTCTTTTAATACCAGAATTTTTTTAAAGTACTGGTCGTTACATCTGAAAAAGGATTTCTTTTTCGTTAAATAAAACAAATATTACATTATAAAAATTCTGGTAAAAGGTCCTTACAAGGTGCTTCCAGACTACGCACCCTGATATATCAATCTCATAAAACTGTAAATAATTACAATTAAAATGCACACCAAACAATGTTCTCCCTATACCATTATGCAATGGAATACTTTTGTGTGGCCTTGTAAATCAATAAAAAATATTCTTTGCCCCACAGATTATGCAAAATGTCTATTATAATATCTACTTTATAGATGTATATCAATTGTATTACGTTCGAATAAGTGTAACATCATTAAAATGCATTTGAAACATTTTTCCCCATTAACTGTAAAGTAACGGAATACTTTTGATGGTCCCTGTAATTGATCTATTCATCCGATTTTCTTAAAACTTGAAATAACGCGACAAAATTATGTAATAATTATATATTAAAAATTTCAAACGATTAAAATGCATTTGAAATTTTTTCCCCATTGACCGTAATGTAACGAAATCCTTTTGATTGTCCCTGTAATTGATCTATGCGTCCGATTTTCTTAAAATTTGAAATGACTGGACAAAATTATGTAATAATAATATATTTAAAATTTCAAACAATTCGGTTGGGTAGTTTTTGCGTTGTTATATGCGGACGGACGGACTGAACGACAACAATAGGCGCTACGTATTTACATAATTACGAACGCACCTAAAAACTGGTGGTAAAAGATTAAAAATTCTGTAAAAGACGTGAAAAAAATAGGTATTATTTAAAGTTTTTTTTTTTTTTTTTTTTTTTTTTTTTTGATTAGTTAAGTGGTTAAATAATATATTTTATCTTTTTTGCCTAAAAAAATAGAAATAATAATAATAATAAAATAAAAAATAAAAAATAAAAAATGGGTTTTTAAAATTTTTAGAATTTTTAAACGTTTTTAGTAAAATATTATTAATTTTATTACTTTTAAGCGGAAATGAAAATTGCTTGTTATTATTCTCAAGAAGTATTTCTGACATCACAACACATTTTAAGGTAAAGTGATACATTCAACAGCTTTTAGAAAAGTATACCGAACGGAGATATAGTTCAAAAAATGCGTAAAAGGTTATTTAATTTTTGTAAATTAATTTATGCATGAAATTAATTTTTTTATCTATATGTAGAATACAATGTCTATATTTACTGTACAAAAAACTTCATTTCTCCCTGTATTTTTAAGTAAAATGCATGTACATGTTATTTTTTTCGCAAAAACTGTTTCGTTTTACTTTGCGAGATGTTCCACGAGCTTTTAGAAGGGGGGGGGGGGAGGCACAGTACATTTGAAATCATCGATTGAATTTTGAATAATATTGTGATATATGTGGTGGCATAATACTTAATAACAAATGAAATAAAATGAAAAAAAATGTAAAACGGTCTGTTTCATTAAAATTTAACCCAAAAAATTAACTTTTTAAAAATCCTTACTATTTTTATAAATATGAACATTTGACTTCTATTTTATTTCCACATTTATTAAAATATACTACATAAAACTGCGTATGGATTTTTAGATGTATGCATAGGTGCCAACCTGACATAGATTATCCGTAATGCGTGCGTTAATTTGACCCTGGTTTAATCAGTTCCGAACCAGAATTTTTTCAAAAAAAAAAAAATAAATAAAAATAAAACTAAGCATGTTCCACTAACAATCCTGAAATTAAATAAATAAAGATTCATGAAATATATTTTCTGGTTTGAAATAAAGTTAACCTGGGTCAAACTAATCGAGGTATTACGGAAGATTAGTTGAAAATTGGCAGCTATGTGTATGGGATTTTACATTCAGGGATGAGAATTTTCCACGTTTTTTCCCACCAGTGCAATCTTAGAGAAAAAGTTATTTAACTCAATCGAAAAATGCTGCGATTTAACAGAAAAATATTTTCTCTAATATTATACTGGTATGTAAAAAAGCAGAAAAATATCATCCTTATACATTTAATATCGATTTTTTTTCTCTTGTATATCAAAAAATGAAGGAAATCAACTAACTCTCAATCTAAATATCTTTTAAATAATAACTATAAATTTGAATGTTAAATCCATACACAAAAATATGCAATACCCCATGGAAAAAGAATATTATTTACTTAATTAAAAAGTGGTACCGTAAAATTTGTATATGTGACGCTGCTGTAAGAAGTTTAATAATTAAATTTTATTCCATGCTATTGTTTTATTTCAATAAACATATTTGCATTATGTAATCACATATGTAATCGATTAAATATGGAGTGAGAAATTGCTATTTAAAATTCATAGTATCTAGGCCTAAATATAAGTATAAAAAGTAATAAATATGCTTCTAAATGAAAATTTCGTGCAGTAGTGTTAAGTTGATTATTGGAAATAATTATTAGTCGCGTACTTACAAGTTGTGTATACTGTACAGATTTTTTTTGCATAGCGTTAATTACAGAGTCTGTTTTTGCTGTAATTATGGGGAATATTTCTACAATTTTCGTGATTCATATTCAGGTAATGATGCAGAGCAATCTAATTCTTTTATATGCAATGAATTTAAGCGTTGCATTTTAATGAATCGTAATGGTATATTTCAGAAAGAACATACGCTTTATTTACCAACGGAGAATGGTTAGAAATAATTATAATGTAATTTAGCAAAACATTTTCTCATTTTCTGTATAGAATGTAATAATTATTTGAAAAAAAAAATACAAATAGACACAAATTGATACATATTTTAAAAATAAGTGGAATTGTACTTAAATACCCCCAGCTTCAGTTATCAGTAATAATTAATAATTGTGAATAGTTATAGTGTAATTTATTAAAATACTAGGGGCGATCAAATGAAAAGGTACGAAACGTCCTAACTACCAAACCGGTGTAAATTTGTATATGCCGCTTTGGAATAAAGTAGTGAGACATCGAGAGATGTAATTGGAGTATCCAGCGTAGTTGTGAACATGTGTAAGCGCTTGTGCGTGAAGGGGGAGAGAAGCAGACAGCAAGTGCGTTCCGTCCAATTGACGCAGCAGTGCCTGTGAGGCCATCATGGCTTTCCCATTGCAAAATTCGATGATTAAAGATCAGCGAGGTGTTATCAGATTTCACACTGCGTCACACTTTGATTAGACATCTCGCTGCTCTTTAATTATCTGATTTTGCAATGGGAAAGCCATGATGGCCTCACAGGCACTGCCGCATCAATTGGACGGAACTCACTTGCTGTCTGCTTCTTTCCCCCTTCATACACAAGAGCCTACGCATGTTCACAACTACGCTGGATACTCCAATCGCATCTCTCGATGTCTCACTACTTTATTCCAAAGCGGCATATTCAAATTTCAACCGGTTTGGTAGCTAGGGCGTTTCGTACCTTTTCATTTGATCGCCCCTAGTATTTAATAGCAGAATTAAAAATTTAACTTACCGGTAATGCACACATACACACACAGAAAAAATCTTTTATCATTGTATATTATAAAAGTATGCAGAACAGTATTTAAAATTTCTTCTATTATGAAATTTGCCCAGACATATCAAAATTCATGATAGTTTACCAATTACTTAATCATTTTTAATGGATAAATTTAATTTAATATTTTTCCATGAAAGATAAACAAACACATTTCAGACTTTAATAATAAGAACTTTTCCTTTAAAGATCCTGTTAATTTAATTTCGTTCATTTAATGTTACCAATAATCAAAATTTCAACAAAAATTTCAACAATGTATATGTAACGTTTTTTATGTAGTGCTTATTTGATTTCACGCACGTAATAAAATTCGAAAATATTTTTTTCATTCATGATTTAAAAAAAGAAGAAGATTTGTTCATGTTTTACCCATTTTCTATTTTTTGCCTTTTTTAATGACAGTTTAAATAAAGCGAATTCTCTTGTTTACAAAAAATTGAAAAAATCAAACAATCTAAATGTTTTAAAAAGTAACGGACTAACGTGAAACTCACCTCAAACATTAGCGAATATCTAAAAATCTCAGCGAAAATCGATTTTTTCTGTTATATATCACAAAAAATTAATTGCATAAATACAGAATTTAATATCATTAGGTCATTTGGAAAGTCCTTTCTTCACCGGAAAATTTTATCATTTAATTATTAGACATTATTTCCGCTCACATTTTTCTTTAATGCTAAAAATAGCTACCAAAATTTTTTATATTTCTATCTCTGAAAAAATTTTCAGGCATTAATAATACTAGAATATTTGAAAAAATAGAAAAAAAAAAACTTTATGTTATCTCAAATTTTGTGTCATAAAATAAAGCAATGCAAACAATTTTCAATTTCTGGCTCTTATTTGGATTTCTAGAATAACAAGTTGGAAATTGCACGTGAAGCGTAGCATATGAGGTGCGTTCGTACGATAACGAAATTTTAAAAATATTACTCTCATATATCAATCTCATAAAATTTTAAATAGTGAATTACAATTAAAACGCTCATCAAACAATGTTCTCCCTATGCCACTATGTAACGTAATACTTTTGTGTGGCCTTGTAAATCAATAACAAATTTTCTTTGCACCACAATTATGTAAAATGTATATTATAATATGTTATTTATTGTTGCATATAAATTTTATTAAGTTCGAATGAGTGTAACACCATTAAAATACATTTGAAACTTTTTCCCCATTGACCATAATGTAATGGAATACTTTTGATTGCCCCTGTAATTGATCTATACATCCGATTTTCATAAAATTTGAAATGACTCGACAAAATTATGTAATAATTATGTATTTTAAATTTCAACCGATTCGGTTGGGTAGTTTCTGCGTTGTTATATGCGGACAGACGGACGGACGGTCTGAACGACCACTATAGGTGCTACGTATTTACATAATTACGAACGCACCTAAAAATGATCACCAAAGTGTCAATCAAAGCAATCCCGATGGTCAGCGATTTCCGGAAAAATTTGATTTTCACAAAATGAAAGGACTTTCCGAATGATCTAGTAAAATAGAAGTATTCGTCTTATTTAAATGAAGGCAATACTCGGCGTAATCTTATGGGAAATATCCGAGCTTTAACCCCTTGGGGACGAGCGTAAAAGGCTTAAGAATCCTTGTTTATCCTCACTAGTAAGTATTTACTATAAAATTTGTCTTATTTAATTGGATTATTTTTTCGATTTAATAAGGCACAGATTTCTGTTTTTAAAAGACGGTGACAAAACATTAAACACTTCGTAAAATAATCTCGTCGCGAAGGGGTTAAGACTCGTTTCCTGGGAAACTACTTTTCCGATTTTGATGAAATTTGGAATCTACTTGTTTGTTTGTTTGGTTGTGTTTATGACAGTTAATTTTCAGCAGGAGGGATATAGGCCCTAGAGGGTAGGAGGTGTCCTGCGTGTGGGTCTTTCTAAGGAAACCTTACCAGTATTTACTCAAAGGAATCCGAGTCACATTCACTAGATTATCAAGGTGTCAGACAGTTTTTTCTCTAGCTAAAACTTTTTATTTTAGTACAACGGCAATTTTACAAAAAAATTCAGATTTTTTAAAAAGTAATTATTATTTTTTAAATTGTCTCCATATACAATCTTACATTTTGCCGGTAGCCCTCCTCCCTCCCGCTTAAAAAAAAAAAAATCGAATTTAATCGAGTACTTTAGAAATTAATGTGTTTTTTCGTTGAAAAGTACAGTTTTTCAGAGAGCTGAAAAACTTAAACACTTCTAACTTGTGTGAAGTTTTGCACAGTTTGATCAAACATATCAATTAAAATACACATAAACACTTGGATAAAATTTAATTATATAGAATAAATGAGTGTAAAATGCTAAAATAAAATTAATGTGAATAGGCGTGGCATTCTCCCCTGTGTCTTCCCTTAACCCCTTCGCGACGGGAGCCTTTTACGAAAATTTTTAATGTTTTGTGACAGGTTTTTATAAACAGAAATTTGTGATTTATTAAATCGAGTAAATGCTTCGATTAAACAAGTGAGATTTTGCAGTAAAATTTTACTGGTGGGGAAAAATACGGATTCTTAAGCCTATTTGCGGCACGGATACGTGTCGCTCGTCCCCATGAGTTAACTTTTTCCGGCACACTGTGCCCAGTCCCCCCACCCAAGGATACCTAATTTTAATTCCAAACTTGCAAACGGCACAATAATATTTTACGAAAATTTTGCTTATATAATGGAAACTTAAATCAGGGGATTCTTAATTACAATAAAAGTCTTTTATAAAATCTGGTAACAATCGATATTTTTGTCATTTTACTAACACAATTTGTCCATGCCGGAAAGGGCTAAACACAGAATTTCTACAAATAGGTGGGAGTACCTCAAAGTTTCAATTCCAGAATACTTTTTAATGCCACTTCGCTCCCTTTTTTCAAGACAAATGCTTTTACGTATTCTGAAAGATCAGTTGCAAGAGAATTATACTAAGAAATGCATTAAAAAATAGTGGTGCGAGAAGAATATAAAAATAGTCGTCTGTAACAAAGTGTCGATATCCCCATGTAAATATATTATCATTTTTGTTCGAAAATGAGAAAGTAATAAATAAAGAATACTGCCCAGTTAAACTGATGGCATTGAGCTCACAGGCTACAAATACTAATTGTACATTAAAGCCTTATATTTTCAAGGGTTAATTCCGTTCGAAAAAAAATGAAGAAGGGGAAACAGCTCTCCCCTTTCTTCTTTTTTTATACTTAATCATTGAACCTCCTATTCTATCAAAGACATGCTTTATCATATAAAAAATCTATATCCAAAATTCAGAGCAAATGAGATAATTCTTAATAAAAACCCATTTAGCATTTATATAATTTAAAAGGAGTTATCCCCCTCTTTTATACTTAGCCATTAAACTTCCAAAACTATTCAGAGATTTGAACGAAATCTGAAAATTCTGCTTGAAAAACCCATTTATATAAATTAAGGGGGGGCATTAGAACCCCTGTTCCCCCTATTTATACTTATTCAATGAACACCTAATAACAGTCACGGAATCGCCTCATCAGAATGATCCTAATCTAAATTTTGAACGAAAACTTAATTCTGCATGAAAATCCCATTTATATCAACTAACGGGGGGCATGAGCCCCCCGTTCCCCTTCTTATACATATCGAATGAACTCCAAAAACTAATCAGGGAAGCGCCTTGTCAGGATATACCTACATACAAAATTTCAAGTGGATCGGATATTTTTATCATGAGTTATCGCGTTACGCACGAACGCACGTACGAACGTACATACAGAACGGGCGGGCACATAAGCTCTCAGGCTATGATAGCCTGTGAGCTAAAAAAGTATAGAATGTGTCATCTATGGGTATGTTTATTATTATTTTTTATATTATCAATGCTACTTCCATTTTATTGCAAGTAAAATTAATAAAAAAAACTACTAATTAGAATCTTTTTAGCTCACAGGCTATCATAGCCTGAGAGCTTATGTGCCCGTCCGTTCTGTATGTATGTGCGTATGTGCGTAACGCGATAACTCATGATAAAAATATCGGATCCACTTGAAATTTTGTATATAGGTATATCCTGATAAGGCGCTTCCCTGATTAGTTTTTGGAGTTCATTCGATATGTATAAGAGGGGGAACGGGGGGCTCATGCCCCCCGTTAGTTGATATAAATGGGATTTTCATGCAGAATTAAGTTTTCAAAATTTAGATTAGGATCATTCTGATGAGGCGATTCCGTGACTGTTATTAGGTGTTCATTGAATAAGTATAAATAGGGGGAACAGGGGTTCTAATCCCCCCCCCGTTAGTTGATATAAATGGGATTTTCATGCAGAATTAAGTTTTCGTTCAAAATTTAGATTAGGATCATTCTGATGAGGCGATTCAGTGACTGTTATTAGTTGTTCATTGAATAAGTATAAATAGGGGGAACAGGGGTTCTAATGCCCCCCCCCCGTTAGTTGATATAAATGGGATTTTAATTGAGAATTAAGTTTTCGTTCAAAATTTAGATTAGGATCATTCTGATGAGGCGATTCCGTGACTGTTATTAGGTGTTCATTGAATAAGTATAAATAGGGGGAACAGGGGTTCTAATGCCCCCCCCCCCGTTAGTTGATATAAATGGGATTTTCATGCAGAATTAAGTTTTCGTTCAAAATTTAGATTAGGATCATTCTGATGAGGCGATTCCGTGACTGTTATTAGGTGTTCATTGAATAAGTATAAATAGGGGGAACAGGGGCTCTAATGCCCCCCCCCCGTTAGTTGATATAAATGGGATTTTCATGCAGAATTAATTTTCGTTCAAAATTTAGATTAGGATCATTCTGATGAGGCGATTCCGTGACTGTTATTAGGTGTTCATTGAATAAGTATAAATAAGGGGAACAGGGGTTCTAATGCCCCCCCCCCTTAATTTATATAAATGGGTTTTTCAAGCAGAATTGTCAGATTTCGTTCAAATCTCTGAATAGTTTTGGAAGTTTAATGGTTAAGTATAAAAGAGGGGGATAACTCCTTTTAAATTATATAAATGCTAAATGGGTTTTTATTAAGAATTATCTAATTTGCTCTGAATTTTGGATATAGATTTTTTATATGATAAAGCATGTCTTTGATAGTATAGGAGGTTCAATGATTAAGTATAAAAAAAGAGGAAAGGGGAGAGCTGTTTCCCCTTCTTAATTTTTTTTTTCGAACGGAATTAACCCTTGAAAATATAAGGCTTTAATGTGCAATTAGTATTTGTAGCCTGTGAGCTCAATGCCATCAGTTTAACTGGGCAGTATTCTTTTTATTTACTTTTATAATATAATTCAATCTAATGAAAGTAAAGAATTTTTTTTCAGAATAGTTCCTTTTCAAAATTAAAAAAAAAATCTCTGAATCAATAAAGATATTTTTATTTAATATTTGTGGCCTTTTGTTTGTTGTTGTTTCACGTATACAAAGCTGCCAAAATGTACGCTCTTTTGTACCACAGAAAAAGTACAATAAATTTCATCATTGGAAATTGAGATACTTCGTCAAATAAGTAGGACAAAAATTTCAGTTAAATTTTTCTGGTCAAAAAACGGTGAAGAATTGGCAGCTATGCATATAGCGCCGCAAATAAATGTAATAACAGAGAGTATAGCCGGGTTTCATAGTAAAATATGCCCTTGAGTCAACCACATCGAGTCCTACATTGATCGATAGCCCATAAAAAGAAATTCATTTCTCCCCAGCTTTAAGTTTGTATCTCAAGACCATGGGGGGTAATGGCCCTAAATGCCTGTTTTGTAAAAGAGCGCATTGTGACGAAACTACTACGCGGATTTCAACGAAAGCAATAAGGGATGTAAACAAATCACTATACGAATGTTTGACAATTTTTTCATATTTTATTTAACAAAAGTACAAGTTTTCTAACATTTTTCATGTTTTTAAATGAACATTTTAATTAAAAATAAACTGAAATTTCTGAGTGACCACCTTAATTTTTTTGCATGAAATACTATGAGACATGATGCATATCCACTATCAACTTCAACTTTCTACGTATGGTGCATCATATTAAAAAAAGGCAAAATCATATTCCGGTGGAAACGGGCAATGATATATCTGCTTTGATTTACGGCTGACTCATAAAATGGAACTTTTTTTTGAGACAAAACTTTAATCGCTGGCTGAAAGAAACAGCATATCGTGGTTAATATTGTTAGCAAATTTAAAATTTAACATGGAATATCAGGCTGGCGAGTGATCAAGGAAAAATACACTTAAAATTAGAGGAAACTACCAATATTTTCTTACAGAAAATTTTGCAAATAATACAAAGTGAATAAAGAAGCCGAATTTCTCTGGAAAAAAAAATACTGGTATTGAACACCTTTTTTGATTCTGTTTTTCCCCGACCACTCGCCACTCTGAATATAATACTGAATCAACTTTTGGTAGATATTTTCAAAATAAATTAAACGTGTTGTGAAAGACTATGTCACGTGAAATAAACGTAATTTTTAAAAACACAACTCTTATTTTCTTCCCCCCCATATAAATGTCAATTCATAGTGACAATATTTCGTAGTCACACCCATAGAAGTGATTTATAGCGTAACGATATTTTTCTTATCTGACAAACATTTACTACAATATTTCACACTATTTGAGTTATTTAACATGCAAATCACGATTGCTTCTTGTAGTAAAGCCCTCGGATTAACTAATCATTTTGGTTGCATTGAGCTTTAGCATTGCATTTTTACATATCCTAAAATAATACTTTAAAAAATATATATTGAAACATTCTCGACTGAATTTGTTGATATATTTATTTGTGGTGCTATATGTTAATTTTTTTTTTATTATTTGAGAGTTTTTTTCCTCGATGTGCTTTAGCTGTAAGAGCTATTTAAAATATAGGTACAGTCGTCCTACTTAATTGCATATATTTGGTTCCACTGAATTATATCATTTAAGCGAGTTATGCAACTAAACGAGGCAGTTTTTTATGTCATTAGTTTGACATATAATATATACCCCAGATATAATAAGCATAAATGGACAATAATTATTTACATTATAATATAAAAATTAATTATTCTATTCATAACTTTAATCAATAATTTATTATTACACTTTCTCCAATAATACATGTACTAAAATATAATGTATTATTATATTATTTACATCAATGGTTTAAATTATCATTCTAAATTTATCTGATTTAAGTTAAAAATAAAATAAAAAAAATAATCATACCTTTGGACAATACGTCATTTTCTGCATAAATTCATTTTTTTCATTATTTGATAATTTACCATTCATTTGTTGCCTACAAAAAAATCCTTTATTGAAGATTCTTTTTTCATACTTCGGACATTGATCTTCTCCACTTCTTTTTCTAATGAGTATATCAAATTGTAGTATCGAGCATGTGCTTCAAAGTACTGGCGAACAATACACACACATTTATTAACATCAGATGCAGATGGCAGAGGATCTACAGTTTCATCATTACTTTCATCAACTGTGTTGCCGCTGTTTTGTGAGGTTGCCACAATTTCTTTATCACTATGTTAATTTTCACGACATTTTACATATTCCGAAAAATCGGAAGCAGCAACCTGCAGCAAACTACTAGCATCAATAAAATCTCTGCAGCTATCAAAATCATAAATCACTGTTTCATTATCTGAGTCACAGTCATCATCATTTTCTTTATATTTAAAAAATCTCACAGCTTTGAAGCAATTTTAAGTTGTTGATAGAGACACTTTATCCCAGGCTTGCTTAGTGAAATGCATCGCATTGAGTAAAGATATCTTTTTGCAGATCGAAGTCGAATATAGCACTATCTGGTATTCATCTAAGAGTCCCACAATATATTTGAGGATTAGGCGCCTGTAATAACTTTTAAACGATTTAATTATGCCATGGTCTAGAGGTTGGATTTTACTCGTAACATTAGCAGGAATGTATTGTATATTCACGTTTGAAAGGCGAACGTTAATTTTATGGCTGGACATATTATCCATGAATAAAACAATCTTTCTCTCTTGTTTCACCATGTCGGAGTTGATTTTGTAAAGCCAGTCTTTGAAAATATTTCCTGTCATCCATGCATTTTCAGAAGATGCATAATTGACAGGATAATCTAACATTTTTTAAGCACCGCGGATTTTAGCTATATCCGATCATTAAAGGAGTTAATTTAGATGTCCCTGTTTGATAAACGAAAAGAAGTAGTGTGACTAGGTCTTTTGCAATTTTAAATCCGTAATTTTTTCTCTGCAATTATTTCTCCCTGCAGTGCGTTTTCATCGCAATTAAAGATGTTCGGTTTATAATTCTCCAAAATCGGAATTAATGTGCTGTCATACCACTCGTCGAAGGCATTTCACTATGGGATTTTTTTAATTTATTTCTTTGTTACCATAAAAACTTCTAACTACTAAGCCGACGGGTGCAGTTGTGTTCGAACACTGCACCTGGTCATTTGTGGGGGACATTCTATTTGAAAGTAAAGGTATTGGAAAATAAGGACCTTATACACCGTATATGAATTGTTTTTACTTATCTTATTGATGGTAAATTATATGATTACATACAGTAGATTTATCGCCATTGAGCTGGTGAAAGAAAATTCTCCTTATTAAAAATAGGGTCTACGGTAGAGTTCGTTTTATACTAGCACTTCAAAACAAGATTAAAACGAGCAATTCGCATGTTAGGCATGGTATTACTTAAACTACACATTGAATTTTGCAGTTTTTACGAGCCATAAAAGCAGAATCGCAGCTAATACGAGCAAATTAACCCATTCATATCGATGTGGTTTTCGGCAAAATGAAGGGTTTAATGAAGATATTTTTTTTTATTATTAAACAATGTTCCCTGTCAGTGATACTTTTTCTACATGATGACTGTCTGTCAAAATATCGTAATGTATCGGTTTTATTATACAGAATTTCAATGTAGCAGAAAATCCCACAACACCATCACCTACTAAAATCTAAATGCATGTCTTGAGATCTTAAAAGAATGAAAGAAAGAGGAGAGATAAGTGTGTTTCTAATGCTGTAATCTTTGGAGGATTTAAAACTGAGCGACGGAGAAGAAAATCTTCATTTGTTTTTCTTTCTTTAAATCTAGAATTCCTGACTATGTTAACAAAAATTAATGTCTTTTATTTCACTATTAAGATGAAAAGTATATGTGAAATAATTACTTTGAAAATTGCAAAGATTATTGTAGTATTAGCCGAGTTTTTCCAATAAAATTTATGACATTGTGCATAGTTGTCAAGTCTTTGATTTTTCAAACACCCTTAATATTTCAGTGAAAATATTGTTCTTTAAAATCACCCAAATGTTCCAAATAAACAATATATTCTGTATTAAATTACAGGTATCCAAAAAGCCGTAAACTGGGCAGTTGTTCATTGTGTTAATTTTCAATTTGAAAAAAATAGATCAATTAAAACTTGTTTAGTTAGCTTTATATTTTTGAGGTATTTGTTTTCTTCACGGGTTTTCCAAATAATGATTTATAGAATGATTTTTATAATCCCCTCGTTTCTCGTATTTCTAGAACTTCGACTATATTTTACCTAGATGTTTGGCGCAGATGTCTTCTAAGATCCATTATTCTTTTACATGACGTGTAGAGTCTCGGAAGCAAGTTAAAAGGGAGAAGTGGTCATCCATCAAAGGCTTTTTCAAAAAATAAAAACTATATGTTCTGAATTTTTAGCTTCAGCCCTAACTTTTTCAATTTGTGCGATCATTTATCAATGAATACTAATATAAGCTTAAATCTTTTTTTATTTTTAAATTTAGTCACGTTTTAAGTTATTGTTTTCTTTATTAAAAAAATTTAGGTATTATAATGTCATAGTATAGGAAGTATTGTTTTATCTTTCTTGCCATTTAATTGGTTATTGTGAAATTTGTCCTAAAACATGAACAATACTTTTATTCTTTTTATTTATTTTTTCTAAAATAAACATTTAAAGCAAACAGTAAATTTGAATAAGAGCAGTTTTTCTTATAAAAAATGTTTGGCACATTTCTCACGCCAATATGGCGAAATTTTCGTTTTTGAATATCAGTTACACATATATTTTTAAATCATTTTAAATAAGTAACAATAGCCGAGTTTTCATGTCAACTAAAATAATTCCTATTTGTCGCCAATTATGTACTCTGGTACGTATATGATATCTTTGCTGAATGTTTTCAATGATTTTGGTAGTGGCATAATATGAGCATTTATAGAGTTCGCGCCTATTTGATTTTTTTTTTTTTTTTTTTTTTTTTTTTTTTGCAATCCGGAATCCGCTTTCCTAACTCCAATTTTCATTAAGGCACAATACTAGGCACAGCAAAAAGACCCGGATGATAATGTAAAGTCTATGGGGTCGTTCTTTTCAAATATTCCTAATTTTTATATTTTTACATGCTTTTTTTGTACAAGATAGCTGAGGATGATCCACAATCGGCCTAGTTTTTACTTTTTCAGTTTGGGATTCAGAATTTTTTTTTAAATTACCGTATTTACTCGTGTATAAGGCGCACGCGTGTAAAAGGCGCACCCCTACTTTACAAGTAAAAATGGCGATTTCTTAAAATCTCGTATATAACGCGCACCATAAATTTGATACGCTAATGAAGAATGACCAAGTGAATTTCAGTAAAAAAAATCGAAACAAACATTATACCAGACCGGAAAACAAGACGAAAATGCATTTTTAGACTTCGGGTTGTAAGAGAATAACGGGAAATAGGAATGAATGACGGTACAGAGAATTGCTAATTAGCGTTTAGATAATGTCATTAACTCTGTTTAAAAAAATGCAAGGATTGAAATATAGATGCATTAATACTTCAATTGAGTAACATTTTCCGAGTTTTAATATCTTCTTTGAATAATTTCTTTTTTCATATACATATCGTTTGACTGCATCCAACAGTAAAAAATTATTCCGTGTATAAGGCGCACCTAGGAGTTTTGCCCTGACTTTTTTGAAAAAAGTGCGCCTTATACACGAGTAAATACGGTACTTTAATTTTCGAAACCGGTTTAAACCGATTCTGAAATTGAAACTATCGTAATATAAAAAATATATATGAGCAAAATACAAAAATTAAAACTAGGCCGGTTAGGGATTGTCCTCAGCTATCTTGTGCAAAAAAATCATGTAAAAATATTAACATTTGAGCGAGATATTTGAAAAGAACGCTCCCATAGATTTTACATTATCATCCTGGTCTTTTTCTGTGCCTAGTGTGGGGCCTTAAGTCAGTTTAACGATTGTCTACTGTTCACTGTATTCAATCTAAAAGAATACTACTTTAGCGAAATAAGCAAGTTTGTAGTTTAGTTCATTCAAGAAGGTATTAAATAATTGTAAAAATCAGATTTCAGTTATAGTATCATATTACACTTTATATGTTTAGCAGTAAATGCGGTAATTATTTTTTAACACTTTCCAACAAAGTTGAAAAGAGTTTATGAATTCGGTTTGTCTGTCCGTTTGGGCGGATGGCCGCATGGGCCATCTGTCCGCGTTTGAACTCCCGTAAATATACTCGGATTACTATGAAATTTTTATTTTTTATTGATGTTTACCCTAGCACGAACCCTATTGAAAATGATGTTTCTACCATGATTAGTTCATTTACAGGGATAGTTAAAAGTTTACCGATACATTCCCACCTGTGTGAAAAAATCGTTTCAAATGAATTTTAAAAAGCTACACCTGATCAAACATATTCAAATTTATATTGATTCTCAAAGTGTACTTATATATGCATTCTGTAAAATATGCAGTGAAAATAATAATTGTTATTCATGTACAGGGCCACTCAAAAAAATTCCATTACACAACAATCAAGAAGGGAATTGTTTGCGACATATTTAAAATATGTTAAACGATTTCAAGTATCTTAAATTGTATATACGCCGCTGAGACTCAATATTTCAAGCATAAAATGAAGTGCGTAGCACTTAAGGGCTACACAAAATATTTTAAATCGTATATTATATCCGAAGTACTGTATATTATCGATGGTAATAGATGGATGGATGAAATGCATTTTCAATTGTGATATTCGCTTTAAGTTTTACTAAATGTCTGCATATTATATGGTGTGTATAAATGCTATAGTTGACTAATGATATACCAATGATTAGCTAATGGTATACAGGGTTACACAAAAGAGCTCAAAAACCTTACGGAATATGAGGGTAATATACCTAAAGGTGGTTTTTAGATAAGTGATGCATTTTTGAACTGTTTTCAATTTTTGAACTGTTTTGAACTGTTTACTAAGAAATGTTTGTAGAATAAAATGATATACAGGGTTACCAAAAGAATTATCTACATGGTCACCCACCGATGATAATTTTTGGAAATGTGATTTAAGTAGTTTTAAAAGTGTTTTTACTTGAACTAAATTTTAAGAAAATACTGGAGTGTTATAAAAGTAACTGCAGGGCTCAACAAAAGCATTGAAGTATTTTTCCATATATTAGTATAAATTGCTGAAAAAGAAATTTCTTCCTGTTAGGCGAGGTTTTTTTTTTTTTGGGGGGGGGGGGCAAAACTAAACTTCCGCATTATATAGTATATATATGAATCGGCAGATCAAATACAGGTCTATTCAAAAGTATCTAAATACATATTTAGCTATGAACAGTAATATCTTATTTATCTAAATAACGAAGTTTTGTCCAAGATTTCAGGAAGTGTTCGAAAGTGTTTCATAATCTATGCTTAATGCATAAGTTTTCTTGCTTGTTTAAAAGGGAGAATTATCAGCTACTTGATTTCTACGTGTGGAGGTTACATATACCACACATTTTATCTATAAAATATTAAAAATATGCTCACTATACATGAGTAAATACGGTAATCATTTTTTTTGTTTCTTTTTTTAGCAGAATTACAGGGTGGTCATAAAAAAACTTTACCGATATATGGAGCTCTAGCGGCCAGTCCGCTCAACCGATCGAGGTGAAATTTCAGATATAGCTATTCAGAGATATGAGCTCGAGATTCTGTGAACGGCAACAAAATGACGCTCACGGTTACGGTTATAGTTACAGAAACTCAAAAATTTAATTGCCTGTGATGACACCCATGTGGAAAATGTGTAATCAAAATAAAAGTTTTAGTTTCTCCGATCTGTATTGTAATCAGAGATTAGTGTACTGACTGTGTGTCAGATGAAAATTTTCTCCTTGCGCCCCAATCGAGTTTTTTCAATGGGGGGGAGGATTCGCAGAACAATTTTTTGTGCGTGCATAACATGTCCGTTTTTTGCGATACACGTACGGTTCCAATGCTCTTTAGGGTTTTCGCATGCGCTGAGCATTTTGCGATGAAAAAAAAATGGGTGTTGCCATTGGAAATTTTCGAGTTTCTGTTACTATAACCGTAACCGTGAGAGCCATTTTGTTGTCGTTCACAGAATCTCGAGCTCATACCTCTGAATAGCTATATCTGAAATTTCATTTCGATCGGTTCAGCGGACTGGCCGTTAGAGCTCCGTATATCGGCAAAGTTTTTTTATGACCACCCTGTATATTAAGATAAATCTGCTACACTATTTCTATGTAGGAAAAGATACATTGATGTCACATTTAGGGCTAAATTTGGGACAAGAATTGCACCCTATACCAGTAGCGGCTCGTCAGGGAGTGCTGCATCCGATATTTCACACCACTAAAATTTAAAAGAATCTTTCATATTATTTATTCGACAAATTTTGTTGATTAAATAAAACTGAAATAACCGTGCAATTTTAGTGGTGCGAATAAAATGACGCAGCACCTCCTGACCAGCCGCTACTGCTCTGTACACGACTAGATGCAACGTTATAATTTTTATTATTAGTGGTAGAAGTAATGTTAAATTATATCAAAGTTTAGTCGATTATTTTATATATTCCACATTTTAGGCTTTAAATTTGAAAAACTTTCAGCGAACTATATACGAGTTAGTTCTGTAATCATTTTTCTTTGAAATGCAAAATTATATAAAAGCTCAATCTTCTATGTGATTGTTATCTGTAGTAATGTACACTTGCCCCACATTTTAAATAATAATAATAATAAAAATCGCGCTGCACACAAGTATGTAATACAAGTAAGCAAACCGGTAATAATGTTTTTCTTTAATTTAGAATGATATAAAAATTGAACTTCCTACATGATTTATAACTTTGAAATACGCATGTTATGTTGCAAGCGAATCTTTACACATATTTTTTTCTTTTAATGGCATGTAATTAACTATTCCTTTTAAATTCAAATTATATGTAATTTTTTTTTATGAAGTTTGGTATAATAAGTCAGTTTCGATTCCTATGTAAACATATTTTGATGTTAATTACGTAATAACATAAATCGTTTAATTCTGTTTACTGTAACAGCAATTAATTTGTGTCTTTTTATTTTTGTAATGTCTCCGATCTCCACATATGCTGTCATATTTTTGAATAAAAATAATTAAAATAAATATTAACCCCTTCGCGACAAGAGCCTTTTATGAAATTTAAAAATTTCAATGTGTCAAATTTATTGTGTTGTCGCCGGTTTAAAAAAACAAAAATTTGTGCCTTATTGAATCGAAAATATGCTTCGATTAAATAAGGCAATTTTTACAGTATAATTTTACAAACAAGCATAAACAAGGATTCTTAAGCCTTTTTGAGTATATTTTTCCCATGTATACATGGGGTAAATACTTTTTTACCGATTTTTGTACATAAAACTATTAATAACAGCTTCAACAATTCTCAGAATTCTTACTTTTCAAATACGTTTAAAAGTATCGGTAAAAATTTAAATGCACAGATGGATTTTAATTGTAAACGAAACTTTTGAGTTTAGTAGTAGAAGTAATGTTAAAATATATCAATGTTTAGTTTATTATTTCATATGTTCCGCATTTTAGTCTTTACATTTGAAAACACTTTCAGCGAACTATACACGAGTTAGTTCTGTAATCATTTTTGTATGAAATGCAAAATTATATAAAAGCACAATCTTCTAATTGATTGATATCTGTGGTAATGTACACCTGCCCCACATTTTAAATAATAATAATAATAATAAAATCGCGCTGCACACAAGTATGTAATACAAGTAAGCAAACCGGTAATAATGTTTTTCTTTAATTCAGAATGATATAAAAAATGAACTTCCTACATGATTATTTATAACTTTGGTAATACGCATGTTGCAAGCGAATCTTTACACATATTTTTTTTTTCTTTTAATCCCTTGAGGGGCGGTGGTATATATTATATACCACCTACGATTGATGAAGATTTACACCAGAAAAAGTTTATTAAATTTCACTTGTCTAACTTTGGTGGAAAACAGTTGTAAAATTGCTTTTCCTCTTTTTGACATAACTTTTTTACAAATTTCCGGTGGGAGTTCAGAATTACACGAACGCAATTGCTTGCCCCTCAAAGGGTTAATGGCATGTGATTAACTATTCCTTTTAAATTCAAATTATATGTAAAGTTTTTTTTTTATGAAGTTTGGTATAATATGTCAGTTTGGATTCCTATGTAAACATATTTTGATGTTAATTAATAACATCAATTATTTAATTCTGTTTACTGTAACAGCAATTAATTTGTGCCTTTTTATTTTTGTAATGTCTCCTATCTCCACAAATACTATCATTTTTTGAATAAGAATTATTAAAACAAATATTAACCCCCTTCGCGACTGGAGCGTTTTATGAGATTTTTAATGTGTTGTCGCCGGTTTTAAAAAACAGAAATTTGTGCCTTGTTGGATCGAAAATATGCTTCGATTGAATAAGGCAATTTTTACAGTATAATTTTACAAACAAGGATTCTTAAGCCTTTTTGCGGCATGTATACATGGGGTTAATACTTTCTTACCAATTTTTGTACATAAAAATATTAATAACAGCTTCAACAATTCTCAGAATTCTTACTTTTTAAATACGTTTATAAGTATCTGTAAAAATTTAAATGTTCAGATGGATTTTAATTGTAACGAAACTTTTGAATCATCCATATATTTTATCTTTCGAAGAATATATTTTCATATTAATTTGAAACACATAATAACTGGAACGTTTTTATTCAGACAAACTTTTCAAACATTCGAATTTTTTATTTTTAATCAAAAACCAAATTCTTTTAAAAGTTTAAATTCACTATCTTCATTGTGTGTTATTAATCGTGTTTAAAAAAACTTTTAAACACGATAAAAAATGTTTAACATGTTTTAACTAACAACAAACAAGTCGCAAACATGTTTTCTTTCTTCTGAAAGTAATAAGAGCATGACAGCAATGATATTATTGATTTCTAAGATTCGCAACATATTTTCTTTTTTTCCCTAAATATTTGACGCCAACAATATTTTAAAAGTTCTTAGAAATGTTAAAATAAATGTGCGTGATATTTGGGAAAGCATTTTCTCTTATCTTTTATATTTGTAACTTCTTGTAATATGTGCCTTCCACAAGAAGCTTATGAAAAGTTTTTCAGAAGAAAGTTATTTAAAAAACAAAATTAGTATTTTTAAGAAGTAAGATGTATTTTTCTGAGATCAAAGGCATATAATGAGTCGGCTTCTAAGCTTAGACAATCAAATCAGTGAATGGGAATTTAACACTTTCCAACAAATTAAAAAGTGCTCGTGAAATATGTTTGTCTGTCTGTATCTTTTTTACGCCTATTCTTCTTTGCTTTAACTTGCGTAAATGTAATCTGATTACTTTGAAATTGATAGTTTTCTGAATATAGAGGATCCATACCTAGGCCATCAAGCAACATCTACATACACGCGAAGAAATTTATATATTTCTGATTTAAAAAAAAAAAAAATATTTTCTGCATATTCTTTTCACTCAAGGTAGAACAATATGGTATTACGGTAACAAAAATTATAATTGAAATTACTAATTTTCTTTGAAAAAATTCTTGTTAATGAAACATACGTAAAAGTTTGTGCATTTCACTCCAATAGAATTTTATTTCGTTTTATATGCAAATGATTATTTTATTTTTTATCGATACAATATGGAATTGCACATTTACTTGTAAGTTCTCGTAACCGCTTAATTGATCAATACTTTTGAAAAAACTCTCAACTAATACCTATTTTTTTTCATGCCTTTTATTGAATTTTTAATCTTTTAACACCTGTTTTTCAAAACACCACATTTTGCCTAATCGAATCGAAAAAAATGCTCGGATTAATTAATACAAAATTTACAATAAATATTTTCTGGCGAGAATAATAAATCATGATTGGAATATGGAAGCCCATACGTGGAGCGGGCGAATCATCATTGGCAAAAAACACATTGTTTATATGACGTACGGGTAAATTATGGAAGCGGTTAAAAATAGCATTCTACCTAGATCTTACAGTCTTCTCGTCTCATTTAGTACTTTATGTAATTTTATATTTGATACAGTTATTTCTTTAACTTTTGTTACATGTTGCGATGGTATAGACGAAGAGATTCACCATTCCGTCTAAATATTGTCGAATTTCAATATCCAGAATCTCTTTACCCTAGAATGTATTTACTAGCGTGCAAACAGTGTAAATTTGAAACTGTTTAAGGCCATACAGAATAGTTGCTAAATTCTGGTTTTAGAATGCGTGATGAATTTTTAAAAAATTGTTAACTTATCTATCCTCATTTATCTATAGTACGGAGAAATTCCTTTAACCCTTTGAGGGACAAGGTATATATGCTCCAAAAATGTTCTAATAATCGATAAACACCGTAATTAAAGAACAAATTTATTTGAAAATAATCAAGACTTCTTTTTCATGTATATTATGAGATCGAAATTGTACTAAAAATTTACTGGTGCCAGTCCGCAATTGGAACAGTAAAATTAACCCTTTGCAGACTGCATACGGCGCCCCTGAAACGGTTAAATATCCTAGAATTATTTAAAAGTGTTTCATAATCTATGCTTGGCGCATGATTTTTTTCTCGTTTATAAGCTGCACTTTAAAAACTAAATAATTGCGATAGTTTTCACAAAGATGATTAAAAAAGTGAACTAAAATCTAATTTCAGTCTATGCCGATGTTCCTCGTAACAGTATTCAATTATTTGCTGAATTTATATATATAAAAAAATTAGCTGTTGACTTTTTAATTTTTTTCCAATAAATTAATTTTTGTTTGAAACTATTTTTTTTCATAATTATTTATATTAATTACTAAAATTATAGCCAAATATAGTTATCTTGAATATTTTTACTTTTAAATATATTTACTAGTGTGAATACTGTATAGTAGTTTACGTATAGGTATGTAGGTCCTATACTGGATACGTAAATAAATTTGACTACATGTTATTCTATAGACCAAGCATGTCAAACACATAGTATACGGGCCACACTTGGCCCGCCAGCAACTGCCATTGTTATTGCAGTTTTGCCAAGTTGGAGAATGTTAATATTCAAAATTTCTACCACTATTACTGAATCTTCGTTAGTACATTTAATGAGAAATATTCCATGATTAGATAAATTGAAATTATTGGTAAAATATATTCTTTCGTATTGAAATGTTTGCTATTTTTATTTTTACAAAAACTTTTATTTTAGCAAAAAACCTTTTACAAAATAATAAATAGATATTTCATTTTAAAGTAAATGTTTTAAAGTTCTTCTGGTGTGTATTTTTAAATTTTTTAATAAATAGCTTTAAAATGTTGCCTTTTAAAAAAACAAGGTTATAATTTTAAGGTAAAGATTACATTTTGTGTGATTGTAAAAAAAATAACCTAGTTATAGATTTTCGGTTGAGTGGCCCGCGGATTCAATACAATACTTAATTTGGCCCGTGGTGGTAATCGAGTTTGACGTGCCTGGTATAGACAGTAGTTGCGGAAATGTGACTTCAAGTCAAATGTTGACTTACTTTTAACTGACATTCACAGAGCTGCCAAATCAGTCAGTCCAATACAGAAAACGCTGTTTTATTCAATTGAACATGTGGGCGATTTAAACGAACCACATTTTCTTTAAGATTATAGTGATTCGTAAAAAGCCGGAGACTTGGCAACTCTGCTTTGAATCAAATATTTAATATGTTTTCAAAATTTTCTACTTCAATATCTTCATTTACCATTTGTCCAGAAAAAATTCATTAAAATATTCCTCAATTGTTTGATGGAGTCTAATTATCTAAACTTAACATATATGATTTTTTTTTGTTGTTTTTTTCATAGCCGTTTTCTAAAATCAGAAAAGGACTTGGTATTTTTTATGTAACTAAGAAAAAATAAACCAAATCCTAAATTTTAGTCTATGTCAATAGGCTTCTTAGTAGCTGAATCTATAAAAAAAAATTAGTTATTGACCTTTTAGACCTTTTTTTAATAAAGAACTTTATTTTAATTAAGATTTTTTCGTAATTATTTCTACTAATCTAGTTATTTACAGTCGAATATAATGTCTCATTATATAAATTTGACGAATGCTTTTTTTTTCTATTTCAGAGATGTTCTTTAAAATTAGTGTTACCTTGAAAGTTTTTATGTAGCTAATAGAAAAAGGATGAATCTAATTTCATTCCATGCCAATATTCGTTAGTAGCAGTGCTTAACTATTTCATGAATTTATAATTAAAAACACTAGCGACGATTTTTTAAACTTTTTTTTAAAAAATAAATAAATTTTTGCTTGCAATTAAAAATTTTTACATTATGAACTTATAGTACTACTTCTGACATTAAAGTTCGGCGAATGAATTCTGAACGACCAATCTAACAACACTGGGGAAACAAAACACTGCACCTGCATAGAGTCAGGTGTTGACAATCTTCCCCCACCGTTGTTCAGTTGAGCGTCGTTTATGTTCTGTGTAAGACGTGCTTTAGTAAGTGCTTGTTCAATGTGCTGGTTCTTAACTGAGAACAGGAAAATGAAAGAACAAAAGATGTGTTTAAAGTTTGATTTTTGGCTTTGCAAGACACCATAAGAACTTCATGAGGTGTGGTGCAAACCGAACATCCACCATACTCGCCAGATCTCAGTCCTCCAGATTTCTTCCTATTTTCACCGCAAAACTCTCTTTGAAAGAGATTTGACCTTATTGCTAACATCCAACGAAACATGAAGAAGCTTTTGAACTGCATCCCAAAATAAGACTTCTTGCGAATTTCCCAGTACATGTATAGCAGATCGAAGGGGTGCATGGTTATGGGAAATGACTATTTTGAAGGATGGTACGGTAACTTTCGTTAATATTTCATCTACATTAATGTTACAGGACTATTCACCGAACTTTATTGTCAGAGGTAGTATGTAGGTTGCACACCACTATTATCGTGGAGAATATGTTGTTCTTTTAAATGTTCCAATTAAATAACATTTTCTGTAATAAAATACCGATATTCAAAAAACCAGATACTTGGCAACTCTGAATATATTTAATTTCAAAAGAAAAATATTTAAATGCAAATGTTTCTTTCTGTTAAATCAAATCAGTTGCTTGTTTAATTAAAGCACATTCCCCGAGGACAGTTAAAACAAAATATGGCGTTCTTTCCTCTTTCTTTTATATGACTACATTGTTAGCATTTTCTGGAATTTGTGCGCATATTTAGAGTTTTAAAAAGAAGCTCTTTAAAAGACAGTTTAATTTGACACGAATGTTCCCCATATCTTTTTTTATTTGAAAAGCTAGCAGTTAATGTTTTTGCCTTGTTGAATTTTATATAATGTAATCAATCATATTTTAAGAAAATATCTTATTTGAAAAAGGCAACTATTAACATGTAAAGTGATAGGTTAGTCACGGTGACGGACACAGAACTTTCCGTTTATGCCGCTTCACTCACCGGTGACTGACAATGTAAAATGCGATATAAAATTTAAAAAACTATATTCTAAATAAATTTTAAGTTATTTCAGTTTTGTGACATTAACGTATTAAATATTTCTCAAAAAAAGTTTTAATGGATTTTATTAAAACGCAGTAAATATAACAAGTTGGAAATTGCACGCCAAGCGTAGAAAATGAGGGGCGTTCTTACTGTGACAAAGGTTTAAAAATATTCAGATCTTGGTGTAATATTATGCAGTATAATAGCCGAAATATTTTGTGTATCCTTGTAAATACTACCTGATTTCTATTATACAGGAAGTAACTTATAGTAAACATCAGCAATATACGTCCATTTTGTAAAATGTGGTGCAGATTAACTCATTAGTGCCTAGCGTCAAATTTTTGGGACAGTTTAATAAAATTCAAATAAGCGTTTTTCAGACCAGTTAAAAAGAGGATAAATAAATACTATCTTTCTCGAGACAAATTCCTCGATAAATTAAGATAAAAGTTATTCTTGTTTTAAAAGTGGTGGGAAAATGCAAAATTTGAATTTTAACGAAGAAAATAATTCAGGAATTGATGGGTTAGTATAAATTAAACGCGTCGGAACATTGTTTACACCTCATACCATTATGCAATGGAATACTTTTGTGTGGCCTGTAAATTAACAACAAATATTCTTTGTACCACAGCTTGTACAGAGTTTATATTTTAATATCTACTTCATAAATGTTCGAAATTTCTTCAATTTTATTATATTCGAAAGAGTGTAATAGCATTAATATGCACTTGAAATCTTTTTCCCCATTAGCCGCAATGTAAAAAAACACTTTTCTTTATCCCTGTATTTAAACTAGATATCCAATTTTCATAAAAATTTCAAATGCCTTGACAAAATTATACAAAAATTATATATTTTAAATTTCAAACGATTTGGTTGAGTAGTTTTTGCTCAGTTATATGCGGATGGACTTGACAGACGGAAGGATTGAACGACGACTATAGGTGCTAAATAATTACGTAATTACGAACGCACCTAACCCCTTTGGGGACGAGCGACACGTATACGTGCCGCAAAAAGGCTTAAGAATTTCCCTTTATTCCCACCAGTAAAATTATACAGTAAAATTTGCCTTATTTAATCGGAGTATTTTCCCGATTCAGTAAGGCATACATTTTTTTTTTTAAACCGGTGACAAAACATTAAATATTTCGTAAAAGGCTCCCGTCCCGAAGGGGCTAAAAACACTGATATTTCAAAATGTGACAACGTGCTTAGTTGCTTAGTAAAATATGATATTATAAAAAATTTAAATAAATTTTCAATAATTCCTAAAAACAATATAAATATTTTACTTTCATATCATATTTTAGATTGTCAGTCACTGGTGAATGACGTGGTCGAAAACAGAAAATTCAGTGTCAGTCACCGGGGACTGACATGTCACTCAACGTGTTAAGAAGAAAGAATGAACATTTTTATGAGTGTTTTAAATTGCATCAAAGAAAAAATAAAAAAGAAACATCGTGCATCAAGTACAGTTTATTACAACACTTTTTTTTTATTGTAAGAAAACTTCATCGTTTAATAAAATGAATGATAATGACGGAATAAACAAGGGATGACTGCGCGGGAACCCAACTCTCGTTTGAGTGTATAAATGCAATCCTGGTTTTAAAAGCGCATAAAATATTTTAAATACTACCCGATTTTAATAATTACTGCCTATAGTAATATATACATATATATATATAAGGTACCCTGGGGTAATAACGCCACGTTAACCCCTTGGGTACGAGCGACACGTATACGTGCCGCAAATAGTCTTAAGAATCCATGTTTATTGCCATCAGTAAAATTATACCTTAAATTTTGTCTTTTTCAATCAGAGCATTTACTCGATTTAATAAGTTACAGATTTCTGTATTTTAAAACCGGTGACAAAACATAAAGAATTTCGTAAAAGGCTCCCGTCGCGAAAGGGTTAAGGTTCTACCAATTTTCACGGCTCAGTTTTAGATTGTATTTTTCAAACAAATATAGGATTTGATACAGCAACTCATTGACTATCTATATAAAATAAAATAATTTAACAGATATGTATTCATAAAATGTAATGGCGTTTTTTCTTGACCAATGCTATTTGTCGTTATTACCCACCTACATGGGTAATAACGCCATGCAAACAAAAACTCTGAAATAAGATGGAATAATGGCATGTAGATTGCCCAATTCTAAAAATACAAACTTAGAAATTGACAAATTTCATTCTAAGCTATTGAAAATATTCATTTTTTTGTGAAAGTGTAATAAAAATAAAGGTGTGGTGTGTGTGGGGGGGAGGAGGCAAAAGAATATCAGACCGTGAGCTTCTTTTTGCTTAAAAAGGACCGTTTAAATAGAATTATTAGAAACATTGCACAGTTTTAACTGTGTTTATTTGTATCAGTATTTAGGATGTAGTTCGGCCACTGTTGGGAATCAACAGGGGTATTAATGCTAAGGATTGGCGTTATTAACCCGGTATAGTTAATGAGCAGTACATTTTAAACTACAAATTATCTCGAGAAGATATCCGAAATCTTCTACAACATTTTGAAAGTACATGAAATGCACTACAAATTTATGTAATAAACAAAGTATTTCCGGGTAAAAAAAAATAGTCTTCACATCACAAAACTTGTCTCGCAAATTTTAGATCAAGTATAAATTTTAGTTGCTTGTAGAAGCAATAAGACCTACAAATGGAACAAATGAACTTTAAGCTGTTTTTTGAGATTAATATGATTTAAAACCCTTCTGCGCAGAGCACATGGGTGTCATTTACCGGATTAGTTCATAATTATGCAAAATATTAGCACTTGGCGTTATTACCCCGCCTGGTGTTATTACACCAGACCACCTTATATGAATTTGTTTGCTCATGCTTATCTATCATCAATACATTTAGATATATACTGTACTACAGAACAAAATTTATTCAGTTTGGAAACGTGTAACATATTAAATTTATCCTTCAGCAATTTCCGCCCTTAAATATAAATGTATTCGCATTCTTTTGTGCATTTCTGTATGTGATTTATAGAGTTTATACACATGAAGTAACATACAAAAAAATAAGTTTAGAAATGTATACCACATTTCAAAATTCCTTTCCAAAACTTATTGATTATAGTCAGTGCTACAACTGAATTGTTTTGTCTGTCCCTGTAAATGGACAGTAAATGCTATATGTACCACACTCGACAGTTAGCATTTCTAGCGCTCGTCAGTTTTGTATATCAATTTCAATATTTTTGAAATAGTCTCATTTCATTAAAACGATTTTTCTACATACATAACAATCTATCAAA
Organism: Maratus speculifer; assembly: GCA_964019185.1. Taxonomy (NCBI): domain Eukaryota; kingdom Metazoa; phylum Arthropoda; class Arachnida; order Araneae; family Salticidae; genus Maratus; species Maratus speculifer. The sequence continues at coordinate 257,219,911 of OZ025290.1, forward strand.
ATTATTTTGCATGCCCCTAGAAACGAACTATGAATGCTATATATTTCATTTTCAATACCGAATACAGGGATCGTATTTGTCTTGAAATTTCAAGACCGAGAAATTTGTCGGTACCAGTACTTTGTTAAATAAAATTTCTCCTTAAATAAGGCGAAATTTCACGTGTTTAACCCTTCACTGCGCCCTGTCTTATTAGCGCCTCTTTCCTGCGCAATTCCTAACGGAAACAATGGATAGAGGTCAACTCCATTCCAAATGGAGATGGGAAGTATAGCAGAGAAACATACTCCGCAAACAACAGCAGTAACATATAAACAAGAAATAATTTATAACCAAAAAAATATTTTATGCGCAAACGGATATTTTCGCACAATACTTATTTTTTCATTTGTTTAATATATAAATAAATTACTTTAAAACGATACTTTGAATATTAAAAGGCGTTCAAACGTAAAACTTTCATTGCAATCTGTCTTATTTTCTCGTATTTAAATACCGTATTTACTCGTGCATAGGGCGCTCGCGTGTATAAGGCGCACCCCTACTTTACAAGTAAAAATGGCGATTTCTTAAAATCTCGTATATAACGGGCACCATAAATTTGATACGCTAATGACCAAATGAATTTCAGTAAAAAAAAAGTAGGAACAAATATTACACTAGACTAGAAAACAAGACGAAAATGCATTTTTAGACATCGGGTTGTAAGAGAATGACGGGAAATAGGAATGAGTGGCGGTAAAGAGAATTAAAATAATGGCGTAGAAACAGAGGATAACGCTCATGCCGATGAAGGTGAGCCTCCATTGCCAAATCCGTCTAATGCAATTACGGCTTTGAATCTGTATAAACTATTATATGGGTGATTCTCAAAATAGGGGACAATTTCAAAAGTGAAATTTTAAAAAAATTACTGTTAGCAAAATTTCTGAAAAAAATAGGTGTTGTTAATATAGTATTAGGTATACTTTACATGTAGTCAGCAGAGCTAAATATTTAAAAATTAACTTTAAAAAATAATTAGTATTTTTTGAGCCATGCTAATGACAAAACAAATTGCATGCAATAAATATATTAAGAAATTTTCATTTTCTTCCTGTTTAAATATTTTTTCTATATTTATTAGCATTCCTTTTCAGCAAATGGTTTCCATTTTTACATATATACATATAAGGAGAATAAAAACATTACCAAAGAGCAAACTTTGTTTATATGAGCAACATTCTGACACTAACAATGTAAGAAGCTGTCTTAGTGATTTTCTGACAGATTTAATGCATATTTTAGGGATAATAAATGTAGTACCTAAATTTATATGTAAAATTAAACTTTATAAAAGATACAATATAAGCAATGGCTACATTTATGCACATAGGAGTCTTTAGCATGGACAGAAAAACCATGCTAATGACACTGATATTTGTCCATGCTAATTACAAATTTTAATTTAAATAAGATTATGAGCCATAATATAATCACAATGCAATAGTCCTTTCTGGGCCTTTTTAAAACACAAAAGTCCTATGCAAATAAGTAAAATAAAAATTTTAATTATAAAATAAACATGAAAATTATTATCCATTCTAATGACATATAATTGATGTACGCCCCTAATATTCAACTTCTATTCTTAAAATACAATACATGCTCCTATTTTCAGGCTGGGATAAAACGGCTACTAGTTGCCATGGAGAAACTTTATATTTTCAAACTATTGTCATATGAGAAAATGAAATTTTCATTAATAACCAGCTGCTATAGTATGACCTTGTTTTGAAAATGAAATATGGAGGACAAACTTTAATTCTTTTTTTATATACTATAATTTTATTTTTAAAAAGAAATTTATTGGATAAATCCTCTCCTTGATTAATTTAAAGAATTAATAACATTTGTTTTATTTTATAAACATGATATTAACTCTTGAAAAAGCTAGTATATACAAGGCACAGCTGCTGTGGACATCCATGCTAATGACATTTTGAACATTTATTCTGTTATTTTAAGGTGTTTTTAACTAAAAAGTGAGTAATTCTTGAGTGCAAATAATGAATAATATTAAAACAAACATATCTAAATATAAAAACATGACAGAAAACCTCTCAATTTTTTTTTGTATGCCGAAAGACATAAATTGTCCCCTATTTTGAGAATCACCCACATATGCATATGAAATTACAGAAAATGACCGGAAAAATGATGTATACCTTGAAAATTTATTTTTTCATTTAAATAAAAGAACAGAAAAACAAACAAAATTATTCTTTAAAAAAACTAAATATCAATTTAACTTCGATTTATTTCTTTTACCGTTTAGTAAACAATAAATTAGTATTTATTAGTATACTGTACATGCATTGCATGCATTAGTAATGCATAAAAATTTTGTTTTTTCTTGTTTTGAAGTTAATTCTCATACATCGTTTTTCCCCCGTACCCCTTGAAAAACGATGGATCGAGGTTCTACTGTATAGAATAATTCTGTAAAATTTCATAGATAAAAAAAAAATATTTTTTCTGAATAAAATTTCTAATCATACTGACATTTTTACATTCATTAAATTTTTATGCTACATTGCATAAATAAATATATATGTATAAATTAATGCCTGGGCTTTTGGTGACTTATAATTGAAATAATAAACATAAACTTTGTCATTGTCAAGTAGATATTTTTTACAGCGTTACAATTAAAATGTATAACATCTGTCATAAAAACAGTTATATATTAATTTTTTTGCTGGAATGTTGAAATGGTTATTCTCTCTATCTCTACTAATTGAATTATTCCTTTTATTTTTCAGGTGAGGAATGAAAGAATCCTTTCTGAATTTTCTTCTGAGCTGATTCTTTCTCTGTTTGACTGATATTTTGTGGTGCGTTCTTTGTTTACATTTCTTTGCATTCCACTTAAGATCCAGAGAGGGAATATTTTTTTAAATATATTTGACTAAACTTCTGAAAATAAACGCTTCAAAGTCGCTGTTTGCAGTCTGCAAATGGTCAATTTTAATGATCAAAATGCCGATCGACACCAGTAATTTTTTATACAATTTCGAACCTATAACGTACGTGAAAAAAAGCTTTTGATTATTTCTAGTAAGTTTGTTCGTAAAGTGCGGTGTGCAGTAATTATTTGTATAGTTCCGGAGCAAAAATGCCTTGCCCCTGAAAGGTTTAAACAACAGTAACATTTTATGTAGTGCCGTTATCTGAAACATGCACTGGAGTAATTGTAATTTTACGGGATTTTGTAATTATAAAATTTCCATCTGTAAAAAAATTATGTTAGCTCTAAAATATGCCTTTAATTGGGAAAAAAGATACAATCTAATTTTAACAAAATACTCATTTTAGTTTCATAATAAGGTTTTGCAAATTTAATGATTTGTATAAAACATAATAAAGAACATACTTATTAGCCAGATAAATGGATATTAAATACAACGTGAAAGGAAATATGATTCTCCAAAGAGCGATAATAATGGCTTTTATATACATGTTTACAAAAATGAAACAATGTATTTTTTTTCATCAAATATATAATATGAACTTTAAAATGTTCAGGTTTACTTAAAAGGCAGTTAAAATAACTAACTATAGATGTTAATAGTTAGTTTATTTAAAAAGGTTTCTTAAAAGGTAAAAAATTTATTTAAAAATGTTTTAAACTACTAAGAAATTTAAAAAAAAATTAACTATTAACATATATAGCTAATTATTTTAATCGCCTTTTAAGTAAACCTAACCATTTTAAAGTTCATATTATACATTTTATGTTCAAAGAAAGGCGAAAATTTCATTCCGTCATATATTTTATATTTATGTATTTTTTTGTTTTTCTTTTTATTTATAGTATAACATATATATTTTTATAAAAAGCATTAACATGAAAAAGCATAGATTTTTGTATAAAAATGAAAGGAAAATAAATTAAAAATTATATTACGTCAGAAGGGGAATGAAATAGAAATATAAAAAATCTGAAATTGTACATCAAACATTGCAAATGCGGTGCATTCGTACTACTACTAGTTTTATAAATATTCAGATCTTGGTATAATGGCTGTTGCGCTGATTTGGAAAAATACATGTGTACAAAATTTATTACGATAGTGGCGCAGGCAGGATGGGGGGGGGGGGGTTCAAGCTCAACATACCACTATTTTTATACTATTAACTTTGTAAAATTTACTTGTAGAATTGTTTTGATTTAATGAACGAAAACAAAACTGTAAGAAAAAAGTGGTATCCAGAGCCTCAAAACCAACACTTTGGCTGCACCATAGATTACGATTATATATATTGTATTCAGTAATAAGAAAATAATGTGCGATCATCAGAAATTAAGACGTAATCACAATGATAACCTAAAATCATTACATATCATGGAATGTCATTGAATTAATTATGTATGATAGAATTTAGTAGAATAAAGACAATTTTTATTACTATCTCTTAAATTTCTGATTAGATTTTTTCAAATTTTTAAATAACTCAACAAAATTCTGCAACGATTATATAGATAAATTTTCAAACCATTCGGTTGTGTAGTTTATGGGCTGTTATATGCGGACAGGCAGACGGACCATACGAGGTTTATAGATGCTACATATTTATACAACTACGAACGAACCTAAAAATACGTGCTGTACAAGAATAAAAGCTGTAATCAATTTTTTTATTCAGAATTATATCAAAGATTAATATTTTATGTGATTTATAATTCTGGTAGGTTTACATGCTGCAAGCAATTCTTTAATAATTTTTTCTCTTAATGGTTTGTAATTAATTATCGCTTTAAATTGTAAATTATATTGTAATATTTTGTTTTTTAATTTGAGAAAATAATCATACTTTTTATCTCGATATCAATTAAGAACATAAAATACATTATTAATTTTAATTTAGCAGCAATTAACTTATACCTTCTTTAATTATATTGTCTCCTACCTTCGCACATATTATCATATTATTTGCGGAGAAACTATTAAATAAGATATTGTCAATTTGTTACGTATAAAATATTAATAACTGCTTCAAATATTCCCAAAACTTTTTCTTTTCAAATACTTTTTAAAGTATTGGTAACTTCTTTAAACTTCCAGATATATTTTACTTAATTGCAGCGATACTCCAGAAATATTTTATCTTTTCCAAGATTTTTTTCATATTCATTTCAAATCATAATCACCCAAGATTTTTTTATTTCTACTCAGCTCTTCAAATTCTAAGATTCTTTTTAAATCGAAAACCAAATACTTCAAAAAGTATAAATTAATTTTATCATTGCATGTTATGAAAAATGCTTTAAAAAAAGAAAAAAATATTGCTTTAATGAAACGAGACCGCAAACATGCTTTTGTTGCATGTAACAGTACAGTGACAGTGTAGTTTCCTAAGATTTCAAATATATTTTAATTTCTGTTTCTAAATGCTTGATGCCAACAATATTTTATTAGTTGTGAGAATAACTAAATTAAACATACATGCTATTTTCTGAATGTTTGAATGCGTTTTTGCTTTTCTTATCTTTAATTTATTGTAATAAGTGCGTTTCTAACATTGAAATATTTTTCATGACATTTTTTATGAAAAAATTAATTACTTTTGTAACATAGTGTTAGATGATTATTTCTCCACCCTACCCGCTCTATTCAGTTATGTGCTTATCAAAGGTTTTTCAGAATATAGTTTTTTAAAAACAACATTAATTTTTTTAAGAAATGAAACGTATTTAATAAGATAATGTGCTTTTTGCTATAAAGTAAATTTAATAGAGGCTACACCTTTATTTTTTTCCGACTTTAAGAAATCAAAATATTATTAAGAGTAAATATTTAAAAAAAAACTGATATAATTATAAATATATATCAAGGAATAATTTTCCGTAAATTTCGTAGATTTATGCAAACATCAATGCAAGGTCATAAAAAAATCGAGAAATAATCTAAATAAATTACTTTTTTTTTAAACATATCATGAGTAAATCTAACTGTGTAAAATTATAAATTCCAATTACTATATGGGAGGTATATCATAAGGTTCATATATATATCATTATTTACCAGTTGATATTCAAGTATTTCATTATTTAATTTTAAAAAGATAATCAATTTAAATGCAAGAAATTTCGCCTTATTTAAGGAGAAATTTTCTATAATAAAATATTGGTAACGAAGATTTCCTGGTCCTCGGGTACCTAATTTTAATTCCAAACTTACGAATGGCACCAATAATATTTTAGTAAAATTTTGCTTTTAAAATAAAAGCTAACAATGCGAACAATGTAAGCCTGTTATGGACCTCCTAGTTGAAAGAACAACTCTATATCCAGGATATCATAATGAGCTGTGTTGCATGGGCATGGGGAGCCATAAAAGTTTAAAAAAAAAATAATGTTTATAAGTGGCAGGCCACAGTTAAGATAAATAAAATTAGCTAGCAATAATAATAATAAAAAAAATAACAAAAGATTAAAAATAAGAAAAGAAAAAATTCAGAAAAAAGAGAAACTTATAATGTTCGTAGTGTTCGAAAAGCAAAGGACGAAAAAGCTACCGAAGGGATGCCCCAATAAAAAAAAAAGACTCTTTACAGAGACCATACATTTTTTTTTTCCTTAAAAGAAAAACAATAAGTTTTAAAGTTAGTTAACACTAACAGACTAACAGATTTTTTTTTTTTTTATAAGTTTTTTATAAATAAGATAAAGACAGAGACAAACAAAAATAGAAAAGTTTAAGAGAGGGTTGAGGGAAACTCAATCATCCCCTTCCAAAATCATAGTATATCTGGGACGCTTCCTATTAATGGGATCAGAAACCTCATAATCTGGAAGCTCCGCAACAATTTCATTGGGTAGATTGTATAAGGTTTTATAAAAATTTTTAGATAATTGGTTGATACGTTTTTTGAGAGAGGTAGTGTTAAGGTCTCTACGAATTGTAGAGTTTCTTAAATATCTACATCCATTACGTATATATCGAAGATTTTTGTTATGGATACCATAAAGACTTTTCATGCTAGTTTTACAGGCAAACCCCCAGATAGGGCAGGCGTAAGTTATTACAGATCTAATGCAAGCATTATACAGGATTAATTTATTGTGAATGGATAGAGTTTTACTGTTAAGCAGAGGAGAGAGAGCTTTAGAAATGCCGGCGGCTTTGCCCCGGATCTCAATGAAATGTTTTTTCCAAGTTAACCGTCGGTCAAGGATGACACCTAAATATTTAGTGAAGTCAGCCCAGGGGATAGTAGTATTATTAACTGTTAGTCTATTAGGATAGTTTCTTTTTCTAGAAAAGTAAATAGCAGCAGTTTTATCTTCATTAAGTTTTACACGCCACTTAGTACACCAGGCAATGAATTCATCGATGTGTTTCTGAAGGGTTTTATATAGTGTGTATGGATGGTGTGCAGAGGCATACATTGCCGTGTCGTCCGCATACAGGGCAAGATAAGTCCTCAGTGTTCTAGGTATATCATTGAAAAAAATGTTAAATAATGTAGGGCCGAGAACAGAGCCTTGAAGAATTCCCGAAAGAATTCTGTGAAGTGTAGAGAGTATTTTATTAACGCGGACACAAAAAGTGCGGTCGCTAAGGTACGAATGTATAAGATGAATGAGACTGGCATTAATTCCCAGCTTAATTAATTTGTAAATAAGGCCATAATGCCAAACCTTGTCAAATGCCTTAGCGACATCGAGAAAAACAGCAGCAGCTGGAATCTTCCTGTTGAGGTTTTCGCTAAGGAATTCCACAACACGAAGTAGTTGATGTGTAGTAGAGTGTTTGGCCCTGAAACCAAATTGTTCAGGGATGAGTATATTATGTTCATCGAGAATTTCATTGAGCTGTGACCTTATGACGCGCTCAACTACTTTACTAATAGAAGGTAATAAGGAGATAGGTCTATAATTAGTGGGATCTTGTAGGTTAGTTCTAGGTTTAGGAATAGGAGAGATTATTGAGGTTTTCCAAGGTTTTGGAAAGTAGTGGAACTTAAGAATAGCATTAGTTAGAGAGGTTAGATAATTTATACAATTAAATGGAAGATTTTTTAAGGCATAATTAGAGATATTATCAATACCGGGAGTTTTCCTGTTTTTAAGTTTTTTAATAATGTTAAAGATAACTATGGGCTGAACCTCAGGGAGGGGATTCTGGGGAGGCGTGGACAAAAAATTTTCAACAGTTTCATGGACATCAAAGTAATGATCAGGATTGGCTAAATAAGGGTTGGGGGAGAACTGCTCGGCATATGACCTAGCAAGAATCTCGGCTTTGTCGGTATCAGTATATGCCGTACTATTAAAAGCAGTTAAGGGGGGGATGGAAGAATAGTTATTATTCAGTTTTTTCTTAATTTTCCAAAGGGAATTATCTTCAGGAGAAAGAGAACTGAGGAAATTGTTCCAGCTCTTTTGTTTTTCTTTATAGATCAAATTTTTAATTTTATTATTAAGACGATTAATAAGGGGTTTTAATGAAGGATCTGCTTAAATTAAGGAATTTAAAATATCTAAAAAATTCGTTTGTGAATTCCGGTGTCAGTCAATAATTTCTTATTTTACTACAAAATTTGCCCGTGCCAGAAAGGATTAACAGATTTGACCAAACAGCGATCAGAAAAAATAGACTTTTTCATTAGTTAGCGAAAGCTTTTGAATAGCACTAATTTTGAACTGTAATCTTTTCTTAACTTGCTGACAAACATTTTTCTGTTCTAGTATAAAACAAATATTTCAGTAAGAAGAAATGCGGTGTTTGATCTATATTTAGCAAAGTTGCCAGTTTGGACTTTTCTTTAATTAAAAAAATTCAATCACAGTAGAAAATGCAAAATGTATTTTCAGATTTAATTAATGGCCGACTATTCTTGGTTAATTAATGTAAAAAAATTTTTAATAACAATTTTAATTTTTCTTAAGAAAGGTGTTATAGTAAAAATAAAATACATTGACATGTTTCGGAACCGTCAAATAAGTTCCATAGTCATAATATAAATAAAACAAAATTTCAAAATATTTCTCGGACAATACAAATGACACGCGACAAAACCAAGTTGGAATTTCTTTTGATCATGGTCTATTTTTATTTTAATTTAATTTTTTACAATAGCGCGCGTGTTTTTTGGTGTTTTTTTTTTTTTTTTTTTTTTTTTTTTTAATCTCTTTGTCGCGTGTCATTTGTACTGACCGTGAAATAGTTTGAAATTTTTATTTTTAGTTAAGTTTTAGATCATGGTCTATAATTTAATTTAATTTTTTGCAATAGAGCGCGTGTTTTTTTGTTATTTATATCTCATTGTCGCGTGTCATTTGTATTGTCCGAGAAATATTTTGAAACTTTGCTTTATTTATATTATGATTATGGAACTTATTTGACGGTTCCGAAACATGTAAATGTATTTTATTTTTACTATAACACCTTTCTTAAGAAAAATTAAAATTGTTATTAAAATGTTTATATAAAAGGTGAATATTTTAAAATCTGATGATTTAAAAAATCAATTGGATTTAATTGACTTTTTATCATAGTAAAAAATTTTCTTCTTTAACTCATTGCGGACAAACGACCTTGTATACATGCTGCGTAAGGCGCACTGAAACTTTGATTATCATCGGCAGAAAAAAATTATTACAAATTTTGGATTATTTAATCCATGAATTATCCTGATTCAATTGGGCAAAAATTTCTGCTTTTAAAAACCGATGATAAAAAATTTAAGATTCTGTAAAATACGCTTGTTCCCAAGGGTTAGCCCCTTCCGGTTTAAAGCAGTGTTACAAGTGGGCTACATTTTTTTAAATTCAGAGTTAGTATTATTAACATTTTTTTATATATACAAATTTTACTTGTTTTCGCTGTAATTAATATGTCATTAAAGAAGGTGAATTTTGCTATTTACAAAAAATAGATCAAGAAATATGAATTAAAATAAAGTATCCTTCTGATAACATTGAAGTCGAAATTTCGGTGTAAAAGTGAAGGCCAAAATAGCAACCCTGATATTAAGTGTGGAGGGAGGGTGGAGGAAACTATAAAAGGGTTCACGCAAAAAGTACCAGTACAGTTTTTTATTTCGACAATAAACATAAAAACTAACTTTTCATAAGAAATTTTATACAGTAAATTAAATAAAAGGCGTGCATCACAAAGGCGTGCAATAAAGGGCGGGCATCACAAACGGAAATCGGAAATCCCAAGCGTACATAGTGTATATCGAAGGAAAAGGTTTTGAAAAACATTTTCTCGGAAGAACACTAAAATATAAATAAATCTCTTTGTACATGGGAAGAATTTTATACATTTCAGTTTTTTAAAATATTTTCTGTAATTTTTTTTTTTTTTTTTTTTTTTTTTTTACAAAAAGTAGAACTTAAATATGGTTATACGAGATTAAAAATTGTAATTGAAATTACACGTTTGCTTAAAAAAATATTAATAGCAAAACATAGTTGAAAATGTTACGTATTTGACTACATTAGAACTTTGAAAATAATGATTCTTTCTAATTACTGCAAAACTAATTTGTATGTTTACTTTGTAAGTTCTCTTTAAAAAAAATCTGGTATACATTTTAGATCTTAAAGTATAATTTCGCACTTAATATTTTAAATAATTTATTTTTTAACTTTTGTTACGTACGCACGATTTTATATACCACTGTCACCATATCAGTATCACCAATTTGCCTCCAATTTTTAATCAGAAAATACAAATGCATACCAGAAATTAAAAATAAATTTTTAAATATATTTAATAACGGATATTTCGTAATTTGTTAAAGTAAAAAAAAATTCTACTTTTAAAAATTTTGGTACGAATTTGATATTTTATGTTAGAACTGGAGGCCGAAGGGCATCCCTGGAGAAACACACTTATCATTCCACTAAAATCTTTACCAGAAAATATATTTACGGGTGTAAAATAACTGTATTAATGTGCGCACAAATATCTTGATCAGCGGTTCCTAAACTTTATTGGTACGTGTCCCACTTCTAAGAAAAAAAAAATGCGACCCATTTAATATAATGGTGTATATCAGAATGGAAATTACTATGTGAGATCTATAAGTTAATCGGTTATCCTATCTTACGAAAAAGTAAAATTTTCGTAAGAACGATACACTATCAACGAAAACAACAATTCATAATTACAATGTGTGTAAGTAGAAGAATAATTAACGCAACAGACAAACTTGAAAGATAATAAAAAACACAATGAATTACTATCAAATCATTTATCGTTTTCTAACGCTGGATTTTACGATGAAAACATATCTACCACACTGTTAAAACTAATGGTGATCCATTGCACCTTTTAGGGATGAAGGGCTTGTCTCACTGGTGACACCCCTAAAGGAGCCAGAATGACACCTTTAATTAGGGTGAAAAGATGGCACCCTTAATCCAGAGTGTCCAATAATAAAAATTTAAAAAATATACAAACCGACTTTTGGCCGTCGAAGGATTCGAACTCACAACGTCTGATTACAAGCTCAGCGTTCTAACCGCTCGGCCATCGAGCTCACCTTCATTCACTCATAGCCATAGATTTTACTTGACGTCACAGAAAACAGAAAGACACACACGTCACAGCGCATGCGCATGGTTCCAGTCACCCGATGAAATGCCACATTGCTGCCAATACGAAGTGTATGGCACCTTATTTAGCTCCAATCACCCAGTAAGAGACCTGTCGGCACTGCAACCACATACCTAAGCTCCTATGGCACCCTAGGGTTCCAAATGGCACCGGTTTGTCACCTTCACTTTTAACAGTGCAGAGTTAAAAATTGCTAATTTGAACCTTAATTCACTTTCATTACACAATTTTTTCTATGCTTGTGTTTCAAAAACAGTCAAGTACAAAAAGCATGTTCACACGAGTATGTTGTGTTCAACTTCATCGAAGAATTCAAAAATCGTTTGGATGTTTCTGAATATTCTGCTTGTGTATTTAATTACTTTCCCTTGAAATATTATTTGCTATTGAAACTGTTAATTTTTTTTTAACAGATGAAATATAAAATACATTTTTGTGACAAATCTCAATTTTTTCGTGACCCACTAAAATAGCCGCCGTGACCCATAGTTTGGGGACCACGTACTGATATGCACTAAGAAATTTGAGACACAATTTGATATGACACAACAAATTTATCCAAGCTCTCCATTCTTTTGTAAATTAAGAACTATTTCAAATATTTCGGATTCATGCCAATAATTTCAAATGATAATTTTATCTTTATTTAATGTCAGGCATTTGAAGGATAAATCAAGCAAAGATTGATATTTAGAATGTCTTATTAAAAAAAAAAAAAAAAAAAAAAAAAAAAAAAAAGTCCTCTATATTGGCTATATTGCACCGACATCTACGAAATTACAGAAAATTAACGAAATTACTACCAGTTACAGAATTTCTGCTATAGATGAATGGAAAAGTCGGAAATTCTGATACTAAATTATATGATGTCATTAGAGAACTGGTGAATGGCAGCAGTAAATAGCTAGCAAAAAAAAAAAAAAGTTGCAGTTTTTGTATATGTAATTCTTTGAGTTTAGATGTTATTACTACATTGTTCTCATTTTGTTTAATTGCGATTTTCATCATACTATTATTGTTATTAGATTATATTGGATGAATAAATGTTAATTGTTGCACGAGTACATTCGTAATTATGTAAAAGTCTTTTAAACTAAAAAAAAATACGCACTGTCCACGCAGTGGCTTAACCCGGGTGGTTGCTCAAGACCAGTAATATTGTCAGGTTTTCTTCTCCTTGATTCATAAAAGAAAATTTTCTAATTATTATTTTTTTTTTTCTTTACTATTTGGAAAATTGTTGTTTCTTTCGGTCTAAAGATATCTGTGATATATCTGAATCCTTGTGAAGTCCGAATTTTTTTCGTTTTCTGATAGGTCCATGATTAATGTTCAGAAATGGAACACGTCTGTTGCCATTATAACAAAGAAAGTATTAAAAACTACAATAATAATAATAATAACTTAAAAACAAATTGAGATACAGATTTCAAATAGATTGCATCCTTTAAAGTACATTCTTTTCTCTACACGACGGTATAAAATTTAAAATTTTGCTTAGAAATTTGTAGTACCGAAAAAATTAAGACTGGAATTTCATTTAAAATTTGTTTATTATTGGTCCAGGAATATTAATGTTTAATCCATGGCGTACGTAATATATGACTCTGTTGTTACGTAAGCCACATTTTGATAATCATAAAAAGTATGCCTATTTTTTTAATATAAGTTTTTTTTATAAGTCTAAAATTTTAACCTTTGAAAATATCATTTTCGAAATGGTCGTTGTAATTTGTTAAATTGCCTTTATATTTATACCTATATGTATTTTATTTTAAAATTCAGAATTGTGCCAAAGATTAATATGCTATGTGATTAATAATTTCTAAAGATTTTTAAAATATTATTTTCTTCTTAATTGTGTAAAATTAATTACTCTTTTTAATTGCAAATTAAATTGGAATTTATTTTTTTAACTTTTAGTTTTGGTTTCAATTTAAACATATTTTTATATTAACTACAAAATTAATTACTTTATCAATTTTATTTTAGTTGAAATTAACGAGTATCTTCTTTTCTTCTATGTCTATTATTTCCACGAATGTTATTGCATTTTTACGGGAAAACTAATGATTAGTAATTAGATATAGTTATATTTTTGACTTTTTTATATGTAAAATATCAAAAACAGCTTCATCACTTTTGAGAACTTTTACTTTTAAAACTATCGGTATAAAGTTTAATATTGAACATATCTTTTATGTAACTGCAAAGAAACTCTTGAAACATCCTTATATTTTATTTTTCCTAAGAATTTTTTCCCATTAGTTTCAAACCATAATCACCCAAGACTTTTTTCTTTCAACTAAAATATTCAAACATTTAGACTTTTTCTTTTTAATAAAAAACCAAATACTTCAAAAAGTTTCATTTCACTTTATCTTCATTGCGTGTGGTAAATCATGTTTTAAAAGCTCTTTTGCGAAAAAAATGTTGTTTTAATGAAAAGAGGCCGCAAACTTTTCTCTTTTTTTACAAAAAAATCTTTGAATGTAATAACAACAGTGATAGTGTGGATTTTCTAAGATTCCCAATATATTTTTTTTTCTTTGTGTTTTTCTCTGATCTGTTACATGCACTGTAAAAAAAAATTCCGTTAAAAAACGGAAGTTCTACTGGTAATCTAGACGCCAGTACAATTTCCGTTTTTTAACTGAATTTTTTTCCCCGTAAATTCAGAAAATATTTCGTTTTTTCACAAAAGTATTCCGTATTTTTTTATATTATCAAATTTAAAATTTTTCTTTCAGGGAGGGGAAAATATAAATAATCACATTCCTTTGCAACGAAAAACTTACACCTGTATGAATTTCAGTATCTCTATTTAATTTAAACAACACTAATGAAACAACATTTTCCTTAGGCAGGAATCGAACCAGGGAACTCTCGTCTTCCAGAGTAACGTTCTACCTCTACACCACGGGCCCCACCAGTGGGGTACACGACATTTCGGTCCCGCCACTTCGGTCCCGCCATTTCCGTCCCTGGCCATTTCGGTCCCGAGACATTTCGGTCCCTGGCCATTTCGGTCCCGAGATATTTCGGTCCCGAGACAATTCGGTCGGTGGCCATTTCGGTCCCCAGAACTTTGGTCCCTTGCCATTTCGGACCTTAATCATTTCGGTCCCTTGTTATTTCTTTCCTCGCTACCTTATAAGTGGGATTCTAATTGTTGTGGGCCTGCCAAATGGTATAACTTCAACATTATTCGGGCCTTTTTTTAATTTTTTTAATTCTCCCAATCCCTCCCCCCAAGTTTTATTAAAAGTTATATATAAGAGTCCGATAAATTTAAACTTTTATAACTCGTGATAATGAAATCACAGCGAGCTGAAAATTCTGTTCGATTAAACAATGTGATATAAATTTAGGGGATATTGTCTTTTGCTTTTAGTAGTATTATTATTAATCAGAATAAATATTTTAATTTTTATAATTAATTTTTAGTAACAGTATTTTATATAAATATCTATAAACTATTATGAGCTAAAAAGTATTTTATATAAACTGCCATAAATATTTTTTTGGCTGTTTACGTACCTTTTTTTAAACCTTTAAATTAGCATTAATTGAATAACAAAAAAATTGTGCTTAATTTTTGTTTCTTCCAATTACTTTGTTTTTAAATGTCTTTAATAATTCAATTAGACAGTTATATGTTATAATATATATATATTTCCTCAAATCACTCATCTACAGCCCCTCCTTTGATAATTCAAAAATGAGATGTATTTACTGACGAACAAATTTTTAATTTTTCTTACTATTTTCATAATACAAAGTTGCATCTTATAAATTTGTTTTCATAAGTTACCTTCCATTATTAACATTGCGAAAGCAATAGTGGTTTCGTAAATGGACATGCTGTGAAAAAAAAATTGCTTTCAGAAACTTGCCTCTGCCATTTTCTTTTTTTATATAATAATAGTATTTATTGATTGCATTTTTTAACAGTCTTCTCACGCCATGAAGACAATTTTTGTGAGTTAATTTTATTGAAACTGGGCTCATTTCATTCTAATGAGATGATTATTTTTTTTTATTTACATAAAATTAATATAATAATATTTTGAAATATAATAATATAAATATTATAAATAAAATATAATACATAATTTATTATATAATTTATAATATATAATATATATTATAATTTATTTAATACATTAAAATGTAATATAATAATATTTTAAATAATTTTATTTTGAATTTTTAAGTGACAAAACTAAGCTTTTATTTATTTATTTATTTGTAATACCTTTTCGCTCCGACTTTCTCAGAAAAAGAAAAACTTCTTTTTTTAGTTTTATTTTTAACTATACTAATTATTTTAAATTTCTGTAATTATAAATATACAATAAATAAACAAGTAATAGATAAATTTCAGTTTAGAACTACTACGAAATATAATGATGTATTGAATATAAAATGGATTATGTATTGAGTTTATTTTAAAGTAAAATTCATTATGTAAATTAATAATATTATTAATTAATAAATATATTTAATAAAATATTAATTTGATTTTTATATTAAAACTACTAACTATTTTGAGAATTAGGATTACCAATTATCATTAGGATTACCAATTATGATTAGGATTACCATGCAAAATTTGTGTGAATTATAATATTTTGGATAAGAGTTATACGTGTGTGAGGTTTTCAGGAACTTATAATAACATTATACTAAAATTTTATAGCCTTCAGTTTAAACACTCTGCAATGTTCCCTATAAAATTATGTCTTATTTCACAAAATTTCAGTTTGCAGGAGAAGGGACCGAAATGTCTTGGGACCGAAATGGCTAGGGACCGAAATGTCTTGGGACCGAAATGGCTAGGGACCGAAATGTCTTGGGACCGAAATGGCTAGGGACCGAAATGTCTCGGGACCGAAGTGTCTCAGGACCGAAATGTCTCGGGACCGAAACGGCGGGACCGAAGTGGCAGGACCGAAATGGCGGGACCGAAATGGCGGGACCGAAACGTCCTGCTTTCCCACCAGGGGCCGAGAGGTTCTGACCTCTCAACTTGTAGACGGCAGGTGTTGGGTTCGAACCCAATCGCGGCTGTCGGCCTAACCGTTCGGAGTTTTCGTGGTTTTCTTCGAACCTTGCGTAAATACGGGTAAGGTTCCCTTAGAAAGACCCCCACGAAGGGCATCCCCCCCCGGTCCTATATCCCTAGATAGATAATCGGACGACAAAAATAAACCAAACCAAACCTGTACACCACGGGAACACGTGCAGCTTATTCAAATATTGTTACTTATTCCAGATGCTTTTTATGAACTAATGCTATGCTGAAAAGGGAGCTATTTTTTTAGATATAATAGTATTTCTCAGTTGAATATACAATTCTGAAGTTTTCATTTTTTTTAATATTTAGATTTTTATTTCCATGCTTTGTACGAGAAAAATTTTAGTCTTTAAAAATATTACATACATGAAAAAATATATTATAAGTAATAATTGCTTCTTTTGATTAAGATTTTTATAATTCAATTGTATTTTTATTTTTATTTTTTATATATTTATTTATTTTTCCAAGAATACTAACATCCCCCCCCCCCCTTCACACACACTTTTTCAAATTGTTTGTAAGATGATCTTCTCTAAATTCAAAGGATTACCATTATTTTTCGGACTTGTTTTAAGTTTTTATGTGCGAATCTATTAAAGTGAATGGACTAATATTAAAATAATAATAAATATATTAAAATTAAGTGTAGGTTTTTTCATATTAAAATACCTTTTTGAAATTTTTAAAAATACCGTATTTACTCGTGTATAGAGCGCACTTTTTTTTACGAAAAATTAGGGCAAAACTCCTAGGTGCGCCTTATACACGGAATAATTTTTTACTGTTGGATGCAGTCGAACGATATACATATGAAAAAAGAAATTATTCAAAGAAGATATTAAAATTCGGAAAATGTTACTCAATTGAAGTATTACTGCATATTTATTTCATTCCTTGCAGTTTTTTATACAACAGAGCTAATGACATTATCTAAACGCTAATTAGCAATTCTCTTTACCGTCACTGTTTCCTATTTCCCGTCATTCTCTTACAACCCGAAGTCTAAAAATGCATTTTCGTCTTGTTTTCTGGTCTGGTGTAATGTTTGTTTCGACTTTTTTTTTACTGAAATTCATTTAGTCATTCTTCATTAGCGTATCAAATTTATTGTACGCGTTATATACGAGATTTTAAGAAATCGCCATTTTTACTTGTAAAGTAGGGGTGCGCCTTATACACGCGTGCGCCCTATACGCGAGTGAATGCGGTAATAATAATAGTAATAACCAGTCGAAAATGTTTAAAAAACTATAATGAACACTTTCTTTTCAACTTTTTCAAACACACAAAAAGAATGAATAAGATTTAACTTTTTTAAATCGTTAAAATTAAAAACTCCCTTATAGATTTTTATTACAAAAAGAAAAAAAAAGAAAGAAAGTAAGAAATAAACGTCACTTTTACAATAATTATTATTATGGGTTATTGAAACAATTTCCTTTATTGTTTTTTTTATAACTTGCATAATCGTCAACATTATAATAAATTCGTTAATATAATTGTCATAATATAATCTGATGTTTTAAATTGTATGGGCGAATTTCTTAAAGTGAATAGATTAAACATATATATTAATATTAATATAATAATATATAATAATATTAATAATACATAATAACTTATAAATTAAAAGCAGAAATATTTTCCATTTTAAAATATCCAACGCTCTTTTTAAATAATATGCTATAAATGAATTAAACATTATTTTAAAATCATGATGAAAGTAAACGAACTTTTATTTTCAGCTATCTCAAACTTAAAAAAGATTAATAAAATTTGATAATTATTATCTTTTTATTTTGTAAAAATATGTTAGCTTTCCATTATTAAAAAAGAATGAAAAAAAAAGAAAATTATTATAGCAATAATATTTTTCTATTTTAGATATAGCTGGCGTAGCAAGATTTTTTACTTACAATACTGTTTCCAGAAAATTTACGGAAAACTTACTGCATTTATAATCTCAATTATAATGTCAATAACGGAATTTATACTGTTTTTTCGGAAAAATAAAACTATTCCGTAAAATTTTTGCGGAAGAATTTGCGTATATTAACGGATTTTTTTACAGTGTGTAGTTTTTATTTAAAGCCTAAAAAAATAATTAAAAAAAGACGCACGGACCACGATGCGGTAATTACTAGAAATAGGTAAATGGGGTAATCATTTTATATTTAAATTTATAATTATATCAAACACTAACATGATACGTGATTTACAACTTTAGTAGGGTCGCAAAAAGGTTCTTTACGCGTTATTTTTTCGCTTAAATATGTAAAATTAATCCTTTTAATTGCAAATTAGATCGAAATATATATATTTTTTTTTTAAATTTAGAATAATAATTTTGTTTTGTTCACATTTAAACATATTTCGATATTAATTACGAAATTAATTATTTTGTGGATTTCACTTTAACCCTTTCAGGGGCAATGTACTTCCATTCAAAAAATGCAGAAATGACTGACTGAAACTAGAATTTACAATAAAATTTATTTTAAAATAGGGGAAAAAAACTTTTGTTCACGTACTTAATAAACGAAATTTTTTCATTCCGATATTCTGAAGTCAATGTGACGTTTAGGAATAAAAATTGGATGGTCCAAAAATGAACCACCGCCCTTGAACGAGTTAACTGAAATTAACTTCTACCTTCTTTTCTTTTTATGTCTAATATCTCCATGAATGTTATTGCTTTTTTTTTATGGGAAACTAATAATTAGTACGAGAGTAAGTCTGGAAATAAGTTTCCCCTGGCGTCTGAGGACAGAGGTGTGTATGAAAATCAAACACTATGACGATGACATGAAAGATACGACACAACTGTATTTGTCAACATAAGTACCAAGTACGTTGAGGTATTTGTCATATCAAATAAGCTGCAAAAAGGGCTTTGCGTTCTGAAAAGCCATTAAAACTTCTTCTGGATGCAAAGCCTCTAGTTTTTCCTCAAGGGCGTTTTAAAGTTTTCCAAGCGGTATGACAAATCGTCACGTGTGAATAATAAAGTTCTATCTGTGATTTTGAAAAAAATGACTTATCGATATAAAAAGGTTCTATTTATATGTATGAAGGCATTTTTGCATCAAAATGATGCTATATATAATTTACATATGGCATTAAAATTATATCATCGCATTATTTTTATCCAGAAACTCCTTTATACATACAAAGAGATCATTTCTATATCAATAAGTCATTTTTTTCAGAAACACGGATAGAACCTTATTAGCAGGTGACGAAATGCCTCAGTGAACGCGGTAATTATGTGAAAAAATAAATATACATGTCATCTTTAATGTCTCATTCTATTTTTAACAGACTTCCAAAAAGGAGAGGAGGTTATCAATTCAACGCGTATGTATTTTTTTTTATGTATGTTCACCGATTACTCTGAAACTATGCAATCGAATTCTGTCATTTTTGTTTTAAATGAAAGAGGATGCTCTCAGCTAAAAATGAACTGCAGTTTTTTTGCAGAAGTAAAGTGATTTTGAGGTTTTTCTAATGTTAACTGTAGACTTTCTGTAGTGTAATCTCAACTGTAAAATCACTTCAGTTATGTTATAGTTAATTGGAAGTACTTTTGCAGTAATTTATTTTAGACATTCTGTGCGTTATTTACTTTAAAAACACTTTAGTTTTTATAAAGTCATTTTATAGTCAAAAATTTAATAATATTTAAGATTTTATAACCGTAGAATCACTGCCGTTAATTTGAAGTTATTATCCAACAGAAGTGGATAATAACTTTATTATCCACTAATTTGAGGTTATTACATTAGAAGTAAACTCTCTAATGTACCGCTAGTATAACTGTGTCCGATAAATTCAGGGACTTTAATCGGAGAAAAATAATTTCAATTATTCTTCAAAAATCGAATTAGGGATTTCCCATCCCATCTACTCACTTCCTTAGCGAAAAATTTATTAGTTCCTACTTTATTTGGTTACTTGGAAATTATAAGTTTTAATGTGTTAAAATCAATCTTTTTTTTCCTCCAGGCATGGGCGTTTCTATCTATGCTTCCCTCCCCTAACTTAAATTTCTTAGTTCCTTTATTATTTTAAGCTAAGAGAAAAAAATTCAATTTCACTGAGTTACATATCAAAATCACTATGAGTGGTGGTTGACTACGTATACCCCCTGCCTACAACGGAAATTTCTTAGTTCCTTTATTTTAGGTTACTGTGAACGAATATATAATGCTAAGTTTATCAAAATCAGAGAAAATATATTTTAAGATTCAAAAGTTATGAGGGACAATGGGCATTTCACTCAGCAGGCCCTTAATAGGAAATTTCTTCTTATTTTTTTTTGTAAATTACTTGAAAATTATACATTTTACTATGCTTTTGAAAATAGATGTAAAGGAAAATTTTGTTAATTGTTTTTATTATTATTATTATTATTAAGGAAGGGGTTACAGCTCCCTTCTACCTTCCTCCCCCTACCAGAAAATTCTTAGTTCCTCTTATATTTTAAGCTAAGAAAAAAGATTAAAACTTAATATGTCTTTAAAAAATCGGGGGGAAAATTAGTTACATTTCAAAATCGAAGGAGGAAAAATGGCTCATCTACCCCCCCCCCCCCCTTCAGCCAACGGAAAATTTTTCTTTTCTTTATTTTAAGTTACTCTAAAACAATAAATTTAATTATGTTTATGTGAATTGGAGAAAAAAAATGCTAATTAAATTTCTAAATTCAGGGAGGGGCAAGGAGTCTACCCCTATATCTTTTCTTTTTAAGTTACTCGAATAATTTACCATTATATTTTTGAAAAAAGAAAAAAAAAGAAATTTAATTTAATTTAATTTTAAAATCCAAGGAGGGACAATTTGTTTCCTCTACTTCCTGTCCCCATCCCCCCTCCCATTTTCGCATAACTGAAATAGACTCACAATTACTTCATTTTGAAATGGACATACACATATCTGAATCATCAAATAATTTTTTGAATCGCTCATTAAAATTTTTATTCTTTCTAAACTTAACCATAGAAAGAAAAAAAATACTTCATAAGATAATTGAACTTATTTTCTAATTATATATTCGTTTTAAAAGCACAACAAAGTTTAATATTTCAAATAAGTATTAAATTATTAAAAATATTTAAAATTATTTTACAATCAATAAAAATAAGAAAAAATCTAGTCATATTTTTATATTTAAAATTTAAAAGAAAGATTAAAAAATTTCCCTTTGTAAAAAATTACCATAAAAAAGAGGTCAAATAATTAAGAACCTATTTTTTTTAATTAAAATTAGTTTTTCTATTTTACAAATAGATATTTTTTAAATTAACACATTTAATTACATTTTAATTCCTAAAAAGAAAATTGTACTAACACAAAATCTCCTAAAATTTACCTATTTTGTTGAATATTCTTAAATTTATAAGAAAAATTCAGAAATATACTCAATTCAAAAATTAAATGATAAAAGAAAAAAATATTTTTAATTTTATTCTTAAATTAAAAAATATTTATAAGTAACAAATTATTATTATAAATTAAGAATAAAAGTATGTTCCACCTAAATCATCAAAATAAAATTTTTTTTATTCTAGTTAAAAGTTATTAATTTACTACCTATATTATTTATTAAAGTAAGTATTTCCATTTTATATGCGTTTTATAAATTAACACAACACATATCATTACATTATAATTCACAATAAAATTTTATTAATTGAACAAATAATATCTTAACAAGAATAAAATTATTTTATTAAATATTTACTATTTCTTACATTTATAAGAGAAGCCATTTTTTGCTTTAACTAATTTACTTTATTTATTTATTTATTTATTATTATTAGATATTATATTATTATATATTTATATCATTCCTTTATATATTAAATTAACTTTTAAATAAGCGCAAAAGGATTTTACAATAAATAAATAATAAAATAAAAGCACGTAAAACTTCCAACTTTTTCGTCTCCCATACATCTTCAGCGATAAACAATCACTTATCGAAATGCCTCCCATAATACACTTATTATCCCCCATACAAACATGTCTGCGTGGTCGCGTGGATAGAGTGTGCGACTCGTGTGCTCAAGGTCTCCGGATCGAATCCAAGTGGTTCCAGCGTAAAAATGTGAGGCTTTGAAATGTTGTTTGACATGGTCAATAGATGGCGCCACTACTGTAGTATTTTTTAAATTTTCGTTGCTTGTCAACTATAAATTCACTGCAGTGAATGTGCAGTTATATCAACTACACATTCACCGCAGTAAATTTGTAGTTATGTCGACTTCGAAAAAACTTCAGTTATTTGTGCGAAATCACCACAGTTTGCCAACTCCAGTTTCTTTGCAGTGTCACTGCAGTTCATTTTTACCTGGGATATACTTTACATATGGCATTAAAATTATATCATCGCATTATTTTTATCCAGAAACTCCTTTATACATACAAAGAGATCATTTCTATATCAATAAGTCATTTTTTTCAAAAACACGGATAGAACCTTATTAGCAGGTGACGAAATGCCTCAGTGAACGCGGTAATTATGTGAAAAAATAAATATACATGTCATCTTTAATGTCTCATTCTATTTTTAACAGACTTCCAAAAAGGAGAGGAGGTTATCAATTCAACGCGTATGTATTTTTTTTATGTATGTTCACCGATTACTCTGAAACTATGCAATCGAATTCTGTCATTTTTGTTTTAAATGAAAGAGGATGCTCTCGAATTGGTACCACTTTCGTTTCATCGAAATTGGTTCAGTATTTTTTTAGTAATTAATCAAAAACTAATAAAATTAGTGATTTTTCTCTAATTAAAAGTGTTGAATAAGTTCGCGGAATGGAGTGCAGACGGAATGGCCGAGCTGTCTAAGGCGCCAGATTTAAGCTCTACTTCTCGAAAGTGAGCATCGGTTCGATTTCCACTCATGATATAATTTACATTAGTTTTTACCGTATTACAAATTTTATTATTAACCGGCTTCAGAAAAGGAAGAGGAAGTTATAAATTCGACGCGTATGTATTTTTTTTCTATGTGTGTTCACCGATTACTCCGAAACTATCCAACCGTTTAATTTGGTTTTTGAGTTAAACAAAAGACGCTATTCTCGAATTGATACCTATTCCAATTCATCGAAATTGGTTCAGTACTTTTTTAGTAATTTGGCGAAAACTAATAAAGTTGGTGATTTTTCGCAAATTAAAAGTAATATGGATTTTGAATAAGCTCGCCTACTGGAACGCAGTAAGGATGACTGGGCGGTCTAAGGAGCTAGATTTAAGCTCCGGTTCTGGAACGAGAGCGTGCTTTCGAACACTACTCTTGACAAAATTTACATCCATGTATAATTTACAATATTCTTTTCCGCATTATAGTTTTTATTAACCTACTTCAAAAAATCGTTAACTTTTAACTAAAAAGAGAAAATTAAACTTTTCTACCAAAAATTGAACCGACTTCAAAAACTACTGTAAAATGAAAAATAATTTTTTTACATAATAGTAATAAGAAATTAAATTAAGAGCGTAGTATTTACCATGCGTATTATTATATTTATGTACATTAATTTGATTTTTTGGAGTTGGTGCCAGCCAAGCAAATTTCAAAATTAAAATTAAGTATCCAATGCAAATCGTAAAAAAAGAAAGTTAAATTATTGAACTAAATATTAAATCGTAAAAACGCTCGTAAATACTTGTATGTCTGCCTATTAGAAAAATTACAGGTAATTTGGCTTGGCTGGCATCGACTTCAAAAAATCAAATTAATGCGCATAAACATAATAATACGCATGGTAAATACCACGCTCTTAATTTAATTTCTTATTACTATCATGTAAAAAAATATTTTTCACTTTGCAGTAGTTTTTGAAGTCGGTTCAATTTTTGGTAGAAAAGTTTAATTGTTTTTCATGCACAACTCTAACCACAGTGGATAGGGAAGACTTATTTTCAGATTTCCCCTCGTAATTAGATATAGTTATTTTTTAAAGCTTTTTTATGCAAAAAATAACAAAAACAGCTTCAATACGTTTGAGAAGTTTTACTTTTGAAATACTTTTAAAACTATCGGTAAAAAGATTATACTTTCTTCAAAGATTATACTTGAACATATCTTTTACGTAACTGCCAGGAAACTCTTGAAACATCCTTTTATTTTATCTTTCCTAAGAATTTGTTCACATTAGATTCAAACCATAATTACCCAAGAATTTTTTTACTTTCAACTGATGTATTCAAACATTCAGACATTTTCTTTTTAATAAAAAACCAAAGACTTGAAAAAGTTTATATTCACTTTATCTTCATTTCGTGTTGTAAAACATGTTTTAAAATCTCTTTGGCGAAAAAATATTTTGATGAAAAGAAATCGCAAACATTTTTTGTTTCCTTGAATGTAATTATAACAGTGATAGTGTTGACTTTATAAGATTCCTAATATATCTTCATTTATTTCTCGAAATGTTTATCATCAACAATATTTTAAATATTGTTAGAATAGTTAAAATAAATATGCGTGTGCTTTTTTGAACTAAATGAACATTTTTTCCGGCTTTATTTTTTTAAGCTTTATTTATTTTTCTTTTTTCTTTAATTTAAATTTTTCCTTATTTTAAATTCTTATGTTAGCTAATTTTATTAATCTTAATTGTGGCTTTGTCACACCTAAACAATGTTTTAATTTTTCTTATGGCTCCCTAAGCCCATGCAATACGGTTTACTTAGATATACTGGATATAAAGTTGATTGTGAACTAGGAGATCCATATCACAGATTACATTGTTCATTGTTCATATTTTTTGAATTTTTGAATGCGTTTTTTTCTTTCTTTGATTTTTTTTTAAATGTTCGTTTCTATAATTTGAACTTTTTGCATAGCCTTACTTAATGACAAAATATTAACTAGTCGGATATGGCAATCCCGAAATATCTTTTATCTAACGCATATTAATTCTTTAGAATTTGTGCGACAGTACCAAAACAAAATAACAATGTATGACGGTTTTAAGGATTCAAAGGATATGAAATTTCGTGCATTAGTTCTTGAGATATGACTGTTTTTGAAATTGTGTAATCTGAAAAATGCGATAATGTTGAGTGATTTACATGAAAACTTAATCAGCAGTAAATTTTATCATCGACTAACTCAATCTCAAGTTTGATGAGAATCGGAGCATTTGTTTCTGATATAGGGCTACTGGAGAAGTCGTACAAAATTCTTTATAACATCGCCATCTGTTGGATGATTTACATCAAAATGTAATGAGCATCAATTTATATAACGGACTAACTGAGTCTGAGGTTTGATTAAAATCCATGTATTACATCGTGAGATATATCTATTATAATAATCATGAATAATACAACATACCAGCGTCACCTGTAGGGGTATTTACCTCAAAAAGTAAACTGCACTAAATTATATCAAGTGCTAACTGAATCAAAAGTTTCATTAAACTCCATACATCAGTTATTGAAATAGAATGCCTGCAAAGTTTGTGTCACATACGTGTACAGACATTTTAAAAAACAAATTGGGATTGTTTATCCCTAAATAGCGTATAAATCTCCGAAAACTTGAATTTAAAAATTTTCAAAATTTAAATGCTTTCTTCCTGTAAATATTGAAGAAAGTAAAAATCATATATGTATACATGTACATGTATATATATATTTCAGAAGAGTACATCTATCTCCCCGCATCTTCATTAAGGTACTCAGAAAGTTATTTTGGAATATAATATTTTAAAAGACAAATTTAACTTTTTTCAGGAGTGAGGTGTATTTTATAAATGAATGTGTTTTTTTCTATGATATTGTTTTTACCGATACTGTTCTTTTTTTTTTTTTTTTTTTTTTTTTTTTTTAATTAAACAAACTGAAAGTTATTAGCTGTAAATGTTAATAATATACAAAGAAAATTTCAATATAATAACAGATAATTTTACGTAAATATGCCAGATTTATACCAACATAATGTTTCTTAGAGTATACATATGCTCGTACATTACTGAAATAAGTTTTTAGCTCACAGGCTATCATAGCCTGAGAGCTTATGTGCCCGTCCGTTCTGTATGTACGTTCGTATGTTCGTGCGTAACGCGATAACTCATGATAAAAATATCGGATCCACTTGAAATTTTGTATATAGGTATATCCTGATAAGGCGCTTCCCTGATTAGTTTTTGGAGTTCATTCGATATGTATAAGAGGGGGAACGGGGGGCTCATGCCCCTCCCCTTAATTGATATAAACGGGATTTTCATGTAGAATTAACAGTTTTCGTTCAAAATTTAGATATAGGATCATTCTGATGAGACGACTCCGTGACTGTTACTAGGTGTTCATTGAATAAGTATAAACAGGGGGAACGGGGGGCTCATTCCCCCCCCCCCCGTTAATTGATATAAACGGGATTTTCATGCATAATTAAAAGTTTTCGTTCAAAATTTAGATATAGGATTTCTGATGAGGCGATACCGTGGCTGTTATTAGGTGTTCATTGAATAAGTATAAACAGGGGGAACGGGGGCTCATGCCCCTCCCCTTAATTGATATAAACGGGATTTTCATGCAGAATTAACAGTTTTCGTTCAAAATTTAGATATAGGATCATTCTGATGAGGCGAGTCCATGGCTGTTATTAGGTTTTCATTGAATAAGTATAAACAGGGGGAACGGGGGTTCTAAAGCCCCTCCCCTTAACTTGTATAAATGGATTTTTCAATCAGAATTGTCAGATTTCGTTCAAATCTCTGAATAGTTTTGGAAGCTTAATGGTTAAGTATAAAGGAGGGGAATAACTCCTCTTAAATTATATAAATGCTAAATGGGTTTTTATTAAGAATTATCCGATTTGCTCTGAATTTTGGATATAGATTTTTTAATATGATTAAGCATGTACTTGATAGTTTAGGAGGTTCAATGATTAAGTATAAAAAAGGAGAAAGGGGAGAGCTGTTTCCCCTTCTTATTTTTTTTCCGAACGGAATTAACGAAAATACAAGGCTGTAATGTACAATTAGTATGTGTAGCCTGTGAGCTCAATGCCATCAGTTTAACTGGGCAATATTCTTTTTATTACAAAACATCTCATTAGTTAGCCTAACTTCGTAAATTTATAAATCTCAGTTACTATTGCATATATATCAGCTTTAAAAAAATGTATATAATGATTATTTTTAACCACTGAACAGATTTTGCTGGAACGCCCTATTTTTGCTGGAACGCCGTCTGTCTGAAGAGTCTGTTTTCTTCGTTATAAAAAGCTTTTGATACAGCTAATTTTTAACTATAATCTTTTTTTAATTTATTTGTAGATATTTTTCTATTACATTATTCAGTGTGCGGGGGTGGGACGAACTGTAAAGGTTTTAATGAGAAAATGTCAATACAGTTTTCTTTTTATTCTGCCAATAAATTCTAAATACATTATGCGTGAGAAATTTAATACGAAAAATCAAATGAAAACTCATCGGAAATGAAAATCCCAAGTGTTATAGCGCATACTTTACAAAAAGTTTTTGAAAAGTTTTTTTCAAAACAACATTAAAAATTATATCAATCTTTTGAAGAATCATGGGAAGAATTGTATATTTTCAGATTTCCCTTTCAATATTTTTTGTAGTAGTTTTTCCCTAAAGTAAATCTTAAATATGGTTTTATGAGACTAAAAATTACAACGAAATTTATTTGTTTGCTTAACCTACACTGTTAAAAATCTGGTGCTAGGTTGAACCAATTTATGGTGCTGCAATAGCTGCCACTATAAGATGGTGAAATGTTGTTCCAACATTTGGTGCTAAGGTCGAACCATAAAGTGGTGAAATGTTGAACCATAAAGTGGTGAAAGGTTGAACCATTAACTTTAACAGAATGCATTTAATGGTTCAACCTTTCACCAACTTATGGTTCACCATTTCACCACTTTAAAGTTCGACCTTAGCACCAAATGTTGGAACAACCTTTCACCACCTTATGGTGGCAGTTACTGCAGCACCATAAATTGGTTCAACCTAGCACCAAATTTTTGACAGTGTATTGCTAATAATTAAAATAAAACAACTTTTACTACATCTGAATTATAATAGAATAACTTTTTCTACAGGAAATTAATTCGTAAACATTTTTTTAAATAGGAACTTCTTAATCATTTTACCAATTTAAAATATACTTTTTAAATTTATTATTAAATTTTAAAAACTTATTTAAGCACAAAAAATTACGAAATTGCATTTTATCATTTTATTCTAAAATATATCAGATTCATTTTCTATAAGTCAGGTTAGTAAGTTATTTTGATTAAAATATAAAGAATTTACAAAAAGTTTATAATCAAACGATACTTTTATCCTTTTTTACATTCAAAATCAATAATATTCTTACATTCTTATAATTCATGAGAACATATTTTCTGAAATAATATTTAATTTAGTAAATTTTACTGCAGAGAATTTTGTTCGTATTCATAAAAAATTTTTTAAGAATGAGCTTGATCCGAAATCATTTTTCAAGCCCTAAGTTAAAAATTACTTTAAAACAAAAGATATGATTAAAGTAGAATACACATTTAACGAAAACTTTGATATTTGAACCAACACATACAATATTCCACTTATATAACAAGCACTAAAAGCATGTACAGAAACTGATACGAACATTAATGAAGGAAGATGTTAATTAAACAATATATAGAACATAGTAATGTTACATATTAAAGCCAAAAATCATGCAAGTAACAATACAAAATTGAAAACTATAGAATTAAAAAATATTTTGCTTAATACACACCAATATCGGCTTCCATTACTGTTTTGCTTTTGTTCTTCACGAAAAGCGTCATAGATATGCGCAGAAATCTGTGTTTTGATTGGCTGTAAGTAGCACCATCTTTTGGTGCTACTTCTTATTTTCCAAACTTACTCCATAACATGGAGTTTTCGAAAAATAAGTAGTACCATATTTTGGTGCTTCTCTTTATTTTACTCCATAAATTGGTTCAACATTGAACGGAAAATTTTAACAGTGTATTGAGATACGTACAGATATATAGACCATGTATTGATGTGTACAAAAGTTTTTGAGTACATTATATTACCTGGCAGTCTTTTCTGCAGTTTGGTTGTAAATTGTGTAATGATTTTTAAAATTGCTTATTTATGTATCTTCTTTCCACATGTATAGTTATTCTCTTAAATTTCCCTTAAAATATTCTGAAAAGTGTGTCTAAACGCATTTCATAATCTAAGTTTAGCACATGATTTTTTTCCTGTTTCAAAACTGTTCAATAAAATTAAAATTTTCTTAGTAGTTTTCAAACAGATGATAAAACCTGAGCTGAATTATAATTTCAGTCTGTTACGTGAACATTCCAGTAGCAGTGTATAATTATTTGCTGAATTTATATTAAAAAAAAAAATTAGCCTCCGATTTTTAATTTTTTTATGAACAAATAAGTTATTTATTCGTAATTATAATTTTGTATTTGATATTAAGATTGTTTTGTAATTATTTAGATTCATTACTTGCTTAATTCGAAATGAAACTATTTTAAAACGATTTTTTTTAAAGTCAAATCAATTCACTTTCTTAATTATCAAACATTCCCTAAGGATAATTTTCAAAACATATTATAGCATTTTTTTTATCATATAAAAACATTATAAGCATTTTCTAGCTTTCTTGGGAATATACTTAAAGTTTAAATATTTTTTTTTCTTTGGAAGGCAGTTAAATTTAACTGCTAATATAAGTCTCCCTTTTTTCATTATTTGAGAAGCCAACATTAAATCTTTTTGTCTTGTTTGACTTTTATATTATATAATTTACCATATTTTAAGAAGGTACTTTGTTTGCAAAAGAGCATCTTTTCAAAGAATAAAGAATTTAATATTTATTA
Organism: Maratus speculifer; assembly: GCA_964019185.1. Lineage (NCBI taxonomy): Eukaryota > Metazoa > Arthropoda > Arachnida > Araneae > Salticidae > Maratus > Maratus speculifer. Next base: position 257,250,494 of record OZ025290.1, read on the forward strand.
ACATAACAAACAAATTTAACTGCAAACATTCTCTAAGGTTAATTTTCAAAACATATTATAGCTTTTTTTTATCATATAAAAACGTTATAAACATTTCCTAGCTTTCTTAAGAATTTACTTAAAGTTTAAAATATTTTTTCTTTGGAAAGCAGTTAAATTTAACTGCTAATATACGTCTCCCTTTTTTCATTATTTGAGAAGCCAACATTAAATCTTTTTGTCTTGTTTGACTTTTATATTATATAATTTACCATATTTTAAGAAAGTACTTTGTTTGCAAAAGAGCATCTGTTCAAAGAATAAAGAATTTAATATTTATTAACATAACTAACAAATTTAACTGCAAACATTCTCTAAGGTTAATTTTCAAAACATATTATAGCTTTTTTTATCATATAAAAACGTTATAAACATTTCCTAGCTTACTTAAGAATTTACTTAAAGTTTAAAATTTTTTTTCTTTGGAAAGCAGTTAAATTTAACTGCTAATATACGTCTCCCTTTTTTCATTATTTGAAAAGACAACATTAAATCTTTTTGTCTTGTTTGACTTTTATATTATGTAATTTATCATATTTTAAGAAGGGTACTTTGTTTGCAAAAGAGCATCTGTTCAAAGAATAAAGAATTTAACATTATTAAATCTCTCTAAAATGGGTTAAGTAATTTAATTATATTTTATTATAAAATTATAATAATTATAATTAATTGTGACTTATATTTAATTATTCTTAATCTCTTCAGGATCGGTGGGTGTTACATCCTTTTTATTGGATTCGCACTACTTTTTTGTTACAGTTATCGTTAATTAAATAATCGAAAAAAAAAAAATCTGTATGCATTTTGAATGCATTTCGTCGGTACCATATTAGGTACCGACGAAATGCATTCGTCATTCAGTGTTGCCAGTGGGTAGAGATGGGAAATATGGTTATTTTTGGTTAACAGGTTACATCATTCCACAGTAGCATTGGTAACAGGTTCCAACATCCTGTTATTTTTGTAACAGGATAAAATAAACAATTTATAAGCAATTGCTAAATATGATCCCAAACGGACAACACACGGGTATGGACCCTAAGGAGATGCCCTCCGTGGGGGGGGGGGGGTCCTTCTAAGGGAACCCAACCCGTATTTACGCAAAGAAATCCAAAGTTCGAAGAAAACCACGGAAAACTCCGAATGATTAGGCTGACGGCCGCAATTGGGTTATGTTCTAATCCAGCAACTGCCGTCTACCAGTTTTGAGGGCAGAATCTCTCGGCCACAGGTGGGGCAACAACATTTAAGAAAATATCTATAGGCACATATATTTTTGAATATAAAATAATGTATCCTATAGGAAATACGAAACACGGGAAAATTTGAAAGTACAAGAAAACATATTAAAAAACCTTTCTTCAACATACAGAGGAAAACGAATTTTTCAAAAATCCATCCTCCATATACCGCGTTTTCTCAATCAGCTCTGTTGATTTTTTAAAATTTGAGATGAAATGCATACTGATTTTTTTTACAACAAGTCAACGCGTGCTGCCATAAAACAAATATTAACAAATAGGACAGAGAAACTTATGAGATAGGACAGATGGTAGAGAATGAAATTTTTTCCAGACTCACTTTTTTCGTCTAGTTTCTTAATAGCAGATATGTATAGTATGCAAGATCGATTGTACGCTGTTATGAAAGCAAAAGAGGGTTCTACAAAATATTAACTACCATTTACTTCATATTAATAAGCTAATATTGTTGCGTAAAATAAAATATTCTAATACTTTGAACTCATCTAAATTTTATCCTACTATTTTTATGTCTTTCAGAAAGCTGTAAACCTACTATATTGTACTGTATTTTATATTTTGTAAATATTAAAATCTTATCTAAACATTCCAGATTCAATTTATAAGAAATTTAATTGCATTTACTTAGTATAAAAAATGATTCAATTAAAAATAATTTTTTAAATAATTTTTTCTCAATTATTTTAACAAGGTAGAACACGTCATATTTTTGACGAAAGAAAATGTTTAAGAAGTAATTGTTTCATTAACTTATAATAAACCTACAAAATTAGTTATAGTAAAAAATGCATTTTATATTGGTACGTCTAATTCTTAACCCATTAACGCCCGAATTATTTTCTTCGCTAAAATTTTAATTTTGTATTTCCCACCACTTTTAAAATCAAATTAACTTTTATTTAAATTTATCGAGGGTTCTGTCTCGTGAATAAAGGTATATATTTATCTTCCTCTTTACTGGTGGGAAAACCGCTTTCTTGCTGTTTTTGTAACCGTCCTCAAAAGAGGACGCTGGGCGTTAATGGGTTAAACAAATGATATTTATAGTCAAATTAACAAAATGCTATTTCTATAAAACGCAGTTATAGAAATTGTTAAAATTAAACTTTTATCGTATATGTACGCAGTAAAAAATAATAAAGATATGTTATAATGATAAAGTTATTAATTAAGGTTCTTATGCTAGTATTCCAAAATGATAAAAAGCAAAATTTATTCAACTTTGACTCAATCATAGATTTTTTTCCCCGTGAAATCTAAACCCGGCATCATTTTCACCATATCAACATTTACAAATGTACATTTTACATCTGTATTCACGTTTAAAAAAAAAATGGCATTATTATTATATAATTTTAATTCAAAACTTGAAGTCTCAATGCTATTAGCTGAAACAGATATTAAACTGTTGATATTCTTTTACATGTAAATCAAATTTTGTAAATGAAGCCAAAATTCACCGGGTTTTCTAACAGAAGATATTTAAATTTCTATTTTTCACCTTTTAATGAGAAAATGGCAACATAAAGATACAGCACTCAATTTTTTCCCTTTTTAGCTCACAGGCTATCATAGCCTGAGAGCTTATGTGCCCGCCCTTTCTGTATGTATGTATGTATGTACGTGCGTGCGTACGTTCGTACGTAAAGCGATAACTCATGATAAATATGTCCCATCCACTTGAAATTTTGTATATAGGTATATCCTGACAAGGCGCTTCCCTAAATAGTTTTTGAAGTTCATTCGATATGTATAAGATGGGGAACGGGGGCTCATGCCCCTCTCCTTAATTGATATTAATGGGTTTTCATGCAGAATTAAGTTTTCGTTCAAAATTTAGATATAGGATCATTCTGATGAGGCGATTCCGTGACTATTATTCGGTGTTTATTGAATGAGTATAAACAGGGGGAACGGGGTTCTCATGCCCCTCCTCTTAATTGATATAAATGGGATTTTCAAGAAGAATTGTCAGATTTCGTTTAAATCTCTGAATAGTTTTGGAATTTTAATAGTTAAGTATGAAAGAGGGGGATAACTCCTTAAATTAAATAAATGCTAAATGTGTTTTATTAAGAATTATCCGATTTGCTCTGAATTTTTGATATAGATTTTTTATATGATAAAACATGTCCTTGATAATTTAGGAGATTCAATGATTAAGTATAAAAAATAGGAAAGGGGAGAGATGTTTCCCCTTCTTATTTTTTTTCGAACGGAATTAACCCTTGGAAATATAAGGCTGTAATGTACAATAGTATGCGTAGCCTGTGAGCTCAATGCCATCAGTTTAACTGTGCAATATTCTTTTTATTTCCTTTGTTTTCAATAGAAATGGAGTATTCCTGTTGCCACAATTAGAAAAGAGGTATTAAAAGCTACAAAAAAATTAATATTTCAAAAACAAATTAAGATACAACTTTCAAACAAATTTCATTTAAAAGTATATTTTTTTCCTTCACGATGGTGTAAAATTTCAAAATGTGCGACATTAAGAAGTTTAAAAACTTTTAGTAGCAAAAATTGCAATTTATTTAAAATTTGAAAGTGTTGCAATGCGCAAAATGACGTATGCGTTACGCACAGATACGTTTGGTCTTTTTAATACAGATATTTTGAATATGAGTTGTATTAAAATGGTTCCAAAGTTCACTAGCTCGTGCTTTTTTATGTGGACCCACACATAAATAAAAATAAGACTTATTTCCACAAAATTTTCACCCCCTCCCCCCCCCAAAAAATGACATTTTGGGAGTGCCAACAGAAGTGAAAACTTGGACAATTACGTTTTTATTTTTTTGATTGTCAGGACATATTTTTTAATCGCCAGGAAGCATTTTATTGTGCAGTAAATACTTTTAAATAAAGTGTTTTTTTATTCATTATTATAAAGTACTACTACAAAAATTGCATTACAATTTTCATTTAATGCGCAATTGTACATGGAAAATAATGCATATTATTTTACAATAAAAATTGCAATAAAAAAAGACTGAATAATAATTATATATAGCACAGATGTCATACACACATCACATTGGCACAATTTTTTTCAGATACCGATTTGGCAAAAAAACCGGAAGAAGTTTGAGAAATTTAAATTTCTCAACGTATTCCAACGTATTTCAATTTCCGTAACGTGACCCAGAATAACGGGAGAAATTTTTTATGCTAGATTTGTAATGTATGAAGCATAAGCTTTCGATAGACATATTACATCAAAAAATGAGAAACGACCCCCCTGCCCCCGCCCCCCTAAAAATGGACCTATAGGGAAAAATCGGAAAACTGAAATACCAAAAAGAAGGGCGAGGAAAAGTTAGCTATGCTAAAATTTTTCTCTCCGCTGTAGATCCCATAGAAGCAAAATTATAGCCTTTTAAAGATTGAAATGAAGTGAAGAAATGAACAAAATTAGGTGAGTCACCGAAAGGGGGGGGTGCCATGTAGCTTAAAGTTTTAAGTTAAAAATTGTAGAGAACTAAATGAGCGAAATGTTAAGGTGTATGTTTGGGGGATGAACCCTCCCCCCCCTTAAAAGAGCTCTTTAGAAATCAAATCCGCAAATCTTTAATTCAATCTTTCTGATATTTAATAAAAAGAGACGAAATCATTTTTTATTTGTCCTCTGCTCATCAACAACCGCGAATAAAAACCACTCCTTTTTCCTTTCCAAAAAGAGGAAGCGAAACTTTAAATCAAAAGTCGTTAACGAAAACAAAATTATCCTCAGATAATGTGTATTACTCAGCACTTTTCAAGCTTGTCAAATAATGTGTAACAAAACGTTTGAAAATAAGCAATAATTACGAAGCGATAAAATGTCCTTTTGTAATGTAAAGAACTATATTTATTGAAAAACTGATGGAAAATCTAACAGAAAAGAACTACATTTATTGAAAAACTGGTGGAAAATCTAACACATATTGAATTAGCAAATATGAAGGAATTATCTCTACTGTGGTTGCATAAGCGTAACCAGCCATTTGAACGGGTGGGTGCCCAGAATTTTTAACCTGAACATGCTGGATACAAACAATAACTTATGTAGTAAAACCTTCTAAAACGGAAGCCTATAAAACAGTTTTAAATTCCGTTTTAGACAGGTTTTTATCTTAGAGTGTATAATTGTGTGATTTTTTTAATAAGGGTTTTTAAGTGTGTTTTTATAAGTAGGGGACGCAATTTTTTTAAATAATTGTGAATGGATCTGCACAAGCGGGGGGGGGGGTGTCCGGGACCCAGGAAACTCTATTAATTTAAAATGCATTTGCAACATAAGATTGCATTTAAAGCAATTTTTAGGATAAGTTGAATATACATTTCTGCACACATTTTTCCTTCATATTTTTACTAAAGAGAAATGATTCATGAAAAGCAATGATTCATGATTTTCGACTTCCGACTTTTAATCGATTTACATGTTTTGGGTTGTTTTAAACATAATTTAATTATTTTTGAATATATAATCTATCTGTTATGTTATATATAATATATTTATAAGGTACCTTGGGGTAATAACGCCACGTTAAGGTTCTACCAATTTTCACGGCTCAGTTTTAGTTTGTATTTTTCAAAAAAATATATGATTTGATACAGCAACTCACTGACTATCTATATAAAAAAATAATTTAACAGATATGAATTCATAAAATGTAATGGCGTGATTTCTTCACCAATGCTATTTGGCGTTATTACCCACCTATATGAGTAATAACGCCATGCAAACAAAACTATGAAATAAGATGGAATAATTGCATGTAGACTGCCCAATTCTAAAAATACAAACTCTACAAACTTAGAAATTGACAAATTGCATTCTAAGCTATTGAAAATGTTCAATTTTTTGTGAAAGTGTAAGAAAAATAAAGGTGTGGTGTGTGTGTGGGGGGGGGGGGGGATGAGACAAAAGAATATCAGACCGTGAGCTTCTTTTTGCTTAAAAAAGACCGCTAAAATAGAATTATTAGAAACATTGCACAATTTTAACTGTGTTTATTTGAATCAGTATTTAGGATGTAGCTCGGCCACTGTAGGGAATCAACCGGGGTATTAATGTCAAGAATTGGCGTTATTACCCCGTTATAGTTATTGCGCTGTACATTTTAAATTACAAATTATCTCGAGAAGATATCCAAAATCTTCAACAACATTTTGAAAGTCCATGAAATGTACTACAAATTTATGTAATTAACAAAGTATTTCCGGATAAAAAAAATAGTCTTCACATCACAAACGTATCTCGCAAATTTTAGATCAAGCGTTAATTTTAGTTGCTTGAAAAACAATAAGACCTAAAAATGAAACAAATTAACTTGAAGTTGTTTTTTGCGATTTATATGACTCAAACCCTTCTGCGCAAAGCACATGGGTGTCATTCACCAGATTATTTCATAATTATGCAAAATATTAGCACTTGGCGTTATTACTCCGCCTGGCGTTATTACACCAGACCACCTTATATTGATTCTAATATATTGAATATAATATGTTGATTATCGAGAAAAACATTTCAAGCATGAGGTTTTTCTAATAAATTTTCAAATATTTTCTTGATCTAAAAACTTCTGTGTTTTGTGCTCTAGATATTGTGCTGTAGTATTTTGTGCTATCAAAATAAGAGAAAGTGTGTTATGATGGTAACCTATCATCAGGCACCAAGCAAAAAAAGTGTTTAATTAGCGGTGTAAAGTTATTACTATTCATGCATGTAGTCACTACTAGCCCTCCAAGCGTCTTGCAAATGGGTAAAATTGTAATGTTGTTTTCTCTGCATTTTGCTTTAAAATATGATTTTTGCTAAAATATGATTTTTTCAATATTACATAAACAATCTTATTTAAGAATATAAATGTAATCCTTGATAGTCTTAATCATTCTTCAATGCTTTGAAAATTCATTAAATTTATAGAATTATAATATCTTAAACATTGCTTATATTGCAGTGAAACCTGGGGCTTAGTGTACGGAATTTTACGGGCCAAACGCTTAGAGGGCTAGTCATAGTGATTGATGAACTGCAAAAAAATTAGCATCACATACCTAAGAGAGCAGGTCATAACTAAGGGTGAAGATAGGGTCATGCTGAGTGTTAGTGTTGAATTCAGGGGATGGTCCGGGGGGGCGCCGGTGAGCAATGAGATGTTTTCTCGGAAGATTTGAGATTTTGGGTTTTCAATGGTTAGAAAAAGCAATGTTTCTCCCCCACCTCCCGGAGCTCTATAATGTTCCTCTTCCAGAGCACAGAAATCTCTCTGGAGAAAAGTGTCTGAATTCAACATTGTTGGACAAACGTCTCAAAAGAAACGATTAAGGACGTTTTTAATGAATATTATTCTTATTTTAGAGGTACAAAAAATGAAATCTTGATTAAAACAAGTGAAGGAAGATGCTGTCATTAAGAACCTTGTGTTATTTATTTATCAGGGACTTTTCAGTAACATATTAATGCAATATTAGGTTCCAGCATAGTAACACTGTTATATATCCTAATACGATAAACAATGCCCATCCCTACCAGTGAGCTACTTGCTTTAAATTCAGATTTCGAAAAAGTAAAATTCAACTTATTTAACCATATTTAATAACACGTAAATTAAAACTTGAAAAAAGGGAAATTTTATCAATGGAGTAATGAATAAAGAGGAGAAGACATATAGTATCGTTGCGAGTAACGTAAGTGAGTAGGCTGTCACAAGATGACGGCTGATTTTTTTTTAATCGGATGAACTCGAACAGTTTCTGATTACCGCTTCACGTCAAATCAGATGACTTTTCTTAATTATCAAACCTTCCCCGAGGACAGTTTTCAAAAAATATTATGGCGTTTTTTTTTTTTTTTTTTTTTTTTTTTTTCCATGTAAAAACATAAAAATTGTCTATGTTTCTTGGGAACATATTTAAAGTTTAGAAAAAGAGTTCTTTGGAAGGCATTTAAATTTAGCTGCGAATATACGTCTACCCTTTTTTATTATTTAAGAAGCCAACATTAAATCTTTTTTATCTTGTTTGACTTTTATATTATGTAATTTATCACATTTTAAGAAGGTACTTTGTTTGCAAAAGAGCATCTGTTTGAAGAATAAAGGAGAAAGGAATAATTATAAAATCTCTCTAGAATGTATATGAATTAATTGTGACTACCTAACGCCTTTTTCCTAAACCCTTTGGTACCGGCGTGTCTTACATAATTTTTGTTAGGTTCACACCACCTTTTTTTAAAAAGTAATCTTTAGTTAAATAATCACGAAAAAAGTAAAGAAAAAGGCAGGATTTATTACTTTTCTTTTTTCTGAGACCAAAAAGAAATTCTGTTTGCATTGTGGTTCCATTTTGTCATTTTCATACCAAGCTATCCAATATGAAAGCAGCATTGCCAATCAGCTACTTGTTTTAAATATAGATTTCATGACTGGCACCACTTTTTTGAAACAGTAAAATTCGTTTTATTTAACCATATTTGAGGATATGTTAATTATAATGAAAAAAAGAGAATTTTACCATTTCAGAAAGTTTTACAGCATACTGCACCTCCATCTATCTATTTCTTGCAAGGGGCTGATAACTGGTATGAAAAGGAGGAAAAGTAGCCTAGAACGTGACGTGAATAACAATTTATTCAGTTACAAATGCAGTGTGTTTCAACCTAACTCAAAGCAGCTTAACCGTAATAATTTGCGAAAAACACAAATATTGCATTAAAAATGTAACGATATATATCTTTTTTGTGTGAAATATGATAAGATTACAAAAATTTCTGGAAAGATATGGTGCTCTTGCAATCGTTGATATCGTATGAACTAATAATCCCAGTACAAAATAAGAAGCATCACTTTCATACTGATGGCTTGTAAAATGGTAACTTCTACCACTTTTTGGTGCTGCCATACTTACAACAAAAGATGTGAACATTTATTAAAAGTTTCATTATAATATACTACAGTTTCCAAACAGTCATAATCTCCGGCCAAAGATGGGTTAGGGTAGAATGCTCTTTAATTTTGACTAAGTGAGTGTTGTGTGACCGTCATGTTTTTGGTTATTTTTCATGCTCTTGATGCTGATTATTACCCCTTTGAATTTCTAAGTCGAATTCGGCAACAGGCTGTACATATTTATATATATTTCAAATAGAAATTATTTTTTTTTCAAATATTTCATCCGGAATAAACTAAACAAAAATGTCTGAATCAAAACATGCATAAAAAATCCAGTACATCCCTTTCTTTTTAAATATCTAAATTTAGATATTCCGTAACATATACATCTAATGCAGGTTTTATTTATTTTACCATAATCTCTATAAAAGTATAATTTTAAATACATTTTTAAGTCATGAAAAATAAAATTAGCAATCTCATTTTATCAAAAATGTTATTTTAGATTCATAAAAGCGATTTGAAAACTTAATGACATGAATAAAACTTGTTACGAGACTAACTTATTAGCAACATAAACGATTATCTAATGCAGTATAAAAGGAAATTCAAATCTCCCGAGAACGATAAATAAAAGATTCATAAACGCGATTACAAAAAATGTAACAAAGTGTTTTGTACAGTCAACCGTAAATCTGTTTAAAATAAAGATGAAAAATAATACCTTTCTTAGTGTTTTTAAATGCGAAAGTGAAAGAAAAATTGATTAAAATTTGCATAATGTCAAATGCAAAATGAAACATAATACAACTAAAAATTGTTTGAAAAAGCACATTTTTATAAGAATTAAATGTCATAATCTTGAAAGTAATAATAATTTTATAATAATATTAAAAAATAAAAATATTAAACTAACACCTGAAATGTTAATGTTTTCTTTCTATTTTGAACATAGGGTTATTATGATGATGATTTACATGCATGATCAATATTACTGTTGAACTGATTTAAAGGAAAAATTCCTTAATTAAGGCGAAGTATAGTTCACAAATACGTAATAAACACTTTTGGTATTTCATGCTTTTCAAAAGTAAAAGTATTTAGATACTTTCATTTCGGACTTTTTTTTTCTCTCTATTAGACTATTGATTCGTTGGTTAAAAAAAAAAAGCATTTTTTAATTTATGCGATTACGTTATACGATACTATTAACTTTCTTGCTCAATATTATTTTTTTTAATGATTTAAAATAAAGTTTTTTAAAATAAGGAGAAATGTTTTTAAAAGACGCAATAACAGTTTTTGTATTTCATACTTATGAATATTAGACAAATATTTGAAGGCTTGCATTTCACATATTTTCTTTTGCTAAACAGTTAAATTTCACAGTTAAATAAAAAGCAATATTTTTTATTAATTTATACAACAATTTCTTGAAATTTCAGATTAAAATAAAAAAAAAAAGAAATGTACAAGTTGCGTTTAAATTGGTTTACTATTCTAGATGTTATTGTGATCATAAAGTTTGAATTATTTATACATAAAATCATTGCAATAAGACGATTAAAAAATTTAACTAAAAATATTAAAATTAATATACTTTCTAGCAAATATTTTTTATATACAATGAAAAAAAATTAAACTCGTTAAAGAAGAAAAAAACTTTTTTACAAACATTTAAAGTTTATCATTAAAAATATATCTGACTTTTCGACTACAATTACTGTTTCTCTCTCTTCAAAAGTCTCCGTTGTAAGTCATTCATACTACCATACATTCATGCTTTATACAGGTATTTTAATACAGAATGGACAAAAGTTTAAAAGGTAATAGTGCACTGCAAACAGACAACTTTCATCAAATAATGCATGGTCGTAATTAAAACGCTATGGCACTGGATGGCACCAAAGGCAACATTTTCCGCTTATTTTGTACCAAAAAAATTTACACAAAATTTTATCATTGCAAATCGCCGAAAACCGTCGATTAATAAAAGGCAAAAATTTCAGTTTAAATTTTCCTGGTCCAAAAAGTCGGAAGGTTTGCAGCTATGCAAAAGTAATGTTGTAATACAAGCCAAAAACACATATAGAACGACCAAGTGGCAAAAGTAAATTGGGAAACAGTAGCGTAGCTATGTTTTTTGGCGCCCGGGGCCAACAAGAAATTTTTGCGCCCCCACCCCAATATAGATATATAACAATTTCTCTCAATTTGGCTCCCCAGGCCTCGGCGCCCGGGGCGGACGCCCCCCTTGCTCCCCCTTAGCTACGCCACTGTTGGGAAATTGCTTCTCCATACTTTCTTTGAACCCTTGAGTCATTTGCAGTTTCGTAGATAAAATGTATATCAGCCTTTTCTTTACTAATGAAGGGTAACATCTCCAATACATTCCTATCGCAATTAACAGTCATACACTCTAATTAACGGCTTTTATGCATTAACTAGCCGCCCATGGCGACCAGTTTTGTCTCCCTTGAATGTATACTAAGCATTGAATCATATTGTTTTTATTCTGAATTTATTCTAACTGCTCAATTTTTTGCCAAATTAGACGATTCATCTAGAGAAATAGACACAGATACCATGTACGCACAACATTTGCGCGTAATTGAAAAAAAAAATGGCAATTACATGTGCCTCACATGGCAACTCGTCTATTGTTATTTATTTAACTATAAACGGTTTGTTTACTTTCATTTTCTCTTTTAAAACTACATAACTTTTTATTTATTTATTATTTTTTTTTAACTGGTAACTGGTAACTGGTATCTGAAAACGAAGTTTTGGCCAAATTGGCGTCATTTTATTTAGTAGAAAAAAAGAAAAATAATAATGATATTTTGAAGCTCCATAATTGCAGCGAAGGAACAAAACATAAATAAGTTCAATTTACCACAACCTAAATATTACCAAAAGACTTTGCACAGTAATTAATAAAATGCATTTCATTTGGACATTGCCATTAAACAATTAACAAATGATTGTGATTTTTGTGCCACATACGTTTGCGTAATATATATATGGATTGCGGAGACATTTGGCACATACGTTTTTCTTCTTTCCTATGCCACATTTGCACGCTATTAGATTCGTTTTTTCCGGATAACTCGCAATAGGAATGGAATTGTAGCGTTTGCACTACCAAGTTTCCGGATGCATCAACACATGTGAGTTTTATTATCGAGCATATAATCTTTGATAAAAATAATTTGTTTGGATGAGCATTATTTCGCCTATCTTTTATAAAACCCCCTCTATTATTCAGAAATTCCAAATCCTAAGAGGAAATTACGAAAAAAGAAATTTTATTTCGTGTAATCGCAAAACGTCTATCATTAATAAAGTAAAACTAACTATAATTCACATTTACCGGGGAAAGAATTATGGAATTAATGTTGAGAAATGAAATTTATGAAACGCACGCTTTTAATGTAAATGAATTAATTTAATTTTTTCTAGAAATATACTTGACGTCCAGAAAAAAAATAGATATCATTAGCTATGTTAATGTAATTGTTTTAATTTAATTTACAATAATTCATAATAAATAATGATATTGCTAAAAATCGGGAAATTCCCTCTATTTGAAATATTCGAAAAGGAAAACTGAATGCGTAAATGCTCTCTTGAAATAGTTTGAATAAAATTATTTTTATAAAACTCTAGTAATATATTGGGTCGTTCGGAAAGTCGTGGCCGTTTGGAAAATTAATTCGTAGAGAAACAGTCTATCATTTAATTATTAGATATTGTTTCCGATATCTAATGTTTAATAATTGATGGGTAGAATTTTTCGTTACGAATTGATTTTCCCAAACGGACACGACTTTCCAAAAGACCCAATAATTTTTTAGTCTGTAAAAAAATTTTCTTTGAAAAACTTGTAATCTAAATGTCGCGTCAAGTTAACATTTTATCAATTTTTCCGAAACCATAAATATTACATTAAACAACCTTTCAAGACTGCTGAATTTCAAAATTGTTTAACGCTAGAACAACTACAAATCAAATAAACATTGACTTGACATAAACATGACATGAACGTAAACTTAGAAATTTGATTTATAAAATGAATTCAATACTCTATGACACAGAAAGTTGTATTTTACTAAAACAATTTTCTGAATGTAAATAAATATTTCGATCGAATGAGATTAATGCTCAAACCCGTTCAAATGTTAAAAACGTAAATTTATTTTTATTACAAAATTGCAATTAAATGCATTTTTATGTTAAAAACAGAACGAAAAAAAAGGAGCAATTTAAAAGCAAAATAATGGTTCCTAAATCTAAGGCAATTTAATGGGTTTGCCTTCAGGGGCGTGCGAAGAAAAAACTACGCCCAGTGCAAAGTTTCAGTTTGGCGCCCCCTTCCCCCCGCCTTTTTCTTATAACAGGCCAAAAATGACGTTGGTAGTATAAATTTTGCGCCCCCTAAATTTCCATGCCCGGAGTGACCGCCCTTTTCGCCCCCCACCCCCTTCCTTTCGCACGGCGCTGTTTGCGTTGTATAGATTTAAAAACCATCCGTGGTAAACCGTGCTGTAAATCAGTGTTGCCAGATGGGCTACTTTTTTTTAATTCAGAATCTTGACTGGCACCACTTTTTTTAATTGATAAAATAGGAATTATCGAATGACACATTAATTAAGGCAAAAACAAGGGGAATTTAACCGTTTTAAAAGAGTGGTGCCAATAAAGAAATCTGAATTTTTAAAAAGTAGCCTACTGGCAACACTGCTGTAAATTTTGAATACTGAGCTGTTTTCTTTGTCTGCTCTGACCTTTCTATTGAACCGATTTAACTTAAAACAATGGAAGCTGTTCCTTTGTTGTTGCTCCCTCAATGTCTATTTTTATTGCCAATTTTGTGTTTTAATTTAATTTAATTAATTTTTTTTATTAAATCGCTTTAACCTCGTAACTGGTTATTTCTTTTCCATTCAATAAATTAAAAATAATACATATTATTTAAATAAAATATTCGTAACATTTAGTATAAACACTTCCGCCTTTAAATAGTATGAACTTATTTTTAAAAAAATAGTGGTGTCAAAAAGCTTTAAATGATAAATTTAGCAAATTCGTCTTGCCCGAACGGCGTACGGGCAAATCAGTTAAGGGTTTAAAATTATGGCAATCTGATTGTTTTCATTGTTTTAAATAAAAAAGAAATAATGAAAAATATTCACACATGTAGCTTTAAACACTCATTTTTAGGTGCGTTCGTAATTATGTAAATACGTAGCACCTAATTTTCTCGCTCAGTCCGTCCGTCTGTCTGTTTGTCCGTCTGTCTGTCCGTCTGTCTGTCCGCATATAACAACGCAAAAACTACCCAACCGAATCGTTTGAAATTTAAAATACATAATTATTACATAATTCTGTCGAGTCATTTCAAATTTTATGAAAATCGGATGGATAGATCAATTACAGGGACAATAAAAAGGATTCCGTTGCATTACGGTCAATGGGGAAAAAAGTTTCAAATGCATTTTAATCGTTTGAAATTTAAAACGTATATTTATTACATAATTTTGTCGAGTCATTTCAAATTTTATCAAAATCGTATGGATAGATCAATTGCATGGATAATCAAAAGGATACCGTTACATTACGGTCAATGGGGAAAAAAGTTTCAAATGTATTTTAATCGTTTGAAATTTAAAACGTATATTTATTACATAATTTTGTCGAGCTTCAAATGTTATGAAAATCGGATGCATTGATCAATTACAGGGGCAATCAAAAGTATTCCGTTACATTACGGTCAATGGGGAAAAAATTTCAAATGCATTTTAATGGTGTTACACTCATTTGAATATAACAAAATTGACATGAATCTATGAAATATGTACTAAAAAGTATATTTTGTACAATCTGTGATGCAAAGAATATTTATTATTAAAATACAGGGCCCCACAAATGTATTCCACTAAATAAAGTTACACGGGGAAACATTGTTTGGGTGGTGTTTTAATCATATTAAACTACTTCACATTTTATTAATAAGATATACGTTAATGAAGTATAATAACAATTACTCCCTGCATAGTTACAGGAACACAAAGATTTCGACCACTGTACTGTATCCAAAGTACGCTCTACTATATCAGCAAGATCTGAATATTTTAAAACTTCGTTATCAACGAACGCACCTCATTTGCTACGCTTTACGTGCAATATCCAACTTGTTTCATTTGCAAGTGATTTTCGGTTATAAAAAATTATGCACGTGTATCCTCTTTTTATAAGTCAATACAAATACATGTTTGTTGCGACATCACGAGACTATTCTCTAATGAGTTTATTTTGTTTTTGTGCATTATGACTTTATTATTTTTTTTAAACGATTAAATAGAAAATATAAATTTACTTCAATGTATTGTAATAAAAGCATAAAAGTCCGTATGTAAAGTATGTTAGAAAAGTTTGTGCCGGCAACGCTTTACTTAGTAAAAATTTATTTTGACATCTATAAAACCAAAAAGAAAATTTGCGATGATAGTGAAAACATGACGTGATTTTCACTGACTTTTCAATTCTTAATTCTACTGATTAGAATAGAAGTTTTTATTGATGATTGATGATTGATATTCAGAAATTTAATATTGAGAAAAATAATATATCCTAGTCACTTGTCCTTATAGAAATCATTTCTGATTTTATAATGTACTTTTTTACAATACAAGCCTTTTAATAATAACATCTTTATGCTATATGTCTGTATAATGTCTTATGAAAATGAAACGCAGATCAATATTCCGGCATTTTTGAGGAGAATTATATATTAGTATTTAAATAATCTAATATACTATTTGTAAATTGGAGTCCTCTATTTTTTCACAAAGCATACTTTTTTTAAGAGAGAGCGTTTTAGAAATAAAAAATTAAATGTCTAAACTATTTTTATTAAAATTTTGTCATATTTTAATAATACCGTTTCGAAAATGTCTAGACATAAATAAAAGTTAATGCAAAACTAATTTATCAGCAAAAGAAGTGCTATCAAAGGCAGTATAAAAGAAATTCAGCTCTCTTTGGAATAACATTTATAAGCTTTTTTTTTATTCATGTTTTCAAAAATGTCAGGATGCCGTTTATAGCAGAACAGACATTTGTTTGTAATAAGTACAAAAAAAATAGTAAAGTGTTTTTATTTATTCATAATGTATTTTTACCCAAAAATAAAACAGTTACACTGCGACAAAAAGAAAAAATTAGCATTATTATAAAAATAGACTGACATTTCTGCAGATTTTATTTACACGTAGGAATTATTATTTAGTTTATTTTTTTTATTCTAAAAATTACGTTCATACAAATGCTGCATTTTTTATTAAGACTCATTTTGCAGGTAATACCGAAATTTATCGTGATTCCTTATGTTCACTGCCACTATTTCTACTTAGTAATATTAGTATTTATAAAAATATTGAATTATATAACAAGCGATTACATATCAAAGAATAATTATAGGGTTCTGAAATATTAGAAGTCAGAACATTGGAAAACAAATATCTCTATGGCATCTATTTCGCACATTTATTTTCGACTTACATATTTACTTTCATATAAGGTTAGCTGGGGTAAATGAACCCCTGAGGTAATTGGGCCATAAACTGTTATATAAAAAATAGTTGATGCCTTTAAAGTTTTACCTTTGTGAACAATGATCCCTAATCTTTACTTCTTAAAACAACTTGTGTCAAATCAATCATAACTGTCTTGCTATAATAGGTTGTCAAAAATTTCGGGTTGGGAAAAAAAGTCAGATTTGCTAAATTTTATCGGTTCTTTATTAAAATACTGTAAGTACTTTTATTTAGCAATCATTTAAAAATATATTAGAGATATAACTGCGAATTGAATGTTTCCAACTGAGCGAAAAATTGCCCAGGCCGGGAATCGAACCCAGATACTTGGCTTACGAGGCCAATGCTTTATCGTTTAAGCTAACTGGGTGATAGCCGGCTGGAATTTTTCGCTCAGATAACCTTATTGGTCTTAACATCTGGTCTGTCATTTAGACAGCTAGGCAGAATAAACCGCAGGTAATGGAACTCCATATAACTATGGATAAGTAACATACTATTATTTTAGCACAATCAAACTGATTGGTGAATTTATCATAAGAATTGAACGTATGGTAAATTCACCAATTACACACGTTCCGTCGTATGATATTGGTGAATTTAGTTCTACTGTTACATAGAGTTCCATTATCTGCGGTTTATTCTGCCGAGCTGTCTAAATGACAGACCAGATGTTAAGACCAATAAGGTTATCTGAGCGAAAAATCCCAGCCGACTGTCATCCAGTTAGCTTAAACGGTAAGGCATTGGCCTTGTAAGCCAAGTATCTGGGTTCGATTATCGGTCTCGGCAATTTTTCGCTCAGTTGGAAATATTCAATTCGTATGATAAATTCACTAATCAGTTTGATTGTGCTGAAATAATAGTACATATAACTGCACCAATATTATGATTTATCTATAAGGGTTCGCACAGTTCTAATACTAAATTTTAAGAATATTTTCGAAGTGTTCCATTGCAGAAAAATATCGTAAAATCTGTGAATGAAGTTGGGGATTACGAATGTTGTGGTTTAAAAATTAAATGTAAATTTTCTTATTTTTAATCGTTGTGCCAGAGTCCTTGGGACTTCCAAGGAGTGTGCGAACCTTGGTATCTGTACCTATTTATTTTAAGTTTCAAATGTAAAACCGTTGACCCGGTTACCCCATAATTTTTTCAAGAATGGCATAACTAAAATGGGATGAATGAGAAAGAGAATGAGGTACTTACGGTAGACGTTTGTTCATAGATTTATCTTGTTATTTTTGCCTAAAATATCCACTTTAGTACTTACAGATTAATTAAGTACAGAAAAATGTAAAGACCTATACATTAAGCATTATGTACAGTTATTAGATGCCGAATGTTTCAAAAGTTAAGTTCGAAAATTTCGAAATGAAAATGCATCGAAAAATACATGGGTCGGAGAGACATATTGTTTGCAGAAAAATATTCAACATAGTTCCGGATGTTGTATGACACCAACATAAAAATTTAATTTAAAATTTCAACAGATGAGATTGCCACTGCAGGTAATTCTATGGAATAGTTATATATCTCCCAAATAACGCAAGATTTAGACGCAAAAATATTAGAAAATACTGCACGCATATTTTTTTGCGTTGTTTGATCAATATAGAATTATTCGATTAATTTATCTGGAATAGCACTCTATGTAGTCGAGATCTTGAACTAATATTTTCCTGATTCATACGAAATTCCGTCCTATAGTAAATATTCATCTGTAAACCGAATATCTCTCCGATCCATAGATTTTTTTAAGATTGCGTTTTATTTTCGCGCGGAACTTTCGAAACACTCTGTATGTCAAACTCGTTAAAAAAAGAGAGAAATTGCCATCTTTTGTCTTTTAAATCACCACTGCATGCCTTAGAGGTCTGCACGGGCCGGAATTTCCAGGCCCGTCCCGGCCCGGCCCGTTTGAATTTTTATGTTTTAGGCCCGGCCCGGCCCGTACAAAAATCAGCGAAAACAGGCCCGGCCCGGCCCGTTTTGGCCCGTTACAATTTCTATGATTTCTAAAAAATTGAGATTTTATCATATAACTAAGATTCCTTTAAAGAATAAAGCATACATATCTATGGAATGATTTTACAGTATATTTTACAACAAAAACATATTAACAACATTAATAATTACTTAGATTCTTAGGCTTTCAACATTCGAATAAAGATTCATTAAAAAATTAAAATGGCTTAGAATAAAAGAAAAAAAGAAAGAAAGTTAAAAACATCGTCAATTTTGAAGCTGTTTAATAAAAGAAGATTTATAAATATATTTCTATATCATTTTATTATAGATTTCAAATCCAAATTCATTCTTAAATTCAAAGAAACTCCTTTCTGATACATTTCTAAATTCATTTTTTTTTTCTCAGAAACGCATAAGATTAGCAGATATCTTTATTCAGAAACTGTATAATCGAATGGCGTTATCCATATTTTGATACAAGTAATTTAAGAATACTGCAAACAAATAAAATACTGTCATAATTAGCGTTTTAAATAGAATTTCCAGAAGCAATAGCAAGGGAAGGGAGAAAAACCTGCAATCATTTGAGAAACTACTATACCTCAACAAGGTTATACAAGTATTTTATTTACCAAAAATGAAAAACGCTATTCGATTCCAAATCCCTTCAATAGTTAGGCTTATCACTTTTATACTTTTACAATTTAAAATTAATCAGAAAATGTGTCAAACTTTCGCATTATTGAGAAATTAATTTAAAAATCATCAAGAAGTATATATCCGAAGACTAAGCTAAAATAAGTTCTTTATCGCTGTTAATAATTTTACAAATCATGTTTTCTGCCAATAACTAAGTCTAGTACCGGTCTGGCCAGTCTATATGTAGAAAAATAATGCAAGCGTGATCTAGGACCGGAATGAGTTAGTTAAAACAATATTAAAACGGGTTACACATAATGTAATTCTCCGATGCTAATACACTGTGCATTTTTATATTGATGCTGTCAAACTAGTATGGCCTCATTTATACTTATTCTCCTTAAAACCATTTTCGTTGAAAATAGCTCATATTTTATCGTTCCTGCTTAAATCTTCAGAACGGGCCGGCAGGCCCGAAAATTTTTTTTATCGGCCCGGCCCGGCCCGGCCCGTCGGGCCCGTTCAATTTTTTTGCCGGCCCGGCCCGGCCCGTTTATGTTGTTTGTCGGCCCGGCCCGTTGAAAAAACTATTCTAAATTTGCCGGCCCGGCCCGGCCCGTTAGAAAATTCGAAACGATTCCGCCGGCCCGGCCCGGCCCGCGGGCCGGGCCGGGTACGGGCCACGGGCCAGGCCCGGGCCCGTGCAGACCTCTAGCATGCCTCCAAGTTTAAGTGTATTTCTTTATTTACATAATATGCATATTTAAAATCTCTGAAAATCATTTTCAAAACCACGAAAGTTTATTTCTTGGATAATTTAACTAAATATTTTCTGATCAGAATAAGTGCTTTTCATTTTACCTTTTTTCTTCTTCTTCGTCATATATATTCATGAAAGCTGAAAAGTCAGGAATTTTCCAATATCTCAAAGGAAGAATTCCAAAGAGAAACCTCTATCTAAAATGAATGGTTTTTTTTCGCCGGAATATCATTTAATAGAATATTTTTAGAAATAAATGGTTCGGATATATTTTTTATGCTGATTTTTTTTTTCTAAATCGTTTTACATTTTTGTTTATTTCGTAGTAAAACATTCCTGTACGTAATTCCTGTACATATTTAAAAGTTTGTGAAAACGTTTTTCAAAAATGCGAAAGTTTATTTCTCGCCTAATAAAAGTGAAATATATTTTCCCGTCAGCATAAGAGCGTTTCGATTTTACTCTCATTAAAGTGAAAAGCGAGAATCAGTGTTTCTTTAGGCTACTCATTTTTGCTAATTATCAAAGGAAATTTTGAGCGCACTTTATTTATTCTTGGTACATTGCATAGAGAAAAATCAGCTTTCTCAGCAGAAGTAAATTTTAAAGTGCTAAATGATTAATTAGTTAATTAGTAGTTAATTAAAGAGTAGAAGGCAACCATCTGCTCGCCTTCCACAGTGGGTATATTCAGCAGCAAGTGGAGGGACGCCATCCTTTATCACGAGTAGAAAAGAAGCTATCTAGGATAAAAAAAATTCCACACTAAGTCCATCTACCCTGGACAACTTAATTGCTCTCTTGCGTGCCTTTTTAACAGTCTTAATTAGCCCTTTCGGCATGCGCAAATTCTGTTAGTAAAATGAAAAATTATCGGCTAACACTAAAATTCGCATACGATTTTTTTTAAAATTAGGAACGCCTTATTTTACGTTTTCATTGTAAAAGCAAAATTTTATTAAAATACTATTTGTGCCATTCGCAAGTTTGAAATTATAATGAAGTATCCCAGACCAGTGTAGAATTCAGACACTTTTCTTTAAGAGGGACTTTTGTACCTCCGGGGGAGAACATTATAGAATTCAGGAGCGGGGATTGCAATTTTTGACCATTAAAAACACAAAATTTCAGGGGGGATTTTATTGTTCCGGGGGGATGTCTCCCCCGGGCCACTCTATGAATTCAACATTCTCCTAGACTGGGTACACTGTTCTGCAAAGGGTTAAAAATATTATAGAATTAAGAGGCATGGCAGTGATAATGCATAGATAAGTATTAATTAAATACAATATCCAACTGCTTTGTGTATCATGAACGTGGTCTGTAACGAGGTGTTTGCAAGTTGAAATTCTGTCTCATTATTGTAAATATCCCTTTGGTAAGCTCTCTGGAATAAGCTAACAGCTAATTTCAAATTAATTTGTCTATCACAATTAATTTATCGCGACGTGTCCCAACACACAACAACAAAGCGGAAATCCTACAAATGTAATTTTTTTTCTAAGCAAAAACAGCTAAATAGTCAGTTTAATCCTCACCCCCTTTTTTTATTTTTTCACGTAATATTCAAATTGTTACTCTAACTAATTAGTCCTGAAATAAGTTTCAAGCATAATCTCTCGCAAGTACGTAGTTCATTATAGATTTTTAACACTAAATTCGTCTCATTTGACATTAATAGTTTCAGTTAATCAATCACCTCAATATAACTTTTAATTCAAGTTCACAATATCACAGTTTCAAAATGCTATCATTTGAAATTCAATTCTTGTGCACTTATAAGTTCGAAGTACAATCAGCATTCCATTCCCAGGCTAACTACAGCAGTCCCTTATTTAACCATTTAACATATGAATATTTTTGAAAAAAACTTTCAAATAATGTCCATTTTTTTCATGTTTTAAACAGAATTTTTTTTCTTTGTTCACTTCTTTATTTACCCCTCAACTGGTTTGCCCGAACGCCGTTCAGGCAAGACGAATTTGCTTATTACATCATTTAAAGCTTTTTGACACCACTAATATTTTTTAGAAAATTTTCATACTGGTGAAAGGCAGAAATGTTTAGACTAAATTTTACGAATATTTTATTTAAATAATCGTGGTGAAAATCCGCTATTTTCAATTTATTGAATAAAAAAGGATTAACCAGTTAACCCTTTTAGGGGGGTGCCGTTTGCAGTCTGCAAACGGTTAATTTTACAGTTCGATTTGCTTAATGGCACCAGTAAATATATAGTATAATTTCGAATTTCTAATATATGTGAAAAGGGCATTTGACTATATTAAAATAAATTAGTTCTTAAATTGCGGTGTGAATCAATTATTAGAACATATGCGGAGCATAAATACCTTGCCTCTTAAAGGGTTAAGGGGTTAAAACAGAAATGTTTGTCTTATTGAATCAGAAAAATATTCGGAATAAATAATAAAAAAATTACAATAAAATTTTATTGGTGAGAATAATAAATAATGATTGAATAATGAATGTTCTAACGTGGTACGGGCAAATCATGATTGGCAAAAACACATTGCCCGTACGACGTACCGGAAAAACAGAGAAGCGGTTAACCTTTATAAGGTGCTCATTTCGAATGTACGTTATTTCAAATATTCAGAACTTCCAAGTTTCTAACCAATATTTTAATTCAAAAAATATTATTTTATTTAATTGGAACATTTGAGTGATTTAACAATGATAATAGTGATGTGCAAAATGTTTACAGACTCATAAACTCCGAATATGGCTTTTGGGTCGAAATAGTCCCAAACACCTTAGCGAGTTTAATCCGGGGATCCTGTCAATGATCCGTTTTCTCAATAATTCTAGCCACCTCTCAATGTAGATTTGTTTAGATTCCCATCTCAGTTATTTGTGGAACAGTATGTTTCTAAAGGATTTCAATCCCTGAATTTTATATTTAATTATTATCTTACAGTATTTGAATATGTGTGTAAACCTTTCTTCTAATTTTTAAAGATAGAAAACCAACGATTAGATATGCACAAATAAAGTATGAGAAGGTAGCAAATAGCTATTTCGAATCTACTATCGAGATTCTTCATCAGTGCAAAACTCAGCGAGCTAAAAAATAACAAAACTGAGCAAAGAGACAGAGAGACGCAGGATTATATACCCGCTATGGGAACAATACCGCCTAAACAAAAGCAGCCAATGAGAAGAAAGCAGTCAAAATAACTTTTGTGCACAAGTAGCGACATCTATCGAAGAACAAACAAAACAAAAACTAAAAAGCAAGTGAAAAAAAAGCATTAAATTAAAGATTTCCAAATACTTGGAAAATAAGGAGTACTAGATAAGTCATTGACTAAGGAGTGAGAATTTTTTATGATGTGGTAAGCTTCCCAAAAATCAAGATCTTTCTTCTAATTCTCTATTATTTAACTTTTTGGTTGCTTTAACCCTTTCCGGCACACTGTGCCTAGTCTGGGTTCCTGTAAATTTGATTTCAAACTTGCAAACGGTATTAATAATATTTTAATAAAACTTTGCTTTTACAATGAAAGCTTAACCACTTAATCGTCGCGCCCGAGACATTCACGGGCTCCAAGCTTCACGGCTTTTATCCAGAATTGTTTGAATCCCACCAGTTTTATAACCCTTTGAGCGTCTTGCAAATGGGTAAAATTGCAATGTTGTTTTCATTTGTTGTTTCCATTGCATTTTGTTTGAAACGCTCAGAAAATAGGATTATTTCAACATTATAAGAAAAAACTTAATTATAAATTTTAATGTAATCTTAGTAAACTAATCTTTTTGAAATATAGAGAAAATTCATTAAATCTATAGAATTATATTATCTGAAATATCGCTTATATTGCAGTGAAAACTGGAGCTTAAAGAACGGAATATTACCTCCCAAACACTTAGAGGGATAAAATAGTGTAATTGGTCTTATTCTGGTATCATTTTACTTGTTACTAAATAAGATGAATATTTTTTCTTCAAAGAAGTGGTGGGAATAATGAATTTGAATTTTTTAACCGTAATTTAAAACGATCAAAAGGGTGTTAAATAAGGAGATTCTTAATTTCTAAAAAAATCGTTTGTAAATTCCGGTAACAATCAATAATTTCTCATTTTACTAACGAATTTGCCCGTGCCGGTAAGTCTTAATTCCACCAAGTAGTGACCCAAGTTTTGTTTTGAAGTTTCCTATTAGCATTTATTCAACGTCACCCTTTCTTTTTTCCCTTTTTCGAGTGTTCCTGTAAAGTGAATGCATAATTCCCAAAGCTAATTGCAATATTATTTTGGTAAATTTAACTATGGTTACTTTATTAAATGCTTATAATTATATTTTTACTTTCATGTCTCTCCACCCCAGCCCTCTGCTACGAATAAAACATTGATAAACACATAAATTGGTAAAATACAACTAACAAATGCTTAAAATGGCACTAAACCCACGTGTAGGATCCAGGGGAAAAATAATGTCTTCAAAAGTCCAAAACCATATTCCGCAAACAAAAAAATACACAACAAGTTTCAAAACCAAAAATAAAAAACACAAAAATTACTGCCGGAGCTGAAAGTATAACTGGCACTTCTCAGAAAAAGTCGTAAAAGAAGAAGAAGAAAAAAACAGCAAAGTAGAAAGATCAAGCAGAGAAAACAGAACTAAATATCATGGAAATTCAGGGATTTTATAATTTTGCAAAAAGAAGATACGGACGAAGATACTGAATCAGATGTGGAAAGTGCAACCATGAAGCCAAATAAAGAAAACACCGGTACTACAAGATCACAGAAGTTAAGCAGTTAACCACTTAACTCAAGGGTGCAAAAATCTAGGCGCCAGCGGGGTACTCTCTCACCAGTAAAATTTTAAGTTTTCTTCACTAAAAAATTAACAGCATTCTAGCAAGAATTTTACACGAAATATTAGACAAAAAAGCTGAATTAAATTTAGTGATGAGAGATTGCTTGCTGGCGCCTAGATTTCTGCTCCTCCTGATTTAACTAATCAATATTTGTGAAAATATAACCTTGAAATAATGCCGATATAGTTATGTCTTTTACAGAATTTTTAATCTTTTATCACCGGTTTTTAAAAACAGACATTTTGGCCTAATTGAATGAAAAAAATACGCGGATTAAATAATAAAAAAATTACAATAAAAATCTACTGGTGAGGATAATAAATCACGATTTGAAATCATTTGCCCGTATGTGGTACGCGTAAATCATGATTGGCAAAAAACACGTTGCCCGTACGACGTATGGGCATGGGCAAATCAGGGAAGTGCTCAAGAGGGGAATATTAAAACCCTTTGCAATATACCAGAGGTAACAAAAGAAGATCATTCGAGATGGAGAGGGCTATGATGGCGATCAGCTGCATTAAGATGATTAAGATCATCCATATACTGGGGTAAATTTCCACAAATAAAAATGAGTGGAAATTTTCCCCTTATTTAGACGAATTATTAACCCTTGGCACTCCGTTGTCTCCATTGCAGACACATCATCTTTGCTTCCAAAATTTGTTTTTGGCACCAGTAAAAAAGGAAAATTAAATTTTTCTTATTTAATTAGAGAATTTTTGAAATGGTTGAGTTCAAGGGAAGTTCTTTTAAAAAAGTGGTGCTAATCGAATAAAATTTGTGTAACAGACACCGGAGTCCGAAGGGTTAATTTATAATTTCAGTCATAAATATGGCCAAATGCGAATATTTATTTTTATCTGTGGAATTTTACTTCGACAAGATTTGAATTAATGCTATATTGTGACAGTCTAAAGAACCCCTTGTCAATGTCAGTGAATGATATTATAACTCTTGGGCCAAATTACAACAATAAAAACGAATAGATACCTTTACTACATTGGTCAAAGAAATCTACGTGATTAATCCTCTGAAATCAGCTAAAATTCTCTATTCAAAATTTACTGGTGGAAGTTTATGTCGACGATAGACAGAACCAGTTGATCCAATACAAAGAATTAGCCACCATTTTATGAAAACCTTCTCAGTTACTTCAAACGACACTATACGATATGTTGTCTCTTCTTTATTCATAAATCCTCTGGTGTGCCGATGACAGTTATTTATTTGTTTTATTGGTACCACATATTTCAAACAGTAATTTCATCGTAATTTTCAGTACATTTCGTCCTTTGTATGTGTTGTAGAAAACGCCACGATGAATAAAGACTTTTTGGAATTTGTGATGTAAATAAAACATAAAATGTGTCGCAAGACGTATCTCTGATGCACTAAAATATTTTGTTGTAAAAGTTTTAAAAAAATGAAAACTGTGCATATAAAATACTGTCACGTAGTGACAAACTATTTCTACTCTAGTAGTTTGAATACAAGAACTGGACGTGATTGGGATGTTGAAAAGCTGAAATGAAAATAAATAACGTTGAGATTCTTCCCGAACTGTGTACACGCAGGGGAAATGCACATTTGTATGTTCGAGTTCAAGAGAATTCAAAAATATTCGACAGAGCGGGAATTTGTAGCATTTTTGTGAAATTGGTGACTGATCTCTGGGAGCGGTGAGTGTTCACCATTTCTTAAAAGAGGAATGTGAAAAAGAAACAGTACAAAGCAATGAAAGGTCAAAATGTACTATTACGGTCGTTGGTCACTCAGCTTATGATTTCCCCTCGTTAATGATAAGTCTATGGGCGTTAAATGCATTTTATATTTAAAATATCTCCTCAGAAAATTAACATTTTTAATTACCTTTTTCTGAATATTCTCTTCAAAGGATGTCCCTTTTTATCTTAGTCGTCAAATCTTAGTTATCAATTTCTAAAATCCACACTTTATTTCATTGGCAGTGTTATAAAGTTACCCCCAGTTCGTCGACTTTTAACACACAAAATATTAAATTTAGCACAGGTTTTAGAAATATTTTGACAGCTAAAATAAAAAATGTCCTTTAAAGAGAATATACAGAAAAATAAGCTAAAAATTTTAATTTGTTGGGGAGATATTTTAAATATAAGAATGCATCAAGCTCCCATAGATTTAACATTACCGAAGGGAAGCCGGAAGCTGAGTGACTAGTATACCTTAAGCCTGCGCAGATTAATTTTTTAACAGACAAAGCATTTTCATTGCTAAGATGTTGAAATAAATGATTGACACCGGTAGTTGCGAACTAATATATTTGTAAAAAAGAAAAATGATTTTTCGTATACATAATAAAATAGGTTTGTTTTAATTAAAATTACGGTGTCGCTGTTGCATATCGGAATTGAAATTTTGTTGTTTCGTGTAGGAACTAATGCGCTTTGGGAAAAAAATCATTTAAAAAAAGTTTAAAACAGCGTCTTTATATCTCTGAATTTCTTTTCACTGTGGTGAAACCGGAAAAATCACAAATAAATTAAATATTAACAAAGACGAAGAAGGATAGTTATGTCAAATGTAGATTGTTACTTCAAAAGCACCGCCCTCTGAATATTCAGCCTGAGTGTGGAAGTCAGAATTTTTTTTAACCTATTAACAACTCCTAAGATCTTAGATTATACACCAGTGTGCCACCATTTAATCGTTCGAATTAAACAAAGACATTTTATAAATTTACTTCAATTATTTAAATTCGCACACTATAAATGAAGAGATTATAAGGATAGATCTTATCATTCAAAAATGCATAAAAATATCTATTCATTTGCTTATATCGTCTGCTGAAACACTCATAAAGTTAGCTTATCAAAAGAGAATATGTTGGAACAATTTTTGGAAATAAATGGCTCTTACGAAGAACCATCAATGTAACAAGGGCTGTGCTCCTTTAGTATCAATTTCAGATAAAGCAACATGATTTTGATAGTCAGAATTAAATAAATACTAGAAAATTACATCAATTATTTAAATATAGACTATACAAATGTAAAGTGAGTCAGATTAAACCTTATCATTGATTAAAGCAAATGATTTTCTATTCATTTATTTAATGTCATTCGGCTCAAATGCTAATAATTCACTTGAGAATTCTGAGGTACAAATTTGTGTACCTCAGGTCTTAAGAGGTTAAAGAAAAAAATATATAAATACTCTCTTCAGATATATCACCTGTACTCAGAAAAAATATTCTGGAACTAAAACTACTAAAATCTACTGAATCCCCTGATGCGTACGAACTCTGTAACCTTATTTTTTTAGAAATTTTTAACTATGTAACAATAATGCATTTAATACTGCACGATGGTAAATTTTTAATCTCTAACGTAATACTATAAAATAAAAAATATTTCTATTTAAATTAAGCTGTCTCGTCAGGAAATGAGACGTGAATCCAATTTCCTTTTGTCTCTAACTTTCTACTTTCCTTTACATTTAAAAGAAACTCAATATGTATATATTATGTTAATGGTAATTTACTCTATGTTTTATGAATTGTATTATAAAGATGTTTAAGTAAAAAATTTAAATTCAAAATTTAAATTTGATATCGCTTCTTACATGTATTTATTGAAAATAATAATTAAATCAAATTTAAAAAACAGATGATTCGTCAAAAAAAGCTTTTAAAAATTGTTCTTTATACTCCTAATTGCATGTTAACACCGCAGTAGGATAAATATTCCAAGCACTAAATGCTACCATTTTTAACAACAATCTTCGCGTAATTTTTTACTAATATCTGGTATTACCACTTCCCTGATTTGCACGTACGTCATATGGGTAACTTATTTGTATTATTATGATATGTGTCATACACGCTATTGCTGTTTCTTCACACGACTTTGCGGAACACCGGTGTAAAACGTATATCCAGAAATAATCCAAGAGGCTTCGACGAAAACAAAAGTTTAATTAGAACATATAGCACACAAAGACATCACAAACACAGGTCTGGACATGAACACAATTAAATATATATATAAGTATATATCCGGATTTCCTATTTCTTTCAAGAACTTCTAACTAATCTTCTTTCACTAACATATAAACACCGTGCCCTTAGCACATACACATCCCAATTGCCGGATGATATTTTATATTCTTTTTACCTGCATCAAAACATTCGCAGGTCCTCCTATTACCTAACACACACGCCTCTCTATTTCCGTACCCCTTCCTCTCCTCACTCCGTCCGCTCGTCACGTGACGTAAAGAAGCGGCGCCGTTGAATAAAACAAAAAAAAACCCCATCATCAGTCATCACACCCCCACGCAAGATTGAAAATACGGTACACTCTTATTTTTAATCTGAAATTCGACTGATGATGTTACACTATTTAACAATGGTTACCCAAATTATAATATGTATATATAAAAAATAACACAACAAATACAACCGTTTCCGGAGAAGACACATCTTCCGGGGTTCTTCCTATCTGCTAATATAAAATAGAATTAAATTAGTACTTCATATACACAATATAACATACAATTAACAAAAGGCAATACACAAATACTTAATAAACATTAAACAGGACACTAGTAGCTGCTGAAAAAAGTATATATATAGTTCAGCAATGTCCAAGGAATGTTCAATCACTGGGTGCTTCAAAAGTTCTTGAATGTTCTATACAGTGTTCAAACGAGATAATGCATCAGCATTAATTAGTTTAGCACCCGGGCGATGCGAAATCGTAATGTCATACTTTTGTAACGCTAATGCCCATCGCTGCAGCTTTGAAGATTGAGGGGCATTTTTGGTGATAAAAGTTAATGGATTATGGTCCGTAATAAGTTCCACATGTGAACCGAAAATCCAAGTTTCAAATTTTTTCAAACTCCAGATCACTGCATAGGCCTCCCTTTCAATTGTTGGCCATGCCTGTTGAGTTTTGGTGAGTTTTTAACTGGCGTAACTTACCGGATACACTACTCCATCTCTTCTCTGCGATAAACAAGCTCCGATGCCGATTGCAGATGCATCACACTCTATGATGAAAGGTAACCCAATAACGGGAGTATGCAAACTAGGCGCTTCAATGAGACCTCTTTTTAACTCGTTGAACGCATGGTCATGCGCTGCTGACCAGCAAAAATTCTCTGGGCTGTCCTTTTTTGTCAGTTCAGTGAGGGTATATGGTGTTTCAGCTTATTTTGGTATGTAGTCTCCATAGTAGTTGCACAATCCTAAGACACTTTTTAGTTGCTTCTTGGTTTGAGGCACAGCTAACTTACGAATGGCCTCCACTTTTTCCGGATCGGTCCGATGATTGCCGAACCCGATGATATCCCCTAAATACTTTATTTGGGGTTTTGCAAATTCACATTTTTTCAAATTAACTGAAAATTGTAACTGTGATAGTTTGAAAAATACCTTCTCTAAATGCACCAGGTGTTCCGCGAACGTTTCGGAAAACACTGCTATGTCGTCAATGTAAGCTCTTGCAAAGTCCTGGTATTCGGAAAGCGCTCTGTTGATTTCTCGTTAAAACGTCGCAGCAGCATTCCTGAGCCCGAACGCCATGGCCTTGAAGCGATATTGAGCTCTGTGCCTCTTAAAACAAGCTAACTTTTGAGTCTCTTCTTCCAACGGTATAGCCCAATAGCCTTTGAGTAAGTCTAAGGTTGAAATAACATTCGCCCTGCACATATTAAATAGGAGATCAGTAGAATTTTCCATAGGGAAGTCATCGACCTTGGTGATTGCGTTCAATGCCCGGAAGTCTACGCACAGACGTAGAGTACCATCTTTCTTCATCACGCACACTACCGGATGCGGTGCTTCTTCATCACTTTCCTCAATCAAACCTAATTCTAGTAATTCTTGAATTTGTTTGTCTACTTGAGGTTTTAGGGCCTCTGGAATTCAATAAACATAAGGTTTCTTCTTCTCATTATCATTTAACCTTATTTTGTGTTCACCGACTTTTGCTATTTGTATTTTCTTTGAAAATAATTCTTTATATCTAAACAATAAATCTACCATCTTTTCTCTTTCTACGTTTTCTAAATGATCTAAATTTACTTCTTCGATGTTGAAATAGTTCGAGTTATCCTTTGTACTAGGGGTGGGATGGACTTCCCCTAATTCTTCTTCATTCTCAAAAATTACCCCCACTGCTTGTACCCTAGGAGTAAATTTCCTGATCTTATTCACGTGAACATTTTTAATGTTTCCGTTCGTTAACCTGACTTTGTAAGAATCGGGATTACACCTCGCCACTATTTCGGCTGGCTCTGTCCATCTAGCATAAAGTTTATTAATAGAGTCTGGGATTAATAAATATACTTGCTCCCCCGGTCTAAATTCCTTATAAATTTCCCTTCGATTCGCATACGCGCCCTGTTTAACCTCCGCTACTAGTGAAGCTTGTTCCGCCGCTTTTTCTAAGTTAATTTTTAAACCATGCAGGTATTCGGTGACACTTTTCCCGAGATTTATAGGTAGTGGAATTTCGCCCGACCATGTGGATTTTAATACCGCCAATGGCCCTCGGGCCTCCCTTCCATACATCAACTTAAATGGCGACACCCCCGTCGTACAATTAGGAATCTCTCTATACGCAAATAATAAATAAGGGATGTGTTTATCCCAATTTTTAGGATCGCTCCGAATGATATGGTGCAACATGCGTTTCAATACCTGATTATACCGTTCAACCAATCCCGAACTTTGTGGATGTCCCGGTGTTGCAAATCTAGGAGCCGCTCCTAGCCTAGCATGAAATTCCTGCATTAAACCTGAGACAAAATTCCCCCCCTGATCACTTGCTATTACGCGGGGTATCCCTGTCCGCATAAATATTTCTAACAGCGCATCACAAGTAGCTTTAGCCGAAATTGTTCTTAACGGAACCGCTTCGGGCCACCTACTGTGTTGGTCCACCAAAGTAAGTACATATTGATGCCGACGCGCTGAAGGTGGTTCAATTTTTCAAATTATGTCAATATTTACTACTTCAAATGGGAGCTCCGGTCTTTCAATCGGAAGAATCGGTATCTGATCACTGGCCCTCTCCCGGCTTCGCAATTGGCAGTCCTTGCACGATTTACAGTATTCCTCTACAACCCGCGACACGCCTGGCCAAAAAAATGAATACCGAATTCTTTCTTTCGTTTTCCTTATACCGAGATGGTTCGCAAAAATTGATTCATGAGCAACCCTTAAAATTTCTTCTCTTCTAATTTTAGGCACTACTAATTGCATGACTTGATCTCCAGAAACCTTTTCCCTATGATAAAGTAAATTATCCACCATAACAAACCCATTTTTCCCTTGTTTAGCATCTTTAAATGCCCATTGTAAAGATTTGCATTTCTTTTGTTGCTCCCTGTAAATGGCCGTTTCCGAATATTGATTTGAATTTAAATCCTCACAATTGTTTTTCTTTCCAATGCAATTAATAATTAAATTCTCTTCAAAAGCTTTATTTTCAACCCTCAAATATAAATCTTTATCACTCGTATGTTGTTCTACTTCCTCCCCCGCCTTTTTACAAATATTTTCACCCCCCTTCTCTAATTCCAACCCATTCATCGGTGCCACACTGTCGGCTAATCTTTCCCCTTCTCCAATTTGCACCGATTGTAATAATTCATAAACCTTTGGAGTAATAATACATGATCCACATAATTTATCTGTCACTGCAAATAATACATCCACACTATTAAATAAACAATTTGATTCACTCATGTTTAGAAATACCGGTTATGTTAAAAGATCAGCCGTAATTTGCTCGCCAAAAGCTGAAATCAACTGAATTTTTGAATTTTCATTATTTTTAAATGATTCTGGTATTCCGTTCGAATTTATAACAGGAATCTCAGCGGCGCTGTCAATTAATGTTTTTTTTTTGTTTCCCCACCCAAATTTCATCGTATTGCAACGGTTGAGTACTTATTACGTCATTTTCAAAACATAAAGCTGTCACTTTCGCAATCAATCTTTCGTCTTTATTTTTTCCGGTAGAATCTTTTTTCATTTGATGAGGATTTCCCGATTTGTCTTTTTCTCTATTATTAGGGCAAAAACGTAAATGAACGATTTGACGGCACAATTTATAAACAGACTTTTTCCTATCATTACGCAAATTAAAATTATTTCTTAGATGCGGTGGTATATATTTTCTAGATACAGAATCATCAGAACCGCGACAATTTGTCGATTTATCATGTGACTCAGAAAATGTTCTACCTTTCGAACTAAACCAATTATCGCATAATTCCGCAATATACCGCGCTTTCAACCAATTATCTAATTGTTTTATTTTGACATAGCTTCGCGCTTCTGAGTCTAACGCGTCCATTAATCTGTCACTAACTATTAATTCATTAAGCGCTTCAAAATCATTTACTTTTCTAAGCTTACAATAAAAATCCCAATTCGCCCTTAACCTAGATGCAAATTGCATATGGTTCTCATTTTTCGCCCTCTTTGCCGAAAGAAAATTTTGAAGACAAGCTTCAGGAGTGGGTTGAAATTCTTTTAAAATTAAAGCTTTAACCTTTTGATAATCCTTCATTTCATCTGCATTTGCATATACTAATAAATGCGCAGCTTTTTCCCCTACTAAATTAAACAGTATTTCAACTTTCGAATTTTCCGCGACATTCTTTGATTCAAACGCCCTTTCGAGCGAAGAAAAAAATAAATTCCACGATTCAGGTTTGGTAGGAATCGCAATCGTTAAAGTTTTAACGCTCTTAATTAGAGCTTCTAACGAGTTAGTTTTGGGATTTTGTCCATCCCCCCCCCCCACTATCGGAATTTTTGTTCTCCGCCTGCAGTTTAGCTATTTCTAATTGGTGTTTCATAACTTCTAGTTTCGTTTTTTCTAATTCTAAAGCTGTTTTCTGTTCCGAATTAAAATGTTCTTTTTCATTTTTGAGGGCCTCTGCTCCTGTTTCTCTTTTTGAATGCGGTCTGATACCGTTGTAACGAGAAATTCTTTGACAAAGTCTTTGCCATATTGCTCACTCCCTTCGATTAATGCTTTAAGTCGACAATTCTGTGATCTGGCTCTACATTTAAGCCTAATTCTGTGGCCACAATGACCAGATCCTCTTTCTTTAACCGTTTAACAGTAAACATCTCGTTTTACTCAAATGCTACTATTTTTATCAATAATTATAATCACTAAATACTATAATCACTATACTCATACACTATATATAGAACAATATTTTCTTTCAATTCTAATACGATTATCTCTTTAGAATCATTGTAACATATTCATTAATCTAATATTCATGATTGTACACGCAAAAGTTGTTTTCTTTTAAACTTGATTCCAGAACTATAAAAAATAATTCCACTTACTTCTCTTGTTCTTGGCAAAGAGAGCGTATCATACACGCTATTGCTGTTTCTTCACACGACTTTGCGGAACACCGGTGTAAAACGTATATCCAGAAATAATCCGAGGCTTCGACGAAAACAAAAGTTTAATTAGAACATATAGCACACAAAGACATCACAAACACAGGTCTGGACATGAACACAATTAAATATATATATAAGTATATATCCGGATTTCCTATTTCTTTCAAGAACTTCTAACTAATCTTCTTTCACTAACATATAAACACCGTGCCCTTAGCACATACATATCCCAATTGCCGGATGATATTTTATATTCTTTTTACCTGCATCAAAACATTCGCAGGTCCTCCTATTACCTAACACACACGCCTCTCTATTTCCGTACCCCTTCCTCTCCTCACTCCGTCCGCTCGTCACGTGACGTAAAGAAGCGGCGCCGTTGAATAAAACAAAAAAAAACCCATCATCAGTCATCACAATATGAACGTATACCATGTATGGACATTCGTATTCCAGTCATGATTTATTATTCTCACCAATACATTTTTATTGTAAATTTTATATTATTTAATCCGAGCATTTTTCTGATTCAATTGGATAAAAATTTCAGTTTTAAAAAACCGGTGATAAAAGATTAAAAAAATTGTAAAAGATATGAAAGAAAATAGGCATTATTAGAAAAAGTTTTCAAAAATATTGATCAGTTAAGCAGTTAAATAAGGTATTAAATTAC
Source organism: Maratus speculifer (assembly GCA_964019185.1). Taxonomy (NCBI): domain Eukaryota; kingdom Metazoa; phylum Arthropoda; class Arachnida; order Araneae; family Salticidae; genus Maratus; species Maratus speculifer. Next base: position 257,285,587 of record OZ025290.1, read on the forward strand.
TAATAAAGAAATGATATTACACAGTCTCTGTAACCTATTAAATTTATAGCTCTTTCGTGGTGGGTGTTCTGTACAGAATTTTAAATCATTGACAACTGATTATTAAAAACAGAATTTTTCGGATAATTGAATCGTTGAAATTCTATGATTAAATTCAGCAAAGTTTACAATAAAAAATAACTGGTAGGAATAATCGAAGATTCTGATCATCTTATGTTGCACGCATATGTGTTACTCATCCACAAGGGGATAAGTAGTATAAAAGTTTTATTTTTATTTCTTTATTTATTTTTAAATAATACAACATGCTTTTTTCTGTATTATTTATTATTAATTCAATATTGAAGTTATATTTTTAAACTTTAAGAATATTTTTTCATAAGGCTTACTTTGTTAAATGTTACTTTTTTTTATTATTTCAATGATATCGAAATTGTTTAAGAACAGACATTTCTAAATGGATTATCAAAATTTTATTTTAATCGTCGTGTTGCAGTTTATATATAGGGCTGAAAAAGAGTCCGCCAATTGAAATGAATGCATTTTTTACCTATTTGGAAAATAGTTACTGTCCTCCGTAGAGAATTGGGAAATCGAAAGCGTATCTGAATCTTTTTATTGGTTGAATTCCGCAACTTATTTTATTTTATTCATTTTCTGATTCAAACTGGAAACCCAGATCTGCGGGAGGAATTAGAGTATTGCAGGAACTTTTCAAATTTTCTAAAGTTGGTAATCTTTGCTATCATTCTAAATATTCCCTGAATATGCTTTTACCTAATGTTAACCTTAAGCCACCGTTAGAGACAGCCTAATTTCCTGATCGTTTATTAAAAGTTCACATAAAAACCCTGTGGTGTGAAATTAGTTATAATTATTTATTTATTTTGCTATTTACTTAAATTATTTCTGGTATGAAACAGTCTTTTTAAAAATTCATTTTAAAACCTATATGATTATTGACAATCTTAAAAAATTTGTATGTCATTTTTAAATAGATTATAAAAATCATAAAATATTTGAAAATTTATCTTCGTAGGTCTTTCGTGCTTTATCCATCTTTTTAACTCTTAAGTATAAAATCTGACACATAAAATGTGTATGTAACAGGGGTTAATAGTTTTACTTTAGACGTTTCTATTGTTTTCCATTATTTAAAAACTTCAATCTTTTTTCTCTTTCATCTAATGTTTTTCTACAAATTTAAGATGCTTAACTAATTAAATTATAGGGATGTTTTAGCAAATAAAAAACTTTTTTATATACCTTGTAAAATTGAAAACGTCTAAAATAAGCTGTGTTTTATATTTTATTAATTTGTTGTGTTTTTCATAGTAGCCACAAAAATAAAAATCAGCTTCACTAATCAGGTTTTCAGGATTCTTTCAGGGTTCTTAAATGGTCCTTTTACAATTAGTGTATAGCATACAAATAGATTCGGGGTAGGTTTAACAATATTTACAATTAACCCTCTGGATCCCAAACCGCCCGTAACCGCCCGAGATATTTTAATTCGTATATTTCAGTTCCCACCAGAAAATTAAAACTACATTATTTGCTTTAATCAATAACAGAACATTCCGTATTTAAATAAAACAAAATTAGCCATTAAATTTTTCTGGTGTGAAATGAACTACGTGAACGTGTTCTAGCATGGGAATTAAAGGGTTAAAAGACTCTTCGGTACAGTATTCTACAAAAATTACAGAAAAAAACTAAAAAGAGGACTTTTGTTTAAAAAACTCTTACTTAATAAAAGAACCATTCCGAAGCTCCGCTTCTTTAAAAATGCTAATACATTCTGACTTGTGCTATGCAAAACGGACATTTCCTATGCACCCAACAGCAGTAGTGTGCTTAATAATACTTAATGCTTCACAGCTAAACATAATTTACTTGTAATTTATCAACTAACAAGTCTGATTTGTTTAACTCTTTAATGTTTGACTGCTTATTTTGTTTGAAAAACATTATATTTCAGTTTCTTATTGTTAATTATCCAAAAGAAATATAATGAAAAAACATCTTCGATGTTTCTGTTGGACATTCAATCCTGCCACCCCTCCTCCCCTCAAAAAAAAAGGAATTTTTATGACATTTTTGAATGTGTAATTTCGCCTACTTTATTCATTTTAAAATAGTTTTTGTAATTGTATGGCATTTTTGCATTGGTGTTCAACCAAATCATCAGCGTTCTATGTATAAAAGTAAAATCATCAAACAGTTACTAAAACTATTTTAAAATGAACAAAAGTAGGCGCATGTACATAGTCAAAAATGTCACAAAAATTCCTATTTTTTCTCTGGGAATATAATGTCATAATGCCATTTGTGAGTTACATAAGGAAGTTTTAGTTTGGAGTTTGGATAACTTTTTGGATTGAGCTGAAGATTTTTGTGACTGATAACCTGGGTATACTAATGTAACAAATTCTGAGGATGAAAGCCAACGTTCTAATAGTGGTGTTTCATAACATTTAGAATCAAGACTAACATCACGGTTTCCTTAATTGGAGTGTTGATTGATTATATCATAGATGAATTAATTGGTGGTAAAAAGGATTTAGTCTGGGTGCTCATATCACTTACAGACTTTGTTTGTTGCTTGATTAAGCTGGAGTAATATTTTTCAATTGACAGGATTCAGGAATCAACAATTTTGCTGGCTTCAGGGTAGGAGATATTTTGAGCTATTTTAAAAGCAAGGATTTCTTTTTCACTTATACAGTTAGGATAGAAACGGGAATATGTTACATGATCTCCTTTGCAATTAATACAGCGTTCAGTGTTTTTGCATGAATTACCATCATGGCCAACTTTTGCGAAACATGCACAGATAATGGAACCACGACATGTAATTTCAATATGACCGAAGCTCTGGTACTTAAAGCAACGGAGAAAATTAGAATAGGAACGGACATGACAGTTCAAATAGTCTGCTTTAATTCTTGTTGGTGACATAGGGCCACTGAATGTCATATTGATGTGCTTCGTAAGAAACACATGCCCATTCCCACGGATAGTGATACGACGGGTATCTGTGATATTTTGGTCTTTCAAATTGGTTTGAAGTTCTTCTTTGGTACAGAATAAGAGATCAAGTTCAGATATTACAAACCGTCTTGTATTCAAAATTATATGTGCTTGTAGAGAAACGGAAAAAGAGCCTATTGTACAGCAGTTGGAGAGGAGTTCTGATTATTTGGCTGAAAAAACCTCAACAAGTAAGTTTCCAGATTGCAACTTCTTTAGCGAATGAACAATCCCTTAAAAGACTGGAAAGTTTTAGCAATAAGGAAGACTGAAGTTCTTTTAAAAGAACTATCAGGGAGACTATCAGTGCGCTTGATGACAAAGAAATGCGTAAATTATGAATTCGGTACAATTTGTTGCTCTCTACAAGGATAGAGATAGAAGGAAGTAAATTCTTTCCATCCATATTTGAAAAAACAATTCAGACCAAGGCCGCTCCACACATTACTAAGCCTAACAAGGAGATGCATGTTCGTGCAACAGTGATAACCAGGGCCCATACGGTCACAAGACATTTCTTTTCCAGTCTCCACCCTTAACGAGATGGCCAATAAATGCTCGCTCACTTGATCCCCATCCAGTGACACATGCAAGCTAACCAGCCGACTGATACATACGGGACTAATATCCATCTCTTACCTACCTGAAGCAGAAGCTAAAGCACTATATTGGTCTTCATGAACAGCCAGGATCCTACTTTCCAAGGACACGGGTCGCCAAGCACCGCAAACACGTGGGTGGTTTACGCTTCTCCATGAGTCGATGCAGGCAGGATGATTTCAACTCATGCAGAATCATCCTCAACTCCGAAGAGGAAACTACAATGAGAGTGAAACAAAGAATGACACGAGAAATAAGAGAAAAATGAAATGAGAAAGATTTCTCAGGTGTCCGGTGTTGCAAAGCCTATGAATTCCTGAAGAAAGTATCCCCCCCCTTGGGAATTTACTCTAAGAAAATACTGGTATATATTTATTATTGTGACTGTGTTTTTCTGTGATCGTGGCATCCTGGTTGACCTTTTTTTCTTAAGACTTGTTCAGAAAATCAAATTCAACTGAACTGTCATTTGGGACCTTTTTGAAAATTTTTTAAAAGCTTGCGGTATTTGAATGGCTAGCGAAGCTAAATTGAAAAGTTGGTTTTATTTGCTGGTCGGCTTTTCTGCACTCTGCATGAAAACACGGGATGTTTCTCTTAGTCCGCTTCTTAGGTGTAGGGTACAAATTGACCACCTTGGACATTCATTAAATATAAATTAATCAGAATGTAAATTCAATTATTAACAACAAGCATTTGCATTCTACTACCGAAGTTGCTGTCTGGCTGGTGACTGTAGGAAATAAAAGAACGATTAGTTTACGTTATGATAATAAGGCATAATCGCATAAATCTCTTTAATCCGTTACCGTCCAACAATCTATTTAAAGATAACTTACTACAAACTAAAATTTTTACATTTCTATACTAATATTTAAGTATGGAAAATTTATTTCAACTTATTTCAAATTTTAAGCGATTTAATAACTTAAATTACTATATGGAAAAAACTGGTCTTTAAGAATGAAAAGAAGTGTAAAAAATGAGGAGTTAATGGGTTAACTATATCTGTTAACGCTTTATCTTTTTTGCACCAGAACATATTTAACAGAAATTCTTGCCACATTACTGTGATTTTAAAGTTCTGATTCGTTTTAAAATTTTTGTGGTATAAAAAACATACGATGTTATTAGCTATGAGTTAACATGAAGTATGTGCATTTCACTATCGTAGTTGCAGTCTAGTTGGTGACTGAAGGCAATAAAATAACGACTTTACTTTTAAAAAGTATTAAAAACATGTTTACATCAAATACAAATATTTCATAAAAAGAGATTTGTCGATAATACATTAGAAAAATTATTAAAATAGTAATTGTGTCTTCATAAGCTTTAGTCATGTATTTATCTTTTGTAATACATCTGTTTTATATTTTAATAATATTTAAAGAAAAATTACGAAACACTTGGTTTTTAAACAATTTTAATATATTTGCAAGAAAAATTCTGTAAAATGAAAACATCAATTTTTTAATTTAGTGATCAAAGACATTTCTTAAAAAGACTCATTTGTATCATGAAATATTGGTTTACTGCGAGATTACAAAATTTTTCTTATGATGAAAATGTGTCAGACAGAGACGTTTAATGAAAAAAATTGAAAGCCTTAAGTAGTGTCCATAGATTTTAGTTTAAACAGTTTAGAATGAATTTTTATGGGGTCCGTTCATTGTGAAGAGACAAAATAGGCACCCAGTAGAAATTAGAGTTGCAAAAAATCGGTTTATTTCCAATAGACCAGGTTTATTCCCAGGTTTATTCCCAAACAACGGAATTATTCCAAAAAATCCCGGGGTTTTTCCAGGTTTATTCCTAAAAACCCGGTTTATTCCCGGGTTTAAACCGGGTTTTTTCCAACCTTTGCAACGCTAGTAGCAATATAGTTCTTCAATTAGTTATGGATAAGTAATACAAAAGAGAAAAAAAATTATTAATGAAAAGCTTTAATTAATAGCTATTTATGAATTTTTTAACGGAGGTGTGTTACATTTCTTAGCATAACATTTTTCAAATGACATATATTTGTATTCCTGTTTTTAAAAAGATATTTCATAAGATGATTTACTCTCTAATTGCGAAAATCAATTTTACAATGTATCTTATAACTGAATAGATAATGTAAAACTTTTTAGTAACTATTTGTCCAATTCTGTGGCTTTCCCAGAAAACTGGAGGCAGAATAACAAAGGAAATATTTTCATGTTTGATCCTCTAATTCTGTCATTTGTAAAAGATCGCATCCAGCATCAAAAAAACGGATTTGAGAAAAAAAAGTTTATTGCAGCAAACAGAACCTAACATTTAGGGAGAAACAGTACATCATTCTCCAAGCACTCAACAATATTGCTAATTTAACACCTTGGGGACAAGCGTCACGTATACGTGCTGCAAACGAGCTTAAGAATACTTGTTTATCACCACCAGAAAAATAATACTGCAAAATTTTCCCTATTTAATCGGAGCATATTTTCGATTTAATAAGGCACAAATTTCTGTTTTTAAAAATCGATGATAAAACATTAAAACCTTCGTAAAAGGCTCTCGTCTCGAAGTGGTTAATATTTATATTTATTTCTCTAAAAATTGCATTTCATTATCCGTAATTGAATTCATAATCCGAATCTGAAACAAATAAAATCAACCACGAGCCCCGGTCCGTTTCTTTAAAAAAATCGAGTTACTGGAACCGACGCAGATCTCCAGTCCGTTTTTTATCTCAGACACCGTATTCAGCCAGTAAAACGATAGATTTTTTCTTTCTAACCAATGATTAGGCCCCTATCTGCAGTGTTGTCCCAGCTGAACTGATTTTTCATCAGGTATCCGGACGGTTTACCGCCTATTCACTGCATAGCGGTAATGAATCTGATGGGCATCTAGATCTTCAGCTTATCGACAGTGTCTACAACTTACTGAGCGGTTTCATTTCAGGCGTCTTTTTTTCTGCATAAACTCCGAGCTTTGAAATTGATTTTCATGGGACATTAGCCAGAAAATATATAATTGTGCACTCGAACGGGAAAAATTGAACAACCGTAATTGAAGTCCTTGGAAGTGAAAAATTGCACACCCGTAATTGTGGTCATCGGCAGTGAGAAATTGAAGATCCGTAATTGCGGTCATCGGAAGTGAAAAAGTGAAGACCGTAAATGTGATCCTAAAATACAAAAAATTGAAGAATTGTAATCTTAAAATACCGTGTTTGCTGCCGTTCAGTCGGGCTAAGGGAACATTCAGCAATCAATCTGAAATTAGAATTTGGTATATATACATTTTTTTCTATGTTAAATTACTGGTATTAGTAAAATTTTGGAATCTTTTTTCTATGATGTTTGTTTTTGGCTATTTCCATGAGTACTTGTAGTGTAAGTCACATGCTACGATTTTTGGCTACCAGTATTTTAGTACGAAAAAATGTGATTTATTTTATTGGCACATTCTCATTAATTGAATAAGGCCAAGCAGACTTTTCGAAAATAACGGTGGAAAACAAGCATAGCAATTATAAGGTAATGTGACTTACACTACAAAACCCATGGAACTAGCCTTTTATATTTTGTTTATTTGTCATTTGTTAACCCCCTAACATAGTTGCCAACCTCTCGATTATTTTCATACCAATATTTTTATGTGGAAATATTTGTTTCAAGTAATCGCACAATTTCTGTAGCTAAAAAGAGCGAACATTTTTGTCAGAATTTACTGGTATCTAAATATTCACGACTTTGACATTTATACCTAGGCTATTTCCATGAAAACCTTTCAGTCTGTCAGATACTATAATTTTGTGCTATCAGTATTTTATAACGGAAAAAATATAACCTTTTTTCTCGGAGATATCTCATCAATTGAATAAAGCAAAGTTTTTTCAAAAAAAAAAAAAAAAAAAAAAAAACGGTGGCCAACAAACATAACGATTTCCACCAGTGTGACAAATTTTCATGGAAATAGCTCCTAATGTATTTCCTCTCAACTGGTAGACGGCAGGTGCTGGATTCGAACCCAATCGCGGCTGTCGGCCTAACCGTTCGGAGTTTTCGTGGTTTTCTTCGAACCTTGCGTAAATACGGGTTAGGTTCCCTTAGAAAGACCCCCACGAAGGGCACTCCCCCCCTGGTCCTATATCCCTAGCGTAGATAATCGGACGTCAAAAATCAACCAACCAACCAACCTAATGTATTTCTTTTATCACTCTATCATTTTTTTAAAAGTACATAGATTTTACTTTTAAGTGAGTGCATTTATAGTAAAATAAAATATGGTACCAAAAATGTGTCTTATGTTTCAAAGAAACAGAGTTAGTACATTTTTTAATGTACGGGCGATTTTTATGTCAAGAATTTAATGTATATTCTGAAAGAAGACAATTTAAATTTAAAGACATCTTTATCCAAACATCGAATCTAAAAACATCACTGCGATTCAGTTTTTTTCTTAATCACATTAAGTGAAGATGAAGAAAAAAAAAAAAATCTTTCGTGATATTGATTGGAAAGAATTTTTGAGAATGTTCGATTTTATCATTTGGTTAGTTTGAAAACTTTTCCCCCAGTGCATAATTTCGAAAGTTAAGAGGAACATGCTTAAAAAAATGTTTAATTATGCATTATGTAAATTTCTTAATTTAATGTTTACTTTTTCAATGTACAATAGACGAATTAAAAAAAAATTCTACATTTATTTATGATAAAATATTTGAAAGGCGATTAGCTAAGACGGGTTTTATCTTTTGATAGTTTGCGCAAGTAATTATTTGGTTTTTTTAGTAACTTAAAAGTTTAAAAAAATAACTGCATTTATTTAGAGTAAAATGCTCTGAAATTTATGAATGATGATGAAGATGAACTAGTGTTCCAGTTTGTTTCATTGCATTGATTCTTGATAATATTTCATTAGCAAACATGTATATTATCCCATTTGTTAAATTTTTATGGTTTAATACTAATTTATTCATATCCAGAAAAATGTCAAGACAAAAGAAAATGTGTAAGGGTTACCCTGAATTGCATTTACAGTCGGCTCTGGTTAATTCGAACTCGTCGGGACCACAAGAAATGTTCGAATTATACAGAGTTCAAATTATGGAAAGAATGAGAGGATAACATGTTTAAACGGGTACTATTACACAGGAATTAATGTTTATACTATTTTTTAAATTTATTTCGGCGGTTATGATTAAAATATGACATAATATTCAATTAAACGATATAAATACATAAACTAATTAAAGGATTAAGAACAAGCACAATGGAAGAAATCATTGATGGACAAACGGGCACAAAGAAAAGGACAGACGGGGCACTGGATATCAAATGCATAGGATTATATGTATACTAATTTCAGAACAATTCTGGCAAAAATGAAAGAAAGAAAGTTATTTCAAGGATCGGAAATCTGAGAAATTAAGGGAAAATGAAAAATTGGAATTCTCGTTAGTTCGAATTAAACGAAGTCAAGAGAAAATAAATTCTAACAAATGAAAAATTTCAACGCTATTCTGCCACTGAAAATTTCGTGTCTCCATGTTTAATTCGAATTAATCAGAGCCGACTGTATACTAGTTCAGAATAATTCTGATAAAAATAGAAGAACATTATTTCAAGGATCATAAGTCCACGAGAAAGTAAGGGAAAATGAAAAATCTGAATTCTGGTTAGTTCGAATTAAAGAGTCAAGAGAAAATGAGTTCAAATATATGAACATTTTCAGCGCTATTTTGGCAATTGAAAATTTCGGGTCTTCATGTTTTGTTCAATTTAAGCGAAGATTCTATTTATCCGATTTTGAATTAACGAGAGTCAACTGTATGGCGATTATTTTAACCGTGCGATTACATGACAACTGTAGCACGTCGACAGTCTTTATATCCAAATGGTAAAATAAAGTGGTGCAGTCATCTTTGGGCTAAAGAATGGGGGTATGAATAAAATGGAGGAGACATATAGTGCATTTTATAGCAGTTGCGAATGAAGTAACAGATAACGATTGTATTTATTTCATACAGAGGAATTTCGAAATTCCTTTGTAGAAAGTTGACTACTAAAATTTTTTCGAAGCAAAAATTTTATTGAAATAGGAAAAAAAGAATGCTTTAACCTTCTCACCGCAACGATATCAAATTATTAAGCTGTAGTCTTCATTGCTGTAGAAGTATTATTTAAATAAATATAATTCTTCACTTATAATAATGGTTTCAAAAATTAAGTTATTATTAATACGCTAAAGGTTTATATGCTTATATATTACCATATATATATACCGGGTGATCCAAAAGTTTCGGGAGTTTTGAAATGTTAATAATTTGGAAACTATGTACAATACAAAGGTTCGGTTTTCAGCTATATGCTCAGAAACACGTGGGATTTTGTTTAGCATGATTTTTTTTTTATATGTATATAGTTACAATTTTTAGCAACAGGTGGCGCTGCTGTACAACCCTACATGTAACTATAAAATATGCTTTATAGACACATGAGTATGAGTTCATTGCGAAACATCTTTTATAAGCTATTAATGAGATTTCGTTTTAAGGGTGGTTTATGTTCAATCACTTTTTTTAAAGTGGTTGAAATTGCATTAAAAGGGAATTTTGATACAAAATTTGATGAATAACTGCTATGTTTAAACATGCTTTCTTTGCATGTCGAGCTGTGTTCTTATCGTACAATACGGAAGTTAAAATAGAAAAAGATTCGATGGCCATTAGAAATGTGAAATGCCATGGTAAGAAAGGTTTGAGAAAAAGACTAATTGAAAGATCGTAATAGAAGCAGGAGATCCCAAATGTCCGTTGCAATCGTAAATGAGGTAGAATTCGATGCCAATACTCGGTGGAAATCATCAGCTCATAATGAATCAGTACACTTGTAATATCACGATAAATTTAAAATTTCATCTGGAATTTCTTTCTCCTTTGAGGATACTGAGCACGTTGTTTTGCGTCGGCTCACAGCGGTACTTATAAGCTATGGGCGTCATAATGAAAATTTGTAACTCTTGGTCACTAATTCTTTCTTTTTAGCGAGCTGTATCATACCATAAAAATAATACTGTCAATTTTAGCGCCACCTGTTGGCAAAAAGTATAACTAACATAATTTGTTTGTTTCATCAAAAATACAAATCCCATAAGTTTCTAAGCATTTCTGTGAAAACCGCATACTTCTAATGTTTATAGTTTGTTAATTATTAGCATTTGAAAACTCCCGGAACTTCTGGATCACCCGGTATATATATTTATATAATGTTGCAAAAAAATCTTTTTTTAACATCAAAATTAATAATAATTAAGAAACAACATTATAATTTATCTCTTTTTGCACGGTGGTCCATTGTTAATTTTTTTTAACCTTTAATTTTCAATTTTCAGTTTGAAAATTACTTTATATGTAAAGCTTTTCTAAAACAACGAGTTTGGATTCTCTGAATTGTTGTACTGAAACCTAGCAATTCAAAAGACCTATTAAATACTAAAATTACTTTTTTATTGTCTCATTAATTTATCATTAGTAGACGAAATTTTCTTCTTAGAAACACAGCATATAAACATCATATGAATAATTAATCACTGCTATTTGTATAATCCCCAGTAATCAGATAATCCTCTCCTTGTTTAATCGGTATCAAATAGGGAACCGTTTAATCTTATGAATATCTAATATAGTTGATAAGTATTCAAATTAATTCTGCAAATATCAGAGGTATTCGTATCAGCGCAAACCATGCAGTGATATATTTCTGATTATATTTTGAACCGATGAATTGATTGAAAGTATATTAAGGGATATAAAATTAAGTGTTAAATTAATTCGAATTTTATGCAGTCTAGCACTTTTCTGATTGGGATTGTTTTTTACTTAATACATTTTTATATAGCAGAAATTGTAGTTATCAGGTATTGCAGAATTTTAAATATTATTCTGCAATTATATAAGACAAAAATTTATATTAAAAAATGATAAAAATATGCACACACAAGAAACCATTATAATAAAAAATAAATAAAAAGAAGGACTTTTTTATGTTTATCGCTTAGCGTACGTTGTACTCAAAGCAGTAGAGTTTCAACTGTAAGCGAATAATTTTACATTCGATTTGCACCATTATTTAAAAATAAAAATACGTTTTGTTGCTTATTGTTCTTGCAAATGGTCTCAAAGTGTATATAGAAGATTTTTATTATGAAAGACTGATGCGCGGTAGCATTAAAAAATATTCACATGTAATTAAAACTTTGCGATACTCTCTCGCATTTCTGTAATTCGATTTCATTAAACAAGTTGCTTAACCCATTAACGCCCAGCGTCCTTTTTTGAGGACGGTTACAAAAACAGCAAGAAAGTGGGTTTCCCACCAGTAAAGAGGAAGATAGATATATACCTTATTTCACGAGACAGAATCATCGATTAATTTAGATAAAAGTTAATTTGCTTTTAAAAGTGGTGGGAAATACAAAATTTAAATTTTAGCAAAGAAAATAATTCGGGCGTTAATGGGCTAATAAATATCTAATACTACTCCTTACATTAGTAACACTAGTAGTAGTGCACTTTCACAGAAAGTTCTTCAAGTTAAAATTAGGATTTTATGAATATAGACTACAACTAGAGTTAAAGTTTCTGGCATAAAAATTCACTTTTGTTTTCAAGAAGGCATCGAAATACAACGTAATTTTTCAAATAACATAAGAATCCCGAAATATGCTAACAAAGTATTCTCCGCATAGACTCCTAAAACTTTACAATCAAATAAACATGTAAATTCGTGACTTTTTCAAATTTCATTGAAGCTGTGTAAATTGAATAAGTTAATATAAAAGCATTGTTAAACAAGCTTTAGCTCAGCGATAAATATTTTTACAAAAAAGTGCAATTGAATATCTTTTGTAATATAATTCTAAATAAAAGTTTCTTATCATTTGAAAGAGTTTGAATTGTTTAATGCTATAGGTATAAATCTGTAAGATCATAAAATATAATGCACAGAGGTGCCTAGCTTTCGGATTTCAGAATACCAATATTTTAAACTTAAATACACGTGATACTCATCAGGATACAAATGTATAAAATCAATGTTAAAATTTGAAAGACTTATTTAAAATGCAACCAACGTTTCAGGCTTTATCTGTAAAGTCATCTTCATGGGTATCGACCTTCGTTTTGAAGCTCACTGGGAACAAAAACATCACAAAGAGGGTTATTTGAATGAGAAACATATCTACGAAAGAGCCTAAACTTCAAAACACAATTGTATCGGAGAAGGTGGCGCCATCTGCTGGTAGATCATAAAATTAATATTTCAGTCTGGAAATACAACTAAATTTAATTTTACAATTGTTTTCCCTTTCTAATGTTAATCTATGGCGCCTTCGTGGCCGAGTGGTCAATGCACCATGCCGCTAATTGCTTTTGAGCGTAGAAGGTTGGGGGTTTGAATCCCACTGGCTCCATTTCATGCACTCTTTATGTGGAGCTCCCGGGTGTATATATTTTGTGTTGTAAAATTTCCTTGCCCTATCTCGCCTCTTTAATATTAGCAATAATTTATAAGCAGGCTTCATGTCAAGAACACAAATCTGATGTATATTGTTCAATAAACAAATGTTAATCCAAACATCAGAAATCTAAACTGAAACATTTTCCTTACAAACTTCACTTTTTAGCAAAGTAATTTTTATTGATTAACCTATTATGGCTTTAAAGAGGTTAGAAACTCTTGAAATGATTTTTATATTTCCAAATCAACTTTTGCAAAATTTCCTTTAGAAACTAATCTAAATAATGCTTAGGACTGTCAATTGAATCTGAAGCAATTTTTATGATTTCTTTCGAACAGTCTTCACTTTTTCATGTGCCAATATAAAGCATTAAAAAGCCAGCATTAAATTACAATATAATGTCACATAGGGGAAAATCGGGTAGACCCAGACACTTAAATAAATTGTAAATAAAAAACAAATGAATAAAATTTCGGTCTTTATTTTAGACTTAAAAACATTACGAACTTCTTCAATGATTTTAATAAAATATTGCTAATAATATCGAATTATTTAATGATTATTAAATCGAATGAATTAATGCCATTTAATCGAAATATATTGAAAAAAGTTTGGCCATATTTTTTGGCATCACAAGGAACTGCGCTTCGTGTAGCCCAAACATATTAATCAATGATGTCTCAACTCAAATTGTACAACAATTGTTACAAAGTAATTGTAACAAAGTCTAATAATCTTTAAATAAATAAAATTTCCTAAAACGTTGAACAATGGGCAAGAATGCACACCTCCGAATTGTATACTTGATAACCTGCAATAAAGTTTGACAGAAGTAACGAAAAATTTATTGTCGAAAACAAAACACTCACTCACGACTAACTTACTTGGTGCTCTAGTCGCAATTAAACTGTAATTGTTTCGAATCTAGAAGGCGTTAATTTAAAATAGCTGTTTATTTACGAAACACTTTGAATTTTTTAGAAATTGGAATGTCCGGGGTTACCAGCCTTCCGCGGCCTAACCGACTTTCTCCTATAACAGAAAAGAAATTTGTTGATAGAAAAGGGTCACATTATGTAAGTAAAATTTTATTGTTCCTACCGGAATTCTCAATCAGTAATCTTCATATTATTTTGTATAGCATAAAACATGATGACAGTCATACTTTCAAATTATCAGTAAAAACATTATTTTTCTTTGTACGTAACGCTCCTCCGGAGTATGGAGAATAGACTGGTACAGGTCCTGTTTGTAGCAGGATCTTAAACGCATACATGGCACTCGCCGCGAAAAAAGTTAACGAAGCATACAATTTTCTCATTTTAAAAGCACATTTTCAATGCATATAGGGTCAATCCATGATGTTTTGTAACGTCAGTCACGATGATTATAACTGCGAAATTGTTGTCCACCGTTATTTTCAAAAAGTTTTCTTGGCTTTATTCAATTAATGAGGTATTCGCGGTAAAATAAGTCTCATTTTTCAAAACGAAAATATTGGTAGAAAAAAATCGTAGTTCGAGACTCCCGTTACAGGTATGCATGGAATTACCCTATATATGTATTTTCAATGATTAAAAAGGGATAATTGCTTCTTGTATTCGATGCCTTTATTTTTTAATTTTAGTATCAACAAACTTTAATTAACTTTGAAAATTTATTCATTTTTAAAGTACGTTTTCTAAATAAGGAAATAGAATTAAATAACTATTTCCATGAATATTCTCCGAGATAAATTATAAAAAATACGAATTATTTAAATTGAAATTTTCAATTGAAATGTAAGCATTAAAAATTGCAATAACATTAAATATAAATGTGTACAAACCTTTGAAAGACTTTCTGTGAACTGAAATATGAAATAGAAAAAAAAATATTAATCAAGTCATTCAAATTTACGTGAAGTGCAATTTTATTTAAAGCTATGAGTTAGTTTATTTATTTAGCATTTTAATTTCCAAAAGCAGAAGTTAATCTACGGGGAATTATAAATAAACAAATAAATCTATTTCAGTTACATTTTTGATTATTTAAAGGATTATGTTACACAGGCAATCAATATTATTAAAAATTATGAAATTATTAATATTCTTCATTTTTTACTCCAGTTTTATAATCAGGACAAAACAGGTAAAAGCAAAAATTTAAATTTAATTAAAACTCTAAGAGCCGCCACATGTTAAAAAAAAGTCATACGACTTATTATTGACAATAATTTCCAAAAAAATAATAATGATAAATAAATAAAAATAGCTTTTTAGAAATTTGTTTATAAGTACTGCTAAGCTTCCAAACCTTCCAGTTTTTGAGAAACATTATTTACAAATTGAAATATTTGTTCTATTTAACGAGAAAAATTTGCAATTAAATGCAACATATAATAATTATGATAATAGTGTTATCCAGCAATTGGAAGATTTGGCAGCCATTTGGCAAGATTTGGTAAATCTTTTTTCTTTCTTTCTTTGCGAGCGAGTATGTTTGGTTAAAAGGGGAGTTTGATTACCGCAGAGGAAATGTTACACAATTTTTTTTCTGAATGGAATGACTTACTTTACTTATTAAACAAAATATGTGCTTAAACAAGCAACAATAGGGTTCAGAGTGATTAAATACAGTGGATTCTCTCCATTCTGAACACTCATGGGACCGGCCAAAAACGTCCAGATTATGAGTGTTTCATTATAGAGAAAGATTGGAAATATATTACTACTACTACTATGTACGGTGACCAAGGCAGTAGTTGATCAAATAAGGTCGGTGCTGAAGTTTTTTTAATTGTATTTTTTTCCTTTTAAGTTTTTGTAGTAAACTAACTGTAAACTACCATGATTTTCACAATCCTTAAAAAATAGTCTATCATGTGTAAAAAAGAAATCTGCTAAAATTAAATAGCAACAAATAAGCAAATACTTTCTTTAATTTCCATTTTCCAAGTGGTTTATCCATCTAAGAAATCAGTCGAAATTCCAAATTTAATTTTAATACATGCTTAAACTATTATTAACAATAATTCATATAAAACTATTATTTGAAATAAGC
This sequence comes from Maratus speculifer, assembly GCA_964019185.1. Lineage (NCBI taxonomy): Eukaryota > Metazoa > Arthropoda > Arachnida > Araneae > Salticidae > Maratus > Maratus speculifer. The sequence continues at coordinate 257,301,757 of OZ025290.1, forward strand.
AAGGTGGCTGTGGATTATCTTAACTTACAGTAATTGTCTACAACTAATCAAAAACTAGCTGTTTATATTTTCTAATTTTAAAAAAAAATCATAAAATGGTTTCTTTTACAGCAAGCAGCTGGCAACAATGCGACAACAGGTGCTCTAATATTTAACTGTAGATTTTATCTGAAGTATTTAAATTAAAATCTAGCAGTGATTTTGTCTGTTTATTTTTTAATCGTGTTTGTTGAGCCTTTTTATTCTTCTGTAACAGTTTCTCCAAGTTTTAATGATGGGATTTCGGATTGTAAACACATGTTCAGTTTACTGAGAGGTGGAGTAGAAATGGGGACCAAAAATAGTGTTCATAGTAGTGGGTTGTTCAAATTAGAGAGAATTCATAATATAGAGAGTTCATCGTTTGTTAAGTCTATGCAGATTGGCCAGGACCATCGGATTGTGTTCATAATACCGGGGTGTTCACATTAAAGAGTGTTCTAATAGAGAGAGTCTACTGTACAAGTATTTTGTTAAAGAGGAATTCGTCTTCTTTAAGCCCTTTATATTATATGACGTATTTTCTAAAAAAACCCTGATAGTTTCCTTTTTTGGACTGTGTTTTTCCTTGACCAATGGCCACTGTGAACAATTGTTATTAAAAAATTGTCAACATCGCAATTTTTTTAACGCAAATAACTTTTTTGTAGAAATATTTGTTTTATATAATCACACTATTTCTGCAATGAAACAAAGCGGTCATTTTTGAAAGATTTCACTTGTATCCAAAATATCAGGAGATTTGCAACTGTCTTATTAAAAATAGTACTGTGAATTTGCTTTGCGTTAATCTTGCGCCTTGCTTTCAGGTAAAAAGCATTTATGCTCCAAAAATGTTCAAATAATCAATTGACACAGCAATTTCTGAAAAAAAAACTTGAAAATGACCAAAACTTTTTTTCACGTATACTATGAGATCGAAGCTGTATTGAAAGATTGCTGGTGCCATTTTGCAGTGCGGTCAGAAGAGCAGTGCGGCAGAGAAAAAAAACTATGAGCCCCCCTACATTCTCTTGGACCCTCCCTATTGTTCACTACGGCCCTGCGTATTAGACGCAAGATAGCAGTTATTAGCCAAAGATTTCGCCAAAGAATAAAATTGCATTCTCAGTTTTTAAAAACAACTAAGAAAATATGACACCCAGATATTCTTTAAAATACATTTTTGTAAAGGTTAATTGATGTATCTTTTGTAAAGTAAGTTTACTAACGAACTAAAAGTCACTAAATTCATAGATAAAAACGAAAACCAACAACATTCACCGGGTTTTATAGCCGACGATATACTGACATAACAGGTTTTTAATTACTATTTTTTTCAGTTGCTATGAAAAAAATGACAACTAAAATATACAGTGATCTGTTATTTTCCATGGAGAAAAGAGATAGATGGAGGTGCAGAAGGCGATTAAAACGGTTTGATGAGCATTATTAATACGGATCGCCGTTCTTTTTCCCAAAAAACATTCGGAAAACATCAAACTTTGTGGTGCTTGCACTGTGACGATTATTAAATGTAGAAGGACTCTGAAACTTGGAGACCATTTCATAGACGAACCACATTTATTGACACGACAAAATAAGACGGCTACATACGGTCACATTAACACAAAAGTTTTATACATTTACATGAATATTATTATTATTGTTCCACTAGAACAATATTTCTTCGCGACACACGAAGAGAGATTTTTGGACTTCCTCCAATCACACCACGGCCCCGACTGCCCGAACGCAGTTCTCTTTTTCCGTCGAGGGCGTGCCACTTGGCAAAAGTCTATCTCTTATTTGGCAACGTCAACCATTGTTTTTTTTAAAAAAGTCAAAGTTTGAATTGTGGAACCTTACATGTCCCTCCGTAAAGAGCACATAGTTCTCCTTAGAGACTATGCTGCTAAGGAATGTTTTTAGCATATTTCACACAACTGTAAGTAAGTTTTTTTTTTTTTTTTTTTTTTTAGTTAATTTTCAAAAACCATAGAGTAATTTTTTTTAAGCATATTTCACAAACGTAAAAGAAGAACTCGTTCGCTAGCCCAACATTTAATACTTAAATGAATCAATATAAATATATGTATATACAATAATATTAATACTAATAAGTAGATACAATATGAAATATTCAACATGAAATATTATAATGAATAATAATGCATTATTTACATAATTATTTTATATGTTTCCCTAGGGGAACCTGGAAAGTGCATCAGCATTACCATGTTTGCTTCCTTTCCTATAAGTAATTTTCAGGTTGTATCTTTGGAGTGCTAAAGCCCACCGTGCTAGTTTGGCACCATGTGGCAAGCCCTGGGTAAGGTAAGAAAGAGGATTATGATCTGAAATCACTTCAACTTGCGATCCGAAGATCCAAGTATCAAATTTTTGAAGCGCAGCTAAAACGCTGTAAGCCTCTCTTTCTATAGTAGACCACCTGGTCTGGCATGGTGTAAGCTTTTTGCTGTAAAAAGCTATAGGATGCTCCTTCCCATTCTCATCTAACTGTGATAAACACGCTCCAACGGCCGTAGCGGAAGCATCGGTATAAAGCTGAAAGGGTTTTTCAAATTGTGGAGTATATAAAGATGGCATTTTAACTAACTGTTCCTTTAGTTTTTGAAAGGCTTCTTCTTCCAACTTTCCCCAGGGGATATCTTTGGGAACTCTCTTTTTCGTCAGATTAGTCAAAGGTAATACAATACTCGCAAAATTCGGAATGTAGTCTCTATAATAACTTGCTATCCCCAAAACCGTTCGCAATTCTTTCTTGTTAGTAGGTGCCGCTAATTTCTTCATAGCTTCCACCTTTTCAGGGTCCGGGGCATGTCTTCCTGACCCAACTATATGCCCTAAAAATTTTACTTCTTTCTTTCCAAAATCGCATTTTTCTAAATTAACAGTAAGACCTACTTCACGAAGAGTTTGTAAAACTGCACTAATATGTTTCAAATGGTCTGCCCATGTTTTTGAGAAAATTGCAACATCATCAATGTAGGACCGACAGTAATCTTTATGCGGAATCAGAACTTTATCCATTGACTTTTGAAAGGTGCTACCAGCATTCTTCAGGTCAAATGGCATGACTCTCCATTGGTAATGGCCAGAGTGAGTTACGAAGGCAGTATAATGTTTGCACTCTTCTTTCATGGGAATCTGCCAATATCCCTTAGTAAGGTCAAGTACGGTGATTATTTGTGCTTTCCCTATTTCATACAGCAGTTCATTAGCATGTTTCATGGGGTAAGCATTTGGAATAGTAAAACTGTTTAGTAGTCTGAAGTCAACACACAACCGCACGCTGCCATCCTTTTTAGCAACGCACACTAACGGATGGGCCCATTCACTATCGCTTTGTTCAACGAGCCCAGTTTCTAGTAGCTCTCGAATTTGACGATCTACTTCATTTTGGAGGGCTATAGGAATTTGATACGGTCGAAGTCTTTTCGGTGAACAATCAGGTGTAACCTTAATCATATGCCCTTCGACTTTCGCCATTCCAGGTTTAGTATTGAATATGTCATGGTATTTACAAAGTAAGTCGCTTAGATCATGCCGTTGCTTAGCATCTAATGGGCTGGTCATATCCCGGACATGTTGCTCTACTTCACTTTTATTGAGAGTTATTTTCTCGGTTGGAGCAGAATGTAATTGTCCAAAATCTTTATCCTGTTCAAAAACAAGACCTATGTGTTGGACACGAGCCACATATGGTCGAATTTTATTGAAATGTAGTCCTTTTCTTGTACCATCATCAAATTCAACAATGGCTGAGTGTGGCCTGCTCAACTGAACCACAGTCGCCGGTCCTGACCAAGTTTTCAATAGCTTATGAGATGATGTTGGTAGCAGGATCAGAACCCTGTCACCTACTTGAAAGGTTTTTTCTCGAGCTCTCAAGTTATACCTTTGGGCATAACTTTGTTGATTTAGTTCAGCATTCTCATTTGCAATTCTATGAGCGTTTTGTATATTCTCTCTTAACTCTTCTAAATATTTTTCGACAGACCTAGAAGCCGTTGTAGGTATCACTTTCTCACCTGTCCAAATTTCTTTAAGTAATGCGGTCGGTCCCTTAGGAATTCGTCCATATACTAATTGGTATGGAGACACACCAGTCGTGCAGTGAGGAACTTCTCTATACGCAAATAAGAGATGCGGAATGTGGATATCCCATTGATTTCCATATTCTTGAACATTTTTGTTCAGCATATTTTTTAAAGTTCTGTTCCATCTCTCCAGAGCACCCATGCTCTCGGGATGACCCGGCGTTGAAAATCTTGGTGATACTCCTATTAAATTTATAAAAGCCTCGGTCAGTTCTGCGGTAAAATTTGGACCTTGATCTGTACATATCATTCTAGGGAAACCAGTGCGGCTGAAAATTTGCATCAATACATTGCATGTAGTTTTAGCGTTTATATTTCTAGTCGGTATTGCTTCCGCCCATCTGGTACATAAATCAATCGCGCAAATGATATACTTGTGTCCTCTTCTGGAAGGAGGTTCTAAGGGGCCAATGCAATCTACGCTCCAAACTTCAAAGGGGTATTCTGGCCTGGTAATTGGTTGGATCGGAATTCTATCTCGGTAAGTTTCAGTTCTTCTAACTTGACAAGGTTTGCAACTTTCACAAAATTTCCTGACATCATTTTTGATAGTCGGCCAAAAGAATGAGTACTTTATTCGCTCTTTCGTTTTCTTTTCACCCAGGTGTCCAGCCAGGGGAATTTCATGGGCAACTTTCAATACGAAATCTCGCTTGCTGTAGGGTAACACCACTTGCTTTATTTTTTCGCCACACACCCATTCAGAGTGTAACAACAGTCCATCATCTAACTCAAATCCGTTTCTCCGTTCTTCTGCAAGCTTCCAAATATTTGTTAAGGATTCATCTTCCCGCTGTAGCTTTATAAACTCTGATCTATTTTCTTTACAACCCTCTTCTTCACTGGAGATAGCAGGACTTTCTATCTCAAGTGCTTTTTCTTCTTCATCACTCTTTACAATTTCATTCAGGCTGTAGCTTTGTTTCTGTTCATCTTCTTGCACAGGAGGGGAAGTCACGGGTTGACATTCTTGAATTGCATCATTTAGTGAGTCAAACGCTGTAGAACATATCAGCATATCGCTTACCAATCTTTTGGATACCGCACATACGACAGGGACTTCACAATGTCGCGAGTCATTTATTTTCATTTTAAAAACTACTAACGGGGCTGTTTCAGTTGATCCAAATGCACATACTAGTTTTACAGTTCCTTCACCATCGCCTTCTTTAATAGGAACCAGGTCATGTCTTATGACTGAAATTTGAGCCCCTGTGTCTAAAATGCCGTTAAGAATCGTAGAACCACATTTCAATTCTATTTCCTTCAGTTCATCACACTTCACAGAATTTGCCTTGAGAGGGAATGACATAGGCACGGAAATTCGAGCAGTCAATACCTCTTTATTCTCTATGACTTTTTCTGTAGTGACCGAATTGCTACGAACATTTTCGATTCTGCCCCGATTTCCTTGGCTATTATTCTTAGGACAAGCTCGTGCAAAATGCGTTGGATATCCACATACGAAGCATGTGACTTTAGATATTCTAGGACCCCTGTCCCTTTGATACCCTCCTTGGTATTTTGTTCTGTCAACTTGCTTGTCATTTCCGCCATATTTGGTTACACCTGCTAAATGATTATTTTTATTGCCTTCGAACCTTTCCTTGAATTTACACTTATTTTTCTCTTCTGATTGCTATCTGGGAACATCCCTTGGCTTTTTGTGCACTGGATTGTTCTTCAAACCGTCCTTCAAACTTTCGTATTCATCAACCTTTTCTGCGACCTCCAAAGGATCGATCATTTTATTCCATTGGTCCAAGAAATGTTCTTTTATGTCGTTTGGTACTCTGCGTTTAAGTTGGTCCGCAACCAGTAGCTTCTTTAATTGGTCGAAATCATCGACTTTTAATTCATTTATCCATTCGTTAAAATAACTATTCAATGCATGACAGTAACTCCTCCAAGATTCTTCTGGCCCCTTTTGATGTCGGAAAAATAGCTGTCTTAATTTTTCAGGATTCAGTTTGTAGCGTTTAAGCAACATTTCTTTTATGAAATCATAATCATTGGCTCTCTCAGGAGGCTGCCGGGCTATATTGTTAGCTATCTCGGTTGGTAAAAGTCCTAATAAATATGCCACCCATTCGGTTTTTGGTACACACGCCATTGCCGCCCGACGTTCAAAGTTTACCAAATACAATTGCATTTCGTCTACCTTTTCATCGTACTTTGGGGTTATCTGCATTAGCTGTACTTTAGACCTTGTTTCATTCGAATTTTCCACTACTTCACCCAAATGTACGTTATTCCCCAATAATTCCAAGCGTTTTAACTCAATCTCATGGGTTCGCTCCTCTGTTCGGATTCGATCTTCTCTTTCTTTTTCCCAAATTCGTTCTTCATCTTCTTTTTTCTCACGCCGAAGTCTGTCTTCTATTATTCTCCTCAAAGAAACTTTGGCTTCATCTTCAATGAAATTCCCACTGTCAACGATTAGCTTTCTAATTTCAGCCCTCGTTAGATCTGAGTTAACTTTTAACCCCAGTTCGGTGGCCAGTTCGACCAGATCCTCCTTGCGACCCTTACCCAAGAAAGATGATGCCATGGTAACCCGGAAAAAGAAACGAAATCCCAGTAATTGTAACAATCAGTAACAGTGTAATAACCCCCAAGAGTTATTCATTCCCTTCAGGAAACATATTTACAACCATGACAATATAACCTATTGCTCAAATAATAATTTATTTCATTTATTTACTTCTACTCAAAAAAAAAAACGCAGCAAAAGTAACCAAAACTTAATACTTAATCAAAAAAAATTTTTAAATAAAATAGTTCTAGAAACCATATACATCAATAGTATATCACAACACAATAGTATATTCAATGATCAATCGTTCGATTTCGTTTTCATCACTCAACATAATAAAACAATTCTACAATATCTAAGTGTACCAATATTTTCTCAAAACAATTAATTTTATTAATTAATTACTCTTAATGAATATTTAATAGTGTTCACAATACCCCCCAAAAAAATCACAAACCTTAAGAACATTCAATGTTGTCATAACACTACACTCATATCATATATTTCACAACAACAACATAAAAAAAACAACCGAAAAAAAAATAATATCTATGTATATTTTGTTTGTTTTCTTAAAATACCATCAATATAATTTTAATTTTTTTTTCTTTAATCACTCTGTATACAGAAACGAAATTGCAAATTAAAAAAAAGAATTCTTTACTACCAAGAGTATAATTTTTTGGCAACCATTCGAAATTCATAAATAAATTTTCCTTTATTCATTTCTTATAACACTCTATATACGTTTATATTATTGAAATCATAACGTCGGTTGCACTACAAGATATTTCATATTATCTCCAAAAATATTTCATAAAAGAACTCTTTCATAACACTAGTTTCGATTTACCGAACTTAGACAATGAATGCAAAAAAAAATAATAAAAATATGTACATATATATATATTATCCAATCTATAACAATAACGACCCATCCCTATTACTTTTTTCAATCAACGGTACTCCGTTGCAAAAACCAAACAATAATTATTTTATTTTACCCTTTTAACACTTCTGAAATAAAAATTCCTATTCCAGCCATTTGTTCCAAATTACTTCATCAGTAACACAAACAAAAAGAAAAATCATTTTCGAGAACAATATTTCGTAACTGCCAAATGGATAATATTCTAAAATACAATTTATCGATTAACAAAAACACATTTTTTTTTCAATTTAATGATCATGAAAGATATTTTTCATTGCACAGAAAATAATAACACAGAACATACTATTTTCAATTCTTTTTTTTTATTTCATTTTTCATCCACTAGAAGAGAAAAGAGATTTTTTTTTTAATTTATTATGTTTTTCTATATAATACCTATATAGGATTACCTATATATATATACTTTTTACCTATAAAGATATATATTTTTCTATTGGGCTAACGACACGAGAACTTCTTACCTGTAGGTTCATAATCCTGCCGGCTGCGCCAATACGGATCGCCGTTCTTTTTCCCAAAAACATTCGGAAAACATCAAACTTTGTGTTGCTTGCACTGTGACGATTATTAAATGTAGAAGGACTCTGAAACTTGGAGACCATTTCATAGACGAACCACATTTATTGACACGACAAAATAAGACGGCTACATACGGTCACATTAACACAAAAGTTTTATACATTTACATGAATATTATTATTATTGTTCCACTAGAACAATATTTCTTCGCGACACACGAAGAGAGATTTTTGGACTTCCTCCAATCACACCACGGCCCCGACTGCCCGAACGCAGTTCTCTTTTTCCGTCGAGGGCGTGCCACTTGGCAAAAGTCTATCTCTTATTTGGCGACGTCAACCATCGTTTTTTTAAAAAAAGTCAAAGTTTGAATTGTGGAACCTTACATTATTCTTCCAATATAAGTCTCTCATTCGACCCAAACAAAACAATCACATGAAACAGAGACCGAATTTTTTAACATCATTTTTTCTCTAAATGAAAAAGATCTGAATATATTTTAGCATTATAAAATAGCATTTCATTGCATTATGAATTAAAATTGCATCGCTAAAAGTTTTTCTTTTTTGTGAAAGCACGCCGTTGTGTTTGATGCAATGCAGCGAATTTTAGAGTTACATTTTTGGCGTCACCTCCAGCCACTAAACTGCATCTCTATTTTTTTTCTTTTTTTACTCTATGGCTATTTTTTCTCTTTTTCTCACATAAATGCGATACTCAAGTTGCCACCATTAGAGAAATTGAACCAAAAACTACAAAAAATTAATATCTCAAAAACAAATTGAGGTACAGTTTTCTAACAAACGGCATTTAAAAGTGCATTTTTTTTCTCTAAACGATGGTATAAAGATTGAAAACGTGCAATGTCTAGAAGTTTAAAAATTTACAATAGCGAAAATTGCAAAACCGAAATTTCATCGGAAAGTGTTGCCATTCAAAACATGACGTATGCGTTACGCACAGATACGTTTGGTCTTTATTATATAGATATGATGATTAAATTTATTTGCATTCCTATTAGGCGAAGAATACTAGAAATGTAGTGGTGGGAATATTTTTGTAGGCGCCATGATTTGTACACCCCAGAATATAATACAATCAATAAACTACATATTTCAAGGCATCAGTAATTAATATTATTTTAAATTTTTTTACTCGAATCATGTAAAATAGGAGAAAATAAGAATATTCCAATTCACCCCTTTGTAAAATAATTTGTATGTATTTTTTTTTTAATAAAACTTACCTACAACTTGTATTCTGTGGTTATTTATTTATGCGCACAGTACCTGAGAATAATATTTGCATAAGAGGCGGGATAAAGGACCGTTGTAACAGATAAAAAGGAAGGTGATTAGGTTTGAAACATTCTGAGACCGCCACGATGGTTTCTCTTTTTCTGAGCCTACTTTACTGCTAAAGCTTTTTTACCAAAATGACAATAATGCTGCCAAAGAGTTTCGATTGTACCGACAGCAGAAAACTTTATGTCCAATGACACCATGTGCTCTGCGACATATGGTCAAATGCTTTGAGGAAACTAATAGCTTTGCAGTTCAGGCAGTCTGAGGAAGCAAAAAAAGATACCGCAGGTGATGGATGACACCGCAATCGCTGTTGTTGAGCAAGCCAGTACAAAAGAAGCTGGAGCATCCAGTGTTTGAGCTGTATCCAGGCAAATGGATATGGACCGTACGGAGGTGCGTGCGTGTAGCACTCAAGGCCTATCACAATAAGAATCGAGCTTTCAAGAATTAAAACCTGGCGAAAACGAACTTTGTGAAACGATCGCTTTGGCGTTCATGGAAAAGATGAAGAAGGAAAAGAATTGGATATGGAATATCCTATCTATTTATGAGGTTCACTTTAACGTGTCTGGAACAGTCAATATACAAAACTGTCGTATATAAGCGACTGAGAATCCTCAGCATATTGAACAAATGTCCCTGCATTCTCCGCAGGTTACAAACTCGATCACAGCGACCTCTTTGACTGGGCCATTTTTCATTGAGGAAAACATTCATCGGGGCCAAACACCTGCACCGTAACTGCAACACTTTATCGAGCATGTCGCAAAGTGTGGTCATTCAGAATTCGAGGGTGCCTCGCTACAACAGCATTCCAACAAAATGATGAGCCACCTCACATTGGACCTGAAGTACTAAAATAACTGCGATGCTATTTTACGGGAAGATGGCATTATCAGCCATGTATTTCCTAGAAGATGGCATCCACGTTCACCTGACTTGACGACGTGTGATTTTTGGCTTTGGTGTAACCTCAAAGATAAAGTTTACCGAGAAAACATATGAAATCAGTCTGATTTGAAGGTTTTGATTTTATTGGTTGCATAATATTAAAGGATGTTAAAATCGAGACGAAAATGGTTCAATTCCCACCGCAGGAATTTTTGTATTCTTCGCCTAAAAAGAACACTCATAAAATAAATCGATCATATAACAATAATATTTAAAAAAATATTGCTGGGAATCAGCCGTTTGGCACCAATATGTTTATATCCTTGGTCATGTTGCATTTTTCTTATCTTACACCAACCGCATTGCCTTATTCTCCCCTGGTGGCCTTTATTTGAACTATTTTTTGCACCATTCCATTTCCCATGCTCTGATATATATATCTTCCAATTATGAAGACATTTCATCCACTGCTTCTTTCGCGATCGCATCGCAAACAGAGATACTTTAATTTGAACCACCCTGTAGCTCAGAGACCACATTGCCTGGTATTTCTGCAAAGTAGTACAGTTTTTGCTATTATCGTCGAAGAAAATTAAGTTTCCCTAAGACCCCGATTTTCATAACATCATGAGGTGTTCACGTTTGATAACAATTAGTGGTTTAATTTTAATAACCTTATGAACACATTTTTACTTTTTTGCAACAGTAAGTAAGTTCAATATAGAAACTGTTAATACGAAATTTAAAGTTACAAGTATTTTGATCTGACTGATTAGTAATGGGATCTTTATCTATTCAGTTATCTTCATCAAGATTGACGTCATTAATAAGAATTAAAAATGTTTTGCTCAGGCGAATAGCGGAATTTTTCACGTTGTTTTTATATTTTAACCCATTTTCGGCCAAAGGTTCGTATACGAAACATTTCAATAAATATTTTTTTTTAACACTCTGACACATTTTTTTCAAGAATTTTATTTTTCTTCTATTTTTTAAGGCTTTTGAAGACATCCATAAAATATTAGTAATTCAATTGGAGTAAACACTTTCTCTTAAAAAATTTTCAAAATACGCTAGAGTTTTAATTTGAAACGCCTTTGACAAATTCGACTTTTTAAAAATATATTATTATTCCAATTGAAATGAATTATATGTTTTTAAAATAGATTAAAGTTGAAAATTCTGTATATGAAATAAGAATAAAACAAAATTCATAAAAATATTATTCATATTCATATTATTCGTTATAAGAAATAATATTTTATATTATTATATAAAATATTATTTCTTATATAAAATATTATTTTTCATGCACGAATCTTTTTTTGTGTCTTAATGTATGTAATTTAAGCATATTTCAATAAAAATAATGCTACATTTTATAAAATTTCTATGCTTGGCCTAAAATGGGTTAACACTAGAACCGCCAAAAGGGGTCAAAATGACCCCTGCTAGAATGATAATAGTCGATTCGAACCAGAATTTTCTTCATAAGATATGTTAAATATATGCAGCACAAAAATTTACTAATTAAATAAGTTAAATAGTTTTAAATTAAAATTCTGGTGCGAAACACTTTTTTTATAAAAGTTTAGTAAAATACCCGGCTGTTTTAGTGTTAAACATTTCCGGTTCCTCCGGAATAATTCTGCTTGTAAAATGACAGATTGAAAGCAAAATTTACAGAGGACTTTTTATAGGAATTTAAAGCTTGCTTATGACCCCATACTGTATAAAAACAAAATTTTAATTAAATATTCTTGGTGTCAATACGCTTAAAATTGGTTATTCTTTTTTTAAACAACGGCTTCTGAAGTGTTAAATTAGGCAAAAAATTATATTTAAAAGCACCAGTAGAGGAATAAAAAAAAGCTTGTGGGCATGTTGTGTCTAGGGTATGCGTGTCGTATAAACGTCACCCATACCTTACTCTGAACAACACAAGGGCTAAAAAAGACTGAACTTTTCTAATTCAAAATTATGTTACTTGTTCTTATTTTCAGTAATTAAAAAAAGGTAATTACTTCTCGTATTCGATTCTCATATACTGAAAACTTTAATATGAATAAACCTTCATTGTCTTTGAAAACACATTCAATTTAAAAGCGTTTTCTAAATAATTAAAGATAATTTAACAACTATTTACTCGAATTTTCTCCGAGATAAATAGCTAGAGATACGAATTATTTTAAATGAAGTTTTCAATTAAATTGCAAGTATTAAAAATTTCAATTACATTTAATTTTAAAAATGTACAATATTTTAAAAGATTTTCTGTGAACTGAATTACAAAACAGAAAATTTTATTATTCAAGTCAGTCCAACTCATGTGAACTGCAATTTTATTTAAAGCTATGATTTAGTTTAATTTGTCTAATAACATTCTTCCAATAAAATAAAATAATCTACGGCAGAATTTAAGTAAAGTGCTGAATAAATTAAATATTCTTCAGCTTTATTTATTTATTACTTAAAGGATCAATTATGTATGCAATCGGTATTATTAAAAATTATAATATAATTAAAATTTTTCATTTATTGTGATTCTAGTTTTATAAATAGCTCAAAATATCTGGAAATTAAATTTATCTAAAACTGTAAATATCGTCGTGGATTTAAAAAAAAATCAAACATTATATATAATAACTTCGTACTTAACATCTTATAACTTATTAATGGTATATTTTTTATATCAAAGAAATTTAAAAGTAGCCTTACAGAAATTTGTTTATACGTATTGTACAGCTACCAAAACCTTCCTTTTTTGGAAAACAGTATTTGCAGGTTAAAATATTTGTTCTATTTAGTGGTAGAATTTTGCGATTAAATGAAACAAAAAGAATTCTTCGTTAATAATGGTACTCAACGTTTGGAAGGTTTGGCAGTCATACCACTGTGGAATTTTTATTATTTTTTGCGAACTGGTATTAATGGTAAAAATTAGAGCTTGATTATCACAGAGTAAAAGTTATACACGTTTTTCCAAACAGAAAATTTTACCTTATTTATTATAGAAAAAATACGTTTAGATATGCAATGATTACTATTAAAAACATTGGTGGAAATTTGTCTTGCGTAATAGGATTCTTGTGAATGGTTAAAAAGTGTGTTTTTAGTTTAACAGAAAAGAAGATACTGAAAATACTGAAACTTGAATTTCCCTTTACGAATCTGTGTTTCACAATATTCTGTTGGAATCACTATTGCCAACTGGGCGCATTTTTTAACCCGTCAGTAGTCGCGTGTCGGTCTTTTCGCCGCCCGTATGACTTATCTTCTCCTAACTTATATCACATTACAAATACAGCGGAGATCTACCGTGTAACTGACTTTGAAGCTTTCTCGACCACCTTAGTGAAGTAACAGGACACCCCTGTTTTTCTTTCAGGTAGATTTTTAGAAACAAAGTTGAAATTGGCGAAAAAGTCTATGTAAAAGTCACTAATGTGAGTTCATTTGTACTTTTTCCAAGTACTCTAAATCTCATGAATAAAATGCATAATTTAAGAAAACTGCAAATTTATATCTTCGTTGTAATGTTATTTTCGTATATTAGGTGAAAAATATTTCTTATTTTACATATTTGGTATGCGGGGGGCCAGCGGCGAAAAGACCGAGCGCGACTAATGACGTTGTGAAAAAAGTCGCGACTACTCGCGGGTTAACCGAAAAAAAATATGATTTAGAATAGTAATCTCTGCTTAACCACTTGAGGGACAGTCGGTTATATTATATAAAACTTAAGTTTAATACTGATTCGCATCGGAAAAAATGTAATTAAGATTTACTCTTATTGCTTTGGAAGAAAAATTTTGAAAAATTGCCTCTTTCTAATTAAAAATAATTTTCCCCAAATTTCGGTGGGAATTCAGCATTAGACAAATGCGTCCCTGAAAGAGTTAAACAAAGAAAGCTATTTCCGTATCTTAATAAATCAGTGATTACTGCTCGAAAATGTTGGTACATAATTTGCATATAAAATAAAAAGGCACCAAGAAGGCACACGTTGAAATTTATTGAAGTATGTGGTCTTACAAAACAATTTACAACAATACTTACAATTTTCCAAACAAACATGTGTCTAATTATAATACTTTGAGCACAATAAATATTTATTATATAAGGGCAATACTTTTAGTTTACTCTGTATATCTGCATGATAAAAATATGCTTGAAATTTTTCTTAGTATATGCTTATTCAAATCACTTTTTCAGTAGGCTATGTTGTTTTTCATATTCCTTGATTGACACCAGTATTTTGAAATGGCTAAATTTTTCTTGATTTTGTTTTCATTAATATGTCATTAAATAAGTTGAATTTTATGATTTCAAAAAATGGTGCAAAATAAAATATCTAAATTAAAAATGTAGTCCACTGACAACACTGTAGCTGTCCTTCTACGATCATTGTTAAAAAAAAAAATTCTTGAAAACATTTTTTATTTGTGAAAAATAAAATAAAATAAAATAGGAAACCTTAGCACTCAGAAGCTTTTCTTAAATCGAAAATTCGTTTCGCAGAGTCGGCGAAAGAAACTCAGCGGCACATTTCGAAAATGAGATACGCTTTTGAGTCCACCAGCCACTTCAGTTTTACCTTTTGCTTCATGGGAAAAGATTTTTCCATCATTCTTTAGAAGCTTAGAAATATTCCGCATCATCTTACTATAGATAGAAAAAAAATGCAAGTAATACAAAAAGGAATGGCAGAAGTTGTACTTGTAAAGTATTGTAAATATTTTCTATAAATGCATTGAAGGAACACCGATATTGCGCATATTTCACAACTATTTGCATTGACTATTGTTGAATTATTATCATATCCTATCATCGCATTAGCCGGAAAAAATCGAGATACACCAGCGTGCCAGAAAATAGGAGGTTTATTTTGTTTTAATAACATTTTTTCTTTCATTTTAATAAAAGAGCATCAATACTTATTTTTCTATCTGTCTCTCTGTATTTTCATTTATATTTAAATAATTATTCGATTTTATTTATCTTATTATTATGCAGAATTTTTATTCATGAAGTTTCTACTGCAGGATGACGATATTAAAAAAAATTAAATTATCATTATTAAACTTTTTGATAAAAATAAGCACATAATTTTCTATATATTTAGATAATTATTATATTTTTCTTTTTTATATATATTATAAGAGTATTTCTGTTCAAGTAGAAATTTATGAGATAATCTATTTCTACTAACAAGGAAGGTCTCCATACGGGCATACCCCGTAAAATCTGAAAAAATTACAGAATGTTCTTCTCGTGTAGATATATACGTTTATAAAAAAAATTTCGGCGGAAACTCCATTCAGTAAGCGTAAAAAAATAATGAAAAATTCGTTATTTGGCGATTTATGGCCGGTTGGCGAAGGAATGTAATTTCAAAAAATACTTTTTGTCAAATATACTTAAAAAAAAAAAAAAAAGTTTTACGTTGAACTTGTTTTGAGAAATTTAATGTTAATAACTTTAGTTTTGTAAGCTTTAGTTTTTTTAAGTATAATTTTGTTATATCGATATTTATATGTATTTATATTTAAATTTAATCATCAAAATTTTAGATTTAAAATGAAATTCATAATTTAAATTAATAAAATTTGTTTCAAGCTCAAAGTCCTATTGAGAATAGTAGATTAGATTTTGTTGCTATGGAAACATCTATCTTTTATTTTTGTATACGCTTAAATTTATGAAGATAATTTTTCCCAATATTATTTTTTTTTATCTATAAAAATATTTTTTTCCAGTGATTAATTAAATAATTACTTCAACAAGTAATATATATATGTAATACAATATGTATATATATGTATATAATATATTAAAATCTCTCATTGTTTGTGTTTAAATTCATTAAATACCATTTACACGCATTCTAAATATCCAAGACTTTTGAGTTGCATTATAATCGTTTGCTTTTGGCGAATAAAAAGGCTGCTCTCCAAATCGAGTGTCTCTTTCGTCTTTTCACGTCAAATATTTGAAAATATTTTATTTTTTTACATTTTTTCTAATGTGATTCCACCGCTAATTTTGACTGATCCTTTATTACCTGCATAAGTACTTTAATTAGTATTTTTCTTCTTAAAATTCTGAGTATGCCCAGTATGGAGACCTTCCTTGTAAGTAAATTTCGGATGGATTCTTGGAAAAGAGCTCGTGCTTAAAATTGTATGAGATACGAAAAGCGTCTTTATTTTCTTTAACGTTAAATAAAGTAAACTAAGAAATTAGAAAAGTGGGGATAAACGCTATTTTGCACCTCTCATGGCCAACAGAAATCGCTGCTACTGAATGCAGCTAAAAAACCTCATACCTTTCCGTTTTCAAAGATCCCTCCTTTTGCCTTCATGCCGGACCAGGAGCTAATATTCAAAAAACTGATCGCCCTCAAATTTTGCGGCATGCCGGATATTGCGGGAGTATGCAGCATTATTATTATGAAGCTAGCTGATCCACCAGGCGTTATTCGAGCCCACGATAATATACAGTACGACATCAAATATCCGACATCAAAATCATTTTTCCTTCTCTTTCTTTTACACTTTAAACTTACGAGAGAAACAAAAGTAACAATATTTTACAAATCAAAAATTTTGACTTAATTACAAAAAGATAAATAACTGAGTAAGAAGAATGGATGTTGGCTTCACATGTCAGACCCGAATAGTTCCGTGAACAGTAGAAGCTCCAAGAAAAATCAGACCTGGGAATGCGCCGCAGCAATAGGACCGCCAATAACGCTAGCAGCAGCCAAGGAGAAAACATTATTGTACCGACACAATAAAAGATATCACTGTAAAATGCATAAATTAACCCCTTGAAGGGCACCGGTATATTATATGCACCCCTTAATTTTAATTCCTTTAAGCTACATTGGCACCGGAATTTTAGTATTAAGTTTTGTGTTTTACAATGTACGTGAAAAACAACTTTTACTACCTATCATATAAATTTGTTTATGAATCCCGGTATCAATCAATCATTTGAACATTTTAGGAACAGAAGTACTTTGCCCCTCAAGGGGTTAAACAGGTGAATTATTATTCGCTTTAGAAAAACAAGACTATTTCCTAAATGAGTAACCTTTATTTGTAAAAAATACAAAAAAAAAAAAAAAAAAAAAAAAAAATACAAAAAAAATACAAAAAAGAAAATCTAAAAGATCGGCTAATAAATTTTGTATTTTTTTCCTTTATTGGTGCTACCATCTATGTAAGAATTTAATAATTATAAATTAAGAATTTGGATTTATTAATTAAAGGATATGTTGTTTTGAAAGAAATACTAAACGAAACTCTTTGTGCGATCTGCGATCGATTACACTAGACGTCAGTTTTACTGGTTATTAGATTTTTTTTTATTGTTATTTGTAGCACAGAAAATATCAATTAAAGTTGGACTTTTTTCAAATATTTATTTTTCTCTTTTTTTGTTACATGAATATCACTTAATTATGAATTAAATTAGGTAAAAAGGGGTTTTTAGGAATATCGGAAGTACTTTCTTCATATTCCTTCAGAAATTCGGTATTTTTAAAAATCCGGCTTAGTCTCTTCCCCGATGATGCCGGATTTTTTAAGTTATACTAGACTTAAATTAATATACATACATTAATTACTGATATAATTTTCCAAAGGAATGTTGAATAATTAAATCTTCGATTCATATTAAAATTTTCCAATAATAATATTAATAATAATATCTTAAGTACTTTTTTCGTATTCCTTCAGAAATTCAGTATTTTTAAAAATCCGGCTTATAAGGAAGGTCTCCATACTGGGCATACTCAGAATTTTTTGAAAAAAAATACTAATTAAGCTACTCATGTACTTAATAAAGGATCAGTCAAAATTAGCGGCGGAATTACAGAAAAAAACCTGTAAAAAAATAAAATACTTTCGAATATTTGGCGTGAAAAGACGGAAGTGTCACGCAGTTTGGCGAGCTGCACTTTTCCTCGCCAAAAGCAAACGATTTTATGCAGCTGAAAACTTTTGGATTCTTAGAATGTGCGTAAATGGCATTTAATGAATTTAAACCTAAACAATTAGAGAGTTTAATATATTATATACATATATATATATATTGTATTGCATATATATATTATTTATTGCTGTAGTTATTTTATTTACCTCTGGAAAAATTATTTTCTGGTATAAAAAATTCTTATTCAGAAAAATTGTTTTCATACATTTTAGCGTATTCAAAAATAAAAAAGAGATGTTTCCATAGCAACAAAATCAAATTGCCAATGCTCAACTGGACTTTGAACTTGAAACAATTTTAATTAGTTTAAATTTGAGTTTCGTTTTAAATCTCAAATTTTGATGGTTAAATTTGAATATAAATACACATAAATATCGATATAACGAAATTATGCTTAAAACAAACTAAAACTGACAAAACCAAAGATATTTAATTTATCTAAATAAGTTGAACATGAAACTTTTTTCCTTTAAAATGTAATTGACATGAAAATCATTTTTTGAAATTGCTTTTTATCGCCAACCGATGATAAATCGCCAAATAAAGAAATTTTCATTATTTTTTTACGGACAGGGAAAGGAGGTTCCGCCGAATTTTTTTTTATAAACGTATATATCCTCTTGAGAAGAACATTCTGTAATTTTTTCAGATTTTTCGAAGTATGCCCGTATGGAGACCTTCCTTGTTAGTCTCTTCCCCCATGATGCCGAATTTTTTAAGTTATACTAGACTTAAATTAATATACACACATTAATTACTGATAGAATTTTCCAAAGGAACGTTGAATAATTAAATCTTCGATTCATATTAAAATTTTCAAATAATAATATTAATAATAATATCTGAAAATGAATCGTTGAGAAAGGTCCCGCTGACTTCGTTAGTGTACACCGAGAAATTCTTAAGCGTGAATCTCCAACTTTTAAAAACCTCGAACTAAAAAAATCTCTTTAAAAATGATTTCTGGGATTGTTTTTTTATTGTGGTCTTTCAAATTTATTGAATAGAAGATTACTGCAATTATAACTGGGAAAATTACTATTTGGAAATATTGGTGATAATCAATAAACACCTGTGTACAAGCCATGTAAACATGGCAGATATAAATGCATAATCATACACTAAGTGAAATGGATACTAAGGATAATGAATTATATATTAAGTATGGTGTTTTCAGTATAAACATATTTTAAAAGTTCAAAAAAATTAATCAGTTTTAAGGAGTCTTGTACCTTTTAAACTTGTTAAAAATCAGTAAAATCATTTAAAGTTTGAATTAGTATAACTCCTTTATTTTTTATGTATAAACATAAAATTTTGGATTTTTATTAAACAGATGATGTTTTTTAATACAATACCCTAGATATTGACTTTTTTTTGCAGAATTTGTGTACTGTTGAATTTAAAAAATCTGTTTATTTCACTTCGTAAGTCATTGCGCTTATGATATCTTGAGAACGTATCTAAGGATTTTTATGAAACTTAATGTTTATAATAGGCATATATGTATTTTTAAAATGACCTACTCTTAGATCAAAATTATTTCATTAACTATAAAAAATCAATATTTTTGATTAAAAAAATCAAAAAATTATATTTTTTAATCAATAAAACTAGTCATAACTAAAATTATTACCACTCTAAATACTTAAAAGTAGATCATTTTAAACACACATATCTGTTTAATAACTACACTTAATTTCATAATGATTCATACATACGTTCTCAAGATATCGCGCGCGCAATGTCTTGCAGAGTGAAAAAAAGAGATATTTTAATTTAAACAATACACAAAATTCTGTAAAAGACTACTCAGTATCTAAAGGTATTATATTAAAAAGCACAATCTGTTTAATCAAAAGCCAAAATTTCATGTCTATGCATAAAAAAATAATGGAGATATTCTACTTTAAACCTTCAATGTTTTTGTTGATATCCAACGAGTTTTAAAGGTACAAGACCGCTTAACCCGTTCAGCCATTTTATTCAAAATTCTATATTTTAAGAGTATTTTAATATTTATTTTTTATTCATTTAATAACCGACATTTTTTGATTGACCACTTAACTGATTTACCCGTACTTCGCATGTGCAATTCGCTTGATCCATCACTAAGAGTTTTTTGGCACCACTAAATTTTTTTAACACAATTTCATCTTTTTAACAGATCGGAAATTCTTAGACTAATTATTACGAATGTTTTAGCTTTTAAAAAGTGGTGTTTATCCCATTTATTGTACGTAAAAAAAAATAAATAAATAAATAGCTAAGTTTGGTTTGGTTTGGTTTATTTTTGTCGTCCGATTATCTACTCTAGGGATATAGGTCCAGGGGGGAGTGCCCTTCGTGGGGGTCTTTCTAAGGGAACCTAACCCGTATTTACGCAAGGTTCGAAGAAAACCACGAAAACTCCGAACGGTTAGGCCGACAGCCGCGATTGGGTTCGAACCCAGCACCTGCCGTCTACCAGTTGAGAGGTCCGTACCTCTCGGCCACATAAATAGCTAAGTGGTCAAACGAATGGGTAAGTGTGATTGCAGATTTCACAAAGGATTTCGTTTAGTATTTCTTTCAAAACAACTTACACTTTAATTAACACTAAAACTATCGTAAGCCGTCATCTTGACGCCAACTATATGAATATGTTTCGATTCTACCCAGAAATTTGATTATGTAATAAGTTTAAAAGATACAAAGAAGAAAAACATTAAATAATAAAGATAAACTGTTTTAAATCAAAATTTTGCAATTTAAGAATATTTCCCTGAAGAATGATTTTCATGTTTTCTCATTTTTAAATTTTATTCCGATTAAGCCATTGCAGCGCAGAGTACTTCCTTTCAGAAAGCGTTGAAATGACTGAATGACGCTGGAATTATTTGCGTTCAAATTTATATGAAAATATGAAAAAACTATTTTTCTCATGCCCTTTATTTTAACCATTTTCTTTGTTCTTTTTATACTTTATACGTATACTCTCTTTTTTTTATTACCTATTTTGTAATGCATGTTATATATTAGAGATGAGACGGGCTCAGCCCGAGCCCGAGTCCGGGTGCATTTTCAGAGAGAATCACGTTTTGAGCACCTTGTCGCCAGAACAACGATTGGCGCGGAGATGAAGTCGATGCTTTGCACAATTTCTTGTTTGTGACGTCAAACGCCTAGCGGATAGCAACCCTTCCTTCTGCAAAGAGATCGCGCTTATTGTTCATTTGTTTTTCCGTAAATGTTATCAAGCAAAGACTATAATATGAGGAAATGTTATCCACCGTTGTTTACGATTAAAACATAGTTTAAAACATCAAAACAAAACGGCGATTGGCGTTTCGCGATGCAGCTAGCTGAACGTTCTTACTTTCGCCAACTCGCCAAGGCTGGTGCTCAAAACGTGATTCTTTCTGGAAATGCAACCTGGGCCCGACACGGGCTCGGGCTCTATTTTTATTCTAACCTTCGGGCTCGGACGGGCTCGGTCTCATTTTTTTCTGAAACCGTAAAATTTTATTTATTCATGTGTAGAAAAGATTGAAAAACTTTTTTCCTTTTAAAATTGCTCACTTATTCCTTGTCAATTCTTTTTGGTTAAATGACAGGGAACCGAAGTAGTGTTTATTTATTTTAGTATTTCATAGCTGTTTCAAACGAAAATTTGTGATAATTACAGATTTATGTCGGCATAATTTCCGACGACGACCTACTGAATGGCGCCAATCAAAATAAACGCAGCTATGTATTTGCTTTTAGTTGGCTTTTCGTTAGAAGATTTTTTTAGTAGGATCGTTTATTTATTTATTTATTATTTAGTTACATAACGCGAAGAGAATACTTTTTTCTGTTATTAATAGACGAAAGTTAGCTGGAGGTTCGAAAATTATTTAATCTTCTATTGTGCACGAGTCATAATCGTTTGAGTCATATGAAAATTAGTGATTGTTTTATCTATTTGTCAACATGAACTCTGTTTATGCTGAGGACGATATACATTTTTGAAGTCTCTTTCCTCCGTAAGTAAACATAATTACTATGTTAATTTGATAGAAAGCAATTGATCAGTGTTTCCTCTTATTCTATGAAAGCGTCGAATCTTTAATATAACAACGCCTTTTTTTTTAATTTACGTTGATTTTCATGCACCTATCAAATCACGGAAGATTGTTATTACATAGGATTCGATTGTAATTAAAGATGGACATTTTTTGCAGAAAATTGAAAAACCTTGTTCAATTCGATAGATTACGAATATTAGTTTCTGCAAATTTCATGCATTTATTCATTAAGTCACAAACATGTCCATGAAATTATCTTTTTAAATTAGGGAAAAATTTGAGATTAATTTTAAGTGTCAAGTATATTTTTATTTGATATGGATTTTGATAAGATAGAATTTAAATTTTCATTTAACAATTCTATCTGTGTTAGAAATTTATAGTACCATAATAACAATTTTATACTACAATAACAATAAACATAAATAATAACATAAATAAATAATTAACATAATAATAAATTTTTAATACCATATAATTTTGTTTTATATAGTTTTGCTATCGGGCTCGGGCTCTGGTAACAAAAAAATCTTTCGGGCTTGGGCGGGCTCGGATTTAAAACCGTCGGGCTCGGGCCCCGCAAAAACGAGCCCGAACTCATCTCTATTATATATATTCCCCTGAGTTACCAGACCATGCGGTCACAGACTCCTTTTCACTATGTTTACCCATTTATTCATGTTTTTAATTGCCTTGTTGCCGAAACGTCAGTGAAGGCTTACTTTGGAGACACGAAATTTTTTTGTTTCTGTCTGTCTGTCTGTCAGTCTATCAGTCTGTCAGTCTGTCCGTCTGTCTGTTCCGCGATAACTGACGTAAAAAACATTCGATTGACTTGAAATTAAGTGGGTATGTTAGTGAGGCACTGGGATTAAGCTGTATAGTTTTTTGTTAGATTTGATGCATTCGTTCGGAAAATATAGAATATGGTATTTTCTGCAATAATGTTTTTCTATGGCAAATCCAATGATTTTCAATTTATTTTTTTTCCTTGAGAGAAAATGACACATTTGATTAATGGAATTCAATGATAAATGGATACTGAAATTTACCGGTTAATTTATTCGTATTGTTTTGAAATTTCGTCTGCGCATTTGTCAGATTTTTTAAATTATTACTGTAAATTTTGGAGATTTTTTATAAATGTGTTCCAATAATATAGATTAATTTGTTTTAGAGATTTACTTATTTCAAATATATTTATTTCATTTTCTTTATTTTCTCATATTGGTTGCTATGCAACCATTCATCCTAATTCTTATCCATAATTTGAAAGCGTGTACGAAAATTTAAATGAAGTCAAGATCAAAACTGATGAATTAATTAATGTCTTTGTATCTTTGCGTATAATTATAACATAGCCCAGAAAAGAACATAGGTTATGTTTTATTAATTTTATTCAAATATTTTCCTTAATAATTCAAAATTTCATTCTTTTTCATACACAATCAATAGAGACTTTTTAGATACAATTTAACCAATTTCCTTTATCGTTGCCAAAAAAATTAAAATCTGGAATAATTATTTTTCAACGGCAATAAGTTTCAATTGAGCAATTTCCATTCGAGAAATTAAACAAAGAAAAAATAAATAAATATGACGTCAGAATTAAAATAAAAATGTATATAGTACTTTTTGTTAAATATTAAACACGAATATTTGTTTCGTTAATAAGAATTTTTCTGACAAAAATGGAGACATAATTAGAAGTAAAAGAAATAAAAAAGAATTATATTTTTAACAAAAAATTCACTTGGTAAACTATGACGTCATAATTGAAATAAAACAGGTATTTTATAGTAGTTGTTAAAAATACAAGAAACATGGATATCAATAACTCATGAATAATGACGCCATTGCCGAAATTTCAGTGAAGGCTTACTTTGGTGACTCGAAATTTATTGTTTATGAAATTGTTCGATATTTATTGTTTATTCCGTCTGTCAGTCTGTTCTTCTGTCTGTCTGTTCCGCGATAACTGCTGCAAAATGCAATCAAACTTTTGTTTTCGGAAAAAAAAATTGTAAAACTCTAGATTACTAATTTTACACTTTAAAAAGTTCCTTATACATCAGATTTAGGTGTTTGTGGTTGGCAGGCATGTAGAAGTATGAGGTCAATGAAAAATGCTTGTCCAAACTGTTACTTATCCTTATAAATCAAAATGTATAAAGAAATGTAAGATATACGATAACCATTAACACATTTAATAGAAAGTTGAAAATTTAAATTTAATGAGACTACGGGGGGTTTAGGGGGCGAAGTTCCCCCTGAAGAGATCTACTATGTTATAATAAAAAAACAAAAATAATAGATCATGAAAATTTCAGAATTTCCTAAAATAACTAAAATTTTAATTTAACGGATTTGATGGCTGAAAACTTCTTATTCTTATTTTATTCTTATAAATAATTACGTAATTTGAAAATTTTAAATTACAGTTTCCAGAAAGTTGAATTTCGCCCAAAGTGTGTTTAAAAAAAATGATGTGCAAAGCTGACGTTGAGGCTCCTGATCTGCAGATTTACTAGTTAATTTGAACTCTAATCATTTTTATATACCGTGATTTCACGCGTATCCGCCTCACCTCAGATAAGTCGATATCATCCCAGAATTTAATTGAAACAGAATGCGACTTATTTTTGCTTAGCATTTATTGCCGAAACGTCAGTGAAGGCTTACTTTGGAGACACGAAAATTTTTGGTTTCCTTCTGTCTGTCTGTTCCGCGATAACTGCCGTAAAAATCATCCGATCTCTTTGTAATTAAGGAAGCACGTTCATGAGCTATCGGGATTTAGCTGTATAGTTTTTTGTTAGGTTTGGATCATTTGTTCGGAAAATACAGTACATTATATTTTGTATCATAATGCTTTCCTATGGCAAATCAAATGGAAAGAAAACGGCTCCTTTTGATTAATGGATTTAAATAATAAAAGATGGATATTGAAAGTTTCAAATGCGGATCTTAAATTTATCTTATTATTTTGAAATTTTGTCTAAGCATTTGTCAGATTTTTGAAAATATTTCTGCAATTTTTTTTTTTTTTTTTTTTTGGGGGGGGGGGGGGTTATACATGAATTCAAATAATATAAAACATTTTGTTTTAGAATTTTTTTATTTAAAATGTACATCTTTCATTATTTCTCTTTCTTTTATTTGTTGCATAGCAACAAAAACTGCTGCTTTTTAACGGTAATTCAGATGATTTTCAAATTTCCTTCCATTAAGGTATTAAAATGTCAAATTATGGGTGTTAAAAATTCCAACTAAGATTTTAAATTATTCCTATTCTTTTGAAATTTTGTCAATATATTTGAAAGATTTTTTTTTAATTATGTGTATAATTTTTCGTGAAATTTTAGAAATGTTTTCAATAATACAAAACAGTTTATTTGATCATTTTACATATTTGGCATGACATATATTTCATTTTTTTCTCTTTTGTCTGTTGCTTAGCAACAAAAATAGCCGATAAAAAATAAAACATTTAAATAATTCCAATTGCGAAAAATTAAGAGGTTAAATATAAATTACATTAATAATATTTTTTTAACACTTTCCAATATAGCTGAAAATTGCTTATGTATTTTATTTGTCTGTCTGTATGTCTATTTTTTCTAACTCGCGTAAATATAGTCTGATATATTTGAAATTGATATATATTATTGTGGTTTACTGTGGCATATTCTGTATTGAAAATGAAGTGTAGAGAATTTCCTGTTCATTTGCGGGGTCACTCAGAATAATTCCTTACGTTACGATCTACGACGGAAAATCGTTTGCTGTGTGTTTTCATGATATCTTAAACACATTGAAATTGATGGAAATCACTAAGGTTTATTAAAAGTGTCATACTATAGACCATGGCGCGCAAATAACTTAACATTCATTTACAGAAACATGCAAAAGAATTTGGTTATAGAAGAAAATGAGCAATAATTGAACTTATGAACAAAATAATATTAAAGTTTTGTCCAGTTGGTTATTTATCCTTAAAAATAATCTCAGTATAAAATGGAATTTAAGATGTATTCTAACCATTTGCATAATCAATAGAAAATTACGAATGCAAATTTAATGAGTGTACGGGAGGTTTAAACAGGGGGAAGAAATGTTCTTTATTACCTAAAAAAATCATAATATGTAGTTCATAAAAATTTTAGAATATGATTGCATAAAAGAATTATCAATTTAACGTATCAAATTTCAGAAACCTTGCACGTATTTTTATGTGGGCTCGTAATTACATAAATGCATATCACGTATAGTCGTCCTCTGATCTGTACGTCTGCCTATATATCCTCCTGTCTGTCTACCGTAAAAAATTATAAAAATAGTACCGAACCAAATGGTTTGAAATTTAAAATATATGATTGTTGGAAAAATTGTGGAGTCATTTCTAATTTTATGAACATCGGATCGATAGTTTAATTACAGGGACAGTTAAAATTATTCCGTTACATTACGCCAATGGGAAAAATACCTTCAATTGCATTTTAATGATGTTATATTTTCCGTACACAATGAAATTGATATAGATGTATGAAGTACATTAAAATATACATTCTGTACAGAATGCGGTGCAAGGAATATTTTTGCTTAGTTTTCAAGGCAACACAAAAATATTCCATTATATAGTGTTATAGGGGAAAACAATGTTTGGGGTGTATTTTAATTATATTGAATTATTTAACATCTTATTAAATTGATATACGTTGCTGAGCCCTACGACAAATTACTTCCTACATAACAGAAAACACATAGTATTTACACGGACACACAAAAGATTTACAGACTGGAAGTTCATTTTTAGTTTTGATATGTGCTTTTAAGTAAATGTTTTCATATTACGTTATATGTATAAATGGTAAAAATCTATACTGGGTTACATCACGGGTATGAACGGAAAATAGCTTAACAGATTTTTTTCCTTTTAAATTATGCATTTTTATGCTGGACTACATTTAGCACACTAAAATATCTTTGTAAATATAAATATGACAATTTGCAAGGCCACGTAAATCAATTGGAAACAAAGCCTTCTAATGATGATAATCTCTGGAAGAGTGATTTCAGTAGATTTAAGCGAATGTAAGTCTTGATTAAATTACAACTAGTAATTAAGTAACAGTTAATTAGTTGCGTGTAAATAATAATAGTATGTCATATGCAGGATTGTATAAGACCGTTCAAGTAGATTTGCTGAGAGTGAAATTAAAATCTGTTATGCGTTTTTAAAACATTGCAAGATAGTTAAAAAGAGTTAATGAAATATGTTTCTCTGTCTATCTGATCACCTGTATGTCTTTCTGAATTCGAACTTGCATCAATATAGTTTGACCGATCTGGAATTGTTATGTGTTATTGAGGTATGTCCAGTACTGAAATACAGTGCTTAAAGCTTATAGTTTAATTGCAGAGACAATAAAATGAATTCTATTACATTATGTGTCATGGGAAAATATCATAATTATACAAGTATGTATACCGTCTGTCCACATATACGCGCGCAAAAACTACCAAACTGTATAATTTGAATTTAAATACATAAAACCGTTGCAAATCATTTCAAATTTTATGAGAATCCAGTCACTACTTAATAATAGTTTTCTCCAATCTATTAAATCCTATTATTCGTAAATAATTCAGTCATATGCCATGACAGGTATTGAATCTAGGTTGTAATGGTGATTATGCCCCATTTAAGAGGTAATAATGTTATTTCTGTATTACTGAGTTTAATTTATAACATCGTTATAAATTTTCTATTCATACATTTTTGCATAAAAGTGCAGCAGCTCTTACACCAATATCTGAATATTTTAAAAATTACGTTGTAATAAGAACGCACCTTATTTAATTGGTTTGAAGATCCATTTCCGACTTTTTTATTCTTATATTCATTTATGTTATCGGAAAACTTTCAATTGCTGTTTGTAGAATCTTAAATGTTACGCAAAGTATAGTAATAAGTAGTTACTTAAAGAGCTGACGTTGAGGCTCCTGATCTGCAGATTTACTAGTTTAACTTCTTCTGGTCGATCTGAATAAGACTTAACTGAGCTGTGGCGCATACGCGTGAAATTACGGTATTATAATATCTTCTTGTATTATCATATCTTGCATTTCTCATGCTTTCTGTATTTTTTGTAATTACTCTTAACTTTTAATATTTGTCATATTATACTGATTTTTGAACATTTCAAACTGATAAGCTATAATGTATGGTTTGTGTAATTTTTTTTATATTAAGGCGTTTTCTTATGGTAGCTTTTTTTGCCTGTACAGCTCAGTTTTTGGATCTAAAGGACATTTTCCCTTTTTCTTTTTTTTTATATATCGCCATACTAACATATATAAATATAACAATCTTACTTTTACTTTTCTTAACCTTTTTTTTATGGCCGCCAGCCACGCTTAAACATGCACATGGCTCCCATTGCAGGGATCCCAAATGGTCCGCCAACTGAACATCAGAATTTTGTTACAGAAATTTTCTTTTTAGATTTTTCTTGCAAATTGTCAAGAAACCACTTTTGTAAGTTGATTCTAGCACAAACGTATCATGAAATTTTCTGTTAAAAAATAGTGATGCTCAGTTCGCGGACCATTTGGAAGCCCTGCCATTGCATTGAAAAACATTCCTACTTCTTACACTGGATGTTAATTTCCTGGCAACTAGGGAGTCCAAAAAATGATTACATTGTTCCATTTTCCCATACATAACAAATCCAAAATATTTATGCGAGAATTCTGGTGTCAATGTGGCAGTTCAAAAATATGTTGTGTATTCCATGTAACGGATCACTGAAACACAAAGGATGAATGTAATACTGACAGTATGGATTCGAAAGAACTAAATCGAGAGCCTTTGTTATTTAAATTACTGTCATTGAAATGTATACTCTTATTTTACAACTAGTTCGCTAATTCTATTATTATAGCACAATCAAACTGATTGGTAAATTTAACTGATTGGTAATATTTCCAACTGATAAAAAAATTGCCCAGGCCGGGAATCGAACCCAGATCCTTGGCTTACAAGGCCAATGCTTTTCCGTTTAAGCTAACTGGGCGATAGCCGGCTGGGATTTCTCGCCCCCAGCCTGGGAAAATTTTCGCTCCGTTAAGAAAGTTCAATTCGTATGATAAATTTACCAATCAGTTTGATTGTGCAAAAATAATAGTATATCTACATACGTTTCATGGAGTTCCATTATATGCGGTTTATTCTGCCGAGCTGTCTAAATGACAGAACAGATATTATGACCAATAAGGTTTTCTGAGCGAGAAATCCCAGCCGGCTATTGTCCAGTTACCTATAACGGTAAAACATTGCCTTGTAAGCCAAGGATCTGAGTTCGATTCCCGGCCTGGACAATTTTTCGCCCAGTTGGGAGTGTTCAATTCGTATAGTTCGCTAATGTTGCATTATGCGATTTTTTTTATGTTTGATACATCATTTCAAAACTATGATAGCGTATCACTCTCTTTAGATTAACCTTCTAATTCTCATGTTAGACGTTCTAAAAGTTGCATTAATTCAGAGAATCTAAATTCATACCAGAAATTTTCAAAGATAAATTTTGCTTTATATAATGACGGATTATTTTTTTATTAAAAGAAGTAAACATGGCTATTTTAAATTTCTGATATGAATTTGAAATTTATGAATTAAAAAATTCGCTAAATTGGAAACAGTGTTGATAGCATGTATGTTACAATGCGAATTACAGTGTTAAAAAAATTTCGCGGGGGCTTGTTTACTTCTATCAAACTGGAAGTCTCGCCTATGGACGTTACTTTTGCGGAATTATTTAACAAAATTAGTTTGAATATCCATGTTTGCATCAAATAAAATATGTGATAATGTTATTGTTTCTAAGGAAAGTGTGCATATAAATAGGATACAAATTATATAAATACGAATATTTTCCATAATTTTGTGAAAATTTGAGTTTTGTAAAATGCCAAAATTATTGCTCTTGATTGGAATTATACAAATCAAAAGTATACAAATTGACATCAGTTATTACGATTTACCAAAACCTTTCTAAACATGAAAATAATTTCGCAATAAATATTTTAACTCTTAATATAAATTTCCTTAAAAGAGAAATGTATAATAATTAAACCCTAGAACAGCCACAGTTTTCGGTTTTCGGACACCACTCATATATATACAGAATAGAAACGGAAATATATTCATAAAATAATTCAAATGTCTAACCAAACGAATATTAGTTATATAATTTAGTTAAATAGTATTATTAAATAATAATCCTGCATTAAAATTTTCTTATACAGCTTCGGTGAAGTATTCACCCCATTCGTGTGTTAAAAAAGGGATTTATATTAACCGGAGTGTACTTTTTTCTTAAACACAAACTTTCTTCTTAAAATTTTAAATATCTGTAAATGTCTAATCTTAAAAAAAAAATGTAACCATTGATGTTTAGTATTAGTCATGTAATTCAAGTGAGTTCAAGTTAATAATTTTATTGCTGAATTTCGAAAAAATATTTAAATATTAACATAAAAGATTTTTTATTATTTTAAATTTGAATTCTCCAGAAAATTCATTTAAAATTACGAAAATAATTAGTTCTAGTAGTAGGTGCTATTATTTCAGAAAGTTCATTATGCTAGCACCGCTTCCTCTTGGAAATATTTTCAGTTTGAAAGTGTTTTCCTTGAATAAAAAAAATATAACGGAAAAGAGATTGCGTGACAAAAGAAACCTTCCGAAAATAAATTATAGAAAATCCATTATGTGCCACCTACGCGTTGAAAACATCTAATGTTACAAAAAAAAAGGGAATTAAATAACATGGATAATTTTTTATAGAACATACATAAATTTTTAAAATACATTTTCTACTATAATTGATAATCTTAACTCTTTGGGGGGGGGGGGGCAAACAATAGCGGCTCGTCAGGAGGTGATGCATAAATTTATTATCACCACTAAAATTGTATGGTAACATCAGTTTTCTCTAATCTAAAAAATTGTCGAATAAATAATAGAAAATATTCTGTTAAATTTTAGTGTTAAGGGAAATGTAATGCTGCATTCCCTGATGAGCCGCTACTGGGAGCAAGCAATTGTGTCGCACCGGAAGTTTTGAAAAAATATATTTCAAAATCAGGAAAAAGCAACTTTTTGTTTTCTACCAAAGCTGCAAACGTAAAACTTTGCTGGTGCAATATTCAAATTAGGCATTCCACTAAAGCGGTTAAGATAAATTTTTAAAATGATTCAAAAATGAGTTTTTAAACACCTGAGAGCAGTGCTGCATATTTACGAAATTCGTTTTCAAGTAGTCTGCCACTATTTGCTAATAGCAATGTTTGTTTATTGAATTACATATTTAAAAAGGCAGAATTACATTCTTTTAAAATAAGGATAGGCGTTAAAATTTTCAAATATCTGATTAATTTATAGTACTTTCACAGAACTATATAAATCCAGACTACAGTTGTCCCTCAGAGACTAATTTGTAGGATAAGTTTTAAAAAATTAAGATTTTTTTTATTGAAAAATTTTTAAATTTTGTCGAAACAATCATAATTTTAGGATAAAGCTAATGAATAGTGTAAGGCAATGTTAAAGCCTGTCTCTAGTTTTAATCTCATGCTACTCGCATCTGATATGTCACATTCAAAACTGCTTATTTTATTGCCCTATTTTATTACTTTTCTCTCTAACGCCTGCAACTTACTGATCATTGCATAAACGCTCAGGCTGAGTTCTTGCTGTCACTCGCCATTGCGCAAAATAGTGACCAAATGCTTCGTTTGACAAGTAAACGAACAATCAGACTCGCCAAAGTGTGACAGCTCAATTTCTGCTTTTTATTTATTTATTTATTTGTTTATTGATTTATTTTGTGTGTGTGTGTGTGTTTGCCGACATTCTTATGTGTGTTAATGAACGATTAATGTCGATTTAAATGTTCAATCACCCGGTGCCATTTAGAATGATCTATTTATAGAAATGCTAACTCAACACGAATTCAGTTTAGCAACGGCCAAAGATGCAGAAAAGATTATACGATAGGTATTTTTCAGTTGCCATTTAATCACTATCTATACCTCGGCATCCCCCCCCCCCCCAAGTAGCGCCCGTGGAAAAAAAATACCTGCACCATGAGCCAAAAAGAGAAAAGTTTTGCTCGAATACGATGTTGAAATTAGCAATTTACTGTACTATTTGTTAGTTGTATGCAAAGTATCATTAGCGAGTCAATTTTGTAACTGATAAAAATTTAAGTAACTGATAAAAATAAACTAATAGAAATTTGATAAATTAATAAAAATTTGACGGTCGGACAGAGTAACTGATAAAAATTTTATCTGGATAAGTTTTTGGTGTACATCCCCTGACATATGGTGCTGTTACTCATATATTTTTTAAGATTTTGCAATGGCTCTATCTCAAAAGCTAGTGCACGGATTTTCATCAAACTTCAGATTCAATTATAAGTTAGATTATGCTAACTCAGCAAAAACTCTTGTTTTTGCTGAGTAGATTTTGGTTTAAACCACCTAACCGGTGACTCTCCTATGCTGCATTTTTCAGGAAGTATTAACATGCATAAGATAGAAGAAAGTTTTGGGATCGCCATATCTGACTAGTTTTAGTTTATTTTGATCTAGAGTCTAACATCAAAAGTTTTACATTATATCTCATATCATACTAGCCCTGATTTACCCTATCATTTGCAAATTAAATAAACCTGCCTCTATCAAAAAAAAAAAAAAAATACTTAGCAATTTATGCCAATGATGTATCACGATGAAGTAAGTTGTATTTTATTTAATATAGGGATGATAGTGTTCCGCGTTTTTACATACCAGTATAATATTAGAAAGAATATTGTTCTGTTAAATCGCAGCATTTTTCGATTGAGTAAAATAACATTTTCTCTAAGATTATACTGGTGGGAAAAAACGCGGAAAATTCTCATCCCTATTAATAGAACTTTTGTATTTAAATACCTTTTTTTCCTTTGAACATAATGCTAAATGAACAAGAAAACTTTTGGTAATTTCAAGCACTAACAAACAAAATATAATAAACATCTCATTTACAAAAATAAAATTCCAACTAATAAATCAAAAAAAAAGCTTATTTGCAGCTAATTAAGAGGTTGCTTAAAATAATGAAGTTCTTTTTACTTTATTTATGTAAGAATCACTTCAAATATATCAAAACCAATTAAAATAAGATTATTTTACAGATTTTTTAATATTTTTAAATTTATTCTAATTTTACATTAGAGGATAGCAAAAAACATATTTTCAATATTCTTTACTAGTAAAATATTTTAATCTAACTTCATGTCGTTTTAATTAAAATGATTTTATGCATATTACTTAAAAACATTTTTCAAGCATATAAAAAGAATACGATAGCTGAATTTAAATAGAATATAATTAGATGAATTAAAACGCAAAAACATAATTTAGCTTTTTAATATTTCAGACTATCATTTTTTCCATCGACTAATGCAGAATAGGGTTGCCAATTTAGCGTTTATTTTAATTTAGACATTTCAAGTTCATACCAGAAATTAACAGCAATGATTTATGCTTCATTTTTTAAGAGACAATGTTCGGTCACACAAAGTAAAAATGGTATTTCTCTAGCATCCCGTCGACCAATTTCGCCAGATTATATATATTGACATAATTTTTATTTTCAAATAACGAAAAAACAAATAATTAGTGGAATATTGATAAAAATTCAAATAAAAAAACGAAATTAAAATCACTTAATGACACTTTAAACACGTGAACCTTATTTAATGTACTTGAATGTGACATTCGCAATCATCCATTAATGGCATTTAATCTTATAGTTTGGCGATAATTTTTTGGTCGACGGGATAACCTAGAAGTATCGTAAAAATACTGTCGGACCCCAATTTAAACCAACCCCTGTTTAACAAGTTTCGCGTTTTGACGGATTCTTCTTTTTCTCCAATTAAAATTCAAACAAAACCCCGTATATAACGAATAATTAACCTCTAGATAACGAAATTTTTCAACAGCCGAAAGAGATATTTGATAGTGTGGGTTATAAAAATATCGGATTGCTTTTCAAATTATATATCCATCTTCTTTGGAACAGAAAAAATACCTCATGCAGCAAGAAATAAATGATTGAATAATTTCTTCTCTATATATAGTCGAAAAAGAACTTTTTCGAGTATGGAATCAAAGAAATTTTCTAGCATCTACTACATAGTACTTTAAAATTTAAAATTAACCCATTAATGCCTGAATTATTTTCTTTGTTAAAATTCAAATTTTGCATTTTCCCACCACTTTTAAAACAGGAATAACTTTTATCTTAATTCATAGAGGAATTTGTCGCGAGAAAGAAAGGATTTATTTATCCTCCTTTTAACTGGTATGAAAAGCGCTTATTTGAATTTTTTGAAACTGTCCCAAAAATGGGACGCCAGGCATTAATGGGTTAAATAGTGCGAACTATTCGCTGTATTTTTAGCTGCTGAATAAAAGTATACAGTTTCTAATTATGGATAATTTTGTGTAGTGGTTTATTAGAAATTTTTTATAAGGTAATTTTTTTTTCATTCTGCACCCCGATATTACGAATAACCTCGATTTAACGAATAAAGTTTACCGTCCCGAAGAATTCGTTAAGTCGGGGTCCGACTGTACTTCTTTAGTAATTTACTGTGTGAATTTGAAAAATCTTATTAAAAGTGGAGGCCAAACTGGCAACCCTGGCGCCGAAATGTATCAGACGATTAATAAAGTTTAACCCTATCAAGGACAGAAAAATTATGCTAATAAAATTATGAAATAATTGACTCACACTGGCAAAATTTTTAAGCGAATTTTTTAGGAAAAAAAAAAGAAAACTGTTGTTTAACATTTTCATTATAAAAGAAAATACTTATTAATATATTTATGGTGCCGTTTAACAGTCTCCTAATTAAAAGTAGAAGGAATGATGAATAAATTTGAAAGAATTAAAAACTGGCATCAGATAAATATTAATAAACGTCTGCATTAATCATAAAAGTATGGCCACTGCCATCGAAATACTCAAGGCCAGGAGTCACGAGGTGAAACGTCATCTATAATAGATCGACTTTCACTAGTGTTGGAGTTCACACTGCAAACATTTGAATAGGCACTTTCTTTTATTGCATTTGTTGAATATCGGTTATCTTATAAAACAATAACAACTAAGCTTACTGATGAGAATGGTCAGATGCGGTAACACTGTGGCATTACTCATCTGGCTGAATATTTATTTTGGGCTTTCGTATTTTCACCAGCAAGTTGAAATGATTATAGAGTTACCAAATCTCCGGCTTTTAGTGCACCACTTTTATTCTAGAGAAAATACTGTTCTTTTAAATCGACCAATTGTTCCAATTAAATAAAGCAACATAATCTGAATTAAATTAATGGTATACAAAAAGCGGGAGACTTGGCAGATCTGTCGTTATATTGTTTTATAGGATTACGGACATTCCACAAATAAAATAAAATAACTATTCAAAATTTTGCGGTGTCAATTCAAATACGTGTGAAAAATCGCTCGATTCACCGCCCTCTGAGGACTAGGTCTGATCGCTGAGAAAAAATGGTGGCTATCGAAGACGGACTTATTTTTAACGTATGTACGGTTCCTTTAAATTTAGAACCATTATTTTATCGAACATTTCTTTGATGTCTATAATCTAAAAAAAAGGGAGGAAAGGCTTTTAAATATTATTGCTATGTATGTTCAAGAGGACCATACATACACTGAAATAAACCCGCCTTCGACATCAGCTATTTTTGTGTACGCACACTGGCCTAGACTTCAGAGGGCGGTGGTTCTATCTGTGATGACGTCACACCTTGAGAATTTTAATGGCAGCAGTATGATACCACTATTTTTACATTAAAAATTAGCTATTTAATAATTTTCTATTTCAATCGCAGATATTGTGAATGCCTGTTTAAAATTAAATCTTTTCCTATTGCGGAACTAGATGAATTAAGCTTGTTACAGAAATGTATCTCTGTTATAAACAACACAATATGTTTTTCACAATCTTTCACATCAAATTTTTTTGTCATACGATAAGCTTCAAATATGACAATGTTCTTAATCAACATCAAATAATTCTCTGGAGAACAATACATTTTGATTCGAATGCAGAGAATTTTATTCTGAACATTTATAAACATAAAAGAACTAATGAAATCTAATGGCATTGCGTTTCCTTGACTACTAATCACGAATGTATGAATCCCTAAGTGGGAAAATAGCCTCACCCCGATAATAATAAATTATTATGATGGAATATTTGGAATGTGGAAGAATTCTCATAATACAGTCTAGAGTACTATACATATGTCGCTTGATGAATATTAATATCGATAAAATGTGGATGTTTGATATTAATACTAATATTTTATTTGATAGTGCCGTGCTCAGATATTTTTATTAAGGATGTAAATATATAGAAATAATATGCAAGAGGAAAAAATTGTAAAACTTTCATAGCTCTTAACGAATTTTTAAAGAACATATAATAAAAATAATAATTCATTATTTTGTAAATAGCTACAATGTATTACGATTAGAAATGTATTTATAAAAATCCACTTATAGCTATAAATTAATAAAATGATGAATTTGAAAATCTCTCTAAAAAGATCATGATTTTAAATGGATATTTTAACTCGCATTTTGTTGTAATAAATGAGGCACAGAAATTTGTAAGAATTACATGAAATACGAGGAATTTTGTTTCTTTAATTCGAGCTTACTAAAGTTACCTATTTCTAATGTTTTTTTTTTTTTTTTTTTTTTTTTTTTTTTTTCGAGTGGGACTTACTAACAGAACTTGATTACAACAGGGGAAAATCATAAACTCTAGATTGATACAGGATTTTCCCTATTTAACTATCTCATTCACGCGGGCTTCAAGAGGACAGATAAAAAAATAAAAATAAAAATAAAAAATAAAAAATCAGCATTCATTTACGGAGATGTGATTTATGGACAGATAATACCTAGCATGAAGCACAATAAAAAATATTTTATAATGGGTTCTCTTTTATCACAAAAAAGATAATAATGAAAAATAATGAATAATAATGGAAAATAATTTATGCAAAAGAGGATTAAATTTATTTACATTCACTCAGAATTTCTTTTGAATAAGGGCAATTTTTTTACATTGTCATTTGCTTAACATCTAAGCATCAAGATATATCCATTTATCATGTTCAGTGATTGATAGCCGGAAGGCTTTCACTGACAAGTATTTTGTAATCCCATCTAACATAACTTTCTTTAAACGAATATTTATTATATATACGAGGGCAATTCGGAAAGTAACCTCCGTTTATGAATTTAAAAAAAACTAATGAAAGGAAACATGTTTTATTACTTAAGTATGAAAGACACATTCTTCAGCTACTTCTCAACATAATTGCCGTATTAACTAAAACAAGTATCATAACGGTAAATCAGCTTTGAAATTCCATCGTCACAGACTTCTGCCGCCGGCCTATTCAACAGCGATTATTTTTAAATTCAACTCGCACCACTCTTTCAATCCAAAGAATTTTAACGTATTTTTCTATATACGAGGGCAATTTCCAAATTGCTCTCGTAATATTTTACTTGACACACTATTTTTTAAAACATTTTTGGTAGTACATTTATCAGCAAATTATATAGAAAAATATGTTAAAATTCTTTGGATTGAAAGAGTGGTGCGAGTTGAATTTAAAAATAATCGCAGTTGAATAGGCGGCGGCAGAAGTCTGTGACGATGGAATTTCAAAGCTCATTTACCGTTATAATAATTGTTTTAATTAATACGGCAAGTATGTTGAGAAGAGCTGAAGAACGTGTCTTTTATACGTAAGTAATAAAACATGTTTCCTTTCATTAGTTTTTTTTTAATTCATAAACGGAAGTTACTTTCCGAATTGCCCTCGTACTTTGATAACATTTCACAGTAGCGGATCGCCAGGAGATGCTGCGTCAATTTATTCACACCACTAAAATTGTATGGTAATTTCAGTTTTCTTTAATCAACAAAATTTGTCGAATAAATAAAAGAAAAGATTTTGTTAAATTTTAATGGTAAGAAAAATATGATGCTGCACTCCCTGAGTTGCCGCTACTGCAGGGCTGCCATAGACGACTTTTTTTATATTCTATCAGCACTAATATTCTTTTAATAGAAGGTTTGACATTTATTTCTATTGAAAATATTGTCAAAGAATTTGTTTATGATTTCTGTTTACATAAAGTGGTGCCAGTTAGAATTAAAAAATAGTCGCCTGTAGCAGCCCTGCTGCTGCAAGAGAAATATGCCTTAAATTTGGAGACTTCATTTTAATTAATATTTTACATTTAATTTTTGTTTATTTAATTACATTTTTTCATTATTCTTAAATAGTTTTATAGACCGGGAGGCGGCAGCACAAACAATCACTTCATCCAGGTCATGGATGAAAATCTAGGACTAGTTAGATTTCAATCCGCATATTAAAACAAAACGCAATCAGTCTGGCAAGTTATACACCAAAAAAATTGTTCTTTAATACGCGAATCGAGATTTAACTAATCCTAGATTTTCACCGTAAACTCGATCTGGTGATTGTCTGTTCTGCCGTCTCCCGTTCTATTAAAATTATACTTTTTCTTTTACTAATAATTCACAATTTTGCAGAATATTTCAACAACAGATTGCGTATTAAGCTGATCACAGTTAAGAAACCCCTCAATGCTGCTCAACTCTTCAAGATATTAAAAAATTTTATTTTATAAAATCTGTGTTACGAACAGAATATAAAAATAGCCGTCTGTAACAGCCTGTAAAAGTTTATGATACAGTAAAACCCCGATAATTCGGATTAATTGGGACCAGACCCAATCCGGATTATCCAGAGAATTAGAAAAAAATGAAATAAAATAAAACATACTTACAGAAAATCACCTTTATGTTTAACTTATTGATTATTTACAGACAATAAAAATGTTTACTTTGTAATAAAAAAGTTTGTAATTTTTTGCTGTGCCAGTTTTCTATATCTCTTGTGAGTTGTACGGTCACGCATCCGCTTGAGCATAAGTAGTTTGTTCGGTGTAGTTTAAATAAGAGTTTAAATAAGAAATCTTAAGGTATTCTTCCGAAAAGATTACAGAAAAAGTTTTTTTATTAAGACTACGACGATGAAACAAGTTAATGTTGTGGAAATTAGCCAAATCGCTTCTCAAACTTGAAAAAAGAAATGACCAAACCGATCCGGATTAACGGGGTTCGAATTAGCGGGGGTTCTACTGTACTAAGCCTATGCAAAGACAAAAAATAAATAAATAAATAAACGCGGCAGTCGTTTCTTTTTTATCGTAAATATTTGTTCGAAACCATGAATTTGAATATGAGAACTTTCTAAAGGTATTCTGATCTATATTTTACCAAATTAACCTATTAACTTGTTTGCCCGAATGCCGTTTGGGCAAGACAAATTTGCTTAATTCATCATTTAGAGCTTTTTGACACCACTATTATTTTCAAAAAAATTTTCATAGTATTAAAAGACGAAAATGTTTGGACTAAATTTTACGAATATTTTATTAAAATAATAGTGGTATGAGTCTTCTATTTTCAATTTATTGAACGGAAAAGAATTAACCAGTTAACCCTTTCTGGCGCAGTGTGACCGGTCTGTACACACCTAATTTTAATTCCAAACTTGCAATTGGCACCAATAATATTTTAGCAAAATCTTGCTTTTGCAATAAAAGGTTAAATTAAGGGGGTTCTTGATTTCTTAAA
Organism: Maratus speculifer; assembly: GCA_964019185.1. Taxonomy (NCBI): domain Eukaryota; kingdom Metazoa; phylum Arthropoda; class Arachnida; order Araneae; family Salticidae; genus Maratus; species Maratus speculifer. The sequence continues at coordinate 257,341,997 of OZ025290.1, forward strand.
AAGTCGTTTGTAAATTCCGGTAAAAGTCGATAATTTCTCATTTTACTTACAGAATTTGTCCGCGCGGGAAAAAGTTGAGGGGGTTCAAATAAATCAAAGGAAACTTTTAGACGTTGGTGATGGTAAATTTCAATTGTCCGTAGAAACGCACAAGAAAATTTACCTACGACAATCAACATTTTCTGTGTCAGGAAGTATACCTACTATTTATGGGGCAGGTATTTTACTGATTTATCTGCGTTGGTTAGTTAATTTAGTCACGGCCAAACTCTATGAGCGCTTCCGTTCCTTATACGGCCTTGACAATCACCCCTTAGTTTCGGAATCATCATTCACCGCTAGGTGGCTTGATACTGACTGTAAATAATGCTTACTGAGCGTTACTTTTACACATAAAAATACGAAAAACCTCGCTGTATATGGGTTATAAAAGATATATATTATATGTATATTTTGTATGGCCGTTCTTTTTCTATAGACAGAAAAAACTGAAAAATTTAGGGATAAATAAATACTATGCTTTATGCAATTAAAAATATTTTTAATAACACTCTACCATAACATCGAAAACAAAAATTATAATTAAATTTTTACTTTTATTTACATTTAAATTCTTGATTACTTGAAACACCGAGAATTTTGACCGTAAAATAAACAATAAAACATTTTTTAAAATAATATTTATAGTTTCAAAATATCAAGAAAATTAACCAAAACTTTATCAAAAGAAAAAAAGAATCTTTGAAATAAGGATAACTTTTTAGAACATTTAATGCCGTACTTCGGATGAAAAATATCGATATATAAAGTTGATTGCAGATAATTCACACTATAATTTTAAATATATGAGGTACAGAATATGAGGTGCACTGGGAAATATTAATATATATGTATATTTATATATAATTATAGATTTATATTATGTTTAAAAAAATATTCTATTTTAAGGGAAATTATAAAATTAAATATTTGAATTCTGGGCAGTCATATTATAAAAAATATAATACATTTAAGAAAAAAAAATCTATGTGTTGATCTGAAATATACAAGCATATAGAAAAATTCACAAACTTGCATGTAAAATTAAACTTTGTACAGTCATGGGATTAAAGTATATGATAGAAATAAAAATATAACCACATGGTTTCATAATATAAGCAAAGCTTTTTGCCACTATCCGGCAATAAAAAAATAACGATTTTTTTCAATACATGGAAATTTACACTATTCTTAATTATTTTTTAAAATATGGATATATACATATATATATATATATATTGCAAACAAATTTCAATAAATTTGAGCCATTATATGTGCTGCTCTGAAGTTACAACCGTATAGAAAAACAACACACTTACATATTAAATGAAATATTTTAACTCCGGACAGACATGGCAATAAAGTATACGATGAAAATAAAAATATATTTACATATTTCAAAACATAAACAAATGAAGCAAACTTTTTCGACAATATTGGGCAATGACATCATATCGATTTTTTTTAAAACATGGGTATTTATGTGTATCTTAATTATTTAGAAAATATTAATTATCTGTACATTGCAAACAATTTTTCAAATAATTTAACCATTATAAGTGCTGGTCTTAAAAAAAAAAAAAAAAAAAAAAAAAAAAATGTAAAATTAATTATTTTAATTCTGGAAAGTCATCGTCTAAAAATGTATGATGGAAATAAAAGTGCATTTTATTATCATTATATAAAATATAAGTTTTTTCGCCCTTGTCCAGCAATCAAAATCATATATATATATATTTTTAAAACTTGGATATTTACACGATTTTTAATTATTTGAAATATATATATTTACATTGCGAATGATTTTCAGATTTTTTTTAATGGTACTTTAAACACTGAGAGAATTTTTACATTAAAATATACAATAAGAATTATAAAATTAAATTTAAGTGAACTTTAAAAATATTTTTGATAAAGAATTTTTATACGATGAGTTGGCCTCATTTGTGAAGTTCTTTGCCATATTTTTTTAAAACAATAGGCAAAAACACATATTAAAGAACATATTAAAGCACATAATAAAGCACATATTAAAGAACATATGTTTTTTTTTTTTGTGGTCATTTAAATCGCATGCCCACAAAGGGCTTTTTATTAGTCTTAGAAAAGTTAAATCATAACTTGTTTTAACAAGTCCGTTTCCGTTTAAAATCGGTATAATCTGTTCCATAAAATCCATTATTATGGAAATCAAATTCACAAACTGTGGTTTTGGGTAACAAAGTCCACCTCTATCCTGACTGTTTTTTTTTTTTTTTTTTTTTTTTTTTTTTTTTGCTTTATCGGAAGTGCAGTATGGAACACCGCAATGAACCATTTTGTATTAAAAAAGAAATCCGAAATCGCACATTCATTCAAGTTTTGCTTAACAAAATACTATAGTCCAGCCCAAGGCGATAAGGAAATTCCCACTTTTGACTCAGTCGTTAAAAAGCGCCCTCTACGATTCTCAGGGGTGAAAAAGGATTCCGCGAAAACAAAGGCTTTTCGAGTGTTTGTTACGGCCGTATAAGGAGAGGGAGAGGAGGACATTGAGTTCGGCCGTGATTTAGTAAAAAAAGAATATTTTTATTTCGTTCTTATTGGTGGACGTTCGACCCAGCAGTAATCAGGCTTTGCTTTTCAACATATGCCGTTAATGCTATTTAAAAATTATGGTTTTGCTAATAACAATAATAACAAGTCGGAAATTGTCGGAAACGTAGCAAAGGAGGTGCGTTCGTCTATAGCGAGGTTTATTAAACATTAAGATCTTTATGTAATAGTACACAGTACTTTGGATACAATATTGTATACAAAATCTTTCGTGCCTTAAGTTTTAGATTTTAATCTGTTTGATTACCTTAGTAATGTTAATCAAAGAATTTATTATTTTTGAGTTTTAATCTTCAAAAAAGCGAGAACATTGTTTCTTATGAAGACAATTACAAATCTAGGTAAGTACTTCTGGGCAATTTTAATAAATGCTTGCGTATCATAAGCATCGATATACTGACTGATATATCTTTAGAAGTATACACTATATGGCCATTGATTATTGAACACTTGCGATTTTAGACATTTTGTTAAATATCTAGAAAAATACATGAGGAATCATCTCGAAACTCTTAGTGTATAAATATAATAGTATAAGTCATACATCTCCGTGAAGATTTTTTCCCGAAACTCCATAGGGGACCGTCAACAAATTAAAAAAGATTGAATATCTTTTGAATAACCCTGTCAAAACTAATGTAGCAAAAGCGCTCAAACTCTAGACTATGATTAAATGCCTTATTGTAATACGCCTTGCTCATTTTTATGCAAAAAGCATGCATACTCGCAGAGTAATTAAGGTTTTTATAAAAATGGTCCCAATTTTTTTCAAGTTTTTTCTTTATAGTTTTCAGAGTTCTTAATATAAAATAATATTTTTTTTTCCAGAAAATATGACAAACAACATTGCACACAGTACCCTGTAATCAGAATTAAAAAATAATGAAAATTGTATACAAAATGAGTTGGTTAACTAAATATTTTTTACTGCGCATGCGTCAACGATATCAAAATTTCATTTGCATATTATGTTAGCTAAATTGTATAGAGCAACTTTTGTGAAAGTCACAAAATCATAACTTGAAAATTCTGAAAATAATTGTCAATTGAATAAGTTGAAAATCCGTTATTCTCAAAACGAAGCAAAAACAAGAGGGGTTGTATCCATATATTCATTGATTAGTGTCAATATAGAATACACAATACGGGATGTACTACTACATTTGGATAAAATTCCTCATTCTTTTGCTTCATTTTGGAAACAACGGATTTTGTCCTTTTTCTATAGACGATTACTTTCAGAATTTTCAAGCTATGATTTTGAGACTTTTACAAAAATTGCTTTATACATTTAGCTAACATAATATCGAAATGAAATTTTGATATCTTTGACGCATGCGCATTAACAAATTATTTAGTAAACCTACTCATTTTTCATACAATTTTTATTATTTTTTAATTCTGATTACAGGGTACTGTGTGCAATGTCGTCTGTCATATTTTCTGGAAAAAATATTATTTTATATTAAGAACTCTGAAAATTATAAGGGAAAAACTTGAAAAAATTTGGGACCATTTTTATAAAAACCTTAATTACTCTGCGAGTATGCTGCATACAAATGAACATAGTGTATTACAATAAGGCATTCAATCATAATCTAGAGTTTGAGCGCTTTTGCTACATTAGTTTTGACAGGGTTATTCAAAAGATATTCATTCTTTTTTAATTTGTTGACGGTCCCCTATGGAGTTTCGGTAAAACCTCTTCACGGAGATGTATGACGTATACTATTATATTTATACACTAAGAGTTTCGAGATGATTCCTTGTGTATTTTTCTAGATATTTAGTAAAATGTCTAAAATCGCAAGTGTCCAATAATCAATGGCCATATAGTGTATATCTACGGAAATTTTAAATTGGTTTTTGTTGTTCTTCGTAATATTTGTCTCAGGACTGAGGAGGTTACATTTGAACACTAGTATTTTACAAAATATTTCTCTCACTTGTTTAATCTCAGAAAAAAAAGGCGGTAAAAATTGTCAGAGTTTATTGATACCGAAAGAAGAAAAACCGTACACACGCTTAAAAAAAAAAAAAAAAAAAAAAAAAAAAAAAATCCGCCTTTAGCAATTGCCATTTTTGTGTCAGAGCTCAGGAAAATATTCAGGGGCCAGTGGCCTACCTTCAGCAGCCGCTGTTTTTTGCGTAAGCGCTGAGGTCTTGTATGTATGGGTAAGTAGTCCACTTTCAACAGCCAATTTTCTGCGTAAACGCTGAGGTCTAGTATTCAGGGGGTAGAGGTAAACCTTCGGAAGCTGCCGTTTTTGCGTCAGCGCTTAAGCCTAGTATTCAGGGGCAGTGGTCCACCTGCTAAAGCTTAAAAAATATTCATTTTTCAAGGGACGTACAATAAAAAGCTTAACGTATCTTGTGATTTTTTAAGCAACTTTCGTAATATATGTTTATAATTACACTAGTTATGACTATGAGCGTATCAGGTAATCCCAATGAAAGCAAAATTTAAAGAACTTATTAATATCCATTATCTCAAACTGTTGAAAATGTATTTATATTACGCATAAAATTTTTCTTGAGCCATTTAAAATTTTCTTATAATCGTCAGGTATTTGTTGACTGTATTTATACTTGAATTCTGATCTTAAATATGTGTATGTTTTACAAAAATTTATTTTTTTAATTATAATTTGAAAGTATTTCATGTATTGTTTTTAGTTTATGAATTTATTTTCACGCGAAACAATAAACATATTTTGATTCACTTTTTATAAATAGATATATTCCGTAAATGTCTTGAAAAAATACCATTTAATTTAACTGATATCTTGATCGAAAACGTGAGAAAAATCCGTTTACAATTTTTTTATAGAAATCTGAAATACCTAATGCATGTACTGAATTATTTTGTAATTAATAATGAATATAATAATAGTCTCCCCTCCTCTTTTCGAACACGATGCGAGTCATTTTTCCAGATTCTCTCTAAGATCAAATATATGATATAAATATATGTATTTTTTGTCAAATATTTTGTCCAAAATCAACATAATTTATGCAGGCTGTTCAGATATGTATGTAACGTAAAATTTAAAATCGTATATTGGACGTTCCATCTAAAGCATCAACAACAGGTTAATCAACCGTAGTGTAAATTTCCAAGCAACGGATTTCGGTCCTTGAGAATTTCCCCTAAAATGTGCAATAAAGCATAGCATTGCAAATTATGTATTTAATCAAAAATACAAGGTGTTTTACCCAGGGCTTGATAACCAACGAGGCACTCTTTCACCAGTAAAAGGATATAGAAATTATCGCCTTGTTTAAACGCCCTTGTCATTCAAAATTACTGTCATGAATAAAGAAATTTTTTTCATTTCTTTTTCCTGGTGAGAGTGTGCCCCGTTGATAATCAGGTCCTGGTTTTACCTTAACTCAACATGGGTTGACGGTAATAATTTTCAGAAAAATGAAGTGCATTACAAGGAAATTTTTAAAAGGCATGCTCACTTTTGTTGTAAATGTGATAACATAAAAAAGTGGTACAAGTATACTTTTTACAGTAAGTACTTGACATTTCACATTTTTAACTGCGATCACCAAATTGTACGATATCATATATAGTGTAAACACTATGTTTCTGAAGGACCTTTCGTGATGTTATTTGATTTCATACAATACTAGGTACGCATCGTCACTTTTCATTGTAATTTTTTTCTCAAAATTATTACCGTGAACACGAGTTTTGTAAGGGAATTCTGCATTTGTGACTAATTAAGTGGTTTGTTCATTAGAACAGTTGTTAAGCTTTATATCCCCAACACACCATTTTGAGTCTGCCGAATGAAAATTTAAACAAATTTTATAAACATTTTTATGCGATATGACAAGATACTTTAGTGAAATTTTCCTGTCTGATGTCCATCGGATCTCTGGAGATTAAACTGATACACTGTAAAGTATCAAATTCTTCCTAGGGGGCAGCAGTTCCCTAGTTTCTATTGATTGGCGTCTATCCTAAGTATCCAGCTTTTTTTCTACCTCTTATTCAAAAAGAGATATTAGATATTTTAATCACAAAAATTTGCAATTATGTAAAAAGAATGTTTCTAATTGGTAATAAAAAATCGAACGACTTGGCATTTATATATATAGCTGCTAAATTTTAAGGTTTTATCTTAATGCAAAGCTTTGATAGTCAATTTTGCGGCACTTAATCGTCAAAATCGTTGATTATCGAAGTCAAACATTTGTTTTAAATTCCACTGGTAACAATAAATCATAAAAGCAGACAGTTGTGCATGCAGAGGTTAGAGTTTATACGATGCATTACGTATCAAAGGATTCATGCAGTCTAGATTGCCACAGCGTGGCGGAAAAGCAGACCTTTACTTCCTCCAAAGCTAACTTCCACCAATAAAACTAAAAATCTAATTTTGTAATTATTTAAGACTGATAGATAATTTCTTTTAAAATTTACTGGTGGAAGTTTTCCTCGTTCTTAATCTATTGGGTTATTCGGAAAGTAGTTTCCGTTTCAGAAAATCAATTCGTACCGGAAAATTCTAACCATTCATTAGTAGATATTAGATATCTGATACAAAAACTAATAATTAAATGATAGAATTTTTCGGTATAAATTGATTGTTCCAAACGGAAACGACTCTCCGAACAACCCAATCAGTGTTGTGAGTGGGCTATTTTTTTTAAATTCCGATTTCTTGATTGGCATCACTTTTTTGAAACGATAAATTATCTTTTGTTCTCGCCTTAAATGTTATGCCATTGAATAAAGCACGTTTTATCGTTTGTAAAAAGTGGTGCCAATCAAGAATCAGGTATAAAAAAGTAGCCCATCTGGCAACACTGAACTCAATATGTTAGTGAAAGCAGTTACAGTTGCAAATTCATTATTTTAACACTTTACAAGGAAGTTTTATTATGTTGCTAAAATATTGAAATGATACAATGACATCAGAATTTAAGAAAAATAGTTTTGAAGGTAATTAAATGCTATTCATAAGATGCACTGTTAAAGAAATAATTAATTTCAATATTTTTAGTACCAATAAAGCATTTGGTGTTTAGAATAAGTTGAAAGAAATGTTTAATTTCAATATTTTTAGTACCAATAAAGCATTTGGTGTTTAGAATAAGTTGAAATAAATACCTCTCATTATTTTATAAAAAGTTAAGGAAATATCACTTCCACTCTATTAAGATTTCCATTTTTTAAACTTACTAATTCTGACATAAATAATAAAAAATCGTTTTCAAATTACTGCTAGAAGCTTCTCGTATGGTAATCAGGTTTCCTACACATATTAAGATATAATTTAACGACACTTTTCACAACGACAATGGAATAGTATGGAATAACAGACTAACCTCGTGTTTCTCACATAGTTAAGAGGTACTCGTTGTAAGTAAAAAAAACAATTAAGCATATTTTTAGTACAAGAATAGAACGATATGTTTCTAGTCTTGACATTTAATGAATGTTTCATTTCGGTCCTAGAAAAATCTAATTATCCCAACGTAATTTTATCAGCGTAACAACATTGTATTAGAAACATTATCTATTTCCCTATTAAATAAAAGACAAACAAGCTCGTTTTCCTTTGCCAGTTGTGTTTTATCAAGGTTAATTTTTTGCTACAATTAGAAACTAAGAATCAGAGTTTATTTAGAAATAACTGATAACATAACTCTTTTAGGATACCCGAAAATTAATATACAAATATAGAATAACATTTGTTTCATCGGCTGAAGCACCAAAATAAAAAAAAACACTTGTTTCCCGTCAAAAATATTACATAATTTGTGTCATGCATGTTATTTATTTATTTTCATAGTTATTGCGAAATGTTTTAGACCATCAATCAAATAGTCGGAATTGGAATATAATTTTGATTAAAAAAAATTGGTAAGAGCAATATGCATTGTTTGAACAGCTTTCTCTATTAATTTGATCACTAGTTTATGCCATCTTTGCACTCCATTCAGAAGTTCCTGCTTTTAAAACGTAGAAAACCTTAGGAGAGAAAAGTTTACCTACAGTCTAAAACACTTAAAAGTGTATATAATTAAAAATATAAATACAGACAAACGTTTAGAATAACATTTAAAAGGAGAAATATAATTTCACCTTTAAAACAAATGGGGTAATTAAACGAAAAAAAAATAAAATAAAATGTTCAAATGTTCAGAACTGTCGAGATGAAGAAAGGAAGAAAAGTTCAAACATACGAGGCTCTTTCTAATGGAAGTTGACTTTTCTATTCGGAATAATATTATGGGTAAAAGTATTAAAAGAAAGTGTAAAGAATATATTAATTAAAAAATATATAATAATAAGAAATTAAAATTTAATTTAATACCAGAAAAAAAAACAAGAAGTAAACTAACTTCAAGTTGCTTTGCAAGTAGAAAGTCTGTGGAAGCACTCACCTATTGGTCTATTGTAATCTTATGCGCTTATTATTATTGTTGGGACTTGATCCTTAATGTTTTTTGTTTTAACCCTTTCAGTAGCAGGACATTTCTACTCCAAACACGTTCAGATAATTAATTCACACTGCAATTTATGAACAGATTTAATTGAAAATAATCAAGACTCTTTACAGGTATAATATACGATCGAAATAGTACGAAAAATTTACTGGTCACATTCCGCAATTTTGGGCATTAAAATTAATCGTTTGCAGGTTTCAAACTATGGAGCTATTAAGAAAAAGAAACTGACATAGTCTCAAAATATATACAAATAAATACTTAAAAGGTGTTGCAAAAAATATATATTATTTATTTATTATTTTGCCTTGCACCAGTATACCAGTTGTATCTATATTTTTGCAACACGTTTTAAGTTTTTGTTTGTACATTTTGAGTTTAATAACAAGGTGTAAATTTCCATCAAGACACTGGTATTAATATAGTAATTTGACTCGCTGACTTAAAATAATGAACTTACAACTGTAAATGCTTTTGAAAGGATTCATTAACACCGTTACAAACTTCTACTAATAAATTTATGCAGATTTTTTCAATTTAAACGATTTACTAATGCACAATTTCAATCCAAATAGCGACAAAAACTGATAATCATTTTTTCTGGTAAGCACTTGCTTCGATGGTAATGATTTCGCCACATTGTTGCAATCAAGACGACATACTGTCAGTGTCAGAGGAACGATTATAATATCTAGTCATATAGACACCAGTAAAAAGGAACAGAATTTTTTTACCATATTGTGGGAAAATTTTTCCATCAATAAGTCGCTAAACTTAGACGACATTTTCTAATCAATTTTACTGGTGGCGATTTTCACCAGCGATTGGAAGAAATTATTGATCCAGTTATTAGAATCTGCTCTCATCTTGTGACAATCTCCTCAGTTACTTCACTCGTAACTGATAGAATACACTATGTGTCACCTTTTTTATTCATAACTTCACTCTGCAAACGGCTCTTCTGAAAGAGTTAATGTATTTATATATTAGCATCATTTCATTAATAAAATTTCTTGTTCATGTTGATTTAAAAAACGGAATATTGCCAATTAAGCTGATATTACTGACTAAAGTCTTGTATGAATCATTAGTACCATCTGTGTAATATATAAAACGCTAACAATCTTTAATGCATGTACAGTAAAGCATCGTTTATACGACGATCACTTATACGACGTTTACATTTATACGACCTTTTAATCTGGTCCCGATTCATTCCTATTAATTTTAATAAAAAAATATATCTTTTATACGACGCCCAAAATCGTTTATACGTCCATTTTTCGATTTTGTATAGGTTTATTTTTGCTTATTTTTTTGTATATTTTACGAACGAGTGGAAGTTAGCAACTACGAATGACACCAAAGAGCGCGTTTAAATGTTCTCCACATTATAAAAATGTGGTCTGGTGTTCGATTAGTCTGAAAAATCAGCTTACGTGTAACAGATTACAAAGGGAGGAGTCATTCTTTTTACGGGGATGGTCAGCTTTCCTGACCTGTTTTAAATTGCAAATAGACTATCCTTCTAACTGTTGTCAGTATTTTCGACTTTTAGTTGGCCACGCAGGGTTTTTGATCTTTGACTTTAAATGGAAAGGAAATGATGTACTATGTACTGCAAATGAGGAACTTTTCGGCGAAACATAAATAAAGGTACGCATATTTAAATTGCTTACTAATCCCTCCCCTCCGTTTTTTTTTTTGGTTATTTGTTTATTTTGATTTGTTTAATTTACAAATTCATTCAAATCATCACATTAAACATTAAAATTATTTGAAAACAAAATTAATTCTAGTTTTGGAAGTGAAAATCGATTATACGTCGTTATCGTTTATACGACGTTTTTCGGTAGTCCCTTTGGCGTCGTATAAACGATGCTCCACTGTATATATAAACATAAAACAATAAAAATGCTTATTTTTAACGGTGTATATATGATCTTTCCTTTTCAGTAACATTATTTTGAGCATTAACCCCCTTCGCAACGGGAGCTATTTACGAAATTTTTAATGTTTTGTCACCGTTTTTTAAAAACAGAAATTTGTGATTTATTAAATCGAGAAAATGCTCCGATTAATTAAGGCAAATGTTTTAAGTAAAATTTTACCGGTGGGGATAAACAAGGCTTCTTAAACCTTTTTGCGGCACGCATACGTGTCGCTCATCCCTAAGGGCTTAATAAGCCTTATTTAATCATAAAAGAATTACGCAAATTCTATGAATAAATCAGGCAAATATTAGAAATTTGGAAATAGCAATACCGAAAAAATAAAGATCGCATGTACCCTGTTTTTAGTGAATTTTATGCAAATAGCAACAGAATTCTTTAACATATAATTTGTCAAGTGCAAAATATTACTTTAAAAGTAATTTTTATTCTCTTTCCTTTCAGGTAAGAAGTATTCTTGACAGAATCGTCGTGCAAGTAATTCATAAAAAGTGAGTGATGTTTTGTACGTCTTAAGCTTAGCTTAAATTAACCCTTTCATCGTTTCGAGGTATGTTCAATAATTCTTGAAATGATAATAGTAGGGCATTTCCATGAGCTCTTGTTGTGTTAGTCACATTATTAGTAACGGTTAACTTGTTGTCCTATTTTCGAAAGATTTGCATGGCCTTATTCAATTAATGAACTATCTCTGATAAAATGAACCATATTTTTCTATTCTAATATACTGGTATCCAAAATCACAGTATGTAACGTACACGACATATGCTCATGGAAATATCTTATACAAAATATGATTATGAAAATTGCATAAATGTCAAGAGATAAAGATATTGACTATTTTTTAATTCTCACTGGCACCACTTTTTTAAAACACAAATCCTTAACAGACATTTTCACAGCATTTGCACCACAAATACGTACTTAAAAATGTATATTAAAAAAATACTAGTGCGAACGGAACATAAAAATAGTCGCCTGTGGCAGCCCTGATATAAAAATTTATAAAAATCGTCATAGACTATAAAGACTGTCACAGTCAACTGAAGTAATTGAGACTCGTAAGGGGATATACCGCAATAATGTTTCTTCTTTGTTAAAGAAACAGGCTTACGTGGATATAAAGTATTTTTATTGTAAATAAAAAATAGCTTTACATTTGTTCTGAGTCAGAGAAATGCTGTCCCCTAGTTTTAATGTCACTACTGTCCCTTTGTATAAAACATCGAAAATGACCACCAGGAAGCCAGATAAAATTTGGTGAACACGTGAATTTAGTAGAAGGAACCATCTTAATTGCCCAGAAAAATACACGACACAATTCTAAGGACTTCAACAATAGTTACAAGCTACAAAATGGATAGAAAGATAAGAATATGTTTATTACTTGTCACTACTGTCCCCTACTTAAAATTGTCCTTGTTATTGTTTTTATTTATTTATTATTTTGTCATGATATAACATACTTTTGCATAGTACAAATTATCATATTGCAGTCTTACTAAGTCTAACTTACTATGGGCACCGAAGCAATTTTCTTAATTTTGTCACTACTGTCCCTGTCACTTCTGTCCCCCTACAAATTATTTATTTGAGGATTCAATCTCCAAAGCAGATATTAATGCCATATATGACTTGAAGACAAAGGATACAGTGATACCATCTATTCCAAATCTATTAATCTAAATTTTACTAAAATCCTGGTTTATAAAGTAAACAACTATCTTGGCGACAGTAGTGACATCAGTGTTGCCAGATTGTCGAAAGTCAATTTCCCCAAATTTTCTGAAATTTTCCCCAAATCAGGGCTTTTTTTCAAAAAAAGTCCCCAACGCAAATTTTACTCAAAATGGCAAGTTTTTAATTTTCAGTTTTCCATTATAAAAATTTTTTAACAAATTTAAACTTAATTTTTTTCCCCAAATCAAGAATTTTTTTAAAAAAATTCCCCATTTATGAAAAAAATAAAAATAAAAATTTAATCTCAACAGAATTTTGCATGTATATTCAAAGCTAAAAACAACAACAATAAAAACAAGTTGGAAATTGCACGTGAAGCGTAGCAAATGAGATGCGTTCGTACGATAACGAAGTTTTAAAAATGTCACTCTCATATATCAATCTCATAAAATTTTAACCAAACAATGTTCTCCCTATAACATTATGTAATGGAATATTTTTGTGTGGCCTTGTAAATCAATAACAAATGCTGTTTGCACCACAGATTATGCAAAATATATATTATAATATGCACTTTATAGATGCATATCAATTTTATTATGTTCGAATGAGCGCAACACCATTAAAATACATTTGAAACATTTTTCCGCATTGACCGTAATACTTTTGATTGTCCCTGTAATTGAACTACGCATCCGATTTTGATGAAATTTGAAATCAGTCGACAGAATTATCTAATAATTATATATTTTAAATTTCAAACGATTCGGCTGGGTAGTTTTTGCGTTGTTATATGCGGACAGACGGACGGACTGAACGACAACTATAGTTGCTACGTATTTACATAATTACGAACGCACCTAAAAAAGATTATAAAATTGTTTTTATTTTTGTTGTATAAATCTGTATTATTAAACGAAATGTATTTCTGTGCTTGTGTTTCTGTTCGCGATGAAAGGAAAATATGATTCACTTACCTGAATATTCAGACGGGGAAAATACGGAACTATTTCTTTTAATTGCCCAATGAAGATCATGATGAATCTGTAGTACATGTAAAAGGTGAGGACGACTACAAGAATGATTTATATGTATTATTTCTATATTTTATTTTCGTTTTCCAAACCAAAATCGAATTCGAGACAGGCCCAGTATTGGCAAATGTCTGAAAATAAAAATTGAAATTGTAATAACAATTCCCCAAGTTTTTCCCCAAAAATGTTCATTGTCCCCAAACATGTCCCCAAAAAATTCCCCTAGTGATTCAAAATTCCCCAAAATGGGGACAAAATCCCCAATCTGGCAACACTGAGTGACATTGATTACCAAATTATTGGGTCGTTCGGAAAGTCCTTTCCGTTTGGGAAAATCAATTCGCACCGGAAAATTTTGTTCATTAATATCTAAGTTTTAAATATCGGAAACAATATCTAATAATTAAATAACAGAATTTTCCGGTGCGAATTGAATTTCCCAAACGGAAAGGACTTTCCGAACAATCCAATAATTTATGAAATAATTTTCACAAAAATATATAAAGCTTAAAGTTTATGCCGGAGTATTGTTTATTACTCAGTAGCATATGCTGTATCTAATTATTAAAAAATATTGCTTAAAATTTGATTTTTATTTTTCACCAAATCATGAGTGAAATTACCCACTTATTGGAGAATCACCCATATATTTTTTAAATTCTAAATCACATTTTTTAATAGAAAGAATGAACGAAAATTTAAAACAATAAAACTGATTCTGTCTAAATTCAAAAATACGGATCTCAGTTTTTTTTTTTTTTTTCAGAATACATTTGTGATAAACAATTTCCTGTATTTTAATGTGTTTTCAACGAATGAAGATAAACCTAATTAAGTTATTTAACTTATTAAAGTGAAGGATCTAATAAAGTTATCTGAAATCTAATATGTAATAACATATTTTCATTAAAAACAGTATTTATCAGAATAAAGTTTCATTTTAAGTTACAATTATTACTTTCATATAAAGAATTTGCTCTTTCAGAAATCTGGCAAACTCATAATTAGATTTTAAAAATATAATTATTAGTCTGACGGGAATTAATATTTCGTTAGAAAACTTCCCCAGGAATCGGCATAATTTAGAGTATGACAAATAATTCATTTATCATAATTAATGAATGAGATTTAAAGTATTTCAAAGTTATATTTATCCATGTATAAAATACTCTCAAAATAAAAAATAAAAATAAAGAATTGTATGCAATGAATGTTTTTTAAAATACTCTCGAAAACAAAGATTTTTTTTAACTTTCTAAAGAAGTTAAAGCATAATAAAAAAGTAGAATTTAACAAATTAAAACAACTATTTGTAGAATAAAATTCTAATCATTTTGACATGATAGATTCACATTCAAATGACGAAAGTTTACCTGATTTCAATTTTCCTATTCAGATTCGAATTTATCTTTTGCAAATGGTCAGCTATTGATTTAATAACGATAAACTCAACGCGGCTGCGGTCTTTTAACATTGAGTACACAATTCCTGCTATTCGTTGTATTTGATTTAATTAATTATCCTTTCTAAAGTTGTCCGGTTTCATGTTTTGATTTTTTCGTCCCCAACCTGGGTTCCGGTTGAGATTCCGCTGTTCGGGACGTATGTCGAGAACTTTGAACCTGGCTTCCGCAAGAGAGTCGCGGAGAAGAAAATCTAATGGATCACAAACGTTAAAAATAATTAAAAAATAATAAGTAAAATGCTGACATCACAAGGTATATTGTCGACCGAAAAAAGCAGCGATTTTTCAAATCTTTTAAAAAAACCCTCAATGGATCTTAAAAAAAATAACATCGATTCTTTGCATTCATATGACCAGCGGGACTGAACATCATCTTTCTTTGCGAAATTTCTTTCAGGCATCAGTAATAAAGGAAATAAAATGTTCCTTATTTAATTTGAGCATTTATGATAGTGTGCAATTGAAAAGAAACTCTTTTGTAAAAGCTGTGCCAATTGAATAAAATTTGTGTAATAGATGCTGGAGTCAAAAGGGTTAATTAAGATCATATCCTCTCAGAAACAAAGTGCTCCCATTCACAAAAGGCTAAATGCCACCCTATCACGTGTGCCATAGGGTGGATTCACGTTAAAATACATCTTTTTTATCATGGTTGCCTTCAAACAGTGCTAATTTTTAACAGCGGAATATGTGAATGCCAGTGAAAGTTACCGTTGACTGCAAAGTGTGTATTGAACACAGTGTATGTCACATAGGGCGCATTCTAAAGGCATAGGGATTTTCGCCGTGGAAGAAGACCGCAGGCACTTTACCAGGTCATGACCTGTCGTCAGTGCTTCTTAACTACTAGGGAAATGCCTACACTATTGGAGTACCGATCTGATCTGACGTACACTTCGTCCCCTATACATTTTGCATTTTAGGATAGATTTCACTATCACTTAAATTTTCCACTGTTAAAAATTGCACGACTGCTTTGACACCGTTTGGAGGCATCCATGATGCGTAGTTTAATGCTGTTAACGTGATCCCAGGCTATCACACACGCATCAGGCTGGAGCTCATGCATTTTCAGCACTTTGCGTTTACTAAAGGAGCATACGCAGCTATCTGCCTGTATTCGCGAATTTATTATCGAAAAGTTATTGCAGCAATGCCACTTTCATTTGGCTAACCATATATAACCCCTTAATGGTCGCATTAAGTTACGGTTTAAAAATTCAGATTGGCTATTGCCATCAAAGAAATATTCACCTTATTTAATGAAAAGCAATTTGATACCAGAATAAAAATAATTATACTATTGTATAAAACTGGTGAGAATCAAACATTTTTGAATAACTGATGTTGAATTCGCAGCCCGTGAATGTAACGGGCGCGACGATTAAGCAGTTAATATTTAAAATGTTTCAACCTTTTGTTAAAGCAAAATTGTCTTGGCAAATTACTAATAACAGTTATTTTCTGAAGAAAAAGGCATATTGTTTTTTCAACTGCAATTTGACGATACTTCACTTCGTTAACATATTAAGAGTTAATTCTTGAGAAAACACAGTTGCTATTGACAATGATTATTCACTGTAGAGAGATGAAAAGGAAGTATCTACCGTTATTTCATAATGGTAATTTCTTATTTATTTAATGACAGAAAATCCATTATTAAATAAAGTAAAGATTGCTAATCGGAAAAAGTGTTGATATTTTAAATAAAATCTGTCAATACTCTGCAAAAACACACCAGATTGTTCTCTAATCTCAATCTGATCTTAATCAGATTTCGGGCACTTTACTTTTCAATTTTAGCACGATTTATTTTCCAGCCATCAACTGTCACTTCTCCAACTCTTTATTCCTTTTAATTTTTTTTAAATACTTTCTCCAGCTTCTAACCGTTTTAAAGTTCGTCTTTTAACATCTAACGAGACAGACTGATGTTTCATTTTAAAACTCATTGTCTTCACAAACTTATCGTCCTATCGCTATGAGTTGGAATGATACACTAAATGTGCAAACACACAGACATACAAACTATCGGGTTTTTGGCACTGTGTTTTTGATCTGTAGGCCCGGTGCACACGTCCGGTTTTTTCACGTTTCGGCGCCGCTGCGTGCCCGCAACATGTGATGCACATGTCCAATTTTTCCAGCTGCGGCAGTAAGAATCAGACCGTCGACTACGATGGACGTGTAATCTAGAAAGCGGATTATTTTTGCGTATCTTTGTTCAATATCAACATTTTCTACGTCCGCCATCCTTGCCGTATTTACGTATTTTACCGGACGTGTGCAGCGCTCAATAGGCAACAAGGTACTAAGGAACCGGAATCGCGTGTGCGGCGCCGCTGCGGTGTGGTGGGAAAAAGCTTGAAAAAACGACCACAAGGTGGACGTACGTCGCCGCAACGGTGCCGGAGGTATGTGTGCATGCCATACCTGTTTCCTTTGTATTCTACGCCGTAATTGCGGCACCGCAACGGCGCCGGAGCTTGAAAAGCCGGACGTGTGTACCAGGCCTTAAAGACTTTTGTTGCAAGAAGACTGGTGACCGGCAAAGAAAAAAGGAAAAAAACGACAATAGCCGACAGTTAATACGTCTCTGTGTTTGCACCTTTAGTGTATCATCCCAGATCAAAAACGCGCATAGAAATACGACAAGTTTGTGAAGAGAATGAGTTTTAAAATGAAGCATGCGTCTTTCTCGTTAAATGTTAAAAGACGAACTTTAAAACGGTTAGAGGCAGAATCATGTTTCATTTTAAAACTCTTTGTCTTCACAAACTTATCGTCTTACTTCTATGAGTTGGAATGATACACAAAAGGTGCAAACACACAGAGATACAAACTGTCGGCAACTGTTTTTTTTTTTTTTTGCGACACTTTGTTTTTGATCTTTAATTACTTTTGTGGCAAGGAGACTGGTGACCGGCAAAAAAAAAAAACGACAGTAGCCGACAGTTTATATGTCTGTGTGTTTGCATCTTTAGTGTACCATCCCAGATCGAAAACTCATAGAAATAAGACGATAAGTTTGTGAAGAGAATGAGTTTTAAAATGAAGCATGTGTCTGTCTCGTTAGATGTTAAAAGACGAACTTTAAAACGGTTAGAGGCAGATTCATGTTTCATTTTAAAACTCATTCTCTTCACAAACTTATTGTCTTGTTTCTATGCGTTTTCGATCTGGGATGATACACTAAAGGTGCAAACACACAGACATATAAACTGTCGGCTTGTTTTTCTTCTTCTTTTTTTTTTTTTTTTTTGCGACACCGTGTTTTAGATCTTTAATGACTTTTGTGGCAAGGAGACTGGTGACCGGCAAAAGTGGAAGCTTTCCGTCATGTAGAGTTGATCTTCTTATCTCCTGACTATTTGTTTATTCCCTTTCGTTCTATTATGAAGAAAGCGCAAAAGGGTCCTATACAAAAGGCATAAAAGATAATTTCCAAGATTTCAGTTGACCGGGATAAAACAATCACATGCCTGCAGCCTTAGTTGATAGTATCACACTCCCAAAGAGAATATAATAATCTTTTTACTTCGCTTTGGAGGTGTGAGAAGAAAAATGGACTAGCCCGAACTATAATGGCAAATGGAAAAGAAAATCGAAAATTCCCAGAATAACTGATGATTCCAAAAAAACTAAATAGGCTAGGGGCAAATTTTTGAACATTTGCGAGAGAGAAAAAAATAATCATTTTTCAAATAATGGATACTGCTACTTTTTTTAGCTACCTCGGATAAAGTAGAGCACGGAATCGCAGAACTTCGATTAACTCCTTTGCGAACGGGAAGCTTTTACGAAATTTTTAATCTTTTGTCAACGACTTTTAAAAACAAAAATTTGTATCTTATACAATTGAGAAAATGCTCCGAATAAATAAAGCGTAATTTACTGTATTTTACTGGTGCTAATAAACAAGGATTCTGAGTACTTCACGCGGCATACATACGAGTCACTCGTCTCCAGGAGGTTAACAGGACTGTAGTACAAGTAAAATAAGCTTTTTACAAAAAATCTAATGGCCTTTCACGAAAGTTTGTGAACTTTGTATTTGCAATAGAAATAAAAATACGACGAGTGCCCCCCAAAATAATTTTTTTTTTTTTTTTTTTTTTTTTTTACCATGTTTAAGGGAAGGGGTGAAGGCAAAATAAGGAAAATTTAACTTAAGGAGGGAATATCAAAATATTTTAATTAAGTCTAGAGGGGTATTATTTATTATTTATTTTAAATGTCCTTTCCAGCGAGGAGTAAATCTGTATGAAATAATTAATTTACACCAAAATTTATAAAATTATTTGTATTAATTTTGAAGAATTTATTAGAAAAAATAAATTTGGTTATTTCCAGGTATGTTATAAAAGGGGAATTGTAATTAAATATTCTTGGTACCAATAAAATTAAAATTAGGTGTGCTTTTTTAGAAATACCGCGCCGGAAAGGGTTAAGCAAATGACACCATCTGCAAAACGATATGCTCATTTATTACAAAGTTACAGTAAGTTTTATGAATACTTTGTCGAAAGTATTTCGTAATTACAGATAAAATAGGATTTTACTGCAACAGATGATGCCCCTTTTTAAAAAGTTTTGAAGAATTGTATTATGGCATCAGAAATTGTTGAAACTGCAATTATGGAACTAATTATACAATTTTTGCTTTATATAATCAAAGAATTTCAGTGATTAGTCCCTTCGCGATGGGGGCTTTTTACGAAATTTTTAATATTTTGTCACCTGTTTTTAAAATCAGAAATTCGTGCCTTATTAAATCAAGAAAATGCTCCGATTAAATAAGACAAATTCTACAGAAAAAATTTATTGGTGGGGATAAACAAGAATTCTTGAAACTTTTTGTGGCACGTATACGTGTCGCTTCACCCAAGGGTTAAATAAGATAAAAATTATTATTTTGAAATACTGGCGCGCTAACATCAGCTCGTTTAGGAGAGCTTCAAAATTTATTTCTTGGGAGTTTTTAAATTTTCCATAATCATACTATTTCGTAAAAGTGATCTAAAATTCTGAACAGTATAATAATTATGTGTCGGGAGTATTTTAGACATGCAGACTTTTTTATTTACACAGCAAGAAAATTATGAAAATTTCATTACTTACTAAGGGTTTGGACCAGTAAATTTTAACAGTATTTTTCAACTGTTTCACTGCAGAAATGCATTAAAAAACTTTGAATAAAATTTTGTGGTGTTTACGAATTCTGTGTTTTAAAAATTAAATATAAATTTAATTTTTATTAATAATGGTGCCAGAGTCTTTGAAATTCCAAGGAGTGTGTGAATCTTGTAATACTAAATACTATATATTTTTAATCTACTTCACAATTTCAATAAACATTCAATAAATAAAACATTAAATGAAATAATTATCATAATTAACAAATAGAGAAATATTAAATGAAATTTTCATCGAATTGCATTTCTCAAATTGAATTTCTCAATTATAGTATATATAAATTTAATTAAAGTTGAAGTAATTAAGTTTTTAACCTGTTAAATTTAGAATGCATATATGCATAATACCTCAAAATTCATACGTAGTTGCTTTTGAATCAATAAGTATTACGAAATGTATATATTAAAGTTAAATTTTAAGAATAGTATAAAATGTAGTTAAAGTTATTCTTTTATTTTCATTAAGTCGACTTTTCAAAATACTGCTAAATTCATAATTACATTTCGGAAATTACATTATCATATAATTATTGATTAAGATGTAAAGCGTTGTTTCAAAATTTATCTAAGTAAAATTCGAAAAGTGAGGAAATTACCTATCATATGGGTGATTAATACTTCCAAAGGCGATAGCTACACGGCGACAACATCTAGTTATAATTTCAAAACTCACAACTGAACTAACAATACTTAACCCTTTGAGTGACAAGCAATTATGTCTGCATAATATTGATTTCTCATTGAAATAATCGGAATATTTATTTTTAAATATGGAAATTCAGTTTTTGAGAATTCTCTCCCCCCCCCCCCATCACACACACACAAAGTTAAAAGCATAAAATTAATTTTAAAATGTCTTGTGCGAATCTTGTTTAAATTAGGTGAGGTAACATATATCCCACGGCCCCTCAAGGATATAATAAAATTTTACTATTATTAAACTCTTTTTTTATGCATTAATGCCAACCCGGTCTAGCCTCGATTGTCTTTCCGATTCTGGTCTGGGGCTTTACCTGTAAATCTTCTATGGACAATCTAGGTCGTTTACACAACAGGCATCTACGTATTGTCCCTAACGCTTGCCGTTATTTACGCAATTCTATTGTCCGAAGAGATCTTAAAACTATTGGCTACGTAAATGTACCAACGATCAAGCTAAAAACTTTTATAGCAAAATTTACGATCTCTTTAATGAAATTAGAGCGGAGCTGCCTGATTATGACACTTACGAGTCCCAACACCGCAAATGTCCCAGATTTTTAATTATTATGGACAGTGGTGAAATCTCAGTGATGAAAGTCATAGTGAGTGGTATTAATCACTCTCTGTTTATTTTTTCGTCTTTTAGTTATTTTTATTTTTTCCTATAAAAAATACATCTTTTATTGCTATACTTATAGAAGAAAAAAAACATATATATATATATATATATATAATATCCTAATTCGTGCCTTTGTTTCAACGTGGCTTTTGCCACCTCCTTTACAGCTTCTTCTTCCCTAATTTAGTGGGAGTAAGTTCTGAACAACTGTTAATTTTAATTTAATTTCATTATTTCTATAGCTGTTCAACATCTTTCGCTTTTTAATACCACAAAAATTTAATAGTAAACTTTATCACTAATATTCGTCGAATTCGGTCGATTAATTAAGAAAAATGTTTTAGTTAAATTTTTCTGGTCTGAAAAGCCGAAGGAGTTGACAGTTATGTATTTCTTTCTTTTTTTTATAGTAGTTTAAATAACTGCAGCTAAACCATTACTCTATTTCTTTGCTCTAATTTAATTGACTTAAATTAAAAAGCTTAAATGTTTACTATATGTTTTTCCAGAAATTTTAAAAATACAGTTTTTTCTACTTTTTTATCCCTTAATATTAAGAAATTTATACAACATTTAAACTTTTCCCCTAAGGCTTATAATAACATAAGTACTGGGTGTTAAGTTGATGTCAAAAAAAAAAAAAAAAAAAAAATTACAAAGCTACTCTACTGTCTAACACTGTTCAGCATTTCTTTAATTGTTATTTTTAAAAAAATCCGTTTGTAAATTCTGGTGTCAGTCAATTATTTAATTATTTTGCGGAAAATATTTTGGATTCTAATTAAATACAAAAAATGTACCGAATGACTTTTTTTTTTTTTTTTTTTTTTTTTTTTTTTTTAAAGTCGTGAAATTAAAATTCTTTAACAAAAGAACCATTCACAGAGTAGTAACAGAGCCTCAACTCGGCTTGAAAAGAGCGCCCTCAGTGGATCACTTAAAAACTAAACCACCACGTTGGCGATTTTTATCCTCGTGATTTCTGTTTAATTGTAACCCTATTCTGCTTGGCGCTTCTAGCTGAATGCTGATTTGATTATCTTTGCGCATGTGCTTATGCTATTTGATCTTAGATTTCCGCGCTTATATTAATTCGTAATTATTACTGTTATTATTTTTGAATTTTCAAGTTTAAATCATTAGATCGTTATGTTACGAAGAGACACATGTATTGTTTGCAAGGCGAATACCTCAAAGTTATTTCATAATTCTTTCATAAATTTCAAAACAGGAAGCAGCAAGCTGTCGCTGTATTTTTTATTCTTTTTTCTCTTATCATTTGTCGCCAAGGAAGCGATGTTTTGCCGAATTAGCAACCTCTCTTTTGTTATGATCGTAGTTTCAGAGTGGTCCGCTCGTGTCGCTACTGTCTATGCGTAATCCCATGTTAAACAAGTTGCCATTACCGTGTATGAAAGTTGATTCTCTGTTACAATTCCGTACTCTGTGGAACCATTAATGACCTGAAATGTCCCTAATATGTTGCCAAAACAATGAAAGTTTTTAAGCATTTTTTTTTTTTTTTTTTTTTTTTAAGTGAGAAATAAAAAAAATCTTTGCAATGTCCGTGCCATAGACGCTAAAAATGATGGGATGAAATCTTTTGCATTAGTTGCTCAGTTCTTTACAAATGCTTTATTCCATATTTTTGCTACATTCTGTTTCTGAGAATATGTTCGTAGTTCGTTTTCCCAAGTACTGCACTCTCTATATTTTTTATATGCGTAATAGAGTTTTCTTTTTTTTAAATTTTAAAATTGCAGCAATTGGGATTTTTTCCTCTCTTCCTTACTTACTTTTTTTCCTTTTTTCTTGTTTCTTTTCCTTTTTTTTAATTATGCTTAAAAAATTCCTATTATTTTGGCAGCACATTGTTCAGATTTCAAGTCATTTGGATCAGTTGTTCTTTTGTCGTAGGATTTTACTTTATCGACTTAATTGAAAAAAAAAGAAAAAAAGCTCTATATAATGCTTATTAAAATAATATGAGAGAATATCCTTTAAAAAACTTTTAAAAACAAGTTTTTCCTTTTTATCATTTAAAGGGGTTGGTACTACATGAGTAATAAAAAATAAAAGTATATGTGTAATATTTCACCTATCTTGGTATTTATAGTACGTAATTTCATATTATTTGGCGTTTCATGTTTCAATAATTTGTTTATACATAAAGTTTATATTTATATTAAATTAAAGTTGCTGAGGAAATAATCGTTAACTAAAGTTTGTTACTTGAGAGTTCTAAAATTTTCTTAAATCATATTATTTCGTAAGAGGGATTCAAAGTATTGCACTGTATAATAATTATTTATTGGGAGCAGTTTTCTACATGCACTAACGTTTAACTATTATGAAAATCTCTTGTTGTTATATGATATTATATATATTTTTTAAACAACTTTATTATTTCCATAAAGATAAAAACATGAAACATTAAAGAAAATACATGAAACATTAAAGAAAATATAATTATAATTCACAAATTAAGAAATATGAAACGAAATTTTATTGAACTGCATTTGTGGCATGAAGTTTTCTCAATTATGGACCATATAAATTTGATTAACGTTAACTTGATTAAATTCTTTACTTATTAAATTAATAATACATAATATAACAATACGCGTTCTTGGTTATGTTTGAATTCATAATAATAAGAAATGCACCTATCAGTATAAAGTTTTATTTTTAGAATAGAATAGAATTTAGTTACCATTATTGATTTATTGTATGAACATGATAATTCATTATTATATTTCAGAAATCATACTATCGCTGATACGGGAAATATTATTTGATTAGAAAACTTTTTGAAGAATTGTGTTTGGAACAATGCAAGATATGGAAAATTATGTGACACTATGGACAATACTAAATAAGATGAAATGCACTTTTAGCTTTTTTATTTTTTACCATCTGATTCGCGATAATAATCTTAATTGTACTCGTAATCGGGGATAAACGTATTTATATTTTTAAATGAAAAACTTTCCATACGAAGTTAGTATTAAAGATCTCACTATCTTCACCGGTGTTCTGCCTCGAATTTGTATAATTTTATATTTTTATGTCAGGATCATGGCTTTAAATACATGATTTTATGTTTATATTCTATTCACACCGCTAGATTTAAAAGAATATTTCTGTAAGGATACTGCTTGCAAAGTTGTTGCTACGCAAGTAAATATGTTCTACGGCCAATCTTAAAAATTATCGGCATAGCAGTCGCCTAATGCTTGTGGCTAAGAGATAAATCATAAGAGAAAATAAGAAAATCGAAATTAATACCAGATTAATAACTTGTGATTTTTCACTAAATCACGAAATGTCTGTCATCAACAAACGAAGGAAAAAGAAGTATTTACAACTATTACTTTTCCGATTTTCTGGTATAAATTAGGAATATCCGAATAGACAAACTACATTGATTGCAGCATATATACTACCATGAGCAAAGAGGGTTAGGAAAAATTCTATACTAATCCGATCTAGAGTGTTGTATGACTAACTTTTTAAACGAAAATTTCTACATACAAGCCTAGAATTGGAAGTCCTACTGTCTACAGAAACACAACCCGGTGGTATAACGTACACTACTGTCTGTTTTTACAGAGAACCTTGAATTTTTTTTAATTTTTATACATTAACTCTAGAAATACCGGAGATTTTATTTACCGAAGTTTTTAAAAAATATTCTATGACAGAGTTTTTCCTCTGCTGTTCTTGGGCGACATATGTATATTTATATATTTAGTTTATTTTGAAAAAAATTCTGGTTTAATAAAATAATTTGAATGTACTTGTCAAATGATTTAGGCTTGCTGGTAAGCGAAGTGTTAAACCATGGAATTATGACTGAAATAGAATTGATATATTCTGACAATTGTGACTCAACTGTAACCAGTTTTGCAATGGTTCATTACTGCAGGAATGAACTTCTACTAGCAAAACTGTATAGAATATTACTCCTTATTTAAATGCGTTATGAATTCCGAATTTCAGTCAAAATTATGGCTAAAAAAAGATATTTATTTTTATTGATCAGTACTGTAACACTGGCGTAGAGGTGAAGCCTATTGACACCATAAAAGTTTTTATAGTACTTTTTAACATAATAAAAACTCTGAAATACTGTCATTAAATAAGCCAAAACATACTACTAAATTTAAGTGGTATTAGTAGGCTCCACCTCCGCGCCAATTTTCCACCACTGTTATTGGTAGAAATTTACTTCAGCGGCAGTCAGGCCCCGCGTTTCACCCACATTATAACAAGCTAGACAATCTTCTGTCAGCTTTGTTTACAAAAATTATAATACACAGGCCGACTTCCGCCGTAAATATAAATGGAAGTTTTTAAGGTATTTGTGAGAGAAATTCTGCATAATTAAGCCGCAAAGATATGGCGAAATTTTCAATTCAAAACTGCTGATAGATGTTTGCTTTGGTGGTATAATTAGAAACAGTTGATACGATAAAAATATATATACTTTTATATATTAGCCACTATTTTGTGACATTTTCCTCTGTTAATTCACTCACAACTAGCATACTGTACATTATATGTTTCTTTCTCTTTATTCATAGATACGTTGGTTAAAAGAGTTTTTTCCAAACGAACTAAGGAGCCCCATTTATAGTGATTGCCGCTTTAGTTTCTGTGATTTAGATTTATTAAATGTATCGGAATTTTCTGTCCGATATTTTTTTTTATTTCAAACCTATTTTTGTTAAATTCAGATTTTTTCATTGGCACCGCTTTTTTAAAATTGCAGAATTCGCCTTGTTCTCTCCTTAATTAATTTATGAGTCAGTGACACGTTCAAGCCGGCGCGTACCACCGGTGGCCCGCAGAAAGGCACGAGAATCCGTATTTAAACCTACCAGTAAAATTTTATTGAAAGATTTGTTTTATTTAATGGAGCATTTTTTTTTTCGATTTAATAAGGCAAAAATTTCTGTTTTTGAATACCGGTGGCAAAATACTATAAAAACCATTAAAAATACCATAAAAGGGGCCCGTCGCAAAGGGGTTAAATACGGTGAATTTAACTTTACAAAAGAAAATGGTGCCAAATACGAAATGCGAATTTAAAAAATATCGGACTTAACTTTCTGGTGAACCTAACATTTCTGATCAAAAGTTCTCGTGGAAATCTATGTAACATAGAACTCGTTTCATCCCCTCGCTTTTTTAACCCTTTAACGTTCATTGGTTTCTCTGCGAAACCACAAACTTCTAATTCCGTTATGCAACAATGACGCCGGAATTTTAATTTTAAATAATCGATTTTTTTTATAATGTATGTGAAAATTATATATATATATATATATATAAACATATTTGTTCGCAATTACCGGTGTCATTCATTTATTTCAACATCTTAGCAATTAAGATGACTTGTCCGTTAAGTGTTAACGCGCAAAATGATATCAAAAACACGCAATTCTTTAAAAAAAAAAAAGGCATTTATTGTATACCGTAAATAATGGTACTCAAATTTTCCAACATGTAGTAACCCAAAAGAACATTTGTCATCACTGCTGCCAAATTTTAGGAATATTTTTCAATTAACTGCTTTATAAAACGTTGATTAAATAATTTTCATTCAAACGAATTTAACGTTTATCATCATCGTACAATTAAAAAATAGAATTTTCATTTTTTCAGGCAAATTTTTTGTTCTATTTTATTCATGTTCTATATTATTAATAATTTACTATTTAATTTTTTTCTATTTAAATAATATAATTTCATGATTTAATTTAATTCATATATTTTTCATATTATAATTATACCACAATTAATAATTTTTTATTTCTATTGAATTTAATTTTGTGTATTTCTTGTTCTGTAAAGTAATTTTTCTTTCACACAATTTGTTTTAATTTATATTCATGACTTTTTTTTTCGTTTTCCTTTTTATAACAAATTCCTATTTGGCACGATTTGTTCAAGTATAATACTAATAAACAAATGATTACTCATTTGTGATTCCAATGTTAAATCAAATATTAGAATTAAAAATAAGCGGATTTTGTACATTTTATTTTGTAGTAAACAGCTTGCAAAGAAACTAGTTTATAAAATTGGATGTAGTAAGCAATATAACTTTTATTTTGCAGTTACCTGTATTTACATTATGAAATTATGGTGTGTTATTTAATGTTATTTATGACGGCCGATTATCTGCACGAGGGATATAAACTGTGGAGGCAGTGCCTTCCGTGGGGGTCTTTCTAAGGAACTTAACCCATATTTACGCAAGTTTATTCAATGTTCGAAGAAAACCACGGAAAACTCCGAACGATTAAGCCGATGGGCGCGAGTGTATTCGAACACAGCACCTTCTGTCTACTTGCTTCCAGAACTCTCAGCCACTGGTGGGGCTATGAAATTGTGGTGTTCTTATTTTATATACGTATTCCTGTATAAGCCAACTAACAAATTTCAGACTAAAACAGCGTGTATATAAATATTTAATAATTGTTGTCTTAGTTATAATTAAGAGAAAAATATTCTGAATTTTTCAGTGAGATAAGTTAATGAATAACAAATTAATAATCTAATTAAATTAATTATAAAATATTATTATTCACCCGTTTATGATCCCAGTGTTCAGTGTCGGCTTCTACACAACAATATCCGGAATTTGTTTATGCCAGCACATTTCGGCCGCGCACAAAATTTAATGTTCCCAGCTTAAATGGCATCAGAGAGGATTAAATAATTCGATAAACGTCTGAGTAATTTTGTACTAACATCTTATGCTAAGGATAATTTCCTCTCATTTGGGAGCAATAATTCACTCCACAAACCTTACTCGAAAGTCATTATCACATTTTATTTTTCAAAATGATATTCTTAAAATATTAATGAAATGAAAAATCGAATTATCTCAACAACACGACATATTTTTTACAACACATTGCGATTAGCTATAAAATAATTTGTAGATTTTCTCTAATTTTTGACTAGTTGAAATATATTTTGTTTCAATCAATGTTAACTGCTTTCTTGATTTGCCCGTACGTCATACGGGCAAAGTGTTTTTGCTAATTATGATTCTCGTACCATGTACATGTATCCATATTCCAATTATAATTTTCTATTCTCACCAGTATTTTTTTTTTATTTTATTTAAAAAAAAAAAAAAAAAAAAAAAAAAAAAAAAAAAAAAATTCAACTTTTCGGACTTTGGTGCCTCTTTCACAAATTTTATTCGATTAGCACCATTTTGTTAAAAGAATTTTCTTTGAAAAAGACAATTTCAAAAATTCTTCAATTAAATAAGGAAAATTTTATTTTCCTTTATTACTTTTGCCAAAAATAAATTTTGGAAGGAAAGATTATGTCTCTGCAACGGAGTGCCAAGGTTTAAATATATTGATCACTTAACCCCTTCGCGACTGAAGCCTTTTACGAAATTTTTAATGTTTCGTCACCGGTTTTAAAAGACAGAAAATACTTCCTTCTTAAATCGAGAAAATGCTCCGATTTAATCAGGCAAATTTTACAGTATAATTTTACCGGTAGAGATAAACAAGGATTCTTAAACCTTTTCGCGGCACGTATGCGTGTCGCTCGTCCCCAAGGGGTAAAGTGGTTAATTGTGTGAGATTTTTATTTAGAAGTCTATCAGTACATCAGAATTATCCGTGTTGTTTGAACACAGATTAATTTTTTTTAATTATTATTTTGAAATTGTGGTCGATATCTGTATCTTAAAAAGTTCCATGTTGACAACAAGAGTTCAGACAATCACTTATGTGGGAAGCATTGAGGTACTTTCATTTAAAATTATGTTTGTGTTCAACTCGATATAACAATAAATTCTGGCTGTATTATAATATTAAAGGATTTATAACGGCCTTGTTAATAGAAACAATCAATATTAACCCTTTCAGAACGAATATTTCCAGAGTCCGAAAAAAATAGCTGCGGATAAACGAAGTTGCTGATACTCACAAGGCTTCTTCGCTTTATTACAAACAAAATACACTCCAAATTTTAAGTCTACCTTAGTTTGTTTGGGAGATAGAGTGTTTACAGACAAACAGACACGCAAACATACACACAGACAGCCGGCAATTTAAAAAAAAAATGTTTTCCGGAATTTCTAGTGTCTGAAAAGTGTAAATCGGTCGAAAAATTTTCTTAGATTTATAAAACGATTGCAAGACTTACCTTATATTACATACGATGGGTAAATAACATGTCACTTCCTACTACATGTCAACCTGTACTATGTCACCTCCCATGTGGCATCGATACTTCTTCGTATCAATGGTCATGTGAAATTTGTCAATATCATAGATTAATTTTATTTGTATAGAAAGTTTATATACATATGAAAAATATCAATATCATATTCAAATAAAACTTTGGAATTCGTTAAAAGCATTTTCGCATTAATCATATCCCAGGAATTAACAGCTGAAAAACTTGCAAACATTTCTCTATTTACAACAGCCTTTTTTTATTTCAAAAAAGTGAAATTTGTTTAGGTGCTCAGTTCAAAATGTCTGTTAAATTTGTATTTCATTTACATTGATTAATTAATTTACTGGTAAAGTTTTAATTTCGTTACGTAAAATTAGTTAAAAACAAATGCTAAATTATTTGTATTGTTTTACTTGCCAGTTGGTAAATCTTTTGTAATTGGACTCCATGCAATAAACATAGATTTATAAATTTAAAAGAAAATTACTCTTGAAAATATATATCATAAAGCACAAAAGTTCTAATGCTTATCGCTGACGCCTTTTTGATGTTTGAAACACGTGAGAATTTATTACGATTTCGAAAATTTCGCTACTTCAATTCTAGGTATCACACGTTTTGCGGAAAATTTCAAACTCCATTTCTATCGGATGCAGGCAATAACAATAATTCGGCTTGAAGTAGTATCAATTAGGATTATAAAATAGTCACTTGTGGCAACCCAATTTATACTAATTTTGTTTTTAACTATTTTAACCTGATTGATGAGTACGTTTAATACGCGAAAGTACTTAATTTTGGTATTTTGGTCTGGTAAGGTTTTACTCCTATAACTCATTCAAACATTTGCGAGAATGTTGCATTTTTTTTTTCAAGGAAAAAATTAAAATAAGAGAGAAAGAGAACATTGTAAAAGCTGAATTGTGGTCTATTTCATATTTTAAAAAATCATTTATGCCCAGAATACTTTTAAAAACAAAATAAAGAAACAAACCAACAAAAAAAAAAAAAAAAAAAAAAAAAAAAACAGATTACTAAGAATGTATTTATTAAAAATACAACACATTGCTCAATGGTGCACAAAACAAGAATTTTAATATGAACGTGTACAATTAAAATAAAATAAAAATATCAACGTTTCGTGCCGTCTTCTGCGGGAGTCTTCAGGAAAATATGATAATGAAAGGACTAAGTTTGCATCCTGATCGAGAGATAATATTTCTAATAAATTAAAATCGAAATGAATTAAAAGTTTAAAAATGTTGCCACTTACACTTGAGTAAAAATTTAAATGTTGCAACGAGATAAAATTTAAGATTTTATGATGTTATGCCATATTTTTGGTATATTGTAGGACAAATTATCATTACAAGGTTTATTTTCTCGTGCAATGATTTCGACAGATTCTCTTATTTTACCTTCAACTATGTTATTGCACGGAACTATTATTTTGGCCTCGTCAAAATTAATACGGCACTCCTTGTTCGCCAAGTAGAAGCGAGAAAGAGCAGTACTTTGTTTATATCTCTGTTGAATATGTATTCTTGTATTCTTGTTTAATATCTCTGCGGTGCTCTTTAATTCTAATTAAAAGTTTGCGTGTAGTCTGTGTTTGCGTGTAGACTACACGCAAACTTTTAATTAGAATGAAAGAGCATCGCAGAGATATTAAACAATATAAACAGAATACTGCTCTTTCTCGCTTCTATTTGGCGAACAAGGGTTGTTGTATTAATTTTGATGAGGCCAAAATAATAGTTCCGTGCAATAACCCAGTTGAAGGTAAAATAAGAGAATCTGTCGAAATCATTGCACGAGAAAATAAACCTTGTAATGATAATTTGTCCTACAATAAACCAAAAATATGGCATAACATCATAAAATCTTAAATTTTATCTCGTTGCAACATTTTAATATTTACTCAAGTGTAAGTGGCAAGACTTTCAAACTTTAAATCATTTCGATTTTAATTTATTAGAAATATTATCTCTCGATCAGGATGCAAACTTAGTCCTTTCATTATCATATTTTCCTGAAGACGCCCACAGAAGACGGCACGAAACGTTGATATTTTTATTTTATTTTAATTGTACACGTAATATTAAAATTCTTGTTTTGTGCACCATTGAGCAATGTGTTGTATTTTTAATAAATACATTCTTAGTAGTTAAATTTTATGGTGCATTTGTCCAGTATATATTTATTAAAAAAACAGATGTTACGCATGTTTGCAATTACTATTAAAAATATATATACATTTTTACAAAATGTCTGGTAGAAACTGTTTAAAAAATACGAAATTGGCAGCTTCGTTATCGGACATAGAAGGCTCGTATGCTTCAAGGAGTTTCAAGCACTTTTTAGCAAAATTTTTGTTAAGTAATATTTGTTTTTTTAATAAAAATAAAGCGTCCTGTTTAGCGACCAGAACTTTACAAAATGTCTGGTAATAAAACAACCAAAATCTCGCTGAATGTCATATTTAATGTAAATATTTCAATCGTAAAAAAATAACTGTTCTTGCCAATGGTGTTATTAATAGAAGTAGCACAGTTAGCGGCAGTACTATTTTTGTTGCAAAACCTTTTGGCAACTTGAGTTGTACACCACTATCAACGTATATATCGTATTTCCCCTAAAATATGTGTTACTTTGATTCAGGTTAAACGAGTTTCGAACCATTTTTTTTTTAAGAAAGAATATCAGACAAGTTTCGCTCTCAAATGTGAAATCAATTAATTAAAGATGCATCATTATACTTGCCAACTATGGACATAACTTCGTAAAAATTAAATTAATTTAAACCAAGTTCCAAACAAATTAAAAAAAAAGAAATAGTAATATAGAAATGCTCTACATAACTTTAAACTAGAAATCAAGTAGCTAATGTTGCATCTAAAATATTTTCTGGTTTGGAATCTGTTTAACCTGATTTAAATTAACACACATTTTACTGAAGTTAGGCTCGAAGTTGGCAAGTGTGTGTTGTAATCATTTCATCATTTAAAAACCTATTTAACCCCTTGCGGCGCGGTGGTTTCATAGATGTACCACTTAATTTTAATTCCCAAACGCCACATTGGCACCGGAATTTTATTTAAGAAAATTACGGTTTATTGAATGCGTGAAATATTGCGTTTTCTTATTTACAAATAAAGTTGTTTTCAAATTCCGGTGTCAATCATTTATTTCAACACTTTTGCGATGAATTTGTTTGCCCCGCATGGGGTTAACATGGTTAAAAATTTGCTCATATTTTACGAAAAAATATTCAAATCTTGACGAGAAGATTCGTTATGTTCCTTTAGACTATACTAAATCATATTTTATTCCTGCTAATAACTTTCTGAATTATATAGATCAACCGAAATTATGTATTTCCCAACTATTGATTCATATAAATTTTAATCGTTCTCCAAATTCAATGCATTGAACTAAGTACTAGCAGATAGGATTAAATTATTCTATAAATGTTAGAACCATTTCAATAAATACTAAAGCCTTAAACTATGGATAATGTAGTCTCATTTGAGAACATTAATTTACAACATTGAATAGTTGAAAATCGTATTATATATGAATATTTGAAAGTCAATAGAATATTTGAATAGAAATTAATATTTAAAAGTCATCATCATACCATAGAGTCAAATTAGGAAAAAAAACTCTAAAATTATGATCTTCAAAATTGGATGAATAATAATGCATTTTTCAAAATGATTGTGGAATCGAAACAAAATGATTAACCGCAGAAAATTAGCACAAATACTGCCATTTAAATACTAAGTCTAAAAAAGCCCGTAAACTGTGTTGTCAAATCTAACGATTTTTTCATTAAAGAATTTCAATTACTCATCAGAAAAATTTTAATACTACTTTTCGGTATTATAATTGCAAAAGTTTTGTCTGCGTAATATCCCCCAATAACCATTAATATTTTCTTTTGCAAATGTAACAGAATTTCTTAACTGTTTTTTTTTTTTTCATAAATAACGCATCCATACATGTGTGGATTACGTAGTGTTAAATTAAAAAGTTTCAATCTTATGTAATAGTGGAAATGAAAAAGATCTCATAAAAATTCCAAAAGTCCTCGCACTCTGAAGATATTTTTTATAATGTCTCTGAGACAACAAAAGATAAAAAATCGCAGCTTTGGGATTTCAAGTTTCCGTTTATTTCTAGATATGAAATGTACTTTATCGCAATGATCCACGGAAGGTATGGTTCATCTGAGAGACTGCGTTCTTAACTGGATGCAAAATTTATAGATCAACCGTAAAGATCTGTTGTATAATGTTCTTTCACGCCTAGGTTTTTAAAATTCAGGTTTCTTCATTGGCACTACACTCTCTGGCAAAATAGTAAAATTAACATAAATTTCACCTCAGTCGGAAATGTGAAAACTAGGGGAATTTTACCATTTAAAAAATGTGGTGGTAATGAAGAAATATGTATTTTAAATAAGTAAGCACAAAAGACGACAGATCTTCCCGGTTTACCTAATAAGGTACTTGTACCCAATATGGACACCCTAAGGATAATGTATTTTTTTTACCCCCCTGTACAAGTCATAGGACTCCAAAAATATGAGTCCACTGTCCTTGAACTATTGTCTATCATTATTAAAATTAGCGACCTTGTAATTATTCTGGTTTAATTTAAATGATAAAAACAAAAAAATGTTTACAAGTGTCCATATAAGAAACTAGCTGTCCCTATTATGGACAAGTGTTTCCTTATTGACTTTCTACACAGTGTGTATGGAAGATCCACTTTTCCAAGGGATTTTAGAAGAGAGGGAATAAAAAATGTATCTTAAATTATTTGGAGGGGGAGGGGGACAGTAAATATCTTCAGAACATGCATTTTAGAAAAGGGAGGGGATTGGTCATTCTCGGTTTTTACCCTTCGAAGACCCATGCATAGCCCCTTAGTTACTAATAAATATTATGAAATAATATTGTTGGTTTTGCTTAGCATTATAGCATCTGTCTGCGAATTTACGTCTGTTATTACTCAGTCCTCACAGCATGGACAAATAGAAACTTTTTCAACATGGGCAGTAAGTCCCACATAATCCTCATGAACATATCTGCCACATGTGATGCATGGCCGCATGTTTGAAAAAGCAAAATCAGCAGTACCAGCTCTCCTTTGTTGAGGAAGTCATACCATTGGTAACTACGATTTCGCCAACAGATATCCTAATGGCGGTTCTTTTTATTTTTCTGCTAGGGTCTTTTGGAGGAAGGTTTTGGGGGGTTGTTCAAATGGCATCTTGTTGAACAAAGATTTTACCACTTTGATGCCTTTTCAATTTATTGCTTAGCAACGTTGAATTTTCTTCTTTCTTACAGTTGTAGTCGATGGGGACATAAGCTGTCCGTATTGGGAACCGGGCGTAGTTTTACTAAATCTTGTAAAAAATGATTAAGGAAAATATTTTAAAGCAAAATATGCAATAGCAATCGAAAATATGTTTTATTAGCTTTCTAAAATACTCCTCTTTTCAATATTCAATGTAATTTTACCATATCTAATAAGAATTTAAGCTTACAAGTAATTAAGATCAGCACATCTCGAAACAACAAGTTTCTTCCTAAATGGAGAACAGCGCGCTTTTTTTACACTTTCCAGCCTTAATTATCTTTTCAACTGCTTTTCTTCGCGAAAATGTTGAGCCATCTCTCAATTAAAATTATTACCTTTAAAAATACTAGTAATGTCCATATTGAGAGCCCTGTCCATATAGGGTACAAATATCTTACTTTTATTCATGATAAATTATTTCGAGAATAAAGTAAAGCTTATATGTAAAAATAATATGAATTAAAGCATATAAGTGCTTATTTCATTTGAACTTTTATATTTAAACAAGATAATCACTCTAAATACCGTTATTTCCGGCGTATAATCCGCGGATTAAACAATTGTTTTTGGACCCAAAAATTTTATTAATAAATAAAGCCAGATATTTATCATGATCTAGAAGGTTGAATTTTATTTGAAAATATTTCTGGGTCGAAAAATTATTGTTTGATCCGCGGATTATAAGTCGAAAATTACGGTACATGGCTAAATTTTTCAAACTATTGTTATTGTGCAGTTGTAAAATTATGATTATTCAATACCTTAGTTCCCCGATATTACTGAAGTAAATACTCATCACTTTATTGCAAAAATCATGATTTTTACAGGAAAAGAAAATTAAAAATATTTTTATAAACAAAAAAAGCTAAAATATTCCAAGCAGACAATGCAAATTTTTGTCAACGTAAGCGAAATCTTAGAGACTCCATTCTAAATGCAAATTATTCCAGAATGATATGTTAACTAATGTTAATTTTTTTCATGAATTAAATAAAATTATATTCAATTTCGTGGTTTTAAATCTTGTAGTTCTGATTTTAAAATTATACTACTCCAATTATTATGCATTTCTCGTTCTTCTCTTTCAGCCTAATATATTTCTCAATGTGCATATTACCGCTAATTTTAAATGTTAAGAAAAATATGAATTTAATATTATTTTTTAAAGTCCCTGCAGAAGAAAGTGAATAGTGTACACTCAACTATAGTAGCCTCTAAATATTCATTTGTAACAGCAACATGATTAAAGACAAATTCTATTTATTAAATAATACAACTTCCAAAAGTAATTACTATTGGCGGGATTTTCTATTGGAAAACAAAAACATGTGCAGCGAATGTTTTAGCGGAAACAAATGCGCATTTTTCTTCATGATTTTTTTAAATAAAAAAATAGTCAATACTTTCGATTTTATTCACGAATCCTTTTTCATAAAGCGCAAAATACATTTGACAATAAATTTCAGAATAAAATTAAGATTATTATTAGCTTTCGCATTCGAAATTTCAATGAGCATTATTAAATTTGCATATTTCCAATTAACAAAAACCGTTTTGCCAATGTTTAAAGACAGCTTGTTTTTCTTGAAAAATAAGATTTCTTCTTCGGATTATATTTTCCTGTGTTAAACACTCCTGTGTTTGAGGATGATGATGAAAAAGCGCAGTTTCTATAGCAACCAACGATCTCGAAGAATGAATCCCTCCCCCGCAAATAATGTAACCTATGAAGTGGTTTAATAAAAATTTCATTTACTATATTTTATTGCAATAAATAAATTGAAAATAGGACAGATGTTGATATTAAAGATTTTTATTTCAGAATCTATTTCATAAATGACTCCATTCCAATTTCATTTTCTTCCCTTAAAACAGACTTCGCTATTTGCCATTTTTTTTCTCATTCAGAAATATGTATTTATATTTTTGAAATATAGATGTGTATTAGGAATATTTCAAGTATTGTTTGCGAATAACGTGTGTCTTTTCTTCATATGTTAGTCAATAAGTCAATTCGATTTTTTTTTCAAACTTATCGTTAATTTCATATAAGTTACTTCACAAATATGTTTTGTGAAAAATAGCCTAATATTTCAACGCACTCACAATGACACTTGCGAACAACACTCTCTTTATGTACTCAGATATTCACAATTGCCACTGGCGACTACTTTTATAATGTACCTGCACCATTATTTCTAAATAATTAATTTCTAAAATCTTTCTATTAAATGCTGTGAGGAATTTCGTTTTTAGAAAATGGTGCGATTAAAAATTAAGAGAAAAATCACCAGTAACAGCCTTGGGTGTTGATGATTTTTATCTGTTACCGTAAAGAAAAGTTCTGTTCGTTAAATTATGAAACGACTGGTGACACCAGAATTTAAAAACAGGACTTCCTATGAAATTAGTAAATATGCAAATCAGGAGCCTCAACGTCAGCTTTTCAAATAACTGCTTTTTACTACATTTTTTAAATATTTAACTTTATACAAACACCAATTGAAAGTGTTCAAATAACATAAATATATATAAGAATAAACAAAAGGGAAATTGCATGCCAAATATATCAAATGAGGCGTGTTCTGGCTGCAACGAAGTTTTAAAAAAATTCATACCTTGGTGCAATAGCTGCTGTAGCCTTGTGCAAAAATGCATAAGCTATTACGTATTATTATAATGTTTTTATTATAATAAAGTTAAGTTTTATATAGCGTTTTATTATATTTTTATATCTTTTATTATGATTCTTTATTATCTATTTTATATTTACAGTAAAACCCCGATAATTCGGATTAATTGAGACCAGATCCAATACGGATTATCCGGAAAATTAAAGAAAAAAGAAATTAAAAAAAAACATACTTACAGAAAATCACTTTTATATTAAACTTATTGAATATTTACAGACAGTAAAAATGTTTACTTATTAATAAAAATGTTTGTAATTTTCTGCAAGTGATATTGTAGGAGCGTTTTGTCACAATAACGAGGAAAACAGACCTATGGGCTGACAAAGATCGAAAAGCAATCCTTATCTGACAATAGGTCTTATAGTGACTATTTTTCCTTGCTTTCTTGCAATGCTCTATGTAGAAATGTATTGTGCAGTTATTTGTAATGACATTTCTAAGTAGTTTAAATAGAAAATTGGAAAAATTGGAATTACCATATTTAGTGATGCATTGTTGTTTCTTTGAAAGATAATATCAAAGAGTTTAAATAAGAAAGCTTAAGATATTCTTTCGAAAAGATTTCAGAATTTTTTTTTTAATTCAGAATACGGCAATGAAATAAGTTAATATTATAGAAATTAGCCAATCGCTTCTCAAACTTGAAAAAAAAAAAAAAAAAAAACAATTGTCTAAACCGATTCGGATTAATGGGGTCCGAATTAGCGGGGTACTACTGTATTATGTTTCATTATGCTTACATTTACTGGTAAGACTTTTGATTCCCGTAAATAAAAATCCAATCAGATGTGGAGTACCACAGTACTGCTATATCTGGCTAATTTTTTATTAGGGAAGACCACCAGTATGTTTAAATAGTTATTATAGTTTTATAACATACATATTCCACAATTAAAATAAAAGAAAATCGCTATTCAAAATTTTCAAAATTTATATACTTCAATATTAGTGAGAATTCAGTCCATTAGTGATTACGTCACGACTCTTTTCCTCAGGTCTTGAGGGTTTCGATGGCAGCGCTACTGTGCCGGAAGGGTTAAAATCCCCAACATGTTTCATGCCACTTTTGATTTACACATGCAAATAAAACTGTATCTGGATTTTTGAAATTAAATTTAATTAGAAAAGTGAAACATAGTTAAAAATAGAAACATATGATGCAAAAATGCTGAAGTTTCTAAAATTTAGAAATATTTTTTTCCTGAGCTTTATATTCAAATTTACAAAAATCGATATTATCGTATTGATGTAATCGATTTATTTGTTTAAGTAAATAAAATGGGCGTTAATTGTTTTTTCAATGAAATGGCATGCGCCTGAGGCATTTAAAATGCTTTTTTAATTCTTATAATGTTCCTTTTTTTTTCATTTTGTCCAAAACCATTCTTTTTTTATTTTCTTGTGAGATAAATATGACATAATTCATACAGTGTGCCAAGAGTATTTTTTAAAGAGCAAGTAAAAAAATAAAAACTGTGTTTGGAGGTCCTTTGTCCACTTTAAGATGGTGATGAGGCGGTTCAAAATGTTTTTTAAAATTTGCTCGTGTATATTTATGAAATATTCTTATTTTAAAAACTGCAAAACTAAAACATACTATTCAAAACTCTAAAACACAGAACAGATCGTCATTATGTTCAAGATAATACTAATAAACTGATAAGTACTATCTAATCACAATGAATACTAATGATGCACTCAATGAACAAGAATTCTATTTATGTAGTTAAGCATATAGAGATAATTAAGATACTTAAGTGCACTCGTTATGTAAAATAATATAACAGGATATAAAAGAAAGAAAGAGACTTGAAAATAGTTAAGTGGTGGATATAGCTTAGACAATATTCTTTGTAATACAATTACATAAAATAATTTAGCGAAGGGGGGGGTAAAGGTAAAAAATAATATGCGTTGATTATTTCCATTATGTAAATCCATTCAGCAAAAATGCTGTTATAATAAATTGTATAATCTATTGTATATAAAAAAGTATAATCGTAATACAAAAATGTTTTCTTTATGACTAAAAAAGTGAATCAAAATAAGGTACATGAAAAAGATTCCATTAAAAAACTTGTGCATTTTTTTAACCTAGACTTGTAGAATAAATGCACGGGTGTGTAAAATGTGTATAGTAATTAAAGAATTCATATAATAAGCGTAGTATGTTGCAAAAAAATCTATTAATCATATAATTGAAGATAACCGGTTGGGCTTTTAATAGTAATCTGTTACTTTTAGAAACATTTGATTGAAAGTTATGTGCAATAATGCCTCCTTGTTTATTAGAACATGTTTTACTTGTCGAATTCTTTTATTTCAACCAATACAACCCTCTTCGTGGTTTTAGAACACTCTTAAAAATGCGTAAAGGTAATGGGGTAGCACCTGTGAGTTCATGATCAAATTTCCGCTGCATATAAGAATCCATATTCAAACTTCCTCGGCAAACCTCATCAATGTTCAAACTTTTACGGCACACCTCCATCCATGCTCAAATTTCCAAGGCACACAAATATGCATGCACGAGCCTCAGGGGCCTTGGCCCTGGGCCCACAAATTATGTGGCTGATTTTTTTCCCTTACTCAAATATTTTTCAAATAATATTGTTTTATAAAATATGAAAAATAAAATTTAAATATTCTGAATGACTCAATAAAATTAACCCAAACAACATTGTCAACTCGTCAAATAAAACTTTTTTTAGTGAAAGTGTCGCCGAAAATGGGTTGGTAGGGGGACCAACTTTTCAACAGGCCCTGGAACCAACTTCAGCTTGAACGGGCTTAACTTTCCATCCATGCTTAACCCCTTGAGGGGCGGTGGTATATATTATATACCACCTACGATTGATGAAGATTTACACCAGAAAAATTTTATTAAAATTCACTTTTCTAACTTTGGTGGAAAACAGTCGTGAAATTTGCTTTTTGTCTTTTTCATATAACTTTTTTATAAATTTCCGGTGGGAGTTCAGAATTACACGAACGCAATTGCTTGCCCCTCAAAGGGTTAAACTTTCGCGGTACACTCTATATTACCCTTACTTACGCGGCGCACTTGAGTTTCAATATTTTAACCATTTAACTGATCTATATTTTTGAAAAATCTTTCAAATAATGCTGATTATTGTCATGCCTTTTACAGAATTTTAAATCTTTTATTACCGGTTTTTAAAAACAGAATTTTTTGTCTAATTGAATCGGAAAAATTCTCGGATTAAATAAATTTACTGGTTACAATAATAAATCATGACTGGAGTGCGGTTGCCCGTACGTCGTACAGGCAAATCAGGGATGTAATTAAAGGCATACGACAGGAATGTATAATTTTAATATTTTTTATTAACCCCTTTAGGACGAGCTACACGTATACGTTGCTCAAAAAAGGATTAAGAATCCTTGTTTACACACACCAGTAAAATTTTACTGTAAAGTTTGCCTTATTTAATTGGAACATTATCTCAATTTAAAATTTCTGTTTTTAAAAACCGGTGACAAAACATTAAAAAATTCGTTTCAGGCTCCCGTCCCGAAGGAGTTAACCGCATAAAAACCTTATAGCACTGCGAAGAAGATTAGACTTTCATTTTGCCTATCCATGATCAATACTGAGAGTTAGAAACGCAATCTTTTATGAATCACTTTTTAAGTGTTTGAACGCCATGTTTTTATCTCCTTTTCACAGAAACTTTTTGTATCATTTTTCAATTGTGCATGCACACAATTTCCAAAATAAACTTAAAAACGCGCAATTCCTCGGTAAACTCATTCTTATAGAAAAATCGATCCGTACAGAGACAGAAAAATATACCTTATAGCATTGAAAGGATATTTTATATTTTCAAAATTTAATATAATGCATGTAATCAAACGAAGTAAAACTTTTAAAAGTTCATTTTTTGTACTTTATGCTAATGATATATGCCGATGCATCTGCATTTATTGTCCGTTATGTGATTCTTTTAAAATTCGAAAGATTCTACACTGTTTTAAAATGCGGAAGCAACCTTAAAAGAGGGAAATATAAGTCTATTTCAAAATGCTATTTATTTTTATTTTATTCAGATAGTAGTTCTATCATTTCTCAAATATTCGTATGTGCTATTTCCCAAATAAACTGAAATACAGAAAATCAATTTCTAGCAAATCGGAGAAATACAGCATCAAGTAAACAATGTACAGTAAATTTTCATACTTTTGGATAACGCATTTAAAAAATATATCATGCGTATCATTCTAACTATAAGTAAACCTAATGGAATAAAATACATTTTATTCCATTTCTTTGTTGTATATGTTCGACTTGTCCCATTTTTGGTCCAGAATCGTATACAACTTATGTCTTTAAAAATATCTCTTTACTGCATTGTTTTATATGAGTTGTGTGTCAATGCCTGTTTTTAAAGGCATGTTGAAAAAAACATACTACAGTGCATATAGTTTCTAAAATAAACTGAAAAACGCGCAACTCCTCTGTAAACTCATTCTTATAGAGAGATCGATTTCTACAGTGTCAGAAAAAAAATATAGCTTTGAGCATCGAAAGGACATTTTAAATTTTCTGAATTTAACGTAATGCATACAATCAAACGAAGCTCTGGTATCATTCTTACTGTAAAATTTTTAGAAATTCATTTTTGTGCTCATTCAATGCTAATGAAATATGTGCCTGTATTTGTTGTCTCTTGTGTGTGTGTGTGTTTTTTTTTTAATATGAAAGATTCTACATTGTTTTAAAATTCCAAAGTAATCTTAAAAGAGGGATATAGAAGTCTATTTCCAAACGCTATTTATTTTTATTTTATTCAGATAGTAGTTTTGTCATTTTTCAACCATGGTGTGTGCTATTTTCATA
The DNA here is from genome assembly GCA_964019185.1 of Maratus speculifer. Classification (NCBI taxonomy): domain Eukaryota; kingdom Metazoa; phylum Arthropoda; class Arachnida; order Araneae; family Salticidae; genus Maratus; species Maratus speculifer. Next base: position 257,384,899 of record OZ025290.1, read on the forward strand.
ATAAAATGACATACGGGTTTCTTGGTATACCCATTCTAATGGAAAAATCAGTATCTAGAAAATCAAAAAGATACAGTTTCAATAAATAATGTATAATAAAATGTTCTACCTTTGCATAAGGCATTTAAAAAAACAAATCATATGTATCATTCTAACTATAACAGATGTGCAGTTGTAAAATTATAATTATTTAATACATTTGTCTCCAGAAATTAATGTGGTAAATATTCATTGTCGTTGTTGCAAAAAATATTGTAACTCATGATTTTTAGAGAAAAAGAAAATGAGAAACATTTTTACAAACGAAAGAACTGAAATATTTCAGACAAACAATGCAAAATTTTGTCAACATAAGCGAAATCTTAGAGACGCCATTCTAAATGCAAACTATTGCAGAAGTATATGTGAACTACTGTTTTTTTAAAATTATGAATTATGCTTAATATATATTCAATTTCGTGGGTTCAAAACTTGTAATTCTGTTTAAAAAATCATGTTATTCCAATTGTTATGCATTTCTCGTTCTTGTTTTTCAGCGTAATATATTTGTTTATGTACACATTTTTGCTCACTTAAATGTTAAGAAATATATAAATTTAATATAATTCTTTAAGGTCCCCGAAGAAGACAGTAAGTGGTGTATACTCAATTATAAGAACCGTAGAATATCCATTTGTAATAGCAACATAATTAATAAATTAATTCTTTAAAAGGCGGTGTTTGCAGAAAAAGGATATCTAATGTTAAGTATACTAGAACTAACTATAAGAGCCATAGAATATTCATTTGTAATAGCAACATAATTCACAAATTAACTCTTTAAAAGGCGGTGTTTACAGAAAAAGGATATCTAATTTTAAGTATACTACTAGAACCAATAGTATATTATTAAAATATTCATTTTAACTCCTTAACACTAGAACGTCGGAAAATTTAAAGCAACTTTTATAAAATACATTTAAAACCAGAAAAATAATTTGAAATAATTTAGTTTATCTGTTGAGCTCATATCATTGCAACTTATATGTAACGTTTTTCTTGAAGATTTTTCTGATTCGAATCGACCAATAGTCCAGTGATCGGTGTTAGTTTGACATTTTCTCGGCGTTCTAGTGTAAAGCAGCAAGCAAAAATGTCTCTGTTAAATTAAATTCTCACCAGAAAAGTAAAAAAAAAATTAAATAAGAAAAGGCAATTTTTGAACGACTTGTCGCAAAAGTGGAAAACATAAAATTTCTTTAAAAGTTTCTAGTGAGAATCTTCTTTAAATTATAAGGGAAAAATATATCCCACCGCCCCTCAAGGGGTTAAAATATTTAAGTAAAATCAGTTAGTTTTTATTCTCTAATAAATTCATATGTAAATTCTGGTGTCGGTCTGTCATTGATTATTTTACAAACAGAATTAATCCGGACCGAAGAGGGTTAGATAAAATCGACTTATTCAATATTACAACATATAAGATTAATGGCTATTTGTGGCACTTTCCATTGAAAAAAATCTTTTGTAGTGAATATTTTAACAAGAACAAATGCACATTGTTCTTTCTGATCTTTTCTTATAAAAACAATCGATATTTTCGATTTAATCACGAGTATTCATAAAGCCCAAAATACATTTGACAATAAATTTCAGAATAGATTTAAGATCATCATTAAGTTTTACATTCGAAATTTCAATGAACATTTTTAAATTTGCATATTTCCAATCAACAAAAACCGTTTTTGTAATGTTTATGGTTGCTTGTTTTTCTTGAAGAATAAAATTCCTTCTTCAGATTTTTTTTCCTGCAATAAACAACTCCTGTGTTTGAGAAGAATGACGAAAACGCCCGATTTCTACAGCAACCAACGATCTCGAAAAATGAATCCCCCCCCCCAATATATATATATATATATATATATATATATATATATATATATATATATATATATATATATATACCTATGAAGTGGTTTAGTAAAAATTTCATCTACTATCTTTTATTGCAATAAATAAACTGAAAATAGGACAGATTGCTACATTAGAGATTTTTATTTCAGCATCTGTTTTATAAATGATTTCATTTCAATTTCAGTTTCATTTTCGTTCCAAAAACTGACTTCGCTGTTTGCCATTTTTTTCCTCATTCAGGAATATGTATTTATATATTTAAAATATAGATTATGTGTTTTAGAAAATTCCAGATATTGTTTGTGAATAACGCGTGTCTGTTCAACTAATATATTAGACAATAAAGCAATTCGATTTTTTTCAAAGATATCGTTTATTTCTTCATAAATAAGTTATTGTATGAAAAATGCACTAATACTTCAACGCACTCTCAAACACGTTTGTCATCAGCACGGAGTAAGAAACAGGAGGGGAAACTTAATGCGCATGACTCTTCTAAAATTCAAAGTGAAATTTTGGTCAATAATGAGGGGGCTGCGATATGATGTAGGCTGGTTTTTTAGCAGACGTTCAGTATGATTGTATGCCTAATTTGCATATGTTCGAATTAAAGGATATTTTATTTTATTCGTTTATGTCTCATATTGATATTTCATAAAATAAATTAAGATGGAATAAAAATGCTGTGTTCCTGTATGTAAAACAGGCTATGATAGTCAAAAAAAAAAAAGTCGAAGGGAACAAAAAATTAAGTTCATTCCGTGCTCTATTGAGTGATGTTTTTTAGGCTTTAATATAAAGCTATTTGTTTGTAATTATATTCAAATTCAGAATTTTAAATTAAATTAAAAATTAAATGAAATGAAAATATTTTCAATTAAATTAAAAAATTAAATTAAATTAAATTAAATTAATTAATTTAAATGAAATTAAAAATTAAATTAAATTAAATTATTTTGAATTAAATTCAGCATAGCAGCGCCACCTGTTGAGCGATTTACACCAAATGTTAATCAGCTTTAATTTATATCAAGACTACCTGAGTATAATTTTTTTTATTAAAATCTGTGCATTAGTTCTTGGGATACAGCTGTTGCATAAATCATAAAAAATGCAATATAGCAGCGACACCTATTAAGCAATTTACACTAAAAACTAATCATCATCAATTTATATCAGGGACTACCTAAATATAAAATTTTATTAAAATCCGTGCGTAGTTCTTGAGATACATATTTAGCGTAAACTGTAAAACAATGCAGCATAACAGCGCCACCTGTTGAGCGATTTACACCAAAAACTGATCAGCATCAGATTAAGTAAGAGACAACCCCAATAAAAATTTTTATTGCAATCCGTGCGTAGTTCTTGAGATACAGATATTGCGTAAACCGTAAAACAATGCCGCATAACAGCGCCACCTGTTGAGCGATTTACACCAAAAACTGATCAGCATCAGTTTAAATAAGAGACTACCTAAATATAATTTTTTATTACAATCCGTGCGTAGTTCTTGAGATACAACTGTTGCGTAAACCGTAAAAAATGCAGCATAACAGCGCCACCTGTTCCGCGATTTACACCAAAAACTGATCAGCATCAATGTATATCAGGGACTACCTAAAACAAAATTTTTATTAGAATCCGTGCGCTAGTTCTTGAGATTCATCTGTTGCGTAAATCATAAAAAATGAAGCATAGCAGTGCCACCTGTTGAGCGACTTACGCCAAAAACTAATCAGCAATAATTTATATCAGGGTCTTACCTAAATATCAATTTTTATTAAATTCTGCGAATTTTTTCTTGAGATACAGCACCCACAAAATACCTGTCACAGACAGATATTTTATAAAAGCATGTTTTTTGGAATCGCTGACCCCTAAAACGCGTACAATTCGTCAAAAACCGGAATTCGAAAATTTATACGAATCCAATACTTGCTTCTTGTAGCGATAGAAGAAAAAAAATTGGTGCTCCCTCATCTCCTCGGACGGGTCAACCCCCCCCCCTCCCCTTTCACATGGGCCTGAATGTCCAAATGGAAAAGATGGGGATTTAAAAGCAAAAATTCCTGAATGAGCTAAGAAAATTTTTCATTAATAGATTTATTTTTACTGCACAGTCACAAATAAAAGGTAGAAGCAAAGTTAAAAATAATAATTAATAAAAAAAAACATGTTTAAATTATTTTAAATATGTATTCTGGAGATCCTATAATTTACACATTTTTTTTCCTCCAAATAATTAAAATAAAAATTTGCTTTAATTCTACATGCTTTAATTGCATAAATATCCAAAGTTTTTGATTATTAAAATATTCTAAGGTTATAAAAACTATGCGCGAAATTAAAATTTACTCCAAAATATTTTATTAATACTTAATTTCTAAAAATCATGTCTATTTCTTTGCGATATTCAACTTACTTACAACAGTCATTTTAATCCGCGATATTCAATTTTTTTTAAATGGCCTGCCCTTTGGTTTTTGTCAGAATGGTCTCGTATTTTAAATGGCTTAAAAATGAAAATGAAGCGCCAAATACCTATAAAAAATATGTATGTTGTGAAGAAATCTTCAATTAACCAGATTTTCACTTCTACAAATTTCTAAAAATTCAGATTTTTCGTAAAAATAATTCTAAAAATGACCATTTTTTCCATTGAAAAGCATTGCAGAAGCATCGATCGACAGCCCACATGCAGCGGTATCGCCCCCTATCGTCAAAAAATCCGCATGGCAAAATTTTAACACTACTTTCCCCTTCTGCTTCTTACTCCGTGGTCATCAGCAACATTCTTTTTTTATTTTACTCAGGTATTCATGGCTGCTATAAATAACTGTTATTGTATTGTATTTGTATCGCTATTTCTAAAATTTAAATTTGTACAAATTTCTGTCGCACATGTTGTCAAAAAATATGTAAAATATTTTCTTTCTTTCTTTTTTTTTTAAGTAAGAGATGGAAGCAAGAATTTTTTTTAAAAAAGTCGTCAATGTCAGGCCTAACGATGATGTTTGAGTAGATTATAAAATACTAATGCATGTGCGCTGAACGTCTTTGTAAAGCAAGAGCTGCTATCATCAAAATATTCAAGGTCAAATAACACGAAGTATGACGTCAACATTAATCAACAGACTTCTCATTAACGTTAAGATACACGCTAAAAAATTTAATGGTAATTTTTTTTAGTTTCTGGAATACCTATCATATTTAAAAAAATATAACTATTTAAATTTACTGGTTTCAATTCAGTATCCCTAAATAAAAATTCATCCAGGAGTGGAATGCTGTATTATTGCCTCATCTAGGTGTTTTGTTATTTAGAAATTCTGAGCTGTTACCCGGGGGGTAAGCTTCAATAGTTATTGTTTTATATGAAAATAGATATTCCACAAATAAAATAAAATAAAATCGCTATTTAAAAATTTCCGTTGTGAATTCCAACACTACTGAAAATTCGTTAGAATATTGATGATGTCACACTTTATGTCTCTTACCTTGATTATTTCGATGGCAGCGTAAGATAAGCAGAGTACAAGAAATTTTCAAATCCTTTTTTATTTTATTTTATTGCATTTTAATTGCTGTTCAAGGGAGTGAATGTTTATATGAATAATGGCATAAACACAATAACCATTTTTTTAAAAGAAAGATAAGGAACTATTCTGAATAGTTTAAGCGTTATGAAGAACATTTTAAAATGTCTTATTCACGTTCCGTATCATTTAAAATTCCTAACATTTTTTATGCTCTTTGGTTTAACCCTTTCCGGCGCAGTGTTGCCGGTCTGGACACACCTAATTTTAATTCCAAACTTGCAACTGGCACCAATAATATTTTTAAAAAATCTCGCTTTTACAATAAAAGCTTAAATAAAGGAGTTCTTGATCTCTTAAAAAGTCGTTTGTAAATTCCGGTGTCGTTAATAATTTCTCATTTTATTAACAGAATTTGTCCGCGCCGGAAAGGGTTAAGGGGGCTCAGGGGAGCAACTTTCTGATATTTTAAAGGTATGTTTGTAGTCTTATAAAATTATAAAATGAAGTACTCCAATGTAATATAATAAGAAATATAGCAAAATTTATGTAACACAATTTTCGAAAAAAAAAATCATTTGTTATATCACCAACACCAAGATATCAACGTTGAATTGACATAAGAACCTAACTCTTGCTTTAAAATGATTCGGGAACTTTACTCTATAGAATGAATTGAGGGTATAACTATCACTCAAAAATAACATCATTAAAAAAACTCTCAAATTTAAAAATTTAAAACCACCTAAAAAATACAACTTTTTTTTCATTAAAAATACACAAAATATTAAACTATATTAATTCATTCTATAGCTAATGATGCTATATGCATGCAAAAAAAAATTAAGCCATTCCATCAAATAGTTTTTTTTAAAACTTGGTGTTAGTCGTCAAAAATCAAGTTTTGAGAAAACGCGACTTAAAGTTGAAATTATATGGGTGCGTCTATGAAAGTGTTGATACATAAATGCTTATAACTCCGTTAAAAAAGCAAATATTTTTATGCAGTTTTTTGCATTGAGTTCAGAATTAATTGAATAATACAACTAGATCATAAAAAAATCGATTTTTTGAAAATTTTCAACCCTTGAGCCCCCTTAATAATACAAACGAAAAAGTGCTTTTTAGCACTTTCCAACAAAGTTGAAAAGTGCTTATGCATTCGGTTTGTCTGTCCGTCTGTCCGTCTGGTCGCGCTCTAACTCCCATAAATATACTCGGATTGCTATGAAATTTTTATACGTTATTGAGGTTTACCCTAGTACGAACCCTATTGAAAATGAAGTATCTACCAAGATTAGTTTATCTACAGAGAGAATCAAAAGTTTCCCATTACATTACGGCCTATGGGGAAAAATCGTTAATATACTCGGATTGCCATGAAACTTTAGGACGTTATTGACGTTTACCCTAGAACAAATCCTATTTAAAATGAAGTTTCTACCATGATTAATTTATCTACAGGGCGAATCAAAAGTTTCCCATTACATTACGGCCTATGGGGAAAAATCGTTAATATACTCGAATTGCCATGAAACTTTAGGACGTTATTGACGTTTACCCTAGAACAAATCCTATTTAAAATGAAGTTTCTACCATGATTAGTTTATCTACAGAGAGAATCAAAATTTTTCATTACATTACGGCCTATGGGGAAAAATGGTTTCAAAGAAATATTAAAGATGTTATACCTTGTCAAACATATTAAAATATGCATTCTATAAAATATAAGGTGAAAATGTAGCTATTATTCATTAACAGGGCCACACAAAAGAATCCCATTAGATAATGGTAAAAGGGGGAATTGTGTGTGACATATTTTAAATATATTAAGCTTTTTCATGTATAATAAAATTGATATAAGTCATTGAAGCTTAATATAAATTATACGCTACTGTCTTGCATAATATGAAGTACATAGCATTTACAGGGCCATACAAAAGATTTCAAATAATATATTCTTTCCAAAGTACCGTACTTTCTATTTATTTACTTTTAATTGTACATCCTAACTTTTTACTTTTCTACCATTGCTTGAGTGTATCTGGATGGGATACCCCATCCAGATATTTCTATATTTTGATTTATTAATCTTTGTTTTGGCGCAGCATGTCCCTGAAGGGATTTTGTGCCATTAAACCCTATACAACCAACCAACCAACCAACCAACCAAAGTACCGTATATGTGTCCGATGATGGCTGATGGAGGGATGAAATGCATTTTATTTATGATATTCGCGTTTATATTTGGCTAAATATATGCACATTATATGGTATGTATAAATGTTATAGTTGATATACAGGGCTACCCAAAAGAGCTTACCACCGTTACTGAATATGAGCGTAAATTATTTAAACGTGGTTCTTAAATAAGCTATGCATTTTTACGCTGAGCTTCACTCAATTTACTGAGAAATGTTTGCAGAATATAGATAAAAGGATACACAGAGACACTCAAAAAATTCGGTACATGGACGCCTATGAATGATGATTTATGAGAATGTGATTTCAGTTGTTTTAAAAGTGTTTTATTTTACAATAAATTTTAGCCTAATGCTGACGTGTAATAAAGGTACAATGTAAACTACAGGGCTGAACAAAAGTATCCAAGTATGTTTCCATCTAATAGTATGAATGCTGAAAAAGAAATTTCAAGCTACTGGGTATTTTCTTGCTGAGCTAAATTTTCCCATTATATCAATTGACATATGAAATGCAGGGCTGTTCTAATGTACTGGAATACATATTTGGGTATATTTGGCTATACACTATTATTTCCCTAAATAACAAAGTTTTGTTAAAGACTTCATTAAGTGTTGGAAAGTGCTTCATAATCTATGCTTAACGCATGATTTTTCTTACTTGTTTTAAACTAAATATAAGTTGAAATGTAAATAGCAGTTAAATGCAGAAAAATGATGCAAAAATGATGAAATTTTTATAAAATTTAGAAATGAACTTACCTTCTTATTAAAATTTTAAAAATTCTATGTGCAATTTTATTTGTAAATGTAAACTAAGTTGGCATAAAAAAAATTCGAGGATTTTAATTGAAATCGGGGCATTTTGAAAAGTTCGTCATAATGTTAAAAACATTTAAGAAAATTCCTTAATTTTCTACATTTTTAAAATAATTCCTTATGTGATAAATATATAGCATAATTGAAATAATGTGCCTTTGAATATTATTTAAAGAGAAATTTAAAATATTTTTTTTTTTTAAAGCGTTTAAAGGTCTCTTGTCCATTTAAAGATGATGATGAGATGGTGTCAGAGTATATTTTAAATTTTGCTTGTGTACGTTTTTGAAATATTCCTATTTCAAAAACAGCAAAACTGAAACACATCCTTCAAAACTCTAAAACAAAGAACAGAAAGTCATTATGTACAAGAAAATACTAATAAACTGATAAGGGTTATCTAATCACAATGAATACTATTGACGCACTTAATGAACAATAATTCTATTAATCTACTTATGTATATAAAGATAATTGAGATGCTTAAGTGCACTCGTTATGTAAAGGAATATGATAGGATTTAAAAAAAGAAAGAGACTTGGAAATAATAAGTGGAGGATGTAGCTTAGTCGATATTCTTTGTAATTCAAAAAACTAAAATTTATTTAGTAGAAAAAAATAAAGATAAAAAGTATGCATTTTTTATCCCCATTATGAAAATGCAATTCGCAGAAATTCTGTAAAAATAAAAGGAAACGTCTATTGTATGAAAAAGATAAAATAATAGATTCGTAATACAAGAATGTTTTCCTTAGGAATAAATAGCTGAAAAATAAAAAAAAGTTCATCAAAAGATTCCATTAAAAAACATGCAATTTTTTTAACCTGGACTTGTAGAATAAATGCATAGATTAAAAATAATATGTACAGTAATTAAAGAAATCAGATAATAAACTTAGTATGCTAAAAAACATCTGTTAATCATGTGACTGAAGGTTAATCAGTTGGGCTTTTAATAGCAATGTGTTAATTTTAGAAACCATTTGATTGATGTTATGTGTAATAATATGTCCTTCTTTAGCAGAATATGCTTTACTTGTCAAATTGTTTTGGCGGCTCAAACAATACAACGCGTCAACCACTTCTTTGTGCTTTTAGAACGCACTAAAAAATGCGTAAAGTTAAGGTGGCGGCAAAGTTATGATTAAATTTTCACATAACATGTTAATCCATTTTCAAATTTCCAGGACACACCTCCATGTATGAAAAAACTTCCAAGGCGCACCCCCATCCATATTCAGACTTCCGCGGCACGACTCCATACATACTTAAACTTTCGTGGCACACTCCATCCTAACCTTAAATACGCGGCACACTAGAGTTCCAGTACTTTAAAAGCATACGAAAGGAATGTAACATTTAAATATTTTATATTAATTTTTTGCGACGGGAACGTTTTACGAAATTTTTATTGAATTGTCACTGGTTTTAAAAAACAGAAATTTCTGCCTTATTAAATCAAGAAAATGTTCCGATTAAATAACACAAATTTTACAGTAAAAGTTTACTGGTGGAGACAAACATGGATTCTTAAGATTTTTCGCCGCACGTATATACATGTAACTCGTCCCAAGGGGTTAACCCAAGCAAAACCTTATAATTCTATGATAATTTTTCGATTTTCTTCTGTTAGATTTCCCTACCGTGGATTTGAGTATTTGAAAGCAATCTTTTATGGATCTTTCTTTCAAAACGCTATGTTTTTATTTCCTTTTCACGGAAACTTTTCGTATCATTTTTCAATTGTGTTTGTATGCAACTTCCAAAATAAACTGATAAACGCGCAGTTCCTCGGTAAACTCATTTTTTACGGAAAAATCGATTTCTACAGTGTCAATATATATCTTCGAGCATCAATAGGACATTTTAAAATTATAAAATTTATTATAATTCACATAGTCGAACAAAGCACAGGTATTATTCTTACCGTAAACTTTTTGGATTTTTTTTTTTTTGTGTGTGTGTGTGTGCTTAATCAATACTAATAAAATATGCGTCGGCTTAGTTTGTTATGTGATTTTTTTTAAATTCGAAAGATTCTACATTGTTTTGAAATTCAAAAGCAATCTTAAAAGAGGGATACATAAGCGCTATCTATTTTTATTTTATTCAGATAGTAGTTCTATCATTTTTCAACCATGCGTGTGTGATTTTTCTTAAATAAACTAACATACGGGTTTCTTAGTATACTCATACTGATGGAAAAATCAATTTCTAGCAAATCAGAAAAATACAACTTCAAGCAAACAATGTACAATAAAATTTTCTACTTTTTCATAGCACATTTAAAGAAGTATAATCATGCGTATCATTCTAACTCTAAAATACATTTTATTCCATTTCTTTATTGCATATGTTCGACTTGACCCATTTTTAGTCCTCGGTCGTATACAAACCATGTCCTTAAAAATTGTTTCTTTATTGCATTCTTTCATTTAAGTTCTATGACAATGCTTGCCATTTAAAGGCATGTTGAGAAAAATGCTTTAAAATATTTTTCTACATTATTTAACCACTTAATTGATTCTTTTTTTTTTCATACAATTAATTAAAAATATGGGATAAATACTATTTTTAGATAAAATATACGAAACATTTAGTTTAAACATTTCTACCTTAAATAGTATGATATTGTAATTAAAAAAATTAGTGGTGTCAAAAATCTTTAAGTGATGAATCAAATAAACTCTTCTTGCCGTACGCCATACGGGTGAATCAGCCAAATGGTTAATGTATCGGAATTCGAAAAATAAAGTTATTGTTTTATTTATGGAGGAATATTTTCAAAAATTATTTACAATTTGTTTTGATAGCAAATTAATGTCTTTATTTGACAGTGGTTATAAGTTCAAAAATATATTTGGATCAGTTGAATACAATTGTGAATACTTCATGGAAATAGACAATAAATATTTGAGATCGTACACGACCCTGCAGCAAAATCCAAAATACTGACCATGAATCACAAAAATGTTGAATGTACATTAAAGGCGTGTCAAATAAAAAAATAAAGAATTTTTTTTTTTTTTTTTTTTTTTTTTTTTACTTTCTTCTATCTTCAATAGAAGAAAGTATTTTAACCCGACATGCTCATTCGTATACACATTATGTACGATTTTTACTTTGGCAGCAATAAATTCAAATAGAAAATGTCAGGGTATTTAATCATTGACATCTGCCAAACATTCTGCGATCAAATAATCAAACAAGATAACTTTTCGAAAAATAGTGGTGAGAATATTAAAGAACGTGCAGCCTTGAATATATTATATCCAGCGTGTGTAATACCGGGTTATATATATATTTATAAATATACAGGGTGTCCGAAAAGTCTGGAAACGGTCGAATTACTCGAGAAATATATATCAGATTGAAAAACAAAAATATACGTATAAAATATTTTAAAAAAAACTACCCAGTGATACTAAATTTGACCAACGCAATCGACTCCCTGGGGCTCAAAGGGGGTCAAACATTGAAATCTTAAATTATAACCCCCATTTTTTATTGCAGATTCGTAATCCACAGACAAAAATACGTAACTTTTATATTTAATGTTTATTTGTGTATTTTATCTTATATTTTTCTATAGAAATAGTTAAAGAAAAAAAACATCCTTATCAGTCGTATTAGATGATTTTTTAAAAAACAGCAGAATCCATTGAAACGCATAATATACACACATCCCGCCCCCAAATAAAGACGATTATCAATTTTCAATTCAGGAGGGGCAGTGCTATTTATACGTTATAAGTTCGAAATACGCAAGTTTTTAGTTAGAAACGTTTGCCAAGATAAAATAAAAATCGGAATAGAGAACTAATATAATATATTTCAATGATTTTTGTTGAGAAAATTACATAAAATACTATAGCACCATCGAAATAATCGCCATTCACTGTTTTCGAAAAACGGTATTCCTGCAAAAAACGGGGAAATTGACGTCAAAAGTTCTGGCCAATCAGGCTTCCAGAAAGCGGAAGATGGTTGGGAAAACCGAAATATGTACCTGTCAAATATGCCCGATTACACCGTGATCAAGGAGGATTTGAAATAAACATTAAATTCAAAAGTTACGTATTTTTGTCTGTAGATTATGAATCTGCAATAAAAAATGGGGGTTATAATTTAAGATTTCAAAGTTGGACCCCCTTTGACACCCAGGGGGTCGGTTGCGTTGGTCAAATTTAGTATCACTGAGTAGCTTATTTAAAAATATTTAATACGTATATATATATTTTTACAATCTGATGTATATTTCTCGAGTTATTCGACCGTTTTCGGACGCCCTGTATATTATTTTGACACATTTTTTCTTTCTTTAAAAAAAATCCGACATTTTATGTAAGATTTTTAAACAAAATATCTGTCTGTCGGTGTGTCTCTCTATGTGTGCGTACCGCCACTGTACCACGGAAAATCCTATGAGTGTATTAATAGAATTAGAAAGAAAAATGGGTTTGTTTTTAGATATGGTTTTGGATATGTTTTTGGATATGTTTTTGGACCATCCTTGAATTTCGAAGTATCCCACAGAAGAAAAGCACTGCGACAGCGATTTTTGAGCCATTTTCATTTATTTTACCATTATTTATTTATGCAGTTATACAAAAAATGGAACGAAATTGCATATTTATATTTTTGGATCTAGCAAGAAGCTTCTCCTTGTACTTGGAAACATTTCACCAGAAGGGAACGCTCTAATGACGATTTTTCTAGAATTTCCTGGATTTCTCTTATTTCGATTGCATATCGTGGAATGCGCAACTTACTAAGTGGGCTTTCCGCAAACAACGATATACAACACAATAATGAACACAATACTGATTTTAATTAATATTATAATCGAGTCTAACTCATTTTTTCTTCGATTAATTGACTCAATCGGAAATTTAAGATGAAAATCAAAGTTGATTAAATGAATTGAACTAAAAATAATGAAGTAATGACATTGAAAAAACCTTTTTGAAATATTAAGATGTACGAGATAGAAGAAACTTTCGAGATTGGCACATTCAATTAATTTTAATTTCTTTAGACATTGAACTAAAATGGATTAACGTTAAAACTTAAGAAAATTCATTCTTGGCATTTAGTTAAAGCAGTGTGAACGTTATTTAAGATATTCTTATATAAATTCAAATGCAAAGTAATTTTCTATTTTAATACACTGTATATTTTTCGTTTTGAGATAATGTGTCCTTCATATCATATTTTAACTTTATGCGTATATAATTTTTTTAAAGAGGAATGTATGACACTATTTCCATATAGTCATTTGTATGTATAAATCGGTCTTTAGAATAAGAAAAAAAAGTAGCTTTATGCGATCATAGAGTATAGTAAAACTTCTTTGTTTACATAACACATTTAATCAAATATAGCACATATATTATTCCTACTATGAATTTTTTTGCTTTCATTTTTTTGCACCCCTAAAATTGGTGCTGATTAAAATATAATACTATATTCATATAATGGCATGTCTAGTTCAAACCCGCGAAATTTAGCATTATGTAAGTAGATGTTTTCTATAAGAACATACTAGTAATGAAGAATTTCCTGATCTGTAAATCCCAAAATTCGTACAAACCTTGGACACCGTTCTTATTGCCAAATCGGGTTGGTACGGAGGCGTAAAGGCATATATGACGAGGAAGGTGAAGAAGAAGACATATGTAATGAATAAAAAGTATTTTTCTAGGAAATCCATGTCAGTAAATTGTAAATACTTGCCTTTGTCGAAAGCAGAATTGTTTTTTGAAAAACATTTTACGAATATTAGATTTTTGACACAGTTTGTAACTAGCAAAAGCCGTGCTTTGTTTGGATTCGCGAAGCATTATTTCCTAAGATAAATATTTGATAGTAACATTATTTTTTTTATATTATTTTTGCATCTTTATTAAGCAAAAACGTTATCTCATGTTTTGGCGGATTAAAATTTTAGAAATGTAAATTCAGCCAAATAACTAAGAATTTCCTCGAGATTTTTTATTTATGATATAAGGCTGGTATAAATAAGAATATTTTCGAAGCAGAATTTTACAAAATACTTTTTTTTTTTTTTTTTAAATTTTTATCTAAAATTTTTATTTATTTTTGGCTGATTAATGAAAAAAATATATTTTTTAATATATTAACCATAATTCTATTTATAATTACTAACCCCATGGTTTATTTTCCTTCTTAAAATAAAAAGATACTGGTTCAATTTTTTATTTGCAAACGATTTTGGCGGAATAATGAAACTATATTTTATTTAATTAATTAGTCATGATTCTATCTATAATTACTAACCCCATGCTTTATTTTCATTCTGAAAATAAAAAGATACGCGTTCAATTTTTTATTTGCAAAAATTGCGTTCATAATAGAAAAATATGTAGAATAAATTAATTATTAAAATAATATTTTTAAATGTTATTCTGTAAAAAAAATAACATTCTGCAAATCTACATATCATAATTTATTCTTGTGTTTAATTTTAAGTCAAAATACTGAATAGATTTTTTATAAAGTGTACGACAAATTGTAACTTGAGTGGCCTAGTAGAAAATTCGCTCATCCTAATAATCGACGACCGAAAGATTTCAAAGGTTGCAGATGATGTAAGGCTATGAGCCAATGTATCAGGCTAATATGATTTCAACAAACACAGTTCTACGATTGCGCCTGCGCCCAAGGCTTAGAGAACTGTGATATATATCACAATGACATACATCTCAAAAAAAGGCTTTCGAGAATGTTTTCAGCAGCTTTCAGCACTTTAAACAGGGTTTAACAGGGTATATTTTGTATATAATATGATTTTCAACTATTCAATGTTGTACAGTAAATTGACATTCTCAAATGAGATAATATTACTATATTTGAAGACTTTTGTATTTAATGAAATTGTTCTAACATTTATAGAAAAATTTAACCCCATGTGACGAGCGACGAGTATAGTGCCTCAAAAAGGTTTAAGTATCCTTGTTTATCGCCACCAGTAAAACGTTATTGTAAAATTTACTTTTTAGGTGCGTTCGTAATTATGTAACTACGTAGCACCTATTGTTGTCTCTCAGTCCGTCCGTCTGTCCGTCTGTCCGCATATAACAACGCAAAAACTACCCAACCGAATCGTTTGAAATTTAAAATACATAATTATAACATAATTTTGTCGAGTCATTTCAAATTTTATGAAAATCGGATGGATAGATCAATTACAGGGACATTCAAAAGGATTCCGTTACATTACGGTCAATAGGGAAAAAAGTTTCAAATGCATTTTAATGACGTTACACTCATTCGAACATAATAGAATTGGCATGAATCTATGAAATATATACTAAAATATGCATTTTGTACAATCTGTGATACAAAGAATTTTTATTATTAAATTACAGGGCCACACAAAAGTATTCCACTATATAATGCTATACGGGGAAACATGGTTTGGTACGTGTTTTAATTATATTCAAATACTTCACATTTTATGAATAAGATATACGTTGCTGAGGTGTAATAAAAATTACTTCCTGCATATTTACAGAAACCTAAAGATTTCGACTACTATACTGTATCCGGAGTACGCTCTACTATATCAGCAAGATCTGAATATTTTTAAAACTTCGTTATCGTACGAACGCACCTCATTTGCTACGTTCACGTGCAATTTCCAACTTGTTTTAATTGGAGTATTTTCTCGATTTAAAAAGGCACAAATTTCTGCTTTTAAAAACCAGCGACAAAACGTAAAAAAAAAATACTATCTGCTAGTATTTAGTGAAATACATTAAATGAGTAGTATTATTGATATTTATATGAATCAACAGTTGAAAAATTCATAGTTTCGGTTTATAAATACAGGGAGATATGAGTGAGAAATTAAGGAAATGTACACTTAAAAGGAACGTAGCAAAAGCTCTTGCCAAGATTTTTTTTTTTTTTTTTTTTTTTTTTTTTTTTTTGTAAAATATGAGTTGATTTAAAAGAGGTTAAGCAGGTTTGTACATGGTAAAATGTTTTTGATGAATCCTTAACCCATTAACGCCCAGCGTCCTCTTTTGAGGACTGTTACAATAAAAGCAAGAAAGCGGTTTTCCCACCAGTAAAGAGGAAGATAAATATAAACCTTCTTTCACGAATAGAATCCTCGATAAATTTAGATAAAAGTTAATTTGATTTTAAAAGTGGTGGGAAATACAAAATTTAAATTTTAGCGAAGAAAATAATTCGGGCGTTAATGGGTTAATTAGAAGTTTTCATATTCCTAGTTTGAACTTCTTTCAGATCATTTCTTTAAAAAATTCTAATTCGAAACATGTTTAGTCTGAGTTTTATTGTCCCACATTTTAAGGGGAAATAAGGTGAGTCAATAGCAAAGAGATCAAATTGCGAAACTACAAATACCACTTTTGAGGATTTGCGAAATAAGTTCCAGAGACTGCAACCGTGCTACTTCCATTAATGACAAACACTGCCTAGAACAACAGTGTTTTCTTGAGTGACGAGACATTACGTGAAACACCAGGTTGAGTAAACTTACACATATAACAATAGTGCAAACACTTTTAAAAAATACTGGTATCAGTTATTAATCAGGATAATTTGATCCATGGATGAACTATTACCAAAATACATTTTTATCACCCCTTGAATGGCATTGGAATACAACATATCCCATTTAACTTAAAGCAAAATTAGAATAGAATCTTTTTTAAAATGTTTAATTATATGATTATGGCGTAGAGAAAAAGAAGCTGTTGCATCACATTTAGCCTAATGATAGGGAAGGGGAAAAATGCGGAATTCGGAATTAATTAGGAAAAAGATGGAATTTATTTTAATCCATTTAGTTTAAGTCTAGAATGACTATACTAAATTGTCCCTTACGTAGCAGGTGAGAGTTAGAAAAAAAATGTGCATATTTATGGTCGAAAAACAGGATTTTTTTAAAATATTAAAACTCTATTTCGAAATCACTAACGCTTTTAAAAACATTGTCAGTACAAATGCTTTAGAGCTTAAAATTCTGAATAAAATGGGTGCCCACATTTAATACTTTTGTTGAATATTAAAGTCACAATTGTACTCAAATTTTTAGCCCCGTGGTCAGAAGGTTGAACTCAGAATTAATTAAGGGAAACATGGAAATTGTTTTAATCGCTTTAGTTTAGGTCTCAAATAAATATTTGTTTTCCTCCTTGTACTAGGTGGGCGTTAGGAAATATGCACATATTTAAAGTCGAAAAACACTTATTTTTAAATTTTTCTTAATAGTAACTCAAATTGCGACCTTTTTGATGAATAAAAATAATTATGTGAGTATTCATTTTATTCAAAATTTTAAGCTCTACAAAACTTGTGGCAATTTTTTGATATAGGTAGCTTTTTTGAGATATTGTTACATAATCTGGTCTCTCCTATCTTCAAGCTCTTGATTGGCAATTAAAGCAAAATTTTGAAATAAAATTCCAACCATAAATTTGATCAAAATTATTAATGTGGGTGCTCACTTTATTCAGAATTTTAAGCTCTAGAACATTTGCACTGACAATTTTTTTATAGTGTTAGCTATATTGAGATATTGTTAGTAAAATTTAAAAAAAAACACATTTCTCGATCTTAAATATGTACATATTTCCTTATGCTCACCAAGTACGAAGGGGAAACTTACTACTTAGAATTCAGTATTTTTAAACAAAAATTCAGCCAGGAAATTCAGCCAGGAGATTCAGCCATGAAACATTGTTGTCACATCTGATTTTTTTTATTCAGAAATTCTGAATTCTTACCACTAAGTTTGAATAGTTACTATTTTTTGTAAGATGACAGATATTCTAAAAGTAAAATAAATTAAAATTGCTATTCCAAATTATCGGTGTGAATTCCAACACTACTAAAAAGTTGGTCAATTAGTATGACATCGCATTTGTGTCTCCGGCCGTGAGTATTTCGAAGACATTGCAAGAGCTGCAGGGCACAAGAGACTTTCAAATTTTTAATTTTTTAATTGCTCTTTAAATGCTATTCAAGTACACACTATAAATTATGGCATCTGCATATTTCAAGAGTTATGAAGAACTTTTTAAAATGCCATACGCGCATTCCTTATCACTTAAAATCCCACATATTTTCTATGCCACTTTAGTTTAATAATACAAATAAAATTGTGCATTTTTTAAAAAATTAAATGGAATAGGTATTGTTAATAGTACTTAAATGCAGAAACATGATGCAAAAATAATGACAATTTTATACAATTTAGAAATTATCTTGCTTTTATATTCAAATGCATAAAATTCAACGCACAGTTTTAACTGTAGATATAAACCTCAGTGGCATAAAAAAAATTTGGGGATTTTAATTGAAATGGAAAGCGCATGAGGCATTTAAAAAAGATTTTCATAATAAATAAAATGTTAAACAAAATTCTTTAGTTTTCTCCAGTTTTTTTATTTCTTGTGTAATAAATATATGGCATAACTGACATAATGTGTCCGTGGATATTATTTAAAGAGCTATTTAAAATAAATAAATAAAAAATGTAGTTGAAAGTCCCTTTGTTCCTATAAAGATGATGATGATGAGACAGTGTCAAAATACATTTTAATATTTACTCGTGTATATTTTTCAAATATTCCTACTTTAAAAACTGAAAAAATAAAACATGTTCTTCTAAACTCTAAAACACATAACAGGCTGTCATTATGTACAAGAAAATACTAGTAAACTGATAAGGGTTATCTAATCACAATGAATACTAATGATGTACTCAATGAGCAACAATTCAATTAATGTACTTAAGCATGCAAAAAGAATATGGTAGGATATATAAAAGAAAGAAAGAGACTTGAAAATAGTAGGTGGAGGCTATAGCTTAGATGATATTCTTTGTAATTCAAAAAACAAAAACAAAAATAGTAGAAAAGGTATAGATTTGCATGCATTTATATAGCATGCATTTTTTATTCCCATTATGAAAGTGCAATCCGCAGAAATGCTGTAAAAATAAAAGAAAACGTCAATTGTATGAAAAAGATAAATAAATAGATTCGTAATGCAAAAAATGTTTTGTTTAGGGATAAATGACTGAAAAATAAAAAAAAGTCCAACTCAAAGATTTAATTAATAAAATTGTGCATTTTTTTAACCTAGACTTGAAGAATAAATACATGCATATAAAAAATGAGTGTAGTAATTAAATAATTCAGATAATAAACGCAGTGTGTTAAAAAAAATCTGTTAATCATGTGACTGGGCTTTTAATAGCAATGTGCTACTTTTAGAAACCATTTAATTGATAGTTATGCGTTATGACTCCTTCTTTAGTAGAACAGGCTTTACTTGTTATTATTATTATTATTATTCTGGTGGATCAAACAATACAACGCGTCAACACCACTTTGTGCTTTTAGAAAGCACTAAAAATGCGTAAAGGTAAAGTGACGGCAAAGTTATGATGAAATTTCCACAGCACATGTGCGACCATATTCAAATTTCCAGGACACCTATATCCATGATAAAATGTCTAAGACACACCACTATCCATGTTCAGACTTCCACGTCACGACTCCATTCATGCTTAAACTTTCGTAGCACATGCTACCTTATCCTTACATACGCGGCACACTTGAGTTCCACTACTTCAAAAGCACACGAAAAGAATGTATCTTTTAAATATTTTATATTAACCTCTTTGCGACGGGAGCCTTTTACGAATTTTGTAATGTTTTTTCACAGGTTTTTAAAAACAGGAATTTTTAGCTTGTTAAATCAAGGAAATGTTCGGATTAAATAAGGCAAATTTTACAGTAAAATTTTACTGGTGGAGATAAACATGGATTCGTAAGCCTTTTTAACGCACGAATGCATGTAGTTCGTCCCCTAGGGGTTACCCCAAGTAAAACATTATAGGTATTACTAGGTTATCCCGTCGACCAAAAAACTATCTCCAAATTATAAGATTAAATGCCAATAATGGACGATTGTGAATGTCACATTCAATGACATTAAATACGATTCATGCGTTTAAAATGCCATAAGGTGATTTTTATTTCAACTTTTTATTAATATTTTAATTAATATTCTACTAATTATTTGTTTTTTCGTTATTTAAAATAAAAATTATGTCAATATGTGTAATTTGCATGTATTAGTTTGGCGATTTGTATAATTTGGCGAAATTGGTCGACGGGATAACAGAGTAGTACCAAATTATAATTCTTTGAAAAAGCTTAGGTTTTTTCCCTTAGAATTCCCTATCATGGAAACAATCTTTTATGGATCTCTGTTTCAAAACGCTATGTATTAATTTCCTTTTTGTATCATTTTTCAATTGTGTTTGCATGCAATTTCCAAAATAAACTGAAAAACGCGCAACTCCTCGATAAGCTCATTTTTATGGAAAAATCGATTTCTACAGTGTCGATATATATATATAAATAGCTACGTGCATCAATAGTGCGATTTAAAATTTCAAAATTTAATATAATCCATAGAGTCAAAGAAAGCACAGGTATTATTCTTTGCTGCAAAATTTTTAGAAGTTTATTTTTTGTGCTTATTCAATGCTATTGAAATATGCGTCTGCATTTTTTGTCTATTATGTGAATCTTATAAAATTCGAAAGATTTTGCATTGTTTTTAAATTCGAAAGCAATCTGAACAGTGGGGAATATAAGTCTATTTCAAAACGCTATCTATTTTATTTTATTCAGAGAGTAGTTCTATCATTTTTCAACTATACGTAAGCGCTATTTACAAAATAATCTGAAATACGGGTTCCTTGGTATACGGGTTCCTTCTTGGCAATTTTACATTCTGATGGAAAAATCTCCTTCTAGTAAATCAGAAAAATACAGCTTTACGTAAACAGCATGTAGTAAAATTGTCTACATTAGCATAACGCATTTAAAGAATTAAATCATGCGTATCATAGCAGTTGTGCAGTTGTAAAATTACAACTTAAGATTACAATTAAGATTACAACTTTCAATTTAAGAAAACCAATCCGTTTTTATTTTCTAATAAATTCATATGTAAATTCTAGTTTCGGTCCACCATTTATCATTTTACAAGCAGAATTAATCTGGTCCGGAATGAATTTAAGACAATATCTATTTATTAAATAATACAGCTTACAAGATTAACGGCTGTTTGTGGAGCTTTCTACGAGGGCAATTCGGAAAGTAACCTCCGTTTATGAATTTTAAAAAAAAACTAATGAAAGGAAACATGTTTTATTACTTACATTTGAAAGACATGTTCTTCAGCTACTTCTCAACACAATTGTTGCATTAATTAAAACAATTATCATAACGGTAAATCAGCTTTGAAATTCCATCGTCACAGACTTCTGCCGCCGGCCTATTCAACTGCGACTATTTTTTAATTCAACTCGCACTACTCTTTCAATCCAAAGAATTTTAACATATTATTTTATTCATTTTGCCAATTCCGAATTGCTCCGGCTGTAATACTCGTAATACTCGACCCACTGTTTTTTAAAACATTTTTGGTAATACATTTATCAGCAAATTATAAAGAAAAGATATGTTAAAATTCTTTGGATTGAAAGAGTGGCGCGAGTTGAATTAAAAAATAGTCGCAGTTGAATAGGCCGGCGGCTGAAGTCTGTGACGATGGAATTTCAAAGCTGATTTACTGTTATGATAATTGTTTTAATTAATACGGCAACTGTGTTGAGAAGTATCTAAAGAACGTGTCTTTCATACGTAAGTAATAAAACATGTTTCCTTTCATTAGTTTTTTTAATTCATAAACGGAGGTTATTTTCCGAATTGTCCTCGTATTAAAAAAATAACTTTTGTAGCGAATGTTTTAGCTAGAATAAATGCGCATTGTTTTTTCTGAACTTTCCTTATAAAAACAATCGATGTTTTCGATTTTATTCACGAATCATTATTCATAAAGCGAAAAATACATTTGACAATAAATTTCAGAATAGATATACATATTATTAGCTTTCACATTCGAAATTTCAATGAGCAATATTAAATTTGCATATTCTCAATCTACAAAAACCGTTTTTTTTTTCAATGTTTATGGCTGCTTGTTTTTCTTGAAAAATAAAATTTCTTCGAATTATATTTTCCTGCGTTAAACAACTCCTGTGTTTGGGAATAATGATAAAAAAGCGCAGTTTCTATAGCAACCAACGATCTCGGAAAATGATCCCTCCTCCTTAAAAATGTATCTAAAAAGTGCTTTAATAAAAATTTCATTTACTATATTGTATTGCAGTAAATAAATTGAAAATAGGACAGATGTTCATATTAAAGATTTTTATTTCAGCATCTGTTTCATAAATTATTCCATTTCAATTTGAATTTCATTTTCTTTCCAAAAATTCACTTCGCTATTTGCCATTTTCTTCCTCATTCAGAAATATGTATTTATATTTTTGAAATATAAACTATGGGTATTAAAAATACTTCAAACATTATTTGTGAACAACGTGTGTCCGTTCTATCCATATATTGGTCAATAAAACAATTCGATTTTTTTCCAAAATTATCGTTAATTTCATAGATTATATATAGGTTATTTAACAAATAAGTTGTTGTATGAAAAAATGTCCTAATATTTCAACACACTCTTAAACACGCTTGCCAGCAACGTTCTTTTTATTTTTCTCAGGTATTCACGGCTGCTACGGGCAGAATCTATTTGTCCCGCTATTTCTAAAAACTATGTTTGAAAATTTTAAATTTTAAGTAGTTGTGGAATCGTTATCATCTGATAAATTAAATGATAAATATTTAAACTTATTTGTGAGAATAAGGTTTTTTTTAATAAAAAATCCCTGTCGGCTTGGTTTATAGGTACTCATTTCAACAACAAAAAATAAAATATGATTAGAGATAAATCCAGTTTAATAATTTTATTTGGCCGCTTTTGAAAATTTTTTAATTTATTTTTATGTAAGATCTGGTTTTTATCAAAATCATCTCAAGCGAAATTCGGCTCAAATGCCCATTTTGACAACATATTTTGAAATATATTCTGACTTTATTATTAAAAAATCGACCAATACGTACATTATATAGTTCCTAAATAACAAAAAACTGTCAATTTAATGCTTTTGAGAGAAAAATCGAATTTGAAAATGGGTCATAAAATAACAAATTTGTTATTTGAATATATCCTCAATTCTTTAATCATGATCAATTTGGGAAATTTTGTACGAAGTGCCCATTTTGACAGCTTTAAAAATACATATATTTAGACTTTATCAAAAAAAACTGACCAATATGGCACATTACACAGTTCCTAAATAACAAAAAACTGTCAATTGAATGCTTTTGAGAGCAAAATTGAATTTGAAAATGAGTCATAAAATAACCAAATTGTTATTTGAATACATCCTCATTTCTTAAATCATGATCGCTTTGGGAAAATTTTGTGCGAAGTGCCCACTTTGACAGCTTTAAAAATATATATATTTAAGCTTTATCAAAAAACTGACCAATACGGCACATTACACACTTCCTGAATAACAAATAACTGTCAATTGAATGCGTTTGAAAGGAAAATTGAGTTTAAAAATCAATCATAAAATAACTAATTTGTTATTTGAATACATCCTCAATTTTTAAATCATGATCGCTTTGGGAAATTTTGTGAGAAGTGCCCATTTTGGCAGCCTTTTTTCAAATATATTTTGCCTTTATCAAAAAACTGGCCAATCCGTCACATTATAAAGTTCCTATATAAGAGGACCTGTAAGTTGGATGCGTTTGAGAACAAAAATGGATTTAAAAATGTGTCAGAAAAAACGCAATATTTGCTATACTTCCTCAATTTTCCAATCACGATCACTTTGGGAAATTTTGTTCAAAATACTCTTTTTGGCAGTGTTTTTTTTTTTTTTTTTTTTTTTTTTTTTGAAAAATATTCTGCCTTTATCAAAAAAACTGGCCAATACGTCACATTATACATTTCCTAAATAGGAGTATCTTCCACTTGGATGCGTTTAAAAATCAAAAGTGAATTTAAAAATGATTGAGAATATAAGCAATTTGGATTTGAGGTTTTTTTCTCCAACTCCTATTTTTGTTTAATTTATTTTTTCTATAAGAATTGGTCCTATGAAAAACTTGTTAGTATAAAAGTTGTAGATATTATTGAGAAGACGTAAAATAAATTTCATTAGATTTGATTGCTTAAGAATTGACTAAGTTATGGATTTTTTCTTTTTCCACCACCCTTTTTCTTTTCGTTTTTAATTTTTTTCATCGGTAAAAGTTGGTCCTATCAAAAACTTGTAAATACAAAATTTTAGATAATTCTGAGAACATTTATAAAAAATTTAATTAGATTTAATATCTAGAAAATTGACGAAATTATGAATTTTTTTCTCCCAAAAACCCTGTTTTTTCTTCCCTTGAGCCTATTTTTAACTTTATCAAAAATCTGTCATGCATAAACTTTTGGCCCATTTTTTTAGAAGTAATATAAACTTTAAACTGATTCGATATCTATTTTAATTTAGAAGTTATCGCGTTTTTTCTGTTTTCACAAAAACCCTCCCTACTTCCACCCCCTTGGTCCGATTTTGCCCATTAACGAACTCGACCGAGATTTTATGCCCCTTGATTTTATGTAAAAGTTTGAAGAGGATCTGAGCATAAGTATGGAAGTTATTGTGTCTAGAAGAAAATGATATACACCGAGATATATATATAAACTTTTTTACTAATGGTAGTTTTGGGGTCTAGGGGTCGTGATCGGTGTGGATATGCAAAATTTTTCAGAAATTCCAACATGGGAGCGATCGCAATAGGTAGTATTTCATACGGAATCTACCTAAAATTAAGGCAGGAGCCGCATAGTGCAGTGTTGACGCATCTAGATGATATTCTTTGTAATAGAAAAACTTAAAAAAATTTATTCCGGGAAAACAAAGATAAAAAGCATGCATTCTTTCTTTGAATTAAGAAAATGCAATCAGCAGAAATACTGTAAAAAAGTAAACATTTATTATATGAAAAAAAAATAATAATAGATTCGAAATTCAAAAATGTTTTCTGAAGGAATAAAAAACTGAATTAAGATAAATCCATCAAAAAAGATTCCTTTAAAAAATGTGCTTTTAAAAATATATATAGGCATGTAGAATAAACGCAAGAATGCAAAAAAATGTGTATAGTAATTAAAGAATTAGGGAACTCAGATGATAAATGTAGCATTTTATAAATATACATATATTCACCATTTTATTTTTGTTTTATGTGTAATGGAAGCCCCAAATTCGTATTATTTTGCTTTTCATGGCTAATATGAAGATGAAACCACCAGTTTTTATTTGGAAATTCTAAATTCTGCCCAGTACGTTTAAATAGTTATCATTGTTTAGATGCTAGATATTTCACAAACGAAATAAAATAAAATTTCTATTCAATTTTTTCCGGCGTGAATTCCAACGCTATTGAGAATTTGGTTGATTACTGATGGCGGCATTCTCCATGTAATCTTACCATGAGTATTTTCGATGACATCGAAAGAACTGCAGGGTACAAGAGACTTTAAAATCTTTTTTAAAAAATTTAATTACACTTTAAATGCTATTCAAGAATGCACTATATGAATAATGGCATGGATACACTAACCATAATTTTTTTGAGAAAAATGTGGAATTATTAATATTTAAGCGTTATAAAGTTCTTTTTTTAAATACCATAAATGCATTCCGTATCATTTAAAACAGGACTCCCAAATGTTCCGCGCCAACACCAACACTTTTTTACAGAGAATTTCATACTATAGGTATCTACAGCATTTGTACTAGAATTTACCTCCAAAAGCGGTTTTAGTGCAATTTGAAAAGAAAAGATTCTAAAATGAAAAATTTTGTCTGAAAATATTAGTGTTCAATTGGCAGACCATTCTGGAGTCTTGTTTAAAATCCCTAACATTTTCCACACCACTTTGGTTTAATAATACAAATGAAACTGAGCATTGTTTTTGTTTTTAAACTAAATATAGTTGGAAAAGTTATTAAATGTTAAAAACGGAAACTAGATGGAAAAATGATGAAAATTTTATAATATTTAGAAATTATCTTACCTTTATATTCAAATTTATAAAATTCTATGTACAGTTTTAACTGTAGATGTAAACCAAATTGGCATAAAGATTTTTTAGTGATTTTAACTGAAATGGAATGCGCATGTGGTGTTTTGAAAAAAATTTCATAATGCTTAAAAAATGCAAGAAAATTCCTTAATTTTCTCTATTTTTTATTTCTTGTGTGATAAATATAGCGTATAATTGATATAATGTACCCGTGGACATTCTTTAAAGAGAATTTTAAAATAAATAATATAAAAAAATACGTTTGAATGTCAATTGTTCCTTTAAAGATAATGATGAGAGGGGTGTCAAAATATATTTTAAAATTTGGTCGTGTATGTTTTTGAAATATTCCCATTTAAAAAAAATGCAAAATTAAAACAAACCCTTTAAAACTCTAAACACAGAAAAGGTAATCATTAAGTACAAGAAAATACTAGTAAACTGATAAGGGTTATCTAATCACAATGAAAACTAATCATGAACTTAATGAACAACGATTCTATTAATGTACTTAAGCATATAAAGATAATTAAGATACTTCAGTGCACTCATTATGTAAAAGAATGTAACAGGATATAAAAGAAAGAAAGAGACTTGAAAATAGTAAGTGGAAGATGTAGCTTAGATGATATTCTTTGTAATACAAAAAGCTTAAAATTATTTAGTGGGGGAAAACAAAGATGAAAAACATACAGTTTTTATTTGCATTAAGAAAATGCAATCAGCAGAAATACTGTAAAAATAAAAGGAAACACTTATTATATGAAAAGGAAAAAAAAGAAATAACAGATTCGAAATAAAAAAAAATGTTTTCTCTAGGATTAAAAAACTCATTTAAAATAAAAAAAATCCATCAAAAAATATTCCTTTATAAAAATTGTACTTTAAAAAAATCTAGACTTGTAGAATAAACGCAAGGATGTAAAAACTATGTAAAGTAATTAAATAATTAAAGGACTCAGACGATAAATGTAGTACATACCGGGTGTCTCAAAAATGACTGATGGATTTTAAAATGCAAAGGGTGACAGCGATTTAAAATTTTTTTGCAGGAGTGTTATGTATAAGGTTTCAGTAATTTTTTATTTTAGTTCGCATTTCAAACAATAGGTGGCGCTGACGGCGATTCAAGGCCAGGTGATCAATGCTGAGTGAAGCGTCAACCTGGCCTTCAATCGCCGTCAGCGCCACCTATTGTTTGATATGCGAACTAAAATAAAAAAAATTACGGTAAAAAAACGTCTGACATTATGCATAATCCTCCTGCAAAAATTTTTTAAATAGCTGTCACCGTTTGCAAGTTATTGAATTTTAAAATCTATCAGTCATTTTTTGGACACCCGGTATATTCTTCCTTTTATTATGATTTTATGTGTGATGGTAGCCCCAAATTCGAATTATTTTGCTTTTTCATGGCTAATAGGGAGATGAAACCACATACTTTATTTCTGATTCCAAAGTATTTGTTGGTCTGGCGATTTTGCTTTGGTTCTACAAATTTCGATTATATCAATTTACTTTTTTTATTAATCCATATTTCAATGTGGTAATTTTGTATTAAATTCAGTAGTTTATATGCTGTTTTACAATTAATGGTTTTATATGTATACATATATACATATATATATATATATATATATATATACCGGGTGCCCCAAAAATGACTGGTGGATTTTAAAATTCATTAACTTGCAAACAGTGATAGCTATTTAAAAAATTTTTGCAGAAGGTTTATGTATTATGTCAGGAGTTTTTTTACCGTAATTTTTTATTTTAGTTCGCATCTCAAACAATAGGTGGCGCTGACGGCGATTGAAGGCCAGGTGATCAGTGCTGAGTGAAGCGTCGACCTGGCCTTCAATCGCCGTCAGCGCCACCTATTGTTAGAGATGCGAGCTAAAATAAAAAATTACGGTAAATAAAACTCCTGACATTATACATAACCGATAAGAAGGGCGGGAGGATTGTACTTTGCGCTTATATATAACTAAATAAATAAATAATGTTCAAAAGCACAAATACTATAAAATAAAAGATGTTAAACGATGTTAAAAGTATACATGTTTCGGGACTTCTTAAGTCCCATCATCAGTGCTAAAAGTGTAAAATATAAAAGAATGTCACATCGCAAAATAAAATAAGTCTTGTAACTGAGCTCGCCCTTAGGCGAACTGACTAGAAAACGTCGCAAAGCGACAGTAAAAATAAGCAGGCACGCGCACCCAGAGGAGACCAATCATACGTCACATCTTACTGGAACGAGTCCAAATCAAAGAGAACAGGAGGGGGGAAGGGGGGTGAAATTACAGGAATGGAAACCAGACATCAGAAAATCTTGGAGTACTGGACATGTCATTCACTAAATTATTAGAATTTTTC
The DNA here is from genome assembly GCA_964019185.1 of Maratus speculifer. Classification (NCBI taxonomy): domain Eukaryota; kingdom Metazoa; phylum Arthropoda; class Arachnida; order Araneae; family Salticidae; genus Maratus; species Maratus speculifer. The sequence goes on from OZ025290.1 coordinate 257,413,817, forward strand.
CATATATGATAAGCTTCCCAAAAGTCTAAATCATGAACAGATGAACAATATTGTATTATTGAGGCTTCGGAAAATTTGAAGTTATGACTATTGGACCAGCAATGGCTGGCGATAGCGGAACGTTTCATATCACAATTTCTAACGTTAGCACTGTGCTCTCCCACACGCTTTTTTAAGGTACGCTTCGTCTGACCGATGTACATTTTATCGCTTTCGCAAGAAATCTTATAAATACCCCAATGTGAAAAAACATCTATTGGATCTTTGAGATTAGAGAATTTAATTTTATTGAAAGGAGTAAAGGTTATTTTAAAATCAAATTTTGACAAAATTTTGGAAATTTGATGACTGATTTTTGGAAAATATGGAAGAGTAGTTAAATTAACATTGCGGTCTGAGTTGAAGTTCGAAGGAGTACGTTTTTTTATTAATTTGTTATGAATGGAATCAACGATTTCAATTGGGAAACCCCGATCAATGGCAATGGATTTGATATGGTTTAATTCTGCTTTAAGTAAACTATCAGAGGAGCAAATATTTAAGGTCCGGTGTACATAAGTGTTAAAGGCAGCTAATTTCTGATTAGGGGGATGAAATGAAAGGCGATGGGGGGGGGGCAAAGATACAGCGAATGGTTTACGATAGACAGTTGTGTGAAAAAGGTTATTTTCGCGGGAAACCAAAACATCCAGGAAAGGTAACTGATTGTTATTCTCAAATTCGTAGGTAAATTGGATATGGTCATCTATTGAGTTCATAACTGTAAGAATATTAGTAAGATCAAGTATATCAGAGTCCAGCAACGCAAAACAGTCATCTACGTAACGGATATAAAATGGAAAAGTAAGTTTTTTGAAAAGTTTTAATTCGAAATAATGCATATAAAAGTCGCTAAGGATAGGACTGAGGGGGGAGCCCATGGATAAACCATCAGTCATTCGATAAAAGTTACCATTGAAAATAAATGTGTTTTGCGAGAGACAAATGCTAGTAAGGTGGATCAGTTCATCAATTTCGAAGTTTGTATAATGAAATTCCCGCAAACGCGATTCAAGACACTTTAGAGCACCTTGAACTGGTACATTGGTAAACAAGGATTTAACATCAAAAGAAACCATTTTAATGTTTTGTGCGCTATTGAAATTACGAAGTTTATTGACAAACTCATAAGAGTTCCTGCAAGTATGAATATTGTTAGAGAGTAGAGGGGAGAAAATAGAGGTAAGATATTTTGCTAATTTATGGGAAGCTGTACCGATGTTAGAAACAATCGGTCTGAATGGAATGCCTTGTTTGTGTACTTTTGGGAGAGTATAAAATCTTGCACAATGTGAAACAGAAGGAATGATAGAAAATTTGGTATTTTTGGAAATAAGGGGGGAGTTTTCAATAGTAGATTTAATAGCTTTTAGTTCTTTTTGAGAAGGATCAGAATTAATCTTTTTGTAGTATTTAATAGATGATGGCCCTTACTCCTTTCAATAAAATTAAATTCTCTAATCTCAAAGATCCAATATGTTTAACGCTTAAAAAGAGTGTCACTAGATGGCGCAAGTAGTTCTGAAATTCTCCTCTGAATAACTAATGAACTATGATTTGAAATCAGTCAGTCGTAAGTGAAAGCTTTGAATATGTTGTACGCGGTTTTTAATCTATTGAAAGTGTAAAATGTTATTGATGTCTGAAGATGGTTTGATTATATTAAATTAGTTTAGTTTTAAATATGCGTGTTTAATTGACTACACTTACACGGAAATAAATCCAGGAATACCCAAGATTGTAATGGAAGAAGTTGCAATTGGGGGGAAAATTTAAACCGTGAATTTGGACTTCAAGTTAAAGGAAAAGGAAATAGTTTGAATTAAAATACTTTGAATTTGAATCAAGATTAATCATTTTTGGTGAACCCGTACGTTATGTGGATATGCATAATTTCATGGAGATTAGGACAAAGTATAATTAAGGTAAGCAAACCTTCATATGAATTGAACTAGAGTTAATAAAGTTTTTTTTTTGCCTGAAAGTAAATTGAAAGGACTTGCATTTTACTAGTTGTTTTAACTGATTGTTTTAAATGTTTGAGAGTGTTTAACTAACTTTAACTATTCAAAGTAAAGGTAGCATTGAAGTAATAGCATATAATTGAACTAGTAATTGACTATTTGATTGAAATATGATATATATTTAATTGAAAGTAAATATTTTGTAAAAATGAATGATATTGACAAAATTAAGAAATTACGTGCAACTGCACGCAGTTTAACCACAAAATTATTATCTAAAGTAGAGACAACTTTGAATGAGGGGGTTGAAATTAATATACCTAGTTTAAGAGTGTTTTTAGAACAGTTAAACAAAAAATGTGAACTTTTAGTAAAGTATGATACTGAAATTGAAGGATTAATTAATAAAGAGGATGAGCTGGAAAGCGAAGTTATTACGGCTCAAGAATATCAAGATAAAATAATAGCCTGTAAATGTTTAATAGAAGAGAAAATTAAAAATAATTCTGCTTGTAATGAAAATGTTAATAAAGAGGGTTCTCATATTTTATCTCCCAAGGCTAATGTTAAACTTCCGAAGTTAAGCATAAATAAATTTTATGGAAACCCGAGTAATTGGCTTGAGTTTTGGAGTCAATTTGAAAATTCTATTGACAAAAATGATAGTTTAACCTTGATAAATAAATTTAGTTATTTGAAATCCCTAACTGGTGGTTTGGCATTTAATGCCATTAGTGGTTTGGCTTTAACAGGAGAAAACTATAAAATTGCAATTGATATTTTAAAAACACGCTTTGGTAGGATAGACCTGACTATTAACTCGCACATGACCAGGTTATTGAGTCTTGAACGTGTGAGGAGTTCCTCGAATGTGGCCGCCCTTAGAAAACTTTATGATGAAATTGAGGTAAATATTAGATCTTTGGAAACACTTAATGTAGTTTCTGGTTCTTATAGTCACCTTCTTTACCCATTATTATTAAAACTGTTACCGGAAGACCTCACATTGGAATTTAGTAGAAGGCAAAATTCAAAGGCTAATTCGAAATTAGAATTTGATATTAGAGAATTAATGGACTTTTTAAAAGTTGAGATTCAGTCCCGAGAACATATTTATTCTTTAAATGAAAGAGGAATTTCAGGTTCAGTTACTCAAAATGGTAAAAGAGATAGAAATAGACGTTTTCAAAATGAAAATTATAAAGGGGGAAATCCACTCACAGGTACATACGCAACGCATGTGAATTTTAATTGTGTATTTTGCGTTTCTAAGGAACATAGTTCAGAGCAGTGTCCTACCAGCGTTGCTCAGAGAAAAATGAATGCTAAAAAGCGTGGACTTTGTTTTAAATGTCTCCGGGGTAAACACGTAGCTAAGGATTGTTGGAGAAAAAATACTTGCAATATATGCAAACAGAGTTGGCATAATACACTTTTATGTGAAAAACGTAATGAAATTATAGATTTAAAAAATTGTCAGGCTAACTCTAATACAGAGAATGAAAACAATGATCCAATGTCTACGACTGTTTCAACGTGTAGTGCAAATAATGTGAATAAAAATTCAACTGTTTTTCTGCAGACTTGCACTGCTTTAATTTCAACAAAATTTAAAAACATATTAATTAGAATCTTAATAGATGGAGGCTCTCACAGATCGTTTATAAGTAAGCGTTTAGCTGAAAAGTTAAATCTTCCCGTTATCGGAGTTGAAAATTTACAAATACATACTTTCGGGGAGGAAAGACCCAATACAGGTGAATACAATTGTGCTAAAGTCAATTTGCTAAATCCGCGCAATCAAAACAAAAAGGCTACTGTTAATGCGTTAGTAGTAAATAAAATTACAGGAGCTAATGTAGTGAATATACCAAGTGGATGGATAAAGTCAAAATTGAAAAGATTATCTCTTTGGTTGTCAGACAACAATAAAATGCCTATAGATATGTTAATCGGTGCGGATAGCTACTGGGAAATAGTAACGGGAAATATTGAACGTTTAAGTAAAAGATTGGTGGCTCTTGACACTATATTTGGAACAACACTACAAGGTCAAGCAACTTCAAATTCTAAGTATAATCCTTATGTTAGTGTAAATAAAGTGATAATTGATGAAAATAAGACAATATTGAGCGATATTAAAGCAATTTGGGAACTCGATTTGTTAGGAATAAAGCAAAGTGAAAATGTAACTAATGAAGCGGAAAATAAAATAATGAAGGAATTTGAGAATAATATAATATATAAAAATAAACGTTATGAAACCAGGTTGCTTTGGAAAATGAAGCCAGAAAATTTGGATTCAAACTATGAAATTGCTAAACAACGTTTAATTGGGTTAAATAGAAGATTTAAGCAAAACATTTGGTTGTTTGAGCAATACGAAGAAATTTTGAAAGAGCAGTTAAATAAAAATATCATTGAGGAATGTAATTTTAAAGTTACTGATAAAAATTGTTATTTTATGCCACATCATCCGGTAATTCGTAATGATAAATCTACTAAAATAAGAATTGTATATGATGCCTCTTCTAAGGGTAAAGATAAATTGTCTTTGAATGACTGTTTATTAAATGGTTTGAATTTGAATCCTAATATATTAGACGTAATTTTGAAATTTAGAGAAAATAAAATTGCATTCACTGCTGACATTGAAAAGGCATTTTTACAGATTGGGATAAGTGAGGTCGATAGGAATTACTTAAGATTTCTGTTTTCTGAAGATTGTACTATAGATGAAAATTTAAGGTGTTTTCGAATGACACGTGTGGGTTTTGGAATTAAACGTTCTCCATACATTCTTGCTTGTGTTATAAAGCATCATATTAAAAAATTTGAAAAAATACATTTTGATGCATTTAAAATGCTTGACACTGCGTTATATGTTGATGATTTATGCTCTGGAAGTAATTTAGTTGAGGATGCTTTTAAACTTTCTACAACTGCGCTGAATATATTGAAAGAGGCTAGTATGAATCTTAGACAATTTGAAACTAATTCAAAAGAGTTAAGAGAATTTTGGAGGAGAGACAATATATTGTTGGGTGATGAGGCCGGCTCAAATAGATTAGCAAAAATATTAGGAATAAACTGGGATACACGTACTGATAGTTTAAGTCTTGATATGAAACCTTTGTTACTGGCATTAAATAATGTTAGTGATACAAAAAGATGCGTGTTAAGTTGTGCCGCAAAGTGCTTCGATCCTGTTGGATTTCTTACTCCCTTTACAATGAGAATTAAATGTCTGTTACAGGGATTATGGATAAAGGGTTTAGACTGGGATGAAATATTTGATAGCGAAATAAAACATAAGTGGAATGAATGGTGTTCCGAAGTAAAACATTTTACTGAATTTTCCAGACCTAAAAATGCTGAAATATCTGAAAACTGTAAGCATCCGATTATACTACCAAAAAATAATCATATTACGAAATTAATTATACAATATTATCATGAAAAATATTTACACGGTGGAGTTCAGTTATTGCAGTCTGTAATAAGACAGAATTATTGGATTATAAATGCCAAATTTGAAATAAAGAAAATTATTTGGAAATGTATAAAATGCTGCAGAGTTAAAGCTAAGACAACATCTCAAATAATGGCTGATTTGCCAGCCAGCAGAGTTGTTCCATGTAGAACATTTTCAAAGGTAGGCGTAGATTATGCAGGCCCATTTCATATAAAGATGAGAAATGGTAGAGGAATTAAACCTATAAAATGTTATGTGTGTGTTTTCGTTTGTATGGCTACGAAAGCTGTTCATTTGGAATTGGTGAGTGATCTTACAAGTGAGGGATTTTTGGCTGCTTTGCAGAGATTTTCTTCTAGAAGAGGGACACCTGGAGAGATAAGTAGTGACTGCGGTACTAATTTTGTTGGTGCTGATAAAATCCTAAGGAAATTTATTTCTATTAAATATAACACCAAACTGCATGATTGGATTTTATCCGAGAAAATACAGTGGAAATTTAATCCTCCGGGAGGTCCTCATCACGGTGGTCTCTGGGAGGCAGCAGTGAAATCTATGAAACAGCATTTGCGAAAAACTGTCTTTAAGCAGCTTTTGACGCACGAAGAATTTTTAACTTTACTTTGTCGAGCGGAAGCATGCCTAAACTCAAGACCAATAACTGCTGTTTCAGATGATCCCAATGACATTAGCGCTTTAACTCCGGGACATTTTTTGATTGGAGCTTCTTTGACTGCTCTGCCAGAGATGGATTTAACAGATAAAAAAATTACTTCGCTAAAAAGATGGCAATTAACTCAACAACTGTTTCAGTCATTATGGAAGCGTTGGTCAACAGAGTACCTGTGTCAACTACAGCAACGATATAAATGGAAAACTCCAAAAAGAGACATTAAGGTAAATGATTTGGTAATTATAAAGGAAGATAACTTATCTCCCCTTCATTGGAAACTCGGAAGAGTAATCGAGGTTTATCCTGGATCCGATGCTAAAATTCGTGTGGTGAAACTGAGATCTGCTAGTGGTGAACTTAAGAGACCTATTACTAAGATTGCGGTGCTACCGATTGAAAATGAAGATTAGTGTTTTATAAGACATTGAACTGTTATTTTATGAACTAATTTTGTTCTTTTAATATTTCAGTTAGGACTTCCATTTGAGAACATTAATTTAATTTAGAAGCTAAAAATTTGTAAGTTATAGGATTGCTGTGGTGGTGAGTTAAACTTTTATTGTTTTAATGTTTAAAGTTAAATATTTAATAATTTGTTTGTAATTATAGTGTTTTTGTTAATTGAATTGTATATGTAATTTATGTAAATCTTTAAATTGTATGAACAGTGTTCATCGGCGGGGAGAATGTTTAACGCTTAAAAAGAGTGTCACTAGATGGCGCAAGTAGTTCTGAAATTCTCCTCTGAATAACTAATGAACTATGATTTGAAATCAGTCAGTCGTAAGTGAAAGCTTTGAATATGTTGTACGCGGTTTTTAATCTATTGAAAGTGTAAAATGTTATTGATGTCTGAAGATGGTTTGATTATATTAAATTAGTTTAGTTTTAAATATGCGTGTTTGATTGACTACACTTACACTGAAATAAATCCAGGAATACCCAAGATTGTAATGGAAGAAGTTGCAATTGGGGGGAAAATTTAAACCGTGAATTTGGACTTCAAGTTAAAGGAAAAGGAAATAGTTTGAATTAAAATACTTTGAATTTGAATCAAGATTAATCACAATAGATGTTTTTTCACATTGGGGTATTTATAAGATTTCTTGCGAATGCGATAAAATGTACATCGGTCAGACGAAGCATACCTTAAAAAAGCGTGTGGGAGAGCACAGTGCTAACGTTAAAAATTGTGATATGAAACGTTCCGCTATCGCCAGCCATTGCTGGTCCAATAGTCATAACTTCAAATTTTCCGAAGCCTCAATAATACAATATTGTTCATCTGTTTATGATTTAGACTTTTGGGAAGCTTATCATATATGGAAAAATTCTAATAATTTAGTGAATGACATGTCCAGTACTCCAAGGTTTTCTGATGTCTGGTTTCCATTCCTGTAATTTCACCCCCCTTCCCCCCTCCTGTTCTCTTTGATTTGGACTCGTTCCAGTAAGATGTGACGTATGATTGGTCTCCTCTGGGTGCGCGTGCCTGCTTATTTTTACTGTCGCTTTGCGACGTTTTCTAGTCAGTTCGCCTAAGGGCGAGCTCAGTTACAAGACTTATTTTATTTTGCGATGTGACATTCTTTTATATTTTACACTTTTAGCACTGATGATGGGACTTAAGAAGTCCCAAAACATGTATGCTTTTAACATCGTTTAACATCTTTTATTTTATAGTATTTGTGCTTTTGAACGTTGTTTATTTATTTAGTTATATTATACATAACCCTCCTGCAATTTTTTTTTTTTTAAATAGCTGTCACCGTTTGCAATTTATTGAATTTTAAAATCCATCTGCCATTTTTGGGACACCCGGTATATAAGTTAATCATATGGCTGAAGGTAATCAGATGGGATTTTAATTGCAATGTGTTACTTTTAGAAACCATTTAATTGAAAGTTATGAGCAATAATGTCACTTTTTTTTAGTAGAGAATGTGTTATTTGCCAAAATATTTTACCTCGAGCAATGCAGCGCATGAAACTCTAGTTGTGTTTTTAGAATGAACTAAAAAATGCGTAAAGTTAATGTAGCGGTACACATAAGTTCATGATCAAAGAGCAGCTAGTGATGGGCGATTTCGATTTTTTAAATCGATTTAATCGATACTACGGCCAACTCGATTTAATCGATACTTTAAAATTTTTAATCGATTTCTCTGAAGGTAATATAATTTTCATTTTCCTTCAAAAGTCGAAGATAAAATAGTCTGATGTGCCAATTCTAAAATTTCAGTGTATTAGTTTCTAAGATAGAAGAATTGAAGAAACCACAGAACCCCCCCCCCTGCAAAATAGCGTTTTTTATTGAGTGATGTACACAAAAAATTGATCAGGATCAATTTTTATCAGGTACCAGCTGAATCTGAATTTTGATGAAAATCCATGAAAGCTCGAGATACAGCTATTGCGAAATCATAAAAAATGCAGCATATCAGCGCCACCTGTAGGACAATTTACACCAAGAACTAAATAACACTAATCTATGTCAGGGATTTACTGAATCTGAATTTTGATGAATATTCGTTCTTGAGATAGTGCTATTGCGTTAATCATGAATAATGCAGTATAGCAGCGTCATCTCTTAAGCGACTTCCACCAAAATTAAATTAGCATCAAATAATATCAAGGAATAATTGAATCTAAATTTTTATGAAAGTCTGTGCATTATTTCTTGAGATAAAGGTAAAATGGAAACAGGGGCGTGCGAAAAGAGAATTGCGCTTGGTTCAAAGTTCCAATTTGGCTCCCCTCCCCTATTAACTTTTTCTTGTTATGGGCTAGAAGTGATGTTAGTAGTAAAAATTTGTCGCTCCCTAAATTTCCGTGCTCGGAACGACCGCCTCCTTTCGCCCCCCCCCCCCCTTTCACATGGCGCTGAGTGGAAATGTGAAAAATTCAGCATAGCAGCGTCATCTGAGAAGCGATGTACATCAAAATGCAAAAAATATCAATTCTTGTCGAGGACTAACTGGATCTGAAATTTGATGAAAATCCGTGCATTCGTTATTCAGATATAGCTGTTGCGCAAATCGCAAAAAATGCAGCATAGCAGCGCCACCTGTTAGGCTATATATGCCAAAAATTAATTAGTTTCACATACTTGCCAACCTCCGGCTTTTTCTAAATAAAGAAAACATACTTTCAACCAGAAACTTTGTTAAATTAAATGTATCTTTTATTAAATGTAGTTGTCATTTGAAGTCCTTTTAATTTCATCAGCTAAAAAAAATTCCGGTTCGAACTATGTTTCTTTGTTTTAAAAAAAAGCCGGAGGTTGGCATGTATGGTTTCAGTTTATATCAAGGTCAAACTAAACCTAAAGTTTTGTGGAATTCCGTACATTTGTTCTTGAGATAGAACGGTCAGAAATCTTTGTCATATCTTGACTCACAGAGTGACAGACACACACACAGACAGATATTTCTTAAAAACTATAAAATCGTGTTAAAGACCTTCTAAAATATATAAATCCATCTAAAACGAGAAGTCGAAATTGTTCACGAATCTAATACTCTATTCTTGTAAAGTTACAAAAAAAGTAAAAATGTAAAATCGATTCTGCCCGTAAGATCGGTTTTTAGATTCGATTTCGATCTTTAGATTCGATGTCGATCTTTAGATTCGATGTCGATCTTTAGATTCGATGTCGATCTTTAGATTCGATTTCGATCTTTAGATTCGATGTCGATTTTTAGATTCGATTTCGATTTTATTTTTTTTTTCTTCTAGGCTAAATCAGTGTTCAATGCAGGAATTTTTCTGCGACTCCTGAGGAAGGCATCATGTTTTACAGCTCTGTAAGAGAGGGGGAATCGCAATTTGTGCATTAAAAAGCATAAAATCTTATAACTTCTGGGGGGGGGGGTATCCCATGCGGGCCACCCTATTAATTCGACACTAGGTTAAATCGTTATATTTTTGTTTAAAAGTCCAGCTATTTGAAGTATTAGTTTATTATGTTTTATTTTTCACGCTCGTCTCTTCTAATTCCCCCCTTCTGCGTCAGTTTTAACTTACAGGCCGTTCGAAATATGCATACAGTTTTTAAAATGTTCAGTTCTCGGTCTGTTTCATTTTAGATCCTTGACAAAAGATAAATAAGGGATCGCCCTTCTGCCCTTTTGGGGTTTATCTGCACCCCACCGGGGGGGCATATTTCTTTGTTTCTACAAAAGAAACAAAAAAAATGTTGAGGGGGGGGCTTGCACCCTCCTTCAATATACACCTTAAAATTTCGCTCATTTAATTCTCTACCATTTTTAACTTAAAAGTTTAAGCTACATGGCACCCCCCCAGAGCTGTAGACCCCTCCCTCACTGTCGATCACTCACCTAATTTTGCTTATTTCTTCACTTCATTTCAATTTTTAAAAGGCTATAACTTTGCTTCTATAAGAGTTACAGTGGGGAGAAATATTCTTAATATAGCTAACCCTTTCTCGCCGTTCTTTTTGCTATTTCAGTTTCCCGGTTTTCCCTATAGAACCTTTTTTTTTGGGGGGGGGGGGCAGACGGGTTTTTTCTCATTTCTTGATACAATATGTCTATTGAAAGCTTATGTTTCATACATTACAAATCTAGCATAAGACATTTTTTCCCAACATTTCAGCTCACGTTAAGGACCCATAATGTGTTAAAATTTTAAATTTTCAAACTTCTTCGAAAACAAAACAAACAACAACAACAACAACAAAAAACCATTGATACATATCAGCGAAACTGGGGTTCGAATCCGCAATATTTTGATTGCACACGTAATCCCTAAGCTTATTGGCCACCGAGTACTCAGCAGGGCTATTATTTCTTTAGATTGTCATCTTTAAATTCGTAAGAGCTTTTGAATGGAATGTCCGATTTGAATAATTCAAAAAGTAATCTACAGATATTGTAACAGGCATTAATACAAAATGATTTATTTGAATAAGGATTAAGGTATTGATAGTATGGTCTAATTTTGGTTGGTGTATTTATTTATCGCATTTTAAAATGTAACAAAGTAGTTATAGTGAGTTAACTACAATAGGTGGACATATGGTATCGCGCTGTTTTTTTTATAGGTATTGATATGTTCTTTAATATTATAGAACCTTTTTTTTTATTCATTTAAAAGTATTTCCTGACGATTCAAAATTATATATCCTAACGATTCAAAAAATACGCACGTAATTGTTCAAGGTTTTACTTCTGTTAGCACTCTCAGAGTGCCACTATTTTTTTTTTCATGTTCGCCCGTCCTAACCCCCCCCCCCCACCTTCCTCACCAATCTTAACTTACAGGATCGTTCCAATTATGACTGCAATTTAAAAAAAAGTCTAATCCTTGTTCTATTATATTATAAATCCATATTTTGAAACCTCAACAAAAGATACATTTGGGCCGGGGCCGCCCTTCTGTCCGTTTGGGATTTACCTTGCCCCCCCCTGGGTGGGGGCATATTTTTTGTTTCTTCCGCACCATCTCATGTAACATATCGTTATAAAGCTTTTATCTCCGTTTTTTTTCTGTTACTACCCCTCTCTTCACCAAGTTACATGCTCTTGTCACTTTTTATAGTTTCAAAGAGTGCATGTTTCCCGCGGACCACACCATGAATTCAACACTAAGTTAAACCCTATATTTTTGTTTAGAAGCTCAGTTATTTGGGTTATTAGTTTATTATTTATTTTTTTCAAGTTCCGTTTTGTCAAGTTCCGTCAAGTTCCGTCAAGTTTGTTTTCCGTTTTAATCCTTCACCACCCCCCCCCCTTCCTTCCTCGCCAATCTTTATTAAATGGGCCGCTCAAAGTATGCATGCAATTTTTAAAATGTCCAATTCTCGTTCTATTTTATTGTAAATCCTCATTTTGAAACTTCGACAAAAGATATATTTGGGCTATGGTCGCCCTTCCGCCAAGAGTGGTGTTTACCTGCCCCCTTGGGTATGGGGCATAGTTTTTGTTCTTCCAAACTATCTCGTATAATATTTGGCTGGCATTAAAAGAATTTTTTTTTTTTTTTTTTTTTTTTTTGTCTATACTCCTTTTTTTTCATCCTAGTTACACGCTCATGGCACTCTTTATCCTCGGTTTAATGCCAAGTTGCTCAGTGTTGTTGTTAGTTGAGTTATGTCTCTCAAATTTTTCAAAGTTTTTGTGTAAGCGACAATCATTTTAAAATTTAAAATTCTGATTATCCGACTCTAAAATATGCAATAGCTTAATTCTATTCCTCCCTGACTGGGGATGGGGGGGGCGATAATTACGGTCCTGCTGATTGTCTAAGTTTTGGAATTAGTAATTTGGATCTTCTCTGTGTGAATCTGAATATCGAAATATCGATTCTAGAACTGAGAAATCGATTCTTATTATGATCGATGTTGTTTTATGCGATATCGATTTTAATCGATTCTCAAAATTTCCAGAATCGCCCATCACTAAGAGCAGCACATGTGGGAGTCTATACTCAAAGCTCCACGACAAATCTATAGGCAGGGGTACAAAAGTCTAACCGCCAGCAGGTAGTTTCACACTAATAGATTTATTTAGTTTTCTTTCATCTAATATTTCATCCTAAATGAATAAATTCTCTATTTAGAATGCCATTAATTTTTGTGGGAAGAAAACTTTTAAATTTTAGTGGTGAAAGACTACTTTCCATGCCTCCATCCATGCTCAAATTTCTACGGCACACCACTATCCATGCTTTAACTTTTGTGGTACATTTCATCTAACCCTTACGTATGCGGCACACGTCAGTTCCAATACTTTAAAAGCATACGGAAGGAATGTATCTTTTTTAATATTTATCAACCCAAGCAAAGCCTTACAGCAATGTCAAAAAGCTTCGACTTTTTTCATTACAACTTGAAAAATTTTGAAACTAATCTTTTATGAATATCTCTTTCAAAACGCCATATTTTTGTCTTTTTTTTTACAGAATTTTTTTTAATCATTTTTCAATTGTATATGCATGCAATTTCCAAAATAAAATGAAAAACGTGCCACTCCTCGGTAAACTCGTTCTTATAGAAAAATCGATTTCTAGAATTTCAGAAAAAAATATAGCTTCGAATATCAGTAGAATATTTCAAATTCTCAAAATTTAATGCAATTCATACAAAGAAATGAAGCATAGGTGTTCTCTAAGTTTTTTCGAAGTTCATTTTCTATGCTTAATCAGAGCTAATGAAATATGTGGATGAGTTTACATATTTTGTCTTTTATGTGAATTTTATAAAATTCAAAAGAATCAACATTGTTTTCAAATTCGAAAGCAAACTTAAAAGCGGAAAATATAAGTCTATTTCAAAACGCTATATATTTTTATTTCATTCAGATAGTAGTTCCATCATTTCTCAACCATACGTGTGTGCTATTTCCTAAATAAACTGACATACAGATTTCTTGGTATACACATTCTGATGGAAAAATCAATTTCTAGCAATTCAGAAAAATAGAGTTTCAAATAAACAATGTATAGTAAATTTTCCTACTTTTGCATAACGCATTTAAAGAAATATATCATACGTATCATTCTAACTATAAAATGTATTTTATTCCATCTCTTTATTGTATATGTTCGACTTGACACAGTTTTGGTCCAGGGTCGTATAAAACCCATGTCTTTAAAAAAAATTTCTTTATTACGTTGTTTTATTTCAGTTGTATGACAATGCTTGCAATTTAAAGGCATAATGAGAAAAATGCTTTAAAATATTTATTACACTATTTAACTACTTAACTGATTCTTTTTTTATATACAATTAATTAAGAATATGGGATAAATACTCCTTTTTTAGATAAAATATACGATACATATAGTCTAAACATTTCTGCCTTAAATAATATGACATTGTAATTAAAAAAAATTAGTAGCTTCAAAAATCTTTAAGTGATGAACCTAATCTTCAAGTGATGAACTAACTCTTCTTGCCGTACAATGTACGGTAATCAGTCAAATGGTTAATCTATCGGAATGTGAAAAATAAAGTTATTGTTTTATTTATGGAGGAATATTTTCAAAATTTATTTACAATTTGTTTTGATAACAAAATATTAACCTTTAATGTCATTATTTGACAGTGGCTATAAGTTCAGAAAAATATTTGGATCAACTGTGAGTACTTCATGGAACTAGAAAATAAATATTTGTGATCCTAAAGGAACCTTTAGCTAAATCTCAAATATCCACCATAATTCACAAAAATGTTGAATGTATATTACAAGCATGTGAAATAAAAAATAAAGAAATTTTTTTTTGAGTTTTTACTTTCTTCTGTCTTCAATAGAAGAAAGTATTTTAACCCAAGAATACCCACTCGTATTCACACTACGTACGATTTTTACTTTGGCACTAATAAATTAAAATAGAAAATGTCATGTTATTTAATCATTAACAACTATCGACCATTCTGCGATCAAATAATCAAATAAGACAATTTTTCAATAATAGTGGTGAGAATACTAAAGAACGTGCAACCTTGAATATGTTATAGCCACCGTGTGTAATAAAGAGTTATTTAAAAAATATATATTATTTTGAGCGATTTTTTTTTCTTTGAAATTTGACATTTTAAATAAGATTTTTATACAAAATATCTGTCTGTTGGTTTGTCTCTCTATGTGTACATATCACCACTGTACCACGGAAAAACCTATGAATGTATTCATAGAATTAGAAAGAAAAATGTGTTTGTTTTTGGGTATGGTCAGCAGACCGTCCTTCAATTTGAAAGTGTTCCACCAAAAAAAAAAAAAAAAAAAAAAAAAAAAAAAAAAAAAAAGCACTGTAACAGCGATTTTGGGGCCATTTTCGTTTATTTTACCATCGGAAAATTTATGCAGTTATGCAAAAAAGGGAACCAATTTGGATATTTATATTTTTGGGTCTAGCAAGAAGCTTCTCCTTGTATTTGGAAACATTTCGCCAGAAGGGAAAGCTGTAATGGCGATTTTTCTAGAATTTCCTGGATTAATCTTAGTTGGATTGCATATCGTGGACTGCGCAACCTACTAAGCGGGCTTTTCGCAAACAACGATATACAACAGAATAATGACCACATTACGGATTTTAATAAATATTATAATCAAGTTTAACTCATTTTTACTCTGATTAATTGACTGAATCGGAAATTTAAGGTAAAAGTCAAAGTTGGTAAAGGAATTGAACTAAAAATAATGAAGGAATGACATTTAAAAATAATTTTTGAAATATTAAGATGTATGAGATAGAAAAAACTTTCGAGATTGGCCCATTCAATCAGTTTCAATTTCTATTGACATTGGACTAAAATGGATTAACGCTAAAACTTAAGTAAGTTCATTCTTTGCATTTAGTTAAAACAACGGAACGTTATTTAAATTATTCTTATATAAATTCATATTCAAGATAATTTTCTATTTTGATACACTGTATATTTTTCGCTTTGAGAGAATGTGTCCTTTATACCATATTTTATCTTTATGCGTATAGAATTTTAAAAAAAAAGAGGAATGTATAACGCTATATCGATCCTAAGAATGAGAGAAAAAAGTTAGCTTCATGCGAACATAGAGTATAGTAAAACTTCTTTGTTTACATAACACATTTAATCAAATATAGCACATATATTATTCCTACTACGAATTTTTTCGTTTTCATTTTTTCTGTACCCCTAAAATTGGGCGTATTAAAATGTAATTGTTTATTCATGTAATGGTATGTATAGTTCAAATTCGGGAAATTTAGCCTTATGTGAGTAGATATTTTCTATAAGGAAATACTAGTAATGAAGAATTTCCTGATTTGTAAATCCCAAAATTCGTACAAACCCTTGACACCGCACTTATTAACCCTTTCCGGCACACTGTGCCCAGTCTGGGATACAAATTTTAATTACAAACTTGCAAACGGCGGCACCAGTAATATTTAAGTAAAATTTTGCTTTTACAATAAAAGCTTAAATTAAGGAATACAAAATATTTAAAAAATTCGTTTGCGAATTCCGGTGTTAGTCGATAATTTCTCATTTTAGTACAGATTTTGCCCGTGCCGGAAAGGGTTAACAAATCGAGTTGGTACGGTGGCGTAGAGGCACATGTGACGAGGAAAGTGAAGAAGAAGTATGTAGTGAATAAAATTTTTTTTCAGGAAATCCATGCCAGTAAACTGAATATACTTGTCTTTGTCGAAAGCAGAAATGTCTTTTGAAGAACATTATATAGGGCTCCCAAATGGTCCGCGAACTGAACATCAATATTTTTTTAGAAATATTTTCGTTTTATATTTTTCTTGAAAATTACGCAGAAACTGCCTTCGGAGGTTAGTTTTAGCACAAATCCTGCAGAAACCGACAATAAAATTTTCTGTACAAAAATATTGGTGTTCAGCTTGCGGACCATTTGGGAGCCCTGCATTATACGGATATTAGATTTTTAACATAATTTGTAATAATCGACGACCGAAAGATTACAAAGGTTGAGCAGATGTAAGGGGCTGGACCAATGTATGAGGCGAATATACTTTCCAAAGACGCTGTTCCATGACTGCGCCTGCGCCTAAGGCTTAGGAAACTGTGATATATCACAATGACACACATCTCAAAAAAGTCTTTCGAGAATGTTTTCTATACTCGCACTGTAAGAAAACTCAGATGTACACTTTAAACAGGGTTTAACAGGTATATTCTGTATAAAATATGACTTTCAACTGTTTAATGTTGTACAATAAATTGACATTCTCAAATGAGATAATATTACTATATTTGCAGGCTTTAAGTTTAATGAAATTGTTCTAACATTTATAGAAAAATTTAACTCCATGAGACGAGCGACGCGAATAAGTGCCTCAAAAAGGCTTAAGAATCCTTGTTTATTGCCATCAGTAAAACTTTACTGTAAAATTTACCCTTTTTAATTGGAGTATTTTCTTGATTATAATAATGCACGAATTTCTGTTTTTAAAAACCGGCGACAAAATATTAAAAATTTCCTAAAAAACTCACGTCGCAAAGGGATTAATAGTATCTGCTAGTATTAGGTAAATATATTAAATCAGGAGTATGAGTGAAATATTGAAAAATGCATTATATTCTTCGGTTCGTAAATTTCTTATAGACAAGAACTTATACTTGATAGAACTTAAAAGAAACGAAGCAAAGGCTCTTTCCAAGATTCGATTTTTTTAAAGAAAAATATGAGTTGATTTAAAACAGGTTAAACAGGTTTGTACATAGTAAAATGTTTTTGATGAATCTTTAATTAGAAGTTTTCATATTCCTAATTTGAACTTCTTTCATATCATTTCTTTAAAAAATTCTAATTCGTAACATGTTTAGTCTGAGTTTTATTGTCCCATATTTTAAGGGGAAATATGATGAGTTTGGCTGTGGTACAGAGATCAAATTGCGAAACTGCAAGTACCACTTTCGAAGATTAGCGAAATAAGTTCCACAGACGTCAACAGTACTATTTTTATTAATGATAAACACCGCCAAAAACAACAGTGTTTTCTAGAGTTATGGGATTTTATATGAAGTACCAATTTCAGTTAACCTACACATCTAACAATGGAGCAAACACTTGAAAAAAATACTGGTTTCAGTTATTAATCAGGATAATTTAATCCATGGATGAACTAATACCAAAATACATTTTTATCACGTCTTGAATGGCTTTGGAATTCAATTTATCCCACTTAAAGAAAAATTTGAATAGAATCTTTTTAAATGTTTTACATTTTATGATTTTGGCTTAGAAAAAAAGAAGTCTAGTGGTAGGGGAGGAAAAAATGCCGAATCCGGAATTAATTAGAAAAAAGATGAATTTATTTTAATCCTTTAGATATAGGTCTAGAATGAATATACTAAATTTTCCGTTACGTAGCAGGTGAGCATTAGAAAATACAGTCGAGTCTCCCTATAACGAAACTCCATACATCGAATTTCTCTATATAACGAAATTCTAGTAGGAACGGTCCCCTTTTCGCATGAATACATTAAAAACAGTCTTTATATAGCGAAATATCTATCTCCATATAACGAATTTTTTCATAAATTGGTCTTAATTTATTCAGTTTTGAAAAGTTTCGAAATCATAGGGAATCAATTTTCCGTCACTTATTTTTGATTTATCGTCAGTGCTGAGTTTTTTTCTTTTTTTTATATTACTTCTCTCCTTGTTCTTTAAATCCAACGAATTCATCCCACCTCCCACATACCTTTCCACATCCTTCCCAAAACAGTGTCAATTGGACTGATACACATGTAAGAGAGGAATCAATGAGAGGCACATAAGAGAGGCCTTCAAATGAAGGGAAATATTAACTACAATTTTTCATTCCTTGCTAAAATTTGAGCATGTTTTTGAGAGTGTAACAACTTTAAAATCAAAGCAAAAAAATTACAGATTTCTTCGTCTGAAATTAATGCAGGTCTTCCTTATTCGATTTTCATTAAGCTTTCAAATAAATGCCTGTTCTCTTTTTTGAAACGGTTTAAATAATTAAGAAATAAAATGTTGGGTTAATATTTACTTTTAAACATTTGAAAGTCTTAATTCAAAAGATCAAAAAGAATATTTGTTCAAATTTTACATATTAAATACGATTTTTATCATTCTCTATACATCGAATTTCTCTATATAACGAAATTTTTACTGGAACGGTGGATTTTTTCATGTAGAGACTCGACTGTATGTACATATTTAGAGT
This sequence comes from Maratus speculifer, assembly GCA_964019185.1. Lineage (NCBI taxonomy): Eukaryota > Metazoa > Arthropoda > Arachnida > Araneae > Salticidae > Maratus > Maratus speculifer. The sequence goes on from OZ025290.1 coordinate 257,432,643, forward strand.
CGAAAAACATGATTTTTTAAAAAATACCATAACACTATTTCGAAATTACTAACGCTTACAAAAACATTGTCAGATCAAATGTTTTGGAGCTTAAAATTCTGAATAAAATGAGTGACCACATCTAATACTATTGTTGAATATTAAAGTCACAATTCTTTTTCAAATTTTTAGCCCCGTGATCAGAAGGTTGAAGTCAGAATTAATTAGGGAAAACTGGAAATTGTTTTAATCGCTTTAGTTTAGGTCTAAAATAAATGTGCTTTGTTTTACTCCTTTGTACTATGTCTGTTAGGAACTATACACATATTCATAGTCGAAAAACACATTTTTTTTTCCTTAATGATAACTCAAATTGAGATTTTTTTTTTTTTTTTTTTTTTTTTTGAGTAAAAATATTAATGTGAGTGTTCACTTTATTCAAAATTTTAAGCTCTGCAACACTTGTAGCAATTTTTTGATATAGGTAGCTGTTTTGAGATGTTGTTACATAATCTGATCTCTCCATTTTTGAAGAGCGATTAAAGCAAAATTTTGAAATAGAATTGCAACCTTAAAATTGAACAAAAATATTAATGTAGGTGCTCACTTTTTTTTCAGAATTTTAAGCTCTAGAACATTTGTACTGACACTTTTTTATGGTGTTAGTTGTATTGAGATATCGTCAAAAAAAAAAAAAAAAACATTTTTTGATCTTATTTAATACATATTTCCTTATGCTCACCAAGTACGAAGGGGAAAATATAGCATTTTTTTAGACTTAATCCGATGAGATCAAAAAAATTTCCAGTCTCCCCCAAATAAATTGTAAGTTCAACCCTCTGAGCATGGGGCTAAAACTTGGAAGTAGAATTGTAACCTTAATATTAAACAAAATTATTAAGTGCAGGTAATCATTTACTCAGAATTTTAAGCTCTGCAACATTTGTAGTAACAATGTTTTTGAAAGAGTTAGTGATTTCGAGATAGTGTTATGGTATTGAAAAAACGAGTTTTTTTAACTATAAATCTCTGCAACAGCGGCTCGTCAGGCAGTGCTGCATTAATATATTCACACTACTAATATTGTAAGGTAATTTCAGTTTTCTTTAATTAACCAACTTTGTCAAATAAATAATATAAAATATTCTGTTAAATTTTAGTGGTAAGAAAAATCTGATGCAGCACTCCCTAACGTGTCACTACTGAATCTCTGCATGTTTCCTAAGTTCACCTAGTACGTGGAGGGAAACACAGCACATTCATAGAAAGGCAAAATTGTGAAAACATCGACGATTGGGAGCGCGAAGACATAAGGGTAAACTTAAGAGTCAACCGATAAAATCGGGTTTTTAGGGGGGGGGATCCACCAAGATATCACTTGGCAGAACGATTGCATTATAGTCTGCGAATCGAGGTTTAACTAATCCTATATGTTCACCCTTAAACCCGAATGAGGTGATTGTCAGTGCTTCAGCCTCCCGGTCTGTCAGTAAAATAAATCGGATTTTTTTTTTTTTTTTTCCAAATTTATCGATAATTCCGTGAATAAGTTTTTTCACAAATAAGTTGTTGTATGAAAAATGTCCTAATAATTTAACGAATTCTTAAAAATGCTTGCAAGCAAACATTCCTTTTATTTTACTCAGTTATTCACGACTGATACTGGTGACTATTTTTATATTCTATTTGTACCACTATTTCTAAAAACTAAATTTGTAGAAATTTCTATTGCACATGTTGTGGAAGAATACGTGGAAGATTTTTGTTTTGAACAAGCGATAGAGCAAGAATTTTTTTAAAAAAATTCGTCAGTGGCAGCCCTGAGTATCGATGATGTTTAAATGGATTATAAAACAGAAAATAATGTGCGTGGAACGTCTTTTTAAGGCAAGAGCCGCTGCCATCGAAATACTGAAGACCAGAGAACACGAAGTATGACGTCATCATTAACCCCTTGGGGACGAGCGACACGTATACGTGCCGCAAAAAGGCTTAAGAATCCTTGTTTATTCCCACCGGTAAAATTATACTGTAAAATTTGTCATATTCAATCGGAGCATTTTTTTCGATTAAGAAGGAACAAATTTATGTTTTTTAAAACCGGTGACAAAGCATTAAAAATTACGTAAAATGCTCCCGTCGCGAAGGGGTTAATCGGCCGACTTTTCACTAGGTTTGAGATTTGAAATTTATACCGAAATTCAGTATTCTTAAATAAAAATTCAGCCAGGAACGGAATGCTGCATTGTTGCCGCATCTGAGTGATTTTTGTTGTTGTTTGTTGTTTGAAATTCTAAATTTTTACCAGTAAATTTAAATAGTTTATAAGATGACAGATGTTCCAAAAATATAATAAAATAAAACTGCTATTCAGAATTTTCCGGTGTGAATTCAACACTATTGAAAATTCGGTCGGTTAGTTATGACGTCACAGTTCGTGTCTCTGGATTTGATAATTTCGATGGCAGCGCAAAAGCTGTAGAGTACAAGAAACTTTCAAATCTTTTTAAAAAATTTTAATTGTTTTTTAAATGCTATTCAAGGCCACATTTTGAATTATGGAATGAACACAATAACCATATATATACATTTTCTATTTGGAGGAAATTAAGGAAATGTTCTGAATATTTTAAGCGTTATGAATAACTTTTTTAAATGCCATACGCGCATTACATATCACTTAAAATCCCCAACATTTCTTTATGTCACTTTGGTTTTATAATACAAATGAAACTGGGCATTGCTTTTTTAAACTAAATGAAATTGGATTGAACTAAATAAAATAGTAACTAAACGCAGAAATATGATGCAAAAATAATGGAAATATTATAAAATGTATAAATTATCTTACATTTATATTCAAATATATAAAATTCTATAGACAGGTTTAATTATTAATATAAACCAAATTGGCATAAAAAATGGGGCTTTAATTAAAATGAAATGCGCAAGAGGTATTTTGAAAAATTCTTCATAATGCATAAAGTATTCAAGAAAATTTCTTAATTTTCTCCATTGTTTTTATTTTTTATATTATAAATGTATAGCATAATTCATAGAATGTGTCCTTGAATATTATTTAAAGAGCAATGTAAAAGAAATAAAAAAAATGCATTTGAAGGTCCCTTGATCCTTTAAAAATGATCATGTCGAGAATGTGTCAAAATATATTTTAAAATTTACTCATGTTTATTTTTGAGATATTCCTATTTTGAAGAGTGCAAAACTAAAACATACCCTTCAAAACTCTAAAACACAGAACAGACCGTGATTACGTACAAGAAATTACTAATAATTTGATAAGGTTTATCTATTCTCAATGAATGCTAATGATGCACTTAATGAACAACGATTCTATTAATGTACTTAAGCATATGAAGATAATCGAGATACTTAAGTGCACTCGTTATATAAAAGAATATGGTTGTATTTTAATAAAAGAAAGAGACTTGAAAATACTAGGTGGAGGACAAGGCTTAGATGATATTCTTTGTAATAGAAAAAAAAGTAAAATAATTTAATGAAAGAAAATAAAGATAAAAACATGGGCTTTTTATTCGCATTAAGAAAATGTAATGCTGAAAAACAAAAGAAAACCTGTAATGTATGAAAAAGAAAAAATAATAGATTCGTAATATAAAAATATTCTCTTTAAAAAGAAAAAATAAAATTAAAATAAGGAAATTCCATAAAAAAATTTGCGCTTTCTTTTTAACTAAAATTTGTAGAATAAATGCATGGATATAAAAAATATGTATATTAATTAAGAAACTCAGATAATACCGTAGTATTTTGCCAAAAAAAACTGTCTATAGTATGACTGAAGATGATCAGTTGGGCTTTTAGTAGCAACGTGTGACTTTTAGAAACCATTTGATTGAAAGTTATGTGCAATTATGCCTCCTTCTTTAATAAAGCAAAGCATGGTTTATTTGTGAAATTCTAATACCTTAAATACTACAACGCGTCAAAAACTCTTCGTGCTTTTAGAACGCACTAAAAAATGCGTATAGGTAAGTTGACGGCAAAGTTATGATCAAATTTCCACGGCACATCACCTCCATCCGTGATAAAACTTCCAAGGCACATCTCCATTCATGTTCAAACTTTCTCGGCAGACCTACGGTATACATGAGTTTATGATCAAATTTCCGCAGTACAAGTGAGTCCTTACTCTAACTTCCGCAGCACACCACAATTTTACACTTACTTACGCGGCACACTTGACTTCCGATACCTTAGCTCTTTGCATTCGAGAGGTGATTCTCACTGACAACTAGTGTGCCGTGTAAGTGGGTGCTCAAAATGTTTTGGGCAACGGCATTTTAAACTAATTACCTTCAGTTTATCTAATGGACGAATGATCTGTGATGGTGAAATAAACTGATTATAGATATATAGATCTTTATAGATACTGTCGTTTATTTGGCGTTCCGATTTACAAGGGACGCATGTCAGCCCTAGTAGTGAATGACAGTCACCTCTCAAATTTAAAGGATTAAAAACATACGAAAGGAACCTGTCTTTTAAATATATTAACCCAAGCAACATTTTTGAGCACTGTGAAAGAACTTCGACTTTTTTCATTACATTTCCCTATTATGATCAACACTGTTTGAGTGTTACAAAAGCAATCTTTTATGGCTAATTGTTTCAAAGCGCTACGTTTTTATCTTTTCAGTGACATTTTTTATATTATTTTTGAATTGTGTATGCATTAAAATTTCCAAAATAAACTGAAAAAGCGCAACTTTTCGCCAAACTCATTTTTATAGAAAAATTGATCCGTACAGAGTCAGAAAAATATACCTTATAGCATTGAAAGGATATTTTATATTTTCAAAATTTAATATAATGCATGTAATCAAACGAAGTAGAACTTTTAAAAGTTCATTTTTTGTACTTTATGCTAATGATATATGCCGATGCGTCTGCATTTATTGTCCGTTATGTGATTCTTTTAAAATTCGAAAGAGTCTACACTGTTTTAAAATTCGGAAGCAACCTTAAAAGAGGGAAATATAAGTCTATTTCAAAATGCTATTTATTTTTATTTTATTCAGATAGTAGTTCTATCATTTCTCAAACATTCGTATGTGCTATTTCTCAAATAAACTGAAATACAAATTTCTTAGTATATACATTCTGATGGAAAAATCAATTTCTGGCTAATCAGAGAAATACAGCATCAAGTAAACAATGTACAGTAAATTTTCATACTTTTGGATAACGCATTAAAAAATATATATATCATGCGTATCAATTCTAACTATAAGTAAATCTAATGGAATAAAATACATTTTAGTCCATTTCTTTATTGTAAATGTTCGACTTGTCCCATTTTTGGTCCAGAATCGTATACAACTTATGTCTTTAAAAAAATGTCTCTTTACTGCATTGTTTTATTTGAGTTGTATGCCAATGCCTGTTTTTAAAGGCATGTTGAGAAAAATACTTTCAAAAACTTTACTACATTATTTAACCACTTATCCGATTCTTTTTTAACTGATAATTTGTTTAAAATATGGGATAAACACCACTTTTTAAAAGCTAGAATAACATTCAGTCTAAACATATCTGCAGTAAAACAGTATGACATTGTAATAAAAAAAAAATATTTAAATTAAAAATCTTAGTGATGGATCAAGCAAACTCTTCTGGCCTGTACGTAGTACGGACAAATCAATTAAATGGTTAATGCATCGGAATGCGAAAAATTAAGCTATTGTTTTAATTATGGAGAAATATTTTCACACATTTCTTAAAATTTCTTTTGATAGCGAAAGATTAACCTTTAATTTTATTATTTAGTAATGGCTATATAAAAAATCAAAAAAATATTTGGATCGGTTGAATGCAAATGCGAGTATTTGACGGAACTAGACAATAAATATTCGGTATCGTACTGCGATTCTGCAGCTAAATCCCAAATATTCACCACACTTCACAAAAATCTTGTGTGTAGATTAAAGGCATGTAAAATAAAAAATAAATAAGGAAAATTGTGAGTTTTTACTCTCTTCTATCTCCAATGGAAGAAAGTGCTTTAACCCGAGAATCCCAACCCCATTCGTACACAGAATATGCAGGATTTTTACTTTGGCACTAATGAATTATAATAAATTGTCATGTTATTTAATTATTAACATTTCTCAGCCATTCTGCGATCAAATAATGTGAAAATAACATTTCTAAAAATAGTGGTGAGAAAACTAACAATCGTGTAAACTTGAATATGTTATATCCAACGTGTGTAATACCGAGTTATTACTATTATTATTATTACTATTATTCCAGTTTCCTTTTTTGACGGATTTACACTTTTTTGAAATCAAAAATTCCAAAAAAGATTTTTATTCAAAATATCTGTCAGTCCGTGTGTATCTTTTTTTCTGTATATCACCATTGTAAAATGGAAAAAAGTATAAAAGTATGCATAGAAGTGGAAAGAAAAATGTGCTTGATTCTGCCTGTGGTCAGCAGATTATCCTTGAATTTAGACATATTCCGCCGGAAAAAAAGCGCTATAGCAGCGGTTCGCTTTTTACCACCTAGAAATGTATGACGTTATGCAAAGAATTGAACCAAATATGACATGTTTTTGTTTTTCGCTATATGAAACGAGTTCTCCTTGTATTTGAAAACATTCCGCAAGAAAGGGACGCTGTAATAACGATTTCTGTATACTTTTCTGGATTTCTATTAGTTCTATTGCATATCAATGGTGCTGCGACGGAGACTTTGCTACCTACCAAGCGAGCTATTTGCAAAAAACTGATATACAGTCGGCTCTCGTTAATTCGAACTCCTCGGGACCACAAGAAATGTTCGAATTATCCGAAGTTCGAATTATTTAAAGTATGAAAGGAGAACATGCTTAATATGGTACTATTATAAAAGAATTAATGTTATAGTGTTTTTTTAATTTATTTCGTCTGTTATCATCAGAATATGACTTAATATTAAATTAGAATGTATAAATACATAAATTAATTAAAAGATTAGAAACAAGCACAATGGAAGAAAAAATGAAAGCGTCACTGACGAACAGACGGGAAACTAAGAATGTGGATATCAAACTCATTGGATTATATGTATACTCATTACTACTATATGTATACTCATACGCATGCCATTGAGAATTTCGGGACTTCATGTTTAGTTCGAATTAAGCGAAGATTCGAATTATCCGATTTCGAATTAACGAGAGTCGACTGTACAACAGAATAACGAAAACATTGATTTTGATAAATATTATAATTCAGTTTAACTCGTCTTTACTCCGATTAAAATTGACTGTATCGGAAATTTAAGAACAATGTTGGTAAATAAATTGAACTAATAATAACGGAGTATTGAGATTTAAAAATACTGTTTGAAACATTAAGATGTACGACAAAAAAGAAAATTTCGAGATTGGCACATTCAACTAGTTTTAATTTTTTCTGACAATGGACTAAAATGGATTAACGCTAAAACTTAAGAAAGTTCATTCTTTGTATTTAGTGAAAGAAATGCCAACTTTTCAAATTATTCTTAGATAAATTCAAATGGAAAGTAATTTTCTATTTTGAAATACTGTATATTTTTCTTTTTGAGAGAAGGTATCCTTTATTTCATATTTAATATTTATACGTATGGAATTTTTAAAGTAAAAAAGAGAAATATATAACGCTATCTCCATATAGTCACTTGTATGCATAAATCGATCCTTAGAATGAGAGAAAAAAAGTTGCTTCATGCGAAGATAGGGTACAGTAAAACTTCTTTGTTTACATAAGATATTTAATCAAATATATCATATGCATTATTCTTGCTATGAATTTTTTCGTCTATATTTTTTATACCCCTACAATTGGACAGAAAGATATGAATACAATTGAATTTACATTTATCTTTTTAATACAGACTACATATATTTGTAAATTCCTAAAGCTATGGTACATTGGAAAATATCGGTAATATTACATTTAGGATTATATTATATTTGGTGGCATCACTTTTATATCCAGAACGCGTTGGAACTGTGGCAAAGTGGAATGTGGAAAAGAAAAAGTATATCTTCAATAAAAACTATTTTTTTCCAGAAAATGTCTGTCAGTGAACTGTAAATGTTTGCCATCGTCGAAAGCAGAAGTTTGAAAAAAAAATACGAATTTTAGATTTTAACGCAGTTTATGATAATCGATTTTCATAATCATCATTATAATAGATAATAGATTTTCAGGCAATTTATGTGACTGATTACAATTACATATATCTAAAAAGAAATGTTTTCAAGAATTGTTTCAGTAACTATATTCGCGTCATGAGAAAACGTAGATGGGCATTTCCAAAATTTCCAAATGAAAAAATGTTGACAACTTACTAGTCAGCTTAATTACAGATAATTAGCACTGCAATAAATGTTCAATGTGACGTCCATAAATCAGAAGTACAGCTGTGAGACGAAGTACCATACCGTTTACTAGCATTTTTTGTGTTATGGCAGACAAATTTTGGCGGATGGCATCTTTCAGTGCTGCTGGTGATGCCGGTTGCTCGCGCTACATTTTGTGACTTCAAGTATGTTCAAAGCTAAAAGCCACAGAGTATGAAATATGTCTGTGTGATTTCCTCGAAAAAATGGAATTATTATGAAATCCGCAGTAAAGCTACACCAGACTGTCTCATTTAGCTGTTGCCCAAAGGTACCTCAACAAATTCCAACATAACTATTTTTTTTCGTTGCCATACAAAACCCGTTTTCTTTTCCACCCGTTTGGTGTAAACCGCATTTTTGTAATCTTGATTCGTTTTCAAATAAATCATATTTAAAGTTCGGCCCGACTTTTGGATCACCTGGTAATTTGAAAACAGTTGAGTGTAACATTTAATAGTAATAAATTTTCTCCGATAGGAAAGGCAGTTTCTGGAGTTTTTGATCTTGGAATCTTTAAATCGAATATCGAATATTCGGCTAGCCGAATAGTAATTGTTGGGCTGAATACCAAATATTCGGCCAGCCGAATAGTAACTATTCGGCCCAATACCAAATATTCGGCTTTCCAAATACTTTTTATATTTCAAAGTTTAAAGTTACTTTTAAAAACAAATTTACATAATATTTAATAAGAGACACTTATATATTGATAAACAAGAGCTTTTCATAAGAACATTCAGTATGGAAAAAAATCTTTTTTTATTTAAGAAGCATAATTATGAGACTTTTTCAATTAGTAAAATTTTAAATTTCATTTCTTCTACGAATTGAAACAAACATTTTGAAATCAAAGAGAAATAATGAAAAAATAGTTGAAGAAAAACTGTACAGTCTCAAATTTGTTCTTTTTAAATAACTCAAGGCAGATTTTTTTCAATGTAAAGTACAAATACTTTCAACTTAATTCTGAATAAAGGAATGTCTAGCTCATAGCATTTCCATTCATGGCATTCATGGCATTTTCCATTCTTCCCATCATATCATATTTTACAGAAATCAAAGCATGTGAGTTGAAAATGTAGTTTTTGGTATCTTATTTATTGTTAATGCAACAAACGAAAACACAAATTTGACCTAGAGTGAGATGAAATACAATGCATTTATGATTCAATAAGTTGATTATGAGTATGGTTTCATAAACATAAAATTGTCTGCCTTGAGAGCTATTACTAATCTCAAAAGTTTTCCTTCCTTGTTTAAGGACTTTTGGGAAGAAGTCCCAAGTCAGATTATTTACTAAATAGAATTTAGGAACTTGCATCTGCACTCACATAATTTATTCCTAAGGAGAATCATAATAAATCATAATTTTAATCCTTCTCATGGTTAATTTTCTTAAGTTAAACTTTACAAACAGCAAATAAATAATGTAAAAACATTCATATTATTTAAATATGATTTTATTTCTAATTATTTTAATTATATTAATAAATTGACAGTTAAAAGTAGAAATTGTGAAAAGTTTTTTAAAATGTGTTTTAAAAGGCATCATTAAGCATTGGATTCGGCCGAATACTTTGATATTTGGCCAAGCCGAATAATCGGCAGGCCGAATAGTTTGACATTCGGCCTAACCGAATATTCGGTAACTAGGCCGAATACCGAATAGATACCGAACATTCGGTACAACCTTAGTCACGAGTGTACTTGATTCTAAAAAGATTTCTTCTGATTTTTTTTCTTTTGAAAATACTGTAGTCAATATGGCATTTAGAATTTTGAAGAAATTTACTCACCAGAGCTGAAAAGGTTAACCCAGAGTTGACAAGTCTCCGGCTTTGGGCACACCACTATTATCTTAGAAATAATCTGGTTATCTTAAATAGCCGAAATGTTCTAATTACATAAAGCAATATTTTCTGTTTGCTAGAGACTGTAAAAGCTGGAGACTTGGCAGCTCTGGTTAACTTTTTCAGGGGCAAAATACCTCATTTGTTAAAATGATTAATTCACACCAGGATTTAAAAACAAATGTATTTGAAAATAAGTAAGTGTTTTTTCCTTTCCCTTCAGGCACTGCATATATTCAAAATTTTATTTCAAAATTCTGGTGTAAATGTGGCATTTAGACATTAAAATTAAAATGGATACATTATATCCTATCGCCCTTCATTATGTTAACACTAGTACTGCCAGAAATTTTAGACAAATGTTCTAAAAATAATTGCACAACAGAATTTTTATTTACAGTTTTTTAAACTTTCTTATTTAACTGATTGTAGAAATACATTACTGATTCGAAACGATATTTTTATTTGACAGCAGTCAAAATTATTATTACGGCACGGCGCACAGTGGGGCAAAATCCCGAAAAGCTGGCCAAAATATGAAAATGTTATTCAAATTGTACCAAAATTCGTATACAGGTGTTTTTCAGGATGCTAAGTAAGAATACAAAATTTAAATTTAAAAAAATGGCGGATACAATATGGCGGAGCAAAAATTAAAAATGTCTCGAAAGTTGTTCAATTTATATGCAATTTTGTAAACTTTTCAGGATGATAATTAGGATTCAAAAATTAAACTTTAAAAATAAATAAATAAATATTATTAAAGATTAAAAGTAAAAACAATTAGATTTAAATAAAATTTAAAATTTCCAGGGTAAACTTAAAAAGCAATTTTCAAAAAAACAAGGCATATTTAATCGAAATTTAAGTACGTTAATGGAAAGTAAAATATTAGACTATTTAATTTTTATATTATTAAAACAAAAACGAAAATATATTGCAGAAATTCACCTTCAGTATCAACTGTTATAATAATAAAAAGATTCTTCGGAGGTCAAAGTGTCGAAATATTTAGCAAAACTTGTTGGCGGTATTGGAAGATCCTCTGACTCTTTGGATCAATGATTTTAATTTATTCTACGATAATTTATCTAAACTGAAAATGAAAGAATCTAATGACATTAAAAGGCGTAAAAATATTTTTTTTCTCGCTACTGCATCTTTGCGATAAATCTTCTAGATATTTTTTTATTAGTTTGTTGTATGATTCTTGAGTATCTTATACCATTTGACAAATTGGCAGTAAAGAAGATAATGTTATTTCTTTGTCATTAATAAGTAGTTTGTGTACTGAAGTAGGCATATAGACCCAGGGGTGCAGCTCAAATCTACGGGCTATTTGTAAGGAAAAGTTTACGAAATTTATCAAGAAAATGACATGACTACAAGAAATTACTTATGATATAGAATCGTTTAATCAAAAATTCGTATACGATAGTTATAGAAGCACATATAGTTGAGTTTTCAAATAATCGTTGAATTGCATTGCCATCATTTCTGCTTCCAAATCTGGAATTTAGTTTCTCGATGAGAAGTCTTAATTGTAAACGAAATATTTTTTGCATATTTTATTTTGCAATTTCAGTGTTTTTCTTTTCATGCAGAGTACGAGCTTTTCATTTTTTCTATCCAGTTTGTCTTCCAGGTGTAAGCCCTCTCTAAACGTTTTTGCATGTAACTTAGATATTCTGAATTCTAAATTACCTCAATCCAATTTTAATAAAAAATGTCAGATAGGTAAGATGCTGTTTTGATGCTGTCTGAAATAGGTAGCAACGTTGAGTATTAGACTAATTCGTTCTTGACGACTATTTCTTCTGTTATCAATGATTGTATTAAATGAAATAAGTTGATTCTCCTGGTATTTAATACAATCCACCTCAATGACATTCATTGACAGTAGCATCTGTATTTCTTGAAAAAGAAAAATGGATCTTGATTGGCCCGATAAAATCATTGAAATGGAAATCTCGGAATTTTGAAATTGACGATTCATGAATTTTTCGCAACATTTATGTGTTCTAGTAGCACGGGAGAAAAGAAAAATATATTAGACCTCCTGCAATCTTCATAGCTGAATATTTGTTTAAATGTACTCAGAATAGATGTTCCATCACATCCTCACTTGCAAATCAAATCCAAATTACTAATATATTCTAAAGTGATATTCATAATGATTTTTACTCGCATTAATGAAATACGCTCAGTAGTTTGATCTACAAATATTGCCATTCACAAAATAATTCTTCTAATTACAATAGAACAAACAAAATTACTACCTATAAAGATAAGAAAATGTTATTCTACCGGATTAATAATAGAGAATTATTTTCATTTTTTCATTACTAAGCTTACTTATCAAATTAAGTTAATTTTATGATTATAGTACTTATTTACAATATAACAAGAAATAAACTATAATAAAATTGAATAATTCAAAAATTTGAAAAATATTTATCAGCTAAATTATGTGAAAAGTAGTCAATTTCAAAACTTTTGAGGCGGCCGAAAAAAGTGACATTTTATTTGCGGTTACTAAAATATGCGTGAAATGCAGAAAGGCAGTTTTAGGCAGCTGGTTTTTTATGAATCACTAGACAATAGCCCAAGTTATTATTTCCATTAAATTTCGTTGCGGAACACTGTGGAACATTTAAACTTTTTCATGTTTGAAAGTAAAAAAATGAAAAAATATCTAAAATTTTTTATCAAAAATGACAATGAATTTTTTAATTTTTATGTGCTCCATATAAATTTTGTAATACATGCAAATAAAGTACACACTATCATAGTGTGAATCCATTTCAAATCATTAAAATCGGATAATATTATAAAATGTAGCACGCGTTCAGAGAAACTGTTGTTTTGCTGTTTTTGTTCGCTCTATGTGATATCCCTTCAAGCATCATTTTCGAAATAATGCTGCTTGTAAGGATAAAGCAAAAATCTTTTTATAAATACAGATCATGACTCTCCAAACATTATTCTATCCAACTGTACAAACAAAATTCCCTAAATCGTAACTTCATTTTTCGACTTTTGGCCAGCTTTTTGGGTTTTTGCCCCACTGTGCGGCGGTCCTAGTGTTAAACCTTTGTTGTTCAAGTTATTTTTTCTCATTCCCAGAAATTCATTTGGTTAGCACTCATAGCTGCCAACTTTGAATTAATCTTGTGTACTATCAGGATTAGTTTGAGTCAGGTTAATATAATTTTGAGCAAGAAAATGTATTTTATGAATCTATTTACTTATTTTCAGATTTCTATGTGGAACATGATTAATTTCATTCCTTTGAAAAAATTTTGGTTCGAAATGCGTTAACCAGGGTCAAAGTAACGCACGTACTACGGAAGATTAATGTCAGATTGGCACCTATGAGCACTACTTTTTTAAAAGCTACCTTGAGTTGCATAGCTATGAAAATGCTCTGATACATAACATAACTTTTCCTTATAACCGATGTCAAAAATAAATTTCGTGCAGAAATATAATTTCGATTTAGATTCGACGTTGGATTGCAAAGGGTTAAAGGCAATTACCTCAAAATGAGATTTCTCCGAGTTTCGCAATATATTCTTGGGATCACTTGACATGACTTCAATGAGAATAAAAAAATAAAAAAAGCGAAAAAACTTAAAAAAAAAAAAAGAACGTATTTCAATACCCTCAGCTTTATTTTTAAAATTTTTTAAATAAAAATTTCGCTAAAATGACAAAACGTTTATGTTCAGTCTTAATAGATTGCCTATAAATCTCGCGAAAACCGTGTTAAAAATATGAAACAGTTCAGGAGAAATCCTGAACGAAATTTAATAAAGGTACATAATAACATTTTGAAACGAAAGACTTTAAAGTATTCCTTTAAGCAATAAACAGACAAGGATCGCCTGATATGCTTCTATACCTTATAATATAAATATATATATATATATACAGTTTGTTTTACAACGCGATTATCTTTGATGTAAATGTTTTTGAAAACAATACTTTTTTTTCACTGAAGCATAGTTGATAGTTTGACCTCTAATTTTAATTCGGAATTTTAATTTTATACTGGAAATTTTTGTAATGGGAATTTTTACTATATATTATCGATATATATCTCTTATTAAATAAAATATTAAATACTATTTTTTATTTCTTATATGACACTAAATTTCTGAATAACAATGGAATCAAAACTACCAACGCTGCACTGAAGAGCAATTTATTTTCCTTTATCTTTTCAGGGATAAAGCATTTTCAACGCTGAAGAGTTGAAATACACGATTGAAACCGGAAATCACTAAGAAAATTATTTGAAAAAAAAAAATAATAATAAAGGCTATACATTTTAATTGATTTACAGCCATGAAAATGTTGAATATTTAATATGTGATTTATCACTTGCTAACTAAGCGTAGAAACCAAAAGGGTGAAAAATGTTTAAGCCGAGGATCGAACTCGGAACCCTTGGAATAGCGCTCCAAGTGCTCTACCATTTAAGGACGATGCCCAACTTGGCATTTTTCACACTCATATGTTGGTAAGGCTGCACTGCAAATCAGGAGGGAACAGTCTTCATGAGCACACAATCTTCAGGAGTAACATGAAACACAAACAAACCCACATATATAATTTAATAATTTTCCAATTAATATTCAGCATTTAAATTACGCTTGAAGCTATTGTATATTTAATACGTGGTTTAAATCTTGTTAACTAAGCGTAGAAACCAACAGTGAAAAATGTCCAAGCCGGGGATCGAACCCGGAACTTTTGGAATAATGCTTCGGGTGCTTTACCGTTTAAGCTACGAGATCGATGCCAGCTTGCAGTAGCGGCTCGTCAGGAGGTGCTGCATCAATTTATTCACACCACTAAAATTTTATGGTAATTTCAGTCTTCATTAATAAACAATAATTTGTCGAATTAATAATTGAAAAGATTCTGTTAAATTTTAATGGTAAGAAAAATCTGATGCAGCACTCCCTGACGAGCCGCTACTGCCAGCTTGGCACATTTGTGTGCTCATGAAGACTATTCTATCTTGTGCTGCAGTGCAGCCTTATCAACATATAGGTGCGAAAAATGCTAAGATGGAACATCGTCCACTCAGCATAAATGGTAGAGCACTATTCCAAGGTATCCAAATTCGATCCGCAGTTTAGATATTTTTCTTCTAGTTCGTTTCTACGCTTAGTTAGCAAATGATAAATCACATATTAAATATTTGATAAAGGCTATATTTCACATACATATTAAATGGAAAATATTTTACCAAACTTCTGGCATCTTTGACGAGTTTGGAAATTAAAATTAAGTGCTTTTATAAACATAACGCCTTTCCTGAAATTGCAAAACAGATAATTTACAGTGTAAAAAGCACAACCATTTCACTGATATATTTTGTGGTTCAAAAATTCGGACTTATTTTGTTTAAAAATTGTGAAAATTTTTAAAATGTTAACATTTTAATAACTTATTTTTCATGTAATTATTCCTAACCCTTTCAGGTATACCGTTTGCAGTCTGCAAACTGCTAATTTTACTGTTCAAATTACGAACTGGCACCAGTAAATTTTTTTGTCAATTTCGATCTCATTAATATACGTGAAAAAGAGCTTTTGATTATTAAAAAAAACTATTCTTAAATTGTGGGTGAATCCACTATTTGAACATGTTTCGAGCAGAAACACCTCACCGCTGCAAATATTAATACATTAACTTATTGGGAACGAGCGACATATATACATGCGGCAAAAAAGACCCGAAAATCCTTGTTAATATTCACAGTAAAACTTTACTATAAAATTTGCCTGGAGCATTCATTTTCTCGATTTAATAAGGCACAAATCTCTATTTTTAAAAACTGGTGACAAAACATTAAAAATTTCGTAAAAGCTCTCATCGTGAAGGAACACCCCTTGAAGGGCGGTGGGATATATTTTATCCCACCTAATTTGAACGAGATTCTCAACAGAAACTTTTAACGAAATTTTATGTTTTTAACTTTGGCGGTAAAATGCTGAAAATATGCCTTTTCTAATTTAAAAATAAATATTTTTAATTTGTCCCCTGAGATTTCAATATTACAGTTACATTATTGCTTTCCCCTCAAAGGATTAACTTCTATTCACACATCGATTCTTTGCAAACATTAAGGCCATCACATATTGGTTAGTGGTATTTAAAATATGTACCAAAAATTTCAATTTGGCCTCCATTTTTCTTCCGAAATTCAAAATTTTGAACAAAATTTCCGAAGAAGACTTATTACTTTAAAATTTCAAGAAAAGTTTGTATTTTAATAAATCTGAAATTATATTTAGTATTTCTAATCGAGTTTTATGACTAAAATTGGAGATGAAATTGGTAACACTGGTACCTACGATATCACAATTTTTCTTAATTTTACTTTTATGATGTTCTTGAAGAAAATCGTTTACTGATTTCCAAAAATGCTCTTAAATTTCGTTCATTCCATAATTTAGACATTTTAGCATAAAAAATGTAAACTTGTAAATGAAAAACACTTTTTAGAATGTCAGAGAAATAACACTTCAAGAAAGAACAATAATAATATTCATGAGTTTATATAATGTATAAAAGTTAATAAAATACGCATATTTTTCTTTCTAAGAAAAATTTCAAATTCAATTTTATGTCTTCTCATCTCGATACAAATATATCAATACGACTGAATTTTCTGTCGATTTTGTAAACACAGTTTATATTATTTTCAAACTGAAAAACGATCTGATTAGAAAATATTACTCTATTTCATAACGCTACGTTTTTCTCTTTTGAGAGAATGTGCCCTTTATATGATTTTTTCGATTCCCTATATATTGAATTTTCGAAACGAACTGAGAAATGCATAAATTAGTTTTAGTAACGCACATAATCAAATGATAAGCAGATGCATTATATCACCTACGATTATAGCGAAAATTATGGCTTTGCGAGCGTTATTATTAAAATATGCTAAGTGGGATGTGTGTGCCTATTTGTATTACGAAAAATTAAACTGCTATGCAAATAATTCATGATTACGAACTAAGCCAAATTTTGAGTAAACTTCATTGTTTTACTGTATTAGGCAAACATCAGACTTCAATTAATGTAGAGCTAAAGTTAATTCCAACTAGATAGTGATTTATAATGTATTTTTAATGTTTTCCGCTCACTTAATTTTTCATTTGATATTTCGATTAGACCATTTACATCTGAATAGTTCCACAAATACTTGTAGTGTAAACTACATGCCACAATTTTTTGGCTACCAGTATTTTAGAACAGAAAAATGTGATTTATTTTATCAGATATATCTCAATGATTGAATGAGGCGAAGCAAACTTTTCGAAAGAAAATGGTTTCTAACAAGCACAGCAGTTATACTTTATGTAACTTATAAAACAAAAACCCATCAAACTAGCTATCATTAAAAAAATAATACGATGTCAAATTCCAAGTTTCTACTTGTGTAATCTTTTCTACTTGTATATTAGGGTGGAGCGAAAAAAAATTTTTTTTGAAAATCAAAAATGGGTAGGTGCCGAAAGTTGCCTTTATACTAGTACATCAACTGCGTGAAATTTTACCGCTGAAAAAAAATGGCTTGAGTCTGCGCTTTTGCTCCAAAAATCGAAATTTTGGGTAAAATTTGTCATTTTTTGACATTTTTTCAAAAAAATTAAAAACTTCCTACATAGCTGGTTAGTATTTAAAAGTGTTACTTAGACCTTTATATTTATCTGCTTAACATATTTAAACTATACAGCTCATATTCAAAATATTAGAATAATTACCTTTTTTTTAGAAATTGAAAATATCGTTTGGTAATTTAATGTCTTTTAATGAAAATATGCAAACGATATTTTTATTAAGAACTTATTGTTGATTAAACTTACTTGTTATCTTAAATTTAATATCATTTTTGAAAAGATTAATTGCAAAAAAAATTATTTTGAAAAGTCAAAATATTAGAATATTTATTCAAGTGGTTCAAAATATTAGAATAATTCACATTAATTCTCCTTTAATTATTAAAAATTCTTAACTGGTGGCATCATTGATTAAATTCAGACTATTTTATTTAAAATCAGTATTTTTTTTTGCAGTTTGTTTCTTTTTCGTCTTGAAATGGGCCGTGTGAGTGATATTCCTGAATCTACTAAACTTCGTATGGTTGATTTGTATCGGCACGGTAAAAATCAATGTTTTATAGCGAATTATTTACATTGTTCGCAATCGAGCGTTAGTAAAATACTAACACAATATTCAAAAATTGGAAAATTTCAAAATAATCGCCGAAATGGTGGCCGAAAACCAAAAACATCTGCTAGAGATGACAGGGAACTGAAGCGTATAGTTAAGAAAAACCGTTTTAAAAGTGTGCGATTCTTGCACCGAAAATGGAAAGAAGAAGGAGTTGAAGTTTCTACATCGACAACATTAAGACGTCTAAATAAATTTAAATTTGAATCTCGTGTACCGAAAACAAAACCTCTCATGACTGCAAAACAAAAGCGTATAAGATTGAATTGGTGTAAATCAAGACGTTTATGGAGCAATGAAGATTGGAAAAATATATTATTTAGTGATGAAAGTATGTTTTGTGTTTCATATGGTAATCAAGGTATTCGAGTTTGGAGAATGAAGCAAGAAGCATTTGATAAAGAATGCCTTAAACGTTCCGTAAAATTTGCTGCTAGTGTCATGGTTTGGGGTTGTATGAGTACAGAAGGACCTGGAAAGTTATGCATCGTCTACGAAAAGGTTAACTCTCTGATATATCAAGAAATTTTAGAATATTACATGATTCCATCATCAGAAGATTTATTTGAAGATGATTTCATCTTTCAACAAGATTTAGCGTCCCCGCATACCTCGGTGTCAACTAAGAATTGGTTCCGCCAACGCAACATTAAGGTACTTCCTTGGCCACCAAATTCACCAGATCTTAATCCCATCGAAAACTTATGGTGTATAATGAAGAGAAAACTTCAAGAAAATCCACCTTCAAGTAAAACTGAGTTAGTGGCACGTATAAAGTCTATTTGGGCTAATATTGATAGAAATGTTTGTAAACACCTTGTATATAGTATGCAAGATCGATTGTACGCTGTTATGAAAGCTAAAGGGGATGCTACAAAATATTAACTACCATTTACTTCATATTCATAAGGTAATATTGTTGCGTAAAATAAAATATTCTAATATTTTGAACCAATCTAAATTTTATTCTAATATTCTGGTGTGTTTAAGGAAGCTGTATACCTAATTTATTGTGCTGTATTTTATATTTTATAAATGTTAAAATCTTATCTAAACATTCCAGATTTAATTTATAAGAAATTTAATTGCATTTACTTAGTATAAAAAATAAATAAATGACAAATAATTTTTTCTTATTATTTTTTCTCAATTATTCTAATATTTTGAATATGAGCTGTAGAACAATATCTGTAGTCTGTATAATTGAAGCAAATCTGACAACCTTTTGTGAAAAATCAGTGTTAACCTCCTATTGGAGCATACAACGAAATGTTGTTTTGAATGCATTTCTTACCTAGCTGCTTTCAAAACTACTGTGTATATAACTCATAGAGGTGGTTGCATTGTCCCACCCGTCTCAACCACCCAATCATCTAGGCCCAGTGTTTTATTTATGTATTGAATTGTTATTTTTTTCCCGAAGACGAGTATAAGTTTTCTATATATCAAAGTAATTTATCTCTTCTTTGTATTCACTGACTTTGGATGATTTGGATCATGCTGGTGTAACCTGCTGCACGTATATTTTTATATCATGTATAACAAAAGAGAAGCTGAGTAATGTATTGGGTATGTTCTTAATTGAACCTATTCAGCAGTCTATTATCTTCATTAAAATTTCATGCAATTAGTACATTATGATTGGAAGTTCTGTTATCACAACATTCTTTCAATCAATTACATTTTATATGCAATGATTTGCCTAATAATTGATTGTATGAATTCAATTTCTAGTATGTCATCATTTATTGAACCTATTACATTGAATATATGCTGAGATGCTAACTGTTTAATATTATGAGATCGTCACAGAGGATTGCAAACAAAATTTGCGTGTAAAACAGCAATATTTCTAAAGAAGTTTTAGAATGCTTTATGTCATTTCTTGTGTTGTTCCGTAGTCTAGTAATTTCTAATAAGATTTTAGATCTATTATTCAGGTGTGTTGTACATTTGGTATAAAACATCCCGCGGTATAAACTTGGATTATACATTTTGTGAGTGAACATAAAGACGCTGATTGCCAATCTGTGCTTATATAAAGCGGAAAATTTTATTAACTTTATGAGCTGTGTTTTGTGTGAGATGTTTTCTAAATTACTATTCCCCATTCTTTCTGAGAAATAGCTTTCCTTATGAATTAGCTTTGAAATCTCCGACAGAAATTTCTAGTCTGTTCTGAGTATCTTTTTCTCAATTTGAGAAAATAATTTTTCAAAAATATTCTCTATTTTATTTTTAAAAAAATTGCAATAGGAAGTGAATAGTACGTAGACAAAGATTTTCCTTATTGATCCAGTGAATCCATGTAGCTTAGAACGTTTTATATCGACTTCTCTAATAATTGACACAGAGGAAATTCACTGGAGTTGAAGTAGCGAATGATTCAATATTATACACAATTCTAGGCTTACCCCATGCAAAATGATTCACAGTGACAAATAAAATTCTCCTAATTTTAAATGAGCACTTATAGTCAAGCTATGATTTTGAGACTTTTACAAAAGTTGCTCTATACATTTAGCTAACATAATATGCAAATGAAATTTTGATATCTTTGACGCATGCGCAGTAAAAAATTATATAGTAAACCTACTCATTTTTCATACAATTTTTATTATTTTTTAATTCTGATTACAGGATACTGTGTGCAATGTTGTTTGTCATATTTTCTGAAAAAAATATTATTTTATATTAAGAACTCTGAAAATTATAATGAAAAAACTTGGAAAAATTTGGGACCATTTTTATAAAAACCTTAATTACTCTGCGAGTGTGCATGCTATTTGCATAACAATGAACACAGTGCATTACAATAAGGCATTCAATCATAATCTAGAGTTTGAGCGCTTTTGCTACATTAGTTTTGACAGGGTTATTCAAAAGATATTCATTATTTTTTAATTTGTTGACGGTCCCCTATGGCGTTTCCGTAAAAAATCTTCACGGAGATGTATGACGTATGCTATTATATTTATACACTAAGAGTTTCGAGATGATTCCTCGTGTATTTTTATAGATATTTAGTAAAATGTCTAAAATCGCAAGTGTCCCATAATCAATGGCAATATAGTGTATAATAGATGGCTGAATAGATCCCTTTAATAATATTCCCGTACATTACTCTGCTTGTCATTTTTTGTATAAACTGCAAAGATATACATGAAAATAGTTACAGCAGCATGTGGATGCAAAGAACAGATAAACAAGGTGGAAGCATCGAAAACATGCCAAATTTTTATAAAGAAAATCACAAATCAATGTATAAATAAAACACTGTTCTAAGAGGATCGAATAGTTGGGCAGGGTGGTATAGGAAATATAGCCACCTCCACGACGCATGTCCAAGGTAGTTTTGAAAACAAGAGCTGTATTAAAAACAACAATTCGTTGAATGACCCAATAGAGTGGTAATACTGTTTTCTTACTAAAAGTTGTCTGTTTTGATCCAGCTATAGGGAATAAACTTATTGTTTTATAGTATAAATATGTTAAGCAGATAAATATAAAGGTCTAAGCAACACTTTTAAATACTAACCAGCTCTGTAGGATTTTTTCAATTTTTTTGAAAAAATGTCAAAAAATGACAAATTTTACCCAAAATTTCGATTTTTGGAGCAAAAGCGCAGACTCAAGCCATTTTTTTTTCAGCGGTAAAATTTCACGCAGTTGATGTACTAGTATAAAGGCAACTTTTGGCACCTACCCGTTTTTGATTTTCAAAAAAAAATTTTTTTCGCTCCACCCTATTGTATATGATCTATAAAATTTTAGTACTGTTTTTGCTCCTGTAACCTGTTTAATTCGAATCTTGCAAAAACTGTTGTGTGTGATTTTTTACTTTTTAAAAGTCGACCAGAAAAACCTTAGATATTCATTTTTAAGTATTTTAAATAAACCAAAATTTAAAGCGTTTAAATTTTTTTGGCTCATTTCGCACTTTAAGTTTCTTATCTTTTAATCTCTTCCGCGGGGATGCAAGCGGTGCGCTAAACAAATGGCTGATTTTGACCACCAAAATTAAACAGCCTTTTTCGCTTTATAAGGTGCGTTTTCACGGGTCGTTCTAACGACTTAAAAAACCTTAGCTACCCAAAAACTTAACCTAAGAGTGCTTTCACTGGTTACAGATAAACTCTTAGGCCAACCAATCAAAGGCAAGTTTCTACTGTGCAAGCGTCAACTTTAACAGCGGCTTTAAGAGCCTACAGAGACAGACCGATCAGCCGTCAATTAATCATAAACAAATCGCTTTTTGTTGCTCTTGTCATGATAATATTTTGTACAAAACATTATAGAAAATTTTGAATGTTTTTCCCCAGTAATGGGCCTTAAATAATGCCCCAAAAATCATTGTTTATATAAGCTTTTAATTGAAAAAAAAATAAAAATACTCAATTACTATGATTTATGTATTTAAAAACACAGAAGTTATTTTTAATTTTTAAGATACAGTGATAAGTGAACTCTTTGTCTAGGTTGTTATGTACATTCTAATTAAATATGGAGTGAATTCAGAAATAAATAGCACAGTTGAAAATTCCCCTTTAGAAGTTTCCGCCGATAAGCGGAAATGTATTCGAGATCTTTGTGTTGAATTTTATATAAACTACAGAATTTACGTACAAAACATAGCAGGCAAATGACTAGTTAAACACGGTCCACAATTGAAAACTCACATTTAATAATTATTTTGATATAAAGTAGTATAACTGATTTCTTTCGTGTGTTTTATTAAACAAATCATGAATGTTGTACATAAAATATTCGATAGAAAGTCTCTTGTAGTACACCTAAGTTACATATATCAATTCCAATAAGTTTCAAACAGTGTAACATTATTGACACACTAGAGAAACTATAATTGTCATTTTGAGCGCTATCAAACAAAACTGTTTCGATTCGAACCAAAATTTTCTTTATCAAGTTAGTCAAATATTTTTTTACAGAGAAATAATTTAAGTAGTCTTGAATAATAGTTGTGATATAAAGCATCTTTATAACACTTGCATAAAATTTCGGTCGTTCTAGTGTTGTAATATACTGCAAACGAAATTGATCTAGGGATCCCTAATGTAACGGAATTCTTTTCAGTATCCGTTTAAACCACATACCCTATACATTTCATTTTAAATAGCAAAGATGCCATAGTAAATTCCAAAAACATATAAAAATTGTACTGCAATCCAACTATATTTATGTAATTTATACAGACAGCAGACCGTCAGACGTACAGACATACATAAAAACAGAAAGCATAAACACTTTTAAGCTATGTTGAACAACATTAAAAAAGCACAGTCCTATTCATGTTTTTTGTTTTATGTATTCAATTTCCTACAAAATCTAATACATAGGGAGATAGCTAAACAAACCATCATCTCATCGAGTTGACAGCTGAAATTCCAGGTTAAGACAGACCTTCCATGGCATAATAAAATGCAACTCGTCGGCCAGGTAATATCTTAGTGGTAAACGCATGCAAATCCAATTTTAGAAGTTGATCGGGAAGTTTATCACTGCGTTTTTCTTCACCCTAAAATATAAAAACATACATCACTGGAAGCAGGTAAACACAATGGTAAATGTACCAATCAATCAGTAAATTCGAGTTTGCAGGTGTTTCCACCAGGATAGGTCTTAGCAGACTAGTTTAATTTCAAACATTCAGATTAATTTCATTTCACTACAAATCGAGTTTTAACAATGGAGTTATGAATAAAGGCAGGAAACACATAGTGTTTTGTATGCCAGTTGAAAGTGAAGTAACGGAGGAGGTAGGAACAGGATGACGGCTGTTTCTTTTAATTAGATACACAGATTTTAAAACCAGTATACTTAAATTGAAAAAAGTTTGTTTAATTTAAGCAGCTTTTTCAAGAATATATTTTCTCACAAATATATTTAAACATCTATTTATTTTTACTGGTGTCAGTTTGCCCAGGTGTTATAAATCATTTAACTAGCACAAACAATAGGTTGTCTTGGTTGTCACAATGTAGCGGAATTTCCACTGCTGAAGTAAATTTCCACCATTAAAAATGAATATCAGTTCTTAACATTATTTTTTACTTCAATTTCCCATTAATTAGGCGTTTAAATAAAGAGAAATTTTCGATTGAATTTTACTGGTGGAAGTCTTACGCGATGGTAATAAATCCCCTCAAAAGCGGTTACGGTTGAAGCTTGACTATTTTATAGATATGTCAGTTCCTCTTTCTTAATAATTACATGGTTCTAACTAGCTCTGGAATTTTAAATGTCAACTCGATGATGTGATGGTTTGAGTAATCAGGAAAAAAAACTGTACATAAATCAAATCTTCTGAAACTGAAATTAAACGCCAATTTTTTCGTTGTTGAAATATAGCTACCACAGAAATCATGGCGAAACAAAACATAGCAATGACACTTCTTTGCCGTATATGTCCAAACCTAACAAGAATTTATTTATGCCAAGGTGTAAACTGAATTCGAAGTTTAGTGAAATTCCGTGCACTAACTTTTAATGTATAGCTATCGTGGAATTCAAGATAAGCACAGCACAGAATCGGCACCTAAGCGATTTACAGTCAAACCTAATTAGGATTTGTTTATGTTAAGGTCAAACATAATATAAAGTTCGATCAAACTCAAAGCATTAACTTTTGATTTAATCTAGAAAAAAGCAGCACAGCAGTAAAATCTCTTTGGCTATTTACACCACTTACTAATGAACACCAATTTACGTGAAATATGATCTGAATCTGAAGTTTTTCAAATTGCTTTCACCCCTTGTGGCGCGCGGGGTATGTCTATGAAACGACTTAATTTTAATTCCCGAACTACACACTGGAACCGGAATTTTGGTAAAAAAATTTACGCTTTACTGAATGCGTCAAATATAGCTTTTTCTTATTTACAAATAAAGTTGTTTTCAAATTCCGGCTTAACGCATCAATTTCAACACTTAAGCAATGAATTCGCCCTGCTTCGCAATGGGTTAGTTAAATTAATTAATTTAAATTTTTAAATTCTTGCGATAGGGCTTTCACAAAATTTGTGTCACATGCACTGTTAAAAATTTGAAACTTTTGCTGCATCGTCACTCCACCGCTTTTACAGAAAACAATTACTTCATTCTATTATGGAGCTTTCTCATTGATCAAAATAGCGATATCCTATAAAAGCGGTGGAGTGGCGACATAGCAAAAGTTTCAAATTTTTAACAGTGTACAGACACACATACAGACTATTAGACAGATATTTTCAAAAATTATTTAAATCGTGTTCTAAAACCCATCAAATCTTCGAAAATCTGGAATCGAAATTTTCCGCATATCCAATAGTTTCTTCTTCTAAAAAAATGAATTATCTCATTTTCTTATACTAATTCTTAAAGAAGAATCGATTTCTAGAATGCAGAAAAGTAATTTAGCCCCAAGCAGAGATGGAATATAATAAAATTTCTAATTTTCGCATAGCACACGTAATCAAATAAATCACAGACGCATTTCTACTTTTTAAAAATATTCTTTAATCATTTCAGAATAATGCATTATAGTAAGCATTCAAAAGATTTTTTTTTTCTTGCATCCATTCTTTTAACAAAAACAAAGTATAGAAATTAAAAAATTATTTAAGAAAAAAAGGATCTTACTTTAGATGTGCTAAATATAATGAAAATATTTTTAATGACGTATGGAGTATATCTCGAATTTTATATCCTTGCACTTTCAAAACAATATATAAATATTTTGAAAAAATATTGCAGAAAAGTAGTCTTCTTCAATTTAAAAATACAATTTCTGCGGGTAAATAAAATGAGCAACTCTGTTCAGAAATAACAACAGCAAAAGTGTTAAAAGTAATATATTTACCAAAATATATTACTTTTATGTAATAAAATATTTACAAAAGTAATATATTTCATCCCAAAAATTTTTTAAATAATGAACATACATTTTCTGTACACTTTAATCGATTTTTATCTTTACTAGGTGCGTTCGTAACTATATAATTGCCTAACACCAATATTAGTTGTCAGGTTAGAAAGTCTCTCCGGATATAACAGCGCAAAAATTGCTCAACCGAATGATTTTAAATTTAATATATTTAATCCTTGTAGAATTTTGTCGTGTTATTTAGGGGGAACTGGGGGACATTGATACAGCTTTTTTCAAAAAAAATTTTTGGTGTCTAGAAAGCAGAAATTTCAAGTTATTTTTCTATGTGATGTCAGCAAAACCTGTGTAGTGTGTTATAAAAATGTACAATCGTTGTTTTATATATTATTTTTGCATGTAATTTTTAAAAAAATCAAAAGAAGTAATTTGTATCAATGTGCCCCATCCCCGGGGCAGATTGATGCACTTTGACACGTCTGGGAAAAATGGAGACAAAATAATACCAATGCAAATTTTTCATAGAAAAATAGTTAGCAAACCATTTTATATATATTTATAGACATTAAAATCGCACACAATTTATTTTTAAGCGATATTTAAGCAATTAAAATAAATGTATAATGACCTGATGTTCTGGCTGTCCCTTGTCTGTTTGTTGGCTGTGGTAACTTTGACGTATCTGGCACATTAACCCCAGAATTATCTTCTTACTTAGGAAAGGTGAAAGAATTACCAGGATTTCTGTTTATAAATCGGTTTACAAACAGAAAATAAAGGATAATTATATTAAAAATTATGTTTATAATATAATTATCCTGTACTGTTCTGCAGCTTGTTTCTCTTACTTAACATTTCTCATGTCGATAATACTTTTTTTGTCTGGAGAATCGATATAAATTTGAGATTTGCCAGGCTGCTGTCCATTTTTCTTGTTAATTCTACTAGCACTAGATATTGTGTAAGTTTGTACATCTTCTGTTTGCAAAAATACTATAAAATGTTCTAATATAAAGAAATTAGAGCTATTCCACTTCAATAAAAACTAATAGTAGAATTTTTTGACGAAAAATGGTTGAATTAAGGAATGTATGGTAAAAAAATAATAAAAGGTAATGAAAAAATGAACTAGAAAAGGATTTAGGTTGTATCAATGTGCCCCGACAAAGATTGTATCAATGTGCCCCATGCAGTCATTTTAAATAAAATGAGTCGCAAATCCAACACTTCATAATTTATCTAACAATGAAGAATAGGAACTGATAAAGAGTAGCTTTACTTGCCAGAGAGGGTAGTCTTTTCGGTTGAAAATACTAGAACAGTTGTATAATACCATTTCAACTGTACAACTCAAATTTACTTTTGACCTACAAAAACAATTAATCACCCACCCCATTTCATCAAACTATTGAATCATTCCAAAACTTTCTGTATGTAGTTAATTTCACTAGTATCACCTTTTGGAGCTGTTGTGAAACTCCCTGTAATGACCCTGTGTGCTGTATAGGGGGTGTATCAATGTGCCCCAAGTATCAATGTACCCCAGTTCCCCTACTTTTTTTTAATTTAATGACAGAACTTTCTTTTATTTTAAACACGTTAATACACCCAGAAAAATGAAGCATAGCAGCGTCACAGGCTAGATGATTAACATACGAATTTAATCAGCAAGGATTTATATCAAGTTCTAATTCAATCTGAAGTTTGAGGAAAATCCCTGAGTTAGTTTTTAAGATAGAATCATGCAAGAAATCGTAAATACATCTGGATAGGAGCGCCACTTGTTGAGAGAATTTACTCCAAAAACTAAAGAAGACTAATTTATATCAGAGACTAACTAAATCTGAAGTTTGATAAAGATTCGTGCATTTGTTCCTGAGATAGATCTATTGCGATAATCATGACTAACGCTGCTTAGAAGAGCGACCTGTGGGGGAGGAGGGGATTTACACCAAAAGGTAATCAGCAGTATATTGTATCAAGGACTAAAGTAATCGAAGTTTTATGAAAATTTTGCCCTGTAGTTATTAAGATGTAACTATTGCTGAAATCGTGAAGAAAGCAACATAGCAGCACTATCTGAACGGCGGTGTACACCAAAAACACATCAGCTCCAATTCATTATAAAGTCTAACAAATTGTAAAATTTTGTGAAATTCCGTGTATTAGTTCTTGAGATAGAGCGTTCACAAAATGTTTTCGTCGCATAAATGACAAAGTAACAGAATGAACCGGAGACAGACGTTTTGTAAAAACATGTTTTTAGGGTTCTCTGGCTCCTAAAATGTATAAATCCGTCGAAAACCAGAATTCGAAAATTGAGCTAATCCAATGCTTTCTTCGTGCAAATATAGAAGAAAATAAAAACATATTAATAAATGTTTTCTCCATTCTATTAAATCTTATCATGCGTAATTAATTTAATAATATATCCTGATAGATAATGATTAAAAGATGCCATGTTGATAACGTCCATTTAAAATGAAGTCATAGTATTTCCATATTACTGAATTCAATATTACAATCGCAAAAAATTTTGTATTATTGCCTTTTTGCATAAGAGTGGAACAGCTAACTCACCAAGATCTGTATATATGTATTTGAATGTATCTAGATGATCTGTAGCTATGTATAAAGAATAAACTATGCATCAGATTGTTCAAAACTTTCTTTCTTTTTTAAAAATCAAACACCATGCGAAACTTCGAAAACAAATGTTACCCTTTAACGGAGCGTTATATTTCTTTATTTAATTCAAAGCAGTCCCATTAACTCGAATTTAGACATTATTATTTTATATTGTATAGATTATTTCAAATAGTTCAATTTTAAGTTTCAGAACCTATTTTCTTAAAATCGTAAAAATGATAAATCACCTTAAGGGAAGATATAAAATATTAACGTATACATAACTGGTGGATATCAAAGAGAAAAATCTTTTTATTTGAAAGTACACTTTTAAGTTGAAATTTCGCAGCCTATACTTTTATGTCAAGATAAATCAATGGCTTATCTGAAATATATACTAATGGTTTTATTTGATGCATTACATTAGATAGAACAAATATTTTTTTGCGAAACAAAAGTTTTTTTCTTTGTGTCTTTTGCCCTTTTTTTTCAAACGACTTAAAAAAGGTTTCTCAATTCGATTTGTAAGTATTTTTTTATTTGTGTTCAACGAATTCTCCAAAACTACCGTAACAAATTCATGCAATTTCTTTTTATTGAAAGAAGATACTCTCGAATTGGTCCAATTTAAGTTTAATAAAAAATTTGTTTAGTGCTTTTTTAGCAACCCTCTACAATAACAAAAATAAACTTTGTTTAAATACTACTTACAAGACCTTTTTTTTAAAAAAAAGTTTATACAATCATTTGCAAATTAATTGCGTCATCTAAAAAAAATACACATTTACATAGCTGCCAACTTTCAACTAATCTTCCGTAATACCTGGATTAGTTTCATCCAGGTTAACGTCATTTCAAACCAGAAAAAATATTTCACGAATCTTTATTTATTTAATTTCAGGACTGTTGGCGGAACATGCTTCATTTCATTTCTTTGAAAAAATTCTGGTCCGAAACTCATAAAACCAGGGTTAAATTAACACATGTATTACGGATAATCGATGTCAGGTTGGCACCTATGCATTTGTGTAAGATTAAAACTAATTTATTTGCTTTAAAGAAATGCTTGACATCATTGCATGTTAATATTACATCATACAAGAATTATAGAGCAATGCATGAACCAGTTATTAAAAATGTTGTGCCAAAATGAGAAAATCACCAATGGTTGCGGTCTTTTAACCCTTTCCGGCGCAGAAAGTTCTGTTCATAAAATGAGAAATTTTTGACTGACACCGGAATTTACAAACGACTTTTTTTAGAAATTAAGAATTCCCTTATTTAAGCTGTCATTGTAAGAGTAAAATTTTACTAAAATATTATTGGTGCCGTTTGTATGTTTGGAATTAAAATTACGTGTTGCCGGAGTGGTAACACTGCGCCGGAAAGTGTTAAGGGCGTAAAAGCATCGTTCCATACTTTCGACTGACAACCCGGAATAAACTCGTGACAGTTGTTTTACGTAAAAAAGCGTTTAAGACAAACGTTCTTACATAAAGAGTATGAAGCACGATGGCATCAGTCTGCAGTTGCTAGAGTAATTGAACTGATGCTTCAAACTTGTGATGTTAAGAGAACAAATAGTCTGATGACGAAAGAGAGAAATTGCAACTTCTGATAATCGATATCTTAACTATTATTGCCATGTAAGTGTTTTTGATATGAAAGTTGAATTTTAAAATGTCGGCGATGTAAACGTAAATGCATAATTTTTTTAAGACAGATTTTTTTAATGTAGTCTGCGATCTTATCGCCAGGATTCTCGTTCGCTTTTGACCAACATTAGCAATTTGGCGAATAAGAAATAAAAAACAGTAGTCAAATGAAAAAAAAGTTCAGAAAGCATTATTAGAAGCGATACGTTCTAAAATTTATTTTTAACTCCTTATTATATCCACTTTGTTTTCAATATGTTCTAAAATAATCTAATTTTCTGTAGTTGCTTAATAAAAATTACAGATGCTATTAAACGTAAATACATTCTAAAACTCTCCTAAATATGTAATTGTTTCAGATATTCTTTTCGCAGTTTAAATAAAAATTCAAAATCTTTGATTTACCATTGTGAAAATAAACCATAAACATTGCTATCAGATTTCGACTATAACAAATAGAAAAGATTGGCCGGACAATGATATTTTGCATGCAGTTGCATAAATAGTATAGTAAATGTCTAATTTAAACTTACTCCAGAAAAAATGCAGTAAAACTTTTCTTTATTTAGCCCATGATGTGAGTAATTCATCCCGACGAAGGAGTATAGATAATAATAAACTGCAATAGAGACACATCTATCGAATAATACTTTTTGCTGTCTTTGACTGTTACTAAACTGAATTGGTATTGACTTAGTGTATCTACAGATAGAGTAATGCCCTGATTTCAGCTATGCACTGCTCTGATCAAAAACCCATTCATAATTTCTTGCTTTTAATGGGTGCTGAAACTGTACTTAAGGGGACAGTGGACCTTTATTTGAACAAAATCGCCTATAGCAAAATCGCCGCAAAAAGGTTTATTTCTGTTCTATAATAGTAAAAACAGTTTTTTCTTATTAAAATACCATTTATGAAGGTTTCAAGAAAAAAATAATTAAGGCAAGTGTATTTATATACTTTAAATCTGTTTTTCTCAAAACAAATTTTTCAGCGTTTTTAGATTTTTGAAATGCTCCATGCAATGCCATTTTTTCTCAATATTTATGAAATTGATGAGGAAGTATTCTGATATTTTTTAGAAAGAAATTGTGTAAGCTTTTTAAAATTCTTCTTCATTAAGATAATCAAATTTGATTTTTTACTTATTAAAATATTATTTTGTTTTAAACTTTAAATTAAAAAAAATAAAAATTTTTAAAAGAATGGAAATTTTTTTGAAGGTGTTCTATAAGATTTTGGTGAAATGTATATATGCACAAAATTTCATATTGCTATGATAAAAATTAAAAAAAAATAACGTCTATTGTCCCCTTAAGAAGAAATGAATAATTGCTTTTCCTTATTTTAAAATAAAATTTCACGATTATTCTAGTGACATTTCATTTTTACTGTGCCATTATTGCTTGCCCCTCAGATAAATTAGGGCTCCAAATATTCCGAACCAGTATTTTAAAGTAATTTCTTTCACTTTATCTAATGACGGAATTATCTGCGAGTAACGATAGCGAAATAAATTGTAAGAAATGAGTGTTGTTGGGAGTATTTGGAGCCGTAAATTACGCGTGACACATTTCAACATTGTCCATTGCTCTGTTTTTCTGTGAAGTTCCTCTCTAGAAAAGAAATTTTTTTTTATTTTTTCTAAGTTTCGCTAACGTATATTTTGCATATTTTCCGTTTTATTTAAAATAAGTCACTAGAGAGAAGAAACATCCTTTTCCACCTGTGCTCTATTTTGTTTTGTTTTTTATCACATGCTTTGTTTGAGATAGCTCTCATGTAAGTTACCTGACTTGAAGTGTATACTGCAGTGTGGGTGGATATTCTTCTTTGATTACACATATACCATTTCTTTTCAAAGGTTTTGTCGAAAACAGCTATTTTTAAGGAAGTTGATAAAAGAAAAAAATGCTTTGAATTTTCAAAAGCTGATTCAGCTCTAAAGAAAATTTAATGTAAAACATTTGTGCAATAAAAATATTTGAGAAATGAAAGGGAATTTTGTTAAAAGAAAACATTAATGTAATTAAATGTTTCACTAAACTTGAGCAGTGTTGCCAGGTGGGCTACTTTTTAAAAATTCAAATACATGATCGGAACCACTTTTTACAAATGATAAAATGTGCCTTTTTCAATGACATGATAATTAAGTCGAAAAGAAAAGGTAATTTACCGTTTCAAAAAAGTGGTGCCAATCAAGAAATCAGAATTTTTTAAAAAGTAGCCCACTGGCAATACTGAACCTGAGATATTTTTACCTCTTCAATGGCTTCGTAAAAATATTTTTACTTTTTGATCAACAGCTGTTAACCCCTTCAGCAACGTCATTTGCAGTCTGCAAAGGTTTAATATTAATAACCGAATTGTATATTGGCATCAATACCTTTTAGTTCAATCCCGTTATCATAATATGCATGAAAAAACGCTTTTGACTATTTTGAAATAAATCTGTTTGTAAACTGTAGTGCGATTTAATTATTTGATTAATTTTGAAGCACAAATCTTTTGCACCCGAAAGTGTTAAGAACAAATAATTGCATTTAATTATAACAGAAACTCTACACAATTTCTTTTTTCTGACCTTCTTCTAATGTTGCCATTTGTCTAATCTAAATGAGTATTTTAAAGAAATTTCTTTCACTTTACCTTGTGTCAAAATGATCTGCGATTAACGATGACGATAAAAACTTTAAGAAATTAGTAGTAGAGCCATAATTGCAACCGTAATTTACGCGTGACATACTGCAACATTAACCATTTGCTCTGTTTATCTGAAATGTTACAGCCCAGAAAAGAAGAAACTTTTTTCTTTTTTTCTCTGAATTTTTCTCGAGGGCATATATTTTGAATATTTTCCGTTTTATTTAAAATAAATCACTAGAGAGAAGAAACATCCTTTTTCACTTGTGCTCTATTTTTTTATTACATGCATTGTTTGAGATAGCTTTCATGTCAGCTACCTCACATGAAGTTTATACTGCAAGTGTGGGCGGAACATTCTTCTTTGGTTACACAGATACCGTTTCTTTTCAGAGGTTTTTTCGAAAACAGTTATTTTTAAGTAGTTAGATGAAAGAAGAAAATTCTTTGAATTTTAAAAAGTTGATTTGAGAAACTTGCAAATTTAGCTCGCAAGGAAATGTAAAACACTTGTGCAGTAAAGATATTTAAGAAATGAATGGAACTTTTGTTAAATGAAAACATTAAATGTAGATAAAATGTTTTGCTAAAACTGAGATATTTTTACCTCTTTTATGACTTTGTAAAAATATTTTTCATTTTTAGGTGCGTTCGTAATTATGTAAATACGTAGCACCTATTGTTGTCGCTCAGTCCGTCCGTCTGTTCGTCCGTCTGTCCGTCCGTCTGTCTGTCCGTCCGTCTGTCTGTCCGTCCGTCTGTCCGCATATAACAACGCAAAAACTACCCAACCGAATCGTTTGAAATTTAAAATACATAATTATTACATAATTTTGTCGAGTCATTTCAATTTTTATGAAAATCGGATCAATAGATCAATTACAGGGGCAATCAAAAGTATTCCATTACATTACGGTCAATGGGGAAAAAAGTTTCAATTGCATTTTAATCGTTTGAAATTTAAAATACATAATTATTACATAATTTTGTCGAGTTATTTGAAATTTTTTGATAATCGGGTGCATAGATCAATTACAGGGGCAATCAAAAGTATTCAATTACATTATGGTCAATGGGGAAAAAGTTTCAAATATATTCTATACGTTTGAAATTTAAAATACATGATTATTACATAATTTTGTCGAGTTATTTAAAATTTTATGAAATTCGGATGCATAGATCAATTACAGGGACAATCAAAAGTATTCCGTTACATTACGGTCAATGGAGAAAAATGTTTCAAATGCATTTTAATGGTGTTACACTTATTCGAACTTAATAAAATTTATATGCAACTATATGTAAATACATATTATAATATACATTTTACATAATTTGTGGTGCAAAGAACATTTGTTATTGATTTACAAGGCCACACAAAAGTATTCCATTACATAATGGTATAGGGAGAACATTGTTTGATGAGCGTTTTAATTGTAATCAACTGTTTACAATTTTATAAGATTGATGTATGAGAGTAATATTTTTAAAACTTTCTTATCGTACGAACGCACCTCATTTGCTACGCTTCACGTGCAATTTACAACTTGTTTGGTTAGCATCTGTTAACCCCTCCAAAGACGACATTTGCTGTGTGCATACGGTTAATTTTAATGCGGTTGCCGGCATATGGTTGATTGCCGATTGGTACCAATAATTGATTTCGTAATTCCGATATCGTAATATGTATGGAAAACTCATTTGATTATTTAAAAAATATATTTGTAAATTGTGGTGTGAATGAATTATTTGAACGTTTTTGGAGTACAAATGCCTTGCGCCCCAACGTGCTAAGATCTAATAATTTCATTTAATTATTACAGAAACACTATATATTTTTTCTGACTTTTTTTAGTATTGCCATGTGTCTCATGTAAATCACGATTCCAGATAATTTTGAACCAGTACTTTAAAGTAGTTTCCTTAAGTTTATCTAATGGCTGTGATTTTGTGTATTTATTAACTGTGATTAAAGATGACGAAATAAACTCTAAGAAATTAGTGGTACAGACGTAATTTATGCGTGACACATTGCAACGATAATCATTTGCCCTGTTTATCTGTAATGTCCCTGGCTTGAAAGAAAGAAAAATTTCCTTTTTTGTGGAGAACAGTAGCAGCCTCATAGAGGGTCTGCTGTATCAATTTTTTGACACTACTAAAATGGTATAAAAATTTTGGTTTTTTAAATCAACCAACTTTTTCGGATAAATAATGGAAAGGATTTTGTTAAATTCTATTGGTGATAAAAATCTAATGCAGCACTATCTGTCAATCCGCTAATGCTGGAGAACGTACATTTTGCATATTCTTAGTTTTATTTAATATAAGTCAGTAAAGAGAGGAAACATAGTGCTCTATTTTGTTCTGTTTTTTATCACATGCTTTGTTTTAGATAGCTTTCATGTAAGTTACTTGACATGAAGTGTATACCGCAGTGTAGGTGGAACATTCTTCTTTAGTTACACAAATACCATTTCTTTTTAAAAAATTTGTCAAAAATAGTTATTTTTAAGGAAGTAGATGAAAGAAGAAAATGCCTTGAATTTTCAAATGCAGATTCAAAAAACTTGCAAATTTAGCTTTAGAGAAAATTTAATATAAAGTGTATATGCAGAATGGATATTTGAGAAATGAAAGAGAATTTTGTTAAATGAAAACATTAAATGTAGATAAAAAGTTTTAGTAAACCTCAGATATTTTTACCTCTTTTAAGGCTTCCTAAAAATATCTTTACTTTTTTACTTAGCATCTGTTAACCCCTTCATGGTAGCCGTTTGCAGTCTGCAAATGGTTAATTTTAATGTCCAAATTTCCAACTGGCAACAATATTTTTTGAGAACAATTCCGATATCATAATATTCATGGGGGGGGGGGACTCTTTTGATTATTTTCATGTAAATTTGTTTGTTAATTGCGGTGTGAATTAATTATTTAAGTTATACTAGAGCACAAATTCCTTGCCCTTGAAAGAGTTGAGAACTAATAATTACATTCAATAATTGCAGAAACATTGTACAATTTCTTTTTTCTAACTTTTTCTCGAGAATTAATATTTTGCATATTTTCTATTTTTTTTTTAAATACATCAATCTAAATTAGAAATAAATACCATTTTTCACGTATGTTTGACTTTATTTTTATTAATTTTTTAACATACATAACATAAAACATACAAAATATATATTTTGTACGTTTTCTGGTTTATTAAAACTAACTCTAGATATACAAAAATACACATTTTCTCTTGAGCTTCACTTTGTTGTTAATCTTTATCACTTATTTCGTTTGAAACATGTTTCATGTAAATTACCTGACATGACTTTTATATTGAAGTGTTGGAGGAAAATACTTATTTCGTTTCACAAAAGAAAATTTATTACTATTCAAAAGATTTCTCGAAAAATCTTACTTTAAACATGACAGATGAAAGAGAAAATTTTTTAAAGATATCAAAAGTTAATCAAAAAACTTTTCGATTCACTTTTAAAGAAAGTGTAATTAAAACATTTGTGTAGAAAGATATCTTAGAAATGAGAGAAACTTTTGATAAATGTGAACATTAAGTTTAGATTAAACATTTTGCTAAACAAGATATATTTTTATCTCTTCAGTGGCTTAGTTAAAATGTTTTCTCGTTTTTAATTAGCAGCTCTTAAGGTCTAAATATATTTAAGTATATTTAATTTGTAAATATATTTAATTATATCAAAAAGAATATTTTGCATATTCAGTAGATCAGTCTACTTTTTATAAAATATTTTTATCTCTCTTAATCAATAGGATGAAATGAAAAACAAAAACGTAACATGAAAATTACACAAACGCATAACATGAAACACAACTGATAAAAGCAGTCATTCTTGTTATTTCAGTTGGTAAATGAACAGAAGAAAACTGCAAATTATCTGAAAGCAATAACAGGGTTTAGTTTTCTGAGTACTTCAAAAATAAATAAATAAATAAAGTTATGAATGACGAAAAAAGAAAACAGAAAAACAATTGTATAGCGATAACAAGGGCAAGTTTCACTGTCTAATGCAAAAAAATATTAAGTAAACAAAAGAAGTATTTGAACTATTTTTAATTAAGTATAAAATAAAGTATTAATAATATTTTTTGTATATTTCATACATATTTTTTTCATAATTCATACAGATATAAATCTAGAATTTTACTGTATTTATTTCTTATTTCTTTATTTAAAATACTCGCATATAAGTCGAACATCAATTCGACTCGATATCATTCGACTCTTACTGTATATTGTCAGAAATCCCTGGACTTATAGGCGAATATTTACGGTAATTACCTTTTTCTGCATTTTTCTATAGAACAGATACATTGTTTATGTTTGTACTACATGTTTTCTCTTTAATTTAAACTAACTCTAGACATAAAAAATACACATTTTCTCTTGAGCTTCATTTTGCTGTTAGTCTTTATCACATATTTCGTTTGAAGCAGCTTTCATGTAAAT
The DNA here is from genome assembly GCA_964019185.1 of Maratus speculifer. Classification (NCBI taxonomy): domain Eukaryota; kingdom Metazoa; phylum Arthropoda; class Arachnida; order Araneae; family Salticidae; genus Maratus; species Maratus speculifer. Next base: position 257,470,441 of record OZ025290.1, read on the forward strand.
AACCTGACATCACTTTTATACTGAAGTATTAGAGAACATTCTTATATGGTTTTACAAAAGAGAATTCATTATTTTTTTTTAAAGGTTTCTCGAAAAAACTTATTTTTAACAAGGTAGATGAAATAGAAAATTCTTTTAAGATATCAAAAGTAAATCAAAACTTTCAAATTCATTTTTAAAGAGAATGTAATTCAAACATTTGTTCATAAAAGTGTTTTAAAAATGAGAGAAACTTTTGTTAAATGAGAACATTATATGTAGATTAAACGTTTTGCTAAACAAGAGATAATGTTATGTCTTCAATGGCTTAGTTGAAATCTTTTATCATTTTTGGTTAACAGCTGTTAAGAAACAGAAAATATATTTAATTACATCAAAAAAAGATATTTTGTATATTAAATACTATATCAGTAATTTAACTCAAATTTGTATAAAGTATTCTTATATCTCTTTATCAATAACATGAAATGAAAAATAAAAAGATAATATATCCAAAGTGAAAAAGTCATTCATTTTTGTTATTTCAGCTTCTAAATTAACTAGAAGAAAAGTGAAAATTATCTAAATACATTAATGGGTTAAGTTTTCTGAATATTTCAAAAGAAATAAAAATAGTTATGAATGTCGAAAAAAAAAGAAGAAGAAGAAGAAGAAGAACAATTGTATACCGATAACAAGTTCAAGTTTCACTTTCTTTTGCGAAAAAGTATTAAGTAAACAAACAAAAAAGTGTTTAAAATATTTTTAACGATAAATTATAATTTTCTGTATATTTTCTATATTATTTTATTTTTATACATACATAAATCCAGAATTTTACAGTAATTATTATTTTTCTTTTTTAATAGACTCGCATATAAGTCGACCCCCTAAATTTGCTTGCAGAAAATTGTCAGAAATTCCTCAACTTATACTTGAGCATATACGATAGTTACTTTTTTCTGAATTTTTCTAGAGAACAGCTACTTTGCATGTTTTCTGTTTTCTTTAAACTAACTCTAGACATAAAAAGAGCGCACAATTATTCTTGAGCTTCATTTAGTTATGATTCTTACAGCTTCCATGTACGTAACCTGACATGACTTTCATACTGAAGTGTTGGAGGAACATACTTATTTGGTTTCACAAAAGAGAATTCGTTGCTTTTCAAAAGATTTCTGGAAAAAACATACTTGTAACAAGATAAATGAAAGAGGAAATTCTTTTAAGATATCAAAAGTTAATCAAGAAAACTTTAAAATTCATTTTTAAAGAGAGCGTAATTTAAACATTTGTATATCAAGGTAACTTAGAAATGAGAGAAATTTTTGTTAAATGAGAACCACAGAGTAGTAACAGAGCCTCAACTCGGCTTGAAAAGAGCGCCCTCAGTGGATCACTTTAAAACTAAACCATCGCGTTGGCGATTTTTATCCTTGTGATCTCTGTTTAACTGTAACCTTATTCTATTTGGCGCTTCTTGCTGAATGCTGATTTGATTATCTTTGCACATGTGCTTATGCTATTTGATCTTAGATTTCCGCGCTTATCTTTATTCGTAATTATTACTGTTATTATTCTTGAATTTTCAAGTTTAAATTATTCGATAGTTATGTTACGAAGAGACACATACATTGTTTGCAAGACGAATACGTCAAAGTTATTTCATAATTCTTTCATAAATTTCAAAACAAGAAGCAGCAAGCCGTCGCTGTATTTTTGTTTTTCGTTATCATTTGTTGCCAAGGAAGCGACGTTTCGCCGAATTAGCAACCTCTCTTATGTTATTATCGTAGTTTCAGAGTGGTCCGCTCGTGTCGCTACTGTCTATGCGTAATACTATGTTAAACAAGTTGTCATTACAGTATATGAAAGTTGATTCTCTGTTCCGTACTCTGTGATGAGAACATTAAATGTAGATTAAACATTTTGCTAAACAAGAGATATTGTTATCTCTTCAATGGCTTAGTTTAAATGTTTTATCGTTTTCGGTTAGCAACTGTTAAGAGACAGTAAGTATAAAAAGTCATTAAATCTTTTAGATTTTTAAATCACAAGATATTAAGAAATACACCATTTACATATAAACATTTCAATAAACAATTTTATTTTACTTGATAGGTGTAACGAAAAATTAAAAACAAATATTGACATGTTTCGATTCCATCTTATAAGAACCATAATCATAATAAAATAAAAAGAAAAATAAGAATCGTTTCACGGTCAATACAAATGGCTCGTGACACTGAGATGTAAATTAAATACGTGATGAACCAATAGGATGAACCAAGTTGATAGTTAATTTTGATCATGGCCAATTTTTAATTTATTATTTATACAATAGTGCGCGTGGTTTTTATTTTACATGTCGTTGTCACGAGCTGTTTGTATTGACCGCAAAGTTCGCACACTCCTTGGAATTTCCAAGGACTCTGGCACCACTATTAAAAATAAGAAAATTTACATTTAATTTTTAAACCACAACATTCGTAAACCCCACCTTCATTCATAGCTTTTACGATATTTTTTCTGCAGTGAAATCCTATGAAAATATTCTTAAAATTTAGTGGTAGAACTGTGCGAACCCTGTGACCGTGAAACGATTCGTATTTTTATTTTAATACGATTATGGTTCTTATAAGATGGAATCGAAACGCGTCAAGTTACCACTATCAAGTAGAATAAAATTGTTTTTTGACAATAAGTATGTTTTATTAAATCAAAAAGAATATTTTGCATGTTCAATATATCAATAATATAGTTCTATTTTGTATAAAATATTATCATCTCTTTTAGTCAATAAGACTGAATGAAAAACATAAACATAAAATATAGCAAGTGAAAAAGTCATTCATGTTTGTTATTCCAGTAACCTGAGGAAAACAGCAAACTTTCTGAAAACAATAATAGGATTAAGTTTTCTGAATATTTCCAAATGAAATTAAAAAAAAGTTATAAATAACAAAGGAAAAGAAACAGAAAAACAATCGTATAGCGATAACAAGTGTTTACAAAATAAAATTTATTTCCTCCTTTTAAGCGAATGATACATTTTATACTGATTTTTGTTCACAGAATATGAATTAACCATTAAAATTTTTATGTTATCTCGCACTTTAAAAATGGTTAGAAATTCCCCGACTTATACGCGAGCAGGGTCACATCCCCAGTAATTGGCATGCACCAGTGACTGGTACATCCTACAAAAATGCTCTAAAATAAGATTTATGTGTAGTCTTTTAAAAATGCAAGACCATATACCAGTTATATGCTGATTTACTTTACAGATTATACCTTTGATTTATGCTACTAAATGACAATAGTGCCTAGGAAAGAGAAACAATTATGGCTTGTATCAAATTAGCCATTTTTGTTGCAAATGCTTCTTCTCTGGCTTAAGAAAGGCATGTATTTCAATTTATTATTATCTAATTTATAGTATATTTTAAATTTAAATTGAAAACAGTTTTGTTTATTTGAAAAGAGTTACTTTAATTGTGTAAAAGTCTAAGTGCCAATTACTGGCGATTACAGCAATGTTTTATAAATATATTTTTATAAAAATACTTTTTCAAATATTTTTGCTTTTAGTGGGCAAAATAGATGCACAGATATACACTCTTTGATTTAAAAATATTTACAAGTAAATATTTTATTTCTTTGTAATGAAAATAGAAGTAAGTTTAAAGACAAATCCTTAATGTGCCAATTACTGGGGATGTTACCCTATATACTGTAATTATTTTTCTTATTTTTTTTCTAGAGAATAGATACTTTTCACCCTTTCTGTTTTATTTAAACAAACTCTAGACATAACTTAATACATATTTCCTCTTAAACTTCGATTTGTTATTCTTTATCACATATTTCGTTTGAAACCACATTCATGTATTTAACCTGACATGACTTTTATATTGAAGTGTTGGAGGAACATATTTATTTGGTTTCACAAAAGAGAATTCATTACTTTTCAAAAGGTTTCTCGAAAAAATTTACTTTTAACAAGATAGATGTTAAAAGTAACAAAAGTGAGAGGAAATTCTTTTAATGTATCAAAAGTTAATCAAGAAAACTTTCAAAATCAGATTCAAAGAGAATATAATTCAAACATTTGTGCAAAAAGGTGTTTTAGAAGTAAGAGAAACTTTTGTTAAAGGAGATCATTAAACGTAGATTAAACATTTTGCTTAGCAAGAGATATTTTTATTTTTTCAATGGCTTCGTTTAAATGTTTTATCGTTTCTGGTTAGCATCTGTTAAGAAGTAGTAAATATATTTAACCATATCAAATAGATTATTTTGCATATTCAATATATCAATAACACTCTATTTTGTATAATATATTCTCACCTCTCTTTATCAATAAGATGAAATGAAAAACAAAAACACAAAATTTAGCAAGTGAAAAAGTCATTCATTTTTGTTACATCAGACTTTCTAAATGAACCAAAGGAAAAGTGCAAACTTTCTGAAAAAAATAATAGAATTACATTTTCTGAATATTTCAAATGAAATAATACATTCCACGAATAACAAAGAATAAAAAACATAAGAACAATCGTATTGCAATAACAAGAGTCTACAAAATAATATTTATTTTTTCTTTCTAAGTGTTATGAAGAAAAAGTAAGTTTGCTGCCAGAGAATGTGTTTTTCGGCAGTGCCATATTTCATAGTTTTTTTAAATTAAACTTTTGAAATTTCGAAATTCTAAAAATTTACTTCGAAAAATCTTTAAAATATTGCACTGTAAGCAAAACTTATTTCTCTGCAGGCAATCTAAAACAAGAAAAATGTCAAATCAAAGCATTCTATGCAATCAGAAGGCAATTTTTTCAAAATATTCACTGTTTAAAATTTCTGCATAAGATTTTTACAGCTTACCTAATGAAAAAACCGTTTACCGCATATTACTAACGATCTTTGTTTTTGAGAAATTTAATTTTGAAATCAGGGTGTTGTTTGCTGGACACTCTGTATCTTTAGTGTATCAAAAGTTTATTTTGCATATTCAATATATCAATAATATAATTCAATTTTGTATAAAATATTCTCATCTCTCTTAATCAATAAGATGAAATGAAAAGCAAAAACAAAACATATCGCAACTGAAAAATTCATTAATTTTTGTTATTTCAGTTTCTAAGTGAACCAAAAGAAAACTGCAAACTATCTGAAAACAATAATAGAGTTAAGTTTTTTGAATATTTCAAGATATATATATATATATATATATATATATGAATACCGGGAAAAAAAGAAAACAGAAAAACAATTGTATAGCGATAACAAAGGCAAGTTTCACTTTCTAGTGCTAAAGTATTAAGTAAAAAAAAGGGGGGGGGGCATTTGAAATATTTTTAATTATAATTTATTTTTTGTACATTTCATATACATCTTTTCATCATTTATATATATATAAATCCAGAATTTTATTGTATTTATTTAGTCTTTCTTTATTTAAAAGACTTGCATATAAGTCGACCCTATGAATTTGCTTGCCGAAAGTTGTCAGAAATTCCTCGACTTATATGCGATTATATACGGTATTTACTTTTTCTGAATTCTTCTAGAGAACATATACTTTGCATGTTATCTATTTTATTTAAATTAACTCTAGACTAAAAAATACGCATTTGCTTTTGAGCTTCATTTTATTGTTATTCTTTATCACATATTTCTTTTTAAACAGCTTTCAAGCATGTTACCTGAATGACTTTTATATTGAAGTGTTGGAAGAACATACTTATTTGGTTTCATAAACAAAATTCATTATTTTTCAAAATGTTTCTTGAAAAAATTTACTTTTAACAAGATAGATGAAAGAGGAAATTCTTTTAAGATATTATATGTTAATCAAGAAAACTTTCAAATTCACTTTTAAAGAGAGGGTAATTTAAACATTTGTGTATCAAGATATCTTAGAAATGAGAGAAAGTTTTGTTAAATGAGAGCATTAAATGTAGATTAAACAATAGATACCTTTTTTTTTCTACAATGCATTGTTATAATGTTTTATTGTTTTTAGTTAATAGCTCACAAGAAACAGTAAATATATTTAACTATATCAAACTGAATATTTTGCGTATTCTGTGTTTTAATAATATAAGTTTATTTTTGAATAAAATATTCTCACCTCTCTTTATCAATAAACGAAAGATTTAACTTTCCAATGCGAAAAAGTAAAAAATAAACAAAAACAGATATTTAAAATTTTTTAGTGATAAATTATTATTACTTGAATATTTTATATACTTTGTATATTTTCTGTTTTATTTAAATTAACTATAGGCATAAAAAAATATACATTTTCTCTCGTGCTTCATTTTATTGTTAATTTTTATCACTTGTTTCGTTTGAAACAGCTTTAATGTAAATTATCTGACATGACTTTTATATTGAAGTGTTGGAGGAAAATACCTATTTGGTTTCACAAACGAGAATTCATTACTTTTCAAAAGGTTTCTGGAAAAAACTTACTTTTAACAAGATAGATTGAAGAGAAAATTCTTTTAAGCTATCAAAAGATAATCAAGAAAACTTTCAAATTCAGTTCTAAGGAGAATTCTTTTCAAATATTTGTGCATAAAGGTAACTTAGAAATGAGAGAAACTTTTGTTGAACGAGAACATTAAATGTAGATCAAACATTTTGCTATACAAGAGAGATTTTTATCTCTTCAATGGCTTACTTTAAATGTTTTATCGTTTTCGGTTAGCAGCTGGAGAGAGTAAGTATGTTTAATTGAATCAAAAAGAATATTTTGCATATTCAAAATATCAACAATATAACTCTATTTTGTATAAAATATTCTCATCTCTGTTTATCAATAAGATAAAATGAAAAACAAAATCCAAAATACCGAATAGAAAAAGTCATTCATGTTTGTTATTTCAATTTCTAAATGAATCAAGGGAAATCTGCAAATTATCTGTTAACAGTAATAAGGTTGAATTCTCTGAATATTTCAATAGAAATAGAAAAAGTAATGAATGAAAATCAGTGTTGCCAGTGGGCTACTTTTTTAAAATTCTGATTTCTTGATTGGCACTGAAACGGTAAATTACCTTTTCTTTTCGACTTAATTATCATGTCATTGAATAAGGCACATTTTATCATTTGTAAAAAGTGGTTCCGATCATGTATTTGAATTTAAAAAAAATAGCCCATCTGGCAACACTGATGAAAATGAAAAAAAAAAAAAAAAAAAAACAGAATAAATAATAGTTATAGCAAGAGTCTACAAAATAAAATAATAAATTCTCCTTCTAAGTAAACGATATATTTTTATACCGATTTTTGTTCACGGAATATAAATAAACCATTAAATTTTTTATGTCATCTCGCAGTTTAAAAATTGTTAGAAATTCCTTTACCTACACGCAAATATATACTGTAACTACTCTTTTTTTATTTTCTATTGAATGGATACTTTGCATCCTTTCTGTTTCATTTAAATAGACATAACATAATACACATTTTATCTTGGGCTTCATTCTGTTATTATTCTTTATCACTTATTTCGTTTGAAAAAGCTTTCATGTAAATTACCTGACATGACTTTTATATTGAAGTGTTGGAGGAACATACTTATTTTGTTTCACAAAAGAAAATTCATTATTATTGAAAAGATTTTTCGGAAAAACTTACTTTTCATAAGATAGGTGAAAGAGGAAATTCTTTAAGGATATCAAAAGTTAATCAAGAAAACTTTCAAATTCACTATCAAAGCGAATTTAATTGAAACGTTTGCGCATAAAGATATCTTAGAAATGAGAGAAATTTTTGTTAAAAGGGAACATTAAATGTAGGTTAAACATTTTGTTAAACAGATATTTTTATCTTTTCAAAGGCTTAGTTAAAATGTTTTATCGTTTTTAGTTAGCAGCTGTTAAGAAACAGTAAATAGATTTAATTATAGCAAAAAGAATATTTTGCATATTCAATGTATCAATAATATAACTCAATTTTGTATAAAATATTCTCATCTCTTTTTATCAATAAGATGAAAATAAAAATAAAAACGTAAAATATTGCTAGCGAAAAAGTCATTTTTTTTGTTATTTGAATTTCTAAATTAACCAAAAGAAAACTGACAATTATCTGAAAACACTAATAGTGTTAAGTTTTCTGAATATTTCAAAAAGTAAATAAATAAATAAATAAAGTTATGAATAATGAAAAAAAAACAGAAGAACAATTGTATAGCGGTAACAAGGGCAAATTTCATTTTCTAATGCGAAAAAGTATAAAGTAAGCAAAAAAGTATTTGAAATAGTTTTAATTACACTGTCAGAAAAATTCGTCAATATACACTAAGTTATCGTTATTTTTTCACAAATAATTACCGTATTCCCAGAAAACGTATTTGATCTGTGAATTCATTCCGAGCGTCGAAAAATGAGGAAGAGATTCTGTTTATTTCTTGCACGCATGCGTATTGGGTCTCTTAAAATGAAAAACAAAATATTCTACAGATTAAAATGTCTAATTTAGTTTAAAGTGACACAAATGTTTTCGAATTTAAAAATAAATAACAATTACTATCTTCATTCATTCAAAAATTTTCACAATTTGTTATTCATATTCAAAGTTGGATAAGTTGGATAAAGTTGAATTCACTAAATTATTTATATAATAAATATTCCCATTTAAAATATACTTCAAGAAGATAAGATATTTAAAAGATATTTTAATTAAAAAATAAAATGCAAAAAGAAAAAAAAATTGATATTATTAAAAAAAATCTTGTCGTAGAACATCCATATTTTTCTTCTAGCAATCTACGTAAATATAATTAAAATTCACATTTTTATACTAGATTAATGTAAACGTAAAAAACCCCAGCAACAGTTTCATTAAAGATGAAATCTTCCCGAAATTAACTTCAAAATTAAAAGCTCTTTAACGAAATAAACCAAACCAAACCCATAAGAAATAAAAGCCTCTACTTCAAAGCGCTTTTCTCCCGAGCAATCGTGGCGCCGTGCCAAGGCGCTGGCTTTCTAATGCTGGGAACGTGAGTTCGACCCCCACCGCCGGCGTATTTATCTTTTCCAGACTTTTTCAAAAGACGGATATTTTACCTCTTTTGACGGAGGAAAAAATAAACGGATATTCGTCAATATACAGACATTGTCTGGCAGCAGTGCTGCCAGTACTTTTTCTGTGAAAAGACGGAAGTTTTTTTGAGAGTGTATAAATTATATTTTTTTCTATATTTCATGTATATTTTCTCATCACTATCTACCAATAACTATTTGGAAACTTTCAATTTTTGACATTTTGTCAAATATTTAAAAATATACTTGTCGGATTCTTTTGAAACTTCAGGATTATGATGATTATGTCTGACCTCATATTTATCAACATTCATTTGATAAGCAGGGCAATTAGGGGGCCGACAAAAAATTAAAGAATAACAGAAATATTTGGGATCACCCTGTACATGAAAATGCACGAAACGATTTATCGCTGCAGAATATAATTATGTGAATACTGCACAACATGTACACTGATTTTTGTAAGAATAGCATGTACAGTGGCGGTCAAAAGTTTCCGGCCAGCAAAAAAATTTCAGTTAATTTGTAAATATACCTATATGAAGAGGAATCTCAAAGCGATACTTATACATTTTATTGACATTTTAGTTACGAACTTACTGATAGAAGAACGTGTAAATATCAATAAATTTAATTTAAAAAATTAAGTATAAAAGAAAACGCATGTTCTCAAAAGTTCCCGGCCACCTTTACAAGTTTGTAAAAAAAGTGGTTTTGTAATAGAAAATTACAGTGATCAACAACATTTACAAATACTATTTTATCGTATTAGTATTTTATTAGCTTTAGTAATAAGTACTGCGGCGCAGCAACGTGACATCCATGCAATCAACGGTTAAAGATCGTCTATGGTACGTTTATTCCACATTTTTTTGCAATTTTGGCGAAATTTTGGCTGAGTTAGAATATTTATAGTTCGACAGATGTTTGTCGACTTCTTTCCAAAGATTTCCTATTGGATTCATGTTGGGAGTTTTGGCTTACCATTTCAAAAACGAATTTTTTTATGCGAAAACCATTGCTTATCGAGGCTTGCATACATTATTTATGTCGTTATCATGTTACAAAAAATAGTTGCGACCAAATTTTTTCTCTAATAAGGCAGAAAATGGTCTTGTAAGATATCCTTATACATTGTATCATTCATCTGGCTGTGGATTTCAAATAACGGACCGACACCGATTTTAAGAAAATACTCCTCACGGCATAACGTGTCCTCCGACATGCTTCATTGCAGGAATAACATAGGTCGAATCATATCTTTTGTTGTTATGTCATCGTATGTAGTGTGTGCCATCACTACCAAAAAAGTTGCAACGGAATTTTCATGCGGATTATCAATGGTTTTTTTCCTGATAATTCTGTCCACAGGAATAGTAATTTTCCGGGATCTCCCGGACCTCTGAAAGTCCTGAAAGCCAAGGCCATCTTCATACAATTTTTAAATATCGTTTACGGTCGATTTTACCGATCGATAACTTAGCCGCAATATCTCGAGAAGATATGCCTTTTAGCGACAAACTAATCACTCATTTATGAACAATAATTGTTGAACTTTTCAAATTTGAATTCAAACTATGCTATACAAGTTGATTCATTCAGAAACACAACCAAAAAATACTTTACGGATAGAAAAAACTAAAGAATGATAAGTGGCGGGAAACTTTTGAGAACATGCGTTTTCTTTTATACTTAACTTTTTCAATTACATTTATTGATATTTACACGTTCTTCTATAAGTAAGTTCCTAACTAATATGTCAATAAAATGTATAAGTATCGCTTTGAGATTCCTCTTCATATAGGTATATTTAAAAATTAACTGAAACAGTTTTGCTGGCCGGAAACGTTTGACCGCCACTGTATGTTCATGTAGAAAGAGTGACTTTTTTTAAAAAAATTCAAAAATTCTGGTATGTTTTTTGTTTATATCATGCAGGTTTTTTGACCAAATTTAATGAGTAGTTTTATGAAATAATTTTTATCTGCACATGCGAGAACGATAAAAACGATTATTTTACATCATTTAATAGTCAATTCTATGGAGTAACTTATAAAAAAAAATCCAATCAAATATCGTGAAAATTCAAAAAGATATCATTATTATAAATAAGCTGTTTTTACATTGCTCTCTAAAAACGGCTGAATGAACGTAAGGGACATAAGGGACATAAGAACATAAGGGATTCTCCACAAATTGACATTTTTTATTAACTGACTTTTAGGAAAAAATTAGTATTTAATGTATACAATATCTAATACAATAAATATTTCTGTTAATAAGTATCTTGACATCTGTGATAGAAAAGAATAAAAGCTCTTTTTTTTTTGTATCACAGGTATCAAGATACTTATTAGCAGCAATGTTGTATTAGATATTGTATTCATTAAATAGTACTAATTTTTTCCTAAAAGTCAGTTAATAAAAAATGTCAATTTGGGGAGAATCCCTTATCATTCAGCCGTTTTTAGAGAGCAATGCAAAAACATCTTACTTATAATAATGATATCTTTTTGAATTTTCACGATATTTGATTGGATTTTTTTATAAGTTACTCCATAGAATTGACTATTAGATGATGTAAAAGAATCGTTTTTATTGTTCGCGCATGCGCAGATAAAAATTATTCCATAAAACTACTCATATTTCATTACATATTTAATATATTTATATTCCAATTACGCTATATTTTTTCGAATAGATTTTGCCAATATTTCTGAAATTTGCGTTAAATTTGGTCAAAAACCCTGCATGATATAAACAAAAAACATACCAGAATTTTTGAATTTAAAAAAAAAAATCATTCTTTCTCCATGAATATACATGCTATTCTTACAAAAATGAGTGTACATGTTGTGCAGTATCCACATATTTGTATTTTGAAGCGATAAATCGTTTCGTGCATTTTCATGTAGAGGGTGATCCGGAATATTTCTGTTATTCTTTAATTTTTTGTCGGCCCCCTAATTGCTCTGCTTATCAAATGGATATTGATAAATATGAGGTCAGACATAATCTTCATAATCCTGAAGTTTCAGAAGAATCCGACAAGTATATTTTTAAATATTTGACAAAATGTCAAAAATTCAAAGTTTCCAAATACTTATTGGTAGATAGTGTATACCTATAAATTCAGAATTTTACTGTATTTATTTGCTCTTTCTTTATTTAATGGACTCTCATATAAGTCGACCCTATGAATTTGCTTGCCGAAAGTTGTCAGAAATTTCTCGACTTTTACGCGAGTATATACAGTAATTACTTTTTTCTGAATTTTTCTTGAGAACAGATACTTTGCATGTTTTCTGTTTTATTTAAACAAACTCTAGACATAAAAAAATACATACATTTATTCTTGAGCTTCATTTTGGTGTTATTCTGTATCAGGTATTTCGTTTGAAACAACTTTCATGTAAGTTACATGACATGACTTTTATACTGAAGTGTTGGAGGCGAACACTTATTTTGTTTCACAAAAGAAAAATCATTACTCTTCAAGAAGTCTTTCGAAAAAACTTACTTTTCACAAGATAGATGAAAGAGGAAATTCTTTTTAGATATCAAAAGTTAATCAAGAAAACTTTAAAAGCCAGTTTTAAAAAGAATATAACTCAAACATTTGTGCACAAAGATTATGAAAAGAAATGAAAAATCTTCTGTTAGATGGGAACATTAAATGTAAATTAAACATTTTGCTAAACAAGAGATATTTTTATTGAGAGATATTTTCAATGGCTTAGTTAAAATCTTTTATCTTTTTGGTTAGCAGCTGCAAAGAAACAGCAAATATATTTAATACCAAAAAGAATATTTTGCATATTCAGTGTATCAATAATATAACTCTATTTCGCTTAAAATATTCTTAAATCTCTTTATCAATAAGATGAAATGAAAGGCAAAAATGTAAGATATCGCAAGAAAAAAAATTATTCATTTTTGTTATTTCAATTTCTAAATGAAACAGAAAAAACTGTAAACTATCTGAAAACAATAATATCGTTTAGAGTACTGGATTTTTAAAAAGAAATAAACTAAAGTTATAAATAACAAAGAAAAAAAACAGAAGAGCAATTGTAATAGCGATAATAAGGGCCTGCAAAATAGAATTTATTTTTACCTTTTAAGAGAACGATATATAATTATACTGATTTGGAGTCATAGAATATGAATTGCCCATTAACATTTTTCTGTTATCTGGCACTATAAAATTAACTATGACTTTATGTGAAATGTTAGAAAACATAACTATTACTGTGAAACAAAAATGGCTGAAGTTAATGATTTCATTAATATATATATATATATATTTAATTTTCAACAAATTCAACTTATTTAATACCACAGCTCGTACACTTCAAAGACTTTTAACCACAAATTACCAGAATTTTTAAGTAATATTTTTGGTAGTACTCTGTTATCCCGTAGACCAAATTACTATCGCCAAATTATAAGATTAAATGCCAATAATGGATGATCGTGAATATCAATTCGATGACATTAAATACGATACACGTGTTTAAAACGTCAATAAGTGATTTTTATTTCGACTTTTTATTTGTATTTTTATTAATATTCTACTAATTATTTGTTTTTTTATTATTTAAAATAAAAGTTACGTCAATATGTATAATTTGGCTATTAGTTTGGCGATTTATATAATTTGGCGAAATCGGTCGTCGGGATAACAGAGTAGTACCTATTTTTCTTACTTAAGAAAGTAAAAAATCTGTCTTCAGATATACGGACAGTACTTTATTAAATTTCTGATAATAAACTCTGAAAATAGCCGGAATTCCTTTATTCGCACGAACCCTGTAATCTAGGCAACGAATTTTCGACCATAATAACAGTTTATTGTACCCTTCATGTTTTCTATTATAGTAGAATTATCCAAGTCTGCAAGCAACAAACTGCTTAAGATTTATTAACTGCTTCTTATAAGTTTTTATTCACTGAAACAGGTAAAATTATTTTAAATATTCGGTCACATCAGGTTTCTTGTGAAACTTTATGATTTTAATTTAATTAAGCGTACTTTTTCTCATTTTAACTTGAAATCTGGTATCATTTTTGAGTAAGAAACCATATTTAAAAACGATTCCATCTATTGAATTTATATTTCTAAGAATGGTATTCAAGAGAAATTTAATTAAAAAACCAGAGTTCCGACGCTTCAAGGAATTTTCCAATCGAAATATCAGCATTTTTAAGTGTACTCCTGATTATTTAAACACGAAGCTCCTAGAGTCGTTGTTCAGTCCGTCCGTCTGTCTGCATATTACAACGCAAAAACTACCCTAGCGAATTTATTTAAATTTAAAATATTTAATTATTGCATAATTTTGTACGAGTCAATTCAAATTTTATGAAAATCGGATGTATTGTTTAATTACAGGGATAATCAAAAGTATTCCGTTACATTATCGCCAGTGGAAAAATACATCAAGTGGTTTTCATGATCATAATCAATTCTCATCATTTCAATGATGTTATACTCTTTCAAACATAATAAAATTTTTAATTATATTAAAGTGTTTCAACTTTATGAAATTTATATAAGTTGCTGAGGTTTACTACAAGTTACTTCCATTATAATAGAAATCAGATAGTATTTACAGGGACATGCAAAAGATTTTGGATACAATACAGTATACGAAGTACTGAATAGTACTACACCAAAATCTGACTAATTTTGAATCTTCGTTATAGCACGAAAGCACCTCATTTGTAACGTTTGACGTCAATTTCCGACTTGCTTTTTTTCTTTTTATTAGAAAAAATTATCTATGTATGCTATATGTACTACATGAGCGTTTAATATATTCTAGTTTATATGTAAGAAAATTTTCCTTATTTAACAAGAGGTTAAGAAATTTTTTTGGTCTGGAAATTCCCTCTAGCATGGTATCCCTGAAAATGTTTGTGATTTCAGGAAGAAATAAAAACAGTTGCACAAAGACATATAAGCGCCTACTACGATTCACACAACATCTATTGAAATGTAAAGACTAAACAAGGGGGAAAATATAATTTGGAACTTCTTGTAAAATTTTCAATAGAGTTACATTATGAAATATTCATTTTTTTCATCGAAATAATGCTTCTCTAGTGTAATTTAGCCTTATTTAACAGGACATTCTCTATAAGAAAGTACTGGTGCCCAGGGCCTGATTACTAACGGGGTACTCTCTCACCAGTAAAATTTTATAGAATTTTTGAACTCGTTTAAACGACCTTTTCCTGTGAAATTACTGTCATGAATAAGGAAAAAAAATTCTATTTCTTTTTAATAGTAGGAGAGTGCCCCTTTGATAATCGAGCCCTGCTGGTGCCGAAAATTTTTCTATTCTGGAAATGCTAGGAATTTGAGGAAGGAGTACAAAAAGATTCACAAAGGCATATAAGCGTCTACCACGATTCACATAACATCTACTTAAATGTAAAGTGTAAAAAAGGGAAAAATATAATTTGAAACTTGTATCAAAACTTTTAACAAAGTTACATAGTGAAATCTGTGTCCTCGCTAGCTTTTGAACAACATTAGCAATTTGGCGAATACGAAATAAAAACAGTCGTTAAAGGAAGAGAAATATTAGCAATGTACATTTGGTATGAAACGCCGAAAAATGTATCTTTAACCCACTAGCAGTTCGCCAGGAGGTGCTGGATCAATTTATTCACACCACTAAAAATGTATGGTAATTTCAGTTTTCTTTAATCAACGAAATTTGTCGAACAAATAATAGAAAAGATTTTAGTGGTAAGGAAAATCTCAAGTACCATTCCCTGACGAGCCACTACAACTTTAACCCCACATTATATGCCTGTTTTCAAAATATTCTAAAATAACCATTTTTTTATGTTGCTTATAAAATAAAAATTCGACTATCTGCTACAGAAACTTTGTCTTCTAGTCCTAAATGTGTAAATGTTTCAGACATTCTTTTAACAGTCTAAATAAAAATTAAAAACATTAATTGTTGATTTACCGTTGTGAAAACATGCGGTAAAAATTGCTGAGATTTCAAATCGATAAAATCAATTGACCGGCCAATGATTACTTTTCATACAACAAATAAATAGTATGGTAAATGGATAATTTCAGCACCGCATTACAGCAAATGTTTCTCCATTTGGTGCTTGATGCGACTAATTTTGTTTGTGTTTTTACCAGTATGACGCCAGTACACAGATAGTGATTAACTGACAATGGATAAATATGCATCACTTAATCATATCTGTCTTTTACTGTTGCTAAAAAGAATTGGTGTTGAGTTTGTATTTATATAAATCGAATAGTGCAAATGGCACGATGCGATTGCATATGACAAAACGACGATTGCAAAACGATGATTGAAAACGACATCAATTATTTAGTAACGGGATAAAAATCTCCAATGTATAGCCACTAATGCACAGACACATAAAAAAAGGACAATAAATTGAGCCCTCGCATTTTGGTGAGTCTGGTCGTTCTTTTCCTCGACAAATGGAGGATTTTGTTGCGATCTGGCGAAATGGAGAGTGGTAGCGAGAACCCTTATTCAAACATTCATTTTTTCATCGAAGTTAAGTTTCTCTAGTGTAAATTTCTTGTTTTGCAACAATGCTGCACACGGAATGCATAAAAATAAAAGTCATTTTTAGTTTCAGCACTCTAAAAGTTATATAACGAATCAAATATATTCCATGAAGCTAAGAATTTTTTTTCTTTGCAGACTTGTGTTATCAAAGACTTCGTACAGTTAGAAAAAAGCAAGAAATTCGAGGCTAGAAATTTAAGGATTTACAGTCAAAATGTGAAGTTGCATCGCAGTTTAAATAAAATAGTTTCTAATTCTTTTCTATTATTCTTCACTTTATTTAATTCTGCACATCAGCATTAAATTAATTATCAAGAGCCAGGAATGCACGCAACGTGAAAAATAATGCTTTTTTAATCTTCTTTTATTTACACTTTCTGTCATCTCAAAAATTTTATTACCTGTTTTGTAATATTTGAAAGTTAAATTCAAATATTTATTTCGAAACAAATGTCCTTCTTTATAATTCGATTTGTTTTGAGACAAGTAACTGCATGACTGCAATAGAGAGTGAAATTAAAAAGATAAATAATCTTGTGAACTTTAATCGGCTGTAGTTGTCGAGAGCATAATGAACGGGTAATATTTAAACAGAATTATTAAAACTTTCTCATTGAAAAGTGTAACTATTAACTTTAAAACTTATATGTAAATAGTAAGAAAAATCATTCTCCAGTTTTAGATAAAATGGCACAATCCACAAAGAGTCGTATGAAGAGTTGTTTCTAAAGTGGTATTTAATTGATTTATGTTTCCTTCAAAACATTGTATTTTATATTTATTATTACAATGAAATTACATATGAGAAATTCCATAATTCAATAAACAACATTGCCAACCTTTTCCAATTCAGAAGTTAATGTTCTATTACCATAACATGGTGCTTATAGTTATATCACAAATTTTAATAGAATTATACGTTTTGTTTGCTGTCAACAAAATTGCATTATATATTATGTTGTTAAACAAGGCATTTTAAAATTATGATATTTAAATATTAATTAGAAATGTTTTTTAACTGAAAAGAGATGCAGATCCCCTTGAAAATTTCACAGCATATTCGCATGTTGCTAAAATTTAAGAGTAATATCCAATGTCATGGCTAAAAAATTCTGCGCTTTGTTAATGTCAAATAAGCATACCCTATTTACTCGTGTATAACTATTTACACGTGTAGTTACTCGTGTATAACACGCACTTTTTTTCAAAAATTAGGGCAAAACTCCAAGGTTTCGCGTTATACACAGAATATTTTTTTACTGCTGGATGTAATCACACGATATACACATGAATCATAAAATGCATTCAAAGAAAACATAATCACCCAGAAAATCTTATTTAATTGAAGTAATACTGCATCTTATTTTTTTCTCCTTTAACTTTTTTTACACAACAGACCTAGTAACATTAATTAAACACTAATTAGTAATTGCCACTTAGTAATTCAAAGCCTACTCGAAGTCTAAAAATGTATTCTTGTCTTGTTTTCTGCCTGAGGTAATGTTTCTTTCGACTTTCTTTACTGAAATTCTTTAATTATTTATTGATTTGCATATAAAATTTACAGTGCGCGTTATATACAAGATTTTAAAAAATCGCCATTTTTTTCGTAAAGTATTGGGGTGCGCGTTATACACGCTTGCGTGGTATACGAGAGTAAATAAGGTATTTGAAACAGAAATTTTACTTCATTAATAAACAAAATTTGATTTGATCAAATGAACGTACATATTTTTCTACCGTTTTTCCCCTAAAAATCCTATAACTAACCAAATATATTCCATGAAGCTAAGAATTTTTTTTCTTTGCAGACCTGTGTTATCAAAGACTTCATATGGTTAGAGAAAAGCAACAAATTCGACACCAGAAATTTCAGGATTTACAGTCAAAATGTGAAGTTGCATAGTAGTTTTAATAAAATATTTGTAAATTATCTTCCTAATATTCTAAACTTTATTTAATTCTGCACATCAGCATTAAATTAATTATCAAGAGCCAGGAATGCACGCAACGTCAAAAGTAATGCTTTTTAAATCTTCTTTTATTTACACTTTCTATCATCTCAAAATTTCCATTATGTGTTTTGTAGCATTTGAAAGTTAAATTCAATTATTTATTTCAAAACAAATAGTCTTCTTTATAATTCGATTTGTTTTGAGACAAGTAACTGCATAAATGCAATAAAGAGGAAAATTGAAAAGATAAACAATCTCCTGAACATTAATCGTCTGTAGTTGTCGAGAGCATAATTAAAGGGAAAATATTTAAAGAGAATTATTAAAACTTTTCCAGCCAAAGATGTGATTGTATTAAATTTAAAACTTGTCTGCAAACAGAAAGGAAAATCATTCTTTAGTTTTAGTTAAAATGGCAAAATCCACGAAGAGTTGTTTCTAAAGTCGTATTTAATTGATTTATGTATCCTTCAAAATATTTATTTTATATTTATTATTACAATGAAATTACATATGAGAAATTCCATATTTCGATAAACAACTCTGGCAACCCTTTCCAATTCAGAAGTTAATCTTTTAATACTATAACATGGTGCGTGTAGTTATATCACAAATTTTATTAGAGTCTAAACGATTTGTTTGTTCTTAACCTTCCGTCGGGCACGCCGTTGTCAAAAGTACAACATTCACATTCTTTTTTCTTTAAAACAAAATTCAAGCACTAGTGGATTTTAATAAACACTTGTATTCGTTTATTAAATCTCTTTTCCCAATTCCTGAAAGTTATTTGTATTATCGATTGTGCAATTAGCTGCACCTGTCATTTTGATCTGTTAACAGTGCATGAAATGCGCAAGGCTTATCTGTAAACAGCCTTCAAAAAGCAAATCTTATGCTTGATATGGGAAGCTACTAAAATAGATGCAACATTGGACTAATTCTGTAAATCCGAAATTACATAATTATTGTTTAGTAATTCATTATTACTTTTTTAGTCTTTGTGATTGTGGTAGCAAGTAGCTTTTTATACAACTAAACTTCTGTTTTAGTATGTTATAACAAAATAAGTGTATTGCGGAATACTTTCATAAATTATGATAAGAGTTAACTTATATCATACTTGTAAGTTAAATTATTTGTAAAATTAAAATAAAGCAGCAATAATTGATTGTTTTTTCCCTGTTGTACAATTTACAACTCGCGCCCGCTCATGTGATGAAAATTTGCGCACCCGGCGAAAAGTTAAGAAAATTGCATCATAAATTATGCAAGACAAATTATTAAACAAGTCAAATTATTAAACAAGACATTTTCAAATTCTGCTTTTAAAATATTAAATAGTACTTTTTTGAACAGTAAAAAGATGCAGTTCGACTTGAAAATTTCACAGCGTGTTCGCATGTTGCTAAAGTTTAAGAGCAATATACATTGTCATGGATACTAAATTTTGCGCTTTGTTAACATCAAATAAACATATTTGAAACAGAAATTTTTCTTCATTAATGGACAAAATATGTTTGAGAGCAGAAAAAACTGTGTGCCATAAATATTGAGCATAATCCAGTAAATATTGATTTCAAATCTTCACCAAAATTGGTCGAATAGTTTTCGAGACAACTTGTCTTAAAGCTGGCGTATTTTCTATAGTATTGCAACCCAGTCTGCTCTTACCTTAATGCTAAATCAGTATTCCATGAATAAATGTTAAATGAAGTTTTAATTTTTTTGCAGAATATGTCACTCTGTTGTCAAGCTTTTTTTGCCGTTCTTTTCAATAAATTATAATAATGTAAAACACGAAACACTCCTACGAATAACATGAATAAAGTACAAAATGGATGATAGGAAAATGAAAATGTGGCCGAAAATAAATATCCAAGGCGAATCTTATTAAACTGAAAATCTAGGAAATTTTTCACTCTTATTCTGTCATACACAATCATATTTGCTTTCCAACTTTTTTATCAGACACGATTTTCGACACCGCATTTCTTCTTTCAACTGATACATACATTGAAAAGTTATATAAAATGACTTTAGGAACGAAAATGTAACGCTTTAAATATGGTACGTGCAATTTATAATAATGTATGAAATATATATCTTTGCATAAACCCCACGATACATATATGTATATGTATACATAATTGATGGTTATATGTATATGTATATGTTTATTTGCACATATAAAATTATCTGGTGTCTTTAATTAGAGAACAAGAGTTTGAAAAGCTAAGTATTAATGAATAAAATGAATACATCAACCATGCATAATCATGGTTGATAGTTGGGTTCTTATTTTAGTCAAAAATTCGGAATTCCGAATAATAATTTTTACTTAAGGTAATGACGGAATTTCTGTATTTAAATCCAGCAAACATTGCGATGCTAAGTTTTTATATAAATTCGTACTTTCTGGGTAACAAAAACCAATATATTAGCAACTCTGTGCAAAAATATATCAACTGCTTAAAAAAAAAAAAAAAAAAAAAAAAAAAACTACCTTTATGTAATAAGATTGTGTAAAAATGTGTAATATTTTAAAATCTAATTTACCAAAATATTTCTGTCCACTTTTAAACATTGTATTTTTCATTACATCAATTTTGCTTATTTCAACATTCGATCTTCGAAAAATGCATACGTGTAGTTAAAATAATAATTGCGATTGATCTATTTGTGTGAATAATTTTGTACCATTGAAATTACGATTAATGCATAAATATATATGTGAAGGAAATTACAAATTTTATAAAATCTGGTTGCTAGCGAAAATTTCTAGTCTTCAATTAAAAATATTCAACTCTCACCCATTCCTTTAAACTATTTGCGTTATATTTGTTGAACGCATAAATTCCGACAAAGATACACATAAACAAGCACTTTTATATGAATTTGTACAAAAAAGTAACGATAAAGCATAACATCGAATCTTCGAACTGCTTCTGCTGTCGTCTTCAGGGTGAATGTGATGTATAAAATGTTTAAAAGTCTAGAGAGAAGAGCTTCCTGTCGAGTTCTAATCAGATATAGGAAGCTTATTGCAGAAGCAGTTCGAAACGTCGCTGTTATGCTTTATCATATTTATGCATGTTCATGTTACATTTTTTGTTCATGTTAAACTTCTTCTTGTCATTGATCAAGTTTATGTGTTTTTTAAATTATACATCTTATTTATTATATTTTATGGTGGAATTGTCCTACTTATCTTAACAAAGAGTTCTTTCGCATATAGTGGTTTAAGGATTCTTTTTAGAAATAATACTGTTTTATCATACAATATGAAAAGAAAAGTTACCTTGATTTTAAATGCATCTTATTCAATAATATAAAAGAATAATGATCGAATATTCTAAAAGTGCTTCTGAGATAACAAAAATATTTCGAGCATTTTGCGAATAACTCGAAAAATTTTGTAGCATAACTAACGAAGGAGAATATATTTGCAGATGAGAATATATTTGCATTCTTTAATGGCCATATTATTTTAAATAGAATGTTTTCAGAAATAACTATTTTGAATAAATCGAAAATATTTGGAATACAACTGTTTCTAATAATGATATT
Organism: Maratus speculifer; assembly: GCA_964019185.1. Classification (NCBI taxonomy): domain Eukaryota; kingdom Metazoa; phylum Arthropoda; class Arachnida; order Araneae; family Salticidae; genus Maratus; species Maratus speculifer. The sequence continues at coordinate 257,492,587 of OZ025290.1, forward strand.
ATATTTGTTTATGTGTCTTAGTAATGCGAATACTTCTACAGAAATTTAATTATGTTGCAAATATTTTATTTATTAATTTTATAGGCGAAAACATGATATTCTCGCGCAATATGTATTTACCATAAGGATATTTTCCTTTATCTTGTGAATTATGTTCGTCTATTGATTCAGCAGTTTCGTACTGAGGAAGCATAGATACGTTATAGGTAAAAGATATCGGTATTTTTGTGTAAATATGACGAACTCAATTATTTTAAATAATTTCATTATTAAAGGTGTGAACACACGGATTTATATGAGGACCCCAGAAGCCAAGGGATATAAGTGACAAAATTGAAAAAAATAAACTAAATACACAGACGACCTAAAAATATGCTTTTTTCAGTTCAGGTAAAGAAATATAAGTGATTTTCTTATTATTTGCTGAATTATAGAGGCAAATTTTTTTTTTCGAAAAACAAACAATATTGACTAATTATACATTTAAAGAAAATTGTACTTTATTTTTTAACAGTTATTGAAATAAGAGTTCAAAGACCAGAATGCAACAAGCAGAAATTTCCTATTTCAATCCACTCAATTGTTATTGATGTTCCAATTTAACATCAATTATCTTTAAACTCAATTCACTCCAAATCGACATTTTGTCACTTGTACCCCTTGGCTTCTGGGGTCCTCATATACTGTCGCAAGTGTCGGTTTGCTCGTTTTGGCGACGCGGTGTTTTTCCTTAACCCTTACCGGCACACTGTTCCCAGTCCGGGATACCTAATTTTAATTCCAAACTTGCAAACGGCACCAATAATATTTTAATAAAATTTTGCTTTTATAATGAAAGGCTAAATTAACACTAGAAAGACGGGAAGTTTTATACAAGTTTTTTTGAAAAATATTTTAACACCAGAATTTTTATTTAAAACTTTTTAAGTTACTTAATTAACCATATTTTTACTATGTTCCTTTTAAACATGTTTTAGATTAAAATTTATGGTTTGAACCGGAATATATTCACTTTGTAGGGGCCAAATTGGTCCCTTGCAATCATTGTAGTGTTAAGGGTTCTTAATTTCTAAAAAAGTCATTTGTAAATTCCGGTGACAATCAATAATTTCTCATTTTACCAACGGATTTTGCCCGTGCCCGAACCCGGAATGGGTTAATTTTGCCTTAAATTTGTAGAAGACTGATGGCCGGCAAAACAGGAACCAAAATCCCTTACCTCCTGTCTCTTTGTTCATTCCTCCTCATTCTATTATGAAGAAAACACAAAAGGGTTTTATATAAAAGACATACAACACTTTTCATAGAATTTAGTTGACCGGGAGAAAATACGCATGCGCCTACAGCATAAAGACTAGAATTAATTGGTTTGGTAAGAAGATAAATGAACTATAAAAAATATCAATAGGAACCAAAGTAATATTTTAGGGGAGTAATCGCAATCTGATTGTGCAATCCGCATAAAAAATGAAGATATTAATGATACTTATTTTCGATTAAAATTATGTATTAAGTAAGTAATTGGATATATGAATTTCCTTACGCTACTATTTTTCTTTTTTTGTTTTTTGTAAACAGCATTGGAATTCCTTTTGGAAACGCAATATATTCTGAAAATCATGTAACAGTAAAAGAACTACTTGATGGAATTAAGGAGATACGTTTATTTAAAAAAAGTCACGCGATAATCAGGTTTAAAGAGCAAGGCGGAGTCATTTTCACTCCCGTCTCCAGTTACGGGTTAAAATAAATTTTGGTACAAGTATTTAAAATTCATTATTTATGTAATTTTTCTTCTTATTTTTGTATAAATATGTTCGTGTAATCATTTTAGCTCTCTCACCAGGCTCTGGGCCAGTGTTGCCAGTGGGCTACTTTTTTAAAATTCTGATTTCTTGATTGGTACCACTTTTTTGAAACGGTAAATTACCTTTTCTTTTCGAGTTAATTATCATGTCATTGAATAAGGCACACTTTATCATTTGTAAAAAGTAGTTCCGATCATGTATTTGAATTTTAAAAAAGTAGCCCATCTGGCAAGACTGCTCTGGGCTGGAAAGGGTTAAGTAAAATTTTCCATAAAATTACTTCTCAGCAAAAACAATTTTTCTGCTTCATAAAATTTTTTCCGGGGAAGTTCACTGTTTAATAAGAATTTCAATATACATGATAAAACCAATAGAAGTCTATGAAACGCTCTCTAAATCGGTGGTCCAACAGAATCCAACGTAGACTTTTACCAACACTGATTATAGGAATGTATGTGGATGTTCTCTGCCAGTAACTCACCCTATAATAAGAAATGGAGATGCTATTCTAACTAAAGTTCTTGGCTTTCATGTCTTTTTTCCCATTTTGTATAATAATACTGTGAAGTTTTAAATATATATGTTTTAAAAATTTGATAAATTATTGCAATTAATATTTTACTAAAATTCTCATTTTTTAATGCTGTAGTTCACATAAATATATGATTCTCAATCTGTTCCTTTCTTCCAGTGGCCCATAAATGTTTTTGATACTGGGGTATGCAGTCAGACGATGAAAATTCTGCTTTATTAGGAGGCGGTGCAGAGAATAAAACTCAAGTCGTGAGTATCTTTTCACTAATATATTGTTAAAATATATACCATATAAACATAGATGATACATATTTTGATGTTTCACTTAAAGATTTATTTCAAGTTAACAAAAGTTTTCCAATAGGAGTTTGTTTAAAGATTTTTTTAAATAACTGCACAGCAACTGTCACACAACTAAAATTGTAAAGTTTTTTTAATTAAAGCATAAAAAAATTCCCTAACAGCAGAAAAGCACACTGATTAGATAAAACGAAGAAAGCCTAGTAAAATTATTGTAGTCAAGTGCATCTGACCCCCCCCCCCACCTCTGGCTACGCAATGCATTACACAATGTATAAGTCAGACCTTAAAGAGTTATAAAAGTATCATTAAGGAATTCTAATTTTTCCATAGAAGTTAGAATTGCTATTTTTGGTTATTATGGGTATACCACGGATGGCCATAGTTAAAACCTCCTTATATATTGAATTATTCAGTATTAAGGCTTCAAATTTGAAACACATACTATTCAAGACATGGGGAAACAAATTACGCAAAAAATCAATTAAAAGAGAACCGATATATGCCGCTGTACCAGAGAAGAAAAGCGAGAGAATAATAATAATAATAATAATAATAAAAGATAAAAAGAATAATATAAAAAAACAAACTCTCGGCAAATATTTTTTTCTTCCGTTTGCATTTCTCTTGCCTTAATGTAGAAAATACAGGGTGTCCCAGAACTTCGTGTACAAACTTTGAGGAATAGAAGAGAACATCGTTAGGAACCGCAATTACATAGGAATGCATGTGTAGAAACGTCATCCTCACTTGGTAACCCCTTCACAGACAATGGTATGTCTATGAAACTACAAAATTTGTAATACAAAATGAACATTTACACCAGAATTTTAATATGATTTTTCCAATTATTATGTATGTGAAATGTATTTTTTTCTTCTTTGCAAATACATTTTTCCGCGATTTCTGGTGTCAGTCTTATTATTCCACATTTTAGAAATTTCTAATAGCTACTAAGATTCTTGATTTTAAAGAAACATAATTTTAAATTTAATTTAAAATGAAATCATTTCTTGTACTTTTTTTCTGTGTAATAAAGCGTTCTACACTGCTTTCCGCTTTGTGTCACAACTGTGTTTTTTTTTAAGCTTTTCACGGACAAAGCACTTTCATTGTTAAAAAGTGGAAAAATGTGAATGACATCAGAAATTGCGGAAAAATCTATTTCCAAAGAAGAAAAGCCAGACATTTCACATACATAATAAATGGAAAAATCATATTAAAATTCTGGTGTCAATGTTCATTTTGTATTAAAAATTTTGTAGTTTCATATACAAACCACTGTCTGTGAAAGGGTTAACAAGACGTTTCCGCCCATGCTTTCCTATGTGGTTGTGATTCCAAACGATGTTCTGTACCACCCCTCAAAGTTTGTACACGAAATTCTGGGACACCCTGTATATCTATGCTTAAATTGCTATTATAACTGCAATTTCACTTGTAATTACAAAACATTAACCCTCTCATTGACAAGCCCGAGTTAATACGTTTACTAAACTGCAGGTTTCACAGCAATACAAGCAATATTTAAAATAATATATATCTAAAGATTTAAAATATTTTTAATGCATTCCACAATGATTATTACTCTCAAGATTTACATTCATAATTGCAGTCAAGTTTTTTTTTTTTATATGAAGTTGAAATTATAATTTTTTTTTTAGCATTTCAAATAAAATGCAGTGAAAATAACATTACAATTTTGCCCTTTTGGAAGTCTGTCAGAGGGTTTTAAATAAAAGTATGATTTTCATATATATTCAGGATATAAAGAAGGTTAAAAAAAAGGGTGCAAAGTTGTTTCTTCTGTAACATTTTAATAATGACAAAACAACTAATCTTACGTTTCTGACAAATGTGCCATTTTATTCTCTGATTCTTAATCCGTGTATTTTTCTGATATGAGACCCTTTTTTTTTTTTTTTTTTTTTTTTTTTTATCAAGGACTTTTATTAACCTTGCATACCTGAAAAATATCACTCTGTTAGGGAAAAAACATTTCTGTCAATTAAATAAGAACTGAAATTAAACAAAATTTCCACAGACTGTAGATTTTACTTCAACATGAAGTAAACGATATTGAACAACATTCCCTGCATAGATAAAGTCCTTATAGGCTGTTATCGAACTATTCAAGACCAGTTGAAACAAAGAGTGACGTCTTTGCTGATCGACCGATTCCCCACTAGTGTTGGATTTCATACCGGAAAATTTTGAATAGCAATTTTCTTTTACTTTATTTGTGAAATATCTATCATCTTTTAAAACAATAATAAAAATTTAATCTGATGATAATTCGGAATAAAAGTTCAGCCAGATGCGGAAAGCCACAGTGAGGCCGCATCCGGTTGATTTTTTATTCAGATATTCAAAATTCTCACCAGTAATTTTAAATACACTGGCCTCCAAAGTTAAGGTATAACATGGCTTTCGAAGCTCACCAAAAAAAAAGTGGCAGTCCGATTAAACTTCAAAGTTTATCTGAAGGACAATAAGTTTTAAAAAAACTTACGCGAAAATTACAGCTACCACCTTTATTTTTTTTTTAAAGAATAAGTATTTGTGAATGAGTGAAAAATACGCAATTACGAAGTTTTCGTAATTTCGAGTGTAAGTTTTGCTGCATTTAAGCTGTTGTTATTAGCTTTATTCACAGCAATCAGTAGAGTCTAGAAGAAGTCGTTTGGCCGATTCATAAACCCCTTCGCGACGGTAGTCTTTTACGAAATTTTTAATGCTTTGTCACCAGTTTAAAAAAACAGAAATTTGTAGTTTATTAAATCGAGAAAATGTTTCGATTACATAATGCAAATTTTTCAGTAAAATTTTACTGGTGACAATAAATAAGGATTCTTAAGCCCTTTTTGCGGCACGTATACATGTCGCTCGTCCTCAAGGGGTTAACCCCTTAACGCGCAGTGTTGCCGGGTCGGCAACACCTAAAGTTCCCCCTGTTTAGAGACACAAAAACTCTGTGAATATTTCAAAAACTACTCTAATTTCTATTTTAAATCTTTCTTATGAGTTCTAGATGGCAGCATCACAGAGATCAAACTCTACTGTTTTTAAATAATAGGTAAAATGTTTTACTGTAATACGCGCTTCACAGCACTGCTTTTCTCACTGCGCTTATCAATGCTTTACTTATGGGAGGTTAGCATTTCGGCAACAGCTGTATAATTAAAATGGTTAGTGCAATCTTTACAAAACAATACTTGTGTACTCCTCTAGGCCTAAATAGATTGCCTATTTTTTTTCCTTTAAATTCCAACTTTAAAGAGTAGTGCGCCGAAAGGGTTAAGGTGGCGGGCGGTAGGATGGATTGAAATGGAGTTGTCACACGCCGATACTGCTAGATGGCTCAATCTATCTCGCACTGTAGTCCAACGACTACGGAATCAGTATGAATCCGAAGATTCTGTGTCCAGTAGACATGTTTCAGGCCGTCCACTTGTTGCAACACCTGAAGAAGACGACTTCTAGCTCTTTCGGCCCGAAGGAGGAGACGCATTACTGTGTCGCAACTCATTGCAGACCATTTTGCAGCATCAGGGAGAAGAATCTCCGTTACAACGGTGCGAAGACGCTTTCACAATGCAGGTCTATATGCAAGGCGACCAATTGTGTGTGTCCCCTTCAACGGACGACAGAGAAGAGCCCGCTTATGTTGGGCAAGAGAATATGGAAGTCTTCTAATCTGTAGAGAAAATGCACTCGGTACTATCAATCAAACACTGTCGAAACACAGAGGTACAGAAACGGCGAAATCATGGTTTGGGCAGGGATCTCACTCCGATTACACACTGTCTTGCATTTGTTCCATGGAGGAACTCTGACTGGTGCGAGATATCGGGATGAGATCCTTGATTCATTTGTGCGCCAGTATGCCGGTGCTATTGGCAATGGTTTCAGTCTAATGGATGAGACTTAATGTGAAACCACACCGAGCTGTGGTTGTTGAGGATTATCTTAAAGATCACGGTTTGGCAGCTCACTCTCCAGATTTGAATCTGACAGAACATCTCTGGGTCTATCTTAGAAGACAGCTTGCGGCTTTAAGTTTCCCCCAAGGCCATTAAATGAGCTGGAACAAGGCTTACCCCATGCCTGGTCATCGCTATCTATTTCGGTGTCCGACAATTTAATTGAGACCTTGGAAAATTGATGCCGCCAATGTATTGAAGCCCAGGGTGGACATATTCCGTATTAGAACCAGTTTTTTAATGTTTCTGTCACATTTTACTGCGTAATACTGCGAAGCACTGATTTCTCCAAGAATGAAATTTTTCTTCCATGAGTGTTTTTTTTTTTTTTTTTTTTTTTTTTTTTTTTTTTTTGCAATTTCATTTATACGTTTAACTTAAGTAAATTTCTATATCGATTTTATAAATAACAGTTTAGCGCACATTTGGTCCATATTTGTTGTTTCTATATTCATTCGTTAGCAAATTAGACACAAAAAACTGATTGTACGTTAACTTTTAAAAGCCAGTGTTATTATTATTGTTTTATAAAATGATAGATATAATAAAGGGAAATAAAATAAAAGAAATTTGCTATTCAAAATATCTCGGGATGTATTCCAACACTCGTGAGAAATTGATCAATTAGTCATGTCATCACCCTTTCGTCCTATGGGCTTGCGTATTTCGATAATAGCGCTTTATCACATGAACTTTTGGTACATCAAAATAAAGTTTGTGGAGATGCGTCTTTTTAGCATATGACCAGCTATAGTGATACTTATGAGTGGTTTCTGAAATTATTTTTCTCGTAATTCGTTGTGCTATGCCTTGAATAGCATGTGTACAAAACTTGAATGTCATTTACTAAATAGTTCATTATATACAGAAGTCAAAATAGGGGTTTTTAATGAATACAACGAACAAGGGAATTTCGTGATAAAGTAAATGAAAATTATTATTAAAATTTTTGTAATCTGATTTGTGTCAATAGGGATTACTAATGTCCTGTTTTGCTTAAATAATTTTTTTATAATAGAATGTATCACTCATTGCGTTTGGGTATAAAACTTTTCTAAAATATTTCGTTTACCTAACGTGTTTCACACAGAAAAGAATAAATAGAAGAAAACATTGTAATAGCTCGTGTTACAAATACCCAAGTACACAATACCCAAGAACCAATAATTAGTGAAAAAAATCAGTTTTTTTCCCTTAAACGAAACATAACATAAATGCAAAAAAAAAAAAAAAAAAAAATCTATCAGAGTACAGATCTTTTGTATCAGGTTGGAAATTCTTATGAAATGATTTTTTTAAAAAAAGAATATTTCACTGGAAATCAAGAGGAAACATTTTTACCACTCAAATTTAACCAGATTTTAAAGAAAGTAAAAAGTTTGAAAAACACTTCAAAATAAGAAAATGTACTTTTGAAATATCAGGAAGTTTCCATTTTATTGAAAGTATCTGTCGAAAAACGAATTGCGAAACTGTAACAAAATAGCCCTTTAAAATTCGAAGAAGTAATGAAGAAATATCCTACGAAGAGATGAAATACAAATTTGTTTGGAATGGATCGGATATAAAGTTTTTTTTTTACCCGAAAGCCAATTTCACAATCAAATACGCAAGGAAAATTATTAAATTTGGAGATGTAGACTGTTAGTGCGGTGTTATTTTGTGGTCTATTTCGAATTTAATTTTCCGTACAGATGATATCATGACCAAAGACTAAGGGTAAATACTGTAAAAGCACCTATCTTCACGAATCGTAATTTTCGCGATATGATATTGGTGATTTTATGAAGATATTGTTAATTTTGCGAGCTGAAAGTTTTGCGAATTTTAAATGAACAGAACTGAAAGTTGAAAAATCCCAAAATACATTTAATGGTATTGAAGTCAAACATGAGATAATTTTGAATGGCTTCAAAGAAGCTGGTATAAAAATATTGTAAATCAATGGGCTGCATTCCATTAGTTGCATTATTGTTTTTATTCAAGAAATAGTTGTATAGTATTTAAGAAATATTTCTATAGTATAAAAGAAATAGTTGTATGTTTTTAAGAAATTTATTTACTTATTTATTATTTAAGTGATTGTAATCATGAAATTTTGGATAAGTGAAACAATTCTGATTATTTAAAATTATTTGAAAAAATACTATTTAAAATATTATTATTAAAAAAAATTGGCGCGAAAAAATATATTTAGCGAGGCTTATATTTTCGGGATTACGACGAGTTCGCGAAAAAACATTTTATTCACAGCAGATATATAGTGACAAAGGGAAATATAGACGATTTTTTCGGCCATGCGCAAAAGTATAGTTACCCCCTCTTTTTTTTTCTTGTTCAAATAAAATTTTTACCACACGTTTGTTATCAGAAAAGAAGTTTTATACATTAACTAAAAAGGTCCATATACAAATTCTTTTCATTTTCAAAATTTGATTGCTCAAAAATTGAAGATAATTGATTAAAAAATTACTGAGGTGTACAATTAAGGCTCCGTCCTGTTTTTTTCTTTTTTATTTTTTTTTGTTATTTAATTTGTGGCGGTAATAGATTAAAAATATATACAATGTGTGGAAACTATGCTTTAGCGCATGCCCGAATGCAAGATTTCTATGAACGCAGTAATTTTCCAGGTCATCAGTATTTAAAAAAAAAAAAAAAAAAAAAAAAAAAAAATTCAAACCCGCGAAAATTTGTCTTAATCAATTTAAAATTTTCCAAAAGAGATTACTAGAACCAGTAATCTGATTTTGAATTTAAATTTTGCAGGTGTAACATATTGATTTTTCCTGCCGATTTGTGTTCTAGAAAATATTTCTCTTGGTGATGATTTTAAAGAGAAAATTAAAACGTTGAGATTTATTTTATTAATGTACTTATTTCATGTCATTTTTTATTTTATAAATAAAGTGTACATTGGTCAGTAATACAGTCAATCGGAGTAACTTTGAGCCAAATCATGGTAATTTTGCTCCACCTTTACAAAACATTGATCCATTCTGCTATGGTGGAATATTGGAAAGTTATTTCCAATGATCTGGGGGGGGGGGAAACTCTTCCTACTGCTGCCATCTATACTTTGAGACCAAAATTTTGCTGTTAACTTAATTGATGTAGCAAATTTAATTTTTTTTCTCTCTTGTCCCAAAGTTATTCTCATAAGTCAAATTTACTCTGATAGGTCAAAGTTACCTGATTGACCATACCTATTTTGTTTAGTATCTGGTAACACAACGTAAAGTCCTAATTATTGTTGCAACTATCAGAATTTTTAATAAAATTGGTACCCATTTATGCTGTTTACATTCGCCAGTACTTTCTGTAACCCAGGAAAATTTGTCATTAATAAAACTGTTAAACATTTTGTAATAAACACTGCTTTCGGCTCTCAGCAACTTAGTGTCTCTTTTTTTTTAAACCACCTTTACAGTTCTTCTTACTTTTTAAAATAGTTTTTAGATAGTTGCGAACATACTACGTTAGGAAGAAGTAAACAAAGGAAAAAATATCCTTTTACATGCTTTTTATTCTCTTATTAAAATCTCATCATAATCATTAGTTAATCATCAATTAGTTAGTCATCATAATCATTAGTTAAATTAACCATACAAATACACACACACACACACACATATATATATTTCTCTTCTTTCTGAGCGATATGTTTAAGCAAAAGATTATAAAATGAAAATGAATAGATTTAGGGAGGAAAGAGAAATTTAGATGACTGATTGAATGTTCTTGCAATAAAAGAAAAAAAAATAAAGAATTAAATTTGTCCCTCAAAAAATTTTTAATGTTGTTTAGGTGTTTCCGTTTGAAGGAGATTTTAGAAAAGGGGCAGTTAGATAATTTGTATCATAAATCAGCCGAAATATGAAAGATTCTCACCCCTGCATTTGCCTTATTTACTTCTAAATGCATGATAAAGAAGGACTGTTTAATGATTTTTAAAAATGACGATTATAAGCTCCCCCCCCCCACCCACCCAAATTTAGCTTATATTGCTTTTGAAAGAGGGGAGAGGCTTACAATTCCAATATTTTACATTATATATAGATGTTTTAGAGATAGAAGTAAGCCATTATTCCAAGTTTCGAACAGATGAAATAGAAAATCTTGCAAAGATATTTAGCGAAATAATTTTGGTAGTTTCAGATCACAAAAAATATTATTGTCAACAGTTCAGTAAATTAATACATAATACTTACTGCATTTCAGAAAACATTAAACTTTTTAAAATTATAATTGAACGTAAACGAGCTTGTTGCTCTTTATGTACTTTCTGACAAATATGTTTATAGAGGTTTCAATACAAAATCAACTTTATATGACGGAATTGTCCTCTATATCCTGAAATATGTAGATATTGGAGCCGACATTATCTTTCATGAAGTGAACTGAAAGAAACTGTTGATATCTGCCCCAAATAGTTTGTTCACAAGTGTCCCACATGGCTGCAAGAGTTAAATTGATAAAATATTAAAAATCTCTCAATTTTAGAAGGAAAAAAAACTTTATAAAACTATTTATTAGTTTCCATATTGTATGTTAAAATATTAAAATTCAAATAAATGAATAAATAAAGTTAATCGCTTATCAATTTGGAACTGAGATTTTACTTTTGAGATCTTTGAACAGTACTTTGGATACTGTGGACAAACAAAATATCAAAGAGCTTCGAACTTTTTTCCATATGTCTTCAGATGCTACCAACTTTAATATTTTTTTAATAAAAAATATACAATAAGTATTGAAGATTTGAGGTATTCACATGTGCTCACTTCTCCCCTGTATTTCTCAAATGGTAATAAATCCAACAAAAGTTTAAAAAATCTGTCGTAAAAAATCGCATTTACGTATCTATGATATAGCTGCCAACTTTATGCTTTTTTGTTTACTTAAAATTTAGTGGTTAGAAAAATGTACAAAAGGCGGCAACTACGATCAATAATCTTTAAAAAAGTTACTTTTGAAATGAAATATTAAATTATAATTTTAAATGTTAACTTATTTCGGCCTACAAACACAAAATTGTCGCGACGTTTGGTCTGCTGCCAGATCCACAAACAATGGAACATAATATCTGAAATCTATTCTTCGTCTTTTTCTTGGCGCAAACCGAAGGTCAGAGATCCATTCTTATCCGAAGATAATGTTGTCTCCATATATGTCACCACAAAAATCAATATCTAAGAAAGTTGCAAGTTTGTCTAGTGTTTACATATTACGTTGTGTTTTCATGGCGTGCAGGAATGAATCATAAGATTTTCAGCAGTCAAACTGAAACTGGATTGCGTAAAATGGGGTAATTAGCTTTGGTAATATTTATGTTGTCATAGATTTGTCCTAACTCAAACATGTATTATAGATTTATCCATTTCAGGTGTGTTTTTTGCATTGTCTGAACTTTTAAATGTAGTCCCAATCTCTTAAATGCCACCAAGATTTTTTCTTAGGACAATTTTGTTCAAATAACATAAAAGGAAAAACATTTGATTATGTTCTTATAAATTTGCTTCTAAATTGTGGTGTTAATTAATAATTGAAAAAATTTTGAGCGGAAATACTTTGGAAATCATTTTAAAAATATGTAATTTTTTATATGCCAACTTTCTTTGTGAACAATATTTTCGGAAGTGCAAGCTGGATTTTAGGGATCTGAAAATTTATAAAAGTTTTAAAATTATTTAATGGCATTATTCTGGAATTAACCACTTAATCATCGCGCCCGAGACATTCACAGGCTACAAGCTTCAAGGCTTTTATTCAGAATTGTTTGATCCCCACCAGTTTTATAAAATAGTGTAATTGGTTTTATTCTGGAATAATTTTTACTTGTCATTAAATAAGAAGAATATTTTTTTTCAAAATAGTGGTGGCAATAAGGAATTTGAATTTTTAAACCGTAACTTAATGCGACCAGTAAGGGGTTAAATAGGTTAGATATCGAAAACAGCAGAGATGTACAGAAATGTATTCAAACTTGCTGACCTTTAGCAGCACTCTGTATTAAATTTTTGTTTTATATTTTTGCATCATTATCTTTATCTGCAACATTTACTTTATAACAGAAATATGAGCTTGTAATAAATCAAAATTGCAGATTATTGTTATTCATCTAACAAAAGAAAAACATCTTTAAGTATTTTAATTTTACTTACTCCCATTATTTAACGGCCTTTTGCATTTTGACGTAATTGAGTTATGAATAAAAAGGGGGAAACATATTGTGTATTATCTAGCAGTTGTGAGTGTAGTAACTGAGAAGGTTGTCACAAGATGACGGTTGTTTCGGATAATCAGTTTCTTATTATCCCCGGTGGAAACTTCCACCAATAAACTTGAATAAAAAATTTCATCTAATATAAACTGTGTTTTGAGGGAAAATGTATGTCCAAATATGATAAAAAAATTCTGTTTGTTTTTATCGATATCAGTTTGTCCAAGTATTTTAATCTTTTCACTGACATAGACAGTAGGTTGTCTTTGTTGTCGCAATGTGTCCAGCCATTTTCAATATAGTATCAAGTCCGTTACCAAATGTCAATTCTGTTACCGCACTTTTTTTAAAGATTATCATTTTTTCACCATTCTACTTTTATTTTTTATTCAACTAAGAAACAAATATGCAATTTCCTTAAAATTTAATAATTCACATGAATATATATTGCAAATATTAGAAAAAGTTCTTGTATAATTTCTATGTAATCAAAATCTTGTGGCTAAAACTGCCTCTCTTTTTAATTTAATTTAAGTATTATTCACTCTCAAAAAAACTTCCGTCATTTCACAGAAAAAGTATTGGCAGCACTGCTGCCAGAAATTGTCTGTATATTGACGACTATCTGTTTATTTTTTTCTCCGTCAAAAGAGGAAAAATATCCGTCTTTTGAAAAAATCTGGAAAAGATAAATACGCCGGCGGTGAGGGTCGAACTCACGACCCCAGCATTACAAGGCCAACGCTCATCCGCAGCGCCACGATTTCTCAGGAGAAAAGTGCTTAGAAGTAGAACCCTTTATTTCTTATGAGTGTGATTTGGTTTATTTCGTTAAAGAGCTTTTAATTTTGAAGTTAATTTCGGGAAGATTTCATCTTTAATGAAACTGTGGCTGGAGTTTTTATACGTTTATATTAATATAGTATAAAAATGTGAATTTTAATTATATTTGCGTAGATTGCTAGAAGAAAAATATGGATGTTCTACGACAAGATTTTTTTGAATAATATCAATTTTTTTTTTCTTTTTGCATTTTATTTTTTAATTAAAATATCTTTTAAATGTGTTCACTTAAAGTACATTTTAAATGGGAATATTTATTATATAAATAACTTAATAAATTCAACTTTATTCAACTTATCCAACTTTGAATATGAATAACAAATTGCGAGAATTTTTGAATGAATGAAGAAAGTAATTGTTATTTATTTTTAAATACGAAAACATTTGTGCCTTTTTAAACTAAATTAGACATTTTAATCTATAGAATAGTTTGCTTTTCATTTTAAAAATAAATTCGAATTTATTACTAACAGACCCAATACGGATACGTGCAAGAAATAAACAGAATCTCTTCCTCATTTTTCGACGCTCGGAATGAATTCACAGATCAAATACGTTTTCTGGGAATACGGTAATTATTTGTGAACAAATAACGATAACTTAGTGTATATTGACGAATTTTTCTGACAGTGTTGATAAATATCATGTTTTGAAATTTAGGAACATAAGTCACTTCAAAGTAAATTGATTTAAGGAAATTTAATAAATTTTAAGCTGAATATTTTCAGTAATTTTGTATGGTAACCTACTTGACAATTTGCCTTACAAGCCAACTTTAAATAGCATTTACATATTATATTATAAGGCAAAATGCACAACCAATTATTTTTTCATGTACATTTACTTTAATACCTGTCTCCATTTTTAACAGAAATTATAAAGTTTGAAAAATAAAAATAAAATTCTGGAATGTAAGCGAATAGTGAAACTGGCCTTGGCGTTGCTACTGCCACCGAAAAAACTTCCAGTAGTAAAAAGGAATATCAGTTTTTGCCATTATTCACGACTGAAATTCTTCACGAATGAGACGATTTAAATAATTTTAATAATTAACTTAAATTTAATAATTAACTTTAAGATTTGTGTTGTATCAATTGTTATAGTTTGTACTATGAATTTAGAAACACAATGTATATGCACAATACTTTTTATATATTATTCAGTATTTAATAATCATAATAATAGAATAGCTTATACTTTATATTGATACATCTTTTATTATCATGAAGGTGAAAATTTTGAAACAACCTATTTATAACATTCATATTATAATATTTGTATACTACTATTTTATAAATGTCGGTATAATGCACATAAAAAAATTAATATTTCTCTTTCTCTATCTTTGCGCACATAAACGGATTTGGATGATTTAACACGCATGTTAAAACATGTATTCGTTATCTATACAATTTCAGTGCCTCACATAAATATTTATTTCCATTCCATTGTTTTTAAGTAAAAAAAAAGGGGATCCGAGCAATTCGAAGATTTTTTTTCCCTTTCTTTCTGCATAATTTTGTTGAAATAAATGAGGCGAAATGCATCCACATAACGGCGATATGTATCATCTGAATTCTTCAAGATACCCGTTGAATGTTCTGAAAGACTCTCTGAATATTTATTGTCGTTATGTAAATGATGAATCTTTTTATAAATATATTCTTGTTTTGATATTCTAACACACTATAAAAAATTGAACTAATTTATTTAATTATAGAAAAAAAAATTATTTCATTCAGATAAGCATTTTTCTCTAAAATTATCAGATTCTGCATTTATTTATGCATTTTACGATTTACAAGTTTTGGGATAAAACTTCTCTATATGCAAAATTGAATTTTCTACAACTCAAGTATTATCATATTTTGTCTGTATCATGTTTCTACATTATGTTTTGCATTATTTTTTATGTTTTATTTATTTTTATTTCTATTTATCTTTGAATACATAAGCGGATTTGGGTGATTTGATGCACAAACCTAAAAATGTATGCTCTATCTATACAATTTATATGTCTCACATAAATATTTATTTCCATTCCATTGTTTTTAAGTAAAAAGAAAACGATCTCCGAACAATTCAAAGAATTGTTCCCTTTCTTTCTGTATAATTTTGTAACAGATGCAAAAATCCTGATGCAAAAATCCGCGCACATTATGCTGATATATATAATTCGGATTCTATATCACAGTAAACTCTTTATAACATTCATTTTATAATATGTTTATACCATTATTTTATAAAGATCGATATAATATACATAAAAAATTCCTTTTACTCTATATTTCAGCACATACACAGATTTGGATGATTTAACACACATGTTCAAACACGTATTCTCTATATATACAATTTCAGTGCCTCATATAAATATTTATTTCTATTCCATTGTTTTAAGATAAAAAAGGGATCTCCGAACAATTCGAATATTTTTTTTCCTTTCTTTCTGTATAATTTTGCAGAAATAAATGATGCGAAATGTACCCACATAACGGCGATATGTATCTTCTAGATTCTTTAAGTTACTCGTTAAATATTCTTAAGACCTCTCTGAATATTTATTGCTGTTATGTAAATGATAGAACTTGTAAATTTATTCCTATTTCATATTTTACGAATTGTTAGAGGAAAAATTATTTTGCCCTTAAAAATATATATTTCTGTCAGATAAGCATTTTTCTTCAAAATCATAATTTATGTATTTTTGTATGCATTTTACAATTTAATAAGTTTTGAAATAAAAATTCTCTATAAGCATAATTAAAACTTCTATTATTCGAAGGAATATTATTCGATTAATATTATTTTGCATTTAATTCCGTTTGACATTGAAAACATATTTCCTTGAAAATAGTGATAAAATTCTTTGGTCTTAAAAGGTTTTTTTTTTCTTTAATTTAAGATTGAAATTTCATGACTACATAGAGAAAAACTCCTGTAAAAAATTCCCGGTATCAAATCAAAATTTTTGAATCGTAATAGAAATTTCAATTTTAAACTGGAAATTTTCATGTGCAATTTTTTCTTTAACCCTTTAACGCGCAGTGTTGCCGGGTCGGCAACACCTAAAGTTCCCCCTGTTTAGAGACACAAAAACTCCGTGAATATTTCAAAAACTACTCTAATGGCTACTTTAAAACTTTCTTATGAGTTCTAGATGGCAGCACCCCAGAGATCAAACTCTACTGTTTTTAAATAATAGGTAAATTGTTTTAGTGTAATACGCGCTTCACAGCAATGTTCTTCTCACTGCGCTTATCAATGCTTTAGTTATGGGAGATTACCACTTCGGCAACAGCTGTATAATAAAAATGGTTAGTGCAATCTTTACAAAACAATACCTGTGTACTTCTCTAGGCCTAAATAGATTGCCTAATTTTTTCCCCTTTAAATTCCAACTTTAAAGAGTAGTGCGCCGGAAAGGGTTAATTTATCGTGAAATGTCGGACTTATATAAAGAAAAGAGTAGAATAGGAATTTCCTGGCATAAATGAAAAATTTTGAAAGAAAAAAGAACCAAATTGCACCGTGCTGTGTGCACCTCAACGCGTCACTTGCACCCATACATTCTTATGCAATTAATCGGTATTTTTTTCTTTTGTTTTTCGTGAAGAAAAATTTTGAGAGATAGAAACTCGAATGGTAGTCGAACGGAGCAATGTCCGGAGAGTAAATCGGATAGTTCAAAATTCCTCAATTGAATGCAAAGAGTTTTTTTCTGACAGTCAAAGAATGTGAAATGGAGTCGTCATAATGCAATATAATATCTCGTTTGTTTACTATTTCGGGGGGGGGGGGGGGGTTCATGGCTATTGCTACTTTAAGTTTACTTACAAGGAAGGTCTCCATACGGGCATACTCAGAAAGTTCTGAAAAAATTACAGAATGTTCTTCTCATTAGGATATATACGTTTATAAAAAAATTTCGGCGGAACCCCTTTAAAATGATCGTAAAAAAATAATGAACATTTCATTTATTTGGCGGTTTATCACCGGTTGGCGACGAAATAAAATTTCAAAAAATACTTTTTTATGTCAAATACTTTTTAAGGTAAAAATGTTTTATCATGAACTTGTTTAAAGAAGTTTTATTTATATAACATTGTAACAGGGTGACTGCCTTCCCTAAATTATAGTATCTATAGGTGGCGCTATTGCCACCTTCGGCAAAATATCCGGAGATATTTTGCCTTCCTTTTCTAAAAAGACATGAAATGAAGTGAAGTAATTGAGTTTGCAGTTAAGATGTAACATTGGGATGTGTGTTCGCTATACATCTCTCTTAGAGATGTTCTTTGTGCTAAGTAATTTTTATGAATATTCAATTGATTGAGTTGCGCTCGTCTTGCGATTTGTATATAATGTGATATGTGTTGTGTCGTCTACAATAAAATGTGACTGTATCATCTCTGAAGTGAAGTAATTGAGTTTGCAGTTAAGATGTAACATTGGGATGTGTGTTCGCTATACATCTCTCTTAGAGATGTTCTTTGTGCTAAGTAATTTTTATGAATATTCAATTGATTGAGTTGCGCTCGTCTTGCGATTTGTATATAATGTGATATGTGTTGTGTCGTCTACAATAAAATGTGACTGTATCATCTCTGTTCTATATTTTAAGTACCGAATAACATCCCACAACATTAATTTTGTCAACTTTAGTTTGTTTTAACTATATTTTTGTCATGATGTATTTAGAATGAAAATTAAGTGTGAAATTTTATGAATTAAAACAAAATTTATATTAATTAAAATTGTTTCAATCTCAAAATTAACTCCAACCTAATTGAGCTATGTCGATTCAATTTTGTTGCTTTGGAAACAAAAATATTTCTGATATTGAAATGCATTATTGCAGCATTCTTAATCTGGCCTTTATTTTGTCATATGCTTAAATATATGAAAAATACTTTTCAATATGAAAATATTTTTTATATAAGAAATTATTTTTAAAGTGATAAAATGAAATAACTGCATCAAAAGCAGCTGAAATATGTAATGCAAAATATATCTATATATCAAACCCTCTCTTTGTTCAAATTTAAATTCATTAAATACTATTTAAACGTATTCTAAAATTTAATTGATAAAAAAAATTTCAGGTGCATTAAAAATCGTTTGCTTTTGGCGAGGGAAAATACTTCTCGCCAAATCGGGTGATGCTTTCGTCTTTTCGCGCCAAATACTCGAAAGTATTTTATTTTTTTACTGCGTTTCTTTTGTAATTCCGCCGCTAAATTTGACTAATCCTTTATTACATACATGAGTAGTTTAATCAGTAATTTTTTCAAAAAATTCTGAGTATGCCCAGTATGGAGACCTTCCTTGTTAGTTGCCTGTAAAAATTTTCAGAATTGATGGTCTGGTTAGGTGGATGTCGTTCATAATAGATCCAATTTCGATAAAAGTTAGGTAAGTGTCTGGTTAACGACAGGAATGGTACCTTTATCTCGATTGGATCGGGATTGTTTGCATTCCTGGTTGTTAAGTATCCATCTTTCATCCACAGGGACCAATCTTTTTTTAAAAATGATCTTTTTTATGTTAAAAATGCAATCTATAGAGTTTTTCGCCAACAGGTTAGGGGCAGGTTCGCCACTAGCACTATTCTATATTTTATTTGGACCGACAATTTTTAAAACATGTTTGTAGTATTTTTCCTTTGCAAGCGTTAGAACCAAATGAAAACATACTTGGAAAGCCTGATTTATAATCACCCTAAAAATGTGAAGTTGTTTCGTAGAACAGAATAGCACAGATGTTCTACAATAAAATATAGCCATTTTCAAAATTCCCTGGTGTTATTTTTGTTTAAAAAAAGAAAGAAACATTTAGGTGAACCTAATATATGTTACATGGGGGGATTTAAAATTTGAATGCATTTTGTTTTAAACATTTATCAATTACCGCCTACGTTTAAAAGGTCAATTTCGATGAAAATTCACAAATTTATTTTATTTGATTTTTTTATAGAATGAACATTTCTGTTTCTAAATCTGTTTTTATTTTTCCTGTACACTTATTAGAAATGAAATTAGAGCCCTTTAAAGAAAAGCAGACGGTGTTAATTTAAGCCGGAAGTGGATCGAAAATTGATGTTTATTCAACTGTTTTCGCCCATTTTTTAGGTTTTAGAATTATTATATTTTAGCTGTGTCTATAACATTGCCTCAAAGGTTTTAATTATTTTTTCTACTACTTTATCTGCATTATTTGCAAAATTTGATTTTTATCAAGAAAAGTAGGCGACTAATGCTCTAACTCAATATTTTATTAGTCTTTATTAATGAAATTTTTTGAGTAGCTTTTTCATAATGAACAGAGCGTAATTAAATAGCGTAATTTGTTAACATGTAGTTATTTTTATGAAAAATTACAGATAAAATTATTGAAATTTTCTGTGCAATTGTATATAATCAACTGTATCTTTTTTATATTTCTGTATATTGATTGGCTTTTAGTTCATTACGCTCAAGAGTGCCTAATATGCATATGATGAAAAAAATGGGTTATATGCATTATTTTTTTTAGAGGCAGAGGCGGAGCCGTTTTTATAAAAAAGTGCTAAAAAAATGACCAAAACTCTTCAATTTTTTAAAAAGTTGCATAAAATTTTTATATTTTTTTCATTGTTTTTCTTATTTTGTATTGTATTATACTTAAAAATACCAAAATTACACTTTATTTAAAAAAAATGGCTTTTTAAATAGTCTGATAGCATTAAATATTAATATAACGACTTACAATAGCAAACTCGAAAATGCTCCAAAAAAGAATTAAATGCATAAAAATATAGAAATATGTATAAAATAAGCAAGTAGAAGGCTAAAGTTATCAATTTAGTGGTTTTTTAAGTGTTTATTTAATTAAAAATGTTCTTTTAAACTCATATGAAAACTTTAAACGCGTTTTCTGAAAAATTAAATTTTCATCGGAAAAGGTAAACGACTATTGCTCTAACTCAAAAATTTATTATCTTATAACCATGAAATTTTTTGTGTAGCTTTTTGAGAATGTCTAGAGTATAATGAACTAAAGAATTAGCTCTAAGTGACTTATTTGTCGATATATAGCTATTTTAATGAAAAATTACACGTAAAACTATCGAAATTTTCTATGTAGTTGTATATAATCAGCTGTATCTCTTTTAGATTTCTGTATATTGACTAGTTTTTAGTTCATTACACTCAATAGTGTATAATATGCATATGATGAAAAAAAAATTGGGTTATATGCATTATTTTTTTTTTAGAGCCGGAGCCGTTTTTATAAAAAAAATGCTAAAAAATGACCAAAATCTTCAAAATTTCAAAAAGTTGCATTGATATTATATATTTTTTTATAATTTTCTTTATTCTGTGTTACATTACACTGAAAAATACCAAAAAATGTGTCTAAATTAGAGTTTAAAAAAAAAAATGTCTCCGAACGTAGTCGGATACCTTAAAATTTATTAATAATTCATTATTTTATTGCATTTTTGAGAGCTTATAATTATTATAGAGTATTCTTCAATGAAGGTCCCAGTTTTTAGGTTATTACTTAACATTTTAATTTAGACTATATGGAATGAATCAAACATCATAATAAAAGTATACTAACTTTATTATGATGTCTGATTTATTACAATTGTTCAATATGTGCAGATTTACTTACACGATACTTATCCAACATAAAGTCCAATTTTTCTCACACTTCGGCAAGCAATACCGGAGTTATAGCAACAATAATCTCCCCAAACTCTATGTCTCAAATCTGGCATTAAGTAGCTTCGGAACGCAGAAAGGATCTTTTGTGAAGCCTAGAAGAAAAAAAAATTACATAGCTCTAACGACTTTTAAATCTTCAGACCAACAATAACGCTTTAAGTTCAGGTATCACCATTTTGCGCATGGAGCTTTGCAAGCGAGTAAATAACAAAGCAATACTCACGCATACGCTTATCTAAAGCTGTTTGACTTACTCTTTAGGTGGTATTTTGAACGAAAACTCTATATTGCTAACACTTGATACAATTAAAATTTATAACTGGATCAATTTTATTGGCGTGCTGTATATCGGAGAGACTGGCCGAACGTTGGAGATACAGTGAAAAAGACATCAGAATAGTTCTACTCTAGAAATTTAAACTCTAAAATCGTAGCAAACGCCATGCAAACCGATTATTTTTTATTTTATTTTGAGTTGACCCAGGTCTTTAAACCAAATTTAACGTATACATTTATGCATGCACTTATCTAAAATTGCTTAAGTTACACTTTATTTGTGACCTTCAACTGACACTCTACGGCACTTATAGTTAATACAATGGAATTTTATTACTGGACATTCTTATGGATATCTTATGTTACACGCTAACAAAACAAAGTTGTTTAATGTAAAAATGATCGTAATATTCGCAAAATAAGCTAAGCTAGTAAGAATGGTTCTTCAAAAATCAGAAGTCATTTAAGTTTTTTAAAATTCTTGTGTTAAGTTCTCGTGTTAATTTTACAAACTTTTTCGGGTTCACTTGCATTACACCCTTCATAGTACACCCAAGGGGATAAAATCAGTCTTTTCCTTGTCATAAGACATTCCAGACACGCAGGGCTCTTCATTCTGCGTTCATTGTTCTTTCACCCGTAGTAAACAGAGGAAATGCAATGAAGGCAAAAATCGATCGACTGTTTTATTAAAGTGTAGTAAACTTTCGCCACGCGCAGTTGCCCATTTCCCTTAGGAACAAAGGAAAGTAAGCATTTTATCAATCAATAGGTTTGTTGGTGTTTTTGTTTTATGAAGTATAGGGTGAGGTGAAGAAACGACCACTCACACCTTCAAAGAATCTTAAAAGTTTTTTGTTAAACAAAATCCAGTGTACACTCACACATTTCCAAGTTAAATTTTTTTCTGCTTAGAAATAGAACTAATCATATTAGAAAAGGAAATGATATACACACACATAGAGGAGTGTCTGAACATTTCTCCTTATCTATATTTTAAACACCAACAATTATAGTAATACGTATACAATAACAATTTCATAAATTTTAAAAACAATAAATGATAATAATATGATAAATGATAAAAATGATGATCTTGAATCGGATCTGAAAGCAATACTATACTCCAATGCGACATTAAACAGTTGGGTCTCTTTTCAGGAAGGTTGAATACAATGGAATGACAATGGGATTTAATATATCAGAGAACTTCAATTATTTAATATATTTGATCTGATATATTTAATCTTCGATTTAATATATCAGAGAACAGTAACATAGAATCTAATTCACTCATGTACAAAACTATACTGAATAGTCAATTAGTCAATCACAGTGATATATATAAAAACTTCAGCACAAAAAGACATTTTTAAAACACAAATGTTTAAAATAAAATGTAAAAAAATGCTCATTTGTTTGTTTACATTATCTAACAATGTCACACCATAAAGTATGTTAGAAAGGGAAAATAATTAGTTATCAGTGAACATAATTATTTCCCATATTGGGTCAGATCTGCGTCTGCTACAAAATTCATCTGGAACATTAAAAAAATTACATTGCACTTTATACAACATATCAGGTGATTTCCTGGTACAAATATCAGTTGCAGAAGTGTTAAGCCGCTACCACTGAAATACTCATGGCCGTAGGACACGAGGTGGGACGCCACAGGATGTTGCAGTGTTACCGCATCTGGTTGATTTTTTCTCGGGGAATTCTCTCTAGTAAGTTTATTATTGTACCATAAGATGATAGATATTATACAAATAAAATAGAATAAAATTGTTGCTAAAAATTTTAAAATGAATTTTAAAACTTATGAAAAGTTGATCGATTAATGATGACATCACACTCATGTCCTGTGGCTCTGAATATTTCGATGGTAGCTGCCAAGCTGTCACTAATATATCACTATGACCCAGTTTAAAAATGATTCGAACCGGAAAATTTAGTTAATAAAACTTTTTCTTACCTAAGTATTCTGTGTGAAACTAGTATAATATGATTCTTTAAAAAATTCGGTTGTGAAACATACTAAACGTGTGTAATATTTTAGTGAAACTTTTTTAGTTATGTTGGACAGGTTTCAAGCAAGCACATGCTCTTCTAGATAACATCACAGGAAATGTCCAATTACTTAGGACTGCAGCTTTCATAGCCAAAATGATGTTGCCTGAATATCTCAATCAGTGCCTTTAGTCTTTTGCGGGATAATAGTACAGGACATTGGAACTTTACATGTTGCAACTTTACATGAGGTACTTTATACATTGGCCGATGCCCGCTATTTCGGTTAATGCTTCCCTACAATATCAGAATATCTGGCTCTTTTTAACTTACTCCGTTAACTTCTAGTATCAAGCAATTAGTTGCCATAAAATTGACACATCATGCATAAGTGGACCACCAGAGCTCTCAGATATTGGCGCTGCATTCCGTACTATATATACTGTTAAAAATTTGAAACTTTTGCTGCATCGTCACTCCACCGCTTTTATAGAAAACGATTACTTGACTGTATTATAGATAATTTTCATTGGCCAAAATAGAGATCTTCTACAAAAGTGGTGGAGTGAAGATGCACCAAAAGTTTTAAATTTTTAATAGTGTAGCTGTTGCTTGTGCAAACTCTCCTGTTTCCGTATAACATGCTTTCACTCTAACATCGATGTGAATGGGGAATGTGGATGGTGCAATGTGGATGGGAATTCTTTATGGTAGTTTTTTTCTCTCCTGTGACGCCACTTTATGACACTTTTGTGAAAAAGCATTTTGACTCCAGTATAAAAATTCTGACTTTCGAATTTAATATCTATGAATAAAATGTTTTATTCAGATATAATGATAGAAAAATCCAAAACTGTAAGTATATATATTGAATAAAAAAATTACATCTAGTTTAATGTAATCTGTAAATTAGAGAGTTTACTAGAAGGATTTCAGACAGTCTCTAAAAAAATTAATAAAATCAGCCATTAAAATATCACTTACAAATGCTAAATAAAATGGCATCAGTAAAAGCAATATACCATTCAATTTTCATAAAAGTTTTCAGGTATGAATAAATTATTTTTGAGTTTTAAATAATATACACTGCTCAAAACAATTAAAGGATATTTGAAATTTTATATAAAATAAATATATAAACGAAATTTTTTTTTGCCGAAAATAGAAGAAGAGAATCACAAATGCAAATTTTTCTGGTTTTCAAACTGTGGAGTATACAAATTTTGAGTTCAACGTCAAAAACGTCGCTTCAGCGGCAGCGAATGAAATTTGACTTTGAACTGGATAAAAGAGAATGAAGACAAGGATGATCGGCATTCAGTGATTGCTTTGTTTCGATGAGTACGATGTTTCAGTGAAGTCATTTGACAGATTCAGAAGCTTGGAGAATTGCTGGTAGGTTAGAAGGGGGCCAAACTCAAGCCGAAGTAGCACAAGCTATTGGAGTGTCACAAAGTGTCATTTCCAGGATCTGGAACCGTTTTTTGGAGAGTGGATGTGCAGGCCGAAGACCAGGGCAAGGTCGTAGACTGGCAACAACGCCCAATGAAGATCGGTATTTAGCGTTAACAGCTCGGAAACACCGAAACATGAACGCTACTCTTCTCCAACAACACCTTCGCTCGGCTACAGGCACCACGATTTCAACTCAGACTGTCCGAAACCGGCTCCATGCTGTAGGTCTGTATGCTCGCCGACCGATGGTATGTGTTAGATTAACATCAAGGCATCGTCGCGACCGCAGGGAGTGGGCAACTGAGCATGTCAACTGGAGGAGAAATGAATGGAGAAATATTCTGTTTTCTGACGAGTCCCTTTTCTGTGCATCCGGATAATAGGCGTATTTTCATCTGGAGGGACCGTGGCAGTAGGAATAATCCTGCGTTCGTGCACGAAAGTGTCAGATTTGGCGGTGGAGGAGTGTTGGTGTATGGTGGCATCTCTATTGACGGGCGCACTGACCTCTACATCATTCGAGATGGAGCTCTGACTGGTCGCCGATATAGGGATAAGACCCTCAGATCTATTGTAGTCCCTTACGCTGCAGCAATCGGAGATAACTTCATTTTAATGGACGATAACTGTAGGCCACATCGTGCAAACCTGGTGGAGGATTTCCTTTTCGAGGAAGGAATCGTTCGAATGGAATGGCCAGCGTGTTCTCCTGACATGAATCCAATCGAGCACGTTTGGGACGCTCTAGGAAGACGAGTTTCTGGCCGCCAACAACCCCCACAAACTCTCCAAGAATTGGAAAGAGCTCTTCTGGAAGAGTGGGGCAGAATACCCCAACTCGTCATTAACAGCATCATTGAGTCCATGCCTCAAAGGTATTCAACGTTGCTGGCCGCCCGTGGAAACCATACCCCCTACTGAAAATGATTTTTTTTTGAAGAAAACGCCTTTTCTTACTCTTTTTTTCTCATATGCACAAATTGTGTTTTTTTCCTTTTGTACACAAATGCGCAATAAAATGCATTTTTTTTCTGCCAAACATGTGTAATTTATTCTCATATAACCTACTATGTCTGCCGACCATGTATCAATCAGCTAAAAAGTTTCCCAGATACAAAATCCACCTAAAACTGCAATATCCTTTAATTGTTTTGAGCAGTGTATATTTTTAAACTATTAAATCTTACTTAGATATTTATTTGCCTTCTTTATGTACATTTTCTCCTTCTAACTCTTTTCTAAGCAATAGATCCTTTATTTTATATATTTTGAAACATGTCTACTTCACTTAGTGAGCTTGAAAGAAATAACTTAATGCCTTTTCATCCAATCTAACATTATGTGTCTATTCCGTTTATAAAAACGAACAGAAAAGTTGAATTCGATTATGAAAGAAGTAACTTTAGGCTATTTTTATCTAATCCAGTATTAAAAGTTACTTCTATTTATAACAAATAAACACAAAAACGTTTTTATGGTATAAATGGGAATGTGTTAACCCGTCAATTTCAATGTACATATTAATAAAGATTTTTCTTTTCTCTATAAAGAAAATAACTTATATACATTTGGTTATGTCAAAAAAATATAAGAAATAAAAAAACTCCCTCAATTTTTTTTTTTTTTTTTTAATGGGGTGTCACCTATAAGTGACACGGTATATTTTCAACGTTGTAATAAACATGCTATAATTTATTTTGGTCATAAAATACAATTGTAATGTATAATTTATTTATTCACTTATCAAATATAAAAACAAAAACAAACAATACATACGGTCTAGCCATTTTTGTTATGTCGCAAGAGATAACACAATCACAGTCTGTTCTAATTGCGCGCGAAATTTCTGAATGAATTTGACAAATCATGTATGGCTAGTGTTGCCATAAAAAAACAATTGAGAGTCTTGCTAATTGACTTTGCTACAATAATGATAAGATTTAAAAATAAAATTTACTTGTAGCAGAAAAAATAGTAAACTTCTCTCACCTACAGGTGACACTGGGAATTGAACAGTTAAAACAAATTTGTTGAGTGGTGTTTATGCTTGCTATATTAGGAAATGTACTATTTGTTAAATACACATCTTTATAATTTTTACACTGATATAGATATAAGCATTTTAGATTCATTTTCATTTAAGATTCGAATTACAATTCACCTTTGAATCTTTAAATTTTTACTTCTGTATCAAAAGTATACTATGTTTTAAAATGAAGTGCATGTATTTTTTATATACATAAGAATGAGATGACAAGTGTTTGACCAGATTTAATACAGGATGTATCTTTTGATTTATCTACATAATTAGAATAGCACAATGTCACCAGTGCCTGATTACTAACGGAGCACACTTACATGAAAAAAATTTACCAGAAATAGTCGTCTTGTGTAAAAGTCTTCTTCATGCAAAATTTTTGCAATGTATCGGATAAACTTTCTTGTTTCTTTTAACTAGTGGGAACTTGCCCTGTTGGTAATCAGACCCTGAATGCCACAAAATACTTATTAAATAATACATCAGATGCAGTGTGCGCAACTGCTGACAAAAATATTTTTTTAAGTTGTACAGGGGAAAAATGGTTTAAACTTATATAATTTGTTGAAATTCAACGGAAGATACTCTGTATTTCCATAGCTACAATTTTCTGTCAATACCAGAAAAACAACCAAAGAAATACTATTACCCATGCATAAAAATTATTATACAAACTTAGCTACTTCAGTTCCAGTTATTACTACAGGATTTGTACGGCTCTTGTAATTTTGCGACCAGGAAATTCTTCAATTACAGTATTTTCTTACAGAAAACCAATCCTTAACCCCTTCGTGACGCGAGCTTTTTGCGAAATTTTTAATGGTTTGTCACCGGTTTTTAAAAACAAAAATTCGTGCCTTATTAAATTCAGAAAATACTCTAATTAAATAGGACTTTTACAGTAAAATTTTACTGGTGGGCTGAAACGAGTATTCTTAAGCCATTTTGCGGCACGTATACGTTTTACTCGTCCCCAAGGGGTTAAAAGACGAAAATTTGCGAGTTTAACCACGGCCATCGAAATAGTCAAGGCCAGAGAACACGAGGTCTGACATCATCATAGGTGGCCCGACGTCTCAATAGTGTTGGAATTATCACCGGAAATAAGTTCCAGTTTTTGGAATCAAATATTTGAAACATCTATAAACCAACTTTTACTAAAAGTTTATAACACGATGTAACAATAATAAATATGTTTGTTATTACGACTGTAAAAATTACATCAGTAAGTAATTTGAAATATCTTTAGAATACATATTTCTAATTCCAAAACAAGAACCAATGAAGGTTTTTTACATAGCAATATCTATATTAGTCATGTTACGTTCGTATAATTCCACATTTGCACACTTGCACTTCAAAATTTATTGCATTGTTTCACATTCTAATTCATCAATTTAGCAGGATGTCGAGATAATCATAAAATCATTTTAAAGTGAGATGAACCTTGTAACAATTTTGGAAAGATAATCCTATATTGCATGTAAATAATAATTTCAGCTACAAGGACTTACCAATAAGAATAATTCTTCTATAAATGGAAATTTCTCAATATAATTAAAGTAAATAATGATCTTCGGTAAATAAAAGTAAAGCAGAAAGTATCTTTAACGCAGGGCTCCCAAATGGTCCGCGAACTGAACATCAGTATTTTTTAACAGAAAATTTCATAATACGTTTGAGCTAGAATCAACTTCCAAACGTGGTTTCTTGACAATTTGCAAGAAAAATCTAAAAAGAAAATTTCTCTAAAACAATTCTGATGTTCAGTTCGCGGACCATTTGGGAGCCCTGTTAACGCGAAAGCTTTACTTAATTATCTGACTTAATTAAACTATTTCTTTTGTGCACTTAAATTAAGATAATTACTTTTAATGGGAAAGGAAAAACCCCTTGAGAATAATTAACATTTTGTAAGATTGTATTGAAACGTAGTAGTTAAAAATAATTGTTATAATATTTATTAATAATATCTATTATATTATTTAACACTTTTTTATTTTGTTTGTGTGAATTACTAACTTGCTATAATATGATTAATTCTACGCAATTTTTTTTCTACCTTATTTTTTTCTTTTGCTTTGTATAGAAGATGCAAGTTTTGCTTTTCTTTTCAAAATATATTTGCAGCAGAAAATAGAAAACAAGAAGTTTCAGACAGCGTAATAAATTATGTATAAAATGTTTTCCGATGCTTTTTAATGGAGAATATTCCAAATCTGCGTTCGAGACTGTAAAAAGTCACGTGGTACCGGTAATTTACCGAAAGAACTTCTAACTGATACCCCACTAAAAAGAATCTGTAGAAAATCTATAGCTTTTTGACCCAAAATCTGTGGGAAATCCTAAGGTATTTGGCCCATTATGCAGATATTTTTAAGAATATCTTAAAACATTCTGCAGATAAGGCTACAAAGATAAGGCTAAGCCTGCAAATTTTCTTCAAATTTCTGTAGAATTTCTGTAGAAAGGGACAATTTCTTCACATAATCTTAAGATTATTTTTAGTGGGGTAAAAAGTGAGAAAGCTACCAACTAAAAATCTTAAGATTATTTTTAGTGGGGTAAGAAGTGAGAAAGCTACCAACTAAAAGTTTAAAAATACAATGTAACAATAACCCCAGCAGCCAAACAATAGTGGACCAATATTGGCTACATCTTGGAGCAATATTGGCATATTGGCGCAATACTAGCATGAAATATTGCTCCAATATTGGGATGTTTACATTTTCCCTTATTTAGCCAATACTTTGCAGCCAATATTATGCCAATATTGGTGTTTCATTGGAAATATTGCCAAAAAACGCTAGTATTGGTTAAATATTGAGATTTCATTGGAAATATTTCCAATGTAACGCCAACATTTGTATAATATTGGCGTTTTATTGGCATTATTTCTAATGAAACCTCAATATTGGCATAATATTGTCTGCAAATATTGGCTAAATAAGGGGAAAATGTAAACATCCCAATATTGGAGCAATATTGACTTTTTATTGACAATATTTCCAATTAATGAAATATTGGCGCAACGTTGGACCAATATTGGTTTGCTACTAGGGAAATATATTTGTTATTATGACTTTAACTACTATGTCAGTAAATAATTTGAAAAATCTTTATAATAAACGTTTCTATTTTTAAGATAAGAATAAATAAAGGTTTTTTGCATGGCAGTTTCTATTTTAGTCATGTTACGTTCGTATAATTGCATACTTGCACTTCAGGATTTATTGCATTTTTTTACATTGTAATTCATCGTTTTAGCAGACTGCTCAGATAATCATAAAATCATTTTAAAGTGAGATGAACCTTGTAACAATTTTGGAAACATAATCTTATATTGCATGTAAATGATAATCTTCGTTTCTAAGATTTACCAATAAAAATAATTCTTCGATAAATGGATATTTCTCAATAATTCTTCGGTAAATAAAAGTAAAGCAGAAAGTGTTTTTTTTTTTTTTTCGGAAAAGCTTTACTAAATTATCTGAGTTAATTAAACTATTTCTTTTGCGTACTTAAATTAAGATAATTACTTTTAATGGGAAAGAGAAAACCCCTTGAGAATAATTAACATTTTGTAAGATTGTATTGAAATGTAGTTATTAAAAATAATTGTTGTAATAGTTATTGATAATATTTATTACATTATCTGTTAAATTATATAACATTTTTTTTTATTATTTTGTTTGTTTGAATTACTAGCTTGCTATAATATGATTAATTCTTCGCATGTTTCTTTTTATGCCTTTTTTTTTTTTTTTTTTTTTTGCTTTGTACAAAAAATGTGATCTTTTTCCATTTTAAAATATAATTTCATTTTATTATTTAATTATTTTCATTTTTTTCAATTTAAAGTTTCAGACAAGGTAATAGATTTACATCAATGTTTTCCGAAGTGTTCAATTACAAAAGTATGAAAACATGGAGGACTGGGGGCAGGAAAACATAATGGTAAACCTACGAGTCAACCACTAAAATCGTGTTTTTAGGTGTTTTCTACCAAGATATGACTTGGTACACCGATTGCGTTCTAACCCCTTGCGGCGCGGTGGTATATCTATGAAACTACTTAATTTTAATTCCCAAACGCCACATTGGCACCGTAATTTTGGTAAAACATTTGCAGTCTATGGAAAGCGTGAAATATATATATACATAGAGAGAGAGAGAGAGAGAGAGACCCTTTTTCTTATTTTCAAATGAAGTTGCTTTTCAAATTCCGGTGTCAGTCATTAATTTCAACACATAGGCAATGAATATGTCTTGTGAGATTTAACTAATCTTAGATTTTCATCCGTGAATTCGATGAGGTTATTGTCTGTGCTGCCGCATTTCGGTCCTATAGGAATTTTTATTAAATTCTAGAATACTTTTCTAATTGTTCTCATAGTGAATGTGTTATTTACGTACTTGCTAATTCATTCAGACTGCTAAAGAAAAGGAGTTTCAAATATTCTTAGAATGTAACTGAAATGTGATTATATGACATGAAGTCTTTTTAACCCCTTGAAGGGCGGTGTTTGCACAATGACAACACCTAATCTTAATTCCAAATTGCCACACTGGCAGCAGAAATTTTCTAGGAAAATTTCCCTTTTATTAAAAACACAAAAATACACTTTTATTAGTTTACAAATAAAATTCCTTGTAAATACTGGTGTCACCCAATTATTTCAACATTTTACGAATACAAGTATCTTGCTCCGGAAAGTGTTAAAACATAATTTTCATACTTCTAGTTTCATAAAAAATGTATTCTATTCATGAAGATTCGTTATCTATCATTCAATAATGATTTTTTGTTTCTTCTTTTAGAGTGATCAGCCAAAAGGAGCCCGGCCGAAGATTCGGAATCCAAAAGAAGCCAAACGTCGACGTTTTGTTATGAAACAAGCCAAAACTATTGCCAAACCTCAACAACTTGAAAGCGTCTCTGAAACGGAAGAAGGTACCACACTTTTATCGAAAGTATCAGCCAAAGAAACAACAGATAAATCGGAGCCAACGGCAAGGAAACAGGAGTTTTTCGGTGTTCGATCTTACGTTCATACATTCTACGAAGCGATGGCAATGGACAATCCACATATGTACGAAGACACTGGGAACCACTTCGAGTACGCTACGCCTATGAGAAAACGAAGGAAGCAGATCCTTTGTTGGAGAGCTATGCTATGTTCGGGTTTGTTGATTTTATCGATGGGCCTTATCGCAATCCTCGTGGGGTTCCTCGTACCCAAAAGGAAAGAAGTGGTCGATGTTCAGGAGGACATTGAAATCATCAACCGATCAGAACAAGCCTTTAATCAAGATCTCGATATTTGCAAAATAGTCGGAATCGTCCTTTTCTGCACAGGGGGGATAATGGTAACGATAGTTCTTCTTGCGTTAACACTAATGAAAATGAATAGGAATGAAGATCCATTGGCTGAAGAAATACCCATGGCCGAAGCGGAAACTGATATGGATCCAGGACCGGGGTCGCCAATGGACGTTAAAGTACCAGCAACCGAAGAACTGGCGGCTGTTCAGCCAAAACGCATGGATCCAGAAGAAGTCGTGATGACGAATGCTGGTTTGTGCAAAGTACCTTAGAAGTTATGTTTCTAAAAATACTATCATTGATGAAATGATAGAATAAAAAAGGAAATTTTATAAAATTCATATGATAGTTTACAAACTGAAATAGGTAATTAGAAAAATATGAAAGATGTTATGAAAAATTATTAATTTGTTCATATTGGAGGCTTAAAATACTTTAATATAAGCAGGCTCGCTCGACATTGTCCAATTTAAATACATCTGCAATTCCTTAAATGTAAAATAAAAACGAAGATAGTGTTGTCAAACATGGTGCCTTTGGCATCATACAAAGTGATTGTAAAAACGTTTGAAATTTTGATGGTTATTTTACAAATATATATGCATAAAGTAAAAAATATTTAATCAAAAAGTTAAAAATACTAGCAAGTAAATAAGAAGCTTTTTTTTAAAAAAAATATCTAAATCGATCAAATTGTTTTCAAACTATCTCATTTCAGTATTTATGCATGACATTTATAATGATTAAGTTTTTCACATTAAAAGTCAAGCCTACTTATGTCGCGGATGGAAAACAGAATTTGATTTCGTTCCAGTCATGTGGATTAACGCCAAAATAAAAAAAAATAAATAATTACATTAACCCTCCCCAGAAAAGCAGTCGATCCA
Source organism: Maratus speculifer (assembly GCA_964019185.1). Taxonomy (NCBI): domain Eukaryota; kingdom Metazoa; phylum Arthropoda; class Arachnida; order Araneae; family Salticidae; genus Maratus; species Maratus speculifer. The sequence goes on from OZ025290.1 coordinate 257,525,985, forward strand.
CATGATGCATTCAGGATACTCATCAACCCATGTTTTTGGGGGGAGAAAAGAACTGAAAGTACGAATACGACCATCAGAAATTAATTTTAAAAATAGTTATTATAATTTTCTAAAGTAAAAGAAATCGTTAGAAACACAAAAGTACCGCCGCTTTGTATGTGTTCTTTTTATATGTCCAGTTAAGTATAGACGATGGCAATTTTAATCTGCACGAAAAACGGAACATTTTTCTACCATTTTTATTGACGTTTTGTGCTTTCTCTGGACGTAAGTAAAGTCGATCATGATGCCTGTAGACTAAAGACAATCGATGACATTAATTCGATGATTATTTTTATTTTGTCGAATTAGCCAAAAGCTAAAAAAACAAGTATCATGCGCATTGGTATTATTATAGATAAAAACTTCTAAAGAGGGACAAGAATAAAATGCCGCACGCCAAAAATTACGAAGTACAATTTTATGTAATAACACAAACATAAGAAATTTAGCTGAAGTGATAAAGAGTAGTCTTTTATTGACATTGCTAATGAAATATATACAAATGTATAAACCACAGCATACACCATTTTAGTTGCTATTATTTACTTACATCCTTTTTGAGTAAGTTTTTTTGCATAATTGCGACAAATTTCAAGTAGGTATTAAAAGAAAAGAGACAAGTTAAAAATGATTCTGATAAAATTTCTCTAATGATATAATAATACAGCAAATAATTACGAAGTAAAGATTTGGTCACTATGCTGTAATTGGCTATTTCAGTGTTGCTGGTTAATACGGTTGAATTGCAGCTGAATAGAAACATGATCTTATTCGTATTAATACATTCATAATGCTATCAATTGGGTCAATTGGTTAATGAAATAAGTCAGAATGTTGCAGAAAGGATATACGTTAGGTCAAGGAAACAGTAAGCTTATTTACTAATAAATAATAAAATATAAAGCTAATAATTATGACAATGAATAATTTTCTTATAGTCATTATCTTCTGTTTTAATTGAGAAATTTCATAGTAAATGTAACAAATTAATTATTTTACATTATCATTATAATTATTATTATTTGCAAATAACTCAAAAATAGGTCAAGTATATCTAACAAACAGTTAAGTTGAGCTGAGTAATTATAATAGTACAAAGTGGCATGTTACGCGTCAGGAGTAATATTTTATGTATTAATATTATGAAGTATCAAAAATTTAAACGTATGACAAACTATAAATTAAGTTTTTTATAATAAGAATACCAAAATATCAAAAAATAAAAAGTAAAGTAGTCATTGCGGACGACCGTAATATTGGGCCGTCTGGAAAATTCTGTGGTATTCTTGTGCTGTAAGAATGTTAAAATTATTGAATGACACCGGAAATTATGAAGAGATTTATTACAAAATAAATAAAGAGTTTTCTATATGTACAATAGAAAAACAAATTTTAAATCGAAAATTCCGGTGAAAATGTGGTTTTTGTCGATTCGAATTTTATCGAAAAACAGCAGAATTTTCCGGATGACTTAATACTTACACAACATGAATATACATAAAATTATGTAAAATATGAAAAAAAAGATGTATTTAAAGTATTTAAAAAATGCATTGCAATTTGAAAATCAAATTTAAACGTATTTTTAAATATTTTTAAAAGATTCTTTCATATTCAAATATGCCATTTATAAATCACTGAACATTCGATTTCTAAACAAATATCCCCTATCTCAATTTGTTCGGTAAATAGAAATGTTTAAAATCGTGGTTTGATAGCGACGTCATAAACTAAAAATGATTTTTTACTGAACATGACGACTTCATAAACTTTAAATGCTTTGTTACTAAACTGAGTAAAAAAAAATCATATTAACTAACAGTTTATTGCGTCGGATTCAACGTCTCATTTTCAAATACATCTTTGAATTGAAGTTTGAATGAAATACAGTGTCATGAAAAATGGAAGAGTGTAGAAAATATTGCAGCAACTAATTATCCGATCAACTTCATTCTTTTTGCAAAATTTGATTTTAATTAATCTTTATATTCACTATTTACAATAAACAATTTCGAAAATTTTTGTGTGCCTTTTATCAGAGTAAATATTTCGAGAATCCGAAAGAAAATTCCGGATATTCGAGGTTACTGATGTCTAATGGGCTTCTTTTCATTCTTGCATAATCTGTTATTATTATAAAGTTATCAATTAAGGCTCTATTGGTAGTATACCAAAATGATGAAAGCAAAATTTATTTCACTTTGACTTAATCATAGGATTTTTTCCCCGTGAAATCAAAACCCGACATCAATTTTATCACATCAAAATTTACAGATGTACATTTCATATTTGCATTTTTCTTATTTGTCATTTTTTAAAAAAATGGTATTTTAATTTGATCGTTTTGAAGTCAATTTAATCAGAAATTAGATGTCTGGATTCTATTAGAAGAAACACATTCTAAACTATATATATTCATAATATAAATGAAATTTTGTAAGTGAAACCAAAATTCACCGAGTTTTATAATAAAATATATCCTTCACATAGCACATACTTTAATTAAAAAATTAATAATTATTAATAAACTAATTAATAATTTAAAAAACAGTAATCTGTTTTTTTCCTTTGTTTTTAGTAGAAATGGTGTAGTTCTGTTGCTACAATTAGAAGAAACGGTATTAATAACTACAAAAATTAATACTTCAAAAAGAAATTAATATACAGCTTTCAAACAAATTGCATTTCCCCCCCCCCTAAATGATGATGCAAAAATTGAAATTGTGCGATGTTTAGAAGATCAAAAACTTGCAGTAGCAAAAATTGCAAAACCTAAATTGCATTTCAAATTTCGACCTATGTCCATTTGCAAAATGACGTATGGGTTACGCACAAATACGTTTGGCCTTTATAATATAGAAAGAACAAAGATTCCCTAATGAGAACCCTGAAACCGAAGAAATTAATTGATAATTGGGATTTATTGGGAAAAACAAAAAATGTAAGTATACTACATAAATTAAATATTAAGATATCTAAATGGAAAATTAAAGTTAAAAAATAATGAATCCAAATAAGAGATTTAAGATAAACTTTAATAATGAAAATATTAAGTAACGGTATAAGTGCAATAAGAAAATTATCATTAAAGACTTAAGAAACTTTGCTGATTAAATAAGAAACAAATTTCTATTAAATCTTTCCGGTCTAAAAAATTGAAAAAGAGTGCAGCTATGAATAAATTAATATTTTACAAGGGTATCTTAAATTCAGAATGTTTTGAATGAAATGAAATGTAACAAAAGTAAATTTATAATAAAAATAAATTGCTCTTGAAAAAAAATGATTTTCAGTTTGTAAACTAAAGAATGTTTGCAAAGTTACAGTTGGAATTTGTATTATTGTATTGATCTGTGTTTACATGATTCTCATATCAGGTATATTTATTCTTCATTTCATTGTTCATGTTCCATACATATTTACATTCGTTTATATCGTATTGAGTAGTATTAAAATACCACACTTTTATTAAATCATCTGTAAAGATTTTTTTTCGAAATGTGTGCCTTTTATTTGTACTGTTAAAATATTATTTATATTTCATTCTCAGTTTTTATAAATCCGATTTCTGCATCTTTCACTTTATACATTAAAGTTAAAATTGGTTATATATTAGAGATAATTTAAAAAATTCCTTGCAGATTATATATGGACTTCAGAAAGCAACTACAAAAAAATTATTATAGTTACACTGTACATTTTAAGTAAAAGCATAGAACTATTTATGTTTCATAAAATTGTAATCATCTTTTATTTTTATTTATTTATTTATTTTTTGTAGTTATGCGTATTGTAATATATATATATATATATATATATATATATATATATATATTGATGCGCAAAAAAGTTTTTTTGAATCGTAAAAGCTCTTTCATCTGGTAAAAGCAATTTTTCCTAATTATCGAACGTTAATGCATTTTTTGTTTTCATCTACATTATGAATATGTACAAATTTCGGTTCATTTTCTGCATGCGAAATAAATCAAGTTGTACTCAAACCATAAACGGAATTGAATAAAACGTTTCATTAAGTTTTCTTAAAGCAAATAATAACCTCGGTTTTCAATTTTTCAGTAAATCTAATTTTAAATTTACCAATAACTCCGTTTTTAAATTTGTGAGGAATTTATTTAGTATAACTTTCTTTTGTATCAATTAAATAAATATTGAAAAATAAGAACCTTAAAAATTACCATTTTAAATTTCCCTTTTCTGGAAGCAAATTGAAGACCTTAGGTTTAGAGTTAAATAATAAAACATTACCTTGTAAAGCACTCTTTAGGGCGCAACTTAACACCGGAAAGACAATGAGAGATCTGCTATGAAGGGAATCTATTTACATTTAAACCAGAAATTTCTTTAAACGGTAAGTTAAAAAGATACAAGTAATAAAAAAGAAAAATAAATAAATCGAAAAGTTTTCAACTAAAATTCTGGTGCAAAATGTTTTTATAAAACTTGATTAAATTTTTTAGTGTTAACCACTTAACTGATTAATATTTTCGAAAAAATATTTCAAATAATGTCTGTATTTTTCTTGTTTTTTACACAATTTTTAATATTTTATCACCGGTTTTTTAAACAGAAATTTTTGCCTAATTTAATCAGAAAAATTATTGTATTAAAATAACGTAAAAATTTTACTGGAGAGAATAATAAATTATAATTTGAGTATGGATACCTGTGCGTAATACGGGCAAATCATGATTGGCGAACGCACTTTGCCTGTACGGGCAAAGTAGGAAAGCGGTTGAAACGCACTTGTGATTAATCAACAATATCACCGGTTTCAAGACATTGAAAACTACAATAGTTTTCGTCTTCCAACGCATGCGCAGTGTGTGGAGTCATTACTCCCCTGATCCGCTCCCTATGTTGCTTTTCTTGTGAAATCTCTTACAAGCTTTATATTAGTGATGGGCGATTTCGATTTTTTAAATCGATTTAATCGATACTACGGCCAACTCGATTTAATCGATACTTTAAAATTTTTAATCGATTTCTCTGAAGGTAATATAATTTTCATTTTCCTTCAAAAGTCGAAGATAAAATAGACGGATGTGCCAATTCCAAAATTTCAGTGTATTAGTTTCTAAGATAGAAGAATTAAAGAAACCTCAGACACCCCCCCCCCCTTCTACAAAATAGCGTTTTTTGTTGAATGATGCACACCAAAAATTGATCAGGATCAATTTTTATTAAGTACCAGCTGAATCTGAATTGTGATGAAAATCCATGAAAGCGCGAGATACAGCTATTGCGAAATCATAAAAAATGCAGCATATCAGCGCCACCTGTAAGGCAATTTACACCAAGAACTAAATAACACTAATCTATGTCAGAGATTTACTGAATCTGAATTTTGATGAAAATTCGTTCTTGAGATAGCGCTATTGCGTTAATCATGAATAATGCAGTATAGCAGCGCCATCTCTCAAGCGATTTCCACCAAAATGTAATTAGCATCAAATAATATCAAGGACTAATTGAATCTAAATTTTTTATGAAAGTTCGTGCATTAGTTCTTGAGATAAAGCTAAAATGGAAACAGGGGCGTGCGAAAAGAGAACTGCGCCCGGTTCAAAGTTCATTTAGCCCCCCCCCCCTCCTATTAACTTTTTCTTGTGATAGGCTAGAAGTGATGTTAGTAGTAAAAATTTGGCGCCCCCTAAATTTCCGTGCTCGGAACGACCGCTTCCTTTCGCCCCCTCCCCCTTTCACGCGGCGCTGAGTGGAAATTGTGAAAAATTCAGTATAGCAGCGCCATCTGAGAAGCTATATACACCAAAATGCAAAAAACATCAATTCATGTCAAGGACTAACTGGATCTAAAATGTGATGAAAATCCGTTCATTCGTTATTCAGATATAGCTGTTGCGCAAATCTCAAAAAATGCAGCATAGCAGCGCCACCTGTTATGCTATATGCACCAAAAATTAATTAGATTCAGTTTATATCAAGGTCAAACTAAATCTAAAGTTTTGTGGAATTCCGTAATTTTTTTCTTGAGATAGAACGGTCAGAAATTTTTGTCGTATACAGACTCACAGAGTAACAGACACACACACAGACAGATATTTCTTAAAAACCATGAAATCGTGTTAAAGACCTTCTAAAGTATATAAATCCATCAAAAACGGGAAGTCAAAATTTTTCACGAATCTAATACTCTCTTCTTGTAAAGTTACAAAAGAAAGTAAAAATGTAAAATCGATTCTGCCCGTAAGATCGGTCTTTAGATTCGATGTCGATATTTAGATTCGATTTCGATCTTTAGATTCGATGTCGATCTTTAGATTCGATTTCGATCTTTAGATTCGATTTCGATCTTTAGATTCGATTTCGATTTTTTTTTTCTAGGCCAAATCAGTACTGAATGCAGGTATTTTTCTGCGACTCCGGAGGGCGAAATTTTAAAATGGAGGGCCAAAATCACAGTCAGGCGTGATCCAGCGACCTCATTGATCGTGTGGTATAGGTAAAAATCACGAACGTGTTTCTCCATTTGAAAAAGAGTGAGGGGGTAAAGTAATTTCGAAGCAATTATTACCGTTTGTTCTTATTTACGATAAACCAACGAAATTAACTCAATTAAGATATTTTGATGACATTATATAAAATGAGAGTGAAAAATTGATTATAAATGAAAACAGCTAAGATTTACATCAAAATTGACGCTACGATTTTTTTTTTCGAAAAAAAGGAGTAAGGCGACATTTCGCCTACCGTTAAGAGATTGTTCTCTGAAAAGGACGCGACTCAAATGACCAATGAGGTGTTTAGATTGCACCGGACTGTGATTTTGGCCCTCCATTTTAAAATTTCGCCTCCGGAGGAATGCATCATGTTTTACAGCTCTGTAAGAGAGGGGGAATCACAATTTGTGCATTAAAAAGCATAAAATCTCATAACTTCTGGAGGGGAAGGGTGTAATCTCTTGCGGGCCACCTCATTAATTCGACACTAGGTTAAATCGTTATACTTTTGTTTAGAAGTCCAGTTGTTTGAAATATTAGTTTATTATGTTTTATTTTTCACGCTCGTCTCTTCTAATCCCCCCCCCCCCTTCCGCGTCAGTTTTAACTTACAGGGTCGTTCGAAATATGCATACAGTTTTAAAAATGTCCAATTCTGGGTCTATTTTATTTTAGATCCACATTTTAAATCCTTGACAAAAGATAAATAAAGGGTCGCCCTTCCGCCCGTTTGGGGTTTATCTGCGCCCCGCCGGGGGGGCATATTTTTTTGTTTCTTCAAAAGGAACAAAAAAAAATTGAGGTGGGGGGGGGGGGCTTGCACCCTCCCCCAATATACACCTTAAAATTTCGCTCATTTAATTTTCTACCATTTTTAACTTAAAAGTTTAAGCTGCATGGCGCCCCCATAGCTGTAGACCCCTCCCCCCCTGTCGATCACTCACCTAATTTTGCTTATTTCTTTACTTCATTTCAATCTTTAAAAGGCCATAACTTTGCTTCTATGGGGTCGCCCTTCCGCCCGTTTGGGGATTATCTGCGCCCCGCCGGGGGGCATATTTTTTTGTTTCTTCAAAAGGAACAAAAAAATTTTGAGGGGGGGGGGCTTGCACCCTCCCCCAATATACACCTTAAAATTTCGCTCATTTAATTTTCTACCATTTTTAACTTAAAAGTTTAAGCTACATGGCACCCCCAGAGCTGTGGACCCCTCCCCCCCCCCTGTCGATCACTCACCTAATTTTGCTTATTTCTTCATTTCATTCCAATCTTTAAAAGGCTATAACTTTGCTTCTATAGGGGTTACAGTAGCTAATCATTTCTCGCCGTTCTTTTTGCTATTCCAGTTTCCCGGCTTTCCCTATAGGACCTTTTGGGGGGGGGGGGGGGGGGCAGAGGGGTTTTTTCTCATTTCTTGATACAATATGTCTATTGAAAGCTTATTCTTCCTACATTACAAATCTAGCATAAAAAATTTTCTCCCATCATTTCAGGTCACGTTACGGACCCATAATGTATTAAAATTTTAATTTTTCAAACTTCTTCGGAAAAAAAAAAAAAAAAAAAAAATATTGATACATATCAACGAAACTGGGGTTCGAACCCGCTATCGTTTGATTGCACACGTAATCCCTAAACTTATTGGCCACCAAGTACTCAGCAGCGCTATTACTTATTTAGATTGTCATATTTAAATTCGTAATATCTTTTGAATGGAATGTCCGATTTGAATAATTCAAAAAGTAATCTACAGATATTGTAACAGGCATTAATACAAAATAGTTTATTTGGATAAGGATTAAGGTATCGATAGTATGGTCTAATTTTGGTTGGTGTATTTATCGCGTTTTAAAATGTAAGAAAGTAGTTCTAGTGAGTTAACTATACAATAGCTAGACATATGGTATCGCGCGTTTTTTTTTTTTTTTTTTTTTTTTTTTTGTAGATATTAATATGTTCTTTAATATTATAGAACCTTTTTTTATACATTTAAAAGTATTTCCTGGCGATTCAAAATTATATATCCTAACGATTCAAAAAATACACACGTAATTGTTCAAAGTTTTACTTCTATCTCCCCCCCCCTCCTTCCTCACCAATCTTAACTTACAGGTTCGTTCAAATTATGACTGCGATTTTAAAAAAGTCTAATCCGCGTTCTTTTTTGTTATAAATCCATATTTTGAAACCTCACAAAAGATACATTTGGGTCGGGGTCGCCCTTCTGTCCGTCTGGGATTTACCTTCCCCCCTGGGTGGGGGGGATATATTTTGTTTCTTCCACACCATCTCATGTAACATATCGTTATAAAGCTTTTATCTCCTCGTTTTTTTTTTCTGTTACTACCCCTCTCTCCACCTAGTTACATGCTCTTGGCACTTTTTATAGTTTCAAAGAGTGCATGTTCCCCGCAAGCCACCCCATGAATTCAACACTAAGTCAAACACTATATTTTTGTTTAGAAGCTCAGTTATTTGGGTTATTAGTTAATTATGTTTTTTTTTTTCAAGTTCGTCCGTTCTAATCCCTCGCCCTCCCCCCCCCCTTCCTCGCCAGTCTTTACTAAATGGGCCGTTCAAAGTATGCATGCAATTTTTAAAATGTCCAATTCTCGTTCTATTTTATTGTAAATCCTCATTTTGAAACTTCGACAAAAGATACATTTGGGCTATGGTCGCCTTTCCGTCAAGAGTGGGGTTTACCTGCCCCCTTGGGAATGGGGCATATTTTTTGTTCTTCCAAACTATCTCGTGTAACATTTGATTGGTATTAGAAAAAAAAGTTTTTTTTGTCTATACCCCTTGTTCCCCATCCTAGTTACACGCTCTTGGCACTCTTTATACTCGGTTAAATGCCAAGTTACTCAGTGTTGTTATTAGTTGAGTTATGTCTCTCAAATTTGTCGAAGTTTTTGTGTAAGTGACAACCATAAGTGACAATCATTTTAAAATTTAAAACTCTTATTATCCGACCCTAAAATCTGCAATAGCTTAATTCTATGCCCCCCTAAATGGGGATGGGGGGTGGGAGGCGGTAATTACGGTCCTGCTGATTGTCTAAGTTTTGGAATTAGTAATTTGGATCTTCTCTGTGTGAACCTGAATATCGAAATATCGATTCTAGTATCGATTCTAGAACTGAGAAATCGATTCTTTTTATGATCGATGTTGTTTTATACGATATCGATTTTAATCGATTCTCAAAATTTCTAGTATCGCCCATCACTACTTTATATTAATTATTTTAGTTAAAAACAGATGTTTTAAATGTGTGATACACAACCCTTTTGCTTGAAAATTGTTTGCCACCAGAATATTTGAAAAGTGACGTTTGCTTTATTTAACAGCAGAAATTCAGTCATGATTATTGCCGTAAAAATAACGACAAAATGAATACCCGTGTGATAACGTTAATTTCGAATTCTCTACCCGTTCAAATGTGTTCGTTTCGTTATTCTTTACTGTTCAGAAATGGGTATTTACAGTCATCGAACGTACGGCCTCATACATCGTACAGAAGAATCTTAGGAAAAATTTGTATTAGTTATGTGCTGCTATATATCTGTAAAACTTACATTTATTGAGGTTTCCAAGTCTTTATTTTAAAAATGCAAACAGAATATTAAAATCAGGGCCGTAGCGAGAAGTCAATAATTGGGGGGGGGGGGGGGGGGCTCAAGAAAATGTAGGGGGGTGACTCATATATTTTTTTCTAACTCTCTGTGACGCAGAAAGATAAATTAGTGCATATTTGCACTGTAGTTACTATGTTTCTAATTAAACTGTTGTAATAGCTTCATTTTATGTTAAGAAAAGAATAGCATTATGGAAAATTCGAGAGCATAGCTAGTGCAGTATTAAACATCATTTTAGATTCATATGTGCAAATAGAATAAGCAAGTGTTGAAAACTTATTTTAGTTACAATTTAGTATTTTTGCAAAACTGTGAAAGGTCTTCAAAACTAAATTAGATTTTTGAATAAAATTTCGTTTGAATTTTTGGAACATAAATTCATTTAGTGACCTTGAATTCTTTTCGGGAGGGGGCACTCAAAATATTTTAGGGGGCTGAGCCGCCCGTAGTACCCCCTTAGCTACGGCTCTGTTTAAAATGCAATGCATAATTGTACACAAGGCTGTAATTAGAAATGAATAACATGAGGGGGTCAAGAAAATGTAGGGTGGGGCTCGTATTTTCATATAATCAATAGCGGGATTAACGGTGAAGTCACGGATTCCTGACGCCTCCCCCCAAGCGTTGTACTGCAGAAATACTCTAAAAATTACTTTAAAAATTAAATATATCTTAAATCCTTAATCCCCCCTCCCGTTCAATAATGCAAATCTTTCTGATTCTGTAATAGTTCTACTCAAATCAAAATTAGGTAACATCTGACATATTTGTGAAAGCAATTCTAATCTCGAGAAATTTGCAAGCGTACTTATTCGGAACTATGTGATTGAAAAGTGTTTTCCATTTTTAAATAAAAGTAGCTTAAAAAACTTTTAAAACAGTCCAAGGAATTCGGCATTTTAAACTAAATTTCCGTACGCGACTGCTAATTGCTCCCTCATGACGACATTTCTGTGGCTGTCACGTCCTAAAAATTATCGTAAAACGCTAACTTAACAACATTTCTAAATCATTTTATGCATTTATTAGAAAATGAGCAACATTTCAATTTCTTCTTATCTCATTGAAATCTGTGTGACTCATATATTTTTAGAAATACCAATGCAAGTTTTCCAATATTTTATTTTATTTTTTTATATATTTATTTATTTCAATTCTTTGTTGAACTTCTTTCTTCGCTTGGCACAAATATGAATCATATTTTGTTTTATCATTTAATTATTATTTGCTTTATCAAAAATATATCCACTTTTTATTTCTTTTTCTTGCATTATAAAATAAATAAATGAATTAACAAGCCATGTGAAATCCAAATCAATTGAGATTCGAGAATAACTGATACAAATAAAATGGTACGTATTAGAGCTGTTGCAAACCGCATGTATTCATTAATAAATAATTGAAATAACACGACAAATATACTATCTTCAATACGAAATACCGAATCGTTTATTTTAATTTAACCCGCTGCTGCATCGATGTACTGAAAAACCGAATGAAACGAATTTCAATTGCTACCTTCATTTCGGGATTCATACGGAGCCGCGATGTCTGAAAGATGAGAGTTTGTGTCCGGACTTTAGACTCGGAATAAGTTGTTATCGTATTAGTATCACATATGAATATTTCATTTAGTCATTTGGGTATTCAGAAGAGGAAAGATAGAAGATAGATCGTTATTTCAGCATCCGTTCATTCACCGAATATGTAAGTGTGAATTTGGAGGGAATTTTTGAAGTCACGTGGTATAAAATTACGTCAATAGCAGAAAAAAATGCTTTTAGAAGAACGATTGCTTTGAGATCGCTTATTCTTTCAGGGATTGTACTAATTACCTTACAGTTATGATGTTTTACATGCATTTTTAAAACATGGACAAAATAATTGCGCTTTTTTTAGATTACATATTATGTATTAATACTTCGATTTAAAAAAAAGAGCCATCGATCTAAGCAATAAAAGAACAATGCGTGTTTACCATTTAAGAGTTTAATTAGGCTAATTTTGTATTAATTTTGCATTTAATCTATTAAAATTTCTTTATAATTTCAATGTAAAAAGAATGGAAGCTTATAGTAGAATAAAATATTCGTTATAGCTGTATTTAAGGAATAAGGTGTGATGAAGTATTTCTGGAAATATTTATGTTTGAAGGGTCACCATATAAAAGTATTAGATTATAACTTGATCTTCAATATAAAATGCTATTCGTTTTTATATCACTGCTATTGTCATCAGTGCCAATTTTATGATTTCATGTATTAGAATGAGTCTATGGATATGTTGGAAAATTTTTGCGATGTTAAGCGGGGAAAAACTTTTTTGAGAACTGGCTTAATGCTACTTTCCGTTATCGACAGGTTTCGTTATCGCATGTTTCATTGGTTTCACTAAGTAGTGGACATTTCTATTGAAATACGCAATTAGTATTTTTCTCTTTAATATGTACCTTAATATACTTGTTGAGGCGTAACCGCGAGAAACCATGAATTATACAACGTAAGCAGCGTTTGAAGTTAGTTCCACTTTGTTCGGTTGCATATGGACTCCGGTAACGACTAACGAGTCGTATTTCTAAGTATCGATTCAGTATTTCGTATCCTAGAGAATACCCGTTACTTAGTAATGAATACGTACGGTTTGCAACTGCTCCAGTCATGATTATTATGTTAAGGGAAAATTAATCTGCGTGTAAATAGTGGTATCTTTGTAGCCTGCGGGCCACAGATTGTGCACCCTTATTTTAAATGACCTCAGTAACTAAAAGTGTGGTATTTTCTTAGAATTTTCTATGTGACAGTCCATTGTGATTTTTGGTGCTTTTGTGTGAACGTACTTTGATATTTGTCAGAGTCTATTTCTTCTTCAATATAAATATATTCAATATTTTATATATGTAAAGTATATTTATCGGTAGATGATCTTTATAAAATTAGGTAAGATTATATATTCATTCGAAATTATCTTTTAAAACTTTATTATATTAAATAAAATGCATTAATACTAATAAAGTGCTTTAAAATGACAACTATGATTTGTAAAAGATTATATGGATGTTGTATTGATAAGTATGAATCCACACCGGACCCCATGTGTGATATTAACCCCCGTAGAATATCGATCTATAAAAGAAACTCTGTATAAATGTTGACTGTTTGATAATATTCTATTAAAAACTACTTATTGTGATAATGAAAAATAAATGTTTTATTATTTTGAGTCTTAGCTGAAGTTATTGTAAAATTGTGTGCCTATGTTTTTTATCATATATTTAACCCCTTAACTCTTTAACGGACAAAGCATTTTCATTGCTAAGATGTTGAAATAAATGAATGACACCGGTAATTGCGAACAAATACATTTCTAAATTAGAAAAAATGATTTTTCCCATACATAATAAAATGGATTTTTTTAAATTAAAATTCCGGTGTCACTGCTGCATATCGGAATTAAAATTTTGTAGTTTCGTAGAGAAACCAATGAACGTTAAAGAGTTAACCCATTCGCGACGAGAGCCTTTTAAGAAATTTTTAATGTTTTGTCACCGGTTTTTAGAAACAGAAGTTTATACTTTATACAATCGGAAGAATGCTCTGATTAACCCCTTGGGTACAAGCGACAGGTATACGTGCCGCAAAAAGGCTTAAGAATCCTTGTTTATCCCCAACCGTAAAATTTGCCTTATTTAATCGGAGGTTTTTCTCGATTTAATAAGACACAAATTTCTGTTTTTAAAAAACCAGTGACAAAGCATTAAAAATTTTTTCAAATGCTCCCGCCGCGATACGGTTAAATAAGGCAAATCTAACAGTAACATTTTACTGTTGAGGATAAACAATGATTCTTAAGCCTTTTCGCAGCGCGTATACGTGCTGCTTGTCCCCAAGCGGTTAAGCGTCGCGCCCGATAAATGTAGGCTACTTTTTATTTTAATTGAGATTGTTTGATTGATACCACTTTTTTGAAATACACACATTTACCATTTTTAATAGCAAATAAAACTAATTACACTATTATAAATAACTTATGATAATGAAACAATGGGAAAATTAAAAAAAAAAATAGTCTCACTGCCCGGGAAAATCATGTAGGCGAGAATTAGAGTTAAACATGAATCTTGTCAAAACAATTTCTTTTATTTAAAAAAAAAATCTTATATGTTTCAAAGATATTAGAACTTAAGATTTTAAGAACCACACATACAGTGCATGTAAAAAGTATAAAGATATCAAAAAAAGTTGATCGCATATAAGATTACATGTCGCAGACAAATTCAAAAAATTAATTAGTTTCACAATTTTTTTTTCCTGAAAAATTGTCATTGCTCAAAAATAAAAAGTTTCAACCGCAATAAAACTGTCTGCCATAAGTCATGAAAATTTTCCAGTGAATATGGATTCCAACTATCTTCAAAATCGCTCGGGTAGTTTCCCAGGAAACGGGTCTTAAACGTGTTTCCTCCCCTTGGGATTGCAACCGTTCTTCCATTAAGAAATTGGGGTAATACTAAAGTGAGGTAAAACTTATATATAAAGTTTTATAAATAATTTTCATCATTTATAATTTCCTTCAAATTTTGAAGCATTTTCTGGATTGTTAAGTTTCAAAAACATGCATGAAATGTTTTGATATTATCAAAAACTGGTATTTGAAAAAATTGCTTTTTAACCCTTTGCGGCGCAAGACAAGTTCATTACTTAAGCGTTGAAATTGATGACTGACGCCAGAATTTGAAAACAACTTTATATGTAAATATGTATTTTTCAAATAATAGATATTTAATATTGTAGATATTTTAACATTTATTATTTTATTTATATAATTAATTATCTATATATTAATTATCTACCATACTTATTCTTCTTAAGGTAAACAAACATTTTCCTTTGCCCAAAGTTTTTGATCTAAGATATATTATACGTGAAATAATATATTTTTAAATTAGTTATTTCAAAACTCTTCCGTTAGGAAAGCCCTATTTTCAAGTTATTTAAGTTATGAATAAAAGATGCTTCATTATACTTTTATTATCAGGATAAAAGAGTATAAGTGGTAATATGAAAAGATTTTCGCATCTCCTGGGGAAATATTAATGAGATTCTTTCAGATATATTCAATAGATAGTACTGGAAGTTTAAAAGCACATAAATTTATCTTGAAATAAAATAATCTATAAAATAGACTTTGTGAACTTTTAAAACAAGGAAAAATTACAGAAGAAATCTATACTAATAACGTAAAGCAAAGATTTTCCCCAGCTTTATTGATGCACGGAACACCGTTAACCCCGTGAGGCTCAGTGGTATATCTATGAAACTACTTAATTTTAATTCCCAAACGCCACATTGGCACCGGAATTTTGATAACAGAAATTACGGTTTATTGCCGTGTGAAATAAAGTTTTTTCTAATTTACAAATAAAGTTGTTTTCAAATTCCAGTGTCAGTCATTTATTTCAACAATTAAGCATTAAATTAGCTCTGCATCGCAAAGGATTAAGTAAAAAAAATTGCAACCCACATTTAAGCACCCCCCCCCCAAAAAAAAATCGCGATTTATCAATTATAAGGGTATATATCAGTACGGGAATGGTTCGATGACCTCTATAAGATATCCGGGGATCGGATTATAAACATGAAACATTTTTATTACTTCTACAATCTATATAATAAAGGCCAAACGTATCTGTGCGTAACGCATACGTCATGTTTTGAATGGCAACACTTTCCGATGAAATTTCGATTTTGCAATTTTCACTATTGCAAATATTTAAACTTCTAGACATAGTACGTTTTCAAACTTTATACCATTGTATAGAGAAAAAAATGCACTTTTAAATGCAGTTTGTTAGAAAATTGTATCTCAATTTGTTTTTGAAATATTAATTTTTTTGTAGTTTTTAGTTCAATTTCTCTAATGGTGGCAACTTGAGTATCGCATTTATGTAGGAAATAAAAGAAAAATTGTCTTTAAAAGAGAGAGAATAGAGATGTAGTTTGGTAGTTGAAAGTGACGCCAAAAATTTAACCTTAAAATTCGCTGCATTGCATCAAACATAACCGCGTGCTTTCGCATAAAAGGAGAACTTTTAGCGATACTGTTTAAATTCATAATACAATGAAATGCTATTTTAGAATGCTAAAATATAATCAGATCTGTTTCATTTAGAGAAAAAATGATGTTAAAGAATTCGGTGTCTGTTCCACGTGATTGTTTTGTTTGGGTCGAATACGAGATTTAAATTGAAAGAATAAGGCCCATTTCAAACCGTTTTAGTCGCATACTGCACCTCCATCTATCTCTTTTCCCCATGGAAAATAACAGATCACTGTATATTTTAGTTGCCATTTTTTCATAGCAACTGAAAAAAAAAATAGTAATTAAAAACCTGTTATGTTAAAATATCGTCGGCTATAAAACACGGTGAATGTTGTTGGTTTTATTTCGTTTTTATCTATTAATTTAATAATGACTTTTAGTTCGCTGCAAACTTACTTTACAAAAGATACACCAATTAACCTTTACAAAAATTTATTTTAAAGAATAGTTGTGTGTCATATTTTCTTAGTTGGTTTTAAAAACTGAACGAATGCAATTTTATTCTTTGGCAAAATCTTTGGCTAATAACTTTTATCTTGCGCCTAATACAGAAGTACCGATAATTTTCAAAGCTTTATATGATTACATAATTAATATGTTTCATATAAAATTGCTACTTGGAATTAGTTGGCAGTTTAAAAAGCATATTACATAGGATAAATTTATTAGACCTTTCAATTTTAAATTAAAAAAAAAGTTTTTCGCCTTTACTCTGTGACCCGGGAACACCGGGTTCGGTGTACTAGTTATTTTTAAAATCATATCTTTATCGTACTATTCCAAGTGTTGTTTATTTTCACTTTCCACCCAAATCTCAATACATAATAAGTGTGCTGACGCTATCATACCAAGACTGATCGTACAATTCAAACGCTAAAAATCGCGATTTTTAGCGGTTTCGTTTGATGGGTGAATCTCGCGAGTTGTGGGGACAGCCCGCCTGCTAAAAAAGGATAAGAAAATATCATCACTGTCCAGATTTAACGAACATTTCTACAGAACAAATATCAATCGACAACAGGCTTAAATTAAATTCATTTAGATTTACATTTCAGTAGCACTATTTCTCATTTATTCGAAGAAAATTTTGAAAGAAAATGATTATTAACATGAACAATTACTATTTGAATATAGTGATATTGGAAATTCAGATAACATGTTTTACAACGTTATTCTGCGTTGTTTCCGCGTCTTGCGCTGACCATTCTCTGAAATCCTGCTGAGCACATGTCCCATTCAAGGTCCGTCCCTTGTGTAAATTTTGATCAGTAAATTTTTAAAATAATCGTCACCTTATTTAATCCATAGTTAACCCTTATTTAAGAAGTGATTTTCACTGACCACTAGGGTTCCGCGTAAATGGGTGCTCCAAATGATTTGGACGCCAGTGTTTAAAACTATACTTCTTCGCCTTTTTTTATGGCCGAAGAATCTGCGATAAAATATGATGAAATAAATTGTTAGGTATTAGTGGTGTACAAAGTATTTGGCAGCCCGATTTACGAGAGACACCTTACTACACTAGTGGTGAGTGAGAGCTCCCTCTCGAGTGCAAAGGGTTAACTTCAGAATTTCTTGGATAACTAATATAATTTTGTTTTTATCACAGTTGGTGGTTTATTCCTCTAAACCAGGTTCACATTGAACTGCATTGTCAGCATTTGTTACGAAGTTGGATTTGATACTTTCTCTTCAAATTAAACGCTTCTGACCTTCAGAACTAACTAGTCGGATGTGCCAATCCCAAATCTTTTTTCTTTGTCATATGTGTTAATATTTCAAAATTTTCTTATACATGTTAATCCGTCAGTGTTATTATTTCAATGCTGCACCAACTTTGATTTTTTTATCTTAAGTTTCTTCTTCATTTTACTAATCGGAGTAAAAACGAGTTAATCTCAATGATGATATCTGTAAAAACCAATATCTTTCGTTCTTGTGCAATATATATGAATTGTTTAAGAATCGTCGGATTAGCTAGATACGTATTATCCGTTGCTGCATGAACAGTCTATGTACAGCAGAACTACAAAAAAAAAAATTCCATATTTCAGCACTTCCTTCCTGTTGCATGCTTCCAAATTCAAGGAATACATACTTGCCATTGCCAGCAACGTAAATAATTACGATTTTTGGCTACCAGTATTTAACCTTTCCGGCACACTATACCCAATCCAGGATACATAATTTTAATTCCAAACTTGCAAACGGCACCAATAATATTTTAATAAATTTTTGGTTTTACAATGAAAACCTAAATTAGAGGATTCCAAATCTCTATACAAGTTGTTTGTAAATTCCGGTGACAGCCGATAATTTCTCATTTTATTAGCAGAATTTGCCCGTACCGGAAAGGGTTAAAGCGGAAAAATGTGACATTTTTATCGGAAATATCTCATCAATTGAATAAGGCGAAGCAAACTTTTCAAAAATAACGGTGGCTAACAAGCATAACGATTTTTAGCTGTGTGACAGACATGACAAGTTCGCATGGAATTAGCCAGATATGAAGTTTTGTTCAAATATACATATATTTTCTCAATACGCATATACTTTTCGATGATATAACAATGAAAATAGCTCAAAAATCGCAGCGTCCTTTTCGTAGATTATTTCCACACTCAATGAGGATTTGCTGGGTATACACGATATACACAAAAAAATCTGGTTCTGGATCAATTTTCTTGCGAAATTTCATGCTTTTTTGATGATACAAATTGGACATACATACATACGGACGTTTAGACATTTTGACGGGCAGGTAGACATTTTGTATAAACCTGTTTTCGGATATCTATGACTCCTAAAACTTTTTAATTCGTAGAAACATGGAAATTGAAAAAAATATTTTTCCTTTAATTGCTAAAGCTACAATGTTTATACCTGGAGCTTCCAGCAATTGAGCCACACATCGGTGAATTATCAGTTTCTTTGAAAATTTATCTTATTCCCATTTAAGCCCGGAATTTCTGTAATATGTTAGTTGGATAATACTATACAAAGCTTGTAGAAGCCGTGCAGATCGTAGGAGAGTCTTTGGAAACCCTTTGTTTATAGGGTTTTTATAACTAATAGTTTTTTTATTAAATACGATCTTTTTTTTCTATGTTCTTTAACTCTTTCTGGAGCAGTGTGTCCAGTCCGGGCACACCTAATTTTAATTCCGAACTTGCAATCGTCATCGAGAATATTTTAAAGAAATTTCGCTTTTACAATGAAAGAGTGAATTTAGGAATTCTTAATTTCTACAAAAGTCATTTTTAAATTCTGGTGTCAATAATTTCTTATTTTATCAGCAGAATTTGCCTGCGCCGGAAAGGATTACTGTTAGTTTTTAAAGAGTTTATACCTTAGCTATCTCCAAATTAAAACTGTTTTAATAATGTTTTTATTTGAAAGCGTGACTTAAATGAAAAATATCAACTCTTCTTCTAAACTTTCATTGTTGTTTTAAAAAACAATATTTAAATAACCACGATTATTAAAATTAAATATTTCTTGACTCTACATTTAATTATTATCGCTATTGTATTATTCCATTCCGAATTCCGGTTTTTACCTTATTATTATTATTATTATTATTATTATTATTTTATTTTATTTTTTTCTTAGTTTTCATCCCTGCTACTAACGAGCTATTTCAACTCCATCCCAACAACAAACAAGAATAAAATGCTTGATCTCTGTTATAGATAATAGGATAAAATAAATCTTTCTTAACTGCTTCGTTTACATAAGAGATCTCCATAAATAAAGACTCGAAGAACTTTGAGAAAAATCAGCTCTGATGATAACCTTCTTTTATATATTTTGCGTAAACTTATTTATACAAAATTTCTATATTAAAAAAATGAAATCTTTATTATTTAGTGAATGATCACTTTGCAAGCAAAGTTTTAATATTTAACAAATATTCTGAAAACACTGTTTCATGTTTCTAAAAATGATGATAAATTAATACTCAGAACAGAAATATATATTGTATGTATATCTATACAGATATATAAATATTTACTGTTTTATTAGCCGTAATATTTCATTTTAATGTACTAGTGTAAGAAACTATAAATTTCAATACATTTTAAAAAAAGAGAGATTATGGAAAAGAAAAATGTATGTAACTATGTTTATTCCTTACAAATACATTCATTCGAGATCTACCGTAAAATGGGGTGAATAGGAACGGCGGGGTGAATAGGAACGAAACTTCCCGGTCATACAAAAAAATTCATTCTAAATATATGTGATGATATTTTTAGCTGCCAATTTTTTTATAAGAAGGTAATAACATTAAGAGTTGGGAAATTCAGTTTTGACATGTTGGCATTACTGCTGGGGTACATAAAAAACTTCAAGATGATCCTCAAAAATCTCATTTTCTCAACGTCTTCAAAACTTTTTATGTAACTACTGCATGGCTGCCAACTACTACGCCTATTTGAATTCAAATAAACATATTTGAAACGGAAATTTTAATAAATAATTAACAATATGTATTGTTAAGCATAATATTGAATATATTTGGCATACATTTTACTAAAAGGTTTTTGTGGTTTCAAACATGTTTTTACGATTTAAATAGGCGTAGAAGTTGGCAGCTCTGCTACAGTATTTTTCGTAATCTAAACCTAGGAGAAGGGAATTTTAATTAATGATAGACCTGTAAACGATATGTTGTGTTAAATCCTACTTATTTCTAAACAACATAATGAAAAAATGAAAAATGGCTTGTAATATCAGAGATTTAAGATTTACGGGGTGAATCGGAACACGTTTTCTCTCAAGGTTTGTTTTTCTATACAGTAATAGTTTCATGCAATATATGAAAACATACGTATGAATATGTATTGTAACAATATTTTGTTTGTTCTAATTACTTGAAGAGCTTAAAAGTGGCAATAAATTACTTAGTTAAAAAAAAAGTCAACGCCCAGTAAAACAGACATGGAACACACAATAAAATAATTTAAAAATGGCAAATTAATTAGAAAAACTGCACAGAATTATTCTCTGACATCCACAACATTACACAAACATCTCAAAATGAAAAACCAATTAAAAAAGAGAGGGGTGCAAACAGTACTAAGGACTGAGGATGAGAGTTTTTTAGTAGATCGTATTAATGCATGCAGCGATTGGGGCTACTCAATAGATTCACTTACCCAATGACTACTAGTAAAGGACAATATAGAACAGGGCTGAATTTGATTAAATTCTACTTCTGGAATTCGAATATAATTACTTTAAATAAATTTTAATTTCTCTTAATTTCAAAGTTGTTTTCTAATTTTTAAAAAGGCATATCTTTACTTGTATACAAAATAAAGGCTTGGTTTCACAGTAACTACGTGCTCCTATTCCTCTCTTATCATTATTACCTGTTTTTATTAACCCTATTAAAGTCTGAATCAGAATAAATAAAGATTATAACATTTGTTCCGATTCACCCCTATCTGCGGGGTGAATCGGAACACCATTAAAAAAATAAATAATAGATATATAAACAGTAAAAATGTTTCGGTTTTGCTTAAAAAGTAAAGAACAAAACAAGACCGAAGTTTCTAGTAGAAAAATAAAAATAATAAAAAATCAGGCGTTGCTTTTTTTTAACGTTAAAGTTGAAAAGTGTTCCGATTCATCCCATTTTACGGTAGTATACGAAAGACGCAGATGAAATCCAGCAAGAAAATGATTATTTCATTTAACTATTAGTTTTATATAATATTAGTTCATATTTGTTAAAATTATCTGAATATTTTTCAACAACTAACAATTCATGAACATTTCCAATGGAATTAACATAATTTGTTCTTCTTTATATTCACCAGCATTAGATTTTTGCACCATATTCTCCAAATAACATGTAGACGCTATTGTCTATCAGAACTGCCAAGTCTGTGGTTTTTTTTTTTGTATACCAATATTTTAGTATAAATTATGATATTACATTTAATTGACGTATTCCATGATTTATGATAAAAACGTTTTTTCAAAGAAAACACTGCCATGATGAAAAAAACCAAAAGCTTGGCCACTCTAGCATGTACTTACCGTAATTTCCGGCCTATAATCCGCGGATCAAACAATTCTTTTTCGACTCAGAAATTTTATTTTGTAATCCAAACCAAATATTTTCCGCGATCTAAAAAATTAAATTTTATTTCAAAAACTTTCTGGGTCGAAAAAGAATTGTTTGATCCGCGGATTATAGGCCGGAAATTACGGTATTTCGATATGCACAGCAATAATGTTTCATGGACAAGAAGAAGTGAAATTTTAAACCTTATCGGTCCTATGTCACCTCCCCCTCCTACGTGACATCGGTACTTTGTTGCATCGGTCGTATGGCTCATGTGAGTTGAGAAGACAATTCCATTCGAGACAGGCATGTACTGCACAAATTTTATTCAGCTGGATTAATTTCTTTTTAAAGTCTACTTTCACTCGTACTTTGACAATATCTGAACGAAAATTTTACTGCAAAATTTATTTGTGAAATTTCGTGGCGCAAATAGAACATGAAAATAGTTTTATGTGGTACCCCTGCAAATATTTACTGAATACAATTACTAACTAGTGGCAAATGTGATATTAAAAGACAACTTCAAATAAAGATTAATAATACAAGTCTATTGTTAGGTGTTTAACCCTTTCCGGTGCATTCAAATTCTGTTAGTAAAATGAGAAATTATCGGCTGACACCAGAATTTACAAATGACTTTTTAAGAAATAAAGAACTCTTTAATTTAAGTCTTTATTGTAGAAGCAAGATTTTATTAAAATGTTATTGATGCCAATTGCAAGTTTGGAATTAAATTAGATGTGTCCAGACCGGATACACTGTGCCGAAAAGGGTTAACCACTTAATCGTCGCGCCCGAGACATTCACAGGCTGCAAGCTCCATAGCTTTTTATTTAGAGTTGTTTATTTCCAGTTTTATGAAATAGTGTAATTGGTTTTATTCTGGTATCATTTTACTTGACTTTAAATAAGACGATTTTTTTTCGTTTCAAAAAAGTGGTGGTTATAATGAATTTGAATTTTTAAGCAGTAATTTAATGCGACCATTACGGGGTTAAAGATCATCTTATCTTATTGTTTTCTTTAATGTACGCAAACTTTGCTATTACATTTTAATTTAAAGAAGTTGCAAAATTTTCTCGCATAAAAAGGGGATGAAATAATTGAAGTGAGAAAAGTTTAACAAATTTTAATTCGCAAATCGTGCAACGGAATATTCGCAAAATTGTACTGTTTTGGAGCTTATTTTATTTTCAAAAAACCTATCGATATTATCTCGGACAATCTGATTGATCTTTCATTGAATACATATACAGATTCTACAATATTTTTTCTACTTTTCTGAGAATGGATTTTAGGCACACCTTGCTTATAAATGATGTTGTTTCTTAACAAGAAAAACAATCTTCCTGCTCCCAAGAAGCATTAGAAAGATAGTTATAATTATGGCTAACGAAAAATTTCCGTTACGATACTTGAATATCATATCAAAGTAAGCTCCAAAGCACACATATATTCGTGGAACCCAGCGTATGTTGATTATGTGGCAGCAAAGAAGGCTGAAATTTCTATTTCACATACATTTAGGGTTCTTACCTATCAAGAGATTCAAGCGATTTCAGATATTTCAGTATCAGAAATTTCGTAATACTGGTCGCTAAATCTGAAAATGGAATTTTTGTTTCATTAACTCATTACGGCACAGTGGTAGCACTCCGAGTACATCAAATTTAAATTCCAAACTTACAAATGGCACCAATTATATTTTAATAAAATATTGGTTCTACAATGAAAGCTTAATTTAAGACATTCAGAATTTTTAAAAAAAGTCGTTTGTAAATTCCGGTGTCAGTCAATAATTTTTTATTTTAAGAGAAGAATCTGTCTGTGCCGGAAAGGGTTAAATATGCAGGGTTCGCACACTCCTTATATTTTGTAAAGACTCCGACACCACTATTAATGATAAGAAAATTTATATTTAAGTTTTAAGTAACAGAATTCGCAACCACCTCCTCGATTTGCAATTTACGCACCATTTTTTTTGCAGTGAAATACATTGAAAATACTGTAAAATTTTAATGGTAGGGATGTGCGAACCCTGATATGGCAAACATTACTTAACAAAAATTCTGATAAAAAGTGCTTGAACGTCCTCGAAGCGCACGAACCCTGACATTTCTAAGGCACATTTTTTATTTCACGGCCTGAGAATGAATGAATTCAATATTCATTCAACAAAATTACCAAGGAAAAATTTCAATGGAAACTCTTTTTTCCTTTTTACTTTTTTCTATCTTTACAAGAAGAAAGTATTGGATTCATGAAAATTTTTGACTTCCGGATTTCGCCGGATTTATACGTTTTAGAAAGTCCTGAACACGTTTTTACTAATGTTAGAAAATGTCTGTCTGTGAGTCTGTCCGTCTGTCTGTCTGTGAGTCTGTCTGTATGTGACAAAAAATTTGTGGGCGCTCTATCTCAAGAACCAATGCTCGAAATTTAATAAAATTTTATATTCAGTTAGACATTGATATGAATTAGTGTCTATTAGTTTTTGGTGAAAATTGGCCTGCAGGTGGCGCTGCTCTACTACGTTTTTCATGATTTTCAAGATTGCCATATCAAGAACTAATGCACAGAATTTCACCAAACTTCAGATTCTGTGACCCCTTGATATACATAGACGCTGATTAAGTTTTGGTGTAAATTGGCCAGCAGGTGGCGCTGCTGTGTCACGTTTTTCATGATTTTCATGATAGCTATATCTCAAGAACTAATGCACAGAATTTCACCAAGCTTCAGATTTCGCTATACCTTGAGATACATAGCCGCTGATAAGGCTTTGATGTGAACTGCCCTATAGGTGGCGCTGCTATGCTACATTTTGCACGATTTTTGCGATAGCTATGTCTCAAGAACTAATGCAGAGAACTTCATCAAATTTTAGATTCTGTTTCAATAGAATATATAACATAATAAGACGCTGATTACATTTTGGTATTAACCTTGCAACAGGTGGTGCAGCTATGCTGCATTTTGCACGATTTTTCCGATAGCTTATCCCAACAACCAACGCACAGAATTTCATCAAACTTCAGATTTTGTTACAAAATGACATATAACATAATTACACGATGATTACGTTTTGTTATAAATCCTTCAACTGATGGTGCTGCTGTGCTATATTTTACACGGTTTTTTTAAAACTAGCTATATCTCAAAAACTAATGCACAGAATTTCATCAAACTTCAGATTCTTTTACACCATAACATAATTAGACGCTCCCTTACGTTTTGGCATAAATTGTTCAAGATATGGTGTTGCTGTGCTACGTTTTGCAAACTTTTTGTTATAACTATATCTCAAGAACTAATGGACGAAATTCCATCAAATTTCAGATTCTGTTAGGTCTTGACATAAATAGATGCTTATTAGGTTTTAGTATAAATTACCCAACATGAGACACTACTAAGCTCATTTTCTCAGAATATTAATTAAATTTTGCGTTTTAGGCTTTTCGGATACCAGAATCTCATTAGGCTATGTCAAATGTTCGAGGAAATTCGATAGTGGGTAACTTTGGAGTCACCACGTTTTTTTTTTTTTTTTTTTTTTTTTAATATTAAAATGTACTTATGAGATAGAAGAAAGTTTTGGGATTGATACATCCAACTAGTTTGAAAGTGTATTCATAAAATCTAAAATATCTAATCACATCGAACTAGAAAGCTCTGTTGCGATACATGAGTATAATATCATCAAAGTAAGCTCATAAGTGGCATGTCTATTCGTGGAACTCTGCGTATGTGACAGAAGAGAAATTTCTATTTCGCACACATTCAGGGTTCGTATGTATCAAGAGAATCAAGGTGTTTCAGTATCGGAAATTTCATAATGCACTGGTCGCTATATCAGAAGATCGAATTTTTATTTCATTAAATATGGCAAATATTACCTAACAAATATTCTGATATTTTATGCTTAAAAGTTCTTGAAGCGTACAAACTCTGATATTTCTAAGGCACATTTTTTATTTCACTGCCTGGGAATGAATCTTAATTCCCATATTCATTCAACAAAATTACCAAAGGAAGATTTTCACTAAAAACTTTTTTTATAATATAAAATATGTTCAGCCCTATTTAAGAATCCTAAATACTTTGCATTTATTTCTTGAAACCAGCTAAGAATTTTACTGATCTTTATGTTTTTATCATGAAGTAGGCAATGATTTATATTAAAAAGTAGACAATTTTAGTAATAAAGCACTGGTCATAGTTATACTTATTTTAGAGCCATTTCTTCCAACAATATTTTTTATTACTTTATTCTCAGGGCTCCCAAATGGTCCGCCAACTGAACATCAATATTTTCTTAGAAATATTTTCATTTTATATTTTTCTAGAAAATTGCTCTGTAACCGCCTTCGGAGGTTAGTTTTAGCACAAATGCTACTATGTAATTTTCTGATAAAAAATATTGGTGTTCAATTTTCACCCTGTCTTCTGAGTTTTGGGATCAAATACAGCGACAATTTCTAATCATACCAATGCAGAAAGAACAGTAGGAAAATTCCGGGCTGATACACAAACAAGAAACAAATTTGTTACATTATAAAAATTACTGTAATTTGTTCCAATACACAAGATACGTTTATAATCATTTGGTGCAACAATTTTTGAAACCATAATATCCTTATTCTCAAAAACATTTTCAGAAAAATATCCATAAAGAAGCCTCACTTTTATCAGTAGGTTTCCAAAGAGAATCGTCTTAGCTTAAATGTACTAGCAGAAACACACTTTTATTTCAGAAGGATCTACTGTGCCTTATAAAAACAGTGTTTTCTGAATTTTCAGATTGTTTTTACTCCAAATGATTTCTGAAGATAAGAAACGTTTTTGTTATCATTTCTAACTACCAGGTTAGCTTGCATTTTCATAAGTTTCCCCATGCATCAGGAACATTTATCAGCATACAAAGTGTTCTGAGAATCCTCAGCACACAGGTTTGAAAGGAAACTAAGAATATAACAATATGTTGCAGGCAGCTAGTTCTTAACCCCTTGAAGGGCGGTGATGCCGCCACGACATCACCTAATTTCATTTCATTATTGACACATGGGCACCCGAATTTCTTAAAGAAAATTTCAAGCATATATAATACGCGAACATATACATTTACTTTTTTACATATAAATTTTCTTATAGATACTGGTGTCAACCAATTATTTCAACATTTTATTTTATCACACATTGTACAAGCACCTTGCCCCGGAAAGAGTTAAATGTCGCATGAGAGTAACATGAATAATCTAATTTAGTGTTTTTTAATACGTAAAATATATGCAGTAATTTATAAAACAATAACAGTTAAGTTTATAAATAATAACAGTTAAGTTAACGAGGTCCGAGACACAAAAATCTTAAAATTTTCAAAAAGAAAAATATATGCCGGGTGTCCCAAAAATGACTGATGGATTTTAAAATTCAATAACTTGCAAACGGTGACAGCTATTTAAAAAATTTTTGCAAGAGGGTTATGTATAATGTCAGGAGTTTTTTTACCGTAATTTTTTTTATTTTGGTTCGAATTTCAAACAATAGGTGGCGCTGACAGCGATTGAAGGCCAGGTAATCAGTGCTGAGTGAAGCGTCGACTTGCCCTTCAATCGCCGTCAGCGCCACCTATCGTTTGAAATTCGAACTAAAATATAAAATTACGATAAAAAACTCCTGACATTATACATAACCCTCCTGCAAAAATTTTTTAAATAGCTGTCACCGTTTGCAAGTTATTGAATTTTAAAATCCATCAGTCATTTTTGGGACACCCGATATATACATATTGCATTAAAATGCCTTTGTTTTCTTTGCTTAAAATCACATTCAGATCATGTTTCTATCATAACTGGAACAGGAAATATAAATTTCTTTTCGTTCTGATTCGATTTCACTTTAAAGCAATTTAAAGTGATTTAAGTTTAAAGTAAAGTGATTTTAAAGCAATGCTTGTCATGAAAATGACTTCTTAGGAAAATATGTTTTTATTCATGATAGATTTTTTTTCACAATTTCGTCTACATAAATTGTTGTATATGTCAAGAACCGTTAAATATAAACGTTTCGAACTTGGAACATATCTTTTTCATTTATTTTACTTTAATTTTGATTCCGAAAATTAGAAAAAATATTTACTTTTGAAAATATGATTTTTTAAAAAGTAATATCATTTTTTTCTTAAATTTTTATTTTAAATATTTTAATTTTTTATTTAAATTAATAGTTTTAAAAATGCTGACTCAAAATTAAAAATTATATATTTTTGATTTTTTCAATGACAAAAAAAAAAAATGAAATTCTTTCGAGTAATATTTCGAGTTATAAGGATTTTAAATTACACCACATTTTTCATAAATTTTTAATTTTAAACTTTTATAAAAAAAAAAATTGAGAAGTTATGTCCATTGATTTTGTTTTCAAATCATAT
This sequence comes from Maratus speculifer, assembly GCA_964019185.1. Lineage (NCBI taxonomy): Eukaryota > Metazoa > Arthropoda > Arachnida > Araneae > Salticidae > Maratus > Maratus speculifer. The sequence goes on from OZ025290.1 coordinate 257,554,752, forward strand.
GTTTAACAAATACAAAAATTTTCACAATTTTAACTCAATAAACAAAAAGACATTTTAAAATGTGACCCCCGACGCCCTTAATACAATATATTAAAAATGCATCTGGGAGAATTGATCCACTATATTACGATATTTTTCGACACGTCGTTAGAATATAATTATGATTGAATAAAACATAATGAGATCAAAACTCAAGTGGGAATAAAATATGCTTTCATTTTGCGATGCATTTGAATACATGAATCATTAAATTTAAACCTGCGCAAACCTACATGATTACAGTCGTTTAAATAGATGAAGATATTTTCCGCAACATAAACCAATCACTCAACTGCAGTTGCTACAAAATTATTTGAATGGGAACATAGTAATATTAATATTCATAAACTCATATTCGCATAAACATTCATATTAATAATTTTACTATGCAGTGAACAGAAAATTCATTTATCACAAGAAAGTGTTTGAGAAGTGTTTCTGTGAATTAATGAATGATATTAGTTAACAATATCCATGATCTGAAGATTATGCTTCTGAAGATAAATATAATTTATTTAAAAATTCAAATTTTTAATGACGATACCTTTAATAGAAAGGTCTTAGCCTAGAATTAAAATTTTATTATTTACAATAATTTGTAAAGATAAATTTGCAATAAATAAATATAAATTATTTAAAAAAACTGTTTTCATTGAGGCCAGACTATTAATAGAATAGCGTGGGGTAGAATTATCTCTATAGTTTGCAGAAAGTATTAAAAACTAAGGTACCCTGGGGTAATAACGCCACGTTGAGGTTCTACCAATTTTCACGGCTCAGTTTTAGTTTGTATTTTTCAAACAAATATATGATTCGATACAGCAACTCATTGACTATCTATATAAAAAAATAATTTAACAGATATGTATTCATAAAATGTAATGACGTGATTTCTTGACCAATGCTATTTGGCGTTATTACCCACCTATATGGGTAATAACGCCATGCAAACAAAACTATGAAAAAAGATGGAATAATTGCATGTAGATTGCCTAATTCTAAAAATACAAACTCTACAAACTTAGAAATTGACAAATTGCATTCTAAGCTATTGAAAATGTTCAATTTTTGTGAAAGTGTAAGAAAAATAAAGGTGTGGTGTGTGTGTGTGGGGGGGGGGGGAGGATGAGGCAAAAGAATATCGGACCGTGAGCTTCTTTTTGCTTAAAAAGGACCGCTTAAATAGAATTATTAGAAACATTGCACAGTTTTAACTGTGTTTATTTGAATCAGTATTTAGGATGTAGCTCGGCCACTGTAGGGAATCAACCGGGGTATTAATGTCAAGGATTGGCGTTATTACCCCGTTATAGTTATTGCGCTGTTCATTTTAAATTACAAATTATCTCGAGAAGATATCCAAAATCTTCAACAATATTCTGAAAGTGCATAAAATGTACTACAAATTTATGCAATTAGCAAAGTATTTTCGGATAAAAAAAATAGTCTTCACATCGAAAAACGTATCTCGCAAATTTTAGATCAAGCGTTAATTTTAGTTGCTTGTAAAAACAATAAGACCTAAAAATGAAACAAATTAACTTGAAGCTGTTTTTTGCGATTTATATGACTCAAAACCCTTCTGCGCAGAGCACATGAGTGTCATTTATCAGATTATTTCATAATTATGCAAAATATTAGCACTTGGCGTTATTACCCCAGACCACCTTATTATGATTACAATAGGAAAGTTTCTTACTTCAATATAAAGAATTATTTCAAGCTATTTTAAGCTTTAAAAATACTAATTAGGCACACAAGATCGGAAGATTAAGCTTCTGAAGATTAACGTAATTATGTAGACAACTAAAATTTTCTATCAAAGACTCATAGTAGAAAGTTTTTAATCTAGAATTAAAGTTAAAATTTTACATTTTATAATCATTTGGTGTAACGATTTTTGAAACTATAATAATTCTATCCCCAGAAACTTTTCAGAAAATATCCACAAAGAACGTTCAGTTTTATCAATAAGTTTCCAAAATTAAGAAAAACGTCTTTTCTTAAATTTATGGGCAGAAACACACTTTTATTTCAGAAGTATTTTCTGTGTTTTAAAAAACCAGTGTTTTCGTAATTTCCTGCTTCTTTCTTCTCCAAATGATTTCTGAAGATAAAGAAGGTTTTTGTTATCATGGCTAACTACCTGGTCAGCTTGCATTTTCATAAGCGTCTTCCTTACATCAGGAAAATTTATCAGAATACAAAGTGTTCTTACGTGTCTAAGCATACAAGATTGAAATGAAATTGAGAATATAATATGTTGCAGGCAGCTTTTGAATGTCGCATGACAGTAATTTGTATAATCAAATTTACATTACTGTTTTTTAATACGCAAAACATATGCAGCATTTAAGTTAATACAATAAATGTAAAATGAATTTGAAGAATTGAACAACTATATTACGATAGTTTTCGACGATATTTTACGTCGTTAGAATTAATTATGACTGCATGAGTTTTATTATTATTGAATAAAACATAATGAGACCAAAACTCAAGTGGGAATAAAATATGCTTTCATTTAGCGTTACAATTAAATATATGAGGCATTAAATTTAAACCTGCGCAAACTTACATGATTACAGCTGTGCAAATATATGAAGATATTTTCCGCAACATAAACAAATCCACTCAATTGCAATCTCTACAAAATTACTTGAATGAGAACATAGCCATATTAATATTCATAAACTCATATTCGCATAAACATTCATATTAATAAGTTTATCATGCGGTAAACATAAAATTCATTTATCACAAGAAACTCTATGTGAAGCGTTTCTGAGAATTAATGAATGTTATTAGTTAACTGTACCTATGATTTCAAGATCATGATTCTGAATATCAATGTAACTATTTAGAAAACTCAAATTTTAAACGATGAAACAAATAACAGAAATGCTTTGTAAATATATACAGGACAGTTGCACCATAAAATTTAACTAATAAGAATGTATTTATTAAAATACAACACATTGCTCAGTGGTGCACAAAACAAGAGTTTTAATATACATTTTTACACTTAAAATAAAATAAAACTATCAACGTTTCGCGACGTCTTCTGCGGGCGTCTTCATGAAAATATGATAACGGAAGGACTAAGTTTGCATCTTGATCGAGAGATAATATTTCTAATAAATTAAAATCTAAATGAATTAAAAGTTTAAAAATGTTGCCATTTACACGTGAGTAAAAATTAAAATATTGCAACGAAATAAAAATTTTAAGATTTTATGATGTTATGCCATATTTTTGGTATATTGTAGGATAAATTATCATTACATGTTTTATTTTCTCGTGCAATGATTATTTTACCGGTAAAATAAGAGAATCCATCGAAATCATTGCACGAGAAAATAAAACATGTAATGATAACTTATCCTACAATATACCAAAAATATGGCATAACATTATAAAATCTTAAATTTTTTATTTCGTTGCAATATTTTAATTTTTACTCACGTGTAACTGGCAACATTTTTACAGGGTTCGCACAGCCCTACCATTAAAATTTTACAGTATTTTCAATATATTTCACTGCAAAAAAATGGTGCGTAAATTGCAAATCGAGGAGGTGGTTGCGAATTCTGTTTCTTAAAACTTAAATATAAATTTTCTTATCATTAGTAGTAGTGTCGGAGTCCTTACAAAATATAAGGAGTGTGCGAACCCTGTTTTAAACTTTTAATTCATTTAGATTTTAATTTATTAGAAATATTATCTCTCGATCAAGATGCAAACTTAGTCCTTCCGTTATCATATTTTCCTGAAGACGCCCGCAGAAGACGGCACGAAACGTTAAAAGTTTTATTTTATTTTAATTGTACAAATGTATATTAAAATTCTTGTTTTGTGCACCACTGAGCAATGTGTTGTATTTTAATAAATACATTCTTATTAGAAATGCTTTGGTCTAAAATTAAAATTTCAATATTTACAATCATTTGTAAAGATGCTTTTACAATGAGCAAACATGTATTATTTAAAAAAAAAATTTCTTCGAAGGTGAGACTATTAACCACTTTACTGAATTTTTTGCAAAAGCTTTCAAATAATGCCTATTTTTCATGTCTTTTACATAATTTTCAATCTTTTATCACCGGTTTTTAAAAAGAGAAAATTTGCCTAATTGAATGAGAAAAATGCTCGGCTTAAATAAGACGAAATTTACAATAAAAATTTACTTGTGAGCACACTAAATCATGATTGGAATATTTATTCGTATGTCGTACGGGCAAATCAGGTAAGCGGTTAATACAACAGCGTGGGTTACAATTATCTCTACAATTTGCCGAAGGTATTAAAAACTATTATGATTACAATAGGAAAGTTTCTTATTATCATGTAAAGAGTTACCTCAAGCTACTTTTAAGCTTTAAAAATGCTAGTTAATTGCACACAATATCGAAAGATTAAGCTTCTGAAGATTAACATAATTATGTAAAAATCTGAATTTTTTAATCTAAAACATACGATAGAAAGTTTTGTCTAATACCGGATTGGCTTCCCGCGCAGTCTACCGGTACATATACCAAACATCCCTACCTTCTTCTCATTTCGTCCTAGGATCCCCTGGTGCTCAGAAGAGCTCGGGTGTTCAGCGGTGTGGGCCGGCAGTTGTGAGCGCCTGACGAGTATCAATGGTTGACACCGGCACTCGGCTACTATGGGTCACTAGGACGATCCAAAGACTTATTCATACTTTACTTGTCTATCCAGTTATTTTTTCTTTTATAGTAGAAATTGTTCTACAGTTAGGCCGTGTTCAGCTATTACGCGCGCGCTCAGGAGCCACGGACATGGAGTGGGCACCTATAGTGGACGGGATGTGCGTTCAGTACTCGCTACTGTGCCACCGGTTACTGTAACTGTTCGCTCAATAACAGATGGAGAACAGATCACGGATGTAATTACTTGTGGTGCCAATTATAAAGATAATCTGTTACAAATAAATGTGAGCTAGCTGGCCGAATGGTCAGCGTGCTGAGCTTGTATCCAGACGATACGGGTTCGAAACCTGCGCGGGCCAAAAGTTGGTTTGTGTGTTTTTTTTTGGTTGCTTTTTATTAATAAATAAGACATTTTTATTAAAGGTAAATTTTATATTAATAATACAGAAGCACATGTATTTCTATTATAATAATAAAATACTTATTTAAATACTAGAAAATGAGATTTTTGCGGAGAAAGTTTTAATATTCTAAATTTAGAATATTAAAAAGATAATTAGAACGATATTAATATCGTTCCAAAGTGATTTATATATATATTAAGCAAATGAAAAAAAAAGTTTTCTGCGAAAATATTCGTATACGCATAAAATAGTTATTAATGTTCTTCTTCTTTTTTTTTTTTTTTTTTTTTTTTTTTTTTTTGCAAATTTTAGAAGTAAGTTTTTATTGAGATTAGGATGCAAATATAATGCATGCGTTGATATTTTACGGTATTAAAATCAAAATGGAAAATATTATAAAAGCAAAATGTAAAAGATATACATTTTTTTTAATTAAGAATATCTGCATACATATATTTTAAAGAAGTGAAATATTTGGAGTTTGCCTTCTAGTTTTGTAATGAATAAAGTATGATTAGAATGTTTATAATTTTTCTATTGAAAGTATAAATAAGTGTTTTGCTTATACTAACATAATTTCGGATGTCGTTTGTTTCTCATATTTTATGACATATTTTGGCCTGTTATCCACACTGTATTAAAATATACAATCATTAAATAAGAAATATATACATACTAAAACTTCTTTTGAAAAATTATCTAACTAACAATGCAAATTCCATTGAAATCAATCTAGTATTGTAGATTACAAATCAATCTTGTAATATGTGGATACAGGGCCATCGCTAAGACTTAATATTGGTGGGGGAGAAACCCTTAATATTGTCAAGTCAACTACTCCCATTGATAACAATTAAGCAACGAATTTCCTGAAGAAATATATATATTTTTTCCGACTTTGTATCATCTTTTCCACCATAAAAATAGTTTTGCACCGAACTTCAAAAAGTAACTGATTACTTTTTAAATGTATATATCCGTATATTAAATGATAAATCTGAAAATTCATCTTTTGTAAAAAATATTCTCTCGAAAATCCATGTTTGTTAGATATTAAATTGTACATATTTAATTTATCATTTTTATGCCGACACATGATTTCAGATTTTTAGTTATTCGATAACATTTTATCATTAGAGTATTTTAAATAATTATTTAATTCTTTTTAGCGCTTTTTTTGAAGTCGGTTAGTATTTTTTTTTTAAAAGCATATTTTATTTCCTTCTTTTTAGTTGTTAATACAGTAATACATAACTAGTTTAAATTCAATCTATGTTGAATGAATATATGAATTCAATATATGTATAAAATAAATAATTTCTAATACAAATTATTATTCACCAAAATTATTTATTAAAAGTAAATAGTTTATAATAAATATTTAATTTTCATTAGAAATATGGTTTTTTAGGATGTAATATTCATAATATAGTTGATTTAAAAAGTAAATTGCATTTATAACAGTCTACATTCAAGGATATATTTTAGTAGAATTATCTTGAGAAGAAAAGAAACGCAGAATACAAAGTAATCGTTGAATTGAATCTTCACGGATTTTAAAATTTGATTCAGAATTCTACATTATTCCTTTCCAATAGATTCTATCACATGTTTCCTCTAGTACAGTGCCTCTATACGAATGCTGTGACCACAGATTAAGTATTTACTCACAGATAGGACAGTTCCATAAGCTCAATGGTAACCGAATCCTAACTTCAGAGCCTTTAGTGACAACAGGTGCAAACGTTTCGGAACGTAGCTACAGGCAGTTGTTGCTTGTCCTCTTTGTATCTATCTTTCTTATGTGTCGCTAACGGGTGTATTTGTTTATGTTTGTTTTTGTTTAAAACATAAAATGTGCTTTTTTTTAATCAAGCAGGTACTATGAGAGTAGTTACAAGAAATATAGCTACGAAAAGAGCTTTTGCAAAAAAATAAATCAAATACAATATCAAACTTTCTAACAGATAAACGCGACGGTAAACGTGTTAGACTATACGATAGAGACAGTGATAGTTTAACTTGCAGTTTATGTTGCAGTTCCCGCCTGTTCCCAGTAGTGGCGCTAGAATCGCCCCGGTACGGTTTTTTGCTTTTCTGTCGTATCTGTGTGTAATACTTAATCTGTGTGCTGTGACATACGATACTCATACTATATTTAGCGAGACGATGTTTGCCTAAACTAAGGCAAGCCTAAACATTTTCTATTCCAGAATGTGGCGTTAGTCGCTCGCTTGGCCGAGTGATTAAGACGCCGCTCTGCAAAGCTGGAGGTTGTGGGTTCGATTCCCCCTGGCTCCATTGCACACACACGCTTTGTGTGGAGCTCCTGGTTGTATTGCTCTTGTGATGTAAATTTCCTTGTGCTATCTCGTCCTTGTATATTGACGATGATTTATAAGCAGACTTTCATATCGAGCACACAAGTCAGATGTATGTTGTTCAAATAAAATAAAAATCATCTAGAATATATAGTGTAGAAATCTGCTATGCAGACAGCGATAAAAAATTGTATCGTTTAAATGCGCAACGATGGTACTGAAATCTAAAGTATCGATCGCAGGAACATTTGCGGAATTTCCTAATACATTGTTTAGATTAGTGAAAGTTTTGCAGCTTTACAAAAAACCGCAGATGTCACTGTTATATTTAGATTTCATCAGCATCGTTGCATGTTTAAGGATGCAATATTTTAGCGCCTTTTTTAAGTATTACTGACGTAGCCGATTTCTACACTATATACTCTTGGCGCTATAGTTTACACGAGTGGTACACTGTTAAAAATTTGAAACTTTTGCTGCATCGTCACTCCATCACTTTGATAGAATATCTGTATTTTGACCAATGAGAATCCTCCAAAATACATTTAAGTAATCGTTTTCTACACTATAAAACATTTTATCGTTTTGCTGCATCATCACTCCATCGCTTTTACAGAATATCTCTGTTTTGACCAATGAGAATGCTTCCTAATACAGCGAAGTAATCATTTCCTATAAAAGCGATGGAGTGATGATGCAGCAACCTGGTCAAATTTTACACAGTGTATATAAGCGGTGGAGTGACGATGCAACAAAATTTTCAAACTTTTAACCCATTAATACCCAAATTATTTTCTTCATTCGAAATGAAATTTTGGTTTTCCCACCACTTTTAAAAAACGAATAAATTTTATCTTAATTTATTGAGGAATTTGTCTCGTGAAAAATATTGCTTATTTATCTTTCTATTTACTGGTCTGAAAAGTGCTTTATTGCTTTTTTTATAATCGTCCCTAAAAAGAGACGCTGGGCACTAATGGGTTAACAGTGTAGTCATTATCTTGGCTATAATAACTGGCGATTGCCATTTGTTCAAAATCGTATCAATCAATTAATTTTCATACCTCGTATGCCGCCATGCTGTCTCCCTATAAGAGTGTACTTTGATGGTGGATTTTAATGCTCTTATTCACCATCTACCTCAACCTAGGAAACCTCGGTCGAACGCTCAAATGAAATTCATGATAACATTTGATTGGACATTATCAAGGAGACGTCCAATCAGGATTAAAGATGAATACTGTTTGAGCGTTCGACCGAGGTTTTCGATGTAACTCGGGGTCGAAGTAGTTGGTGAATAAGAGCGTAAGATATTCGATATCTACTTTTGGTGTCGGTTATGGTCGATGTGGTCTTTTCAGTTTGGTAGGTGCGAGGACATGTGGAGTCAAGTTCTCTTATTTGGAAAGACCTTGCATCTTCGTGAGAGTAATACAAGGCATGTTCAGCGCAACTTACCGAAAAGACTAATGTTACCGACCGATTGTAGGGCAGTACGAAAGCGAATTGTGACACCAATGAAAACTGTCCTGTTGAATTGTAGATGACATCACAGTTCGTCTTGATTACCATTTCGTACTGCCCTACAATCGGTTGGTAGTATTGGTCACTTCGGTAAGTGACTGGTAAGTTGCACTGAACGTGCTCATACACTAAAAAATATAACTATTTTGCTGCATCGTCACTCCCCGCTTTTATAGAATATCACACTTTTCGCCAATGAGAATGCTCCGTGATATCCTAAAGTAGTTGTTTTCTATAAAAGCGGTGGAGTGACGATGCAGAAAAATAGTCATATTTTTTACAGTGTAGCATCAAAAATAACGCTTCTGTTTGTGTGATGATTTAAACTTTTATACAACTACACGGTAAAAAATATGACTATTTTGCTGCATCGTCACTCCCCCGCTTTTATAGAATATCACTCTTTTGGCCAATGAGAATGCTCCGTGATAGCCTGAAGTAGTCGTTTTCTATAAAAGCGGTGGAGTGACGATGCAGCTAAATAGTCATATTTTTTACTGTGTAGGGTGCTTTAAAGAAATTTTGTGGCATCAGGAACAGAACAATGGCAGAAATAGAGGAAATAACTCAGTATGGTTATTTTCCAGGTGAAATACCAGCATTTCTTTATAGAAAAATAAATATAGTTCAAAAGCGCGAAATTCGGTCTTATTGAATGATAGATTTTCTCTAAAAATACACTAGTTCCGAAGAAATTCTGGCTCATAAAATTCAAGAACCCGTACGAACCCTGCTGCAGGTATTATTGCATTAAGTTAACATGGTGCAGTTATCGAAGAAAAATAAACAAGCAATGGATAGACTAACAAAACACGCTGTACGCATGAGAAAGAAGCGTTTACTGGAATCAAATAGGGATAAAAGGTTGCGTCTTCAAAAAAGAAGACAGAAATGTGCTATTAAATGTACACTGTAAAAAATATGACTATTTTGCTGCATCGTCACTCCACTGCTTTTATAGAAAACAACTACTTCAGGCTATCACGGAGCATTCTCATTGGCCAAAAAAGTGATATTCTATAAAAGCGGGGGAGTGGCGATGCAGCAAAATAGTCATATTTTTTACACTGTAAATCAAAAACTGTCGACCTACTTCCTTTGGTATCGGTATGAGCCTTCCTGTTTGGTGGATAGCAGAACTTGACCGGGATCCAAATACATTTCGCGCTGTTATCGAAATCAGAAACTGCTCATCATTTCTGTTATCGCTCCATCAAAAACCTGCATTTTTTTTCTAAATATTTGCTATTTTAAGTAGGCACTCTATTTAAAATCTGCAGCTGCATCATCACTCCAACGCTTTTATATAAAACAGTTAGTTTATTATGTATGGAGCATTTTTTATTGGTCGGAGTAGAGATATTCTATACAAACACTGGAGTGATTATACGGCTATAGCTATAGATTTATCACACACTGTAAAAACTTTTACCCTTTTTCTGCATCGTCACTTCATTGCTTTTATAGGAAATGGTTATTTCGCTGTATGATGGAGCATTCTTCTTGGTCAAAACTGACATATTCTAAAAAAACGATAGAGTGACGATACAGCAATAAATTTTCTTATTGCTCAATATTCTTTAGCAAACTTCGCAAAGCCTATCAGGATCCCGACTTTTTTTCAGTCCAGATTTTGCATGTTGTAGAGAAAGGATCTTATATCTGTATATGAGTAATTTCCTGAAAAATGAACGCTTTTAATTGGATGATTGCTTCAAAAACAATTTGAATTTTTAAAGATTTTATTTTTAAAAAAGTTCTAATCATCAGAATTTAATTAAATTAAAATGGGTCCACATGGGCATCTTATGCTTTCAAACAAAAAAAGAATTATCAAAATCGGTTCATATTTAAAGAAGTTATGAGTGAACAACAAATACATACAGGTCGAAATCATAACCTCCTTTTTGAAGTCGGTTAAAAATACTGAAAATGAGCGATGAGAAATGTGGGAGGGAATATGTATCCAATGACTGCGTGATTTTCGTGTTAAAGTGTTGATATTTATCAAAAATCACAGTTAAGTCACGTAACTAATTATTTTTTTTTCACATAGAAATCCCAAGTGAAATATTTTGAATTTCAAACTAATTATATCACTCTTGAATCCGATTATACCATGAATGAAATCGATACTCGCTCGTAGCTAAAGTGTTGGTATGTAGTATTATAATTTCAGAGCCATTTAACAAAAGTAAGTGTTATTTTTAATCAAATCATGCATAATGTCCACGCTACGGATAAATTCCAAACCGTAAACTTTTTTACCGTAACCATAACCTGCCTGTAACCTAACTTTGACTTAACAGTACCTTACCGTAAATTAAATATAACAAAATGTAACCTAGCCTTCACTTTATTGTAACATATCCTTATTCTAACCATAAAACAAATGCGATTTAACTTTAACCTAACTTTAACTTAACCGTGACCTAACTGTAAACTAACGGGATATTAAATATAATCAAAGACTTACCGTAATGTAATTGCAACCTAAATGTTACCAAACCATATATTGGTTTCATGTCCATGGAAATTATTTTGTCTTGTTCGGATCTGATTATGATTCATTAGAACATTTTTGTCGGGTTCAGATTTTAGGTATTTTTTGATATTGAGTTATAATGTTCGGATCGTATTCATGTCCATGGGAATTATTTTGCCTTGCTCGGATACAATTATGGTTCTTTGAAATATTTTTGTCGGGAACAGATTTGTTTCAATTCAGATTTCGGCTTTTTCTTCATATGGAATTTTTGGGTTCGGGTTTTCGTGCGTGTTCACGGAAATTATGCTGCCTTGTTCGAATAAGAACATGCTTCACTGGAATATTTTTTTCAAGTTCAGATTTGGTTCAGTTCAGATTTCGTGATTTTTTTCAAAGAATTTTTTTAGGTTCAGATTCGGTTCAGGTGAATGGAAATTTTTTGTCTTATTCAGATCCGGTTACGATTCTATGGAATATTTTTTATCAGGTTCCGATTTGGTTCGATTCAAATTTCAGGTATTTTTTCAAATAGAATTTTTAGGTTCGGATCTCGTTCATGCCCACGGAAATTATTTTGTCATACTCGAATCCAGTAATGATTCTTTCGAATATTTTGGTCGAATTTAGATGTGGTTTGGGTTAAATTTCAGTTGTTTTCAAATGGAATTTTTTAGGTTCGAGTTGGGTTTTTGTCCATAGAAATTATTTCGTCTTGCTTGGTTTGGTTTATAGTTCTTTGGAATATTTTTGTCAGGCCCAGATTTGGTTCAATTCAGATTTCGAGTTTTTTCTTCAAATATAACTGTTGAGTTCGAGTCTTCTTGCACGTTCACGGAAATAATTCTGTCTTGTTCGAATAAGGACATGCTTCACTGGAATATTTCTGCCAAGTTCAGATTTCGTTCAGTTCGCGATTTTTTCAAAGACATTTTTTGGGTTCGGATTGTGTTAATGTCCATGGAAATATTTTGTCTTGTTTGGATCCGGTTGCGTTTGTTTGAAATAGTTTTGTGAGATTCAGATTTGGTTCGATTCAAATTTCAGGTATTTTTTTGAATGGGAGTTTTAGGTTCGTATCGGGTTCATGTCCACGGAAATTATTTTGTCTTACTCGAATCCGGTTATGGTTCTTTCGAATACTTTGGTCAGATTTAGATGTGGTTTGGGTCAAAGTTCAGGATTTTTCAAACGAAATTTTTTAGGTTTGAGTCGGGTTTATGACCATGGAAAGTATTTTGTTTTGCTGGGATCGGGTTATAGTTCTCTGGAATATTTTTATCGGTTTCAGATTTCGTTCGAGTCATATTTCGAGTTTTTTTAAAGAAAATATTTAGGTTCGGGTCAGATTTCATGCCCACGAAAATTATTTTCCCTTGTTTGAATCGGGTTATGCTTCACTTGAACATTTTTGCGGGATTCAGATTTGGTTCGGGTCAGTTATCAAATCCATAGTTTTTCCCCAACAGAATTTTTTGGTCAGGGTCGGGTGTGTATCACGGATCGGAGTGTGGTCTCTTTTTTTTTTCTGGTTGGAATCGGGTTATGTTTAAATTAGTCTAATCATTAATGTTATAATCAGTTTTGCTACTATTCTTTTTATGGCTATTTCTGATAGATAATTTACTTAGCTATTTGATAATTTATTATGGTGAATGAATCGTTTGCGGATACAAACAATTGTACGCCAAACAGCTATTTTATTTTTGTTTTAAAAACAAATTAAAGCCATATTACAATTTTAAATTGAATAGAACATATTTAAATTTAATCAACGATTAAAAAAATAAAATCATAGAAAAGGGTTGTGTAATGTTTTTTACTGCAACATAGCTAATGACTCATACATTCTAATGTTCGAAATGCCAAAAATATGCGTACAACCATATAGTAAAAAGAAATTAATAGAGTGTCAGTATAATGACTTGGGGTGACGCGAAAAATGTAACTCTAAAATCCGCGACATTAAGTCCAAATACGCACCAACTAAACCATGTGCTTTGAAACTCCGATCAATTCAAACTGGTTTAAACCAGTATTTCTTTGTTTTTGTTTTTTACCTTTTAACCTGTTATTGAATAGATGACTAAAATTTCGTTTAAAAAATAACGTTTGGTGCCATTATTGCCTGTAATACACGATCAGAATGCATGAAAGATACAATTAGATCAATCATAGGCATGAATTATTTGATTATTTTTATCATATGACTTTGAAATATCAATATAGAAGCATCATTTAAGACTATGCTTGAAAAATCAACAGTCTTTCGTTAATGTCTTAAAATCGTCTGCACTCTGAAATCTAGATTTTAGATTAATATTATTATTTAAGTGTTCATGCATGATTTTAAAAGAATCTTTTCATCACTATATTTTATATATTGACATGGAATTATAAATACGTTGTTAAATCATAAACATTTTTCATCTACGTTATAAAGTATTAAAAATTTCTGAAAAAAAAGAGAAAACTTTTAGTAATACAATTTTTTACTTCAAATCATATGTTTTCAACATTTTATTTAATTTTATTTTGACATTTAATTATTTTTAATTTTCCAATTTCAATTATTTTAAAAGCAAACATTTATTTTAATAAATAATATAATAGAAAAACATTTTAAAAAATTACGATTTCTTCGTAAAATATGCTTCAGCTGTAATTCATTTCTTCCAATCCGTCTTATTAATACAAAATTCCTTTCTCGTGTTTTAATTTGAGACATTAAAATTTCAGCGATAAATGGTTTCCTCTTGCAAACCTTTCTTTTTTTCGGTGTACTTCGCCACCACCTATCTTTTCTCCTCCATGGCGTACAGCAGCTGTGATAAATAAATAAAAAAAAAATTCTCATTTAAACTGACAGTTTGCCAGTCTATGAATTTTAAAGGTCAGTCTCAGTTTTTAAAATTATTTCTGCGAAAATTTTATGCAACCAACCAACCATAAGAGAATGAAAAGGAAAAAAGCTAAAAAAAAGCGATTTTTTATGAGAGTGAGGTTTGGAATTTAATTAATTACTCAGTTAATAAATAGAATTTTGAAATTCTGAATGTCAGGTGCATCAGGACAGATATTGAGCTACTCTCAGAAAAATTTTGAACTTCGTACGTACCGTAGTTTTCGCTAACTGTCGCAGACAAACACGCACACACACAGAGCGATTTGTTATTTTATTAATATAGATTATTGGTGCCACTGGCAAGTTTGGAATTAAAATTAGGTATCCCGGACTGAGTATACTGTGCCGGAAAAGGATAAAAAAAATTACAATTACAGCAGAAAATTTCTTACTACCATATACAGAATTATCGCAGTCTATTTTAAGCTTTAAAAATGTTAGTTAACTGCACATAAGATTTGAAGATTATGCTTCTGAAGATGAACGTAATTAAGGTACCCCGGGGTAATAACGCCACGTTAAGGTTCTACCAATTTTCACGGCTCAGTTTTAGTTTGTATTTTTCAAACAAATATATGATTCGATACAGCAACTCATTGACTATCTATATAAAAAAAATAATTTAACAGATATGTATTCATAAAATGTAATGACGTGATTTCTTGACCAATGCTATTTGGCGTTATTACCCACCTATATGGGTAATAACGCCATGCAAACAAAACTATGAAAAAAGATGGAATAATTGCATGTAGATTGCCTAATTCTAAAAATACAAACTCTACAAACTTAGAAATTGACAAATTGCATTCTAAGCTATTGAAAATGTTCAATTTTTGTGAAAGTGTAAGAAAAATAAAGGTGTGGTGTGTGTGTGGGGGGGGGAGGATGAGGCAAAAGAATATCGGACCGTGAGCTTCTTTTTGCTTAACCCATTAACGCCCAAATTATTTTCTTCGCTAAAATTTAAATTTTGTATTTCCCACCACTTTTAAAATCAAATTAACTTTTCTCTAAATTTATCGAGAATTCTGTCTCATAAAAGAAGGTATATATTTATCTTCCTCTTTACTGGTGGGAAAACCGCTTTCTTGCTTTTTTTGTAACCGTCCTCAAAAGAGGACGCTGGGCGTTAATGGGTTAAAAAGGACCGCTTAAATAGAATTATTAGAAACATTGCACAGTTTTAACTGTGTTTATTTGAATCAGTATTTAGGATGTAGCTCGGCCACTGTAGGGAATCAACCGGGGTATTAATGCCAAGGATTGGCGTTATTACCCCGTTATAGTTATTGCGCTGTTCATTTTAACCTCTTCAGACCTGATGTATCTTATAGGATACATATCTTTACTATTTTTTTTTCACGTATATAAATAATGTAAAAAAAAGAGAAATTGGTGTAAATGGAGGCCTAACAGATACAAGAATTAAACATAATAGTAATTTGCTTGTTATAGCTCCTTTTTAATAAGCTACGTGTTATATAAAATTGGCTTGCAGCAAAAATCTACGAAATGAGGAAAAATGAAAACTCAAATAATTTTATTGTGCGTTAAGATATCATTTGTAGAGTCCATTAGTAATGAAAAATTACCAAATATATATTTATTTTAAATTTTTCAGTGTTTTTACAATACAAAAAGGTATAATAAAATTAAAAAATCCAAAAAAATTGTCAAATAATGTCTTTTTTGAATCCTGGTGTATCATCAATTTTTAGCAAAAAAAAAATAAATTCTAATTTTTTTTGATGATCAATCTTTTTTAGGTATCGGTTTGATAATATAAATCCATAACTGAAATTAAGAAAAGTACATAAATAAACCCTGAGGTCTGAAGAGGTTAAATTACAAATTATCTCGAGAAGATATCCAAAATCTTCAACAATATTCTGAAAGTGCATAAAATGTACTACAAATTTATGCAATTAGCAAAGTATTTCCGGATAAAAAAAATAGTCTTCACATCGAAAAACGTATCTCGCAAATTTTAGATCAAGCGTTAATTTTAGTTGCTTGTAAAAACAATAAGACCTAAAAATGAAACAAATTAACTTGAAGCTGTTTTTTGCGATTTATATGACTCAAAACCCTTCTGCGCAGAGCACATGAGTGTCATTTATCAGATTATTTCATAATTATGCAAAATATTAGCACCTGGCGTTATTACTCCGCCTGGCGTTATTACCCCAGACCACCTTATTTAGAAGATTCAAATTTTAAAAATAAATTACATAATAGAAACAGGATTTTAATGGTTCTGGTTATTTTCCAGGTTGAACATCAGTAATTTTTTAGTAAAAAAATAAACGCACAAAATTGCATCTTATTCAAGTTAAAATTGTCTGTAAAAAATACTGATACCAAAATATTTCCTGGTCTGAAGTTTCAGAACCCGTTGTGATCCTGAAAAAAGTTTTTATATAGAATTAACCCTTTAGAAGACGGTGTCCATTAGAAAGATCACCTAATTTAAAGAGTACAGGCGCACAAAAAAGTTATGTAATTTTTTTTCTTTCAAAGTACGAGAAAATAAGCAAGTTATTTTGTGATAGATTCATTTCTAAATTGTGATTTAAGTCCATCATTTCAAGATTTTAAAAACAGAATTACTCCACGAAGAAAAGGATTAAACTTTGACTGTTCATGAGTATTTGAAAAGGCACTTTCGGAATGAGAAATTTTACGTTGTTGAAAAACAAACATTTTAAAAGCTGAAGTAATTCTTTATATGACAGTAAGGAATTTTCTGCTGTATTATTAATGATTTTTAAAATTTTTGCAAATCGCACAGATAAGTTTGATACATTCTGTTCTGTTTAACTGTTTGACCTAAGCAAAAAAAGCTGCTTTTCAGTAACTTATAATTCCTCAGTACAAAAATAACTTTCAAAATGATACTAAATAATGAAATTTCAATTCTAGATTAAAACCTTTCCATAATCTATTACGCCTTTGAAAATTTAAGTTTTCTAAATAATTACATTAATCTTCAAAGCATAATCTTCAGATCTTGGGTGCAGTTATCTTGCACATTTTAGGCTTAAAATAGCTTTAAATATTTGTTTATATGGGGTAAGTAACTTCTTGCTCTAATAGTAATAGTTTTTTAATTACTTCTGCAAACACTAGAGCTATTTATCAGGGTTTCTACGGTTACCGTTTATTTTTCAGTTTAAATACCAGCGTTTTTGCTTTAAAAAATCTAGTTTAAGCGCGCAAAACTACGCCCCTTTTCTTTTTCTTAGAAAAAAAGAAAAAAAAGAGAGAGAGAGAGAGAGAGAGAGAAAGAGAGAGAAAGAGAGAAATTTTTATAACAATTTACTGGTACCGAAGAATTTCCTGGTCTTAAAATTGCAAAACCCATACGAACAACTCTGTTCATGGTGTACACTGTTATACTAACTATATGACTTAGAAGAAAACAATTAGGCGTGACAGTTAATTAAAATCAAGTCAATCAAATCAGTCAAGCTATTTTATTGTGTAGAAGTATAATATGTGTTTAAAATTACTTACACAATATATATTATATACTGATTACATCTTGAAAATACAAAATTTAAACCAAATCTCAAATTATTTTTTTTAATTGTCATAATTTCTGTATTTCTTATTTGATTAAAATAATGATTGGCCATTATGTGCAGCTATACGTTTTACACTCTCAGACCCAATTTCATTAGTTCTATCACGTGAACTCTTAAAACTCATGCACTCAGTAACGAAAATCACCTGTTGGAGAAAAGTTACTTTAAAGGTCAAACTACTATACCTGATAACTAAAATGAGTCATATATAGAGTGTTTAATGATGGGTAACACTTTAAAAGCTGATAGTAAAATCAAAACAAATAACTTTCATCAAAAAATACATGATCAGAAATAAAACGCAAAGATGCTGACGTGTTTGGAATCTGGGTTCATGCAAACGTTAAAGTTCCATTCCTGTTATGATTTATCAGGATAGGAATGAATCTATAGAATGTAAATGTGATATGAGGAAGAAGTTGAACGCAAAAAGGCAAAATTTCGACTTGATAAATGCGTATAAAGGCCGCTGATCCTAAGATTTAATTGTCTCTAACGGTAGAAATTTATCGCAGGATGTTGTCTTTCACTAATAGGGAAAAGGTTGCTAATGGAAAATGGCTCTCCGAAGCTCAACAACATACTGTGGGACATTTCCCAAAAATAAGTTGCCCGACCCTAAATCATTTATGCTCTTGAACTGACAGTTACGTAAGATTGGATCCTTTCTTGTTTCTCGTTTTTATGCAAGTCGCCAAAGACCAGGGGGGGGGGGCAGGACACATGTGACACGCCTTGATATCACTAATTCTAAAAGAAACAGTCGGCTTCTTGAATAGCAGAGATTCGATGATTAGATAAGGCAATATTTACTACAAAATTTCTGTGGTGTCTACGTTCCAAAGTTGCCCAACCCATTCAAACACGGACGGAGAGTTAGAAGAGGAAGAAGCTATTCTTGAAATGGTGACTGATCAGGAAAGCACAAGTACATGAGCAATGATTAGGCAGTTACATGTTTTACACTCCATTACTGGGTGAGTACTAAAGGATGAATGTTTACATCTTTATCATGTTCAACGAGTGCAGGAACTAGTTCAAATATATTATCACTGTCGTGTTAAATTTGATGGCTTGTTTCTGCTGTAGAATGCGGTAAATTTAGAATATGGAGCCTTTTTATGGAAGAATGTAGTTTCTCACGTGAATGTGCATTTAACATGGACAAACAACATGCATGTTCTAATGTAAATCCACATGCTCCTTTTTCGTATGCTTATTAGCGACGCTTCTCTGGAAATGTTTGGGCAGGAATAATTGGAGACCAGTTATTCGGATATTATCGTCTGTCTGAACATCTTTGACCGATCAAAATATCTCATGTTTCAGCAACATGTGCTGAATGTTGAATATTGTTCCTTCTTAAATATCCGGAAAGTAATATTGTTCCAGCCAGATCGAACACTAGCCCATTACGTACGAGAAGTGAGAAACTATCAGAAAATTGTATTTCTAACTGATGGATTGGGCGAAGTGATCCTATAACTTGGCCACAGCACTAGCCAGAACTTTTATGTCTGGATAGTTTTAGTAGGAATAGCGGAAATATTTTATGACTGAGATCCCCATTGAATTTGCAAAAGTCATCGTCGAGAGACTTTCGGTCGCTACATGAGAATTCGGCGATATGCCTGTTATTTTTATGAAAGTTCGTTAACACTTTCTTCGTCTTTGTAATCGTTCTCTGTGTATTTTTCCTCATATAGCAACATCACTTTCTTTTTAGTTGTAGCCCTTTTGCGTATTAATTCCGACCTCGCATTCTTTGATGAACGTTGTTTTGTTTCGATGTGTTCTATCTCCGCTTAAATTTTGCCCATCTTTTATTAAAACAGGTTGAATATAAATGTTTTAAATATCAGATATTCTTGCAATTTATAGTGTGTTATTCCATCAAGTGAAAGTGCAATAAGTCAAAATTATCTCACATTAATATATTAAAGTAAATTTATGATTTGACCAATTTCATATAACAAACACTTAGTGAATTAAATTGATCCCTCTTGGTGCTTTAATTATTGCCCTAGCCTGAAATTCGATTTGAAGTTGGCACTGTTTCTGTGGATCCAATTCTTTGAATCCCAATAAGCAGGCTATAGAATATTTTATGAGTTTTTTAAAGAGTCCTTTGAGAGAGTACTTTTTGAGATCGTAAAGAGAATCTCAATTACGTTTTCTGTAACTTTACTTTGTCAATTTGGCTAAAATTGGCAATGTTGCAAAGATGGACGAAGTCTTTAAAATATCACAATTTATCTTATTATATTTACAGAGTAAATATCTGAATTTTGCCATTTCCTGCAATTTAACGAGTCGTCATACTATAAAGAATTATAAAAGAAAGTGAAATTATATGAAACTAGCTCAAAGCGTTCAACACTTTAAAAATTGTATGAACCACACATGCTTCACATTATTTATGTTCGCTTATTTAGGTTAATCAAATTTGTTTTGCACAAGAAAACTCGCTCGATATATACGATTTGTTCTAGAAATTTAAATTAGTAAATAATACCAGTTACTTTTATTTAAATATAATACAGATTATTATAAATAAAATTTTTAATTCAAATTATCTTTTCTATTGAGATCTCGTGTCTAGTCTTGGTCGGTAAATATATTTTATTCTGAAAATTTAAATTAGCAGAATAAATATATACTACTTAAAGCTAAGATACAAAATCAGCCATTAAAATGACTGGAGAATTAAGAAAACATTTGCAGCGTGATTAAATTAGATGGAAGGCGAAGGTTTCCGAGAAATAAATAGTGCTAAATACAGTGTTACGCTAACTTCTGGAAATGTATTATTCGTGAAATTCTTCGTCTTGTTTAATCCTTTGAGAGGCAAACTATTCCGTTCGCGTAATTCTGAACTCCCACTGGAAATTTGGGAAAATTTTATTTCAAAGTAGAGAAAAGCAATTCCATGTTCCCTCCCCACCCCCCGCCCACAAACACACCGAAATTAGAAAAGTAAAATTTGATGAAATGTTTCGGGTGTAAGTCATCATGAATCGTAGGTGCGACACAATATGTTCCATCGCCCCCCAAAGGGTTAATCTTCTTACAAAATTTAGCTCCAGTCTCGTACAGGAAGGTCTCCATACGGGCATACTCAGAAAAACCTGAAAAATTTACAGAATCTTCTTCTCATGAAGATATATACGTTTATGAGAAGAAAAATTGGCGGAACCTCGATAGAGCGTCCGTAAAAAAATATACAAGATTTCGTTTACTTGGCAATTTATCTCCAATTTGCGATGAAGCAGAATTTTAAAAAATAGGCTTTTATATTGGCTAATAGTCTTTGAGCCTAACAGGCTCTTTAACCTCTTCGTAAAGAGAGTCGTTTGCTTAATTTTTAATCATCTTGTGTTACCAGTTTTTCAGAACATAAAAATTTTTGTATTTGAATGACGGAAATGCTCCGATCAAATAAGGTAAACTTTACAATAAAAAATAACTGGTGGGGATAATGAAGGGTTTTAACACTTTCGCTGCCGCTCACGCGAAAGCACGTGATATGGCGCCAACGTTAAGGGGCCACTCACGCGCCAGCGCGGTAAATGGGGTCATGTCCAATAGCCAGTCACGCGCTGGCGCAGGAAAATCTTTCACTGAATCTTTGTTATAAAAATTAATCGGCTTCTGGGAAAAACCCACTTCTACAGTGCGGCATTATCTAGCATCACATCTTTACGTAAGTGGTAACGAACGTGTTAAGCAACAATTAACAAGCAGTTTTTTAGATTCATTAGAATAGTTTGATTTTGGAAGGGAAGATCCTGATCGCCATATATCGTTTTCAAATTTTCGCGCCAAATATTCGAAAAGATTTTATTTTTTTACATACATTCTACTGAAAATCGCCGGTAAGCTGATCCTTTATTACATGCGTAAGTAATGTAAGTCGCCCTTTTTTCAACATATTCTAAATATGCCCAGTAAGGAGACCTTCCTTGTTAGTTCGCATAATCTACGCGGCCGGCTTAATTATCGTCCCCTTACATATTTCGTTATAATAAATTTCTGGTTGAAATTAACGTCCTATAAGAAAGGCTAGAAAATTGAAGTCGACGCCAAATGTTGGCTCGAGGAAGAAAAAATTTTAACTTAACTATAAACTATGTAAAAAATATTTATTCTTTTGATATCATTAAGCAAAAGCTATACATGCTAAAAGTTGAAACAATTCATTTAAAGGCTTAGAAATGACATTTAATTCTTTTACCTTTTTACCATGTATATGCATCACTTTATGCTATTTGTCCACATCAATGCATATAAAAGTAAGCATTCTGTTCTTAGAATTTTTAAGAAATTTCCTTTTTGGATACCATATACACTGCTCAAAACAGTTAAAGGATATTGCAGTTTTAGGTGGATTTTGTATCTGGGAAACTTTTTAGCTGATTGATACATGGTCGACAGGCATAGTAGGTTATATGAGGATAAATTACACATGTTTGGCAGAAAAAAATGCATTTTATTGCGCATTTGTGTACAAAAGGAAAAAAACACAATTTGTGCATATGAGAAAAATAGAATAAGAAAAGGTGTTTTCTTCAAAGAAAATCATTTTCAGTAGGGGGTATGGTTTCCACGGGCGACAGCAATGTTGAACACCTTTGAGGCATGGACTCAATGAGGCTATTAATGACGAGTTGGGGTATTCTGCCCACTCTTCCAGAAGAGCTCTTTCCAGTTCTTGGAGAGTTTGTGGGAGTTGTTGGCGGCCAAAAACTCGTCTTCCTAGAGCGTCCCAAACGTGCTCGATTGGATTCATGTCTGGAGAACACGCTGGCTATTCCATTCGAACGATTCCTTCCTCGAAAAGGAAATCATCCACCAGGTTTGCACGATGTGGCTTGCAGTTATCGTCCATTAAAATGAAGTTGATTGAAGAAAATCTCCGATTGCTGCAGCGTAAGGGACTACAATAGGTCTGAGGATCTCATCCCTATATCGGAGACCAGTCAGAGCTCCATCTCGAATGATGTAGAGGTCAGTGCGCCCGTCAATGGAGATGCCACCATACACCAACACTCCTCCATCGCCAAATCTGACACTTTCGTGCACGAACGCAGGATTATTCCTACTGCCACAGTCCCTCCAGATGAAAATACGCCTATTATCCGGATGCACAGAAAAACGGGACTCGTCAGAAAACAGAATATTGCTCCATTCATTTCTCCTCCAGTTGACATGCTCGGTTGCCCACTCCCTGCGGTCGCGACGATGCCTTGATGTTAATCTAACACATACCATCGGTCGGCGAGCATACAGACCTACAACATGGAGCCGGTTTCGTACAGTCTGAGTTGAAATCGTGGTGCCTGTAGCCGAGTGAAGGTGTTGTTGGAGAAGAGTAGCGTTCATGCTTCGGTGTCTCCGAGCTGTTAACGCTAAATACCGATCTTCATTGGGCGTTGTTGCCCGTCTACGACCTTGACCTGGTCTTCGGCCTGCACATCCACTCTCCAAAAAACGGTTCCAGATCCTGGAAATGACACTTTGTGACACTCCAATGGCTTGCGCTACTTCGGCTTGAGTTTGGCCCCCTTCTAACCTACCAACAATTCTCCAAGCTTCTGAATCTGTCAAATGACTTCGCTGAGACATCGTACTCATCGAAATAAAGCAATCACTGAATACCGATCATCCTTCTCTTCATTCTCTTTTATCCAGTTGAAAGTCAAATTTCATTCGCTGCCGCTGAAGCGATGTTTTTGACGTCGAACTCAAAATTTGCATACTCCACAGTTTGAAAACCAGAAACATTTGCATTTGTGATTCTCTTCTTCTATTTTCGACAAAAAAAATTTCGTTTATATCTTTATTTTATATAAAACTTCAAATATCCTTTAATTGTTTTGAGCAGTGTATTTCCGCGTATAAGCAGTGTATACGACTTTTCAATGAAAAATCGTCCAAAATCAAAGACCTATATACAGGGTTTCCCTAAACTCATGGTATATACGCTAGGGGGGGATAGAACACATCAAGACAAGTAATAGTTAATAGGAAACCAAGAGTCCCAAACGTTTTCCAAAGGAGATAGCCGCCATTAAAGTTTGGGGTCCAAATTTTCAAATACACATAAAAAACGGAAAAATGGTCGATTGATTTGCGGTTTTCACTAAAACTATTCTTTATGTTGGTATTTTCTTGAAAATAAATTATAAAGATAAATTTTGAAAAATGCTGATAGAGGGCGCTTTAGACTTTGAAGTAATAAAAAACTATTTTTTGCCGTGATTTTTTGCATCTCATTAAATGGTTTCGTAAGCTTAGACTTAAACTTAAATTTTGAGCTCAAAATCTGAATAGTTGGGAGTGGTTAAATAGCACAAACTTAACTGTGTTCAGAGGGTTTAAATTTCAAATGATTATAAAAAACGGAAAAATTGGTGGATTGATTTGCGGTTTTCACTATAACTATTCTTTATGTCGGTATTTTATTGAAAATGAATTATAAAGATAACTTTCAAAAAATGCCAATAGAGGGCGCTTTAGACTTTGGGGTAACGAACAACTATTTTTTACGTTATATTTTGCATCTGATTAAATGTTTTCGTAAACTTAAATTTTGAGCTCAGAATCTGAAAAGTTGGGAGTCGCTAAGTAGCACAAACAACTGTGTTCAGAAGGTTCAAATTTCAAATGATTATAAAAAACGGAAAATTTGGTCGATTCGTTTGCGGTTTAAAATAAAACGATTCTTTAAGTCAGTATCTTCTTGAAAATAAATTTTAAAGATAAATTTAAAAAAAAATCCCGTTAGAGAGCGCCTTAAACTTCAGAGTAACCAACAACCAATTTTAACCGTTATTTTTAGTATCTAATTAAATGCTTTCCAAAACTTATTAAATGTTTTCGAAATCTTAGATTTAAACTTAAATTTTGAACTCAAATTCTGAATCGTTGGGAGGGGTTAAGAAGCGCAAACTGAAGTGTGTTCAGGAGTTAAAATTTAACCCCCCCTCCGCCATCGAACACACTACTTTTTGCACTATTTAAACACTCGCAACGATTCAGAATTTGATCTCAAAATTTAAACTAAGCATTTGAAAGCATTTAATGAGATTTAAAAAAATAACGGTTAAAAATAGTTGTACTCTACTCCAATGTCTAAGGCGCCCTCTATCGGCATTTTGTGAAATTTATGTTTAAAATTTATTTTCATGAAAACACTGATTTATAGAGTAGTTTTAGCAAAAAACGCAAACGAATCGACTAATTTTTCCGTTTTTAATAATCGTTTGAAATTTAAAATCTCTGAACACAGTTCAGTTTGTGCTACTTAACCACTCCCAACTCTTCAGATTTTGAGCTCAAAATTTAAGTTTAAATCTAAGTTTCCAAAAACATTTAATCAGATGCAAAAAATAACGTAAAAAAGAATTGTTCGTTACTCCAAAGTCGAAAGCGCCCTCTATCGGCATTTTTTGAAATTTACCTTTATAATTCATTTTTAATAAAATACCGACATAAAAAATAGCTTTAGTGAAAACCGCAAATCAATCGACCAATTTTTCCGTTTTTTATAGTCATTTGAAATTTAAACCCTCTGAACACAGTTAAGTTTGTGCTACTTAACCACTCCCAACTATTCAGAATTTGAGCTTAAAATTTAAGTATAAGTCTAAGCTTACGAAACCATTTAATGAGATGCAAGAAATCACAGCAAAAAATAGTTTTTCATTACTTCAAAGTCTAAAACGCCCTCTATCGGCATTTTTCGAAATTTATTTTTATAATTTATTTTCAAGAAAATACCAACATAAAGAATAGTTTTAGTGAAAACCGCAAATCAATCGACCAATTTTTCTGTTTTTATGTGTATTTGAAATTTTGGACCCCAAACTTTAATGGCGGCTATCTCCTTTGGAAAACGTTTGGGACCCTCGGTTTTCTATTTACTATTACTCGTCTTGATGTGTTATATCATCCACTAGCGTATATACCATGAGTTTAGGGACTCCTTGTATAAGTCAATGTTGAAAAATAGAGATGAAAAATTCAGCAAACGAAAATTAAGCACATTTTTGGTACGTAGATAACAGATTTGTCAAGTCTCCGGCTTTTTGAATACCACTAAATGTCCTAATTAAAAAAAAAAGAAAATTTTCTGCATTAAAATACTGGTATCCAAAAAGCCGGAGACTTGGCAGTTCCAGTAGTTAGCTAAAATAAATAAAAAAATGAATACGCTCTCTGAAATTATTGATCTCTGCTATTTTCTCCTGTGATCGCCATCAAATCTGTTTAATTTCGTTCGTGATCATTCTGTTATGACTTGCTCGTTCATGAATATCAGATTATTTTATTTTTGGGTTTAATTACCGCAAGAAATGATCGTTTAATCTTTCAAAAAAATTTGCATGAATAATGCGAGGAATGGAATTTGAGGTGCTGAATTTTTTAAAGAAGATGTCGATTGTGGTTATGATGAATCAGACACTATTGATATTCATACTGATTTATCATAGAAAGAAAGTTATTTCAATGGATTGCATGAAAATTCTATAATGATTTATAAAATGAATGAGGACTGGCACTTTTTTCCATTGTAATAGAATGGAATGTTAAAGTATTTATATCAATCGGTAAGTATTTTATATTTACCATCTTTTCCACTTCGGTTTAAAATACCAATTTTTCAAACTTTTTATACTTGTGTATAAGCAGGTCCCTTATTTAAAAAAAAAATAAAAAAGAAAAAAAAAAGCGCAAAAATTTTTGGTTTATATACGAAAGAGTACAGTAGCTTTTTTTTAACAATGTAAACAAAAATATACACCTGTTATCTCCTAAAAATCTTATTGGCAAGATTTAATGACATTAAGAATCTTTTTTACGTTTAACTGCCCTGATTTCAAACAAGGTGATGTGTTACCGTATTGAATTGTTACGATGTTATCAATGTTAACTATTTAGTTTGTTTTGTCCTCCAAAACATCTACTACAGTTTTATAATAATTAACTTTACTTTATTAAATAACAGAATGTATGAAAATAAATAAATCAATAACTATTGAATTAATTATCATTATATAAATCGTGTATTATTCCGGTAGATACAATAAATTTTAAAAAATGGGTAAATGACAAATTTGAATGTCACAAGCGCCACAATCGCCTAATGTTCTGTTTAATAATTAACGAGATTTTCGTGTAGGGGGAACTGGGGTACATTGATACTTGGGGCATATTGATACACCCCCTGTACAGCACACAGGGTCATTACAGGAAGTTTCACAACAGCTCCAAAAGGTGATGCTAGTGAAATTAACAACAAACAGAAAGTTTTGGAATGATTCAATAGTTTGATGAAATGGGATGGGTGATTAATTGTTTTTGTAGGTCAAAAGTAAATTTGAGTTGTACAATTGAAATGTTATAATACAACTGTTCCAGTATTTTCAACCGAAAAGAATACCCTCCCTGGCAAGTAACGCTAATCTTTATCAGTTCCTCATTTTTATTTTTAGATAAATTATGATGCGTTGGATTTGCGACTCGTTTTATTTAAAATGGCTGCATGGGGCACAATGATACAGTCTTTGTAGGGGCACATTGATACAACCTAAATCCTTTTGTAGTTCATTTTTTCATTACCTTTTATTTTTATTTTTACCATACACTCCTTAATTCAACCATTTTTCGTCAAAAAGTTCTACTATTAGTTTTTATTGAAGTGAAATAGCTCTCATTTCTTTATATTAGAACATTTTATAGTATTTTTGCAAACAGAGGACGTACAAACTTACACAATATCTAGTGCTAGTAGAATTAACAAAAGAAATGGGCGACAGCCTGGCAAATCTCAAGTTTATATCGAATCTCCACAGAGAAAAGTATTACCGACATGAGAAATGTTAAGTAAGAGAAACAAGCTGCAGAACAGTACATGATAATTATATTATAAACATAATTTTTAATATAATTATCGTTTATTTTCTGTTTGTAAACCGATTTATAAACAGAAAACATGGCAATTCATTCACCTTTCCTAAGAAAGAAGATAATTCTGGGGTTAAAGTGCCAGATATAACAAAGTTACCACAGCCAACAAACAAACAAGGAACAGCCAGAACATCAGATCATTATACATTTCATTTTGATTGCTTTAATATCGCTTACAAATAAATTGAGTGCGATTTTAATGTCTATAAATATATATAAAATGGTTTGCTAACTATTTTTCTGTGAAAAATATGCATTGGTGTTATTTTGTCTCCATTTTTCCCAGACGTTTCAAAGTGTATCAATCTGCCCCGGTGATGGGGCACTTTGATACAAATTACTTTTTTTGATTTTTAAAAAATTACATGTAAAAATAATATATAAAACAACGATTGTACTTTTTTGTAACACACAGCATAGGTTTTGCTGACATCACATAGAAAAATAACTTGAGATTTCTGCTTTCTAGACACCAAAAAATTTTTTGAAAAAAGCTGTATCAATGTCCCTCAGTTCCCCCTACCTATTTTAGATTTATTAAATCGTAGAATTTCAGCGATTAAATAAAGCGAAAACAAACGTTTTCCAATAACCAGTCTTTTCGTTTCTTCGCAATGGCTTGTATATCACGCAGCTACTCCTTAATTTCTTCCTTAATATAACGATGCTTATTCGGCTTTTCCGTTTTTCAAATAATTAGATAAATAGTCTTAGGTATACTTTAAAAGATAATGCATATCTTTTGTTTCAAGATGTTTTACATTACTTGTTATTGTTATTCATTAACATATATATTAGCAAAAATAATTTAATGTTTTATATGAAATAATATTAATTACCGTATCGAAAGTATTTATAATTTATTGTAAGAGTTTTTTGTAAAAATACTTGTTTACTGAATCATTAATTAATAAACACATTAAGCATTTCATTATTTTGAGTGAATAACTTTGAAAATGTATTAACGGTTGTATCTTTTGAAATAATTAAAAGAAAAATGAAAATAATGCATTAAGTACTTGAAACATTATTTTATTTACTAGACATTTAAATTAACAAAAGGAAACTAAATTATTTGCCGTATAAATATTTATAAAAAAAATTAACTTTATAAATTTTGTACATAACATTAATTAAATAACTTTTTGTTTAAAGTGTTAAACATTTTGTCAGGTGTAAATTTTTCTAATAATTTACGAACAACAACAAATTTTAAATAATATGAATGCGTGTGTTTTAAAAAATTTTTTGTATTCCTTTTTAAAAATAAACTTTTAATAAGCATTGCTGCACTCATAATTTTTATTTCTTTGAAGAATTATAACAAACAATTACAAACAAAGATTAAATAGTTTTGAAAGTAATGGTAATTACATTTCTGCATTATTAATTAAACCTAGAACTGCAAATTATTTTACTCAAAAGACAAGTAGAAGAGAATACGCTACTTAGTAACTGTTAATCATAATGAAACTCATTAAATAAAACTGTTTTTTTTTCAATATGAATAATTAAATGTTATAGATTAATTTGTGCTTTGTCTATATAGTTATTTAAAGTGAGTAATTAATTTGATTTCGAAAATCTTTCCCATTAAAGAGCATTTTTCAAGAATCACTAATAAACAGCTGAACATTCCTAACAAATTATAAATGTTTACTTAATATTTGTAGTATCACAGATGCTTGCGGGGAGGAGGAGAGGATGCAAAGAGCATTTTTACATGTAATTTTCATTAGAAAAAATGCAAGAATGATCGAAAATGAAAAATTATAGTGTAACATTCTTCATTTATTACATTTCATATGAGATAGTAATATTTGCAGGGTGAAGAATGTGTGAGAAAGCGAAATCTAGAATAATGGTATTCGCTGAGTTATCATTAATATAAATTTCTACGAATAACTTAAAAGCACTGCAACTTTGATTAGTAACGTGTTATTTTGTGTAGAGGCTTGTGTCGTAAAGAAATGTCACGACATCGCTTAGAATAAAATAAAATAAAAGAAAAGAAAAGAAAAGAAAAAAACAAAGAGAGAGAAAGAATAATAATAAAAATAAATAAATAAATAAATAAATAAATAAATAAATAAATAATCTAGAAAGAGATAGAAAATGAAATAATATTAATGTATATAAAAGTATTAAAATAAATTTTTATTTTAGCTTTCGTAAACAAGAAATGATAACAATAATATGTGTTGTTTGTTTGGAAGTTTTATTGTACTATAAGCTCTCTTTTAGTCAAAGCCTGGGAATAGCAAAATCACATGAGCGAAGGGATTTTCTCACCATTAGTTATAAAAGGAACAAATGTTTACGAGAAGCAATAAAACCTAGAGTCGCCATTTGTGACGTTAACGTACACAAGCAACAATGAAAGATTTACAATCAAATTTATTACTCTCGTGTGTGGTCTACTCGGGGTGGCCGGTTCGGAATTGTAGCTCCGGCAATAAATAATGGAGAAACAATGTCTAAAAATCCAACCCCGTTTCTTTTACCTGACCAATGGACAGTGAAATATATTCAAAGCCAATTGGAGTCCGAATATAATACCCAATGGGGTCAAAAGGGGCGTACAGGATCCGGAAGGAAAACGCCACATGAGTCAGTCCAGTTTTAGAATTGAAAGTGTGAAGTAAGAAAAAGATTTTTTCTCTTCTCTCTGCTGTGAGTTTCCCGCTAAGATGAGAGGGAAAAAGAAGAAATTATGAAATAAGGCAACTTCGAAAATCGGGAGATGTGATCTTAGGCCTCCCGGATGAAGCGATGAGAAGCGAAGCTATGCTCTGCACACAGAGAACTAATCATCGACTGATTTCTAAAACAAAAAGGAATACCTGAGTTTTGCCGAGCGGACTATTTATTCATCTGATGATTGGAGCGATGAGAAGCGAAGCTATGCTCTGCACACAGAGAACTAATCATCGACTGATTTCTAAAACAAAAAGGAATACCTGAGTTTTGCCGAGCGGACTATTTATTCATCGGATGATTGGAAAGTGCGTGAAATTTGAAAAGTGCTAACTATAGTGCGTGAAATTAGAAAAGTTGCTACTATTTGTGTTAATTAAAAACAAAATGACTTGGAACTTGGCATTCGGATTTATGTTGTGTACTGACGAACTGTATGGACAGCTATAAGCCAAAGTCGACCAATACCAGGAACATACTTGTAAGGTGAGAGAATTTCATTGTTCATGTGACTGGCCAATTTATTTTACTGATATAATGTTGTGTTAAAATTTTGGTTTTTAAAATTTGATTATTTAAAATTTGATTATTTTAAAATTTTAAAAATTTATTATTTTTGGGGCTCAAAATTATCAGAATTTAATGCTCAAACTTAATTAATAGTAAAATGAATAAATAAATAAATTAATAATACCAGTAAAATAATACGAATAATAAGAATGAAGCACTCGATTTTATAAAATATGAAAATTTGGGGCTTTGCCTATAAGTTGTGTCGTGAACTAAAGTGTTATGTGCTGCGAGGATAGCAGAATAATAGAAAATGAATAAATAAACAAACAACAACAACAAAAAAAAGAAATGAAATAAAATATTTTGGATATTTCACTATAACCATATTTCAGTAGTTATTGCCTTGCATATTATATTTTATAGTGTTTGCATGATGCCAATTTATGTGTTTTAATAAAATTTTGTATATATGTACCTATTCTTGTCTTTATTCCAGTTTTCTCCCTTTATGTATTTTAAGGTAATTTCTAGATGCAGATTAGGGAATGTTAACATTTAAATTTGTAGATTAATATCTCAAGTTTTTTTATTGACTCATCAATCCCAATTTTCACAAATTCATACGTTAAATAAGGCGATCCTAATGTTATTGCAAAACGTTAATTTTAAGTATGATATTAAGGAATTAATTTCAGTAATTAATAATATCCGATCTTCGTTCACAACGCCGAAGGGATATTATTTTCATTTGCCTTCGTACTAACCACGTCACGATCGCGTACCTAGTAGGAGGTGTTTATTTTCATCACCACAGCTTGTGCAAATGATTATCAGTATAAAGAAATTTTGGTACTACTCTATTATCCCGTCGACCAATTTCGCCAAATTATACAAATCGCCAAACTAATAGCTAAATTATACATATTGACATAATTTTTATTTTAAAAAACAAAAAAACAAATAATTAGTAGAATATTAATACAAATATTAATAAAAAGTCGAAGTAAAAATCACTTAATGACATTTTAAACACGTGAATCGCATTTAATGTCATTGAATGTGACATTCACGATCATCCATTATTGGCATTTAATCTTATAGTTTAGCGATAATTTTCTGGTCGACGAAATAACCTAGTAGTACCGAAATTTTTAAAAATATATATTTAACTGTGTAACTATCGGAAATAAAGATGTAAAAAACATGGAGTTGTAAATTAAGAGGTGGAGACGGATAGTATATTATATAGCAGTTGCGAGTGAAGTAAATGAGAAGGTTGTCACAAAATGACAACAATTTTATTATTATTATTATTATTATTTTATCGAATCAGCAAATTCTTATTACCGTCGGTGAAAACTTCTATCAATAAGCTTCAATAGAAAACTTCAGGATATTAAAATTCGTTATTCATTTCCAAATCTCCGTCAGATTCTTTAATATAATGATGCTTATCCGGCTTTTCCTTTTTTCAAATAATTAAATAAATTTTCGTTACTTCTAGGTTATCCCATCGACCAAAAAATTATCGCCAAACTATAAGATTAAATGCCAATAATGGATGATCGTGAATATCACATTCAATGACATTAAATGCGATTCACGAGTTTAAAATATCATTAAGGGATTTTTATTTGGACTTTTTATTAATATTTTTATTAATATTCTGCTAATTATTTGTTTTTTCGTTATTTAAAATAAAAATTATGTCAACATGTATAATTTGGCTATTAGTTTGGTGATTTGTATAATTTGGCAAAATTAGTCAACGGGATAAACTAGAAGTACCAAATTTTCTTACATATAATTTGAAAAATGTTGCGCATACTTTGTTTCAAATTTTTTTTGCATTATTTGTTATTGTTACATATTAGCAACCATATTAACAGAAATGGTTTAGTATTTTACATTAAATAATATTAATTACGGCACCGAATATATTTTTAATTTGTTTTAAAAATACATATTTATTGCACCATTCATTAAAATGCACATTAAGCATTTCATTATTTTTAATGAATAACTTTGCAAACACATTAACTGTCATATCTTTTATAATAATTTTAAAAAAATGACTTATGATGTATTAAGTACTTGAAACAATGATTTTATTTTCTAGCCATTTAAATTAACAAAATGAAACTAAATTATCCGCCGTATAAATATCCATAAAAAATAAACTTTATAAATTTTGTACATAACATTAAACAAATACCTTTTTGTTTGAAGTAATAAAAATTTTGTGAGGTGTAAAGTCTTCTAACTAATTACAAAACAACAAAAGATTTTAAATTATATGAATGTGTGTGTTTTAAAATTTATTTTATATTTCTTTTTAAAAATGAACTTTTAATAAACTTATTGCACTCATAACTTTTATTTCTTTGAAGAATTATAACAAACAATTAAAAACAGAGATTAAATAGTTTTGAAATTAATTGTAATTAATTTCGGCATTATTAATTAAACCTAAAGTTGCAAATTATTTTACTCAAAATACAAGAGGAAAAGAATACGCTACTTTGTAGGTATTAATCAAAATGAAACTGTTTTTTTTCAATTAGAAAAATTAAATGTTATAGATTAATTTGTTCTTTGTTTCATATAGCTATTTAAAGTTAGTAATTTTTTTTTCAAAAATCTTGTAAAGAGCATTTTTCACGATTCACTAATAAACAACAGAATATTTACAAATTACAAATGTTTAGTTTATGTTTGTAGCAACACAAATGCTTGCGGGGAGGGGGAGAGGATTCAAAGTGGATTTCTACGTATAATTTTCATTAGAAAATATGGAAGAATGATCGAAAAAGAAAAATTATAATGTTCTTCATTTATTACATTTCATATGAGATAGTAATATTTGCAGGATGAATGTGTGAGAGAACGAAATCTGGGGTAATGGTGTTCTCTGAGCTATCATTTAAAAAAAATTCGACGTATAACTTTAAACAAATGCAGCTTTAATTACTGACGTGTTATTTTGTATAGAGGCTTGTGCAAATAATTATCATTATAAATAAATTTAAAAAATA
The DNA here is from genome assembly GCA_964019185.1 of Maratus speculifer. NCBI lineage: Eukaryota > Metazoa > Arthropoda > Arachnida > Araneae > Salticidae > Maratus > Maratus speculifer. The sequence goes on from OZ025290.1 coordinate 257,588,910, forward strand.
TATATATTTCGCGGTGCAATTATTGGAATTATATATGTAAAAATCACGGAGCTATTAATAAAGAGGGTGGAGACGGATAGTGTATTGTATAACAGTTGCGAGTAAAGCTGTTATCAGATTCACAAACTTTTCAACCGATCTTAACCTCAACTTTTTCCCGTTCAAAGAGAGAAAAATGTTACATTTGTTTTTTAAAAAAATGGAGGAAAAGCAAGAAATCCAGTACTGCTTATACCAACCGTGTATATTTATCGCCTATTCGTATCAATCGCTTACCTCTGATTCATTGAAATGTTCGATGTTGGATGAAAAGTCTCGGCTAAGAGAGACTTTTTTTGGAACTGCGGAAAAAGTTGGGGGACATTGCTGTTTGCTCTCACACTGAGTGTTGTGGGGTCATTTCGCGAAAAATTGGAGGAAATCAAGTGTTGGCTCAAAAGTCTCTCGAAATGTTGGTGAATCTGATAGCAGCTTAACTGAGGAAATTGTCGCAAATTGAGGGCAATTTGTTTTACTCCGATCAGCAATTTCTGATTACCGTCGGTGAAAACTTCTACCAATAAACAGAAAATTTCGTAACATTAAAACGTATTATTGATTTGAGAAGTTCTGTCATATATATTGTTTAAAATTTCTAATTATTTTACTGAGGTCAGCTAGCCCAGATATTTTAATATTTTCACTGACACTGACAGGTTGTCCCAATATGCCAGAGTTAATGCCGCCAAATCAAATTTCAAACAGTAAAAATAAATGTTAATCATTGTCATTATTTTTGATTGAAATTTTCCTATCAATGAGGTGTTTAAATTGTGAGGGAGTGTCCCTTTGTGATAAAGGCACTCTAGTATTTTTAGTGAGATCGTGACGTCAATGTTCTAACGTCGTGACGTCAATGTGTGGCGCGAAAGCAATATCTATCCTTTATTCAACTTTAACTGTCCAGAGCGTATGTGGCGCCGTCGAGTCTACAGTTAGCTGCGGTTAGGAGTATTATGCAAATTTATAGCTCCGTCTTCAGTTTGCAACGTATAAAAGCTTTGAGTTGCAGTGCTGTGTGTGGTGGTGAGGCGGCAGTAGTCTGCAAGGTGGTGAAAAGATAGCCGTGGTAGTGAGGCGGCAGTAGCCCGCAAAGTGAAATAGATGGTGTGGTGAGGCGGCGGAAGCCAGCCAAATGAATTAGATTGTGTTGTAAAGCGAAGCCAGGTGTTCTATAGTAAGATCGCTAATTTTGTGAGCCGAGTTAGCTGGTGGTGAGCTAAGTTACCCAAGGAGAAAGCCTGCGGGTAAGAAGTTATTTAATACGTTGGATATTTTTGAGAATAAAGAGTGTTTGCAGCCACGGGCTGTTTTATTATAGATTTAAACTAGCTTTTAGCCGCAATGTGAACGTGAAGCTGGAGTGAGTACCCCGAACTGAGCTTAAGCCGTGCACGTGAGTATAGTTTGCAATTTAATCTCTTAGTGTTGTGCTTAGTGACTGAAATTTCAAACTTACTTCCACTTTCCCATGTTCCAGAGTTTAAATAAACTGTTTAACTTATACTTAATAATTATGTCTGCATTTAACGAACATATCCCCAGACACGTCACAAAATAAGAAGAAATTTTCTTCTTATATTTGTTAATGGAAATTCGCGGCCTATTAGTGAACCACTGCGAAAGTTATTAAGTTGAAGTTTCCTTATTTTATGGAAGTTTCCTCTTTCTTAATAGTTGTTTGGTAAAAACTTATATTATTGTGAGATGAGAAGACAGATCTGAAGATTTTTGATTAATTCAATATTCATTATTTTTTCTGTGAAGATTTCTAAGCAGTATGTAAATGGGATAGGAGACTATATGTGTACAGGACCATACACTGAAAAAGAGTTTGAAAAGAAATCGATTTCGTATTAAATATATGTGTTAAGCTTAATGATCGAAAACGTTTATTAAATGAAATAGTTGCAAATAAAGCAAATTCGCTTTCTACTTATTTCCATATTCGAACACTGCATGCAGTGGTAATGAATAAATACTAAAACTCGTTCTATACCCCAGCTTCCTCAAATTTAGACCTAACCGCTTATTCAAAATGGTAGCTATGGACGGCGAGTTTTATAGATTTTATACGGTTTCTGGATTTTGAATATCAGAAATTTCTAAAAATAATCTTCGTCTTCTAAAGCTATTATACGTCCTTCTGCAATTGGGCCATTCCTTAAGAACCGGAGAAAATGTCCTGTACCTGACATTTATATAAGTACCTATATTTACATGTACCTATTATACATGCACCGTATATTTCCGAATGTAAGCCGATCCGTGTATAAGCCAAGCATAGGACTTTTCCGTGAAAATTTGTCCAAAATCAGAAACCTGTATATAAATCGATTAAAAAAAATAGAAAGAAAAATTAATGAAAATGTTTGATGAAAAACTCAGCGAACAAATACTTATTTTGTGCACAGATAATAGAAAAAAATGCATTCTCCGTAATTATTTATCTCTCCTATTCTACTTGGGCGTACTGCCAATTCTGATTAATCGGATTCCGCTCATTCTGTTATAACTTGCTCGCTTATAAAATCCAAATCTATTCCAAATTTTCGATTGAATTAGATCAACAAATGATTGTTCGATTCTTCAGAAAATTATGCGATGAATGGAGATAAAGATGATGCCATTTTTGAAAGCAATGGCGACGAGGATTATGGTGATGATGAATTAGAAACTGTTGATATTCATACTGATATTGATGCACCAATATTTCCCAACTCTTCCGCTTTTTTGGGCCATAAAAATTTAATAGTCATTTTTACATTATTTAATCGGCAGATTAAGACAATTTAGGACTGTAAAATTTACAATAAACTTTTTGTGTTGCCAAAAAGCGAATGATGTTGGTAGCTATGAAAGAGGACATTCTGATAGATGTTATGAATGTAAAACAAAAAGGGTTACCAGAGTCGCCAGTCCTCTTCTTTAATCCTTTGCTTCGCAGAGCAGACTCATTACTTAAGTGCTAAAATTAATGACTGGCATCGGAATTTAAAAATAACTTTTTTTGTAAATAAGAAAAAGTTATAGTTCATGAATTCAATAAATCGATATTTTTTTAAAGAAAATTCAGGCGTCAATGTGGCATTTCGAAATTAAAATTAAATGGTTTCACAGACATACCACCGCGCCGCAAGGGGTTAAAGATTACCGCCATTTTCATACAGAGATTTGTTTATTTGTTAAACTTCTGCGATTAAATAAAGTGAAAATAATCATTTTACAATAATCAGTGATTTGGTAGCTTTGTAATTACTGTATATTTCGCAAATGCTCCTTGATTGTTTCAATCAGCTTTTTCATTTGCCAAATTATTAAATAAATATTTCTTGGGTATAATTTAAAAACTGTTGCATATCTTTTATTTCAAAATGTTTTTTATTGTTTGTTATTTTTAACTGTAAACATGTAAGCAGAAATAGGGTATTAATTATCATATCGAAAACATTCTTAATTCATTTTAAAAGCTTATCTTAAAATATCAATTTATTGCATCATTAATTAAAATGCTCATTAACTATTTCATTATTTTGAGTGAATAACTTTCCAAATTTATTTACGGTTGAATATTTTGAAATAACTAAAAGAAAAATGATTTATGAAGGATTAATTACTTGTAACCATGATTTTTTTAATTTCTAAGCATTTAAATTAATAAAATAAAAGTAAATTATTTCACCTATAAATATGCATAAAAATATTTATCAATTTTGTAAAAAAATTAAATAAAACACATTTCGTTTAAAGTGTTAAACATTATGTCAAGTGTAAAGTCTTCTTACAAATTACGAAATAATCACAAATTTTAAATTACATAAATGCGTGTGTTTTTAAGATTTATTTTGTATTTCGTTTGAAAAATAAACTTTTACTAAGCATGACCACACTCATATTTTTTTATTTCTTTGAAGAATTATAACGAACCATTAAAAACAGAGATTAAATAGTTTTGAAACTAACAGTAATAAATTTATGCGTTATTAACTAAACCTAGAACTGTAAATTATTTCGCTCAAAAGACAAGTGGAAGAGAATACACTACTTTGTAGCTATTAATCATAATGATACCCATTAAGAAAAACTGATTTTTTTTTTTTAATATGAATAATTAAATGTTTTAGATTAATTTGTTCCTTGTTTCATATAGATATTTAAAGTTAGCAGTTAATTTTTTTGGAAATCTTTCACAATAAAGAGCATTTTTACGAATCATTAAAAAACAGCAGAACATTTCAAATTACTACAAATGTTTACGTGATATTTGTAGCATCACAAATGTTTTTAAGGAAGGAGGAGGGGTGCAACGAATGTTTTCACGTGTAATTTTCAATAAAAAATACAAGAATATCGAATAAGTAAAATTATAATGTGATATTCTTCATTTTTTATTTATTTTATCATCGTTATCATTATTACTCTATTTATTCAGTCATTGTCAATATACAGGGACGAGAGAGAGCAAGGAAATTTTACAACACGAGAGATATGTAACCGGGAGCTCCACACAAAGAGTGTGTGCAATTAGTCCCAGAGCGAACAGCACAAAAACCTATGTTATCGAGCACAAGAAAGAACCCTTTATTTTATGGAAGAGTGGTAATAGGGGAATCTAATGCATGTATGCCAGAAGTGAAGTGGTGCATAAGCCAAAAATTAATACCACTAGTGGTTCACTCGTAGGTTTATTATTGTGATTTCCTGCTCCTAGTTTTTCGTGATTTCATATCTTTGATTGTACGGCAAACACAATGTGCATAAGCCAAAAGGCTTATGCACCACTTCATTCCTGCAGACATGGATCTTTAGATTCCCCTATTACTATTTTTCAATAAAATAAAGATTTTTTCTTGTGATCGATAGCATAGGTTTTTGTGCTGTCGGCTCTTGGATTAAATGGAGCCAGCAGGAATTGAATCCACAATCGCTGGCAAGTAATTAGTAACGTGGTGCATTAACTACTCGACCGCGGAGACCCCTTCACTTATTAAATTTCATATACGGTAGTGATATTTTCAGGATCAGTATGTGAGAGTACGAAATATGGAACCATGGTGTTCGCTAAGTTACCATTTAAATAAATTTCTAGGTATAATTTAAAAGCAATGCAGCGTTCATTACAAAAATAATAATTTGTACAGAGGCGCGTGCAAATAAATGCCAATATAAGCAAATTTTAAATATATATATTTGGCAGTGTAATTATCGAAAACATAGATGTAAAAATCTATATCATTGGGAGATGTGAAGACAGATTTGGAGATTTTTGTAAAATTCAACGTAGAATGGATGGCGATAGCACAGACACTCACCTCATCTAGTTCAAGGGTGAAAATCTAGAATTATTTAAATCTCGATTCACATGTTAAAACTCAATCGGTCTGCCGAGTCATATCTTGGTGTAAAACACCTAAAATCACGATTTCAGCGGTTAACTCATAGTTTTACCATTATATTTTCCTGCTCCCAATCTACATGTTATTGTACTTTTGGGTACAGGGAAGCACAATAATAAACCTATGAGTCAACCACTAAACTCAGTTGTTTTCTACCAAAATATAACTTGGCAGACCAATTGAGTTTTAATATGTGAATCAATATTTAACTAATCCTAGAAATCTAGAATTAGCTCAGGGATGAAAATTCATCCGTGAACTAGGTTAGGCGACTCTCTGTGCTGTCACCTTTCGGTCTATTTGGATAGAAGCCTGTGCAAATAATTATCAGTATAAATAAATTTAAAAAATGTATATTTCACTGTATAACTATCGGAAACAAAGATGTAAAACCCATATCATTGGAAGAACTGAAGGCAGATCTGAAGATTTTTGAATAATTCAATATTCATTATTTTTTGTGTGAGAATGACCAGGACGTATGAGAAAGGGACAAAGGCTGGTGTGTACAGGACCTAACACTGAAAAAGGATTTGGAGAGAGTTAGAATTTACATTAATCCTTTGCACTCGTGAGGTGACTCTCACTCACGTCTAGTGTTGTCAGGTGTCCCTCGTACATCAGGAGGCGCTAAACGCTTTGGACACCACTAGATTCTTACAGTTTTTTTTTACCACTTTTTATCGCAGATTATTCGCCCAGTAGTTAAGGCGAAGAAAATTAGTTTAAAATACTGATATTCTGAGGATTTTCAAAAGCCATTTATGCGGGAAACTAGTAGCCAGTGAGATTATATTTTCGAGTGCAAAGGGTTAAACATATGTGTTCATAGGTGGCAACCTGACATGGATTATCCGTAATACGTGCGTTAATTTGACCCTGGTTTATAAGTTTCGAACCAGAATTTTTTTCAAAGAAATGAAATTAAGTATGTTCCACTAACAATCCTGAAATTAAATAAATAAATATTCTTGAAATATGTTTACTCGTTTGAAATGACATTAACCTGGATCAAACTAATCCAGGTATTACGGAAGATTAGTTGAAAGTTGGCAGCTATGTGTGTTAGACTTAATTATCGGAAACTTCTATCGATGAAGTAATCAACCATAAAGCGAAATTCGTCTTGTGCTTATTTCCATTTCCGAACACTGCACTGTGGTAACGAATAAACACCAAAGCATGTTCTGAACCTCAGACCTATGAAATTCGTTCAATCAAATTGGCGGCTCTCATCGGCGATTTTTTTTTGGGGGGGGGGGGGAGATTTTGTATAACTTCTTGAATTTGAATACCAGAAATTTTTAAAAGTAAGTTTTGTCCCATAAAGGTATTATTCGTCCTTCTGCAATTGGACCATTCATTCCCTGAGAAAAGATAAAATGCCCTACACGTGTCGCTTGTATAAATATTCATGTTTATTAACATGTAAGTGGTTAAAACATACACTAATTAAAATTAATAAAAAACCTCCATTTTTTAATAGTAGCCTTTTCAATAAATTTCAGGATACAATAATACTGTTAAACCAACAGTAATATCTAAAAAAAACTGTTCCACACGTGATATGGAGTGTCATTTTAATAAGTTTAAAAGACTTCACATTTTAAACTTTTGAACTTAGAAGCTGTCCGTTTTTAATAATAACCTCCTCAGTCCTGATGTCGCCTGTAGGAGGCACTAAAAACCCTTTAAATTAATTTATGTTTCTTGGATTGTAAAAATTGCTTCTGGACCATTTTAATAACTGCATGCATATTATGAGCATTGATATATGGATATATCAGTGGGGATTTTTTAGAGTCATTTAAACTGATTTTTGTGGCCCCTCGAAAAAATTGCTTCAGGACTGAGGAGGATAAACGAATAATAATAATAATAATAATAATAATAATAATAATAATAATAATTATAGATAATAAAAATCTTCACATTTTAAATATTAGACCTGAATAACCTGCCGGTTTCATGGCCATTCCATTAAAAACTAATAAAATGTCCTGCGTGTGACACTAACATAATAGATATCTATATTCACCATCAACACTTACATAATAATAGAGACATACATATATTGACTCATAAGTTATTAATCCCTTCGAGATGGGGGCCTTTTATGAAATTTTAAATATTTTGTGACCGGTTTTTAAAAACAATTTGTGCCTTATAAAATCGAGATAATGTTCCGATTAAATAAGGCAAGTTTTACAGTAAAATTTTTTGGGAGCGATAAATAAAGATTCCTAAGACTTTTTGTGACACGTATACGTGTCGCTAGTCCCCAAGGGGTTAAAACATAGACTTTGCATTAAAAACAACAAAAAAAAATGTAGATTTTCATACTGGAAGATTTTTTTTTAATTTGAGGATTGAATAACATTGTTTAAACAGCAAATATATGTAGAAAAGCTAAGTAGTATAAGCTATATGTACAAAAGCCCACATGTGACTTGGAATGACCAAATTAAATAATGCAAAGAATAACTTAGAAAATACTGGTGATAAAATTCAAGGGACGTACAGAGACACTGAACTGACTGCTTCAACCAGCATTTATATGATAGCATGTAATATTCGTATTCAGAGAGCTGTTGCCTGTATGGTAATTGATGCGATCATTACGTTTTGTAGTAAAGACAAAATGGCATAAAGTGTTTTGGACGGTAGTTGATTACAATGTTGATATGATTTTACATGTTGACATTTAACAGATGAAAATTGGATAATATATATTTTGACTGGAACTTTTTTGCCTACTTAAAGAAAAGTATTTTTTTCTGTTTTCATAAAAATAGAAAATAGTGTTAGCTCAATATTTATTAGGCTTGCAAAGAATGTCAGCAAAATTAACTAAATCATTTGACAAACATGGTTATAGCTCTAAAATATTTTTCATAAATTGATTTTTCTATGTAATTTTTTTCAACTTTTTTTTATCTTACTTTTATTTTTAACATATTTATTTATACTTAGTCTGATGTAGAAATTGTAAATCATCTTTTATTTCTACATTCTTCTCACCCTTTAATGTAATTTTTCAAAACATGATTTTAGAATTTAAAAAAAGCTTGAAAGTGTTTTAAACATCGAACTCAATGTTTAAAACACAATCTAGCAAATTTAAAGTAAACATCGTTTATCGGATAAATAAAGTCAACTTACGCAATAATTGACAATTATACTCCAATTAAGGAAAATAAGAATAAAGTGATCGTGCTAAGTTTTGATGATTTTTTATAATAGATTTTTACCCATAAAAAACTGCCCAAAATGAGAAACACTTTCACCCACATCATACATTTTTAGACAATTTATTATACTCTATTTTTGTTTAAAAGATGCGCATGATCCTTTGACTAGTCTTAATATAATTAAATCCTTATTTTACCTCAAAAACATTATCAAATGTCGAAATTATTGGAGAGTTTTGTTAGATTACAATGTGTACGATTTTTTTTATCTTCTGTGGCGTCATCAAGGTGTGTGTGTGTGGGGAGGGGGTCGAAATGTCACGGGTCCCACTAATTTTGTAAACTTCTGTTCTCCTTATCTATCTGCTATTACTAAAGATATAGAAAGTGTTACAATATTACCAGGATAACGTGCATTTTGGATCTTTCCTCAATGGATACGCTACTGATTGGTTTCTATACAGAATTTTTAAGCGAAATAAAAAAATTCTTAAAAAAATTAATTTTACTTTTAATTGCGGGTTTAAATAATTATCCACTTAACTGATTTGCCCAAACGACGCGTCGTACAGGCAAGAAAAGTTTTCTTGGTCCATCACATAAATTTTTTTGACACCACTAATATTTTTAGTTATAATGCCTTACTAGTTAATGGCGAAAATGTTTCAAATATCTTATCTTAAAAAAGAGGTGTTAATACCATATTTTCAGTTTATTGTTTGTAAAAAAAAAGAATCAGTTAAGTAGTTAAAAGGACTAAAGGAATTTTTGGAGATCGCAATGCTTTTAATTTTTTTCAAAGAACGATATATATATATATATATATATATATATATATATATATATATATATATATATATATATATATATATATAATAAACAAAAGAAAAATTCTTTACCGAAACTTGTCCATGTATTCTAAAATTATGTGCGAATTAACAAAGATAAATGAATTAACAATAAATAAATAACGAATTAACCATAAATAAATAACAGATTGACTGACTAACTCCTCTTTCGTAAGATCCATAAAGAAATAAGGAAGCCATTTTTGAAAACGCCAATGATATTTCGTCATGAAACGTTAAAAGTATGTATGTTACTCAAGTATGAACCGTTAAACTGAAATTCGTGAATTGAGCTATTTTGAGCCAAACTAAATATCGTTTAAAACGTTTCTTGAAAAATTAAATATTTTAATGGGAACTTTACTACATTTGTAATTTGATTCAAACCCCAGGGAGATATTATTAGGAAAAAAGTTGTAGTTAATTTACAAAATAGATTTTGTTTCTTGACTTTTTCGTCAATAATATTTTTATAATGTCGATAATATTAACTATAAAATATTTAATCTTTTTAAAAGGATTTTTTTCGATTTAATTTCATTTGGAAATTACAATTTTACAGTAGACAGTTTTGAGTATATTTGCATTTTTTTCGTTTGAAATTGGGAACAGATTTGTGGATTTTGAAAAATTGGCTTATATTCCGATTTTGTTTTTATGAATGGATTTGTTTTCCAGTAGCCAATAAAGCACACAGCAAAAGGCATTATTTTTAAATAATTAACGATAATAATGATTAAAAATAAACATTTTAATTAATTTATTCTATAAAACATCTAGATTGAGACTTCAAATTTTTCGTAAGTATTTACAAACAAAAGGTTTGCTTTTGTCGTCCGATTATCTACACTAGGGATATAGGACCAGGGGGAGGAGTGCCCTTCGTGGGGGGGTCTTTCTAAGGGAACCTAACCCGTATTTACGCAAGGTTCGAAGAAAACCACTCCGAACGGTTAGGCCGACAGCCGCGATTGAGTTCGAACCCAGCACCTGCCGTCTACCAGTTGAGAGGTTAGAACCTCTCGGCCACTCGTGGGGCTACAAACAAAACAAAACAAAATTATTTTAATTTTAGAAATAAAATTAATCTCAAGGAGAAAATATTAAACATTTTTCAAGTAATGTTAATCATTTCATTTTTTAACAGGCATTTCTAAAAGCCAACACAAATGCATAACACATCAATCACATCGCAGAAGCATCAGCCACAGTCCAGAACATGTTGTGGAATTCCCTGTTGAATACAGAAAAATATAATCACAGCGCGTTTTTTTTCTCTTTGTGACGTTATTGCGCTAATTATAGCATTTCCATCGAGTTTTTCCATCAATGATTGTTTTTAGTCTTTAGAGTCTAAAGACATTACTTTTGCTCAATAAATCGTAAATTTATAATCTGTAACGGTCCCATATCACATCTGTACTTAACTTCATAATTTCTGTACACGCTCTTACTCTCTGATGTATGAACAAAAAATCCCTTGGAAGTTTTATACTAGTTTTATATTATATTTTTTTGAAAATATGCTGCAAAAATAATCTATTATATTGCATGTATAACAAATTTTATACTAAAAAATACTTATTTTAGAGTGGGAAATAGACAGGTTTTTGAAAAAAATCACATTGCAATATGGAAATTAAAATAATATTTTTTTATCTTTCGTTTTCATATCTTTTTACATACTGAACAAAGTCAGAATTGATAACAAGAAAAGCCACTGGTCTCATGAACCAATATAAATCTATGAAGTTGTATATGCATTAAAAAGTCTTTAAAGTTCCTTTAACCCTTTAAGATCCTCATCTTCTAGAATACAAAACAAATTTATTTTAATGTTATCCAAAATTTTAAAAAAATGTAAAATTAAAATTTGCTAAAAATAAAATAAAATAAAATCGTAATTTGCAATCGATTGTAGTTTACTCAATGCTCAATATATTAACATTTGTCGGTCATAAAGGGTAAAAAAGTTACTGGTTCTGCGGCCCACTAATTTTTTTAAATAATGGTCTGATTAAATATTTTGCGGTCTTGATGAAGCAGACAACCGAAAATTTCCAACGCATCTGAAATTTGTTTATTATTTTTTATTTTTGTTTTTAGAAATTGTACTTCAATGAGCACAGATGTATTTATATATAAATTTCCCTTTTCATATTAATATTTAAATTAAAAAACTGTGAGAAATATTATAACATTGTAAGGTGATTCTGATACTAATAAATTGATGATGATTACAACCCCTGATTACTAATAAATGTTCCATTTACAAAATTGCAACTAAACTGAAGAATGGATATTGAAAATGCAGATACACATTTAACATATATGACCGTTAAATGTAATTAGATTTTATAGAAATTTCTCTTATAAGAGTTTATAATATTTTACAAAATTATTTTTAAACTATTATAATTACACACTTGTCAAAATAATGAGACTAGATCTGTTTACGTGCATACATTATGTAAAACTTAATTAGAATTTATTTCAAATAATAACTTTTGGCAACTTACTATCACAATGACATTTAATTACGAAGCAGTAATAAATTAAAGAGTTAAATCTCCTTAAATACGCAAGTAATGTTACACTTTGGTTAAGATTCTAAATAGTTAACATAATGTTTTTTTTTTAACATTTTGGAACGAAATGTCGAATGATGCGAGTATATTTAAAATGCTCATTTGGTCGCTGGTTCAATTATTACTATTAATATTACTTACAATTCTTTATGTACAAATTATTTACACATTATATTTACATTTTAATTAAAGAATAAGGATCCAGCGAACACACGATAGGTCCGCTATGATCGCCGATAAAACAAAACAACAACATACAATTTTCAACTGTTGCCAAAACGGCAAACCTAAAGTACAGTAGAATGCGCCATGGAGGCGCGACATCCAAGGTTACGGGGAAGCCGTAACGTGCCGGCCCCCGTTGATATGTGCCAACATTCAAAAATAATACTAAAAGTAACAATAAACATTTGCAAATAATAGGAATTACAATTCTACAACCAATAATACACTATTTTCGATAAATTATAATTATACTTTTTTCAACATTATTACTGAAAGTATTACTTAATAAAAGTTTACCAAAATGCGAAATAGATAAGTTATAATACAAACAATAATTACACTTGAATATTATGCAAGATTATTATCAAATTAACACTCAATAAATGTAACAATCTAATGAATTTAACAAGTTAATAATAGTTAATCAAGAATATATAGAGACGAAGACACATAAATTTACACTTTATGTTATGAAGCTAAGCTACACAAATTATGAAGCAAAGAATTAAAAAAAATTTAAAACCCAAAAATAAATTGCTATACATAATAAACAGTTCAAATACAAATATACAATAATGGTAACTATAATATAATTATTTAAATCTTTCAAAATAACAGAATGCAGAAATTCTCTAATGGAAGGGGACAAACTTTTGAGACACACCTCGTAACTATACCTGTTGCTGTTTTAATCTCTAAAACTCTAACTTTTTTATCAGATCCATGTATTACCTTAAGGACATGACCTAATGCCCATTTGCCAGTAGGTAAATTGTCCTCCTTTAGGATAACCATACACCCTTCCTTTAGGTTGTCCTTCTCAATATACCACCTATTCCGTTGCTGTAAATTAACTAAATATTCTGTGTTACATTTTTCCATAAAATTTGCGTCATTCTTGTTAATTTTTGCCAACGGGATAGCCTATTATCATTAATTTTGGTCAAATTGGGTTTAGGAATTCAAGTTATGTGTCGACCTACCAAAAAATGGGCAGGGGTCAAGACTTCAATTTCATTTGGATCTGGTGACAAAGGTACTAAGGGACGAGAATTTAGAATCCCTTTGATTTCGGTGATTAATGTCCAAAATTCTTCGAGCGTGACTCGAGAATTGCCCAAAGTTCTTTTGAGATGATGTTTACATTATTTCACCCCAGCCACTCATAATTCAGAAAAAATTGGGTGCACGAGGAAGGATGAATTTCCAGTCAACAGCTTCGGAAGCCAAAAAATTTGACAATGCATCATCGGGTTTGCATGCAAGGGCATGTAATTTCTTCAACTCTTTATTTGTACCCACAAAAGTAGTCCCATTATCCGACATTATGGTTGAGCTTTTACCTCTTCTAGCGAAAAATCGTTTCAATGTGGCAATAAATGATTCAAATTTTAAATGTGTCACTATATCTAAATGGAATGTCTTTGTGGCGAGACAAACAAAAATTGCAACGTAAATTTTATTATATAACCCCTTTCTCTGATTTTTGTACCAAATCATAAAGGGTCCACAAAAGTCAATTGAACATTTTTGAAATGGCGGGCTAAGATTTACTCGTTCGGCTGGCAAATTTCCCATAATTTAATTTGCCCCTATTGGTTTGTTTCTGAAACACGTTACAGATTTGTGAACTATTTTACGAGCCAAAGATCGCCCTTTTATTACCCAATAATTTTGCCGGACATGATGTAACAATGATTGTAGCCCTAAATGGAAAAATTTGGAATGAAAATATTCAAAAATCATTTCACTTAATTTATGATCATGTGGTAACACTACAGGGTGTTTCCTCTCATAGGTCAGACTGGAGTTGTCTAAACGACCTCCAACTCTAATTACATTTTCTGAATCCATACAAGGATTTAGCAATTTTAATTTGCTATTACCTGGAATGCTCCTCTGGTTTCTCAAATGCTTTAGCTCTTCAGAGAAGGCTGAATACTGTACCTGTTTAATAAGAAAAACTTCACCAACTCTCAATTCATTAGTAGATAAGGGGCCACATTTTTTTCCTTACCCTTTTGACAGTTATTTATAAATCTAAAAATATAACTAGTAATACGAATTAATTTCAAAGAAATATTTGTTAAAGAGAATAAACAATTATAAAAACAATTTTCAGTTCTAAGTGAAAAACTACTGTTCTGTTCAGTTTTAAATTCGGACTCATAGTCAGTAAGGTGTACCGAGTTTTTTTTTTTTTTTTTTTTCGATCTCGATAATGGCGGGTGCGGAAAAGTGGCCACTGGTGGCACTCAGTTCACACCAGAAAATTGAGATTTTTTGAACAATTCCTTACCCTGCCGCAAATGGCTTGAAGTTTAGAAAAAATGCTGATTTTTGAACCTTTATAGCAAAAAATTTAAAAATGTTAAATTAAGTTTATTTTGGTTGTATTTAATTGAAAAAATATATTTAATGAGTCAAATGTTTAAAAAACCTCTAACTATGCATTATTTTAATGATATGTTCTTTAAAAATGTACAGCTTTTAGTTTGTTTTGCGTTCCGTACCAACGCGAAACAATCCAGAACACACCACGTGGAAGGAGCTGCACGCCGAGTTTTAACCGCCTTCATAGCCACAGAATGTTATATTCCAAATGCACTGAATCTCATTTACACTACAAAGTCTTTTTTAAAAATGAACTTTGGTGTCTTTTTCCGTGTTTGCAGTTTTGCTCTAATGAAGGTATGTCTTTCTTTACTCCCGCATACCTCTGATGCAGCTTCTGTCACAGTTTTAACGACTCTTTCTAAAGCCTGGGAGTGACTTGGAAAGCAGACTATTGATTCATCCAACATGGATCCTGAAATTACGTTTTCTCTACTTTTTTCTAGTGAAAAGGTTTTTGTTATAAGAGGTTCGCTGATTTCGGCGGCAGCCCACTGGATACACTCATAGTGTTCCGTTGCTTTAAAATTTAGCTTTGGAACTTGAAACTCTCGCACTATGTTAGTTTTTAGTTTATTTAAATTGCGGCATACTTTTTTCTTTCCATGCCATTCTTCTAATATGTTGTCTATCATCGGTTGCCGTTGGATCAGTAAATTCTCGGGATAACCATAGTATCCATTTGTTTGGATGACTGGATGCACTGTCACCTTTAGGTCATCTGGTAAAAACGTTGAAAATTTAACTAACTGCCACATATGTCTAGGTCCGTCCGCGTAACCTAGCCTTTTCCTTACAGAAAACCACACGGGCGCATAAACTCGTTTCACGTACCTGAGCGAGATATTTTAATGCTTTATCAGGATTTAAACTACTAATGCATGAGTGTAAAATTCTGCAAGCAGTTGTGATCCATCTCGATTTCACATTTGGTCCAGGATATCTGTTTTCCATTTCTCGAGGACATACTCCGGTTGAAACTGCTGCATAAATATCAAATAAGCATTTTTGATCGGTATTTAGATCTTCAGTATTTTCCATTTCTGATATCTATGAAATAGCAATAGGCTCGAACAAAGTGACACGTAGATTTTTCACACCTCATTAGTCTACCACCGATTGGTTTGGCAAAGGTCTTAGGTCCCGTGGTTTCACCATCAAATTTAGAGAGTAGATGTCGAAGTGGGATATCGTTCAAATGAAGAATACATAATACATATCAAATGTTGCAGTTCCCTTCCTAATTTTTTTCAAGACAGGCAATGACACCATTGCGTTTTCCTGTATTAACCTGTATTAACTGTTTGGTGCCATCACACCCAAGTGCTGTCAGTTCAGAAAAGTCTAACTTATGGTGACTTGGAAGATTATATAATGCTTTTGCTATTTCTTTTCCGTGGCCGGAAACGAGCTGTCAAGTGACCCAAGTATCCCTAACCAGGTTCAAACAACACGGTGATGTGTTCTTCGCCTTTCTCTAGACGGTGCCACTTGTTCTTTTTTTCCCTCTGAATATACTTTTATCCATTCTACCATCAAAAAATATGCTTTTAATTTTCCTTCTTTCAAGAACTTCTTCTGCCTGTATCTTCTTTTTAAGTTTCTATTTTTCTTATCTGACTTTGTTTTTATCGATGACGAGATTCGTATCCTCTGCTGTCACAATTTCTATATGGTGAAGCAACCAGTAGTAGTGGCTCATGATTATCAGCATAAGTTGGCAATTGCAATACTTTCAATATGCATGATGCCTCCAAAAGGCTACTTTTCACGCTATCGCGTGTCTTTACATTACCATGGTCCTTCATTCTAGCCATTTCTTAGGTCGTCCTATTAAAATGCACAAAACACTATAATGGAACATTAAACGATCCAAAAAACACTGTATCTCACTAGAAAAAGGTTTCATGTTCACACTGAACAAATGTCGCAGGTAACTGAGCATGGAGAAATAATAAAAATCCTTTATTGCATTTTGCTCTCAACTATTTCGTCCCTCACTCCCTCAGTATTACGACGAGTCATTGCGCTCGCTTAGAGTCCTTCTTCATCCCCTTCTCACCTTCCAGATTTGTTTTTGAAATATTCTGCTGTTCGTTGCCCAAATATACCTTTGAAACATAGAAAAGATATAAAGAAGACCAAGGGAAATAAATAAGTGAGAAACTAATAATTGATTCAAACAAATGCAACTTTTGCCTGTCATACGAGAAAAAGCTATAAAATAGGATACGTTATAATATACATAGATATTAAATGATGCATGATCAGATCTTATTTAATCATTTGGTACATTAAGTATACCTCTTCAAGTAAATACAACCAAAAAAAATTTAATTTAACATTTTTTAATTTTTTTCGAAAAAAGTTCAAAAATGAGCATTTTTGCAAAACTTTAAGCCGTTTGCGGCAAAGTAAGGAAATGTCCAAAAAATCTCAATTTTTTTGTCTGAACTGAGTACCACCAGTGGCCATTTTTACGCACCCGTCATCATCGAAAATCGAAAAAAAGTTTTTTTCGGCCCACCCTAATAGTCAGTGTTGTTTTCCAAGTTTACTGGATAACTTTCTGCGTACTGAATTCTGTCCCGAAGAAATTTTGGTCCACAAAACCAAAAATTGCAGTTGGTCAGTTCTTTAGCATCTAGACCTCGAGATAGGACGTCAGCAGGATTATTTTCCGATGATACATGTTGCCACTGATAAGAGTCCGTGAGATCTTGAATAGCAGCCACTCTATTGATTACAAATGTTTTTAATTGATGGGGCGATTTTCTAATCCAAGCAAGTGATACTGTGGAGTCGCTCCAGAGAAAAACAGTTTCTATTGGAATGTCAAGTGACGGTATAACTTTATGCATTAGCTTTGTTAAGAGGAGACAAGAGCATAATTCAAGACGAGGGATTGTCACTGTTTTTATGGGGGATACTCTAGACTTGCTACAGAGTAATTGTGCATCAGGAGAATCTTCAGCTGGTATATACTGGATGTATATGGCGGCTCCATATGCCAAAGAAAAGGTATCTGCGAAGCCATGTACAACTATGCGCTCTTCAAGAAAAACAAATCTAGGAATTTTTAAATTCTCTAATTCTGAAAGAGTGGAAACAAAATCATTCCATTCCTTCGCTATGGAATCCGGTAATGGCTCATTCCAATCTATTTAGCTAACCAAGTCTTCTGCATAAAGATCTTAGCCCTTGTTACTACAGGGCCAATTAATCCGAGCGGATCGAATATTTTTGAAATCAAACAGAGAACGTCTCGTTTACTATAAAAGTTCTTATTTAGAGTCTTTAATTTATACAAAAAACAGTCACTTAGAGGTTCCCAGAGAACACCCAATGTTTTTACTGAAATGCAACCTGTTTGATCATCGAAATTATATTCGGTGGCAGCCATAGTATAAGGTTCAAGTAATTCTCGGTGGTTTGCACACCATTTGTGCAATTTCATATTTCCCCGCTTTAAAAGCTCTATCAATTGGGACTTTAGAATTTTTGCCTTTTCGAGAGTCAATTTCCCGGAAAGAAGGTCGTCTACATAAAAATCCTTTAACACGACTGACGATGCTAGAGGTAAGTTTGGTTGCTTATCAAGAGCTAATTGCTTAAGGGTGTTCTTAAATCAAACAAGTTGGAAATTGCACGTAAAGCGTAGCAAATGAGGTGCGTTCGTTGATAACGAAGTTTTAAAATATTCAGATCTTGCTGATATAGTAGAGAGTACTTTGGATACAGTATAGTGGTCGAAATCTTTGTACTCCTGTAAATATGCAGGGAGTAATTTTTATTATACTTCATTAACGTATATCTTATTCATAAAATGTGAAGTAGTTTAATATAATTAAAACACCCCACAAACAATGTTTCCCCGTATAACATTATTTAGTGGAATACATTTGTATGGCCCTGTAATTTAATAATAAATATTCTTTGCATCACAGATTATACAAAATTCATGTCAATTCTGTTATATTCAAATGAGTGTAACACCATTAAAATGCATTTGAAACTTTTTTCCCCATAAACCGTAATGTAACAGAATACTTTTGATTGTCCCTGTAATTGATCAATGCTACCGATTTTCATAACATTTGAAATGACTCGACAAAATTATGTAAAAAATATACGTTTTAAATTTCAAACGATTAAAATGCATTTGAAACTTTTTTCCCCATTGACCGTAATGTAACGAAATCCTTTTGATTGTCCCTGTCATTGATCTATCCATACGATTTTCATAAAATTTGAAATGACTCGACAAAATTATGTAATAAATATACGTTTTAAATTTCAAACGATTAAAATGCATTTGAAACTTCTTTCTCCATTGACCGTAATGTAACGAAATCCTTTTGATTGTCCCTGTAATTGATCTATCCATCTGATTTTCATAAAATTTGAAATGACTCGACAAAATAATGTAATAATTATGTATTTTAAATTTCAAACGATTCGGTTGTGTAGTTTTTGCGTTGTTATATGCGGACGGACAGACGGACAGACAGACAGACGGGCAGACAGACGGACAGACAGACAGACAGACAGACGGACAAACGGACGGACTGAGCGACAACAATTGGTGCTACGTATTTACATAATTACGAACGCACCTAAAAAGGCAACTTTGTGACACATGATTTAATTTATTTTTGTTCGAAAATGCATGAAAATAGCAGGTGTTGTTATTCAGAAACTGTCTAATTGCACTCAATTTTTTGTTTTTTTAAAAACACAATAGATCTTTCATAACAAGCCTTCAAAGTTGACGTTTTCGAGCACATTTCTCGACGAAAGCAGAAAAACCGGTCGAAAAGCAGGAGAAAAACGGGTGATCGCGTGATCGAAATAGCTTAAAACAGGATAAGTAATTTAATTATCACAAAATGGAAAATTCAGTTCGATTCGAAATCGCTTCCATGGTCAGGCATTCCAAATTTATATCTTTCCGTTAAAAAAAATGAATTTGTGAACGTGTCAAAATTTTTTGCGCTTGTTAGGGCGGAGCAGTTGAGAACACCCTTAAGAGCACGCGTTGCTAAATAAGGAGCATTAGATGTCCCATAAGTAACTGTATTAAGTTTATAAGTTTTCACTGGCGCGTCAATACTGTCCTTCCACAAGATTCTAAGAAAGTCTCTTTGCGATGGATCAATTAATACCATTCTATACATTTTTTCTACATCCGCTGTGAATGCATATCGATGTTTTCGGAAACTTATCATAATTAAGAATAATTCTTGTTGAGGAATTTTGCCCTTTAAAAGAATGTCATTCAATGACAAACCAGACGTCGTTGGCGTTGACGCGTTAAAAACGACACGCAAGCGTGTTGTACATTTTTCTGGCCTGTAGACCCCATGATGTGGTACATAATAAAGGTCCTTTACGGTTTCTGATTCTTCTTCTAATTCCATATGATTTAAGTTTTTGCATTCTTCTATAAATTCCGAATAGAGAGGTTGCAAATTCGATTCCCAATCTAATCGGTGCCAAACTTGATCGAGCCTTTTTTCGGCTAGTTTATTGGATTCTCCTAAGAATGAAGCATCCTCCATAGGCATGCTAACAACATACTGACCATTGTAAGTTCGATAATGAGTTATTTCAAAATGATTTTTGCAAAATTTCACTTCATTACTAAGTAGAGAACTAGAATCATTAATATTTTCGATTTCCCAAAATTTTCTTAAGGATTCGTCTATTTTTTCATTGGTTAATGAACCACAATATTGAGAATCATCTGAGGAATTATTCACGACACCGCTAGCAACATATCCGAACACGGTTTCTTGAAATAACAAGTTTTGAGATGAGCAGCGAATTTTACATGATTTTAATAAATCGAAGAAACATTCCGCGCCGACCAGTAGGTCTATCTTCCCAGGGTTATAAAATTTAGCATCTGCTAACGTGATATTTGTCGGAATATTTCTAACAGGATATTTCTATACGAATAGGTGTAAGTGGGGTTATTTCTGTAATTTTTGGCACTACAAGAAATTCCAGTTTCCTTGTGAAATCTCTATTTTTATTTGAAATCACAGTCTTAATTTTATAATTCAATGTTATGGTTGTGCAGAGCTGCCAAGTCTCCGGCTTTTTGGATACCAGAATTTTAATACACAAAATGTTGCTTTTTTAATTGGAACATTTCAGAGATTTAAAATAACAATATTTTCTGTAAAATAATATTGGTGTATAAAAAGCCGGAGACTTGGCAACTCTGGGTTGTGTTATTCATTGGAGAAAAAACCTTTGATTTCTTTAAGCCCAATTTCTTTGCAAAATCAAACAACACACAATTTATTTGGCTACAAGAATCTAAGAGAGTCCTTGTTTGGATAAAATTCCCTTTATTTGTTTTAATTTCAATTACTGCAGTTGACTAGATAACAATATTATTCGAAGCGAATAAGCAATTACAAAGATTCTGTGAGACTGCAGACGTTGGGCTTGATTCTAGACGTCGTCCTGTCTGATCAACACCTGTCCTTTGGAAATGTGTTTCATTATTGGAACCAATTTCTTTATCTCTATGTAATAAACTGTTGTGGGGGGATTTGCAATGTTTACTAAATGTTTCGAAACGCAGTTAGCTGCTAAATGTGATTTGCTAAAACATATCAGACAAAGTTTATTTTTTTTAACGATAGCAAATATTTCACCAAATTTCATATTTAAGAATTTGTTACATTTATATAGGGAATGAAATGAGTCACAAATAATACACTGTTTTTCAGAACTCGTATTTATTAAAAGAGATTTTGATTTTGTTTCACTAGAAATTTTTGATCTAGTTAAATTGATTCTATTAATGCTTTCGAGCGATTGGCTTCTTTTTTCTAAAAAGTCGTCCATTAAATTGTCAAAACTAGGAACTTCAGATGTGTTTATTGAAAGTTCAAATTGTTTTCTCGTTTCCTTATCAAGTTTTTCTAAAATTATAGTTGTAAACAAAATGTCAGAGAGGTTATTTCTATCAAATCCGAAATTATTTAGAGCCCTGATATTTTTGTTTATAACATCTAATAAACGCCTTAATTCTTTAGATGATTCATGTGTAATTCTCTCAAAATCTAACACAGCCTTTAAATGTACATTAGCAACTATTCGTTTGTTCTCAAATCTATTTTCTAACGCTTTAAACAGCGAATCAAATGTAACATCTGGAGTTTTTAATAATTTAGCCTCATTTCTTAGTGCGGAACGCAAATAATGTAGTTTTTGAACATCAGTCAGTTCTTCTTATTCGTAACAATATTATTAAACTCTATTTTGAACATATTCCATTCTTCATATTTTCCACTAAATAGCGGAAGAGGTATATCAGGTAATTTAATTTTACAGTTACTTATCTTTATCTCCGAATATTTAGTTTCTTTTTTATTAGAATATAATAATTGATTGAAACTTACCTCTAGCTCTTTTACTCGCTCTTCTATCTAGACGAATGAAGCATCTATTTCACTTACATCATGATCTTCAGGTACTGTTGTTTAATAATCTCTGCGTAAAACATCGATGTTTGTAGACAGTTTTTTCTAGAATCTTGATTTTCGTTTCAATTTGAATTCTGGACAATTCTTCGGTCTTTTCATTTACAGAAATTTCTAACCTTGTTAGCTGGGCTTTTAATGAGTCTCTAGTCCTATTCAAACTAATTAATGAAGCCGTTTCAATTCAAAATAGAACAAGGAGGTTAAATACAAGCGTCGAATTAAAAACGAAAGTCCCTCCGGCTCGACGGACCAATGGAACGAACTGTCGAATGATGCGAGTATATTTAAAATACTCATTTGGTCGCTGGTTCAATTATTACTACTAATATTACTTAAAATTCTTTATATACAAATTACTTACAAATTATATTTACATTTTACTTAAATAATAAGGATCCAGGAAACACACGATAGGTCCCCTATGATCGCTGATAAAACAAAACAACAACAGACGATTTTCAAATGTTGCCAAAATGGCAAATCTAAAGTACAGTAGAATGCGCCATAGAGGCGCGACACCCAAGGTTATGGGGAAGCCGTAACACATTTTTAATACTAATATTTGTCGCTCTCTTTTGAATGAACAATTATCTTGTTATTTTTTAATTGTAAAAATATTGTAACTTCTTGTACGTGTCTAATAATCTGTTTTACATTGAAAAATAAATCACATTTTTTAAGAAATCCGATACATGTTGCACTGCATACGTTTACCGTAATTTCCTGCGTATAATCCGCGGATCAAACAATTCCTTTTCGACCCAGAAATTATATTAAAGAAAATGTTACTTCTCAGATCGCCGTAAATACAGTCGAGTCTCTATATAACGAAATCCATTGTTCCAGTAAAAAATTCGTGATATAGAGAAATTCGTTGAATAGAGAAAGCCGTTAAAATTCCTGTTTAATGTGCAATTTTGAACAAGTATTATTTTTTATACGTTTAGTTAAAAATTTGAAGTGTTTAACCTTTAGCTTTCGGTCAAGTGAAATGTAAAATATCCTTTTACAACGAGAGAACTGACGCGATTTCATCCCCCTTTCTTAATGACCCTTCACTGCAGGTGACCAGAAATTACTGTTATCATTTGGAACATGTGTTAAAAATAGGGAATTTTGTTCCCTGAGAGAAAGCTGTTTCTGTTTACTTGTCGGCATAGAAAGTGATGCTTTAGGTTCGTTTAAAAGATGTAATTTATAATGATAAAAAAGATCTTTTTCTGTGAAGTGCGTGTCATTAAATAAAACATATTTTACCAGTAATTGAGCTGTCTTTTAAAAAAATAATTAGAAAACTTGATGGATGTTTATTGAATGTTTTAATACCATTTGGTTTCTTGAAGGGTATAATCTAAAAATGAAGGTTTGTTATAGGCAAAATTACTATAAGTGTATATGATAATACAAAAATACATTATTTTAAAAAGTGCTAAATTTTCAAATATTTAAATAACACATAAGTGATTTCCTTAAGTATCATTGTTAATATTATTACAACGACTTAAATTAAAACAGAAAATGAAATTTCAAGATAAGAAAAAATTAGAAATTAACATATAAGGAATCGTTAAACACTATAGTAACAAATAATAAAGAGATATCTAACGGAATTTATGTTTCCTATTAAGGTCTTCGTTTTTAACTATAACTAAAACGAATATTTACGAATAGTACTACTTTAATTTAATCTGTAAAATAATTAACCGAATATTATTATAAAGAAATATTATTATTATTAGTATTATATTATTATTATATTATTATTAATAGTATATTATTATTATATTATTATTAATGTTATATTATTATTATATTATTATTAATATTATTATATTATTATATTATTATTAATGTTATTATTATATTTTTATTAATATTATATTATTATATTAATATTATATTATTATTATAAAGAAATTTGTTTCATTAAATAAATAAAAAAAATTTAAAAAATGAAACTTTTTCAAGGCTTCATAAAAAGAACCTCGATTTCGACTCAAAATTTGTCAAAGAAAAAGTTAGGTGAAATTAGACGTCAGCAGAACTTCCAGATCCAGACCTGAGACAATCAAAGCTATCTGGCCCGTCCCTTTTTATTTTCATGGTTAAAAAAAAAAAAAAAAAAAAAAAAAAAAAAACTAAATAAAACGGAAAAAGCGCTTTGACTAAAACGCATCCATAAAAAAGCTAACATATTTAAAATCATATCATATTTAAATGAGTCCAATAATAATACACTTGGTTTATCTTAGAATATAAATATTAGAATAAGAGGATTTTTTGAAATTTTCACGTTCTTGCTCTGCCGAGGCTAAGAGAGGGAAGAAGAAAGGGCTTTAATAGTTATCTCAAAACCTCTCATTGTCACAATGATCAATTTTTGTAAGATGTGGAGAATTAGAATATAAACATTGGGTATTATATATATATTTTAAATTCAGTCTCCCTTGTTCTTCTGTGCACGTCGGTGGGGGGGGGGGGGCTCTACAAACTTAAAATCTATCACGGTTTTAGAAGATAACATTGTCAGAATGTTTTCTAAGTTTATAAATAACAGATCGGATGAGTTTCTGTTAATTTGCTCATCTCCCCCTTCCCAGAAGGAGGAGTAAATAAACTATGATTGTATATTATAAAATATATACAATTGCAAATAAAATTACATAATAATTCAACTTTTGAAACACTTGCTTCAATATTAAATTAAATAGTTAAAAATGTAGCCTTACTTGATTTTAGGGATTTCTAAATCAAATTTATAAGCTATTAAATTAACTATCGAGAAAGACGATGAAATTTTATGTGTGAGATCTAAAATAATATCTGTAAGAGATATAAAAAAAATCAACATCTTAATTGTTGTTGTTATTTAAATTAAAGACAAATAACCTATTTTTAATTATCCAGATGAAGTTAACAATACATATAACACAAATGTTTGATTTTCTAAGTACAACAGATTTATAAACTTATGAAAACTGTTGAGATAATCCATGATGATTGTATTTATTTTTCATTTATTTATTTATTTTTAATGCATACAAGTTATTTAGTTTTTAAACATAATTAAATATAAAAATAGGTATTTAAGCTTTTAAAATATTTCTTCAAAAAATAATACAACCTATTATTCAGAAATTCTGCACAATTTATTACCTCACAAATACTTTTATTTTTACTATAAATACATGTTTTCTTTTTCATAAATGCATTTAAATATTATTTTAAATAGTGTAAAAGCAACTGTTTAATATTTTAAAAATTTATGTCTTGTTTATTTCTCTATTTTGAAAACATTGAAAAATGTTTGGAATACTAATTGCCAGGCCTGTAACTAGACGGGGCAGAGGGATGAGCCCCCCCCCTTATTGCCTTCTAGAGCCCCGTCTAACGATTTCCCTACATTGTTAACAAATAGCATATTTTAACTTTCCTTTAAAAAAAAAAGAAAAAAAAAGAGCAAGACATTTTTGAGAACTTTTAACTGTCTTAAATGCAATGGGAATACGCCAAAAATTTTGTATTTACAACCCTATTCGATTAGTTGTTTTTGTTATCTTGCTAGCAGTATAATAAAATTCTGGAAACGTATTAGAAACATTTCTGTATCTTGAAAAAAATTAAGTCCAGATGTGTGCCACCATATGTGTTAGAACATCGTTACACTTTCAAAGGAACGATCTTATACAGGCTACTTAAATTAACTGATAATTAGTTAAGCAATGGTCAAAGTCTTGACTGAAACATAGCCATTAAAAATCTATGCTTCTAATTTTAAATGGTTTGCTTGTTGACAATGCGTACTTATCAGTAGATGTAGTTAACGATAAAATATCACTTGGAAACTAGAATATCTAAAAATTAGAAAAAAAAATGTTAGTTTAAACACGTGAAATAAGAAAAATAATTCTTTGAAAGCCAGTAATTGTTTTATGTTATGGGTGTTGGTAAGTAAATAAAATAAAGTTTTTTTTTCGGGGAGGGGGGGGGAGGCGTGTTTTTGTATTTTATCTATTTTTTTTCCTTGTGTTCAATGAAAACATTTTGTTTTTAATTTGTCATATAACAATAAAAAAAAATAAACAAAAATGCATGATTAAGGTTAAGTTTATTATAAGATTACGACAAAAATATCGTGTAGTATAATGCATTAAATTTGTTTTAAAGCATAAATCCGCTGCATTCTAACACATTTTCATAAAATTCTTATTAATAAAGGCATAAAATTAGTAGATATGCAGTCTCAATGAATAAAACTGTGTAATTGCACTTTATTAGGCTGTTTCCCAATCTAAAAATCTACTTTTTGACATATTCGGGAAATAATTTTATTCATAAAAATATTTGCAGGTATTTAGACTATAAGAAATCAAACAGAATTTTACGTTTTTCTGTAACAGAAAGTAAACTGTCGATAAATGATTGCAGATTTGACGTTGTCGGTTGATTTTTTGTAGGATTTTAGGACAAAATGCATGTCGTCAAGTAGTAAATGACTATAACTCATGATGAGCGGTATTTACAAGAAAAACTGTAATCAATCCCTAGCCTTCTGAATGTGGGAAGTTGAATTTTTAAAACAAATGGTAAGAAGATCATTTTTTGAATGCATCATGGAAATTCTCATTATTAAGTGATTTTTTTTTCAACTACATTTTGCCAGTTTTTCTGAAACTGTCGTTCAATTTGGTTGAAAAC
Source organism: Maratus speculifer (assembly GCA_964019185.1). Lineage (NCBI taxonomy): Eukaryota > Metazoa > Arthropoda > Arachnida > Araneae > Salticidae > Maratus > Maratus speculifer. Next base: position 257,615,794 of record OZ025290.1, read on the forward strand.
CATGTATAATAAGCTAAAAAACATGCCAGTTTTTTTGCACTTAAAAAATTTTTATATTTACCTGATTATACTCTCTATTTATGCAAAAATCAGTAGAAATGTTGTACAATATCCATATATTTCTACTCTGCATCGATAGATCGTTTCGTATGATTTAATGTACAGAGGGATTCCAAATATTATAGTTTTTCTATTTTTTCCCTATCGGCTTCCTAAGTTTCCTTCTTATGAAATGGGCATTCATAAATAAAATGGGCATTCATTCTTTTTTCTGCGAATCAAGTGTGGAGCTGGGGAAAAAAGTACGAATTTAAAAGTACCGTTTTTTTCTCAATACAATGTGTAAAAATTTAAAATGTGCGATATTTAGAAGTGTAATTGCAATAATCGAAAATTGCAAAACCGAATTTGCATGGAAACGCATTTTAATTTCTTTTCTTTTCTTTTCTTTCTTTCTTCCTTTTTTTTTTTTTTTTTTTTTTTTCTATTTTAAGAGAAAATGGAGTGATTCTGTTGCCACAATCTCAAAAATGTTACTGGAAACTATAAAAAAAATTAATATCTCAAAAATAAATTGAGATAGAGTTTTAAAACAAATTGCACTTAAAAGAACATTTTTCTTTCTCTACAACAGTATAAAAATTTAAAATGTGCGATGGTTAGAAGCGAAAAAATTTGTTGTAGTGAACATTGCAAAACCGAAATTGCATGGGAAAGTGTTGGCATTGGCAAAATGACGTATACTTTACGCACAGATATGTTTCGCTTTTATAATATAGATACATATTTATGAAATTTATGGTATTTTTATTTAGAAACAAAGAGATTGTATAGTATTTTCTATTTTTCCGTAAAGGCAAGACACTGTGAAAGAAGCTGTAAAAGTTAGCTTTCTAAACAAAATTTACCAATGAAGGGAAAAAAAAAGACATTATATTAATTTATATGAAATTCAGACTTTTGAACCATTCTGTGTTAGAGTAATAATCCTACTACCATAGAAATATGATTCTTCAAATTAAACGAGTGTGCCGCAGAAGTTTTGAAGAAATTCAAACACTTTCTAATTTTTTAGACTTTATTATTATTATTAATTATACCTTTTGCTTTTACTTTTAATTTAATTAGATTATTAATTATTATATTTTTTAACAATTATTTCGCCATGAAAGTTTTTAATAATTAAATCATTATTTTTTGTTTTCCCTTGTTTTATTCGAGAATAATAGCTATATAAATAATAATAATAATAATAAATTTTGTGGTTGCAACATTCTAGCCAAAAAAAAAAAAAAAAAAAAAAAAGAAGAAGAAGAAGAAAATAGAGCTACTTTATTTGATAAAAATCGCTAAAAATTAAATATTTTAAATGAGTTTATTTGTTTTAATTTATTTATTTATATTGTTATTAAATTTCTAAAAAAAGCATTGCAGCAATTTTCATGAAATTTAAATTCAATCCTTGACCAATTGCAGAGAATAATGTTTCAATGAAACAAAAAAAAGGCACATGAATCAGTCGAATAGTTTCGAAATAATTGATAAGCGTACAAAACGACAACAACAAAAAAGTGCTAAATTGAGAACTTCTTCCTTTTCGATTTGGTGTCAGATGAAAAATAACTGAGAAATTATTAATGCAATCTATATTATGGTTTGCATAAATAAAAATTATTTCATTTGAATTTGGCGGTGAATAAGTTATTTAGAAATAATGAATAATACTAGAATTCGACGATTTTCTGAAGCAGATAATGCATAATTCCATTCTCATTTATATAAAAGATATTGTTGCGCATGACTATTTAGTAGGCTGTGACCATAGAATCAAGCTGGTTTCTAATGTGAAACTTTCTGAATAATTCTTAACGTGTGGCATCAAATTGTCAGACCTGACAGGATAGGATTTTGATAGAATTGGGAATCGAATTCAGTTTTTCCATTTTGTTTTTGTTATAAATAAATTACTTATTGACATTACCGCAACAAAAATACAACCAGCAAATTTCCACCTTTCCCTAAATTTCGCGATCGGAAATTTTGTTCAAAACGCCAAATTTTACATTATTTTCTGAAATGCTTTTGCCTTTATTAAATAAATTAAAAACGCCATTCAATTATGTAATTTTTTATAAGAATTTCACGTCTCGTTCATATGTTTCATATGTTAACAATTTCGTATGTTTTTGAATAATAAAAATGAATTCAGAAAAGCTTCAAAAACTAACTCCTTTGGGCTTAAGAACAATCATAAGTTCCGTAAATATAATAATAATTATAAACATTTGATTTTTTTTTTCAATTCAATGCGTAAAATTACGTACGTAATTTCTAATATTTAGTGCGTTAGTAAGAAAGAAAAAAAAATAATAATGCTTCATTTTACATTCTAAGAGTAAACGTGTAGTCAAAATTAGCAACGCTAAATCTCTAAAACTACTTGCTAAATATAATCTATTCATTATTATGTCTCACAAGCAAGAATTATCTAAAATACCTTGTAGCCACTGGGGTAGAAGCAGCTTTACGTCGTCTGCGCAAACAATGTTTATTTTTTTGCCAAGTTTTTTTTTCCCGGCATTTCCCTAGGATAATTAACAACCTCCCTACAGATATTCCCTAGCTCGATAATCAGTCGGACCCCTACTGAGCGAAACGGCCTTAATGATTTCTTTTTCCGCATGTTGGAGGGGAAAAAGTTTTCGGGATAACGATAATCCCAACCCCGTATTCTTCAACATTTATTTTCTTGGGACTACGGTAATACCCCCGGAAGCTAAAAGTTAACTATAAATATTAACGTAATATCTTATTTCTAAATTATTTGAACAGTTTCAAAAAAGAGAATAGTCATTTATTTAAAAGCTTGATAAAAATCACACCAGAAAAACGTACATTAATTTTTTGCCATTGAAAACACAATATCTCAAATATTCGGGGGCGATCTCATTGCTCCGTGAGTGAATGTCCTCCCAAGCCACCCTCTGAAATCAACGCTGACTTCAATTACCACATTGATCCAGGTTTTATATGTCTAACAATTAAATTGACACTGTTTCTCGAAGGATGTTAAAAGATGCGTGGGAGGGGGACTGGTGGAATGAATTCGTTGGACTTGAAGATCAAGGAGATTCAAGGTAGAGAAGCAATATAAAAAACTCAGCCTTGAACGATAAATCAAAAGTAAGTGATGGAAATTTGATTCAATGTGATTTTGAAGCTTTTTTAAAACTGAATAAATAAAGAACATTTTATGAAAAATTTCTTCATATGGAGATAGATATTTCGCTATATAGAGACTGTTTTTAATGTAATTATGAAAAAAGGGGACCGTTCCTGCTAAAAATTCGTTATATAGAGAAATTCGATGTATGGAGTTTCGTTATAGGGAGACTCGACTGTATTTGCCTTCAAATTCAAAATAAAATTTCTGAGTCGAAAAAGAATTGTTTGATCCGCGGATTATACGCAGGAAATTACGGTAATCCTTCTTTCATATACATGCTAAGCTCATAGTAATCTTCGTAATATGTGGATTAATTTGATTGATGTTTAATACATTTCAAACTAGAATATTTTTATAGAAATTAACTAAAAATAAATATTTATTAGTATCTTTTCTACTTTGAAACGTGTTAACTCTTTAAGGTGGAGGGTGGCAAGCAATTGCATTTGTACTATGCTGTACTTCCACCTGAAATTTAGAAAACAAAATATTTTCAGTCTTCAGTTTTCTCTTCAGATTGAAGACAAATGGCCTAGTAAATTTCAATAATGTGGCAATCTCTAAATCAAAGTGTTTTTCAGCCAAAAAACCAATGACAACATGCGTATTCAGTTCCTCAGTTACTCTAGGCTATGACATGTTTACATATAACATTGAAAGATTAGTAGATATGATACACAGAGTGATATTTCACCTAAAACAGATTTTCACAGATATCTACGAATGCATATTCATCCACATGCATTGCATATTAAAACTGCAGGTGCATAATGTGCACAATGTTTTCTTACGGTAAATAAAAACCAATGCTTTATCAGGGTTCGCAAGCTTTTAGGACATTTAACCAGAATTTTTCTAAAAGTAAAAGTTGCCTTATTTAACACTAGAACCGCGGGAAATTTTACTGTAGATTTAGAGAAATACTTCATATCAGAAATTTTATTTAAGACTATGTAACTTTGCTTTAATTATGTTTGTGGAACAGGTACAAACTATTTTTATAAAGAAACTTCTGGTTCGAATCAGCATATATTCATTAAGTACGGGTCAACATGACCCGTCACCGCGGTTCTAGTGTTAACCATCTAATCGTCGCGCCCGAGGCATTCACGGGCTGCAAGCTTCACGGCCTTTATTCAGAATTGTTTGATACCCACCAGTTTTATAAAATAGTATAATTGGTTTTATTCCGGTATCATTTTACTTGCCATTAAATAAGAAGAATATTTTTTTTCAAAAAAGTGATGGCAATAATGAATTTAATTTTTAAACCGTAATTTATTGCGACCGTTAAGGAGTTAATGTAAAATAATAATTCTGTGTTCTGGTACCAACCTGATCTTTACAAAATTTCAAGTAGTAAAACATCTTAAATCCCCTGAATCCTTTCATTCGTATGAACACTGTTTACTTTTGTTAAAGTTCAGTTACGATTTAATAAACCTCAAAATATACATTAATAATTTTTTCATTTGTAATTTTCTTTATATTTAGTTTACTTATTTCAAATAATGTTTACCACAATTCTTCCTTCTCAAAACTCCTACCCTTAATAACTGGTATCTTCCCCAATTAAAAACATATCGTTCCAGACGTTTCTTAATCCTGACAAAATTTCATTTTCTACTAAAGCAAACTAATATATTTTCCCGCTCTTATTATACAATTATTTTTTTCCGACCCAAGCTAATAAGCACTTACAAGCTCAGTGATTGGATAGAAATCCAATGCATTCCAGTTTTTGTCCGTTATTCGTGTGATTATTGCTATTTATCGACTTATAATCTTGCAAAGCGTAATATTTATTTATTTTTTCGCTGTATTACAAAATTTACTCATTTATCAGTTTTTCAACGATTCTATGACTGTATTTTATGACTTCAAATTTAGCAGCACAGAAGATTACTTTAATATTTATCAGCATGTATTGTTGTAAAGTTAAGTACTTTTTCGATAATTTTTGCATTAAAGACTAATGACTTGAGCCAATGGATGTAAAAAAATCCTCAGTTCCTATTTTCATGATTTGAAATGATATAAAATTCGTGCGCAACCTAGATGACAATCTCCTTGTTATTTTATTCATCTGTTTCACATTAGGCTTTCTCAATGGATCACTTTTATGAATTACAATAGTTTTTTAGAATCAAACTCGTGGTAAGTTTATACGAAATTTGTAGCAAAGACAACCTTCGCGGTAGATTTCTGCAAAATTTGCGAAGAAAATACAAAAAGAAATTTTTTCCCGAAAAATACTGCTAATAAAAAAGCTCTGTTATATAATTGATTATCTGAAGTAATTTTTTTAACCTGATTTTCTACTGAGATTAACCATAATTTATTACAGTTGAAGTCATAATTTATTGAGGTTGAAATCATAATTTATTATGAGTTTTCTAATAATTCGCCACTTTTCATATTTTAAAGATCTTTAAATTAACATATAATACAAGAAATCAACAAAAGATTGTCTCATTTTCACTAGTACATTATAACAGTTTAATTTAAGACTATTTACAACACATCATGTATGAAATTGAAGGTAAACTAACCTAGTTTTTTTTAATAAATGTTCAATATGTACACATTTAGTTATACGAAATACATCGACTTAAAGTCCAATTCTTCCCACACTTCGGTGTTACAAGTTTGGAGTAATGGAATAAATTTACTTTTCAATTCTATGTCTCAACTCTGGTAAATCATTTGGAAACGAATCAACATAGACGCGATCTTTTATAATGCTCCGAATGAAAAAGATTTAAATATTCTTGGTTTATAAGTTTGAGTTTGAGTGAACAGTGCTTTGAGGCCTATAGCTACAATGGCTGTTGCCTCGATTGATCCAGAATACACAGAAACAAATACAGATCACTTTATTATTACAGAAAATCCAGTACATACATTTAATACACATTACAGGGAAAACACAGACACCCATGCCGCTAGCTGGACTCGAACCAGGAACCAGCGGTGTGGAAGCAGCTGCCGCTACCAACCTCTTGGTTTATAAATTTTCAACCCAGCAATAACACTCCTCGATCAGATGTCTCCATTTTTCGTATGTGGCACAGCAAGCTAATGCCCAGCAGTAACAAAGCAGTAAACCACTCATGCGCGCTCATTTAAATGTGTTCAAGTTATTCTTCATTTGTGATGTGACCTTAAATCAACACTATACAATGCTTATAGTTGATGATATTAAAATTTATAGCTGGTACTTTCTTTTATGGACAACCTGCATAATTAATTTAAATTAAGGAATGAAGTTTGTGTGCCTCTGTATTTGTACGTGCCGTGCTCAAGAAAACTAATAGATGTAGAGCTGCGAAATTTAGCAGAAAGTTAATTTGAAATTCTACATCTCAAAGTTTGATTTTTCATTTTTTTAATATATTTTTTATGGAATTTTTAATGTTTCAGAGATTTTTTCACTTTTGTAAAAGATACAGATTGGATTATATTTTAGGCAAATACAAAAAAGAATTTCTCTTTTTTAATAAAGATCAATGCGACGTTTTTTATTTCTTTTTGCTAATTTTTAATGCTATTTTTTTAGTGTTTTTTTTTTGTCGTTCTTGTTGTTTTTTCGGCGATTTTTAACTTTTATAATATTATGTTTTAATTTTTTAACTCGGCTATTTCTTAAATAAATTTTTGGAGATTTTTTACTGCCACGTTTAGTGGTTTTTAAGCAATTTGCTGCGATTTTTTCACATTAGCATAAGAAATTGGATTTTAATTTTCTAGCTCAACATATAAAGTAATGTTTTCAGTAAAATTTATTCTGTTTATGCGTGCAGCGACTTTAAATTTGTTTGCGGTTTTTGTTGTATTGATTTTTTTTAGTTTTTTTCGCATTCCGCGCTTTTCTCTAACGGGTTTTCTCTAACTTTTCTTCAACGCCCAGAAAGACAGACATTTATCTAATAATCGCATATTTCTAATACGAACATTTGTAAGTTAGACTTAATTTAACATTGTTTTTTTCTTTCCTTGTTGTAATTGTCAACACTTGCACTTTTTGTACCATAAAACTTTGATAGTAAATTTTATCTTCTTAATCCTTTCCGACGCAAGTAAATTCTATTAGTCAAATGAAAAATTATCGACTAACACCGGAAGTTAGATATAACTTTTTGACAAATTAACAACTCCTTAATTTAAAGATTTCATAGTAAGAGCAAAATTTTATTAAAATAATTTTGGTGCCCTTGGCAAGTTTGGGATTAAAATTAGGTATCCCGTGATGGACATAAATGATCATTCAAAACTAATTTCTTTCGTTGCTCAATAATTGACAGCCGAAATTGCATCGTAAATCATCTTGAGTGGTTGTTATCGAGACTTTGAAAACTTATTACAGCGGAAAGGATTATTATATATTGTTTGAACAGTGAAAAACATTAAATAACTTTTTTAAATACTTTATTTCGTTATCATGTGATGTGTGCGTTTTTTGTTTAGTAGAAATGTAGCTCTTTAACAGTGCAGTAATATGTTTAATCTCTCGCGTGTGAAAATAAAAGCTGTGTGTTTGAATTTCTTTAGAGAATGTTTAATGTGGTATTGTGTCAACACCTTTAATAATGAACATTGAAATTGTTTTTAAGGATCGTGAGTGAATTACAAGTTTTCTACAATAAAAAATATAAGTGTACGGAGCTAAGAAGCCGAAATTGATTATTCCGTTGTATTCAGGTGTATGTCTGCATAGAGGAATCTATAAATTTGGTAAGTACAAATTTATTTGCCTACTATAATTAAGTTTTTAAGAAAATTGATTGTACTGTATCGCAGAGGTTCAGAATCGAACTCACGCCTTCCGGATTAAATATCCCAATATCCCGGACTAGGCACAGTGTGCCGGAAAGAGTTATATCATCTCAATCTGCCGATTAATTAACCCCTTCGAAACTGGAGCTTTTTACGAAATTTTTAATGTTTTATCACCGGTTTTTAAAAACAGAAATTTGTGCCTTATTGATTCGAGAAAATACTATGTTTAAATAAGGTAAATTTTATAGTAACATTTTACTGGTTAGGATAAACAAGGATTCTTAAACCTTTTTGCGGCACGTATCCGTGTCGCTTGTCCCCAAGGGGCTAAGGCAAAAACTATTTTTTTTATACAAAAAAAGCGTAAGATGTGCATTACCAATGTTTGTATGAAAACTTAAGTCAATATTATAAATTACGGAATAATTATATAAATCTACATACAAATATATGTATAAAATATATATTCAGATCAGGGGTGGCCAACTGTGTTACGCTAGATACCACTAAATTTTTTTTAGTAATCATAAGCTTATCTATTCTGCGATTTTAAAAATCGACTATTTCTTTAAAACAAATAGTGGTATCCGGCATGCAACAGTTGGCCAATTAATGATGATAATAAATGACAAAATTATGGCAAAAATTAATGATGATAATACATGACAAAATTATGTAATAATTATATATTTTAACTTTCAAATCATTCGGATGGATAGTTTTTGCGCTGTTATATGTTGACAGACGGACGGACGGACTGTACAACGACTATAGGAGCTACGTATTTACATAATAACGAACGCACCTAAGAAACACCCCATAAATTAACTTCGACTACACAGTATTGATAAATTTTATTACTGAGAAAGGAAGGCAATGATCTCTCAACTCTTAGTTTATTTTTATTTTAATATTTCATAGAACAGTTTTTCACTTTTTTCTCTGAAATTCTAACTACCTACGCACTCTAATAATAGATTTATTTTCCACTCAAAACACCTGAATATTCGATTAAAGAACCTCCTGCGTTTAGCATTATAAAAAGAAGCATGCGTATTTTTCCTCAGAAAAATATTATATAAAACCTATTTTTAGTTCCACTTATTCATAAAAATCTTTCTTATCCAGGCACTTTATTTGAACTTAAAATTACTTTCTATCTAAAAATGGAAAGACGAAGGTTTCGATCGAATTATATACAAAACTCTCCGTATATTAAGTTAAAGTTACAGCTATTTATATTTTTCATGTAAAATAATATTTAATAATTACATTTTATCGTTCAGCAGAATGTATGAAAAGTTTTGAGGCATTTTTTGAAATACAAAACTGATATTAGAATATTATTAATCTAAATTATTAATATTATTTGGATACTCTGGTATCCAAATATTACATTTTTAAAAATATTTCATAGAAAAGTCTTTATTTTTTTTCTCTCAATTCCTAACTACCTACGCATTCCAATAATAGATTTATTTTCCACTCAAAACACTTGAATATTCGATTAAAGAACCTTTTGCCTTTAGCATTATAAAAAGAGGCATGCATATTTTTCCTCAGAATAATATTACATAAAACCTTAGTTCCATTTATTCATAAAAAAAATTTCTTATACATGCACTTTATTTGAACTTAAAATTACTTTATATCTATAAATGGAAAGACGAATATTTCGATCGAATTGAATACAAAATTCTCCGTATATTAAGTTTAGGGTACAGCTATTCATATTTTTCAAATAAAATAATATTTTATAATCATGCTTTTTTATTTTAGCAGAATTTATAAACAGTGTCGGGGCATTTTTTAAAATACAAAGACAGATATTGAATATTATTTGAATACATTTGGTATCCATATATTAAATTCCAGGCATTTGATTAATTTATCTTCGCATACTGAGAATTTTTATGATGGCTCAATTTTATTTAATTCTTTAGCATCTAGTGTACTATTAATAGTACACGTATTTTAATTGAGTATTATTTTTTTATATTAATTTTTGTTTCTTTTTACATGTAGTAATGTTAGCATGTATCTATGCATTTACTGTGACTTCAGTAACCTTTAGGCATTTAATAATAATAATAATATTAAATATTTACTTAATTCCTTTACACCGTTTGCTATTCTTTTATTTTAAACATTAATTTCACGCTTTAAATTTAAAATAAAGGTTTTTCCCAAAATCATCATATGTAACATAGCAAAAAAAGAATAAGAATGTTGTAATATTAGTTAAATCTTGTTATAGTATAATATTTTCTAAACATCTCCAAAACCTCTTCCTTCCCCTATTGCCATATGAATATGAAGTGAATAGTACTCAAAACAACAACATTCGCTATTTTGAGATAATCAAATATTCGTTAAACTTTAATTAATCTATTTGAGTAGCTAGTGTTAATGTTATTAACGTAGAAGTAATTTTTTCTACAAATTGAAAAGAAAATCGAACCCGAAAAGGATTAATGTCTTTGAACTTAATACGTTTATAGTTTTCATAGTTGCCAACTTTTACGCATTTCTGCTACCACTAAAATTATACAGAAATTTTCCATTTCTTTAATCCTTAGATTTGACAATTAAATAAGACAATATTTACTATTAAATTTTTGTGATAGGAAAATTGCGTAAAAGTTGGCAGCTATGTAGTTTTTGTATTTTTAAAGAGATTTTGTACATTTTGACAGTTTTTAAAATGCTAAATAAGTTGGTACATAGATGAGCTTCGAGATATTGCAGTTTTTGGAGGCCACAAGAAATAATGAAACTAGATTGAAATGTGAAATCTTCTTCAAATAAAAGAAAAATACTCCAAGTTTCAAACCTGTTCAGTGCAAATCGATGTGGCCTCTATTTGAAACAAAGAATTACAGATGTTATTCTTTCTGTTACACTAGACGTTTTTGATAGTGGGAGGGAAGAACATAAATATTGTTTAAATTTGTTGGGCAAGAAATGAAGGACATATCGAAATGTACTGAATTGGTATGAATCTTGAAGAGTATTTCTTTATTTGGCGAAGATGTCCCATTTCCATCTTGTTCCGTAGCTTTCTCGTGACAAAAGTGCACCATGACTTAAACTGTATAAATTTAATGCAGAAATTACACAATATTTCACTTGACAATAATTTATTAATTCGTATTTTCCGTCTATACACAAATGTTTTAATAACTTTATGAAAGGAATTAACTCACCTTTCTGTTTGTAGTGTAGAAAACGCTGAAAATTAGTTAAATCTAGATTATCATAAATCCATAAAAGCTTTGAATTCCGATTTTCGAATAACGGTATTTTGGTACAGTAATATTGCGCATATTTGTATGTTAAATACATGAAAACTTAAAGGAAAGGCACTACTACCACTAAAAGAACTTTGCCTGAAGGGAAATTCATAACGGAACAAAATATAAGTTGAAAACTATCTTTTTTTGCTGATTTCTATATGAAAAATTGAAATACTTTTCAATGACACTCTATTTATTGTTTTCCGAATGTCTTTGTTTATTTTGTAGTTTCTTTGACTATAAAGTGCAGAATATCGAAAAGCTTTTACAAAACGATTTAAAAGTCTATTCATACGCAATGAAGGTTCAAGTTGAAAAGTCAAGAGAACTCAAAGTCCCATACCATTTCAAGAATTTTATGCATGCTTTGTTTTGGCGATTCCTTTAAAATGTTTTTTATTTAAATACAAAACTTTAATCGCTGCAAAACTCTTAATGCAAATTGTTAATATTAAATTAAATAACATATTTAATATATTAACATAATTATAGAGATTTCGAATATTTATTTTGCACAAAAATATTTATTAGCTGCTATGAGGATTTATGCCATGATCTATATTTTGTACACTCTAAAAACGACATTTTAAAGCTGAGCAAAAAATAAATAAATAAATAAAGCTGGGTATGTCGCATACTTAAAAGGTCTTTCAATCAAAATTAGTCAAATTTGAAACATGTATATATTTATTTTTCTAAACGCCAAGCATCCTAAACTGTGTGTGAGAAGAACTTGAATATCGTTTAGATGAGTTCAGAATTGCAAATGGAGGCTATATCGAACTGCACTGGAAAATTTTGAAACTTGTAGAGTTTTTCTTTTATTTGGTGAAGATTTTCTATTTCCAACTTGTTCTGTTAATTCCTGTGACCGATTAAAAGTGCACCATGACGTTATTGACATACTGCATAAATGAAATGCAGAAAATGCATGATATTTCATTTGAAAATAATTTATTGATGCGCGTTTTCTTCAGTGTCTATGCAAATGTTTTAATACCTTTAAGTCAGGAATAAAAATTCCCTTCTGTTTATAAAGACGCCGAAAATTAATTAAATTTAAATTAACATAAGTCGATAAATGCCTCGAGTTCCGCATTTAGAAAATCGGTATTTCGGTTTCATATGTTGTAAAATATATGAAAATTTAAATAATACAATAAGCATTTCGCTTGTATAAAAATTCGAAAATATATCACTAGGACCGCGAGAAATTTTACCCAAGTTTTATAAAAATAATTTACACCAGAATATTTATTTAAGTCTATTTAATTTATTTATTTTAAATATTTTTTTTTTTGTGCAGTTATATGTAAATTATTTTAAAAAGACTTATCTGCTTCGAATCGATATCTTTTCATTGAATGCGGGTCAAAATGACCCCTCTCCGCGGTTCTAGTGTTAAATATATAAGTTGAAAACTATCTTTTATTGTTGATTTCTGTATACAACATTCAAATTGTCTTTATTGATATTCTATTCCTATTTTCTGAATGACTTTGTTTATTTCGTAATTTCTTCGTCTATAAAGTGCAGAATATACAAAAAATCTTGTGAAACTGTCAAAACATCTATTGATATGCAATGGAGGTTCAAATTTAAAGGTCAGGTGAACTCAAATTCCTATATTATTTCAAAAATGTTATGCACGTTAGCTTTTGGCGATTCTTTAAAACAAAGTTTATTTAAATACAAAACTTTAATCACTGTAAAACATTTAACTCTTTGAAAGGTGGTGGAAAACTTTTTTATTCCACCTAACTTAAACGAGATTTGAAACTATATATCCTGGATGTAAAGTTGCACAGAAACTAGGAAGTCCAAGTTACAGACTACATTGTTCCATTGTTCCACTTTGTTCTAATTAATATCCCCTTTTTTCTAAGGTATTTTTATCTTTTATTTTTATGTTTAATTTATAATATTTCTACTGAGGCAGTTTTTATATTACATTAAGGCTTTTCGCCCTAACGGTTCTTTAATTGAAAGACATTTGTCTATAGACTGGGCATAAAAATGATGTCTGTTAGGAATTGATAAATTATTATTTCATTTTATTTCACAGCATTTTGCAAATTTGCAATTGCTATATTTATTTTATTTATGAAACGCAATCCGTTGCTATGGCAGCGAAGCTGTTTTTTATTTTATTTTATTTTACATTTTTTTATCTTACGAGATGAAATAAAAGTTTAGAAAAAAAGTTGGCATCAATTTTTGATGAAGGAAAAAGAATTTTTTAGAGAGAATGTTTATATTTTTTGTTTGTCGTGCGTGTCTTGAGTTTTATTGAAGAATTATGTTATTTTTGGCTATTTCCATGAGTACTTGTAGTGTAAGTCACAGGCAACGATTTTTGGCTACCAGTATTTTAGTACGAAAAAATTTGATTTTTTTTATCGGCACATTCTCATTAATTGAATAAGGCCAAGCAGACTTTTTGAAAATAACTGTGGCAAACAAGCATAGCAATTATAAGGTAATGTGACTTACACTACAAAACCCATGGAACTAGCCTTTTATGAAAAGGCACGCAGACATGTATATAGGATCATCTTTCCGGGTATTAAGTAGGATGATCTGAAATTTCCGAGGTAAAATTAATTTATACTTTGTATATATGTAAATACTTTGAATTCAATATTTCTTCATACGTTCCAGTCATATTAGTGTTCTATGTATATAATAAGATTTATTAAAAAAAAATTCAAGTATAATTAGAGTATTTTTTAACCCAATTACTGAAGTTTTGATTGTTTACAAAACAATGTCAACTTCGGAAGCCCCTCAATGTCATGACATTGTTGAGAACGGCTCAGTTCAAAAATCACTTTTCTTTATTTTAAAATAAAATTTTACGATTTTTTCGGCCAGAATTCAATATTACAGTGATGCTATTGCTTGATCCTCAAGAAGTTAACCGTAACCGGCGCGGAGTAAATCTGTTTGAAATAATTACCTTACACCAGAATTTATAAAGGAATTTATTAAAAAAGATGAACTTATTTTCGGAACGTAATTTATCTTCGAATGTGTTCGAAACAAAAAATTTTAATAAGAGACCCTTTTTTAAGGACATCGCCGTCGAAACAATTTTCTCCATAGGTGCCAACCTGACATAGATTATCCGTAATGCGGCGTTAATTTGACATTGGTTTAATCAGTTTCGAACCAGAATTTTTTCAAATAAATTAAATTAAGCATGTTCCACTAACAATCCTGAAATTAAATAAATAAAAATTCATGAAATATATTTTCTGGTTTGAAATGACGTTAACCTGGATTAAACTAATCGAGGTATTACGGAAGATTAGTTGAAAGTTGGCAGCTATGTATCGCCTTGGGCACAAATGACCCGTATATGTGCAGCTTATGGTCTCAGAATCCTTGATTAATCTCATCAATAAATTTTTATTAAAAATTTTTCTCTATTTAATCCGAGAATTTTCATGATTCAATTAGGCGAAAATTTCTGTTTTAAAAAACCAGTGATACATAAGCATATAAATTCTGTAAAAGATTCTCGTCCCGAAGTGGTTAAAGCCAAGTAACTAATGTTAGATTAAATAACATGTTTATGGTGTTAACATAATTGTAGAATTTTCGAATATCTATTTTGCTGAAAAATATTCTTCCGCTCCTATAACAGGTTTTGGTGCGGATCAAGGTATGTAGGGGATTTGGGGTGCTTTAGCACCAGAAATTTTGTAAAGAACTGATAGCTATAATTGATGATAGAATTTATTTTCATTAAATTACGCAAACGTAACTTTTCAAAAATTCTGATAAAAGGTCCTCAAACATCCTAGAAGCGTACGAAAACTTCATTTATGTCATGAGCATCATTTTGTACATTCTAAAAGCGACATTTTCAAAACTGGGCAAAAAATATTCAAATTTGGGTATGTCGCATAGTTAAAATGGCTTCAAATAGAAAATTGGTGAAATTCGAAAGATTTATATATTTATTTTTTCAAACACCAACCATCCTAAACTGTATGTGAGAAGAATTTGAATGTGAATGGCAACATCGAACTGCACTGAACAGGTTTAAAACTTGTAAAGTTTTTCTTTTATTTGGTGAAGATTCCCCATTTCCATCTTGTTCCGTTGATTTCCTGTGGCCGATCAAAAGTGCACCCTGATTTTATGGACACTTTGTATAAATTAAATGCAGAAATAACATAATATTTCCCTTGGAAATAATATATTAATGCAAATTATCAATGTCTAATAAAATGTTTCAATACCTTTAAGAAAGGAATCATCTCATCCTAGTTGTAGTACCTTTGTACTGCAGAAAACGGTTAAAATTAGTTAAATTTTGAGTATCATAAAGCCACAAGTGTCTCCGAATTTCAAATACAGGTATTCTAGTACGGTAATATTGTGCATATTTGTATGTGGAGTACATGAAAACTTAAATAAAATGTTTCACTACCACAATAAGCATTTTGCTTGTATGGAAATTCGTAAAAGAACAAAATGTAAGTTGAAAACTATCCTTTATTGTTGATTTCTGTATGCAACATTCCAATACTTTTTATTGACACTCTATTTACTATTTTCTGAATGTCTTTGTTTATTTCGTAGTTTGTTTGGCTATAAAGTGCAGAATATCCAAAAGCTTTTACAAAACGATCAAAAAGTCTTGTCATATGCAATAAAGGTTTAAATTTAAAGGTCGGGAGAACTCAAACTCAATTACCATTTCAAGAATTGTACATTTGTTTTCTTTTGCTGATTCTTTTAAAATTGTTTTATTTAAATACAAAACTTTAATCCTTTGGGGAAAACAGACATGTATACGTGCCGCAAAAAGGCTTAATAAGCCTTGTTTATTCCCACCGGTAAAATTATACTGTAAAACTTATATTATTTAATCGGACCATTTTTTCGAATTTAGTAAGGCAAAAATTTCTGATTTTAAAAACCGGCGACAAAACATTAAAACTTTGGGGAAGGTTATTGTCGCAAAGGGGTTAATCACTGAAAAACCTTAACCCTTTTGAGGGGCGGTGGGATACATTTTATTTCACCTAATTTAAAGGAGATTCACACCAGAAACTTTTAACGGAATTTTTTATTTTTAACTTTGGCGGTATTGTTTTTACAACATGTTCAAAGATTGCTTTTTCTTATTTTAAAATAAATTTTTCCGATTTTTCCAGCGAGAGTTCAATATTACATGGACGTTATTGCTTGAACCTGAAGTGTTACCCTTACTGGCGCAGAGTAAACCTGTTTGAAATAATTATCTTACACCAGAATTTATGAACAAATTTAATAAAAATGAAAACGTAGTTATTTTTAAATATGTTATAATAGGAACATTTTAATTAAATATTGTGGGTGCCAGTCAAATAAAAATTATGTGTGCTTATTTTTTATTTTATATGCACAAAAATTTCAAATAGTCCAAATTCTAGATGCTTGAAAAATGTTCTAATTTTTAAGAGAAATAATTATTACTTGTGTGACCATAATATATATGCATGCAACATTACAATAAAGTTTGGATTGCAGGAACGAAAGTTTATAGGGTAACTTAAAAGTCACGAGAAATTAAAAAATAATAATAATTCTGGAAATTAAGAAGTAAAAAGCTTTTTTTAAAAGTATGTTTAAAAAAGCAGCCTGGTTTTTATCCTGGGAGAAAGCGCGCTTACCCAGTGTATGAATGGATTTAATTTTGTCACCAAGAAAAGCAAATAATAATCGTTACTTTATTTAGACGAGGACCATTCTTGCAAATTCTGAGATTTTAAAAAAAAGTTGAAGATTATTTAAAAAAATTAGTGGTTACAATCGAAAGAAAAACCTCACGCATTCTGGGACTTTTAGGCCCGGTTCGCGTCTTCCCGGGTTAAAAATATATTTATCAATATGTCTTTATTCAAATATTAATATTTTTTTGCAGAAATGCTTGTTTTATGCAATAATTCAAACTGCATAGAATAAACATTTCGGTAAAAATTTAGTCGTATTCAACAAATCAAGAGATTGGAATTATAACAGAGCCTTTCTAATACGAAGTACCGCTCCGTGTTCGGATTACACGAAATTTCGATAAAACTGTGAAAGAAAAAGATGCATGCTAATGCAAACATATAAGTTATAAGTACTCAGTAGTATTATAAATATCCTCTAATCCGGCATCCTAAGTTCCAGCATGCTGTTTAATCTGGCAAAACTTTCGGAAAAAATAGTAGTCCTTGTTTAATCAGTCTTGTGTTTATAATAATAGAATTTCAGAATGAGTACTAATTACGTAACAACCCATTACAAACGGTTTAACATTGCGAATCTATAAATAGTTCAGCTCACACATCGACGAAGGGAAATAGAAAAATCATTTCTATAAATAAATTGCGATATCAAACTGCTGAAAGGAAAAATAAAATTCTATCATCTGAATTATCATTATTTATTTATTTATTTATTTATTTATTTATTTTTGCGCTTGAGAAATGAATTTTATAGTGATTGGCAAATAAACTGCTATACGAGTTTTTTTTTTTTTTAGATTGTTTTTTTGAGTAGACGTACAGTGCACGTTTTCCCTTTATAGTCGTGTACATATGTAGTACTTTTGCATTATTGAGTATTTTCTTTTATCCTTTTCAAGATATATAAAGAATAAAAAACATGCTTTAATGCCATTTTTTTTGTTAATGCTACTTCTTCACGTTTTTCCCGACATTCAACCTAAAATCCCGAAAATTTCGTAATCTGGCATGATTTAAGTTCAGAACGAAAAATAAAGCCGAAATAAATCAAGTAGAAAATAAAATCGGTTTGTATTAACCGGAGTTTCCAAGTAACCCGATTCGGATTAGCGGGATTCAACTATATATAAAAAAATATCCGTATTATTAATAATATAATAATTTCTTTCCTGAACCGCAGATATCTGAGATAATAAGTTGAAACTGGTGTGAATTAATATGAAGAGGTAAAAACTTCATAAACACACCATAAAAAAACACTTGAATTCGTTAGTCCTTTCAAAAGAGCTGAGTCTTTCTTTGTCAGGCGCAAAGAATACGTGCGTGTACTTTGAAAATATATCTCTTATGAAAGATTGTGTTGCTGATTTCATAATAGACACACGTCTTTTTTGAGTCTGACGAAGAAAGACTGAGTTCTTTCGAAAGGCCTGGCAAATTCAAGTATTTTTTAAGGTATGTTTATGAAGTGTTTATCTCTTCATAACAAATATCTTGTTAAATGATATCCTGTGGTATAAAAAGATAAATTCTGTCTCATAACATCATTGTTAAGGCAGGTTTTAGGAAGCGTATGTGTGTGTGTGTGTGTGTGTGTGTGTGTGAATATAAATATTCCATTTAACATATATGCATCCAAAGCATTTACATGCGTCTATTTCCAAAAAAAAAATGTCAAGTTTATTCAGAAAATTCTGAAAGATGATTTTTTAATTTATGTAATCACGAAACATCTGGTATTAAATAAAGCAAAAATTACTATTCAGAACTGATAATAAGAGTCTGAATTTCTGAATTCTCCCCAAGTAAACTTTATGATTTAGTCATTTAGCGTTTATTAGTTTCTCTGCGAAACTACAAAATTTTAATTCCGATATGCACCAACGACACCGGAATTTTAATTTTTAAAAATCTATTTCCTTATGTATCTGAAAAAGGACTATTTCTTACTTATAATAGGGGGGCTCAGCCTCCTTGCTCGCAACGCTCACCAACCACCCTCGTAAACGCTTCGCGATTCCGAGTTGTAGACTACCCCTACTTGCTGCGCTCGCCAATACCCCATGGAATCGCTTCGCGATACCTTATTTTCCATATACACTCAATTTTGGAATTCATCCCTCTCCTCATTGGTGTAAGCATAGACGGAGCCCTTTCCTGATTGGTCTATTCGACTCATGGAAGGTGTGGTCCACCCGGATACGTTATTTCTGGAAACCTTACACATCAGCATCATTCCAGGAGTCATTCCTGGAGATTTGTTTAAGGCTAGTTTTTTTTTTTTTTTTTTTTTTTTTTTTCTTTTTACTATAGAAGGAAATGTATTTGTTCGCTATTACCGGTGTCATTCATTTATTCAACATCTTAGCAATGAAAATGCTTTGCCCGTTCAAGGGTTAAAAAATAACTTTACATACCATCGTTTGGTAATAGCAACTGCATCCTACAATAATTTGTTGCAAAGCTAACGGAAGCGTTCTTTCCACGACTGTACCACGAATGTTGTGGTTTGAAAATAGTGGTAGTAAATAAACGAGTAAAATTAAAACTCTGAGAACCCTGCAAATTAAAGCGATAATATTAAGAAGTCAATTTAATTTACTTAAGGGTGTTCTTAACTACTCCGCTCAACAAGCGCAAAACGTTTTGACACATTTACAAATTCATTTTTTAACGAAAATATATAAAATTGAAATGCCTGACTATGGAAGCGATTTCGAATCGAATTTATTTTTCCATTTTGTAATAATTAAATTCCTATCCAGTTCTAAGCTATTTCGAGTACGTGATCACCCGTTTTTCTTCTGCTTTTCGACCGGTTTTTCTGGTCTCGTCGGGAAATGTGCTCAAAAGTTTCAACTTTGAACGCTCGTTATGAAAGATGTATTGTGTTTTTTAAAAAACAGAAAATTGAGTGCAATTAGACAGTTTCTTAATAACAACACCTGCTATTTTCATGCATTTCTGAGCAAAAATAAATTAAAGCATATGTCACAAAGTTGTCCTTTTTGATTTAAGAACACCCTTAAGTAAAATGTTTTCCTTCCCGCGCTTTTCCCCGCTTTTATAGTGTACGACGACGAAGAATGTATTACACGAGCTTCTCTCATATTTTTTAGCTACGTATTTAAATTAATCCTATTTTACGGAAACATCTTTTTATGAAATAAACTACTGAAACAAAGTAGCATGCTAATTAAAAATGAAGGTGCTGTTTGTTTATGAGTTTCACGTGTTTCATTATTATTTATTTCGTTATAAAAGTTACGCAAACAGTAATTTAAAAAGTGGCATTATTTTTAGATGTACGTGAGAAAGCGTATCTTGATAAAAATAATAATTAATATTGCAATACATACTTGAAAATGTCGAGAATTTTTAACATGACCAAAATTAGAAATAAGAATTAAACAAGTCCATTTTCTAAAATTTATGGACTAAATTTTGGTTTTTATCTCAACACTATAATGACCAAGCTAATTAAATCTCATTTAAAAATGTATTATTAAAGAATTCTAAATTTCTCCCAGAATGCAAAATAGTTACTTTTAATTTTTAAAATGATAGGTGTTTCATAGATAAAATAAATGAAAATTGGTGTAAAAAATTTACTGGTATTAAAAACTAGTATTAAATTTTTTATTGGTATTAAAAAAATTTGGCGTAAACTAAAAAAAAAAAAAAAAGACTGGCAGATTTTCCAGAATTGCAGCTGTTTGTCTAAATAATAGACCAGACCTTATTACCTATATGGTTATTTGAGCTAAATATGCTCGTTACTTATCGGTCCAGTTAGCTGAAACGGTAAAGCATTAACTCTGTGAGCCAAGGATCTGGGTTCAATTCCCATCCTGGACATTTTTCGTTTAATTGAAAATATTCAACTCGTATGATAATTTTACCAATCAATTTGGTAAAATGTTAAAATACGAAAAAAAAAAGTGTTTGAATAATTTTTCAGCTTATATACTGTTAAGAGCGCACGTACACCAGAAGGTGGCAGTACAGACAATCGCCTAAACGAGTTTAAGGCTGGAATTCCAGAGTTAGTTAAAACTCGATTCGCATATTAAAACGCAATTGGTCTGCCAGTTCATATTTTGGTGGAAAACACGATTTTACCGGTTGACTCGTATGTTAACCATTGTCTTTTTCTGCTTCCAGTTCTCCACGTTTCCATATAACTACAATGGTAAAATACAATGGCAAACCTACAAATCAACAGCTAAAATCGTGTTTTCAGTTGTTGTTCACCAAGATTTTGATTTGGCAGATTAATTGTAATTTAATGTGCGAATCGATTTTTAACTAATTCTGGAATTTTAGCTATGAACTCGGTGAAGTGATAGTCTGTGCTGTCGCTTCCAGGTCTAATCCTGTTCACGGAAAGAAATGATCAAGCTAAAGTTAATCCTATCGTAGCATTATTTAGAGATTTTTTGCTCGCATTTTCATACTTTTCAAAGATGTACTATATATATATTGATTCAGAGTTAATGATAGACAGAAAGACTGATTTGTTATTCCATTGAATCATTCTGATATGAGCAAAATTATTATTGCTAAATTTAGTTTTATTATTTAATTTCTACCAGAATTTTTATATTGACAAATATGTTATATTTTACTAAAGATAACCCTTCTGAAAACGTATAAGTATAAAAATTCCTGTTTTCTTCAAAATTTCTGAGAATAATGAATTAAAAAATTTACGAAGCTTTGCATCTGATTTTCTTTTTCTTTTTTTTAACCCTCCATTACTCGCGTGGGGTGTTCTGATCACCCCACGAGTAAAAACATGCGCACAAGTACAGAGTTTTTCAAGCTCAAGGTCAAATATTTTTAGTAGCTGCACACTCCTAGAGGCCACGCCTACTGACAACAGATGTTCATTCTACCATTTTTTCAGAAGCAGTGAGGACGTGAAAATTTTCCAACGGGGTGCTGAGAACACCCCGCGAGTAATCAAGGAATATTTTTTGACTGAAAACACAATTAAGATAAGCTATATTGCTGATTTATTTTATTTTTATCATAATAATAATTAAATTTATGAATAATTTTTGTTTTATTTTAATTTATTTTGAGTCTTTTACATCGATATTTTGCCATTTTTTCAAGAAAATGTCGAAATCTCCGTGGGAAATGGAGCAACAGCGTTTGTGGCATCTTTTGGCTTCTGTTTCATCAGATTCTGAAGATGATGAGGTAGCAGGTACAGATAATACTTTTTCGGATGATGATGAATACTTTGAGGAATGTTCTGATCACAACTCGGAATCAGAACAAGAACCTGATGAAATATCGGAACACGATTCAGATATCGAACTACAGTCTGACTCTCCGTATTACTTAGGAAAGGATAAAATCACGAAATGGTACAAGAAATAAGGTAAAACTTAGCAAATAAATGCAAATAAGTGTCATTATCCAATATTTTTTGAGTATAAGTAATATAAGTAGCAAATGTAAATATTTTTTATATAAATTTGACTGTAATGTAGTAGTATATGTAAAGTTTTTTATCTATTTTTTATAAAATTATATTTTTCTTGTATTTCCAAATTATTTTTATTTATAATAAGTCAAAGTAAGTTACTTTAATTATGAGTAGATGAAAAATTTATTATAATTCATTATAACTTGAAAATTGCAATAAAAAGTTTGGGGTGTTTACAACACCCCCACGAGTGATCGTGTGACAAAAACAGGCGCGAGTGATGGAGGGTTAACTAAATGTCTGACGTTAGGTTAAAAATATACAAAAGAGGACGGAATCTATGTTTCTGCGTATGCTGGAATGATTGATTCTTAATTAAAACCATTCTCCCTCCCAGCACTACTTGCAGTACCTGACGTCAATAATCAATTTTGTACTTTTTCTATTCTGATTTCAGGTTTTTGTATGAGGAAAGTTTTTTTTTTCATACCTGTTATACTTGCTTCAAAAGTGAAAGTATCCGCATTAACCATATAGCAGATGGTGTCCTGGAAAAAGATATCTAATTTTTATTTTACTGCCACCCAGACTATCCGATTAAAATTTTCTTTTTAAAACGTTTATGAAAATAAGTAAGTTCATATTTCCTAATAAATTCATTGGTAAATTCTGATGTAAATTAATTATTTCAAACAGAAATACTTAGCGCCAGACATATTAAAACAAATCATTTAAAAATATTGGAATATGAGTAAGAAATTGGTAAACAACGCTCTCAATCAGCGATATGTCGCATACTATAAATACTATACGCATACTATACTCTTTAATCAAATTTCAGCATACATTATTCATACAGACTTAAGGAAATGTGATGTAATTTTTGAAAGCTTGTTGCTAGATAATGCTAGATTTTCAGATTGTAAACAAACTAAATTATTCTTCGCTGAAATCTTATTTAATAGAAAAAAACAGCATTATCTGACAAGTCTTTCATTTTAACGAAATTAACGAAAGTTTTCTTCGGTAAACATATGTTTATTTATACTTAATTTAATAAAATTGTTATGCTGAATATCGCTTTCGCATTTTTCATTTATCTAAAACAGTTCATTGTGAGTAGTGTAATGTGTTATTCAGTCTTAAATATTAAAATATAATGCCATTATTTTTACGGAGGAAAGGTCTGTTTTAAAATTACTGATATTTTTCTTTTATTATATCTGGATTTTATTACGAACCTTTCAAATAAATATTATTTGTAATGTAACACAATTACTGAATTCAGTATTTTTTGAATTAAATAATTTTCAATATTTGTTAGTAATTATTGCACAATTAATTTATCCAAAAACATTCACATATAGACCGTATATAAAATGTAACATTCTAAATTACCGTTGAAATAATGTTTACCGCATGTTTTATCTACAATATATATAAAACTATAATCTTTACTTCTATCTCTTTCTATACAAATATATATAAACATTTATATATATACTTATACATATGCATAATGGGAAATGACATTTCATTTCAACTACTTACAGCTTCAGTTCTGTTGGATAGATATTGATGGGACTTGTACTTTTAGTTTGACAATATTTGAAGGATGTTTCTTGTATGTAACATATCGTTTTACATAGCTTATTACGGAAAATATCTAAAATAAGGTAAATCGATTTCGAATAATTAGCCTTTTTAAAAGATCTGTCTGCATAAATTTCGATGCATCTTGCACTGTTAGATAATTCCATACGGGAGGTTAAATATATAAAATATGTTGCTATGTTACTTAGATTCGTACGCTTCAAAGAATATTTCAAGAGATACATCAATGATTTTTATCGGAAAATAAATGTTAGGTTAAACGCACGAAACTTCGCCATATTGGAGAAAAGATCTTCTATAAGTAAATATTGGTAACGAAAGATTTTCTGGTCTTGAGATTTCAGGACCAGTACTATCCCTGCATTTAATTTTATAATCAAGTGAACCCAATTATGAATCATAAACCTTTTGTAAAATTCGGCTGTATTGATTTTGTTAATTAGATAATTCATCAGGGATGGTATTAATATATTGGACATCGTTTTATCGTTACTTAAAAAGTCCTATTCTAAATTATAAATTAAAGGAGTTGGTCTTTAACATCCCAAATTTTGCTGACACATTAGAATATATTATAGCGCAATGACGTTAATAAAGTTTCGATATTGAAGAAGGGCATTCTAGATTAAGTTCTACATTGCTTTTAAACAAAAGGTCAAATTTACCTATATATTTCATTTAAATGAAGTTTCGTTTAAAGAGACCAAGCAGCGTAACGGGCATAGCTTGTTCGTACTCTGCCATGGTAACCGTCAAGGCCTCAGGACAGGAATCGTGAGGTTCGTGACGTCATTACTAATTGTCTGAGTTCACATTAGTACTGGAATTGACTTGGAAAATTTTGTATAACAATTTTGTTTTATTTCATTCGTGTAATACTAATCATCTCATAAAGAAATATGATTAAACTTATTGGAGATAATTTGGAGTTCTCTAGGAAAAAAATACCAGCAGCGGCAACACTGTGGCATCCCGCATCTGGCAAAATTTTTATTTAAGAGAATTCGAATTTTCATCAGTAAATTTAAATAGTTATTGTTTTGAAGAATGATAGGTATTCTATAAATAAAATAAAAGGATACTGCTATTTGTGTTTTCCCTGTGGGGTTTCCAAACACCACAGAGAACTCGGTCCATTTGTGATGACGTCACGCTTATTGTCCTCTTGCCTTGAGGATATCGATGGCAGCGGCAAATATCATAAAACTATGATTATATTTTTCCATATAATACAAAACCTGTTTGTTTAACCCGGGAGGACACGCGCCTTACATGATAAAACCCAGAATGCGTATGGTTTTTACGTTTGTCACTACTATTTGTTTTAGGTAATTTTCAATTTATTTTATTCATATAATTGATCTATTCAAACTAATTCATATTCATATCAATTTATTCATATCAATTTATTCATATCAATATCAGAATTTATAACAATGATCTCCGACTAAATAAGATGACGATTATTATTTATATTTATTGGTGGCAAATAAAAAAATATCGGTACCTTGGCTTCGAGTGCGTTCTTCCGTATTAAGGTTTTATTATCTATCATACTTTTACGGCTTCAGGGGTCGCAGCGCCCCTAAAATTTTCATACTTTCTGACCAGCATTTTAAATAAGAAAGCTTCATGACAGATTTCTTTAACATCTGCAATAGAATTATATAATGAATATTATTCTTTCAACTCAATGGCGGATCTAAGAGGGGGGGGGGTGATGGGGCGACCGCCCCCCCCCCTTCTTGAGTCCAGTAAAGTGTCTGAAAAAGATGCCCGCACGGTTAAAGGATTGGACTTAAACTCGAGACCGGGTCTGACCGCGCCATTTTTAAGTCACGGAACTGGATCAGGTCTTTACACTTTCAGAACAGGGGCGGATCGAGTCTTACTTTTTCCTATAGAACGGGATCGAGCTACACTTCTTTTTATGGCGGGCCTGGCGTGGATTTCGTTCTTCCTTGAGGTAAACGCTCGGTCTAAGATCGAACCAGACCATAAGGGAGGGGAAGCAATGGCGGATCTAGGGGGGGGGGGGCGAAAGGGCGATCGCCCCCCTTAGATCCGCAATTAGCGGATTCAAGGAAAATGCGCCTTGGCATTTTTCAAGGCAAAAGGGCGATCTCCCCCTTCCCCCTTGGGCTAATAAAAGTTTCCTAAAAAGACATGCATCCTCGCATTAAATGAATTGAAGCGTAACTCGAGTCCGGGGCGGGCCGCGCCTTTTTAATTTCGCGAGGCTCGGGCTGGGTCAGGTCTTCTCGCTTTCAGAACCGGGCAGTATCGTGATCATTATTTTTCTGCAGATTTGGGTCGGGCCCAATGGCGGGTCTGAGGGGGCGATCGTCTTAACTTCTTGGGCAATAAACGTTTCCCAAAAATACATGCATCCTTGCAAGAAATGAGTTAGATCCTAACTAGAATTCAGCACCCCCCCCCGGGCCGCGCTTTTTTAAGTTCGCGAGGCTCGGACTGTGTCTGGTCTTACTGCATTCAGAACTCGGCCGTCATTTATTTGATACTATCATGATCGTTATTTTTCTGCTGATTTGGATTGGGTCTGACTTATTTTTCTTCCAGATCGAGTCTGGCCTGGAGTCATTCATCTTAGATGTCTGCATTAAAGATGACACAGGTTCAGATCTAGCCCGTGTCCTATACGAGATCGTGCTCTGTTTTTATGCTGGTCTACTGATTCGGACTCATTTTTTCTGAAATCTGAAAATGTTATTTATCGATGAATAGAAAAATGTAAAAAACTTTTTTTCCTCTTAAAAATTAGTACTTATTCCTTTTCAAATCAATGTTTTGCTGTTTTGATAAAAATAAAAAAGAGGCATATTTTTTTTTTTTTTTTTTTTTTTTTTTTTTTTTTTTTTTTTTTAGTATTTGAATGCTATTAAAAAAAAAAAAAAAAAGAAAAAGAAAAAACAGTCATATCTACATTTGTAGATTTATGTTCAAGCATTGCCGACGACCGCCGATCTGGCGCCTACGAAAAAAGGTGGGAATAATGAATTTGTGTTTAGTTCGACTTTTGTTTGTGGCAGAGATTATTTTGCAATTGAATCTTTTAATATTATTATTATTTAGATATGTAACGCGAAAAGAATATTTTCTTTTGATTTTATTTTGCGGTTACCGAATAATTTAAATTTCTAGTGTATGCAACGTATACAAGTCGTAATCGCTCTTCATATGGAAATAACTGTAGTAATTATCATTTCTTTTTTTTATCTCTGCTGATGCCGTAGCTGTAAGTAAATGTATTTACCATATCCTTGCGATCGAGTAGTGTTTCCTCTGTTCCTAAATAAGTGTTGAACTTTAAAATTTTTAATTTGGGGTTATTTTTTGGGTCATGCTATAACGAAGGCTTGTTATGAAGAATGAAATGGTTATAGTTAAAAATGTGCATTTTTTACAGAAAATTTAAAAATGTTGTTCAATTTGACAGATAATAGACAGTATTTTCTACAGGTTCCATGCATTTATTCATGAAACACACTTCGTCCATTGTCCATAATATTTTTTTACTAAAACAGAGACAACATGTGAGAATCCTTTTATTCGTAAAGTAGGCATGAGAATTTTCCGCGTTTTTTCCCACCGATATAATCTTAGAGAAAATGTTATTTTACTCAATCGAAAAATGCTGCGATTTAACAGAACAATATTTTTCTCTAACATTATACTGGTATGAAAAAACGCGGAACACTCTCATCCCTAGTAAAGTATATTTTTATTTTACATCAAACTGTTCTTTTGATAATATTTAATTTAATTTTTCGTTTATCAGCCTTTTTTTTATATAAAAAATAGCTTTAAAATTATAATTACTTTTAGAACATTTTTTATAAGTATTATGCATTTTTTTCTACTGTATAATTTCATTATCGGGTTTTGCTCTTAATGCCGCAAAATGTTTCTGCCTCAGGCGGGACCGGGCTGTGGAATAATAGCCCAAATTTATCTCTAGTCCGCACTGACCAAAATTTCCCTGGTCGGGGTTCGGCTCGGAGTGAAAGTTAAATTTCGGTCCGTGTCCGACCCAGCCTAGACGTATGCATGTGCCCGGCCTGTCCGAGTCGGCGAAATAGTTCCGAATTTTCTAACAGGCCAGCAAAATTAGAATAATTTTTCAAACAGGCCGGGCCAATAAAAAAAAAAATAAACGGGACGAGCCGGCCAAAAAATTAAAGGGCCATATGGCCGAGCCCATTAAAAAAAAAAAAAAAAAAAAAAAAAAAATGCCTTTAATAAAAAAATGGCCCTTTGTAAAGATTTAAGCAGGAACGTTAAAATATGAGCTATTTTCAATTATATGGGTTTAATGAGAATAAGTATAAATGTGCGTCATCAGTCGAAACTAGTTTGGCAACATCAATACAGAAATCTAACTTTTACAGAGTAGAGATCAGCATCGGAGAATTATATTGTGTGTAACCCGGGTTTAATATATATATGTATATTTAGAAGGCTCGTATCGGCCCGAGATCAGACTTGCATTATGTTTTTCTACATATAGACGAGCCGGGCTGGAACTAAACTTAATTGTTCTCAAGATGTGTAGGACAGACAATATGCAGAGCCGTGCGAAAGGAGGGGGGGGGGCGAAGGGTGCGGTCGGCCCGGGCGTGGAAATTTAGGGGGCGCCAAATTTATGCTACCAGCTTAATTATTGGCCTGGTACAAGAAAAAGTTGTGTCGGGGGGGGCACATTTTGCTTTGCCCCGAGCGCAGTTTTCTCTTCGCACGTCAAATGATTGCGGATTTTTCTACCTTCTCATGCTGTCGCTTCCAGAAATTCTATTCAAAACGATAATTTTCACAGTATTTTCTTAAACTGCTTATCAAAAAATGGATTACGCCATAGTTTCTGAATAAAACACCTGCTAATCCTGCTAATGTGATCCACAACATAAACATTAGTTAACCCGACCAGCAGCAAAAGAAAAGAAGTCAACCGGACCCAAACCCGACCCACAGCAAAAACTAGAAGTCAACCGGACCCGGAACCGACCCACAGAAAAAACTAGAATTCAACCGGATCCAGACCCGACCCGCAGCAAAAAATAAAAGCAACATGACCCGCAGTGAAAAAATTAGCCCCGACCCGCGCATTAAAGTCGAGTCTCCAAATTTCTAAAATCGCCCTCCCCCCCCCCTTGAGGACTCTCCAGGTCCGCCCTTGTTTCAACTTTGTGGTAGGAAAGTGTAAAAATTTAAGGAACGCTGCGACCCCTGCGGCTTATATAATCTGCAAATCAATCAAACGTATTTTGGATTAGAAATTTTATTTTATGAATTATTTCTTATTACACCAAAGTGCAATTTTGAAATCGTTTTTTAAGTACAATGTTTGATTCAAAACTTATTAATTCTCGCATTATTCGCCAAAAACTGTGGATTAATCTAAAAACATAATGCATTATTAAACTTTCCTTAATAATATAGAGTTTTATTAAAAATTCATGGTATAAACTTTAAAGGTTGATACAGGAGACCGTAACAATCATTATTGTTTAGGAATCCATTGGCGCAAGAGATGCATTGAGGTACAAACGCCACGGGATCAATTTGGCCTTTTTTTATTAACAAATTTCACATTCATACCAAAAAGTACCTGCATTATTCTTTTCTTTTTTTAAGACAGACATTTCAAAATTGCCTAAAGAAAAAAATCTTCAAAATGAAATCGAAATTTTTGAATTAAAAAAGCCCATTTCTATTTTTTTTTCATGTATTTCTTATGTTTGACAGATTTTACAGTTTTGTGGGGGTTTTTAATCTTAATTCTAATCAATTAAATCAATAATTTCGATCGAAAATCGAAATTATTTCAATCAATAATTTCGATTTCATACCATGAATTTTTAAACATGAATTTTATCTCTATGTACTCAGGAAATGTTTGTCTCAGATAAACTAAAGAATAAATTAGGACTTTCCTGGTATGAATGAGAAAGTTTGAAATAAAAAAAAGATCTGATTGACTTCCTGGTGTTTTGTACCTCATCCCCTCACTTGTGCTCTTACATTTCAATAAATAATTATTACAGTGTTTTGTAGCATTACTTAAAGTTTGCTCCATAAATTTAGAATCATGGTGCATTAGTCAAACATACTGCTAACTTAACTCTGAATATCACCTTTCATATAATATCGCTTTAACAAAACGATTTATGTTTGAATAAGCAAATAAATCTCTGTTTATATAGACATTATAAAATAAAAATAATATTGTTACGAATTTTGTAAATAGTTCATATATGTACTCTAAAATAATGTAAATTATCTTATTAAGTTCTATTCCCTTTGTAATATTAATTTTTGTTACATTGTCTCTATTTGTTAACTTGTTACCAGGCAAACCTGTCTATTGATTTTCAATGAATGTCAATGGTAATTTGGAGAAATATTACATCTATCGCCAAGTTGGCGTCATTTTGGACGACTAACTTTGGTCGTCAAATTTGACGATATATCGCCAAATTGGTGAAAAACTTGGCGATTTTTGGCGATTTCACCCCTTTCTCTATTGTAACCCCCTTATAAGTATACAGACACATTAAATGCTGATCCGGTGTTTTCAGGATTTTTCTAGAAACATGTAGAAATTTCTAGTGCATGCCCTGTGCCTATATATAGGACAGCACTGCAGAGCGAGATGTTGTTATTATTTGTCAGTCAGTCATTGAGTGAGCTGAGTCAGTCATTGAGTAGACGATTCTTTAAGCAGGTTTGCTTGACTATTGTGATTTATCTAAGCTGTTTTGCATTTGACATTGTGTTGAGACGTTGTGTAAAGAGTCTCAAAGCTCCCAAATTGCCCGCGAACTGAACACCAATATTTTTTAGCAGAAAACTACATAGTAGGATTGTACAGCATTTGTGCTAAAACTAACCTCCGAAGGCGATTACAGAGCAATTTTCTAGAAAAATATAAAATGAAAATCTTTCTTAGAAAATATTGATATTCAGTTGGCGGACCATTTAGGAGACCTGGAGTCTCTGTGACATATAGCTGTACTTGCACGTTACATTTGCTCAATTATTTCGGAAAATCTGGCAATATTTGTGAGTTAAAAGAATCTGTAGCTATGAAGATTTGTTAATAAATTACTTTCAATTTTTTAAGAGACTGTAGGTTTTGGGACTTGACACACCATAAGATCAGAACCTTCATACACGCTACAATATTTTATGAACTATTTCTTATTACTAAGAAATGCAATTTTGAGGTCGTTTTTTAAATACAATTTTTAGTTTAAAACTTATTAATTCATTCACAGATTGTTCGAAAGCAACTGTGGAATGAAATGGAAAAACATAACACATTACAAAACTTTACTGAATAGCATATTAATCAATCATACTGCTAACTTACTTCTAAATATCACCTTCTATATAATATCATTAAAAAAACGATGTTCTGTTTCAGCGAGCAAATTAATCCCTGTTTATACTGACACTTTAAATTAAAAATATTACATTAATAAAATAATGCGATAAAATATTACAAGACTCATAAGCCTAATGGGTTTTTTAATGCTTTTTAAAAGAAATGTTTGCATTATTTATCGAATAATGTACTTTAAATAAGGCGACAATTAATTTTATAAAAAAAAATAATATTCAAATCGCTTGAGGCGTTGGAACACTGCATTATTTTCGTCATAAGCTTGTGCCTGATGTAAGT
Organism: Maratus speculifer; assembly: GCA_964019185.1. Taxonomy (NCBI): domain Eukaryota; kingdom Metazoa; phylum Arthropoda; class Arachnida; order Araneae; family Salticidae; genus Maratus; species Maratus speculifer. The sequence goes on from OZ025290.1 coordinate 257,647,580, forward strand.
TACACCTTATACTTTAACTCGTTAACTATATTTCATTATTACAAAAAAGTAAAAGAAAAATTTGCGATGTTATGTTTCACGGAAAAAGAAAAAAAATGAACAATACAGATAAATATTTAGGTATGTAGGAGTCTTATTCCCATTCCTTTCGCAACGAGCAGGACGTGTAAGAACAGAATAGATCAAACATAAACAATAGACAATTCTTGATTCTGAACATGACATTTTAACCCTTTCAAGCAGTAGCGGTTCGTCAGGGGGTGCTGCATCAGTTTATTCACATCACTAAAACTGTATGGTAATTTCAGTTTTTTAATCAACAAAACTAGTCTATTAAATAACATAAAAGATTCTGTTAAATTTTAGTGGTAAGAAGAATCTGAAGCAGCACTCCCTGACGAGCCGCTACTGCTTTCATGGGCAGTGGCTAAACGGTCTAGCCACTTACCTTCAATTCCTAAACTGACAAGTGGCACGAAGGAAATTTAAATAAAATTTTGCTTAAGACGCAACACAAGTCACAGGAAGAGACCCGGATGATAATTTAAAATCTATTGGTGCGTTCTTTTCAAATATCTTGCTCAAATTTTAACATTTTTACCTGATTTTTTTGCATAGGATAGCTGAGAACGATCTAAATCTGGGTCTATGTTTTACTTTTTCGATTTTGCTTGCATATTTTTCACATTATAATAGTTAAAATTTCAGAACCGGTTTTGAAACGTGAAGTTTTTTTTTAAATCTGAAACCAAAATTAAAAAGTAAAAACTAGGCCGGTTGTGGATCGTCCCCAGCTATCCCCGAGCTCCCATTGACTTTACATTATCATCCGGGTCTTTTTTGTGACTTAAGTAATGTAACTGCAAAGTAGCGGATTTTTATTTTTTGAGAAAATTACTGGAATATTCTGGTGTGAGTCAATTATTTCATCCTTTTACGAACGGAATTTTTCTGCCCCTGAAAGGGTCAAAACAAATTGATTTTCTTATTTAATCACACTATTTCATCAAACGAACAAGACGAAAAAAAATTGCTTCAAGCGTAGATTATGTACATTTTTCAATTCCTTCAGAATACAGCTAAAAGTAAGAAAATTTCAGAGTTGATTACGATGATAGTTGATGTCGAAGTAAATAATTTGGAAACGTATGATACTAAGTAAGTTTAACTATTATCATAAACTGTCAGATTTTTTTAATCTTCTGCTCTGCCTTGTATATGTTTTATATATTTGTATATATGTAATGTGATGTGTCAAAATTTAGTTCAGTTATGAGTCTCGTCATACAGTTGAAAAACTCCCTTATAATAATATACAGTCGACTCTCGTTAATTCGAAATCGGATAATTCGAATCTTCGCTTAATTCGAACTAAACAAGAAGTCCCGAAATTTTTAATGGCAGAATAACGTTAAAAATTTTCATTAATCCGAACTAATTTTCTCTCGACTTCGTTTAATTCGAACAAACGAGAATTGTGATTTTTCATTTTATTTTCTTTCTCACGGATTTCAGATCATTTGAATAACTTTTTTTCTTTGTTTTTTTGTGAAAATTGTTCCGAACGAGTATACATATAATCCAATGCATTTGATATCCACGTTATTAGTGCCCCATCTGTCCATGACTGACGCTTTAAAATTTTCTTCCATTGTGCTTCTTTCTAACCTTTTAATTAGTTTATGTATTTATATATTCTAATTTAATATTAAATCATATTCTAATGATAACAAACTAAATAAATTTAAAAAACACTATAACATTAATTTCTTTGTAATAGTACCATATTAACCATGTTTTCCTCTCATATTTTCCATAATTCGAACTTCGGATAATTCAAACATATCTTGTGGTCCCGACGAGTTTGAATTAACGAGAGCCGACTGTAAGTCAATAAACGGAACTTGTTCTCGATATCTACTGTTCAGCCCACTGTATGATCAACGCAATTTATACACAAGTAATTTACAAAATATTAATCGCACCTAAAATCATGTACCACAATTGAGAACTCATCCCAGCAACCATTCTTCATAAACAGTATTTTAAAATAATTCTTTTGTGTACCCCTGTAAATAGAGGATGAATATTATAATCACTTTATTCTATAATAAACATTTTATAACGCGTCTCAGTGACGTATAAAAATTTTATGATGTTTTAAATAGTATAACATCATTAAAATACTTTATATAACCCTTTTTTCCTATAAGTCTTAATGTAACAGATTTCTTTTGAATGTGCCTGTAAATGAACTACAAATACAGGACACATCATTTTAACTACAGACCACGCCATAGTAAACTTCAGTAATATTTTTAAATTGCACGGAAATTCGTGTGTATTAGGGATAATATGAGCACGTACAGGTGACACAAAAAGGAACGGAGCTCATAAAAACTTTTAAACTATTTCCTAAAATGTTAAAAATGCAAAAAAAAAAATCTTATTGAAAATGATGCCAAAAAATCTTAATAAAAAGAATATTGCCCAGTTAAACTGATGGCATTGAGCTCACAGGCTACGAATACTAATTGTACATTATAGCCTTGTATTTTCGTAAATTCCGTTCGAAAAAAACATTAAGAAGGGGAAACAGCTCTCCCCTTTCTCCTTTTTTATACTCAATCATTGAACCTCCTAAATTATCAAGGACATGCTTTATCATATAAAAATCTATATCCAAAATTCAAAGCAAATCGGATAATTCTTAATAAAAACCCATTTAGCATTTATATAATTTAAGAGGAGTTATTCCCCTCTTTTATACTTAACCATTAAACTTCCAAAACTATTCAGAGATTTGAACGAAATCTGACAATTCTGCTTGAAAAATCCATTTATACAAGTTAAGGGGAGGGGTATTAGAGCCCCCGTTCCCCCTGTTTATACTTATTCGATGAACACCTAATAACAGTCACGGAATCGCCTCATCAGAATGATCCTATATCTAAATTTTGAACGAAAACTGTTAATTCTGCATGAAAATCCCGTTTCTATCAATTAAGGGGAGGGGCATGAGCCACCCGTTCCCCCTCTTATACATATCGAATGAACTCCAAAAACTAATCAGAGAAGCGCCTTATCAGGATATACCTATATACAAAATTTCAAGTGGATCCGATATTTTTATCATGAGTTATCGCGTTACGCACGAACATAGGAAATACATACAGAACGGACGGGCACATAAGCTCTCAGGCTATGATAGCCTGTGAGCTAAAAAGTGTACTCGACATCTGCCACACAGCGTTGAATAAACATTTGATTCTCAACTTTAGATAAATTTTTTTATATAAACATTAATTTAATATACAAACATGATGCTACTGAATTTTAAAAATAAAATCTTCAGCTATAATATAATATTATTATATTTATGTTAAATATTATGGCATATGCAACTACTTAAATAATGTGATATACCATTTTCAACTTTTATTGCATTTCTTTCTCCTAAAGTACTTTTAATTTTGCTAAAACAGCATTTTAAAAGCAGAGAAAAAAAGTTAAATGAATTTTATCAAAATCTTATTATATTAGCATGAGACCCATTTGAGAATATTTCTATGAAGTTATGAATAAAACATGTTACATAACACATTTATTAGCACGATAAAAGGCTATCAACGTCAATATAAAGGAATATATATCTCCCACAGGTACTATATTTATGAGTTTCATACAAGTATTTACTAAAATAAAAAGAAATTTTACAACCGAACACAAACTTGATAATAAGATGGAGGATATGAAGATAAAAGATGGAAGAACTTTAAAATTATGTTTAGCTTAACAAAGTATTGTTTTAGCTAACAATATATGTTCAACTTACAATTTGTTTCAATTATATTTGCTTTGTTTAACTAACAATTTGTTTTAGCATGATTTGTTTTGTTTAACCCCTTCTAGAACGTGGTTCATTTTTGGACCACTTAAATTAAACTCCTAAATGCACAGCTGCCAACATTTTCCGCTTTTTGTCCCGGAAAAATTTTATAGAAAATTTTATCATTTCAAATCGTCAAGGAACAAGGAACTAGGCAATCTGTAGAATTGACCCCCCTTCTAGTTGCCAGGCAACTTAATATCTAGTGTAAGATTGTAAACCGTATTGAATGGGCATTAGAGAGCCATAAAGAAATGAATAGACGTGGCTTTAAGCCACAGTTAATAAAATTAGTCCATAGCTGCCCACTTTCAACTAATCTTCCGTAATACCTAGATTAGTTTGATCCAAGTTAACGTCATTTCAAACCAGAAAATATATTTAATGAATATTTTACATATATAATTTCAGGATTGTTAGCGGAACATACTTAATTTCATTTCTTTGAAAAAATTCTGGTTCGAAACTCATTAAACCAGGGTCAAATTAACGCACGTATTACGGATAATCCATGCCAGGTTGGCACCTATGTAGTGCTGAACAGTAGAGCGAGCCCAAGGGATTGCATAGACGCTAGCAACTTTACACCCAGTCTTGAAAAAATGTGATATCTTAATGTTTTTGTAACGAGTCATTAAAAGAAAAAACTGTAGTAAATACTACTTAAGGGGGAGAAAAAAATAATGATATTAAGTAAAATAGTTAACAAAGAGAAAAATATAAGTAAAATTAAGAATTAAACTTAAGATAAAAATTTTATAACACATTTAAGAATAAGATCTAACGAATAATATAAGCAAAGCTGCCGATTAAATAAGTCGAAAATTTCTATTAAATTTTTCTGCCCCCCCCCCCCAAAAAAAAAAAAAATTGGAAAAGTTTGCAGTTACGTAAATGCACCATTGGCACCAGAAATTTGGAATAAAATTTTTCCTTTTATTCAGTTCGTGAATATTTCTATCCATATATCTGTGAGACATGTTGCTTAATACAATTATTAGTAAGATAAAATATTGTCAAAGTCAATATAGAGGAATATATGTTTTCACAGGAACGATATTTATGAGTTTCTTATACGTATTTACCAAAATGTAAGGAATCTTTGCAACAGAACATAAATTTGACATTAATATGAAGAAAAAAGATGGAAAATATTTTAAAACTATTTGCAGCTTTACAGATTTTTGTTGTACATAACAACATATTCTTAACTAACAATTTGTTTCAGTTTTATTTGTTTTGTTCAACTGACAATTTGTTTTAGCTTGATTCGTTTTATTGAGGAAATGTGGTTAAATTTCATAGGAAAAATGGTATCTGATTTTTTATAAAAATGAAAAACATTTAAATTATTAAGAAATATTTCAATAAAATAAGACATTGACTGGCTATATTCATTTCAGGGCTATAATTCTTCTTTATGTAAAATTATAAACATTTTAATTCATTCGTTTTCACGTTAACTTGTCCGAAATATCCCTATATACTTTCACATTTAAAATATTGTTTGGATTATAGTTATAAACCTTAAATAATCATACAAATATGATTTTACTATTTTTTTTAATATAGTTTTGCATTATTACATAATAAACATATTTACGTTATGATATTTGTGTTAAAAATGATAAAATAATGTTGAGTAATTTTAGAGGTTTGCACGGGCCCGGGCTTGGCCCGTGGCCCGTACTCGGCCCTGCCCGCGGGCAGGCGGAATCGTTTCGGATCTTCTAACGGGCCGGGCCGACAAATAACATATGCTGGTCGGGCCGGGCAGGCAAAAAAAAAATGAACGGGCCAGACGGACCGGCCAAAATATTGAACGGGCCAGACGGACCGGCAAAAAAAATTGAACGGGCCAAACGGGCCGGGCCGGGCCGATAAAAAAAATTTCGGGCCTGCCGGCCCGTTCTGAAGATTTGAGCAGAAACGATGAAATGTGAGCAATTTTCAACGAAAATAGTTTTAAGGAGAATAAGTATAAATGTGCGTCTCGAGCCATACTAGTTTGACAGCATCAATATAAAACTGTACAGTGTAGAGATGGGCATCGGAGAGTTACATTGTGTGTAACCCGTTTTAATATTCTGACTCATGCCGGGCCGAGATCAAGCTTGCATTATTTTTTTACATATAGACTGGCCGGACTGGAACTAGACTTAATTGTTCTCAAGAACTGTAGGGCAGAAAACATGTTTTTTAAAATTATTAACAGCGATAAAGAACTTATGTTAGCTTAATCTTTGGATATATACTTCTTAACGGTTATTAAATTAATTTTTCAATAATGCGAAAGTTGTAAAAGTATAAAAGTGATAAGCGTAACTATTGAAGGGATTTGGAATCGAATAGCGTTTTTCATTTTTGGTAAATAAAATACTTGTATAACCTTGTTGAGATATAATAGTTTCTCAAATGATTGCAGGCTTTTCACCTTTCCCATGCTATCGCTTCCGTAAATTCAATTCAAAATGCTAATTATGACTGTATTTTATTTGCTTGCAATATTCTTAAATTGCTTGTATCAAAGAATGGATAATGCCATTCTATAATATAGTTTCTGAATAAAGATACCTGCTAATCTTATGCGCTTCTGAGAAAATAATGAATTTAGAAATGCATCAGAATGAATTTGGATTTAAAATCTTTAATAAAATGATATAGAAATATTTTTATAAATCTTCTTTTACTAAACAACATCAAAAGTAACGATTTTTTCGGCTTTCTTTCTTTTTTTTTTATTCTAAGCCATATTATTTTTTTAATAAATCTTTATTCGAATGTTGAAAGCCCAAGAATCTAAGCAATCATTAATGTTGTTAATGTGTATTTCCTGTAAAATATACTGTAAAATCATTCCATAGATATAAATGCAGTATTCTTTAAAGGAATCTTAGCTATATGATAAAAATCTGAATTTTTTAGAAATCGTAAAAATTGTAACGGGCCAAAACGGGCCGGGCATACTTTCACTGATTTCTGTACGGGCCGGGCCTAAAATATAAAAATTTAAACGGACCGGGCAGGGCCCGGGCCTGGAAATTCCGGCCCGTGCAAACCTGTAACATTTATTTAAATTCCCTAAATTTAAATTCCCTAATTTAAATTCCCTAAGCCCTTAAATTCCCTAACGAACTTTTATTTTTGATAAAACAGTACTGTTACGAATTTTGTAAATAGTTAGTGTTTGTACTGTAAAATAATGTAAATAATCTTATTAAGCTCCATTCCTTTACTAATATTAGTTTTTGTTACATTGTCTCTGTTATCAAGCAAACTTGTCTATTATTTTCAGTGAATGTCTATGGCAGATTTGCGAAATATTAGAGATATCGCCAAGTTGGCGTCACTTTTGGCGAGTAATTTTGGTCGCCAAATTTGGCGATATTTCGCCAAGTTGGCGACAAACTTGGCGATTGTTGGCGATGGTAACCCTTCCCTATTTATGGTAACCCCCCCTTTTAGATATGCTGATACATTGAATGTTGTTCCGTGGTTTTCCAGTTTTTTCGAGATGGTTCTAGAAATTTCCAGCACCAGCTGCGAGCCTACATAAGGAGAGCGATTCGAGCTGTTGTGGTTATTATTTACCAGTCAGTCATTGAGTGAACAAGGCGTTTGTTAGCAAGTTTGCTTGAGTTTCATTTATGTTGTTTTGAATGTTATTAAGTGTTGAGACGGTGTACAAAGAGTCTCTGGGATCTAAAGCTATACTTGTACGATAGATTTGAGCAGTTATTTTTGAATATCTGGTAATATTCGTGAGTTTCGAAGACTCTGTTGTTCTGAAGATCTATAAATAAATTATTTTCTACTTTTCTAAGAGACAAGAGTTTGAAGTTTTCTACCCATAAGATCGAAAGAACCCCATATACGCTGCAACATTTGGTGTCAGGAGTCGGGATCTTATGGCGAAAACAAGAGGCATGGACGTGCAACTGAAAGAACTATTAGATGCTATCAATGGCATAAAGACAGAATTGACATAAGGCCAAGAAGAGTTGGCGGAAAAGATGAATAAAGGCAAAGAAGAGCTGGCGGAAAAGGTGAATAAAGGCCAAGAAGAGTTGGCGGATAAAATGAATAAAAACGAAGAAAGAATGGAAGAGTTGACAAATAAAATTGACAAAGGCCAAGAAGAGTTATCGAATAAAATCGACAAAGTCCAAGAAGATGTGACTGAAGAAAAGAAAGGAAGCCAAGAGAGAATGGAAGAATTAAAGGAGGAAGTTAATAAAAGCCAAGAAGAAATGAAGAAAACTTTGGAAGAAAAGTTCTCATCGGTAGAGAGAAGAATAGATTCGGTAGAAGAGAAAATTCAGAATGAAGTTAGTAATGTTGAAGAGAAAATGGAAAGAAAAATAGAGGAAGTAGAAGAGAAAATTCAAAATGAAGTTAGTAATATTGAAGAGAAAATAGTTGAAGTAGATAAAAAGCTAAATAAAAAAGTACAAGATCTTGAGAAGAAGCTTTCAGCGTCCAGTGGTAATTATGAAGAATTTAGAAATCCGCCTGCTTCTCCCGTGCACATCAAGCTGTCGAGATACGACGGAAAAAGTTCCTGGCAAGTTTAAAAGAGTAGCGGATAGCGACAGCTTAATGCAACAATGTTAAAACTTAGATTGCATAACGAAACGGGGAAAAAATCAAAAAATCCCTACCCGGTTTTGGTAAGTTGTTTTCTTGGTATTGATGTTCGTTTCGGTTACTTTTCCCTGCATTTTACATTGTATTGTGCATTTATATTTTTTTTCTCATAATTTTATTACTCTTAATATTATAACGTGAAATGTTAATACGATAGCGCATTCCTATATCAAAAATACTTTTTTCTTATTTAAAAATTAGCATAATATTTATGCCTTATAAATATTAGAAAAACTAGTACACCGAACCCGGTGTTCCCGGGTCACAGAGTAAAGGCGAAAAACTTTTTTTTAAATTTAAAATTGAAAGGTCTAATAAATTTATCCTATGTAATATGCTTTTTAAACTGCCAACTAATTCCAAGTAGCAATTTTATATGAAACATATTAATTATGTAATCATATAAAGCTTTGAAAATTATCGGTACTTCTGTATTAGGCGCAAGATAAAAGTTATTAGCCAAAGATTTTGCCAAAGAATAAAATTGCATTCGTTCAGTTTTTAAAACCAACTAAGAAAATATGACACACAACTATTCTTTAAAATAAATTTTTGTAAAGGTTAATTGGTGTATCTTTTGTAAAGTAAGTTTGCAGCGAACTAAAAGTCATTATTAAATTAATAGATAAAAACGAAATAAAACCAACAACATTCACCGTGTTTTATAGCCGACGATATTTTAACATAACAGGTTTTTAATTACTATTTTTTTTTCAGTTGCTATGAAAAAATGGCAACTAAAATATACAGTGATCTGTTATTTTCCATGGGGAAAAGAGATAGATGGAGGTGCAGTATGCGACTAAAACGGTTTGAAATGGGCCTTATTCTTTCAATTTAAATCTCGTATTCGACCCAAACAAAACAATCACGTGGAACAGACACCGAATTCTTTAACATAATTTTTTCTCTAAATGAAACAGATCTGATTATATTTTAGCATTCTAAAATAGCATTTCATTGTATTATGAATTTAAACAGTATCGCTAAAAGTTCTCCTTTTATGCGAAAGCACGCGGTTATGTTTGATGCAATGCAGCGAATTTTAAGGTTAAATTTTTGGCGTCACTTTCAACTACCAAACTACATCTCTATTCTCTCTCTTTTAAAGACAATTTTTCTTTTATTTCCCACATAAATGCGATACTCAAGTTGCCACCATTAGAGAAATTGAACTAAAAACTACAAAAAAATTAATATTTCAAAAACAAATTGAGATACAATTTTCTAACAAACTGCATTTAAAAGTGCATTTTTTTCTCTATACAATGGTATAAAGTTTGAAAACGTACAATGTCTAGAAGTTTAAATATTTGCAATAGTGAAAATTGCAAAATCGAAATTTCATCGGAAAGTGTTGCCATTCAAAACATGACGTATGCGTTACGCACAGATACGTTTGGCCTTTATTATATAGATATTTCAAAATTTTATCGAGCATTTTTGAACAAACTCATGCATATTTTAATAGTTTGATTCCTGCGTTAGTAACCTCGGCATTAACCAGTTTTGTCAATGCCAGTTTTGTCAAATTTTTTCAATGCGACTTTCGTGCATCCAGAGGTGTTTCTTAGGTTTTAGAGTCGTAGACAGCAGCTTTAACGAGTTTCGTTGTGGCACAACTAGTTGCGTGCATCCAGTATTTTTGTTGTTGCTGTTTAAATGGTCACGCAGAGCTCATAAGAGCGTTGACCGCGGTGCTGATGAGTTTCATGTACTTTAGAGACTGCTGCACAGCGAGTTTCATGCATCCAGTGATTTTTTTTTTGGTTTAAATGGGCGCGCAGCGCTCATACGTACTTTAGTGACTGCGGCATTGACGAGTTTCGTGCACTTTAGAGATTGCTGCACAGCGAGTTTCGTGCACTTTAGAGATGGCTACACAGCGAGTTTCGTGCATCCAGTGATTTTTTTTTATTTAAATGGGCGCGCAGCGCTCATACGTGCGTTAGTGACTTCGGCATTGACGAGTTTCGTGCACTTTAGAGATTGCTGCACAGCGAGTTTCGTACATTCAGTGATGTTTTTTGTTTAAATGGACGCGCAGCGCTCATACGTACGTTAGTGACTGCGGCATTGACGAGTTTCGTGCACTTTAGAGATTGCTGCATAGCGAGTTTCGTGCACTTTAGAGATCGCTACACAGCGAGTTTCGCGCACTTTAGAGATTGCTACACAGCGAGTTTCGTGCATCCAGTGATTTTTTTTCTGTTGTTTAAATGGGCGCGCAGCGCTCATACGTACGTTAGTGACCGCGACATTAACGAGTTTCGTGTACTTTAGAGATTGCTACACAGCGAGTTTCGTACATCCAGTGGTGTTTTTTTGTTGTTGTTTAAATGGGCACGCAGCGCTTATACGTACGTTATTGACCGCGGCATTTACGAGTTTCGTCCATTTTAGAGCCTGCTGCACAGTCAGTTTCTTGTACCCTATGATTTTTTTTTTCGTTTTAATAGGCGCGCAGCGTTTAAGAATCATCATTGGCTGTTCACGTCGTTAATTGTCTGTCGAAAATTCCGTGTTTTGATTCGAGAGAATTTTTATGTTTCTGAAAATTCAGTTCGTTCGAGAGTGCATGTCACTAAAATCGCCAAAATCCAGTGTCTGGTTTGGTTTAGGATTATGTCATTAATATTTGAAAAGAATGGGTTATAATTATTAATATTCTAATATTAAAAAAATTATAATATGCTTTCATTGTACATTTCCATAAAATAGCAATTAAAATCATCATTAAAAAATAAAATTGAAGAAATAATACTTTTATTATAACCTTTGTCTAAGTTTATAAGTATAATATCACTTTAACATAAAAACCAAGAAAACAACTCGCCGAAACCATGTAGGGTTTTTTTGATTTTTTTTCCCATTTCATTACTCAGTCTAGTTTTAACAATATTGCATTAAGCTGTCTCTATCCGCTACTGTTTACAAGACCCAATTCACCATTGTAGCCGAAGCGAACAAATGGAGTGACGAGGTGAAAGCTTGTCAACTGGCAGCATCTTTAAGAGGAGAAGCCACCAACGTGCTGCAAACATTGCCCATTTTGACGCAACTCAATTTTGAGACTCTAAGTTGTGCACTTGAAATGAGATTCGGCGAAAAATTCTTCAAGGATTATACGAGAATACAAATGAAGAGCCGCCATCAAAAATCGAGTGAAACCCTTCAAGAGTTTGCCTCGGAAATTGAACGGCTTGCAAATTTAGCATTCATTGACTGTCCAACAAATGTACGGGAAATGCTCTCACTGCAATATTTTGTAGACGGAATAAAAGATCCAGAAGTGCAGAGAGCGGTACGAATGGCAGATGTGAAGGATTTAAAGGCTGCACTACTATATGCCTTAAAGTTGGATGCAGCTACACAAGCCAGCCGAAGAGATCGTCATTCAGTCCGAGGGGCAACGGTTAACAAAAGCTCAGACACTGAGAACGACGTCTTGAAAGAAATTAGGAAAATAAATCAAGAACTTGAAGCTTTAAAATACGGAAGAACAAGTTCAAGAAGACAGAATCTCACGTGCTGGGGATGCGGTGATACAGGACATCTCCGAAGAAATTGCCCCAAAATCCACGATCGTGAGATAAATTCAAACAGTCAGCAGGGAAACTAAATTTTGGCCATCTCGCGGGGCGGAGGTTGCCAGAGAATGAAAAGCCCCACCTGAAGATCCTCCAGATATCAAAAATGAGTGGTGTTGATAATGAATTATATGTGATAGGCTTTATTAACGGAATTCAGTGCCGTATGATTGTCGATACAGGAGCCAATGTTACAATAATAAGAGAAGATTTGGCTCGAAAATTGAAATGTAAACTCATCTGGACTCCACCATGCGTTACCCTGCAAACTGTGATGGGCGACAAGATTGGCATATATGGAAAGGCCAATTTAACCATACACTTTGGAGGAACGAAATATTACCATACGGCATATGTGGCTGACATAACAGATCCTTGCTTAATCGGGCTAGATTTTCTGAAGAAGTTTGGCTTCAAGCTTGATTTCAAAAATAACAAAATGCTCTCAAAATTTGAAGAAATAAGTCTTTTTGGATTAAATAATGAAATTGAATGTAAACAAACAGTAATAGCCAAAGAAGACATCAATCTAGATCCAAGAACAGAATTTTTAGTTCCAGCTGAAATTAAAAATGAAACTAATTACCGATTTGGCCATATAGATTATCCAGAAGACAATAGTACACAAGCAGGAGTATTGGTGGCTTCTTCTGTAGTAGACCTCTCGAAAAAGACCATTCCAGTCAGAATTGTTAACATCAGTGATAAGACGAAGACTATCAAGAAAGGAGATGTGATAGCATCGTGTGCTACTGTGACGTGCATAAGTCAAAATTCCAGTCACTCTGAGAAATCTTCAGATAATTTAGTCAAGGATTTGTTACAAAATACAGACTTAGATCCAAAACAGATGGACGCCGCGGAAAATTTAATTAGGGAATTCCAAAGTTTATTCTCCCAAACATCTGAAGACTTTGGACGAACTAAAATGGCAGAACACCGAATTGACACGGGAGATCACTCTCCTATTAAACAGCACCCTAGACGATTACCTTTTGCCAAGCAAGAAGAGGTGCAAAATTTAATTAAGGATATGGAAGAAAATGACATCATCGAACCATCGACAAGTCCATGGGCGTATCCCATTGTATATTAGTAAGAAAGAAGGATGGTTCTACAAGATTTTGTGTAGACTACCGCCGACTGAATGACGTCACAAAAAAGGATAGTTACCCTCTACCAAGGATCGACGACACTCTCGACACACTTGCGGGCAACACTTGGTTCTTGACTCTGGATCTGAAGAGCGGTTACTGGCAGGTAGAGATCCATCCGGACGACCGCGAGAAGACTGCCTTTACGACGGGACAAGGATTATGGCAGTTCAAGGTAATGCCTCTTGGTCTATGTAACGCACCTGCAACTTTCGAACGGCTTATGGAAACGGTTTTCCGGGGGCTGTCATATGAAGCATGTTTATTTAGATGATATCATAATCATAGGAAAATCTTTTGATGAGCATCTAAACAACCTCAGGCGGGTGCTGCAAAAGTTAAAGGAAGCTAATTTGAAGTTAAGCCCTTCGAAGTGCAATTTGTTTCGCAATGAATTCGCCTACCTTGGACACATCATTTCGGCGGAAGGTGTTAGGACTGATCCAGGGAAGATATCGGCTGTGAAAAATTGGAATCGTCCAGCAGATGTTCACCAGCTTCGGAGTTTTCTAGGATTATGCACCTATTACAGGAAATTCGTCAAAGGCTTCTCGATGATTGCAAGACCACTTCATAAATTAACAGAAGCCAATCAAAAATTTATGTGGACACAGGAATGCGACGCTGCTTTCGAAAAGCTTAAGGAGGCATTAACATCCACTCCAATTCTGTCATATCCTCAAATCGATAAACAGTTTATACTTGATACGGATGCAAGTAACGAAAGCATTGGTGCTGTACTGTCCCAGGAAATCGACGGCCAGGAGCGTGTTATCGCCTATTTCAGCAAGTGCTTATCAAAGGCTGAGCGAAACTACTGCGTAACAAGAAAAGAGCTTCTTGCTGTAGTGAAAGCCATAGACCATTTTCATCACTATCTTTACGGTCGAAAATTCCTGATCCGAACTGATCATGCTTCTCTAACTTGGCTATTGAATTTTAAGAACCCTGAAGGCCAGATAGCCAGGTGGATACAAAAGCTTCAAGAGTACGATATGGAGATACGCCATCGAAAAGGCTCATCACATGGAAATGCAGATGCTCTCTCAAGAAGACCCTGCTCAGAGAATTGTAGATACTGCGACCGGGTTGAGAAGAAATTTAATGTCAAAGGTCCTATAGTAAGACAAGATACAACTGGGTCTACATCATCGCAAGATCCGTGGAGTGACGAGAGCCTGCGTAAAGATCAACTTGCTGATCTTGAAATTAAGCCAATTCTAGAGCTGAAAGAGGAGTCCAACAGGAAGCCCAGCTGCCAAGACATGTCCCATTACCATCCTACGACTAAGCGTTATTGGGCTCTCTGGGATTCCCTACATTTGAAGAACGGTATCTTGTACCGAAAATGGGAGTCTGACGATGGAAAGACATGTAGATGGCAACTACTACTCCCTAAGTCGAGAATTTCTATGGTCCTTCAAGAACTGAATGGTAGTCCCACAGGAGGTCATTTTGGTGTAATGAAGACCCTGCAAAAGGTTCGAGAGCGTTTCTACTGGAATAATGTTCGCAGTGACGTGGAGAAGTGGTGTCGAACTTGTGACACCTGTGTAGCAAGTAAAGGTCCAAAGAAGCGCACCCGTGGACGATTGCAACGTTATAATGTAGGAGCTCTTTTCGAACGAATTGCTCTAGACATCCTGGGTCCACTTCCTAGGACATCTGATGGCAATAAGTACATCCTCGTTGTCATGGACTACTTCACTAAGTGGCCTGAAGCCTACGCCATTCCTAATCAAGAGGCGGTAACCGTAGCAGACATACTGATTCAACACTGGGTTTCCAGATACGGAGTTCCTCTTCAGATCCATTCCGATCAAGGAAGAAACTTTGATTCGGCTGTGTTTAAGGAAATGTGTGGACTACTCGGCATGGACAAAACTCGAACTACACCTCTACATCCGCAATCGGACGGCATGGTGGAGCGGTTCAATCGTACAATCTTAAATAGCCTCTCTCTCCTGGTGTCTAGAGACCAACAGGACTGGGACAAGAAATTACCTCTTTTCCTGCTTGCCTACAGGAGTGCCACTCATGAGGCCACTGGTTACTCCCCTTCTCAAATGCTCTTTGGTCATGATCTTCGTCTGCCTGCGGATCTTTTGTTTGGCCGTCCTCCTGATGCTCCTTCATCGCCTGAGAAATATGTCGATGAACTCCAGGCGCGGATTGAGGAGATTCATCGTCTAGCGAGGAACCGAATCGGACTGGCAACGGAAAAGATGAAGACACGGTACGACACAAAGGCAACAGGACATGAGTTCAACGAAGGTGACAAAGTTTGGTTGTGGAATCCGATATGTCGTAAGGGACTGCCGCCAAAATTACAAAGAAACTGGGACGGTCCTTACACAGTCGTCAACAGGCTGAATGACGTCGTTGTACGCATACAAAAATCGCCACACGCCAAACCCAAGGTCGTACACTATAACCGGCTAGCCCCTTATTTTGGCCAAAGTGATTAGAAATTCAAAACTCGAATTTCAGACCATGGTCATGAAAGTCCCTTTTTGTAAATATGTAAATAGTAATTAGTTCTTAGTTATGTAAATCTTATTATTATTATTATTATTTATTTATTTATTTATTTATTTGTTTATTTATTTTAAGTTTTTTCCTCTAACTCAAGGATTGCACGGCCCGGTACGTGCAGTCTTTGAGGAGGGGGTAGTGTTACGAATTTTGTAAATAGTTAGTGTTTGTACTGTAAAATAATGTAAATAATCTTATTAAGCTCCATTCCTTTACTAATATTAGTTTTTGTTACATTGTCTCTGTTATCAAGCAAACTTGTCTATTATTTTCAGGGAATGTCTATGGCAGCTTTGCGAAATATTAGAGATATCGCCAAGTTGGCGTCACTTTTGGCGAGTAATTTTGGTCGCCAAATTTGGCGATATATCGCCAAGTTGGCGACAAACTTGGCGATTGTTGGCGATGGTAACCCTTCCCTATTTATGATAACCCCCCCCCTTTTAGATATGCTGATACATTGAATGTTGCTCCGTGGTTTTCCAGTTTTTTCGAGATGGTTCTAGAAATTTCCAGCACCTGCTGCGAGCCTATATAAGGAGAGCGATACGAGCTGTTGAGGTTATTATTTACCAGTCAGTCATTGAGTGAACAAGGCGTTTGTTAGCAAGTTTGCTTGAGTTTCATTTATGTTGTTTTGAATGTTATTAAGTGTTGAGACGTTGTATAAAGAGTATCTGGGATCTAAAGCTATACTTGTGCGATAGATTTGAGCAGTTATTTTTGAATATCTGGTAATAGTTGTGAGTTTCGAAGACTTTGTTGTTCTGAAGATCTATAAATAAATTATTTTCTACTTATCTAAGAGACAAGAGTTTGAAGTTCTCTAACCATAAGATCGAAAGAACCCCATATACGCTGCAACAGTATTTTAAGCAGCAAATATAAAAATGTTAAACTAGTTTTACCAAAATCTTGTTATACTATCATGAGATCGGTTTGTGCATATTTCTATCAAGATATGAATAATACATGTTACATAACACATTTATTAATGAGATAAAAGGCTATGAACGTCAGTATAAAGTGATATCTCCCACAGGAACGATATTTATGACCTTTTTATCCGTATTCATCAAAATGTAAGGAACATTTGCAACAGAACATAAATTTGACAATAATATGAAGAAAAAAGATGGAATATATTTTAAAATTATTTTTAGCTTTACAAACTTTAGCTTTAGTTAATAACATATATTTATCTAAGAATATGTTTCAGCTTTATTTGTTTTGTTGAACAAACAATTTGCTTTTCCTTGGTTTGTTTCGTGTATTAAAGAAATTTATTTAAATTTTGTAGGAAAAACGTCAATTGATTCTCTATGAAAATAAAAACTATTTAAATTATTAATAAATTATTTCAATAAGATAAGACATTAAATTTATATTCATTTGATCGTTATAATTCTTCTATATGCAAACGTACAAATATAATAATTGATGTGTTTCCACGTGGGCTTGTCTCAAATTTTCCCATATACTTTTACATTTGGCTAATTCCATGGGTTCTGTAGTGTAAGTCACATAACTTATTAATTGCTATGCCTGTTAGCCACCGTTATTTTCGAAAAGTCTGCTTGGCCTTATTCAATTAATGAAAAAGGGCCAATAAAATTAATCACATTTTTTTGTTCTGGTTTGTTATAGTACTGGTAGCCAAAAATTGTAGCATGTGACTTACACTATAAGCACTCATGGAAATAGCCATTTATAATATTATTTCGATTATTGTTATAAAACTTAAATTATCATACAATCATGATTTTATTGAATTAAACATAATTTTATATTTTAAATGTTATAGATATTTACGTTATGATATTTTTGTTAAAAATGATAAAATAATGTGATATACCATTTTCAACTTTTATCGCCTTTATATTTCCTAAAAGACTTTTATTTATGCTAAAAAAGCATTTTAAAAAGCAAAGTTAAAAATGTTAAACTAATTTTACGAAAATCTTGTTATATTATCATGAGATCTGTTTGTGAATATTTCTATCAAAATATAAATAAAACATGTTACATGTCACATTCATTAGTAAAATAAAAGGTTATGACCGTCAGTATAAAGAGATATATTTCTCACAGGAACAATATTTATGACCTTTTTATACGTATTCATCAAAATGTAAGGTACATTTGCAACAGAATATAAGTTTGACAGTAGTATGAAGAAAAAAAATGTAAAATATTTAGAATTATTTTTAGCTTTACAAACTTTAGTTTTATCTAATAATATATGCTTAATTAACAATTCGTTTAATCTTTATTTGTTTTGTTTAACTAACAATTGTTTTAGTTTGATTTGTTTATTTATTAAGAAAATGCACTTTACAAACTTTTTTTTAGCTAACAATATATGTTTAACTAACAATTTGGATCTGCTTTATTTCTTTTGTTGAACTAACAAGTTGTTTTTAGCTTGATTGTTTTTTTTAAAGAAATTTAATTTCATAAGAAAAACATCAATTGATTCTTTATGAAAATAGAGAATGTTTAAATTATTAAAAAGCTATTTTAGTAAAATAAGACATTGACGATGTTCATTTCAGCGTTATAATTCTTCTATATCCAAAAGTACGATACATTAATTCCTCCGCTTTCACGCTGGCTTGTCTGAAATATTCACACTTACTTTCACATTTGTAATATTATTTGGATTATTGTTATAAACGTTAAATTTTCATATAAACATGATTTTATTGAAAAGTTTAAGCAAAATTTCATGTCATAAAATATTAAAAATATTTACGTTACGATATTTGTATTTAAAATGATAAAATAATGTGTATTACCCTTTTCAATATTTATTGTCCTTATGTTTCCTAAAGAATTTTTATGTTTGCTAAACCAATATTTTAAACAGCAAAAAAAAAAAAAAAAAAAAAAAAAAAAAAAAATTGTAAACTAGTTTTACCAAAATCTTGTTACATTATCAAGAGACCTGTTTGTGAATATTTCTATCAAGATATGAATAAAACATGTTACGTAACACATTTATTAGTGAGATAAAAAGCTATGAACATCAGATTATAAGAATGTATCTCCCACAGGAACGATATTTACGACCTTCATACACGTATTTAACAAAATGTAGGAAACTATTACAACAGAACATAATTTTGAGTATAATATGAATGAAAAAAAGGGAAAATATTCTAAATTTATAACTAAAATTCTTTAGTTTGATTTTTTTGTTTAACATTTTTTATTATCTGATTTTTTTTCTAAAGAAAATTTAGAGCCCTATAAAATACTGTTTGTAAAAAATATGGTAGGATGTCTATAACACGAAACATAATGGAAATTTTTATAAACTTCCATTTCAATAAATATATTATAAAAGTGTACGTAATATGTATACAGTTATTTATGTTTTAAACTGATTAGCTTCCTCTTTAGCTCAATTATGTGAGCTTTATATTCGTGTTAAAAATACATATTTTGTACTATATGATTCTCAAGGCATATGTCCAGAAAAAACAAAACACACTACAGACAGAAACGCTTTAATTCATTTTTAAGTTCTAAAATCTTATTTCTTGTATATAATACAGGCCAAACCCGATTTTAGGCCAAACTAGATTGGCCTAGGCCAAACCGGTCTATCCTAACGCCCATCGGATAATCTAGTTTTTCCTAGGCCAAACCGGTCTATCCTAACGCCCATCGGATAAACTAATTTTTCCTAGGCCAAACCGGTTTATCCTAACGCCCATCGGATAAACTAGTTTTTCCTAGGCCAAATTAGTCTATCCTAAGGCCCATAGGACAAACTAGATTTTCCTAGGCCAAACTAATTTGGCCTAACTCTTATAGGATAAACTAGTTTAGACTGCTGTTTATTGGTCTGGACTAGTTTATCCTTGGCCAATTCAATTTGGCGTGATTTTATTAAATTCAATGACCGCCTCAACGCCAACATTTTCGTTTGTCCTAGGCTGATCTAGTTTATCCTAGGCCAATGTAGTTTTACGTGTTTTTAGCTCACGGCCGTGAAAGCCAAGGAAATAATGGACTCAGGTTCTGTATGTATGCATGTATTTACGCATGTATGTACGTATGCGCGTACGTATGTATGTAACGTGATAACTCTTGATAGAGATATCCGATTTGGTTCAAATTTTGGATATAGGTTCATTCTAAATTTAGAATATTTTCCCTTTTTTTCATTCATATTATAGTCAAAATTATGTTCTGTTGTAATAGTTTCCTACATTTTGTTAAATACGTGTATGAAGGTCGTAAATATCGTTCCTGTGGGAGATACATTCTTATAATCTGATGTTCATAGCTTTTTATCTCACTAATAAATGTGTTACGTAACATGTTTTATTCATATCTTGATAGAAATATTCACAAACAGGTCTCTTGATAATGTAACAAGATTTTGGTAAAACTAGTTTACATTTTTTTTTTTTTTTGCTGTTTAAAATATTAGTTTAGCAAACATAAAAATTCTTTAGGAAACATAAGGACAATAAATATTGAAAAGGGTAATATTGGGTACTTTTCTGATTAATTTTGGGAATTCATTGGATAGGAATAAAGGGGGCCGAACGGAATGCTAATCCCCCACCTTTAATTTTGAGAAATGGATTTATCATGCAGAATTATCAGTTTTCATTTTAAATTTTAAATATAGGATCATTGTGACAAGGCGCCTCCGTGATTAGTCGTGGATGTTTATTGTTTAAGTCTGAATTTTAGACTTAAACAATAAAAATGCACAACTCTAAAAGAAAGGGCAATGTGGGTAACACAACATAATTCAAAGGCCTGGTAACCCGGGCAGGCGGGGCCCTGTCCTGGAAATTCCGGCCAATTTCATGCCAATTCTATCATGTTCGAATGAGTGTAACATCATTAAAATGCATTTGAAACTTTTTTCCCATTGACCGTAATGTAATGTAATAATTTTGATAGTCCCTGTAAATGATCTATGAATCCAACTTTCATAACATTTGAAATGACTCGACAAAATTACGCAATAATTATATATTTTAAATTTCAAACGATTAAAATGCATTTGAAACTTTTTCCCCATTGACCGTAATGCAACGGAATCATTTTGATTGTCCCTGTAATTGATCTATCCATCCGATTTTCATAAAAATTGAAATGACGCGACAAAATTATGTTATAATTATGCATTTTAAATTTCAAACGATTCGTTTGGGTAGTTTTTGCGTTGTTATATACGGACGGACAGACAGACGGACAGACGGACAGACGGACAGACAGACAGACAGACGGACAGACGGACGGACTGAGCGACAACAATAGGTGCTACGTATTTACATAATTACGAACGCACCTAAAAAGAATATTGCCCAATTAAAGTGATGGCTATGCATTCACAGGCTGTTTACACTAATTGTGTATTACAGCCTTATTTTTTTAAAGAATAACACCCTCGAAAAATAAAGTAAGTTGGATTACTTTTTTCTATTTCCCCCAATTATACTTAACCATTGAACCCCCAAAACTAATCACAGATACGCTTTATAAAATTAAACAATTATCCATAATTTGAAGCAAATCAGATAATTCTGCTCAAAAAACAATTCATCTGATTTAGGGAGGGTAGTCCCCCATTCCTGTCTTTATATTTAAACATAAAACCCTCAAAACAATTCAGGGGTTCGCCTTAAAAAATTACATTCAAAATTTACGGCAAATCGGATAAATTTGCATAAAAACCTATTTATCTAATTTAAAGAAGGCGACAAAACATCCACCAACCCATTATACTTAAACAAAAGAAAAACTCAAATTAATTAAAGAAGCGCCTGATCAAATGAATTCATGTCCAAAATTTAAGCAAATTGGATAATTCTGTATTATAATCAATTTATCAAATTTAAGGAAATAAATAAATTGTAAGTTTCCCCCTTATATTTAACCGAAAAACCATCGAAATTAATCAGTGAAGCGCTTCATTAGAATGAACAAATCCGAGATTTGCAGTAAATCGGTTAATTCTGCATGAAAAACACAATTGCCAAAATTAGGCTGGATCCCCCCGTTATTCTCGTTGTTTTTATTCAATTAACCCCCAAAACTAATTAGGGAAGTGCTTTACCAGAATGATCTTATTTCTAAAATTTGAAGCAAATCAGTAAATTCTGCGTGAAAAAATCATTTACATAAATTATGGGGCGTTACTCCTATTCCCCCCTCCCTTTATACTTAAACAATGAACACTCACAGCTAATCATGGAGGCCCCTCAAGAGAATGCTCCTATATCTAAAATTCCAATAAAATATGCTTATGCATGGAAACCATTTATTTGAATTAAGGGAAGGGGCGAATCCGCTTCTCGCTCCCCAGCACCACCACCACCACTTATTCTTCTCCAGTGACCTCCAAAAGTAATCAAAAAAGCTCCTTATAAAAATAAACCTATATTGAAAGTTTGATGCAAATCGATTGTTTCTATCGAGAATAATTGCGTTACGTACTTACGAACATACATAGTTACAGAACCTACGGGCACATTAGTTCTCAGGCTTTGATAGCCCTATAAGTTAATAACATGTCAAATTACATTATTTCTATCAAGAGTTATCTCGTTACACACATACGTACGTACATACGTACATACGCACATACATGTGTACATACATGCGTACATACATGCATACAGAACTTATGACCCCATTATTTCTCTGGCTTTCACGCCCGTAGGCTAAAAACACGTAAAAGTACATTGACCTAGGATAAACTAGATCAGCCTAGGACAAACAAGAATGTTGGCAATGAGGCGGTCATTGAATTCAATAAAATCACACCAAATTCAGTTGGCCTAGGATAAACTAGTTCAGACAAATAAACAGCAGTCTAGACTAGTTTATCCTATAAGAGTTAGGCCAAACTAGTTTGGCCTAGGAAAATCTAGTTTGTCCTATGGGCCTTAGGATAGACTAGTTTGGCCTAGGAAAAATAGTTTATCCGATGTGCATTGGGATAAACCGGTTTGGCCTAGGAAAAACTATTTTATCCGATGGACGTTAGGATAGACCGGTTTGGCCTAGGAAAAACTAGTTTATCCGATGGGCGTTAGGATAGACCGGTTTGGCCTAGGCCAATCTAGTTTGGCCTAAAATCGGGTTTGGCCTGTAACATATATAAATATACTAATCATTATTTTCTATTTCAATTAGATAATTTTCATTTTATATTTTCTGCGGAGCAATTATTGTATTAAAATGGTTTTATAGTTTTGATGCTGAATGCTCGAAGCCTTCGAAATCTGAATCTTTTCTATACTGTTAAAGCTTAAAGACAAATCTTATTCTTGTTTATTCGTAATGTTTATGAGTTAATTAATGTTTATGAGTTAATGTCTTGTTTATGAGTTAATTATTTTTTTATTGATGATAGTTTTTATTCAAACTTTAAATCCATAACGTAAGTTGCTAAAAGCGAAGAAGAATCAAAGACATCGTGTCTAGAAATCATCTTTGTTCTTCAAAGCTGGAATAGTAAAATCAAAATAAAGGTTTTTTAAAACTTTTCTATTTATTCTGAGGTTTTATTAAAAATCTATATTCTCCACTTCTAAAATCTCTGTACGTTCGAATCGAAATATAATCATATCATAATACAGAGTCTAAATTTAATTTAAAGTAATTTACGATGTATAATAGATAAAATAGTTTTGTTCAGAACCATAAAAATTTATTCAGTAAATGGATACAAATATTTACTGAGATCATAAAAGATGTACATTCCTAAAAAAATTGGGTCTAAAAATAATTGTTTGATTAGCGGAAATTACGATACTATGTTTGGCTCTTTAACCTCTACCGAAACGGTTTTTTATGGAGAGAAAATAATAACTTAATTTCTTTTTATGATTTATTAATTTTGTATTAACAAGAATTAAAAAAAATTGGGAAAATGAATAAAAATTTTCAAAATAGTAATAATAACTATGTCCAAATTTCTGGAGGCTGATTAATTGTAATTTATGAGCGAAATGATTTCTTTTACACTAAAGACTAATAGTAAATTTCTTTCTCTCATTTACCCGATCATAAAGGATACACACACACAGTCTTGAAAAAAAAAATTGGGTCTAAAAATAATTGTTTGATTAGTGAAAATTACGATATTATATTTCACTCTTTAACCTCTACCGAAACGGTTTTTTATGGAGAGAAAAAAATAACTTCATTTTGTATTAACAGGAATTAAAAAAGAAAAAAATGAGAAAAAGAATAAAAATTTTCAAAATAGTAATAATAATAACGTCCACATTTCTGTCCGCTTATTAATGGTAATTTATGAGACAAATGATTTCTTTTACATTAAAAATTAATAGTAAATTTCTTTCTCCCATTTCTACAAATTATTAAAACTTAATATACTTAACCATTCAACTGGTTATTTTTTTACGTACAATAAATTGAAAATATAAGATAATCACCACTTTTTTAAGACAGAATATTCGTAATATTTAGTCTAAACAATTCTGCCCTTTAAATATTATGAAATTCCATTAGCTCATTTACTTATTTGCCTGTACGCCGTTCGGGCAAGACGAATTTGCTTAATTCATCATTTAAAGCTTTTTGATATCACTATTTTAAAAAATAATAATACATACATACATATCTGCCAATTTTCAATTAAATTTCCGTAATATCTGGATTAATTTGATCCAGGTTAACCTCATTTCCAACCAGAAAATTTATTTCATAAAAATTTATTTAGTGAATTTCAGGTTTCTAAATGATACGTATTTAATTTCATTTCTTTGGTAATATTCTGGTTGAAAATTCATTGAACCAAGATCAAATTAACGCAAGTATTACGGAAGATTAATGTCAAGTTGGCACCATGTACATATCATACTATTTAAAGGCGGAAATGTTTATACTAAATGTTACGAATATTTTATTTAAATACCAGTGGTGTGAATCCGTTATTTTCAATTTATTGAATGGAAAAGAAATAACCGGTTAACGGGTTAAAAAATTAATGGTGTCAAAAAGCTTTAAGTGATGAATCAAGCAAACTCTTCTTGCCCGCACAACATGCGGTCAAATGAGTTAAGTGGTTAATATATCTGATATTATTTTTATTAAATATTATCGATTTATTCAAACAATCCAACAACACCGACTGCCGAAAACTCATTTAAAACTTTTTTTTATATCTCTAACTCTACATCGGGAAATAACATTTGAGTAGAGTCAAGTTATCATAGCTGTCAACTTTCAACTAATCTTCCGTAATACCTGGATTAGTTTGATCCAGGTTAACGTCATTTCAAACCAGAAAATATGTTTCATGAATCTTTATTTAATTTCAGGTTTGTTACTGGAACATACTTAATTTCATTTCTTTGAAAAAATTCTGGTTCGAAACTCATTAAATCAGGGTCAAATTAACGCAGGCATAGGTGCCAACCTGACATAGATCATCCGTAATACGAGCGTTAATTTGACCCTGGGTTAATGAGCTTCGAACCAGAAATTTTTCAAAGAAATTAAATTAAGTATGTTTTACTTACAATCTTGAAATTAAATAAATAAAGATTCATGAAATATATTTTCTGGTTTGAAATGAGGTTAACCTGGATCAAACTAATCGAGGTATTACGGAAGATTAGTTGAAAGTTGGCAGCTATGCGCAGGTATTACGGATAATCGATGTCAGGTTGGCACCTATGAGTTATAAAATTTTAACTTTTCTTATTGAGGGATTCATTAGTGAAACAGTTATTATCATTTTTTTAAAATTATTGCTAGTAACAGTAATTGCCAAAAACCGTCCACATATACGGCCACGGGCGTGAAGTGGTTAAGAATTGTATTCATACAAAAAAGAGTATGGTTATTATTTGAAGAAATATAAATAAATGTATATTAAAGTATTTTAACTATAAAATGAAGAAATTAACAATTTTAAAAAACATGTATGCAAATAATTCTACATTCTGAGTATAAATTTAAGCATAGAATAAATTATGTTTACAAAATTGGGTGGTGGCAAAGCGAAATTAAAGTTCGTACTATTTTATTAATATGTATCACAAAATATAATGAATGTAAATCACAGCACTATTGACAATGAACACTATTTAATGCAAGGCGGTATTTTCAACTGATCGGTGTTGGTAATTTTGATACAGAGGTTTGAGACAAAACTAATCGGAGGAGGGAAGTTTTGTATTCGAAAATGTACGTCGTCTTTTATGTTTTATTATATTACAGTCTCAGCATTTAAAAAAAAAAAAAACTTTTAATTTTAGACGTTTTGTTAAATATCTAGAAATATACATGCGGAATGCCACCAAAACTCCAGATGTATAAAAAATAGTACAGGTCATATATTTTCATGAAGTGTTTTCCACAAAATCCAATAGGGGACTGTCAATAAATTAAAAAAGAACGAATATATTTTGAATAACCCTGCCAAATCTACTGTAGCAAAAGCGTTCAAACTGCAGATTATGATTATGGCAATAAACTGTGTTAATTTTTATGCGGATAAAATGTATACTCGTAGAGAAATTAAGGTTTTTATAAAAACGGTCCAAAATTTTGCCAAGTTTTTTTGCTTTTAATTTGCAGAGTTCTTAATAAAAATCAATGTTTTTTTTCAGAAAATATGCGAAACAAAATTGTACCTGATACCCTTTAATCAAAATTTAAAAATATTAATAATTGTCTGAAAAATGAGCAGGTTTATTAAATAAATTTTCACTGCGCATGCATCAACTCTATAAAAATTTCACTTGCACATGCACATTGTGTTAGTCGCATATATAGAGCAACTTTTATTAAAGTTTCAAAAACATAGCTTGAAAATTCTGAAAATTATTGCAGAAAGAATAAGATCAAAATCCGTTTTTTCTAAAATGAAACAAAATGATGAAGGGCTGTATCCATACTACATTGATTAGTGTCTACACAATAATGCACGTATTACTGTATGTGGATACAGCTCCCCATCTTTTTGCTTCATTTTGGGAATAACGGATTTTGATCTTTTTCTATCGACAATAATTTTCAGAATTTTCAAACTATGATTTTGAAACTTTAACAAAAGTTACTTTATACATTTAGCTAACACAATATTCAAATTAAATTTTTATAGAGTTGACGCATGAGCAGTGAAAATGTATTTAGTAAACCTGCTTATTTTTCATACAATTATTATTATTTTTTAATTTCGATTACAGGGTGTTATGTATAATCTTAATCTTATCATATTTTCTGAAAAGAACATCATTTTATTAAGAACTTCGCAAACTATAAGCAAAAAACTTGGCAAAAATTTGGACCATTTTTAAAAAAAAATCTTAATGTCTCTACCAGTATACATGTTATAATCATAAAAATGAACAGGTTTTATAAAAATAAACCTCTTAATCCTAATCTGCAGTTTGAACGCTTTTGTTACATTAGTTCCGACAGGGTTATCCAAAAGATCTTCGTTCTTTTACAATTTGTTGACGGTCCCCTACGAGATTTCGGGGGGAAATCTTTGCGAAAATATATGACATGTACTATTTTGTTTACACACCTGGAGTTTCATAATAATTCTTCATCTATATTTATAGATCTTCTAAATTTCTAAAATTTCTTCTAAAAGATTCTAAAATAGCAAGCGTCAAGATTTTTTTGCTGAAACTGTATTTCACAAGTATTCTATCAATATGTGCTTTTTACTGCTATTTTATTAATAATTGCTTTTTCAGGAACTAATTCTTTACTGTGTTTACAAACTAAAATTCGTGTATATTGGTTTGATTTTTAACTCTTTAAGCATGTTTGGTATATGCTAAAAACGGTGTTTCAAACTTAGTAATTTTTTTTTAATCGGTCATTCCAAATTCATACAAAAAATAGAGTACATTTATTTAATAAATGATATTTTGTATTTAAATAAAACGGAATTTATGACTTATCTCATCTGCGTAATTTCTAGAACGTATTCAGGTATGGGAATTAACACTAGAAATGACGGAAGTTTTTGTCAATTTTTATAAAAATATTTCTTACCAGATTTTTATTTTGAACAGTTTAACTTTTTTTGAACTGTTGCAACGTTGAAGCGTGTCTTTCTAATATTTGTTTTGTAATTATTTATTTATTTAATCCTAAGTGGAGCAAGATCACAAGATCGCTAGGATCCAGTGTAGACCTTATTTGCTCCACCCGTTAAGTTACTCGGCATGCGGAGATTGCATATTCAGAGTATCCGCAAAGAAACTCTTCGGGAGGGTTGAATTCTGATAGGGATTGGCCGACGCGTTTTCACGTAACTTGGCGATAATTATACTTGGCGTAGCGATAGACGCTTCCGTCGAGTTTGATTTCCTTCGGAGGCGAGTACAAAGTAAACCGAGTGCAAAGTAAAAATTTGTGTTTAAAAACTTTTAAAGAGTACAGCTTTCAGTAAGACACGTTCCATCCAATGCAATGCTGCAAGAGAAAAGTTACTTTGTACTCGGTTTGGAAGGAAATCAAACTCCTCGACGGAAGCATCTATCGCTCGCCAAGTATAATTATCGCCAAGTTACGTGAAAATGCGTCGGCCAATCCCTATCAGAATTCAAACCTCTCGAAGAGTTTCTTTGCGGATACTGTGAATATGCGCGGAGATTCATTGCAATCACTTCCAGTCCTCAGACAAGGGAAGAAAAAAAAATACATTAAGACATAAAACACATAATATACAGCCCGCTAGCGTACAAACCTCTTTCGCGACACACAGCGGCGAGTTGAAGATGGAAACTTGACTATTGATTGAAGGAAACTCTATTAATTAAAGAAAAGTCTATTGATTGAAAAGTCTATTGACTGAACGAGGAAACTTGATTAAGATGACTGAGGACCACATCTCCACGATGGTATGCGCGCTGGAGACCTGTTCCTTTGCGACAAGGGTCGCATATTTTATAATTAAATTTCTGGTGTGAACAAAAACTTATTCATATAGTAACAACCAAAATGACCACTTACAATCGTTCTACTGTTAAAGGGTTAATGGCGTGTGGTACCACTATTTCTGTTTAGTAATGTTTGTTTAATATTTTTTTCTGATTAAACGGCCTTTCTTTCGTTATCACAGAATTAAAAATATCTTTCTAGAATAGAATATATTGAAAAATTGTACAATAATATGTAAGCAGTACAATAATATGTACGCAATTGCACATGCATACACTTAATGTAAGTTCATCTGCATAATTTCGATAATGTAGTTATTAGATATTCAAAATTCTTTTGTTTCTGTTCACCGGTGCATGCAGAAATATTTGTTTTAAGTAGTTCCAAGACACGTTTTAAACACATTTTCACAAGAAGTCGCTTCCATGAAAACCATTGTTTAAAAGCCAAATTTTAAAAAGATACAAAAAATAACAAATTAATATTTACTGTTCCAGTTAAGAAGAAAATAATAATTCAACGTCATTTTAAACAGAAAGAAACAAAGAAATTTTTATTGCAATAGTTTTTTTTAAAGAAAATTTGAAGATTTTTGTTTTTAGAATCCCTTTAAATATATATATATACACATACATTACAAAATATTATTACTCATAAGCATATTTATTTGTTCAAGAATGACAAATTTTTCAGAATCAAGTGCATTTTTAAACAATAAACTTTAAGAAAAAATTTACGCTGAGAAAAATACTTTTATAGCTGTTAAGTAATTCTCTGTTAACATTCGCCTAAATCCCCTAAAATCCTCATTTTAAACTCGAAGAAAGGACAAAGTCTTTTAAAAATAAAAGTCTTGGATTAATTATTTTCAGTCATTCAGCGAAGCTAAATAATTGTCGTAATTGGAGCTTTTATTTTCAGAAACTTTGAGAAAAGAAAATGTATACACTTTTAGAAGGTACATCAAATTCTTAAAATGTGTTCTTAAAATAGAAAGCGTAATTAAACAACGATATTCTTTTAATTAAGAACTTTATGAATGAACTTTTCGAAATAAAAATTCTATAGTCATTAACCTTACGTCATAAACACGGGTAACATATGTCACCCATGACATTTGAAAACTTTATACATTTTATTCCGTTTCCCGGTTACCCTACCTTTTTTTCCATAATTGTGTTGCTCCTAAATTTTGTTAAACAGTGTTAACTTTTAAATATAAGTATTTAATGTATATTTTGTTGTTTTACAAAGTGCTTTATTGCTATTTTATTTTTTAAATGTACAGTCATTCAGAGTTACTTTGAACCACAGGGTGTAACTTTGCTCCGCGTCTTAATTTTCCAATACTTTGGACTCCAAAAGACTAAATAAACTCCAGAACCGTGTTCTGTTGGCAAGGCTCCAAACTGGGATTTCTACTTTTTAGCTCACAGGCTATCATAGCCTGAGAGCTTATCTTCCCGCCCGTTCTGTATGTACGTTCGTATGTTCGTGCGTAACGCGATAACTCGTGATAAAAATATCGGATCCACTTGAAATTTTGTATATAGGTATATCCTGATAAGGCGCTTCCCTGATTAGTTTTTGGAGTTCATTCGATATGTATAAGAGGGGGAACGGGGGGCTCATGCCCCTCCCCTTAATGGATATAAATGGATTTTTCATGCAGAATTAAGTTTTTGTCCAAAATTTAGATATAGGATCATTCTGATGAGGTGATTCCGTGACTGTTATTATGTGTTCATTGAATAAGTATAAACAGGGGGAACGGGGGGCTCATGCCCCCCCCCCCTTAATTGATATAAACGGGATTTTCATGCAGAATTAACAGTTTTCGTTCAAAATTTAGATATAGGATCATTCGGATGAGGCGATACCGTGGCTGTTATTAGGTGTTCATTGAATAAGTATAAACAGGGGGAACGGGGGGCTCATGCCCCTCCCCTTAATGGATATAAATGGGTTTTTCATGCAGAATTAACAGTTTTTGTCCAAAATTTAGATATAGGATCATTCGGATGAGGCGATACAGTGGCTGTTATTAGGTGTTCATTGAATAAGTATAAACAGGGGGAACGGGGGGCTCATGCCCCTCCCCTTAATGGATATAAATGGGTTTTTCATGCAGAATTAACAGTTTTTGTCCAAAATTTAGATATAGGATCATTCTGATGAGGCGATTCCGTGACTGTTATTATGTGTTCATTGAATAAGTATAAACGGGGGGAACGGGGGGCTCATGCCCCTCCCCTTAATTGATATAAACTGGTTTTTCATGCAAAATTAATAGTTTTTGTCCAAAATTTAGATATAGGATCATTCTAATGAGGCGATTCCATGACTGTTATTATGTGTTTATTGAATAAGTATAAACAGAGGGAACGGGGGGCTCATGCCCCTCATTAATTGATATAAACGGGATTTACATGCAGAATTACAGGTTTCGTTCAAAATTTAGATATAGGATCATTCTGATGAGGCGAGTGCGTGGCTGTTATTAGATGTTCATTGAATAAGTATAAACAGGGGGAACGGGGGTTCTAATGCCCTTCCCCTTAACTTGCATAAATGGATTTTTCAAACAGAATTGTCAGATTTCGTTCAAATCTCTGAATAGTTTTGGAAGTTTAATGGTTAAGTATAAAAGAGGGAAATAACTCCTCTTAAATTATATAACTGCTAAATGGTTTTTTATTAAGAATTATCCGATTTACTCTGAATTTTGGATATAGGTTTTTTAATATGATAAAGCATGTACTTGATAGTTTAGGAAGTTCAATGATTAAGTATAAAAAAGGAGAAAGGGGAGAGCTGTTTCCCCTTCTTAATTTTTTTTTTCGAACGGAATTAACGAAAATACAAGGCTGTAATCTACAATTAGTATGCGTAACCTGTGAGCTCAATGCCATCAGTTTAACTGGGCAATATTTTTTTATTGTTTTAGAAATTAAATTAGCTTTATTATGCAAAATTTATTGCATCATCCAAACTATTATTGTGAAGTTCCGTAATTTTCGGCGTATAATCCGCGGATCAAACAATTATTTTTTGACCCAGAAATTATAAGTAGTAATTGAAGTCAAATATTTACTGCGGTCCAAAATTGACTTTTCCACACTTACAGTAGCTCATTTTTCCAACTTTTATTTTCTTTTTAAATTTTAACTAATGTAATTTTTTAGTCCGTTCCTGCTATTGCTACCATTCAGGTTAATACATTGCTCTTCTGTCGTTACTAACTGAGGATGTGTGGAATATCCACAGGCGCCTAGGCCAAAAATATCTTCGAAGTCAAAGTTAAAATTAAGTTTTAATTTCAAATTTTTCTGGGTCGATAAACGATTGTTTGATCCACGGTTTATACAACGGAAATTACGGAACTGTTTTGAAGTTATTTTGAATGTTGTTTTGAAGTTTTTGTAATCCAATTAAGTGTTTATAGTAAGGAACAATCTACTCATTAGGGATGAGATTTCCGCTTTTTTGGCCACCAGTTTAATTTTAGAGAAAATGTTGTTCTCTTAAATCACAAAAATGTTCCGATTACATAATATAGCATAATCTCTAAAAATTTACTGTTGTGCAAAAAAGCGTACATCTCATCCCTGTACTCATTTATCGGACATATTATTATATAACTGTTGTAAATGTGTTAATATTTTGTGATCGTTTATTGATTAATAGCTAATAAAATGCAAAATAAGAAGTCTCTATCGTTTTACCCCATTTTCAGGGTAACTTTGAATCGGCTCAAAGTTACTCTGATGTTTATAATTTACGATTATAGGTGCTACTGCCACAAATTTTCCACATTTGCACGTATATTTCATATAAATTCTGAAATTATGCATTAGATATAACACGTAAATATTTCCACAAATATATGTAAAATACATAAAATTCATTTAAAGGCGTTATTCGGGGCGAAGCTACCCGAATTTGACATTTTTAAAATTATTGTTTGAATAACATTAGTACTAGTATGTATTACTGAAACTATGGATATTGAGTTAAAACATGGAAAATTCCTTTTCACTGCATTTTTATGTTTTACATGAAGAATAAATTCCTTTTTT
The DNA here is from genome assembly GCA_964019185.1 of Maratus speculifer. Taxonomy (NCBI): domain Eukaryota; kingdom Metazoa; phylum Arthropoda; class Arachnida; order Araneae; family Salticidae; genus Maratus; species Maratus speculifer. The sequence goes on from OZ025290.1 coordinate 257,680,389, forward strand.
TATTTATAAATATTCATGGTCCTCTTCTTCCACTCAAAATTTTAGTTTAAAAAATCGTTAAAATATGGCACTGTAAACCGAAAAACTTGTTTTCTGCAAGCAATCTAAAACAAGGAAAATATCAAACCAAGTATTCTTTGCAAGCAGAACCAATCTTTTGAAAATATTCACTGATCGAAACTTCTGTATAAGATTTTTACACCTTACCTAATAAAAAAACCATTTACCGTGAAGGAGATTGGCGCCGGTTGGTTTTGATCTGAAGAAATCGTGATCAGAAAGCGAGTGCGTTAACTGTTGAGCAAAAGGCCAAGCCAGTTACTCACAGGTAGTAACTCGCTTTATACTGATCGAGATCGTTACAGAGTATGCCTCCAGTGAGAAAGACGTATTACTGACGACTGACGAGCGATATGCACTCGTGAATGAATGCTGTCGTACGCATAGTGTGATGCGAGGACAGGCTTTGGGTTAAGAGATTTTGTTTGGTGCTGCCATCTGTTGATAATGAGGTGAGTTGATTGTTGTGCGGTGGAAGTTGATGATGAGAGAGAGAGAGTTGCGTGCGTGTCCAGGGTCACCAATGAAGGAGATTGGCGCCGGCTGGTTTTGATCTGAGGACCTCGTGATCAGGAAGCGAGTGCATTAACCGTTGAGCAAAAGGCCAAGCCAGTTACTCGCAGGTAGTAACTCGCTTTATACTGATCGAGATCTTTACAACCGCATAATTCTATCGATCTTTGTTTTTGAGAAACCGAATTTTGAAATCATTGTCTTATTCGCTGGACAACCTTTATATGCATACAAATATAAATAATATAAAACATATTTAAGTTTTAAGATTTAAAGCACGGGCTTTTATTTTATATTAAATAACGTCATTCGACTCTGCTGAAGTATTCCACATTTACGATCCAGTCTTAAACAACATCTACAGAAAAAGTATGCATATGAAGTCACTATTGCATTATAATAAACAAGTCCATATAAAATACAAGTCCATAGCAAAAGCTATCCAAGCAACTCGCCAAAAAATCGACTGTCTAAGTATACATGCCTTCATTTGTTTGTAACTATATTTAAAATTAAATATAGTTTATAACAGCTCCATGTTCTATCCAAAATTATAATAAAATATCAGAATGATGAAATGAATAGATTGACATCAGAATTTACAAAAGAAGTTCACAGAAATTAAATCCTGTTCTTCTAAACTTTCATTGGAAAAACAAAATTTTATTAACAGGCTCTTGGTGCCGTTTGGAATTAAAATTAGGTGGTTCCGGTTGCGGGATGACTGCGCTTGAAATAGTTAAGAAAGGGGGAGGGACGTTAAGTATAACTTTTTGTACATTGACGTACAAGAAATTGTTAGAATAAAAAAAACTTTTCTAACTTATATTACGTGTCATTTTAGTTATTTAAAAGTTATTTTCTTTCATTTTAGGGTTTTGTCCATTTGATATCCATTTTTCCCTCAAACAGTTTAGCAGAGTATGTATATTTATTTTTATTAACCATTTGAGGGGCAAAAAAATGTGTATGTGTAATGTTGAATTCCCACCGGATATCTAGAAAAAATTATTTCAAAATTAGGAAACCAACTTTTACAGCTCTGCCCCTCCCTCCCCCACACACAAAGTTATAAAACTAAAACTTAATTAAATTTTTCTGCTACAAATATTAATTAAACTTGAGTGGGATATAATTTATCCAACTGGCCCTCAAGGGTTAACAACTTCCTTATTTTAAAGAAATACGATTCTTTGAAGCTTTTAGGATAATTGCAACTGAGAACAAATACATGTAAATAATGATTGTTATTAATAAATTCTTTTGTGCAGAAAGTCCAAAAAGTTTATAAAATGGCAAAATCTTTCGTGATTGTTTGTCACGACAAGAACTCTTTTATATTCAAATTTGCCTCCATTCATATGGTAATTCTCTATCAAGTCTTTTATTTTTCTTCGACCACTGTACATGATAATTCGTGTTTATTAATGTTATTAATATTACGATTTTCGATTTCCAACAAGATTTGCTTTTTAACATATAAGAATGCAAATTGCGCTGTATTTTAATTAGAGTGAATGAAATATTGACAACCAACTAAATAATTAACTGTGCTTAGAAATCCACAGGAGGAAAATTTGATTTTCGATTAAATTTAATCAGAGAGATCTAAATCTACAATTATTATTGATTATAGAAGTAATTTGAACTAAGAAATGCTGAGAAATTTCGTAAATTTAATAAATGTATAAACATGAGGAGAAAGAAATCGGTACCTTATGAAAAAGTAAAACTGCTAGTTTAAAAAAGTTATCTTCAGCCAAAAAATATTATAATTTTAAAAAAATATTAATAATAGAAAAATCTTTACATTGATAAAAATTAAGATTCTACACTTTTTTTTAATGATTAACCCTGAAATGCATAGGGACCGTTCAAGTATTACGTAAGCACTAAAGGCGGAGGGGAGGGTCCAGAGTCTGCTTATTTTTTCTGACAAGGGGGAGGTGGGGGTCACGACAATTCTTACGTAAGCATTACGTGTAGGATTAATAATGTAAATGATTGGTAACTTTTTATAAATCAAGAAGTATTGATGTATAAACTGTCATAAAATCTTACGTAAGCAAAGGGGGGGTCTAGCATTTGCTTATATTTTCTTACAAAGGGGGGGAGGGGGTACAAAATGACTAAAAATATGCTTACGTAATACTTGAACGGTCCCATAGGATAGAACGCGTTCCAAAAAAATGCGCAATTCAAAGAATCAGAATTCATACCAGAAAAATCTAAATAGTAAATTTTTCTTTATTTAATTACGAATGGTCTGTCATTAAGTAAAGTGAAAATTGCTCTTTTAAATTTCTGGTGAGAATACGGAATATGTGAATAAAACCCCCAATAAATCGGGAACACTTATGGTATCAAAAATAATACAGTATGCATTTAAGGGTTAAAAGGCTGTTTATATAAACATTCCAGCTGACATTCCAGCTTCAAGTATTATTTTGTTGGAAAAAAAAAACACTAATTGAAACTAACCAATATAAGACATTCCGACTACTCTTAAAAATTAAAAGTCACCTGACCATTCAGGATGAGTGAACATCTAATTTCTAAATAGGGCACTTGTGATTTTTATAGTTTATGAATAAGATGTTTCAGTTATTCAGATTTGCATCGTTTTATTGAATTATTCGAATAATTGAATAATTGTTTTAAATTGTATCGTAGTGTTTATTTATTCTCGGAAAAAAGTATCCTAGAATAAAAAAGTTTGTTGAATTTTGTGTGCGAGCGTATTGTCTCAATTCTAACATCTTTTGCATGAAATTGCCCCCTATTCTGTCATTTTTTGTTTAACACTAGAACGCCCGGAAATTTTACCCAAGTTTGACAATAATATTTCTCACCGGAATTTTTATTCAAAATTATTTAATTTATTTATTTAACGGAAATCTGCATGGATCATTTATAAGTTATTTCAAGAAAATTTTTCTGGTTCGAACTGAAATTTAATCACATAGTTGGAGCACGGCCAACTTCATTAGAGGCCTTGGAAGCTCTTGGTTGTTAAGACGGAATTCATGACATCATATCATGCCTAACCAATCAGCAAAGACAGATCTTGTTTGTAACGCCCCTTGCTAGGACAAGTTTCTCACGAGATTGGACAGACGGAGATTACATCATTAATTCCGTCCTAAGACCCGCCTAAAGAACCAAAAGCTTATGTGGCCCCTAATAAAGTTGGCCGTGGTTGGAGTCGAATCGACTCCTTCCGGGCGTTCTAGTGTTAAAGAATCATAGACTAATTTACCTGAGTCTGATGGGCTTAGTTATTTATGCAATAATAATGTTAAACTGAGGTCAATTGATTAGTACAAATACAATGGTAAAAACATCGTCAGTTTTGTATCGAATATCACCATTCAACACTTTATCTAGTAATGGTACTTATATGTATTCACTGTAAAATTTCACCCCACAGTGAATATTACTTATATCGGCCATTTTCAACTTAGTGTCAACTCCGTTACCAAATGTCAAGTCTGTTACCGCACGGTTTTTTAATGATTATCATTGTTTCACCATTCTAATTTTATTTTTTATTCAACTGAGAAAAAATATGCAATTTTCTTAAAATTTAATAATTTACGTAAATATATGCTGCAGTTATTAGAAAAAGTTCTTGTATAATTTCTATGTGATCAAAGTCTTGTGGATAAAATTGTCTCTCATTTCAATTTAATTTAAGTATTATTGATAAATATCATGCTTTGAAATTTAGGGACATAAGTCACTTGAAAGTAAGTTGATTTTAGGATACTTAATAAGTTTAAAGCTGAGTATTTTCAAATAAATTTTGTATGGTAACGGACTTGACAGTTTGCGTTACAAGCCAACTTTAAATAGTATTTACATATTATACTATAGGGCAAAGTGCACAACTAATTTTTTTTCATGTACCTTAAACATTTACTTTAACACCTGTCTCCATTTATAAAAGAAATTAATAAGTTTGGAAAATAAAAATGAAATTCTGAAATGCAAACGAATGGTGAAAATGGCCCGTATATTAAAGGAACTTTAAAAAACACTCTTTTAGCTCCACTTTTTCAAAATAAATGGCAATCGTAGTTCTAGGTTCATTATTTTACCGAAGAAGTAGGTTATCTTTGAAACAGTCGATGTGTTTCATGCCGACATTTTGAACAGATTGTCACTTATATTTTTATTGAAACATACTTAATAAATACTTATAGAATAAAAGTTGGATTTTTTTATGAGTTCATTGGGATCTTAGAATATGGTTTAACTAGTTATTTTAAGTGAACGATGTGTGTAACTTATTATAGTTTGATTCCGTAAATTAGTTCTTGAGAATAAATAATTGCTTAACCCTTTAACGGACAAAGCATTTTCACTGCTAAGATGGTGAAATAAATAAATGACACCTGTATTTGTAAATGAGAAAAAGTGATTAAATGAGTGTTAATGAATTGATTAAAATGATTAAATGAGAAAAAGTGATAAAATGGATTTTTTAAAATTAAAATTCCGGTGTCATTGTTGCGCATCGGAATTAAAATTTTGTGGTTTCACAGAGAAACCAATGAACGTTAAAGGGTTAAATCGCGAAAAATGAAGCATCGGAACGTCATCGTTTGGGCGATATACACCAAGAATTAATAAGCACCAGTTTATATGTTGTTTATTATGAATTTAAATTTTGTGAAATATCGTTCGTTAGTTCTTTAAATAGAGCGCCAACAAAATTTTTATCAAGTATAGGAAGACAGATTAACAGTCAGAAACTTTTTTAAATTATGAAGTTGTGTTTAGGATATTTTGAAAAGTATAAATCCATCAAAAAACTGGAAGTCGAATTTTTTCACATATGTACTTTCTTCTTGTAAAGATCGAGAAAAGTAAAAAAAAAAATGTAATGTAGCAACGACACTACTTTACGGCGATGTATACCAAAACCTAACAAGCAGCAATTTAACTCATCTTGTAACTGAATCTGAAGCTTTATAAAAATTCGTGAATTAGTTCAAAAGATATAGCTATTGGAAAAATCGTTATGAATCTAGCAAAGCAGGGCCTCCTATCGGGCGATATACAACAAAAACTATTCAGTAACCATTTACATCAGGGCTTAGTTTAATTAAACATTTGTGAAAATCCGTGCGTTAGCTCTTGAGGTAGAGTAACTCACACAGTAATTTCATCTTATACAGACAGAGAGACCTACAGACGGACGTTTTTCAAAAACTATCAAATCGTGTTTAGGACTTGCTAAAACACATAATTCACCGAAAACTGAAAATCAAAATTTTTCACGAATATCAGATATTTTTTTTCTCTTAATGATAGAAGAAAATAAAAACAGCATAAATAATAGCGTAGAATAACAATTCCTTCAAATTAAAAAATTATTTATCCATGACTAGTATAAAAAGAAAAACTTTCAAATTAGAATTAACTGATTACGTATTAAAAAATAGTGAAGTTACGTCATAAAAACTAATAGTTTCATGTGAATTTAAATACGAATAATAAGAAGAAGAAAAAGAATAATAAGAATAAATTCATTAACATGCGTTAAACTCCGCAAATGGAAAACAAATAGTCATATTTAAAATGACCAAATAACAATGTTACCAAACCGTCTAAATTAATATATATATATATATTTACACAATACATTTATTCCATATTCAGGGGTGTAAACTCGCTATCAGGCAGACACTAACCACTAAATTTCACTCTTTCTTTTTTTTCCGTCTGACCTTTCCTGTTAAATTCTTGCTAAAATGCTATTAAATTCTCAGTGAAGAAAACTTTTAAATTTTAGAGAGACTACCCGCTGACGCATACATTTTTGCTCCCCTGTTTATGTTTCTAGAGGATATTTTAAACTATTGTTGCCAATTCTAAGGCTATGTTTTGTTGCTTTAAAAAAAAAAAAAAAAAAAAAAAATGCGAGCCACAAAAAATATTTTCACGTGAACATTAAAAAGAGAAAGGAAATTTAAAAACAATAACTTCATTAATATATTAATATATGTTAAAAGAGGTAAATAGAAGTTTCGCCTTATTTAAAATGACCGAAAAAGAATTCATGTTGTTTATTATGAAAAAAAATCTCCAAAATGCGTAAAATACATTAAAATCACATTCTCTATAACAGGGATGCTCGTGCTGTTCAACAAATGGATGATTTTCACCACTAAATTTTATTAGTATTCTTTGCCTTAAAATTAACAAAATATATCATAAAATCAGGTGAGGAATACTATAAAATTTTAATGGTAGCAATCAGCCATTTGTTGCGCAGTTCTTGCATCCCAGTAATAATGAATATTGAAAAATATATATGTGGTTGTAAACTGCTATATTGTTTAAAAAGATTTTTCATAGCTTAACCAGTTTTTAAATATAGATATTTCCATTTCTTAATTGAAATACATTTTTATAACTTCAATAAATGTTAAAAATAGAAACTTTCCATTTTTCTTCCATAAACTTATACCACATAATTACAATGCGTTTACTCTAAAATACACTGCTCAAAACAATTAAAGGATATTGCAGTTTTAGGTGGATTTTGTATCTGGGAAACTTTTTAGATGATTGATACATGGTCGACAGACATAGTAGGTTATATGAGAATAAATTACACATGTTTGGCAGGAAAAATGCATTTTATTGCGCATTTGTGTACAAAAGGAAAAAAAAACACAATTTGTGCACATGAGAAAAAAAGAATAAGAAGAGGTGTTTTCTTCAAAGAAAATCATTTTCAGTAAGGAGTATGGCTTCCATGGGCGGCCAGCAACGTTGAACACTTTTGAGGCATGGAGTCAATGAGGCTATTAATGACGAGTTGGGGTATTCTGCCCCACTCTTCCAGAAGAGCTCTTTCCAGTTCTTGGGGAGTTTGTGGGGGTTGTTGGCGGCCAGAAACTCGTCTTTCTAGAGCGTTCCAAACGTGCTCTATTGGATTCATGTCTGAAGAACACGCTGGCCATTCCATTTGAACTATTCCTTCCTCGGAAAGGAAATCCTCCACCAGGTTTGCACGATGTGGCCTGCAGTTATCGTCCATTAAAATAAAGTTATCTCCGATTGCTGCAGCGTAAGGGACTACAATAGGTCTGAGGATCTCATCCCTATATCGGCGACGAGTCAGAGCTCCATTTCGAATGATGTAGAGGTCAGTGCGCCCGTCAATGGAGATGCCACCATACACCAACACTCCTCCACCGCCAAATCTGACACTTTTGTGCACGAAAACAGGATTATTCTTACTGCCACGGTCCCTCCAGGTCGAAAATACGCCTATTATCCGGATGCACAGAAAAGCGGGACTCGTCAGAAAACAGAATATTGCTCCATTCATTTCTCCTCCAGTTAACATGCTCGGTTGCCCACTCCCTGCGGTCGCGACGGTGCCTTGATGTTAATCTAACACATACCATCGGTCGGCGATCATACAGACCTACAGCATGGAGCCGGTTTCGGACAGTCTGAGTTGAAATCGTGGTGATTGTAGCCGAGCGAAGGTGTTGTTGGAGAAGAGTAGCGTTCATGTTTCGGTGTCTCCGAGCTGTTAACGCTAAATACCGATCTTCATTGGGCGTTGTTGCCCGTCTACGACCTTGCCCTGGTCTTCGGTCTGCACATCCACTCTCCAAAAACGGGTCCAGATCCTAGAAATGACACATTGTGACATTCCAATGGCTTGCGCTACTTCGGCTTGAGTTTGGCCCCTTTCTAACCTACCAACAATTCTCCAAGCTTCTGAATCTGTCAAATGACTTCGTTGAGACATCGTACTCATCGAAACAAAGCAATCACTGAATGCCGATCATCCTTGTCTTCATTCTCTTTTATCCAGTTGAAAGTCAAATTTCATTTGCTGCCGCTGAAGCGACGTTTTTGACGTCGAACTCAAAATTTGCATACTCCACAGTTTGAAAACCAGAAAAATTTGAATTTGTGATTCTCTTCTTCTATTTTCGGCAAAAAAAATTTCGTTTATATCTTTATTTTATATAAAACTTCAAATATCCTTTAATTGTTTTGAGCAGTGTAGCTCAGATGCTTAGAGCAAAATTTTAATCTACCGGTCGCTACCTCTAATTCCACAACATTCAAAATCAGAGTGTGGTATGGGTCTTTGAATCTCAGTTTGACCAGCCAATCAGAAGTGTTCCGAATCTGAATCGAGTAGGTATTGTGAACATGCGTGCGGCTAGCTTGTCACATTAAATGCTAGATCATTAGCAGTCTTGACGGAAAAATTTGCTTATGACGTTCCGTTAAAGTACTTCAAAATAAAAAGAGATTTGGAATTCACAACATTTCCTTCAAATTAGTGACATTTTCTAGAAGTAATAAACTTAGTTTTTTTTCTTTTTTTTTCCTAGTGATATTATATTTAGTAATGCTTTTCAGAATTAAGAGTGTCAATCTATGTTGCAATCATGATTGGGTTTAGTGATAGAATTCATGAAATTCTTGGCATCAGAATGCCCCTTAGGTTACTTTAGTTTGATCTTCATTAATTTAATTTTAGCATTTGACCGCCGTCCTCACCTTTTATTGATTTTAAATTGGTTGCTTTTTATTTTTAGGCTACTAATACAGTTACATACTGTTAAGTCCAAAAAATCCGCTGGAACAATTATCCTACTTTTTTCGTTTTCAAATGTGCGGAAAATGCAGCTTCTTTATACAGGGTGCAATATGTTATCCAGCGCCGACCTTTAATTTCTCAAACATTGTCGTAAACATATAGTTCCAGTTACAAAAACGTTTCAAATAAGATAAATATTCAACTTAGGGTCTTATTTAAAGTAAAAAATCCATTTTATAAAAATTACGAAATTTAACTTTTTATATGGTCCCCCAATCCCTATAGTTATGTTTAGTAAAAGTTTACACAAATCATATCAGATGTAACAAAAACGTTTGACTTCTGTATGGCAAAAATTGACAGAATCTTAAAATTTCAAAGTTTGAGATTTTTTCCCCATGATTTTTCCTTTTATTCAGGGATCTGTTAAAAAATGAATCAAAGTAATTTGAAATCGAAATAAAGGTTGTAGTGTACTTTTGACGACGAAACTACCTTTATCTAATATCGCTAATTCGGGATGCCACCAAAAAGGGTTATTTCATCTAAAAATTTCAGCTGAGTTTTAGGGATCGTATAAAAATTGAAAATTGAAATGATGAAATTAAGCATGAAAATGAATATCATTTTATTATCATATCAGAAAACAATCTGCTATACAAAAAAATCTGGATACATCAAACACCGGAATCTACTAGAAATATTAGAGAGCATTTAGATGTACATTGCGACCAATGGCGAACATTTAGATCTGTATCTCTAGGAGATTTCTGTATTTGATGTATTCATTTTTTATACTGGACTGTTTTCTGATATGATTATAAAATATTATTTGTTTTTCTATTTCACTATTTCACTCTTCGCTTTATATACGATACCTCACATTTTTAGATGAAATAACCTTCTTTGATGACACTACGATTCGGCGATACCGGAAAAAGGTAATTTCGTCTTAAAAAGAACATTTCACCCTGATTTCGATCTTGAATTCATATATTCATTTTTTAACTAACCCGTGGTCAAAAGGCAGAATCATGTAAAAAAATCTCAAACATTGAATTTTAATAACTTTGTCAATTTTTGTGGTACAGAATTGAAAATTTTTTATATATATTTTTACATATGTGAACTTTTCTAAATACAACTATAGCGACTGGGGGATCATATAAAAAGTTAGATTCAGTAATTTTTTTAAAAATGTTTTTTCTAATTTTAACAATGCCACGACATGAGTATTTACCTCATTTGAAATGTTTTTACAATTGGAACTATATTTCTATGACCAACAGGTCGGTGATAGATAATATATTGCACCCTGTGTATATATTTCTCGAAAGATCGAAATTTTTGAAGATTTGAGATTAGCATGTAAACATAAAAAAATCTTCCAAAACTAAGGTGACGAAAAAAAAATGACTGGGGAATACGCAGGGACTAATTTAAACATTGGATTTAATAATTATCAAGCATTTTTCTTTCATTTTCTCATTAAATGTTCTATTCAGTTTTACCCTTTTGACATTTCTTTTTTATTATTGAATGGAGAAAATTCCAATAAACTACTAAAATCTCATTTAAGGCGAAGGCATTTTCAAGTTCCACATTATCGGAGTTTTTTCTCTGTTTTTCTATGAGAATAAGTTTCTTTTCTTTTAGAGAAGACCAATACAATAAAATTACTTTTCCCACTTGATGATTACATTAAACTTAGAAAATTATTTCTTGTTACTAATTTCACGTGGTAGTCATTTATAAAGACTATTTTACTGTTGTTATAAAGAGTATTTTATCAAAGCTATTCAAAGTTGCGATTAATTAAAATAATTAATATTCAAAATCTTTTTCATATTCTAAAATTATTTACTAATATTAATTGTTAAACTTTCAGCAATAACTGACATAACTATGCGATCAACACTAGAATGCCCGGAAGGAGTCATAATTCGAGCCATAAAGTTTTTCTTGAAATGAATTATATTCGAACCACGCAGATTTACGTTCAATAAATCAATTAAATAATTTTAACTAAAAATTCTCGGGAGAAATATTACTATGAAACTTGAGCCAGGCACTCTAATGTTAAACTTTTAATGGACAAAGCATTTTTATTGTTAAGATGTTAAAATTAATGGCTGACACCGATAGTTTCGAATATATATATATTTGTAAATAAGAAAAAGAGATTTTTCACATACGTAAAAATGAATTTTTTAAAATTAAAATTCCGGTTAAAATTTTGTGATTTCATAGAGAAACCAATGAACGTTAGAAGGTTAAAACTGGGCAGTAAATGTTGCTGCTCCACATATTTGATCCTTAAAATATCGTTTTTTTTTTAGAGATCTGCATAAGAACCTAATGGATAAAACTAACACAATGGAGAAAAACAAGCTAGAAAACATGCAGGGAATTATTTTAAATTAGGTTTGATAACTTGAAAACATATGTCACATTTTCTCATTAAATGTTACATTCAGTTTTAAGGGATTCTTTTTATACTGGGTGAGAAAAATTCCAATAAACTACTGAAATCTCATTAAAGGCAAAAACATTTTCAAGTTCCATATTATCGGATTTTTTTTTCTTTAGTTTCGTTTGGGAATAAAAAATTTTCCCTTTTTTTAAGTACACCAATGCAATGAAATAACTTTTCCCACTTGATAATTACACGAAACTTTGAAAAATACTTTTAGTAATTAGTTTCGTGTATTTGCTAAATTTATAAAGATTATTACTGTTATTGGAAGTAGTATTTTATTAAAGCTATTAAAAATTTAAACATACATATATACACATATTTTTAAACATACTATTCAAAAGTTTTTCCGATCCAATTAAGTAAATATATACAGGAATGTCATTAAGGCCCCTGTCCTCGCTCGAGGAAACGCTCGCGAGCTATCATGCTATTCCTATGGGGAAGCATTTTTCTAATAACTCTTTCGCATTTTGACATTTTTGAATAATTGTTTTTGCATTGGATAGTTGGGGTGCATGCCAATAGCGCACCTTTTTTACTTTTTCGATTTTGGTTGCAGATATTTTTTACAAAGTTAGTTTCACTTTTAAAACCGGTTTCGAAACTGAAAGTGATTTTTTAAAAAATATATCTGCAATCAAAATCGAAAAAGTAAAAAAGGTGTGCAATCGGCATGCCTTTCAGCTATCCAATGCAAAAAATATTATTAAAAAATGTCAAAATGAGAAAGAGTTATTAGAAAAATGCTTCCCCATAGGAATAGCATTAGCTTGCGAGCGTTTCCTCGAGCGGGGACAGGAGCCTTAAGGAGGAACCGATCGGGGCTGAGATTTTCTTCAACTGAAGAATAGTATTCACCTTAGTTAGAGGATACTTTATTAAAAACATTTCTGAGGATTTTTAATACCTTTTTTATTTAGGCTGATATTCGTTTTACACAATTTCTGCTTTAAATAATGTTTACTGTTTTCAGAAATGCTTCATTCAGCAAAAATATTTATCCACCAAAAATAAGCGTTTTTAATTTATTCTTGCAATAGAAACATATCAATGACCTTACTAATTATGTCGATATCAATTAGTAAAAATTATAGCTAGATATAATAATATATTTTTCCTTTTATAGGACACCAACACAATAACATTAATTTTCCCACTTGATGGTTACACTAAACTTCGAAAATTATTTCTAGTTACAATTTTCATGTGGTTGCTAAATTTATAAAGATTAATTTATTAGAATGAGTATTTTATCAAAGCTACTAAAAGTTGCGATTAATTAAAAATTTAACATTCAAATTTTTTTTATTGACAAATTATTTACCAATACTAACTGTTAAACTGTAAGTAATAACTGGCATAATTTGCGGATTTTTGTTTAAAACTGGGTAGAAATGTTGCCCCTCCAAATATTTGATTCTCAAACAATCAACCTTTTTTTTTTTTCTTTTTCTTTTTTTAACGATTTCTGCATGTGTACTTAATAGATAAAACTATCTCAACGGAAAAAAAAACTACCTAACAAATACGGTGGAATATATTTTAAGAGAGAAACCAATGAACGTTAGAGGGTTAAAACTGGTCAGTAAATGTTGCTGCTCCACATATTTGATCCTTGAAATATCGATTTTTTTAGAGATCTGCATAAGAACCTAATGGATAAAACTAACACAATGAAGAAAAACTAGCTAGCAATTACGCAAGGAATTATTTTAAATTGGGTTTAATAACTTGCAAACATTTGTCACATTTTCTCATTAAATGTTCTATTCAATTTTATGGGATTCTTTTTATATTGGATGAGAAAAATTCCAATAAACTACTGAAATCTCCTTAAAGGCAAAAACATTTAAAAGTTCCGTATTATCGGAATTTGTCTTCTCTAATTTCTGTTTGGGAATAAATTTTTCTTTCCCTTTTTAAAGACACCAATACGATGAAATTACTTTTCCCACTTGATGTTTACACGAAACTTAGAGAATTACTTTTCGGTGTTAATTTCATGGTTTTGCTAAATTTGTAAAGATTATTACTGCTGTTAGAAATAGTATTTTATCAAACCTGTTAAAAACTGCGATTAATTAAAAAAATCAAGTCAAAAGCTTTTTCATATTTGCAAAGTTTTATTTAATATATTTTATAATTTGATCAAATTTAATAAATCTATACTTATACAGGAATGCCTTTAAGGTGGAATCAAGAATTTTTTTGCAAAAAGGCAGTATTCGCATAAGTTAGAGTATGCTTTATTAAAAATATTTCTGAGGAACTTTAATACCTTTCCTCCAAAGACTGATATTCGTTTTACACAATTTCAGAATTAAATAAGGTTTACTGTTTTTAGAAATATTTTATCAGCAGAAATGTTTGTCCACAAAAATATGCTTTTTTAGTTTGTTCTTTCAATATTATTTAGAAACATATCAATGACAGTACAAAGTTATGTCAATATCAATTAGTAAAAATTGTAGCTAGATGTAATAATACATTTTTCCCTTTAAAGGACACCAATACAATAAAATTACTTCTTCCACTTGATGGTTACATTAAACTTAGAAAGTTCTGTCTAGTTTCAAATTTCACGTGGTTGCTAAATTTATGAAGATTAATTAGCTGTTGCTAGCATGTATATTTTATCAAAGCTATTAAAAGTTGCGATTAATTAAAAATATTAATATTCAAATTTTTTTTATTCACAAATTATTTACCAATATTAACTGATAAACTTTAAGTAATAGCTGGCATAATTAAGTGGATTTTTGTTCAAAACTGTGCAGTAAATGTTGCTCCTTCATATATATATTCCTCGGAAGATCGGATTTTTTCAAAATTTAAAATCAGAAAATGACCCTAGTGAATAAACATAACAAACGTAGTTAACAAATGAGCAGGAAATTATTTAAAAACATAGTTTAATAACTTGCAAACATTTGTTACATTTTTTCATTAAATGTTTTATTCAGTTTTAAGGGATTCTTTTTATATTGGATGAGAAAAATTCTAATAATACAGAAATCTCATTAAAGGCAAAAACATTTTCAAGCTTCATATTATCGGAATTTTTTTTCTTTAGTTTCTGTTTGGGAGCAAGTTTTTTTTTTCCACTTTTTAAATACCTCAATACAATGAAATTACTTTTCCCTCTTGGTGTTTACACGAAACTTAGAAAATTACTTTTAGTAACTTGTTTCGTGTATTATTTGCTTAATTTATAAAGATTATTACTGCTATTGGAAGTAATATTTTATTAAAGCTATTACAAATTGCGATTTTTTAAAAGATACTGTTCAAAAGTTTTTCATATTCGCAAAGTTTTATTTAATATATTTTATTTTTCGATCAAATTAAGTAAGTATATACAGGAATGTTTTTAAGGCGGAATCGATCGGGACTGAGAATTTTTTCTACTCAAGATAGTATTTGCCTTAGTTAGAGTATTTTTTATTTAATATTTTTCTGAGGAAAATTAACATCTTCTTTATTTAGACCGATATTCGTTTTACACAATTTCTGTTTTAGATAATTGTTACTGTTTTCAGAAATGCTTCATTCAGCAGAAATATTTTTTCACAAAAAATACGCGTTTTTAATTTGTTTTTTCAACATTATTTAGAAACATATCAATGACATTATTATGTTATGTCGATATAAATTATTAAAAAATATACCTAGATATAATAATACATTTTTTCCTTTTAAAGAACACAAATACAATAACATTATATTTCACACTTAATGGTTAAACTTTGAAAATTATTTCTCTTTAAACTGATATTCGTTTTACATAGTTTCTGCTTTAAATAAAGTTTACTGTTTCCAGAAATACTCCATTCAGTAGAAAGTATTTCTTCAAAAAATGCCCATTTTTAGTTTGTTCTTTCAATATTATTTAGTAAGTTACATCGATATGAATTAATAAAAAGTGTAGCTCGATATGATAATACATATGTTTGTTTCTGTTATTTTGGGGGGGGGGGGGAGAGCGATGGTGTAATTTTGCATATTGCTAAATATAATGTTTTGGATATATTCTTATTTTTGTTTGTCCGAAGGAGATATCTTTCTGTTGTGTAATTTTTTTAAACTATTTTGTTTATTTGTTAGGATCTTAACCCATTTTATTTTTGGCAGAATAAACAAAAAATAGCGTGGTTACCCCTCTTTTATCGTAGTAAAATATGCATATTTTATACCCGAAGTATGTCTGTCTTTAAACAAAGCTAATATTACTGTTAAAATTAGTGGCGTCAAAAATTTTTATTTACGAAAAAAATAAATTGTTATTGCACTTTCAATTTACGGGCAAGCCTATTAACCCTTTACGTCTCAAATTATGAATTCATGAAAATTTCATCATCTAAAGCGTTTTTCGTGAATTTATGGAACTACATCAGAAGATTTACGCAATCATTTAATAAATTTGAAAAGAATTTTGCATATTAAAGAAATGATTTTTTCACCGTCCTGTAATTTCTATCAAGGTTTGAACAATGAATTTAAAATTACCCTGTATTCATGCTTAAAAGTTAGAGAAATCGGACGTCCACGTCGAAATCAATTATCACATGAATCTACAAT
Organism: Maratus speculifer; assembly: GCA_964019185.1. NCBI lineage: Eukaryota > Metazoa > Arthropoda > Arachnida > Araneae > Salticidae > Maratus > Maratus speculifer. The sequence continues at coordinate 257,696,606 of OZ025290.1, forward strand.
TAAATAACGATTTTATAACCTTTGCTTTCTGTTTATCGTTACTTCTATACAGTTGCTTGATTTCGTATTAAAAGTCAGTAAAAGAGATGTCCAAAATTAAAGCAGATATATCAGAGATACAATTATTGGAATTTTAATTTAGAAAAATCCACTTAAGTTAAAACATATTGCCTATGTGAATGACATGCTTTAAATAATCAATTTTATATCGGGAAATTTGATCATGCAAAATTAATGTTTCGCATTTTGTTATCCGTAAGGTACGTTGTAAAGCACAAATGTAATTAATCATGCGAGCAGAGAGTGCTGCTTTTATAAATTTAAGCTTTAATTCTATTACAATTAATTAACGCTTAGTTGACTTATGAAGATTTTTTAAATAACAAAGTAGCTAAAATGAGGTACTTAAAGCAATGAATTTAACATTAAACTTTATTTGATAAAATGTACAAACATTTTGCTCTAATTTTTTTTTTTTTTTTTTTTTTTTTTTTGTTGTTGTTGTTAAAATAATAATTGGGAATTTTAAGCGGAAGAACATGTTATAGAAATATACATATTCAAAATAAATATTTTACATTTTTAAATGATGCGATTGCTTAAATATGTGTACATAACATTAAATTTAAATGCAATATAATATTTTAGACTATCATAAACTAAAACCGAGCACTTGAAACATTGTTTTGCTTCAAATTTTAAGCTAATCACACTTAAAGTTGAAATTCTTGAGAAAATATACTTATGCAAGCTTTGTAAATATGCACTATTATTATTTTTTAAGAACTCCCACTTAAATTGTACAAGATTCAGAAAGTAATAATGTACCATTAGTACCAAAGTAATAGTGTACCATTGGTTTTCCAGATTAAATAGCAATATTTTTTATAAAAAAAATAAATCTAGTTTTGATAATCGTAATTTCTCTTATTTAAAGAGAGTTTTCCAAAAGAAAATACTGGCACCGAATAATTTCTTGGTCTTAAAATTCCAAGACCAGCACGAGCCTTTTTATGTCGGAAATACCTAGAAATGACTGAATAGTATGAAAATTTATTATGGAATATTTTTATCTTTTTCTTCACGCACTTTAAAAGCAGTCTTATTCAACATTTCTCGGTGTCATTTTCAAATTTCAAATAGAAATTAAGCAGTATATGTTATAACATACCACCATACATCAAATAATTAAACCAAGAATATGTATGCTTTTTAAAAAAAACGACACTATTGCTACTTTACTAGAAGGGCTACTTTTTTAAAAAATCACATTTTTGAATGGCACTACTTTTTGTAATGTAAAATGCATCTTGATTAATGACATATTAACTAAGGCAAAAACATGGATAGTTTTACTGTTTCAAGAAAGTGGTGCAAATCAAGAAATCTGAATTTAAAAAAATAGTCCACTAACAACATGGAAAGAACACAAGATTCTTTATTTTCTAACTAACATTCTAATAATCCAAGAGCCGGCAGCACAAAAACCCATGTCATCGAGAACAAGAAAAAAGCCTTTATGTTCTGGAAGAATAGTAATAGTGGAATCTAATGATCCATGTCTGCAGGAAGTGAAGTGGTACTTAAGCCAAAAATTAATACCACTAGTGGTTCAGTCGTAGGTTTAACATTGCGTTTTCCTGGTCGCAGTTTTAACTGTTTTCATACCTTTGTTTGTAGGACAAGCACAATGATGAAGCTACGAGAGAGCCACTAGTAATATTAACTTTTGGCTTATGCACCACTTCACTTTCCGCAGACATGGATCATTAAGTTACCTTAGCTCTACTCTTCTATAAAATAAAGGGTTTTTTTTCTTTTGCTCGATGACATAGGTTTTTATGCTGTCGACTCTCGGACTATAAGTAGCATGTTTTATCTCAGAATATTTGAGATAGATGGTGCTATTGTAGACTGTAACATTGCATGTGTACTAAGCACATGGGCCTTAGCTGTCTGAAAAAAGTCAACCATTCTGGAGAAATATTTCATTGTGTAAAAAAGCTTCATTGTGTAAAATTTAACCGACAGATCTTGCAAATGTTGCGATGATGTTATCATTCACCCATTTAAATTTATAAAAATAATTTATTTTCATAAATGTATTAATGGGTAATTTAATTTTCACTGAAAGTTGAGAAAATGTATTTTTACTGTTTGCGTAAATATTTCAAAAAAGAAAAAAAGTACATTTTATAACTGCATCGCTAGTCATCCCCTCATGTGAGGGACTGATACTTATATGAGAGAATTGTTCTATTATTTTTAAAAATCTGTAAAAAAAATATTTTTGTATAAAATTTAATACCCTTAATGAAAATAAAAGAGTATTCTTAATCAAACCGCTGTATAAAATTTTATTTATTATGTAAAAGGAAAAAAAATCAGGAAAAAAAAGAATTTTATATATGTATTATTCGATGTGAACCAGGGTTTTTTTTCTTTTTTAAAAAGAGTTAAATGTATATATTGCACAAAAATAACTTAAAAAGCTTCAACATTTTTAACAACAATGCAAGTTTTTAATAAAATTTTACCGGCATTTCCAGTGTTAAAAATCTAATAATTAGAAAATTTCTTAATATTAAGCCGGACAGCTGTTTTTTTTTTCAATAAATATCTCTTCTGCTATATTGATAAAAAAAACTAGAAACTTCTGAACATGAATTAGTTTTCCTTCATAAGTACCGCAATCTCTCACGTAAACGCCGCACCTTGGATAACTCAATTTCTCACCAGAATTAATTTTTTTTTAAATGCTACTCTCTTGGGCTTTCCGCGCATTTTACTTCTTTTTCTTAATAAATTTTCTGGTTTGAAAAAGACTTTACTAAGCCGCGGCGTTTACGTGAGAAATTACGGTATGCTGAAAATGGCATATGTGCGTAAAATCACTTATGTGGTGTTATAAAATCGACAAATTTTATATCAATATTTTTAAATGTCTCATTACTGTCCACAAAATGCTTAATCGTAATGTTTTAGTTTACACTTAAAAATTAAATGATAAGGTTTAGGAAATATATATTTATGATTGAAATGCCATTACATATAGTAATAAAAAGTTTTAAGAGAAACTGTATAATGTAACATGATAAAATTGCATTAATATACAGTTTGAATTACAATTGAACCTCGTTAACATGAACCTCAAGGGGGATGAAGATTTTGTTCATGTTAACAGTGATTCATGTTATCAGTATCAATTTTTTGTATTAGTTTTTATAGGGGACTGTGAAAGCAATTCATATTAAAAGTAATTCACATTAAGCGTGTTCATGTTAACGAAGTTTGACTGTATTTATGTAAGTTAACCCCTTGAGCTCTGATGGTAGAATTTTCTACCACATAATTTTAATTCCAAAATGTCGCAATGGCACCAGAAAATTCGACGAAATTTATTTGAAAAAGTTTTAATGCATTTTTTCGTGTTTATCGTTAATCGGTTTTTTTCTTTGCAAAATACTGGTGCCAATGTGACATTTGGAATTTTGAAGAAATTTACACCCCAGAGCTCAAAGGGTTAAAGTTATTCAAAAGAGTTTCGATTACATTAGATTGGTTAAAGTAAGTTTTGACCGGTGAAAACTACAACCCGCTTATTTCAAATTAAACCGGACAAATAACATTCGCTTCAAATAGCACGAGAATAAAATAAGCATAAAGAATGTTTAGTATATTTTAGAAAATTATTTGTATAACATTTCTACGCGCATCGTGTTTTTATATTTACATAAAATCTGGAGTTTTTTATGAGCATATAATTAAAGCTAATCGGTAATTATTCATTTGGAAATACTATCTGTTTAGTGTATTTTTTAAATATTTCTAAGGCCTTATTATTTACTAGCAGGCTATGCCCGCTGCGCTGGTCCATTTTTCCAAAGAAATCTTGACTCAAACAAAATAGTGATTTGAAATTTCTTTTTTAAAGCAGTGTAGACCATCACCTGGAATGTCCTTCCGCAATGCTGAAAACGAAGCCAGTGCCAATGTCATTGCGATATTGCACTATTGTATGCATTGGACAAAATTTGGATAATTAAGTACCATCTCTCTTATTTGATCATTTGTAGTAGAGTTTGATATAAAAATGAGACCGTTGTGACAGCAGGAATCAAAATGTTCTCTACTCATCACATTATTTTGTCAGAAAGCATTGCAATGATTATCAAACTCTATTAATTTTCAAATAGCACATTATTATTTGTTAATTCTTAAACTCCCGAATCTGAACTTGCAAGATATGCAGATCTGGTAGCCTAAATACAATCTCATTACATGTTGCATTACATTTTTTAATAACCGTCCTCTTCTGGCAACTCTACTACAGTTTTCTATCTACCTAAGTCTGTTCCAACAAAATACATAGCAAAAAAAAAAAAAAAAAAAAAAAAAAAAAAAAAAATGTAAAAAAGAGTGTTTAACTTATATATTTATTAGAACAATGAAGCATAAAAGGTGTGTTTTAAAGCTGAATTATTTGGGTAAAATTAAAATTACATCAGTTTCACTGCCTCTTCATTTTTTAAACCAGTTGCAGGGCTGTCACAGGCGACTATTTTTATATTCCGTTTTCACCACTACTTTTCTAATATAAATTTCAAAATACATTTTTCTTGCAAGTGTTGTCAAAGTGTATGTTAAGGATTTCTGTTTAAAGAAAGTGGTGCCAGTTAGAGTTAAAAAATAGTCGCCTGTGGCAGCCCTGCAGTTGCAAACATGTAGCTGTTAAATCCGGAATAATCTTGATGCTAAATTTTGTAGAGAAATAAACCTTCAGCATGTAATAAATTCCATTATGATTTTTGGCGTCAAGCATTAGTATTGCTTATAACGATTCGTTACAAATGTATCAGACTTATTTCGCGTTTATTGTCAAATGAATGTGAAGTTTACAATCATCTATTATTGGCATGTAATCTTATATCTTGGCGATATTTTTTTTGTTTGTTTGTTTGTTTGACGGGGTAATGAAGCAGTATTTAATAGTTAATTTTTGATAAAATTCTGTTGATAGGGCTTAATGTTAATTAAATCTGCAACATAAACATCATAAACAAAATTTTCTACTGTCGGTATTTAATGTATATTTTTTTCTTAGCCAGTTTTAAAGTATTTTTTTTTTTTTTACCTGAATGATTAATAAATTAATTGCAAATATTTTTCTAATTCTATATCATCGATATTCCGAATATTTTTCCTGCACATTGCAAATATTGCTTTTTTAGGGATAGTAAAATAACTACAGATAAAAAATACATAATAAGGCTAAAACACAGAATTAACGACAACTTGGCGAATGCCTCTACAGAGACTTGAAAAGTACGCCAGTTCTGTAAACTTAAATATCCAGATAGAATTTTAATAAATAATAGGTACTACTTTATTATTTCATAGATCAATTTCGCCAAATTATACATATTGTAAAACGATTCACCATATTATACAAACGAATATAACTTTTATTTTAAATAACCAAAGAATCAATAAATTACGAAAATATTAATTGAAATACAAATAAAACGTCGAATTAAAAAGTAGTTAATGACATAAAAAACGCATGTAACATGTTTAATTTCAAATGAATGTGGCATTTACGATCATCTATTATTGACATTTAATCTTTTATTTTGGCGGCAGTTTTTTGGTCAAAGGGATAATCAAGTAGTACCAAATAATATAAAAAAATATGAATAATAATATAGCCAATAATATTTTGGTCAGCTGTCATGTATGGATCACATTGGTGCGATTGCAACAAAATTGTGATTTTATGGATTGCGTGTTAATCTGGTTGTTGTTTATTTACTAATAAACTTTGTTTATTTGCTTTTCTTTATTTTTTCTTTCTTTATTGTTTTGTTCTATAATTATTAATTAAACTTCACTTATTTATTATTGTTTCCTTTTTAAAATAATAGAAAATAATTTAAAATAATATAACATGTAACTGGTATTTGAAAACGCAGTGTTTGCCAAACTGATGTTAGATTTAAAAAAAAAAAAAAAAAAAAAAAAAAAAAAAAAACGCGCCAAAAGTGATGCGTATATAAAAATGGAAAAATGTTTATAATAATGTAAACAAAAAAAGTAAACAAATAATTAAAAAATCGTCTTTTCGAGTTTTTTTAAAAATAATGCCAAGCAGTCGTTAATTCTGTAGTTGCATCAATAGTAAATTTTCATTTCTTCGTTTGTTTCATAATAAAAAACCATAAATTTAATAATCTCAAATAAAATAATCTGACAAATTTTCTATTATCTCGTTGATGATCTAGAAATCTCTTAATACATAAACAAAAAGGCAAAGATGTCATATGCGCCGTGTTTGGCGCGATAATTTTTTATGCTAATTTGGCGGAAACATTGTTTTCGAATACCAGTTACATGTGTATATTTAAATTATTTTCTATTATTTAAAAAGTAATAAAAATTTATGAAAAAAGTTTAATTAATAAGTATATAACAAAACAATTTATACAATTTATAAAGTAAATAAACATTTTATTTATAAATAAATATTAATAATCGGGTTACTATATCTCAGACAAAATAATGCCAATTTAAAGTCTGTTAGTTACCTCGGTGATATATAATATATCTGTGCCAATAAAACTTTCAATAATATAGTAAATATGCTATTTGGTGGTGCTCAATTATTGAAAATTAGTCCAATATCATTTTAAACATTATCTAACACAGGAAAATATGAAGAAAATTGAAGAAGAAATGGCTAATTAAAAAAACTTGTAAAATATTTTGGCACAAATGTCTTATGTGCACCACATTTGTGCATATTTTTTCCTTTTTTAAGCCAATTTGGCGAAAACTTCATTATAAAATATCAGTTACATGTATATTTTTTAATTGTTTTCTATTATTTTAAAAAGGAAATAAAAATAAATAAATAATGTTTTGTTAATAATTATAAAATAAAACAATTTACATCAATAAAAAAAAATAAGAGTAAGTAGTTTATTAATAAATATACAATAGCCGAGCTACCATATGAACATAAAATCGACGTTTTGTTGCAATCGCGCCAATGTGGTGCATATATGACATCTGTGCCATTTTTTTCAGTAGGCAATTTTTATTTCAAAATGTTGAATTTATCGATAGTAATAACGCGAAATTGCATAAATTTCATTTAAATTGCATAGATTCCCTTGTTCAGTTTGTAAATTTTAAAACTAATTTTCCCTGGAAGAGAATTTGACAAAATGGCGCAAAAAAAGTATGTTTGTTGATTACAATTTTCAAAATTGCGGTGAAAAACTTTTGAAAAAGAATGACATTATTTTAGAATATATATATGTGTGTGACCGAATTTCACACTAAAGCTAAAATTTAAATATTTAATCACAATTTTTTAAATATTAACTTATGTTTATTGAATTTACAACTGAATACTAAAATATACTCCAAAAATTATCTTCTTTTGGAAAAAACAACATTATTCCAACCTAATGTTAGACATATGCATTTTTGGCTTAATTCTTTGCCGACAAAAGTAAAAAAAAAAATCTCAAAGAAACAAATATATAACTCGCAATTACTTTTATAATTAGATCTGTCTTTTTCTGGAGTTAGTTATATACTATCGAAATTTGATAAAAAAGAGAAAGAAAATAATAGAAAGGAAAATAAATATCGTTCAAAATTCATTTAATCAAATTTTCAAGTTTTTTTTTTTATTATTATTCTAACGCAAGGATAAGTCGCCAAATGTTGCATCAAATGTAATATTTCATGTTATTTTTTAAGCGTTACAAATATTTCTTTTATTTTTAAGATAAATATTTTTTTATAATATCATGCCTTATTAAATGGTTTTTCTTTATTATTATTATTATCAATAGTTATTTTCTGCTTTTATTTGCAAGATGTTTGTAATATTTCTAACAGATATGTCATTTTTAATTTGTTTAATAATGATAATTTTCGCCAAAAAAATAACTACTGGCAACCCTTTCATCAAAAATAACCGAAAAATACAAAATTTACTACGAAAAATCAGAGGTATCCCTGTAAATTTGAATCATAAACCTTCGGAAAAATATTTCCTATCGATTGATACAATCGGCAAAAAAATCCATCGGGTAGTTTTTGAAAACACCCGTTTGGAAGTTTCAGAATTTCTGCTTTATAATATATATGATTATTATTTATCAGCCTAATAATTAATTATTGAACGGGACACACAGTCACTCCTTTTCTTAAATAAAAATGTCCCCATCTGCACGTTCTTTTTTCCCAAAAATTCGGTTTATACCATTCTGAGTATACGATTTGAAAGTATCAGCACTTTTTAGTGTACATGTTTAATATGCGTTGATGATTTCATACATAGTATATCCAGGACTGCCACAGGCAACTATTTTTTAATTCTAACTGGTACCAGTTTTTCAAAACAGAAAGTCTTAACCCCTTAACGCGCAGTGTTGCCGGGTCGGCAACACCTACAGTTCCCCTGTTTAGAGACACAAAAAGTCTGAGAATATTTCAAAAACTACTCTAATGGCTACTTTAAATCTTTCTTATGAGGTCTAGATGGCAGCACAACAGAGATCAAACTCTATTGTTTTTAAATAATAGGTAAAATGTTTTACTGTGATACGCAATTCACAGCAATCAATGCTTTACTTATGGGAGGTTACCACTTCGGCAACAGCTGTAAAATTAAAATGGTTAGTGAAATCTTTACAAAACAATACCTGTGTACTCCTCTAGGCCTAAATAGATTGCCTAATTTTTTTCCCTTTAAATTCCAACTTTAAAGAGTAGTGCACCGGAAAGGGTTAATACAAACTTTGACAACATTTGCAAGAAAAATATATTTCGAAATTTCATTCAGAATAGTACTGGTGCAAACGGAATACAAAAATAATCGCCTGTGGCAGCCCTGTATACCATATGTAAGGGATATAGATTGCGAAAAGGCCCATTAACCTTGTGGTTTTAACTCGTTAGCTGTTGGCATTCCAGACATTTACTTTTAATTACTATAGAACTAACCAGTCAACATTGACGTAAACAACCGATAAACATGATGATTGGTCAAAAAACTGTCTTTTATAGACTACGTAAGCCGTGGGAGACAGTTTTGCCTTCTTATAAACGGATCATAAAAACACCCCGATGTTTGAATATAGAAAATGAACATATTAACAGCCATTAATCGCATCGATTAATTGTTTTGAGGATTAAATGTTAAAGAAAAAGGTTATTATTCGAAAATACTTATATCAAAATCGTAGAAGTTATCCGCTACGCGTATGCTAAATTATTATAAATCAATCAACTAATTATGGATTTCTTATTAATTATGGATATACATTTATGGTGGTTTAGTGGAGGGTATACTACGGTATACGCGTATACGTTCTGGATTTTTTTAAGGAACACCGTATACCCTCCGTTTCTCAAGAAAGTTTAAGTATCTACGCAATACGATATACTCTCTGACTCAAGCATATGCTCTCTTCATAGAACATATAAACCCTGTTTTTTTTTTTTTTTTTTTTTCTAACTATTACATTACTGCAGAAGAGTATGAATATTTTCGCTTACAAATAATTTATGTATGATAAATTTTACATTTTAATAGTTTTAGATACAGTTTTAATATCTCTCAGTCTTCTAAATAAGCTTCTCAATACTGATAGATCAACCAAGCACATATTCACGTATAAAGTGTTTCAAGATAGAGCAATGGAAAATTATATGTAATGTTTAAATGACACGATAAACAGAAAAAAAGGACAAGAAAATGTTTATACTAAGATTTTTCTGTATAAAATTAAACATATAAAAGCACTCTTACAGTAGTATTATTGAACAGAACTGCGAATGGTGATTATTTTATAATTCTGACACTCACCACTTTCTCAAAGTAGAAATCTTTAGTATATATACTTTGACGACTTTTTTTTTTCTTTTTTTTTTTGAGAGAGAGAGAAATATACTGCAAAATTTATTATTTAGAAATAGTGGTGCGAATAGAATATAAAAACAGTGGACGTTGGCAGCCCTATAATAATAGTACACTACCGGTCATTAAAATTGATTCACCAAGACGAAATGCAGATAACAAAATGATATTTATTGGACAAACATATTGTACTAGAAATAACAAGTGATTAAGTTTTCAGTTAATTTGGATGCATAGATCCTGAGAAATCAGTATCCAGAACAACAATCTCTCGCAGTAATAACAGCATTTATGTTCCTAGACATTGTGTCAAACAGACATTGGATGGCATGTTCAGGTACAAATGCCCATGCAGCTTCAACATGATGCCCCAATTCATCAAATTAGAGTATGGTGACGAGCCAGTCGTTCGGCAACCATTGGCCAGACGTTTTCTATTGATCCTGACCAGGGCAACAGCTGAAAATTTTTCTTATCAATGAAGGTCTTTACATTACCGGCAACATGCGACCAGACATTATCTTACTGAAACTTAGGGTTTCTTAAGGCTTGGATAAAATGTAGAACCACTGATCGAAAAACACAAGAAAAATAACGTGAAATGTTCAAAGTATCATCAATGCGAACAAGAGGTGACTGAAATGTACATCCGATGTCACGCCATACCATCACGCCAGGTGATGGGTTAGTATGACGATGATGAATGCACGCTGAAAATGTGCGATCATCTCGATGCCGCCAAACACGGATGCGACCATCATGATGCTGTAAACAGAGCTGGGATTCATCTGAAAAAAAACGATGTCTTGCCATTCGTCGCCCAAGTTTGTCGTTGATTGCACCATTTGAAGGCGATCTTGTCTATGACGCAGCGTAAAAGGAAGCGGTAGCCATGGTCTCCGAGCTGAGCGTCCATGTTGCTGCAAACGTCGTCGAACATCTGTTCGTGCAGACACTTGTTGTCTTGCAAATGAGCCAACAAAGGGCTCGTGAAGTGGTTTCACGATCCATTACGGCCATGCGGATAACATGCATGTCTTTTCGGCTGCTAGTGATTAGGGGTAGTTGAAATCCTGCACGGCGTTCCACATTACCATTCTGAACCCATCGATTTCATTTTTTTCGAACAGTCGTTGGATAGCGACAGACACGAGCAGCAATACTACGATATAATAAACCGTAACCCTACAACCGTAAGACTGCATTTCGACATCTATCTAAGTCAGAAACCTGCTCTGGTACTCATTTCTCTTTCTTAAACGAGCCATCACAACAACTTTTCATCGGACAACAACGTTCAAATGCAATTTGTGTATGAGAAGCAGGCTGAACAATTTCCCTATTTAAACACATTGTAGGTGCCACTACCTGAACCTGCTTTGTCTGAATGCGCTGAAAAGCTAATCATTTGTATATCACAGCACCTTCTTCCTGCCATTTAATTTTCACGTCTGTAGAATGTCGCCATCTTGGTGTAGCAATTCTCATGGCCAGTAGTGAATGTAATATCATGGACAGCAACGGACTTAGATACAAAGACACCCTGCACATTTATGATCGGAAGTTAAGATTTGTGTTCCGATTTATTATATTTAATTTTGTTTCGAATTTGCTGTACAATAACTACAGAATTTCAGATTCTTTTGCTCCGTAACACGATGCTCAGTAAAATAAAATATTTTTATTTTAATGTGTTATGAACATTACACATTTTTTTCTGGATTTATTTTTTGTAGTAATTTTTATACTCTTTAGTTACATTGCAGCTACAAAATGCCAAAGTTTATGGAATAAGAACACTGCTCTTTCCAAATGTAATATTTGCATTATTTAATACAAACAAATTTGTGATTTAAGAAGGCGCGGTCTACTATTCGGGAATAATGGTATTCAAAATTCACAACTGTATCATTTATTACCACATGTTATCACCAATAATCAAAAAGAAGCTTAATTAAGCTGACAAACTAATTTTTTCACCTTACGATCGCAACCTCCGAAGAAAGTTTTAGTAATCTTTCTGACAATTGCAATTACATCAAAAGTTAATCCTTGGGACAAAGGATTAACTTCATACCCAGAAAACGGAGTTATACTGTGCACCCCACAATAATCAGCCGATAGTAACTTCAATGATATTATCCTAAGTTATATCCTATGTAATTTTTCTGGTTTTCATCTTTACTTAAAAAGAAGAGTTATTTTCAGTTTGATATAAAAATCTGGATAAAAAGAATCATAGAAATTCAAGTAAAGTATTTTCAATAAAATAGTTATTTTTTAGTTTCGTCTATTATAAAATATATCACAACATCTAAAAAAATCTATTCTAATCAAAATTTCTTATTCAAATATATAAGCAGATACATCTTTTCATTAATTGATTCATTGCAAAAATTATCGTAAACATGATAAATGTAATCTGTAGGCAATAATGAACTGCAATATATATATATATGTTTGCATGTTTTGAAAATTTTGTTTATTAATAAAAAAATAATAAGATTCAAACTTTGGTCAATACAGGGCTATCGCAGGCAACTTTTTTTTTAAATTCTATTCGCACCACTTTTATTGAACATAAAATCTTGACATATATTTTGACAACATGCGCTAGAGAAATACGCTTCAAAATTTATCTCATAAAATTTTAGTGCGAATTGAGTATGAGAATAGTCGCTCGACGCAGCCCTGTCAATATGGTCAACCTAAGCTTCTATTATCCTTTTGCACGTTTTCAGGCTATTGGTTGTTTCCGGTGTTTAAAAAGTCTTTAAACCGTTTTTAATCACAGCAAATTCATCGAGTATTTTTCGATTCAATTACGATATGTATCATACCCTCCCCCACAATCCCCAAATTGCTGATAATCAAAATTTAATCGACACAGTGTTCCTACGGCTACCGTTATTCTCCATGATAACAAATGTATGTTTTTTATAAAAAAGAAAAGTACGTAAATCAAATTAAACCGCGTGAAATTTCATTTTATTTAAGAAGAAATTTTCCATTAGAAACTACTGGTGAAAGAGAATTTCCTGGTCTCGGAATTCTAGGACCTGTACAAACCTGGGTGAAAATAATATTTAAAATGATGTTTGAAAAAGATTGTGAAATTGTGAAAAATAAAGGTCATATTCACATTAATTTGTGAGTGTACATCAAACTTTAGAATATAGAAATCTCATATGATGGATTTTCTACAAATGTGAATTTGTTCTATTACATATTTTTTTCACTTTACAAAAATTAATTGCATATTTTTTTAAGAAATCTTAAAATTGTTCAACTTCTTTAATAAACTTGTCAGATGTGGCAATCTCAAAACTTTCTTCTAGATTATGCATGTTAATACTTTCTGAAAAATGCAAGCATAACAGCGCCATCGGTAACGTGGTTTAAACCAAAATCTAAACAGCAACAAATTATGCAAACTTATAAAGGAATCTGAAATTTGATCAAAATCGGTGCATTAGTTTGGGATAGAAATATTGCAAAATCTTAAAAAAAAAATCTACATAACAGCGTCAGATGTTGGGTGATGCACACCAAAAACTAATCAGGATCAATTTTTTTATGAGAACTGAATATGAAGTTTGATGAAAATCCATGCATTAATTCTTGCGATACATTATTGGGAAATCTTGAAAAATGCAGCATAGCAGCGCCATCTGTAAGGCAATTTACACCAAAAATAAACAACACTAATCTATATCAGGCATTAACTGAATCTGAAGATTTATAAAATTTATGCATTAGTTCTTCAGATAGAGCCATAGCGATAATGACGAATATAATGCATCATAGCAGCGCTAAGATTAACCAAACGGACCCAGCTGAATTTAAGTCCACTGGCGTGATGGTAAAGAAATATTGAAGTCATGATCACTATCCTTAATTTCCGAATTTTCGGAGTCAAAATCAACTGAAAAAATTTAATCTTCTAATTCCTTTCCAGATAACTCAAGACTAAAATTTTTCTCTTTACTTGATCTACTCAATGCTGAAATTTATAAAACGGTAACTCTTATGTATTCAGTTTTAAATGAGTAAAACACGTGTTTCAACTCAAATAATTTCTTAAAATTAAGCATTTCAATCTTAGAAACAAATTAGTCAGTTCAGAGTTTCTATATTTTAAACGCTTAAGGTATCTGCACATCTTCGGAAATGATCTTTTTTAAATAATTTTTTTTTAATTTTTTTTTTTTAATTTTTTTTTTTTTTTTTGTTAAATAATGACATTTACCTAAAAACTTTGAAAAAAAAATATAAAAATTTTAGTAATTACCCAGAAATAATTCCTTTAATAGAAAAATAGTCAAAATTATGTTAAATATTGATATATCCGTAAAACGTGATAACTTAAAAATAAAATAATGTATTCTCATTTTGTAAGTTGCATAATAAACAGAATATTTTTCTCTAGGATTTAGACTACATATATTAAAATATCACTCCTCTATCTCAGATGAGATGGCAGTTAAAGTACTAATGTAATGTAAAATTGGCAAAATTTGTCTCAAGTATATCCTTTATACCAGTATAAACATAAAACTTTTTAATATATCATCATGGGTGTAGTCTAGTCCCTCAAAAAACATTTCTTAAAAAAAAAAAAAAAAAAAAAAAAAAAAAAAAAAAAAAACTTTATTTTGAGAAAAAGTTAAGAATAACTTTTAAATATAAAATAAAAGCTGTAATACCTGTAACCTTGGTTATAATTAAAATACAGACACAAATTAAGCAGTATTCGACACATAAAAGAGTCGATTTAAATATTATTGCATTAATGAAAAATCGATATTCTGATTGAAAATGACGTTTTAAATGATTTCGGATATCTTAAGCATCCCTTAATACAGGGGTTCCCAAACTTTTGGGCTCGCGGAGCCCTTTTTGGGAAATTTTTTTAAGGCGGAGCCCCTGTACCTAACGGTTTAAAAATTAATGCTTTTTTTGCCTATGGAGCAGAGAAAAATGTGTTGAATAAAAATCCGAGCTAGTATTTTCTGACATTAGACCAAGGTTCTCAGTTTGGCGATTTGCTGATATAGGAATTCTGAATTAATACTAGAAATTTTAAACATCAAATTTTCTACTGTATAACCTTTTAACAATTTTATTTCATATTACTATTGTTGGATACAATAAAATAAAAATAAAGATTAAAACCCTCTTTTTTTGTAGTGAAATATCTACCTTGTAGAATCGAGTTATTTACTTCAAACACAGCAAAAATTATAGTTAAAAATTTGTGATTTTTGAAAGCGCTAAGTAACGAGGAAAACAAACTCTTTTTGTCCGAGCTATGTTCAACAATCCTGTTAAGGGGTTAATAACACCCAATTTTAAAATAAAAAATATTCTTTTGGGATTTCCAGTATGAACTTGGAATTAGAGATCAAAATGGTAAACCATGTTTGTCTTATGCATTGCATTGGAGCTTACGTAAAACAATTATTATTTATGGCGAAAGCCACACGGACGCAGGAAAAAAGGTTAAGTTGTACAGTTTTTGTTAGGTACTTCTGTATGATTTCAATAGGCTACTCCCGAAAAAAAAGGAAATGCCAAGTTCCAGTAACCCATGAGTAATTATGTTACACGTTTTCGCTTAGTCCCGCCTACCCGTAATAGAGTCAATTTATGTGGGCGGGACAAAATCTATAAGCTTTATTGTTTGGTGCAGCATTGTTCACTTTTTTGGATATTTTATTTAAAATATTTGGCTGTTAATTACATTTTGAAAGTACGGAGCAAACAGTCTATGCCAAATTTGGTTGGCGCTCCGGTTGGATGATTCAAGATTCAGTTTTGAAAGAAACTTTTTTTCGTCATTGTTTTTTCCTCAAAACAGATATGCAGTTAAAAACTACACATGTTAATCCCTTGAGAGGCAAGGAAAATGTCTCTATAATATTGAATTCTCACCGGAAAAATCGAAAAGTTTTATTTTAAAATAAAAAAGAAAATTTTTTTTTCCCCAAGAACTTGCCGCCAAAGTTAAAATTATGAAATTTCGTTAGAAGTTTCTGGTGAGAATCTCATTTAAATTAGGTGGGATTCATGGGGTTAAAGGAACAGCAAAAAACTTTTCTGATAAAATGGGATACATGGATGGGATTAATTTTATATCAGGGTGTGGGTACTCATTGACAAAAAATCTAAGTAAAAATTGGAGCTAAGCAAAATTTTAAATTCTTAATGTGATGAAAAATGTAAAGAACCAAGATGTATTTTTTAAATTGCTACAGACTTATTTCTGATTGGAAAATGTGACAGAGACCAATTAAAATTTTTTTTAAAAAAGGTGTTGTAAAAAGATACATGACGCTAAAAAAAATGCTGTTTCAGCAATATACATTGCTGTAAAATTATGTAAAACAGCATGAAATTTTTAATAACTAATAAATTAAAAATATATATAACAAACAGATTAAAGCAATTAAAGTTACGAAAAGAAAAAAATTATATACACAACGTACACAAATATTAAATAAATCTAATGAAGGGTTTCTAAAATAATACTAAATATTTTATCAAATAAGCGTTTTAATCGACACATTGTTGTACAGAGAAAAACAGTTTAGAAAATTTAAATATACAAATAACATAAACATATTAAAGAATTTAAATTTAAATATAAAAAAAGAAATATATATACATAATGTACACAAATGCAATATGGATTTAATAAAGGTCTTTAAATGATAGAAGGTGCAAAAAATATGTTTTAAGCGACAAACATTATTTTATTATTAAAAACAATTAAAAAAATTAAATAACTAAGAATTAAAACAGTAACATAAATAAAATTAAAAAAATCAAACATATATAAATAAAAAGAAATACACTGCTCGTCATTGAAAATGCAACACCAAGAAGGAGTGGTCAGAAATTTATGGAAATTTTAGAGTAGATGCACGTCACTGAGTTATGCGAATGATGTGAAATGCGCAGGTCTCCGACGCACGTGATGTAAGATATAAGGGAATGAACTTGCAGAATGAGCAATATTCGTGTCATTATTTATGCCAGACGAATTATTGAAGAAATTTAGTTTTTCTCTCGGAGGATACATGCATTGAAGAGAATGCCAGGCCATCGTCAATGAAGGCACAGCATATAGACGATTTTACGAGAGGTATGGTGATCGGACTGAGAAGGGGAGGATGGTCCTTACGTGAAATCGCAGCTGATACCCACATGGATGCGAGCACGGTGCATCGGCTGTGGCGAAAATGGTAGGAACAAGAAAATGTAGCAACATTGAGGGGTGCAGGTGCAGCCAGAGTGACGTCAGCACACGTGGATCGACGCATCCGCCGACAAGCTGTGGCGGATCCGCAAATCACTTGTACCTCAATTCTGCAGTATGTACAAGATACCCTGGATGTTTCCGTGTCGACTGGAACCATTTCCCGTCGATTGGTTGAACGTGGCCTGCACTCACGGCGTCCGTTAAGAAGACTACCATTGACTCGACAGTATAGACGCCAACCTTTGGAATGGTGACGGACTAAAGCGACGTGGATGACAGAATGGCGAAACATCGTGTTCTCAGATGAGTCACGCTTCTGTTTATCCGTCAGTGACAGTCACCGCACACATGTTTGGCGTCTACGTGGAGACAGATCGAATCCGGCAGTAACTGTGGAACACCCTACCGCGCGACAACGTGGCATAATGGTTTGGGGCGCTGTTGCGTATAATTCCATGTCACCTCTGGTTCGTATTCAGGGATGCAATTTTTCAGCAGGATAACGCCCGACCACACAGTGTTCGCATGTGCCAACATGCTCTGCAAGGCATACAAATGCTTCTCTGTCCACCGTACTCTCCTGACCTGTCACCAATCGAACATGTGTGGGATGGGATTGGACGCTGTTTGCGGAATCTGCCCTTGCCTCGTTCAGAAGATGAACTGTGGCAAATGGTTGAAAGGGAACAGAGAGCCATCCTTCAGGACACCATCTGCACTCTTATTGACTCTATGCCAAGACGTGTTTCTTCGTGCATCGCTGTTCACGCTGGTCCTACATCCTACTGAGCCGATGCCGTTCTCGTTCTGTATTCTGACTATCATTTTGAAATAAAGATCACTTAATGCTCCTTGTTGTCTCTCTCTTTTTCCCAAATTTCATCAATTTCTGCCCACTCCTTCTTGGTGTTGCTTTTTCAATGTCGAGCAGTGTATATACATACATTACACACAAATGAATCTAGTGAGGGATTTTAAATGATACAAGATCTTTTTAAGTAAAGATGTTTTAAGGGTGTATTCGAAAAAACGCTTTTCCACCTTCAGCAGCTCGAAATTTTCCGATACAATTTCAGACATATTTTTAAAAGTAGAATCATGAAACTTGCTAAGGGGATTGTTGAAGGGACGTATGAGGTGCCGAGTAAAGTCTTTTTACGCTCAATTCATTAGAATTTGATTTATAAGCAATTAACTTCTCTGGAAGACCCTTTTTTTCGTTCCCTTATCTCCCACTTCGGAAAAATCGGTTCAAATTGCCGTTTTTGATTGCTTTTTTGCAATATTTTGTACACTTATCAAAGAATTGACCTTTACGGCACCTTGTGCACTTTCTAAATAAGAGAATCTGCGAGTTTCATGTGTTTGAGAGCAAAAGTGAATTCCAAAAATAAATTCGAAAACAAGCAGTTTGAATCGAAATACAACCTTAAGCGACAAATATTGTTTTAAAAATTAAATATAATTTTGAAAACTAGGATAGAAGATTTAAATAAGTAAACTTTAATAAAAATAAACATTTAAGGAAATTAAAATTCCAAAAATAAAAATAATACAATATGCAACACATATAAATATTAAATGCCTGTAGTATTTTTTTATTCTTTTGCAAAAGTTTGGCAAACGATAATATATAAAAGTTTAGTGTGAAAAATGTGCTTGAATTATTTTGGGCAGTTATTTTATTATCTGGTGCAATTTACGAAACTAGCAAGCGAATGTCTGGTTCTGCATTTAACCGTTTTCTGTATACTGTTTTGATATTTGTATAAGTGGCGAATCCAGCTTCACACAAATATGTCTTTGAAAATGGGAGTAAAATTAACTTTGTATTTATCTGTCAAATGACACCAAGATTCAATGATATGCTTGCTTTGAAAATAGATTTCTAGATCGCTTTGAGATGTTAAATCAATGATAGTTTCGTATTACTCAGAGCTTAAGCTGTGTGGTTTTGTTTTTACACAGAATGGATTTACTATCCATTTAAAATCATCCAGCATCTTATTTCGAGCAGCTGAAAAGTAACGCTCAAATGAATTTTATAATTTTACTTAATGCTCAAATGAATTTATCAGAGCTTCAAAATTATCTTGAATACTTTCTGAGATTTTTTTTCAAACTTAATGTTATGGTCATTTAAAAACATTTTAGTAAGAATTATTTATTTAGTAAGAATTAAGTATAAACGTAAAAACAGGCGCAGCTTCAAAGAACTAAACAGTTCTACCTTTTGTTCGTCAAGTAGAGTTAACAGCACTGGCGGGCCTTTTCTGTTTCGATCCACGTTGTGCATTCGATTCAGAATACTATTTCTTGCAGCTTATTTCAAATCGAATTTTTTAAAGCACATTTAAGGAAGAAGTATAAAATAAAGTAATTTATACCAAAAACATTATACATAAATTAGATACATGTTTAATGCAAATGTTTAACAATCTTTGAAATATATCATTGAATTTTTCAACCCATTATAGATATATTTATTTTTGACACACACACACACACAAATGCTTTGAAAATCTTTTACTTACAATATGCTAATTTATTTCATGTTTTGTTTATTTTCCTGGAACGCCGCGGAGCCCCTGGAAAGTTCAGGCGGAGCCCCAAGGGCTCCGCGGAGCACACTTTGGGAACCTCTGCCTTAATAGATAGATGCCGGCATACTAGCATAAGGAAGTTTATTCGCTGGGCAACACTATTTGTTTAGGGAACACTTATGCACTACCTGGCCATTAGGGTGGAGCGAAAAAAATTTTTTTTTGAAAATCAAAAACGGGTAGGTGCCAAAAGTTGCCTTTATACTAGTACATCAACTGCGTGAAATTTTACCGCTGAAAAAAAATGGCTTGAGTCTGCGCTTTTGCTCCAAAAATCGAAATTATGGGTAAAATTTGTCATTTTTTGACATTTTTTCAAAAAAATTGAAAAAATCCTACAGAGCTGGTTAGTATTTAAAAGTGTTGCTTAGACCTTTATATTTATCTGCTTAACATATTTAAACTATAAAACAATATGTTTATTCCCTATAGCTGGAGCAAAACAGACAACTTTTAGTAAGAAAACAGTATTACCACTCTATTGGGTCATACAACGAATTGTTGTTTTTAATACAGCTCTTGTTTTCAAAACTACCTTGGACATGCGTCGTGGAGGGGGCTATATTTCCTATACACCCGGCCGAACTATTCGATCATCTTAGTACAGTGTTTTATTTATACATTGATTTGTGATTTTCTTTATAAAAATTTGGCATGTTTTCGATGCTTCCACCTTGTTTATCTGTTCTTTGCATCCACATGCTGCTGTAACTATCTTCATGTATATTTTTACAGTTTAAACAAAAAAATGACAAGCAGAGTAATGTACGATAATATTACTAAAGGGATCTATTCGGCCATCTATTATATTTATCAAACTTACATTGAGTTGATGAATAGTGATTGGAAGTTCTGTTACCACATTTTTTCAGTCAATTGTATTTTTTTTACGTAATGATTTGCTTCAAAGATGATTTCAGATATTTCAACTATAAGTATGCCATCATTTATTCTACTTTTGCATTTTTTATTGTTTAATTTGATGGTGATCGTCAGAGAGAATTGCAATGAAAATTTGTTCTCCATGTGTAAAGAGAACCGCTGTTGTAAATAACCTTTTTTTTGCATTAGTTTTATGCCGTTTTCTAAGTGTTTTCGTATCCAGGTAATTTTCTATTAACTTTTAGATCCCCTTTTTATGAATAGACAACATTTGATGGTGAAATGTCCTGGCCATAAACTTATAATGCATAGTACTTTATGAGGGAATGTACGGATTCTAATCAACTATAAGTGCTCATTTAAAATTAGGAGAATTTTATTTGTCTCTGTGAACCATTTTGCATGGGGTAAGCTTAGAATTGTGTATAATATTGAATCATTCGCTACTTCAACTCCAGTGAATTTCCCCTGCGTCAATTATTAGAGAAGTCGATATAAAACGTTATAAGCTACATGGATTCACTGGATCAATAAGGAAAATCTTTGTCTACGTACTATTCACTTCCTATTGCATTTATATATATATATATATATATATATATATATATATATATATATATATGTAAAATAGAGAATAATTTTGAAAAATTATTTTCTCAAATTGAGAAAAGGATACTCAGAACAGACTAGAAATTTCTGTTGGAGATTGCAAAGCTAATTCATAAAGAAAGCTATTTCTCAGAAAGAATGGGGAATAGGAATTTAGAAAACATCTCAAACAAAAAACAGCTCATAAAGTTAATAAAATTTTCCGCTTTATATAAGCACAATTGGCAATCAGCGTCTATATGTTCACTCACAAAATGTATAATCAAAGTTTTTACCGCGGGATGTTTTATACCAAATGTACAACACACCTGAATAATAGATCTAAAATCTTATTAGAAATTACTAGACTACGGAATAACACAGGAAACGGCATAAAGCATTCTAAAACTTCTTTAGAAATATTGTTGTTTTACATGCAAATTTTGTTTGCAATCGTCTGTGACGATGTCTTAATATTAAACAGCTAGCTTCTCAGCATATATTCAATGTAATAGGTTCAATAAATGATGACATACTAGAAATTGAATTCATACAATCAATTATTAGGCAAATCATTGCATAAAAAATGTAATTAATTTAAAGAATGTTGTGATAACAGAACTTCCAATCATAATGTACTAATTGCATGAAATTTTAATGAAAATAATAGACTGCTGAATAGGTTCAATTAAGAACATACCCAATACATTACTCAGCTTCTCTGCTGTTATACATGGTATAAAAATATACGTGCAGCAGGTCACACCAGCATGATCCAAATCATCCAAAGTCAGTGAATACAAAGAAGAGATAAATTACTTTGATATATAGAAAACTTATACTCGTCTTCGAAAAAAAAATAACAATTCAATACATAAATAAAACACTGGGCCTAGATGATTGGGTGGTTGAGACGGGTGGGATAATGCAACCACCTCTATGAGTTATATACACAGTAGTTTTGAAAGCAGCTAGGTAAGAAATGCATTCAAAACAACATTTCGTTGTATGCTCCAATAGAGAGGTTACCGCTGATTTTTCACAAAAAGTTGTCAGATTTGCTCCAATTATACAGACTACAGATATTGTTTTATAGTTTAAATATGTTAAGCAGATAAATATAAAGGTCTAAGCAACACTTTTAAATAATAACCAGCTCTGTAGGAAGTTTTTTTTTTTTTGAAAAAATGTCAAAAAATGACAAATTTTACCCAAAATTTCGATTTTTGGAGCAAAAGCGCAGACTCAAGCCATTTTTTTTCAGCGGTAAAATTTCACGCAGTTGATGTACTAGTATAAAGGCAACTTTTGGCACCTACCCGTTTTTGATTTTCAAAAAAAAATTTTTTTCGCTCCACCCTACTGGCCATTGATGGACGTCCACTTGCAATTTTAGCCATTTTGTTAAATATCTAGAAAAATACATGAGGAATCATCCCGAAACTCTTAGTGTATAGATATAATAGTATAAGTCACACATTTCCCTGAAGATTTTTTCCGAAACTTCAATAGGGGACCGTCAACAAATTAAAAAATAATGAATATCTTTTGAACAACTCTTGTCAAAACTAATGTAGTAAAAGCGCCCAAACTCTAGATTATGATTAAGTGCCTTATTGTAATAAACTGTGTTCATTTTTATGCAAATAGCATGCATACTCGCAGAGAAATTAAGGTTTTTATAAAAGTGGTCCCAAATTTTGCCAAGTTTTTTGCTTATAATTTTCAGAGTTCTTAATATAAAACAGTCTTTTTTTCTGAAAATATGACAAACAACATTGCACACAATACTCTGTAATCAAAATTAAAAAATAATAAAAATTGTTTGAAAAATAAGTAGGTTTACTAAATAATTTTTTACTGCGCATGCGTCAAAGATATCAAAATTTCATTTGCATATTATGTTAGCTAAATGTATAGAGCAACTTTTGTGAAAGTCGGAAAATCATAACTTGAAAATTCTGAAAATAATCGTCAATTGAATAAGTTGAAAATCCGTTATTCCCAAAATGAAGCAAAAACAAGAGGGGTTGTATCCATATATTCAATGATTAGGGTCAATATGGAATACACAATATGAGACGTACTACTGGATAAAATCCAGTACATTTGGATAAAATCCCACTTTTTTTGCTTCATTTTGGGAACAACGGATTTTTTCCTTTTTCTATAGACGATTACTTTCAGAATGATCAAGCTATGATTTTGCGACTTCCACAAAAGTTTAGCTAACATAATATGCAAATGAAATTTTGATATCGTTGATGTATGCGCAGTGAAAAATTATTTAGTAAACCTACTCATTTTTCATACAATTTTTATTATTTTTTTAATTCTGATTACAGAGTATTGTGTGCAAAAAATAATGAATGTTGTTTGTCATATTTTCAGAAAAAAATATTATTTTATATTAAGAAATCTGAAAATTATAAGCAAAAGACTTGGAAAAATTTGGGACCATTTTTATAAAAACCTCAATCTCTCTACGAGCATGCATGCAATTTGCATAAAAATGAACACAGTTTATTGCAATAAGACACTTAATCATAATCTAGAGTTTAAACGCTTTTGCTACTTTAGTTTTGACAGGGTTACCCATTACATATTCATTCTTTTTAAATTTGTTGACGGTCCCCTATAGACTTTCGGGAAAAAATCTTCACCGAAATGTATGACTTATACTATTATATTTATACACTAAGAGTTTCGGGATGATTCCTTATGTATTTTTCTAGATATTTAACAAAATGTCTAAAATCGCAAGTGTACGTTCATCAATGGCCCTGTAGTGTACTTGATATCCAACAAAATGTCAAAGAGTAATTTATTAAAAAACTTACTTTAAAAATATAGTGGTCCAAACACAATGTAAAAAAACATATATTTGAGACTTAAAACAATCTCGGGAACGAAAAATGCAAAGTAGATACAGGAAAAAAAAAAAGCTAATGTCACGCGACGTCCAACCCGTACGTGTCGCGAACGGTACGGAATTTGTTCATGTATGGCTATCTGTGAATATCTCGAGTACAGCAATTATGAATGCAGCAATGATAAACATATTGATTAAACTTGAAAGCTCCTTTGTGCAGTGTATTCCGTTTTACAATAGTATATATATATATATATATATATATGTGTGTGTGTGTGTGTGTGTGTGTGTGTATATTTATCATCACCTACAAATATATATATATATATATAGGTTTATAATATATATATATATATATATATATATATATATATATAGGTTTATATACATATATATATATATATATAATAGGTTGGCTGGGTGGGTAAATGTTAGAATACGGGGGAGGGCGGTGTTGTCTGGATAATACACGAAGGTTAATTTAATATATTTAAAAAAAATTGAGAGTGGCAAATTCATTTGTTAATTTGGTACAAAATTTCTATGGAGTTTAAATAACACCAATGTATGGATTATTGTTTAGTTATATCTATTATATTAATAATTTTAATCATATACATTATTAAATTGCACTTTTAATAAAAAAGTGTACTATATCACTACTAAATGTATAGGGTACATTACTTAATAAGCTATTTTTTAATCTTTAATCTTTCTTAATTAAGGTATTGAATTCAGCCTAGCATAGTCAAAATAAATGTTATTGACTTAAATAATAATAGGGTAAACTATGGTGTATGGTTTAATTTTTTTGTTATTACATTATTCTGCTTTTAATTAATTTATTAATTTAATATTATGCTGTGTACGATAAGTCGTTTTTTGTTTTTATTATTTTATTATCTCCATTTTTCTGTCATATGATATATGAATATTTCATGTTTTAATTTACCACGTACGATATCAGGGTTAAGGTAGTGCATTTGGGATTCATTCTACTTTATACTCATAACTGTTTTATTTTCTCCATATCCACTATAGATTACTTGTTATTTCTTTAATTAATTTTGGTTTTATGTGTGTTGGTAGTCCCAAATTCGTATTGTTTTGCTTTCCCATGGCAAATACGAAGATGAAACCACACACTTCATTTGTAGTTCCAAAGTATTTGGGACCTGAAGATTCTGCTTTGGTTCTACAAATTCCATTTGTATTCATATTATTCTTTTTTCCTTCCATATTCAATGTGATATAAGTTATTAAATTCAATGGTTAATTTCAAATGGTTAATATTGTTTACTACTAGCAAAAGCCGTGCTTTGTTTGGATTCGCGAAGCATTATTTTATAAGATAAATATTTGAATGTAACAAAATTTTTATTATTATTTTTCATCTTTATTAAGCAAAAACGTTAGACCATGTTTTGGCATATTTAAATTTTAGAAATGTAAATTCAGCCAAATAACTAAGAATTTCTTCCGAATTTTTTATTTATGATATAAGGCTGGTTTAAAAATTGGAATGGGGTAATAAAGTACAAAATTTCATAATGTCTTGTGAGAAATTAATAACTAGCCCACTGTATCCAAGTTGACCACCTTTAAACTGATAAACAGTAATAATTTGATTCAATTAAATTATTCTTCAATCAATTTAAATATTCTTAAATTATTCTTCAATCTTTCGATTCGGATACCAAACTTAAGAAACCTAACAAAATATTGACTTTAAATACCAAATATAAGAATTAATTTTACTTGTTTACGATTCTTTTGCTGCCAGTTTACCAAAGTAAATACCTTAATAAATAAATCATAATGTAATTCTTTTCAAATCCGTAAGTATAAACTGCGTGAATGATTTTGCAGAATAATGAAAATATATTTTATTTAATATATTAATCATATATTAATCATTCTATCTATAATTACTTACCCCATGGTTTATTTTCCTTCTTAAAATAAAAAGATACGGGTTCAATTTTTTATTAGCAGACGATTTTGGCGGAATAATGAAAATATATTTAATTTAATTAATTAATCATTATTCTACCTATAATTACTAACCCCATGGTTTATTTTCCTTCTGAAAATAAAAAGATACGCGTTCAATTTTTTATTTGCAAAAATGCGTCTATAATAGAAAAACATGTAGAATAAATTAATTATTAAAATAATATTTTTTTAAGGGTTATTCTGTAAAAAAAAAAAAAAAAAAAAAAAAAAAAAAAAAAAAAAAACATTGTGCAAATCTACAAATCATAATTTATTCTTATGTTTAATTTCAAATCAAAATTCTGAATAGTTTTTTTATAAAGTGTACGACAAAATGTAACTTGAGTGGCCTAGTAGAGGATTCGCTTCGCTCATCCTAATTACCCCATGGTTTATTTTCCTTCTTAAAATAAAAAGATACGGATTCAATTTTTTATTAGCAGACGATTTTGGCGGAATAATGAAAATATATTTAATTTAA
The DNA here is from genome assembly GCA_964019185.1 of Maratus speculifer. Taxonomy (NCBI): domain Eukaryota; kingdom Metazoa; phylum Arthropoda; class Arachnida; order Araneae; family Salticidae; genus Maratus; species Maratus speculifer. The sequence goes on from OZ025290.1 coordinate 257,723,228, forward strand.
TTAATTAATCATGATTCTACCTATAATTACTAACCCCATGGTTTATTTTCCTTCTGAAAATAAAAAGATACGCGTTCAATTTTTTATTTGCAAAAATGCGTCTATAATAGAAAAACATGTAGAATAAATTAATTATTAAAATAATATTTTTTTAAGGGTTATTCTGTAAAAAAAAAAAAAAAAAAAAAAAAAAACATTGTGCAAATCTACAAATCATAATTTACTCTTATGTTTAATTTCAAATCAAAATTCTGAATAGTTTTTTTATAAAGTGTACGACAAAATGTAACTTGAGTGGCCTAGTAAAGGATTCGCTTCGCTCATCCTAATTAATGGTCTTATATATATATACATATACATATATATATATTATGTTTAAGACCAAAACGTATTTCATTAACTTTCATACTTCATCTTGGCGATACTTAGGCTCTAGCAGCGAACTTGAAAAACAATCTTGCTGCACATTTGTAACACTGACTGCTCTACACTGTTATTGCTTTCTAAATCGTTTTATGTCATACAAATAGGACAGCATTCTTAAAATTTCCAGCATGCGTAAACTTCTAAAAGAACATAGATTCATAATAATTTTCTTCCGATTTATTCATAGAAAAATAAGGCTTACGGCCAGTAGCGGCTCGTCGGGAGGTGCTGCATCAATTTATCCATACCACTAAAACTGTATGGTTATTTCAGCTTTTTTTAATCAGCATTATTTGTCGAATAAGTAATAGAAAGATTCTGTTGAATTTTAGTGGTAAGAAAAATCTGATGCAGCACACCCTGACGAGCCGCTACTGCTTACGGCTCATCATAAAATTATTGTTGTGCTTAAGATTAGAACTACTGGAAATTTGAGTTAAGTTCCATAAAAAATTTTCACACCAGAATTTTGATTTAAAACTGTTAAACTTTATTTTTTAACCCGGGAGGACGCGCGCAGGGCCTAAAAGACCTGGAGTGCGTATGGATTTTACAATTGTAAGCACCAGTTTTTTAAAGTGGTTTTCAACTTATTTTTTCGCAAAATTTGTAAAAATTGTCTCCGCCTAAATAAAGTGACTTTTATAATTTGATTTTATTGGTGACAAAGTTAAAACTATTCATACCCTGGGTAAGCGCGCGTTCTCCCGGGTTAATGTTTTTTCTTCTATATATCATTTAAACTTATTTCATAGTCAAATTTCTTGTTTGAATTGAAACATATTCATATGGTAGCCGTCAAAATGGGAAGTGGTACACTTCGTTGACAATCACTTCGTTGACAATCACTTCGTCGACATATCATTTCGTCGACAGGTACAATTCGTCGACATAGCATTTCGTCGATAGGTACACTTCGTCGACATATCATTTCGTCGACAGGTACACTTTGTGGGTTCTGCTGGCGGGAAAATTTCTTTTGACTTTCTGTAAAATGATATTTTTGCAATTATAAGCCAAACGGAGGATAAATTTGGTTTCGAAAAACAATAATTTTACATAATTTTCATCAATAACAGAACCATTCATAACTTAAATGTATTTTTTTATAAAGAATGTTTGAGATATTCTCAAAAATAAAAAATATTTTATAATTAATTCAAATAGGAAACAATAATTTATTATAATTACTGTTTTATAAACTTTGTATCCTGTGTTAAATTTTTATATTTAAAGGGATCTTTATCTATTTATCCAGGCATGTAGAGGCTGTTCTCAAATTCAAATTGGATATTTATTAACACATTCATCATTTCATTCTTATTCGTAATCGCTTAAATAATCGCCCACTTTAAATAACCCATCTAAAATAATTAAAATATCTATCCTATGATAAAGCAATTAAGAATTAGCTTGAATAATTAATTAATTTTATAAATATTTTATTAGTTATTTGTATACCAATTGCTAATTTTTTTTTTAAATCTCCCTATTTTGATTCATTAGTATGCTTTCTAAGTATGCTTTTTTTTAGTATGCTAAGTGTTGATTCTAAATAAAATTATATTAACAGTTAGCTGTTTTTGTAGGTTGTTCAATACTGAAATGACTAAACCAGCGCCATCTAGTGATTAATACGTTAATACTTATGTGCAATACATATCAGAAATATATGTCGACAAGGTATACATGTAGGCGAAATGATGTGTCGACAAAGTGTACATGTCGACAAAAAGATATGTCGACGGAGTGTACATGTCGAGAAAATGATATGTCGACGAAGTGTACATGTCGACAAAATTATATGTCGACGAAATGATTGTCGACGAACTGATTGTCACCCGTCAAAATGACGGTTCACGATAGTTCTAGTGTTTAAAAATAATGTTGGAAATTTGCAGAGACAGTCAGTCTTCATAATACATGTCCGGCTATATGTGTGTGCTTTTCCTCCTTAACCCTTTGAGGGGCAAGCTGTTGCGTTGTGTAATTCTAAAGTCCCACCGTAAATTTTGAAAATTTTTATATTAAAACAGAAAAAGCAATTTCACGACTCTTTTTTTTTTTTTTTTCCACCGAAGCTAGAAAAGAGAAACTTAATATTTTTTTTTTCTTATGTAAATCTTCATTAATCGTAGATGGTATATAATGTATACCGCCGCCCGTCAAAGGATTAAGACTTGACCTACAAAATGTGTACGATGTCGTACTGTAAATGAAGAAACATTTTTCTCTTTCTGTATCATTTAAAGTCGATCCAAATCCAAGAAAGTTGTGTGATTTCCACCCCTCGCCATAACCTGTACTATACATTTTTCAATCAAATACAACCCTACAAGTTAAAGAAAAACCATCAAAATTTCATTTCCACAGAAAAAAAACTTCATTTAAAAACATATATCAATTAAATCCTTTTTTCTTAGACCTTTAGACCTTTAACACTGTAACCGAAATGTGGAGATATCTATTAATTGCCATCACATTCTTTTCGAGCGCATGATTTAAAATACATTCAGCCCATTTTTCGTAATTCTCAAAATGCTTCTTCCGTGAGAGTGAAGGCTGTTATAAGTACAAAACCTTTTTATCGATAATCCTACATGGATAGTGGATGTTTAAAATCCGAGTATTTGAATAATTGTATTATATAATTTGATCCCATTGAAAGATTTAGCATTATGTATTTCAAGAAATTTTTCAGATAACCGCTTCTCTTTATAACACTATGAGTTATAATAAATCCCCTTGGAAAATGAAGTAACAGGTTGTCAAGGAAACTTAGCTGTTTTATTTAAGTTGCCTTGTAGATTAAAAATAAAATAAAGTAAAAAAAAAAGATCCGCATGTCTGGGAGAAAAGCAATCGGGTAAAAAATGTTTTGAGTCTATAGAAAACATACTCATTTTTTTTTTTTTTTTTTTTTTTTTTTTTTTACTCTAGAAAAGAGAAGTAAATTTGCTAAAAAAAATGGTCTAGCCATTGGCTTTACGCGGCGTCATTTAAACATTTGTTTGACTCTCTTCGAATGTCTTATTTTATTTGCTTTATAGCAAAATTTCGAATAATAAAAAAATATAGTTTTTAAATGATTTTTTGGAAGTAAAATCTATCGTATTAACAAGGAAGATCTCCTTATTGCAAAATATTTAATAAAATATATATTAATTAAAGTTCTCATGTACGTAATAAAGAATCTGTGAAATTTAGCGGCGTAATTACAGTAGAAAGTCTGTAGAAAAATAAAATACTTTCAGATATTTGCCGTGATAAGACGAATGGGCCACGCAATTTGGCAAGCAATACTTTTCTTCGCAGAAAAACAAAAGAATGTAATGCAAATGAAAATTGTTTGGTAATGGATTTTTAGAATCCGTGTAAATGGTATTGAATGAATTTAAACATAAACAATGGGAGAGTGCAACAGATATACACATATGTATTACATTGTATTACATATGTATATTGTTCGTTGCTACTGTTATTTCATTTATCACTGAAAAAAATCATGTATGTAAAAAAATAATCACGTTTAAAATAAATTTTCATACATTTAAGAGCATTAAAAAAAAATAAATTTCAATATCTAAGAAGATGTTTTCATAACAGCAAAATTGAATCGACAGAGTAATTTTGAGCTTGATACCATAGACGAAAAAGATAGATGGAGTGTAGTAGCCCTAAAATCGAGTTGTAATGTGATGTATGTTATCGCTCAAATTTAAATGCACTCATTAGGTCCAAACAAAAAAATCACGTGGAACAGGGATCGAATTTTTTTTACATCAAACGTGCATTTTTTCTCTAAATAAAAATGATCTGCTTATAAAGCATTCTAAAGTAACATTTCATTGTATTACGAAATAAAAACTGTATTATTAAAATTTTTCTTCTCTTTTGAGAAAGCAAGTGGTTTTGTTTGAACTTAATGTAGTGGAATTTAGGGTTATATTTTTCGTGTAACCCCCAGCCGCTACATTTCCATTCTATTCTTTCTTTTTACTCATTGGTTTAAAACAATTTTAATTAATTTAAACTTTAAATTTTGTTTTGAATCGTAATTTTTTACAGTTAAATTTCAATATAGATCTATAATTTAAACAAACTAAAACGGACAAAATTAAAGTTATTTAAATTAAATATTCCTAAGCAAGTTCACAGCGAAATATTTTTCCCTAAAGTTTATTTCACATAAACAAATATTTTTCGAAATTGCATTCCAACGCAAACGATGAAAAATCGCCAAATAACGAAATTTTCTAATTTATTTATAGACGCTCTATCATGGTTTCGCCAATTTTTCTTTTTTTCTTTTTTTTTTAACATATATATTTTTATGAGAAAAACAATCCGTCATTTTTCAGATTTTCGGAATATGCCCGTATGAAGACCTTCCTTTAAAGATAACTACAAATATTTTTGGAAACTAAAAGTCTCTAATTTCTTACTCTTATACTTACTTTTAACAAATTATTTTGAGATAGACTCACTAGTATTTCCAGAATTCCCGAGTAAATATGGGCATTAAATACAGTTTATTTTGACATCTTCAATCGCAGATAATTTTGCCATCAGATAAGAAGAAAATAATTTGAACCCTTTCAAGAACCCAAAAAATCTTTCAAAGATCCTTCTTTCAAGGATTCCGAAATGCGACAATTGCACTAGAAGTTTGATATAGTTTTCCCCGATAATTATGCATATTACAAATCACTTTTCTTACTTCCAAATAAATTTGTACGTGAATTACGATGCAACTGATTCATTTGAACAATATAGTAATATAAACGCTTTCCCTTAACCCCTTGCGAGGCAGTGTAATATTTTTTTATCCCACCTAATTTAAACGAAATTCTCACTAGAAAATTTTAACGATATTTTATATTTTTAACTTTGGCGGCAAAATGCCAAGAAATTGCCTTTTCTTATTTTAAAACAAAAATTTTCGTTTTTTCCGGTGAGAATAGAATATCACAGATATTATTGCTTGCCCCTCAAAAGGTTAAAAAGGTTACCCTTTTGCACTCTGATGGTTGAAGTTCTTTCCACTTAATTTTAATTCCTAAGTGTCACAATGGCACCGGTCAAACTTATTTGAACAATTGATTAATGCATTTTTTTTTCTTGTGTATAACGCTGCATTCTTGTGTAAAGCGCGCCTGTTATCCTGGGGCAATCAGTATCACAGTCAACACTCGCTGATAACAACTTAGCAAATTTCAAAGAAATTTCTTTTAACATTAAAATGTTATATTACATATTAAATAATTTTTCTTCGATAAGTTATAAAATTATAAAAACCATCTCAAGCCCCGCCTCCACCCAAATTAAATAGTTAAACATTAAAATAACATAATATAAAGTTAAAATTATTCTTAAAGTACATAATTATAATTTGTATATTAATTAAATATTACTACTAATAATAAATTATTAATAAATAAATAAAGCAATTAATAAGACAAATCAAAACAAATAATTTTAATTAATAAATACATTATTTTAAATAATAAATACATTACTTTACTGTAAAGTTTACTTTTGCTCTAAACAAGGTAGAAAACAATTGCGCCCTCTAACGGTGAAGAATCGCATCTGTCTCCATTGGTTTAACATATGGGGCATGGGGCAGTTGCGCAGAAGGTAATACTACAAATCGAGCCTGTTATCCTGGGGCAATCAGTATCACTTTCAACACTCGCTGATAACAACTTAGCTAATTTCAAGGAAATTTCTTTTAACATTAAAATGTTAAATTACATATTAAATTATTTTTATTCTATAAGTTATAAAACTAGCAAAAGCCATGCTTTGTTTGGATTCGCGAAGTATTATGCTATAAGATAAATATTTGAAAGTAATAATGTATATTTTTTAATTACTTTTGCATCTTTATTAAGCAAAAATGTAATTTTATGTTTTGACTCATTTTAATTTTAAAATGCATTTCAACCAAATAACTAAGAATATCCAGAGAGGGTGTTTATTTATGATATAAGACTGGTATAAATAAAAATATTTTGGAAGTAGAATTATACAAAATATTAATTTTATTAGTTTACAATTCTTTTATTGCCACTTCACAAAAACATAATGTAACTCTTTTAAAATTCATAAATATCGTCTGCTTAAATGATTTCACAAAATAAAAATAAATTGTGCAATTGAATTCCTAACACAGAAAAATACTTTTATAATTGAGTGTTAATAAGAGAATTTTCACAAATTTTTATTCATTAAAAATATGCTATAATTTTTATAAAAAAAAATATTTTATAAATTTTATAAAAGAAATCATGAAACTATACATAGTTAAAAGGAATGAGCATAGTTTGAAAATCTGAAAGCAATTTTTAAGATATTTTGTCAGAATAATGAAAATATATTTTATTTATTTAATAATGATTCTAGCTATAATTACTGACCCCATGATTTAAGTTTTTTTCTGAGAACGTACGTGTTTCACTTTTTATTTGAAAAAATGCGTTCGTAATGGAAAAACATGTAAAATAAATTAATTAAAATAATAATTTTTTGAAAAGAATTTCTGTAAAAAAATAATATTCTGCAAATCTACAGATCATAATTTATATTTGTGTATAATTTCAAGACAAAATACTGTATAGTTTTTTTGTAAAGTGTACGACAAAGCGTCATTTGAGTGGCCTAGTAGAGGATTCGCTTCGCTCATCCTAATAATAATTGACATTTCGGAATTAAAATTAAGTGGAAAGAACCTCAACCATCAGAGCGCAAAAGGGTAACCTTTTTAACCCTTTGAGAAATTCCCCTTCGAAACGGAATTTCCCCTTCGCAAAACACCGGTGTCAATGTAACTTGTGGGAATTTTGAAGAAATTTACCCACCAGAGCTTAAACTTTTTTGGCACAGACAAATTCTGCTCTTAAAATATGAAATTATTGATTGACATCGGAATTTACATGCGATTTTTATAGAAATTAACCCTCTTCGGCGCGGAGTAAGCCTGTTTGAAATAATTAACTTACATCAGAATTAATATACGAACATCATATTTGAAAATACTAACTTACTTATTTTTAAGTATGTTATAAAAGGAAATTATAATTAAATATTCTTTGTGTCAGTAAAATTGAAATTAAGTGTCCTTTTCTTTAGGGACACCGTGCCGAAAAGGTTTAAGAATGCCTTAAATTAAGCTTTGATTATAAAAGTAACATTTTTTAAAATATATTATTGGTGCCGTTCGCAAGCTTGGAATTAAAATTCGATGTGCCCGGAGTGATATCACTGTGCCGGTTAATGTACTGGTTTTCAGAATATTTGAAGTCCAGATTTACGCGTGACTGCAGGCAACACTGCCGAGAGTCCTTTCTTCACCTGAAAATTTCAATTGAAATTTTACTAGATTTTTTTTATTTACTATATCATATAAACCTGTGTTTATTGATACCACAATTATAGTGAAATAGTGTTGAATTTTTCAATTATGTGAATAATAACAGTCTTGCCTTCACTGCGTCTCTAAATACTGAAAGTTTGGATACAATCTTTCAGTAAGTAGTGACGCACATCTTCATGTGGAAAGCATTTATTAAAACGATTTTGTTTAAGATCGCCAACTCTGAATGATGCTCGTTCTGACCCTAATGAATATTTATTAACTTTTTCTAAAAAATAACTAACTGTAACTGTCTTGATTTACTCCAATTTTTTTCATGCAATGAATATTTATTTGTACTGTTGATGCCTTGCAAGTAGCTTAGCGAAACTTTTATTCTTTCTATTTTTGAATGTTTTTTAGGTTTAAATTTATTGTATATAATTTTTTTAATGTATTCATGTCTGTCTTAGTTTATGTAATTCAATCTTTTGAGTATAACAGTTATTTTCTATGTGACTTACTCTACAAAAACCTATGGAACTACCTTATAAGGCGTTAAGAAAAGAAATGGATCAAGTCTACTCTTGAGCTAATTTCTTGATTATTTTCTCAAACTGTTTAACTTCTACCTTTTCATTGCATATCTACATTATAAAGGCCAAACGTATCTGTGCGTAACGCATACGTCAATTTGTGAATGGCAACATTTTCCCCTGTAATTTCGGTTTTGAGATTATCGCTACAACTTTATTTTGCACTTCTAAACATTGTACATTTTAAATTTTTACATCGTCGTATCGAGAAAAAAATGTGCTTTTAAATGCATTTTGTTTTAAAACTGTATCTCAATTTATTTTTGAGATATTATTTTTTTTTACAGTTTTTAGTGCTAGTTTTGTAATTGTGGCAAGAGAATCACTCCATTTTCACTTAAAATTGAAAAAAAAAAAAAAATAAAAATAAATTAAAATGTGCAACACTTTTCCATGCAATTTCGGTTTTGCAATTTTCGGTACAACAAATTTTACACTTTTAAACATTGTACATTTTAAATTTTTACACCGTCGTATAGAAAATAAAATTAACATTTAAATGCAATTTGTTTCAAAGCTGTATCTCAATTTATTTTTGAGTTAATTTTTTTTTTATAATTTTTAGCACTAATTTTATAATTGTGGCATCAGAATCACTCCATTTTCTCATAAAATTCAATATATATATATAGAGAGAGAGAGAAAGAGAGAAAATAAAATGCTTATACTATTTTAAAAATATCGTCTGTTATAAAATACGGGGAATTACGGTTTTATTTCGTTTAATAGTTTGGATAATTCAGCTTTATAGTATTTTGTTAATTTTAGCTTAAAATAATATTTATTTGAGAGTTAGGCGGACCAATATAAGATGCATTTTTTACTGTAAATAATTTTGTTGATTTATTATAAATCAATGAAACAGTTCTTCCTTAAAGATTTTCTTTCGACGAAGTTCGACGAGTTCCCCCTCGTATGTATAAAGCCCATAGTTGCGATGTTAACGGATAAATGACAGTAATACATTTTAATCAAATAGAAAAATTACAACCAAGGATAAACTTTAAATCAGTGTATTTCGAAAATGTGAAAAATGGACTTGATCCACTTCAATTCTGATCACCTCAATTATTGAAAAAAAAAACTAATGAGATAGCAAAACAAGACTATGTACCATCAGATATGTTATGTACCGGGTGTCCCAAAAATGACTGATGGATTTTAAAATTCAATAACTTTCAAACGGTGACAGCTATTTAAAAAATTTTTGCAGGAGGGTTATGTATAATGTCAGGAGTTTTTTTACCGTAATTTTTTATTTTAGTTCGCATCTTAAACAATAGGTGCGTCTGACGGCGATTGAAGGCCAGGTCGACGCTTCACTCAGCACTGATCACCTGCAAGTTATTAAATTTTAAAATCCATCAGTCATTTTTGGGACATCCGGTACATCATAACAGAAAAATAAAATCATGTCCGAGTGACAAATTTATGGTGTACCATAGTGATGCACAACCTTTTTTCCAGAAAATTCTCTGCCACCGTGTTATTTGAAAAGTGACGTTTGTTTTATTTAGTAGCAAAATTTTTGTCCTTATTATAAGGAAAAATATTCTGCGTGACAATAGCAGTATCTTTGTGGCCCGCGGGCCACAGATTGTGCCCTCCTAGTGTGCATTGTGCAGACGATTGATTAAATACATTTCTTTAACCCCTTGAGGTGCTAGGAGTTACGTCGCTGTAATATTGAATTCTCACGGAGAAAATCGAAAATTCTTATTTTAAAAGAAGAAAAGGCAATTTTTCAACATTTTGTCGCCAAAAGTTAAAAATATAAAATTTCGTTCAAAGTTTCTGGTGAGAATCTCATTTAAATTAGGTGGAATAAAATATATCCCACCGCCCATAAATCAGTTAAGAAAATAAACTTTAACCAAACATATACAACCATAACAGCACGCACATAAATCGTCCCATTCTACAATGAATGGAATCATTTGCCGAGAATAACAAGAAGTTTTTGTTTATAGAAGTTGGAGTTATTTTTCTTTAAACAAGTTGCGTTAAATATGCTTGACATATAGATGTCGCTACAAGATAATCTTTAAGATGTTAATATAGTATATATTGGCATAATTTTAGACGCGTCAAGAGGACCCTCAAAAGGCATTATGGCACCATCACTCATAATATTAGATAATCCTGGCCATGTCAATCGAATGTATAATTATATCCAATATTTATCAGATTAATACGTTACATTTATGCATTACATTTTTTTTCGTTAATAAGAGTAAAGTAAGTTATCTAAAAGCAAATGTAGTACATGTAAAATGTGATTATAATTAAATTTTATTTTTCTACTTGAACGACTGTGAATTCATCTCATGATTTATTTTAATTGGATAATATATGGACAACTTTTTGAAAAAATAATTATAAGTTTGACTATTAAATACATACACAAAAATATTAACTACATCATGGAGAAGAAGAAAAAAAAGTTTTAATCTATATCTGATTTTTTTAAAGCCTTAGTGGTTATTCAACAAGCAAGTTATAAAAATCTGAACAGGGAGATAAATCAATTCAAGGTTTTCTTTTGTATGGATAGTTGCGTTGGATCTGTTAAAAAATTCACAACATCTCGCGATGTACATGTTGTATCGGCAAAAATGAGGTATCAAAATATTCACAATTAAAGAAGCTTTCAGTTAATATTTAAAAAAGAAAATCGATATTTAAACCAATTTCAAGGTACTCTTAATGTAAAAAATATTATATTTTGGTTATAGTTTTTTTCATCAAGAAAATATGTCTTCAATTTATAATTTATTAATATCGATAAGAAATAATAAAATCCTGAACATAAGCTTCAATAAGCTGTCTTTTATTGACATTATCTAGAATACAAACTTGAAAGCATCAACTTAGTTGCTTATTATGTAATAAACCAAATATTTGGGGCGCTTAACAGTTATTCCATTATACTACTCAGAATTATTGTTGAGAATTATGGTTAAGAGGCTTATAGAATACGATTTTCAGTAATGTATGCATTATTGATTACAGTTAATGACCAATGAAGTATCGATGAGCTGTAGTTTATCCTTTTGGATTCTTTTGATGTGAGTCATTTAGGCAAATGGAGCCATGAATAAGTATAATAAGTGTAATAGTGTAGAACAGACATACACAACCTGCGGCCCGAAACACATAATCATTAACCTATATTTATATAATTAATTGAGAGACTCATATAGATTATATAAGATATGCAGCGTTGTTTTATATAATTACTTGGAAAAATCATATCTGTTAAACTTACACTATGAGTAAATTAATGAAAAATTTATATTTAAAAAGGTGTTAAATAACTTTAATCCTTAGTAATTTCAACTGTAAACACAGTCGTCGACAGAGAATAAAAAAATACAAATATTGACAGATTAATTTTCAAATGTCACCGAACTGATGTGAAAAAAGAGAGGAAGTGAAAGTCAAATTTTTTATCCGGAAAACAGTGGGAAAATAAAATATAGATACATATTTCTCTGTCTACGACTGAAAGACGATATATACACCAATTTTAAGGTATTGTGCCCCTTTAATATAAAAAATATTATATTTTGGTTACATTTTTTTTCAACATGAAAAAAATTCTTTATTTTATAATTTATGGATATCGATAAGAAATAATAAATCTTGAACATAAGCTTCAATTAATTGTCTGTTATCGACCTTATCTAGAACACGAACTTGAAAGCATCACCTTAGTTGCCTATCATGTAATAAAGCAAATATTTGGAGAGCTTAACCATCATTCCATTATGCTACTCAAAATTATAGTTGAGAATTCTGGTTAAGAGGCTTATAGAATGCGATTTTCAGTAATGTATGTATTATTGATTACAGTTAATGACCAATGAAGTATCGATAAGCTGTAGTTTATCCTTTTGGATTCTCTTGATGTGAGTCATTTAGGCAAATGGAGCCATAAATAAGTGTAATAAAAGTAATAATGTAGAGCAGACACATTCAACCTGCGGCCCGAGATACATAATCATTAACCTATATTTATATAATTAATTGAGAGACTCATAAAAATTGTACAAGATATTAAGCGTTACTTCATATATTTACTTGGAAGAATCAAATCTGTTAAACTTAAACTTACACTGTGTGTAAATTCAAAAAAATTACAAAAAATATTTAAAAAGGTGTTAAATAACTTTAACCCCTTGGGAATGAGCGACACGTATATGTGCCGCAATAAGGCTTAAGAATCCTTCTTTATCCCCACCAGTAAAATTTTACTAAAAATTTATGTTAGTTAATCGGAGTGTTTTCTTTCTTTAATAAATCACAAATTTCTGTTTTTAAAAACCATCAAGAAAACGTTAAAATTTCTTAAAAGAATCTCGTTGCAAATGGATTAATTTTTAGTACTTTCAACTATAAACACAGCCGTTGACAGAGAATATAAAAATACAAAAATTAACACCTTAATTTTCAAATGTTACCTAATTGATGTGAAAAACGAATGAAAGTAGAAGTCAAATTTTTGATCCGGAAATCATTGGGAAAATAAAATATAGATATATATTTCTCTGTCGACGGCTGTGTTTACAGTTAAAAGTACTAAGGAATAAAGCTATTTAGCATCTTTTTTAATATTTTTAAAGTCATTTACACATGGTGTTATTTTAAGTTTACCTTTTTAAAATGAATTTATCATTCTACTTATTTATTTTCTTCTAAAATATGATGTTTATTATTAACTTAAAATTACGTTAAAAGTCACTTCCTTAGTCGAAAGATAATTTTGCATGTAATCTTATTGGTCCTATAGTGATGCATGCATTTCTTAATCGTAAATTATTATTATTCTTATCAAGCACAATAAAAAATCTTTATTTTATGTAAGAGTAGAAATAGAGAATTCTAATTATCCATGTATTCTGGAAAGGAAGTGGAGCATAAGCCAAAAATTAATACCACTTCAAGTGTATTTTTAGAGGCTTATTCCTAATGTATAAAAAAAAACCTTATGGTAAATGTTGAGTTTATTTAGAACTATAATAATATCCTGGTCTGTTATGTCGATGCTGGTACGAAACACATGGCAGGTGTTATTACAATTATTTTAAAGAAACTTATGTCATCGAGCTCAAGAATAATTTGTACTTTAAATTTAGTTTAAAAAGAGTTATTACAGAAAATCGATGTCTGTCAAAGCTCAGCTATTGTCAAACGTTCGGTAGAACACTTTATAATATGTGCGTTCATATAATTTTGAATCGATTTTTCGAATAAAGCTACAAAGAAATCAGCGTCACATGAAAAAGTTTTGCGTCTCTTTCTCAACCCTTTCGCGATAAGAGCCTTTTTCTTATTTTTTTATGCTTTACTAAAGATTTTTCAAAGCTGAAAATTTTCTGTAATTCAACCGCAAAAATGCTCTGATTAAATAAAGTAATCTTTACACTAAAAAATAACTCATGAGAATAATGACGAATTTTGATAAACTTAAATAACACGTATACCGGTCGCTCTTCCCCAAGGGGTTAACGCCATGGATAATGTTGAATGATTGAGAAACACAAACGCTGTCATATTTTGGGGTCTGAGCACCAATGTCGCCGCTCTGATATAGAAGCATATTATCAATACTAGTTATTCCACTTATATATTTATACTAAAAATATATTTCTTTAAAACTTCACTATAAAAAATGAGAGAAACTTCGAAAAATTTTTGCATAAATAAACTTCTGCGGGATTCTGGATAAATATTTTCTAAAACTATATTCGAAACGAGATAAACCTTCTTGTCACTCTGAGCCTCTTATGAGGTTACTACTTCGAATTGCAATATTTGAAAGAAAAAAGACGATTTTTTTTTTCTTTTTCTTTTAGTAATACCAATAATCATTTAAACTATATAAGAAGCTTCTAAATAGATGCATTAATCACACTTAGATATCAGTAGTAAATAATTTCTAGCATTGTTTAAAATTTTTGCTTTATTGTTTTAGAAGAGAAATGAACTAATTTTTTGGGCTCCTTTATTTATTTATTTATTTAATTTTTTTTTTAAATTGCTTGATTTTTTTTTTTTTTTTTGTTTGTTTTTTTGCGAGATAAATTTTTTTTTATTTTTCTTTAACTTTCCTTTAATATGTGCTTTCTTTCAAATTAAATTTAAACATGTTTGAACTCTTAAAAAAGGGGAAGTGTTTTGGGCCTCTTATGAGGATCGAACAAACAAAACTAGATAGAACAACTTTTCAAATAAAATGATTAATCATGGTATTTTAGAAGTATTAAGAGTTAAAAAGACTTTTTCTCTATTTTTATAATAATTTGGTGACGAGAGGGTTAACCAATCAAAAATCGTATTTTCTCTTTTCTAAAATTTTCAAAATGCAGAATTGAAATTGATCAATCTTGTTTCCGCACTATGAAAACATTGATTGGTATTCCTATCAAAATGTGTCAGCGTTTGGGTTTCTCAATCATTCAATGTTATCATGCCATTAAAAAATGGCGCAAAACTTTTTCATATGACGTAGTTTTCTTCGAAAAATCGACACAAAACTATATAAACGCACGTAATATAAAGTGATCTGCCGAACGTTTAGCAACAATTCAACATTGCTAGACAATAATTTTATTTAATAACTGTACATAAACTAAATTACAAAATACAAATTATCCTTGTGCTTCATAACATAGGTTTTAATTAAAAATAATGGTTATAAATGTATGTCTGCTTTGTGTTTCGCACTGGCTGTGGCGCATGGAATTACCGTATTTACAAGTGTATAAGGCGCACCCCTACTTTACAAGTAAAAATGGCGATTTCTTAAAATCTCGTGTATAACGCGCACTATAAATTTGATACGCTAAAGAAGAACGACCAAATGAATTTCAGTTTAAAAAAAAAAAAGTCGAAACAAACATTACACCAGACGAGAAAACAAGACGAAAATGTATTTTTAGACTTCGAATTGTAAGAGAATGACGGGAAATAGGAATGAGTGACTGTAAAGAGAATTGCTAATTAGCGTTTAGATAATGTCACTAGCTCTGTTGTATAAAAAACTGCAAGGAGTGAAATAAATATGCAGTAATACTTGAATTAAGTAACATTTTCCGAGTTTTAATATCGTCTTTGAATAATTTCTTGTTTCATATGTATATCGTTCGACTGCATCCAACAGTAAAAAAATATTCCGTGTATAAGGCGCACCTAGGAGTTTTGCTTTAATTTTTTTGAAAAAAAAGTGCGCCTTATACACGAGTAATTACGGTGGTAAGAAAGAGAAACTGACACATTTAACCCTTTGCACTCCATTGTCTCACTGCGGAGACATCATCTTTCTTTCCAAAATTTGTTTTTGGCACCAGTAATAAAGGAAAATAAAATCTTTCTTATTTAATCAGAAAATTTTGAATCGAAATTGTGTACTTCAAGGAAATTTCTTTTAAAAAAATGGTGCTAATGAAATAATATTTGTGTAAGAGGCACCGGAGTCCGAAGGGTTAAAACAGTGAAGCTTCAACTGTAATCGCTTTAGAAGATTTCATCACCACTGCGAAAATATTTGCTCCAAAAAATCTAAGAAGTGACTATTTAACCGCTTCATTGATGGAAAATTTTATAGAAAAACTAGTAGACCCGGCAAACGTTGTTTTGCCATATAAATTATTTCTAGGGATTATTTTAGTAGAAAAACATAACTATAACTTATTGTAAGTGTGTGAGGATGTGGTATAATGAGTGGAAGAGACTTGGAGCGCTGTGGATGACGGAATATAAAAAATAACAAAACACCAAATATTTATACATTTAATTCATTCAAATTTATATATTTATATATATATATAATTATATACATCACAAACTATGATAATTTTAGAAAAAACAATATCATTATCTTAATGCAGTGGAATGTACAATATTTTTGTCATACCTTCTTTAGCTAATACAAACAAACTGGATGGTTTGCCCACTCGAGAGCATGCTACGTATAATTGCCCATGTGAAAAACATGGTGTGCTCAAATCTAAGCCACAAACAGACATCGTTTGGCCTTGAGATTTATTGATGGTCATTGCATATGCCAATCTAATTGGAAATTGAAGACGTTTGAATTGAATTGGCACGTCTGTGGGTATAATAGGGATCCGTGGTATCAATATATTTTCACCTCGGAATTTGCCGTTTAAAATGATGGCTTCGACAATATTATTCATTAATTTTTTAATAACTAATCGCGTGTCATTACACAGCTGTGGTGGGTTTAAATTGCGAAGCAAAATAACCGGAGATCCAACTTTCAATCGTAAATTATGCGGTGGCATGCCTGGTAAATCTAATGAGTTTTAAAACTCTGCTGGATAATTCACAACTTCTGTGGCATCGCAAACTGAATCAATAGATTTGTATGTCACCAAGTCCCCTGGCAACAACTGTTGTATCTTGAGATTCAATTCATTGATGTCCACATTTTTTGCTGCTAAAATTGCTCTTTCTGCCAGCCACTCATGGTTGATGTAGTTTGTGTGTACATCGGGAAATATTTGGTTAATGAGATCATCTTTCGAATGAATGATTGTGCAGAAATCGGTCGGTAATTTTATACATCCAGTTTTATCGACAGGAAATTTTCCATCGCCGATATCTAACAGTTGTTTAGAGAATGTTTCAGCAGATGAATCTTGAAGCATTTGAATGCGCATGTTTACTTTAAGTTGCAATTTTTCAACATTACGCCACAATAGTGATGATTTTAAGCAGGCGTTGATTTCATCAGCATACGTTGAACATGGAATGACGGGAAGTGTTTGTCTAAAATCACCTGAAAGGAGTAATAGAGTGCCGCCAAATAGTTCATCGTTATTTTTAAGATCTTTCAATGTCCTGTTCAACGCCTCAAGCGAATGCTTGTGTGCCATAGTGCATTCATCCCAAATGATAATTTTACACTTTTTCAGCACTGTGGCCATGGACGATTGTTTTTTATATTGCACACTGCATCTGGGTTCTTTTGAATATTTAGTGGCAGCTTAAATACTGAATGAGCTGTTCTACCTCCATCCAATAAAGTTGCTGCAATGCCAGACGATGCAACGGCCAGTGCGATACCATTATTCGATCGTATTTTAGCAAGAATTAGCGAAATAAGGAATGTTTTGCCAGTTCCACCTGATGCGTCCAAAAAAAAGAATCCGCCTTGCCCTGCTGAAACTGCGAACATAATGCGGTCGTAAATGAGTCTTTGTTCTTCATTCATTAGTGGGACAGTGCGAGCAACAATTTCTGCCATTTCTACAGCATTGTATTGTAGTTCACGATTCATTTCAGTGTTCATTAAATTAGATGTACTTCGATTTGGCGATTGCATACCGAAATGACTAAGTGATAAGTTGGCCATGGTAATGCAATGATCTTCTATAGCAATCAATGCTTCATTGTACATAGCGTCGCTGAATGGAATCGTTAGATCGTTTCACCGTGTACGATAATGATGCAAAATGTCATCACTCATTGAATCTTTGTGATTACTCCACAATGTCTCTGCTCGGGCCGGGAAACATGTAGTCAATACTATAGCAAATAACAGACGAATTTGTTTTGCTGTACAATTCAATGATGCTTCAGCAAGCATACATTCCCACTGGTTGTCGTCTTCCAGTAAGCCGAGAGCAAGACATGCATCTTTATACGTTGGATACTGTTGTCCATTTACTTTACGTATATCTTGAAATGCCAATGGACCGATGACATTAACCAACAACAGCCGAAGATAAAAGCACTCAGTCTGCCTTGGATTGACAGTAAATACTCGTGAGCTATTCCATCTCAATTCAGGCAGACAGTACTGATATGCGTCAAGTCACCATCACAGATTTTTTTCAAAAAAATTCAGTAGTTAGAACTAAGTGATTTATAAAATTTCCTAAAAGGATTTTTCCCTAAAAAAATTTTTTCTCTGATTACAGCACTTTAAAATTCATGATAAAATTGGCAGTTTTCAGAAAAACTGAAAAACGCTTCATTTTGAAATGAACACAATACCAAACATATTCAACGTATTCAGTCAATTTATTTTTTAAAAACAGTTATTAAACTGAATTTTACTTTGGCATAGTTTTAAAAAATATAGTGACATTTTTACTTAATTAAAAAAATTAGATTTTAAGTACAAAAAATATAATTATTAGTGAATTTAAGATTTTTTTTCAGAATGAAAAAAAATATTTTAAAGCTAAACATTGATGGCAATCCAAAGACCTTTAATGGGAGTTTTACAGCAAATTTTATTTTAACTCTAAGGTGCTTACAACTTTTGTAATTCAATTTTAAATTATGCAAAATTTTGTAAAATCACTACTTTTGAAATGCAATTTCTCAAAAACACCATTTTTTAAAAATCTGATAATATGCTCAATTCATACCTTATTAGTCTCTAATAAATACCTTTCAAGCAAATCGTGTGTTTTTGCTTAGAAAATTTTATATGATTTTTTGAAAATAACATGTTGTGTGTATTTTTCAACAGACCACAAAGGCAAGCTCTTCCTTATTTAACCGAACTTGTAATGTAATTAATATTTCAAACTAAAAAATAAATCACTAGTACATAATTATTACTGTTAAATTATAGCTAATCATTTGCTTAAATTTAAAATTGCGTAAAATACAGCCAATAATAAAATTAGTATTGATCATATGCCATTTCATTCCATACTCATGAATGTGTTAAATCCATCTACAGTGTGTAAAAATTTTGTTATATAGTATGGATATAATGTATTAATGTGCAAATACATACATAACAGAAGAATTGGGTAGTGAAGGTTTCTTAAATTAACTTCAACTCCTTATCGTTGAAGGTATGAAGTCGCTCAGGATTGTCCTATTAAACTTGTTTTTCTGTTTCTAGAAGCACATTTTCCAATGGTAATGCACATTCATATTCTTTCTTTCCAGATTCTTTTGGCCACTGGAATGCTTTATCTGTGGACCATGTTGGGTACATGAATGATACTTTAATGTCATTTAGTTCTTGTGATTGATATACCATTGATTTGTCCAATCCACCAATTATTTTCATAAATGCATCCAATGAAATCACCGATTTGGAAACTATGTATTGAATATTGTCTTTTTATTTGGCTGAAAGTTCCAACTTTTGTCAATTCATTTTTACTTGCTCGTTCCATATAATTTTCATTATTTACAATCACCCTATAATGTTTATATCTAATACCAACAATAGATTTTGCATTAGCATATTCTTTCTCATTATTAGTTCTATAGGATTGAATAATATTTCTGTCTGGATGGACTAGAATGTTGTTTTTTAGCAGAGAATACATATAGAGAATTTAGCAACAAATGAGACAGAATTTTGGATAGCTTTTATTGGCTCCTTTTGGAGATTACATTTTGTTGCATAGTGCTTGTCTCAGTCCCCAATAGCATCACATGCACTTTTAACATGGCCAGTACCTGAAAATATCCTCTACTTCAGTACAATTTTATTTTTGTGCAATTCATAAAACTGATACTTGTTTTTAAAATGTGCTCCAGCTCCATCTGATATATACACAGGTGATTCCAGTGTTTGTAATTGGTACAACTTAAATAATTCTTTTTTTACTTTTTCTATGTCACAAACAGCATGAGCTGTATCATGAATTAATCATCAGAAGCTATGATAAAACTCTTTATTTCTTCTCTAAAGTATGCTGTGCAGGTAACTAACGATATCTGAGTATTCTGCCAGTGGTAGCTTTGTACTTCATTTGGCAGTATTAGTGAGTAATTTTCAGCAAAGTCAAAATGCATCACAAGCGCAGATTTTTTTTTAAGGGGTTTGGCTTATTTAATTTTATGAATAGGAATTTTTGAAGATTAGCTTATATTTATCTGCCATAATAATGTGCATATTATTATTTTTTTCATTAAAAAGTATTATTATAAATACAGAGAAATAAGAAAAAGCTTGATCTTCTGGTTTTCTGAGAATTGGAAAAAAACTAAACTTGAAAAAAAAATCTAATTCAGTTGTAATGTATGTATTTGCATTTTAATATATTATATCCATACTATATAACAAAATATTTAACACACTGTAGATGAATTTAGCACATTTATGAGTATAGAATGAAATGACATATGATCAATACTAATTTTATTATTGACTGTATTTTACGCAATTTTAAATTTAAGCAAATGATTAGCTGTAATTTAACAGTAATAATTATGTACTAGTGATGTATTTTTTAGTTTGAAATATTAATTACATTACAAGTTCGGTTAAATAAGGAAGAGCTTGCCTTTGTGGTCTGTTGAAAAATACACACAACAAGTTATTTTCAAAAAATCATATAAAATTTTCTAAGCAAAAACACACGATTTGCTTGTAAGGTATTTATTAGAGACTAATAAGGTATGAATTGAGCATTTTATCAGATTTTTAAAAAATGGCGTTTTTGAGAAATTGCATTTCAAAAGTAGTAATTTTACAAAATTTTGTATAATTTAAAATTGAACTACAAAAGTTGTAAGCACCTTAGAGTTAAAATAAAATTTACTGTAAAACTCCCATTAAAGGTCTTTGGATTGCCATCAATGTTTAGCTTTAAAATATTTTTTTTCATTCTGAAAAAAAATCTTAAATTCACTAATAATTATATTTTTTGTACTTAAAATCTAATTTTTTTAATTAAGTAAAAATGTCACTACATTTTTTTAAACTATGCCAAAGTAAAATTCAGTTTAATAACTGTTTATAAAAAATAAATTGACTGAATATGTTGAATATGTTTGGTATTGTGTTCATTTCAAAATGAAGCGTTTTTCAGTTTTTCTGAAAACTGCCAATTTTATCATGAACTTTAAAGTGCTGTAATCAGAGAAATAAATTTTTTAGGGAAAAATCCTTTTAGGAAATTTTATAAATCACTTAGTTCTAACTACTGAATTTTTTTGAAAAAAATCTGTGATGGTGATTTGACATGTCCTGCCTGAGCTGAGATGGAATTGCTCTCGTCCCAAGACGTTTGATTTGAATAAACCTGGACATGCATCAATCGGTGTGCCTTGCTTGCGGGCATCCATTTTTTTGTTTGAGTCCAAGTGAAATAGCGGGGAATTTCTGAATAAAGTAATGTCCGTGCAAAGGCACCAAAAGCATCCGCACGATTACACAATTCAAAGAATTCGGTGAGTGTAGTTTTTGGTGGACTAACAGCACGACCAATCGCTGTCTCCTTCGTGAAATATACGCGCTGACCATTTTCAAGATGGACTGCTAAATGAATAACTGCTGGATCCCGTTCATGAATTGAGAAACCAAAGATACGCCAAACAGCTTCATTGGAGCTAATTTACCGGCCAATTTGGTAAAGAGTTATTTCATCGTTGTTATTCACTGGAGGAACATTCTCGTTGGTATTTTCAACTCGAAATACAGCCATATCACTGCCTTTATTCACATACTTGCAAATGTATTTGATGCTCTTCACTGAACTGCAGAACTCAACGTTGATATGAGCGTCGTATGTTTTGCTCAGCAGAAGCGAGTATGGCACAACCCAACGGTTGTCAATTTCAATATCTGTGTGGTTGATATTCTTAATAAATGAATGTCCACCATTATCGGGACTTCTCCAACGATATATTGGATATCCGTCAACATTTGTTATCGTATCATTAGTGAAACTTTTGGGGAAACTTTTGGCACATTTTCCATCTGACATGCAAGGCGATGATCTATTCAGATTAGCGCAAGGGCCGTGAATCATGTTTGCAGTAACAATATCAAACAGCAATGGATCAGTAGATGGATCTGGAATTTCCGCAGAAATTATACTATCAATTTCTTCAGGACGGATTTTGTCGAATAACCAAACCAAAATATGTGCGTGAGGTAATCCACGCTTTTGCCATTCAACTGTATACATCCAGCAACGTGTGGGGCCGAATACATGTAATTTTGTGATGAAATTTATTAAAGACTTTAATTTTTGTCTGAACACACGTGCTGTAATGTCATGACGATGTATTGCATTTTGCCCAGACAATAGCAAAGTTGTAATCTCCCGCCATTTTGGATTGCATGTGAATGTGATAAATAAGCATGGCCGTCCATATTCGCGCACAAAAGTCATAGCATCCTGTATATATTCTTGCATATGACGTGGACTGCCTATGAACGATGATGGTAGAATGACAGAGTTACCAATTTCGTCGGCGTCAGCATTGTTGACAATAGCATCTCGCAAGTGAATGTATTCTTCCGCACGCAACTTTTGTTGATTAAATCGCAAGTACCGTAGTCGTTCGCCCTCTATCTTCACGTACATGTCGACCATGAATTGTTGACAAAGCTCACGACATCGTAGAATGACGTTCTCCTGACCACGTCTTACCATCGATCGATATGCATAAAAATCCTTCGAACTAACGTTCTTGTTTGTTTCGGCTCCTGTAATAATGCATTAATAAATAAATATTAACAATAGTTAATCTTAATGAATTAATCAATATTAAATTAACACAGGGCCGTAGCTAATGGAGTGCTATGGGCTGCTCAGACCCCCCCCCCTTTCTAAAATATTTTGAGCCCCCTGGAAAAGACACCAAGGTTACTAAGTGAATTTATGTACCAAAATTCAAAGGAAATTCTGTTCCAAAATCTAAGTTAGTTTTGAAGCCCTTTCCTAGTTTTGTAGAATTTCTAAATTGTATCTAAAATAAGCGTTTCAACATTCGCTCATCTTATTTGCGCATATGAAGCTAACATGATATTTAATTTTTTGCAAGTTTTACAATCAAATTTTTCATCATTCAATTCTTTTCTTAGCATAAAATGAAATTATGAAAACAGTTTAGAAATAAACATACTATCTATAATGTAAATATGTACTAATTTATCTTTTTGCGTCAGAAAGTTAGAAACTAAACGTAAGACCTCACCCACCCCCCTACATTCTCTTGAGCCCCCCACCTATTCTTCACTTCTAGCTACGGTCCTGAATTAAGTGCTTGTTTAATGAGTAATAATGAAGTTCATAATGAATATAGTACCTGTAGTGGGATTTCGTTGTTTAATGTTTATGCAATATCCGTCTTGTCCCTTCCAGAACATTAGTGGATATTGGAGAGCGTCATATGAACGGTGTGTATCAGCAATGAACTGTAGATTATTATTTCTTCTACGAATCACGATTTTTCGTGTACCTGAATGATCGCCAACTATAATTCCAGCAACGTCTTCAACGGCAGGAGCATTGAATCTACGAATGTGCTCTCCAGCAGGTGTTTTGTCAGGATTGATGATAATAGCGTGATCATCACTTTCTAATTTGTGCATGTGTGATTTGAATATTTTCAACAATTCATTGTGCTCATTCAATAGAGCGTCCAGCTCACTGATGATACGCCTTGCAGAAAGTGAATTGAGGTGACTGTATCTACAACGTGCATCCACACGTGCATCCTCACCGCCCATAAAGTAAAGTTTATGTGGTTCGTCTGGCATTGGCAGCAATGAGCCCACTTTGTGATAAATTTGGCCTTTGTTTTGAATGTTGAATTGAATTGTTGACCATTTACATTGCTATTCTTAACTATTTCTGTTGCTTCGAACGATGTCATTTGGAAACATAAATTGAATGTTCTTATTGACTTCAGAAACAGGTTAGAATTTGGATCCGTTCCGATAAGAAGACTGTTCAATGGTTCAGGTGGTGTTCCAATTGCTGGTAATTGCACCTTTCCTGATGCGCAACACATTGCGGCTGCTTCATTTTTAAATTTAAGGGCATTACAATGCAGGCATTCCTTATCCATAGCATCAATTACCACTTTTGAATGAGCATAATATTGAATATCAGGATCATACTTGAATGCTAGACGCAGGAATGAATCAGATGTAAATGATCGATGTACATGTTGGCGTAGTGTATCATTTGCTCGGCGTCTGTCAACTATGGAATGGCGTGCTTTTCTTTGTTTATTTCGTGCAGCTCGCTTATCTTCTGATTCTGCTTGACGAAATTGCGCCATGCTCACACGTGCATTAGTATTACCTTGCTGGATTTCTTCTTTTGTTCTTTGGGCTCTTGTATTTCGCATGCCAGCAGCTTTACTTGTTTGACGGCCCAAGGAAGCCCATTTGCGTCTTGTTGGCATTGTTCACTGTACGAAACACAAATGAATAGAAAAAATTGAATTACTTAATGATGAAAAACAATATAAGGTACCCTGGGGTAATAACGCCACGTTAAGGTTCTACCAATTTTCACGGCTCAGTTTTAATTGGTATTTTTCAAACAAATATATGATTTGATAAAGCAACTCATTGACTATCTATATAAAAAAAAATATTTTAACAGATATGTATTCATAAAATGTAATAGCGTGATTTCTTGACCAATGCTATTTGGCGTTATTACCCACCTATATGGGTAATAACGCCATGCAAACAAAACTATGAAATAAGATGGAATAATTGTATGTAGATTGCCCAATTCTAAAAATACAAACTCTACAAACTTAGAAATTGACAAATTGCATTCTAAGCTATTGAAAATGTTCAATTTTTTGTGAAAGTGTAAGAAAAATAAAGGTGTGGTGTGGAGAGGGGGGGGATGAGGCAAAAGAATATCAGACCGTGAGCTTCTTTTTGCTTAAAAAGGACCGCTTAAATAGAATTATTAGAAACATTGCACAGTTTTAACTGTGTTTATTTGAAACAGTATTTAGGATGTAGCTCGGCCACTGTAGGGAATCAACCGGGGTATTAATGCCAAGGGTTGGCGTTATTACCCCGTTATAGTTATTACGCTGTACATTTTAAATTACAAATTATCTCGAGAAGCTATTCAAAATCTTCAACAACATTTTGATAGTCCATGAAATGTACTACAAATTTATGTAATTAAGAAATTATTTCCGGATGAAAAAAATAGTCTTCACATCACAAAACGTATCTCGCAAATTTTAGATCAAGCGTTAATTTTAGCTGCTTGTAAAAACAATAAGACCTAAAAATGAAAAAAATTAACTTGAAGCTGTTTTTTGCGATTTATATGACTCAAAACTCTTCTGCGCAGAGCACATGGATGTCATTTACCAGATTATTTCATAATTATGCATAATATTAGCACTTGGCGTTATTACCCCACCTGGCGTTATTACCCCAGGGTACCTTAGTAACAATGTTTTTTATTCTTTGATTGTACATGTATACACATACGTGTAAATACACACATATATCTATCGATACTTATATAAAATAGTTTGCCCTAACAGATTGATAATCAACGCACAGACCAAACTACTAAACATAGTAACATGAAAATTGGGAAAAATATACTTCTTATGATGTACGCGTGCACTAAGATTAGATCACCCCTCTAAGGTGGCGGGGGGAAACGGGGAGGGGTCGAAAGTTCTGAAACATCCTCGTATATCTCAGCAGCCGTTTAAGGTATCCACGTGAAATTCCAGAAAATGAATCTACTAAAATATAATTAAACAGGCATTTCAGCGATTTTAGAAATTGCCCTCCTCCTCCTGAGGGGGTTGAATGAAAGAGTCGAACAGTTAAGAATTTTTTGCACTTCTCAGCAGTCGTTTAAAGTAAAAGCGTGAAACAGCAGAAAATAAATATAAAAAAGTAATTAAAGATGTGTTTCAGCGATTTTAAGATTTTTACCCCGAGGGAATTAATTTGGGGGTAAAAAATTCCGAACTTTTTTTTGGGCCTGTCATGTAACATATCATTGGTTAGTCCTCTGTCTGCTCTTTCATATTATAAAATTTCCTTCCATTACCACAATTTAACTTCCCCCCCCCGGGGGGCAGTTTTCGAAATGTTTTGAAATTGTACCGTTTCATCATCACAGATAGGATTTTTTACGGGAGCCTCTGATAAATATTTGTTATAATATTTGAAAATTTCAGATTGGGGAAGGTTTTATATCTGGAAGACATGAATTATACTGTTCGCCAAATGCGTGACGTTTTTGTCCTTTTTACGCCAAAAACTCGATTTTTTTTTTTTTTTACAAAATTTTCACTGAATTTCCGCCGGTAAATTTGACTGATCTTTTATTACTCAGATAAGTAATTTAATTAGTATTTTTTTCAAAATTTTCTGAGTATGCCCAGTATGGAGATCTTCCTTGTCAGCAGCAGGTTTAGGTAGAAGCGGAGATTTCAAGATAACAGATCTAAAAAAAAACTGTCAAACATAAGTATTTTAGTCATTTTAGAGCTATTTTGTCTATTATGTCGTCAACATCGATGTTGAACAGAATAATGCAAGATTACATGAATAAGACAACAATTATGAATGTTTGATTAGATATTGTGGTACTACTCTGTTATCCTGTCGACCAATTTCGCCAAGTTATACAAATCGCCAAACTAATAGCCAAATTATACATATTGACATAATTTTTATTTCAAATAACGAAAAAACAAATAATTAGTCGAATAATTAATAAAAATACAGATAAAAAGTCAAAATAAAAATCACTTAATGACATTTTAAGCACGTGAATCGTAATTAATGTAATTGAATGTGAAATTCACGATCATCCATTATTGGCATTTAATCTTATAGATTGGCGATAATTTTTTGGTCGACGGGATAACCTATTAATACCGATATTTCCTTTTCTTCTTAAATTTTTGCTAGATCAACTTCGTTTTATTCAAGATATCTTAAGAAAAACCGACCAGCGTAGTGGACAAAGATTGCTAGTATATATATTACAATGTTTAATGTTATTTAGTGTATCATTTATTATTATTATTATTTTTATTTAGCTGTCACAATATTTCTCTTTTAGAATGATTCACACTAAATATTGCACTCACTGACTAATATTTTTGTTATAGTATTGTTTAATAATAAACCAAATGATACTACTTGGTTCTCCTGTTGACCAAAAAACGTGGCCAATTATAAGATTAAATGCCAATAATGGGTGACGGTGAAAATACGATAAACGTGTTTAAAATGTAATTAAGTTTTATTTCGATTTTTTATAAGTATTTTTATTAAATATTCTGCTAATTATTTGTTTTTTCGTTATTTGAAACAAAAACTATGTCAATATGGAAAATTTTGGCTATTAGTTTGGCGATTTGTATAATTTGGAGAGATTTGTCGGCAGGATAACCAAGTAGTACTAAACAAATTAATCATCTATATAAAAAAGCATAAGTCATATGACTGTCATCAGCATTTTTAGGGTGATAACTTCACTTTTTATAAACCACTCGGATTATAAAACGGATTATAAACGGTCTCGGATTTTTATAAACCATTCCAACACTGATTTTATCTCTAATGAAAGGGGTACTACTTGGTTATCCCATCGACAAATTTCGCCAAATGATAGAAATCGCCAAAGTATTAGCCAATTTATACAAATTAACTTTATTTTTCGATTAAATAACGAAAAAACAAATAAATTAATACAATATTGATAAAAACAGAAATAAAAAGTTGAATTAAAAATCACTTGACGATGTAATAAACATGTACATTGTGGTTAATGTCAAGTGTATGTGACATTTACGATCATCCATTATTCGTATCATTCATCTACCTTGTAGTTGGGCGGTAGATTTTTGGTCGAGAGAATAACCAAGTAGTATAAAATGTCTAAGCCATATGATTGTCAAAAATAAAAACAGTCTAACCATTCCGCTTTTTACATATGGCAAATGGCCATTGTCAAATTACTAATATGTATTCTAGTATGTATATTCTTTATCAGATTGAGAGGTAACTACAAAAGTAATAAACATAAAAAATGTCTATATTCAATTTAAACTATAACATTTTCACGTTTCATTAAAAAATATTATTTACCTTATTCTGAAGACATCGGCATTAAAAATTTCTTCTTTTTTTTTTTAATAATTTAATTTACTACCTAAAACATGGGAAAATAAAAAAAAATACATCATTCTAAGATCTATTGTTGCCAACAACTTCAAAATAATAATAATTATAATTATAATTATAAATTAAAAAAATAAATTTAATGACAAATTATGAATTTGTTGAAAACCATTGAGTTCGGCTCGCAAAGCATTCAAACAATGAATGGACAGAGACATTTATTCTTATGACGTCATAGCATGAAAATTTCATCAATATCGCTTAAGCCGTTTCGAAGAAGTTTTTACGGGGTGGACCACCCTTATCAGTTAGGGTTATAAAAAATAGATAACAACCTATTCTCAGACCTACTGAGTATACATATAAAATTTCATCAAAATCGGTTAAGCCGTTTCGGAGGAGTATGGCAACTAACACTGTGACAGGAGAATTTTATATATATAGAAGATAATGCCAGAACTGTTATTCAATTTTACCGGTGGAAATTTATTTCGGTGGTAATAGCTGTGCCACATTGTGACAACCAAGAGAACCTATGTCTGTGTCAATGAAAAGGTTATAGCATTTGGCAAAACTAACATTAATTTAGAGATATATACCTATTTTACCATATTTGAGAGACAATTTTTTTATAAATAAGGTACTAAAAATAAGATGAAATTTTCTATTCAATTTTACTGGGAGAAGTTTTCACCCGCGGTAAATAGAAATTCTTACTCCGTTTAAAAGAAATAGCCGGCATCTTGTAACAACTACCTCAGTTACTTCACTTGGTAAGCATATTCACAGTATCCGCAAAGAAACTCGTCGAGAGGGTTGAATTCTGATAGGGATTGGTCGACGCGTTTTCACATAACTTGGCGATAATTATACTTGGCGAGCGATAGATGCTTCCGTCGAGGAGTTTGATTTCCTTCCGAACCGAGTACAAAGTAACTTTTCTCTTGCAGCATTGCATTGGATGGAACGTGTGTTACTGAAAGCTGTACTCTTTAAAAGTTTTTAAACACAAATTTTTACTTTGTACTCGGCTCCGAAGGAAATCAAACTCGACGGAAGCGTCTATCGCTACGCCAAGTATAATTATTGCCAAGTTACGTGAAAACGCGTCGGCCAATCCCTATCAAAATTCAACCCTCCCGAAGAGTTTCTTTGCGGATACTGTGAATATGCACCTGGTACTACTAGGCAATACACTATATGACTCCACCTCTTTATTCATATCTGTATTCCGCAGCATGGCAGACCAGGATATTATTATAGTGCTAAATAAACTAACATTTTCCATAATTTATTTTTATTTATTTATTTATTTTGTGTGCGCTATACCTTAGAATAAGCCTCTAAAAATACACCAAAATTGGTGTTAATTTTTCACTTACACTTCACTTCCGGCTGACATGGATAATTACATTCCTTTATTTCCTACTCTTTCACAAAATAAAGTTGTTTTTTTCATTTGTGTTCGATAACGTAGGAGTTTGTGCTGTCAACTCTTGGATTACTCTGATAAATTCCCCAATAAAAAAAGAAATAGAAAAACACATAGACATAATTATACTTCATTATTATAACTAAACTTTGCACACTTATTATTATTTTTTTTTAATTTTTCATTTGATCTCTTTTACATTCAACGACTCTTTTGTGCAGTTTTCTTGAAACTATCTCTTTTCGAATAATTTTTTTATCCATTAAAAAAAGAGCAGAATTCAGAGTAAAGAAGATAAATTATATTCTTGACATGAGCTTTATATGTATGTTGACAGTAATTTTGACCTTAAAGCATCTCCGGAGGATAATCTTTCTTACTGGCGACATGAATTTAGAAATCAATAATTAATAACAACCGCCTGGCAACAGACCAAAGGACATGTCCTCTATTTGCACTGTTTCTTAAACAAAGAACTTTTTTCAATAAGAAGAGGCAAAGTCGATAAGTATTTTGCAATTATCATGTTAGAAGGAATGTATATAAATAGACAGATAGAAAGAATTTAATTCATTTGATTTAAATAAAAAATTAAAATTCAAAAGAATAAATGACGAATGGATATAATTAAAAGTGTTTTGAAAAAAAAATTAACGCAGGATTGAAATATTTGGAAAGCAATATTTCAAAAAAATATCAAATGAAACTGTAACACTCGATTAATCGGGGAAAAATACATCGCCACATCATTATAAAATAAATAAACTAGCATAAATTTTAATTTACATCAATAGTAATACTAGTGGCAGTAATAATTCGAAATTATGATATTATACTGAATATTTATTTTTGATAAATGTTTAATTTTTTAACATTTAAACTGAAACGCTTTTAGTGCCAATGAAGGAATTTTTTACAATCAATCTCATCTATATATCCTCACGGTCTCTGTAGTGAAATAAAAAAAATAATAAATGTTCCGCCCTCCAAAAAAAAACCCATTAAATTATTGTTAAGATTTTAATTCCATACCTCTTTTTTTTAAATCCCAAATCAGTATAAATATATATATATATATACATACAGGGTGTCCGAAAAGTCTGGAAACGGTCGAATAACTCGAGAAATATATATCAGATTGAGAAACAAAAATATACGTATTAAATATTTTTAAATAAGCTACTCAGTGATACTAAATTTAACCCCCGCAACCGCCCCCCTGGGGGTCAAAGGGGGTCCAACTTTGAAATCTTAAATTATAACTCCCATTTTTTATTGCAGATTAGAAATCTACAGACAAAAATACGTAACTTTTGTATTTAATGTTTATTTCAAATCCTCCTTGATCACGGTGTAATCGGACACATTCGACAACATACATATTTTGGTTTTCCCAACCGTGTTTCGCCTTCTCGAAGCCTGATTGGCCAGAGGTCAGAACTTTTGACGTCAAATTTCCCGTCTTTTGCTGTAATGCCATTTCTCGAAAACCGCGAGTGGTGATTATTTCGATGGTGCTATAGTCTTTTATATGATTTTCTCTACAAAAATCATTAAACTATATTATATTAGCTTTCTATTCCGATTTTTATTTAATCCTGACAAATATTTCTAACTAAAAACTTGCGTATATCGAACTTTTAACGTATAAATAAGCATCTACCCTACTGAATTGAAGAAGGACAATTTTCATAATTTGGGGGCGGGATGTTCGTATATTATGCGTTTCAATGGATTCTGCTGTTTAAAAAAATCATCTAATACGGCTGATAAAAGTGTATTTTTTTAAATCATGATTATAAAAAAATATAAGCCAAAATATAAAAAAAATAAACATATGAAATCTTTATCAATAAATACAAAAACTTTGTTAAATCACCATAAAAGAAAAATTATACAGGACGCGTTTCGAGCTGCAAAATTACCGCTCGTCTTCAGCTGGTCCAAACACGTGTCCCAACGGACAGAGTGGTTTGCGGATGTGGCGAACGTCAACCCCTCGAAGTGCAGTGCACTGAGCTCGACATATAACAGGAGATCCGGCTTCCTATTTCCCAACGTTAGCTCTCGCGGTCAGCGCGGATGAATACAGTGACGGCACTTTTAGCTGAGTTTTGGTTCGTATACTAGGCAGAAAGCGCTGTTTCGCTCATTGCCTACTATGTGAGCAGTTTATTTATTTTCTAATTTCTTTTAATTTTCTTGATATAATTATTAACCATATATCATGGTGAGCAGTTGTTCTGTTTACGGCTGTAAAAACCGTTGGACAAAAGAGGGAAATTTGCAATTTCACAGGTAAAATGCCATTTTTTTTTACTCCTATGCACATGTTAACCAGCCACAAGTGTGATAGTTAATGTGAATCTCAAGTGGTATCGAAATTTTGTTCATATTAACAGTAATTCATGTTATTAGTATTAAACATTTGTATTAATTTTCGTAGGGGACAGTATAAACAGTTTATGTTAAATGTAATCCACGTTAAACGTGTTTTTGTTAACGAGGTTTGACTATGAGCAAACTTTGTGAATGATAATTTTTTGTTTTGATTTATTTTAATTTCAAGTATCATTTTTTGTCTAGTGTTTAATACAAAGATTACTAAAATACTTATTGGAAAATATTTTGAGAAAATGCTTTAACATATATATTGGATAAATATTTAATAAAAATACATAAATATTTAAATTAATATTTAGTTAGATAGTTGGTGTAAAACATTATTCCATTATTGTTATTATTATTATTATTATTATTATTATTTTAATGTATCATCGTAATTCTATAAATTCATTTATTGTAACAATTATTGTTATAATTTTTTAGATGCATTTTAAAATTTTCTGAAAAAATAGTGTTAAGGAAGGGGGGGGGGGGTATATTCACTTCCTAAATGTTTGAAAATGTACGAATTTTGCTAACTTTTGGCAAATTTTAAGCATTTGACTTCCTTTAATGAAAATCCTAATTATTATCATGGGAGAGACCCTGAAAAAATGTCCTGGGGCAATTGCCCCATATGCCCCTGCATAAGTCGAGTACATACATCTTCAAAATGCAATCTGTCTTTTGATTTTCTCAGTACCACAAAACTAATTTCTTGTATTATCCTCATGGTTGAGAGTATACTTTAATTTATCATCGAAAGGCTACTTTTAACAGCTGCCTTGACCTATAATTCTAAAAAAAAAACAAAAAAAAAAAAACTTAAATCCAAAAAGAAGATACTTTTACATAAAATGACAACAAATTATTGCTAAAATATTAACATATTACGCGGGGGGGGGGTGGGATATTGAATATTTGGAACATTCTCATAGTTTTTAGGATAACTGCTTCCTCTTCCCTCTAGATTTTGTTTTACGGCGATAATAATGCGCATTGAAACTATGAAAACATATGTATAAATACATTTATTATATTAAAAATTACCTTATGTTTTAATACTTCTGAAATTTTTGTGTTACTTAAAACCCCTTGATTAAAATTTGAAGCTTTATTTTGTTGAAATTAATTTGTAAATTATTCTTTAAAACTATAAACATAATGATAAAAACAAAGTATTCTTTCGTTCAGAAATGATAAAATAAAAATACATATTCGGATAATAAAAAAGCCGGATAATTAAATGCCAATTTCAAAACAACATTATTTGCCGATTTCGAATGGATGTGAAAGATGGGGTTTATAAACAATTTAATTAAAAATATTTCTGCTAAATAAGTACTAATCGGGTAGTTCCTGTTCTTATAGATCACTTACTCTCATTGTTTTTATAATTTACTTAATTAGTGAAGAATAAATTGGGATAATAATAAAGAGATTTCTTCTATGTCTAACATTGAAAAAGCGGACTATTTTTTCTCTCTTGCCTACTATGCTTCTCCGGGTTGTAATTCGGCTAGCAGACGACTGACCGCAGAGTCGGACCTCCTGTTATATGTCGAGCTCAGTGGTGCAGTGAGAGGCCTCTGCTCGGGGGAGCCTCCTTAATGATCAAGGCTGACCCCAGTGCCAGGTAAGTAACTTACCTGGCACTGGGGTCAGCCTTGATCATTAAGGAGGCTCCCCCGAGCAGAGGCCTCTCACTGCACTTCGAGGGGTTGACGTTCGCCACATCCGCAAACCACTCTGTCCGTTGGGACACGTGTTTGGACCAGCTGAAGACGAGCGGTAATTTTGCAGCTCGAAACGCGTCCTGTATAATTTTTCTTTTATGGTGATTTAACAAAGTTTTTATATTTATTGATATATATTTATCGCCAGTTTTTTCGGTGTTTCTCAATATGAAATCTTTTTATGCTGGCTGTGCAACGAGTGAAGGAGTATCGTAAATTCAGGGTACTTATAGGTCCCGTTATTTTCCAAGTAAAATATCAGTATTTGTTTTATAAAATAAATAAAGCTACTTCAAACACTCGTATTTTTCCTTTTTTAACCAGCGATTTTCAACAAGAAAATTTTCCTGTTTTAGAAATTCCAGGATTCGTACGAACCCTTACATTTCAGGTTAGGGTTGGGATTAAAGGTTTTTATGATTGATTAATTACTGCAACTTCAAAATAACAAGTAAGACAGAAAAATTTCCAATAGATCTTAGAGATGTATCATAATTTTTAGTTAATTAATATATTCTTTTAAATTTTAAATTGCTTTTCATAAATTTAACTACTTTACTGATCAATATTTTAGCAAAAGCTTTCAAATAATTCCTATTTTTTCATGTCTTTTACAGAATTTTTAATCTTTTATCGTCGGTATTTCGAAACATAAATTTTTGCGAAATTGAATCAGAATAATGTTTGAATTAATTAACGCAAAATTTGCTGGATAGAATAATAAATTATGAATGGAACATGGATGGCCGTACGTGATATGGACAAATAATGATTGGCAAAAACATCTTTCTCATATGAGGTACATCCAAATCAGGGAAACGATTATTCGGTAGGGAAAATGGTATTTTAATCTTTTTAATCTAAAATATATTTTAATTCCTTAGTACTTTCGTAACTTGTGGTACATATGTGCATCATCAAGAAATGATCGCACCATTTTTTTTTTCGTTTTTCAATCTATTTATTCCCAAATTATTCGACCGTTTTCCGATTTTTCGTTCACACTGTATTTTGTCATATTTGTTGTTTTATAGCTATAATGAATAAGTAAATAATTTTCTACACTAACGTCCTGTTATAAAAAATAATAGGTCGTCTGCGTCAACAAATAATCATTTCGTCTAAAGTTTTCAGAGACCGCATCACTTACACATTTATATATTTTTTTTTTCGAAGGCACCGTGTTTTTTAACAATTTCCTTTACTTATGAATTACCAACAAATATTCTAATTAATAATTAAAAAATCAGCTAGTATATTTTTTTATTAATAGTGCCAAAAATAAATTACACATGCACCTTTTGATGATGCACATATGCGCCAAAAGTCCCGAAAGTACTAAGGAATTAAAATATATTTTAGATTAAAAAGATTAAAATACCATTTTTTTTTTCTATTGATTAATTGTTTCCCTGATTTGGGCGTACCTCATACAAGCAATGTTTTTTTTTTTTTTTTTTTTTTTTTTTTTTTTTTTTTTTTCGAAATACCGGCGATAAAAGATTAAAAATTCTGTAAAACACATGAAAAAATCGGAATTACTTGAAAGCTTTTGCTAAAATATTGATCAGTAAAATGGTTAAATTTATGAAAAACAATTTAAAATTTAAAAGAATATATTAATTTACTAAAAATTATGATACATCTCTAAGATCTATTGGAAATTTTTCTGCCCTACTTGTTATTTTGAAGTTTCAGCAATTAATCAATCATGTAAACCTTTAATCCCACTCCACCTGAAATTTAAGGGTTCGTACATATCCTGGAATTTCTAGAACAGGAAAATTTTCTTGCTGAAAATCGCTGGTTAAAAAAGGAAAAAATACGAATGTTTCAAGTAGCTTTATTTATTACTAGAAGACAGCCCGTCAAAATGACGTATTTGCATTTTTAAAAGGATGATAAAAAAATTATAACTGTGGTCAATCAGCCACTTTAGGCTTAAACAATTTTTAAAAATACTGCGATTAAACACGCGGAAAAAAATCTATATAAAAAAAGGAAATTTTAACAGAAATTTGCATTTAAAACTATAACAAAACTGTCTGGTGGATGGGGGGGATTGGAATGAACAAATCGTAAATACATAAATTTTAAAAGAATAAAGTAACGCAAAAAATCAATTATAAAAGATTATATTGTGAAACTACAGCCAAAAATATATATAAAAATACTGAGAGAAAATAATAAAAATAGCTAAAATGTATTTAAAAAAAATTCCTATTTTGGACTATTTTTTAGCTAATACTTAAAAAAAAAACACTCTATAAGATCGAAAACAAATGTAAACAATAAAGAGTAAACAGCGCGTGTTCGAGAGACACACGCGCTGCGCGCGCGAGCTCAGGGATTTTGGCTTCCGAGTACTAAATCCGCTGTAATATTCACTCCATGTACCTGTCTCCTGAACACGCGCGCTCAGCGCGCATAGCTCCCGAACGCACCCAATCATTCCTGAGTCGTGATGTTACAATGGAGTCATTCTAAAGATTCATTCACGGAATTTGTCATTCTTAAATGGCAACAGTTTTAACTTGTTTACATTGTTTGTTCTTTTTCGTAATTGCTGGTTGTTTTATTTAGAACTTAAACATTATAATTAAATAGTTTTTGTAGGTTTTAAAGAAAATGCGTAATGAATAAATCTTTTACATGTATATTTTCATAAGTTGAACAATTAGAATATTTGTGAACGGCTCGGAATAGTTAAGCCTAACGTGGACGCAATTGCTATAAGTTTCTTTTTCTCGTGCATGGGCTGACCCCGGAATCGTCATACACGGAGGGGTTTTATATATATAATATATATATATATATATATATATAAACTGATATTTCACTTGGAAAATAAAGGGACCTATAAGTTCCCTGAATTTACGATACTCCTTCATTCGTTGCACAGCCAGCATAAAAAGATTTCATATGTTTATTTTTTAATATTTTGTCTTATATTTTTCTATAGTAATAATTAAAAGAATACACCCTTATCAGCAGTATTAGATGATTTTTTCCTTTTTTTAAACAGCAGAATCCATTGAAATTCATAATATACACACATCCCGCCCCCAAATAATGAAGATTATTCTTTTAAGCTATTGCATAGCTTTTATCGCGGGCTTTGAGCGCGGTGACCGAATCCAAAAATTCCGTAACGCGTAAAATCCTAACACATCGGTAACGAAAAAACCTAACACTCGGCTAACGTCGTTTCCTTTCGGAAAACTTCGGAACGGTATCCTTCGGTAGACTTCGGCAGACATTGACGCGGTATTTTTCAGATATTAGAATATCAAGTCTCAAACTTGTGTTTCTTATGATCAAATTTTCATAGCGCGGCCAAATTTTGTTTGGTAATTTATTATGAGACAGTGTTTATTTTGGTGGTCTTATTTATTTTGGTGACAAGAACCCCCCCACCGTGAGGGTCGAAAAATTTAAAATGCTTATAACTCGCAATCTAACTTTCGTAGCGCGGCCAAACTTTGTTTGGTAATTTATTATGAGACATTGTTAATTTCTGGTGACAGGATACACCCCACGGTGAGGGTCGAAAAATTTAAAATGCTTATAACTCGCGATCTAATCTTCGTAGCGCGGCCAAACTTGTTTGGTAATTTATTAGGAGACAGTGTTAATTTTTGGTGACAGGAGACCCCAGACGGTGAGGATCGAAAAATTTAAAATGCTCATAACTCGCGATCTAATTTTCGTAGCGCGGCCAAATTTTGTTTGGTTATTTATTATGGGACAGTGTTGATTGTTGGTGACAGAAGACACCCCACGGTGAGGGTTGAAAAATTAAAAATGCTTATAACTCGCGATCTAATTTTGGTAGCTTGGCAAAATATTGTTTGGTAATTTATTATAAGACAGTGTTAATTTTTGGAGACAGGAGACCCCCCACGGTGAGGGTCGAAAAATTTAAAATGCTTATAACTCGCGATCTAATTTTCGTAGCGCGGCCAAATTTTGTTTGGTAATTTATTATGGGACAGTGTTGATTTTTGGTGACAGGAGATCCTCCAAGGTGAGGGTCGAAAA
The DNA here is from genome assembly GCA_964019185.1 of Maratus speculifer. Lineage (NCBI taxonomy): Eukaryota > Metazoa > Arthropoda > Arachnida > Araneae > Salticidae > Maratus > Maratus speculifer. Next base: position 257,761,089 of record OZ025290.1, read on the forward strand.
ATTTAAAATGTTTATAACTCGCGATCTAATTTTTGTAGCGCGGCCAAATTTTGTTTGGTAATTTATTATGAGGCAGTGTTAATTTTTGGGGACATTAGACCCCCCCACGATGAGGGTCGAAAAATTTTAAATGCTTATAACTCACGATCTAATTTTCGTAGCGCGGCCAAATTTTGTTTGGTAATTTAATATGAGACTGTTAATTTTTGGTGACAGGAGAGCCCCCACGGTGAGGGTCGAAAAATTTAAAATGCTTGTAACTCACGATCTAATTTTCGTAGTGCGGCCAAATTTTGTTTGGTAATTTATTATGAGACAGTGTTAATTTTTGGTGACAGGAGACCCCCCATGGTGAGGGTCGAAAAATTTAAAATGCTTATAACTCACGATCTAATTTTCGTAGCTCGGCCAAATTTTGTTTATTCATTTATTATGAGTCAGTGTTACGTTTTGGTGACAGGAGACCCTCACGGTGAGGGTCGAAAAATTTAAAATGCTTATAACTCGCGATCTAATTTTCGTAGCGCGGGCAAATTTTGTTTGGTAATTTTTTATGAGACATTGTTAATTGTTGGTGACAGAAGACCCCCCCCCCATGGTGAGGGTCGAAAAATTTAAAATGCTTATAACTCGCGATCTAATTTTCGTAGCGCGGCCAAATTTTGTTTGGTAATTTATTATGAGACATTGTTAATTTCTAGTGACAGGAGACACCCCACGGTGAGGGTCGAAAAATTTGAAATGCTCATAACTCGCGATCTAATTTTCGTAGCGCGGCCAAATTTTGTTTGGTAATTTATTATGAGACATTGTTAATTGTTGGTGACAGAAGACACCCTACACTGTAAAAAATTTGCGCAATGTTCTTAGCATTTACTGTGTAACATTCCTGGGTTTTCTCGGATTATTTCTGCTCATACAAGAATACCGAGAAATATTGTGTAATACCTTCCATAATCACGTGTAACTTTTCGGAATAGTTGAGAAAGTGGAAATTACTGATAAACTGTGAAATGTTCCGAATATTTTCTGTGTAACATTCTTTAGTTTTAGTATACTTTTTGAGCTTTTGTGTAACTTTTCGAATTTATTCTAAAATAGAAATCATTGGTAATCTGTGAAAAGTTATATATGTTTTTTGTGTAATATTCCTTATTTTGTGGTTGGTATATTAATTACAGAAAAATCGTTATTTTGCGTGTATGCCATTTTATCATCCCAGCTGAGAAAAGACTACGAGATCTTGCGCTTTAACAAAATAACACGAAGGTGCGTATACTCTTGTAATTGTGCATTTCAAAGCTTTTATTCAAATTCTGCCCTGTACAGCTCTAGAGATATATTTTACATGTAAAAAAACTAATTTTTTGTGTGTTTATTATTTTGCTCACTTAGTTATAAATCGAGTATGGAAACTAGAGTCACTAATTTTTACCGAAGCTTTAACTACGCATTTAATTGTGATTTTCGAATATTTTTTTCCCAGTTTAGACTCTGGGGACTCTTCTTGGTCTTTATTTCCATATGAACTACTTTTTTGAGTGTGATTCATTTTGTTGCCTCAGTTGAAGAAAAAGACTATGGGATTTAGACCAACTAAATTTGGAATGAAAGTGCGTATGCCTATCTTATTGTGCATTTTGAAGCCTATTTTTTCAAATTCGACCAGTGATCGTTTTATGAAATTATTTTATCAGTGATTGTTTGACGAAATTCTCGATCTTAATACCGCAAATTTTTCTCCAAATATCTGCTATTTCCGATTAGTAACATTTGACTTATTTAATCAGCAGTGCCAGTTTAGAGGATTTTTTTACAATGTCTATCTTTATTTCCGAATAGTAATCTTTCTGTCATAAAATAAAGCTATAATATCTAGGTATAAGCATTCGCGTCGTAAGCAAGATCTTTTGTCCAAGGGATGAAAACTTTATCTTATATTAAATGGAAAATTTTTACATTTGTTGTAAGAGCGATGTTCTGGTGATGTTGGAACTGGAGTAAATTCAGGTATTAATCGGTATCACGTCTTAAGTGGGTTCGACTGTTTCCTAAAACAATAAATCTAGCATAAAAATTATTATAAACAAAGTCAATGCTTAAAGAGGAAAGGGGAGAAGCTCTAGCCAACTATTTTATTTTTCAAAATATTGAGTCTATAACATGAAATTAAAGTAATATCAGTAGAGAAATGTTTAAATTTTGTCCCCCCCTCTCCCCTCCCTTCTTTGGTATCTGAAAGCTACATATGTCTATAGAGGATGAAAAGGTACAATTTTAAGATTTTTACTAGAAAATATTGCTAATTTTGTGGCAAGGTTATTGTGCCTAAATGTGATTCATAAGTACGGTAATCTTTTTTTTTTACTTTAAATCTTAATACAGGATTCCCGAATGCTATACAATAAGGCATTAGATTTTTAATGAAACTGTATGTATTTTTCTGCATTGATGACATTTTCTTAGAGATTCTCGATCAAATAGACATCGTTGATTTTATAGCGCCCAAATGTTTCGTAAGTTTAGCATATTTCCCTAAATTGCCTCTCGAATTTTTAATGTTGAAGATCAAATAATCTCACTAACGTAAAGAAACTACGTCTGTTTCATTTAACTGACCAATAAACTGTTAAAAAAAGTGCCCTGTGTGTGGATTAGAATTTAAACAACTACCAGGTAAGTTTGTATGGTATTCTTTATATAGTGCATTAAATGCAAATTTCATGTTTAATTAATCATGTTTAATTAATCATGTTTAATTAAGTTTAATTAATTAAATACCTACTATTTTTGATTAGTAATATTCGTTTAATTTAAGTGTCAGTTTAGAAGTTTTTTTTTTTTTTTTTACAATGTCTATCACTTTTTCCGACTAGTAATATTTCTGTCATTAAATAAAGCGATTATATTCGGAAATAGTTTGATGTTCATATCAAAAACTTAATATCTAGGTATATGCATTCGCGTCGTAAGCGAGATCTGTTGTCCGAGGGATGGAAACTTTATCTTATATTAAATGAAAATTTTTTACATTTATTGTAAGAGCGATGTTCTGGTGATGTTGGAACTGGAGTAAATTCAGGTATTAATCGGTATCACGTCTTAAGTGGGTTCGACTGTTTCCTAAAACAATAAATCTAGCATAAAAATTATTATAAACAAAGTCAATGCTTAAAGGGGAAAGGGGAGAAGCTCTAGCAACTATTTCTTTTCAAAATATTGAGTCTATAGCGTGGAATTAAAGTAATATCAGTAGAGAAATGTTTAAATTTTGTCCCCCCCCTTCTTCCCTCCCTTCTTTGGAATCTGAAAGCTACATATATCTATAGAGGATGAAAAGGTACAATTTTAAGTCGTTTACTAGAAAATATTCCTAATTTTGTGGCAACGTTATTGTGCCTAAATGTGATCCATAAGTACGGTAATGTTCTTTTACTTAAAATCTTAATTCATGAATCCCAAATGCTATATAATAAGACATTCGATTTTTAACGAAACAGTAAGCATTTTTCTTTATTGATAACATTTTCTCAGAGATTTTCGATCAAATACACACCGTTCTTTTTATAGCGCCCCCATGTTTCGTAAATTTGTAGAATTTCCCTAAATTACCTCCCGAATGTTGATCTTTAACGATCAAATAATCTCATTCACGTAAAGTAACTATGTCTGTTTCATTTAACTGACCAATAAACTGTTTAAAAAAGGGCTCAGTTTGTGGATTAGAATTTAAATAATTACCAGGTAAGTTTGTATAGTATTCTTTATATAGTGCATTAAATGCAAATTTCATGTTTACTTAAGCTGTCGTAAGTCACATAATCCTCCATTTAAAAATGTTATTTTACTTAGCACTTAAGTATGTATTTAAGCAATTTAACTTATATGCATAATCAGACTTATATATTAAATAAAAATTCTATGCACATTATCATAAGCTAAAAACTTTCTGTAAATTAAATGAAGGATTACGTGAAAACTAAACAAAATTTTATAGTATCAATTTACAATCTTAATTTTAAGAAAGTCAATATTTCAATTATTGTGCTGAATTTTTTAACATTTTGTCAGGCATACTTTTTTAATGTTATTTTCTTTTTTAAAAATTCTGAATAAATGAAATACTTTACGTGTATGTATGTCTTTATTATACAGGTCTGTGCATAATTATTTACAGCAATCTTTCATTTGTATGTTGATTCAAAATATAGATAAAAATTATCATTGGCCACTGGCCAGTTACTCAGATTTTTAATTATTGACCATTAACAAAGTCACAAACACTTCATACAAAATCATATGACGTGTTCGTACAGTTCTAACTATCAACTTTATAGCTTATTAATATTTTTTAATTTCCATTTGGTAGGATTACACTCAACTGAAAACTGAAATTGTATCTAACAGAAATATATATAAGTAAGAAATTACCGTAGTCAAACTAACAATATTTAAAATGAGCTTGGAAATCCGTATTAACGCGGGTGTGTATTGTGGGGGAGAGGGGTTAATTGACAAGCCCGAAGTTATAGTCTATCAACGTAAACAGGCATCTAAAAGTCTTAGAAAATAATATTAAAATTAAAATTTATTAAATTAAAGCTACATTAGAAAAACTGCTCTGAATCCGCGTTAAAAGGCGGCGTAACATCGAGGATTTCTCAAACTTAATTTCTAAATTTTAATATACTATGTACTCAAACTTAAAATACGCATTATGTCCTTATTGAAATACAAGAGCTCGGAAATGCGCGTTAGCAAGTCTTTCAAAGCCCAACTAAAATCCAAGCAAACGAAGTTTTCTAAATCTCGCTTATAAAATAATTTTCAAAATTAAAATTTTTCAATTTAACATAAAGCTGCATAAAGAATAGGAAAAGTACTCGAAACCACATTAACAGGGGTTCGAGTAACACCGAGGATTTCTGTGATTTGATTTAAAATAACAGAAGTTTAATGTTATATAATTCAACAAACTTAAATGCACATTAACTAGTCTATTAGAAACAGGAATTCTGGAAATACGCTTCTAAAAAGGCTTCCAAAAGTAACTTAAAAAAAGCATACCGAATTATTTATTACCAAAAGAATTGAGAAGAAACCTGAAAAATAAGCTCGTACTTAACATGCAAAAGCTTACTTCCATATTTAAAGCGCAAAATATCACTTTGAATTTAAATCTTATTGTATCTATTGTTATGATTTGCTGAACTTTTTCAGTATCACTCAGTATATCTTAAATCTGACAATTTTTTTAGCATCTTTATTTTGACAGGGTTAGCAAATGCATTTTGAAAATTTCACAACACTACGTTTATAAAACATCGGGACAAATTTTATGAGTGTTTCAAGTAAAAGGGGTGTACGGAGGAAGTTCAAATTTTGCTGCAATTATTATGATAGTTAAAAAATATAATTAAGTATCCGTGAGATTAATCCATCCTCCTGTTGAATATGTACCCAAAATTTGAAACTATTCGAATAATTTTATGCAAGGAAAATGCAATTAAAAAAATGAAAGTGGAGGATTCTATTCCTCCCCCCCCCAAAAAAAAATATGTGACCTATAAACCCTTGTATTAACACGTTAACTGCTATGTCACTCACCGGTGACTGACATTAAAATTTCCGTTTCAGCCACATCAGTTGCCCGTGACCGACAGCGTAAATTTGTAATATAAAATTAAATATTATATTGTTTTAAGGAATTGCTGAACAATTATTTAAAATTTTCCTTTTAGAGGATATGGACTTTAAAGGATATAATTAAGTAAGCGGAAAGTTCAGTGTCAGTCATCCGTGACTGACGTGGAATTCAACGTGTTAAAGGTGTAATTTATCCTTCTAATAAAAGGAGACCAAAATTTTAAACTAATTGGTTCTCGACAAGAAAATTCTATGTAAAGCTGAATTAGTTGGAGAGGAAGGGTTTCTTTTACAATTGACCTATACTTGACCTAACATTGTTGATTTGATTAATCTCGCCTAATTTTCTAATAAATTGACACCCAAACTTCAATGAAAATAGATAATTCTAAACAAAAGTTTTTGTTTAAGCCTATTTAAGAGGGAAGGAAGTGCTTATCAGTCACATTATATTTGATCTAGAACCAACCAAAACCCGAAATAATCAGTTTCACCAAATAAGTGGAATTTATTTAGTAAATTTAAGCGAGTTTGCGCAGAAACATGGGTCTTATATAATTCAGATTCATCCAAATTTCGAGTTTAGCTGTTTTTTAGCAGATTTTTCCAATTGACACACTTTAATTTGGACAGGAGTGAGATTCCTGGATTAAGTACATGAAAAGTAAGATTGACTTGGAATTGCGTTCCAAAATCAATTTTGTCATAAATCAATTTAATCATATTGTATAATAAGTCGGAGAAAGACATTTAAAAAAAATTCAGTATTAAGCATAAAATTACACGTTCCTGGATTTTTTTTATTTTTTTTTAAGCTAAACTACGACACCAGTTTTAAATATTTCATACTGTATAATAGTATGCGTAATTAACTCGGATAAAAATGATCTCTTCGAAATTAACTATCCCCTCCCACCAGCCGTGAAACAACCTTTGAACCAAAAATAGTTATCTACTTTCTTCTAGTGTTTGCAATAATCGTTAATTTTGACTGAAAATTATTAACGAATTTTTCTCCTTTCATCCCTGGTGTCGATATATCTTACAACCATCATGTTTTGCGAGTAGCACTCATCAAGTTTGCAGACTCAGGACGGTAAAGTTTATCTCCACGTTTTTTAGTGTTACTCGACGATGGAAATTGCTAATTTTATGCTTAGTGCACGGAGCTAACCAAAAAAGATATGTAAATAAAGAAGCGTAAATGAACTTATATTGTATATCAATATCGAGGACAGTGGAAAACTGAGATCTGCAAAACCCTGTGACGTAGGGGGGCGGGAGGAAGGGGCTTGGAAGTAATTGTGAAAAATAAACATCTTAAACGGTCATAAACGGTTTATCATTTTAGGCTTTTAAGAACGAGTCATTTTGTATTGAATAACGAATGTACATTTTGCGTACTCCCAAACTGATCTGCGCGTAAAAAAATCATACCCGCAAGACGGGTCACGAAACGGGAACCCCATTTTGTTATGAGAAATAGATATATATTCTAGGGGGGCCTTGTGGAAAATTTTGCTGAGGACTCAAAACTATAGTTACACTACTGATTGGAGATTCTACAAAATCAATATATAATTGAGAATAAAATGTTTAAACGATATATAAACCAATTATTATCTAATAAATTCAAATTTTTCACTTAAAATCCAAAATATTGCAATACATTTTTAAAAATGGAACAAATCCCTGTATAATTCATAGATATTCATTCTTGGCCATGCGCAACATGACAACAATGCACTTGCAAAAAACCCCTGTTTAAAAGATATATATTGAATATTTTGAAACTTCTTTTATTTTTTGAAAAACATTCTGGGAATATACAAAAGTAGTTGTAGTACTTTTTGTATTGTTATTACAGACTTTTGTAGGACACATATTCAAGAATTCTATATTTCAAGCTAATGCATAATACAAAGTGTTTTTGCAAATGAGAATAACTTTTCCAATAAACATTTTGATTTTTACAGAAACTGAATAAACAATATTGCATCCAATAATTTATGCATAAAAAATAAAACATATAATATAATTTTTGTTTCTTTGTAGCCACCTTGGATAATAATCAAATCTGAATGTAACGATAGCTCATTTACAGAAACAAAAGGAGACTTTGGAACAGCAGAATTAAATTCGAGTACGGAAAGCAGCTCTTTAAATATAAGCAGTCACTTGTATATTAAAGCACCCATGGCGCGAGGATTTTCAGATTCCTTCACATCATTTTTCTTCTGCTCTAACTAAAGTTTTAAATGAAGATTGCTTGCAGTGGACAGAAAAAAGTGAGTTACTGAACCATTTAGCTTTGAGAATCTGCAGATACACAGACAATCCCTCTACAGCTGAACGAAAGCAAGTAGAAGATAAAATTGTAATTGAAGGTGTGGAATTTGTACAGAGTGTAGTTTCGACAATCTCTTTATATTCTTATTATAATATAAAATATTCTCTCAAAGGCACTGGGACTTACGCTTTCATTGAACTAAAATTGTTGAAGTTGAATAATGGTAGTGTAGTTATTCGAAAAGTAGTTACTTTATGTGAAAAATTAAGCAAACTGTGATAAAATTCTAGATTGTAATTTTAACCATAATATCAATAAAGTTTTGTGTATATTATGAAACTTCTGTGAACTTTTATTTTTGACTATATTATTTTTTAATTGCATAATATTCTCGATATCTCAAGTCGAAGGGATTCTAAAAAAGCATTATGTGATAGGTAATTGTTCCGATAAGTCATGTACAGGAATTTATAATATCAAATTGAGAAATATATTTTAATTGAAGTATCAGGAAAACACTGCATTAAGATTTTCAATTTTTTAAAAAAAGGTTATCTTCTTTCGGCAGCTGTTCTTTTTTTCCCTTGTATCTTTTGACATCTGAAATTGAATTTTGTGCTTTAACCAAATGAATGAATCCCTTTAAAGATGCTAATGCTTAAATTACAATTAAAAAGTTATTTTTGAATATAACTTTAAAATCTCTTTCACAAATTTGTGCATATTTTAACTTACCTTGAAATATTGTGTAATTAAACCTTAATGGTTTGGATAATCTTTTAAAATAATTATGTACTGTATAGCACATGCATCAAAAACCGTTTTTTCATTGATTTCTGTGGTATTATATTAATTATATAAGGAATAGAATTATCAAACGTAATTAATCCAATTTAAATGAAGATAATGGGGTAAGGGGGAGGGGGAAGCGTCGAATGACCACATACTTCCCCCAAAAAAGCAGATATTCAGATACTGAAAAATTTTTTTAGAATGCTTTGGTGGATTAAACATACCATTTTATGCTAAATGACTAAACTGTTGTACTAGCCAAATGACAAGTTGATATTCTGTTTAAATCATTAAATAATGTGGCAAAATTATCTAAAGGTTATTTTAAAAATACACAATTGCTTTGTACGAGATTTTGCCAAAAATGTATTCTTTGTGTTACATTAACTCTTAATTTACACCTTCAAATTGGTATGTTGAGCTTGATATAAATGTGGAAAAACTTAAGCATGTTTTTTTGTAGATCACAGCACAATATCACTCATTTAGATATTTCTTCTGTTTCTGAAGTATATATTTATCATAATTTATCCTTGCATCAATATTCTAACCAATTTATTTTTGTAAAAGTAATTTTAATATATCCATGATTTAAAAATAGATTTTACTCATAGATATCCTGTATATTTTTTTAGATTTGTGTTATCAACTGAAAAACGAAAGCAACTAATTAGAAATATTTTCAATACAATGTTTAACTTTCAGCTGTGTAATCATCGTTTATATTCTCAACAAAGATTACTAACTCATTAATCTGTATCATGTTCAAGAACTAAACTTAACTCTAACTCTAAGGCATCTTAAAACTCTTTGAATATCATGCTAGAAATTAGAAGTAACTTATTGTAAAAGGGCCTTAACATACTAGATTATCGATTTCTGAACTTTTCAGATTTGCATAATTTTCCAAACAAATTTTTAATAAAGTTCCTGTGAAAATCTATAGCATAATTGCTGCCACTGGATATCCCGGTGACATTTACCGTATTCCGTGAAATGTTTCAGATCTTTTCACAATGAAGAATCTTAACTAAGATTTTATGCGTAAAGTTCCAGGCTATAAGTTTCAGAGTTTTTCAAAATGAAGGAACATAAATGAATTTTCATGAGTAATGTTCCAGATGATAGGTTTCGGAATATCGGAACCTAACTGAGATCTTATGAGTAACATACCATATTAAAGATTTCGGAAATTTTCAGAAAGGCGGAACCTAACTGAGATTTTATGAGTAGCATTCCAGATTATAGGTTTCAGAGCTTTTCTGAATGGAGGAATTTAACTGAGATTTCACGAGTAATGTTTCAGATTGTAGGTTTCAGAACGGTGGAACCTAACAGAAAATTAATGAGTAACGTTACACATAAAAGGTTTCTAGACTTTTCAGAATGGTGAAACATAACTGATATTTCATGAGTAACATCCCAGATTATAGATTTCTGGACTTTCCTAGCAGATGTAAGTTTCCTGGCATTTTTTGGATTAAATTCCTGGGAAAACCTGTGGCAGAATAGCTGCCACATGTTTTCTTAGGAACCTTACGCAAAATTTTTTACAGTGTACGTTGAGGGTCGAAAAATTAAAAATGCTTATAACTCGCGATCTAATTTTGGTAGCTTGGCAAAATATTGTTTGGTAATTTATTATAAGGCAGTGTTAATTTTTGGTGACAGGAGACCCCCCACGGTTAGGGTCGAAAAATTTAAAATGCTTATAACTCGCGATCTAATTTTCGTAGCGCGGCCAAATTTTGTTTATTCATTTATTATGAGTCAGTGTTAAGTTTTGGTGACAGGAGACCCTCACGCTGAGGGTCGAAAAATTTAAAATGCTTATAACTCGCGATCTAATTTTCGTAGCGCGGCCAAATTTTGTTTGGTAATTTATTTTGAGACGGTTAATTTTTGGTGACAGGAGACCCCCCACGGTGAGGGTCGAAAAATTTAAAATGCTTATAACTCACGATCTAATTTTCGTAGCGCGGCCAAATTTTGTTTATTCATTTATTATGAGTCAGTGTTAAGTTTTGGTGACAGGAGACCCTCACGGTGAGGGTCGAAAAATTTGAAATGCTTATAACTCGCGATCTAATTTTCGTATCGCGGCCAAATTTTGTTTGGTAATTTATTATGAGACATTGTTAATTTCTGGTGACAGGAGACACCCCACGGTGAGGATCGAAAAATTTAAAATGCTCATAACTCGCGATCTAATTTTCGTAGCGCGGCCAAATTTTGTTTGGTAATTTATTATGAGACATTGTTAATTGTTGGTGACAGAAGACACCCCACGGCGAGGGTCGAAAAATTAAAAATGCTTATAACTCGCGATCTAATTTTGGTAGCTTGGCAAAATATTGTTTGGTAATTTATTATAAGACAGTGTTAATTTTTGGTGACAGGAGACCCCCACCACGGTGAGAGTCGAAAAATTTAAAATGCTTATAACTCGCGATCTAATTTTCGTAGCGCGGCCAAATTTTGTTTGGTAATTTATTATGAGATTTTGTTAATTTTTGGTGACAGGAGACTCCCACGGTGAGGGTCGAAAAATTTAAAATGTTTATAACTCGCGATCTAATTTTCGTAGCGCGGCCAAATTTTGTTTGGTAATTTTTTATGAGACAGTGTTAATTTTTGGTGACAGGAGACCCCCCCACCGTGAGGGTCGAAAAATTTAAAATGCTTATAACTCGCGATCTAATTTTCGTAGCGCGACCAAATTTTGTTTGGTAATTTATTAAGCTATTGCATAGCTTTTATCGCGGGCTTTGAGCGCGGCGACTGAATTTAAGAATTCCGCAACGAGAAAAATTCCCAACAATCCGGCTAACGAAGTTTCAGTTTGGCAGACTTCGGGAAGGTATCCTTCGATAGACTTCAGCAGACATTGACGCGGTATTTTTGCATAAGTTGATAAAAAATGCTATGCAATAGCTTTACCGCGGCAGTCCCCGAGTGGCACACATATTTTTTTCAATTCAGGAGCGGAGGTGCTTATTTATACGTTAAAAGTTTAAAATATGCAAGCTTTTAGTTAGAAATGTTTGCCAGGATAAAATAAAAATCGGAAAAGAAAACTAATATGATGTATTTCAATAACTTTTTGTAGAGAAAATCATGTAAAAGACTACAGCACCATTGAAATAATCGCCACTCGCGGTTTTCGAGAAACGGTATTCCTGCAAAAGACAGGGAATTTGACGTCAAAAGTTCTGGCCAATGAGGCTTCGAGAAGGCGAAACACGGTTGGGAAAACCGAAATATGTATCTGTCGATTATGCCCGATTATAACGTGATCAAGGAGGATTTGAAATAAACATTACATACAAAAGTTATGTATTTTTGTCTGTAGATTCCGAATCTGCAATAAAAAATGGGGGTTATAATTTAAGATTTCAAAGTTGGACCCCCTTTGACTCACAGGGGGTGGGTTGCGGGAGTCAAATTTAGTATCACTGAGTAGCTTATTTAAAAATATTTAATACATATTTTTATTTTCCAGTCTGATATATATTTCTCGAGTTATTCGACCGTTTCCAGACTTTTCAGACACCCTATATATATATATATATATATATATATATATATATATATATATTAACGAAAATAGTTTATTAATTCAGGAAACAAATATCAAAAAAGGCTACTTGTGAATTTCGTGTTATTGTAATATACATGTACATTGTATGATTTGCTATTGGCTATTTCCATGGGTACTTGTAGTGTAAGTCACAGGCTACGATTTTTGGCTACCAGTATTTTAGTACGAAAAAATGTGACTTATTTTATCGGCACGTTCTCATTAATTGAATAAGGCCAAGCAGACTTTTCGAAAATAACGGTGGCAAACAAGCATAGCAATTATAAGGTAATGTGACTTACTCTACAAAACCCATGGAACTAGCCTATTATAGATGTCTAATTTGGATTTCTTTTAGAATAAAATACAGGGTGGTCATAAATAAACTTTGCCGGTATATGGAGCTCTATCGGCCAGCCAGTCCGTTCAACCAATCTACGTGAAATTTCAGATATAGCTATTCAGAGGTATGAGCTCAAGATTCTGTGAACGGCAACAAAATGGCGCTCACAGTAACGGTTATAGTTACAGAAACTCTAAAATTTCCAATAACAACACCCATTTTTTTTTCATCGCAAAATACTCCGCGCATGCGAAAACCCTAAAGAGCGTTGGAACCGTACATGTATCGCAAGAAACGGACACGTTATGCACGCACAAAAAAATGTTCTGCGAATCCCCCCCACCGAAAACAAACGAGATTGGGGCAAGGAGTAAATTTGCATATGACACAGAGAAAGTACACCAATCTCTGATTACAACACAGATCGGAGAAAAGAAAAACTTTTATCTTGATTACACATTTTCCACATGTGGGTGCCATCACAGGCAATTACAGGCAATTGACGTTACCAGTTAAGGTGAAATGTACCTCGTTCATTCATAATATGCGAAGAGGCCGATCGTTATCTCTATCATATTGGATAAGAAATTCATTAAGAGAGTCTATATGTTGTTTACGGTCTCTCACTTCCAACATCTGGGCGCGCTGGTATCGGTAAGGAAACATGCGGATTACAGAGCGCAGTAGTTTTAAGACCATTGATTTTGGTATATCAAATACACGAGATGCACTTTTTGTAGTTTGCATGCGTCCTCTGGTCACTATGTGATGCACTTCCATAACAGTATCCTCAGGAACAGTTGGTTGTCCGGATCACGGACTATCACAGGTGCAGCCAATTTCTTTGAATTTCATAACTAAATCACGAAGAGCTTGTGAAATGCATTGGCCACGTATTTGGCGATGGTTTCGATGATAAACGCACTAGGTTTAGCAGCATTCATCTCATTTTTATAATAGTTTTACCAACTCACCACGAACGAAGTCACTTTGTTGCCATCTGCGAGCTCCGACTGAAGAACTGACATTCCCACCCTCCTTTTTATCCGTTTTCTACGCTGACTATCTGGCAAACGATGTTCCGTGATTGGTATTTTGTCTCTGTCATATTCAAAATTTCTTCGTGCGCCTTGGTCGTGTTTTTTTAGAGCCGTTTGTAGAGCTGATTTTGTGCGAACATAATGCGTCCGTCTATTGCAATAACTATACAGTTCCAACGCTCTTTTAGGATTTTCGCATGCGCTGAGCATTTTGCGATGAAAAAAATGGGTGTTGCCATTGGAAAATTTCGAGTTTCTGTAACTATAACAGTAACCGTGAGCGCCATTTTGTTGCAGTTCACAGAATCTTGAGCTCATACTTCTGAATAGCTAGATCTGAAATTTCACCTCGATCGGTTGAACGGTCTGGCCGCTAGAGCTCCATATATCGGCAAAGTTTTTTTTTTTTATGACCACCTTGTATTAAGACATTCAGAATTCTGAATGCGAATATTAACAAAAACATCTTTATCTTTCCTTATGATTTTTTTATGAATATTTTATTCTGAACGATTTAGTGCTATGGAACTGAAGTCACATTTCTCAGTCAATTTTATAGGATTAAAAAATTATTTCACCAGAAAAAAAATTCTACGGACATATTAGAAATGCCTACGAACATAAAGTACGTTTTATATATTATATATTTTTTAATTAATTTTTTGCTATCATGACAAAGTCATTAAATAAAAACCCTGATCAAATGAATGGAAGAAATTTTTCAAACAGACAATAGTGCTCTCTCGCTCTAACAAAGTTCTTTTTTTCTACTGTAAAATTAAAAGTTGACGCCAGAAAAATTAATATGAAAAATTAATATGAGAGAAATATTTTAAAATAATTTTCAATAATTAATTTGACAAAAAGAGAAATCTTAGTTAACCCCTTCTCGACGGGAGCCCTTTTACTAAGTTTCTTAATGTTTTCTCACCTGTAGCATAGTAAATCGGGGAAATGCTCCGGTTAAATAAGACAAATTTCACTGTTAAATCTGCTGGTGGGTATAAACAAGGATTCTTAAACCTTTTTGGGCACGTATACATGTCGCTCCTTCGCAAGGAGTTAAAGCCAGTGTGATGGAGTGCGTAGTTTAAGAACGACTTATAATTATTTTGTTCCCCTACTGGTTATTCTATCGATAACTTGTTGTAAGTGAAGACATTGGCGCTCATACATCAGAGAAAAATTTACATAATGTAAATTTGCAGGTCATTTCTATTTTGCACACTGTCGGCAAGGTGGCGCCATCCTGCACTAACTAATTTAACATGGATTGAGCACACTCAAAGTGTAATCGCTTCACTGTTTTTTAGAATACAGCCATCATGTTAAGTAAATTCACAGCTGCCACATGCAATGATTTTTAGACGCTGGTAATTCCTAACGATAATATTCGCCATATTTAATCAAAAAATTCTGTTATTAAATAAGAACAAAATTTAAATTCGAAATTACTAGCGGCCAAATATCGTAGTCATTCAAATTTGAAAACTATTTTTTAAAACACTAAAACCATATTTAGACGAAAAATTTAATTTTTTATACATTTTTTTTAAATTTATTTAAAGCGTACAACATATTAATAGACCATGGTTAATAAACCAAATAAAATGCAAAAGATTTTTCTACTTACAGCAGATTTTTACATTCTATTTATTTCAGTTTTAAAGCGCGCGGTTCGATTACAGATCTGATTTATTTTTATTTTTTTTTATTCATTGATAAGTTGTTGTTTTGTTAAGAAATATTAGCTCTTTGTTTTTACGTAAAGTCCAGCTTTCACGGTTTCGACTGTTACTGTAGTTAAGATTTCCGTCGCTGTAGTTACTATTAAATTGATGATTTTATCAATGTAGTTATATTGCAGTTTTTATTTTATTGTGACATTACTACTGAGCTACTGTTTTTATGAATGGAGTACTGCATTTAGTGTCTGTTAAATAAAGGTTATCACAGGTCCATGGAAATGACTTTCAAACTGACTTTGTTTCAGGGAGAATGATTATTAAATATGATTTCCCTGGGTTAAATTTCATGAACCCCTAAAATACTAAATTTAATTAATATTTTTTCTATCAAAAGCTCATCAAAATGACTACCAAAGATGAATTAATACTTTTCAAAATTGCGTATCATGTAACTTTTTGTTGTCACATAAATTCCTGTTTTCACTGTTTCGACAATAGTCACTCTTCGGTTACTATTTTTGTGTCTGAAGTCACTATTAAATCAATGATTTTAAAACTGTAGTTATACAGGGTTCACACACTCCTTATATTTTGTAAGGACTCCGACACCACTATTAATGATAAGAAAATTTATATTTAACTTTTAAGAAACCGAATTCGCAACCACCTCCTCGATTTGCAATTTACGCACCATTTTTCTGCAGTGAAATACATTGAAAATACTGTAAAATTTTAGTGGTAGAGTTGTGCAAACCCTGTTATACTGCAGCTTCTATTTTTTGTAACGTTACTACTGAGTTACTGTTTTTATGACCGGGGTACTAGTTTTAGTGTCTGTTATCCGCTTCCCTGATTTACCCGTACGTCATAAGGGCAAAGTCTTTTTATGAATCACAATTTTCATGTACCACGTACGGGCATCCTTATTCTAATCGTGATTTATTGTTCTCACCAGTAATTTTTTATCGTAAATTTTGCATTATTAAATACGAGCATTTTTCCGATTCAATTAGGCAAAAATTTCTGTTTTGAAAAACCGGTGATAAAAGATTAAAAATTCTGCAAAAGACATGAAAAAATGGGCATTATTTAAAGACTTTTTCTCAGAACATTGATCAGTCAAGTAGTTGAATAAAAACAATCACAGGAATGCCACCTTAAGAGAGACCCGTAAGAAAAAACCCAGAATTTTTATTATTGATTTTAAAGTAATGAATTTTGGTGTACTATTTAAGAATCTTCTTGTAAGTTATAATTAGCAAAAAAAATTCACTTTTTATTAAAAAGTATATTTTTTATGGGGATTTTTATGATTTTTTTGTCGAAAAATACACTTTTTAAAATTACTACTCCTCATTCAATTTTCAATATTTTGGTATTACTAAAATTTCTTAAATAGTGTTATAGTATATAGAAAAGAACTAAGGAGAGATATTTTTAATTTTCTATTTTAATCGGCTAAGAAAAAAATAAATAAAAATACGCATGGTAAATTTCCTTAAATTCGTTATAATTTTCATGTTTACCAATTTATGTAAAATTTTCAGAAATAGTTAAAAAAAAATATCTCTCCTTACTTTTGTTGCAAATTTTTTTAAGATTCTAAAAACATAAACACTTTGTTTCTAAATCATTTTACTACTGAGCCTTAGTACTTTGAACTTAGGCAAAATATGAAAAAAGTCATTTTCAGGAAAACACGTTTTAAATGGCCGCTAGTCCTTTGAACTCTATAGTGATTACAATTTAAAAAGCTCATTTTCTACCTGTTCCAAGTGTCCCCGAGTTCTGAAATTTTGCATGGATATTCGCAAATATGTATTTTATCGTTTTCTGAGAAAAAAAAAATTTTTGATTTTTTGATGATGTTTGGCCGAAAATGGGGTACGGGTCTCCCTTAAACTAACAACAAATGTAAGTGACATCACAATTTCATTAAAAGCATTTTTTGTCGTTATATATAAACTTCAGGAATGTAAAATTAGTCTAAAAAGTACTTAACTGTAACATTTAAATTTTACTAATGTCGCATTACTCATTTCGTTAACTACTAACTTGTACTTTTCTTTACAAAATACAAGATATCTATAAGAAGGATATTCCAGACGCATCACTACAGTATAGTATTGCAATGCATAATTCAGTAAACACAATAAGTATTGCAGATCATAAATCCAAATAGAAATAAAATTATTCAAAGAAGCTGCAATATGATTAACTCCTTTGGGACAAGCGACACGTATACGTGCCGCAAAAAGGCTTAAGAATCCTTGTTTATCCCCACCAGTAAAATTTTACTGTAAAATTTGCCTTGTTTAATCAGAGCATTTTCTTGGCTTAATGAGGACAAATTTATTTTGTTAAAAACCGGTGACAAAACATTAAAAATTTCGTAAAAGTCACGCGAAGGGGTTAACATAAATGAAATCAGTTTTAGCATAATTTTATGTTTTCTTTAAACTGTTAATTTTAGTGGAACAGCTTGTCTTATTGAACCTTCCTACCCTATTCAAATTTTACTCAATCTTGATATAAACACTTCACACCAGAGCAGTTATATAAAGCATTTTAATATATTTAATTGACTTATTTTTATGAATCTATTATTTAACTTTCTTTATAAAAAAAAGTTCTGGTTCGAATCGTATAAAACAAATTATAGGTATGGGTCGATTAGACCCATTCAGGGTAGGAAGGTTAATCATATAAAATATGACAGTTATAGTTTTAGCATATATGTAGGACAAAAATGATGTTATATTATTTATATTCATAATGCAAAATCAAATTACAATATTAAAGCAGCATGCAGGGCCCTTTTCTGAAAATGTGCAGCATGTACAAACGTCCACCAGTAATTTATTACAGATATTTTCGGCTTGATTAGCTGCGATTAAATTACATAGGAACTGTTATATTAATTTATTGGTAGAAGCTTCCTCATTTTGGACATGTTTAGAATAAATGAGTTACTGTGTTTAAATAATTACCAATAACTTTCATGGTAGTTAATAAAAGCAATTTATTGTATAATTTTTAAATTACAAATGCTGTATATCTAAATAGTTGCACTTAATAAATGTATTCTTTTACCCGGGAGAAAGCGCGCTTACCCAAGGTATGAATGGTTTTAACTTTGCTACCAATAAAATCAAAATTTAACAGTCACTTTATTAAGCTGGAGACAATTCTTACATAGTTTGCGACAAAAAAAGTTGAAGATTAATTTTAAAAAATCAGTGGTTACAATTGTAAAAACCATACGCATTCCGGGTCTTTTAGGCCCTGCGCGCGTCCTCCCGGGTTAAAATTAATCAAATTTGATTCTAAATAAAATAATAAAAGTATGTTAATCGTGACCTAAAATTTATATACCTAAAAACTCATCAATAGTTTCCATTCGCAAATTAATCTCGCTCGGTAACTCACATTTCTTTCTAACTAAAGTTGCACATGCAAATGCAAGCACAGTAATTTTATACCTGAGTTAATTATCTCTTGTGTTCTTGTGTATCGAGGACAGCCTAAATTTTCTGACATATAGTTACATGCACAATTAGTTACGTTGAGTAAAGATTAATTATACTTAATTACTAAATTATTTTCTGAGCGAACGTTTTGTTAGTGTTTTCTGTAAACACAATGAAGTGACCTTTATACGATGCATAATCTGTCTTTTATTTAAAGGTTACATAAAAACATACCTATTATCATACTTAAGAAGCATTAATTCTTATTAATTTTATATCACAGGTTCCTAAATGCTCATCATAATAAGTAGAGTGATTCAAAAATGTGGAGTCATTTTTATATGGCTGTCCATTTGAATAAAATAGTTTATGTGACTAATTCATACAGGGTTTTCACATTGGAGAATTTTGTTATTCGAATTATCTAGCCCTTTTTTATCTATTTCTTTTTCTATAGTATAGTATTGCGATACATAATTCAGTAAACACAATAAGTATTGCAGATGATAAAACGAAAGAGAAATAAAAATATTCAAAGAAGCTGCAATATGATTAACATAAATGAAGTCAGTTTTAGCATAGTTCCAAATCTTTGTGTTTTCTTTATGCTGCTAATTTTAATAGTAACGTTTAACTTATTTAATCATCAGATTCCTCGTCAAAATAAGACAAAATTTACTACTAAAAGTTAATGGTTATAAAAAGACATAAAATAATGCAGCTATGATTTTAACATTCACGTAAAACAAAAGTGATGTTATATTATTTACATTTATAATGAAAAATCAAATTACATCCTTAAACCAGTATGTAGGGCCTATTCCGAAAATGGTGCAACATGTACAAACTTCCATCAGTAAATAATTTATTAAAAAAATTTTTGGCTTGATAAGCTGGTATTAAATAACATAAAATTGTCATACTAATTTGTTAGTAGGAATTTCCGCGTGTTGCACATGCTCAGAATAAACCAATTAGAGTGTTTCAATAATTACCAATAACTTCCATAGAAATTAACACTTTCAGTGGCAAGGTTCTTCTATACGTAAAATTCTGAAATCATTGAATGACAGCGAAAGTTAAAAACAAATTTATTTGAAAATAAGTACAAGTTATTTTTTATTTATTTATTTTGCGTATTTGATAAAAGGAAAAATTTCACTTAAAAATTGTGGTGCCAATCTGATTTTAGGAATTAAAAGTAGGTGGTCCGAAAATGAGCACCGCCGTTCAAGAGGTTAATAAAAACAATTTATTGTATAACTACTAAATTACATAAATTGCATAACTACATGGTCGCATCTAATAAGTGTATTCTCTTAACTCCTTGGGAACGAGCGACGCGTATACGTGCCGCAAAAAGGCTTACGAATCCTTGTTTATCTCCATCAATAAAATTTTACTGTAAAATTTGCCTTATTTAATCGGAATATTTTATCGATTTAATAAGTCACAAATTACTGTTCTTTAAACCGGTGACTAAACATTAAAAATTTCGTAAAAGGCTGTCGT
Source organism: Maratus speculifer (assembly GCA_964019185.1). Lineage (NCBI taxonomy): Eukaryota > Metazoa > Arthropoda > Arachnida > Araneae > Salticidae > Maratus > Maratus speculifer. The sequence goes on from OZ025290.1 coordinate 257,781,450, forward strand.
CGCTAAGTGGTTAAAGTTAACAAAAACTGATTCTGAATAAAATAATAAAAGTACATAAAACGTGACTTAAAATTTATATACTTATCAACTAATCAATAATTTCCATTCGCAAATTAATCTGACTCACTGACTCGCATTACTTTAAAACTAAATTTATACACACGAACGCAAGCATCGTAACGTTATACCTGAGTTAATTATCTCCTGTGTTTTCGTGTTATCAAGGACGTTCTAAATTGCTGACATAAAACTACATGTACAATTAGTTACACTGAGTAAGAACTAATTATACTTAATTACTAAAATATTTTCTGAGCGAACATTTTGTTAGTGTTTCCTGTAAACAAAATGATGTGACCTTTATGCGATGCTCAATTTGTCTTTTATTTAAAAGTTAATAAAAACATCTCTGTTATTATACTTAAGAAGAATGAATTCCTATTCATTTTAAATCACACTTATAAAATGCTCATCATTATAAATAGAATGTTCCAAAAGATTGAATCATTTTTACATGGCTATACTCCCGAACAACAGAGTGTGTGTGGCTAATTTATACAAGGTTTTCCCATAGTTTAAATTTATTATTCGAATTATTTAACGCTTTTTAAACTAGTAATCTTTTTTTTATTATTTTGGTATTGAATTTATTCTAAGGAATAAAATTAAGAGAGTGGTGCATTTCTGAATAAAAACGTTTCCTAGTCTCACAAAACCGAACATATTTACCAGTTGAAAGAGGATGACTTAAAGTTTCAAATATTATACTACCGCAAGAGCTGTGTCAACCCCTTAATTGCCTCGGATGTAAATGTATATAGTTTTTCACAATGAACCAAGCAGTTACAAAATTCCATATTTAAAAAAATAAACAACACGGGATGATAAGTAATTTGTGAATGCAAAAGAAAAGTACGGAATTTTTATATTGTGAACAAAAGATTCCCCTCGTGTGTCCTTCGTGACGCTCTTTGATTAACCCTTTCCGGCCCCGGACAAAATCTGTTAGTTGAATGAGAAATTATCGATTGATACCGGAATTCACAAACGATTTTTTTAAGTATTTTGAAACCTCTAATTTAAGCTTTTATTGAATCAGCAAAAGGGTATTGCCGGGTTTTTTACAAGGAAGGTCTCCATACTGGGCATATCCAGAATTTTATTAAAAAAATACTAATTAAAGTACTTATGTATGTAATAAAGGATCAGTCAAAATTAGCGGCGGAATCACATTAGATATTCTGTAAAAAAATAAAATATTTTCAAATATTTGGCGTGAAAAAACTAAAGAGTCACTCGATTTGGCGAGCAGCCCTTTTCCTCGTCAAAAGCAAACGATTATAATGAAACTCAAAACTGTTGGATATTTAGTTTGCGTGTAAATGGTATTTAATGAATTTAAACATAAAAATGAGAGACTTTAATATATTATATACATCTATATACATATTGTATTACATGTATATATATATATATATATATATATATATCACTCGTTGAAGTAGTTATTTAATTAATCGCTGGAAAAAAAATTTCATAGCTAAAAAAAAATTATATTGAGAAAAATTATTTTCATACATTTAAGCGTATTCCAAAATAAACGTCATATGTTTCCATAGCAACAAAATCTAATCGACAATTCTCAATTTTACTTTGAGCTTGAAACAAATTTAATTAAATTTAAATTATGAATTTCGTTTTAAATCTCAAATTTTGATGATTAAATTTGAATATAAATACATATAAATTCCGATGTACCAAAATTATACTTAAAACAAACTAAAACTTACAAAACTAAAGTTATTCAAATTAAACTTATCAAAACAAGTTCAACATGAAACTTTTTTTTTCTTGAAGCGTATTTGACATAAAGTATTTTTTTTAATTACATTCCATTGCCAATCGGCGATAAATCGCCAAATAACGAAATTTTCATTATTTTTTTACGGTTACTGAATGGAGATTCCGCCGAAATTTTTTATAAACGTATATATCCACATGAGAAGTACATTCCGTAATTTTTTCAGAATTTTCGGGGTATGCCCATATGGAGACCTTCCTTGTTAGTAAAATATGCCCTTGGGTCAACCACATCGAGTCCTACATGGATCGATAGCCCATAAAAAGAAATTCATTTCTCCCCAGTTTAAAGTTTGTATCTCAAGACCATAGGGGGTAATGGCCCTAAATGCCTGTTTTGGCAAAGAGCGCATTGTGACGAAACTACTATGCAGATGTCAACGAAAAAAATAAGGGATGTAAAAAACCACCATACGAATGTTTGAGAATTTTTTCAGATTTTTTTAAACAAAAGAACAAGCTTTCTAACATTTTTTTCTGTTTTTAAATGTACATTTTAATTAAAAATAAACTGAAATTTCTGACTAACCACCTTAATTTTTTTGCATGAAATACTATGAGACATGATCAGTAGCGGCTCGTCGGGAGGTGCTGTATCAATTTATTCATACCACTAAAATTGCATGGTTATTTCATCTTTCTTCAATCAACATTATTTGTCGAATAAGTAATAGAAAAGATTCTGTTGAGTTTTAGTGGTAAGAAAAATCTGATGCAGCACACCCTGACGAGCCGCTACTGGACATGATGCATATTCACTATCAATTTCAACTTTTTACGTACGGTGCATCATATTAAAAGAAGGGTAAAATCATATTCCGGCGATAATGTGGGGCGTGTCACGGACAAAATTCACGCCTTCTTTTTAAAATACCGTGTGAATTAATATGTGAGATTTGAAAAGAAGGTGTGAAATTTGTCCGTGACACGCCCCACATTACCGCCGGAATATGATTTTGCCCCTTTTTTTAATATTATGCACTATACGTAGAAAGTTGAAATTGATAGTAAATATGCATCATTTCTCATATTATTTCATGCAAAAAAATAAGGTGGTCACTCAGAAATTTATTTTTAATTAAAATGTACATTTAAAAACAGAAAAAATGTTAGAAAACTTGTTCTTTTGTTTAAAAAAATCTGAAAAAATTCTCAAACATTCGTATGGTGGTTTTTTACATCCCTTATTTTTTTCGCTGAAATCTGCTTAATAATTTCGTCACAATGCGCTCTTTTCCAAAACAGGCATTTAGGGCCATTACTCCCTATGGTCTTGTGATACAAATTTAAAACTGGGGAGAAATGAATTTCTTTTTATGGGCTATCGATCCACGTAGGATTGGATCTGGTTGACTCAAGGGCATATTTTACTATGAAACCCGGCTACACCCTTTTATGAAAATATTATTTGTGACGTTTGCAAGTTTGGAATTAAAATTAGGTATCCCAGGGTGGACTGGGCACAATATGCCGGAAAGGATTAAAGAAACTCTTTCAGTGGCATAAGTGATCCCGCGGAGCAGAAAGTCTTTTTTGTGCTGTTGTTTGCACGATGTGTATCTGTAAGCACCGTTCAGCGTTCGCTTATTTAAGATAGAGGTCCTTTGCAGTTGCATTAATCAAAGTGGACAAGATGACATGTTGTTACACAGCTCTAGGTCACCTGATATGGCGACATAGAATTTCTTCGGTGGTTTGTAAAGGAAAAAGCTTGTGGTTCGCCATTAACCATAAATTTATGTGAACTTAGCATATTTCTGTTGCTCTTTAATCAATTATTTTAATGATACCTTAAAACGTGTTTGGTAAGAATTTACAAGCCATCTTGACATTATACGAGTGACAAAAGAAGCTTATATGAAACAATCGTAAAAAAATCAATAGTTTCTTCGACATTGATATATTACTTATGTGTCATTTATTTATGACAACATGGCATTTTGACCATAATTGGCAAATGTCAATTTTCAATAGTATTTTTTTGTCTTATTTAATTATGCAAATTCTGTAAATAAATAAGACAAAGATTACAATTAAAGTACAGTCGTATCAGACTTGGCTGAGAAGCATTTAATTTACCAAAGCTATCTCTATGAGTGTTGTATGTCTCTCCGTTCCAAGTGGCAACGTAAAACGAAACTTTTTTATGATAAATTTTAAATTTATGTATAAAGTTTCCTCTTAGAAAAGTTTTCAGTTTGTTTAAATATGAAGAGCAGCTTTTAAATAAGATTTCCTTACTTCAACTTATGCTATTCTAAGAGTAAGATTTCCTTCGAAACAATGTTATCATTAGCGAATTATTTTAAAATTCAGATTGCATGATTGATGCCACTTGTTTTATACAGATACATTCATTTTATTTAATGACTTTTTTATTTCAATAGCATGTTACAAAATACGAAAATTACCTTTATAGAAAGTAGTATCAATCAAGTAATTTAAATAAATAACAAGAAATAACTCTCGGAAAAAATGTGTTAATCATCAAAATCTGGCCGAATCAAGCAATTTATACTAAGCGTCTCAAAATGGGGACGAAGGGATTTATGGAAAAAAAAAATATTTGTTAGTGAGATGCATTGTTTTTACATATTTTCCGAACTATTTATTCCGAACTGAATCATTAGATTTGTGAAATGTAATATGCTATTTTATTATATGTACAGCATTAAAATCAAACAAGTTACTAGAAGGACAAAAAATATTCATGCACAAATGAACTAATTTGATTTTTTCATATATTGTTAACATCATTTATACTTTGATACATTTTCGAAATAAAGCACTTTGTATGCAAATATCTTAGTTTTTGCATCATAAGGTTTTTTTTGTATTTTTTTTTTTTTTTTGTATTTTTTTATTACTCCCTCTGTCCCAAATTAGTTGCGACATTTAGGTTGAAAATCTTGTCCCAAATTAGTTGCGACATTTCAAGTAGGCGGAGTCATAAGTAACTTCTGCTGCAGTTTAGTAGATCGACACCAGTAAAATTATACTTGAATAATATAACGGTGTATACTAGGTGTCAGAAGCAAAGTTAACTCGAATTTAAAGTAAAAGAAAAAAATAATAATTTAGAAAATTCTGTGAAGAAAAAAAAATTAGTTTGGTAGTAATAACGCTGTACTGATATGTTTGAAATGATATTTGATAAATTATAAACTGATTGTTGATGCCATAAATGGTACAGCTATTAAATTCAATGTGCATCATGATGCTTATCATCCTAACCCGTTTGCAAAAACAAGCAAAAATGTGAGAAATAAAAGATGAGGAAATTTACAACGTAAGTTTACAAAAAATTTAAATGCGGACGAAAAAAAAAATGCCACTGAGCAAAATTAAAATGTCCCAATAAAACGAAGACAATCAATGCGAAGGTTATCATGTGCTGTTATAATTCGTAAATCAATATTACACAGGATTCTCAAGTCGGGAAAAACTTTGGAGAGTATTTCATCTATCATTAAGCAAAGTCTAATAGAAAAAAAATAAGCTCGACAGAATTCGATTTTGTTGCAGCATGTTTATGCTATAAGATACTCTTCAGAAATGTTGGAATAAAATGTTCGTAAATGAATTTATTGGCTCGATTGATTAGCTTGAAGATGGTTTTATGAATTACTGTTAAAAAAGTTTTTTCAAATTGGGGCGAGGCTTAGGAGCATGTGAACCGGGATTTTTTAAACTAATTAATTACTTATTTATGGAATGATGGAGGGAATGTTAGGTACGTAAATATTGTTGACTGATAGTATAGCTCTCTGAAAAATGTTCAAACAAAATCATAAAGTCATAAGTACAAAAGTATTCAAATGTCGCAACAAATTTGGGACAGAGGGAGTATATATATAAAATCCCTCCGTGTATAACGATTCCGGGGTCAACCCATCCACGAGAAAAACACTTATTGTGACCAATGACAAATTCCATTGTGAAAAGTTATCTCCGATTTTAAAGGCTATCAATTTTTTGTCCAATGCAAACGGTCCAGAGTCGTAATGGAGTATTCTCATTTGTCAGATTTACAGTTTGAGCTGTAAATGACGTCACTACATTTTACTGTACTTTGAAATCTTTTCTCTATTTCAAACACAAGATTCACACTGTTAAAAATTTGATTCATTTGCTGCAGCATCACTCCACCGCTTTTATAGAAAACAATTACTTTGCTGTGTTATGGAGCATTCTCATTGGTCATAAAAGAGACATTCTGTAAAAAGCTGTGGAGTATGCTGCAGTAAATGGGTCAAATTTTTAGCAGTACACTGTTAAAAATTCGACCCTTTTGCTGCATTATCACTCCCCAGCTTTTATAGAATACACTGTAAGTAACACACACAAAGTAACCGTTTTCTATATAAGCGTTGGAGTGATGCTGCAGCAACTGTTAAAAATTTGACCCATTTGCTGCAGCATCACTCCACTGCTTTTATATAAAGCGGTTACTTTACTATGATATGGAGCATTCTCATTGGTCATAAAAGAGATATTCTATAAAAGCTGTGGAGTGACGCTGCAACAAATGGGTCAAATTTTTAACAGTGTAATATGGTGAAGTAATCATTTTCTATAAAAGCTGTGTAATGAGGATGCAGCAAAACAGTCAAATTTTTAACAGTGTTTAATTAAAACTTTCTATTTAAGAAAAGCGAAGGTGCGTTTTAAATACAATATTGTTAGAATTTTTATATTCGTGTTGCTTTATTTATTTTTTATTTATTTATTTATTTATTTATTTATTTATTTTTCACAGCTGTGAATGACTTCATTGTCACATAACGAATCACAATTGTTTACTCTTTATTGTTGACATTTGTTTTCGATCTTATAGCCAACTCAGTGGCATGGTCGGTAGCGGCAGTTGCTGCCACACCGTGGGTGCCTGGTTCGAATCCGGGTTCGGGCATGGATGGTGTGTTGTCCCTTTGAAGTGTAATAAAATGTATGCAATGGATATGTGTAATAAAAATTGTTCTGTATTGTGTCTGTTTCTGTAAATTAATGAATCAGTCGAGGAGACAGCCATAGCAGCTATAGGCCTCAAAGCACTGTCAATTCTAAAAAAAAAAAAAAAAAATGATTTTATAAAGTATATTTTTTTAAGCATTAGCTAATGGTATAAAATAGTTAATTCACAAATGTTTTAAAATAGCATATTATTAGTGCATGTTTTGCATTATTAATGCATGTTAATTTGCATGTTTTTTGTGAAATAATTACTGTAATTTTGTGAGTGAAATTCATTTAGCAGCATATTCTATGCAATTATTTTACCCATTCAATTAATAATTTGGCTACTCTCTCATATTCGTCTGGAAATGGCCAATATTGAAAATTTTTTTATACATCTTAGATATTTTTATTATTTTCTCTCAGTATTTTAAAATATTTTTTGGCTGTAGTTTCACAATGTATTCTTTTATAAATGATATTTTACCTTACTTTATTCTTTTAAAATTTATGCATTTACCATTTGTTCATTACAATCCCTCCCCATCCACCAGATAGTTTTTTTATAATTTTAAATGCGAATTTCTATTGATTTTTTTTTAAATTTTTCCCTTATGTTCAATCTTTGTATTTTTCAAAATTGTTTAAGCCTGTAGTGGCTATGATTGACCAAAGTTGTTGTAATGTTTTATCATCCTTTTAAAAATGGAAACACGTCATTTTGACGGGTTATCTTCTAGTATGAAATAATATGCGATCATTCATCAAACTTGTTTAGTGACCTTCAAAGAAGAAAAATGCTTTTTTTTTAACCATCATTATTCTTTATTAGGAGATAACTTCAAGTTAAATCGAAGAAACATTTTTTTTAATTTCCTTTTTAGCTCACAGGCTATCATAGTCTGAGAGCTTATGTACCCTGTATGTATGTACGTGCGTAACGCGATAACTCATGATAAAAATATCCGATCCACATGAAATTTTGTATATGGATGTATCCTGATAAGGCGCTTCCCTGATTAGTTTTTGGAGTTCATTCGATATGTATAAGAGGGGAAACGGGGGGGGTCGTGCTCTTCCCTTTAATTGATATAAATGGGTTTTTCATGCAGAATTATCAGTTTCCATGCAGAATTGTCAGTTTTAGATATAGGATCATTGTGATTGGGCGCCTCTGTGATTGGTATTAGGTGTTTATTCGATAGGTATATTCAGGGAAAACGGGGGTTCTAATGCTCTTCCCTTTAATTTATATAAATGGGTTTTTCATGCAGAATTATTAGATTTCGTTCAAATCTCTGAATAGTTTTGGAAGCTTAATGGTTAAGTACCGTATTTACTCGTGTATAAGGCGCATTTTATTTTTAAAAAATTAGAGCAAAACTGCTAGTTGCGCCTTATGCACGGAATAAGTTTTATTGTTCGATGCAGTAGAACTATATACATATGAAACCAGAGATTATTCAAAGAAGATGTTAAAACTCGGAAAATGTTAGTCAATTGAAGTATTACTGCATATTTATTTCACTAGTGACATTATCTAAACGCTAATTAGCAATTCTCTTTACCGTCACTCATTCCTATTTCCCGTCATTCTGTTACAACCCGAAGTCTAAAAATGCATTATCGACTTATTTTCTGGTCTGGTGTAATGTTTGATTCGATTTCTTTTTTTTTTACTGAAATTCATTTGGTCATTCTTGATTAGCATATGAAATTTATGGTGCGCATTATACACGAGATTTTAAGAAATCGCTATTTTTACTTGTAAAGTAGGGGTGCGCCTTATACAAGAGTAAATAGATTTAAAAGAGGGGAATAACTCCTCTTAAGTTATATAAATAGGTTTTTATTAAGAATTTTCCAATTTGCTCTGAATTGTGGATACAGATTTTTTATATGATAATGTATGTCCCTGAATAGTTTAGGGGTTCAATTATTAAGTATAAAAGGAAAAAGGGGAGCTGTTCCCGACCCCCTTTAATTTGTTTTTCGAACGGAATTTACCCTTAAAAATATAAGGCTGTAATGTACAATTAGTATGCGTAGCCAGTGAGCTCAGTGCCATCAGTTTAACTGAGCAGTATTCTTTTTATTATTAATTATATAAACCGATTACAAAATTCTTACTACAATGGCCCATTTGTTTCCTTATACTGTCAGACGCTGTTTACTACACAGAAGGTGCCGAGTCCGAACACCGACAGAGGCATGGATGCAAGAATGTTCGAACAGATGGATGTGTCACTGCCCTATGAATACTAGGCACGAGTGCTGACACAAAAAGAGTGGCTATCAATGGCAGATTTTTTTCAGCCTGTGTATGGCACCTTTAATTTTGTTATGGAATTGCTTTGGATTAATTCCATGAAAACTTGTCATATCTGTCACACAACTAAAAATCGCTATGCTTGTTGGCCACCGTTATTTTTGTAAAGTTTCCTTCGCCCTATTCAACTGATGAGATATCTCCAACAAAATAAGTCACATTTTCAGCTCTAAAATACTGGTAGCCAAAAATCGCCGTATGTGACAGACATGAAAAGGTTTCATGGAATTAGTATTTGCAATAATATTTTTAGGCTTTTTGCACTTAAAGTTTCTGAAATTATTCAAGTCAAAGAGATTTTTATAAAATAAATTGGTTTTTATAATAACTATATATAGATTTTTATAATAAAACTGGTGTCAAGTTTAAAAGACCATATAAACATTTTTTAAAAACCGTCAGCCGTCATTTTTCTGTCAACGCTCAGGCCTAGTATTCAGGAGGCGGTGGAGGCGTCATAAATGGAGATCAATGATGTCTCTTGATGCAATTGCTGCATGCTGTCTATTTTGCAGCATCTTGCACAAAACACTGCTCACTGAAAACTGCTGTCGGTCAAAGTCTAAATGATGCAAGAGAGGGAGAAAAGCTTTTTTTTCCGGCATCAATGCTCTCCAAAGAAGAAGATTATTATGTCATCTTTTCTAGTCATAGATTATACATGGGTATTTCTAAGGGGTCGGTTTTCACCTTAAACAAAGAACCTTTTGTGTTTAACTCTCTTGTGGGAAAGATGACATAGCTCCCGTAAATAAACACAACCTTACTAATAAACGTAAATTTAAAAGTTCAGTTTGTAACATAAAAATGAATCCAACCATAATTTTAAAAACTGCACAATTAAAATATAAACAGTTTTTCGAAAGAAAGGGGAAGTGATACTGAGAATTTTTTTTTAAATGTTGCAGTATCCATCTGGAATATTGCTCGTTATTTTGCTTATGGTTACATGTAATATTAGATCCCATGTGAAAATGATCCCTTGAGTTGGGTATTTTCAAATTCCGTGATTAGATTTTAATTTCAGCCTTCGATAAATTAATTAGTACGGTTTCAAAATCATCTAACTTATTTGTCATGTCATCTACATTTGTAAATTTATGTAATTCGTCGCAAAAGTGTTTTTTTTTTTTCATTTCGAAGGACAATTTTTATCCAATTTGATCAATAATTAAAATATTTTTTAAGTCTTCAAACGTCGATATTTGCAATTCCACCATTCACTCATCAAAGAAATTTCAGAGATCAAACTAGAAATCTTTTCAAGATCTCGAATTTTCCTTCTTGTGTAAAAAAAAGTATTTGCTGTAATTGCTCTGGCGTAAGTTTAAAGCATCTTAAAAACACTTTTTTAATATAGTCATAATCATTCGATTGGTCTTCACTTTCGCGACTTATTAAACTTAATATTTCTAGCGGTAATAGTGCACGAAGATAAGTCTTATGCGAAGAAAAAACCTATTATTCCATTAAGTAATGAATTAAAATCAATAATTTAATATTTTAAATAAATTTTTACTATGAATGAAATTGACAAGATATCTCAAGAAAAAAATCGCAAAGAGTCCAATGTTACGATAACACAACGATGATAATTTTAACGTAATAATATGTATTAATATTTCTCATTATCGATGTATGATTAAAAAGTTTTCGCAGCTTAGTGTTTTCATTTCATTGCTTTTTATCTTGATATTCAAATTGCTCCATTTTTAACACTTTTCTCAAATAGTGGTGTTAACATTACTGAGTGATTGTAATAAAGCGGAGTTTACTCCTTCAAAAAAATGGTAAAAATGAAGAGTGAGTTGTTCCAAAATGTATGATGAGTAACTCTTAGCATACATATAAAATTTAATATTTTGCAATCCTCGCATCGAATAATATTGCTAAGATTCTTGTTACAATTGGAGAAATCTAACAATTCTGTGAACCAGCAAAATATTTTAAACTCGTTTCTAACTAAACGCATAGACAAGCATATACACATACACACAGAGACACATATATGTGTATCACGTAATTTTTTATTCTAAAAATAATTAAATGTTAAGTTTAAACATCATATTGAGATTTTCTTTTATTCGAATTCGTTTTTGGAAACATTTATCTTTAAAAACAACTAGAATACAAACACAAGCTTTAGTGTAGAAATACCGCAATCTCAATATACAGGGTGTCCTTAAACAAATGGTATATACGCTAGGGGGTGATAGAACATATCAAGACGAGTAATAGTAAATAAGAAACCAAGGGTCCCAAATGTTTTCCAAAGGAGAAAGCCGCCATTAAAGTTTGGGGTCCAAAATTTCAAATACACATAAAAAACGGAAAAATCGGTTGATTGATTTGCGGTTTTCACTAAAACTATTCTTTATGTTGGTATTTTCTTGAAAATAAATTATAAAGATAAATTTCTAAAAATGTCGATTAAGGGCGCTTTAGACTTGAAAGTAATGAAAAACTATTTTTTGCCGTGATTTTTTGCATCTCATTAAATGGTTTCGTAAGCATAGACTTAAACTTAAATTTTGAGCTCAAAATCTGAATAGTTGGAAGCGGTTAAGTAGCACAAACTGAACTGTGTTCAGAGGGTTTAAATTTCAAATGGTTATAAAAAACGCAAAAATTGGTCGATTGATTTGCGGTGTTCACTAAAAATATTTTTTATGTCGGTATTTTATTGAAAATGAATTATAAAGATAAATTTCAAAAAATGCCGATAGAGGGCGCTTTAGACTTTGGATTAACGAAATAATCCATCCTAATACTATTTTTTGCCGTTGTTTTTTGTATCTCATTAAATGGTTTCGTAGGTAACTTAAATTTTGAGCTCGAAATCTGAATAGTTGGGAGTGGTTAAGTAGCACAAACTGAACTGTGTTCAGAGGGTTTAAATTTCAAACGAAACGGAAAACTAAAAAAAAAAAAAAAAAAAAAACGGTAAAATTAGTCGATTCGTTTGCGGGTTTTGTTAAAACTACTCTTTAAATCAGTGTTTTCTTGAAAATAAATTTTAAAGATAAATTTCACAAAATGCCGATAGAGGGCGCCTTAAACATTGGAGTAGCGTACAACTATTTTTAACCGTTATTTTTTAAAATCTCATTAAATGCTTTCAAATGCTTAGATTTAAATTTTGAGATCAAATTCTGAGTCGTTGCGAGTGTTTAAGTAACGCAAAAGTGAACTGTGTTCGAGGGGGGGGGGGGGTTAAATTTCAACTCCTGAACACACTTCAATTTGCGCTTCTTTATCCCTCCCAAAGATTCAGAATTCGAGTTCAAAATTTAAGTTTAAATCTAAGATTTCGAAAACATTTAACAAGTTTTGGAAAGCATTTAATTAGATAAAAAAAGTAACGGTTAAAATTTGTTTTGGTTACTCTGAAGTTTAATGCGCCCTCTAATGCAATTTTTTGAAATTTATCTATAAAATTCATTTTCAAGAAGATACTGACTTGAAGAATAGTTTTATTTTAAACCGCAAACGAATCGACCAATTTTCCCGTTTTCTATTATCATTTGAAATTTGAACCCTCTGAACACAGTTCAGTTTGTGCTACTTAACCACTCTTAACTATTCAGATTTTGAGCTCAAAATTTAAGTTTAAATCTAAGTTTACGAAAACATTTAATCAGATGCGTTCGTTACTCCAAAGTTTAAAGCGCCCTCTATCGGCATTTTTTGAAATTTATCTTTATAATTCATTTTCAATAAAATACCGATATAAAGAATGGTTTTAGTGAAAACCGCAAATCAGTCGACCAATCTTTCCGTTTTTTATAATTATTTAAAATTTAAACCCTCTGAACACAGTTAAGTTTGTGCTACTTAACCGCTTCCAACTATTCAGATTTTGAGCTCAAAATTTAAGTTTAAGTCTAAGCTTACAAAAACCATTTAATGAGATGCAAAAAATCACGGCAAAAAATAGTTTTTCATTACTTCAAAGTCTAAAGCGCCCTCTATCGGCATTTTTCGAAATTTATATTTATAATTTATTTTGAAGAAAATACCGACATAAAGAATAGTTTTGGTGAAAACCGCAAATCAATCGACCAATTTTTCCGTTTTTTATGTGTATTTGAAATTTTGGACCCCAAACTTTAATGGCGGCTACCTCCTTTGCAAGACGTTTGGGATCCATGGTTTCCTATTTACTATTACTCGTCTTGATGTGTTCCATCACCCCCTAGCGTATATACCATTTGTTTAGGGACACCCTGTATATCTTGGAATATCAGTAAAATCATTCAACACATTATTTTGTTGTTTTCATCTTCAAGATAAATCCGTTATTAAATTAAAATACAAAGGCAAAAATAACAGTTTGTCTTTCCTGAAGGCTTTAATAAGTTGCTTCGCATATCGTGGAACAATCAATACTTATGCAATTCTTAAAAGACGGTAACATTCATAAGCACTGGATCTCTCTTCATTATGAGTTCAGATGCATACAGGCAAAGTAGCTTAAATATCAAAACATTTCAAGAGATATATTTGGTAAAATTGAACAAATAAACAGAAACTGTCACTTATAAGAAGTATTGTTCTTCCTGTATTATTCATCATCTATTCTTATAGAAAGGTTTTAAGAGATTTTCGAAAAGGAGAAAACATCATTTTCAAAATTAGGCTAGTTAAGATTTTAGCTATTGAATTATTTATTAAGAAATTGTTTAACTTCAATAACTACATGCGTAGACAGGCAGATACACATACAATGCACTCATACACACATATATATGTATAACATATCTCTTTTATTCTAAAAATAACAAAATGTTAGATTTAAGTATCGTATTGGAATTTTCTTTTCATCGAGTTTTTTTTTTATTTTTTTTTTTTAAAATATTTCTTTTTAAAAACTACTGAAACACAAATACAGGGTTTTGCTTAACAATACAACAATCTCAATATATATCTTGAAATATGAGTAAAATCATTCAACCCATTTTTTCTTGCTTTCGTCTTCACAAAAAAAATCTTTCACTAAATATAGATGCAATTTCAAGAAATAACAATTTGTCTTTCTTGAAGGATTTAATAAGTTGCTTCGCAGATCGCGGAACCATCAATTCTTATGAAATTCTTAAAAGACGGTGACATTTACAATACGCTCGATTTCTCTTCATTAAATGTTGAGAAATCGAGCGACAGGCAAAGTAGCTTAAATATCAGAAATTTTCAAGAGAAACAATTTGTGAAATTGAACAAATAAGCAAAAACTGTCAGCTAAAAGAAATATCGTTCGTCATGTATTATTCATATATATGCAGTGTTCTCTCTGACATTTGTCCAACGTTAGTAATTTGGCTAATTAAAACTAAAAAACATTCGCCAAATGAAAAATGCATTAGGAAAATAAATTCGCCGTGTAACAAAAAAAAAAAAAAAATATCTTTAATCCTGTAATCTTTTAATGTATCCCCTTTTTTCAATATGTTTTAAAATAACCTAAGTTATTATAACTGCGATAACGATTGTTATTAATTTAATTTCAACTATCCGCTAAAATAAACTAAAAATGTGCATACATTAAAAATATGTATACATGCAAATGTATGAAAAACAAAAAAGAAAAGAAAGAAAAGCAAAAATTTGAACACTAGCAATTTGGCGAATTTCATCGCTTGTTTACTCGCCAAATGAAAAATTTAGTCGCAATTTGGCGCAATGGCGAGCGACAGCGAGAACCCTGTATACATGCATCACATAAATCTTTTATTCTAAAAATTATAAAATGTTGTCGTATTACTCGTGTGTAACGCGTACTTTTTTTTTTTTTTTTTTTTGAAAAAATTAAGGCAAAACTCGTAGGTGCGCGTTATACAAGGAATATTTTATTTTTTCTGTTTGAAGTAATCACACGATATATATATGAATTAAAAAATGTATTCAGAGAAGGCATTAAAATAGCAAAATTTTACTTAATAGAAGTATTGCTGCATCTTTATTTCACTCCTTGCAAATTTTTTTTAATAGAAAAACGCTAGTAAAGTTATTTAAACACTAATTAGCAATTCTTATTGCCATCACTCACTCCTATTTCTTGTCATTTACTCCCTACCCGAAGTCTAAAAATGTAATTTCGCCTTGTTTCTTGTCCTAACCCAACGCTTGTTTCGACATTCTTTATTTAAACTCCTTTGGCCATTCATTTATTTACATATTAAATTTATGGTGCGCGTTATATACGAGATTTTAAAAAATCGTCAGTTTTCCTTCTAATCTAAGGGGTGCACGGTATACACGAGTAAATACGGTAAATTAAAGTATCATATTTAGATGTTCTTTTTTGTAGGAGTTTGTTTTTTGAAACATTTAACTTTAAAAACTATTGGAACACAAGCGCAAGTTTTATCTAACTATTACAAAATCTCAATATGTATCTTGGAACATGTGTAAAATCATTCAAAACATTGTTTTGTTGTTTCATCTTCAAATCAAATCCGTTATTAAATGAAGATACATTGCAAAGAAATAACAATTTGTCTTTCTTGAGGGATTTAATAAGTTGCCTCGCATATCGAATTCTTATGAAATTCTTAAAAGACGCTGACATTTATAATGCACTCGATTTCTCTTCATTATGAACTGAGAAATACAGACAGGGAAAGTAGCTTAAATATCAGAAATTTTCAAGAGGAAAATCTTGTGAAATTGAACAAATAAACTGACATTGTCAGGTACAAGAAGCATTTTTCGTCATGTATTATAGAAAATTTTTAAGAGATTTTCGCAAAGGAGGAAACTTCATTTTTTAAAATACTGCTAATTAAACCTTTAGCTGTTGAATTATTTATTAAGAATTTGCTGCACTTCAGTAATTATATTCTTTAATACGTGAAGATATACTGGAATTTTTAAAGTATAATTATATGAAATTTAGGCACATTTTCAATTAAAACTTATTAAATATATCGGTAGTTATATGTATAAATATATATACATATATATTGTAAAACATTTACAAAAATATTTAAATTAATTAACCCAAAAAAACTTTTGTGGAATATCACAATTCAAAAAAAATACTTTAGCTTCTACTGTTTCTCTACGTTTGCTTAATTTCATCGAGCAGAGTTAATTGTGAGAAAGGAAAAATAAACATTTATTAATAGACAAAGTAAATTAATTTTATGGTAAATTTTCTTCAATTGTATTTGTAAGTACCGTCAATGCATGAAACATTTTGCATGATTAAGCTGTTGCATTAAGCAATTAACAGAAATTGCTTACTTAGATAAATATACAATGCATAACTTTATTTTTATTTATACTGTATGATGCAATAATGCAGTTATATATATATAAAAAAGATGAAGAAACATATACAGTCTGCCTATAGGAAGCGAAGTAACTGCTGAGATTATCACAAGATGGCGGATGCTTTTTTACATCAAGTCAACAGTTTTTACTTACTGCCAGTGCAAACTAATAGCAATTAATTTTGAATAGAAGAAATCGACTAAATGCAACCGCTTTTTCATGCAAATTTTTTCGAATAGTAATGGTAAAAATTTATGTTCATTTTTACTGGTGGAAGTTGGCCCGGTTAAAATATTGGTGTCTTTCTCTGACACTGACAGGAATTTTTTTAGGTTGTCACAATATGACGGAAATACAGGGCTTCATTTTGCTGTCAAAGTAAATTCCCACCAGTGATAAAAAATATCAGGTTTCATCATAACTATGACTGAAATTCTATCTTATAAGGCGTTTAACCCCTTGGAGACGAACGACACGCATACGTGCCGCAAAAAGGCTTAAGAATCCTTGTTTATCCCATGGAACTATTAAGGAAGAAGAACTGACATACCCTTAAAATAGTGAAACTTCAACTGTAACCGCTTTTGCAGGTATTCATTACTACCGCGTCAAAATGTTACCAATCAAATCTTGCGGAAACCGTCTCTTTATTTAAATGGCTCAGAATCTCTAATAGAAATCTTCAATAAAAAAGAATGGCAAAAACTAATATTACTAAACAACGTTAAAGAGTACAAATATTATAAAATAAAAGATGTTAAAAGCATACAGCCGTTTCGGGACTTCTAAAGTCCCACAATCAGTGCCAAAAAAGTGTAAGACGTAAAAGAAAGTCACATCGTTAAATAAAATAAAATACACCGTGAACTGAGATGATTAAGATATTTGAACTTCTTAAGACGGATGTTAGCAAATCTATTACAATGTGACATCTTGTAAAATCAAAAGTATAAACTTTAGTTATATATAAGCACAAAGTACAATCCTCCCCTCTTCTTACACGTATTTGGCTTCAACAGGCCGTTGAATTCTTTGTTTACACTTTTGATTTTACAAGATGTCACATTGTAATAGATTTGCTAACCTCCGTCTTAAGAAGTTCAAATATCTTAATCATCTCAGTTCACGGTGTATTTTATTTTATTTAACGATGTGACTTTCTTTTACGTCTTACACTTTTTTAGCACTGATGATGGGACTTTAGAAGTCCCGAAACGGCTGTATGCTTTTAACATCTTTTATTTTATAATATTTGTGCTCTTTAACGCTGTTTATTTTTTAGTTATATATAAGCACAAAGTACAATCCTCCCCCCTTCTTAAAAACTAATATTCCTTTTTACTGGAAAGAGTTTACTTCTGTGGTACATCCACCGTCCGTCCGCCTGTCCGCATGCTTGTCTGTCCGTCCATCCATTCGCATATAACAGAGCAAAAACTACCCAACAAACTTGTTTGAAATTTAAAATGCATGATTATTGTATACATTTGTTGATTCATTTCAGATTTTATAAAAATCAGATGTACAGTTTAATTACAGGGACAATCAAAAACATTCCGTTACATTACGGCCAATGGAAAAAATAGTTTCAAGTGCATTTTAATGATGTTACACAATTTCTAACAAAATAAAATTGATATGCAAGTATGAAGTATATACTAAAATATACAATCTGTACAATCTGTAGTGCGAAGAAAGCTTTTTAATGATTCACAGGGCCACATATGTATATTCCTGCACATAATGGTATAATTGGGAAACATCGTTTAGGTCGCGTTTTAATTATATTAAACTATTTCACATTTTATGACATTGATATATGTTGCTGAGGTTTACTACAAGTTACTTCGTGTACAATAGAAAGCAAATAGTATTTACAGAGACAAACAAAAGATTACGGCTATTATACTGTATCCGAAGTACTGTTATACTGTTACACTAACTATGGAGCTGCAAGAAGTGTAAGTCACCTATTTTGACGAGAGTGGTATCGTTGGAAAGATCTCATCGAGTGCAGAAAAAAACTCAGTGGAACTATCCGTCGCAAATGATCCGTTTTCGATATATCCGATAATTTATGTCACGCTATATCCGATAATTATGTGCACACTTAATAAGGTACCGCAAAAAATTTATTCTCGATTTTAACGAAAGTGGTAACGTTGAAAAAATATCATCGTGAGGATTAAAAAACTCAATGGAATCACCCGTCGGATATGAGACGTTTTCGAGATATCCGGCAATTTGTGTCACATTGCTAATGCACACTGCTGGGAAACTGCATTTAGTGACATAAATTGTTCGATATTTCGAAAACGGCTCATTTCAGATGGTTACTTCCATTGAGTTTTTTACTTCTCACAATGATATCTTTGCAACAAAACAATTTTCATCAATTTCGGGAAACAATTTTTTGCGGTCCCCGATTAAGCGTGCACTAAAACATTATGCACTAGCTACGTGACATAAATTATCGGATATCTCGAAAACGGTTCATTTCCGACGGGTAGTTTTCTTGAGTTTTTTCTCCCTCATGATGATATCTTTTTTACGATACCACTTTCGTTAAAATCTACACTAAAATTTTTTGAGGTCCCCATTAAGTATGCACTAATTCCGTGACATAAATTGGGGATATCTCGAAAACGGCTCATTTGCGACGGGTAGTTCTATTGAGTTTTTTACTGCTCTCGATGAGATCTTTCCAACGATACCATTTTCATGGAAATCGGTGACTTACACTTCTTGCAGTTCCCTAGTAAGGTCTGATTTTTTTTTTTTTTTTAAGTTCGTTATAGTACAAACGTACTTCATTTAATACGCTTGACGTGCAATTTCCGACTTGTTATTTCTTAAGAACGGAGCCTTTAAAATAAAGCTTTTTGTCAAATGACCTTTAAGAAATACAGAAAACAACAAATGAAGAATTTGCATTATTAATCAATTAAGAAAAGTGAAATGAAAATTTCTTTGAATTATTTTTGTGGCGGACAATTTTCTCCCACATTGTGTGTGTTTAACAATGAAATTATGATTAATTAAATTGTTTCGGCTATTAAATTAAGACTGAATAACAATGGAAAGCTCATATTCGAAAACAAATAATTAGAAATGATGTTATCAGATTAAAGCTTCATTTTTGTAATGAATACAAATGTTAGCTTATTAATCGGTTACAATTTTTATTTCCATTGTGATAATTCAGATTTATCACAGGCTTTTAAAGACATTTTTTCTGAAAAGAGATTTCACTATGGAACTGAAAACACAAAATGGCTTTCATTCTCAAAATGAAAAGAGCGGCGATCTAAAAGGATCGCTAGATCATCATCGATCAGCTGAAAAGACAGGCGGGCGACACTAACTTGAATAGGGGACCACACGAGTTGCACCTTTGTTAGCACGCCGACGCAGAAATGAAAGCGAAAGAGTCCAGACGTCCAGACACATTGTCGCCATGGGTGTGTATTTTCAGGTACGAATGAGAAGACGATGTTACGAATCTCTTAATGAGAAAAGATCATTAAGGTTGATGATTGGTTCGTGACCTTTAGGGGAGGTCTTGGCTGAGACGAAAAAGAGGAAGCCAAGGTTTTTTGAGAGGATTCTGATCTCGGAGTGAGAGAAGGGAGAACAGAGCTCAGGGCTCGGATTTGTTCTCTGTGAAAAGTGGGTCAGCTCGGATCGAGAGCTGTAGAGGGTGACATCACCCAAGTGAGCCGGAAGAGAAGGACTCTCGCTAGGAGAGTGCCGGTGACAAGTCTTATCATCGGTGACTAGAGTACGCCGTGTTGCTAATTGGTAGAAACTGTATGTGATTTATAAACTGAATATTCTCGGAACTGAAATAGAACAGAACTTTGGACTTGGAGCTGGTGGATTAAGATCCTACGTGTTCTAAATTAATTTATGCTGTATATATAATTCAATACAGAGAGCCATTTTTATTGTTACAAATAAATAATTGATTCTCCATTAAATTGCCTGGATTATTTGCCGAGCGGCACTTACGCTACCAACCACTTAGCTTTAATCTATTTGAGGCAAGTTATTACACCATATTCCAAAATGGAGCTTTTGGAGAGCTGTTTAATTTATAATTAGATTTTTCGATAAGTATGTAATTATTCATACTTGGTTCATATTTTAGCTGAAAGGTTTTAAAACAAAAGGGGAAAATTGCAAATTTAAGAAATAATAGTAATTTGAACAGCATATTCGAGAACAAAAATCAATTTTTTAATTTCCTAAATTAACTTCTTAACTATTACTTTTATAAATAACATAAATGAAAAATAGGGACTGAACATCACTTTTTCTATGTTAAAATATTTGTCTTACTTAATTGAAAAATCTTTCCAACGATACCATGTTCATGGAAATCGGTGACTTACACTTCTTGCAGTTCCCTAGTAAGATCTGATTTTTTTTTTTTTTTTTTTTTTTTTTTTTTTAAGTTTGTTATAGTACGAACGTACTTCATTTAATACGCTTGACGTGCAATTTCCGACTTGTGATTCCTTAAGAACGGAGCCTTTAAAATAAAGCTTTTTGTCAAATGACCTTTAAGAAATACAGAAAACAACAAATGAAGAATTTGCATTATTAACCAATTAAGAAAAGTGAAATGAAAATTTCTTTGAATTATTCTTGTGGCGGACAATTTTCTCCCACATTGTGTGTGTTTAACAATGAAATTATGATTAATTAAGTTGTTTCGGCTATTAAATTAAGACTGAATAACAATGGAAAGCTCATATTCGAAAACAAATAATTAGAAATGATGTTATCAGATTAATGCTTCATTTTTGTAATGAATACAAATGTTAACTTATTAATCGGTTACAATTTTTATTTCCATATTCCAAAATGGAGATTTTGGAGAGCTGTTTAATTTATAATTAGATTTTTCGATAAGTATGTAATTATTCATAAGTGGTTCATATTTTAGCTGAAATATTTTAAAACAAAAGAGGAAAATTGGGAATTTAAGAAATAATAGTAATTTGAACAGCATATTCGAGAACAAAAATCAATTTTTTAACTTCCTAAATTAACTTCTTAACTATAACTTTCTTAAATAACATAAATTAAAAATAGGGACTGAACATCACTTTTTCTGTGTTAAAATATTTGTCTTACTTAATTGAAAAATATATGAAAATCAATAAACATAAATTTACAGTTACAAATTAGTTGTATCAAAAAGCTTTTAATAACGAAGAAAGCATAGTATCTCCCGAATTCAGTTCGGATAACACAGTTAACCCTTTCTGGCGCACTGTGCCCGGTCTGGGATACCTAATTTTAATTCCAAAATTCGAAACTGCACCATTAATATTTTAGTAAAATTTTGCCGTTACAATAAAAGCTAAATTAAAGAATTCAAAATGTCTAAAAAATTCATTTATGAATTCCGGTGTCAGTCGATAATTTCTCTTTCTACTAACAGATTTTGCCCGTGCCAGAAAGGGTTAAGGGGTTAAATAACTATAATATAAAGAAGGATGAAGTTTGCGACATATTTTCAGACAACCTCAAAAGTTTTATATTTGGTAACAGAATATAGTCTCTGCTCTGCTCATAAATAATTTGTTAGATTTTTTTTTTCTGAAAATATAGACAACAGATCTAAAGAATAGTGTATAAGTGTGTACAATAAAGTGTTATGAAAAATTTCAACACATTCAAGATTCATTCAAGTTTTTAACCCCTTGAAAGACAAGCAGTAAAATCTTTGTAATAATGAATTCTCACTGGCATAATCGAAAAAAATTATTTTAAAATAAGGAGACTAAATTTTAAACAATTTGCCCCTAAAATTAAAAATATAAAATTTGTTGAAAATTCCTGATGTGAATCTCGTTTAAATTAGGTGGGACCACCACCTATTCCACCACCTTTTCAAGGGATCAAAATTTAAAGCACAAACAAAGCTTTTGTAGTTTATTCCTCTAAAAACTGGGGATTTGTTAATCTCTCCAATTAACTTATGTGAACATTTTTGTTTGTTAGATTAATTTTATTCAACTTTTTTGTTTAATAGAATTTATCTTATTAGACTTACGTAAAGTGTGTTCAATCTTAAAATTAAAAGCTAAAATTTATCTTTGATTATTACGGCATATATTTACTCAGAAATAAAACTTTATTTAAGACATTCTCAAGATGTACCGTAACTTCCAGTGTAAAAGTTGCAGGTCAGATAACTAAATTTCCTACCCGATTTTTTTAAAATGCATTGTAAATAACTTTTGCATAGCAAATATTTGAATTCATTTTTTAAATAAAATTTTCGGCATAAAAAAAGACTTAATTAAACTGAGGTGTATACGCGGGAAGTTACGGTAGTTATTTTTCAAGAAATTTAGGAATAAATCAAAAATATCAAGTACCGTATCCTATATCTGTGCCTTTCCTATAATAAAACTATCAAAAATCATTAACATATGTAAGATAAAAAAGGGTTTAAAACTATATTTTAAATGTGGCACTGAATTTTTTTAATCATTATTAAACATTAAAGTTTAAAAGTAAATATTAATTATTTTCAAGTCGTACCAGTTTAACTGTCTATTATCATATTCACTTATAAAATCGTTTCTTTTTAAAGGAAAGTTTATAGAAAATATTTAAATTTAAACAATGCTCAGAGCGACGTCTCCTTAGGCAAAAGCTGCAATAACAAGAAAATTTCCCTACATTGTATCTACGTCATACAATTTCATCCATCATTAAGTACATTTAACGAAAGCAATTAGAAGTAATTACATTGTTTCGTCTATTAAATTAAGAATCCGCCACAATAGAAAACATTTATTTGCAAATTTAGAAAGCGATTAAAAGATATAATTATCAAAATGGGGATTTATTTTGAGAAATGAATGCAGTATTTAATTTATATAAAGATATTACATTTGATATTTTCCTATTCATAACTTGCATTTTCCAAGAATTGTTGCATTTATAATTATGTCTTGGAAATTTATATAATTACCCACGATTGAACTCTTATAAATGGATGTTAATTACCTACAAGTCGGTTTCTTACTAGAAAGCTTTCAGATAGGAATAGAAAAAAGTAAAAACATTGAAACTGCAAAAAAATTTAAGAAATAATAATTATTTCTACAATGTGTCCAAGTGTAACAACTGAATTTAAATAAAGACCTTTTTCAATAAAGATAATAAATCATTAGAAAATGACCTATGGGGGCGAGGTGAATCATTTTGACTCATGCCAAATTGGTAAATGTCGATTCGAATAAAATATTTTTTTACAAGATATGACAAATGTATGAACGAATGAATTAATACAAGAGAGATCAAGTGCCTACAGGAGTCGTAATGCTTTTGTTCCCCTTCGATCGACAGTAATCAGCCAAATAACAGTCATGATGCATAGAAGTATTCAGCAAGAAAAATGAAATTTTTAAAATTCCGGGAGCATTGGGAAAGTCGAATACAAACATAAAATAAAGCATAAAAAAAGCTTTAGAGTCATATACATGTTGTTTAAAAAAAAAAAAACATTGACAAAACAGGCATGCGACAAGGATAAAAAATCACATAGAAACATACGGCCGCATATATTGAGTCACAAATACAGGATATTTCATCCAAATTCAATCTAGGTTGACGATAATAAGTTTCAGAAAACTGAAATGTATAGTAACAAAACATTTAGCAGATATTCTCATCTTTGTTTTAAATGTTATATCATCAAACAAAAGTGATAGAAATTTGCATTATAGCCGCCAGCAATAGGCACTTGACGCCCCACATTTTGGACTGTGATAATCAGTTTATATAGTATCATCGATTATTTGAGCAATATGTTTTTCAGATCGTTTAGTAACGTTATAACATTTCATACATAATAAGGTACATATCGTTGCATTTTTATTACAATGTTTTTATTTTCCTCGAAATTATTACTTTCAAATCGGGTGTAGCAAGAATGAAACACCCTGTATTTGTGACTCAAAAAGTAGTTTGCGACCCTATGTTACTATGTGATTTTTTATTCTTGTGGTATGCTTAATTTGTCGTATCATTTTGTCAATGTTTTTTGGAATCACCCTGTATATATGAATGTATCTATACATAGTTGCGAACGTGTACGGATTTTTCCTAGCACTAAATTTAAATAGAAGTTTTCATCTTGTTTCATCGTTGGAAATAGCTATAGATTTTAGCGATTGTTTTAAGTGAAATTTTCCGTTAAATGTTAATGGCAGGAAAAATCAGTACAAGTTGGCAGCTATGAATATATATAAATTAGATATATCATAAAATTAATTGTAAAAAATTAAATAGTATTTGAAAAAAAATGATTAATATAGGTTTAAAGTGATAAAAATCGAAAAGAAGAGAATTTTTTAAAAGTATTTGACCAACAATTTACTCGTCCAATCAGGAGAGAGAGAATTAAAATCTAAGCCAATGAAATTTAAGATCGTCTATCCACAAGGGAAGTGACAGTAATAAACAAAGGATCGGCTGTTCCATAGCAGAAGGAGAAAACATCGGATGTTAACGAGATTATGTAACACTCTCCAAGGGCAAAGGAGGAAAACAAGAGATATTAACAAGATTATGTAACACTTTCAATGGAAATATGCAGAAATAACAGTTTTTTTAGGGAAAGTGAATATGGTACGAAATGGCATGCAGCACGAAAATAGGCTAATTAAATAACTTTAATTGTTTTAAATGAAAATTAAGGTGTAAGAAACTTTTCATAAAACTTAAGTAAAATTACCGTTCTTTTTGGTGTTAACCCTTTCCGGTACAGAAAAATTCGGTTCGTACAATTATGACATGATTGATTGACACCGGAATTCAGAAACGACTTTTTTCAAAAATTAAAAGGAGACATGAGGGACATTTTTTGAAGAAATTGATTTTTGTTTTATTGGCTTAAACTCTTTGAATCTTCCTAAATGCATGATTTGCCCATTTTCTTCCGAATCATTTGAAAGAATCGCAAAAATTCAGAGAAGTATGTCGACTCGGACTCAACACTCATTCTCATTAATTTTACACTAACATTTTATACTTATTTCTATTTTTAAGCTCTTCGCATCACTATGTTTTTAAATTAAGTTTTACAGTATGCACAAATTGTCAAAGTACAACTAAAAGACTTTCTTATAAACACAGGGTGTTAACGGAATAAATTTCGTGTAAGAAAATATCGTCCAAAAGTTACGTGGGGAGTGGCATAAAACCAGTAATAATTAAAACATTACATTGTAAGATCCTATATGCCAATCAATTTTTAAAAACTTAAATCATTTTCAGCGAAAAAAATCGCTGAAAATGGAAAATTTGTAAAAAAAATTGACATTGTTTTAAAATAAAATGTTTTAATCGAATAAAAAACTATCTCTCATAAATCTTAAGCATAATCCTGAATATGGATTTGAAATTTCACTAAAATCGATCGGGTAGTTTCCAATAATAACGTTTTTAATGCTGACATATTTTCCATACGCTTGCACTCAGTTTGGTTTTCCCTCAGAGGATCATTTCTTTAAATTTTAATTAAAATAAAAATTTTATTAAAATATTCTTGATGCCTTGAAGTTTGTGAGTTTAACACGTTATTTGCCACCGACGCGCTAGCGCGTCCGACCGGCACCTCCTTATACGCCGGCGACGCTCTAGATCGTGGAGTGTCTGAAGCATCACTTAAGGAGCTCAGGATACTTCATTATTCTCACCAGCTATTTTTTATTTTAAAATTTACTTTATTCAACGACAGTATTTTTGTGATTCAACTACAGAAAAAAATTATGTTTTAAAAAACCGATGGTAAAACATTAAAATTTAAGCAAAAGGTTTTCATTGCGATGTTATTCAAACACTGTTTTGTTATCCGGCTTCTGAAGACGCAAATAGGATTTTTAGTGGCGGCGAATGCGTTAAAATTGAAGTGATTTGTTCTAGACGTGGAATTACGGCGCCGGAAAAACTTAAAACAAACCAGTTGAATGTCACAGTAAATATTCATTAACTTGCAAGAGTTAGGTTGGATCAAATAACAAAAACTCATTTCGTAGGATATGAGAAATTACAAATATATTAGACATTGACGAACGGTATGTTTTTTATGATATCTGAGTTTTAAAACAGTAGTAACTACTCTCTCTTGTGATATTCTTTGGTAAATGGGTTTTAACTTTCACAAATTCATGCATCTTTCAGTGTATGGTTTTAATATAGAATGTCTTATAATCTAAAAATAATACGGAGAACATGATATAAATAATTACTGAGATATGCATTATACTTGATGCAATATAATGGTACATAGAAAGTGAGCAACGTTAAAAGGCACCAAATATATTAAATTAGCAACAGACCGGTTTCGGTATCATATAAGCGTACCTTTGACAGTGGTGAGGGAGGTAGAAATTTGCTCATATATATAGGAGAGATGGGGGGGGGGGGTTGAAGGCGATTCCACATTTATAAAAATTGCGACAATATTGTCAATTATGAATTTGCCGTCCCACCCACTATTGAATTGCTGGAAATATTACATTAAGACCTCTTTTTCTTAATTACCTTTTTCCCCTCTCTTTGGCCTACTTCTCTCTCCTTCGATTCTCCTATTGGTCATTACTTGCAGTCCTTCAATCCCTTGTCTCTTCTATATATATGAGCAAATTTCTACCTCCCTCAGCACTGACGACGGTACGCTATATGCTACTGAAACCGGTCTGCTGCTAATTTAATACATTTGGTGCCTTTTAACATTGATCTTTTTTTACATTTCAACATGATATAAGTCCATTTTTTGCAAGGCAGAAACCACGCTTCCAGTCAGAAAGATTATTTTAATAAAAACGATAGACCGGGAGCCGACAGCACAGACAAACTACCAATCGGTATGTCTTGTTATATCTTGTTGGAAAACACCTAAAAATCCGATTTTAGTGGTTGACTCATGAGTTTACCATTGTGATTTCTACATTGTAAAAAAAATTCTGTAAAGGTACTAAACATTTTCTAGGAAACTGGGATTCCAAGAACTTTTCATGTAACGATAACAGGAAAAATCTATGTAACCGATTCTGAAACTTGAATTTTTGCTGTTACCGTTACAGGAAAAGTTCTAGGAATCCCAGTTTCCTAGAAAAAGTTTAATATCTTTACAGATTTTTTTTTTTTTTTTTTACAGTGTACATCCAAAAATATGAAATCATTGAAGATTGAGAGCAGGAAAACATAGTGGTAAACCTATGAATCAACCCTTCAAATCAGGTTTTCAGGTGTTTTCCATTTAGGTATGATAGCAGACCGATTGCATTTTAATATGTAAATCGAGATTTAACTAATCTTAGATTTTCATCCATGAACTGGATGATTGAAAAGGAGATTGTCTCTGCGGCGGTCTCTCGATCTATGAGAATTATCGTTTTTCATCGCAAATGTGTTAATGAATGGTGCTCTAAAATGGATTTTTTTTTTTTTTTTTACAATAAGTAAACTGTAGCAGGTATTGAACATATTCTAGCACACATTTAATGTATATAATAGGGAATTTCGTTACAAAGCAATCACATTTTAGTTTAAATTACAACTGATTAAAATACTGCGCTATCTCAAAATGTTAGAAAATTCAAACTAACATACAAAGATTGATCACTCATTTTATGTTTTTTATTATACTTAACTGTTAACTTGCCAAAAACCGGCTTATATTTTGAAATTGCATTGTTAGATTGAGTATTACAGTTGTAAGCAGCGCAAAATTACCTGAATGTGAAATTTCGAAGTAAAAGAACGAAGCGTAGATGAAAATGTTCTTGTTTTCACACATTACTGTCATCTAAAAATAACTTCAAAAGACTTTTTTTTCCACCATTAATTTGTATAAATTACTTTCGGGATAAATTACTCCAACAATAAGAAAAAACTCACCAGAAAGTAGATTTCTGCAACATTTCCAAGATAAATCTAAAATAAAATTTTCGAAATGAATTAGCATTGTCAAAATTTTGATTTGGTCTCTTTTTAAAGTAACTGTTTGGAACCTTCTTTGAAAGTGAAACTATCCATTTATTAAAAAAAACTGTAAACAAACTAAAAAAAATTAAAACTAGCCTTGTTAGAATTAGACTTCAACTATTCTGTGCATAAAAAATCTTTAAAAATATCAAAATGCGAGCCCCAGATATTAGAAAATAACTTTCCAAAAGATTTAACAAATATAAAAACGCTAATTTCCAAAACCTAGTACAGTCGACTTTCGTTAATTCGAAATCGGATAATTCGAATCTTTGCTTAATTCGAACTAAACATGAAGTCCCGAAATTTTCAATGGCAGAAACACGCTAAAAATTTTCATTAATTCGAACTCATTTTCTCTTGACTTCATTAATTCGAACTAATGAGAACTAATGATTTTTCCTTTTTCTTTTCTTTCTCATGGATTACAGATCATATGAATAACTTTCTTTATTTCATTTTTGTGAAAATTGTTCGAACAAGTATACATATAATCCCATGCATTTGATGTCCACTTTCTTAGTGCCCCGTCTGTCCATCACTGACGCTTTAATTTTTTCTTCCATTGTGCTTGTTTCTAATCATTTAATTAGTTTATGTATTTATGCATTCTAATTTAATATTAAATCGTATTATAATGAGAACATACGAAATAAATTTGGAAAACACTATAACATTAATTCCTTTGTAATAGTACCATGTTAAGCATGTTTTCATTTCATATTTTCTATAATTCGAACTTCGGATAATTCGAACATTTCTTGTGGTCCCGAAGAGTTCAAATTAACGAGAGCCG
Source organism: Maratus speculifer (assembly GCA_964019185.1). Taxonomy (NCBI): domain Eukaryota; kingdom Metazoa; phylum Arthropoda; class Arachnida; order Araneae; family Salticidae; genus Maratus; species Maratus speculifer. The sequence goes on from OZ025290.1 coordinate 257,810,687, forward strand.
ACTGTATTATTTTTTAGAGACATTTTGACAAAAACCTGGAAGTTTGAATAGTTACAGTACATTTCGGGTAGTTTTCATTTCATATTTTCTATAATTCGAACTTCGGATAATTCGAACATTTCTTGTGGTCCCGAAGAGTTCAAATTAACGAGAGCCGACTGTATTATTTTTTAGAGACATTTTGACAAAAACCTGGAAGTTTGAATAGTTACAGTACATTTCGGGTAGTTTTCATTTCATATTTTCTATAATTCGAACTTCGGATAATTCGAACATTTCTTGTGGTCCCGAAGAGTTCAAATTAACGAGAGCCGACTGTATTATTTTTTAGAGACATTTTGACAAAAACCTGGAAGTTTGAATAGTTACAGTACATTTCGGGTAGTTTTCATTTCATATTTTCTATAATTCGAACTTCGGATAATTCGAACATTTCTTGTGGTCCCGAAGAGTTCAAATTAACGAGAGCCGACTGTATTATTTTTTAGAGACATTTTGACAAAAACCTGGAAGTTTGAATAGTTACAGTACATTTCGGGTATTTTGTGCCACTATTCATTACCGGGAAGAAATTTCAGGGACAAAATCAAAATTTGTATTTACATTTACTTTTAATAATTTGTCCGCCGCATTATAAAAACAAATTATGCAAAGCCTATGTGTCCCAAATATACGAAATATATTAAATATGGGTGCTATGCATTTTCTATTTTTTTTGCTTAAATGATTTCATATCTACCGTTGGAATATGCGGTTTTCTTAATTATTACATTATAGAGAATTCAGTTGTGTGGCGTATTTAGTGCATCCAACTAAATATAGATAAGACTAAATATCTTATAGGAATAAATTAATGGATTAATGAATTAATTTATATGGTTTTATCTCTACCATATGGCTTTATCTCTACTTCTCTTATCCACGCCTGCTAAGACAATAATCATTCAACATGTGCGACAAACTCCTTCTTAATATGAGGAATTAAGAGCCATCGTGTAGTATTCGCCCGGAAATAATTTATTTTTGTTATTGTTGTTTCTTTTTAATGTATAATCTCTGAAACATTTTTTATTGTGATTTAAAAAAATATATATTTTTTTTTAATGAATATTTGCTTTATTGAACTGTTTTAAAATATGTGTATTTACCGTTTGCTAATTATGAATTCCTTCTCTCCCTCCTCCTCCTTTTTTTTTTCTTTATTACAAATAATGTTTGGAGTGCAGATTTTCAATTTAAAAATTTGCTGTTGTTAGAAGTGATTGGATATTTCGAAAATGTTTCGCTTAAAAGATAAAAATAAAACATAGCTAATAGAACTTTGTGCCACGTAAGAGCTGATCGTTATCATAGTCGTAACACCTACAGATTTGTTTTGATAAAAAGAAGGCATTTTATGTGAAAAGTATTCCATTATAAATTTCAAAGTTTGAAACGAAGACGTTAAAAAAAGATACTTTAGACGCTCAAACACTAGAAAGAAAATGAAAATTGAAAGATGCGAAAATCATCACAAAAACTTTTTTATAATAAAAAAAGAGTATGCTATACTAACTAATATTTTGAATATCAATCATCTTAGGACGTTCGAGTCTTCTTTGGCTAATTCCATGAAAACATGTCATGTGTGTCACATGCAACAATTTTTAGCTACTAGTATTTTAAAATGGAAAAATGTGACCTATTTTATCGGAGATATCTCATCAGTTGAATAAAGCGAAACAAACTTTTAGAAAATAACGGTACCAACAAGCACTGCGATTTTTAGCTGTGTGACAGACATGACAGCTTTTCATGGAATAACCATTTGACTATGTTTATTTTTCTTATATCTTTAACATTTTTAGAAATTTTTCAAAAATATTTTTGTGATTTTGTTTCAGTAGTTATAGGAGATACATAGTTATGTGTAACTTTTTAATTTAAATAGTAGTTTCTTGCAATAAAAATTGTAACTCGCCAGTCGTTTGGGTCATTTTTTACACGTGCGAAATTTTCTATGCATAGGATATTTTAGATCGAAATTTTCAATATATTACAGCAATTACACTAGTTTACACGGTTTTTTATACCCCAGCTGAAAGTTGTTAATTTATTGTTTATTTAGATAAAGATATCCAGAAAAAAATGATAAAAAAATTCTGTCACGTCTGGTTTAAGAAATATTTATTTACCTAACTGGATTACATAATTTTGGTATTAATATTAAAAAAAATCAAAATTGGCTAATTTTTGCCTTCTTTTTATAGTTATTTGGATCAGTTTCTCTTATAATGGACCAACAGTAATCCCCTAGCATGTTTTCATCCCAAAATCCCTGATGTCGTTCTTCAAAAACTTTTAAATCTTGGTGAAAATGTTCCCCTTGTTCGTCACTCATCTTTCCTAAGTTTTTAGGGAAAAAAATCAGATGCGAATGCAGGAAATGAATCTTTAATGATATGTTTATTCCCATCTGTTGAAAATTTTTTAATAAATCGACAACAATTTCTTTGTAAATTTCACTTTTTTTATTTCCCAAAAATTCTTCCACGATCATTTTGAATGACTTCCAAGCAGATTTTTCATTAACAGAGAAAAGGCTTTCAAACTCAGAATATTTCATAATTTTACGGATCTGTGGGCCAACAAATATCCCTTTTTTCAGTTTTGCCTCTGAAATGCTTGGAAAGATTTTTTGTAAATACCGGAAAGCATCACTGATTTTGTCAAGCGCCTTCTCAAAGTTTTTCATGAGTCCCAATTTGATGTGTATTATAATATTATGTGTATGTGTGTTATGTGTATACATAATATGTGTGTTATAATATTTCTTTGATTTAATTAAAAATATAATAATATAATCCTTTCATTCATTTCATTTATATTACATAACTTTAATTTCAAACTGAAAGGTTTAAAATCATTGAATTTTTTTATTTCTTTATTTTTTATGTAAAAAGAACAAAAAAAAAAGATATTTCGAAGTTTTATAATTGCAGCGAATGGACCAAACGTAAATAAACCAAATTTACCACAGCCTAAATCTCACCAAACTGCTTTTACACAATAGATGCTTTTACACAATATCCAATAGATGAGTATCATTTGGGCTTTGCATAGGTGCCAACCTGACATCGATTATCCGTAATACATGCGTTAATTTGGTCCTGGTTTAATGAGTTTCGAACCAGAATTTTTTCAAAGAAATGACATTAAGTATATTCCACTAACAATCCTGAAATTAAATAAATAAAGATTCATGAAATATATTTTCTGGTTTGAAATGACGTTAATCTGGATCAAACTAATCCAGGTATTACGGAAGATTAGTTGAAAGTTGGCAGCCATGGACTTTGCCATTAACCCGGGAGAACGCGCGCTTACTCAGGGTATGAATGGTTTTGACTTTGCCACCAATAAAATCAAATTAAAACAGTCAGTTTATTAAGACGGAGACAATTCTTACAAATTTTGCGGTAAAATAAGTTGGAAATTTCTTTTAAAAAATTAGTGGTTACAATTGTAAAAACCATACGCACTCCGGGTCTGTTAGGCCCTGCGCGCATCCTCCCGGGTTAAACAATTAACTAATAATCGTGTTTTCTGTTCCACATACGATAGCGTAATATATATATATATAGATTATTATTATTAGTAGTAAACAGTATCTCTGGCAAGAATTCTTAACAGCATTTTTACAAAATGGTTTTTTATTCTTATATGTGTCATTTTAACTGCTTCCATAATTTGTTTATACCGGGTGTCCCAAAAATGACTGATGGATTTTAAAATTCAATAACTTGCAAACGGTGACAGCTATTAAAAAAATTTTTGCAGGAGGGCTATGTATAATGTCAGGAGTTTTTTTACTGCAATTCTTGATTTTAGTTCGAATTTCAAACAACAGATGGCGCTGATGGCGGTTGGCGGCCAGTCGACGCCGAGACTTACTTCATTCAGCTTTGACGCAAAAGAAGGAGATTAAGGCTATGGAGTATATCTCATTCTACAGTACAGTCTTGCTCTCAGGCACAAATTCTGGACTCATTCGATATGATTTCAATGGAATGCGTTGTTGCCATGGAAATAACAGATTGTTCGATAGTGGAGTACAGCGTTCAGAAGTGGGCATACATTTCGCAAGCAGTTTTTGAGTTTGCAGAAGATTTTCGTTTAGGAAGTTTTATTTTCCCGGATTAAATTACTTTTTTATGGCACGATTTAAAGAATATTTTATGCATCATATTTTAAAACTAGATAAAGAGATTTTTTCAATTTGATGATTTTTGTTATATTCTTGAGAAATTTTAGATCTTTTAAGAAAATTCGTCAGTAAATTTTTATGAATGCTCAAAAAATTTTCATGAAAACTGTTGATAGTACATTATTGTGTAAAATAACTACCAAAAACAAATATTATAAGTTGCCTTGTTTAGCCCTTTTCAATACGATTAGTCTATCGTTGCATTAAAATAGAAAAAAATAAAATAAATGTGAGTTAATTAAAATTTATTTTCCCGGATTAAATTATTTTTTATGGCATGATTTAAGGAATATTTTAGGCACCATATTTTAAAACTACACTGTTAAAAATTTGAAACCTTTGCTGCATCGTCACTTCTCCATTTTTATAGAAAGAGATTACTTCACTGTATTATGGAGCATTCTTATTTGTCAAAATAGGGGATATTCTATAATAGCAGTGGAGTGACGATGCAGCAAAAGTTTCCAATTTTTAACAATGTAGGTGAAGATATCTTGCTCTTACACTGTAAAAATCTGCTGCATTTTGTTGTATACGCACTCCGCTTGTATAGAAACGGTTACTTGATTGTATTATGAAGCATTGTTACTGGTCGGAAAAGAGATATTATATACAAGCGGCGGAGTGCGTATGAAGTAAAATGCAGCAGATTTTTAACACTGTGGGGCCCGATTCTGAACTCATTCAAACTCATGATTTCAATGGAATGCGTTGTTTCCATGGGTATAACAGTTTGTTCGATAGTGGAATACAGCGTTAAGAAGTGGGCATAAATTTCGCAAGCAGTATTCGAGTTTGCAGAAGATTTTCGTTTAGGAAGTTTTATTTTCCCGTATTAAATTACTTTTTATGGCACGATTTAAAGAATATTTTATGCATCATATTTTAAAACTAGATAAAGCGATTTCTTTAATTTGATAATTTTTGTTACATTCTAAGAAATTTTAGGTCGATTTAGATTGTCATATTCATGCTCAATTTTGAATATTGTATTTTTCTACAGAAGAATTTGTTATTTCCATGACAAAAACACATTCCTTTGAAATCATATCGAATGAGTTCAGAATCGGGCCCCACAGTGTTAAAAATCTGCTGCATTTTGCTTCATACGCACTCCGCCGCTTGTATATAATATCTCTTTTCCGACCAATAACAATGCTTCATAATACAATCAAGTAACCGTTTCTATACAAGCGGTGTGCGTATACAACAAAATGCAACAGATTTTTATAGTGTAAGAGCAAGATTGTAGCAAGATATCTTCACCTACACTGTTAAAAATTGGAAACTTTTGCTGCATCGTCACTCCACTGCTATTATAGAATATCTCTATTTTGACCAATGAGAATGCTCCATAATACATTGAAATAATCTCTTTCTATAAAAGTGGAGGAGTGACGATGCAGCAAAGGTTTCAAATTTTTAACAGTGTAGTTTTAAAATACGGTGCCTAAAATATTCCTTAAATCATGCCATAAAAAGTAATTTAATCCGGGAAAATAAATTTTAATTAACTCACATTTATTTTATTTTTTTTCTATTTTAATGCAACGATAGACTAATCGTATTGAAAAGGGCTAAACAAGGCAACTTATAATATTTGTTTTTGGTAATTATTTTACACAATAATGTACTATCAACAGTTTTCATGATTATTTTTTGAAGATTCATAAAAATCTACTGACGAATTTTCTTAAAAGATCCAAAATTTCTTAAGAATATAACAAAAATCATCAAATTGAAAAAATCTCCTTATCTAGTTTTAAAATATGATGCATAAAATATTCTTTAAATCGTGCCATAAAAAAGTAATTTAATCCGGGAAAATAAAACTTCCTAAACGAAAATCTTCTGCAAACTCAAATACTGCTTGCGAAATTTATGCCCACTTCTGAACGCTGTATTCCACTATCGAAAAATCTGTTATTTCCATGGCAACAACGCATTCCATTGAAATCATATCGAATGTGTCCAGAATCGGTGACTGAGAGCAAGACTGTACTGTAGAATGAGACGTACTCCATAGCCTTATTCTCCTTCTTTTACGTCAAAGCTGAATGAAGTAAGTCTCGGCGTCGACTGGCCGCCAACCGCCATCAGCGCCATCTGTTGTTTGAAATTCGAACTAAAATCAAGAATTGCTGTAAAAAAACTCCTGACATTATACATAGCCCTCCTGCAAAAAATTTTTTAATAGCTGTCACCGTTTGCAAGTTATTGAATTTTAAAATCCATCAGTCATTTTTGGGACACCCGGTACATCGTGCGGGCAATTTGTTTTAGCCAATTATGATTTGCCCGTACCACGTACGAGCATCCACATTCCAATCATGATTTATTGTTCCCACCAATAGATTTTTAAAGTAAATTTTGCATTACTTAATCCGAACATTTTTCTGATTCTATTAGCGAAAAATTTCTGTTTTGAAAAACCGGGGATAAAATATTAAAAATTCTGTAAAACTAGTCGTTGGGGGCCACCGTAATACTTACCCATCATGGATATGTATATGAAAATAAAACATGTGAAAACTATTTATACAATGCATTGCATATCATAAACAAAATTTAAATATTGTTAATATACATAGTAATGCTATATTAAAGAACTGCTGATGTACCAATTTTGACAAATTATATAAAACGCCAAACTACTCAAGTAGTACCGAACTCCGTAAAAGAAACATCCTTATAACTCCAAAAATAATAATTCTATTAACTAACTATTAACTGCGTCGGATTAAGCGTCTCATTTCCAATTAAAATATACCTCTGAATCTAAATTTGAATGAAATACAGGGTCATGAAAAATCGAAGAATGTGGAAAACAGGATTACAAATATCTCGACAACTAATAATTTGATCGACTTCGTTCTATATGCAAAATGTGTGTTATTTTATTGCCTTTTACGTCCATTCCTTAGAACAAAAAAATTCGAAAATTTTTATATACCTTTCATCTGAACGATTTTTTCGAGAATCCGACAAAAAATGTTCCGGATAATCGAGGTTGCTGATATTAGATAGGCCTCGTCCCATTCTTACATACTAACTACATACAAAATTTCAAGTCTCTATCTCAATTTGTTCGGGAGATAGAGCGTTTACAGACAGACAGACAGACGGACGGCAAAAAATTTTTTCTAAAAATATGTTTTTCGGAATCTCCACTATCTAAAACGTGTAAATCCGTCAAAAAAATTTTTTCGATTTTCAAAACGATTGCAAAATTTACCCTATACTACGTATAATGGGTAAGTAAAAATATGAAAAAGTAGCATTTTTTAAAAGTTTTTTTCAAAAAAATTGATAAGTTCAGTGGTTAAAGGTATTGGTGGTATAGATCAGTGTTGCTAGTAGGCTGTTTTTTTTAAATCCGATTTTTTAAATGGCATTACCTTTTTGAAATGGTAAAATTTGCTTTATTTAATGACATATTAATTAATGTAAAAACAAGAGGAATTATGCAATTTCAAGATTTTTGTGCGAATCAAAAAATTTGAATTTTAAAATAGTGATATTTTACATGCATAGTGTTTCCAATATATTTCAAAATGTCTATTAAAAATTAAATATACAATAATGAAATGTTTGTTTTGATTTTAGTCAATGAAATTACATTTTTTAAACATAATTAAAAATATTTTATTTATTTGAAACAACTTACTATGTTGAAACTCATTCTCAATCCTAGATCTAAATATATTTTAGTATTTTGGTTAAATGAATTTCCGATTAATAATTTTAAAGATAAAATTTTTAAAATACTATCAATGTTTATTCTTAATAAAAATTTATGAAATTAAAAAGAGTTTTAAGTGGTATATAAAAAAAAATAATCTCAAAAGTTTGACAATAAATAGCGGGTAAAAGTGAAATAGTGTCGAAAAACACTTTTAAAATCTCAAAGATCTCATGCTATGTTTTGAAATGTTTTTCGTTTTAAGAAAGCCTACACCGAAACGCATGTAATAAAATTTTATGCCATGAAAGAGCTGCCCATTATCGTGATCGTAACACTAAATGGCAAGTTAGTTCTGACAAAAAAGAATACTGGAAAACGTACTTTATGAAAAACTATTCTATTATATGCTTGAAATTTGAAGCGAACCCATTAAATAGAATAGTATTCTTGACTCACAAGCTCAAGATGTAAAATGGCAAGTGAAAGATAAAGGAAAAGATTACAAGAATTCGCTAATATTAAGAGGATTGTGATAAAGAAATATATTTACATGATTGGAGATTTGCAAGTAAAAGTTTAAAAATCAGATCTGCTATAGAAATAAAATTTTACAAGTTGTTGCATAAAATGTAGACAGCCGCAAAATACATTAAATAGAATATAAAAAAATATAGTACATAATAAAATATACAACAATAGAATATACATAATAAAATATACCCATTAAATAAAATAGTATTTTTGACTCACAAGTTCAAGATGTAAAATACCAAATAGAAGATAAGGGAAAAGACAGTAAGAATTCGCCAGTAATAAGGGGATTGTTATAAAGAAATACATTTACATGCATGGACATTTGCAAGTAAAAGTTTAATAAACAGATTTGCTGTAGAAAAAAAAAATTAAAAACAAGTTGCGTAAAAAGTAGACAGCTGGAGAATGAAACCCCTTAATGGTCGTATTAAATTACAGTTTAAAAATTCAAAATTCATTATTGCCACCACTTTTTTGAAAAAAAGATACTAATCTTATTTAATTGCAAGTAAAATGATACCAGCATAAAACCGATTACACTATTTCATATAACTGGTGTTCCCACCAGTTCAGGAACCGATTACACTATTTTACATAACTGGTGTTCCCACCAGGAATCAAACAATTCTGAATAAAAACCGTGAAACTTGCAGCCCGTGACTGCCTTGGACGCGACGATTAAGTGGTTAAATTAATGAAGTGGAGTCTATCTGAAAAATGTAATAAGTATAATGTACAGGATGTTTCACAAAGGACCCCTAACTTTAAAAATTTATAACTCGGAAACGGTTATAGATAGAAACATGAAACCAGGTGTGCGTTTATTAAAAAACTCGTAAGAATCTTATACATAAATCTGAAAATGTAGTTAAAAATAGCGCTCATAGATGGCGCTGAGAGCGTTAATACCTTCTAAAGAGAGTTAAGAAGCATTGAACGACCAGCCTTCGAAATCCCACTCCATATGCATCATTCTCCTTCAAGCCTCGGTGGCCGAGTGGTCAAAACCCCCCGCCGCTTACCGCCCTCCAGTGTAGCAGGTTGGGGGTTCGAATCCCACTGGCTCTATTGCACGCACTCTTTGTGTGGAGCTACCGGTTGTTTATGTCTTGTGTCGTAAAATTTCCTTGTGCTATCTCGTCTCTGTAATATTGAGGATGATTTATAAGCTGGCATAAAGAAGGCGCAGAGATATAGAGCTTGTTCTGGGACGATGATCGCGTCTCCGTGATTTGAAGGAGACTGAGGCATATGGAGTGGGATTTCGACGGTTAGTCGTTCAATGCTTCTGAATTCTCTTTAAAAATCTTTACGCTGTCAGCGCCATCTATGAGCGCTATTTTTAACTAAATTTTCTGATTTATGTATAAGATTCTTACGATTTTTTTATTAAACACACCACTGATTTCATGTTTCTATCTATCACCGTTTCCGAATTATAGATTTTTAAAGTTAGGGGTCCTTTGTGAAACACCCTGTATTTAAATGTGCAAAAATATATCGTAAAAAATAATTATAATTTCTTTAAAGGGAATAAGTAAAAATGTAAAAAATGCGAATTGTTTTGCATTATCAATAATACAGAGATTCTCTTGAGTGATATCAGGGAAACATTATATGGCTATTTTTAATATAATATATAATAGTTTTATAAAAAGTCTCTCTCTTTTAAATAAAATTATCTCAAAAGTTTGATAATAAATAGCAATGAAAATTGAAATAGTGTCAAAAAACACTTTTAAAATCTCAAAGATCTCATGCTATATTTTAAAATGTTTTTCATTTTAAGAAAGAAAACACCGAGACGCATGTAATAAAATTTTATGCCATGAAAGAGCTGCCCATTATCATGCTCATAACACTAAATGACAGGTTTGTTTTGATGAAAAAGAATACTGGCAATTGTACTTTATGAAAAACTATTCTCAGGTATTTGTACCCTATACGGACAGTGCTCTCAATATGGACACCCCTAATATTTTTAAAAGTAACAATTTTTAAAGAAAGATCGCGCTACACATCCATGAAGAAAAGTATTTGAAAAGATAATTAAGCCTGGAAAGTACAAAAAAGCGTGCTGTTCTCCATTTAAAAGCAAACTTATTGTTTCGTGGTGTGCTGATCATAATTACAGTCAAGTTTAAATTCTTATTAGATATTGTAAAATTACTTTAAATATTGAAAAGTGGGGCGTTTTAGAAAGCTTTTAGAACATATTTTCGATTGCTATTGTATATCTTGCTTAAAAACAGTGTCTTTCTTTATTTATTACAAGATTTAATAAAGCTACTCCCGATTCCCAATATGGACACCTCATGTCCACATTGGAAGTACAGCAGGTGAATCTTCAGATTCACAAAAGTAGAACTATAAGCAAAACCAACTACATTATTTCATAATATTCTGTAGTAACTGAGGTGCTTAGCATCGATCTTCAAAAAGCCACAACCGAAAATGACCCCCCGTTCTAAAGTGCATGTTCTGAAGATATTTACTGTGTCCTACCCTCCCCGCAATACTTTAAGATATATTTTTTTATCCCCTCTCACCTAAAATTCCGCAGAAGAGTGGTTCATTCATACCCCCTGTGTAGTAGGTCAATAAGGAGCCACCTGTCCATAATAGGGACTAATGGTTCCTTATATGGACATTTGTGAACATTTTTTGTTTTTATCACTTAAATAAAAACCATAATAGTTACAAGGTCGCTAATTTTAATAATGATAGTCAACAGTCCAGATTTTCATGGTCACATGTTTTTGGAATCTTATCACGTGTACATGGGAGTGAAAAAAATAAATTTTCCTTAGGGTGTCCATATTAGGCACGGGTACCTTATAATAAGCTTGAAATTTGAAGCGAACACATTAAATAGAATAGTATTTTTGACTCACAAGCTCAAGATGTAAAATGGCAAATGAAAGATAAGAGAAAAGATAACAAGAATTCGCCAATAATAAGAGGATTGTAATAAAGAAATGTATTTACATGCATGGAGATTTGCAAATGAAAGTTTAATAATCAGATTTGCTATAGAAATAAAATTTTAAAAGTTGCTGTATAAAATGTAGACAGCCGCAGAATACAAGTCTAAATATAATGAAGTGGAACCTATCTGAAAAATGTAATAAATATGATATATTTAAATGTGCAAAAATATTTCGTAAAATATAATTATAATTTCTTTAAAGAAGACTAGTAATTTTTAAAATGTAAAAATAACGAATTATTTTGCATTATTAATAATGCAGAGATTCTCTTGAGTGAGATCGGGGAAACATTATATCGCTATTTTTAATATAGTAAATAATATTTTTATGTAAAATCTCTCTTTATTCAATTGTTCAAAATCGCAATAAGATAAGGAATTTATTACTAAATAAACGTGGTCTGATGGCACCTTCTTGGGGACCCTATGGTACTCCCGTGATTATATAAATGCCGCTTTGTTTTTGAAATTTTTTATACCAAAATTACTTTTCTATGTTTTTTTTAACTATTTGGAAAAAATAGTTGTTGTTCTCGGTAGAGAATTGAAAAATCTAAAGTATATCTGAATCTTTTAATTGGTCGAATTCCGCAGCTCATTTAATTTTATTCGTTTCCTGATTGGTCCAAGTTTAATGTCCAAATATGGAATACTTCAGTTTTTTATTTTATTCGTTTTCTGATAGGTCCAAGTTTAATGTCCAAAAATTGAATACTTTTGTTGCCACGATGACAAAAAAAGTAATAAAAACTTTAACAAAAATTAATAATTTAAAAACAAATTGTGATAGAATTTTCAAATAAATTTCATTAAAAAGTGCATTTTTTTAATTAATGATGTAAAAATTAAAAATGTGCGGTGTTTAGAAGTTGGAAAATTTGCCGTTCCAAAAAATTGTAAAGCTGAAATTTCATTAAAAAAATTTTTGTGATGGGTCTAGGAATATTAATGTTTAATCCATGTCGTACGTAATATGAGCCATTCAGAAGTCAGTCTGATTAACTCCATCAAATAAAAATGCAATTTTCAAACAATTAAAGTTGTCTATCTTTAATCTACTTGGGTTTTTTAAAATATGGTCTAGAAATATTGCTGTTTAATGCACGGCGTACGTAATATATGACTCGTTATAATCATCCTAAAAATTATACTTATTATTAAGGTATTATTATTAAGGCATCCGACTACGTTAAAAATGCAATTTTCGATCGAAATTGTCAAAACTTTTTTTTTATTTTAATAAAGACCAACTTTTTACCTTTCCAAAACTGTATTTGTTATTATTGTAGGATAAATAGATCCGGAGTTATTCGCGTTTGTAATGACCGAAAGGGGGCGTTGTATAGACCTGATAATCGTTTTTTTACGTAGTGAATCATGCAAGCATTGTGTTGCTGTCATGTTATTTTGCCATGAGTAAGTCAAATGTACTTTTTTATATTATAGATCTAAACTTTGTGTATAAAATTTTGATTTTAGATAATTTTAATACAAAGAACCCAACGTTGCATGCGTTATAGAACTGTTTATTTATTTATTTATTTATTTATTATAGAACTTTTTTTTTTTATTTATCGGCCTTTTAAACACTGATTTCAGCAGAAGATGCTCACGGTATCAGTTCTATTTCGTTTTTCAGACTATTTCATTTCCAACGCGAATAGCGGTTTTTAAACTACTCAAAAGCTGTCACTCAATCCGCGAAGTGCTGTTTAAAGGACCGTGTGTTTGGAGAAATTTCGTGGTTTTGATTCTTTTTTTTATAATTATAAGAAATGAAAATAATATGCTGCATGGATAATATTTGTCTTTTGGGTTCGAGGCTAATTTGTTTATTATTCATATACATTACTGTAAATTCTTGCAAAACTTAAATCGACACTTTAATTGCATTTTTTGGAAAATGTCATTTTCGGTGAAAATTCCATACGCAAAACACGATTTCTCAAAAAGTTATTGGAATATGACCATGAAAATTCAAATATATGTTGTTTGCACTATTGTAAAGGGAATGAACTAAAGATTTAAATTTAGAATAAATATTTTTTGTTTTATGGATGTTTTTGTGGAATGACATCGATGAATTTTATGAAAATTAACATGTAAACAGGTGCGATACGCTATAAGTTTTGAAATACTTAAAGCATCTCCTAGATTTTAGTTCATTCCCTTCGCCAATGTCATAAATATGAAGTGTAAAAAGGAAATTAAGATGCATGCAGTAGAATTTTCTTTAGAGCGTTTTGCGTTTTGGGCTAAATTTCATTAAATTTTGCGATAAATTCCTCCACTTTTCAAAATTTTATTAATGAATAAAATATTTTTTACTTTTTTATCACATTTTCCAGTCACAATCTTTGTAAAAACAAGTTAAAAAAGTAATTAAATCGCTTTTATGGAAAAATTTGCTCCGAACGTAGTAAGGTACCTTAATTTAAATATAGAATTTATTTATAAGTCTGTGAAATTTTAGTCTTTGAAAATATCCTTTTCCAAATAGTCGTTGTAATTTGTTATATCACATTTTTTTTTCATATCTATAAAGAGAGGACTCAGTATGGATGGTGTGGAAGTTATCCCAGTACCAAGCACTATCACTAAAGATTGGTGCTGACAGACTTCATTGGATTTGATCTCGATTTGAAAATCGGACCTCACGTATTGAGATTGGTTATATTATTTCCGAGCCACTAATGTTAAACACATTTGCGACGGGCCCTTGTACGGAATTTTTAATGTTTTGCCACCGGTTTTCAAAAACAGAAATCTGTACCTAATTAATTCGAGAAAATTCTTCTATTAAATAATGCAAACTTTTCGGTAAAATTTTACTGGTGAGGCAAATAGGAATTCTTGAGCACTTTTGCAGGCCGGTGGTCGCGTGAACGTGTTGATAGTATTGCCACTATCTTTAAAATTTGCACTGTTACAAATTTTCTTGGTAATTCTTTTATGAAATCAGATGCAAAATGGTTGAAATATACCCAATCAAAGAGTCTACTTGTAATAAAATCTATAAACTTTTAATACGAGTATTTTAAGTAATGGCAGAATGAATGATTTTTACTATTCAAAGAATCATTAACCACTTCGGGACGAGCGTCGTTTAGAGAATTTTTAATCTTGTACCCCCAGTTTTTTAAAGCAGAAATGTTTTGCTTAGTTAAATCGCGAAAATGCTTCTATTAAATAAAGCGAAATTTACAATAAATATTTACTGGTGAGAATCAGTGTTGCCAGATTGTCAAAAGCCATTTTCCCCAAAATTTCTGAAATTTTCCATAAATCAGGGCTTTTTTCAGAAAAAGTCCCCAACGCAATTTCTACTGAAAAAGACAAATTCCCAATTTTCAATTTTTCCTTATAAAAAAAATTTAACAAATTTAAACTCAAATTTTTCCCCAAATCAAGCATTTTTCTGAAAAAATTCCCCATTTACAAAAGAAAAAAAAATTAAGAAAATAAACTTTACATAATTTTGCATGCATACTCACAGCTAATCGATGAGAATAAGGGATACACTTTACAACGACAAGCTTGTTTACACTTGTTATTTAAATTAATGACAGTCGATGATGCTGACTGATGCTGCTCAAATTTTCGTTTTCGAAATCAAAATCAAATTCGAGACAGATCCAGTCGGATCCAGTATTGTCAAATATATGAAAATAAAAATTGAAATTGCTAAAATAATTCCCCAAGTTTTTCCCCAAAAATATTCATAGTCCCCAAACATGTCCCCAAGAATTAGTTGTCCCCAAGTTTTTTTCCAAAAATATTCATAGTCCCCAAACATGTCCCCAAGAATTAGTTGTCCCCAAAAAATTCCCCTGGAGATTCAAAATCCCCCAAAATGGGGACAAAATCCCCAATCTGGCAATACTGGTGAGAATAATCAAAGCTCTTGAGCATTTTATGCGTAACGCATAATAGACGCTCGTTCCCAAAGAGTTAAAGTATGCGTAAAAAAGGTATTAACCTTTATTATTAATATTTTTTTATTCCACTTCTTCCTGAAATTTCGTATCAAAAAAGAAATTTTATATTTTAATCGGTATTAATTTAAGAAATTCATATTTTAAAAGTTTTTAAAAATCATTGACTAAAAAACTACGAAAGTTTGCAACTACGATACTTTTATTATTATTACTTAATAAATTTATTTATTAAAAATATATACGAAAGTTAGAAACTATGTTTTTGCGTATGCGCAAATCATGCATTCGAACAGTAAAATCATTGATTATGAATAAACGGCACTTTCGTTTGAGTCCTCATTGGGTGAGTACGCCATAAAATACATTGGTAACCCTTCAGCTGCGCATTAAATTACGGTTAAAAAATACAGATTGATTATTGCCGCCACTTTTTTGTAAAAGATATATTCGCCTTATTTAATGACAAGCATTACCACCAGTTTTATAAAATCGTGAAATTGTCCTTATTCGAATAAGGACAATTTCACTATTTTATAAAACTGGTGGTAAACAAACAATTTTTAAAAAAATGTCGAGAAGCTCGCAGACTGTGAATATTATGAGAGCGAGAATTAAAGGGTTAAAATTCAGCAAGATTTGCTGCTTAGTCATTCTACCGCTTTTATAGAATATCTTTATTCTGACGAACGTGAATGCTCTACAATATATTTAATTAATCATTCTCTATAAAAACGGTGGCCTGATCTTGACCATTGAGATTTCAAACGAAAGTACCGTTTGGAAAGTGTCACATGCACTGTAAAAATTAAAGACCCATATTGGGTTGTAGGATTTTTGGGTATAGTAATGCTCCTAAAATGGTACAGTAAGGATTCCAAAATGGTAGAGTAGTGTTCCCAAAATAGACAACCCAAAATGGTTCAAAACAGAGCAGATTCTTAATAACATTAAATTAATCAAAATTTCTGAGGTATAATGTATATACTATCTAAGATATTTTGATTGTTTTAATGTTATTAAGAATCTGACGTTTTTCAAAACCATTTTGGACTGCAAACTGAACTTTCCAAATTGGAACACTGCTGTACCCAAAAATCTTACAACCCAATTTGGGTATTTTGTTTTTACAGTGTGCACTGTTTCACTCTCACAAACATATGCATCACAATTACAATATGTCTCTTACACTATTAAAAAAAAAAAAAAAAAAAAAAAAAGCTGATTTTACGGAAATACTACTGGTAATCTGGTAATCTGCACGCCTGTACAATTTACTGTTTTTTAATGAAAAAATTTCCGAAAATTCCAGGAAAATACGGAAAAGTTTTTCTAATTTACATAAATTTTACCATTAAAATACAGCAAATTATACTGACGTCCAGATTACCAGTAGTACTTCCGTAATATCGTCCGGTTTTTTTACAGTGTACATTATATGTTCTAAAAATAATTAGCTTAAAGTAAATTACAAAATTATTATTTATACTGTGTCGATATTATTTGAAAAATAAATGATAAAACTTCACATGTAGGACTTCATTTTCTCCATTATTCCAATTTGATTGGTTTCTTTATTAAAAAATGTATTTCTCTTATTCACTAATAACAAGCAATTAAAAACGGATTACCTACTGTTAGACCACATTTGAAAGAACTCCGGTTGGTAGAATGCCAAGCCGATTCCATCCATACTTTAAGGAGAATAACTTCTGCAAGATATCATCTATATATCCAATGGAACCTTATTCAATATTGTTTTTATTTTCTGTTTTGAGTAAAATTTTGTTATAAATATAATGGATTACGCATCGTCTACTAGTTTTTGAATTAGTCCTTTTCGATATATATATATATTCTACATTTTTGTGAATTTTAATAAAAGAGGCTTATTTTATTTTATTTGTTTACATTTATATTTATGGCTAAACCGAAGATTTAACTACTGCTTGGTATCTTGAAGGTAAAAATGTTAAGATTTTCAAAGAACATGAAATCACTTTAATTTTAACATAATTCAACCTAAATGAAGTTACAGGAATAACCAATGGAAGATATTTCTCTGAAACCATTCCTGTCTCGAACAAGTTTATAGGCATAATATTAATCTGCTTTTCAATAATGCAGATTGGATCATGCCAACAGTTCTGCCTTATTCTTACTATTAATAGTCGTTGCGAAGTACAGTTTATCCAAATATAACAATATTCTGCAAATACCTAAGAACATAATTGCTTCATTGTAAAGTGGTTTATAAATTTACCTGAAAGCAATATTTAACTGAATAATAGGGCTTTCTAATAACCGAAATATAAGCGTGTTAGAAATTGCGATTAACTAATTTCAGAGAATAGAAGTAATGATTTGTTATAATTCTATAAATTAGAGGGAATTTTTACCGATGTTTCAATTTATTAAATCAATCATTTAGTCAATATGTCAGTCTATCAGTTAAGTCAATCTGCATTAGATAGCACAAAAATATCTATAAGTAACGCTGACGTCTTATTGATAATAGTAACACCAGACAATAAATTTCGCTTTTTTTTTTTTTTTTACTTTTAATCTAAACGCTACTGTAGTTGTTACACCGTCGAATAGAAAAAAAAACTGTTCTTTAAAATGATGTTTGTTGGAAATTTCTATCTCGATTGATATTAAGTGGTTTTTTAAATAATATTCAATTGCGATTTTTATTTAAAAACTATCACTATTATGTGCAATTCTATTAAACAAGTAACTGGACATAAAGCAATATAAATTATTCAACATTTCATTCTGGCCACTATTCGATAAATAAATTAGAATTTTATGAAAAAATAAATGACATAATAGAAATAAAGCACAAATTTAACAGATATGCATACAAACTTTGTGCTTAAACCTCTAATGTTATTAGAATAAAAAGGCTGTTTTAAGTAGCAAACTCTTTGGCGATTTCTTCGACTATTTGCCCCTTAAAAGGTTTACCTGTATCGCAGTGTGAGCGGGAACAATTTGCTTGTCCTATTTCAAAAAAAAAAAAAAAAAAAAAAAAACTGAGACCACTAGTTTAAAACATTCCTTTATTTAGTGGCTGAAAATATTTTATTTTTTAAGGCAAATATTTTAGAGTGGCAAAAGCGGTTTTTGTCCCTATTTTTATTGTATTATTTCAAAAGAAATGAACTTAATTC
This sequence comes from Maratus speculifer, assembly GCA_964019185.1. Taxonomy (NCBI): domain Eukaryota; kingdom Metazoa; phylum Arthropoda; class Arachnida; order Araneae; family Salticidae; genus Maratus; species Maratus speculifer. The sequence goes on from OZ025290.1 coordinate 257,829,252, forward strand.
TTTCAAGGACAGTGGTACATTAAGGAAACCAATTAATTCCCAAACGCTTTATTGGCACACAATTTTAGAGAAAAGATTTTTTCTTTCTTTAAATGTTTTAAATATAATTTTTCTTTTTCACAAATGAATTCGTTTATAAATTCCGTTGTCTCTGAGTTCAAGGATAAAATACATTTGAGAAATTGCATAGTTCAGAAAATTGAAATTCACACCAGAAAAACTAAATAGAAATTTTCTATGAAGAAATAAAAACGTCTTGAACAGAAAAAGAAAACTTTAATTCGCAAGCCCTTTCGGAAGAACTGTGTCGTTCTTCATCAGAGTCATGTTGCTGCCTTCAAATGTAGATGTACGTCTACTTTTGGACTTAGTCCTTTCGAAAGGCCTAGCGAATCAGTGTTGCCAGATTGGGGATTTTGTCCCCATTTTGGGGAATTTTGAACCTCCAGGGGAATTTTTAGGGGACAAGTAATTCTTGGGGACTATGAATATTTTTGAGGGAAAACTTGGGGAATTGTTTTCAGAATTTCAATTTTTACTTTCAGATATTTGCCAATACTGAAACTGTCTCGAATTCGATTTTGATTTGGATAGCGAAAATAAAATACAGAAATAATACATATAAATCATTATTCTCCTTGTCGTGCTTAACATTTACACGTACTACTGACTCATCATGATCTGCCACGGACTACCTCCCCCCCCCCCAACCTGAATTTTCAGATAAGTAAGTGAGACAGATTTTCCTGTCATCGCGATTGGACACACAAGCACAGAAATACATTTCATTTAATAGTATAGATTTATTCAACAAAAATAAAAACGATTTATAACTTTTTGTTGTTTTTGGTTAATGCTTATTAATTTGTGTTTCATGGAATGCCAGTGGAGATATTTGCAATTGCAAGGTCTCTCTCTAATTACATACTACAATCGCATTGTTACGTTTATAATTGACAATTGTGCAATGAATGCAGCAGCTCTTCTAGTTCTTTTTAATAAGAAACTTGAGTGAAATCTCTGCGATCGTCAACGATTTAGACCTTTACATTACTAAATATTCAGGATGTGCCCGAAACGTTTATGTGACAAAAAATATTAAATCATGTTTTTATAGCTTAAGTCAGATAAAAGCAGACATTGTCAACATCATCTCATATTCATTCAAACTCCAACTACTTAGAGATGGTCTAAATCTTGAAAATGTTATTGGTATAAAAGGCGTAGATTGATCTAATGTAATGATTGGCCAACATCATCGACTGGCAACAATTTAAATAACAAGTGTAAACGAGTTGTCGTTGTAAAATATATTTCCCATTCTCGTCGATTAGCTCTGAATATGCATGCAAAATTCTGTTAAGTTTAAATATTCTTTATTTTATTTTATTTTATTTTTTTATTTTATTTTTATTTTTATTTATTTATTTATTTATTTATTTATTTTGTAAATGGGGAATTTTTTACAAAAATATGCTTGATTTGGGGGAAAAATTGCGTTTAAATTTGTTAAAAAAAATTTATAATAGAAAATTAAAACTTGCCTTTTTGAGTAGAAATTGCGTTGGGGACTTTTTCTGAAAAAGGGCCTGATTTGGGGAAATTTTCAGAAATTTTGGGGGAAATACCTTTCGACAATCTGGCAACACTGAGCGAATTAAAGTTTTTTTTAATGGTGTGTTTAAGAAGTTTTTAACTCCTTCAATTACTTCATACCAGTTTAAACATATTTTCTTTAAGTAACTTTCTGTATGTAAGCCCGCACTACTCAATGAGAAAGACCCGGAAGATAAATTTAAGTCTATGAGGGTGTTTTTTTCAAATATCTCGCTCAAAATGTAATATTTTTACATGATTTTTTTGCATAGGATATCTGAGGACGATCTGCAAACGGGCTAGTTTATCATCCGATTTTTTTTTTCACTGAGTAGTGTGAGTTCTTAATAAAGAAATGTGTGATATTACATTAAGCAAAAATTTCTATTTAAAATTTTTGTCATGAACATGATATATGTGAATGAAAAAATCCAGCAAATCGTAGCATGTATGCGACCATGGACGTTACAGCATTAAAACAATACAAACCTTATGGAAACAGGCATTAAAACAGTAGAACTGTTTTATTTTTTTCCGTAAATTGGTATCCTAGATATGTTTTACAAGTATATATATTAGTAAATAATTTTACAATGTACGGATTTAATACAAAACTTCTTACAATTTAAACTAGTTGGATGTGTTAATCCCAAAACTTTCTTCTATCTCATAAGTACATTTTAACATTAAAAAAAAAAAAAAAAAAAAAAAAAAAAAAAAAAAAAAAAAAAACCGTGGTGACCCCAAAGTTACCCACTATCGAATTTCCTCGAACATTTGACCTAGCCTAATGAGATTCTGGTATCCGAAAAGCCTAAAATGCAAAATTTAAAAGAGAGAAAATGAGCTTAGTAGTGCCTCATGTTGGGTAATTTATACTAAAACCTAATAAGCATCTATTTATGTCAAGACCTAACAGAATCTGAAATTTGATGGAATTTCGTCCATTAGTTCTTGAGACATAGTTATAACAAAAAATTTGAAAAACGTAGCACAGCAACACCATATCTTGGACAATTTATGCCAAGATGTAAAAAAGCGTCTAATTATGTTATGGTGTAAAAGAATCTGAAGTTTCATGAAATTCTGTGCATTAGTTCTTGAGATATAGCTAGTTTAAAAAAAAGTGTAAAATATAGCACAGCAGCACCATCAGTTGAAGGATTTATAACAAAACATAATCATCGTTTAATTATGTTATATGTCATTTTGTAACAAAATCTGAATGTTAAAACTGTTGTTAGCTTTCGTTTTTTCAAAAACTAAAACAAAATCACTTCACCTTTTTTCATTCACGTATAAAAACATTTCATATTTATTTACTTAGAAGGTGTCACAAATAAAAATTAAATTAAAGAGTTGACATGTTTCGGTTCATTAATAAGAACCGTATTCATAACATATAAAATCAGTAGAAAATTAAATGACACTGGATATAAATATAATTTAAAAATCAAAACAAAACATTGCACCCGCTATGATCGTGAATATAGCCATTGCCAACACGGCATATAAATATAATAAATTTTGACCATATATTAAATTTAAAAAAGTATAAAATTAAAATTAAAAAAAGTAGAAAAACTAAATGACTCTGGATATAAAGGTAATTTAAAACCCCCAAAACATAAAATATTGCGCCCTCTATGATCGTGAATAGCCAATGCCATCGCGGTTCCTCCTATTAGACTCATCCTTTAAATATTTATTAAGTAATTCTAACCACAAATTCGGAATGTCATAAGAATAAGAATCATTACAAACTCTATCCCTCCTAGAATATATCTCTATGGATTCACGGATGATTAATTTTCGGAATAAACTGGAAATGAACACTAATCTACTATCTTTAAAACAAATTTTAACCCCCCTCTTTAAAAACAATCTTGATAACGCAGTCTTATCCCTACCAAATTTTATGTCACATTCATGCTCTTTCTTTCTAACCCCAAACTTTCTACCTGTCATACCGATATAAAAATTAATATCCCCCTCTTCATTCTCATATGGAATTTCATATACCCCTGCTAGATCATCTTGTGGAACCGGATCAAAAGCTCTGTATAGAAGATGTTTTAACTTAGGAGGTGGCTTAGCAATTAATTCTATTTTAAATTTTTTTAATTTAGCTTTAAGCCTCTCAAAATTACCCTTTATATAAGGAAACGATAGTCTTTTAACCCCAATCTCTTCCCCCTTCTCACAGGCATTATCAATCAAATTACAATTAACCTGAGAATTATTTTTATCCCTATAATTTTTAACCAATTTATTAATTTTATCCTTTTTGTAACCATTCAACTTAGCAATATTAAAAATATAATTCAACTCTTCATACAAAAATTCATCAGAACAAATAATAAACGCACGATTAACCATGAACCGGAATGTAGAAAACTTATACCCAAAGGGTGAATACGCAGAAAATGGAATAATATGCTGACTAGCTATATCTTTCCTGTAAAAAAGGAAAGTTTACAGGAAAGATATAGCTAGTCAGCATAATATTCCATTTTCTGCGTATTCACTTTTTGGGTATAAGTTTTCTACATTCCGGTTCATGGTTAATCGTGCGTTTATTATTTGTTCTGATGAATTTTTGTATGAAGAGTTGAATTATATTTTTAATATTGCTAAGCTGAATGGTTACAAAAAGGATAAAATTAATAAATTGGTTAAAAATTATAGGGATAAAAATAATTCTCAGGTTAATTGTAATTTGGTTGATAATGCCTGTGAGAAGGGGGAAGAGATTGGGGTTAAAAGACTATCGTTTCCTTATATAAAGGGTAATTTTGAGAGGCTTAAAGCTAAATTAAAAAAGTTTAAAATAGAATTAATTGCTAAGCCACCTCCTAAGTTAAAACATCTTCTATACAGAGCTTTTGATCCGGTTCCACAAGATGATCTAGCAGGGGTATATGAAATTCCATATGAGAATGAAGAGGGGGATATTAATTTTTATATCGGTATGACAGGTAGAAAGTTTGGGGTTAGAAAGAAAGAGCATGAATGTGACATAAAATTTGGTAGGGATAAGACTGCGTTATCAAGATTGTTTTTGAAGAGGGGGGTTAAAATTTGTTTTAAAGATAGTAGATTAGTGTTCATTTCCAGTTTATTCCGAAAATTAATCATCCGTGAATCCATAGAGATATATTCTAGGAGGGTTAGAGTTTGTAATGATTCTTATTCTTGTGACATTCCGAATTTGTGGTTAGAATTACTTAATAAATATTTAAAGGATGAGTCTAATAGGAGGAACCGCGATGGCATTGGCTATTCACGATCATAGAGGGCGCAATATTTTATGTTTTGGGGGTTTTAAATTACCTTTATATCCAGAGTCATTTAGTTTTTCTACTTTTTTAATTTTAATTTTATACTTTTTTAAATTTAATATATGGTCAAAATTTATTATATTTATATGCCGTGTTGGCAATTACTATATTCACGATCATAGCGGGCGCAATGTTTTGTTTTGATTTTTAAATTATATTTATATCCAGTGTCATTTAATTTTCTACTGATTTTATATGTTATGAATACGGTTCTTATTAATGAACCGAAACATGTCAACTCTTTAATTTAATTTTTATTTGTGACACCTTCTAAGTAAATAAATATGAAATGTTTTTATACAAAATCTGAAGTTTGATGAAATTCTGTGCGTTGGTTGTTGAGATAGCTTTCGGAAAAATCGTGCAAAATGCAGCATAGCTGCACCACCTGTTGCAAGGTTAATACCAAAATTTAATCAGCGTCTAATTATGTTATATATTCTAGTGTAACAGAATCTAAAATTTGATGAAGTTCTCTGCATTAGTTCTTGAGATATAGCTATCGCAAAAATCGTGCAAAATGTAGCATAGCAGCGCCACCTATAGGGCAGTTCCCACCAAAACCTTATCAGCGGCTATGTATCTCAAGGTATCGCGGAATCTGAAGTTTGGTGAAATTCTGCGCATTAGTTCTTGAGATATAGCTATCATGAAAATCAGGAAAAACGTGGCATAGCAGCGTCACCTGCGAGCCAATTTACACCAAAACTTAATCAGCTTCTATGTATATCAAGGAATACATAGGATATCAAGGAATATCTAGAATATCAAGGAATTCAGAATCTGAAGTTTGGTGAAATTCTGTGCTTTAGTTCTTGAGATATAGCAATCTTCAAAATCATGAAAAACGTAGTATAGCAGCGCCACCTGCAGGTCAATTTTCACCAAAAACCAATAGGCACTAATTCATATCAAGGTCTAATTGAATATAAAATTTTATTAAATTTCGAGCATTAGTTCTTGAGATAGAGCGCCCACAAATTTTTTGTCACATACAGACAGACAGACTCACAGACAGACAGACGGACAGACTCACAGACAGATAGACTGACAGACTCACAGACAGACATTTTTTAAAAATAGTCACAACGTGTTCAGGACCGTCGAAAACGTATAAATCCGTCGAAAACCGGAAGCGAAAATTTTCATGAATCCAATACTTTCTTCTTGTAAAGATAGAAGAAAGTAAAAATTTTCATGAATCCAATACTTTCTTCTTGTAAAGATAGAAGAAAGTAAAAACATGGACATAATGACATAAATGTATTTTTTGTAAAATAAAGTCTGTAATAGACCTGCCGCCTGCAGTAAACCGGCAGGCGGCAGCACAGACAATCACCTCATTGAGTTCACGGCTGATATTCTTGAATTAGTTAAAACTTGATTCGCATATTAAAACGCAATCGGTCTGCCAAATCATATCTTTGTGGAATACTCGAGAAAACCCGATTTTGGCAGTTGGCTCACATATTTACCATTGTGTTTTCCTGCTCCCAGTCCCCCATGTTTTCATACCTTTGGATGCAGGAATATACAATAGTAAACCTACGAGTTAACCGCTAAAATCGAATTTTTAGGTGTTTTCCACCAAGATATTACTTGGCAGACAGCGATTGAATTATAATATGCAAATCGAGTTTCACCAAATTCTGAAACTTCAGTAATGAATTCTGATGAGGTGATTCCTTATGCTGCCATCTCCTGGTCTATAATGCACGGAAAGTACTGTTTTGTTGAAACAACTAAATTTTGATTATTATTGCCCCCACAATTTTTTTTGTTGAAATAACCAAATTATAAGCAAAATTTTGTTAAATTGAGAAAATTATTAGGTTAGTCCAACCACAATTTAGTCATTCCAACCAAAATATTTGTAGGGGTAGTAGTAATCAAAATTTAGTTGTCTCAACAAAACAGTTCTTTCTGTGTGTTTGTTTAACTGTACACGTGAAATCCTGTGACCATACAATAATTCTGCCCAGCAGCTAATACGAACTAATCATTGTTATTAAATTTCAAAACTGTATACGATTGCATAATTGATATTTTTTGCATTAAAAATGCTTTATTAATGTTCTTATTGGAGAATCTAAAATATATATATATGTATATTTAACCCTTATTGTTCCTATGCCACTTCCCAGATTACATCGTTACTTTGTCATATAGGTTAAATGCATTGAATTATGAATAAAGAGGAAATAACATATCCTCATAATGGTGAAGCTTCAACTGTGGCCGGTTTAGCAGTGACACATTACTGAAGATACAAATTTTAACCAATAAATTTGAATCAAAATTTTTGATTTATTTAACTCCTGGAGGGATGGTTGGATACATATTATCCCACCTAATTTGAACGAGATTCTCCCCAGAAACTTTTAACGAAATTTTATAGTTTCAATTTTGGTGACATATTTCTGGAAAGTTGCCTTTTTCTTATTTAAAAAATAAAATTTTTCGATTTTTCCGGTGAGAATTCAATATTATAGAGACATTATTGCTTGCCCCTCAAGAGATTAAATCTTTCACTTAGTCAGCATTTCACTTATAATAATGAATAAAATCAGAGCAATATTTTTACCGGGGAAAGTTTAATTTGGTAGCAGTCAGGCTCTTCGTTTCTGCCATATTGGGAAAATCTAAACAATCTTCTGAAAGTGACAGAGATTATAATACTCGAGCCAACATTAACCAATAAAAATGGGATGACATTTTTAGTATATTTCTTAAATAAATTTTGCATGAATAGGCCACTGAAATAAGACGAAAAATTTTATTTAGAATTCGCTAGTGGAAGTTTACTTCAACGGTATTTAAAAAGTGTTGAACAAATGCAATAATGATAAAATCTATATTCATTTTCGCTGGTAAGAGTTTAATTTGGCGATAGAGCACCATGGAACTACTAAGAAAAAGGAGCTGACTCATCCTTAAAATAGTGAAGCTTCAACTGTTTCAGATTTCGCAGAGAATTCAGTACCACGGCAGCAAACTCCCACTAAATAATTTATGCAGAAAATTTCTCTTTATTTAAGCACGTAAATTACTCCAATCAAAAAGACAAAAATCAATATTCATTTCTATTGGTAAAAGTTTAATTTGGCGGTAATAGTTCCATTACATTGTAACAACCAAGACAACCTCGTGTCAGTGTCAGTAAAAAGTTTATAATACCTGGACAAAATGATATCAGTAAAAATAAATAGAAATTTTTTACCATATTTGTGAGAGAAATTTTCTAAAAATAAGGTGCTAAAATAAAACGAAATTTTTCATTTAAGCTTTCTTATGGAAGTTACCATATATGCGGTAATCAGAAACATTGAATTCGATTGAAAAAAAACAGCAGCTATCTTATGACTACTTCTTCAGTTACTTCACTCGCAAGTGATAGACAACGTGCTATATGTTTCCTCCATTTTATTCATAATTGCATTTATAATACATGGTGAGGTGACAAAATTAACTTATTCAAGACCATAATGTACACGAATTATATTCGCTTGGAACCACTTTTTTAAGTACTACTTTTATTTAATCTCTGACTACCTTCTACCTCGGCAAAAGAAACTTACTACAAAATTTCTTTCTAAAATACAGCACTGACAAAATTTACAAATACAATGACAAAATTTAAAAATAGCCATATTTGGAAGTCTTACAAATATTCACTAAATACAATATTACAACTCAATGTCGAATCATATGTAAAAAGCGAGCGACCGATAAATATCAACAAAAAGTATATAAAGAATTTTCCTTTAAAAAAATACATGGTTCAGATTTATATTCTGACCATGATATTCACGAGGAAACTCATGGTTTGAATCTCCTACGTTTAATTAAAAATGCATTGATATGCACATTTCAAAATAATCCAGATTGCGTCAGGGGCTATTATCCAATAATATTTTAATAGAGAATATATTATCTTTTTGTAACTCATTTTTTAAAGTAAAAACATTAAAGTAAAATGTTATGAAATTCCGGAGGAAACTTTCCTGTGCATTAATCCTTTTCTGTCGAATGTCCGCAAATAGCCATCCAAACTTAACCCTTAGCACTCGAGAGGACGGTAAATGTTTTGACTTGAGAGGGACGTCAAATGCTATGAACACCACTAATATCTTACAGTTTATTTTGCCATCATTTATCACAGATTATTCGGCCAATAGGTAAGGCGAATTAAACTAGTTTGAAATACTGGTGTCGAGAGCATTTGGAACACCCATTTATGAGGGACACTAGTGGTCAGTGAGAATCACCTCTCGAGTGCAAAGAGTTAATATGCATTCTAATCACATAACTATATTTCAAATGTACATTTTTTAGTAAATTTCTCTTCCAAATTTTGTCCAACAGCAAGTAAAAATACTCTTAAACAAGACTTGTATTTGTAATAAATTTGCATTAGAGATGCCTGTGCTTGACAGAAGTACTTCAACTGTTATAAATTAATTCTCAACACAACAACATGAATAAAGTATAAAGCGATGCATAAGAAATTGGAAAAGCAAATTCAAATCCTGTGAGACATTCGTTATATCGAATTTCTTAGAATATGTCAGGGCTTATTTCGTCAAGCATATCTTATTTGAATTTCAAATGTGTCGCGAGATATAATTTTCGACGTACGCTTGCTTCTGAAAAGATAAATGAAGGTATGAAAATTTGTATCATAAAATTTGAGTCAAGTATTCTTAAGAACAAGGTTTTTCCTTTTCGCTTAGCCAAATTCTCATAATAGAGCAACGCAACGCACCATACATTCTGTTAGTAAACTTAAATTATCATATCGAATTGGTGCGAAAATTTGCATTTTTTTTTTTTTTTTTTGTCAGACTATTTGCTTAGAGCTATCTGTTTACTAAGATATTTGCTTACTAGAATATTTGCTTACTAGCTATTTGCTTACAGCCATTCCTTTACTAGATGTATCGTAAGAAGCAAGTATCGATATAATCATGCTTATTTAAAATTGAATAAAATTCTGAAGCAATGTGTATTGGGATTCGTAGAAACATAATTTTCTTCGTTAACCCTTTAACGTTCATTGGTTTCGCCACGAAAACACAAAATTTTAATTCAGATACGCAACACTGACACCGGTATTTTTATCTAAAAATATCCCTTTTATTTTGCATGTGAAAAATCACGTTATCTTATTTAGAAATAAATTTGTTCTTAATTACCGATGTCATTCATTTATTTCGTCATCTTAGCAATGAAAATGCTATGATCGTTAAAGGGTTAAAGGTGTTTTACTTTTAATGCTAACTAATTTTTCCTTAGATGTACAAGACAAGCAAATTGGATATTAAATTCATTGCATAATAATCTACAAACTGAAAAAACAAATAAGTAAAATTCAGAAAATAAAAATGTCGTGAATCACTTATCATTTCGAAGCGATGCAAAGTTTGTCAAATATGCCGCGATCGCAAAAATGCTATTTTTAATTCTGTTTTCCACCTCTGCTTAAAAAAAATACATGTTGTATTATATTTTTATTATATTTTGTATGTAGCAAAAATTTATTTAGATAAATAAGTTTAAGAGCTACGTTAAGGAAAGTTTTAAAAAAAGAAAATAGAAAATTCTTAAATAAAGATTCCAGTGATAAATATTTTATAAAACTGCAGTAAAAGTTCCCGGTGCTCTTGTTTTAACTCATTTAGGACGATAGGTGCATATATGTACCTTGAAAAGTACATCCAGGATTTGTTTTCGGCACCAATAATGAAGAAAATTAATATTTGATGTATTTAGACAGAGACCTTTCGTGATTCTGTACATTAAATTTAGCTTTTAAAAATACGTGTTGTCAATGAAATAAAATTTGTGTAACACAGGGACAAATCATGCAAATACTTTAGAATTCACAAATGTGTCTTTAAAGGTTAACAAAATCAGAAACTCGTCATTCAGATAATAATGTATAACTCAACTCTTTTTAACCGTTTTCCTTATTTGTCTGTGCATCATACGGGCAACGCGTTTTTGCCAAACATCTTGCGTAAAATTTTTTTCCCAACCACCTTCGTCGTTCCAAGGCCAAGCTCGCACTCTGATTGGTTGTTGCTCTCGGTACTGTTTTCACGTAACTTGGCGATAATTATACTTGGCGTAGCGATCGACGCCTCCGTCGAGTTTGATTTCCTTCCGAACCGAGTACAAAGTAAAAAGTTGTGTTTAAAAACTTTTAAAGAGTACAGCTTTCAGTAAGACATGTTCCATCCAATCCAATGCTGCAAGAGAAAAGTTACTTTGTACTCGGTTCGGAAGGAAATCAAACTCTTCGAAGGAAGCATCTATCGCTACGCCAAGTATGATTATTGCCAAGTTACGTGAAAACAGTGCCGAGAGCAACAACCAATCAGAGTGCGAGCTTGGGCTTGGAACGACGAAGGTGGTTGGAAAAAAAAATTACGCAAACATGTTCCATATTTCAATCATAATTTATTATTCTCACCAGTAAATTTTGCATTAATTAATCCGAGTATTTTTCTGATTCAATTATGAAATACTTTCTGTTTGGAAAAACCGGTGAAAAAAATTAAAAATTCCGTTAAAAAATGAAAAAAAAAATATTGTTTGAAAGTTTTTTCAAAAATATTGATCAGTAAGGTGATATTTTTTCCAAACTGAATGACTTTATAATATTAAAAAGAATTTATCACATATTTTCTCTTTTTATTGGCCTAAAAAAGATAAGTTGTCACAATAACATTTGGTCAGCTGCCAAATTCACAAGCAGCAATTTGTAATTCTGATATTTTAGATGTCTAGACACAAATTGAAGATCAACCATCGATCCTCCCACCCTTAAGTAAAACATTTTTTAAGTTGTCACATTTTATGTATGTTGACACCAAAATCAATAAGGAAGTCTGTGTCTTTCGATTGTTTACATAATTTATCCGGAATCCACTTTTTTTGGCACTGAAAAAGAGGCACTTCATATATAAAAAATATTCTGGATTATAGAAAAAAAACTTAAATCATACTTCCCAACCTCCCGCTTTTTTTTAACGGAAAAAACATACTAATAACCAGAACATTTTTATAAGAAGCTATTGTGAACAATCAACAATGAACAATGTATTCGTAGAATTGGACCTCCTAGCTGAAGAATCAACTTAATATCCAGGGTAAAAATATGAGCCGTGTTGCAAGGGCTTAGGGAGCCATAATAAAAAAAATAAGAATAATGTATAGTTGTGGCAAGCCACAATTAAAATATTTAAGATTAGCGAACATATTATAAAAAAGATAGAGTAAAAATTTAAATTAAGGAAAAAAAAATAAAAAAATCGAAAAATAAAAATGTTCATTAAGTTCAAATAAGCAAACGACGAAAAAACTACCGAAGGGGTGCCTCAACTAGAAAAAAAAGACTCTTTACAGAGACCATACATTTTTAAAGAAACAAAAATTGTAAGGTTATTTAAACACTAACAGACTAACATTTTTTTTTATTTAAAATAAAGACAGAAACAAACAAAGAGAGATAAGTTTATATGAGGGTTGAGGGAAACTCAATCATCCTCTTCCAATAATAGAGTGTATCTGGGAAGAAGCTATTGTTCTTGCTATATGCTTAGATGATTTAATTAATTAAATAAAATTTTTGGTTTGAACTATGTTTTGTTGATTTTAAAAAAAGCGGGAGGTTGGCAAGTATGCTTAAATGCTTTTCTAAAGCTTATGTTGAAGAATGTTTTTACAAATTTATTTTATTTAAATGACCATATTTTCCTGCGAATTGCCGATCTAATAATTATGTTAAGAATCAGACATTTTATTAACTACTTAACTGATATGTCCATATATCGTACTGGCAAGAAAAATTTGCTAGATCCATCACTTAAAGCTTTTCGACCCAACTATTTTTTTTCAGTTTCATACTATTTAACGGCAAAAAAATGTTCAGGAAAAAACATATAACTAATATTCGAGGCAAAGCCGCCGAAATCTCTAAATCTCTTTCTCCACTTCTTAAAAGTAATACCCTCTCCATAAATAATAAACTAATCCTTTACAACGCCTGTATAAGATCTATTTTAACATATGCCTGTCCTATCTAGGGTTTCGCATGCAAGACTAGTATGAATGCGTTATATGGCACACACAATAAAAATTTAAGAAATATCCGTAATGGAAACAGATACTTGCGAAACACCACTATAAGCAGGGATTTAAAAACCGTTTCTTAAAAGAAAAACGCATTAAACAGCTCTCCAAAAATTTCTATAAGACTGTCTATAAACTTCCCAACCAAATTGTTGCGGAATTACCAGACTACGAGGTAACCGACCCTATTAACAGAAAACGCCCTAAATTTACGCTTTTGTTAAACGATGAAAGTTGAGTTTTCCTCACTTCTTTAATAAACTTACTTCTTTGTTTGTTTTTTGTCTTGTTATGTAATGTATAATAATAATAATAATAATAAATCATTAGTTAATCTGCTATTATTAGCATTTCCTTTATGTTATACTAAAAAAATGTATGGTCTCTGAAAGGAGTCTTTTTTTACGGTTGTGGTTTTCCCTGGTAGCTTTTTCGCCTGGCCATGGCCTTTTTGTGGATCTAATGGAATTTTCTTTTTTCTTTTTTCTTCTTTTTATTTTTCTTTTAACTTGCTATATTACATGTTTTATTCATGTACTTAATTATTTTTTACTCTTTTTTCTTTATTTTATTATTAATAGATAATTTTTAACTTTGTGGCCACCTGCCGCATTTAAACATCTTTTCTTTAACGGCTTCCTAACGCCTCAGCAACACAACTTACCTCTATACTGGATGTTAAGTTGCCTCGCAACTAGGTAATCCAAGAAGATGGTCACATTGTTCCATTGTTCCACTGACTAAATATTAGGAATATTTTAGCTTTAAAATGTGGTGTTAATACCATATTACAATTTATTCTACTTAAAAAAAGAATCAGTTAAGTGGTTAAATCGCTTCCCTGATTTGTCCGTATGTCATATGGGCAAAGTATTTTTACCGATCATCATTTATTATTCCCACCAGTAATTTCGTATTGTAAATTTTGCATTATTTAATCCTAGAATATTTCTGATTCAATTAAGCAAAAATTTTTTGTTTTAAAAAACCGGTGATAAAAGATTAAATTTTTTGTAAAAGACGCAAAAAATGGGTATTATTTGAAAGGTTTTTTTCAAAAATATAGATCAATTAAGTGGTTTAGAGAGGAAAGAATGTACCGTATAACAATCTCATTATTTAAAGTTTTCCCTACAAAAAATGTTTGTTTGTTCTACAGGATAAATGACGAACGGAATAATATGGCGAATTTAATTGTTATTGCCAGATTAAACAAGGTAGAAAAGATACACATCTGTGCGATTTTTTCCAAAAGCTTTCATTTTTAAATTTTTTATTATTATTGTTAGTTTATTTATTTATTAGCCCACATTATTAATATTTTTTAGATTATTTAATGGAAACAAGAACAGAAAAGACTATCAATACTTTAACAAAATGGACTTTAAAAAAATGAAAATATCAAAAGAAATGAAAATGAAACACTTTTTTCGAAAATTCCATTTTGATATTCTTTCAAAAATTATTGACTTTTCAATTTCACATATGTAACTGTCAGAATACCACGGTGCAACAGCATTGCTTGTTGAGAAATACACATAATCTAATAAACATTTATTTCAATCAAAATTGACAATCTATTCTAGAAAAATCCATATTTGCTATTCTAGAAGAATATAAAATTAAATGAATTCCTTTGCATTAGAAAAATACGCCTATCTTTAACACTAGAACCGCTGGAAAATTCATATAAGTTTTAAAAAATTATTTCTCACCGGAATTTTTATTTTAAACTGTTTAGCTTATTTATTGAAAATCTTTTTTAATTAGCTTAGATTTAGCTTATTTTATAAAGAATTTTCTGGTTCGAAGCGACATCTCTGCATATGATACGGGTCAAAATGACCCGTCTCCGCGGTTCTAGTGTTAATAAATTAAAATTTTTAAATAACAAAAGCAACACACATGTTCAGTAGGACAACTCAAATTTGCTTCCCTGACTCTTGCAGGTAAATATAACTACTGAAAGTCAAAATTATGTACTTCGTAGAAAACATTTTATGATTTTGACTAATATTTATTCGGCGAGCATCCACGATTCCTCTAACTTTCAGATTTTTCATTATTTCATCTTTTGTAGAGTACAATAATTCTAGTATAGACATGATGCCTGGAACTTCATGGAGAGTTGGATGAACCTCGAAATATACAGAGAACGGAACTGCTAAACATTTTGTATGATTACCTGGTTTCACGATTTCTTTTATTAAATTTTAAAAATGCCCTTTTTTATGAAAATTATAGAACATTTTTAATAAATTAAAATTTGTGAAAATTCAGTTATTTACATTCAATTATTAAAGCATTTTTCTGGGTTGAGAATTCAAAGACACAATTTATTCTTATTATTAGCCAGTTCAGCGTAACTTACCAAAGTCGCCAATGTTACCGACCGATTGTAGGACAGTACAAAAGCGAATTGTGGCACCAATGAAAACTATCATGTTGAATTCTAGCTGACGTCACACTTCGTCTCGATTTTCATTTCGTACTTGTCTACAATCGGTAAATAACCGGTAAGTGACCGGTAAGTTGTGCTGAACACGCCCTATGTGAAATCATTCACGCAGACTATACACACATTTTTCTTTCTTTTTTTGCAAAATGGCAACAAAAGAATTGTGAACAAATAAAATTATTTATTAAATTCTCATATAAAGTTTTATTCAAATGCGACAGTTGAAAATTGAACCAAATGAAATATATTTACTATTAAGAAGTAATTACTATTAGAAATGTTTTTAATATGTTTGCCGTTTAAAAACAATTTATGAAATTTGGCTAATTTAATTTTTAATTTAATCTAACTTACGGAATTGGCTAAAATTAAAATGCACTAAACCATAAAATAGCTGTTTTGCTTAGTAAAGATGCAAAAATATTATTTAAAAATATTGTTGCTTTCAAATATTTATCTTATGAAAAAATGCTTCGCGAATCCAAAAAAGGCATGGCTTTTGCTAATCATATTTATAATTAAAAAATCCATTATGACACGACAGCACTCCCTTACACACACCAACCAAGTCCAACAATAAGATATACATTCGTGCCGTAATGCTAAACAGGGACTATATTTTCCATAGACATTCCAGTGTCAGTCTTCACCCTTAACAAGATTACTAATAAGTGGCCGTTCACTTTATCCTTATCCAGCGAAAATCAGCTGACCGTACAACTTATGAAGATGAAACTAACAGCTACCTCACATCTAGTTGGAGCAAAGGTTAAAGAAATGAATTGATTTGCCTTAAATTTCCAGATCAGGTATACCAGTTTGGCCTCTATTTTTAATGATAAATTCAGAATTCATATGAGAAATTAACAATGGGAAATTTAATTATATCTAAAGGAAGAATTTTCGTACTTGCGTTATGTAAAAATTCATCTTTCAAAAATTCCCTTTTGAATTTGAAATATCGGAATAAGATGGAGGCCAAATTGGCAACTCTGTTCCAGATCCTCTTTTCCAGGGACACGGATCGTCCTTCACGGAAAGCACATGGGTGGTATGCAATTTATTCATAAATGGATATTAACTCCTTGGGGACGAGCGATACATACAAGTTCCTCGAAAAGGCTTAAGAATCAATGTTTATCCCCACCAGTAAAATTTTATAGTAAATTTTGCCTTATTTTATCGGAGTACTTTCTAGTTCTAACCTCTTGGGATAGAGCAACACGTATACGTGCCGCACACAAAAGCTTAAGATTCTTTCTTTATTCCCACCAGTAATATTTTGCCTTATTTAATTGGGGCTTCTTTTCGATTTAATAAGTTACAAATTTCTGTTTTTAAAAACCGGTGACAAAACATTAATTATTTTTTTTTAAAACTCCCGTCATGAAGGTGTTCATAAAGAACAAATTTCTGTTTAAAAAAACCGGTGAAAAACATTAAAAATTTTGTAAAAGACTCCTGTCGCGAAGCAGTGTTGCCAATCGGCTACTTTTTAAAAATTCAGATTTCTTGATTTACACCACTTTTATGAAACGGCAAAATTCCGTTTGTTTCCGCCTTTATTAATATGTCATTAAATAAGGCGTTTTTTACTATTTCAAAAATTTGGTGCCAGTCAAGAATCGGAATTTAAAATAAGTAGCCCATCTGGCAACACTGTCGCGAAGTGTTAACATCGTTTTATGAAGAATAGTCTGCACCTCTGAAAAAGAAATCACAACAAAAGTAAAACAAAGATGCAGTATATAAAAAAAAGAGAAATGAGGAAATAGTTTTAAAGAGAATAAAATACGAATATAGAAAGATCGAACTCGAACAAATGATTACGAAATTCTTGAATATCTAAGTGAACGTAATGTGGACATTATAGAAGAATGTAAAAATAATATTTATTTTTATTATAACATTAAAAAATAGAATTTATTGCATTTTAACGTAACATAAATTTAACTTCTCTTTGAAATGCCCCACGCGGAAAATGTAAGCTTAAAATATTATTAAAATTACTGAAACAGGCATTAGTTTCAAACTCTCTTTAAATTTCTAAACTTACAAAGCAAGATCAATTGTGATGGAGTCTTTAATTCATATCTAACTTCAAACAAGACATATTTGGCATATTTCAAGTGATATTCGTAACAGAAAATTCCAGCATATTTATTTAAGGAAATATTGTCGATACGATAGCAATTTTAATAACATATACATTGATAAGTAGCATTTCATCTTAATATTACTTGAAGATTCAAATAAGTAAAATATACTTTTATAAAGATAAGGAGCACAAAACATATGAGGAAATGCTAGTCAATATAATGACACGTTGTCGGTTATTTAAATTTAAAAGGTTAAGTTAAAATGAACTATCAACAGTTAGGGAAAGTCTTAAAGCTTTTAAAAGTACTAGGATCACTTCTAGAAAGCTTTATTATATAATTTAAATAATTCTGCTCTTAAATTTTGCTATATGAGATATTAAATCCAATTAATTTTTATTGATTGTGAAAAATAAGCATTATTTAAACTTGCTTTTTATATTAAAAAATAATTATAAATTGATTTCGCAGCTAAAATTGTACATTAATTAATACTTAACAATTAATTGATAAACATGTTTTTTATGGATATATATGTATCACTCCTCATTTTTTATTTATAACCTATTTTCTAATTTTTGGTCTTTAAAAAATGTTTCACTGATGCAGTTTTCCATTGTTTTGGAAGCATTTTCTGGCGCGTAGTTAAATTCACTGTTTTTCAGTTCCCACGCAATTGTGCGAATTACAATGAACATTTGAACCATAGCGGACTACACTGTAAAAAAAAAAAAAAAAAAAAAAAAAGCTGATTTTACGTGTTTTGCATTGGTAGTCGAGACGCTACCAATTCATTTGTTTTTTCAACGGAAACATTCCCGTAAATTTCAGAAATGGTTATTGTTCACAGAAAGTAATGACTCCGATTTATATTGTGAACTTTGTGTATATAAACAAAGAATTCTATGCACACTATATTCAGTAGTAAGCCATTTGTAGTGCACTTCAAAGATATATATCAGTTGAATTATGTTTGAAACAATGTAACATGAATAAAATACACCGGACTAAATAATAGCCACGAAAATTAATTCATACCCCCGCGGAAAAGGTACTGTAGTGTTTATTGTTCTTAGATAATAATGATGCCGGTTTATTTTATGTGTCTCTATATATGAATGAAGAATGCTAAGCACTCTATTTCCAATAGTAAGCCATTTGCAGTGCATCTCAAAGATATATATCAATTTCATTATGCTTGAAACAGTATAACATGAATAAAATACTCCACAAACGACTATTCCCCAGAGACTGTAACGTAACAGAATTGATTCTACTATGTATCCCTGTAAAGAAAAGATGGACGCTATGCATACATTACTTCACAATAAGAATTTTGTAGTACACATCATATGTAAATTTTTATGTGATTCATATTGAATGCGTCGAATTTTTCTCCATAGGCGTCAATGTAATGAAATTTATTTGAATGTTCCTGTAAAATAAATATAAATGCCACACGCTTCATTTTCAATGCCGAACATGCTATAATAAATCTCAGTAACATATGGTTATTTCCATGAAAACTTGTCATGTCTTTCACACAGCTAAAAATCGCTATGCTTGTTGGCCACCCTTATATTCGAAAAGTTTGCTTCGCCCTATTCAATTGATGAGATATCTCCGATAAAATAACTCACATTTTTCAATTCTAAAATACTGGTAGTGAAAAAATTGTTGTATGTGACAGACATGAGATGTTTTCATGGAATTAGCCATATGTCATTTCACGGCAACCCGACTGTATACATGTCGGATATATTAAGGCGCGTTAGAGCACAGCCAGACAAACTCAATTCATAAACACTATTGAACTATGTTAGAAAGCTGTTAAAAACGAAAATCCAAGGTTCACGTGCTGGCAGACATGTCTTCGTTTATCCTTATCCAAATTCACATACCTCTAAATGCCATTGATTTTAACCCTCATACGTTATTCATAATGGAATGTACATTATTTCAAGTACACAGAATTTACAAGTTTCCCGCCAATATTTTAATTTTTGAAAAAGTTCTTTTGTTTAATTACAGCATTTGAGCTATTTAACACAACAAAAATTTTTCTAAATTAATAGTGGTATGGAAAAAGCTGTATACTCAAAAATTTTTGGTATGACATTTGAGTCGAAATAGACCAGAATACCTTAGCAGGAAAAAATTTTTGGTATGACATTTGAGTCGAAATAGACCAGAATACCTTAGCAGGATTAAAATCATTGCGCACATACAGACATACAAAATTTTTTCTTTTGTTAATAAACGACTATTTTTAATAACTTTTTCATAAAAATATGTTAACCGCTTCTCTGATTTGCCCGTACGTGATACGGGCAACGTGTTTTAGCAAATCATGATTTGCCCATACTGTTCGGTCGTATGTATGCTTTGTAATTTTGGCAATGACTTTTATCGTCTGCGTTTGTTTATACGAGTTAACACAATGTTTTTGTAAATAACGTAGCCATGAGTTGCAGAGTTATGATTTAGTTAAATAAACAACAGTCCATAGAGTTTTTTAATCTGTGTTTTATTGAGTTTATGAGTGTTCAACCCCTTAACTTGTTTTCTCAAACGCCATTCGGGCGAAGACGAATTTGCTTATTTTAGCATTTAATGTTTTTGACACCACTAGTATTTTTAAGAAAATTTTTATACTATTGAAATGTGAAAATGTTTAAGGCTAAATTTTACGAATATTTTATTTAAATAATTGTGGTGTGAGTCCGCTATTTTCAATTTACTGAACGGAAAAGAATTAACTAATTACGGGGTTAATAATTAGCTATTGACGCATACCACGTACAGGCATCCATATTCCAATCATGATTAAATATTCTCATCAGTAAATTTTTATTACAAATTTTGCATTATTTAACACGAGAAATTTCTGATTTTTTTTTTTTTTTTTAAGCAAAAATTTCTGTTTTGAAAAACCGGTGATAAAAGATTAAAAATTCTGTAAAAGACATGAAAAAATAAACATTATTTGAAAGTTTTTAAAAAAATATTGATCAGTTAAAAGATTAACCCTTTCCGGCACACTGTGCCCGGTCTGGGATACCTAATTTTAATTCCAAACTTGCAAACGGCACCAATAAAATTATAGTAAAAATTTGCTTTTACAATATAAGCTTAAATTAAGGAATTCAAAATATCTAAAAAATTCACTTGTGAATTCCGGTGTCAGTCGATAATTTCACATTTTAGTACAGATTTTGCCCGTGCCGGAAAGGGTTAATAAAGAAAATGTTAATATTTTTTCACTAGATAAAGAAACTTTTGAATAACTTACTTCAAATAGTTCAATAATAAACCTTTCTTCAATTTTATTTCATAGATCAACAAAACAATGGCTTTTGCAAGTCATCTAATCTCTTAAAATAAAATTTCTAACTAATTAGAGAATATTACAATACGAGACCCATTCAACATGATAAAAGTTTCTCATTAACTTTCAGACGAAGTTTTAGACGAATATATTCATTTAAGCAAATATTTCTATTTTGAAAAACCGGTGACAAAAGATTAAATATTCTGTAAAAAGCATAAAAAATAGACATTATTTGAAAGTTTTTCAAAAATATTGATCAGTTAAGCAGTTAATAAAGTAAATGTTAATATTTATTCACTAGATAAAGAAACTTTCGAATAACTTATTTCAAATAGTTAAACAATAATAGTTAAACCTTTCCCCAATTTTATTTCATAGTTCAAAGAAACAATAATGGCTTTTACAAGTCATTCAATCTCTTAAAATAAAGTTTCCAACTAATTAGAGAATATTACAGTACGAGACTCATTCAATATAGTAAAAGTTTTCCATTAACTTTCAAACGAAATATCTTTTTAAGGTAAATGGGAAGAAATTATCTTAAAGATGACTATATTGAACTTTGATATAAAACTTAAGAACTTATTGCAAAGCAAATTTCAAATGATACAAGAAACTTTTTATAAATCTTTCCGTAACAAGCTCGTACAAAGACGGTTGGGTTTAATTGTAAAAACATTATTATATTCAGAGTTTCTGCATCAAAGCGATAATAATCTCAAAGTTCCAAAATTTTTAACAATACACGTCAGTTTAAATCGTGATTATTATTAACGCTGTAAAATGAACAATTGAATGAATACCCGTATGTATTCGTTACTTTTATATGCAATACTACTTCATAGAAAATATTCATTATTCGTTACTTTCATTACTCTTTAGAAAACGGATAATAAAAATCATTGTAAGTACTAAATAACGAAGTAAACCTCTAAATAACGGACTGTCCGCTTTTTGAGGTTTCCGCTATTGGGAAAAACTTAAAAATTAAAAATTACTAAGAAATGCTTAATTCTTCATTAATTGGCTTTTATATGTCTTAAAACATCTATTTATTTCTAGATAATAAAACATCTATCGTCCTTAAACATGTATTTATTTGTCCTAAACATCTATCATTAATCAAAAATTGAAATTGTTGTTTTATTCAATAAAACTGAAATAATATTCAGCGGATCAATAAATTTGTAATTTTAGAGATTAATCAGCAGAAAATTCCTAATCTTTCAAGGAGGAATATTTTCTTGGTCGGAAGTTATTAGAGTTGAATTCAGAAATTTTTCTCCAGGATGGATTTCTGTGGCTCCGTCGGACCTTTATATAATTCCAAGGAGGTAATTTCACTTTTTGACCATTAACCCTTTCCGGCACGGGCAAAATCTGTTAGTTAAATGAGAAATTATCGAGTGACACCGGAATTCACAAACGAATTTTTTTGATATTTTGAATTCCTTAATTTAAGCTTTTATGATTAAAGCAAAATTTTACTAAAATATTGTTGGTGCCGTTTGCAAGTTTGGAATTAAAATTACGTATCCCAGACCGGGCACAGTGTGCCGGAAAGGGTTAAAAACATAAACTCTCAAATCATCTGGGAGACATTTCAATGCTTCAAGGGGGGAGGAGGGGATTCACCCTCTGACCACCTTCTTATTTCAATACTGGATGTGGGAGGAGGGATTTCCCCAGCCTAGCCTAATGTACCATACATTATATGGTGTTCCAGAGCATTGTGTATGGTAAATTATAAGGAAATGAAAATTACCATAAATTCTATGATGTTTCATACCATGATGTATGATAAAATCATACGATGATTGTTAGTACCATAAATTATATGGTATTTCAAAGCATGGTGCATAGTGAAATCTTCAAATATACAATATCTTTTGATAGTTTGGTTTTTTGTAACTATAACATAAATCTATACTATAGCATGAAGCATGGTAAAATCATATGATAATTGCTGCTTGTGCCATTCATTCCCATATTGTATGATACTATGATTTTTAGAAATAATTATATGTTATACTAGAACTTACTCAAAAAGTATTCAAAACACTTTTGCGCTTTCAAACTAAAAAATTTCTAGACTATTTTTAAGTTTGCAGTTTTATTTAATGGGAACATGAAAAGCGTCTTCAAAGTTTACTCATATAGGTATTGTTTGCTTTATAATTTACACTCTGATCGTGAGTCAGTTTTGGCTGGATTATGAACTGTCATAAGTATCTGTCACTGTGTCATAACTGCTGTCATAATTCAGTCATAATTTTGAATGATTGACTAAATTATAAGCAGTTAAAAGTTTTATAACAAAAAAAAAAATTAAAGCGAATAGTAATGTTATATTATCTAAAAGAAAACAAGATTTTCGGAATATCGATAGTTTTTGGGGCAACCGAATTTTCAGCATAGCATTTCGCCGAAAACGAAAATAAATTTTCGGTCGATCTCAGATTATTATAACATATATGAAAATTATTATAATATATATGAAATAATAGTGTTATTATTTTGTTCATATGGTATTTCATATGTGAGCAATACGCGTTATAAATAAAAAATCCTATGGGAGAAATAAAATGATTTAACAAAAATATATATTTGATGACATATTTCCTATAAAATTCTAACAGCGCGATTAAAGAAATTCGTAACGCATGTAAAAAAAAAATAAAACTGCATTAAAAGTTTTTTGTTTTTGTTTTTGTTTTTTTATGCTTACAGTGACGTTTAAATCATGTTCCTATCATAAGTAGAAGGGACAATATATATTTTTTTAGTTTTGGTTTGTTTTCAAAATCTAGTTTTCATTCAGTATGATTGTCATGGATAACTCTTTTTGTGACAATGCGTTTTTCTTTATAATGGGTTTTTTCACAATTTATCAGATTTAAATTGTAAACTGAAGAACCGTTAAAAAAAATGCTTTAAATTTGGAACATTTATTTTTTGATTATTTTACTTTATTTCTAATTCAGCAAATTTGAAAAAAAAATTACTTTTGAAAATATGCTTTTTTAGAAATAAGTTACAGCAATTTTCTTTTCAGACTTTTACTTTAAATATTTTTGATTTTATTTAAAAATTGATATTTTTATAAAGGCTGAATCAAATTTAAAATTTAGGTGATTCTGTTCATTTAACTGTAAAAAGATTGAAATTCTACAAATAATATTTAAGTTATAATAGTTTTAAATTATCCCACTTCTTAAATAAACTTTAAATTGTAATTAAAAAAAAATTCTGAGAAGATTTATGATGTGATTTATTTACAAATGACATGTTTAATCATCATTAAAAAATATAAATTTTAATTCAATAAATGATTTTTTGAATGTATCCCGCAAACATCCAAAAAAAAAAAAAAAAAAAAAAAAAAAAAAAAGGCGAAAAATAGCAAAATAGCATATATTTATTTAAAGAAAATCTTTTTGAATATATTTTCAAAGAGACATACAAAAGTATTTGAATTATCAAAATAATTTTTGAATTAGCTCATTAAAAATATAATTCATTATAGACCTAATCAAAGAAAGAAAAAAAACAGTTCTTAAGTTAATTCAACTTATCATTAAGTTTTATATTCATTTTATATGCAACAACAATATTTTTTTTTATTTAAACGTTAATAATTATTGAAAAGATTAGAAATCATTTTACAAACTATAAAAATACTAAAAAATATATTAATCTTTTCAACACTAAAATTAAAAAAAAAGATTAAAAATTTCCGTAAAAATTATCTAAAAAATAGTAAAATATTTTTTAATCAAAAAATGCTCATAAGTAATGAATTAATATGTTACACTAATGTAATTATCAAAAATATATTGTATACTATGTTATCAAATGATTTCTTATTCTAATTGAATATTATTTATACCCGACTTTCTATTTTTTTTAAAATTAATTTTAATAAATAGAAAATAGTTTTTCCTTTAATTAATTGGCTTTTATAACTAAATAATATTCGCTAAGATATTTATTCCATTTTATTCCATTCATTAAAAGAATAAATTAACCTCTAAATACATGTCTATAAAACAATTTATAAAAGAAACCTTCAAAACGCCCATTTTTTCCATCAACCATTAACTTAGAACGAAAAAGAATGATGATTATTACCGAAACGCTTTATTCATAGAACGTTTTACATGCTCTGCTCATCATCCACATATGGTCGTTTGGTTAAGGCACTCGCCTTACACCTCTGAGGTACGTGGATCATATCCCAGTTCTTCCCTAGGTCGAAATACATTGGTGAGCTTGGTTCCCCATATGCCTTGAAGATGGCGCCGCCAAAATTATTTTTAGTTTTTTAACCCTTTCTTGCACAGTGTTGCCGGGCCGGCAACACCTAATTTTAATTCCAAACGTGCAAACGGCACCAGTAATATTTTAATATAATTTTGCTTTTACTATGAAAGCTTAAATTAAATTACGGAATTCGTAATATCTAGTCAAGTCCTTTATAAATTCCGGTGTCAATCAACAATTTCTCATTTTACTAATAGAATTTGCTTGCGCCGAAAAGGGTTAACATACAGTGCCATACAGAATTACCACTTTTACCATAGGCAAAAAACCATATAATTTCACTTATAAATTTTTTTTTTTTTTTTTTTTTTGTATGGTAATTTTTTTCCTTTTTTTACTGAGGGCTATTTGTCACATATAATGCAATGTTACATGTACATATATTAGAAAATATATATTTTAAATTTTACTTTTAAACTTAAGTTGCTTTTTAAGGATATTTGTGGCTATCACAATAAAAATGATTCGTGTACTTATTTTGTATGAACTAAGATTACTGGACTAGAACTAAGACTAGACAACAGTAATAAAATATTAATATGAAAAAGCAATTGAAAACAGCAGTATTTTATAAAATGAAATGGTATTTTAATTAGTATTTAACTTAAAATTTTATCATTACTATATGAGCACAAAATACTTTCCTTTGAAAATAACTTCAAAGCTTAATTTGCTGATTTTTAATGCTTTCACTTTAATTAAAATGTGTGATGTCACATTTCTTCTTACTCCCTCTCACCCCCCTTGTCACAAACTGTCACGCAATTTCATGAACCCCCTCCAAGCGTGACATTATTTATGGATGGTACCTTATCCTATAATTTAAATCACTAAGTTTATCAATTATAATCACTAGCAATCAAATTTTTAATGTAGGAACCGTTTCTCAATCCTTTTGAATCTATGGCAAGCTTAAAATTTTATTCAGAATCGGAGGACTGCACATTAAGAGTACTGTTTGCTTTTTTAATTATTTTAGTTGTTTTAATCACTTTTCAACAAAATTGAAAAGTGCTTATGCATTCGGTTTGTTTGTCCATCTGCCTGTCTAACACCCGTAAATAGACACAGATTTGCATGAAATAGATAAAGCTTACTTAGGGTCACCAAAGTATGTATGGTATTGCATATGAAGGATATGCGATTAATGGTTCATTTACAGGGATACTCAAAAAATTCGATTACATTATGGTCTAAGGAGAAAGTTCGTTTGGAGAGTATTTTATTGACAATATGCTATTTCCAATATATTGAAACTGATATAAATCACTAAATTCCTCTACGATCACGTTGAAACAGAGCATTAATAGCATTTTTTTTTTATTAATTTGCAAGGACACGCAAAAGAAATGGGTTACAGTACTGACTTTGCGTAATTACTGCTGGAGTATACGTTTTAAAATTCGATATGCGCTTTTAAATTTAATTAGTTTTTTGAATATTACTCTTTATATATAAATTCTACACCTTATATACAGAGATGTACAAAAGTATTCGCATACCATTCTCCTTATTAGAGGGAATTGCTGAAGGGGAATTTTCAACTAAAATATGTGTATCGCTTAAATGAGCTAAATTTTGGAATGCATGCTGTTAATAGATACAAATCTCTGTATCATATACAATACTGCTAAACAATTTGGGTAACTTTCCGATTGTAGATGGGAACAGCTAAAATTCGGTTTTGAAATGTGTTATACATTTCCATATGATGAAACGAGACGTAATATTTTAATTTTTTTTAATTATTATTTTAATTTGTTAGACTCCTCACTTATACAAAAAACTGAATTTAGAACATTATTTTGCTCTTGCAATACCACGTAATAGTGATAATAGCATAAAATATAGTCTATATCGCAGCAAGGAATGTCACCATCAACTTGTAACCATTACTTTTGAAATCGGTTTGATATTTCCTGATATTGCAATATTAATCGCAATTTAGAAACTTTTAGAATACTTTTCACGCATTTTCACGTATTTTTAATTTGGAATTTTTTTTCAAACTGTTCTTAGAGAAGATTTGCATCTTATAATTACTATGCCAAATTTCAAGTTTCTAGCCCCAGCAGTGTCAGAAAAATCGCAATTTAGAACGCTGTTAGCTCCTGCAGCACAATGGTGTTAGTAAAGTAGGCATAAAATAGAGCCTGTGTTACAACTAAGGCTGTCTGTATCATTTTCGAATCATTACTTTTGAAATCGGTTTGATACATTCTGTGATTACTTACGAATAGGCATTTAGAACGTTTTCAGGACGCTTTTTGTGCATTTTCAACTTTTTAAATTTCAAATGCTCATAGAGATCATTTTTATATAATAAGTAACTATCATGGTAAATTTTATGAATGTTGACCCCCCAATAACACAAAATTCACCTTTTTTAGAACTTTTTTTTTCTGTACTCCCGTTGGGTTAGTGGCAACCGACAAAATATAGAATCTATCTTGGAGTGAGGGCTAAAATCATTTATATAGTATTATTTCTGAAATCGGTTTGGTACTTCCTGAGATTGCGTAGAAATAGCAATTTAATATTTTTTAAATACTTATGGCGCATTTATATAATTTTAAATTTCGATTTTTTAAGAAATGTTTTTAGACATCATTTATATCTTTAAAATAACTATCGTGCCAAATTTATTATTTCTAATATTTCAGCAGAAAAAAAAAACGCAATTTAACACTAAAGCCGCCATTAGGGGTCAAAATGACCCCTGCAAGATTAACAATAGTAGATTCGAAGTATAATTTTCTTCATAAAATGTGTTAAATGTATGCAGCACAAAAATAGGCTAATTAAGTAAGTTAAATAGTTTGGAAAAAAAATTCTGGTGAGAAACAATTTTTTGTA
Source organism: Maratus speculifer (assembly GCA_964019185.1). Classification (NCBI taxonomy): domain Eukaryota; kingdom Metazoa; phylum Arthropoda; class Arachnida; order Araneae; family Salticidae; genus Maratus; species Maratus speculifer. Next base: position 257,857,392 of record OZ025290.1, read on the forward strand.
AAACTAAAGAACCCGGCGGTTCTAGTGTTAAAACTTTTTTTTTTTTTTTTTTTTTTTTTTTTTTTTTGCTATTGTTATCCCCGGTAGTAGTAACACCAACATAAAATAAAGCCTATATTAAAGCAAGGGCTATCAACATCAATTTCCAACCATTACTTTTGAAGCCAGTTTAATAGTTCGTGATTTTTCGTTCGAATAATAAAACATTAATAATAGGTAAAAATAATAGCCATTATTTGAATAATAGACATGTACTAATAATAATAGACATTAATAATAGGTAAAAATAATAGTAATTATTTGAATAATAGACATATACTAATAATAATAGACATTAATAGAATAATAATAATAATATAGTAATAGTGACAATAGACATAATTTGAAAAAAAAATCAGAAATATTGATCAGTTAAGTGATTAAATTGCTGAAAACTAAATTCAACTTTGTATTGAAAATATAAAAAATATTTAAATACAAATTTTTTATGTTCAGGTGAATTATTATAATTTAAAATAGGCATAAAAAAGTCATTCCAGTTGCAAAATTTATACTGCAATCCTGCGCGTAAGTTGTTACACCAATATTATGCTCGTCAAATATCTGCCAGTTCCCTAGAACCCCCTATAAATTTTAATTCTGCATCTTGCAATTTTTTTAATGCATGAAATGAAACAATACACATATAGTTCATACTAATAAAATTGTGTTTTAAAATCTTATACATTTTAAGATATTAAAAGTGAGTCTGGAGACTTTTTAATCCCTTCCAGCCTTCCTCCCTACCATTTTACGAAATTTTTACTGTTTTGTCATTGTTTTGTCACCGTTCTTTTTCTTTTTCTTTCATGTTTCTTATGAACTCGAGACAATGTTCCGATTAAACAAGGCAAATTTTACTAATGGAGATAAAAAAGAATTCTTAACCCTTTTTGCGGTATGTATACGTGTCGCTTAGCCCCAAGGGTTAAAACAGTTCATTACTGCAGTTTCACAGACGGTTGACTTATTTTAATGAACAGAGTATGGTACGTAATCATGTTGATTGCCTGCATTTTTTTGTTGTAAGGTGTTTAAATTTTTAATGAAAAAAAAACGTTCTTTTACCGTGTTCAACCTTTTTTACTTTTACCAGAAAAGTTGAGAAAAAATTTTCATTCATTATTTCTAAAACAATTTCTATAACAGTTAAAAACATAAAAAAATAAAAATAAAAATGCATACTAAGTATTTTATTTAAATAAAAAAAGCCGTTTGTTAAAAATCTCATTAAGTGATAAATAAGTATGCATACTTTTTAAAGATTATGGATTAAGAAATTTAGACTTTAAAAACTTTCTTTTTATAATGATCTTTCAAAATAACTATCAGGCCATTATGAAAACTCTAATTAGCTTTTCGTTATTTTTGAGATTTTCACTCTCGAAATGGAAACCCTATTTTTATTGTGATTATATTCTTCAGATTAATACATTAAATAAACCGATTAATTTAGTAAAAAAAATTATTAGGGAAAAGGAAGATAAAATTAAATGAGCACAACATAAGATAAACATATTTTTTTTTAAACCAAGATTGAATAATAGCTAAAACCTTGTGTGGAAATTACAATAAATTACAATCAACGTTTAACACACAATACACAAACATACAGCACATACATATACATTTCGCGAGCACCAGGGCTCGCTTCCTCAGTGTATAAAATTTAAAATGTTAAAAAATGTAGATGATTCAAAAATTTCTCACGCTTTAATCTCAGTTTATGAAAACGATTGAGATGCGACATTATAAAATAAGTTAGAAACAAACAAATAGGTCCGTTGAAACCAAAGATAATAGCTAAAACCTTGTGTGGAAATTACAATAAATTACAATCAACGTTTAACACACAATACACAAACATACAGCACATACATATACGTTTCGCGAGCACCAGGGCTCGCTTCCTCGGTGTATAAAATTTAAAATGTTAAAAAATGTAGATGATTCAAAAATTTCTCACGCTTTAATCTCAGTTTATGAAAACGATTGAGATGCGACATTATAAAATAAGTTAGAAACAAACAAATAGGTCCGTTGAAACCAAAGATAATAGCTAAAACCTTGTGTGGAAATTACAATAAATTACAATCAACGTTTAACACACAATACACAAACATACAGCACATACATATACGTTTCGCGAGCACCAGGGCTCGCTTCCTCAGTGTATAAAATTTAAAATGTTAAAAAATGTAGATGATTCAAAAATTTCTCACGCTTTAATCTCAGTTTATGAAAACGATTGAGATGCGACATTATAAAATAAGTTAGAAACAAACAAATAGGTCCGTTGAAACCAAAGATAATAGCTAAAACCTTGTGTGGAAATTACAATAAATTACAATCAACGTTTAACACACAATACACAAACATACAGCACATACATATACGTTTCGCGAGCACCAGGGCTCGCTTCCTCAGTGTATAAAATTTAAAATGTTAAAAAATGTAGATGATTCAAAAATTTCTCACGCTTTAATCTCAGTTTATGAAAACGATTGAGATGCGACATTATAAAATAAGTTAGAAACAAACAAATAGGTCCGTTGAAACCAAAGATAATAGCTAAAACCTTGTGTGGAAATTACAATAAATTACAATCAACGTTTAACACACAATAAACAAACATACAGCACATACATATACGTTTCGCGAGCACCAGGGCTCGCTTCCTCAGTGTATAAAATTTAAAATGTTAAAAAATGTAGATGATTCAAAAATTTCTCACGCTTTAATCTCAGTTTATGAAAACGATTGAGATGCGACATTATAAAATAAGTTAGAAACAAACAAATAGGTCCGTTGAAACCAAAGATAATAGCTAAAACCTTGTGTGGAAATTACAATAAATTACAATCAACGTTTAACACACAATACACAAACATACAGCACATACATATACGTTTCGCGAGCACCAGGGCTCGCTTCCTCAGTGTATAAAATTTAAAATGTTAAAAAATGTAGATGATTCAAAAATTTCTCACGCTTTAATCTCAGTTTATGAAAACGATTGAGATGCGACATTATAAAATAAGTTAGAAACAAACAAATAGGTCCGTTGAAACCAAAGATAATAGCTAAAACCTTGTGTGGAAATTACAATAAATTACAATCAACGTTTAACACACAATACACAAACATACAGCACATACATATACGTTTCGCGAGCACCAGGGCTCGCTTCCTCAGTGTATAAAATTTAAAATGTTAAAAAATGTAGATGATTCAAAAATTTCTCACGCTTTAATCTCAGTTTATGAAAACGATTGAGATGCGACATTATAAAATAAGTTAGAAACAAACAAATAGGTCCGTTGAAACCAAAGATAATAGCTAAAACCTTGTGTGGAAATTACAATAAATTACAATCAACGTTTAACACACAATACACAAACATACAGCACATACATATACGTTTCGCGAGCACCAGGGCTCGCTTCCTCAGTGTATAAAATTTAAAATGTTAAAAAATGATTCAAAAATTTCTCACGCTTTAATCTCAGTTTATGAAAACGATTGAGATGCGACATTATAAAATAAGTTAGAAACAAACAAATAGGTCCGTTGAAACCAAAGATAATAGCTAAAACCTTGTGTGGAAATTACAATAAATTACAATCAACGTTTAACACACAATACACAAACATACAGCACATACATATACGTTTCGCGAGCACCAGGGCTCGCTTCCTCAGTGTATAAAATTTAAAATGTTAAAAAATGATTCAAAAATTTCTCACGCTTTAATCTCAGTTTATGAAAACGATTGAGATGCGACATTATAAAATAAGTTAGAAACAAACAAATAGGTCCGTTGAAACCAAAGATAATAGCTAAAACCTTGTGTGGAAATTACAATAAATTACAATCAACGTTTAACACACAATACACAAACATACAGCACATACATATACGTTTCGTATCATCTACATTTTTTAACATTTTAAATTTTATACACTGAGGAAGCGAGCCCTGGTGCTCGCGAAACGTATATGTATGTGCTGTATGTTTGTGTATTGTGTGTTAAACGTTGATTGTAATTTATTGTAATTTCCACACAAGGTTTTAGCTATTATCTTTGGTTTCAACGGACCTATTTGTTTGTTTCTAACTTATTTTATAATGTCGCATCTCAATCGTTTTCATAAACTGAGATTAAAGCGTGAGAAATTTTTGAATCATCTACATTTTTTAACATTTTAAATTTTATACACTGAGGAAGCGAGCCCTGGTGCTCGCGAAACGTATATGTATGTGCTGTATGTTTGTGTATTGTGTGTTAAACGTTGATTGTAATTTATTGTAATTTCCACACAAGGTTTTAGCTATTATCTTTGGTTTCAACGGACCTATTTGTTTGTTTCTAACTTATTTTATAATGTCGCATCTCAATCGTTTTCATAAACTGAGATTAAAGCGTGAGAAATTTTTGAATCATCTACATTTTTTAACATTTTAAATTTTATACACTGAGGAAGCGAGCCCTGGTGCTCGCGAAACGTATATGTATGTGCTGTATGTTTGTGTATTGTGTGTTAAACGTTGATTGTAATTTATTGTAATTTCCACACAAGGTTTTAGCTATTATCTTTGGTTTCAACGGACCTATTTGTTTGTTTCTAACTTATTTTATAATGTCGCATCTCAATCGTTTTCATAAACTGAGATTAAAGCGTGAGAAATTTTTGAATCATCTACATTTTTTAACATTTCAAATTTTATACACTGAGGAAGCGAGCCCTGGTGCTCGCGAAACGTATATGTATGTGCTGTATGTTTGTGTATTGTGTGTTAAACGTTGATTGTAATTTATTGTAATTTCCACACAAGGTTTTAGCTATTATCTTTGGTTTCAACGGACCTATTTGTTTGTTTCTAACTTATTTTATAATGTCGCATCTCAATCGTTTTCATAAACTGAGATTAAAGCGTGAGAAATTTTTGAATCATCTACATTTTTTAACATTTTAAATTTTATACACTGAGGAAGCGAGCCCTGGTGCTCGCGAAACGTATATGTATGTGCTGTATGTTTGTGTATTGTGTGTTAAACGTTGATTGTAATTTATTGTAATTTCCACACAAGGTTTTAGCTATTATCTTTGGTTTCAACGGACCTATTTGTTTGTTTCTAACTTATTTTATAATGTCGCATCTCAATCGTTTTCATAAACTGAGATTAAAGCGTGAGAAATTTTTGAATCATCTACATTTTTTAACATTTTAAATTTTATACACTGAGGAAGCGAGCCCTGGTGCTCGCGAAACGTATATGTATGTGCTGTATGTTTGTGTATTGTGTGTTAAACGTTGATTGTAATTTATTGTAATTTCCACACAAGGTTTTAGCTATTATCTTTGGTTTCAACGGACCTATTTGTTTGTTTCTAACTTATTTTATAATGTCGCATCTCAATCGTTTTCATAAACTGAGATTAAAGCGTGAGAAATTTTTGAATCATCTACATTTTTTAACATTTTAAATTTTATACACTGAGGAAGCGAGCCCTGGTGCTCGCGAAACGTATATGTATGTGCTGTATGTTTGTGTATTGTGTGTTAAACGTTGATTGTAATTTATTGTAATTTCCACACAAGGTTTTAGCTATTATCTTTGGTTTCAACGGACCTATTTGTTTGTTTCTAACTTATTTTATAATGTCGCATCTCAATCGTTTTCATAAACTGAGATTAAAGCGTGAGAAATTTTTGAATCATCTACATTTTTTAACATTTTAAATTTTATACACTGAGGAAGCGAGCCCTGGTGCTCGCGAAACGTATATGTATGTGCTGTATGTTTGTGTATTGTGTGTTAAACGTTGATTGTAATTTATTGTAATTTCCACACAAGGTTTTAGCTATTATCATTGGTTTCAACGGACCTATTTGTTTGTTTCTAACTTATTTTATAATGTCGCATCTCAATCGTTTTCATAAACTGAGATTAAAGCGTGAGAAATTTTTGAATCATCTACATTTTTTAACATTTTAAATTTTATACACTGAGGAAGCGAGCCCTGGTGCTCGCGAAACGTATATGTATGTGCTGTATGTTTGTGTATTGTGTGTTAAACGTTGATTGTAATTTATTGTAATTTCCACACAAGGTTTTAGCTATTATCTTTGGTTTCAACGGACCTATTTGTTTGTTTCTAACTTATTTTATAATGTCGCATCTCAATCGTTTTCATAAACTGAGATTAAAGCGTGAGAAATTTTTGAATCATCTACATTTTTTAACATTTTAAATTTTATACACTGAGGAAGCGAGCCCTGGTGCTCGCGAAACGTATATGTATGTGCTGTATGTTTGTGTATTGTGTGTTAAACGTTGATTGTAATTTATTGTAATTTCCACACAAGGTTTTAGCTATTATCTTTGGTTTCAACGGACCTATTTGTTTGTTTCTAACTTATTTTATAATGTCGCATCTCAATCGTTTTCATAAACTGAGATTAAAGCGTGAGAAATTTTTGAATCATCTACATTTTTTAACATTTTAAATTTTATACACTGAGGAAGCGAGCCCTGGTGCTCGCGAAACGTATATGTATGTGCTGTATGTTTGTGTATTGTGTGTTAAACGTTGATTGTAATTTATTGTAATTTCCACACAAGGTTTTAGCTATTATCTTTGGTTTCAACGGACCTATTTGTTTGTTTCTAACTTATTTTATAATGTCGCATCTCAATCGTTTTCATAAACTGAGATTAAAGCGTGAGAAATTTTTGAATCATCTACATTTTTTAACATTTTAAATTTTATACACTGAGGAAGCGAGCCCTGGTGCTCGCGAAACGTATATGTATGTGCTGTATGTTTGTGTATTGTGTGTTAAACGTTGATTGTAATTTATTGTAATTTCCACACAAGGTTTTAGCTATTATCTTTGGTTTCAACGGACCTATTTGTTTGTTTCTAACTTATTTTATAATGTCGCATCTCAATTGTTTTCATAAACTGAGATTAAAGCGTGAGAAATTTTTGAATCATCTACATTTTTTAACATTTTAAATTTTATACACTGAGGAAGCGAGCCCTGGTGCTCGCGAAACGTATATGTATGTGCTGTATGTTTGTGTATTGTGTGTTAAACGTTGATTGTAATTTATTGTAATTTCCACACAAGGTTTTAGCTATTATCTTTGGTTTCAACGGACCTATTTGTTTGTTTCTAACTTATTTTATAATGTCGCATCTCAATCGTTTTCATAAACTGAGATTAAAGCGTGAGAAATTTTTGAATCATCTACATTTTTTAACATTTTAAATTTTATACACTGAGGAAGCGAGCCCTGGTGCTCGCGAAACGTATATGTATGTGCTGTATGTTTGTGTATTGTGTGTTAAACGTTGATTGTAATTTATTGTAATTTCCACACAAGGTTTTAGCTATTATCTTTGGTTTCAACGGACCTATTTGTTTGTTTCTAACTTATTTTATAATGTCGCATCTCAATCGTTTTCATAAACTGAGATTAAAGCGTGAGAAATTTTTGAATCATCTACATTTTTTAACATTTTAAATTTTATACACTGAGGAAGCGAGCCCTGGTGCTCGCGAAACGTATATGTATGTGCTGTATGTTTGTGTATTGTGTGTTAAACGTTGATTGTAATTTATTGCAAGATTGAATAATTAAAAAAAATGTTTTATTGAATACATTACTTATGTTTGTCCATATACATGCGTATTTTTTTTTATAAATTCGTAATTTAGAAAATGATATATATATATATATATACATCGCAGTCACAAAGAATGACTATTAATTTCTGAAGTAGAAATCAGGAAAACGTGCTAATGTATAATTTTCTACCATTACCCAAATAATCGTAACAACAAAATTTAAATAAGTAAACCAGGACATGTAAAACCATATATACAAATTTAATCATATAATGAAATAGATGTGCATAATTTGTTTTGACCATTAAAAACGTAAATTGAAATAAGAAAAACTTACGTTGTATTAAGCCGCCAACGTGTTGTAGAAACACAAAACGGCACACTCAATTTACTTCCAGTTAATGATATATATATATATATATATATATATATATATATATATATATATATAACCATTATATAATACTACAAATCAACATTCACATCCAATGTAGAATAATACAATATGACAAACAGAAACTCTACAAGGCAATCAAATAGAATTAGCAATAGTGCAACAATGACAAATAAATTTGGAATTTGTGGTACGTGGCTCGTTTTCAAGGACAATACCACGCAGTCACAAAAATACGATAAATTTCTGAGATACGTCCGCGTTCCGTTCCTGTAAAAATTGGTTGCTGCGAAAGATTCTCTCTTAATGAAGGTCATATTTAAATCTAGATTTTAATCATTGAGAGAAGGTACCAATTTATGTTACTAAGATTTATTTTTCCCATTAGAAAAAAAATATATAAAAATTGAAGTATCAAAACAAAAGTTAATTATAAAGAGTTTCAAAAATGAATACATTGACGTTTACTTTGATTTTATGGTTTTATCTTTTGTAAGTTTTATTTTCAAATTCGTTCAAAATTCAATAAATAATTAATTTTTTTTTTTACACGAGAACAATTAATGACGATTTCATTAATTTTATCTATTGCTTTGAGAGTTTCCTTGTAGAATAGAGCAGGAGAGTTTATTGACGATCATTCTCAATTCGCCATCAGAGTTAAATTCATTGCCTAAAAAGACACAGAGTAATTATAAAAATTTAAAAGTTAACAGAATAGAAAAAATTAAACTTAGTTTAGAAGTTTGATAAATAATGTGTTCTCCGGAATTATTTTTCCGATAGAACCTTCTTCAGGCGACCCGCAAAAAACAAAATTTGTTGCACCTTCAAAAAAATTTGTCGCTCATGGAGGGAGTTCAACTGGAATCATTTCTAAATGGAGGTAAAATTAGAATTGAGCTTATGGGAATAAATTTCGTTGCATGAAAAAATGGTCTTTCACTGGAGCGGTTGCATGATTGGTGTGGTTACACAGGGAGGTTCATTGCTTGTATTTTCTTATTATTTTGCCGGTTTAAAGTTTAAGGTTATCACTTTTACTGTAAAACTTTAAAGTTTTACCTACTTTTTACGTGTAAAAAGTTCATTTTTAGGGTTCGATATTTAAAAAGTAAAAACGGAACCTTTATATGATAACTTCTGTGTCTGTCAATCTGTCACAGCCATTTTACTGGTAAACTATGGATCAAGGAAAGTTCCTATTGGTTGAAGTAATAAACCCTTTTTGATTCATCTATTTACAAATTATTAAACATTCACAAATGTATATAAAGGAAATGTTGAGGGGCTTATTCAGTTACTTGAAAAAAATTCTTTCTTTGTATATCTTGTGGAGTATTATATATAAGCTTTCGGAATGCTGAACTGAAAAATACATTTATTTATTTTTAGGTATTGCATTTTCAGAGATATAATCGAAAATGTAATGCAAAAACATGGTCCCTCTTATCTAATTCCGATTCTAATGAAACTAAAATAATAAAAAAATAAGGAGTAGTAGATGTTAATGTAAACTTTGCAGAAAAATCATAGCGATTATTCTATCTTTCATAGTTTTTTAGAAAAGCGTATTTTTCTATTATACACAAATTTCAATTTGTGGTCATTCAGCAAAAATATTGAGGAGCGCTGGTGGTACCTGTCGTAGAAGAAGTACAAAAGTGTTGTTGATTATGATTTTCGAAAAGAATCGCAGATAATTAGCCGAGATATTAAACCTTGAAGACACGGATGGTTTGGATATACATAATGATAGAGGCGGCGCACTCTATGTACCATTGGCTTTTAAAGACTAGATAACAACTCTTAAAGATATATTTTTGTAATGCAATAGAAAGAAAATTGTAATTAATATATATATATATATATATATATATATATATATATATATAATATTTATTTCTCTTCTAATATCCACTTAATCCACTGTAGTTTGGTTACTTACAAATAGATATTCGGTTAATCCCAAAAAAACCCTAGTTTAAACAAATAAAAAATACTGTTTTATGTTTTTTTTATAAAAAAAACGAAATGTTTTTTCCAACCCTGTATTATATATAAATATCGTAACTTTTAAGATTTTGTTTTTATAGTTAAATAAGATTTTGCATTATTTAATTGTATTTAGTAACAATAGATGGCGATACTAATGCTTAAGTAGTCAGAAATTATCTATCTCACAGGATAATTTTATCGATATCAATCTATTCAATTAATTCTATAATCATAATTTAAAACATGTAATTAGTATTAAATAGTTTAACTATTATCATTATGTTTAAAAAAAATTATTTGTCTACTTATATTTTGTAATTAATTATTTTTGATATTAGTTATTTAAATATCTATTATTAATAAAAACTATTTTGCAATTTTAACTTGCACTTTAACTGTCTAATGTGACTGAATGCAAAATTGTATTGCTATCACATGGTCGAAATTGATATTTGTAAGCTAACCTATTATATAATTTAATTTGTCTAATTATTTTCATTTGACATGATTTTTCTATTTAATTTAATCAATTTTACTTCAAATATATTATTATTTTCTATTTCTTGTTCTCTATGGAAATTATGGTTGCGATTGATAATTGTAAGTTATCTTTATAAATATTTAATTACAGTTTATTGTTTTTTTAATATTTTTTCTTTGAAATGGTTTTTCTATTGCAATTACTATGTTGATGATTCTATTGTGTTCTTGTTATTTTTCTTTGAAATGGGTTCTCATTTGCGATTAATCGGGCAATGTGAAAATCATTTTTAGGTCTATCCTGATTTCCACTCAGAAATTAATCGCAATGAATGTGGCTATTTAGTATTGCCCTTGATAACGAGCTAAATACCACATTTTCAATTTTATTTCTAATTCTGACAGCTCCTCTGTGTGATATGGTTTGGCATTAACAAATTTTTACAGTAATTGATGTTGATATGTAGTATTATCTGATGGTTATATATATATATATATATGTATATATATATATATATATATATATATATATATATATATATATATATATATATATATGATATTAGTGATAAAAAAAAATAATATTAATCCTTAAATCGGCAAAAAGTACGAATTTTTTTTAAAAAAATTCTATCTTACTAGGGAACTGCAAGAAGTGTAAGTCACCGATTTTTGACGAAAGTGGTATCGTTGGAAAGATCTTATCGAGAGCAGCAAAAAACTCAATGGAACTACCCGTCGCAAATGAGTCGTTTTCGAGATATCCGGCAATTTATGTCACATAACTAGTGCACACTTAATGGGAGACCGCAAAAATTTTTTGTCTCGATTTTAACGAAAGTGGTATCATTGAAAAAATATCATCGTGAGGATTAAAAAACTTAATGGAATCACCCGTCTAAAATTAGACGTTTTCGAGATATCCAACAATTTGTGTCACATTGCTAATGCACACTGGGAAACTGCATTAAGCGATATAAATTGTCGGATTTCTCGGAAATGGCTCATTTCAGATGGATAGTTCCATTGAGTTTTTTGATCCTCACAATGATATCTTTGCAACGACACCATTTACATAAAAATCGAGAAAACAATTTTTTGCGGTCCCCCATTAAGTGTGCTCTAGAACAGTATGCACTAGCTACGTGATATAAGTTATCGGATATCTCGAAAACGGCTCATTTCCGATGGGTAGTTATATTGAGTTTTTTATCTCTCATGATGATATCTTTTTAACGATACCACTTTCGTTAAAATCTAGACAAAAAAATTTTGCGGTCTCCCATTAAGTATGCACTAGTTACGTGACATAAATTGTCAGATGTTTCGAAAACGGCTCATTTGCGACGGGTAGTTCTATTGAGTTTTTTGCTGCTCTTGATGAGATTTTTACAACGATACCACTTTCATAAAAATTGGTGACTTACACTTCTTACAGTTCCCTAGTGAGAGCGAGTAAGACTTCACTTTTAACCGTTTATTTAAAAATCAATCACTGTAAAACTCGAAAGCATTTTTGTAGAATTAAAAAAAATCAGGGCTATAATAAAGTTACAAATTTATAAAAAATGTTAATCGGCTATTGCCAATGTTCAAATCGCGAGACGTTAACGCCTTAACTGGTTAATTCTTTTCCGTTCAATAAATTGAACGGAACACCACTACTATTTAAATAAAATATTCGTAAAATTTAGCCTTAACATTGCCACTTTTCAATAGTATGAAAATGAAAATTTTCTTTAAAATAATAGTGGTGTCAAAAAGCTTTAAATGATGAAATAAGCAAATCCGTTTTGCTCGAACGCCGCACAGTGGGGCAAATTCCCGAAAAGCTGGCCAAAATATGAAAATGTTATTCAAATTGTACGAAAATTCGTATACAGGTGTTTTTGAGGTTGCTAAGTAAGAATACAAAATTAAAATTGAAAAAAAAAATGGCGGATACAATATGGCGGAATAAAAATTAAAATGTCTCGAAAGTTATTCAATTTACATACAATTTCGTAAACTTTTCAGGATGCTAATTAGGATTCAAAAGTTAAATATTTAAAATAAATAAATAAATAAAATTACAGATTAAGAATAAAAACAATAAAATTTAAATAAATTTAAAATTTCGAAGTAACCTTATAAGGGAATTTTCAAAAAACCAAGACAATTTAAACGAAATTTAAGTACGTTAATGGAAAGTAAAACATTACACTATTTAATTTTTATATTATTAAAATAAAAACGAAAATATATTCCAGAAATTAACCTTTAGAATCAACTGTAGTAGGGGAAGATGGGGATACTTGAGCCATTTTTAAAATTTTAATTTTTTAAAATTTTTGATAATTTCTTAGAACAAAATAAAATATTGAAAATAAAATTTTGATATTTTTTCTTTAATTTAAAACCACTTTCAATTAATTTTGAACTATTTTTCTATGTCTAATAAATTTTTACTTTTTCTTTTACATCGTGCCTCAAGTATCTCCATGGAGGGGATACTTGAGCCAGATGTCGCATTAGCACCAGTGTTTTGCAAAGAAAACAAGTTGGAAATTGCACGTGAAGCGTAGCAAACGAGGTGCGTTCGTACGATAACGAAGTTTTAAAAATATTACTCTCATATATCAATCTCATAAAATTGTAAATAGTGAATTACAATCAAAACGCTCATCAAACAATGTTCTCCCTATACCATTATGTAATGGAATACTTTTGTGTGGCCTTGTAAATCAATAACAAATGTTCTTTGCATCAGAAATTATGTAAAATGTATATTATAATATGTACTTTATAGTTGCATATAAATTTTATTAAGTTCGAATGAGTGCAACACCATTAAAATGCATTTGAAACATTTTCCCCCATTGACCGTAATGTAACGGAATACTTTTGATTCTCCCTGTAATTGATCTATGCATCCGATTTTCATAAAATTTGAAATAACTCGACAAAATTATGTAATAACTATGTATTTTAAATTTCAAACGTATAAATTACATTTGAAACTTTTTCCCCACTGACTATAATGTAATTGAATACTTTTGATTGCCCCTGTAATTGATCTATGCACCCGATTATCAAAAAAATTTGAAAAAACTCGACAAAATTATGTAATAACTATGTATTTTAAATTTCAAACGATTAAAATGCATTTGAAACTTTTCTCCCCATTGACCGTAATGTAACGGAATACTTTTGATTGTCCCTGTAATTGATCTATGCATCCAATTTTCATAAAATTTGAAATGACTCGACAAAATTATGTAATAATTATGTATTTTAAATTTCAAACGATTCGGTTGGGTAGTTTTTGCGTTGTTATATGCGGACAGACAAACAGACAGACAGACGGACGGACTGAGCGACAACAATAGGTGCTACGTATTTACATAATTACGAACGCACCTAAAAATCGATTTACAATATACGCGAAAAAATGCATTAAACCTTTTTCAAATAAATTTGATCGAATTTTCTGGTGTCGTTGTGACATTTTAGAATTAAAATTATGTGGTAGAAAATTCTACCAGCAGAGTTCAAAGGGTTAATCACCATACTTTCAAAATGGTACCAAGGTAGAGGTCTGCACGGGCCGGAATTTCCAGGCCCGGGCCCGGGCCAGCCCGGCCCGTAGGAAAAATTTTTCGGCCCGACCCGGCCCGTTGTAAAACTCAAAAGTTCGGCCCGGGCCCGGCCCGTACAAAAATCAGTGAAAACAGGCCCGGCCCGGCCCGTTTTGGCCCGTTACAATTTCTACGATTTCTAAAAAATTCAGATTTTTTTCATATAATTAAGATTTTTTTAAAGAATACTGCATACATATCTATGGAATGATTTTACAGTATATTTTACAGGAAATACACATTAGCAACATTAGTGATTACTAAGATTCTTAGGCTTTCAACAATCAAATAAAGATTCATCAAAAAATTTATATGGCTTAGAATAAAAGAAAAAAGAAAGAAAGTTAAAAACATCGTAACTTTTGAAGCTGTTTAATAAAAGAAGATTTATAAAAAAATATTTCTATGTCATTTTATTAAAGATTTTAAATCCAAATTCATTCGTTAACTCAGATATGCGCCTTTCTGATACATTTCTAAATTCATTTTTTTCTCAGAAACGCACAGCAGGTATCTTTGTTCAGAAACTGTATAATCAAGTGGCATTATCCATTTTTTGATACAAGCAATTTAAGAATACTGAAAGAAAATAAATTCTTGTTATAGTTAACATTTTCAATAGAATTTCCGGAAGAGATAGCATGGGAAGGGAGAAAAACCTGCAACCATTTGAGAAACTATTGTATCTGAACAAATTTATGCAAGTATTTTATTCATCAAAAATGAAAAATGCTATTCGATTCCAAATGCCTTCAATAGTCAGGCTTATCACTTTTATATTTTTACAATTAAAAATTAATCTGAAAATGTGTCAAACTTTCGCGTTATTGAGAAATTAATTTAAAAACCATCAAGAAATATATATCCAAATATTAATCTAACATACGTTCTTTATCGCTGTTAATAATTTTACAAATCATGTTGTCTGCCCTACAGATCTTGAGAACAATTAAGTCTTGTTCCGATCCGGCAAATCTATATGTAGAAAAATAATGCAAGCTTGATCTCGGCCCGGTATGAGTCAGCTAAAAAAATATTAAAACGGGTTACATACAATTTAACTGTCCGATTCCGATCTCACACTGTACAAGTTACATTTTTATATTGATGCTGTCAAACTAGTATGGCTCGTGACGCGCATTTATATTTATTCTCGTTAAAACCATTTGCGTTGAAAATAGATCATATTTTAACGTTTTCGCATAAAACTTCAGAACGGGCCGGCAGGCCCGAAAATTTTTTTATCGGCCCGGCCCGGCCCATATGGCCCGTTCAATTTTTTTGCCGGCTCGGCCCGTTAGAAAATTTGAAACGATTCCGCCGGGCCGGGTACGGGCCACGGGCCAAGCCCGGGCCCGTGCAGACTTCTATACCAAGGTATGTGATTTCTTTTTTACATGTTCAGAACTATAAATATGTTATCATGTTGCCAGTTTTAGAAAGAAAAATTGAACAACTGTAGAGATAATAGGGGTGGCTCAAGTATCCCCTATGCTCAAGTATCCCCACTCTCCCCTATAATAAAAAGATTCTTCAGAGGTCAAGGTGTCGAAATAGTTAGCAGAACTTGTTGGCGGTATTGGTCGATCCTGTGACTCTTAGGATCAATGATTTTAATTCCTTCTATGATAATTTACCTAAACTGGAAAGGAAAGAATCTGATGACATTAAAAAACGTAAAAATATCTTTTTTTTTCTCGCTGCTGCATCTTTGCGATAAATCTTCTGTAAATCCAAAAATACTTAATTATTGTTTAGTAAATCATTATTAATTTTTATTCTTTGTGATTGTAGTAGCAAGCAGCTTTTTATACATCTAAACTTCAGCTTTAGTATGTTATAACAAAATAAGTATATTGCGGAATACTTTCATAAATTGTGATCAGAGATAACTTATATCATATTTGTAAGTTAAATTATTTGTAAAATTAAAATAAAGCAACAATAATGAATTGCTTTTTGCTTGTTGTACAATTTACAACGCGCGCCTGCTCATGTGATGAAAATTTGCGCGTCCGGCGAAAGTTTAAAATCCCGGGGTTCGAATGGTTAGTCAAGATTCGAATTGCAAATCTTATAGAAAGAATTAAACAGTTAAATAATTCCAAAAATATTTTATTGCTATACTTAGTCACACACAATAAAATACATAAAAAATAGTAATAAACAGAAGATTCCTTATTTTTAAATTCATAATAAATGTCATGGGAACGATTTATTAAGATTATTTTGTATGTGACCCATTAAATATGTTTAGTAATGAAGTACATTTTTATGCCTAATACAACTAATTCTATGCGAAATTGCATTTAAAATGTCGTTTACAATTCTGCGACATGAAAAGCCATCAGATAATTTGAATAGGTAGTAATATAAAATGTGTTCGCATAATGCTTATTAGGGAATTATAAAGGTCTAGTTAATTTACATCTGGTAGATTTCGAGTCATTTACGAACTCATAATCTCTACGATGCGTTTTATGTATATTTTGTTTAGATATTTATTTATAGATTAGAGAGTAAGGGAGAGTAAAAAGATTTTAAAACGCTGCCTAACACTTTTACATTTTATCTCTTACTTAGGCAGATAGAGAATTGAAAATATTTTTACGAATTTATTTCAACATAAAAAGTTGTCAATTTAAATATTTTTTGTACATTTGATTTTTTTTCGGATAAAATCATTTATTTATCAATCCTAAAATATGATAGTTTACTTTAAAAAAAAAAAAAAAAAAAAAAAAAAAAAAAAAAAAAAAAAACGGGATAGTTGGGGTTATAAATAAGCAGGAATTTCGAAATCCCGGAGTTCCAATGATTATTCAAGATTCGAATTGCAAATCGTAAGAAAGAATTAAACAGTTACATAATTTAAAAAAAATGTATTACGATATTTATTCACACACAGTAAAATAAATAAAAAATAGTAATGGGCAGAAGTTTCCTTTTTTTAAATTCATAATAAATGTCACGGGAGCAATTTATTAAGATTATTTTATGTGACCCATTAAATATATTTAGTAATGAAGCATTTGCAATTCTGCAACATGAAAAGCCTTCGGATAATTAGAGGGGGTAGTAATATAAATTGCGTTCGCATAATGCTTATTAGGAAATTACAAAGGCCTAGTTAATTTACTTCGGGTAGCTTTCGAGTCATGTACGAACAAATGCCTTTTAAGATGCGTTTTATCTATATTTTGCTTATTTATTTGAAGAATTTAAAAAAAAAAATATGGCTATAGTACAAGTAGAAAATATTAATTGGCGATAGTCAAGATTCATAACGCGAATCTTTGAAAAAAATGTAATTAGTTAAATAATTCAAAAAATCGTTCATTGCGATATTTATCCACACACTTAAAAAAACAGTAATTAAACGGAAGATATTTTTATTATTCCTAATAAATGTGATGGAGCCGATTTATTAAGTTATTTTGTGTGTGAGCTATTAAATATACTAGTAGATTGAACCCGGGCTTCCCGGGTTACATAGCAAAGATAAAAAGCATTTTTTTAAATTGAAAACTTTAATGAATTTTCTATATGTAATATGCGTTTTAGATTGCTAACTCCAAAAAAGCATTTTTAACACTTTAACCCCTTGAAAGGGGTGAGATAAAATATATCCCACTTAATTTTAATAGCAAAACGCCACATTGACGCGCCAGTAATTTGAAATAGCAATGTTATTTTTGTCAAATACGTGAAGAAACGCTTTTAAATATTTTAAAACAAATTCGTTTTTAATTTCCGCTGCCAATCAATCATTTCAGCATTTTAAGAATTAAAGTGCTTTTTCATTCAAAGGGTTAAGTATATTGCGGGTTCATTCATGTTTCATTCATAAAATAATAACTGTGAAAAGTATTGGTATGAAGATTTGTATTTGATAACGTTACATATTTTTTAACTTATACAATTCAAAAAATTAACATTAATCTCTATATTATAGTAAATCAATCTTTGAATTAAGATATTACATATCGGAAAAACATGGTTAGGCTAACATGGTTAGGTTAAAGGGTTAAATGAAAAATATTAATTATGGAATCAAATAACGCAATGAATTTTTTCAAAAGTCATATTTCCGTATTAGACGCATGCTGGAAGTTATTAGCCAAAGATTTCGTTACGGCAGCAATTTTGTTTCAAGTCATTTCAGTACTTCGAGCACGTAATTCAATTATATGTCTGTTAAATTTGTATTTATTTATTTTATTTTATTTTATTATTTATAAAGGAAATTTTAATTTTTCTATAGTATATTAGCCGGAAACAAATCCTGAACTCTTTATATTTTTCTAAGGACAAATAGATTAATCTATCGTAATCGAGTTTCACTCGGTAGAGATAAATTTAAAAATAACTCGCACCGGATTTTTTTTAAACCACAGCCAATCAGTAAATTAAAATACAGTTTTCAAACAAATTCAAAATATTTTCAATTTTTTTTTCTTACTTGGCAGTGTAAAATTTTAAGTTGTTTGATTACATGTTGAATTTGTAATTTTTAATAATTTAATCTGCGTTTTTAACCATTCTTTTATTTTATTACTCAACCAATTTTAATTTTATAATGGAAAATTATCAGGAACAATATTCATAGATTTATGAGTAAATTGTGTATCATTATTTCTTAATGGAGATACGTGATAGAGATTTTTAAAAAATGCTTGAAAAATATAAGCTAGCAATAAATGAGTCAAATGAGATACAGTTTTCAATCAAATTGCATTTGAAAGTAAATTTCTTTTCCTATATGAAATAAAAATTGAAAATGTGCGGCGTTTAGAAGATTAAAAAATTGCAGTAACAAAAATTGCAAATAGTCATTTATCCTGAAATGTCATTCGGTCAGTGCTACACACGGAGACATTTGTTTTACAATATAGATTTTGCGCATAATATAGATTTTGCGCATATGAAAAATCGGTACTACTTGATTATCCCAAATTACCCCACTTGATCGCCAAATTAAAAAAATCGCCAAACTAATAGCCAAATTATATATGTTGACATACTTTTTATTTTAAATAACAGCAAAATAAATAAATTAGTAAACATGAATAAAAATACAAATAAAAAGTGGTATTAATCATCTCTTGATGACATTTTAAACATGTATATCGTGTTTATATCAATGAATATGACATTCACAAATCATCCATTTTGGGCATTTAATCTTATAATTTGGTGATAGCTTTTTGGTCGACGGGATAACCAAGTAGTACCGAAAATCTTACGCGCATGCTAAAATGTTAAAAGTAAAGAAATGACAGCACGTACATTTTTTTCAAAAAAAAATTGCTTCAAAGTTATTTCTCTGACAAATTTAAAATTCGTTTTATAAATTAAAATACACAATACAAATTAAAAGAAAAAACGGTACTACTCTGTTATCCCGTCGACCAATTTCGTCAAATTATACAAATCGCCAAATTAATAGCCAAATTATGCATATTAACATAATTTTTATTTTAAATGACGAAAAAACAAATAATTAGTAGAATATTAATAAAAATATCAATAAAAAGCCGAAATAAAAATCACTTAATGACATTTTAAACACATGAATCGTATTTTATGTCATTGAATATGACATTCACGATGATCCATTATTGACGTTTAATTTAATAGTTTGGTGATAATTTTTTGGTCGACGGAATAACCTAGTAGTACCGAAAAAACATTTCACTCCGTCACTTCAACGTCCCAAGAAGATGCGTATTTTCCGTGAAATACACAAACCTTAATTTTTACAAATCATGCCAAACGAAATTTTCAATTACATTTTAAACATTGGATATTGGCGAATTGTGAAATCTCATTTTATCTTTTACATCGTTCTTTTTCTATTTCAGATCAATTTTCTATGTGAAAATTCACTTTTTTTTCTTTTTTGAAAATATATTTGGAAAATAAAAATGGTTCTAAAAATAAAGGTACTACTCTGTTATCCCGTCGACTAATTTCGCCAAATTATACAAATCGCCAAACTGATAGCCAAATTGACATAATTTTTATTTTAAATAACGAAAAAACAAATAATTAGTAAAATATTAATAAAAAGTCGAAATAAAAATCACTTAATGACATTTTAAACACGTGAATCGTATTTAATGTCATTGAATATGACATTCACAATCATACATTATTGGCATTTAATCTTATAATTTTGCGATAAATTTTTGGTCGACTGAATAACCTAGTAGTACCAAAATAAATAACATAAAAAATATAATTATTCCAAGAAGAAAGAAAAATTAAATAATTTTGTTTTCCATTTTCCTTCTAGTAAAATAATAGGTAATAAAAAAATCTAAAAAAATCGCCTGTTCTAGCGAGTTTATCTGAAATTTATAAAACATTACATTAAGCAAATAATGTAATTTTAATATAATTACAACTGAATGTCGTAAACAATTGGACAAAAATTTGAGGAACCGGACATTACTTTAAACCTGGAATTATTTCCAAGATCGTCTTTGTTTGCTGGCTATCTCGGCGAAAAAAATTCAACCCGGATGGAAAAAAAAAAGAATCACATTGAACAGGTGTTAAATCCTTTGACATCAGCCGTGCGTTTTTTCTCTAAATAGAAATGATCTGCTTAAATTTAAGCATTCTAAAGTAGCATTTTATTTTATTACAAACTAAAAATTATAGTACTAAAAGTTTCCACAGACTTGTCATTAAAAGTTTTCTTCTTTTTAGCGAAAACACGCGGTTGTGTTTGAGCTTAATGTAGCAGATTTCAGGGTTAACTTTTTTGCACCACTCCCAGCCACCATAAATTCTTTCTATTTCTTCTTTTTATTTTATGGCTATTTTTCCTTTACTTTGCACAGAAATGGAGTACTCAAATTGCCACCTCCAGAAAAATTAAATTAAAAACTACAAAAAAATTAATAGCTCAAAAACAAATTAAGATACAGTTTTCAAACAAATTGCATTTAAAAGTACATATTTTTCCCTACACAACGGTGTAAAGATTAAAAAAGAGCGATGTCTAGGAGTTAAAAAATTTGCAGTAATGAAAATTGCAAAAGTGAAATTTCATCAGAAAGTGTTGCCATTCGGAAAATGACGTATGCGTTACGCACAGATACGTTTGGCCTTTATAATATAGATTTAGTAACGAAGCACATTTTTATGTCTATTACAACTAATTCCATGCGACATTGCATTTAAAATGTCGTTTACAATTCTGCAACATAAAAAGCTATCAGATATAATTAGAGCAGGTCGTAACATAAATTACGTTCGAATAATGCTTATTATGGAATTATAAAGGTCTAGTTAATTTACTTCTGGTAGCTTTCGAATCATTTACAAACTCCTAATTTCTACAATCCATTTTATGCATGTTTTGTTTATTTATTTGTTTTTTGAGCTGAGAGTAAGGAGAGTAAAATATTTTAAAACGATAAAGCTTTTATACTAATTACTTAATTCTCTTATAAGTTAAAACTTAATTAAAAGGGGTCCGGGACAAAATTTAAAATATTTTTTGTTTATTGAATTAAAATCTTGAAACGTTTTCTCATAGTTAACCATATCATCTGTTCATGATAAAACATTATGTGACTACTAATTATGCACTACTTTTATTCTCAGTACTGAATTGTGTTCATTATAAATAAATAAGGATAAGATCAAAAAAGAGTTATACAGAATAGCAATATTTGATATTTTTGAAGCTTCATATCGCTTTAAACTTTTATGGTATACCCTTTACAAGCATATAGAGTAACCAACCTTATGTTTTATATTTTTTTACAAAGCCTTATTATTATTTTAGGAACGATTTTTTAACAATACAGTTAACTCCGTCGCGACGAGAGCACTTAGCTTAATTTTTAATCTTTTTCCACGGGTTTTTCAAAAAAGAAAATTTTCTATGCTCCGAAATTCTCCGATTAAATAAGATAAATTTTACTATAAAAATAATTAGTATAAATAATGAAAGATTTTGAGAATCTTAAATGGCACGTATAATAGTCGTTCGTCCCCAAAGAGTTAATAATTCATATATTTATTGCACGGAACCTTCTGAGCGCGCACTGTAAAAAATGTCAAATGTTTCTGAATATGTAAAAATGTACTGTAATCAAAAACGAAAATATACAGTGACCTCTTCTAACCCACCTAAGGTTTCGAAAAACGTTCCTTTACCTCTAAAAATCCCAGAAAGTTATTTGTTTTCGAAATTTAAATAAGAATTTATAAAAATTAATTTTTATTAGCTGCCCGTCCATTTCGGAAACGTTTCTAAGTAGCTTTTACAGCACAATAATCACTTTTCTCAAATCAAAATATCACTTTTTCGGATTCTATCAATTCTCAAGTAAACATTTTCAGCTGCATAACTGATTTTGTGCATGCAATTGTAGCAAAATAATGTCAATTTTCATATTAATGTTAATACTGTTAATAATGTATGTTTGTCTATTAAACCTGCTCTCAGGATATCAAAATATTTTCGTATGAATTGGCAGCATCCGAAAAAGTGATATTTTGATTTGAGAAAAGTGATTATTCTACTGTAAAAGCTACTTAGAAACGTTTCCGAAATGGACGGGCAGCTAATGAAAATTACTTTTTATAATTTTTTCTTTAAATTTCGAAAACAAATAGCTTTCTGGGATTTTTAAAGGTAAAAGAACAGTTTTAGAAACCTTAGGTGAGTTAGAAGAGGTTACTGTATATTTTCGTTTTTGATTACTGTGCATTTTTATATATTCAGAAACATCTGACACATTTTACAGTGCGAGTAATACTCGCTTTTAACCATTTATTATAAAAATTAATCACGTACCTTATAAAACTCAAGAGCATTTTTTAATATAAGAAAAACTTAAAAAAAATAAATCAGGATGATAATACAATTACAAATAGAAAATATTAATCGGCTATAGTCAAGATTCAAATCGCGAGACTTTCAGAAAGAATTAAACAGTTAAAAAATTCAAGAAATTGTTCATTGCGATATTTATTCACACACAATAAAATGCATAACAAAATAACAATAAACAGAAGATTATTTTTAATTATTTATAATAAATGTCAGGGATACGATTTATTAAGATTATTTTGTATGTGACCCATTAAATATATTTAGTAATGAAGCAAATTTTTATACCTAATGCAACTAATTCTATGCGGAATTGCATTTAAAACGTCGTTTTTAATTCTGTACGACATGAAAAGCCATCGGATAATTAGAGCAAGTAGTAACATAAATTACGTTAGCATACTGCTTATTAGGGAATTAAAAAGGTCTAATTAATTTACTTCTGGTAGCTTTCGAGTCATTTATGAACTCATAATTTCTACGATGCATATTTTGTTTACTTATTTATTTATAGATTAGAGAGTAAGGGAGAGTAAAAAGAATTTAAAACGCTGCTTGAAACTTTTACATTTTATCGCATACTTAGGCAGATGGAGAATTTAAAATATTTTTACAAATTTATTTCAACATAAAAAATTTTGAATTTAAATATATATATATATTGTACATGATTTGATTTTTTTCGGATAAAATCATTTATTTATCAATCATAAAAATATCATAGTTTACTTTTAAAAAGCACGGGATAGTCGGGGTTATAAATAAGCAGGAATTTCGAAATACCGGGGTTCCAATGGTTAGTCAAATTTCAAACTGTAAATCTTATAGAAAGAGTTAAACAGTTAAATAATTCAAAAAATAGTTTATTGCGATATTAATTCACACACAATAAAATAAATAAAAAAAATAGTAATGAGCAAAAGTTTCTTTTTTTTTAAATTCATAATAAATGTTACGAGAACGATATTTTTAATAAATGTCGATGGTTACGATTTATTAAGATTATTTTGTATGTGACCCATTAAATATATTTAGTAATGAAGCACATTTTTATACCTAATGCAACTAATTCCATGCGAAATTGCATTTAAAACGTCGTTTGCAATTCTGGCGACATGATAAGCCATCGGATAATTAGAGCAGGTAATAACATAATTACGTTCGCATAATGCTTATTAGGGAATTGCAAAGATCTAATTAATTTACTTCTGGTAGCTTTCGAGTCATTTACGAACTTACAATTTCTACGATGCGTTATATGCATATTTTGTTTATTTATTTATTTTTTTGGAGCAGAGAGTAAAAGAAAGAAAAAGGATTTCAAAACGCTAAAGCCAAGCTTCGCAAACTCCTTGGAATTCCCAAAGACTGTGGCACCGCTACTAAAAATAAGTAAATTTACATTTCATTTTTAAACCGCAGCATTCGTAACCCCCACCTTCATTCACAGATTTTGCGATATTTTTCTGCCCTGAAACGTTTTGAAAATGTTCTTAAAATTTAGTGGTAGAACTGCGCGAACCCTGAAAGCTTTTATAGTAATTACTGAATTCTCTTATAAGTTAAAATTTAATCAAAGGGGGTCGGGGATACAATTTAGAATTTTTTTTATTTATTGAGTTAAAATCTTGAAATTTATTGTTATGGTTAACCATATCATTTGTAAACAAAATGCAACGATAAAATAAGTCAGATTTGTTTTTATTAAACTTTAGAATTGATTAAAAACATGTGGTAATTTAAAATAGTTATAACTCAAAATATTTTTTGTAGATTTTTTTTTCATTTAAATAAACAAAAATATATAAGCCTTAATCTTGATTCAGCATTTTTAAAAATATTAATTTACATAAAAATTAAAAGTATTAAAAATAAAAATTTTAAAATAAACGATTTAACTTTTTCAAAAAATCATGTTTTCAAAAGGAAATATTTTTTTCAAATTTGGTGTATCAAAATTAAAGGAAAATAATTGAAAAAGACATGTTGCAAGTTTCAACCATTTATCTCCAACGGTTCTTGACTTATAACACTTGAAACATGAAATATGGTGAAAAAACTCGTCTTGAAGAAAAATGCATTTTCACTATGAAGTAATTTCCATGACAACCACTGCTTGGAATCTCGAGTTTGAAAACTAACCAAAACGAAAGGGCCTCCATGGCCGAGTGGTTAAGACGCCGCTTTGCTAATCTGGAGGCTGTGGGTTCGATTCCCGCTGGCTCCATTGCACACACACTTTGTGTGGAGCTCCTGGTTGTATTTCTCTTGTGATGCAAATTTCCTTGTGCTATCTCGTCCTTGTATATTGACGATGACTTATAAGTAGACTTTCATGTCGAGCACACAAGTCAAATGTATGTTATTCAAATAAATAAATAATAACCAAAACGAAAAAAATTACATTTCCTGTTCCAATTAAGATAGAAACATGATTTAAACGTCATTTTAAGCAGAAAAAACGCACAAAGAAATTTTTAATGCAATAATTTTTTTTTAGAACATTTGAAAATCTCTTTGAGTTTCGGATCCCCTTAACTCTTTGAACTCTAATGGTAGAATTTTCTACCACATAATTTTAATTCCGAAATGTCACATCGGCACCAGAAAATTCGACCAAATTTATTGAAAAAAGGTTTAATGCATTTTTTTTCACATGTATCATTAACCGGTTTTTTCTTTGCAAAATACTGGTGTCAATGTGACATTTGGAATTTCGAAGAAATTTACCCACGAGAGCTCAAAGGGTTAAAGAAAGGATAACAAAATGTCAAAATTAACTAGTATTGTAATTATGAATATGTTTTAACCCCTATTTTCAAAGAAAATATTTCATCACACCGCCCAAAAATTTTCACTACTTTAGATTTAATTAGGATAAGGTTACCAGCCATTAACCTTTTAATTATTTAATTTTTTTTAGTTTTTTAAATTAATTTACGCCCTAACACGATATTCCAATTAATGAGGTTACCCTAAGTCACTCTCAAGTGACTAACAAAATCTTAACATACATGTGGAATTTCGTTTAGGGTTTAGAAGTAATTAATTTAAAAAGTATTCTAGCATCCTTTCTTCTGTAAAAGACATAGCGGTGCATCGCAAGTCAAGATTTCTTTTAATCATATTCGCGGCATCGTAGATAACTTCGGATTATTGAATCAAATTATAAGCTTATCGCATTTTTTATAAATAAAAGTGTAATACATTCTGCATATTAATTTCTGATTACACTATATAATCCATTTACCTTGGGATTGAAACATTTTACACATAAAAAATAAAATACGAATTCTGCTGGTATTTTTATAGGTATTACAAAGCCTATTCAATATTTTTAACGAAATACTCAAATAAAAATTATTTAAATATTCAATGTGGGTAGAAGTCTGTGAATTACCAAAGAGTCTAGGCGGATAGAAAATTGGTGTATATGGAGATAAATAAAAAGAAAAAATTATTAGCTTTTAATAAATTTATTTTTATCATTAACCCCTTAACTGATTTGTCCGAACGCCGTTCGGGCAAGACGAATTTGCTTGTTTCATCATTTAAAGCTTTTTGACACTACTATTATTTTTAAGAAAATTTTCATACTACTGAAAAGCGAAAACAGGCTAAATTTTAGGAATATTTTATTTAAATAATAGTGGTGTGAGTTCGTTATTTTCAATTTATTGAATGGAAAAGAATTAACCAATTAAGGGGTTAAGAATATAAAAGTGATAACACTGCATATTTGCCAACCTCCAGCTTTTTTTAAACAAAAAAACCCATTTTCCAGCAGAAAATGTATCAAGTTAAATGTTTTTTGCTTCGATGTAGTAGTTAATCGAAATCTAGATCCTTTCATTTATTAGATAATTTTTCTGGTTTAAGCTATGTTTTGTGAATTTAAAAAAAGCCGGAAGTTGGCAAGTATGGATAACACGCTGTTTTCATTTTTTTTTCTATCAGGCTATGCAAATTTAACTTTTAAGAATTTTATTATATATATTCAGTTTCTGTTCACAAATATTATATTTAATTTAGCCGGACTCAATTACATAGTACATTATTAAAACCTGAAGAAAAAAATTATTTAAAAAAGTTTTTTAGATTAACTGACATTCTAACACGATATTCCAATTAAGGAGATTACCTAAGTCAGTCTCAAGTGACTAACAAAAGCTTAACATACACGTGGAATTTCGTTTAGGGCTTTTAGAAGTAGTTAATTTAAAAAGTACTCTAGCCGCTTTTCTTCTGTAAAAGATAGCGGTGCATCGCAAGTCCAGATTTATTTTAACATATTCAAGGCATCATCCATAATTTTGGATTATTGCTTCAAATTATAATTATAAGATTATCGCATTTTTTGTAAATACAAATAATAATATGTCCTGCATATTAATCTCTGTTGACACTAAATGAATTGTTTGCTTTAGGATTGTAATATTTTTACGCATAAAAAAAAAAGAGAATTCTGCTGCTATTTTTATAGCTATTACAAAGTCTATTCATTTTTTTAACTTAAAAAAAATGAATAGACTTTGTAATAGCTATAAAAATAGCAGCAAAATTCCCTTTTTTATGCGTAAAAATATTATAATCCTAAAGAAAACAATTTATTTAGTGTCAACAGTGATTAATATGCAGTTCAAATAATTTTTTTAAACATTCAAAGTGGGTACAGTTCTTGGAATTGCCCGAGAACTAATGAATGAACCAAGAATCCAAGAATTAATGATGGAAAATCGGCGCTGAGGGTGAGCTTATAGACACCTCTAAATTTATGGTATTTTAGGGTATATTTAATGAAAGAACTTGTACTTTTTTATTAGGTGAAAAATACTATAACAAATAAGTGGCGTCAATGGGCTCAATATTTGAGCCAATTTTCCAACATTGGTCTGGCATAAGTATTTGTGATTAGAAAATTTCTATTTATTACTAAAATGACAAAATTTCAGAGCACTTCATTTAACTGCAAATTTTAACTTTTGTGTTTTAATATTTGTGGAATTGTTTTAATGTTTGTGACTTCATATTGTCTGTCTGCCGTCAGCCGTTTGTCTGAAACCTGCTGTCGCGTCTGTTTGCCGCCTGTCTGTCTGTAATCTAACTTGTATAAATATTCTCGACCTAACATGTTATTGGTATGGGTTATGGAAGTTTTCCAAGGCATGATCCACAATGAAAATGAAGTGTATACCAGTTATAGTTCATTTACAGGGGCGCTCGAAAATACTCCGTTACATAATGTTCTACGCGGAATTTTTTCGATGTATTTTAATAATTTTACAAAATTTAAAATATAACGAAATTTATATACATTGTTGATGTGCATTAGGAAATGGTTATTATAAAATATGTTAGCTATATCGTATGCAGTACCAATACAAGAGAAAATCAAAAATATTCTTTTATATTATGGTCTATGAAGAAAATTCATCTGTGGCAAAGTTTAATGATGTTACTCTGTAACAAAAATAATGAAACTGATATGAAGAGGTATATTAAAACACACTTTTTGTATAATATGAGGTGCAAAACATTTATCATTCATTTACAGAGTTATGCAAAAGGGTCAGTTAAATAACAATTACTGCGGAAAACTGTGCATTGCGTATTCTAATTATGTTACACGATTGCAAACATGAGGAAATATATTTACTGAAGTTCAATGCAAGATGCTTGCAGCAGACGATGATGTACATCACATTTGTACACAAAACATTCTTTATACAATACTGTATCTGAAGTATTGTGTACTAAGGATGATTACTGAAAGTGGGTGTTTAAGTTACGTTCGTATTTACATAAATACGTAGCGCCGGTAGTCGTCGTTCTGTCCATTCGTCCGTCTGTCCACACATAACAGAGATAAAACTGACCAACCGAATCGTTTGAAATTTGAAGTATATAATTGTTGCATAATTTTGTCAAGTCATTTCAAATTTCATGAAAATCAGATGTATAGTTTAATTACAGAGACCCTCAAAAGTATTTCGTTACATTCAGTCAATGGGGAAAATAGTTTCAAGTGTATTTTAATGATGTTATACTCTTTCGAACATAATAGAATTAATATGCATCTATGAAGTATATACTAAAAATACATTCTGAAAAATTTGCGATGCAAAGAATATTTTTTATTAATTTTTAGGACCACACAAATTTATTCCATTACATAATGGTATAAAGGGAAACATTATTTTGGGGTGCGTTTTAAGCCCTTCGCGACGGAAGCCTTTTACGAAATTTTTAATGTTTTGTCACCGGTTTTAAAAAACATAAATTTGTTCCTTAGTAAATTGAGAAAATGCTCGGATTGAATAAGATAAATTGTACAATATAATTTTACCGGTGGGAATAAACAAGGATTTTTAAGCCTTTTTGCGGCACGTATACGTGTCGCTCGTCCCCAAGGGGTTAATTCTAAGAAACTATTTCACATTTTATAAAATTGATATACGTTGCTGAGATTTACTATAAGTTACTTCCTGTACAATAGAAAGCAGGTGGTATTTACCGGGACACACAAGGGATTTCAGCCACTATTATACTGTATCCGAAGTACTGTATACTATTACACTAAGATCTGAATATTTTTAAAACTTTGTTATAGTAAGAGTGCACCTCATTTGTTACGCTTGACATGTAATTTCCAACTTGATCGTTACTGTATGCATTTAAAGTTTAAAAAAATCTAATTTTTTGGTTTAACTAAATGACTGCGTGGTGTATAATAACGGTGTTTTTTATCAAGGTTATGCATTTTCAAATTCAACTTCATATAATACAACCAGAGATATTTATTGTATCGAAATAAAGTTACATAGAGGACTACATACCGAAATATATCATACTGAACTACAAGAAATAAAACTTCGTGTAAACTTCGACTTAAAAGAATATTCAATTTATCTGATTTCAAATTATTGAATATTCACTGTATCAATGTTACTTACCCATCATACGTAGTATAAGGTAAGTCTTGCAATCGTTTTGAAAATCTAAAAAAAAAATTTGACGGATTTACGCGTTTCAGATACTGGAGATTCCGAAAAACATATATTTAGAAAAAAAAATCGCCGTCCGTCCGTCTGTGTGTCTATCTGTTTGTCTGTCTGTAACCGCTCTATCTCCCGAACAAATTGAGATAGAGACTTGGAATTTTGTATGTACTTAGTATGTAAGAATGGGACGAAGCCTATTTAATATCAGTAACCTCGAACTATTTTTTCGGACTCTCGAAAAATTCATTCTGATGAAATGTATATAAAAATTTTCGAAATTTAATATTTTAAGGAGTGGATATAAAAGGCAATAAAATAACACAAATTTTGCATAAAGAACGAAGTCGATCGGATTATTAGTTGCTGAGATACGTGTAATCCTGTTTTTCACATTCCTTTATTTTTCATGACCCTGTATTTCATTCAAATTTGAATTAAAAAATATATTTTAATTGGAAATGAGACGCTTCATCAGACGCAGGAAATCGCTAGTTAATATGATTATTATTTTTGGAGTTATAAGGATGTTTCTTTTATGCAATCCGGTATGTGATTGTCGAAATTGGCTCATTAGCAATTCATTAATAAATTATTACTATGTATATTAACCCGTCAGTAGTCGCGTGTCGGTCTTTTCGCCGTCCGTATAACTTATCTTCTCCTAACTTATATCACATTACAAATACAACGGAGATCTACCATGTAGCTGACATTGAAGGTTTCTCGAACACCTTAGTGAAGTAACAGGACACCTCTGTTTTTCTTTCAGGTACATTTTTAGAAACAAAGTTGAAATTGGCGAAAAAGTCTACGTAACAATCACTAATGTCAGTTCATTTTTACTTTTTCGAATTACTCCATATCTCATGAATAAAATGCATAATTTAAGAAAACTGCAAATTTATATATTCATTGAAATGTTATCTTCATATATTAGGTGAAAAATATTTCTTATTTTACATATTTGGTATGCGGGGGGCCAGCGGCGAAAAGACCGAGCGCGACTAATGACGTTGTGGAAAAAGTCGCGACTACTCGCGGGTTAAAACTATTTAAATATGCGTTAAAATTTTATTTTGGAATTGCAATGCATTTTATAAATAGGTTATACATGTTTTATTTTCATATTTTATATTATGCATATATATGATGGGTAAGTATTACGGTGGCCTCCAACGATTAGTTTTTCCTTGGTGTAATTTAGGTTTGACAGATTTTTTTCTCATTGGAAAGTAATGTTTTTTTTAAACTAATTTTTGTGGTTTTAACGCTCTATCGTCATTTCTTACATCGTTCTAAACAAGGTTTACCAGTTTAGCTTCCAAAATTATTCCGAAATTTTAAATTCATACCAGAAATTTTGAAAGAACTATCATTATTTTCAAACAGTTACGAAATGTCTGACTTAAAATAAAACGAAAATTGTGATTTTAATGTCCGCTATGCAAACGAAAATTTCCTGAATTCCTAAATTTCCTGTATATTTCTAAAAAGAAAACAGAAGCCAACCTAGCAACTTTGTTTTAAATTATGCTGATGCAACAAAAGTGTTCTCTTTGAGGATTTTCTTATAATAGCTTATCAAACACCTCGTTAAGAGCCACAAAGACTGACAAAAATTTATCGTTTAAGTCGTCAATGACTAGTGACTAACAAAGTAAAATATGATATTATATAAATTTTAAATATTTTTTCAGCAAATACTTTTTTAGTTTTATATAATATTTTAGACTGTCAGTCATCGGTGGCTGACGCGGCCAAAAGCAGAAAGTTCAGTGTCATTTACCGGTGACTGACATTCTATGTTACGGGTTAATAGTCTCAATTACAGGGTTCATATGCATGAAGGGAATAAGGATATTTTTAGGTGTTTTAATACCAGAATTTTTTTTAAGTGTTGGTTTTTATATCTAAAGCTAGATTTTTTTAGAAATTTAAATAAATATTACTTAAGAAAATACGGATAAAAAATGCTAGAAAACCCTTGAAGCGGACGAACCTTGGATTATCATTCTATAATTGAATTTGTGTAACATCGCTACATTAACACTAGAATTACCGTATTTCTTGTATACCTAGAACTACCGGAGTGGGTCATGTGTGACCCACCAATTTAAGTAACATTATTCTTGTTTTTTATGAGCATTACAAGCACACAATAAGTTCTTATGATTAATACAATTATTTTAATTAAGAATTAATACAATTTAGCCATTAAAGAATTGCAGAATGTGAAATTTAATGAATATATACAATGAAAATATTTAAATTTTTAATTTCAGAATAGATACATTGAGATATTCTGATAGTTTGTAATTAATAAAAAGTAAGAAATATCATTTAAAGATTGTTTTTATCTATTACTAAGATGTTAATACAAAATAAAATGTAAAATGCATATCAGTATAGTTTTTTACTTATATTATGCTATTTTCTATCAAATCAATCCACACAAAATGCAAGGGTCTTCGTTTCTGTTTTTCCAGTACATGATCCACACACAAATTTTAAACATCTTTCAAATACAGCATTAGTCTTATTATCTTTGCAGTGCTTTACCTGACAACGTTTTCGTTTGTTTGATGCCTGTGGGGTAGACTGTGGATGATTAATGTCATTTTCCTTGGCAATGTATTTTTCTCTAAGTTCCTCTGCCAACTTTAGAATGTAGTCTCTTCGACTCATATTACAACTTGTTGTCTCTTTATAAACAACGCATGTATTTATGGCAGCTAGATGTAATATATTGAAAAAAACATGCATTGGCCAACGCCTAGATGCCGATCTCACGGAATATTTCCTGGCCATTTGATCTACAACATCAACTCCAAATTTGGTGGAATTGTAGAAATCTATAATTTCAGGAGTTTTCTTTTCATTTTGAATAACATCCAGTGATGAATGCAATGTGCTAAGTAGAAGTAAATTTTTTTTACAGTGATATGAAACTAGAATTGTATTTTTATGTGTCATGAAGGCTGTTGAATATAATTCGTTTTTTATTTTCTTCAAAGATTTTGGAACTTCTTTTTTTGCTCTATTAATTGTGCCAACATAGCTCAAACCATTTTCTTTAAAACTATCTACAAGTTTTACCGATGTAAAAAAACTATCACCTGTTACATTGCTTCCTGTATTCAGATAAGGCTTCAATAGCCGAAGAGCAGCATTGTCACCAACACTTAGATCAATTGATTTGGAATCATCTTTTCCTAAATATGGAAATGCATTGATTGCGTATTTTGAGTTCACATCTACCGCCAACCAAAATTTGATGCCAAATTTATCAGGTTTGTTTGGCATGTATCAGGTTTGTTTGGCATGTCAGATTTGTTTGGCAAAAATCTACAGGCTGTCTTTGACGGAAAGAGCTGCTCATCCACAGTAATATTTTCTCCTGGTTTGTAACACATATAGCAATTTTCAATAAATGTATTCCAGACATCTGATATAAGTGCAAATTTATCCTTTTTCAGTCTCTCAGATCTTGAAATTTTTATGTCAAAACGCATGTATCTCATGATTTCTAAATATCTGTTCCTGCTCATTGTTGAAGGGGAAAATTGTGACCCCAAGTTTTTGATCAAAGACTGGTTATGGAGACTCCTTTTGTGGCCAAAGCTCCTCGAACCTACAATATTGCAATAAAAGCATCCAGTTCATCAAGAGAAATACTCCAATTTTCATTATTTAGTTTTGATCTTGCTTCTACTTCTGTGCATTTATTTATAATATTCAAAATTTTATCATTTATGAAAAGTCTATAAGATGTCACAAAACTATTACTAATAAACATTTCTGTTCGAGTAAGGACTAGGTCCTGGCTTTTCTTTTAGAATATTTTGAATAGGTCTTCTACCAGAAGGAAATGATGACTTTGGCTTTATTTTCCATAGTTCCATCTTTCGATTCTTCAAAATCGCTTTGAAGAAGCAATTTATTTTCGGTAATTATCTCCTTTTTCTTATTCATTCCATTCTTTTGTATTTTTTTCATAACACTTTTCTGAATTATTAGTTTTTGAGTACTGCCTCTACTGCATTTAGTTGGAATATTTTCATTTATTTCATTGTCACTTGAAGTGGATTCGGATGATGAGGTTTTGCTGACATTTTCACCAATATTTGATTCATAATTTATATAAAAATTATCATCATCATCAGATGTAATTTCATCGCAGGACTCATTTTCAGAAAGTTCATTTAACGATTTTATAATTTCCGCATTAGAAAGACCTGTACGGCGCGAAGCCATCATTTCTACAAGTGCGAAGCACGAATGTCACTAACAGACTGTTTTTATTTTCTTTTTCGCGCCTTCAACTTAGAATTGCAAAACAATATTTTTTACTTAGTTTCAATTCATAATAGAGGTAAGAAAATTCTGCAACATTCCAATTAGCTAGATGCAATAACTTGAAGTTGCATAAAAGCTTACACATGTGTCTTGCAGGCGCACAACAGGTGTGAAACACTCCCCCCCCCCTCCCTTTTCCCCCTCATGAATAGTAGGTGAAATATATTTCTTTACATTATCCTTTTATTTCTAAAGAATGTAAAGTTGAAAATCCTATTGAAATAAAAGGAAATGCTGTTATCTTGTTCGGGTCAGCGATGACCCACCTTGGTCGTTCTAGGTATACATGTCTGTAGATAAAAATGTATTCATTTGATTTCAACAAAACTTGGGTTAAGGTATTATAGGGAATATTTAGGAAAAGTCAAACAATTTCAAGGTTTTATTTTGAAAAATAACGCGGATACGAGCAAAAAAGCACGCCTTGGGTCACAGTTGACCCGCCATGGTAAAACTGTTTAGTTATTTTTTGTCATATTTCACACTGTGTATCGCATATGCATTTCCAACCATTTAACTGATTTGCCCATACGTCGTACACTGTTAAAACTAAAGATTTCATATGGCACTTTTAGGGGTGAAACGCTTGTCCCGTCAGCGACACCCTTAAAGGAGCCAAAATTGCACTCCTGGAGGGGCCCTGGGGCATCCCATGTTACTTCATGGGACCCTAAGGCACCCACATGGCACTCTATGAGGTGCCATGGGGTGCCCTAAGGTACCTCTAGGGGTGCAATTCTTGCTCCTTTAGGGGTGTTGCTGACGGGACAAGCGTTTCACCCCTAAAAGTGCCATATGAAATCTTTAGTTTTAACAGTGTACAGGCAAGAAGAGGTTACTGTTTCATCATTTAAAGCTTTTTGACACCATTGATTTTTTAAAAATACATTATTATATTATTTAATGGCAAAAATGTTTAGACTAAATATTGCGAATATTCTGGCTTAAAAAAGTATTGTTTATCCCATATTTTCGATTTATTGCACTTTAAAAAAAAGTATCAGTTAAGTGGTTAATACGTTACCATTTCCCTGAATTATTATCCTCC
Organism: Maratus speculifer; assembly: GCA_964019185.1. Lineage (NCBI taxonomy): Eukaryota > Metazoa > Arthropoda > Arachnida > Araneae > Salticidae > Maratus > Maratus speculifer. The sequence goes on from OZ025290.1 coordinate 257,892,823, forward strand.
GAATTAAAAATAATTCATTCTTTCGATTGATGCGCTTATATGCACGTTCTTGCAGGGGAGGGCGGGGGGGGGGGGAGCATCAAACGCAAAAAATTTGCAACAAGCAGAGAAAAACTCTAGGAAAAACTATCGAATAAGAATGATAATTTCGCAACAAACTCCGGAAATTATCAAAAATCGGGCTATTACAAAAATCAGTTGTGAAAATATTATAGGCACAGCGTACAGGAAGGAATCTTGAAAAACACGCAACTTACAGGGGAAACGTATAAGATATCAACCCTAGCGACATTAAAGATTTAGAAGACACTTTATTTTTAAAAATGACTTTTTTTTAAATATATAGACTGCGAAAAGCTTTTTTTTTTTTTTTTTTTTTTGGAAAATGCATTTCAAATAGAATTTGAAGAATTATTTTTAGTACTTACCACTATAAAAAGAATTAAAACTTACATTTTGCGAATAATATCTTGAAGAATATTCTTATGAATATATAGGAATTTTCAATTTTTAACAATAAATTTTAAGGTAAACAGGGAAATTAATATATATTTTTTCTTTCCGAAGTCAACTTTTATTTAGAAAAAAATGAAATAGCATTTATTAATCTTAGACAGTATGGTAAATAAAATATATCAATAATAAAGCTTTTTTTTAACATTGTTTATTCGATTATTTAAGAAAAATTAAATGTTTTTATAAACTAATAGATTTCAATAACATTTAAAAGACTAATTTAATAATATTAAATTGTATGTTTTTTTTCTTAGGAAATAAGCTTTTTAACGTTTTTGTATGCTTATAAATATTTTTAAAAATGAAAAAAAGTGTGCTTCTTTGAATTTTTTAAAAAAACATTTTTATTTAATTTGATTTTAGCTGCGAAAAATACTATTTAATCGCCTAAAGTAAAACTGTTTTTGTCAGTCCTTTAAAAATGCTTTTTTTAATTAAAATTGTCAGGTCTCTTATTTCAATTAAGTTAGTTATGATTTTAAAACTAAATATTGCGAATTAAATAATCTTGAATATAAATTTCATTTTCATTATAAAGCTTTCATGTTTTTTTCTCCTTTATTTTACTTCCAGAAAAGTGCATATTCTTAGAAATGCATTTAAAGAATATCAATATATATTATAATCAGTAAAAACTTGTTCTAATTTTTTTCACTGTTTTGTGGAATGAATAAAAAAATATTTAATCAATAAATTTAAGTTTAAACATCTTTTTTTACTTTCTTCTGTCTTTAGAAGAATTCTGTCTTTACAATTTCTTCTACCTTTACATGTATTGGATCCGTTAAAAATTTCGATTTCCAATTTTCGATGAACTTATGTGTTTTAGAAGGTCCTGAACACGATTTGATGGGGGTGTTTTTAATGTTTGTCTGTGAGACTGTCTGTTACTCTGTTATTATGTGAGTCTGTATGTAACAAAAAAATTGTGGGCGTTCAGTCTCAAGTACTAATGAACGGAATTTCATAAAGTTTAAATTCTGATAGACGTTGATAGAAACCAAAACTGGATAATCTTTGGTGTATATCACATAAGTGATGACACTGTTATGTTACATTTTTAAAATAGCTCTATCTCTAGACCTAATGCACATATTTTTATAAGACATCAGATTTAGTTAGTACTTTAGTTAGTATAATTTTGGTAAAATTGCTTGATAAGTGGCGCTGCTATATTCCGTTATTCATGGTTATTGCAATAGCTATATATCAAGATTTAATGAACGATTTTTCATCAAACTTCGGATTGAATTAGTCCCTAATATAGATTAGTGCTGCTTTAGTTTTTGTGTATATCGCCTTACAGATGGCGCTGCTATGCTACATTTTCCAGGATTTCGCAATAGCATTTTCTTTAAGAACTAATAAATATATTTTCATAAACTTCAGATTCTGTTAATTGCGGGAAAAAAATGTTCTTACTATTTTTGGTGTACACCGTAAAACAAATGGCGCTGTTATGCATTTTTTAAAAGATTTTCGCAATAGCTCTATCTCAGGAACTAATGGACGGATTTTCATTAAACTTCAGATTAATTTAAAAGTTAGCATAATTTGTTGCCAATTAGATTGTTGGCGTAAATCATTTAACTCGTAGCGCAGCTATACTCCATTTTTCGGCTGTATATGACGGCTTTTGTTTGTGTACAACATATCAGGGCCTGAATAACGCCAATGCACTTTTCTTTCAGTAAAATCGGATAGAATTATCCCCCTTATTCATGAATGAAATTCTGCACGAATAAAATGTTTATATTTGTCAAATTTTCTTACCAGGTGTGAAGGTGGAAGTTTATTTAAGTGGCAATGAAATTTAGTGACAATGACAGAAGGACTGTTCATGTTGGCACAATATGACGAATTACAGCGGCTGGTTATCGGCGTGCCGCACAGTGGAACAGGAAGCCTCCAAACCTGGCAAAAAATCAAATTTATTTTAAACAAAATTTGCACATTTTACATTCTTTTATAGACTTAACGTAGTAAAACTTAAAACTTTTACATAAGCTATTGAGTAATTTATTAATTAATTTACAAAAGTTTTCGATATTTTCTGTACAAAATGTAGTTAAAAACAACAATTTAAGTTAGTTTAATACAAATTAAAAATTTATAAATCATTCATAATATCACTATTAAGATGAAAAAACTGTAACAGTATTTTTCGAACAGTAACAAAAACCTTGTAGCAAAAGTTTCAAAAACGATCACATATAAAAAAAATTAAATTGAATAAATCGTTACCTGAGCAAAGTAGAAAAACTAAAACATACAAGCAGAATTTAAAATAGGAAAATCAATATCCCTCAAAACGTATCGCTTATTTTCCTTGTCAATAAAATATATTTTGAAACATTTTCTAATTTGGAAATGCTTGAAATTGTTAACCATTCATCAGTTTAATTGGATCTTGAAATATAAAAAAGGCATTATAAAGATTGGATTCCTTTGTGAATTTAAATTATCTTTAAATTCGATTTGATGTTAAAAGATCAAATGTACTTTCAATGACATTAACCTCTGATGCATTCGAATCTGTCATTCACTTAACATTGTAATTAAATCCTCGTTACACAAGAATTCCATTGATTAAAAGGTATTTGCATTTGTAAATTTGAATTCCATTTGAAATTCAATTTTCGAAAGTTATTTAAATCGTACAATGTGTACTTTTCATGTTAAAGAACATTTTTTAGTAATTATTTTTGCAAAGGTCTTATTCAAAAATTTATACTACAAAAACATACAACCGTTATTTTAACATATTTCGGTCCAACCCAGAGTCAGACTTGACATTATCTTTCTTTGCAAAATTGCTTTTGGCACCAGAACTGAAAGAAAAAAAAATGTATGTTTTTTAATTAGAGCAGCGGTTCCCAAACTTCATTGGTACGCGACCATCCTTTAAGTAAAAATAATTTTTAGAGACCCACCTAATATAATGATGTATATCAATATTTAAATTGTTGTATGACCTGTATAGCTATCGGCTATCCTATTCTACGTAAAAGGCAAATTTCGTATGAAGAATACACTATCAATGAAAACAACAATTCATAATTCTAACGTTAGTAAGTGGAATAATAATTAACACAATACACAAAGTAGAAAAATAATTAACTAGTTGGATGTAACAATCACAAAACTTTCTTTTATCTCATACGTACATTTTAATATTTTTAAAAAATAGTTATTTTAATGCTTTAATATTTTTAATTCAATACCATATCAACTTTGATTTTCATCTTAAATTTTTGCTTCAGTCAATTAATCGCAATAAAAACAAATTTCCGTCTCTGCACGAACCGATGGACAATAGAATGATAGGCAATTTTTTTTTTCAAATTCAGGGAGGAACTACTTGCCTTACCAAAAAATAATCATATACAAAAAAAATTAGTTCAGTTCTAGAACTAACTTTATACACTTTTAGGTGGTGCAATATTGAAAATGGCATAAAATTCGCTCCCGCACAAAAAAAAACACCTTCCAGTGGATTTTTTTTTTTAAATTCTGGGAGGATCAACTAGCCATAGCCATACACTTACACAAAAATTTTGGTTCAATTCGATGCATAACTTTCATATACTTTTGGTCGGTACAATATTGAAAATGGCACAAAAATCGCGATTGCAGCGGCCCCTTCCGGTGGATTTTTTTCAAATTCAGGGAGGACCAACTAGCCATAGCCAAACACTTAGACAAAAAATTTGGTTCAATTCAATGCATAACTTACTTCATATACTTTTGGTCGGTACAATTGGCACAAACATCGCGATTACAGCGTCCCCTTCAGGCGAAATATTTCAAATTGAAGGAGGACCTGCTTGCCATAGCCAAAAACATTCACAAAAAAATTGTTTCAATTCTATGCATATCTCCATACACTTGTTGATGGTAGAATGGCGACATACACACAGACGCACAGACACACACACAGGCACACGGACAGACAGACATTTTGTAAAAACATGTTTTTTTTTGGAATCTCTGACCCCTAAAACGTGTAAATCCGTCGAAAACCGGAAGTCGAAAAAAATTTCGATTACAATACTTTCTTCTATTGAAGATAGAAGAAAGTAAAAATGCATTTAATTACTACCAAAGTATAATTTGAGAATTAGTGCGTTTTCTGGCACTGGTGTTTACCGTTGAAAGCATTTGTATTAGGATCAAAACTTGTTAAGTTCAACCTTAATTCACTTTCAACACACAGTTTTTTCTGTACGTGTTTTTCAAAACAGCCAAGTTACAAAAAGCCTGTTTCCCCGCGTATGTTGTGTTGAACTCCATCAAAGAATTCAAAGCTCATTTAGAAGTTTCTGGATATTCTGTTCGTATATTTCTTCATATGGAAACTAAGATATTTCCCTTGAAGTATTATATACTATAGAAACTGTTATATATTTTTAATAGATAAAATGCAAAAAATATTTTTGTAACAAACCTCGACTGTTTCTGCGATCCACTAAAACAGCCGCCGCGACCCATAATTTGGGTACCGCTGAATTAGAGTATTTTCGAAATTGTGTAGTTAAAGATAACGTCTTTTTAAAAAGTGGTGCCAACCAAAGAAAATTTTTGTAGGAGGCACTGAATTGAAAAACGTTAACTCTTTCCGGCGCAGTTGGCCCATGTCGGGCCACTGAATTCCAAACATACAAACGGCTATAAGTAACTTTTAATAAAATTTTTCCTTTTCGATGAATTTTTAAAGTAACATAATTTTAATTTCTAAAAATGTCGTTTGGATATTCCGTTATCAGTTAATCATTTCAGCATTTTACGAACAGAATTTTTCTGTGCCGAAAAGGTTAAACAGTTCTTAATTTTCTTTTCTTATTTTTTTCGAGTTTAACATAACTTTTCTGTAACTAAATAAATAAACAACGTTAAAGAGCACAAATATTTTAAAATAAAAGATGTTAAAAGCATACACGGGACTTCTAAAGTCCCATCATCAGTGCTAAAAAAGTGTAAAACGTAAAAGAAAGTCGAATCGTTAAATAAAATAAAATAAACCGTGCATCTGAGTGCACGGTTTATTTTATTTTATTTAACGATGTAACTTTCTTTTATGTTTTACACTTTTTTAGCACTGATGATGGGACTTTAGAAGTCCCGTGTATGCTTTTAACATCTTTTATTTTATAATATTTGTGCTCTTTAACCTTGTTTATTTATTTAGTTATATATATGCACAAAGTACAATCCTCCCCCTTCTTATAACTTTTCTGTACTTACTGATTGCGAAATAGATGTAAAACTAGTACATTTTTGTTCGACTATTCTAAATATTTAATGCTAATAACTTTATTTGGATATACAATGTGAATAGCATATAATCTTGAATATTTTCCGATGAATAAAATAAATGTCTAAGACGTGGATCGAAACCCGAAAAAGTATAAAAAAAGATAATTACTAGCATTAAATATTTAAATGTCGTTATGTGACGGCCACCATCAAGAAGTAAAAGTTAATTTGTTTAGTTAAACAATCTTTTAGCCTTGAGTCTCCATTGTAATAAAAAATAAACATGATGTCGGGATAAAATTTATGTAAATGTATATTTATTTACTTCATAAATCCTCTTTTATCCCATAAAGTTAATTAAATTTGTCTAGTAGCCTCAAGTGATTATTTTGAAAAACACAATAGCTGTTTGGATATTTTGTTTGCATCAGACACTTAAATTTAAATATAACAGAAATACACAATGGGTATTTTTTTCTTAGATTTGCATTTAAAAAAAATCACACTTAGCTTTCGAAAATGAATTATTTTACAGATTATTTTTACTAATCATATAATGATGTGATATCGAATCTCTAACAATGGAAGTAAAACTAATACCAATGTAATAAAGTAAAACTATTACCAATGGAATTATACATAAAGAGGAGCTGACATATTCCCATGCTGGCGAAGTTTCTACAGCTACCAGTTTCGAGGAAAATAATTACAACCAGCACAAACTTCCATCTCCGAATTTGAATACGAATTATCTTCTTATTTGAAAGCCTTAGTCATGCAGAATTTTAGTCATAATCATGACCAAAAATTGATATTTATTTTTGATAGTGGACGTTTATCAGTTCAGTAGTCAGCCCCTAAGTTTCTGCCATACAGTGCCACATTTATAACCTCCTGCCATCGTCAGCAGTAGACATTATACGCCTGTAGCCACTGTTACCAACGAAAATGAATAGAAATTTGTATATTGTTTGTTAGATAAATCGTACTTGGATCTTTTTCTTACACTGGGCGAAATTTTCAATCAAAATTACTGGTGGATATTTGCCCTGGTAGTAGTCCGAAATTGTTGATTCAATTTTAAAAAAACAACCGGCATCCTGTTACAACCTGTTCAGTTACTTCATTCGCAAGTTGTAAGTACTACATGTATGTCTTTTACTCTTTATTTGTAACTCCATTCTTTACCGCTACAAATTTAAAAAAAAATAAGTATTATAGTGCATTTAACAAACTTTAAAAAAAAAGGAAAAGGTTCTCAATTGGACGTATGTATTGTTTTATGTATGTTCACCAGCTACTCCGAAACTGTGCGATCATTTCATATGATTCCTTTAAATTGAAAGGGATGTCAGCGAATTGGGTCCATTTAAATTTCATCAAAACTAGTTGTGTTCTTAAAAAAAATCAGCATCAACAATAAAAAAATTTAATAACTTTAAAATATTTTACTTTAAACTATTTTTAACAAGTGACACACATGATTGTTATCAAGTGTTTGGCAAGAAAGCTACTACCGGGAAATTTTAGATTTAATTTCGAGGATTTTTGCAATGGAAGTCAAAAAACAAAATTTAATCGTTAAGAACTTTTATGTAAACAATCAGCAAAATAATAATAAATTAAATAATAAATAAATAACTAAATAAATAAATTACAATTGTAAATCGTTTAAATTTACCGAAGATTGCTGTGGTGCACACTTTTGATTTGAAGAACTACATCTTTACAGTGGAGGAATCTACATGCTAATGCAGTATGGTCTAAAAGTCCCAGTCAAATTTTTAGTTTAATATTAAATCAAGTAATTGAAGCCGGTTTTTTTAAATGGGTCGTGGTGTTAAAATGTTTATAATTATATTACAAATATATTTTTATTTTTAAATTAAGGTCTGTCATTCTTTTAATTTGATGTTTTGTTTTACTAAACAAAATATAATAATTTTAGGGATTCGTTTTATATGCACAAAATATAAAAGTTAATTATTATTATTTTTTTTAAGTAAAATAAAAGCATACATATTTTTTTTTAATATATTTTCTAATTTGAAGAAAAGCTAATTTAAATATGTCTTTTTAATAATAAGTTATATCGAAATTCTGTTTTCTAATCAAACCTTAACAAGCTAAATTCCACGCCAGTCACCAGTGACTGACACAAAACTTTTCGTTCTTGGCAGCGTCGGTCACCGGTGTCTAACTGTCTAAAATATGATAGATAACTAAAAAATATATATATTGTTTTATGTAATTATTGAAAATATATTTAAAATTTACTTAACTTTGACTTATTAGAGGATTATATTATAAAATTAGAGGTGGATTAAACGGACAGTTCAATGTCATCTACCGGAAAGGTTTAACCCGGGAGGACGCGCGCAGGGCCTAAAAGACCCTGAGTGCGTATGGTTTTTACATTTGCAACCACTAATTCTTTTAAATAATCTTCAACTTATTTTACCGCAAAATTTGTAAGAATTGACTCCGTCTAAATAAACCGACTGTTTTAATTTGATTTTATTGGTGTCAAAGTTAAAACTATTCATACCCTGAATAGCGCGCGTTCTCCCGGGTTAATCATGTAGTCAACTTTTGTAATAATATACCTGCTGAGCTACGTACCACTAAAATTTAACAACATATTTTATGTTATTCAATCGTGACACCTCTGACTAATTTTTCAGCGGCAATATATATAAAATAATCTAATATTATATAATGTATCCTATCAAAGAGTTAACCACTTAATCGTCGCGACCGAGACATTCATGGGCTGCAAGTTTCACGGCTTTTATTCAGAATTGATTGATTCCCACCAGTTTTACAAAATAGTACGATTGGTTTTATTCTGATAACATTTTACTTATCCATTAAATAAGATGAATATTCCTTAAAAAAAAAAAAAAAAAAAAAAAAAAAAAAAAAAAAAAAAAAAAAGGTGGTGACAGTAATGAATTTGAATTTTTAAACCGTAATTTAATGCGACCACAAAGGGGTTAAAAAGTAAAAGATATATTTTATTTTAAGAGCGACAATAAAGCATAAATATTGTATTATGTAATGATATAATTGAATTAAGCAATTATTATTTTAATTTTTAATTTATATTCTCCTAGTACATTTCGTATTAACCCACTTTTCTCTTAAAAAATATAAACACATTGTATTTAACATAAAATAAATGAATGTCTAGAACACTATTTACTAGTACTGCTTATCGACTTATAAATAAAAGATTTTATTCTGTTCTTTATTTACAAAGTAACTTTCCTTTGGTAGTATTGATAAGAAGAAACAAAAGTAATTTTATACAGTATCAGAAAAGAAAATTCGTTTAACAAACCTGAATATTTGCAATATTTTTCCTGTCATTTGCAAATGATATCTATTCATTTAATGGAAGCCTATAAATTGAAAAGCGTTATTGTTTTACCAAGAGTAACATTCATTACTCTACATTCGTTCGTATGACAAGTAATTTAACATTCGTTAAATTACTTGTCATTTGATGGTACAAACAATTTATGTACATATATAAATAAATATATAAATACAGTTGAGTCCCACTTTTCCCAACCCCGCTATTCCGAAAATCCGCATATTCCGAACAGAGGTCAGAAAAAATACCATTTTTTTAAACTTATAAACAGAGGAAATTAACTAAATTCACTGTTTTAAAAAAAGGCATTTTTTTTGGCATAAGTTTTAACTAGAGATCGACCGAAAATTCCGTTTTATTTTCGATTTTGGCAAAAATCTGGGTTTTACCAAAAATTTGTTTTCGATGAAAATGCGAACAAATACTCGGCCGGACCATAACGATTTGTACTCTAAAAATCTCATTTCATCCTTCGGGATTTTTCAACATAATTCATTTATTTCAGTTGCATTGGCCCAAATGAGACACTATTTATTTGGTCATCGCATATAATTTACGTCATCGCACATAATTTATGCTTTAACTCGTCAATACGTCGATTATTATGAAGGAAATTTGCGTATTCTGAATTCCCATTCAGTCGATTAGTGTTCGATTGAAATTAGTTCGGAAAAGCGGGATTCTTCTCTAGACATAGTTTTTTTTTTTCATTTTACAAGCTGAACTATATTAATCTACTGAGTGGTGTTTGTAGAAAATATATAAATTCATATACAGGGCTGCACTAAAACCTGAATACATTGTCGTCAATAAGTGGAAAATTCAATAAGTGAGACTTTTGCAGTTTTAAGCGAGTTTTTTTCCGCCTAAATTCAATTTTAACCTAATATGTGGCACATATAAAGCAGATAATACACATTGTTGTACATCAGAATTCGAGCACGTTACCGTCTATTTATAAAAATTGCTGAAGGTGAAATATCTGTGTTGCGCATTTTCTAACTAAACAAAATTTTTGCATACTGTGTAAAATATTTAAAGATTAATAGATGATATACAGGGTTGCATAAAAGAATTTAAGTGTATTTCTGGCTATGAAAAGTTGATGCTGAAATCTAGTTCTCATGAGTGTTATTCTTTTTTTAATTCTTTACTTGGGCATGTTTTTTAATTTATTAAAATCTGAAGTTTTTCAAAGTAATATGAAAATGTTTGAAATCATTTCGCAATCTGTGATTGACGCGTCAATCACAGACTCATCGAAACACCCAGGAGTAATGCCATTGAAATTTCGGAGATGTGTCGGAAGCGCCCTCTATGAAAAAATGGGGATACCAATGCTGTACGTCATTTTGAATAAAATTATTACCAAGGGAATGACCTACACGCAAACCGCAACAAAATCGATTAATTTGTCAAATGTTTATGAGCGTTAAAAATCCCCTCCTCTGTTCACAGTTCAATTTTCGCTAGTTACTCGATAACAGTGTTCCCGATTTTGGGATTAAAATTTAAATTAAAGTCTAAACTTTAGAATAATTTCAACCCCGTGCGCAAAATAAGGGTAAAAGATAGTTGTTTTTTACTCTAAAGTTTAAAGCGCCCTCTATCTACAATTAAACTGTTAACGTAACCGTTAAAATGTTTTTACAAACAAATCGTGATATAAAGAATGATTTTAGCGAAAACCGCAAACGAATCCACCCTTTTTTCCGTGTTTTATAATCGTTTGAAGTTTTTGACCTTTAACTTTAATGGCCCCTAGTTCCTACGGAAGACGTTTGCTCCCCATGGTTTACCATTTAATAATGATTGTCTTCATGTCTATTATCATCCATCAAAGTTTGTCGGTCTGGTAGCGTAACAGCCTGTATACAAATCAGTAGATGCAGTTATACAAAAATGTAAACGCCAACTAGCAGTCTTTCACCACTAAATTCATTTAGGTATTTTTCATCGGATATTTCTTGCGAAAATTCTTCTGAGAATGCTACTAAATGTTAAAAGAAGAAAATTTTTAAATTTTAGTGCTGAGATACGCTTGCTGGTGCGCCTAGATTTTTGCACCCCTAAGTAGATGATATACAGATCTTCACAAAAGAATTTAAGAGTCTTTTAAGCTATAGAAGGTTGATGCTGAAATCTAGTTTTCAAGAGTGCTGTCCGTTCAAAATATCTTGCAGTCAAATGATTAAACATTCATTAGTAAGTAATTTCATTAGTATGTAGTTTCATTTGCATGTAATTTTTTCATTACAACTTTCACAGACTGTGAACTTATTCTCCCATGAAAAAAAAAAAAAACTAAATAATCTTTGAATAAACTTTGAAAAACTTTGCTTGATTATAAGGTGAGAGAGTGGTCTCTGAATGGAGCTAGTAGAGCTTTAAATCTATTGATAGGCCTCCTCATTTAATTGAACCTTGTTTATTCAAATGTATTTTTTAGCATATTAAAAGCTGAATTTTTGTAAAGTATTATGATAAATGCTGGAAAGTGTTACATAATTTGTGCTTGATGTATAATTTTCTTTATTGTCTAAAATAAAGAGACTGATTTCCATAAAACCTTTCCTTTGGCAGTATTGGGAAATAAAATAGGAGTCATTTTATACAACATCTGAAATGAAAAATCCTTTTTAAAGTCTGAACATTAACAATATATTTTGTTTGTCATTTACAATTGAAACACATTCATTTAATTAAAATCTAGAAATCGGAAAACATTATTTTTAGATCCAGTGTAACTTTCGTCAAATTGCTTTTCATATGGCCATGCAAGCAATTTTCATGTGTATTTATGTATAAATTATCGTGTTTAATTATTATTATTATTATTATTATTATTATTATTATTATTTTAGTAAAGGTATCAAAGTTGAATGTTAAAATCTACCACAAAATCGAATAATTTATAAACAAAATTCAAACTAAGTTTATTTTTTTAATCTATGGTGATTGATATATTAAGATCAGGAGGAGTAATTAAGACCACTTTAAACATTTTCAATTTTGTGATTATTTTTTTTTATATTTGGAAAGTGGTGTTTTTATACATAGGAAGTAACTTTGATCTTTTAAGAACACCTCTTAAAAGTTTTAGTTCTCATGCCTGATTTGTTTTATGTTTAAGTATATTGTGATTATGTTTAAAGTATGGCACGAAAAATTCACAATCACAGGGCTCCCAAATGGTCCGCCAACTGAACACCAATATTTTTTTAGAAAGATTTTCGTTTTATATTTTTGTTGCAAATTGCTCAGAATCAGCCTTCGGAAAACAAATGCTGTAGAAACGTACTATGACATTTTCTGTTAAAAATTATTGGTGTTCAGTTCGCGGACCATTTGGGAGCCCTGAAATCACAAAAGTTTGGGGTAATTAAGACCTCTAGTGTAGAAATTATGACGCTACATTTTCTCTTTCCCATTTGTTTAGGGCAATTGTCACCATTAAAACTTTGATTTGATGTCAATAATTTTTAAATGCATTCAATCGTATTATTTGTTAGTGGCCAGAATTTCCCAGTGGTGTAAATAAATGCGATACAATCAGAAAATTACAAATATTTATTTGTGAATCAATTAACCCTTTCCGGCACGGGCAAAATCTGTAATAAAATGAGAAATTTTCGACTGGCACCGGAATTAACAAACGGATTTCTTAGATACTTTGAAATCCTTAATTTAAGCTTTTATTGTAAAAGCAAAATTTTAGTAAAATATTACCGGTGCCGTTTGCAAGTTTGGAATTAAAATTAGGTATCCCAGACCGGGCACAGTGTGCCGGAAAGGGTTAAGGAAAACCGGTCCTTCCATCCAACCACTAGCGGATACAGCATGGTATGTTGTAAGAAATGCCTTAAATGAAACTCAACAAGGTTGAACAGTAGTTGTACCTTTAAACAAAAGCATAGGGAACATGAGAGATCCATCAGCTGATACACATCCAAGCATAGTTGCAGAGTCTCGGCTAAATCCTTCGGAAACTCTACATAGAGATTTTTCGTTTTCCCAGATGCCGCGAAAGGGGGAGTGATCTCTTCAAAATCCAAATTCATATGTGTTAAAAATAAAAGATGCTGTGTCTTTTAACCCTTTCTGGTACGAACTAATCATGTTAGTAAAATCAGTAATTAGCGACCGACCGAATTTACAAATGACTTTTTTAGAAATTAAGAACTCCTTAATTTAAGCTTTCATTGAAAAAGAAAAATTTTATTAAAATATTATTGGTGGCATTTGCAAGTTTGGAATTAAAATTAAGTAAACCAGACTAGTCACAGTGTGCCGGAAAGAGTTAAGGGTTGAAAGTTCCTCTTCCTTGTACACACGCTCCAGCTTTTTGTAAAAGTCATAAACAATGTCAGGAGTTGTATTGTGTCTTCTAACAGTTTGGAGAGTTCTGCTTCCTTTAGTGACAATTGTGGATGCCCCTTCAAAATCCTATGTACCAGTCTTCACTTGGTGTGCCATTTTTGAATGCATTTTTAATATCGCTTGCGCTTACATATTCCCCAACCAGATGCATGAGTTCCGTAGGATCACAAGGATCACCAAATTCAGCTCTTGCAATTAGGCACTCAGCAATAATTTTTTCTTCGTCTTCAGTTAATGTTTTATGGTCCCCATCTGCCTAATAAGCCAGGATACACGAGGTAATATTTTCATAAAATGATTTTCGATAAATAGTAAGGCTTTTTTACTAATTTAGAAAGAGGTTTGAATTTCTTTTACATATTCTCCACGGTGTATTTAATATTTTGGGCATGGATTTAACATTGAAGTCCCTAAATCGATAAAACAAATTTACAATGCACAAATAAAACAATTACACCACACAATTATCAAAGTATTTTGAAAGTATTGCATTAAAATCATTACTTTTCACCGAATATCATACTGTTTATCAACGAGGTTTTAATAAAGCAATATAATTAAATAAACATGGAAGATAATATAGTTTATAATTCATTAACATTCAAATTCCTAAATCAATAAACCAAAATTAAAATGCTCAAGTAAAACAACAGCAACACATAATTATCAAAATATTTTGAAAATATATATTCAATACTAATCAATTTCTCAAATAATTTTCAGCAGTAAAATTACTCTTGAAAATCTAGAATATTTAATAAGTGCATTTTCACATTGCTAACTAAGAGTAGAACCAACTTGGTGAAAAATGTCCAAGCCCGGGATCGAACCCGGAACCCTTGGAATAGCGCTCCAAGTGCTCGCCCATTTAAGCTACGAGGACGACGCCCAGGTTTGAATTTCTCATTTTTTATGTGTTTCTTAGGCTGCAATTCACAGCACGAGATGGTACCGCCTTCATGAGCACACAATCTTTCGGCGTAACATGAGATACCATTAAACCCAGCATCAGTAAATCACATATTTATTTAATATCAATCAATTTTTCAATTAAGAAGCAGTGAAGATAAGAAGTAAAATCAATTTCTCAATTAATTTTCTGCAGTGAAATTTTCACTGCTGAAAATTAATTGAGAAATTGATTAATATTAAATATATATATGATTTACCGATGCTAGGTCTCTTGGTGTCTCATGTTACGCCACAAGATTGTGTTCTCATGAAGACAGTACCAACTCCTGCTGCGAATTGCAGCCTAACCAACATATATAAAAGTGAGAAATCCTAAGCTGGGCATCGTCCTCGTAGCTTAAATGGGAGAGCACTTGGAACGCTATTCCAAGGGTTCAAAGTTCGATCCCCGGTTTGGACATTTTCACTAAGTTGGTTCTACGCTTAATTAACAATGTGAAAATGCACGTATTAAATGTTCTATTTTGAAAATATTGTATTAAAACATTACTTTACATACTGTTTATCAATGATATTTTAATAAATCAATATTAATAATTAAAGATGAATGGAAGAAAATATTGTTTAGAATTCATTAACATTGAAATTCCTAAAACGATAAACCAAATTTATAATGCACAAATAAAACAATAGCACCACATAATTATTAAAATATTTTGAAGTATTGCATTAAAATCATTTCTTTTCACCGAATACCATACTGTTTAAAAACGAGATTAATAAAGGAATATTTATAATTAAATAAAAATGGGAGATAACATTGTCTAAAATTCATTAATATTCAAATTCTTAAACCAAATTTACCTTGCACAAATAAAACAATATCATCACATAATTATCAAAATATTTTGAAAATATTGCATTAAAAACATTACTTTACACCGAATATCAGACTGTTTATCAACGAAATATTTTAATGAAGCAATATTAATTATTAAATAATATTGTTTAATAATATTGTTTAAATTCACAATCTAAGAAACACGGGAATAAATATCCCTCGAAATTACTTTTGTAGCAAATACTGTCTTTAGAATTATCTTAATTCATAAAAGAAGTTAAGAGCGTTTATCATTTTAACAATCAAATTAAACATCTGTAATAATACAAAACACATATAAACAAAGACAATGTTTACAGCTATACGAATAAAGATTTCCAAGTACAAGAGTTCTTTTCGTTTAGGGAAATATTCTCAATTGTTAAGTACGATGAAAATAGTTTCAGTGATAATATATCATTGTTACGATCTTTTAAAAGCTGGATATATTTGTAATTATGTTTTAAGAAGCGTGCAAGTATGTCCATGAGACTCGTTTTTAAGAAAAACTCTCGCTATAATGTGCTTTAGAGAAAGTTTATTCTAACATTCATGTATATTTTAAGTTAAAATGTCAAAAAAATTGTACGATAAAAAGTTAATTTTAAGTCGTTTGAAATTTAAAATACATAATTGTTTCATAATTTTATCGTGTCCTTTGAAATCTTAAGAAATTCTGATGCATGGTTCAGTTACAGGGACAATCAGTATATTCTGTTAAATTACGGCCAATTGGAAAAAATAGCTTTAGGTGAATTTTATTGAAGTTACTCGCTTTTGAACATAATAAAATTGATATGCATTTATGAAGTATATACTAAAATATACATTCTGTACAATCTGCGACGCAAAGAATATTTGTTATTAATTTAATGGGCGACACAAAAGTAATTCCTTACATAATGGTATAAAGGGAAACATTGTTTAGGGCGCGTTTTAATTATATTAAAACTTTTCACATTTTATGAAATTGATATACATTCCTGAGGTTTACTACAACTTAATTTCTGTATAATAGAAAGCAGATAACATTTACAGAAACACGCAAAAGATTTCGGTACTGTAGTAAACACTATCCTTAAAATTATGATAATTCATCCAATGAAGTTAAGATCATTTATCATTTTAACAATTAAATTAAACATCCCTAATAATACTAAAACTCATATAAATAAGAACCATGTTTACAATTATAGAAATAAAGATTTCCATGTGCAAAGATTCGTTTCGTTTAGGGAGATATTTCAATTGTTAAATATGATGAAAATAATTTCGGTGATAATATTTCATCTTTACGACCTTTTAAGAGCTGGATATATTTGTAATCACGTTTTAAGAAGCGTGCAAGTATGTCCATGAGACTCGTTTTTATCCCGATAGGATCTGGTGTACTATTAATAGAGTACATGTCTTTTAATTGAATATTATTTTATTTCATGAAATACTTTTGCTACTATTTACCTGTTGTAATGTTAGTATGTGTTTAAGCATTTAATATATGACTTCATTTATATTTAGGCCTTTAGTAATGAAAATAATTATTTGCCTAATTCTCTTTACACCATTTGCAATTCTTTTATTTTAAACATATGTTTCACTCTTTAAATAAATAAAAAAAAAAGTTACTTTCATGAAAGTATGATGTGTAATAAAGCGCAAAAAATATTAGAAAGTTGTAATGTAAGTTAATTCTTACTGTAATACAATATTTTCTAAAAATTCATCTTTAGCCAATTGTCATATGAATATTAATAGAATAGTACGCAAAGCATCAACATTCGTTATTTTTCAGACAATGAAATATTCGTTAAACACTAATTGATCTACTTGGATAACTAGTGTTATTAACGTAATGTTATTAACGCAAAAATAATATTTTCTATAAAATTGAAAAAAAAATGGACCTAAAGCGTTAATAATTAAATAAGCTTGGGAGATAATATTGTTTAAAATTTACTAAGAAACACGGAAATAAATATCCCTCGAAATCACTTTTGTAGCAAACACTATCCTTAGAATTATGTTAATTCATCCATAGAAGTGTGCATTTTTCATTTTAACAATTAAATTAAACATACCTAATAATACAAAGCTCATATAAACAAAGACAATGTTTACAACTAGATTAGAACTAGATTAGATTAACAATAAAGATTTCCATGTACAAGAGTTCATTTCGTTTAGGGAAATAGTTTCAATTGTTAAGTGCGGAAAAGTTAACTTCAGTGATTATATTTCATCTTTACGATCTTTTAAGAGCTGGATATATTTCTAATTACGCTTTAAGAAGCGTGCAAGTATGTCCATGAGACTCATTTTTAAGAAAAATTCTCTCTATAATGTGCTTTAGAAAAAATTTATTTTAACATTCATGAATGTTTTAAGTTGAAATGTTATGAAAACTGTAAGTTAAATGAGTTAATAAAAAATTTTGTTGCACATAATTTACATTTACAGATATAAGAGGGACACCCTTCCAGAAATACATAATAACAGTAAAAACATTAATTGATGAAACTAAAAGGGTTTCTATTTAACAAACTTACAGACAAATACTTTCTAAAAACCATTAAATCGTCTTCAATACCTTCGTAAAACGTATAAATCCACCGAAAAACAGAAGTCGATTTTTTTCCCAATCCAATACTTTCTTCTTGTAAAGATAGAAGACAGATAAATCAGGGCAATCCGAATATATTTTCGAAAGTTAGAACTCAGACAGATGGACAGACAAACTAAAGTCATATAAAACTTTCAACTATGTTATAAAGTATTAAAAAATACATAAGGTATTAACATGTATGACACAAAAGAAATGTTTGGATTTTCATTACTCATTCAATTCGTTTTATGATATAAAATGCTTTTTATTTCAATAAACCAATTTATATTGTGCAAGTAAAACAATAGCACCACATAACTGGCAAAATATTCTGAAAATATTGCATTAAAAACATTACTTTACACCGAATTTAATGCTTTTTATCAACGAAATTTTACAAAAGCAATATTAATAATTAAACAAACAAGGGAGATAATATTGTTTAAAATTGAGATTTATAATCATTTGAGATTTTAAAATGATTGATACAAACAGAACGATACACATACACTGGATTCGGAAATAACTGAAACTTGCTCCTAATGTCAAAGTCTAAACTCAATTTCGCATCTTTTCCGCATTCGAGTGTCTGGGCGCATTCATAGAATCACAGATGCTAACAAATGTTACCAACATTTGAAGTTAGTTTCATTTTGTTCGGTTGCATATTGAATTGACACGGGTAACGACCATAGAATATTTCAAGAATACTTCTATGGTAATGACAGGGCCGTAGCTAAGGGGGCACTATGGGCGGCTCAGCCCCCCCTAAAATATTTCGAGCCCCCCCTGGAAAAGATTCAAGGTCACTCAATGAATTTCTGTTCCGAAGATTCAAATGAAATTCTATTCAAAAATCTAATTTAGCTTGGAGACTCTTTCACAGTTTTGCAGAGTTACTAAATTGTATCTAGAATAAGTAATTCAACACTCCCTCATCCTATTTGTACATATGAAGCTAAAATGATGTTTAATTTTGCACCAGATATACACTCAAAATTTTCATCATCATATACTTTTCTTGGTATAAAATGAAGTTATTACAACAGTTTAATAAGAAACAGAGTAACTGCAATGTGAATAAGCACTAATTTATCTTTCTGCGTCAGAGAGAGAGAGAGGAAAAATATAAGCCCCCCCCCCCCTAGTATCTCTTGAGCCCCCTCTATTGATCACTTCTAGCTACGGCCCTGGGTAACGACCAACGAATTGATACTTCTATTTGAAAAATCAACGCCGCCGTGCGAAAGAAAGGTTCGCGTAAGCATACATTTGTAGTTAGTTTCACTTTGTTCGGTTGCGTACTGACATGATAACGGCCAGCACGGTGCGAAAAGGAGGATTGAAGAGAGCGATTGCCTCGGGTGCAGAAATTTAGGGGACGCTAAATTTATACAACAAACGTCATTTTGGGAGGATTAGCATCAAGTTGGGGGAGGAGGGAACGCCAAATTCAAACTTTGCCCCGGGCGCAGTTTTCTCTTCGCACGCCCCTGGTAACGACTAACGAGTCGTATTTCTAGGTAATAATTCAGTACTTCGTACCTTAGAAAATACCCTTTTCTTAGTAACGAATATGTGCGGTTTGCAACAGCTCTAATCTTTACAACTGTTAGTATCCAATAATCGATTTGTGGTTCTATAAATAAATGTTCTATTAAAACCAAAGCATTTTAATTGCTTAAAGATTGTACCTGCAAAAGATCAGCGGTCAAAGAAGCTATTTAATTACCATTCGCTTGGCTTCGATCTTTAACCGCTTCCCTGTTTTGCCCGTACGTCGTACGTACAACGTGTTTTTGTCAATAATGATTTGCTTGTACCACGTACAGACATCCAGACTCCAATCATAGTTTATTATTCACCCCATAGTTTATTATTCACCAGAAGCAGTAAGCCGTCGCTGTATTTTTTTTTCTTTTTTCCCTTACCATTTTTCGCCAACGAAGCGATGTTTCGCCGAATTAGCAACCTCTCTTATGTTATGATCGTAGTTTCAGAGTGATCCGCTCGTATCGCTACTGTCTATGCGTAATCCCATGTTAAACAAGTTGCCATTACAGTGTATGAAAGTTGATTCTCTGTTCCGTACTCTGTGATCCCAACTTTACACCCGATCTATAGAAATGTGATGTCTTTATGTTTTTACCAATGAGTCAATTAAAGAGAGAATTGTAGAGAACTACTTAAGAAAAGATTTAAATATAGAATAAAAAGCTAAGTTTAAACATTAAGAGTGGTACTTAGGAAAGATAAATTAGGATTTAATTAAGAATTAAGATCTTGCTGTAGTCAAATGACTACTAACATTGAAAGATAGACTTTATTTGTATTTTTTATCAAAAATATTGATAATTTAAGTGGTTAAAATAATTTAAAATATTTTCGTTGTATGAAAATCGACTGCACAAATAGGAAATTTCCAAACAAAGAAATACAGAAAATAATTTTAATTAATTCTTATTTTTGGGAGTGTAACAGTGTTCAGTCCACCGTGTATAAAATTTTAAAAGTACTTTTTTCACTATTGGCATGTTTTAGCTATAACTTTAGGGAAAAAATAAACCAAAAATATATATTGATGTTGACATGAATATTATCATTATCCCTGATATTGAGACCAAACTTCTTATTCCACGCTGTATATTTAAAAAAAACTTTATGAATTAATTGCTTGTCCCTGCAATTATTTAGAGTAACGCGAATAATAAATGTCATGTTTGATAAATTGGTTCAATTTTATTCTCATTCGACCGTTAATGAATAGAAAACTTAATAAATTTCCTTGTCATCAAAATTGATTAACCCTAAGCATTGGCAGATATCCAACAACATAAAAAATATGAAAAATGCGAAAAAATAAGATCATTTATAGGCAGAATCATTTCGATTCTAATTTGCTTCCCGAAAAATAAGCATGTGTAATCAAAATTACTACTTATGTTTGAAATATTGTTGAACATGATATTTTATGTTTGTCAAATATACAATTTATATACTTCGCGATAGTGTTTTTTCTTACCTATCATACTTAATATATGGTAAGTCTTGCAATCGTTTGGAAAAATGAAAAAAACATTTTGACGGATTTACACGTTTCAGATATTGGAGATTACAGAAAACATATTTTTAAGAAAAAAAACTGCCAAAAATTGCCTAGAAATTACTAGTAAAGACAATTTAAATTTATACCATTTCACTTTATTTAAATACGGAATGTAAGGTGGTCTGGGGTAATAACGCCAAGTGCTAATATTTTACATAATTATGAAATAATCTGGTAAATGACACCCATGTGCTCTGCGCAGAAGGGTTTTGAACCATATAAATCGCAAAAAACAGCTTCAAGTTAATTTGTTTTATTTTTAGGTCTTATTGTTTTTACAAGCAACTAAAATTAACGCTTGATCTAAAATTTGCGAGATAAGTTTTGTGATGTGAAGACTATTTTTTTTATCCGGAAATACTTTGTAGTACATTTCATGGACTTTCAAAATGTTGTTGAAGATTTTGGATATCTTCTCGAGATAATTTGTAATTTAAAATGTACAGCGCAATAACTATAACGGGTAATAACGCCAATCCTTGGCATTAATACCCGGTTGATTCCCTACAGTGGCCGAGCTACATCCTAAATACTGATTCAAATAAAAACAGTTAAAACTGTGCAATATTTCTAATAATTCTATTTAAGCGGTCCTTTTTAAGCAAAAAGAAGCTCACGGTCTGATATTCTTTTGCCTCATCCCCCCCCCCCACACACACACACCACACCTTTATTTTTCTTACACTTTCACAAAAAATGGAACACTTTCAATAGCTTAGAATGCTATTTGTCAATTTCTAAGTTTGTAGAGTTTGTATTTTTAGAATTGGGCAAGCTACATGCAATTATTCCATCTTATTTCATAGTTTTGTTTGCATGGCGTTATTACCCATATAGGTGGGTAATAACGCCAAATAGCATTGGTCAAGAAATCACGCCATTACATTTTATGAATACATATCTGTTAAATTATTTTTTTTATATAGATAGTCAATGAGTTGCTGTATCAAATCATATATTTGTTTGAAAAATACAAACTAAAACTGAGCCGTGAAAATTGGTAGAACCTTAACGTGGCATTATTACCCCAGGGTACCTTAGGTTATTAAACAAAGAAAATATTGCGATTTCAATTTTCTGATGTGAATTAGGAATATATGAATTAAAAAATCTACTAAATTCTATGTACGGCTGTTTTCACGTATGCAAAACTTCGCTCTATAGGATTAAGTTATATATATTATAGTGCGAATTCCGCCGATCAGGATAATTAAGTTTGTTTTATAACGATCAGTTGCTTCTAAAGATGAGTTCGGGCTCATTTTTCGAATTCCAGGCCCTCCGGAGCCCGACGATTTCGAATCCGAGTCCACCTGAGCCCGAAACAATCTGTGCCATTACAGCTCAATCATGCCCAAGCCCTATACTGAAAGTATGCAATACAAAACAAAGTATGAAAAATCATGCCTTAAGCATAGATTATGAAGCACTTTCCAATACTTCCTGATATCAGAAAAAAAGTTGTTACTGTCCATAGCCAAATATGTGTCCCAATACTTTTGAACAGCCATGTATTTGATTTGTCGGTTGATTTATATATATACTATATAATGTGTAAATTTAGTCTTGCAAGAAAACGCCAATCTAGTTGAAATTTTTCTTTCAGCAATTTATACTAATAGATGGAAACATACTTGAATACTTTTGTTCAGCCCTGTGGTTCATCTATTACCTTTATTACATGAAAGTATTCTGCTAAAATTTACTTCATATAAAAATACTCTTTAAACAACTTAAAACACATTTCCAGAAATTATCATACACATGCGACTCTCTATTCAGTTTTTTGCGTGACCCTGTATATCATTTTATCTACATTCTACGAACATTTTTTAGTAAACTGTATGCATTTCAATATAAAAATGCATCACTTATTTAAAAACCACATTTAAGTAAATTACGCTTATATTCAGTAATCTTTCCGAGCTCTTTTGTGTAACCCTGTACATCTAAATCGTGTAACTATTAGCATTTATATACAAAAGCATTTATAAACTTAAAAGTGTATATCATAATTGAAAATGTATTTCATCCATCCAACAGCCAACATTTATACTATACAATACTTCGATTGGAATACACAGTTTGAAATATTTTGTGTGTCCCTGTAAATACTATGCACTTCGTATTATGCGTGAAATAACTCCTATTAATTCTCCGCGACGTATATCAATTTCATTACACATGAAATCGTTTATCATAATTAAAATATTTCGCAAACAATTTCCCCCTATGCAATGGAATTATTTTGTGTGGCCCTGTAAATGAATAACAATTCTTTTCACTGCATACTTTACAGAATACATATTTAGTGCAATTTGCTGATGCGTATAAATTTGAATTTGTTTGATTGGGTGTAACCTCTTTAAAATCCATTTGAAACGATTTTTCCCCATAGACCGTAATGTAACGGAAAACTTTTGACTGACCCTGTAAATAAACTAATCATGGTAGAATTTTCATTTTCCATACGGTTCGTGCTAGAGCAAATGCCAATAACGTCCAAAAATTTCATAACAATCTGATTTTATTTACGATGGTTGGAACGCGGACAGACGGACAGACAAACCGATAGCATAAGCACTTTCAACTTTGTTGGAAAGTGCTAAAAAATATTCATAATGCTTAAATATAATAGTTTTCTAAATGAAATCTCTTTTTTTAACTACTTATTACATGGAAATAACTGTTAATGTGTTTCTGTAACATTCTATTTACTATAAAAGATGTATACGTTAAATTATAATCGATATACCTACCTCAAAACAATCATTTGTAATTCTCGTGTTCCTAAAAAACTGTTTGAATAAAGAAAAATAATACCGTAAAATGGGGTGAATCGGAACATTTTTCAACTTTAACGTTAAAATAAAAGCAACAATCGATTTTTTAATTTTTTATTTTTTCTACTAAAAACTGCGGTCTTGTTCTGTTCTTTACTTTTTAAGTAAAAACGAAGCATTTTTACTGTTTATATATATATATATATATATATATATATATATTTAATGGTGTTCTGATTCACCCCACAGATAGGGGGGAATCGGAACAAATGTTATAATCTTTATTTATTCCGATTCAAACATTAATAGGGTTAATAAAAACAGATAATCATGATAATGGAGGAATAAGAACACGCAGTTACTCTGTGAAACCAAGCCTTTATTTTATATACAAGTAAAGATATGCCTTTTTAAAAATTAGAAAACAACTTTGAAATCAAGAAAAAATAAAATTTATTTTAAGAAATTATATTCGAATATCAGAAGTAGAATTTAATACAAATCCAACCCTGTTCTTGTTATCCTTTACTAGTAGTCATTGGGAAGTGAATCTATTGAGTAGCCCCAATCGCTGCATGTTTTAATACTATCTACTAATACGCCCTGATTTCCAGCCCATAGTTCTGTTTGCAACCCTCTCTTTTTTAATTGGTTTTTCATTTTGAGATGTTTGTGTAATGTTGTGGATGTCAGAGAATAATTCTGTGCAGTTCTCCTAACTAATTTGCTATTTTTAAATTATTTTACTGCGTGTTCCATGTGTGTTGGATTAGGCGTTGACTTTTTTGTTTAATCAACTAATTTCTTGGCACCGTTAATCTCTTCAAGTAATTAGAACAAACAAAATATTGTTACAATACATATTCATAAATAAGTTTTCATATATTACATGAAACTATTACTGTTTAGAAAAATAAACCATGAGAAAAAACATGTTTCTATTTACCCCGTAAATCTTAAATCTCTGATGTTTCAAGCCATTTTTCATTTTTTTATTATGTAGTTTAGAAATAAGTAGAATTTAATACAGCATATCATTTACAGATCTATCATTAATTAAAAATCACTTCTCTTAGGTTTAGAATACGAAAAATACTGTAGTTACATACAAAGTTTTGAAGACGTTGAAAAAAATGAGGTTTTTGAGGATCCTCTTGCAGTTTTTTTATAATTATATATATATTTATTTATAATATATATTAGGGTGGGCCGAAAAAAACTTTTTTTCGATTTTTGATTATGGCGGGTGAGGAAAAGTGGCCACTGGTGGCACTCAGTTCATACAAAAAATTTGAAATTTTTTGGACATTTCCTTACCCTGCCGCAAACGGCTTGAAGTTTTGCAAAAATGTTCATTTTTGAACTTTTTTCGAAAAAAATTAAAAAATGTTAAATTAAATTTATTTTGGTTGTATTTACTTGAAAAGGCATATTTAATGTACCAAATGTTTAAATAAGATCTGATCATGCATTATTTAATATCTATGTGTTTTATAACTTACGCTATTTTTATAGCTTTTTCGCGTATGATAGGCAAAAGTTGTATTTGTTTGAATCGATCGTTAGTTTCTGTATTATTTATGTCCCTTGGTCTTCTTTATATATTTTCTATGTGTCAAACGTCATATATTTGAGGGAAAGACAGCAGTATGCTTCAAAAACAAATCTGGAAGGTGAGAAAGTGGTGAAACAGGACTCTAAGCGCGCGCAATGATTCGTGGTAATACTCAGGGAGTGAAGGACGAAATAGTTGAGAGCCAAAATGCGATAAAGGATTCTTATTATTTATCCTTGCTAAATTACCTGCGACATTTGTTCAGTGTTTACGTGAAACCCTTTTGTATTGATATGCAGTGCTTTTTGGGTCGTTTAATGTGCCATTATAGTGTTTTGTGCGTTTTATTACAACGAGCTCACAAATGACTAGTATAAAGGGCCATGGCAATGCAAAGACACGCGATAGCGTGAAAAGTAATTCTTTGGGGGCATCATGCATATTGAAAGAACTGCAATTTCCAGTTTATGCTGATAATCATGCACCACTAATACTGGTTGCTTCACCATGTAGAAGTTGTGACAGCAGAGAATACGAATCTGGTCATCGATAAAAACAAAGTCAAAAGAGAGAAATAGAAACTTGGAAAGAAGATACAGGCAGAAGAAGTTATTGAAAGAAGGAAAATTAAAAGCATATTTTTTGATGGTAGAAAGGATAAAAGTATATTCAGAGGAGGAAAAATAACAAGCAGCACCTTCGAGAGAAAGGTGTGGAACACATCACCGTGTTGTTTGAACCTGGTTAGGAATACTTGTGTCACTTGATACCTCGTTCCGTTACCTTGCTACCACGTCAATTCAGAAAAGTCTAACTTGTGGTGACTTGGAAGATTGTATAATGATCTTGCTATTTCTTTTCCGTGACCGGAACAAGATATCAAGTGACCCGAGTATTCCTAACCAGGTTCAAACAACACGGTGATGTGTTCCTCGCCTTTCCTTCGACAGTGCCGCTTGTTCTTTTATTCCTCTTAATATACTTTTATCCTTTCTACCATCAAAAAATATGCTTTTAATTTTCCTTCTTTCAATAACTTCATCTGCCTGTATCTTCTTTCCAAGTTTCTATTTCTCTCTTTTGACTTTGTTTTTATCGATGACCAGATTCGTATTCTCTGCTGTCACAACTTCTACATGGTGAAGCAACCAGTATTAGTGGTGCATGATTATCAGCATAAATTGGAAATTGCAGTTCTTTATGCATGATGCCCCCAAAGAATTACTTTTCACGCTATCGCGTGTCTTTGCATTGTCATGGCTCTTTATACTAGCCATTTGTGAGCTCGTTGTAATAAAACGCACAAAACACTATAATGGCACATTAAACGACCCAAAAAGCACTGCATATCAATACAAAAGGGTTTCACGTAAACACTGAACAAATGTCGCAGGTAATTTAGCAAGGATAAATAATAAGAATCCTTTATCGCATTTTGGCTCTCAACTATTTCGTCCTTCACTCCCTGAGTATTACCACGAATCATTGCGCGCGCTTAGAGTCCTGTTTCACCACTTTCTCACCTTCCAGATTTGTTTTTGAAGCATACTGTTGTCTTTCCCTCAAATATATGACGTTTGAGACATAGAAAATATATAAAGAAGACCAAGGGACATAAATAATACAGAAACTAACGATCGATTCAAACAAATACAACTTTTGCCTATCATACGCGAAAAAGCTATAAAAATAGCGTAAGTTATAAAACACATATGTAAGGGAGATTGGTGGTTGCAGATATTAGTTAAGGCATTTAGAAGAACGAAATGATCATGTATCCAGGTTCAGATGTACAAAAAAAACCCCACGATGATTGCAAAGTTACACTTTATTTTAACATCTATTACGAAGGGGGGGCACACTTATAGCTCTCGGAGAAAATCTCCGAACGAAGAATAGCAGGTTAACAAGACGAGCGCAGAGAGTCAAGTGCCTCGTACATAGCAACAAATTGCCACTTTTGGCATGATAGAAAATCGCCAACATACAAAAGTTCGCCCATGCACAATGGATAGTATACGCCAAATACAGTTAAAATGCAGCCGGCAAGATAAGAATTCAATATAGTTACCCAGCTGGGATGGGAAAGGAAAAGGTTGCCAAACGATAAAATGTTACACGTGTTGTTTTGTCTAATAAAGAAGCACACCGAAGGGACATGAGATTTTACTGCGCAGATGTTAAATTCTTTATAGGGTTTTGTCGAGAAAGGAAAAGAAGCGTAAGCATAAATTTTAACTGCGAAACAGAGATGATGTCCATATAAGGTAATGCAGAATTGCTTCGATCGGAAATAGCTTTAAACGGTTGATTAATATGTAAGTGTATTTCTCACAGACAAAGTTACGCAGCTGCCGATTTTTCGGTTAGAGAAAACTAGGCGAGGGAAAAAAATGGAAAGTGAATGAAGGACACTTAAAACTGATTTTGAATTGAAAAGAGACGGGGGGAAGGAATAATTTAAGAAAATAACCAATATATAACGAAATAATCGTTATATATATCACCCGGTGCACCACAAAAACTTTTGCTGTCCAATGTGCATAGGCTAGCATAAAATATTATAACATAAAAACATACATAAATGCAAAAGTTTTTTTTTTTTTTTTTTAATATATATATGTAGAAATTTAACGTCATGATAATGGAGACTTTTGTATTCAAAAACAGTCAGCAGTTCTAAAGTCTCTATATTTTTTTATATTTGTATTTCATGGATCCAAGGTAGTACTGTATTTTATATGTATAAGTTGAGTCGACTCAGACAGTACAAAAATCTTACTGCAGCTTTGATTGTTATCATGACATAAATAAAATTTTGAAATATATATACAAAACATGAAACTAATACTAAATGAATATAAAATGGCAATACACAAAAATAACATAATAGCACTATATTTTTCAAAAATTAAAAAGAGTAAAATGATGTATATAAAAATAAAAATGTTTTTTGTAAAAAGTGTTTCATGCCGAAGCATAGGATGACAAAAAAAAGAGGTGCTCCAAGCACGCCCATAAAAAATATGCGTCACCCTGAATCTTGTGTACAACACAAGTATTATGGCATCGGCTTAGGGCCTAGCCTTAGATGAGGAGGGAATTGTGATGCTCCCCCGAAGGCACTAGCGGTCTTCTGAAGGAGCCCACGTCGAATTACATGAAAAAATTTGAATTGTTGTGAATTGGAATCACAATTCAAAAATTTGAATCGAAACTCCAATTCCAAAATTTTGTCTCTCAACACAATGAAGCTTGAACCCTTAGGGCATTAATTTTGAACGGGAACAAGACTTCAAAGGGAAGAATTCAAAAAGAAAAAAAACAAAAAAAATGTATATCATATAATAACTAATATGGGCAGACAATCCTAGAGTGAAGAGAGACGAAAAATATGTCACAATCGAGTGGGGTGATGAACAAGTCATATATATAAACTGTGTTTTATTTAATTACTTTTGTAATCTTTTGTTTACTTTTTTAAAGTACAGTACCTGTTTATCTAACTATGATATGTTTGACTTATATTACAAGAAATGTTAAGTGGGAGGTTAGTTAGTGGAAAAATACTGAATTAATGAGTATTGTCAAAGAAATTTTAAGTGTACTGCAAAAAGAAAACAAAATAAAAGTAAATAAAATTTAAGTGAGTATGAAGACATATGTAAGTGTTAACGGATACAATGATACCTAATATTGTTCTTAAGAGATCTTCAGAGCAATATTGATGGACCAGCCATGATATTGTTAAAGATCATTCAACAACAACATACACACAACCATGAGCTCTTTGGTTGGATATGTGGTATCATAAAACAAGACATAAAAAAAATAAATAGTGTTTTTTACATTAGCTTCTGTTTCTTAGATTGTATGTGTGAGGTTGATAAAACGTATTAAAGTTAGTGTTGTTTATATGACTTGATGCATCAAATAAATGTCCATAACGAGGAGGTGCTAATAAAAGTCTATCAATATGTACCCGAAATGCTGTGTTATCAGGAGTATACAACCTTTTAATTGAGAATGACACAGGGGAATGTTTACAAGTGACAATATATGGACCAGTATACTTTGTTTTAAACTTGTCATTTGATTTTAGATATATAATGTCTTTTAAGAAAATGGATCTTAATTTAGCTTTCTGACCGTAATATTTATATCTTTTATCTTGAGCAGATTTAATGTTGTTATAGGCTTTGTGATATATCTTACTCAAATCATCAAGTAATTTGTGGACTTCAATATGTTTATCAAGAAAGGGTTGGTTGCACGACTGATCAAAAGTGTCAAAAATTAGAGAAAGTTCACGTCCAAAATGAAGAAAATTAGGAGAATATAATGTAGTTGCATGTTTCGAACCATTATAAAGTGATTTGTGTATAAATACTGCATTTTCGAATGAATGACCTTCTTGTAAAAGAATATTAACTGAATATTTGATTGACTTATTGATTCGTTCTGCAATCGCATTTGATTGTGGTCTCGAGGCAGAACTGTGTAATACCTTAATGCCCATTGTATCATTAAAGATGTTATATACCTGAGAAGTGTACTGGGGTCCTAAGTCTGATAAGACAACCGAAGGTCTCCCAAAGGTGGTTATGTAAGAGAATAAGCATTTAACAACCTTACTCGCAGATATGTCATTAAGTGGAAAGAGTTCAATATGTCTCGAAAAATGATCAGTGATAGTTAAAACATATTTTCCATTAGCAAACGGTCCAAGGAGATCTGTACTGATAGTGTGACCAGGGTACCTGGGAGTGTATGTGGGCTGTAAGGGTGCAGGTGGAGTTTGGTGATGTTTAGTTTGAAGACATTTGATACAGGATGCAACAAAGTTTAAAGTGTCTACATACATACCCTTCCAAAAATATCTACCTGACAAGAATTCATAAGTTTTATTAAAGCAAAAATGGGATAAATGTGAAATTGTTAAGACTTTGGTTTTAAGTGAATTTGGAACAACAATGTGATACGAAAAAGTGTTATTAAAAATATTTTCCTTCTTTAACATTAATACTTTCGAATCAGGATGAATGAAGTAGTTAGGAAATTTTTGAGAAGATCCTTTCTTTAAGATTTCTTTATAAACAACAGACAAAGTAGGGTCATTTTGTTGTTCAGTAGCAAATGTTTCATTCGAAATTTCTAATAAAGGGTCAGGATTTGTTTGTGTACCAGAAATAAGGCAATTAACATGCATATTAGAATCACTCGAGCTGGAGTGTGGAGTATCACATTCTACAATAGGTAAGGGTTGAGTGTCATGAATAAGTTCAGGGTTTGTAGCTAAAGTCTGTTGATTATTTTCAAAGTTACAGCGAGATAAATAGTCAGCGAGTACATTCTTTTTACCTGGAATATGTTGAAATTTGTATGTGTATTCTGAGAGATCCATGAGCCAGCGAGAGATAATATCAGCCGGATTTGTAGTTTTGTTGTATTTTTCTAATGGTTTACTATCTGAAAGTATTACAAATTCTCTGTTGTATAAATAATATTTGAAAGCAGTAACTGATTTATGAATTGCCATGAGTTCTAATTTAAGTGCAGGATATTTTTTTTTGGATGCTTTTAAAGATTTTGAAAAGTATGCAACAGGTAATAGTTGTTTATCATGTTCTTGTAGTAAGACGCCAGAAATGGCAATATTTGACGCATCAGTATTTAAATAGAACTTTTTGTTCCAATCAGGTAATCTAACCATGGGTGGATTAAAGAATATCTTCTGTATGGTGTCCATAATTTTTTGATGTTTACATGTCCACTTAAATTTAGCTTTTGGAGTAGTTAAGTTTATGAGAGGTTGTACAAGTTCAGAAAAGGATGGAACCAGAGATTTGTAAAATGTAATGACGCCTATGAGTGCTTTTAATTGACGTTTAGTTGTAGGTGTTGGAAAAGATGTTATTTTTACAATGTTCGACTGAACAGGAGAAATAGTTTGATTTTCTATGTGAAATCCAAGATAATCTAAACTGGTTTTGTGAAAAGTGCATTTGTTAGGGAACAGCGTTAAATTATATTTTACTAGTATTGCAAGAATTTTATCCAACTTATCACACATTTCTTGATATGAATTGGCACCAACAATAAGATCATCTTGGTAAGTATAGACACCTTCTAACTGTAATTCATCAAGTAACGAGTCCATTAAAGCTTGATAAATTGAGGCGCTAGATTTTAATCCGAATACTAATCTCTTATACCGAAAAGAACCAAACATTGTAGTGAATGTGAGCTGATTTTGAAATTTTGCAGGCAAATCAATCTGATGATATGCCTGATGAAAGTCAAGAGAAGAAAAAAAACGATATTGTGAAAGATTTGAAATAATGGTTTGAATTTTTGGAAGTGGATAGGACGAACCTTGAATTATAGTATTAACCATTCTGAGATCTAATGCGAGTCTATATTTCTGTATACCTGTACCGTCTGGTTTCTTTTTAACAAGAAGCATGGGGCAGGCCCATTCGGAACAATGACGTTCAATGATTTTGGCATCAAGTAACTGTTTGATTTGATTCAAAACATCCTTTTGCACAGCTTGGGGAAGAGGGAAAGGGAGTGTCTTTATGGGGTAGTCATTAATGAATTTTAAATCAGGTACAATTTTATCAGTATGACCAAGTGTGTCTAATGATTTGGAAAAGGCAGGATAATAACTAAGTAGCAATTTAGTTAGGTTCTTTGCTTCGTCAGATTTTAAGTGAGAAAGTTTAAAATCATTAGCCGATAACTCCTGCTTTCTTTTTTGTAAGATTTCATTAGACGCCTGAATAAAATTTACAAAGTGCTGTTCTGAGTTATTTTGCTTGTCAGACATTTCAGAAGTATAGTCGCGAATTTCCTCAATCTCAGATAATTGACCTATTTTTGTGTGTTTAGGGAGATGAATGGTCTTTTCAGAAGTGTTTTTAAGTGTTATTGAGAAGAACTGATGTATTTGTGAAGTTTTCTTTCTTTTATTGGATAATTTGTTCATTTGAATAATGGCATCATTTCCTGTTAATTCTTTTGTTTGTGCCAAATATTCAAAAAGATAATTTCTGTCATTGTTGATGTTATTGAAGGTGTAAACAGAGCACCATATTTGTTGTTGAGGTTCTACTATAATTTTTCGAGTTAAGAACACCGCTTGATTCAATACAACATCACTCAAAGAATTGCATGATTTTGATTGTTTCTCTCCAGAAGATTCTTTACTGGTTTTTAAAGGGACAGAGAAATTATTGTTGACGTGGAGACACTTGTTAAAAGTATCGATGACAACATTGTATCTAGTTATGAAATCGAAACCTAAAATGCCTTCAAAACTGGAAGACTCGGGTATGTCAACAATATAAAAGTGATGTGAAAACGCTTTTTGTTTTAGCTTAATGGATGTTCTGATGCAGGCGGAAAATGAAACATCAGAATTGACAGTTTTAATATTGACGTCAGTGGACAGTCTTTTATATTTTAAGACCGGTTTAAGTTGGTTGAATAATTTTTGTGAAAGTAAAGATATACTACTACCAGAATCAGCCAATAAAGTAATATCATGGTTTGCTATAGTGGCTTTAACAAGAGGGAGGGATGGTGACATAGTGTTTACACTACAAATTATCTGAACATTATCACTTTCTGTTTGTGTACTGATGTTATTTGCTATCTTAATAGAGTCAAAAGTTTGGGAAGCTACTGAATTAACTAGTCTCGAGCTTGAAATTTTAGGTAATACAGGGTCAAAAACAAAAGTTGCTGATGTAGAAGTATTAGACTGAGACACAACACCATCAGCATAAAAATTGTATCTCTGTTTCAGTTTTCCTGAAATTGTGGAGTGGAATTCGTGTAATTATTTTTTCTTTGAGTGTTTGCTCTTTTCCATTTGAAACAAGAGAGAGCATCATGATTGTTTCGTCCACATAACTGACAAACAACTGGTTTTTTTTGTGAAAACTTGTGTGGGGAATAACGTCTAGTGTAGTTTCGATTTTTGTAATTTTTTTTGAAGCGTGAAACACCTGCGAAATGTTTTGGTCTAGTCTGGAGATTTTTTTGCTCAGTTTCGGTTTTAGTATCAGAAGGGGCAAAGGATAATGCATTTATTTTCTCGGAAATTTCTTTCAGTTGCGATTCGATGAGATTTTCTGGTCTGTGTACCGAAGGTAAGGAATGTAAGATTTTCTCATTCCTTAAAATTTCATGAAGGGTTTGTGCTCTTTCGACTGCTGTTTTATAATCATTAATGCCTTCTTCCTGTAATTTTATTCTAATATTTGAAGGAAGGGCTTCTAGAAATTTCATAAGTTTAATAGTGTTGCGTGCACCTTCGTCGTTGATATCTGCATAAACTGTCGCCGCAAGAACATTTAGTCTATGGGCTAAATTTTTTATCGTCTCAGAAGGCATAAGTGCTAAACTGGACAGCTCAACAGAAGCAACACATTTACTAGGGGGGGGGCGAAAAATGACGCAAATTCCTTTTCCAACAAATCAAGGTCTGTTATCTTTTGCAGGTCGGGATTTTGGGCTAGAAATTTTTGTGCAGGCCCAACTAACTTTCCCTTTAAGATTGCAATTGTTGTTTGTGGGTTGTATTTATTAATTTCTGCACAGACGCGAATTTGATCAAAGAAAAATTTAAGTAAATCTGGATCTCCATCAAATTGAATGATATTTATCGGAATTTGTTTTGCCGCCATGATTAGTTTTTTTTGTTTGTTTACGCTCACAAGTTTTAGAGAAATTGTTACACAGACCTGACTTATACTCTAAAGCACATTGAAAACAAGAAAATTTCCTAGCAAGTAAACTACGTAAACTAGCAAAATAAATAGATCTTAAAAAAATATACACCTCACTTTAAAGATATCTTATTTGAACCTTTTATGACAGTAACGCAAGGAAGCACATACAAAATTAACACATTTAGAAAATAAATTAAATAAAATGGCAAAATAATTACACTTTGAAACATATATCTATATATTCCTTCACTTTAACAAAGTACTTACTTTAGATAATAAAGTAAAGAAAACTCTATAGAAAACCGCAAAAACTGTTAGCAAGCAAGAAAAAAAAAATCCTTTAACTTCTTTACTCAAGGAAAAAAAATCCTTTTTTTGTAACTTAAAACCTTCTGATTTATTTATATGTTTTGGATGAAAAAGAATGTTCTTATTTTAACCTTGTAATTAAAGTTCAAAACTGGTTAAACACATTTAAGCATATTAGAGAATCTAAATACAAATTAAAAAAAACAAACAAAAGGGGTGGGACGTAAAATATGAAACACTAGCACATAAATGTAATAACTGGTAAAAACTACATAAAATGTCATAAAAATAATAACTAGAAATGACAACAGTTACCGTGCTTTCGCAATTTAAAAAAATTTGCAAAAACACAATAACAGGATTAAAAATAGTGATATTGAATTAAATATGATTTAAAAACACCAAACTGCAATATTGACTATGGTGTACTGACTGTGGAAGCAGAACATAAAATAAACAAAATACTTGGGGTAACTTACAGATTTAGTTTTAAAAATAAATAACTGATTACTAATTTAATAAGACAAGAACTTAGGGAACTGGGGCACGATCTGCTCCCACATTCAACGTATAGATTATTTCGAAATTGCTTTTCGTTGTTTTGCACTTTTTTTTTTATCACTGAAGACTAGTAGTAAACTTATATTGTAACCAGGTAATTGGTTATTCACTTGTCTAAGATGGAGACACCTCATTTAGAGAATTTTTGTAATTCTCTTATTTATTTATTTATTTATTTTGTGCGCTGTTAACTGATATAGACGATGAATTATTTCTGATGGATTTTCTCAGAATTGAAGACAATCACTATTTTTTTGCACGATGAACGATTTTACGATGCATCACACCACAGGAATACTGTTATTCACTAAATTTTCTATGAGGGTATATGAACTTTCTGTAGATTACATTCACTGAAAACACACAAAACACTCTGGTATAGAAGCACCAACATGAGCACATGCAGCCCTCGATGATATCTGGCTGCGATGAACACGTCAATCACACAGACGATGGAGATGACATGGGAGAGAAAAGGGGGTGTCCAGGCAAGGAATCACATTTCGACGTCGACCGCCGGTGAAGCTGGGGAATTCCACCTCTGTTGAGACATACCAGTCAAGACTCCAAGCCGTTGCTTTTTTTTTTTTTTACCGGGGATGCAGAGAAGAAAGAAGAACCAAAATTATCACATTCGCCGTAAAGTCGCAGTTGATTGTGCCCCCTCCATATTTTTTTTTTTTTTATGTGGGGAAAAAAACGAGAGTCAAACGGCACCAAAGTTTTGTAAGGGAGATTGGTGGTTGCAGATATTAGTTAAGGCATTTAGAAGAACGAAATGATCATGTATCCAGGTTCAGATGTACAAAAAAAACCCCACGATGATTGCAAAGTTACACTTTATTTTAACATCTATTACGAAGGGGGGGCACACTTATAGCTCTCGGAGAAAATCTCCGAACGAAGAATAGCAGGTTAACAAGACGAGCGCAGAGAGTCAAGTGCCTCGTACATAGCAACAAATTGCCACTTTTGGCATGATAGAAAATCGCCAACATACAAAAGTTCGCCCATGCACAATGGATAGTATACGCCAAATACAGTTAAAATGCAGCCGGCAAGATAAGAATTCAATATAGTTACCCAGCTGGGATGGGAAAGGAAAAGGTTGCCAAACGATAAAATGTTACACGTGTTGTTTTGTCTAATAAAGAAGCACACCGAAGGGACATGAGATTTTACTGCGCAGATGTTAAATTCTTTATAGGGTTTTGTCGAGAAAGGAAAAGAAGCGTAAGCATAAATTTTAACTGCGAAACAGAGATGATGTCCATATAAGGTAATGCAGAATTGCTTCGATCGGAAATAGCTTTAAACGGTTGATTAATATGTAAGTGTATTTCTCACAGACAAAGTTACGCAGCTGCCGATTTTTCGGTTAGAGAAAACTAGGCGAGGGAAAAAAATGGAAAGTGAATGAAGGACACTTAAAACTGATTTTGAATTGAAAAGAGACGGGGGGAAGGAATAATTTAAGAAAATAACCAATATATAACGAAATAATCGTTATATATATCACCCGGTGCACCACAAAAACTTTTGCTGTCCAATGTGCATAGGCTAGCATAAAATATTATAACATAAAAACATACATAAATGCAAAAGTTTTTTTTTTTTTTTTTAATATATATATGTAGAAATTTAACGTCATGATAATGGAGACTTTTGTATTCAAAAACAGTCAGCAGTTCTAAAGTCTCTATATTTTTTTATATTTGTATTTCATGGATCCAAGGTAGTACTGTATTTTATATGTATAAGTTGAGTCGACTCAGACAGTACAAAAATCTTACTGCAGCTTTGATTGTTATCATGACATAAATAAAATTTTGAAATATATATACAAAACATGAAACTAATACTAAATGAATATAAAATGGCAATACACAAAAATAACATAATAGCACTATATTTTTCAAAAATTAAAAAGAGTAAAATGATGTATATAAAAATAAAAATGTTTTTTGTAAAAAGTGTTTCATGCCGAAGCATAGGATGACAAAAAAAAGAGGTGCTCCAAGCACGCCCATAAAAAATATGCGTCACCCTGAATCTTGTGTACAACACAAGTATTATGGCATCGGCTTAGGGCCTAGCCTTAGATGAGGAGGGAATTGTGATGCTCCCCCGAAGGCACTAGCGGTCTTCTGAAGGAGCCCACGTCGAATTACATGAAAAAATTTGAATTGTTGTGAATTGGAATCACAATTCAAAAATTTGAATCGAAACTCCAATTCCAAAATTTTGTCTCTCAACACAATGAAGCTTGAACCCTTAGGGCATTAATTTTGAACGGGAACAAGACTTCAAAGGGAAGAATTCAAAAAGAAAAAAAACAAAAAAAATGTATATCATATAATAACTAATATGGGCAGACAATCCTAGAGTGAAGAGAGACGAAAAATATGTCACAATCGAGTGGGGTGATGAACAAGTCATATATATAAACTGTGTTTTATTTAATTACTTTTGTAATCTTTTGTTTACTTTTTTAAAGTACAGTACCTGTTTATCTAACTATGATATGTTTGACTTATATTACAAGAAATGTTAAGTGGGAGGTTAGTTAGTGGAAAAATACTGAATTAATGAGTATTGTCAAAGAAATTTTAAGTGTACTGCAAAAAGAAAACAAAATAAAAGTAAATAAAATTTAAGTGAGTATGAAGACATATGTAAGTGTTAACGGATACAATGATACCTAATATTGTTCTTAAGAGATCTTCAGAGCAATATTGATGGACCAGCCATGATATTGTTAAAGATCATTCAACAACAACATACACACAACCATGAGCTCTTTGGTTGGATATGTGGTATCATAAAACAAGACATAAAAAAAATAAATAGTGTTTTTTACATTAGCTTCTGTTTCTTAGATTGTATGTGTGAGGTTGATAAAACGTATTAAAGTTAGTGTTGTTTATATGACTTGATGCATCAAATAAATGTCCATAACGAGGAGGTGCTAATAAAAGTCTATCAATATGTACCCGAAATGCTGTGTTATCAGGAGTATACAACCTTTTAATTGAGAATGACACAGGGGAATGTTTACAAGTGACAATATATGGACCAGTATACTTTGTTTTAAACTTGTCATTTGATTTTAGATATATAATGTCTTTTAAGAAAATGGATCTTAATTTAGCTTTCTGACCGTAATATTTATATCTTTTATCTTGAGCAGATTTAATGTTGTTATAGGCTTTGTGATATATCTTACTCAAATCATCAAGTAATTTGTGGACTTCAATATGTTTATCAAGAAAGGGTTGGTTGCACGACTGATCAAAAGTGTCAAAAATTAGAGAAAGTTCACGTCCAAAATGAAGAAAATTAGGAGAATATAATGTAGTTGCATGTTTCGAACCATTATAAAGTGATTTGTGTATAAATACTGCATTTTCGAATGAATGACCTTCTTGTAAAAGAATATTAACTGAATATTTGATTGACTTATTGATTCGTTCTGCAATCGCATTTGATTGTGGTCTCGAGGCAGAACTGTGTAATACCTTAATGCCCATTGTATCATTAAAGATGTTATATACCTGAGAAGTGTACTGGGGTCCTAAGTCTGATAAGACAACCGAAGGTCTCCCAAAGGTGGTTATGTAAGAGAATAAGCATTTAACAACCTTACTCGCAGATATGTCATTAAGTGGAAAGAGTTCAATATGTCTCGAAAAATGATCAGTGATAGTTAAAACATATTTTCCATTAGCAAACGGTCCAAGGAGATCTGTACTGATAGTGTGACCAGGGTACCTGGGAGTGTATGTGGGCTGTAAGGGTGCAGGTGGAGTTTGGTGATGTTTAGTTTGAAGACATTTGATACAGGATGCAACAAAGTTTAAAGTGTCTACATACATACCCTTCCAAAAATATCTACCTGACAAGAATTCATAAGTTTTATTAAAGCAAAAATGGGATAAATGTGAAATTGTTAAGACTTTGGTTTTAAGTGAATTTGGAACAACAATGTGATACGAAAAAGTGTTATTAAAAATATTTTCCTTCTTTAACATTAATACTTTCGAATCAGGATGAATGAAGTAGTTAGGAAATTTTTGAGAAGATCCTTTCTTTAAGATTTCTTTATAAACAACAGACAAAGTAGGGTCATTTTGTTGTTCAGTAGCAAATGTTTCATTCGAAATTTCTAATAAAGGGTCAGGATTTGTTTGTGTACCAGAAATAAGGCAATTAACATGCATATTAGAATCACTCGAGCTGGAGTGTGGAGTATCACATTCTACAATAGGTAAGGGTTGAGTGTCATGAATAAGTTCAGGGTTTGTAGCTAAAGTCTGTTGATTATTTTCAAAGTTACAGCGAGATAAATAGTCAGCGAGTACATTCTTTTTACCTGGAATATGTTGAAATTTGTATGTGTATTCTGAGAGATCCATGAGCCAGCGAGAGATAATATCAGCCGGATTTGTAGTTTTGTTGTATTTTTCTAATGGTTTACTATCTGAAAGTATTACAAATTCTCTGTTGTATAAATAATATTTGAAAGCAGTAACTGATTTATGAATTGCCATGAGTTCTAATTTAAGTGCAGGATATTTTTTTTTGGATGCTTTTAAAGATTTTGAAAAGTATGCAACAGGTAATAGTTGTTTATCATGTTCTTGTAGTAAGACGCCAGAAATGGCAATATTTGACGCATCAGTATTTAAATAGAACTTTTTGTTCCAATCAGGTAATCTAACCATGGGTGGATTAAAGAATATCTTCTGTATGGTGTCCATAATTTTTTGATGTTTACATGTCCACTTAAATTTAGCTTTTGGAGTAGTTAAGTTTATGAGAGGTTGTACAAGTTCAGAAAAGGATGGAACCAGAGATTTGTAAAATGTAATGACGCCTATGAGTGCTTTTAATTGACGTTTAGTTGTAGGTGTTGGAAAAGATGTTATTTTTACAATGTTCGACTGAACAGGAGAAATAGTTTGATTTTCTATGTGAAATCCAAGATAATCTAAACTGGTTTTGTGAAAAGTGCATTTGTTAGGGAACAGCGTTAAATTATATTTTACTAGTATTGCAAGAATTTTATCCAACTTATCACACATTTCTTGATATGAATTGGCACCAACAATAAGATCATCTTGGTAAGTATAGACACCTTCTAACTGTAATTCATCAAGTAACGAGTCCATTAAAGCTTGATAAATTGAGGCGCTAGATTTTAATCCGAATACTAATCTCTTATACCGAAAAGAACCAAACATTGTAGTGAATGTGAGCTGATTTTGAAATTTTGCAGGCAAATCAATCTGATGATATGCCTGATGAAAGTCAAGAGAAGAAAAAAAACGATATTGTGAAAGATTTGAAATAATGGTTTGAATTTTTGGAAGTGGATAGGACGAACCTTGAATTATAGTATTAACCATTCTGAGATCTAATGCGAGTCTATATTTCTGTATACCTGTACCGTCTGGTTTCTTTTTAACAAGAAGCATGGGGCAGGCCCATTCGGAACAATGACGTTCAATGA
The DNA here is from genome assembly GCA_964019185.1 of Maratus speculifer. Classification (NCBI taxonomy): domain Eukaryota; kingdom Metazoa; phylum Arthropoda; class Arachnida; order Araneae; family Salticidae; genus Maratus; species Maratus speculifer. The sequence continues at coordinate 257,933,315 of OZ025290.1, forward strand.
TTTTGGCATCAAGTAACTGTTTGATTTGATTCAAAACATCCTTTTGCACAGCTTGGGGAAGAGGGAAAGGGAGTGTCTTTATGGGGTAGTCATTAATGAATTTTAAATCAGGTACAATTTTATCAGTATGACCAAGTGTGTCTAATGATTTGGAAAAGGCAGGATAATAACTAAGTAGCAATTTAGTTAGGTTCTTTGCTTCGTCAGATTTTAAGTGAGAAAGTTTAAAATCATTAGCCGATAACTCCTGCTTTCTTTTTTGTAAGATTTCATTAGACGCCTGAATAAAATTTACAAAGTGCTGTTCTGAGTTATTTTGCTTGTCAGACATTTCAGAAGTATAGTCGCGAATTTCCTCAATCTCAGATAATTGACCTATTTTTGTGTGTTTAGGGAGATGAATGGTCTTTTCAGAAGTGTTTTTAAGTGTTATTGAGAAGAACTGATGTATTTGTGAAGTTTTCTTTCTTTTATTGGATAATTTGTTCATTTGAATAATGGCATCATTTCCTGTTAATTCTTTTGTTTGTGCCAAATATTCAAAAAGATAATTTCTGTCATTGTTGATGTTATTGAAGGTGTAAACAGAGCACCATATTTGTTGTTGAGGTTCTACTATAATTTTTCGAGTTAAGAACACCGCTTGATTCAATACAACATCACTCAAAGAATTGCATGATTTTGATTGTTTCTCTCCAGAAGATTCTTTACTGGTTTTTAAAGGGACAGAGAAATTATTGTTGACGTGGAGACACTTGTTAAAAGTATCGATGACAACATTGTATCTAGTTATGAAATCGAAACCTAAAATGCCTTCAAAACTGGAAGACTCGGGTATGTCAACAATATAAAAGTGATGTGAAAACGCTTTTTGTTTTAGCTTAATGGATGTTCTGATGCAGGCGGAAAATGAAACATCAGAATTGACAGTTTTAATATTGACGTCAGTGGACAGTCTTTTATATTTTAAGACCGGTTTAAGTTGGTTGAATAATTTTTGTGAAAGTAAAGATATACTACTACCAGAATCAGCCAATAAAGTAATATCATGGTTTGCTATAGTGGCTTTAACAAGAGGGAGGGATGGTGACATAGTGTTTACACTACAAATTATCTGAACATTATCACTTTCTGTTTGTGTACTGATGTTATTTGCTATCTTAATAGAGTCAAAAGTTTGGGAAGCTACTGAATTAACTAGTCTCGAGCTTGAAATTTTAGGTAATACAGGGTCAAAAACAAAAGTTGCTGATGTAGAAGTATTAGACTGAGACACAACACCATCAGCATAAAAATTGTATCTCTGTTTCAGTTTTCCTGAAATTGTGGAGTGGAATTCGTGTAATTATTTTTTCTTTGAGTGTTTGCTCTTTTCCATTTGAAACAAGAGAGAGCATCATGATTGTTTCGTCCACATAACTGACAAACAACTGGTTTTTTTTGTGAAAACTTGTGTGGGGAATAACGTCTAGTGTAGTTTCGATTTTTGTAATTTTTTTTGAAGCGTGAAACACCTGCGAAATGTTTTGGTCTAGTCTGGAGATTTTTTTGCTCAGTTTCGGTTTTAGTATCAGAAGGGGCAAAGGATAATGCATTTATTTTCTCGGAAATTTCTTTCAGTTGCGATTCGATGAGATTTTCTGGTCTGTGTACCGAAGGTAAGGAATGTAAGATTTTCTCATTCCTTAAAATTTCATGAAGGGTTTGTGCTCTTTCGACTGCTGTTTTATAATCATTAATGCCTTCTTCCTGTAATTTTATTCTAATATTTGAAGGAAGGGCTTCTAGAAATTTCATAAGTTTAATAGTGTTGCGTGCACCTTCGTCGTTGATATCTGCATAAACTGTCGCCGCAAGAACATTTAGTCTATGGGCTAAATTTTTTATCGTCTCAGAAGGCATAAGTGCTAAACTGGACAGCTCAACAGAAGCAACACATTTACTAGGGGGGGGGCGAAAAATGACGCAAATTCCTTTTCCAACAAATCAAGGTCTGTTATCTTTTGCAGGTCGGGATTTTGGGCTAGAAATTTTTGTGCAGGCCCAACTAACTTTCCCTTTAAGATTGCAATTGTTGTTTGTGGGTTGTATTTATTAATTTCTGCACAGACGCGAATTTGATCAAAGAAAAATTTAAGTAAATCTGGATCTCCATCAAATTGAATGATATTTATCGGAATTTGTTTTGCCGCCATGATTAGTTTTTTTTGTTTGTTTACGCTCACAAGTTTTAGAGAAATTGTTACACAGACCTGACTTATACTCTAAAGCACATTGAAAACAAGAAAATTTCCTAGCAAGTAAACTACGTAAACTAGCAAAATAAATAGATCTTAAAAAAATATACACCTCACTTTAAAGATATCTTATTTGAACCTTTTATGACAGTAACGCAAGGAAGCACATACAAAATTAACACATTTAGAAAATAAATTAAATAAAATGGCAAAATAATTACACTTTGAAACATATATCTATATATTCCTTCACTTTAACAAAGTACTTACTTTAGATAATAAAGTAAAGAAAACTCTATAGAAAACCGCAAAAACTGTTAGCAAGCAAGAAAAAAAAAATCCTTTAACTTCTTTACTCAAGGAAAAAAAATCCTTTTTTTGTAACTTAAAACCTTCTGATTTATTTATATGTTTTGGATGAAAAAGAATGTTCTTATTTTAACCTTGTAATTAAAGTTCAAAACTGGTTAAACACATTTAAGCATATTAGAGAATCTAAATACAAATTAAAAAAAACAAACAAAAGGGGTGGGACGTAAAATATGAAACACTAGCACATAAATGTAATAACTGGTAAAAACTACATAAAATGTCATAAAAATAATAACTAGAAATGACAACAGTTACCGTGCTTTCGCAATTTAAAAAAATTTGCAAAAACACAATAACAGGATTAAAAATAGTGATATTGAATTAAATATGATTTAAAAACACCAAACTGCAATATTGACTATGGTGTACTGACTGTGGAAGCAGAACATAAAATAAACAAAATACTTGGGGTAACTTACAGATTTAGTTTTAAAAATAAATAACTGATTACTAATTTAATAAGACAAGAACTTAGGGAACTGGGGCACGATCTGCTCCCACATTCAACGTATAGATTATTTCGAAATTGCTTTTCGTTGTTTTGCACTTTTTTTTTTATCACTGAAGACTAGTAGTAAACTTATATTGTAACCAGGTAATTGGTTATTCACTTGTCTAAGATGGAGACACCTCATTTAGAGAATTTTTGTAATTCTCTTATTTATTTATTTATTTATTTTGTGCGCTGTTAACTGATATAGACGATGAATTATTTCTGATGGATTTTCTCAGAATTGAAGACAATCACTATTTTTTTGCACGATGAACGATTTTACGATGCATCACACCACAGGAATACTGTTATTCACTAAATTTTCTATGAGGGTATATGAACTTTCTGTAGATTACATTCACTGAAAACACACAAAACACTCTGGTATAGAAGCACCAACATGAGCACATGCAGCCCTCGATGATATCTGGCTGCGATGAACACGTCAATCACACAGACGATGGAGATGACATGGGAGAGAAAAGGGGGTGTCCAGGCAAGGAATCACATTTCGACGTCGACCGCCGGTGAAGCTGGGGAATTCCACCTCTGTTGAGACATACCAGTCAAGACTCCAAGCCGTTGCTTTTTTTTTTTTTTACCGGGGATGCAGAGAAGAAAGAAGAACCAAAATTATCACATTCGCCGTAAAGTCGCAGTTGATTGTGCCCCCTCCATATTTTTTTTTTTTTTATGTGGGGAAAAAAACGAGAGTCAAACGGCACCAAAGTTTTGTAAGGGAGATTGGTGGTTGCAGATATTAGTTAAGGCATTTAGAAGAACGAAATGATCATGTATCCAGGTTCAGATGTACAAAAAAAACCCCACGATGATTGCAAAGTTACACTTTATTTTAACATCTATTACGAAGGGGGGGCACACTTATAGCTCTCGGAGAAAATCTCCGAACGAAGAATAGCAGGTTAACAAGACGAGCGCAGAGAGTCAAGTGCCTCGTACATAGCAACAAATTGCCACTTTTGGCATGATAGAAAATCGCCAACATACAAAAGTTCGCCCATGCACAATGGATAGTATACGCCAAATACAGTTAAAATGCAGCCGGCAAGATAAGAATTCAATATAGTTACCCAGCTGGGATGGGAAAGGAAAAGGTTGCCAAACGATAAAATGTTACACGTGTTGTTTTGTCTAATAAAGAAGCACACCGAAGGGACATGAGATTTTACTGCGCAGATGTTAAATTCTTTATAGGGTTTTGTCGAGAAAGGAAAAGAAGCGTAAGCATAAATTTTAACTGCGAAACAGAGATGATGTCCATATAAGGTAATGCAGAATTGCTTCGATCGGAAATAGCTTTAAACGGTTGATTAATATGTAAGTGTATTTCTCACAGACAAAGTTACGCAGCTGCCGATTTTTCGGTTAGAGAAAACTAGGCGAGGGAAAAAAATGGAAAGTGAATGAAGGACACTTAAAACTGATTTTGAATTGAAAAGAGACGGGGGGAAGGAATAATTTAAGAAAATAACCAATATATAACGAAATAATCGTTATATATATCACCCGGTGCACCACAAAAACTTTTGCTGTCCAATGTGCATAGGCTAGCATAAAATATTATAACATAAAAACATACATAAATGCAAAAGTTTTTTTTTTTTTTTTTAATATATATATGTAGAAATTTAACGTCATGATAATGGAGACTTTTGTATTCAAAAACAGTCAGCAGTTCTAAAGTCTCTATATTTTTTTATATTTGTATTTCATGGATCCAAGGTAGTACTGTATTTTATATGTATAAGTTGAGTCGACTCAGACAGTACAAAAATCTTACTGCAGCTTTGATTGTTATCATGACATAAATAAAATTTTGAAATATATATACAAAACATGAAACTAATACTAAATGAATATAAAATGGCAATACACAAAAATAACATAATAGCACTATATTTTTCAAAAATTAAAAAGAGTAAAATGATGTATATAAAAATAAAAATGTTTTTTGTAAAAAGTGTTTCATGCCGAAGCATAGGATGACAAAAAAAAGAGGTGCTCCAAGCACGCCCATAAAAAATATGCGTCACCCTGAATCTTGTGTACAACACAAGTATTATGGCATCGGCTTAGGGCCTAGCCTTAGATGAGGAGGGAATTGTGATGCTCCCCCGAAGGCACTAGCGGTCTTCTGAAGGAGCCCACGTCGAATTACATGAAAAAATTTGAATTGTTGTGAATTGGAATCACAATTCAAAAATTTGAATCGAAACTCCAATTCCAAAATTTTGTCTCTCAACACAATGAAGCTTGAACCCTTAGGGCATTAATTTTGAACGGGAACAAGACTTCAAAGGGAAGAATTCAAAAAGAAAAAAAACAAAAAAAATGTATATCATATAATAACTAATATGGGCAGACAATCCTAGAGTGAAGAGAGACGAAAAATATGTCACAATCGAGTGGGGTGATGAACAAGTCATATATATAAACTGTGTTTTATTTAATTACTTTTGTAATCTTTTGTTTACTTTTTTAAAGTACAGTACCTGTTTATCTAACTATGATATGTTTGACTTATATTACAAGAAATGTTAAGTGGGAGGTTAGTTAGTGGAAAAATACTGAATTAATGAGTATTGTCAAAGAAATTTTAAGTGTACTGCAAAAAGAAAACAAAATAAAAGTAAATAAAATTTAAGTGAGTATGAAGACATATGTAAGTGTTAACGGATACAATGATACCTAATATTGTTCTTAAGAGATCTTCAGAGCAATATTGATGGACCAGCCATGATATTGTTAAAGATCATTCAACAACAACATACACACAACCATGAGCTCTTTGGTTGGATATGTGGTATCATAAAACAAGACATAAAAAAAATAAATAGTGTTTTTTACATTAGCTTCTGTTTCTTAGATTGTATGTGTGAGGTTGATAAAACGTATTAAAGTTAGTGTTGTTTATATGACTTGATGCATCAAATAAATGTCCATAACGAGGAGGTGCTAATAAAAGTCTATCAATATGTACCCGAAATGCTGTGTTATCAGGAGTATACAACCTTTTAATTGAGAATGACACAGGGGAATGTTTACAAGTGACAATATATGGACCAGTATACTTTGTTTTAAACTTGTCATTTGATTTTAGATATATAATGTCTTTTAAGAAAATGGATCTTAATTTAGCTTTCTGACCGTAATATTTATATCTTTTATCTTGAGCAGATTTAATGTTGTTATAGGCTTTGTGATATATCTTACTCAAATCATCAAGTAATTTGTGGACTTCAATATGTTTATCAAGAAAGGGTTGGTTGCACGACTGATCAAAAGTGTCAAAAATTAGAGAAAGTTCACGTCCAAAATGAAGAAAATTAGGAGAATATAATGTAGTTGCATGTTTCGAACCATTATAAAGTGATTTGTGTATAAATACTGCATTTTCGAATGAATGACCTTCTTGTAAAAGAATATTAACTGAATATTTGATTGACTTATTGATTCGTTCTGCAATCGCATTTGATTGTGGTCTCGAGGCAGAACTGTGTAATACCTTAATGCCCATTGTATCATTAAAGATGTTATATACCTGAGAAGTGTACTGGGGTCCTAAGTCTGATAAGACAACCGAAGGTCTCCCAAAGGTGGTTATGTAAGAGAATAAGCATTTAACAACCTTACTCGCAGATATGTCATTAAGTGGAAAGAGTTCAATATGTCTCGAAAAATGATCAGTGATAGTTAAAACATATTTTCCATTAGCAAACGGTCCAAGGAGATCTGTACTGATAGTGTGACCAGGGTACCTGGGAGTGTATGTGGGCTGTAAGGGTGCAGGTGGAGTTTGGTGATGTTTAGTTTGAAGACATTTGATACAGGATGCAACAAAGTTTAAAGTGTCTACATACATACCCTTCCAAAAATATCTACCTGACAAGAATTCATAAGTTTTATTAAAGCAAAAATGGGATAAATGTGAAATTGTTAAGACTTTGGTTTTAAGTGAATTTGGAACAACAATGTGATACGAAAAAGTGTTATTAAAAATATTTTCCTTCTTTAACATTAATACTTTCGAATCAGGATGAATGAAGTAGTTAGGAAATTTTTGAGAAGATCCTTTCTTTAAGATTTCTTTATAAACAACAGACAAAGTAGGGTCATTTTGTTGTTCAGTAGCAAATGTTTCATTCGAAATTTCTAATAAAGGGTCAGGATTTGTTTGTGTACCAGAAATAAGGCAATTAACATGCATATTAGAATCACTCGAGCTGGAGTGTGGAGTATCACATTCTACAATAGGTAAGGGTTGAGTGTCATGAATAAGTTCAGGGTTTGTAGCTAAAGTCTGTTGATTATTTTCAAAGTTACAGCGAGATAAATAGTCAGCGAGTACATTCTTTTTACCTGGAATATGTTGAAATTTGTATGTGTATTCTGAGAGATCCATGAGCCAGCGAGAGATAATATCAGCCGGATTTGTAGTTTTGTTGTATTTTTCTAATGGTTTACTATCTGAAAGTATTACAAATTCTCTGTTGTATAAATAATATTTGAAAGCAGTAACTGATTTATGAATTGCCATGAGTTCTAATTTAAGTGCAGGATATTTTTTTTTGGATGCTTTTAAAGATTTTGAAAAGTATGCAACAGGTAATAGTTGTTTATCATGTTCTTGTAGTAAGACGCCAGAAATGGCAATATTTGACGCATCAGTATTTAAATAGAACTTTTTGTTCCAATCAGGTAATCTAACCATGGGTGGATTAAAGAATATCTTCTGTATGGTGTCCATAATTTTTTGATGTTTACATGTCCACTTAAATTTAGCTTTTGGAGTAGTTAAGTTTATGAGAGGTTGTACAAGTTCAGAAAAGGATGGAACCAGAGATTTGTAAAATGTAATGACGCCTATGAGTGCTTTTAATTGACGTTTAGTTGTAGGTGTTGGAAAAGATGTTATTTTTACAATGTTCGACTGAACAGGAGAAATAGTTTGATTTTCTATGTGAAATCCAAGATAATCTAAACTGGTTTTGTGAAAAGTGCATTTGTTAGGGAACAGCGTTAAATTATATTTTACTAGTATTGCAAGAATTTTATCCAACTTATCACACATTTCTTGATATGAATTGGCACCAACAATAAGATCATCTTGGTAAGTATAGACACCTTCTAACTGTAATTCATCAAGTAACGAGTCCATTAAAGCTTGATAAATTGAGGCGCTAGATTTTAATCCGAATACTAATCTCTTATACCGAAAAGAACCAAACATTGTAGTGAATGTGAGCTGATTTTGAAATTTTGCAGGCAAATCAATCTGATGATATGCCTGATGAAAGTCAAGAGAAGAAAAAAAACGATATTGTGAAAGATTTGAAATAATGGTTTGAATTTTTGGAAGTGGATAGGACGAACCTTGAATTATAGTATTAACCATTCTGAGATCTAATGCGAGTCTATATTTCTGTATACCTGTACCGTCTGGTTTCTTTTTAACAAGAAGCATGGGGCAGGCCCATTCGGAACAATGACGTTCAATGATTTTGGCATCAAGTAACTGTTTGATTTGATTCAAAACATCCTTTTGCACAGCTTGGGGAAGAGGGAAAGGGAGTGTCTTTATGGGGTAGTCATTAATGAATTTTAAATCAGGTACAATTTTATCAGTATGACCAAGTGTGTCTAATGATTTGGAAAAGGCAGGATAATAACTAAGTAGCAATTTAGTTAGGTTCTTTGCTTCGTCAGATTTTAAGTGAGAAAGTTTAAAATCATTAGCCGATAACTCCTGCTTTCTTTTTTGTAAGATTTCATTAGACGCCTGAATAAAATTTACAAAGTGCTGTTCTGAGTTATTTTGCTTGTCAGACATTTCAGAAGTATAGTCGCGAATTTCCTCAATCTCAGATAATTGACCTATTTTTGTGTGTTTAGGGAGATGAATGGTCTTTTCAGAAGTGTTTTTAAGTGTTATTGAGAAGAACTGATGTATTTGTGAAGTTTTCTTTCTTTTATTGGATAATTTGTTCATTTGAATAATGGCATCATTTCCTGTTAATTCTTTTGTTTGTGCCAAATATTCAAAAAGATAATTTCTGTCATTGTTGATGTTATTGAAGGTGTAAACAGAGCACCATATTTGTTGTTGAGGTTCTACTATAATTTTTCGAGTTAAGAACACCGCTTGATTCAATACAACATCACTCAAAGAATTGCATGATTTTGATTGTTTCTCTCCAGAAGATTCTTTACTGGTTTTTAAAGGGACAGAGAAATTATTGTTGACGTGGAGACACTTGTTAAAAGTATCGATGACAACATTGTATCTAGTTATGAAATCGAAACCTAAAATGCCTTCAAAACTGGAAGACTCGGGTATGTCAACAATATAAAAGTGATGTGAAAACGCTTTTTGTTTTAGCTTAATGGATGTTCTGATGCAGGCGGAAAATGAAACATCAGAATTGACAGTTTTAATATTGACGTCAGTGGACAGTCTTTTATATTTTAAGACCGGTTTAAGTTGGTTGAATAATTTTTGTGAAAGTAAAGATATACTACTACCAGAATCAGCCAATAAAGTAATATCATGGTTTGCTATAGTGGCTTTAACAAGAGGGAGGGATGGTGACATAGTGTTTACACTACAAATTATCTGAACATTATCACTTTCTGTTTGTGTACTGATGTTATTTGCTATCTTAATAGAGTCAAAAGTTTGGGAAGCTACTGAATTAACTAGTCTCGAGCTTGAAATTTTAGGTAATACAGGGTCAAAAACAAAAGTTGCTGATGTAGAAGTATTAGACTGAGACACAACACCATCAGCATAAAAATTGTATCTCTGTTTCAGTTTTCCTGAAATTGTGGAGTGGAATTCGTGTAATTATTTTTTCTTTGAGTGTTTGCTCTTTTCCATTTGAAACAAGAGAGAGCATCATGATTGTTTCGTCCACATAACTGACAAACAACTGGTTTTTTTTGTGAAAACTTGTGTGGGGAATAACGTCTAGTGTAGTTTCGATTTTTGTAATTTTTTTTGAAGCGTGAAACACCTGCGAAATGTTTTGGTCTAGTCTGGAGATTTTTTTGCTCAGTTTCGGTTTTAGTATCAGAAGGGGCAAAGGATAATGCATTTATTTTCTCGGAAATTTCTTTCAGTTGCGATTCGATGAGATTTTCTGGTCTGTGTACCGAAGGTAAGGAATGTAAGATTTTCTCATTCCTTAAAATTTCATGAAGGGTTTGTGCTCTTTCGACTGCTGTTTTATAATCATTAATGCCTTCTTCCTGTAATTTTATTCTAATATTTGAAGGAAGGGCTTCTAGAAATTTCATAAGTTTAATAGTGTTGCGTGCACCTTCGTCGTTGATATCTGCATAAACTGTCGCCGCAAGAACATTTAGTCTATGGGCTAAATTTTTTATCGTCTCAGAAGGCATAAGTGCTAAACTGGACAGCTCAACAGAAGCAACACATTTACTAGGGGGGGGGCGAAAAATGACGCAAATTCCTTTTCCAACAAATCAAGGTCTGTTATCTTTTGCAGGTCGGGATTTTGGGCTAGAAATTTTTGTGCAGGCCCAACTAACTTTCCCTTTAAGATTGCAATTGTTGTTTGTGGGTTGTATTTATTAATTTCTGCACAGACGCGAATTTGATCAAAGAAAAATTTAAGTAAATCTGGATCTCCATCAAATTGAATGATATTTATCGGAATTTGTTTTGCCGCCATGATTAGTTTTTTTTGTTTGTTTACGCTCACAAGTTTTAGAGAAATTGTTACACAGACCTGACTTATACTCTAAAGCACATTGAAAACAAGAAAATTTCCTAGCAAGTAAACTACGTAAACTAGCAAAATAAATAGATCTTAAAAAAATATACACCTCACTTTAAAGATATCTTATTTGAACCTTTTATGACAGTAACGCAAGGAAGCACATACAAAATTAACACATTTAGAAAATAAATTAAATAAAATGGCAAAATAATTACACTTTGAAACATATATCTATATATTCCTTCACTTTAACAAAGTACTTACTTTAGATAATAAAGTAAAGAAAACTCTATAGAAAACCGCAAAAACTGTTAGCAAGCAAGAAAAAAAAAATCCTTTAACTTCTTTACTCAAGGAAAAAAAATCCTTTTTTTGTAACTTAAAACCTTCTGATTTATTTATATGTTTTGGATGAAAAAGAATGTTCTTATTTTAACCTTGTAATTAAAGTTCAAAACTGGTTAAACACATTTAAGCATATTAGAGAATCTAAATACAAATTAAAAAAAACAAACAAAAGGGGTGGGACGTAAAATATGAAACACTAGCACATAAATGTAATAACTGGTAAAAACTACATAAAATGTCATAAAAATAATAACTAGAAATGACAACAGTTACCGTGCTTTCGCAATTTAAAAAAATTTGCAAAAACACAATAACAGGATTAAAAATAGTGATATTGAATTAAATATGATTTAAAAACACCAAACTGCAATATTGACTATGGTGTACTGACTGTGGAAGCAGAACATAAAATAAACAAAATACTTGGGGTAACTTACAGATTTAGTTTTAAAAATAAATAACTGATTACTAATTTAATAAGACAAGAACTTAGGGAACTGGGGCACGATCTGCTCCCACATTCAACGTATAGATTATTTCGAAATTGCTTTTCGTTGTTTTGCACTTTTTTTTTTATCACTGAAGACTAGTAGTAAACTTATATTGTAACCAGGTAATTGGTTATTCACTTGTCTAAGATGGAGACACCTCATTTAGAGAATTTTTGTAATTCTCTTATTTATTTATTTATTTATTTTGTGCGCTGTTAACTGATATAGACGATGAATTATTTCTGATGGATTTTCTCAGAATTGAAGACAATCACTATTTTTTTGCACGATGAACGATTTTACGATGCATCACACCACAGGAATACTGTTATTCACTAAATTTTCTATGAGGGTATATGAACTTTCTGTAGATTACATTCACTGAAAACACACAAAACACTCTGGTATAGAAGCACCAACATGAGCACATGCAGCCCTCGATGATATCTGGCTGCGATGAACACGTCAATCACACAGACGATGGAGATGACATGGGAGAGAAAAGGGGGTGTCCAGGCAAGGAATCACATTTCGACGTCGACCGCCGGTGAAGCTGGGGAATTCCACCTCTGTTGAGACATACCAGTCAAGACTCCAAGCCGTTGCTTTTTTTTTTTTTTACCGGGGATGCAGAGAAGAAAGAAGAACCAAAATTATCACATTCGCCGTAAAGTCGCAGTTGATTGTGCCCCCTCCATATTTTTTTTTTTTTATGTGGGGAAAAAAACGAGAGTCAAACGGCACCAAAGTTTTGTAAGGGAGATTGGTGGTTGCAGATATTAGTTAAGGCATTTAGAAGAACGAAATGATCATGTATCCAGGTTCAGATGTACAAAAAAAACCCCACGATGATTGCAAAGTTACACTTTATTTTAACATCTATTACGAAGGGGGGGCACACTTATAGCTCTCGGAGAAAATCTCCGAACGAAGAATAGCAGGTTAACAAGACGAGCGCAGAGAGTCAAGTGCCTCGTACATAGCAACAAATTGCCACTTTTGGCATGATAGAAAATCGCCAACATACAAAAGTTCGCCCATGCACAATGGATAGTATACGCCAAATACAGTTAAAATGCAGCCGGCAAGATAAGAATTCAATATAGTTACCCAGCTGGGATGGGAAAGGAAAAGGTTGCCAAACGATAAAATGTTACACGTGTTGTTTTGTCTAATAAAGAAGCACACCGAAGGGACATGAGATTTTACTGCGCAGATGTTAAATTCTTTATAGGGTTTTGTCGAGAAAGGAAAAGAAGCGTAAGCATAAATTTTAACTGCGAAACAGAGATGATGTCCATATAAGGTAATGCAGAATTGCTTCGATCGGAAATAGCTTTAAACGGTTGATTAATATGTAAGTGTATTTCTCACAGACAAAGTTACGCAGCTGCCGATTTTTCGGTTAGAGAAAACTAGGCGAGGGAAAAAAATGGAAAGTGAATGAAGGACACTTAAAACTGATTTTGAATTGAAAAGAGACGGGGGGAAGGAATAATTTAAGAAAATAACCAATATATAACGAAATAATCGTTATAACATAGATATTAAATAATGCATGATCAGATCTCATTTAAACATTTGGTACATTAAATATGCCTTTTCAAGTAAATACAACCAAAATAAATTTAATTTAACATTTTTTAATTTTTTTCGAAAAAAGTTCAAAAATGAACATTTTTGCAAAACTTCAAGCCGTTTGCGGCAGGGTAAGGAAATGTCCAAAAAATTTCAAATTTTTTGTACGAACTGAGTGCCACCAGTGGCCACTTTTCCGCACCCGCCATAATCAAAAATCGAAAAAAAGTTTTTTTCGGCCCACCCTAATATATATGTGACGATTTCAGGAGAACTCGAATTATTTCCACTGGTTAAAAAGAAACACACAGTCATGGAAAGCGAGTGAAAAAACAAAAATAATAAATAAATGTAGAAGATCCAATAATTAGTCATGGGCTGCTGTAAATTCATTTATTAAATTCGTGATAATGAGGAAGGAAAAGCTCCTTTTTGCAAAAATTCCATCATTATTTCAGCGAGCTGTCCTCATCGAAGAAGCAACCCAAGAAATCTTTAGAATCTTCTTCTCATCTCGAGACTTCCCCCTTTTAAACTAAAAAGAAAGTTCTGGAACATTCTGTAATCTCTAACCATCATTATTTTATGTAAACAGAATTCTTGTACAGCTACGAGATTATTTTAAACAGACGATAAATTTATTTTAAAAAAAAATTATTTAACCAATTTATAATTGACTCAGAATTTTAAATATCTTAGGCAGACGATTTTTATACATGATTAATTTTAAGAGAAAAAGAAAAGATATGAATTTATTAATATGCAAATTATCGTTGACGGCGGAAAAATAAATAAATAGATAAAATAAAATAATGATATTTTTTAAAAGTATGGGTTTGGAATAAATTTAATAAGACTTTCTTAAAAAGGGTTGATAAAAACATAGAAGAAATCAGTTTTATTTGGAATATTAAGAAATAAAGTTTTAATTAAGAATATTTTTAATTTAGAGCCATCTTTTTAAATTTACGCATACTGGATTAATGTTTTTTAAGACAAATTAAGAATTTATATCGTCTGCATAAGGATTAACAGATTATATTTAGAAACAAGATTTTAATTTAATAATTTGAAGTAAGTACGAAATATTATTATAAGAAAATTAAGATAGTATAAAGGTTAGTTTTGGCGAAAAATTTTTAAATTTGTAATATTATCCCCCCTCCCCAAGACTTTGTATGAAATTGATAGTTAAATAAAACTACAAGTTCAGACAACAGAAATATAATAATTTAGAAAAGTTAAATTTTGGAATAAAACTGTCAAACTCAGGAAGCCAAGAGATGGAAGAAAAGAAAATTAACGCAATATAAAAAATATTAGCGATTAAAGTAAAATAGTTAAGAGAAAATTAATCTGAATTAAATTTAGGTAGGAGCATTTCCCTGAAAGAAATACAATAATGTTACAATATCACTTACCATTTGTAAGTGCATAGGAGATAATACATACAATAACAGTAAGTAAGTTATAAATATAAATAAGCAAGAGATAAAAAATATAACAAAAACAATAACAATTCGTTCTCATGGAAGTTTAAATAATTACAATGACTTAACTGCATAGTTTATTTTAAATAAGTCCTTTAAATGAAAAAAGTCTTTCCATTGTGTATAAAAGTCTTTTCCAATGTACACTGAATACAGTCTCTTTAATTAAAGATCTCCAAATCTAGTTTAATCTTTGTTTTTTAATGTTATGTTGGATCCAACATCTTTCAGTAATATATCAATTTTTCAATAATAAATAGCATCACTCTCAATATCAATAATAAATAATATAGAAAAATTTAAATACTAACAATAACAACAATAATAAGTAATAGTATAATAAGACTCCATATCCTAATATTTTTCAATAAGAGTATAATTAATACTAAACTTCATCATAGAAATCATAATAATAATAATAATAATAGTAAAACAAGAGTATAATCAAAAGAAAATATCACTATTTGTTTATTATTGATAGGGAAAATATTGGTTGAGGATAAAAATAATTACATAGCAACTAAATAATTTTCTTATCTTCTAATAGCATAAGAAAGTATTTTTTGCTAGCCGAAAGTAATAATAAAAAAAATCATAATAATTCCAAAATCCAAATAAAATTAAATCTAACTATTTAGAAAATGGACTCTCAACCAGTATTTCCTTACAATAATTCCTCTCTGATACTCTTTTACAAAATTGTCAAATTTGGTTATAAGTTTTCAATGCCAAATGTAGAATAATGTTTTATCCACACATGGTTTATAAACTTTAATAATAAAATACAATAGGAATGAAAGTTGTCATTCTTAATTGAGAAATGGAAATAAAAATAGTGTGCATTTTTGAAAAACTTTTAATTTGTAGTTTTCACAATCACTGAAAATCACATATTATGTTATAGGTTTGAGTAGAATCATTAGATTTTATAACTGTTATAACATAAATATCTGCTGAATAAATAGAATAATATTAATGTCAAATACATGAGTAAATATAATTAGACTTAAACACCCTTAAAATTAATTTATCAACATCAATTTGAAAGCTTTTACAATCAAAGTGTACACCTTATGCCTGCATAAGGAGCCCAATTTAACCCCAAAAACTCCCAAAAACAAGTAATATTCTTGTAGGCCTCCAAGAACATACCTGCTGATGTTGAAAATTATGGGTTTTTTATGGTAAATGGTTTTAATGGTTTAATGGTTTAATGGTATTTGGTAAATGGTTATGGTACAAGTTTTTTTATGGTATTTTTTTATGGTTGTTTATGGTAAAGTTAATCTATTGTCTTGACTTTAGTTTGATCTAGTGATTGTATCTGAGGTTTTGTTTGTTTTTTGGGTTGCTCATGAAACAGTTTAAAATCTTCGGGTGAAAAATAGGGTCTTAATTTAGAAACATGCACAATAACGGAATTCTGTCCTGTCTCATAATTAAATTTATCTATTTCATAAGTTACATCAGAAAGTTTATTTATAATTTTATATGGTCCAGAGAAAGTAGGTTCTAATTTTCGAGTGTTAGGGTATTTAAATTCTTCATAAATTACAGAGTCTTGTATTTTTAATGGGCATTCGACAAAATGTCGATCATAGAGTCTTTTACTTTTAAGGTGAAATTCCTGAGTTCGCGCTTTCGCAATTTTGAGGGCTTTGTCTACTGGTGTTGTATACATTTTAATTGCCTCACACAAAACCATTACCCACCATTTTTAAAAAAAAAAATTGAATCAAAATTATCGTGAAATTGTGACTATATTTAGCTGTTAACATTAACCAGAAATTTTATCTAATAAAATAGAAATTGTAAACATCATAGTTATACCTTATTATTACAAACTTGCCCTTAATCGTGCATAGAAATATCATAATAGTCTTAATAAGTAACAGTAAATATCTTAAGAACATCATACTCCTCAATTAAATCCTTAAGAATAAAAATATTTCAATCTCCAACACATAATAATGATGATAATAATACTCATAAATAGGTAAGTAAGTAAGATTCACAGATAAATAATCAAATAAATAAACCTGACAAACAGAGAACTATCTACAACGAATGGTAATTTATAATTATTTGTACATCCATACACAATTAATAGTCAAATATTATGAGAATTATTTTGTGAGCTACTTGGAAGAGTATCAGAGGATGGCAACTCACTCCTAAAAATACATTCTCTTTCCCAATGAAAAGCATTACTCACACCCCTATTTGTGCATATCCTACAAGGTCTTGAAGGGTATGAATTTTGAATATAATTATTTTGACAAACTCTAGGTCTTTGAAACTGAGATTGCCTTTGGGGAATCCAATTCCTAGGTGTATTATTGGGCCTAACTGGCTGAATCCAGGGCCTAGTTGGTTGAAAAGGTTGAAAATTTTGTCTAGCTGATGGTTGATTTATTACTTGGTTTGAAACTAGTGGGGTGGAAACTTCCACGAATTGTTTGACAACCCGGTACCATTCTGTGGTACTACTAGGAGGATTTATAATAATACTGTTTTTGAATTCTGGTTTTAAACCTTCAGTTAAACCTTGTAATAGTATATTTTCACTAAGATGTAATTTCCTACCAATTTCCACTTTCTTACGAAAATAAGTTTCTAAATTGTCTAAATTATCTAATTTCAGGTTTGAAAAATCAGAAAAACTCGGGATGTCTAATTGAATGAATCTTTCTATCAAAATTTTCTTAATTTGTTCATAATCCGTACAATTTAAACAGTCATTGATATAAATTTTTTGCGCT
Organism: Maratus speculifer; assembly: GCA_964019185.1. Taxonomy (NCBI): domain Eukaryota; kingdom Metazoa; phylum Arthropoda; class Arachnida; order Araneae; family Salticidae; genus Maratus; species Maratus speculifer. The sequence continues at coordinate 257,950,849 of OZ025290.1, forward strand.
TCCCCTTTCAGATATTGCGCAATAGAATTAAATTTCCATTCTAGATTTTTCTTTTCCTTTTCACATGTTGTATCAAAATAAGTTAACCACGACAAAATGTTCATTCCAGAACTCGGGTCAAACGGTACGAACTTTGGATCTTCCATAATTTTTTGATTCTTACTCATTAGAATAAATGAAACACTTCTATTTTCTTTATTAAGTCCCGATCGTAAAATCATTCGCAATAAATTTCAAAGTTAATAATTTCTATCAATTACATATTTTTTCAAAATTACTATATCAGATCCATAACATACAATAAATAATAGAATAATAAATAATATATTAGTAAATTAATAAATTAACTTCAAATTACTCTCATCAATAAAATAATAAATGAATAAATAAATAAATAATAAATACTTTCCATCAATCATAAATAGAATAGAAATAATAATCAAAACATTTAATAAAATAAACTTACAGTTCCCGAAAAATCTTCAATAAAATCCATTCTTTATTAAATTCCTCATCAAATACCTTTCGCATACTCACCACTTTGAAGTTATTAATTTTCAAAAATTTGTCATTATGACCATGATTATCTTGAGTCATCAGTTACACATAAACAGCAAAAAGGTGAAATATCAGGCCTCAGGAATTCACGAGATATTTAGAAGAAATCTTTCAAACCACTCGGACAGAAAGCTGTTTAACATTAAAATCTCCTCTGTTACATTCACTCGAGGAATCAAAAGATAATGGCAATTCTTGGTTAATAACACTTTCAACCATGGCGGGAAAAATTTTCGGCGATTCATATTTTTGTCATCACTTCGTTTCAGTAGATTCATTAGATTCATTTACATAGCATTTTACTTCTTCAGTAGATTCATTTCAAAATCCGAAACAGGCACTAGCACAGGCATTACCTATCCTGTGCGACTTTTCGATTAGTTGTGACGATTTCAGGAGAACTCGAATTATTTCCACTGGTTAAAAAGAAACACACAGTCATGGCAAGCGAGTGAAAAAACAAAAATAATAAATAAATGTAGAAGATCCAATAATTAGTCATGGGCTGCTGTAAATTCATTTATTAAATTCGTGATAATGAGGAAGGAAAAGCTCCTTTTTGCAAAAATTCCATCATTATTTCAGCGAGCTGTCCTCATCGAAGAAGCAACCCAAGAAATCTTTAGAATCTTCTTCTCATCTCGAGACTTCCCCCTTTTAAACTAAAAAGAAAGTTCTGGAACATTCTGTAATCTCTAACCATCATTATTTTATGTAAACAGAATTCTTGTCCAGCTACGAGATTATTTTAAACAGACGATAAATTTATTTAAAAAAAAAATTATTTAACCAATTTATAATTGACTCAGAATTTTAAATATCTTAGGCAGACGATTTTTATACATGATTAATTTTAAGAGAAAAAGAAAAGAAATGAATTTATTAATATGCAAATTATCGTTGACGGCGGAAAAATAAATAAATAGATAAAATAAAATAATGATATTTTTTAAAAGTATGGGTTTGGAATAAATTTAATAAGACTTTCTTAAAAAGGGTTGATAAAAACATAGAAGAAATCAGTTTTATTTGGAATATTAAGAAATAAAGTTTTAATTAAGAATATTTTTAATTTAGAGCCATCTTTTTAAATTTACGCATACTGGATTAATGTTTTTTAAGACAAATTAAGAATTTATATCGTCTGCATAAGGATTAACAGATTATATTTAGAAACAAGATTTTAATTTAATAATTTGAAGTAAGTACGAAATATTATTATAAGAAAATTAAGATAGTATAAAGGTTAGTTTTGGCGAAAAAATTTTAAATTTGTAATATATATATATATATATATATATATATATACAGGGTGTTTCTAATCTCATAGTACAAACTTTAAGGGTAGGTAGAGCACACAGTAACGATCATTTATTGTATAGGGATGGTATTGGACCAAATGACGCATTAACCCCTTGAAAGGCAGTGGTATAAAATATATACCACTTAGTTTTAATTGCGAAATGCTTCATTGGCACCAGAATTCTGAAATGAAAAGTTTAATTTATCAAATAAGCAAAGAAAACCTTTTATCTATGGTGTAATAAATTTGTTTTTAACCCTTTAAGCAGCCTAACCGGGTTTTTCCGTCACATAAATTTTGGATTCAAAGGCTTATTTAATTCAGAATTGATATTAATGCTAATTTTTTAAATTTCATATGATAAATAAATAAGTTTATAAAATACAAATTCCCATATCAATAAATTTGGTAGCTCTTATTTTATGAATCGTTAAACTTGCATGCAAAATTCTGCAGGACGCTTAAAGGGTTAAATTCTGGTGTCGATCCATCGTTTCAGCATTTTAAGTATAGAAGTTAATTGCCCCTTAGAGGGTTAAGGTAAAAACACCAGGGGGGCAATTACGCTCCCTTTTCCAATTTTCAAAATTTCGTATTCATACCGGAAAGTTTTTATTCTATCCATTTGCTGACATTTCATAATTACTTAATAATAAAAATCTTCTTTGAAAATTTTTGGTATGAAATCGAACTTTTTGAATTAAAAAAAAGCGCAAAATTGGCAAACTTATCAAACGAAATACATGAATAAAAAAGATAAAATGATTATTTACAACGTAGTTTACAAGTAAAAAATAATGCATACAATAATGTTACAATAAGTGTTCAAAATTGCGACCATCAACTATGATACTTGCTTCACAGCGTCGGTGGAACGATTGGCGCACACTTCTAAAGATATTAGGCATTTCTGGCACACTTGCAGCAGCTTCGGATATGCAAGATACATAGCTGCCAACTTTCAACTAATCTTCCGAAATACCTCGATTAGTTTGATCTAGTTTAACGTCATTTCAAACCAGAAAATATATTGCTTAAATCTTTATTTATTTAATTTCAGGATTGTAAGTGGAACATGCTTAATTTCATTTTTTCGAAAAATTTCTGGTTCGAAACTGATTAACCCTTTAACGTTCATTGGTTTCACCACGAAACCACAAAATTTTAATTCCGATACGCAACACTGACACCGGTATTTTTATCTAAAAAATCTCTTTTATTTTGTATGTGAAAAATCACGTTTTCTTATTTAGAAATATATTTGTTCTTAATTACCGGTGTCATTCATTTATTTCGACATCTTAGCAATGAAAATGCTATGATCGTTAAAGGATTAAACCAGAGTCAACGCACGCATTACGGATAATCTATGTCACGTTGGCACCTATGAAGATAATAGGTTTTCGTCTGAGCCAGCTGGAGTCTTATAAACAAGAGTCTTCAGATGTCCTCATAAACAGAAATCAAGGCTTGATAAATCAGGAGATCGCGGTAGCCCGGGAACTGGTCCACCAAGCCCAATCCATCGCGGCCCAAATGTGTAATTCAGGTAACTGCGCACATCAGTGGTAAAGTGCGTGGACACTCCATCAGATTGAAACCACATCCGGTTACGAATGGCGATCGGAACATCTTGCAACAGTTTTGGTAAAACCTGTTGCAAAAATAAGGTATCGGCGACAATCCAGCCTCTTTGGTAGTAGGTATGGGCTAATCAAATAATTATTAACAATACCCTCCCACAAATTCACAGAAAATCGTTGCTGATAAACACGTGGCCGTGTTGCATTGGTTGACCAAAGATGGAAATTGTGCGCATTAAGTGCAACCTCTCGTATAAATACTATCTCATCTGTAAATAGAATATGAGAAGTAAAGTCTGGCTGCAATTCATATCGCTACAAAACCCACTGACAAATGTTCAACCGCAGAAGATAGTCTTCCGGATTCAAATTTTGAATACGTTGAAAAGATGAAGGCATGAAATCGATTTTCATTTAACACTCTCCAAACGGTCGGATGACTCACACCTAAATTTTGTGCAACAGCTCTTGTACTTGATTCGGGTCTTTCACTCACAAATTTTAAAATAATTTCTTTCAGGTTTGCACTTCGTACAGCTCTTTCTGGCCCAGTTTCCTGTCTGGTGACGTAGAAATAACCTGTTTCAGAAAGCTTACAGTGTACGCGCTGAAACATTCTGTGATCAGGCATTTTTGTGCGCAGAACCTGCTGCTGATACATTCGTAAGGCAGCTATGGCGTTGCAGTTTGCGCAACTATACGTGAAATGCATTTCGGGTTTTTCAGCATATTTAAAGTTTTCCATGACGAACGATGATGGCGCAATTGAATATGGCGATATCTTCTGCTTGAATGCATGGTATTGAGCGGATTTCTGTTTATATTTCTTTTTTCAATTAAAAACATTTTGATTTAATACCAAAAATTTTCAAAGAATTTTATTTTTAAGTAATTATGCGTGTGGTAAATGTCAAGAAAAGGATGGCATAAAAATTTTCTGGTATGAATGAGAAATTTTGAAAATTAAAAAAGGGGCCTAATTGTTCCCTGGTATTTTTACCTTAATGCGTCACTTGACCCCATACATTCCTATACAATAAATGATTGTTACTGTGTCTTCTACCTACCCTTAAAGTTTGTACCATGAGTTTAGAAACACCCTGTATACATATTATATATTATTATATAGTATAATTACAATATTCTTGCTGAAGATCCTTATTAAAATCGAAGAAAAATAACTAATTTCAATTCTAATTTTGAAAATAGTGCATTTTTTATATAGTTGTTCCATTTTTAAATTTTTGAATTAGAATTGAAAGTTTTGTTTGTTTTTCCAATTTATAAATCTCATTTCCTTTACAATTTCACTATTTTTCACCGAAACACAAACTATTTCCTCTGTCAGTGTTATGAAAAATCATATTGTTTTTCTTGCTCAAAATTTAAATAAAATCCCACGTAGATTTGCATATTATTGATCCAGACAAAATATTTTTCGAATGTCTAGTTATTTTTAATCCAGTAGTATTATTATTTTCCATTTTTTGATTCAATTCTCTATTCTTGAATAAACAATAAATTGTAGGTAGTCATATTTGAAATTGATGCTATATGCAAGGAAGAAAATAGAGTAAATATATATATATGTCTATATATATATATATGTCTTATATATATGTCTTATTATATTCCAAACATCTTAATTTTCATTCTATTATAAAATTAAATAAACAAAAAATGTTAATTAAACTTGGTTGACATAGTCTGCATCAGACATACATTATAAAGAATTTGCAAATATTATCAAAATTTTGCTAAAAAATTTTTTATAAGACAAAATAAAGAGATATCTAAGTAAAGAATTAAAAAAAAAAAAGAAAGAAAGGAATCCTTTTTAGCAACTGTAATGTACGAGTATTCTATCGTGATGAGCTGTATATTTTCTAAAATTTACGAATAAGCAATATTTTATTTTTCGAATTCCGTAATATATCATATACTAGTTAAGTTTAAAAGTTCATGCAACAGTTGTAAATGGATTTATAGTGATGATCACTTATTACAGACCTTTAAATATTTATTTTCTGTGAAAATGAACGGCAAATTATACCCATTCCAAAATCGGTGGAAAAAACTCTGTAGTACAGATTGCTGGGTAAAAGGATTTTATAATGTTTGAAGCAGTGTAACATCATTGAAATATTCTGAAAACAAATTTTTCCAATAAACCGTAATATAACTGAAAACTTTTTGAGTGTCTTTGCGAACGAGCTATTAATACACTAAATCTATACTCTATAAAAAGCAAATATAAGGGCACTTGGGATGTCTTGATTTTATAATGTTTGAAGCAGTGTAACATCATTGAAATATTCTGAAAACAAACTTTTCCAGTAAACCGTAATATAACCGAAAACTTTTTGAGTGTCTTTGTGAACGAACTATTAATACACTAAGTCTATACTTTATAAAAAGCAAATTTAAGGGCACTTGGAATGTCTTGATTTTATAATGTTTGAAGCAGTGTAACGCTATTGAAATATTCTGAAAACAAATTTTTGCAATAAACCGTAATATAACTGGAAACTTTTTGAGTGTCTTTGTGAACGAACTATTAATACACTAAGTCTATACTCTATAAAAAGCATATTTAAGGGCACTTGGAATGTCTTGACAAGTAAAATGAAGCAGACTTTGCGAAATATTTAACATCATGTATTTTACTTAAAAATAGGGATAGAAATGATTTTTTAAGATTAAATATACACATTATAGCACTCATACAGGGTGGTTATAAGAGAAAAAAGAACTTTCCCGATATATGAACACCTAGCGACCTAACTGCTCAACCAATTTATAAGAAATTTTAGATATAATTATTTTAAGGTATGCGATCGAGATTGGGATGATTTAAAACAATAGAAATCTCACAATTACGGTTAAAATTTAAAAAAAAATAGAAATTTTGGAATAACAACACTCATATATTGTATGCGGAAATTCATTTGCGCATTGAAAAACTTTAAATGGCATTGGAATGATACACGTACAATGAAAATTGCCGGCGTAAAACGCTTGTATTAAAAAAAAAAAACATTTTGAAGAACGAAGGAGTGTTTTTCAATAGACATGCAAGACATGTTTTTCAATAGCCGATTTTTTTTTTTTTTTTTTTTTTTGTGAACTGAGTATTCTTGTAAGATTTGTTTTAAAATGTGTTTTTGAAGTTGTGTTTGTGCACACATAGTCAAAAATTAAAATATAATAATTTGTTTTAGTGAATTGGATATTCCGTTACATAGGGATTAATTAGATTTGAGTTCCACGATATTTCACCGGCAATTTTAGTCATATATCTATCATTCCAACACCATTTATGGCTTTTCAATATGCTGATGAATTTGTGCAGGAAAAAAAAGTATGTTGGCACTCGAAATTTTTTATATTTTTTCACTGTAACCGTAACGGTGAGAGCTCTATTGTTTTAAATCATCACGATCGCGAGCGCATGCCTTCAAATAACTAATTCTGAAATTTCCTTTCAATTGGTTAAGTAATTTGGTTGCTAGGAGTACACATATCAGAGAAGTTTTTTAAGACCGCCCTGTATAAATCAAACTAAACTGATTTCTTGCATGAATTAGTTTTCAAGAATTAATTATTTTTTCACATACATTTTTTAACAATGTTTGTTTAATATGCATTTCTCAAAAACTATTAAATAAATCACCTTAAAATTTGTTGGGGTATTAAAAAACATACTATTTGAGAATAATAATAAGGCTAATATTATGTTTTGGCTAAATAGAATAAAATTAAAAATATTTTACTACAGAACTTTGAAAATCCTAAAAATAAATTACAATATATTTTTCATTATTTTAAAGAATTTTTCCCTCAGACCTAAAATGATAGGTATTTTTAAAGGAAAAAGTCAGTTAGTTACACAATTCTGGAAAGTTTGAACTGTTTACCTAAAATAGAATTTTAGAAAAGTGTACCAAAGCCTAAATAAAACACATTTCGAAAGAAAGGTAACAAAGTATATACAAATCATCAGTGCTTAAAATATATATTTTGAAAGCTTCCAACATCACAATCTTTTAGGTCATAATCATTTAGCATCATAATCTTTTAGCTCTATTGTTTAAGCAGATAGTTAAAAATTTAAACCATGTGCCCTTAATTCCACATTTGACATGCATATTAAATTAATTATTTTATAAGTGTCTTAACATACAGTCGACTCTCATTAATTCGAACTCGTCGGGACCACAAGAAATGTTCGAATTATCCGAAGTTCGAATTATGGAAAGTATGAAATGAAAACATGCTTAATATGGTACTATTACAAAGGAATTAATGTTATAGTGTTTTTAAATTTATTTCGTCCGTTATCATTAGAATGTGACTTAATATTAAATTAAAATATATAAATACATAAACTGATTAAAAGATTAGAAACAAGCGCAATGGATGAAAAATTTGAAGCGTCACTTATTGACAGACGGGTCACTTAGAAAGTGGATATCAAATGCATGAGATTATATGTATACTCGTTCGGAACAATAGTCACAAAAACCAAAGAAAGAAAGTTATTCAAATGATCTGAAATCCGTGAGAAAGAAAGTTAAAACGAACAATCTGAATTATCGTTAGTTCGAATTAAACGATGTTAAGAGAAAATGAGTTCGAATTAATGACAAATTTAACTTTATTCTACCATTGAAAATTTCGGGACTTCATGTTTAGTTCGAATAAAGCGAAGATTCGAATTATCCGATTTCGAATTAACAAGAGTCCACTGTACTTACAATGCACCACAAACGTTTTTATCCATTAACGCCATAACCATTACGCCATAAGCCATAAACGTTTTGTTGTATGTCTTCATAACATCGAAACGCATCTTAAAATTTTGTTTCTCTTTAACCCTCTCATGCATACGGGCCTCATATGAGGACAGATAATTATTGCATTATTAAGCAAAAAACTTTTGAGCATTAATTCATAGAGATCCGAATGTTTGATAGATAATAGCTATCATATAGTGCAATAATAAAATTATTTTATAATGGGTTTTCATTTATCTCAAAAAATGATTTTTAGTCAATAATGCAAAATAATGAAAAATAATTTATGCATGAGAGGGTTAAATATTCATTTTTCTTATAAATTCAAAAACTGTAAAAAAAGACAAAAAGAAATCACCCACTCTTGGATAGTGAACTTTTTTGTTACAGGAACTACAAAGTTCACCAGGGGAAATCTGCATCTTACCAATCCGACAATAACCCAGTATCCAGGACCGGCCTTGAAATCCCTCTTGCAGGAACACCCATATTTATTGGATGTTCGAGTCAAAAATATACAAAAAGTTACAGAAGTAAACATAAATGCCAACATTTCTTAATTATTTCTTCAAAAATTTGCATGTTCAAACCAGAAAAAAAATGTATAGGAAAATGTATCTTATTTCTACGATGTTATATTGAAATTATTGGTTAAATAAAATTTCCGATTATTGAAAACTTGTTCATCTTAGATCAGACTCCGGAAAGAATTAAGAAATGTTGGCATCTATGCATAAACCGAATTTTGATTTCTATTCGAATTTTGATATGACGTGCATCTGATATTTATACCACGAACATTTTTTTAAAATACGTACATACAATTTCAACATAATATTGTTCGGCGTGCATTAAGAAGTAAACTGAAAATCAAAAGCAATGGCTCGCCCGCAGTGCTGCCAGATGGGCTACTTTTTTAAAGTTCAGATTTGTGATTGGCACCACTTTTAGAAATGGTAAAATGCACCACATTTAATGGAATATTAATTAAGACGAAAACAAAGGCAATTTTAACGTTTCCAAGAATTCGTGCCGATCAAGACATCCGAAATTTTAAAAAAAGTAGCCCACTGGCAACTCTGCTCGCACTCCTCCTGAAATTTTTCAATTAGAAAATTCTGCGATTCCAGTATTATTCGGTTCAGTAAAATACAATTAAAAATTACTGATGTCCAAACGCTTTTAGCAAAAAAGCAGCGTTCGAGCAGAACTTTTAATTGTTTAAAAATAAAATTTGAAAGTTACCTTTTCGAATTATCCTTCATAATGTTAAATCTATGGGTGTTTTTATATTCAAAATATCTCTTCGGGAAAATAATATTTTTAACTTTTTTTTTCAATGTTCTCCTCTTAAAAGATTCCCTTTTTTTCTTAGCTCTCAAAATATTTCTAAAATCTTTAATTAATTTAATATTTCATGTTTTAAAACCTGACGAACTGGAGTAAAATTTTAATACTTCATATGAAATTAAGCCTAGTTTTGAAACATATTTTGAAAACTAAGAAAAAAAGACATGCTTAAAGAGGAGTACACTGAAAAAAGATGTCAAAAATATTAATTTCCTGAAAAGATATTTTGAGTATAAAAATGTAGGTAAATGTAAAATGTAATTGTTAAAATTTTAGGGATTGATACTATAATCAAAATTATACAATTACTTTCTAAACCCTATTCTACATTTACCTTATGTGCGTATTCACAGATGAAGCAAGACGTAGATTAAATATCTACTTCTCTGAGCACATTTTCAATACGAAGAAGCTAAATATATAAATATAAAAACACATAATGAAAAGAAATTTGTTTTACTACGCTGAAAGCAGAATATACACATATACACTTTACCAAAAGGTATACAAAGTATAATAGCTCAAATTCAATATTATTTACGGTTTTTATACAATTATTGTAACAGGAATAATTGATGTTTCTGTACCAATATCAATAATTAGACTCAATTGTGATACTAAGTTAAAAATTTCTAAAGTGTTATAATAAGATGCCATATGTTCCATGCCATATGTTATATTACATATCCCACTAACATATCCCGAGTAGGATAGTGTATACCCAAATTAATTTTAATTCCCGAATACCACAAAGACATAAACTATCGGAATATTATTTTTCTTTTATAATATGCATGAAGATAGGTTTATATATACATATTCAAAGCAATTTGCTCGTAAATTCTGGTGTCAATTAATCATTTCAAAAATTTTTTTTAATCAGAAGTTCTTTGTTTCTAAAAAGTGGATTTTTTTTGACACAAAATCAAAAAAATTGGGGTGTTAATACCGCTATTAAAATTATAACCTTGCTCAATTTGAAGAAAAGGAATTACATAAGCAAACCGAAGATTGCTATTATAAATTTGTGGGGACAAAAATGCAACTTCAACTGAGGAGTTAAAGTACGACAACGGAATGATTTAAGCATTTGCAATAAACAAGAAATCAAAATATTATCATTCCTGTCATTTCCCCCCCAATTTTTCATTAACACTGTTTACGAAATAAAAACATTCTCTTTATTTAATGTAGAAATCGCAGTTAAATAAGGTAGAAAAGCCGATTTGGAAACACAGTTATTCAAAAATCGGAATTTTTTGGAGCAAAGTAAAATTTCACTGTCGCAGTTAAAATATAAACATCCTTCACGCAGGCAGTTTATTAAAATTCAATCATGGCTCTATGTACTTTTTACCTCGAAACGGCAAAGTGCACCTCCTTTTCTAAAAATAAGTCATACAATGAAGAAATCAATTCCGAAAGTTTACAGAAATATTTCCCAGGAGCTGAAAATCTTATTTTCCATTTTATCCAAATCTTAAATAAATTAAATATGCTTTAAACGATTAAAGAATAGGTTTTCACTTGGAATTTTAAACAATTTATTCACATGTTTACTTATTCTCCGAAATAAAACGTAAGTAAAATAATGAAAGTTTTCCTAAATGGCTGAAGATTAGAAGAAATTAGAGTTAATTTGAATTCTACGTGCCTTTTAACTAGGATGCATATAATAAAGAATTTCTTGATACTTTCTGCTTGTTTGTTAGAATTAAAGGAAGATAAAGAATCGTAAAAAGAACTTATGCTAGAGTAATATTTATAAAATATTACATAGAGGAAAACAACAACAACAACAAAAGCCAATAAAAATACAAGAATTTAAAGTTCTCATAACTTCCAAGTTAGAACGTAAACACTTGTCCTGCTAATATACAGAGATACCACAGGTGATTACCTTTATATATATAAATCTTCTGTGAGTGTGTTTGTCACTGAACTCCTCCTAAACGACTGGACCGATTTTAATGAAATTTTGTGCGTGTGTTCCAGTGGTTTCGAGAATGGTTTAGATTCGCATTTCATCGAAATTGATTCAGTACTTTTTTAGTAATTAGGCAAAAACTAATAGTTAGGGATTTTTCGCTAATTAAAAGTGTTGAATAAGTTCGCTGAATAGCGTGCGGACGGAATGGGCGAGCGGTCTAATACGCCAGATTTAAACTCTGGTTCTTAAAGAAAGAGATCGTGTGTTCGAACCCCATTCCTGACATACGTGTATAATTTGCAATAATCTTTTCTGTATCGTAATTTTAATTAACGGACTTCAGAAAATCTTTAATTTTTAACTAAAAAGAGAAAAATAAACTTTTCTATCAAAAATTGAACCGACTTCAAAACTACTGCAAAGTGAAAAATAATTTTCTTATATAATTGTAATAAGAAATTAAATTAAGAGCGTAGTATTTATCGTGCGTATTATTACATTTATGTACATTTATTTGATTTTTTGGAGTCAGTGCCAGCCAAAACAATTTCAAAATTAAAATTAAGTATCCAATGCAAATCTTTATATATATAAATCTTCTGTGCGTGTGTTTGTCACTGAACTCCTCCTAAACGACTGGACCGATTTTAATGAAATTTTGTGCGTGTGTTCCAGTGGTTTCGAGAATGGTTTAGATTCGCATTTCATCGAAATTGATTCTGTACTTTTTTAGTAATTAGGCAAAAACTAATAGTTAGTGATTTTTTGCTAATTAAAAGTGTTGAATAAGTTCGCTGAATAGCGTGCGGACGGAATGGGCGAGCGGTCTAATGCGCCAGATTTAAACTCTGGTTCTTAACCTTCCTACCCTGTTGAAATTTTACTCAATCTTGATAAAAAAAACATTTCACACCAGAAATGTTATTTAAAACATTCTAATATCTTTAATTGACTTATTTTTCTGAATCTTTTATTTAACTTTATTAATGAAAAAAGTTCTGGTTCGAATCGTATAAAACAAATTATAGTTATGGGTCAATTAGACCCATTCAGGGTAGGAAGGTTAAAGAAAGAGATCGTGTGTTCCAACTCCATTCCTGACATACGTGTACAATTTGCAATAATCTTTTCTGTATCGTAATTTTAATTAACGGACTTCAGAAAATAATTAACTTTTAACTAAAAAGAGAAAAAAAAACTTTTCTATCAAAAATTGAACCGACTTCAAAACTACTGCAAAGTGAAAAATAATTTTCTTATATAATTGTAATAAGAAATTAAATTAAGAGCGTAGTATTTATCGTGCGTTTTATTACATTTATGTACATTTGATTTTTTGGAGTCAATGCCAGCCAAAACAATTTCAAAATTAAAAGTAAGTATCCAATGCAAATCTTTATATATATAAATCTTCTGTGCGTGTGTTTGTCACTGAACTCCTCCTAAACGACTGGACCGATTTTAAAGAAATTTTGTGCGTGTGTTCCAGTGGATTCGATAATGGTTTAGATGCGCATTTCATCGAAATTGATTCAGTATTTTTTAGTAATTAGTCAAAAACTAATAGTTAGTGATTTTTCGCTAATTAAAAGTATTGAATAAGTTCGCTGAATAACGTACGAACGGAATGGCCGAGCGGTCTAAGGCACAAGATTTAACCTCTGGTTCTTAAAGAAAGAAATCGTGTGTTCGAACCCCACCACAGACATACGCGTAAGATTTGCAATATTTTTTTCTGTATCATAAGTTTAATTAACGGACTTCAGAAAATCGTTAACTTTTAACTGCACTTTTTCAGCGTATTTTGCGAATTTGCGTAATTTTTTCTATCAAAAATTGAACCTACTTCAAAACTACTGCAAAATGAAAAAAAAAATCCTTATATAATTGTAATAAGAAATTAAATTAAGAGCGTAGTATTTATCGTGCGTATTGGGCAAAAACTAATAGTTAGTTATTTTTCGCTTATTAAAAATGTTGAATAAGTTCGCTGAATAGCGTGCGGACGGAATTGGCGAGCAGTCTAATGCGCCAGATTTAAACTCTGGTTCTTAAAGAAAGAGATCGTGTGTTCGAACCCCATTCCTGAGATACGTGTATGATTTGCAGTAATCTTTTCTGTATCGTAATTTTAATTAACCGACTTCAGAAAATCGTTAACTTTTAACTAAAAAGAGAAAAATAAACTTTTCTATCAAAAACTGAACCGACTTCAAAAGTACAGTAAAGTGAAAAATAATTTCCTTATATAATTGCAATAAGAAATTAAATTAAGAGCGTAGTATTTATCGTGCGTATTATTATATTTATGTACATTAATTTCATTTTTTCGAGTCGATGTCACGACAACGTCTGTCGGGTTCGCTAGTTTTTCTGTAAATTCTGTAACAGTATTTAACACTAGAACGCCCGGAAGGAGTCGATTCGACTCCAACTATGTGGTTAAATTTCAATTCGAACCAAAAAGTTTTTCTTGAAATGATTTAAATTTAATCCACGCAGATTTACGTTAAATAAATCAATTAAATAATTTTGAATAAAAATTCTGGAGGGAAATATTATTATGAAACTTGAGTAAAATTTCCGGGCGTTCTAGTGTTAATATATACAGGGTGTCCGAAAAGTCTGGAAACGGCCGAATAACTCGAGAAATACATATGAGATTGAAAAACGTAAATATACGTGTTAAATATTTTTAAATAAGCTACTCTGTGTTCCAAATTTGACCTTCGAAACCGACCCCCTGGGGGTCAGAGGGAGTCCAACTTTGAAATCTTAAATTATAACCCCCATTTTTTATTGCAGATTCGGATTCTACGGACAAAAATACGTAACTTTTGTATTTGATGTTTATTTCAAATCTTCGTTTATCACGGTGTAATCGAGCATATTAAATCGATACATATTCCCGCTTTTCCAACGGGATTTTCCCTAATCGAAACTGATTGGGCAGAATTTTTGACGTCAAATTCCTCGTCTTTTGTAGGAATAGCGTTTCCTGAAAATCACCCGTGGCGATTATTTCAATAGTGCTACACTGTTAAAAAATTGACCCATTTTCTGCAGCGTCACTCCACAGCTATTATAGAATATCTCTTTTGTGACCAATGAAAATGCTCCATAACACAGTAAAGTAATCGTTTTCTATAAAAGCGGTGGAGTGACGATGCAGCAAAAGGGTCAATTTTTTTACAGTGTACTTTACTGTGTTATGGAACATTCTCATTGGTCATGAAAGAGATATTCTATAAAAGCTGTGGAGTGACGCTACAGCAAATGGATCAAATTTTTAACTGTGTAGCACTACCGAAATAATCGGCACGGGTGATTTTCAGGAAACGCTATTATTGCAAAAGACCAGGAATTTGATGTCATAAATTCTCCCCAATTAGTTTCGATTAGGGAAAATCCCGTTGGAAAAGCCGAAATATGTATCGATTTAATATGCTCAATTACACCGTGATAAACGAGGTTTCGAAATAAACATCAAATACAAAAGTTACCCTCTGACCCCCAGGGGGTCGGTTACGAAGGTCAAATTTGTATCACTGAGTAGCTTATTTAAAAATATTTAACACGTATATTTACGTTTTTCAATCTCATATGTATTTTTCGAGTTATTCGACCGTTTCCAGACTTTTCGGACACCCTGTATATATACTACCTCTGACAAAAAAGTATGGTGAATGAATTCAGAACGGTCGATCCGGCAACACTGGGGAAACAAAACGCTGCACATGTATAGAGGCGATTGTTGACCATCTTCCCCCACCGCTCTTCAGTTGAGCGTCGTTTATGTTCTGCGTAAGATGTGATTTACAAAGTGCTTGTTCAGTGTGTTGGTTCTTAACTGAGAACAGGAAAATGAAAGAACAAAAGATCAATTTGGTTTTAAGATTTACAAGACACCGAAAGAAATTCATGAGAGGAGGTGCAAATTAAACATCCACTATACTTGCCAGATCTCAATCCTCTAGACTTTTTCCTATTTCCACTACTCAAACTCTCTTTGAAAGCGATTTGATCCTATTGCTGGCATCCAACGAAACGTGACGAAGCTTTTGAACTCCATCCCAAAAGAACACTTCTTGCGAATTTCCTAAGACATGTATAGCAGATCTTAGTTTTGCATAGTTATGGGACCAGGATCTTCCTTAGACTCCCCTCATACAAATTTTCCGACTTCTGCAAACGGATGTATAAAAGAACCAATAAGACTAGTCAACCTACTATGCATACTATAGAATGTAATTCCTTATTTACAGAAACGTGTTAAACAAAGAATTCTTTTTCCGAATTCTTGAACCCATTAGAAGTTCTTCAATTATTCACATTTGGCTTAATCTTAGTTTTAATCTTACTAAAGATACTAATCCATAGTCCGTGAATTTCTCAATACTGTTCATAATATATTAAACAAAGCAAAATACCTCTTTAACATGTACGACGCCGCAACAAGCGGCTATTTTTGTGTTCTGTTTGCACCAATAATTTTAAAAGTATATTTCTTTTGCAAATGTTGTCAATGTGTATGATAAAGATTTCTGTTTTGGGAAAGTCGTACCAGTTTCAATTAGAAAATAGTCGCTCATGACAGTTCAGCATATGTATAGGCTGCAGTTCAGGTATCTCTAACATTTTTAAAATAAAGGATACGACGTTACTTTTGTAAATATGGCAAGGTTAAGAAATCGCAAAACTTTATCAACATTCTGTAATTTTTTCTGAAAAAGACTTCATCTTATTTTTTTTTAGAAATTTACAAACAAGTAATCCTATTAATATTTTTGCAATTTCGAAAGAAATATTTCTATAACTATATTTGTAATATGACAATACATATGATTTTAAAGGGCTAGAAAATGATGTTTCGTGTAATATAACAAAAAATAAAGTTGTTTAAGGCGATGGTGGATCTTCAAATCGACAAAAATCATACTAAATTTCGAAAAATACTTTTTAGCCCCAACTCATGAAGCGCTGATTATAAGCTTATCATAAGTATATTATAAGTGTATTATAAGTGATATTCATTTTTTATATGTTATTTAATGTTATTTATTATTGAAATACTAATAGTTCTAACTTAAAAATGGATTTTCTCAAAATGTAAATTTCGAGATAATGTCAATTTTCAAAATGTTTCATGCGCATCCTTAATTTTCTGAGTTCTTCAAAATTTGTTATGCAATTATCTTATAGTACATAGAAGAAATGTTAGTTAAAATAATTGTACTTCGGAACTCATAAGCTGTAAATTCTTTATCGAAAAAATGATTAACAGTGTTTTTTCATTGCAAAAATTGGTTTATCGACTTATTATTATCATTATTAATTTTTATTTTCTATTTATGTTTAGGATTTCAACTAAGTTTTACTCTTAGGTCTGAAAGGCATCTCATAAATAAAAATTATTATTTTATATGCAAAAGAAATGCGCATGGAGCATTTACAATTAATTAATTATTTCAATAATTAATAATTAATACTTACCAAAGTAATTAATATTTTTCCTTTAAATTTCAGCTATTCTCAAATAACTACAACTGTAATCATATATCTCATTTTCAAACAAATCGGTTCAAAAGATAAAAAAATTTTTGAGAGTCCACCTTTGCCTTAAATCTTGAAATGATATATAAAACATGATACGCGTACTGTTAACCCTTTCACTCCCAGTGAGTCCAAATGGCATCATGGAATTTCTTATTTTTTCTCTATACGTAATTCGGATATTCCGAATTCATACCAGAAAATTAAAGTAGGAATACTTGTTTTATTTAATAAAAGACATTCAATTTTCAAAATAAAGAGTAGTCTATCATTGAAATTTTCTAGTGTAAATTCAGACTCTCTGAACTTCGAAATTTCTAAAACGTTTTCTATCATAGGCGGAATGAAAGGATTAATAAGTAATATTTATTTGTATGAGCAGTGATCAGGGCTCCCAAATGGTCCGCGAACTGAACATCAGAATTTTCTTAGAGAAATTTTCTTTTTAGATTTTTCTTGCAAATTGTCAGGAAACCACCTTTGTAAGTTGATTCTAGCGCAAATGTATCATGAAATTTTCTGTTAAAAAATGCTGATGTTCAGTTCGCGGACCATTTGGGAGCCTTGGCAGTGATGGAAAACTAGCGCAGAAGAGGAGCCTATTGACACCAATAAAATTGTGTAGTATTTTTCGACTTATCTAATGACAGAATTTAGCAATTTTTTTTTTATTAGGTTGCAGAATATAGTAAAAAATTAGTTGTGTCAATAGGCTCCGCTTTTGCGTCAATTTGCCTCCACTGGTAGGAGGTAATCTATGGAACTACCGAGCCAATTACAAAAACAAAGGTGGTAAAATACGTTGAATATCCCTTCTTTAAATTAGGCTATATTTATGTCGGCTCACCCCAGAAAGATGGAAGAAAAAAATATGGTCGAAAATTGTGATTTCTCTAATATTTTTGAAACTTGAAATAACATCCATAAACTTAAAATTTGATGGAGCGTTACTTCTAACAAGGAAGTTTTCCTTACTGGGCATACTCAGAATATATTCAAAAATGGTAATTTAACTACTTACGTATGTACTAAAGGTTGATTTTCAGTAGAAAGTCTGTAAAAAAATAAAATATTTTCGAATACTTGGCGTGAAAGTATGAAAGCGACATGAGATTTGGCGAGCAGGATTTTTCTTCACCAAAAGTAAACTATTCTAATGCATTTGCAAATTGCTTGCTAATTGTCGCTGAGAATCCTTCATTATTCCCACCAGTTATTTTTTATTGTAAATTTCAGTTTATTTGATCAGAGCATTTTCGTGATTCAATTACCAAAATTTTTCTGATTACAAAAACTGGTGATAAATGATTAAAAATGAAGCAAACGACCCTCGTCTCGAAGAAGTTAAAGAGTATTCGACTTAAAAACGTATTTTTTTTTTCATCGCCAATCGTTGATAAATCGCCAAATAAACGAAAATTTCATTATCTTTTGACGGACGCTCTATCGCGTTTCCGCCGAAATTTCTTGATAAACAAACACATCCATATTGAGAAGAACTTTAGTCTGTAATTTTTTTCAGATTTTTCTGAGTATGCCCTTGCAGAGACCTTCCTTATAAGATATAAATGCTCGCGATGAACAGTTTAAAAAAGAAATTCGAAATCCAGTGTCAATTGATCGAAAAACGTTCTAAATACTTTCTGGTGCTAGAAACTTGACATATTGATATGGTATTACTTTTAAGATGTAAATACTTGCAGTTTTTAATAATTTCGAAATATAAAAGAGCACAGCGATAGAAACATTTTAAAATTTCGATTTTTGTAACACTGTTTTGACTACAACTTAAAATTTTGCATGAGAGTCCCTTATAAATAAAGTCCCTTATAGATGTAAATGTTCCGAAAGAGAGGTTTCTAAAAAATTCGAAATTTAAAAGGATGAAATGAGCGAAAAGTGTTCTATACACGGTTAATTTGGAACGGTTAAGATTAAAAACTTGAAGTTTTTAATATGAATTATATATATTTTTCCTATGTGGACATTTTTTTTTTTTGAAAAATCGCAATTGATTTTTTTTTTTAATTTGGAGTAACGACATAAAAGGAAAACATTCTAAAATTTCGATTTTTGTAACACTGCTATGGCTAAAACTTAAAATTTTGCAAGATAGTCAATATAAAATGTAAATCTTCCGAAAGAACGATTTAAAAAAAAATCGAAATTTAAAAGAGCGAGATGAGCGGAAAGTGTTCTGTATTGCGATTAATTTGGAGCTTAACCACTCAACTGATCAATATTTTTGAAAAAGACTTTCAAATGATGTCTAATTTTTTTCATGTCTTTTGCAGAATTTTTAATCTTATATTATCTGTTTTTCAAAACAGAAATTTTTGCATGAATGAATCGGGAAAATGCTCTGATTAAATAATGTAAAATTCACAGTAAAATTTTACTGGTGAGAATAATAAATTATGATTAGAGTATGGATACCCATACATGGTTCGAGCAAAACAGAAGCGGTTAAACTATAGAAACTTGAAACCTGAGTATGAATGTTATTTTTAAGATGTAAATACTCGTAGAGGAAAAATTTCTGAAAATTTTTGAATACAAAAGTGAGCAAAGACATGAAAAAATATAAATATATAATTTCTGTGACACTGCCGTAAATAAATATTTGAAATTTCGCAGGGTGGTTGCTTTTAAGCTGTAAATGATATTCTCTAAATGCGACTTATAGAATCTACGAAAGTTAAAATAATGAGCAGAAAAGTTTCTAAATTACGATTTACAGTCGACTCTCGTTAATTCGAAATCGGATAATTCGAATCTTCGCTTAATTCGAACTAAACATAAAGTCCCAAAATTTTAAATGGCAGAATAACGTTAAAAACCTTCATTAATTCGAACTCATTTTCTCTTGACTTCATTTAATTCGAACTAACGAGAATTCCGATTTTTCATTTTTCTTTTCTTTCTCACGGATTTCAGATCATTTGAATAACTTCCTTTCTTTAAATTCAAATGCATTGCTATCCACTTTCTTAACATCCCATGTGTCCATCAGTGACACCTCAATGTTTCCTTCGATTGTGCTTGTTCCTAATTATTTAATTAGCTTATGTATTTATGCATTCTAATTTATTATTAAGTCATATTCTAATGATAATAAACGAAATATATTTAAAAAAAACACCATAACATTAATTAATTTGTAATAGTACCATTTTAAGCATGCGTTTATTTTCTATTTTCCATAATTCGAACTTCGGATAATTCGAACATTTCTTATGGTCCCGACGAGTTCGAATTAACGAGAGCCGACTGTATTTGAAATTGGTAGGGCTATAAATTTGAAATGTATACAAAAACTAAATTTTCTTTCCCCCAAAACAATCATAAGGTGTAATGCATTTTAAGTGCGACATGACGGGCTGACACGCAAGTAGTATTCCACAAAAATAAAGTTTGCATAGTTTCTAACGTATTTGTTATGTTATCTAGCACTGTAGTTATTTTATCTTTACTGTAAACATAATATGTCATAAGTTTATGTTTCCATAATATGGAAAATATATACTATATATATACCATATATATAGTATATATGGTAATATATATACCATAATACTCTTTGAATATGACGTAGACAGTTTATATTAGAAATCGAATATTTAAACTAAATGAATTGCATTCCCCCTACCTACAACATGTTTAAAATAAAGTTAAAAGCGATTGCTTATGCCAGCCCTCACCTGCAATCATTTCGCTCAAATATAACATCTGACATTTTGCAATTCAAAGTCAAATATTTATCTTGAAAATAATTTCGCAAGAAAGTAGTTTGTGAGTAATATTAGAATAATATAATAATATAATTTTGCGAAAAATTTCGTGGGTTATGAATTTTTAAGCTCAAATTATTTATAGAACATTACTTAATTTAGAAACAAGATTTCATATAAAATTATAGAAGTTATTTAAACCTTTCATTCCCATGGTAGAATACGTCCTGGAAATTCCGTAAGTCCGAGAATGTGAATTTCTACCAGAAATTTTTAAATGGTAATTTTCGCTTTATTTAAATATGGAATATCTGGTATTAAAATAAAAAAGAATACTGCCCAGTTAAACTGAAGGCATTGAGCTCACAGGCTACAAATACTAATTGCACATTAAAGCTTTATATTTTCAAGGGTTAATTCCGTTCGAAAAAAAAAATTAAGAAGGGGAAACAGCTCTCCCCTTTTCTCTTTTTTTATACTTAATCATTGAACCTCCTATACTATCAAAGACATGCTTTATCATATAAAAAATCTATATCCAAAATTCAGAGCAAATTAGATAATTCTTAATAAAAACCCATTTAGCATTTATATAATTTAAAAAGAGTTATCCCCCTCTTTTATACTTAACCATTAAACTTCCAAAATAATTCAGAGATTTGAACGAAATCTGAAAATTCTGCTTGAAAAACCCATTTATATAAATTAAGGGGGGGGACATTAGAACCCCTGTTCCCCTTATTTATACTTATTCAATGAACACCTAATAACAGTCACGGAATCGCCTCATCAGAATGATCCTAATCTAAATTTTGAACGAAAATTAATTCTGCATGAAAATCCCATTTATATCAACTAACGGGGGGGGGGGTATTAGAGCCCCTGTTCCCCCTATTTATACTTATTCAATGAACACCTAATAACAGTCACGGAATCGCCTCATCAGAATGATCCTAATCTAAATTTTGAACGAAAACTTAATTCTGCATGAAAATCCCATTTATGTCAACTAACGGGGGGGGGCATTAGAACCCCTGTTCCCCCTATTTATACTTATTCAATGAACACCTAATAACAGTCACGGAATCGCCTCATCAGAATGATCCTAATCTAAATTTTGAACGAAAACTTAATTCTGCATGAAAATCCCATTTATATCAACTAACGGGGGGGGGGCATTAGAACCCCTGTTCCCCCTATTTATACTTATTCAATGAACACCTAATAACAGTCACGGAATCGCCTCATCAGAATGATCCTAATCTAAATTTTGAACGAAAACTTAATTCTGCATGAAAATCCCATTTATATCAACTAACGGGGGGGGGGGCATTAGAACCCCTGTTCCCCCTATTTATACTTATTCAATGAACAACTAATAACAGTCACTGAATCGCCTCATCAGAATGATCCTAATCTAAATTTTGAACGAAAACTTAATTCTGCATGAAAATCCCATTTATATCAACTAACGGGGGGAGGGGCATTAGAACCCCTGTTCCCCCTATTTATACTTATTCAATGAACACCTAATAACAGTCACGGAATCGCCTCATCAGAATGATCCTAATCTAAATTTTGAACGAAAACTTAATTCTGCATGAAAATCCCATTTCTATAAATTAAGGGGGGGGGGGGCATTAGAACCCCTGTCCCCCTATTTATACTTATTCAATGAACACCTAATAACAGTCACGGAATCGCCTCATCAGAATGATCCTAATCTAAATTTTGAACGAAAACTTAATTCTGCATGAAAATCCCATTTATATCAACTAACGGGGGGCATGAGCCCCCCGTTCCCCCTCTTATACATATCGAATGAACTCCAAAAACTAATCAGGGAAGCGCCTTGTCAGGATATACCTACATACAAAATTTCAAGTGGATCGGATATTTTTATCATGAGTTATCGCGTTACGTACGAACATACATACAGAACGGGCGGGCACATAAGCTCTCAGGCTATGATAGCCTGTGAGCTAAAAAGATGTATTTCTATTTTAATTTTCTGGTAGGAATTTGGCATATCCGAATTAAATATAGAAAGAAAAATTAATAATGTAATGATGCCAATTGGACCCTTTAATTCTTGGGAATGAAAGGGTTAACCCTTCGGACTCCGGTGTCTCTTACACAATTTTTATTCGATTAGCACCACTTTTTTTTATAAGAACTTTCCTTGAAGTAGACAATTTCAGAAATTCTCTGATTAAATCAGGAAAATTTTATTTACCTTTATAACTGGTGCCAGAAAAAAATTTTGGAAGGAAAGATGATGTCTCCGCAGCGGAGACAACGGAGTGCCAAGGGTTAAAGATTCAACTAGTTCTTGCGGTACACACCAAATTTTAAGTCAATATCTCAATCTTTTTCGGGACATAGAGCATTTACAGACAGACGCCGGTATTTTTTTTTTTTCTAAAAATATGTTTTCCGGAATCTTATGTCTAAAACGTGTAAATCCGTCAGTTTTTTTTTTTTTTTTTTTTTTTTTTTCGATTTTTAAAACGATTGCAAGATTTACCTTATACTACGTATGATGTGTAACTAAAAAGAGGAGGGGTGATGAATAGAAAATCGGAAATTTTTACTATTCCTACGTTTTCTTATGTAAATGATAAAAAAAAAATTAAAGGAAAACATGTCAAAAAATTTAAATTTATCTTAAAACGTTAAAATAACTTCCCTTTAAATGTATAGTTCCGTTTATTCATCGAAGAAGAAAGAGATAAATGATTTAACAGTCTAAATTCCGACATTGAAGATTGGTATTTTATAAACATTGTGCTTTCAAATACCTTATTTAAATAAGCCAGTGTAGTGATTTGAATTTATATTGCATTGTTTTCCCTTTAGATACGATTATTTTATTTTCGAGTTTAAAAAGAAAATAAATAACTTTAAATTGCGAATTTTTTTTTCTGTCTTATATCCCCTTTTGAATAATAGGAAGCGTATAAAAATATCATGCATTTATTTACAGGATAACGGTAAAATGTTATCATTTCAGCATGAATATTATTTTTCCGCTTTGACCCAAAACATGAATAAATTATTCCGACTTTTATTCTCGTCATAAATAATGAAAATATATCAAAAATAACATATTTGCAGACGATAAATGAAATACCATTAGTCAGGATAACTTTGCTCCATCTTTATGGAACATTGATTCATTCTACCATGGTGAAACTTGAATTATTTACAATGACCTGCCAAACTCACAACTAGTGCTGCTATCTATATTTTAACCCTTTAAGCGTCCCGAAGAATTTTTCATGCAAGTTTAATTATTCATAGAATAGCAGCTTTGGATAGGATTGTTGCAGGGATTTGTATTTTATAACTTTATATTTATTTCTCTTATGCAATTCAAAAAATTAACAATTATATCAATTTTGAGTTAAATAAACCTTTGAATCCAAAAACTATATGACGGGAAAACCCGGTTAGGCCGATTAAAGGATAAGACCTAAACTTTGCCGTTAATTCAAGTGATATAGCAGATTTAATCTTTTTTCTCTCTTAGGTCTTGGCCTATAGTTATTCTAATAGATCAAAGTTACTCTGATTGACTGTAATCGTTTTACGTAAAACGTACTGTAGAATTATTCAATAATGTAGTGAATATGCAGTATTAATGGCAGGAAAAACAAAAGAAATTGTGTTATGTTTGTTTGTTTTCTTTTATAATAGAAAAGGCTGAAAATTCCTAAAGTAATAATTCGGTAAGTTTAATTTCTAGAAGAATAGAATTTTTATTTCTTTTAACTTATTTTATAATGATGAAAGTTTTTGATTTTTA
This sequence comes from Maratus speculifer, assembly GCA_964019185.1. NCBI lineage: Eukaryota > Metazoa > Arthropoda > Arachnida > Araneae > Salticidae > Maratus > Maratus speculifer. The sequence continues at coordinate 257,975,461 of OZ025290.1, forward strand.
GGAATAAGAATCCGAATAAAATTTAAATTTCATAATTTAAAGAAATGATAATAACTATCGTTATCTAAATACAAACAGTTTTCATTGTGTTGAGGTAAAGCATTTATATGCTTTTAGAAATTGAAACTAAATTTTTTAAACAGTGGTTTTGGAATTACATATTGCAGTGTGATCCAACCACTGCCCGCGCGTAGAACAATTAATGTTGACAAAAACCTTTCATCTTATTTAATGTAGAATTTCTTTCATTAAAATTCAGGAAAATTTTTCTTCGAAATTTGGGGGGGGGGGGGGGCATATAATGAAAAGTTACGAATTTTTTTTCCAAAAGTCGTACCATGGTAATGAATGCAATAGGTAATATTTCTTATGAAATTTACCTAAAAATAGGACTAGCGATCCCTAATCGTTCTCAATAAATCAACTCTAAATAACGTGAGTAAACTTACTTTCAGTCTTGTCATGCAAGGTAAATGAATAATTGAAAATGTCTGCGAAGTTTCTAGAAATATTCTAATCCGGACTTTTTAATATCCATAACAATCAGAGTCTGTGAGAAGAATCATTTATATTAATCAATATGTAAGCAAATCCAGAAATATATATTCATCAATGAAAACTTAAGGAATCATAGTAGGGTCTGAAATGTTTTCCAGCTGGATTTTTGTGCTAAGTTTAATATTTTTTGTTTATTTTGTAGATTTTGACATGTAGATTCCAAATATTTTAGGTGCCATTTTTTTTCTTACACGTTTTTGAGGTGATTTTCAAGATGGTATTCAAGATGGCTGCTATTTTCTGACTTCTTTAATATTTGTGTGATATTATTGACCAATATATGTCAAATTATATGTTTTTGGGATCATTAAATACAAATCTACAATAAAAATCGGCGTAAATTGTGTTATTTATTATTTATTTATAAATTTATTACAAAATTACTAATATTGCTTGTTTTTGCTTTTGATGCATATGTGGAAACTATATGTTTCCGGAAGATACTTACTAATAAGAGTGACTCTGTTGTGAACACATAATGAATTCTTTAGTGGAGATATGTTCCATATCTCCATGCACTAGGAAAATACATTGACGAGAGTGGTCTTGATCTTATATGTACTGAAATTTCTCTGTACTCTCCTACAACAATTCGTCAGATTTTTGGAGGGAATAAATACATTAGAGGCTTAGAGTTTCACATGACAATCGTTTTTGCATACTACGACCTTCTTTTTGATTCAATGCCACATTCTATATAGATTATTTCTCTGCAAAAAAATGTAATTCACTACGTGAGAAATTTCACAATTGTAATGAAGTACAATTTTGTTTGAAGAGGTCAAAGAACTGAAGAATATTGGTTAAGTTATTAATTTAGATCAGAATAAAAACGTCCTCAAATGGTATTTCTTCTGTGCTCCAGATGTATTACGTATTATTTCAAGTTTCTTTAAAAGGTACTGTCCGAATGAAATTCCTATGCAGCCTACGAAAACACTATCAATTTCAAACCTACATGTCACTAAGAATTTTTCACAATGCAGTCATCGTCAAGGAAATTATTCAGAATCATTGTGGAGGAAACCTTTCAAACATAATATCGCACAAATGAATATTGCATCATCTATGAAAGTTCCACCATCTATGAATAATGATATTTTGAATCGTTACCAAAAAGGCTAATTGGAATTCAAAGAATTTGCAAGAGATAAACAACTGAGTAAATACTCTAAATTGTCGCTATGGCGTCTAATGAAAAAAAACTTAAATTAGAGACATTCTATACTCGTAACAAGTCGACTTCATTTAAGATTGGTGATAAAATGGTTAAAATTCGAGAAGATAGGAAACTTCTTGCTCGTTTTCTTGTTGTTATGAAATCCAGACCTCAAATGTCTACAAAACCAAAGGTTCAACTAGAAACTATGAGTTTTCGATATTTCAAGATCATTATTTTCTTCGGACAGATATCTTCATATTCCATCTGACAATAATTCATTTATTGTAGCAATAGAGCAATATAATCGTTCTCCCGTACTTCAAACATTAGAATACTCGATTACTTCTCCAATAGAAAAAGTGTGTATTATAGATAGAATGGCAATCTTACAATCAGTAAAAAATATACCTGCCATGAAAACTTCTGAAGACTTTGCAAATGCTTTTACCGAGATCATTATGAAAATGACAAATGGATACACTGAGGGAGAATCATATTTGATCAAAGCCTTGAGCATTCCTTGAAGGAGTAAACTCGTAAGAAAAAATTGGAGTTAACAGAACCTATTAGATATACTATTAAAAATAGTATCAATATAATGTTGGTGCCTATAAAGACATTTCTTTCACGTAATGAGACAAAATTACAACTAAATGAGTGTTTCGGGAATAAATTACCACACGTTTTCGTTGCCAGTGGGAAGAAAATAGTTGCATTTTTTACAGTAAGGCATACAGTGACCACGCGAATGTTTTCGGTTCAGAATTATGTGATCATATACATGAAAAAGCAGACACCATTATATCTCTTCATGTACTTGATATCATGAACCATTATATAATTATGAGATCGATGTATTTTCGCAAAATACTGTCACTTTCATATTGCTGATTGGCTTGGTTTCAATTCTTTAAGTAGACAGTGAAATCAATTTTGTTACTGGTCGAGGTATTAAACTCAGAAAAATTAATATTAATGAAACATGTCGAGCAATAGGTGCTCATGAAAGCAAAGAACATTTATAAACCGGTGGAGAGACCGGGGAGGAAAATTTGTAGACACTTAAAAACAGAAGTAGATAAAAGTGTATGTGAATCTTCAGTGTAATGACGATATTAAAACAGCTTTTCGAAAACTTGAGGAACTTAATGTTCATCCATTATCCAATCTGTTGTTGTCTGAAAAATTCACCAACATGGCATATTTGAAAAATAGTAATTTTTTAAGCTTACAGAGTTAAGATAATACTTTTTCAGGATTGAAAGTTTCAAAGAGGATGAAGTTATTATCAATTCTTGGAGTACTGAAGCCACATATTGTACGTTTCAACTTAATTTGCACCAGTGGAAAGGGCTAGAAAAATCCTCGACCTAAAATGCCTCTACTTATTGGCAATTATTGGGAAATAAATGACAAAGGAGTGATTTTTCCAGTGAAATGCTTGGAGTTACCTGCACTCAAAGTAGTTATTAAACTTTTGAAATGTGAGTATAAGAGAATGTATACAGTTTGGAAATGTTCTTGCATAAAGAAATCTCTAGTTTGTACTGATCTTAACAAATGCAGTAACTGCAACAATACAAAGGGCTATGAAATCAACAGAGACATAGTAGTGATTCCAAAAAGGATGTATAATTTTCCACTATTGTATATACCGGGTGTCCCAAAAATGACTGATAGATTTTAAAATTCAATAACTTGCAAACGGTGACAGCTATTTAAAAAAATTTTGCTGGAGGGTTTTGTATAAAATCAGGAGTTTTTTTACCGTAACTTTTGATTTTAGTTCGAATTCCAGACAATAGATGGCGCTAACGGCAATTGAAGCCCAGATCGACGCCGAAATTGACCTTACTCAGCACTGATCACCTGACCTTCAATCGCCGTCCGCGCCATCTATTGTTTGAAATTCGAACTAAAATAAAAAATTACGGTAAAAAAAACTCCTGACTTTATACATAACTCTCCTGCAACAAATTTTTAAATAGTTGTCTCCGTTTGCAAGTTATTGAATTTTAAAATCCATCAGTCATTTTCGGGACAACAGGTATATATAAATGCTGTTTTTAATAATTCTGTTCAATATCTTCAATTATTTATGTTATTTCATTTAAATATTTTGGTTGTGTATAACTGGTTAACAAAACGCTAGTATATCTGATGCCTTCCATATTTTTTATTTATTTGCATCTTATCGTTTAAAACACTTGAAAAAAGCAATTTACTCCTAATTTTATTATAGATTTGTATTTCTTGATCCCGAAAACATATAATTTGACATACTGGTCAATAACATGCCACAAATATTAAAGAAGTCAGTAAATGGCAGCGATCTTGGAGTCCATCTTGAAAATTATCTCAAAAATGTGTAAGAAAAAAATGGCACCTAAGATATTTCGAATCTACATGTCAAAATCTACAGAATAAAATAAAAATATCAAACATAGCACGTCAATCCAGCTGGAGCCACACTTTACGACATTTCAAACCCCACTATCGAACAAAGAAAATATTTATTATATAAACGTAGATGCCAACATCTTTTAATTATTCCAGAGTTCGATATACGAGGGCAATTCGGAAAGTAACCTCCGTTTATGAATTTAAAAAAAAACTAACGAAAGGAAACATGTTTTATTACTTACGTATGAAAGACTCGTTCTTCAGCTACTTCTCAGCATAATTGCCGTATTAATTAAAACAATCATCATAACGGTAAATCAGCTTTGAAATTCTATCGTCACAGACTTCTGCCGCCGGCCTATTCAACTGCGATTATTTTTAAATTCAACTCGCACCACTCTTTCAATCCAAAGAATTTTAACATATTTTTCTATATAATTTGCTGATAAATGTACTACCAAAAAAATTTTAAAAATTAGTGAGTTAAGTAAAATATTACGAGAGCAATCCGAATTTGTCAATATGAATAAAAGAATATGTTAAAATTCATTGGATTGAAAGAGTGGTGCGAGTTGAATTTAAAAATAATCGCACTTGAATAGTCTGTGACGATGGAATTTCAAAGTTGATTTACCGTTATGATAATTGTTTTAATTAATACGGCAATTATATTGAGAAGTAGCTGACTAACGTGTCTTTCATATGTAAGCAATAAAACATGTTTCTTTTCATTAGTTTTTTTTTTTTTACTTCATAAACGGAAATTACTTTCCGAATTGCCCTCGTAAGATGAACATATTTTCACCTAGAAAATTTTTTTAACAAAAAATTTCAAAAAGGAAAAAAAATATGTACCCCATAGAAATAATATACCGGGTGATCCAAAAGTCAGGACGAACTTTAAAAATGAATAACTCGAAAACGAATCAAGATACAAAGATACGGTTTGCACCAAATGGATGGAAAAGAAACCGGATTTTGTGTGACAACGAAAAAAATAGTTTGCCGTTGACATCCAAAAAATGACACGGTAGTGTTTTTTGCACCAAAAGATGATTTGCAAATGAAAAAATGTTGACAATTTCCAAGTCAGCTTAGTTACAGTTAATTAGTACAACAGAAAATGTTCAATGTGCTGTCCCTCATTCATAAGTGCAGCTGTGAGACTAGGCACTACACCGTTCACAGCATTTAGTAGCATTTCTTGCTTTATGGCAGACACGTTTTGGCGGATGGCATCTTTCAATGTTGCCAGTGATGCCGTTGGTCGCCAATAGAACAATATTTTTTTGTTGTCACACAAAATCCGGTTTCTTTTCCATCCATTTGGTGCAAACCGTATCTTTGTATCTTGATTCGTTTTCGAGTTATTCATTTTTAAAGTTCGTCCTGACTTTTGGATCACCCGGTACATTGTCATACATATTTTTTCCCGTTTGGGCATGCAAATCTTTGATGAGACTCTGGAATACTTAGGAGATGTTGGCATCTATGTAGAAAGCAGGAAATATATCTTACTAACTCATAATTCTATTTAGACAATGATAGTAGAAAGCATTTTAAATATGCAAAATTTATACAAATGTTCGTTTCGAAGAAGCTGCTTAAATTTTCTGGGAATAATCTGCATAATATTCATCAATGTACACTATACTTATCATTCTTTATACGATGAATTATTGATATGGTCGCACAAATATGATCAAAGCTTCCAATATAGGCACTTTAACATTTATTTTAATAAGACCTATGACAAGAATACATTTTTTAAATATATTATCTATTACCTCCAAAATGTATAATAATACAACTTTTTATGAAATGGTTTAAAACATTATTTATTGCACGAGTTAACGAAACAATTATACACAAAATTTAAATAATTAGATTAAAATTTTAAAATAGAGAGATATTGCTGTAATTTTGAGAACTTTAACTCAAAACCTTTTAGTTCAAATCATCAAATCAAATAGTTGAAAACCTTTAAGTTAAAGTCATCTTTTCGTTCAAATAAATTAAATTCTTAAATTAAAAAAAAAGGTTAAACAACAATGCAGCATCAAATCAAATAGTTAAAAACCTTTGATTTCAAATCATTTTTTCGTTCAAATGAATAAAAATAAAATATTAATCAAAAACTTAGGCAACAATGCAGTATTTTTAAACGTGGGACGCATGATATTTTATTTTATTTTTATTATTTTATTTTATTATTATTTTTTATTTATTTATTTTATTTATTTATTTATTTATTTATTTTGTATATTTTATCTACGGACGATCTATAAGCAGAAAACATTGATTTTGGTTATAGTTATTTTATATTAGGATACCTTCAATTTCAGAGCCGGTTCCAAAGTGAATAAAAAAAAACCTGAAACAAAAATCGAAAAAGAAAAAGCTGGCCCATTTATAGATCATCTTCAGCAATTCTAAACAAAAAATCAGACCCTTTAAAAATATTAAAATTTAACCTGTTCAGTCCTGATGTCGCCTGGAGGAGACATTAAAGACTACCCTTTAAATTAATTTAACATCTTCTAGAAGTGTTGAAATTACTTTTAGACTTGTTTAATAAATGTATGCGTATCATAACCATCAATATATCGAATAATTCATCTTTCTTTGTTCTCAGGTTCAGAGCAGTTTAACTATCTCAAATCTTTTCTTAAATCGTAGCAATTAGATAGTGGTGCTTAAGGTTGTTCTCAACTGCTCTGTTCAACAAGCGCAAAACGTTTTGACACATTTACAAATTCTTTTTTTAACAGAAAGATACACAATTCGAAGGTCTGACTATAGAAGCGATTTCAAATCGAACTTAATTTTCCATTTTATGATAATAAAATTACCTATCGAGTTATAATTGATTTCGATCACGTGATCACGCGCTTTTCTCTCGTTATAAGATTTTTTTCCTTTCGTCGGGAAATGCGGTTCAAAATGCCAACTTTTATGGCTTGCTCTGAAATATTTATTGCGTCTACAAGAAATAATGGAAATGTGAGTGCGATTAGATAGGTTCTGAATAACAACACCTGCTAATTTCATGCTTTTTCGAACAAAAATAAATTAAAACGTATGTCACAATGTTACCTTTTTTGATTTAAGAACACCCTTAATATATTAAGTATTATATCTGCAAATTGCCGTCTTCAATAGGAATTTCATCGTTTTTATTCGATAAAATTACCTCTAAGATTTCTTAACCGTTGTGTTTTTTATTAATCATCCCGGTTAATCCGCAACCCGGATTATCCAAACCCGTTTAATCCAGCGTCTACGATAAAATTCAGCTTCCATTTTCTTGGAAGCAATGAATACGTTTCAGTGATTTTGTTTATGCTTTTGCTGCAGTTTTAGCTACTTTGAATCCTTTTGCTTGCAAAATTTTATAACTATTTCCTTTTTTTATGCTCATTTTTTTGCATAGCAATAAAATTACAGTTTAGTTATTGCCAAAACAGTGAAAATAATGAAATATTTTGAATAGTACCTGAGAAAAAGGAACAAGAAATGGAAAAAAGACGTGAGTTTATATTTGAAAACATCAGCTATTTAAATTGCGTCATAGCTTCTAGAGCTATTTATTTGACTGAAAAAAATCGATTTTAGTCCACCCAGTTACAACCGAAGCATGCATTTCAGCATTTTTTTAACTCGGAAATTCTGTATTTACTAAAGAGATTCTGAATTGTATATTTTGCTTTATTTAATGTCAGGCGTTTCGTGAATACATAAAGTAAAATGCATTCTTTTGGAAATTCCTATTGAGGCGGAAATTTAGAATAACAAAATAAATCCTGAAGTAGACGTATGTATGCTCTAATGACACAAATGAGCAAAGAAACTTGGTGAACTATGTTACACCATAGAAATGCCAATATCTGTTAATTATTCCGGAGTCCGACCCAAAATTTGCATGTTCAAACCGAAAAATGTATATAAGAAAATGAATTTTATTTTTATGAAGTTTAATTTTCGGTTTGATTTTGAAACTTTTGGTTAAATAGAATTTCCGGTTGAAAGCATGTTCATCTTGGATCAGACTCCAGAATAATTAAGAAATGCTGGCATCTATGGTTATACTGAAAACTCGTCTAAATGACTTGATCATTTTAACCAAAATTACCAGTTCTATCTTTTATTTGTACTAAAAAATTCCAAATCCTCACTGGAAATTACAAATAGTAACTTTTACTTTATTTTTTAAGGTTGTTTTATGATTACATTATGAAATAGCTCAATTAGAATTTCCGGTGTCAGTTCCGATTTTCATGTATTTTCAAAATATTAGGCAATTTTTCAACTCTATAATTTTTTTTCTTTAACCCCTTATTGCTTTGCACTCAAAAGGAGATTCTCAATTTCCAGTGTCTCGCGTAAATGGATGCTCGAAATGTTCTGGACACCAGTATTTTAAGCTAATTTTCTTCGCCTTATTTAATCGCCGAATAACTGTGATAAGAGATGCCGAAGTAAATTGTAATATATTAGTGGTGCCCATAGCATTTGGCGTCCCGTTTTAAGAGTGAACCTAACAATACTAGTGATGAGTGAGTGTCACCTCGCGCGTGCAAAGGGTTAATTCTCGCTCCCGTGATATCCACGGTCTGCGATCTTCACGGCTTTTATTCGGCTTTGCTAAATCCCCACCAGTTTTATAAAATAGCGTAATTTTCTTAATTCTGGTATCATTTTTCTTGTCATTAAAAATGTGACTATTTCTTTTTCAAAAAAGTGAAGGCAATAATCCACGGAATTTTTAAACCGCAATTTAATGCGACTGTTAAAGAATTAATATTGTATTTACCGGTTTATAAATAACATATCTACGAGTATGTTTAACGCTCAATTCAAATAGTATACAATTTTCATAAAAATCCTTCAATAACAGCCGAATATATATTAATTATTGTTTCATTATTTCGATATCATTCGGAAGTTGAAGTGTTTAAAACAGAATTTGCTTCTAGAAGATGGAAATTGGGACTTTCAAAATTCGCAGTGCAGTCCTTTTATACAGGATGTCCATAAAAGAGCTCCGGATTTTTAAAGGAAATTTTTTAATTTTGTCATAAAATTATGTTAATGTAGTATACATGTATTTAAAGGTAAATCTATCTAGATTTTTACCATTTAGTAGATTTCGATCCGTACTCTATTTGTGGACGGCACGCATCCAAATAGCATTCCATCTCTTCCCATATCGTGGCCAACATCTCTGCTTTGATGATTGACGCATCCTTTATCATCCTTTATTATTATCCCTTACCAGAGATGATTTGCATCTTGAAAATTTTCAACGTTAACAAGATTCTTGACATGTAAACACCTTAGAAAAAAGTCAAATGTATTCAGATCCAATACCAGTTTCTTAAAAATCACGTAGCCACTGATGAATGCTTTTGTTCCCAGGCGCATTACCAACATACTCAGTGGCGCCAACTTATATGGGCCATGGGGCGCGTGTGCTCACCCAACAATTTGATATATCCTCCACCCATTATTAATTGAGCCCACCCAATACTTTTGTATTGGTTCAAAATTTTTTGACCCCACCCAATATTTTTCAAAAGTTGGCGCCACTGACCATACTCGCGCCGAAAGTTCAATGGTACAATGGTAACAGATCCAGTTTCTATAAACCAGATAACACTCTGAGCCTCTCGTTGTGACATTGTCTACTCACTGCATTAATTGAATTGAAATGGTGGAATGAGCATCTGCTACTTTACTGCGAAGTCAATGATGCGCAGCGCTACCTACTGTTCAAACCATGTATATTACGGGAAGCGAAGACTCGTGTTGGAGGTTCATTCAGAATATATTGAAATATCAAAATATATCAGAATCATTCATTCAGTTTCAAATGACTAGTAATTTGAAACTGAAGACACCTCCGTAGGTTGAGTGCGAAAACGTTATTAATGGACAATGCAAAAAACTACATTGGTAAATAAGATACAACGTGGGAGTGACAACTTTAAAATCGAATATATATTATTCTGGAACTCTTTTGTGATAATTGATAAAACTGATTTTAAGGTGATTTTTTTAATTAATATTTTTTAATGTTGAACTTGGAGGACATTAAAGACACTGCATTAAATGGAACTAAACGTGTATATCTTTTGTATAAAAGGAAAACTGTTTTTAAGACCGATATCTAAATGTAAAGTTTTTTAATGAAATATTGAATTGTATAATAAAAACGAATCACACTGTAATTCATAATATAGAGAGTAAATAGAAATTTTTTTATGATGTGTTTTTTTTTATTATTATTGAGAAAAGTAATGCCTGAAATCATGGTCTTTTTATTATAAAAAATTTGTTAAAATGTGAGTAGAGGTTTTCTATTTGCAGAAATGCCAGTTGAATTTAAGATATATCACATGAATTGCAAAAGAGATTTTGCGGACAATCTTTAAAAGAAAGACACGAATTCCTTTTGTTCAACTGAGCCATACTGACCCACCCTCCCTACTCTTCGGACATTGCTCCGCCCGATTACAGTTTGCTTTTCTCTCTCAAAATTTTTTTCATTAAAAAATATTAACTGTTTGAATGACATACATAAATACTTGAAAAAATTACCTCGATAAAAATTTTGGTACCAAATCAAAAATGTTTTGGAAAGAAAGCATAAGATTCCTGGAAAGATAGAAGAAGGTTTGTTGAACAGAATAGAACATAAGTTCTTCAATAAAATCTTGTTGTTTTCGAAATTTGCATGAGTTATTTTTTGTTAAAAATTAAACTTTTGAGACAATTGAAAAGTTTCACTGTACTTTCTTATTTAAAAAATTATTAAAATTGAAGCAACAATTCAAATAAAAAATATTTTAAAACCAATTCCGACACACTATCCCACTCTGGGATACCTAATTTTAATTCCCAACTTGAAAGCGGCACCAATAATATTTTAATAAGATTTTGCTTTTACAATAAAAGGTTAAATTAAGGCAATGGTTCCCAAACTTTTGGACTCGCAGAGCCCTTTTTGGGAATAATTTCTAAGTCGGAGCCCCTGAACTTAGCGACACACTGTGGTTTACATATTAATGTTTTTTATGCCTATAGAACAGAGAAAAATCTGCTGGGTAAAAATCCGAGCCAATAAATTCCAATATTAGACCAAGGTTTTCAGTTTGGCCTTTTTCCTCATACAGAAATTCTAAATTCATAATAGAAATTTTAAAAATCAAATTTTCTATTATATAAACCTTTTTTATTATTATTTTAAACAGTTTTATTTAATATTACTATTATTGGATACAATAAAATAAAAATAAGGATTAAAACCCTCCTTTTTCTCGTATTAAAATATCTACCTTGTATAATCAAGATATTTTCTTCAAATACAGCAAAAATTAGAGTTAAAAATTTGTGATTTCAGAAAGCTTATAGAAACGAGGGAAACAAATGCGATGTTCAAGCAATACTGTTGAGAGTTTAATGACATCCATTTTTAAAATAAGAAATATTCTTTTGGGATTTCCAGTTGGAACTCTGAATTAAGGATCAAATTTGTAACCATATTTGGATTAAGCATTGCATTAGGGCTTATGTAAAACTATTATTATTTATGGCGAAAATACACACATACAGAAAAAAACAGGTAAGTTGTACAGTTTTCATTTGCAGAGAGATACTTCTGTATAATTCTAATATGCTACTCGCGAAAAAAGAAGAAAATGCATAGTTCCAGTCACCCATGTTTGCTACACCTGTTTTTGCTAGTCCAGCCTACCCGCAATAGAATCATGTGGTTATGGAATATTTTTTTTTCGTTCTTCTTTAAGTTTCTAGTACTTCTAAACATGCAACAAAAGTGAATCGCCTCTCGGCTTCTTCTTTTTTTTTTTTTTTTGAACCATTTTTTAAATATACGGTTAGAAGCAGGTCATCGTTTTAGTGTTTAAGTAGGTGGGGGCAAAATCTATAAGCTATGTTGATAAATGCAGCATGTCAACTTTTTTGGATACTTTATTTAAAGTACTTGGCTATTAATTATAGTTTTGAAAGAAAGTTTCTTTCGTCATTGTTTTTGCCTCGAATCAGATATGCAATTAAAAACTACTCCTGTTAAACGAACTGCAATTAGTAGAAAAACTTTACTAACACAATGGGATATATATGTGCGATTAAATATATATCACGACGTGTACTCACCGACAAAAAGTCTAAGCAAGGGGTGCAGATGAGCAAAATTTTAAATTCTTAGTGCGATGACAAATGTAAAAAAAATATATTTTTTTTAATTGTTATAGACTTATTTCTGATTTTAAAATATGGCAGAGACCAATTAAAAGACAATTTTAAAGAGGGGTTGTAAAGTGATACAAAATGCTAAATAAATGAATTTTCAGCAATATAAATTGCTTATAAATTTAAGTATAATTATGTATAACGGCATAGAAAATTTAAATAAACTAAGAAATTATAAAACATAAAATAAACAGATTAAAGCAATTAAAGTTACGTAAAGAAAGAAAACTAAATACTCAACGTATATAACTATTAACCCGGAATTACACGCGCAGGGTATGACATACCCAGGGTGAGCACGGTTATTACATTATTCACCATAAATTTTTTAAAGTAATTTTCAAATGATTTTATCGCAAAATTTATGAGCAATGCCAATGATTAATTAAGATGACGATTTTTGCTTGAATTTATTGGTGCCAAAGTATAAATCGCATATATCCTAGATAAGTGCGAGCATTCCCGGGTTAAATGAATCTAATGAGGGAATTATTAAATGATACAATATATTTAAAAAAGGGGGGCGTTTTAATCGACAAACAATGTTGTACAATGAAAAACAGTATAGAAAATTCAAATATACGAATAACATAATCAGATTAGAGAATTTAAATTTATATGTAAAAAAAGAAATATATATACCCAATATGCACAAATGTAATATGAATCTAATGAAGGGCTTTAAGTGATAGAAGATGCAATAAAAAATATGTTATTAACGACAAACACTATTTTATTATGAAAAACAGTATAATAAATAAATAAATAAAAATTAATACAAATAACATAAACAGATTTAAAAAATCAAAGATATATATATATATATATATATATAAAGAAAAGAAATATATACACGCATCGCGCACAAATAAATCTAGTAGGGATTTTAAATGATACAAGATTTTTTAAAAACAAGACGTTTTATGCGACAGACATTGCTTTAAAAATTAAGTACACTGTTGAAAACTAGGATACAAGATTTAAATAAGTAAAATTTAATAAAAATAAAATAAATAGTTTAAGGCAGGGCTACCAAATGGTACGCGAGCTGAACACCAATATTTTTTAACAGAAAATATCATGGAAGGCTTCTACAGAATTCGCACTAAAATTAACCTTCGGCAGTGGTTTCTGGGCAATTTGCAAGAAAAATCTTAAAAGAAAATTTCTTTTAGAAATTATTGGTGTTCAATTGGCGGACCATTTGGGAGCCCTATTTAAGGAAATTAAAATTCCAAAAATAAAAATAAAACAATATGCGCTATATAGAAATATTAAATGCTGCTAGTTCTTCTTCTTATTATTATTATTATTCTGCATAATGTTTGATGAACAATAATATATAAAAGTTTAGAGTGAAAATCGTGCTTGATTTGTTTTCCATTGTTTTTTGATTTGGTGAAATTTTCGAAAACTGTAAGTGAATGTCTGGTTCTGCATTTAACCGGTTACTGTATTTTGTTTTGATATTTGTATACATGGAGAATGCAGCTTCACGCAGATATGTCGTTGAAAATGGGAGTAAAATTAATTTTGCTCATCTGACAAGATTTTATATTCATCTGTCAAATGGCACCAAAATTCAGTGATACGCTTGCTTTGAAAAAAGATTACTTGATCGCTTTGAGACGTTAAATCAATGAGAGTTTCGTATTCCTCAGAGTTTAAGCTGTGTGATTTTGTTTTTACACTGAATGTATTTAGTACACATTTAAAATCGTCCAAATCTTTTTTTGAGCAGTTGGAAAGTAATGCTCAAATGAATCTATCAAAGTTTCGAGATGAATACTTTTTTGAAATTTTTTTCAAAAACCTTGTTACTAAGCAAAAAAGAATTAAATATAAACAAATGAATAGGCGAAACTCCAAAGAACAAAACTGTTCTCCCTTTTGTTCGCAAGCAGAATTAACAGCACTGGCGGGCCTTTTCTGCTTTGATTCACGTTGTGCATTCGATTCAGAATACCATTTCTTGTAGCATATTTGAGATCGAATTTTTAAAACACATTAAATACAGAAGCATAACATAAAACAATTCAAACCAAAAATATTACACAGAACTTAGATACATGTATAATGCAAAAGTTTAAATAGCTTTGAAGTGTATTCTATTTTTGAACTCGGTTACTGATAGATTTTTTTTTGACGTACACACACACACACGAAAATTCCTACATACTTTTGAAAATATTTCACTTGCAATATGCTAATTTTTTTCATATTTTGTTTATTTTCCTGGAACGCCGCGGAGCCCCTGGAAAGTTCAGGCGGAGCCCCAAGGGCTCCGCGGAGCACACTTTGGGAACCTCTGAATTAAGGAATTCTTAATTTCTAAAAAAGCCGCTTGTAAATTCCGGTGACAGTTGATAATTTCTCATTTTATTAATAGAATTTGTTCGTGCTGGAAAGGGTTAAGGCTAAATTAAAATCTCAAAATATAAAAGGAAAAGAAAAAAAATTAAATAAATAAGTTAAAGAATTTTAAATAAAACATTTATATAATATGCGATTTTTTTATAAACCTTATGCAAAATATCTGGTCTTTCTAATGTAAATTCAAAAAGTTTTAGTAATATTTTTGTGTTGAGCAATCGACAATTTGATTAAACGAATTTAAATATACCATTTTACTTTCACATTATTTAGAGCAGTATAATATCCCATGTTAATCCTAGACTGTCTTTTGTGGTAAATAATTTTCGAGTCTGCTGCTTCAAAATGTATATTAATGAGTAGGTAGAAATTGGTTGATGGGTTGATGAATATTAAAGAGCGTTTCTCTCTTTTTCAGATGAATATTAAAACATCGAAGCTGAAGATATATTCAAATTTTCCAGCATGTTTCGATTATAATATGGCATCACTTGAATGCTGAAGACTCAGAACATTTAACTCTTTATGTACCAAATTATGCATCAACAAATTGCTTCACCTCAATAATTACTTTCCTTGAGGTTTATGTATATGCTTAGCTGCCAACTTCTATGGCTTTTTAAATCTTAAACTTGTTTTATACCATAGAAACAATTTAATAAAATGCATGTTAAATTTATTAAGTGATACATATCACATTTTATACTCTCAATTATTAATTAAAATTTCCGGCTTATACATATTTACTTGGATGAAAAAAATGCGTAGACGTTTGCAGCCATAGATATGCTAGAAAATTCATATTATAAAAATATGAATATTTCGTAACTATATCGAAAAGCTTCAATTGCAGGCGAATATTTTTATATTCTATTTGCACCATTATTTTTTATCAATACATTTCATAGTATGTTTCTGTTGAAAATGCTCCCAGACCTATCTAAAAGAATTTTGTTTCGAAAAAGTGGTTTCAATTACAGGCGAACATTTTTATATTTTATTAACTTCACTAATTTTTAAAATACGTTTCATAATATTTATACAGTGTTGCCAGATTGGGGATTTTGTCCCCATCTTGGGGAATTTTGAACCTCCAGGGGATTTTTTTGGGGATAAATAAATTTTGGGGACTATGAACATATTTGGGGAAAAACTTGGGGAATTCTCACAATTTCAATTTTTACTTTCAGGAATTTGATAATACTGGATCTGTCTGGAATTCGATTTTGGTTTGGAAAATGAATATAAAATACAGAAATAATAGATATAAATCATTCTCGGGGTCGTGCTCACCGTACACATGTACTACAGATTCATCATGATCTGCATTGGCCTATCCCCCATCTGAATTTTCAGATAAGTTATTCAGATTTTACAGTCATCGCGGCAGAAACAAGCACAGAAATACATTTCATTTAATAGTATAGATTTATGGAACTATAAAAACAATATAAACAAAAACAATAAAAAAATTGATAATAAAAACAATTTTATAACTTTTTGTTGTTGTTTTTAGCTTTGAATATACATGTAAAATTCTGTTGAGATTAAATGTTGTTTTTTTTTATAAATGGGGATTTTTTTTAAATAAATGCTGGATTTAGGGAAAATTTGAGATTCAATTTGTAAAAAAAATTTTATAGTGGAAAATTTTAAATTGAGAACTTGCCTTTTTGAGTAGAAATTGCGTTGGGGACTTTTTCTGAAAAAAACCCTGATTTGGGGAAAATTTTTGAAATTTTCGGGAAATTGACTTTTGATAATCTGGCAACACTGTATTTATATTCTCTTGCAAATTCCCTCAAAGCATACATGAAAAATTTTCGTTTTGAAAAAGAGGTACGAAGTAGCAGTAAAAGATATTCGCCTGCAATTGAAACTTTGCAGTACATTCACGTACATAACGTTTAACATTAAAACTGATTTAACATTTTGACTACCATGGCCATCATATCTGACAGCCAATGATGTTTACATTGGGAGACTGGCTATCAAGTATGATAGCGATGGTGTTTCAACACTTCAGGCCTTGGCTATTAAAAACGGTACAAGTTACATGAAAATGGTATTGGAATTTATTTTTGGGCTTCTTACGATGTGCTAGATATACCTGGTTCGAGCAAATAGATATATGTGTCGATATGAGGTAAGTTTTGTAGAAAATGAAATATTTCCACAAAACGTATTTTTACTATTTGTGAAAAAAAATATAAATATATTACGTTATTTCATTTATTTTAGGATAATATAAAAAAGGATAATATAAAAATATAGAAAATAAAATAATAGAAAAAATAAAAATATAGAAAATAAATTAATAGAAAAAATAACAGAACAGAAAATCTAAACCAATAATCTCCCAAGCTCATTCTTTCATATATTTAAAAATTTTCCATTGTAAGAGATTACACTGTAGAAACATAAATCTTATTCTTAATAAATGATTTTAGTGATTTATTACTATGACACAATTAGCTGGTTATCGAACACGATAGCCATGACCACTCATTGAAGAAAATTATATTCACTAACTTCCGTAGAGTGCTTTGGCTATCATCTTTTATAGCCCCAATGTGTTGCAAAATGAGACGGATTGAAAAATATTGATTTTATGTATAGTTTTATGTTGCAAAAATTCAAATTGCACACAAAAAAAAAAGAATTTGGCACCTTGGTGAACATTAGCAGCTTTCGCTTGACAGTCAACGTGTTAATGAATCGATACTTACAGCCCTTTTTTGTAAAATGTTTCCAACAAATGTTACAATTATTCACGAAAACGTTGTTAAAGAAATATCATATTTCTTTATAATAGTGGTGTAGACAGATGTCCAAAAATGAAGGGGCAGTGACCGGATGCTTTTGAGTTTAAATGTTTTGTCAAATGCTTACATCCAGGTTTCGTAGGCAGAAAAAATTTTAGAGAATTTTAGGCGTTTTAGTACCAGAAATTTCGTAAAATACTGGTCTCTAGATCTGAAGATGGAATTTGTTTACATTAACACTAGAAAGACTGCGAGTGGTCATTTTGACCGCTATCAAATAAATAATTATTTGTATAAGCCAGAAACTTTTTAAAAAAATGAGTTTTAATTGCAAAGGAAAAAAAAGTTAACCAAGTAAATCAAACAGTTTCAAATAATAATTCTGGTGCAAGAAATTTTTTTTATAAAACTTAAGTAAAATTTCCTGTTTTTCTAGTGTTAAGTAAGACAAAACTTACTTTACAAAAATTATAGTAAAAGTGCTTGAATTTCTTTGAAGGATACGAACCCTCGTGCATTTTTGCATCAAAATTATTCATTTGATGGCTGTCAAAATGACCGCTATCAAATGAATAAATTTCTGTACGATCCAGAACCTTTTCTTAAAAAGTAAATTTTAATTACGAAATGTAAAAAAAAAAATTACCAAGTAAATCAAACAGTTTCAAATAATAATTCTGGTGCAAGAAATTTTTTTTATAAAACTTAAGTAAAATTTCCCATTTTTCTAGTGTGAAGTAAGACAAAACTTACTTTACAAAAATTCTGGTAAAAGGTGCTTGAATTTCCTTGAAGTGTACGAATTCTCGGGCATTTTTGCATCAAAATGCAGCAGCTATTGCGTCAAATCTCAGTACTTTTAAAACTAGTTATAGTACAAGTATTTGTTCCCTTTTAATTTAAATAGGTTCAAAAATTGGGCTATTATTTTATCACGTATTTCAAATCTATATACATTTTAGAGTTAAAACATATATTTTTTAAAGAGTTCTTTTTTCAAATATAGAATTATGTTATACAACAAAACATCGCGGAAATCGTGGGTTGCGCAAATTTTGCTATTTTTACGTCTCCCGTAAAAATTGACGGAGAGAAAAAAAAATGAAGTATTATTTAAGCTCTTTTTAAGATTTCTAAATTAATTCTCAAGGTATAATCTTAAATTAAGGCTTAACTATTAATTGATGAAAGCGTTTTTTAATAGTACATTTTCCATTATATATATATATATATATATATATATATATATATATATATATATTATGTATATTAATTTAAACTAATATTTAAAAGCTTGTATATGATGCTATAAATAATGGTTTTCCTAAAAAATTCATATATTCTTTAATTTATAATTAGATATTACATGATCTCATTATTAATTAACTCTTTGCGTAAAAAAATCTATAAAAAATTATTAAAACATAAAAATAATAATAAAAAATTTAAAATGTAAAAAAAGAAATATAAAAAATATATATATATAGGTTGGTTGGATGGGTAGATGTTAGAGTACGGGGGAGGGCGGTGTTGTCTGGATAAAACGCAAAGATTAATATTAAAAAAATGAGAGTGGGAAATTTATTTTAACATAATTTATATGGAGTTTTATTGACACCAATGTATGGATTTTTGTTTAGTTATATCTATTGTATTATAATAATATTAATCATTTACATTATTAATTTACACTTAAATTTTAATTGAGAGTACTACATCACTACTCTATGTATTGGGTACATTTATTAATAAGCTAATTTATATTTATTAATTTAATTATTATTATTATTGTTGTTGTTTTTTTTTAAATCTTTTATCATCCTATATTAAGATATTGAGTTTTAGCCAAGCATAGTCAAAATAAATGATATTGATTAAAGTAATAAAAGTGTATTCTAAGGTATATGTTAATATTTATGTAATTACTTTATTCTACTTTTAATTATTTTATTAATTTAATAATATGTATTAATTTTTTTTCTCCTGTTCAATTATATGTCCACTTCAGTATTTTCTTTGTTATTATGACTTTGTAGTCTACACGTGGATTTAACTCTTAGTTTTTGTTTAATCTTAACTCTTTTTGTAATTTAACATTATTTTTAATGCTCCAATTATTAAGCTTTTTATTGTCTTCAATATTTTGTATCGCTTTCAATCCTAGCTGGATTTGTTCAACTTTTTTTATCTAGTAAGTTTGCGCGTTTCCCTTTGATTATTTGACTAGTGCAACCCTGTTGAATTGGCGTCTATGTTCCGTAGCGTCTTAGGAGCCAGTTGATTTTTCTCGCGTTTTGCGTATTGTAACATTATCGCCGTTGGGGTTGGTGGCTGGGATAATCAACAATTCTGAGCCGAAATGCTCTCCACGTTAATTCGGTGTTGTTGGATATGTCGGATGATGTGTGCTTTACGTATGTGAAGTTTTTGCGGAGTCCTCTTTATGATGTGTGATGATGGTCGCTAATGTGATTTGCATTGCAGTGATCAACAGATAAGCCGTTTTTTGTTTTTATTATTTTTTATCTCACTTTTTATGTCATTTATATATGAATGCATAGTGTTTCTGTATGCCATGTGCTACATTAGGGTAACGGATATGCTTTTGTGACTAATTCCATTTGTAGCTCGTAACTGATTTATTATTTTTTTTCCGTTTTCCAATGTTTATTACTTGGTATTTCTTTAATGAATTTTGGTTTTTTGTGTGTTGGTAGCCCCAAATTCGGAGATGAAACCACACACTTTATTTGTAGTTCCAAAGCATTTGGGGCTTGATAATTCAGCTTTGATTCTACAAATTTCTATTACATTCATTTTATCTATTTATTTAAATTTTACTCATGTTTCGGTTTGGTTTATTGATAAATTCAATTGGTGAATATTGTCTACTTTTAATGGTCTTATATATATAATATATATAGTTCCAATATTGATAACTCCTTTGTCTTGTTTGGGTTTGTTATTCATTTGATTTTTATTTATTCATTCTAGATGTTAAATAATAGTATATGTAATGGTTATTATGTATATATATATATATGTATATATATATATATATATATATATATATATATATATATATATATATATATATATATATATATATATATATATATACATACATATATATATATTCATTTTATTATTTTTTCTCTTACATATTTCAATGAAATTTTCTGTTAAATTCAATGGTTCATATATTGTAACACAAATAATGGTTATATATGTAGTTTTAGAATATCTTGGCAAGAAATTATTGGCGTATAATTAATTTCGTTGTTTTATTTACCCGTTTAACACCCATACGCGGCGATTTATCATCTGTGGCGAACTTATTGGAAAATGTCTTAAACATTGTCTGTTAATTAATAAATGTAAAAATACTAAAATGCTGTACTGTCATCGTAAACACATCACTTTTATAATTCTATAATATCAGGACGTTAGTTAGAAATCGATTGCAAAATGTTATTTATTCATTCTAATACCAAATTTAGTTACTTAAAAAATAGTGTAAAAATATTTTCATTATAAGCTTTTCAACAAAATGTTTCAAATCAGTAATCAACAATTTAATTAAAACAAGTTGGAAATTGCACGTCAAGCGTAGGAAATGGAGTGCGTTCGTACTATAAGGAAGTGTTAAAAAAATTTAGATCTTGGTGTAAGAGTATACAGTACTTCGGATACAGTAGAATATCCAAAATCTTTTGTGTATCTCTGTCGATACTATCTGCTTTCTATTATACAGAAAGTAACTTGAAATAAACCTCAGCAACATATATCAATTTCATAAAATGTGAAATAGTTTAACATTATTAAAACGCGCCCCAAACGATGTTTCCACCTATAACATTATGTAATGGAACATTTTTGTATGTCCCTGTAAATTAATAAGAAATATTCTTTGCACCACAGATTGTACAGAATGTATATTTTAGTATATACTTCACGGATGTTTATAAATTTTGTTATGTTCGAAAGAGTGTAACACCATTAAAATGCACTTGAAACTATTTCTTAAATTGGCCGTAAGGTAATAGAATACTTTTGATTGTCCCTGTACTTAAATTATGAAGATTCTTGTAATCGTTGTCGTCGCGTCGTTCGAATTATAATATTTGTGTTCTACTCATAAAATCATCCATTTCTTTGAACACATACAGTTTATTATTCACAAACACATAAACATACACTAAACTTCACAAACATACATTAAATAATATTTTTCTCGGTTTTACCGGATCAAACAACTTCAGTCAGAGCTGGAATAAAAAAAAAAAAAACATTCTAAACTATTTTTTCCCTCGGGACGGGATGACGTCACGACAAAATCCCCATAGGGATCATTTCTTTCCCCAAGGAATGAAGTCCTAACATCCTCCCGCCCCGATGAATACATTCATCAAATTTGGTAGTTTAATCATTATGAAATATGTATAAAATATCACTAATCATTTACTAATACTTATGAATACAATACAATTACTATAAAATCACACTACATTACAGTTCAATTTTATAGAATTAAGCAACAACAATACTAAATTAATACTAATAATGCTAACATAATGGCAAAATAAAATAAAGGCAAAAAATATATAAACAAAAAACCAAACCCAAGTTTGATATGTTAATCGAGTTCCATAGGGAAAACCATCTGGACCGCGCGTTTGAGAATTCCTGTGGCAGTCTTCAGAGTTAAGCTTCTTACTATTCCATCGCGACCCTGATGAACCTCTAAGACTTTTCCGATTTTCCACATTTGTCTTGGTAACTTGTCTTCACCTATTAAAACTATGTCATCTACATTAAAACATTTTACAGCATTTACAAGTTTAGAAAAATGTACACTTTTAAGTTGGAGGAGATATTCTCCCTTCCACCTATTCCAAAATTTATTTAACAAAGTTTCGCGATACAAATATCTTTTAAGGAGTAATTTTTTATTACTTTTTATAATTTTATCATCTTTGACAGCCATGGGGGGTAATGTAGTCAACCTCTTTCCTGTAAGAAAATTGGCCGGAGTGAGAGGGAATGGTTCATCCGGTTCATTATAAACATAAGTTAGGGGTCGCGAATTTATTTTTGCCTCTATTTCAATAAGAACTGTTTCGAGTTCTTCCCGAGTAACTAGTGCCCGTCCCAATACCTTTCTTAAAGCACCTTTGGTGATTCGAACCATTCTCTCCCGATATCCACCCCACCATGCTGCACGTTCCACTATAAATTTCCAGGTTATGCCTTTTTTACTAAAATAATTTTGTACAAGTTCAGAAGTTAAATTTGAGTACAATTTCTGAATTTCACGATCAGCATTTTTAAAAGTTTTGGCATTATCAGAATAAACAGTATTACAAAGTCCTCTTCTTGATATAAATCGTCGAAAGGCTAATAAAAAGTATTCAGTACTTAAGTTGGACACAATTTCTAGATGGATGGCACGAGTCACAGCACAAGTAAATAAGGCAATGTACAGTTTATTCATATCTTTAGTATATAACGGTCCAGCGAAGTCCGTACCAACGATCTCAAAAGCACTTTCAGCATAAAGTCTGTCCGCAGGCAATGGAACTACAGTTTGATTTCCTGGTTTTACCTTGTAACGTCTACAGATGAAGCACTTATTGAGGCACGATTTAACTGTCTGTCTGCCCTTCAGAATCCAGAATTTTTCACGAAGTTGGGTAAGTGTATCTGATACACCAGCGTGGCACAAGTTCTGATGCTACCTCATTATTAGTAGCTCAGTGAATTTTGAGTTCCCTGGAATTATTAAAGGATGTCGTTCTGAAAATTGGAAATTAGAATGTTGAAGACGTCCACCCAGGACTATAAGCTTATCAGGAGTCATACTGGGATTTAGACTATAAAGTCTTGAATCGTTGCTGATTGGTGAATTGTTCAACAGTTGCAAATATTCTTTTTCAAATTCAGTTTTTTGAATGAAGTGAATCCAATAATTTAGAGCATCGGCCAATTCTTCTGCTGATATGGGACCTGTCCTTTTCTCAGATTTATACTTACAGTTTCTAATAAAATGAATAACATAAGCAGTGACCCTCAGCATTTTATTAAGGCTACTATACTTGTTAATATCCAACAGGGGATCTCTAGGTTCCTGCGAAATTTGAAGGAGAACTTTAACATCCTTCATTTCTCTTTTAAGTTCCATTATTTCATCATCAGATTTAAGTTTCACTGGTATTTCATCAGAGGGCAATTCGTCCATTTTCAACCAAGCTGGACCTGAAAGCCAGACTTCGTCCTTTACGAGAGTGAAGGAGTGCATACCGCGAGTTAGTTTGTCAGCCGGATTTTTCTTCCCACTGCAATAACGCCAATTGGAAGGGTTAGTTTTTTCTTTGATTTCAACTACTCTATTTCTCACAAACTGTTTTAAGTTTTCAGAAGCCCCTCGTATCCAATGCAGAGAAATTTGGGAGACACACTACAAATATACATCGTTCTCCTTAATAATTGGAAAAATATTACTCAGATAAGATGCTAGTCTGGCCGACATTTAAGCACCTGATAATTCAAGCCTGGGTAAAGTTATTGGTTTCAGGGGAGCAACACGTGATTTAGCTATCACAAATTTTGTCGAAATTTTGGTAGGATATTTTATTCTAAAATATGCAACTGCACCATAAGCCTTTGGGCTCGCATCAGAAAATAAATGCAGTTCCAAGTTTTCAAATTTAGAGTCATCGAAATATTGTCGAGGAATAGTCATGGCTTGGGTTTTCATGACTTCGTCAAGCCACTCCTGGAATATAAGGTGAAATTCGTGTTTGAGAGGTTCATCCCAGGGAATTCCAATTTCCCAAAGTTGTTGCATAAGCAACTTTATGCGAATTTAAAAAGGGGCAATAATGCCCAAAGGATCGAATAACATACTGCAGGCCTTTAGAACAGTTCTTTTAGTTGATGGGTTGGCACTTATGGCTTTAAAATGCTCCGTGGCAACAGTTATGTTATCATTCACATTATCCCAAACGATTCCTAACACTTTAAGTGGGATTCCTAGTACTTGTTGCAGTCAATATTTTCGTTTAACCACATATTTCGTAAAATGGGAGAATTAGTTACCCATTTTCTTAAGTTCATAGAAGCTTGATTCATAATGTAAATAGCGTCTTTAGAAATAGAGAAAGCATCTTTAATTGTTTCACAGCCACTAATAAAATCGTCAACGTATAGATCATTCAACAGCTCTGAAACATCTTTGAACTTGTCTTTGAATTTAGAAAGATGTAATCTGATAGTTGCAGCTAATATAAATGGGCTGCATTTTACTCCGAAGGGAGCTCGAGTGAACTGCAGGACTCTGATATCATTGCGACCCAAACCTAAATTTGTCCCCTGATCCCTTCCCCACAAAAATTGCAAAAATTTTCTATCTTGCTCAGCGATACCTATTTCCAAGAATGCTTGTTCAATATCCGCGCAAAATGCAATTGGGTTATAACTAAATTTCAATATAATTTTAAGCAAATCGGGATTCAAATTTGGGCCGCTCTCTAAACAATCATTTAGGAAAATTTCCCCCTTTGCTTTAGAAGATGCATCGTAACACACCCTGAGTTTAGTAGTTTCTTTCGACTCGCTAACTACTCCGTGGTGGGGCATGAAATATGATTGTCTGTTTTCATTCGGATAATAATCTATTTCCTCGATAATATTATCTTTTAACTGATTTTCGATAATATCTTTATATCGCAAATATAAATTTTCATCTCGCTTAAATGTATTATTCAAACTAAATAAACGTTTCCTAGCAATTTCATAATTACTATTTAATTCCGAAAAATCATTTTTCCAGAGCAATCGCGTTTCATATCTTTTATCGTTATACGTTGTATTCTGATTAAATTGTTCTAAAATATCTCCAGTTGTTCGTGAAACATCATTTTTTAGATTAATTCCTATCGATTCCAATTCCCACAAGTCTTTAATTCTTTCATAATCCGGTTCACTACCCGCATGTGTTATTAAATGATTAACGTGAACTTCCTTGGCATTTGATTCTCTTCCCTTACCTTGTATAACATACCCGAAAATGCTATCTGTCGCTACCAATCTATTACTAAGTCTTAAATTTCTTTCACTTAAAATTTCCCATATTTGATCTGCGCCAATTAAACAATGTATTTCTGTTGTAGTTCCAAGATCAGCCAATTCAATTTCCTTCTCAAGGGCAAGATGTCTTACCCAATTCGAAGGTACTTCAACCTCTCCACACGTAATAGAATTTATGACAACTGCATTTATTTTCTTTCTTTGATCGGGATTAATTCTGCTTTTTAGAACCAATTCTACGATATCATACATCTGTTTTTCGGATTGTTTATTTCCAAACGGATAAATTACAAGTGATTCTCTGTTAATGATTTTTAAATTCAAGAAATCAGCAATTTCCTTTTTTATGAAATTCCTTGTCGCCCCTCCGTCTATCAAACATCTAATTAATGTTCCATCATTTGACCTACTTTCTACGAACGCGGTAAAAGTTTGCAAAAACACTGTATTTGAAATTTTGTCTTTTACCTTTTTCTCTTTACAAAATAAACTGTTTTCTATTGCCAAATCATCACGTTTATCGTTTGAGGAAGGGGGGAGTTACAATTTGATCACCAATTAAAATGTTATGAGGTAATTTACAATTGCGACACACATTATTTTTCTTCCAACATTTCTTCATTACGTGCCGGCGTTGGAAATAAATAAAACAACGGCCCTGTGTCATTAAAGCTTTTTTTCTTTCTGAAACATTTAAATAACAACTTTCATTCGAATGAGAATTATCGGAACAAAAAATACATTTATTCCCGGCAGTCGCCAGAAAGGCGGAGGTTGTAGACATTCGTTTCTTTTGCGGATTATTACCATATCTGGATCTGTTAAAAATAGTAGGATTTTAAAAATTATTACTCGCTTGTTTTTGTTTCAACTTTTCTAAACCGCTACTCTGTTGATTTGATAGTAAAAGTAATGTTTCACGACAATGAATTTCTTTCCTTAAAAATTCCATTAAATCATCTACATCAAATTGATCTTCTAAATTTCGTTGTCGATTATATTGAAGAGTTATTTCATCGGGAATTTTTTGTAATATTACGGGGCAAAGTAAATTACTGTATGTTCCGGCAGCTACGCCTAGCGATTGTAGAGATCTAACTTGAATTTCAATTGCATCATACATTTTCCTGAGAGCCTTAATGTTACAAATTAACTTAACTGGTTCAATTAATAACAATTTATTCATATGCGAGTTAGTTATTAGTTCTAAGCGACCAAACCTGTTTTTAAGTAACTGAATCGACGAATCATAATTCTCGTTAGTTAAAGCAAATCCTGAAACTGCGGATAAAGCAGTTCCTTTTAAATAAGTTTTCATATACGCGAATTTCTCTATCTTACTTAAGGACTTATTATTATGTATCGCTACTTCAAATGAATTCCAGAAATCTAACCATTCACTACAATCGCCATTAAACACCGGTATGTTTAATTGGGGTAAGTTAAGTGTTTGGTTTTCATGCGAAACAGGTAGTCTTTCATCATGTCGGCTACTTTCTGTTTGCGGTTTCTTTTCTAAAGATTTTAGACATCTATCTAGTTTTGTTTTAAAGGTTGTACCCATTTCCCGATATTTATCACTACCTGTGATTTCTTTTTTCACTTCTTTAGTTTCAATTTCAGATTCAATCGAACTGTCTAACTCTTTCAATTCTTTACGTTTTTCATCTAACTGATTTTTTAAATCGTGTAAGTCTTCAATTTTAGCTTCGACTAAATAAATTTCATTAACTGGATTTTCTAATGTATTATCTATTTTCGTAGTTAATGTAGTGAACAATTCTCTTCCCTCGGTTCTTTTTAATTTAGTTCGTTCTATATCCATTATCAAAATTATTTACAGAATTCAAATTAAATAATTAAAAGGACTTACCTCAATCAGGTCGCACTGACATCAGAGTCGTAGCGTGTAATCAATAATCTTAAATCAAATAATAAGAATAATAAATCAAATATTCCAAAGGTTGTGTTCCATCGGGTCTGGCGTCACCATGAAGATTCTTGTAATCGTTGTCGTCGCGTCGTTCGAATTATAATATTTGTGTTCTACTCATAAAATCATCCATTTCTTTGAACACATACAGTTTATTATTCACAAACACATAAACATACACTAAACTTCGCAAAAATATATTAAATAATATTTTTCTCGGTTTTACCGGATCAAACAACTTCAGTCAGAGCTGGAATCAAAAAAAAAAAAAACATTCTAAACTATTTTTCCCTCGGGACGGGATGACGTCACGACAAAATCCCCATAGGGATCATTTCTTTCCCCAAGGAATGAAGTCGTAACAAACTATGCATTGATTTTCATAAAATTTGAAATGTCCCGATAAAATTATTCAACAATTATATACTTTAAATTTCAAATGACTCGATTGGGTTGTTTTTGCTCTGTTATATGCGGGAAGACGGATGGACTAAACGACGGCTATAGGTGCTACGTATTTACATAATTACGAAACGCACCTAAAAATTAAAGCTTAATTTATTCTTATATTATCCACAACAAAGTATCTCTTATGCTATTTCCAGTTTGTCTTCTGTGATAAATATTTTTCCAGTCTGGTTCTTCAAAATGTAGATTAATAAGTACGTGAAAATTGGGTTATGAGTTGATAAATATTGAAGAGCTTTTATTGTACATTAAGATGAAAATTAAATCATTAAAGCCGAAGATTTACTCAAAGTTTCCGAAAATTTCACATTATTGGAATGATGAAAATTTAGAATATTTAGATTATTATGACGATTGTTTTATAGGAATTATAAAAGGCTTTCTTTTAAAACATGATTGTTGTTAAATGTAATAGACTTAAGCATACAATGATTAAAAATCAGAATTATAATTATAAAATTATAATAATTATGTTTTAATTATTAAATTATGATAATTACCGAATCCCCAGAATGATAAAATAGTAGTTATCAATTATAAAACTCATTATAAAAGATAATTCCAGGTATAAATACGTAAAAATTTTTTGGATTAGAAGAAATTCGAAAATAACAAAATCGTTATCTATCGTTGAGGAATTAATAACACTTTATGTCACATAAAAGTAAAATGTTTTGGTCAGAGGCACAGAGTCAACTTGGTCTACACCTATAATTACATGCATAATTTATTATTAATTATTTGTGTATTAATGACTTAAACATTTTTCATATTTTAGCTTTCATTGCCGTTTTCGATTGAAAATGGGAAGATTAATGAAATTCGGTCTCGGTTTTTGAAAACCTGTTTCGGCAGATCCTTATTTAAAATATTGCGAATACTTTTTTCAAGCCTATAATTTTATTTTAAGAATAAAAAATTCAGATAATTTTTCCATGTTTTATACAATGATGAATAACCTTAAATAGTTTTCAAAAATGTGCTTTTTGATTTATACTTTTAAACTAAATCTTTTGAACTATTTTTATCTGTTCTTAAAGCTAAAAACACTTGTATTAAAAGCTTTTGATCAAAATTTTATTTGAGAAATCAATAATGTGATTAATAGAATTAAAATTTACTTTAATTTACTCTCATATAACTCACAGCAATGTACTCTCTATACTATTCCCAGACTGTCCTATGTGATAAATTATTTTCCAGTCCGGATCTTCAAAATGTATATTAATGAGCAAGTGAAAATTGGTTGATGAGTTGGCAAATATTAAAGAACTTTTATCGTATATTAGTAAGATGAAAATTAAATCATTAAATCCGAATATTTATTCAAAATTTTCGAAATGTTTCAGTCATAATTTCACATTATTTAAATGATGAAAATTTAGAACATTTAAATTATTATGAAGGTTGTTTTACAGAAATTACGAAAGGCTTTCTTTTGAAAATGGGACTGTTGTTAAATGTAACAGACTTTGGTATACACTAATTAAAATTATGAGATATAAAATATTATAATTATTATTATGATAATCATAAAATTATACCAATTATAGTTTTGATTATTAAATTATAACAATTACAGAAATCACAATGATTATAATAATAAAATAATGATATCATTTACAAAACTCATTACAAAAGATAAATCCAGGTATGAATACCTAAATGTTTTTTGGATTGGATGAAATTAGAAAAATAGAAAATCATTATGTGTCGTTAATGAATTAATAATACTACTTTAAGTTACATGTAAATAAAAAGTTTAGATCAGAGGTACAGAGAGTCAACTTGATCTACACCTATAATTACATGCATAATTTATTATTAATTATGTGTGTATTAATGACTTAAACATTTTTCTGGTTCTCGGACCCCTAAAACGTGTAAATCCGTCGAAAACTGAAATTCGAAAATTTTCACGATTGCTGTACATTCTTCTAGTAAAAACAGAAAAAAGTAAAAATTGAGATATTTTTCCATGCTTTATTTAATAATGAATAATCTTAAATAGTCTTCATTTTTTTAATTGAGAGTTTTATACTTATACTTTTGGGCTAATTTTATCTGTTCTTAATGCGAAAAACATTTGAATTACAAGGTTTTCTATACATAATATAAACATCACTTTAAAATATCAATTTAATTTAAATGCTTTAAGTGATAAATTAAAATAACATAAAAAGATTATAGCTTGATATGTTTTATTGCTCTTAAGGCAACATTTTCAAAAGCAAATAAAATGATAAAAAGGAATTTCCCGAAATAAACAGAAAAAAACCCAAATCACGTGAACATGAGCATATAAAAATAAACTGGAAATAAAAATGAATAAAAATAATTGTGAGCGTGACATATTACAAATTATTGTCTTAAATATATTCTCTCTACAATATTTTCCTGGATTTTTTGAACGTTTAAAATATAAACTCAATAAATACAATATATCCATAGCTGCAAAACCGTCTGCTAAATTAAAAAACTCAATATGTAGGAAAATTGACCCAATAGAACCACAAATATCTGGCGTATATGAAATACCATTCACAAAACAAGATGGAACAAAACAATATTACATTGGTGAAACAAGTAGAACACTGAAAACTAGAATTAAAGAACATATAGCAGACATCAAATACAATAGGAAAACTACAGCTCTCTCAAGATTATATAGCAAAGAACCATTACAAATAGATTTTAAAAATAGCAGAATAATATACCCTTCTAGATCATATTTTCCGTCAATCATAAGAGAATCAATAGAAATCTTCATACGTAAAGACACTATTTGCAATGAATTTGCCTCCATGGAACTACCTAAAATATGGAAAGGAATGCTTCAAAGGTTTTTAAGACAATAATTTGTAATATGTCACGCTCACAATTATTTTTATTCATTTTTATTTCCAGTTTATTTTTATATGCTCATGTTCACGTGATTTGGGTTTTTTTTCTGTTTATTTCGGGAAATTCCTTTTTATCATTTTATTTTCTTTTGAAAATGTTGCCGTAAGAGCAATGAAACATGTCAAGCTATAATCTTTTTATGTTATTTTAATTTATCACTTAAAGCATTTAAATTAAATTTACAAGGTTTTCATCAAAATGTTCAGTTGAGTAATCATAATATTTATTGAAAGAATTAAAATTTAATTTACTGTTTTATTACTCACAGCAATGATATTCTCCCTTTGCTCCCTGGCTGTCAATTGAGATAAATAATTTTCCAGTCTACTTCTTCAAAATGTATATTAACGACTAAGTAAGAGGTAATTGTAAGTGGAAATTGATTGATGAATTGATGAATATTAAGGAGCTTTTATCGCATATTCAGATGAATATTAAATCATTGAAGCCGAAAATGTATTCAAATTTCCCCGGATGTTATCATTATAATTCTACATTACTGGAATACTGAAAATTTAGACTATTTAATTTATTATCGAGGTTGTTTTATAAGAATTATTGGAGGCTTTCTTTGAAAAAAGGATTGTTATTAAATGTAACAGATTTAAAACGTTGCAATTTTTTGTAACTCTGATAGTTAAAAACATATTTTTAGTATTATATTATTATTAGAGATCGACCGCGAATGTGATTTCGATTCTTTCAAAAACGAATTTTCCTTGAAAATCCGATAATCTTATCTTACTCGTTATTTTATAGAAAAAATTAACGTGGGACAACATAATTTTTTTAATATGAATTTATTAATATTTTCATAGTGAAAGATATGTTATTGATTAGAAAAAGAATCTAGATTATGTTTTTTTAATTACTTTGTAACATTATTTCTGTTATTTTATTGATTCAACTACTTTTTTTTTTGTTTTAGTATATGAGCAAAGTGTGTAATTTTAATATATAAATGAAGTCCCACTGTATAAATAAATGCCTAGAATATGTTTGGTACCATTTCCTGGTTTCCGTCTGACTTCTGATCAATATTAGCGTTTTCGCGAATAAGAAATAAAAAACAGTAGCCATGTATGGAACTATATATTAGCAAAATAGATTCGGCATTAAACACCAAAAATTTACTTTTAGCCTCTTACTATATTCTTTCTTATTATGTGTTCTAAAATAACCATTTTTTTTTTTTTATAATTATTTAGAAAATAGAAACTCGACTATCCGCTACATGCACATATAATAAAAATAGGCACATTCTAAATGTCGTTAAATGTATAAATGTTTCAGACAATCTTTTATTAATCAAAATAAAAATTCAAAACAACTACCTTTATGAAAATCTGCATTGAAACTGCTAAGAGATTTTGAATCTAACCGATAGAAAAAAATCTCCAGCCGATGTTACTTTACTTGTAATTGATAAATATTATGTTAAATGGCTGATTTCCACGCCACATTCTAGCAAAATATTTTTTTATTCGACACTCGATGCGAGTAATTTTGTTTGTGTTTACACAAGCGTGACGTCAACGCATAGATAGTGATTAACTGAGAATAGACAAATACCTATGGCATAATCCTTTCTGTTCTCTGCCTGTTGTTAAAGTGAATTGGTGTCAAGTAATCAAGTTATTATCTTTATAAAGAGAGCAATGCAGAGCTGCCAAGTCTCCGGCTTTTTGAAAACATTATTATCTTAGAGAAAATGCTGCTGTTTTTAATCTTTCAAATGCTTCAATTAACTAATACAACATTTTCTGTATTAAAATACTGGTGTCTAAAAAGCCGGAGACTTGGCAGCTCTGGAAATGTAAACGGCACTGTGCGGTTAGTGATTAATGTAAAATAACATCAATCGTTCAGAAATTAAATTTTCCAATTTCAGGAATAAAATTTTTCAATATATTGGCATATACATACACATACACACAACAGATAAAATTTCAGCACTTGCAATTTGACGAGTCTGATTGTTCGTTTACTCGCCAAATCAAGAACTTTGTCGTGATTTGGCGCAATGGCGAGCAGAAGCGAGAACCCTGCATTTATCGGATTTCATTATAAAAATAAATTCAAAGAAACAAACGAAAAAAATTGTCTCATTTAACATTAGCATTCTCAAATTTTGACGTTTTGCAATTCCAAGAAGATTTTTTTAATCACCAATTATATACTTTTATTAATTGATTTGATTGAATGAACAGAATTAAAGTACTTTATTAGTGTTATCATTAAGTTTAAGTGTTTAAGTTTTAATATTTGAAAAATGAAAGTTGGTACCATTTTTTATATGTTAAGGTCCTCTATTTAAAAAATTGTACAATTTTCTGAAGGAAAACCTTATTCCTTATCTCATAACACTTTTATTGTGATCAATTTACTTCGAAACATTCTTTAATTAAAGACAAATGTGCTATTTTTCTTCATACAGACGGTGCATTGTAATAAAATAAATTTTAATTGAAATATATAAAAATCCTGTCAGCTTGGCCTACTAGCGGAGGTAGACATCAAAGTCAAGTGCTCATTTCAACAACAACAAATAGAATATAATTAGAGATTAACCCAGTTTAACAACTTTATTTGGCCGCTTTTGAAGAATTTTTAATTTCATTTTTCTGTAAGGGCTGGTAGAATCATATTAAGTGAAATTCGGTTCAAAAGTCCACTTTGACAGCATTTTTTTAAATATATTCTGACTTTATGAAAAATTGACCGATACAATACAATATGTAGTTCCTAAATAACGAGAAACTATCAATTGAATACGTTTGAGAGCAAAATTTAATTTAAAAATGTGTCATAAAATGAGCAATTTGTTATTTGAATACATCCTCAATTCTTCAATCACGATCGCTTCGAGAAACTTTATTAAAAATGGAGTTTTTGTCAACATTTTTTAAAATATATTCTGCCTTTATCAAAAAACTGACCAATGCGGCAAATCCATTCACTATTTCTTGAGATATGACCTCTTCCAAACTGATACATAAAATCAAGAGGCCTTAAATCTCGGCCAAGTTTGTTAATGGGCAAAATCGGACCAAGGGGATGGAAATAGGGAGGGTTTTTGTGAAAACACAAAAATCCCCATAACTTCTTAATGAAATGAGATATCTAATCAGTTTAAAATTTATATTACTTCTAAGAAATGGGTCAGAAGTTTACACATGACAGATATTTGCTAAAGTTAAAAATGGATTCAAGGGGTGAAGAAAATAGGGATTTTGGGAGAAAAAAAACCTAACTTCGTCAGTTCCAGATATCAAATCCAATTAATTTTTTTTATAAATGTTCTCAATATTATCTAAAACTTTTGTAATTACAAGTTTTTGATAGGACCAACTCTTATTGAAAAAAAAATAATGAAAACGAAAACAGAAAAGGGGATGGAAAAAGAAAAAATCCATAATTTCGCCAATTCTTAAGGTATGAAATATGATTAAAATTATTTTAAAAATATTTTGACTCATTTTTTAATTCATTTCTGATTTTAAACGCATCCAAATGACAGGTTCTCTTATTTGGAAACTTTATAATGTGACGTATTGGCCAGTTTTTTTTTTTTTTATAAAAGCAGAATATGTTTCAAAAAATGCTGTCAAAATATGCATTTTGAACAGAATTTCCCGAAACGATCGTAATTGAAAAATTGGGGAATTATTCAAATAGCAATCTGCTTATTTATTATCTGGCTCATTTTTAACCCTTTGAGCTCTGGTGGATAAATTTCTTCAAAATTCCAAATGTCACATTGGCACGAGTATTTTGCAAAGAAAAAACCGGTTAATGATACACACAGAAAAATGCATTAAACCTTTTTCCAATAAATTTGGTCGAATTTTCTGGTGCCGATGTGACATTTCGGAATTAAAATTATGTGGTAGAAAATTTTACCATCAGAGCTCAAAGGGTTAAATCCATTTTTGCTCTCAAACACATTTTTAACCCCTTCGCGACAGGAGCCTTTTACGAATTTTTTAATGTTTTGTCACCAGTCTTAAAAAAACAGAAATTTGTTTCTTCTTAAATCGAGAAAATGCTCCGATTGAATAAGGCAAATTTTACAGTATAATTTTACCGGTGGGAATAAACGAGGATTCTTAAGCCTTTTTGCGGCACGTATACGTGTCGCTCGTCCCCAAGGGATTAACAGTTTCTCTTAGTTAGGAACTGTATAATGCGCCGTATTGGTCAGTTTTTTGATAAATGCAAAATGTATTTTCAAAAAATGTTGTCAAAATGGGTAATTTGAAGAGAATTTACCGAAGCGAACGTAAATGGAGAATTGAAGATTATTCAAATAACATATTGCTTAATTTCTGATTCACTTTTAAATTCAATTTTGCTCTCAAGAGCATTCAGTTGACAGTTTATCTAATTTAGGAACTATATAATGCGTTGTATTGATCAATTTTTTCATGAAGTCAGAATATATTTCAAAAAATGCTGTCAAAGGGGGCATTTTGAACAGAATTTCGATAAAGATGATTCTGATAAAACCAACTCTTACAGAAAAATGAAATTAAAATTTCTTCAAAAGCAGCCAAATAAAATTTTTAAACTGGGTTTTTCTCTAATTACATTTCTCTCTCTCAAATCGACAAGGATTTTCAGTTTGAATTTTGGAATAATCCAATGAATATAAATAAAATAAATCGAGCTCTGGTTTCTAACGATTTTAATTCAGATAATGGGTACATCCTGTACTCGAAAGTTAATTGGTTTGACAGTTTAGTTGTGAAACGTATGTATTTTAATTAAACATCTTCCAGTAATTTTAAATACAATTTTTGTTTTTACAAAATAAACCGAACGGTACAGCTTTTCTTTTCTTTCTTTCTTTCTTTCTTTCTTTTTTTTTTTTTTTTTTTTTTTTGGTCTGCAAATTAAGATATTTTCGCAGAGTTGTCGTGTAGTATAACATTTCTTTATTATTATTACTATTGTCATTACTCTTGTTTCGCTTTTTTTTCTTTTTGTAAAATAATTTTTATTGGAAAACATTCCATAGATTATTTATAGTTAGTTCTGTTATATCCAATTAAGAAAAGAAAAACGGTTAAAAGAAGTAAAAGTTATACTCGTATAATTCAATAACATAATATGTCATTCGTCTCACACATCTATGTATAATTCTTTTTATCTCTTCCATTCAAAATATTGTAGCTAAGGGCATATAACCTTTTCGAGAAAAAATTCTAATGAACAACAATTAAAATTATAGGTAAAAAGAATTTAATTAAAGTATGCAGTTTCTTTTTTTAACGCAATTGTTTTTCTTTACATTTTATTTTATCAATCCATCCATAATATTTGAACTGGTAAAAAAAAAAAAAAAAAAAAAAAAAAAAGAAAAAAAAAGCTTCGG
Organism: Maratus speculifer; assembly: GCA_964019185.1. NCBI lineage: Eukaryota > Metazoa > Arthropoda > Arachnida > Araneae > Salticidae > Maratus > Maratus speculifer. Next base: position 258,011,766 of record OZ025290.1, read on the forward strand.
GTAATATTGTATGCCTGACACTTTTTTTAATTCATTCATCAGACGGCAAATAATTTAATTAATAAAGGAAAAGAAACATTTTGAAATGTGAGAAATACAAATATAAGTTTATCTTTTTTATAAGCATGAAAATGATAAATTATTCTTTCGAAATATAACTCATTGAAGTCGTAAAAAAGAAATATTTTGATACATTTCAATTATAATGTATGTGTTTGTCAATTTGTAATATACATATTTTAATAAAACATCTTTCAGTAATTTAGATACAATTTTTGTTTTTACGAAATAATTCATATGGCATAGCATATTTTTTATCTGCAAATTAAAAAATATACATAGACTTTCCGTGAAGTGTTATAAGATTCATTTAATATTATTAATATTATTATATTATTGTTATTATTTCGGTATTTTCCCCTTCAAATTATGCCTTTATGGTCTTTCTCAAATCATTTTCATTGTAAATCTTTTCATAGATCATTTATAATTACCCTAATAGCATACATGGTCACAGTGACGTCACAGTGACGTCACTGTGAGTCACTTTGGTCACATCACATCTGTGACCAAAATGCCATCTCTCAGTGACGTCACATTGTGACTGAGATGTGACTTTCTTAAAAATCTTTAAAAAATTATAAATATCCTTCAAAACATGTTATTTACTTTAAAAAACATGTTTCTGGCAATTTAAATATCGTCGCTTTTGACACAGTTTCGTCACAATGTTAATGTCAAATTAGTCACAAATGACACATTTTTCACAAATTTGTCACATTGTGACTACTTTGTGAAACGTCACAAAAGAGCTCTAAAAGGGCCATAACGACTTCACATTTTAGTCACTGTGACTTCACATCGACGTCACGTGACGTCACATCGACAATCCATGGTCACAAAGTCACAATGTGACTTCACAACGACGTTGCAGTGACGTCACCATGCTTTACGGGATTATTTTATATCCAACTAGCTGACCCGCCCGGCGTTGCCCGGGTCCGTTATAATAATGTTAAACGAACTTGAAATTTTTATGATTTTATCTTCAACTCAAAATATGTGTTAATACACTGTTAAGAATTTGACCCTTTTGCTGCATCGTCACTCCACCGCTTTTACAGAAAATGACTACTTCAGCCTATTTTGGAGCATTGTCATAGGTCAAAAGAGATATATTCTATAAAAGCGGGGGAGTGATGATACAGCAAAAGGGTCAAATTTTTTACAGTGTACATTATATTAAATACGTGCCCCCTGACTGTGTCAAAAATTGGTTTTTTAAAAAACTAATATTTAGCTGCAAAAATACCTAAAATGACTGCAATGGGAAACGAAGGAGGGAATATGTGTCCAACGATTTCGTGTTGATATTTATCCTTAAAATTACTGTTAAGTGACTTAACTAAATACTTTTTTCACATAGATATCCCAAGTGAAATATTTTGAATTTCAAACTAATTATATATCACTCTTAAATCTGACTATACCGTGAATGAAATCGATTCTCGATGATTCGCTAAAAGGTTAGTATATAATATTATAAATTCAGAGCCATTTTACAAAAATAGTTGTCTATTTTTTATCAAACATGCGTAATGTTCATTCTATGAACAAAATCCTAACCGTAACCTAATTGTATCGGAATCATAACTTGTCTGTAACTTAGCTGTATCTTAACAGTAACCTAACTGCAAGTTAAATATACCATAAATGTAACTTGGCCGTCACCTAATCATAACCTACCCATAATCTAACCACAACCTAACCGCAAATTAACCTTAACCTAACTGTAACTTAACCATGACCTAACTGTAACCTAACCGGAAAATAAAATAACAAAAGGGTCACCGGAACGTAATTGCAACCTAACTGTTATCTAACCGTAACCTAGTTCTAATTTAACATTAACTATAAACAAAATATTTTAACCATCTCGCGCTAAGTACTTAGTTTCACTTTCCACCGCTACGGAGCGCATTATGTTTTGTAGAACATCCCAATTTTAGGTTCGGATTGGATTCATGTTCATGGAAATTATTTTGTCTTCTTCGGATACGGTTATGATTGTGTGGAATATTTGTGTTCAGTTTAGATTCGGTTCAATTCAGATTTCGTGGGGGTTTTTTTCCCTTCAAATGGGATTTTTAAGTTCGGGTCGGTTTGTACTTATATGGAAATTATTTTACCTAGTTCCAATGAGGTTATACTTCACTGAAATATTTTTGTTAGGTTCAGATTAAGTCTGGTTCAAATTTCGGGATTTTTTTTTTCTTTTTTTTACAAATTTTTTGGTTTGGAATGGGGATTATGTCCATGGAAATTTATTGTCTTGTTCGTATCTGGTTATAGTTATTTGGACTATTTTCGTCGGATTCAGATTTGGTTCGATTCAGATTTCAGGTATTTTTTTTTAAATTGATTTTTAAGGTTCTGGTTGGATTCATGTCCAGGGAAATTATTTTGTCTTGCTCGGATCGGGTTTTGGTTCTTTGGAATATTTTTTTCGGGTTCAGATGTCGTTCAATTCAGATTTCGGCTTTTTAATGGAATTTTTAGGTTCAGGTTGGGTTGCGCATCAACGGAAATTATTCTGCATTGTTCGAATAAGGATATGCTTCTCTGGAATATTTTTGTCAGATTCAGATTTAGTTCATTTTTTAGGTTCGGATTGGGTTCATGTTCATGGAAATTTTTTTGTCTTGTTCAGGTCCGGGTATGGTTCTGTGGAATATTTTTGTCGATTCAAATTTCAGGTATTTTTTTCAAATGGAATTTTAGGTTCCGATCGGTTTCATGTCCACGAAAATTATTTTCTCTTATTCGAATCCGGTTATGGTTCTTTCGAATATTTTGATCGGATTCAGATGTAGTTTGCATAAAACTTCAGGCTTTTTTTTCAAATGGAATTTTTTAGGTTCGAGTCAGGTTTATGTTCATGGAAGTTTTTTTGTCTTGCTCTTATCAGGTTATAGTTCTTTGGAATATTTTTATCGATTTCAGGTTTCGTTCTGGTCATTTTTTGGGTTTTTTCAGAGAAAAATTTTAGGTTCGGGTCGGGTTGCATATACACGAACATTATTTTTCTTTGATCGAATTGGGGTATGCTTCATTTGAATATTTTTGTGGGATTCAGATTTGATTCGGGTCAAATATCAAATCCATAGTTTTTTTTCAAATGGAATTTTTAGGTTCGGGTCGCGTTTATGCTCATGAAATTTTTGTCTTGCTTGGATCGGAGTATAGACTGTTTTTTTCTGGTTGGGATCGGGTTATGTGTTAATACGCCTAAACATTATGTTTTGCTACTATTCTTTTAGTGACTATTTTTTATATATAATTTATTTTGCTATTTGATAATTTATTACTGTGTATGAATCGTCTGCCTATTCGAAAAATTGAACGTCAAAGAGCCATTTCATTTTTGTTTTAAAAACAAATTAAAGTCTTAATAAAATTTTAACTTAAATAAATGCATTCAAATTTAATCAATGATTTAAAAAACTGCTAAAAAAGCCTCATATATACATATACATATATTAACTGCAACATAGCCAACCACAAATACATTCTAATGTACGAAGTACCAACGATCTGACGTAATAGCTATGTTCAAAAATCCTAAGTTAAACTGACATTTTGCCAGTCTATGAATTTTAAAGGTCTTTGGGAAAAAAACAGTCACTTTTGAAATGTCAAAATCTCAAATTGGTTTCTTTCATAGAGTAAAAAGAAATTAATAGAGTGGAGGTATTATCTCTGGAGATGATGCTTAAGATGTAACCCTACATTAAGTCCAATTAAGTACCAACAAAAGCACGTGCTTTGACACGCCTATCAATTGGCGAAATTTTAAAATGAAGGGCCAAAATCACAGTCAAGTGAAATCCAGCCACCCCATTGGTCGAGTGGTAAGGGTGAAAATCACGAACTTGTTTCTCCATTTGAAAAAGGTGAGGGGGGAAGTATTTTTTAAGCGATTGTTACCGTCTGTTCTTATTTAAGATAAACCATCGAAATTAACTCAATTAAGATATTTTGATGCCATTTTATAAAATGAGAGTGAAAAATTTAGATTATAAATGAAAAGAGATAAGATTTACTTCAAAACTGCCGCTACGATTTTTTCTCGGAAAAAGGACTATGACAACATTTACCCAACTGCTAAGAGATTGTTCCCTGAAAAGGACGCGGCTCAATGACCAATGAGGTGTTTGGATTTCACCGGACTGTGATTTTGGCCCTCCATTTTAAAATTTCGCTATCAATTGAAACAGGTTTAAACCTGTATTTTTTTTTTCTCTTTTTTTTAAAAAAAGAACTAATTTATCGCTTCACCGGTAAAAATTTATTAATTATTTTATCATATGTGTTTTAAATATCAATATAGAAAATTATTTTAACGTTTTGCTTGAAAATATAACATTATTTTGTTAGTACATTAAAATCGTCTGCAGTCAGAAATTTATATTTTAGATTAATATTTATTACTTAAGTTTTCATACATGATTTTAAAAGAATGTTTTCATCATTATATTTTAAATATTTATTTACATGCAATTATTAAGTCATAAACATTTTTCATCTACGTTATAAAGTATTGAAAATTACATTAATGAAGGAAACTTTTAGTTATACAATTTTTAATTCGTATTAAATGTTTTCAATATCTTATTTAATTTTAATTTGATATTTAATTATTGCTAATTTTCCAATTTCCTTCATTTTAAAAGCGAATATTTATTCTAATAAATAATAATAGAACGAAGACCATTTTAAAAATTTGCTATTTCTTCTTGAAATATGCTTCAACTGTAATTCATTTCTTTCAATTCGTCTTATAATACAAAATCTCTTCCACGTCCTTTTGTTTGCCACATTAAATTTGAGCGATAAATGGTTTCATATCGCAAACCTTTTTTGAGCTTACTTCACCTCCACTTATCTTATTCCTCCATGGGTTTCTTTAATTCTGTCTCAGCTTTCTTATTACTTCTGCGAAAATTTTTACACAACCAACTAACCGTAATCAAATGAAAGAGAAAAAAATTGGGAAAAAGATGATTTTTTATGAGAGTGACCTCTTGATTTTAATTAATTACTCAGTTAATAATTGGAATTTTGAAATTCTGAAGCTCAGGTGCATCAGGAGAGATATTGGGCTACTCTAAAAAAAATTTTGAGCTTTGTATGTGCTGTAGATTTTGCTAGCCATCGCAGACACACACACAGACACACACACAGACAGAGCGTTTTGTTCTTTTATTAGTATAAGATTAAGAAAAGAAAAAAAGGTTAAAAGAAATGAAAGTTGTACTCGTATAATTCTTTTTATCTCTTGCATTCAAAATATTGTAGCTAACGGCAAAGAACATGTTCGAGTAAAAAATTCTAATGAACAACAATTAAAATTATAGGTAAATATAATTTAATTAAAGTACGTAATTTCTTTTTTAATGCATTTTTTTCACTTTATTTTATCAATCCATCCATGAAGATTAAACTGTTAAAAAAACCTCCGTGTAATTTTATATGCCTGACACTTTTTTAATTCATTTATCAACGGCAAATAATTTAATTGACAAAGGAAAAGAAACATTTTGAAATGTGAGAAATACAAATATAATTTTATCCTTTTGTGTGTTCGTGAATATGATTCCATTTATGAACTACTCCTCCGGGTATATTTTACATTTTTTTAAATTATTCTTTTGAAATATAACTCATTGAAGTCGTAAAAAGCAATATTTTGATAGATTTTAATTATAATTTATGTGTTTGTCAATTTGGAGGTTCGTGAGACAGGACTGACATTTTGAAGGGCAGAAATACTCAGGGTATAAAATTTATTCTTTTCTTCTCGTAGAAGAGCATTCACCTATCAATAAGTTAAAGATTTCTTTTAAAAAACTAGTCAGTTGAGGGCCACCGTAATACTTACCCATCATGGATATGCATAACATAAAGTATGAAAATAAAACATGTGTAAACTATTTATAAAATGCGTCACAATTCCAAAATAAAATTTAAAACGTATGTTTAAATATTTTTAGCACATAGTAATGCTCTATTAAGGAATTGCTGACGAACCATTTCGATAAATTATATAAAACGCCAAACTACTCAAGCAGTACCGAATTGCGTGAAAGAAACATTCTTATAACTCCAAAAATAATAATCATATTAACTAACAGTTTACTGCGTCGGATTAAACGTCTTATATTCAATTAAAATATATCTTTGAATTGAAATTTGAATGAAATACAGGGCCATGAAAAATCGGAGAATATGGAAAACAGAATTGCAAATATCTCGGCAACTAATAATGCGATCGACTTTGTTCTTAATGCAAAATTTGTGATTTTTTATTGCTTTTTACTTCCACTCCTTAAAATTAAAGAAAATCGAAAATTTTTATGTACCTACATCAGAACGAATATTTCGAGAGTCCGAAAAAAATAGTTCCGGTCAATCGAGGTTACTGATATTCAATAGGCTTCTTTCCATTATTATGTACTAAGTACATATAAAAATTTCAAATCTCTATCTTAATTTGTTCGGGAGATAGAGCGTTTACAGACACACACACACACACACACAGACGGACGGCAATTTTTTTTTCTCTAAAAATAGGTTTTTCAGATTCTCCAGTGTCTGAAATGTGTAAATCCATCAAAAAAAAAAAATCATGTTTTTCAAAACAATTGCAAGACTTACCTTATACTACGTATGATGGGTAAGTAACATTAGTTAGAAAATACTAAATTTCATAACCATACATTTAGGACCCTAAAATACTGCTAGTAACCAGCAGCCACTGGTTGCTTATAATTCTTTTAATTCTTTTATTTGGTGTGTTCGTTATTGTGTAAATACGTAACACTTATAACCTTCGTTGAGTCCGTCCGTCTGCAAATAAAAGAGCAAAAACTACTCAACCGGATCGTTTGATATTAAAAATGTACAATTGTTGCATAATGCTGTCAAGCCAATTAAAATTCTATGAAAATCAGTTGCATAGTTTAATTGCAGGAACAATCAAAAGTATTCTGTTTCATTACGGCAAGGGAAAAATTGTTTCAAGTGCATTTTAATGATTTTAACTCTTTTGAATAAAATAAATTGACATCATCTATGAAGTAAATGCTAAAATACATATTATGTGAATCTGTGGTGCAAAAAATATTTCTTATAGGTTTACAAGGCCACACAAAAGTATTTCTTCGCATAATGGTATAAGGGGAATCATTGTTAGGGGCGCATTTTTATAATATTAAACTACTTCACATTTTATGACATTGATATACATTGCTGAGGTTTACAAGAAGTTTCTTTCTGTATAATAGAAAGCAGATATATTAAAATAGCAAAGAATTGAATTGAAAAGAGAATTGACAGCAGATAATATTTACAAGGATATACAAAAGATTTTGGATACTATACTATACTCGAAATACTGTATACTATTACTCAAAGATCTGAATTATTTTAAAACTTCGTTATAGTAGGATAGCATCTTATTGGCTATGTTTGATGTGCTATTTCCAACTTGGTAAACTTAAAATGGTGCATGTATGTAAAGATTGATTTTTTTTATCAATTCTTTACTAGGATTGAGATTTCCGTACATTTGCCCAAAATTATTTTGTTAGGGAAAATGATGTTAAATCTTTAAAATGTTCCGATTAAATGAAATAATATTTTCTTTAATTGCTGCATCGTCACATTACAGGAAACGATTACTTTATTGTATTATGGGGCGTTCTAATTGGTCAAAATAGAGATATTCATTAAAAGCGGTGGAGTTTAGATGCAGCAAAAGTTTAAAATTTTTAACAGTGTAATAACCCTTTCGCGACGGAGCATTTTACGAAATTTTTAATGTTTTGTGACCGATTTTAAAACTAGTTGGATGTGCCAATCCCAAAACTTTCTAGTACGTACATTTTAATATTAAAAAAAATAGTTACTCATTTTAATACTTTAATAATTTTAATTCAATAACATACCAACTTTGATTTTCATCTTAAATTTCTGCTTCAATCAATTAATCGTAGTAAAAACGAATTTCCGTCTCTGCACGAGCCGATGGAAAATAGAATGATAGGCAGAATTTTTTTTTTTTTTTTAATTCAGGGAGGACTTACTTCCCTTACCAAAAAATAATCACATACAAAAAGTTTAGTTCAGTTCTAGAACTAACTTCATACACTTTTGAGTGATGCAATATTGAAAATGGCATAAAATTCGCTATTGCAGCGCCCCCTTCCGGCGGATTTTTTTCAGATTCAGGACAATCCAACTAGCCACAGCCATACACTTACACAATAAATTTCGTTCAATTCGATGCATAACTTCATGTACTTTTGGTTGGTACAATATTGAAAATGGGACAAAAATCGCGATTGCAGCGCCCCCTTCCGACGGATGTTTTTCAAATTCAGGGAGGACCAACTAGCCATAGTCATACAAATACACAAAAAATTTGGTTCAATTTGATGCATAACTTCATTTACATTTGGTCCGTACAATATTGAAAATGGCACAAAATTCACGATTGCAGCGCCTCCTTCCGGTGGATTATTTTCAAGTTCAGAGAGGACCAACTAGCCATAGTCATACACTTACACAAAAAATTTGGTTCAATTCGATGCATAACTTCATATACTTTTGGTAGGTACAATATTAAAAATGACACAAAAATCGCAATTGCAGCGCCCCCTTCCGACGGATTTTTTTCAAATTCAGGGAGGACTAACTAGCCATAGTCATACACTTACACAAAAAATTTGGTTCAATTCGATGCATAACTTCATATACTTTTGGTCGATCCAATATTGAAAATGGCACAAATATAGCAATTGCCGCGCCCCCTTCCGGCGGATTATTTCAAAACTGAAGGAGGACCTGCTTGCCACAGCCAAAAACATTCACAAAAAAGTTGGTTCAATTCTATGCATAACTTCATACACTTTTTGATGGTAGAATGGCGACATACACACGGACAGACAGACATTTTGTAAAAACATGTATTTTGGAATCTCTGACCCCTAAAACGTGTAAACCCGTCGAAAACCGGAAGTCGAAAAAAAAATTCGATTACAATACTTTTTTCTTTTGAAGATAGGAGAAAGTAAAAACAGAAATTTGTGGCTAATTTAATCGAGAAATTGCTCCGATTGAATAAAGCATAGTTTACTGTAAAGTTTTGATGGTGGGCATAGACAAGGATTCTTAAGATATTTTGCGACAGGTAATATATGTCGCTCATCCCCAAGAGGATAAAGCGACATGTTGTTGATGTAATGACTTGGAAAACATATTTTAAGATTGCATGCGGGAACTCTACAAGAATGGGCAACGGAACAGTATTAATTTTCATTAACAAAATTCGTACTTTTCAAGAACTTTCAAGCGTCTTTAACGGGAATTTTGTAAAGAAAAGTTTACTTATTGTAAGTACTACTGTAACTATATTGTATGTACTATTGTAAGTTACTTAAAGTATCCAACGTAAAAAAACTATTTTTAGATATAGAAGCAGTACTTTATGAAATTCTTGGTTTTAAAATCCCTAAAATTTCACGAATCCTTTGGTGTATGAAGCCTGATTAACAATATATATAGTCGGATTCATAAGTAATGAAACTCACTTTATTTTGACGCTAGCGTACATCGGCGGACGCATCTATTGCTACATACGATGGTGGAGGTATTGACTTATATATTGACATATAAAGGCTGAAAAAAGCGTCACGCGCAAGCGAAGGGACATCAAGAATGTCTGGAAGATTCACCATGATAAAGCGCCCAGCAACACCTCCATCGTGAGCGCTCACCTGGATCGGTTGTACGTTAAAATTGTCCTAAAATCCTCCCTATAGTCCGAATTTGTCGCCCCCTGACTATTTGTTTCCGCACTTAAAATCATCGCTGAAAGGTAAAAGCTTCATCTCGATCAAGCACATCACATAAAATGTCAAGACAGACCTTGAAGCCGTCCGGAACAGGCCTAGGTGGACCCTTCGAGTCATGGAAATGCCGCCTAAAAAAGTGTATTGATGCAGGAGGTATCTATTTTGAAGAATACTAGGCAATTGTATCAATTCGCTTAATAAACCTGTCCCTTTGGACAACGGCTCATTACTTATGAATCCGACCATGTAATATTATTCATCTTCTGAAATCTTGGTAAAGAACTACTAGAAACCAGTCCCGCGGGCTATGTGTTCAGAATGAACAATTTTCATTAGTTTAACATAGCTAGCAGTATATATGAAAGACATTTCTTTTTAAATGATGCAAATATTTTCTCCCATATTCACTATGGCAGCTTTTTTTTAATGTTAAGTCGAGCTATTCTAAATTGATTCGATAGTATTTCAAGTTAGTGTTGTTGACTTTTTTTATTATTATATATAGAACCATATAAAATATTGCATGAAAATTAATTTAAGTTTGAGTTTGTTTGCAATATATATATATATATTACAAATTTAAATTTTTTTTCGCCAAAACTAACCTTTATACTATCTTAATTTTCTTATAATAATATTCCGTACTTACTTCAAATTATTAAATTAAAATCTTATTTCTAGATCTAATCTGTTAATCTGTGTGCAGACGATATAAATTCTTAATTTGCCTTAAAAAACATTATTCCAGTATGCGTAAATTTAAAAAGATGGCTCTAAATTAAAAATATTCTTAATTAAAACTTTGTTTCTTAATATTCCAAATAAAACTGATTTCTTCTATGTTTTTATCAACCCTTTTTAAGAAATTCTTATTAAATTTATTCCAAAACCATACCTTTCAAAAAATATCATTATTTTATTTTATCTATTTATTTATTTTTCCGCCGTCAACGATAATGTGCATATTAATAAATTCATTTCTTTTCTTTTTCTCTTAAAATTAATCATGTATAAAAATCGTCTGCCTAAGATATTTAAAATTCGGAGTCAATTATAAATTGGTTAAATAATATTTTTTTTAAAATAAATTTATCGTCTGTTTAAAATAGCCTCGTAACTGGACAAGAATTCTGTTTACATAAAAGAATGATGGTTTGAGGTTACCGAATGTTCCAGAACTTTTTTTTCAGTTTAAAAAGGGGGAAGTCTCGAGATGAAAGGAAGATTCTGAAGATTTCTTGGGTTGCTTCTTCGATGAGGACAGCTCGCTGAAATAATGATGGAATTTTTGCAAAAAGGAGCTTTTCCTTCCTCATTATCACTAATGATTTAATAAATGAATTTACAGCAGCCCATGACTAATTATTGGATCTTCTACATTTATTATTTTATTTTGTTTTTTCCCTCGCTTGCCATGACTGCGTGTTTCTTTTTAACCAGTGGAAATAATTCGAGTTCTCCTGAAATCGTCACAACTAATCGAAAAGTCGCACAGGATAGGTAATGCCTGTGCTAGTGCCTGTTTCGGATTTTGAAATGAATCTACTGAAGAAGTAAAATGCTATGTAAATGAATCTAATGAATCTACTGAAACGAAGTGATGACAAAAATATGAATCGCCGAAAATTTTTCCCGCCATGGTTGAAAGTGTTATTAAGCAAGAATTGCCATTATCTTTTGATTCCTCGAGTGAATGTAACAGAGGAGATTTTAATGTTAAACAGCTTTCTGTCCGAGTGGTTTGAAAGATTTCTTCTAAATATCTCGTGAATTCCTGAGGCCTGATATTCCACCTTTTTGCTGTTTATGTGTAACTGATGACTCAAGATAATCATGGTCATAATAACAAATTTTTGAAAGTTAATGATTTCAAAGTGGTGAGTATGTGAAAGGTATTCGATGAGGAATTTAATGAAGATTGGATTTTATTGAAGATTGTTCTTGAACTGTAAGTTTATTTTATTAAATGTTTTGATTATTATTTCTATTCTATTTATGATTGATGGAAAGTATTTATTATTTATTTATTTATTTATTTATTATTTTATTGATGAGAGTAATTTGAAGTTAATTTATTAATTTACTAATTTATTTATTTATTTGATTATTTATCTGTGAATCTTACTTACTTACCAATTTATGAGCATTATTATTATCATTATTATGTGTTGGAGATTGAAATATTTTTATTCTTAAGGATTTAATTGAGGAGTATGATGTTCTTAAGATATTTACTGTTACTTATTAAGACTATTATGACATTTTTATGCACGATTAAAGGCAATTTTGTAATAATAAGGAATTATATAAAAAACTTAGTAGCTCAAGTTTACTTTTAAAAAGTACATTTTCTATTTTATTGATATTTGTTTGTTATCAAGAACTATTCTCAGAATGCAGTATTTTCATGATAATGTTCCTACAACTAGACATTTGAGCTGAAAATTAAGTTAACATTTATGTTTTTTCTTTTATTTGTTAGAATTTCTAGTGACAGTGAGCTTTGGTTCCCGGATTCTTATAATTTATTTAAATTCAGTAAGAATATGGAACTGTGCAAGGCTGTTGCTAGAATTTTGACTGATAAATATGATTAATTTTTTTGAAAATTTTGTGATTTTAAGTAAGGAATTACCTATAATTAAAATTTTTGAATATGTTTATGATCTATAAAATAATAGAATTAAAAGTTGATCCCAATTTAAGGTATATCTATGATATTTACAATTTCTGTTTTATTAGATAAAATTTCTGGTTAAAGTTAACAGCTAAATATAGTCACAATTTCACGATAATTTTGATTCAATTTTTTTAAAAAAATGGTGGGTAATGGTTTTGTGTGAGGCAATTAAAATGTATACACCAGTAGACAAAGCCCTCAAAATTGCGAAAGCGCGAACTCAGGAATTTCACCTTAAAAGTAAAAGACTCTATGATCGAAATTTTGTCGAATGCCCATTAAAAATACAAGACTCTGTAATTTATGAAGAATTTAAATACCCTAACACTCGAAAATTAGAACCTACTTTCTCTGGACCATATAAAATTATAAATAAACTTTCTGATGTAACTTATGAAATAGATAAATTTAATTATGAGACAGGACAGAATTCCGTTATTGTGCATGTTTCTAAACTAAGACCCTATTTTTCACCCGAAGATTTTAAACTGTTTCATGAGCAATCCAAAAAACCCTCAGATACAATCACTAGATCAAACTAAAGTCAAGACAATAGATTAAATTTACCATAAAAAAACCATAATTTTCAACATCAGCGGGTATGTTCTTGGAGCGCTACAAGAATATTACTTGTTTTTGGGAGTTTTTGGGATTAAATTGGGCTCCTTATGCAGGCATAAGGTGAACACTTTGATTGTAAAAGCTTTCAAATTGATGTTGATAAATTAATTTTAAGTGTATTTAAGTTCTAACTATATTTACTCATTTATTTGACATTAGTATTACTCTATTTATTCAGCAGATATTATATGATAATAGTTATAAAATCTAATGATTCTACTCAAACCTATAACATAATATGTGATTTTCAGTGATTGTGAAAACTACAGATTAAAAGTTTTTCAAAAAAAGCACACTTTTTTTATTTCCATTTCTCAATTAAGAATGACACCTTTTATTCCTATTGTATTTTATTATTAAAGTTTATAAACCATGTGTGGATAAAACATTATTCTACATTTGGCATTGAAAACTTATAACCAAATTTGACAATTTTGTAAAAGAGTATCAGAGAGGAATTATTGTAAGGAAATACTGGTTGAGAGTCCATTTTCTAAATAGTTAGATTTAATTTTATTTGGATTTTGGAATTATTATGATTTTTTTTATTTATGCTTTCGGCTAGCAAAAAATACTTTCTTATGCTATTAGAAGATAAGAAAATTATTTAGTTGCTATGTAATTATTTTTATCCTCAACCAATATTTTCCCTATCAATAATAACAAACTGTGATATTTTCTTTTGATTATACTCTTGTTTTATTATTATTATTATTATTATGATTTCTATAATGAAGTTTAGTATTAATTATACTCTTATTGAAAAATATTAGGATATGGAGTCTTATTATACTATTACTTATTATTGTTGACATTGTTATTATTTAAATTTTTCTATATTATTTATTATTGATATTGAGAGTGATGCTATTTATTATTGAAAAATTGATATATTATTGAAAGATGTTGGATCCAACATAACATAAAAAACAAAGCTTAAACTAGATTTGGAGATATTTAATTAAAGAGACTGTATTCACTGGACATTGAAAAAGACTCTTTTATATATTCTTGAAAGACTTTTTTCATTTAAAGGACTTATTTAAAATAAACTATGCATTAAGTCATTGTAGTTATTTAAACTTCCATGAGAACGAACTTTTATTGTTTTTATTATATTTTTTATCTCTTGCTTATTAATATTCATAACTTATTTACTGTTATTATATGTATTATCTCCTATGCACTTACAAATGGTAAGTGATGTTGTAACATTATTGTATTTCTTTCAGGGAAATGCTCCTACCTAAATTTAATTCAGAATTATTTTCTCTTAACTATTTTATTTTAATCGCTAATATTTTTTATATTGCGTTAATTTTCTTTTCTTCCATCTCTTGGCTTCCTGAGTTTGACAGTTTTATTCCAAAATTTAACTTTTCTAAATTATTATATTTCTGTTGTCTGAACTTGTAGTTTTATTTAACTATCAATTTCATACAAAGTCTTGGGGAGGGGGGATAATATTACAAATTTAATTTTTTTTTCGCCAAAACTAACCTTTATACTATCTTAATTTTCTTATAATAATATTCCGTACTTACTTCAAATTATTAAATTAAAATCTTATTTCTAGATCTAATCTGTTAATCTGTGTGCAGACGATATAAATTCTTAATTTGCCTTAAAAAACATTATTCCAGTATGCGTAAATTTAAAAAGATGGCTCTAAATTAAAAATATTCTTAATTAAAACTTTGTTTCTTAATATTCCAAATAAAACTGATTTCTTCTATGTTTTTATCAACCCTTTTTAAGAAATTCTTATTAAATTTATTCCAAAACCATACCTTTCAAAAAATATCATTATTTTATTTTATCTATTTATTTATTTTTCCGCCGTCAACGATAATGTGCATATTAATAAATTCATTTCTTTTCTTTTTCTCTTAAAATTAATCATGTATAAAAATCGTCTGCCTAAGATATTTAAAATTCGGAGTCAATTATAAATTGGTTAAATAATATTTTTTTTTAAATAAATTTATCGTCTGTTTAAAATAGCCTCGTAACTGGACAAGAATTCTGTTTACATAAAAGAATGATGGTTTGAGGTTACCGAATGTTCCAGAACTTTTTTTTCAGTTTAAAAAGGGGGAAGTCTCGAGATGAAAGGAAGATTCTGAAGATTTCTTGGGTTGCTTCTTCGATGAGGACAGCTCGCTGAAATAATGATGGAATTTTTGCAAAAAGGAGCTTTTTCTTCCTCATTATCACTAATGATTTAATAAATGAATTTACAGCAGCCCATGACTAATTATTGGATGTTCTACATTTATTATTTTATTTTGTTTTTTCCCTCGCTTGCCATGACTGCGTGTTTCTTTTTAACCAGTGGAAATAATTCGAGTTCTCCTGAAATCGTCACATATATAATAAAAAATAAATAAATAAATAAAAATAATTCTAGGAAAAAAAATCTGCTAATTCTGAAAGTATGTATTCTTACATTCATATAATTATGGATATTGATTAAATTTTAAAAATCCAAGAAAAGATATTCCTGTATTTTTGATTAAAAATCAATTTTAATACTGATTTTAATTATATTTAGCAAAAAATAAATTTGAAATTTAAAGAGTTATAAGTTTGTATTGGGTCATTCGGATAGACGTGTCCGCTTAAGAAAACTAATTCGCACCGAAAAATTCTATCGTTTAATTATTAGATATTATTTCCGATATCTAAAGTTTAGTAATCAATGGGCAGAATTTTTCGGTACAAATTGATTTTCCCAAATGGACACGACTTTCCGAAAGACCCAATACATTTACTTTCATAACTAATATTTTGCACTTGAAATTGCGGTTTTCATAATTTTTATTATTAATCACTTACATGAAATATAAAAATTAGATGTTAAGAGCCCTCACTACTGGCTGAAAAATATCCCCGGATGATAATGTAAAGTCTATGGGGGCGTTCGTTCCAAATAGCTCGCACACATTTTAACATTTTCACGTGATTATTATTATTATTATTATTATTATTATTATTATTATTATTATTATTATTATTGCATGGGATAATTGAGGACTATCCACAAACGGACTAGTTTACCAGCCCGGCTGTGGATCGTCCTCAGCTATCCTATGCAAAAAAATAATAATAATAATAATAATAATAAAATTTGAGCGAGATATTTGAAAAGAACACCCCATAGACTTTACATTACCATCCGGGTCTTTTTCAGTCAGTAGCGTAGCCTTTTAACATGTGTATTTAAGACAAAAGGAGTTTAGAAATTAGAAGCAATTTTTTCTGCGTGTTTTTTAAATAGGATATTTTTTATTTATATATTTATTGTTAAGTAAATTGCTTTTTTTAATATTATCCGATGCATAAAAATTGCTCATGGGACAACATAAATTTAAAAAATACATTCAAATTTAAAATTATGTGAATTTTCTCTTCTTATTTTTCGGGGGTGGGGATGACAAGAATAGATTTTAAATGCAATTTTTCTAAAGCTGATATTTTAAATGTCTTTCGACATTACACTGTTTATAATGAATATTCTAAACTTTCAAGGTGGAACAAGATTTTAAAAAAATATACATTTATCCAAATACTGTAAAGGCCCTGAATAGCGAACACTTTGAGATTGAGGAATTTGTTCGATATTTGGATCTTGCTTTTGTAAAGTCAAAAATATGCAAATATGTATGCATTCTGGATTAATGGTATCTAGATAATCATTCATCATTAACGTGACATGTAACGTTTCTTTCCTTTGCTGAGTCGCCAGTTTTGCCGTTACTTTTCATTTAGAAACTTCGAATTCACATCGAAATAAGTCGACTCTCGTTAATTCGAAATTGGATAATTCGAATCTTCGCTTAGTTCGAACTAAACATGAAGTCCCGAAATTTTCAATGGCAGAATAACATTAAACATTTTCATTAATTCATATTCATTTTATCTTGACTTCGTTTATTCGAACTAACGAGAATTCCGATTTTTTATTCTTTCTTTCTTTCTCACGGATTTCAGATCATTTGATTAACTTTCTTTCTTTGATTTTTGTGAAAATTGTTCGAACGAGTATTCATATAATCCCATGCATTTGATATCTACTTTTTTAGTGCCTCGTCTGTCCACCAGTGACGCTTAAAGTTTTTCTTTCATTGTGCTTGTTTCTAATCTTTTAATTGGTTTATGTATTTATACATTCTAATTTAATATTAAGTTATATTCTGATGATAACAGACGAAATAAATTTAAAAAACACTATAACATTAATGCCTTTGTAATAGTACCATATTAACCCTTTGCGGCGCAGTGGTTTCGTAGATATACCACTTAATTTTAATTCCCAAACGCCACATTCGCACCGGAATTTTGTTTTAAAAAATTACGGTTTATTGAATGCGTGAAATACAGCGTTTTCTTATTTACAAATAAAGTTGTTTTCAAATTCCGGTGTCAGCCATTAATTTCTAAAAATTAAGGAATGAATTTGCCCTGCGCCGCAAAGGGTTAAGCATGTTTTCATTCATACTTTCCATAATTCGGACATTTCTTGTAGTCCCGACGAGTCCGAATTAACAAGAGTCGACTGTATTTATTTATTTATTTATTTTTACTTTAGGTAACTGGTAATCACGAAACATTTGTCATTAAATAAAAAAACAATACTATAAAAAATTTCTAGGGTGAATGCATAATTAAAAAAAAACATATTTGGCATAACGATGCTTCTATGGTGCAGTATGTTTGTTTGTTTATTGAACAACATACATCTGACTTGTGTGCTCAACATGAAGCCTGCTTATAAGCCATCGTCAATATACAGGGACGAGATAGCACACAAGGAAATATTATAACACAAGAGAAGTACAACCAGGAGCTCCACACAAAGTGTGTGTGCAATGGAGCCAGTGGGATTCGTACCCACAACCTCACGATTAGCGGCGTGATGTCTTAACCACTCAGCCACGGAGGCCCATGGTGCAGCAAGTCAGAGTAAATACCCATGTGTAGAGTTACAGTTGCAAGTATTACCAATTTACAGATTCCATAAGTTACTTGTCCATGAAATGGAGTCGAGTATTATAGTGATAAATAAATATAAACAAAATAATGCTCATGCCATATGTACTTATAGCAGCGTATAAATATTTTTCTGCGAAATAAATATTCAAAAGATCTTTAATTATATAAAAATACTATTTAATCTAATATGAATTGATTGCAATAAAACTTTTGCAGAGACTTAAGTTTCGTTTTTAAGTAAAAAGCATTTTCAACGAATCGCCAAAAGAAAAACATAGTAACATTCTTGAAATGGAATGAGAATTTGAATTCTCCAGACGTTTAAGTTCGAACCTTCATTGAATATGAAAAGAGTTTTTGATCGTTTTGTAAAAGCTTTTTGGTATTCTGCACTTTATAGTCAAAGAAACTATGAAAGAAACAAAAACATTCGGAAAATAGGAAGTTGAGTGTCAATAACAGGAATTTGAGTGTTGCACACGAATTGTTTTCAACTGATATTCTATTCTTTTGCGAATTTCAATAAAAGCGAAATGTTTATTTTGATAGTAACGCATTTTTTATAAGTTTTCGAATATTGAACATGCATATGAGGACCCTAGAAGCCAAAGAAAAGCAAAGGAAAAAATTGAAAAAAATGGAACTAAGTACATGGACGACCTTACTTGAATTGCATATTTCCAGGTTGTCTATAGTCAGGTAAAGAAATATAAGTGATTATTTTCAGGTAAAATATAAGTGATTTTCTAGCTATGTGCTGAGTTCTAGAGATAAACCACTTTTGTCGAATAGTTATCATTATCAATTAATTTTAAATTTAAAGAAAATAGTACTCTACTTCTTTTCACATTTATTCAAATAAAAGTTCACAATAAAACACACACAACATGAACACAATATGCACAATAAAACAAGCGATAATTTCCCATTTTAGTCCAGTCATCTATTATTGATCATCAAATTTAACATCAATTAACATTAAAGTATGTTATTTAAACTAAATTTAATTTTTCAATATCATCCGTTAATTTTTGCGATTTAAATTTTAAAATAGAAACTTAATTTCAAGATTTTGCGCATGAACGTTATATCTTGGAGGTAAAATATCTAGCTAGCAAACAGAAGATTCCTAGTTCGGTGCTGGAAATTGAAATTTTCGTATAATTTTATTTATATATCCACTATTTTTTTAATTTCGGATTTTCAAAAATTTTGTAATTTTGGATTTTATTTAAATAATTTTATTTGAACAGTTTTAATTTGATTAAAATAATTAACTTTTTTTTACATTTATTTTAAAATTAAATTATTGGGAAAGGCCTTCCTGCAAGTTAGTGAGTGAAACAGTTCATCATATAAAGAAGTAGTAACCTCCCTCCTTATCAATTGGAAGTTCTTTGGATAAATTATCGGTGCCTCGTGACTTTATTGAGCTTCGAAACCAGCTACTTACTAAGCAGGAAACATACCCCTTAGTGTAAAAATGAAAAAAAAATTCTAAATAAGGAGCAATCGAAATAATATATTATAACATATGTAATTTATTTGCCCTCGTATTTATTTATTTATTTATTTTTACTTTAGGTAACTGGTAATCACGAAACATTTGTCATTAAATAAAAAAACAATACTATAAAAAAATTTCTAGGGTGAATGTATAATTAAAAAGAACATATTTGGCATAACGATGCTTCTATGGTGCAGTATGTTTGTTTGTTTGTTTATTGAACAACATACATCTGACTTGTGTGCTCAACATGAAGCCTGCTTATAAGCCATCGTCAATATACAGGGACGAGATAGCACACAAGGAAATATTACAACACAAGAGAAGTACAACCAGGAGCTCCACACAAAGTGTGTGTGCAATGGAGCCAGTGGGATTCGAACCCACAACCTCACGATTAATCGGCGTGACGTCTTAACCACTCAGCCACGGAGGCCCATGGTGCAGCAAGTCAGAGTAAATACCCATGTGTAGAGTTACAGTTGCAAGTATTACCAATTTACAGATTCCATAAGTTACTTGTCCATGAAATGGAGTCGAGTATTAGGGCAATGTCACACGGACGATTTTGAAAAGCAGCCAAAAAGCCGGCCTCTATTGAGAGCATAATAAACTTATACTGTTTCCACACGAGCGACGCGTTACGTTTGCGTCCAAACATGCGCAAAGCTGTCGTCGAAGCTTCGCGTTTCCCCCCAACACGCTGGGAGATACTAGCGTCCTGGCGGCTTCTGCGTATGAGAGTCTATTCAGACGAAAGGCGGTTTAAACGCTGATTTTTTATTTTCTTTCAGAGATTCACGAGTTTTTGTTGTGATTGCGTAATCAAGGATCGGTGCTGATTTTTGGGGGAGGGGGAGCATTTTGCGAAAAGTAAAATGTACTTTTCAGAAATCTATTGTATTTTGGAGCAATTTATTTCATGTTCGTGAAAAGTAACGTTTTGTAACGATATGAAATTCAATTACATAAATTCGAAACAAGCATTTTTTTAATAACATCTTTAAATCCTTCTTCAATTTTTTGCCTCTCTGGGGAAGTTTTTTGCTTTTCAAATTACAAAATTTTAAACTTATAACATTAGAATAATTCATGATTTGTATGTTTTTATGGAACACACGTTCGTGAAAGGACCTATTTTACGTATTTTGAGAAGGGGTCTGTTTCATTAAGTGGATTTCTGTGTAAGAGCCCTACAAAGACTGCAAATTTTGCCTGGATTGACCTCTGAAAATAAAATTATTACAAGTTAATCTGATTTTGAAAATTCGGTATGGTAAAGTGGACATACAAAACAAAACATCTGTGGCTCTATGTATTCATGAACGGTTTTAATTACAGCGAGCATGTATTTTCAATAATACTGTAATTTATTATTATTATTATTATTATTATTATTATTATTGCATAAGTTTGTATACCATATCTGCAAATTTTACACCTTTTTTTTCTCTTCACTATTTTGTAAACATATAAATTTGTCTTATTTAATCATCGAAAATGTAAGATTAAAGAGGTCAAATTTTTCTTATTAAAAATAGTGGAAGGAAAAAAGCGTAAAAGTTAAAATCAGGTATATAATATTTTTTCAAAATGATTTTAATTGTAGGAAAATGGTGGTTAAAAAATTGACCTTTTTGTAAAAATTGTGTCTTGCTATTTGCATAGGATTTATGCTTGAATCGGATCGTGAATTGCGTCAAAATAAATTTTCAAGGTTAGATTTTGGTCAAACTTTAAGCATTTTTACACTTGAGCTGTAAATTGTGGTCCTTGTAAAATAAATCTTTATGTTTACTGTTTTACACTAAACGTACTGACACAATTTCTTAAAATAAATATTTTGTAAAGATAAGAATTATTGATACCTCATTAGAAGAAAAGCTAGATTCATTTATATTTTTGAAGTAAATACATTTACGTTTGGTAAATGTAGCTTTTTCCTTTCTTTTTTAGCTCACAGGCTATCAAAGCCTGACAGCCCGCCCGATCTGTATGAATATTATACTTATCCAATGAACACCTAGAATGATCCTATATCTAAATTTTGAACGAAAATTGATAGTTCTGCATGAAAAACCCATGTACGTTCGTGCGTAACTCGGTAACTTATGATAAAAATACCCGATCCACTGGAAATTTTGTGTATAGGTATATTCTGATAAGGCGCTTCCCTGATTAGTTTTTGTATTTCATTCGATATGTATATAAGAGGGGTAACGGCGGGCTCATACCTCTCCTCTTAATTGATATAAATGAGTTTTTCATGCAGAACTATCAATTTTCGTTCAAAATTTAGATATAGGATCATTCTAGGTGTTCATTGGATAAATATAAACAGGGGGAACGGGGGGCTAATGCCCCTCTCCTTAATTTATATAAATGGATTTTCCATGCAGAATTATCAGTTTTCGTTAAAAATCTAGATATAGGATCATTCTGATGAGGCGCCTCCATGATTAGTATTAGGTGCTCATTGGATAAATATAAAGAGGGAGAACGGGGGCCTAATGCCCCTCCCCTTGATTTATATAAATGTGTTTTTCATGCAGAATCTATCAGATTTCATTCGAATTTTAGACTTAGGATCATTGTGATGACGGCACCGCCATAATTTATTTTGAGAGTTCATTGGATAAGTCTAAGTGGGGGAGAGGGAAAGTAACCCCCTTTAAATAAGTTTAATAGGGTTTGCCTGCAGAATATAAATATTCCCTTAGGAACGAATTGCTTCAAATTTTGGCTATAGGTTTATTCTGATAAAACGCTCCCCTGATTGTTTTTTTTTTTTTTTTTTTTTTTTTTTTTTTTTTTTTTTTTTTAATTTATTGGGTAAGTAAAAATGGGGAGACCGGTGGGATTGCTCTCTTAATTTATTTAATTTTTTTTTTTTTTTTTTTTTGCAGAATTAACCGATTTGCTTCAATTTTTGGATACAGGTTCATAGTGATAAGATGCTTCCCAAATTAGCTGTGGAGTTCTTTTGTTACGTTCTTGTTTGAGGGGTACTTGCTATTACCTCCCCCCCCCCTTAAATTTGATAAATGGGTTTTTATGCAGAATTGTCCAAATTGCTTTTAATTTTGGATGTATGTTCTTTCTAAAATGGCAAATCCATGAACACTTTTGGAAGTTTAATGGTTAAGTATATAAGAGGGGAATAACTCCTCTTAAATTATATAAATGGGTTTTTATTGAGAATTTTTGGATTTGCTCTGAATTTTTGATATAGATATTTTTCATATGATAAAGCATGTCTCTGATTAGTTAAGGGGGTTCAATTATTAAGTATAAAAAGGGGGAATGGGGGAAATGTTACAACTCCTTAATTGTTTTTCGAACGGAACTAACTCTTGAAAATATAAGGCTGTAAGTACAATTAGTATGCGTAGCCTGTGAGCTCAATGCCATCAATTTAACTGGGCAATATTACTTTTATTTATTTTTTTCCTTCCTCCTTTCTTTTTTTTTTTTTTTTTTTTTTTTTTTTTTTTTTTTTTTCCCTATACATTTTTTTTTCTTTTTTTCATACTTTGTGTGACAACAAAATAAATATTCTCATGTGAAACATTAAAAGGCTGTTTACATATGGCGACAAATTTGGAAATGTTTCATCTTTCAAAATTATCAATATATGATTTTTGAACCTTTTATTCGTAAATACCATAGAAAGAATTTTATTATTCAATTTATTTTTTAATATTGTATGTTTTATCAGCCTTGATAAAGTTTACATAATGTTAATCACAATTATATTTATTAAATGTTAAATGCATTTTAAAAAGGGTAAAATAATTGAAAATATGAAACATTCTTCGCTATATTAAAACGTGCTTTATAATTGAAAAAGCAGAAGCAGGTCTGATAAGCTAGAAAAGGAATATGCCCATATAAAGTTATCATTTTACGGGGGTGTGGGCATCTGGCACATGATATTGATAGCTATGCCTAGGGAGAATGGTGATTTGTATTTTGATTTCATTTTTGACCCAATAAAAAATCTTTTTATTTGTAACTTAATCTTTACATCAAAATAGTATCTTTTTTTTTTTTTTTTTTTTTTTTTGTCTATTTTTATGCATATGCAATGTCATTAAAATCATGAAATGATCATAAAATTATTTAATTCCAAAAGATGGAATACCCCAACGTTTAGCATTACTATTCTACTGACATACTTATATTTATGTATTGATTCGCGATTCGACAAACAATATGCGAAGTTTCGTCTTAAAACTATACTTGTGTTTATTAGTAAATAAAAGAAGAAAAATGTTTTGCCCGCCTGTTTTGTTGTGCTTGCTTTCGGAAGTTCTGCCTGCACCGCCCCGTACGAGAACAATTCTTAGAAGACATTATTACTGTTGAAGGTATTATGTGAAAAAAATTATTTTAAAATACTTTTAAATATTAATTATTACTTTTAACTGTTGTTCGATATAAAGTTAGTTCATATATAAAATAATATTTTACTGGCTTCTCTTCATCTGAATCAATAAAGTATGCGAAAAATAAACGTAGCCATATTTGTATAACGCTCCAAGCAAAAGAAAAAAATTTAAAAAAAATCTAAATAGTTTTCAGACATTAATAAATATAGTATTACGAAGGGAGAGATTGTTCGAGAAATGATAGCGTATGATATCGTAAGGGAGGAGGAGGTCCAAAATTACCAAAAAATGATAACGCTATGTATGCATGTGCAGCCACAAAAGAGGAAAAAATCTAGTTTTGCTTATAAGGTGGTAGCACGTGCTTCATGACTAATGTAACGAAAATTTCCCAATTTGGAAATTTGTCGGTCCTATTTTTGATTTATACAATTAAGATTTTTTTTATGGTGTACTTTAGCAACTTTTTTTAAAAATCAATTTAATATTTATTTATTTATTTATTTAATAATAATAATAAATATGATCTATTATCTAAATGAAAGTTGAATAACAATTATCATCAATTTAATAATACCTGCAGTCATGTATATTTTAAAATATGGTGGATTTTTCAGTTAACATCAGATGCATTAAAAAGTAATTCCTGCAATATTGGATATTTTAAATAAAATTGCCTGGTAAATAATCTATCACTTATCATACGATAAACCCAGTACCCTCTCTGTATCTATAATTTTTTCTAATTTCTTGAATAATCAATACAAAATTACAGAATATTTTATTACCTTCCAAAAATCCATCTTATTTAAATTAAAAGCATCAAATTGAAAGCTTTCTAATACGTCTAGAAACAATATCGTCTGCAAATTTTGAAGTAAAGGCAACGTTCGTGTGAATGGACGCAGCGCAGATGTTTATTTTCTCTCGAAAACCAAAGCGTCGAAAAAATCGGTCGTATGACATTGGCCTTATAGTGATAAATAAATATAAACAAAATAATGCTCATGCCATACGTACTTATAGCAGCGTATAAATATTTTTCTGCGAAATAAATATTCAAAAGATCTTTAATTATATAAAAATACTATTTAATCTAATATGAATTGATTGCATTAAAACTTTTGCAGAGACTTAAGTTTCGTTTTTAAGTAAAAAGCATTTTCAACGAATCGCCAAAAGAAAAACATACGTAACATTCTTGAAATGGAATGAGAATTTGAATTCTCCAGACGTTTAAGTTCGAACCTTCATTGAATATGAAAAGAGTTTTCGATCGTTTTGTAAAAGCTTTTTGGTATTCTGCACTTTATAGACAAAGAAACTATGAAATAAACAAAAACATTCGGAAAATAGGAAGTTGAGTGTCAATAACAGGAATTTGAGTGTTGCACACGAATTGTTTTCAACTGATATTTTATTCTTTTACGAATTTCAATAAAAGCGAAATGTTTATTTTGATAATAACGCATTTTTTATAAGTTTTCGAATATTGAACATGCATATGAGGACCCTAGAAGCCAAAGAAAAGCAAAGGACAAAGTTGAAAAAAATGGAACTAAGTACATGGACGACCTTACTTGAATTGCATATTTCCAGGTTGTCTATAGTCAGGTAAAGAAATATAAGTGATTATTTTCAGGTAAAATATAAGTGATTTTCTAGCTATGTGCTGCGTTCTAGAGATAAACCACTTTTGTCGAATAGTTATCATTATCAATTAATTTTAAATTTAAAGAAAATAGCACTCTACTTTTTTTCACATTTATTCAAATAAGAGTTCAAAGACCACAATAAAACAGGCGATAATTTCCCATTTTAATCCAATCAACTATTATTGATGATCAAATTTAACATCAATTAACATCAAAGTATGTTATTTAAACTAAATTTTTCAAAATCATCCGTTAATTTTTGCGATTTAAATTTTAAAATAGAAACTTAATTTCAAGATTTTGCTCATAGACATTATAGCTTGGGGGTAAAATATCTAGCTATCAAACAGAAGATTCCTAGTTAGGTACTAGAAATTGAAATTTTCGTATAATATTATTTATATATCCACTATTTTTTTTAATTTCGGATTTTCAAAAATTTTGTAATTTTGGATTTTATTTAAATAATTTTATCTGAACAGTTTTAATTTGATTAAAATAATTAACTTTTTTTTACAATTATTTTAAAATTAAATTTATTGGGGAAGGCCTTCCTGCAAGTCAGTGAGTGAAACAGTTCATCATGTAAAGAAATAGTAACTTCCCTCCTTATCAATTGGAAGTTCTTTGGGTAAATTATCGGTGCCTCGTGACTTTATTGAGCTTCGAAACCAGCTACTTACTAAGCAGGAAACAAGCTCCTTAGTGTAAAAATGAAAAAAAAATCTAAATAAGGAGCAATCGAAAGAATATATTGTAACATATGTAATTTATTTGCCCTCGTATCCGCGTTATCGAGATATATTTCATCAGGGTTAACACATTCGCTGCCGCTTACGTAAAGATGTGATGATAGTTAATGCCACACTGTAGAAGTGGGTTTTTCCCAGAAGCCGAATTATTTCTTAGAACAAAGAATCAGTGAAAGATTTTCCCGCGCCAGCGCGTGACTGGCTATTGGACATCACCCTACATCACGCGCTGGCGCGTGAGTGGCCCCTTAACGGTGGCACCATGTTACGCGATGGCGCGTGAGCGGCAACGAATGTGTTAACACAAATAAATGACCGGATTAAAAAAAAAATTTTTTTAAACTATTGTACTTATTATAATAAGTTATGTGTAAATTCATGATTAAAGTTATGTGTAAAAACTAAAGAGGATAATTCTAAGTTTTTTTCAGTTACAAATGTTCGGCGAGCGAATCTTTCATAACACGACTAACATCAAATCTTTAATCACGTTCGTTTCACACATTTGACAGTTTTGCACGATCAACAATTCTTAATGCCGGACTGATGTATTAAAACACTATATAATGTTAAATGGCACATACGCGCTGCATTATTCTGCTGGATAAAGCTCTATTCTTTCTATTTCATAAGCTTGATCTTTGCCCATTTCTTTCGACATGGGCACACATTCACACTCATAGTATAAAGTCTAAAATAATAAAAAATTTTATGTAATTTCGTGCATTATTTCTTGAGAGAGATTTACGACAAATATTGCGGACTAACGTACAGATATTTATCAAAAATTATCAAATTGTGTCAACTTTTACAAATTTTTCTCATCACGAAGTTTTAATAAGAAAAGGTTTCTATAAACACCATAAAATAAGTTAACTGCGCAAGGCCTTTCGAAAGAACTTAGTCTTTCTTCGTCAGGCGCAAAAAAGACGTGCGTCCACAATGAATGTAGCGGCACGACTGAAGGGGAATGCGAGAGGGAGAGGGAGCAAGCAGAAGGAACAGCCAATAGGAAAGAAGAAGGCAACAGCCAATCACCGAAGAGCATAAACAAAACTAGATAGACAATGAAGGAGAGGAAAGGAAGAGGAGGGGAAGGGAAATGGGAAAAAAGCGGGGTAAATTAAAAAATTAACTAAAAGGAGAGATTAAAATGAAATAAAATCTACGCAAAAAATATATAAATTAGTAATAATAATGATAAAAAATAAATAAATAAATAAATAAATAAATAAATAAATAAATAAATAAAATAAAATAAAATAAAAATACATAAAAATAAAAAATAGTTTACAATTATAAACACACATGAATATACCTGAAAAATAGTATACATAATATATATAAAAAAATAATAATAATAATTAAATAATAACTTAATTATGAAGCAGTGCTGAAAAGATTCTTCCAGGCAACGGAGAGGGTTTTAGAATCAGATTTATCATTAACAATAATATCACGATTAATATAAATAGCTAAATTTTCAAGAAAGTCTAACTCAGAGGAACTATTGGCATTAAAAATAATTTTAGCAGTTTGAAAATTGAAACTATGGCCGGAATCCCAAGAGTGTTTAGCAACAGAAGATTTAGAAATTTCTTGATTAATGACATACCGAGAGTGTTCTTTTAGGCGTTTTTCGAGATTTCTTTTAGTTTGACCAATATACGATAAATCACAGCCATTACAAGGAATATTATAAATACCCCATTTTTGGAGGTCAGGGACAGGACATTTCATGGAAGGAAATTTTAATTTATTGACTGGTTTAAAGATAACATTAAAATTGAAACGTCTTAAAACTTTAGCAAATTTAAAACATAAAGGAGGATAAAAAGGGAGAACGACCAAATTATCAGGTTTACTTTTATCAATATTAGAAAGAGTGGAATTGTTAGGGGGTCTATTGAATTTGCTCACAGCAGTATTAATGATAGAAGGATTGAATCCACGTTTTACAGCAACAGATTTTAAGTAATTGAGTTCATTCTTAAGAGATGCAACATCGGAACAAATTTTGAGAGCACGATAAACATAAGTATAAAAAACACTGATCTTTTGATTGACAGGATGATTTGAGAGAGCATGGAGTGGATTAGAGACAGAAAAAGGTTTTCTATAAACACAAGTTTTGAAAGAAGAATCACATTTGGTAACTAAAACATCAAGGAAAGGGAGTTTATTACAATTCTCTAACTCAAAAGTAAACTGAATATGAGGATCAATAGAATTGACAGTTTGAAGAATTGTAGAAATATCAAATGGATTATCCAATAGGACGAAAGTATCATCAACATAACGAATCCAACATTTAAAATTGATCAGATTTAATAATTTATCTTCAAAGTAATGCATATAAATATCACAAAGAATGGGAGATAAAGGATTACCCATACTTAAGCCTTCTAGCTGTTTGAAAAATTTATTATCGAATTGAAAAGTAGTAAGAGTTAAGCAAATTTTAGTTAAATTAACATAATCTTTGACCTCAATATCCGAGAAATGAAATTCACGTAATCTTTTTTCCAAGCAAGAAAGAGCGCCTTCAATCGGGACATTAGTAAATAAAGATTTGACATCAAGAGAAAGCATAGAACAATTCGATGGATTAATACTTTTTAATTTACTAACGAAATCATAAGAATTTTTTACAGTATGAGAATTAGCAATGCATATAGGCGAGAATATGGAAGCTAAAAATTTGGCAAGAGGATAAGTAACAGTACCAATATTAGAGACAATAGGTCTTAAGGGAATATTGGTTTTGTGAACTTTGGGTAAAGCATAAAAACGAGCACAAATGGGTGCAGAAGGAATAACACAATGTTTAGTGTTGTCATTTAGAACAACAGAATTCTTAACAGCTTTAGTGAGAGTAACAAGGTGCGAATTAGTGGGATCATTTTTAACTTCAATATAAGGACCTTCAGATAAGAGAGCATGAACTTTATCATAATAATCATTTTTATCCATAAGAACAATTTGACCCCCCTTATCAGTTTTAGTAATAATAAGATTATCATTGGACTTAAGCTCATTCAGAGCAATATGCTGAGGACGTGAGAGATTAGGTTTATATTTAGAAACATTAGAAGAAATAGTATCAGCAAGAATGTGACGAAGGGTTTCTTTTTGAAAAGGAAAAACTTTACTATGTTTAAAGGAAGACTCAATAGGAGCAATCAACATTCATTTCAACTGTGTATAACACCAGTTTCAATTTTATACATTGAAAGGTTTCTATATTTAACCAGACAAACTCTGCAATTTAATAAGCCATTAAAAAAAAAAAAAAAAAAAAAAAAAAAAAAAAAAATTATTGGTTAGAAAAAGCGTAAAAGTTGGCAATCGAATCGTGGTTCAAGACATCCCAAAACGTATAAATCCCTCCTATTTTCCTATTTAACAAAATGTCTAAAATCGGAAGAGGCCGGTCACCTTTGGCCATATAGTGTATAACAGAGGCAACAAAGTAGCTATACTTTCTAATCTATATACACTCAAACACAGTATAAAGTCTAAAATAATAAAAAGTTTTATGAAATTCCGTGCATTATTTCTTGAGAGAGATTTACTACTAATATTGTGGACTAACGTAACAGATATTTATCAAAAATTGTCAAATTGTGTCAACTTTCACGATTTTTTTTCTCACCACGAAGATTTAATACGAAAAGGTTTTTATTTTTAATCGGACAAACTCTGCTATTCATTCAAAATTTTCTTTTAAATTTCAATGGTTAGATAAAAACGTAAAAGTTAGCAGTTATGCTTCAGGACATCCCAAACGTATAAATCCCTCAAAAAAATTAATTAATTAATTAATTAAAATAACAAAAGTCTAAAATTTTACTATTTTCTTTCTACTTATACATATAGTTATACATACATACATACATATATATATATATATTTATATATATAAATAATAAAGATAAACTGAACAAAATGTTTTTCAAAGTATTTACGAAAATCGAATTATTTTTATATATTTTATGAATTTTTGTTACCCTCTTTCTTTTTCTTTCAATTTTATAATGAAAAATATACTGTTTCCCAAAAAATAAATTGATAATTCGAAACTCGAAAGACAAGCCTTAATCCGAAGAAAATCTAACGTCAAGCTAATAAAAAAATGAAATTCTCTCAACTGAATTGAACACTTTTCATTTTCTGGAAGTGATTACGGATTTCCTTATAACCGAATTGATTTATTATCACCGTAGACAATTATCGAAATGAAATTTTCCACTATAAGTGTATAAAATTCATTAATAAAGATGTTTTTTCTGTTTTCTAAAATAAAAAAATTCATAAATAAAATATTACATAAAATCGTCAAAGATCTTTGAACAGAGTGTGATGTACGTTTTTTAATTTTGAATAGCAATCTTTCAAATTGATAATCATTGACTTAGTTGCAGCATTTCTTGGAATTCGTAAATTTCCTACGATCATATAAAACGAATGTGTCTTTTCGGAAATAATGATGCAAAAATATTAACAGTGTAAGTTACTAATGTAAATAGTATTAATTTTTTTTTTTAATCTAATACAATAAAACCCTGATTATTCAAATCCCGGTTATCCGAAAATTGGCTTAACTGTAAGACCCTAAAAATCCTTAAAACCCTTTTTAAATGTAAAAAAATTTATTACCGACACTATTTTTATCGATTTCAACTGACACCTTTCGACATTTATTGATTTAGGATTGCTATTTTATTTGTAATGTTTAGATCAAAACAATTCCAAATCATTTTTAATATATTGAAGAGTTGTTTTAATACATATTAGCTTTAAAACTTAGAAGAAAAATAAGTAAAAATTAAATTTTTTTGTGTGATTGGACACTGATAGAAAGCGTTTATATGCATGTTATATATGTGAAATAAATAAATTAATATGAAACAAAATTTACCATTTGTATTTGCTTTCCTTGGGTTTGTTTTATGCGCGCATATCACTCCTCGCCACAGAAAATTCTCTTCTCATGATTAAAAAGTGAATTCCTGCTACATCACTATCGTCGCTGACCTTCGATGTTAACCAATAAGTTATCGCCTTGCTATTCGAGCGACTTGTAATTTCTGTCATTGTAGGTACTTTGTATACGCTAAACTGTAAAAAATATCCGTTAATATACAGAAATTGTTCCCTAAAATTCTACGGAGTAGTTCCGTTTTTCCGAAAAACAGCAGAAATTCCGTTATTGATTTTTGAGATTATAAAAACAGTAAATTTTCCGTAAAATTTTTTGAAAACGGAGGAGTTCCGTATTAAAACAGCATAAATTCCATAAATAACACCAGTGTCGCCATCTATATCTGGGATACAAAAACATTATATAGTTGTTTCATGAACAACTTTGTATAATAATGTTCTTTATTTCTTTCTGTTTTAATAATATAAAGCTAACATATTTTTACAATATTAAAAAAATAATAAAAATTATAAAATTTTATTAATCTCTTTTAAGTTTGAGATTAGTTAGTTTATTTTCAGTTAGTTTATTTCCATTATCATTTTTAAATAATGTTTACCACATTTAGAGCCTATTTTTTAAAATATGCGTAGGATAGTGGAAAAACGTTCGACTTTTAAATTTAATATATTTTAATAAAAGTAATAATAAAATAATAATAAAATAATTTTAATTTTAATATATTTTAATATTACTTTAAGAATATCCTTTCAAAAATAAATAAGTAAATAAATATGAATAATAATACAATAAACTTTTAAAAATCTCCTTAAAATGAAAAAAAAAAAACTTTTTAATGCATGCAACTCTTAATACATGTAATATTTTAAAGTCTAAAATTTATTTTTTATAGAACTGAAATTAAAAACTAAATATTCGAAATTATGGAAATAAAATCTGGAATCTGGATAATGGAAAAACGTTCGACTTTTAATTTTAATATATTTTAATAAAAGTAATAATAAAATATTAATAAAATAACTTTAATTTTAACATATTTTAATATTACTTTAAGAATATCCTTTCAAAAATAAATAAATAAATAAATATGAATAATATTACAATAAACTTAAAATCTCCTTAAAATGAAAAAAAAAAAACTTTTTAATGCATTCAACTCTTAATACATGTAATATTTTAAAGTCTAAAATTTATTTTGTATAGAACTGAAATTAAAAACTAAATATTCGAAATTATGGAAATAAAATCTGGAATCTGGATAATGGAAAAACGTTCGACTTTTAATTTTAATATATTTTAATAAAAGTAATAATAAAATATTAATAAAATAACTTTAATTTTAGCATATTTTAATATTACTTTAAGAATATCCTTTCAAAAATAAATAAGTAAATAAATATGAAGAATATTACAATAAACTTTTAAAAATCTCCTTAAAATAAAAAAGATTAAAAAAAAATTAATGCATTCAACTCTTAATACATGTAATATTTTAAAGTCTGAAATTTATTTTGTATAGAACTGAAATTAAGAACTAAATATTCGAAATTAAGGAAATAAAATCTGTTAAACATTTTGAACTATACACTCATATAGAAAATAATTCTCAATAAAAATTAATGCCGCGTTCAACATAAGGCCTTTGCTTTATAAAAACATTCGAAATAAGTAATGATATTTGCAAGCGCTGTATGCGTAACTATGGCGTAATGGTATTACACTACTACAAGCTGCCACGGGACAGGTGCTTGGTTCGATCCCCATCGAGGGCAAGTGACATTTATTCAAAGTTGTTTAAATTAAATGTATGTGTTCTAATCTGATGTGTCCTTGTCTAAAGAATAAAAAAGCCAGTTTGTCCTTGAAAATTCTTTTTTGGCTTTCAAGCGAAAATTTTTATATAAAAAAATATGAAAACGGAAACATTTTGTAAAAAAACGGAAATATTGCTGGAAAAAACGGAATTTTTTTTCCGTTAAATAACGGAAATAGTACTGCCGTCTAGATTACCAGAACTATTTCCGTTATTTAACGGAAATTGTTTTACAGTGTACCACAACATTTTTATTACAACGATGTTCTAATTATGATCACAGCTTTTCATCAAAAAAGTTTTCACCATTAGCCTCTTAATTATTCGAAAATTCCTATGGAACTCCGGTTATCCGAAAATGCTTTGGTCCCATGTTTTTCTGATAACCGTGTTTTACTGTATTTGGAAAGGCAGGAAGGGAGGGGGGTTCTAAAGAAAAAACTTTCAGATAATCATATTAAGTTTTATTGTTTTGTAAAAAGATTTTTTAAAATTGCCATTATTAAAAAAACATTTTGTCACGTGAAAAAGGTGATAACAGAAAAACTACTTAAACAATAATTTTGTAAACTTTTATTGCTTTGTAATTTTTTTTTCTCTTTTATGATGTTGTCATTCAAAATGTTAAAACATTCTTAATAATACTCATCATATAGAGTTTTTCCTTGAAAAAAGTAGAAAATTTGAATATCTTTTAATACGAAAATTATTTTAAATATGAGAACAAAGAGTGAAATTAGCAATAAAAAACAAATATTTTTTAATCCTCACAGTTGTCTTACAATGTTCAACATTGCGTTATAAAAAAGGGAAAATTAAATTTTTATGATGCTAATGGAATCCTTGCAGTAAATAATCAAGCGCTGATCGTATCTCCTTTTTGAGAAGAGAAATTTGAACGAAGAACCACTTAAACAACACGTGTTGTTTTGTGAAAAAAAATTCTACTTAATTTTTTTATAAACAAAACATTTTGAAACCCTCAATCCAAATCGTATAATAAAAATAATAATAACTAAAATACGATTACGTTTCTTGTAATGCGAAAATTATTATTTAAAATATTTGAAGAACAAATAAGAAAATTAACAATGAAAATCAAAGAGATATTGTAAAAAATGACCAGAGATCCCAATGATTCAGTTTTTGAAAACCATTACCTTACACTGTACATCTCCAGTGCATTTCCATTAGAAATTTAATACAAAATTACTGTATATAACCTGATTAGAATTCGATATCCATTGGTTACGCATAAAGTGGAAAATATTCCTATTTCCATAATTTTCAGAATATTCCTATTTCAGAGAAAACTATACATATGTACAAACTGGCTGAAAAGTATTGGTGTGTTGTTTGACACTGCAATTTCACGATCAAAATTGGATTTTTTTTAATATTTTTTTTAGTTTCTATAGTATTTTTTATAAACTTTCTTTGTGATGTATTTACTTTCTATGTTCTCATGAAGCCCTCTGTTCATAGTTTAGTGATTTCCCAAATGGCGATGAATGGAGAGAAGATATCAACAAATGCATCTCGTCTAAACGTCCCATTTGGAACAGTGCAGAAGAATCTTAACATCTATCGCATTATGAATTCATAAAAATTTCACATTTTAAAGCATTTTACGCAAATTGTTTAAACTTAATTAAAATATTTACAGAATCATTTAATAAATATTTGAAGGATTTTAGAAGGATTGAAGGTTTTAGGAGGATTAATTAAATTTGAATTTACAGGAATTTTGTGTAATTTTTATAGCCTCACTCAAATCTTTTCTTAGTATTGTGTATAATTATAAAATGTACAAAAAGGATGTTCTTACAATATAAATATAGAGATATTTAAGCATTGAAAAATCCCCATCCCCCTCCCTCAGAGACAAGAAAGCTGAAAAGATGCAAAGGCAAAAGAAACCTCCTTTTTTAAAATATTTTTGTTTTGTGTAACCAATAATACTTTTGGAACAAAATAAAGTAATGTATCTGTAACTCATTCTAAACAGTATTACAACTGATTGACGTATTAAAAGAATTTTATAATAAGTAATATTTATGTTACTTATAAGTACCGTCGGTAGATAAAAGGTTAATTAGTGTAAAGAAGTAAAAAACTTTGATGGCAAAAATAAATCGGGTCGGCCATCTTATGTCAATATCCCGAAAATTCGTTATGTTATTAAGAAGAGAAACATTTGAAACGATGGTGTAAGCCTGAATTCTATTGCATAAAGGCTGGATATTTCTCGTCAAAGTGTCCAGAACTTGTTTAGAACACTCTCTGGGACTAGTTGCCGTTTTAAGCGTGGGCGTCATTTGTCATTTGATCTTAAGCAAAAGAGACTAATGAGAGGAAAGAATATGCTCCAAATTTTCAAGAAGCGCCGCATGGAAGATGTTTTGTGGTCGGTTGAGAAACTTTTTACCATTGAGAAGGCACATAACCATCAGGATGTTCGGTGACGGTTGAATTCAATGCAGAGATATGCTAGAAAAACAAAAATTGTCACATGACCGCTTTTTTAAGAAAGGGTTAATGGTTTGAGCAAGAGTTACTGTCACGGAAAAAACTCCTTCGATTTTTACTGATAAAAACGTGATGATTGATGCAAAAACATACCAGTACAAAGTGTTCGCTAAGATTATGGGCCCGTTTGATTGTGGTTCAAGGAAACAATATAACACTAATGGAATCTTTCAGCAGTATTGGGCACCTGCACATGGAGCAAAAACGACTTCGGTTTTCCTCGATACCCACATGCCTGGATATTAAACAAAGGATAAATGGCTTTCAAATATCAACCTAATCTATTTTATTAGTTTGGAACTGCTTAAAAGAAAAGTAAAAGGGTAAAAAAAAACAGTTTGGATGCTTTGCGTTGTCATTTTATCAAGCTTTGGATGATTTATATGAGTTACCTGCGGCGCACTGTCAATTTTCCGATTCCTCGTTTGAAAACTTGTATAAAAGAGATTAGTAGGCATTCTAAACAAGTTGTTTAAATAGTTATTTTTTATATTTTTTATTTTGCTAGACTAAAATATTTCATCAGACCGCGTAAAATTTGGAGAAAAAAATTTTCTTTTTATCGCACGCCAATGCTTTCAGCCACCCTGTATATAAATATATATGTACGTGTATGAACATTTGTACAGATTTCTTCTTCTTTTTTATGTTGCTAATACAAAAAACGTTTTAAAATTTATAGCTCTGTAAAATTTAGCTTTTTTACTATTGTTATTATAAATGGGTTGAAATTGCGAAATATTTTCCTTGAAATAAGGAATATAGTATTGTAAACATATGCACAGGAAATAGAAAAAAAAATTAACAACATAAAAGAAAGATTTGTTTGACAATCAAAGTGTGATATTTACGAAAATCAAATTTTTCCTCCACTGAAGAAAAAATCAAAAATTTCTTTCGATCTGGAATAGTCTAAACTAGACTTTAAAAATTACCGAACAGTAAGGTTCATATTTTACTGTTTTTTTTTTTTTTTTCGTAATCAGTGACTATAATTCCCAGCTCATAACTTACTCGTCCATGAAGTACCATAATTTTCTGTAAAACTCGTTCCTTTCCTTAAACGCAGAATTTCTATCTTTAAAAAGAAAAAAATGATATTTTGAAACAACAGTAAATGTTTGCTCAGGTTCAAAATAAAACTTAATTGGGCACGCAATATACATAAGACTTCAAATATACTAAATCGGGTAAATATAATTCAAAATTTATTCTTTTTTTTTTTTTTTTTTTTTTTTTTTTTTTGCTACACAAAGTATCTGTGTCTATAAAAAAAAGCCTTTGGTATTAATTTTTTTCTACAAAAAATGAACAAAGAAAACAATTTTTATTCCTTTAGTTAATATTATTTTAAAGAAAAATTTTAAGAAAATCTAAACTCCAATGATAAACTAAAGTTTAAAGAAAATTAAATGTCAAGCAAAACACAATACAAAGGTCTCAACTGAATTGAATTACAGTTTATTTATTTCTTCAGTTTATTGTATCACCATGGGATACTTTTAAACGAATTGACTCCTTGTCAAAATAGACAATTGTTTTTACGAAATTTTATGAACAGAGCTTTTTTATTTTTTATGTAATGTTTATTTTCCATTCTTTTAAATTTATCGCATTTCTTTTTTTTTTCTTTTTCACTCATATTCAGTATATTCGTGTTTATATAATCAAACGTCATTGACTAAGGTGTTTTCTCGGCATTCTTACTGGCGAGTATTGTTATATATTCGCACCATTATTTTTGGAAAAGAATTTTTTTTTCTTTATGTTTGAAGATGCAAGTTTTCAGCACCACCTCCAAAATACCAGACCTGAGCAGTGACGACGACCAAGGTTGCCAGTTTGGCTTCCATTTTTAACGCTTTTTATTCGAGAGGTGTTTCTCACGACCTCTAGACGACCTAGGTGCTCCAAATGCTCTGGACACAGGCCCGTAGCTAAGGGTGTGCTATGGGCGGCTCAGCCCTCCCTAAAATATTTTGAGCCCCCCCCCCCCTGGAAAAGATACGAAGGTCACTCAATGAATTTCTGTTCCGAAAATTCAAAGGAAATTCTATTAAAAAATCTAATTTAGTTTTGTGACCCTTCCACAATTTTGCAGAATTACTGAAATGCATCTAAAACAAGTGTTTCAACACTCCCTCATCCTATTTGCACAAGTGAAGCTAACATGATGTTTAATTTTGTACCAGTTATACACTCAAAATTTTCATCATTCTTTTCTTAGCATAAAATGAAGTTATTACTACAGTTTAATAAGAAACACAGTACCTACAATGTGAATAAGTACTAGTTTATGTTTCTGCGTCAGAGAGAGAGAAAAAATTATGATCCCCCCTATAATCTCCTGAGGCCCTCCCCCCCCCCTAAAGATCACTTCTAGCTACGGCCATGTCTGGACACCAGTATTTTAAACTAACTTTCTTTGCCTTTTCTTCGCTGAATAATCTGCATGTTACATAAAACTGTATTTTTTCTAAAAAAAACAAAAATAAAATGAATTGTTCTCCAAAAACAAAATATAAGATTTTTAGAGTGCGAGATAAATTTTCTGGCGTTGCGTTCCAAGTTTAATACGCGTGCCATAGGTTCGCCATCCTTGAAGAGCAAGCCACACTCGGGCTGCCGCCCGCCGACATTTTATGTCCCGTCCAGTATACACAATAGTTTAATTAATCCACAATTATACAAATTTGAGCAATACAAAACACAGCTTTCAAAATGAATAAAGAACATTTCGATTTTATTAAAGAACATTTCAAAATTAATCGCAAATGTCAAAATGCTCATCCCCTATTAATAACTCAAATTAAAAGAGTATGCAATCTGCCTCTCTAAAGTTTTGTTGGGTAATAAATGCTACAATAAAAATTTGGAAATTAGTGTACAAAATATTATTGTAACAGAGAATACACAAGAGGCTTGTGGTATAAATTCAAGCACCATATTTTATACTCTCCCTGTCCCAAATTAGTTGCTACATTTGAATAATTTTGTACTGGTTATCGATATTGAATATTTTATAATTTTGTTTGAACATTTTCAGATTTAAAAGTGCTATGCTATCAATCAAAAGCATTTCCTTACCGAGCATTTCCTCTTTAAATTCGTACAATATAAAATAATAATAATAATAATAATAATAATAATAATAATAATAATAATCGCTCGCTTTTAAGCCACGTTTAATTTTGTAAGGATTTTTCCAACAGTAATTGCATAAAATTATCTTCTAGCTAATGAATCGTGAATTCCTTAGAAAGAACATGGTCTTTCTGGCATATGAGTGGTAGAGTCTTTACAAAATGGGGCGTGCTTAAGGCGTGCGAACCCTGTAAATTTGCTTCGAGAAATTTGTCCCAAAATAGGTGCTACATTTGTGGAAAGCAAAAATGAGAATGAAAATACCAAGTTTTGATAATTTTAACCTCAAATAAAACAAATTTAACTGATATTTAAGAAATTTCCTGCACATAATTTAGCTTCGGGATTACAGCCAGGTTTCCCATCGGGAAGTTATTTACGACTACACCTACTTCAAATGTAACGATTAATTTGGAACAAAATTTTGACCTAAATGTAGCAACTAATTTGGAACGGAGGGAGTATAATTTTGCTTAAAATGATATTTTATTTACTTATAAAAACTTTTAAATCTTTGCACTTGAAAGATGACTGTCACACACCACTAGCGTTGTCAGGTGTCTCTCGTAAATCGGTATGCCAAATGCTTTGGACAACACTAATATCTTACTGTTTATTTCGCCATCTTTTATCACAGATTATTCGACCTTTAGATAAACTGAAGGTGATTAGTTTTAAATACTGATGTCCAAAGCATTTGGAGCACCCACGGGACACGGGACACTAGTGGTCATTGAGAATCACATCTCGAGTGCAAAGGGTTAATAAAATATATTTTTAATGAATAATATGTGATATGCATCATATTTACAAAATACGTGAAGATGTTATAAGAGAAATTTAGATGTAAGGGATATGAGGATATGTACATAACATATACACATCCGTTAATAAAAAAACAAATAAAAAAGCTTAAATTATTAATATTAATTGAATTTATATTTTAAATATTTTATATTATGTTAAATCTCTAAAATATATATTTTTTAAAACGTAACTATCATGTACGGATGTTATGTAACTCTAAATTCAAGAACTTTTTGTGCTTGTTTATTCGAATATTTTCAGAACGAAGAAAAGTAAAATAAATTCATTTACTGATTGACATACTTGTTCAAATCGAAAGTTGTTTTCTGCAACGGTTTCTTTTCCTTTGATTTTTTTTCACACACGAAAAGAAATGTATTACTTAGATTTCATTTTCAAAACGACAGTTCTTTTTCTAAAAATAAACTGGTTATACTGATTTACGAAAATAAAAGTGGTATATTAGGTATTGGAGAAAATAAAAATAATCCGATTTGAAAACATGTCTTTTTGCTTCAAAAAAAAAAAAATAAATAAAAAAAAAAATAAAAACAGAAATGGAAAACATATCTTCAAATCAGCCTTAACATGTAAGATTTGAAACAACGCACTTTGTAGATTTACTAAAATCATTACATAAAAGATGAATAAAAGAGAGTATTTTCTAAATATGGAAAATTAATGTATTTTACTAGTAATTTGATTTGAAAGAAAAGTTAATAAGAATATAGACTTGTGCTGAAAAAATTATAAGGAAATTGACAGCTGAACTTTATATACTTTTAATACTAATTTCAAAAACAATAATGAAAAATTTCTATTACGTTACGTTTCCTTGAAAAATTCAATTTTACTTGGATTTTTATGAACATTTATAGTAAAAAAAAATTCCGGCGTTGGATTCCTTCCTTCCCTGGCTAACTGTTTTACGATTTTGAATTCCTATGACATGGAGAGAGCCAAAAAACCATTTGGATGATTGTTAATTCTATTCCTACTAAGTCCGTGGGTATAATCGCAGAAATTAAAAACTAATCTCTTAATCTGAAAATCTTTTATCGGTTATACATTACGTTCTTCATTCCATTGCCTTTACCTCTTCATAGGTTCCCAACGGGGGCGGTACCGCCCCCCAGTGGGCGCTGGAGCTTTCCAGGGGGGCGGTAGCGAGTCCAGAGTAAAATTGGGGGCGTTAGGAGAGTCAAGGGGGGCGGTGAAGGCGTACCTACCTATTTAGGAAATGATATAGAGAAAATAGTTGATCTCCTCTCGGCCGCCCAGTCTGGGACAAAAACTTTATCTGCACTTTTAAATGGAATTCTATACAGACGAGCGTAGATCTGAGGAGGGAGTGGATTAATTTTTTTTTACTAATGTCAAAAAATCGCCTTGAACACGGAGAAGGGTTAAAATCGCGAAGGAAAAATTTTTATTATACCAGGCTAAAAACATTGTTGTTGCAATTCTTTCACGAATGTCAAAATATCACGGCGAAACAAGAAAAATCGCAAATAACTCGCATTAAAAATCATCATGAATTCGAAAATTGGGGAGTACAAAATTCCCGATAATTGGCTGTATAAAAGTTTTAAACAGAATTAATTCTTTTTTATATACCCGTGTTTCGAAAAATTCTGAAGTATGAGGACACATGCCTGAACAGAGATTTTTAAAGGAATCCGTTATTTGAGTCAGTTCGAGAAACTCGTTTATTTTTTGTGAAAGTGATAAAAATCATTATATTTATAAATTTGTTCAAAAGTAAATTTCAAAATTACGATTATTCAAAGGTAAATAAGGAAAAATTTTATATTTAAAAATGTCTTATTGAAGAAGAAATGCCAGCAGTACAGTATTGAGTATTTGAAATATGGATCTACACACTCTCCTAACCAATCGTTACCTATGTGCTTAATTTATCAAAAAGGTTTTAATAATGAAATTATGAAGTTTTCTAGGCTACAAGAGCATTTGAATAAATGCGTGCTGATAGAAAATATTCATCTTATTTTTCAAAGTTTGGAAATTTTTTTTTAAACAGTCAACTGCGTATATAAAACCTTTTTCAGTCGTCTTCTAAACAAGAAGATGACGCATTACGAGCCTCATATAATACTCTATTATTAATAGTGAAAGTAAGAAAAGCGCACGCAATCGGCGAAAAATTAATCTTGCCGGTAGTCAGAGAGAAAATAAAAACTGTTCTTCATCATAAGAAACCGTCGGATATCATCAGAAAAAATCCTGATTAATAAATCGGTTCAAAGAGGAGTAGATAGCTAAAGGCACTGAAATATCATTATGCTATTACTTAAAGACCTGCAAATTTTCCATTCAATTCGATGTATTAGTGTTACCAAATAACAAAAACTCATAAAAGAGGGAAACAAATGTCAAGAGTTATAATTTTCTAAAAATTTGGAAATTGATGCAAAGAGAAAATCGATATTTAATACCACGAAGTTAGTCAAAGAGAAATAAATTCGTTTTCATAGTATTTTTACACTTGCTACTGATGTTACTCCAGCAACGGCGGAACATCAGAAGGGTTTCATTAACGCATTTCAAACAAACAGTGCTAAATGTGTTTTCTGTACATTCCATTACACATCATCAGCATTTGGTTTCAAAAATTTGGAATGAACATCTATATGCGTCGCTTCATTACATTATTAGAGTAGTCAATAGGAATAGAAGCAATTCATTAAATGACAGGATAGTTAGCCAATTTTATAGTGAAAATCATTTCACAACAAAGTGAAACATTTGTTTCATTTCATAGTGCAGTTGCCATTATCACTTTGCATCAAACTTGCAAATGATAACATTCAATCGCTAGGTCACACAGAAGTTCTTTGTCTCTGAAAATTTATATTTCTGAATCATCTGTGGATACATTTGATTCAGTATTACACTTAACTGAAAACAGAAATGTAAAAACATGGAAAAACCTGATTATATAAAAAAATGACATCGATTATTTGACAGACATGTTTAGAATCTTTAATTAAATCAATTTAAACATTATAAATATTTATAATAAGACATAAGATGATTGGAATCCAAGATAATCAGTTGAATTTAATGAAAACAAAAAACCTCATAGCTGCTTGTGTGGGTAAACTTCTTTTGTTCAAACAAAATCTAAGTAGAGGAGACAGCATCTTTTCCACATTATTCGCAGTCTGTGAAAACAGGA
Source organism: Maratus speculifer (assembly GCA_964019185.1). NCBI lineage: Eukaryota > Metazoa > Arthropoda > Arachnida > Araneae > Salticidae > Maratus > Maratus speculifer. Next base: position 258,054,721 of record OZ025290.1, read on the forward strand.
ATATTTGCTTATTTACTGCCAACACTTGGATGTTCTTCATGAAATTTTCTCAGAGCGATTTAAAGATATTTATGCTTGAATATGCCGAGTTTGTTTTTAGATCTTTTCTCAAATGATACAACAGTATCACCATATTTGGAGGAGGAAATCGTGGAACTCACAGCAAACGAGAATTAAAAATAAAATTCAGAAATGGATATCAAGAATTCTAGCTTCAAAAGCCAATACAGCTCTCTAATCTGGATTGTGAACGGGAGTACATAAAATTTTTAATTTCTTTTCCTTCATCAGGTTTGGCTGAGAGGGCGTTCCGTGCAGTAGCTAATTTATTAGTCCAAGAAAAGGAACAGACATCTTTCAACCTGACAATTTGTGATTGATGTTAAAGAAATCGGAATCCGACATGAACAAATTGTTAATGCTCCATCAGCCTCAACCATTTCATTATTATTTATTCTTATAGGTTTTATGTTTATTTTTCAATTTTATTTTTCAATTTTTTACGACATTTGATGATTGTTTTAATTAACTTCTACTTTAGTATTTTTAAAAGATAGATAGTCAGATAAACTATAGATAATATGAAACAATATTTTAATATTATGTATAATTAACTATTATGGGAGAGGGGGCGTTGGCATTTTTTTCTCTTGTAAAGGGGGCGGTGGTCCAGAAAAGGTTGGGAACCTATGCTCTAACTGAATTGCCACTCCTCAAGTGGCTAAGGGTTTCTGCTCTCAAAGCTGGCAGACGGGAGGTGCTGGTTCGAACACAATCATGTCCGTCGGCCTAACCATTCGGAGTATTCCGTGATTTTCTTCGAATCTTCGCTAACCTTGCGTAAATATGGGTAAGACTTCCTTAAAAGATTGCCACGGAGGACACTTCCCGTAGAGCCCATATCCCTCGTACAAATAATCGGCCGTCATAAATACAACAATCAGAACTAACTGAATTGCTAGCCATCTATTCAGAGTCTTCAAACTCTGAACAACCAGAAATTCAAGGTTCCGATATCGAATATAAGTCCTCTGAAAAAAAATTCTCTACAATCTTCTCTCAAGTTGAACTTACTGATTTGACTAGAAGTCTGGGCCTTTCAGAAGTGGGAGCTGAATTTTGGGATTCCAGATTGAAGAAAAAACTTTTTAGCCATGGGAATCTCTTTTCATTGGGACTGGAATCGAGAAAAAGAACTTGTTAAGTGTTTTGAGGAGGAGGACAACCGGCCTATGGTTCAGATGTTTCCAGATTGATGAGCAAATTTACTATCATCTGCGATAAAAATGAATGAAGGCAATTTATACCGGGTGTCCCAAAAATGACTGATGGATTTTAAAATTCAATAACTTGCAAACGGTGACAGCTATTTAAAAAATTTTTCCAGGAGGGTTATGTATAATGTCAGGAGTTTTTACCGTAATTTTTTGTTTTAGTTCGCATCTCAAACAATAGGTGGCGATGACGGCGGTTTAACACTAGAACGCCGGGAAATTTTACACAAGTTTTATAAAATATATTTAAAACCAGAAAAATAATTTGAAATTATTTAGTTTATTTTGTTTTCTCATTTTATTGCAATTTATATATAACTTATTTCTTGAAAAATTTTCTGGTTCAAATCATCAATTAGTCCAGTGATTGGTGTCAAATTGACACCTCCCCGGCGTTCTAGTGTTAAGGCCAGTTGATCAGTGCTGAGTGAAGCGTCGACCTGGCCTTCAATCGCCGTCAGCGGCACCTATTGTTTCAGATGCGAACTAAAATAAAAAATTATGGTAAAAAAACTCCTGACATTATACATAACCCTCCTGCAAAAATGTTTTAAATAGCTGTCACCGTTTGCAAGTTATTGAATTTTAAATTCCATCAGTCATTTTTGGGACACCCGGTAGATTCATCGAAAGGGAGCCTTAATACTAGAATGCCGAGCAGGTGTTAATTCGAACCTATCAATGGACTAACTGTCGATTCAAACAAGAAATTTCTTCCTAAATTAAATTAAATTTAAAGCATGGTGAAATAAGTTTAACAATTAACTTAAATAATTTTAATTAAATTTTCTGGTTTAATGTACTTTAATATAATTTGTGAAAATTTTTCATTCGTTCTAGTGTTGAAACCTTTTAACCTTCATCACGGAAGCCAGTGGGAGAGACTGGGACACATGTGAATATGGGGCAGATGTGAATTTCGCAATTTTTCACTAATTATTATATGTTTTTTTTAATTGAAAAAAAAATACCAACTGGAAGCCTATGCTGATTGGTGGGTTATCCCGCGCTGCTGAATCTGAATCTGAATCTATGACAGCGCCAATATACATATGGTAAGCTCTTTGACATTTTGTTTGTTCTCAATAGCTACAACACTGTTTATAGATCTTAAAAGCAAAATATCAGTTCCAACTTCTAAGCGAATAACTTTATTCATTTATTTGAATTTTAAGTTTTAACATATACTGTGAAAACTAAGAATCTTTTTTGATAAAAAAAATTCTCATACTATGAAAACTAATAATCTTTTTTGATAAAAAAAAATCTCCTAAAATTTAGTAATGTTAATGAGTTGTCAATTTAACTCTAATGGCCATGTGGGGCATTTGTGAACAGACTAGTTTTGGAGATAAGAACAACTCATAAGTGTCTCAATAGTCATTCTGTGATTTTATTCCTTTCAGTTAACTTCGTTAGCAATAATGTCACCTCCAATATCTATTATTTTCCTGAAATAGAAGACTTTTCGTCATAGAACTTTGATTTGGTATTGAAACTTCCACAAAACAGTTTTGAACAAGTACATAAGAGCAACAAGCTCGTTTACGTTCAATTGTAATTTAAATAAATTTAATAATTTCTAAAATGCAATACTATTATGCACTATTTTACAAAACGAGTTTAAACAATATGTTTGATGCATTGTTAATATAAAAAGTATTAAGTTAAATAATTTTGCAAATTTTCCTGTTTCATTTCTTCCAAACTTGCAATGATGGCGTACATTCATCTCTAAAATACTTATGTATATGATGCTTTGAATAAATATAGATATCAATACTGTTTTAAGGAACTAAAATTTTTAAACTGATAACTACTATAAAATCTCGATTGTAAGTAAATCTCCCCCCCCCTCCCTCCAAAAGCAAAAGAATTTAAATTTGTGGAGGGAGCTTATAATCGATATTTATCTATCATTAAAAACCTCTTCTTTTTATCATTAATTTAGAACAAAATAAGGCAAGGAAAGAAAATCCTTCGTATTTCGTAAAATTTTCGCTAAATGCCTCCTCCCTAAAATCAAACAAAAACAAAAACCCTAATAAAATTTTAAAACTTTTTTTTTTTCAAATTTACTTTATTTTTAGGTGCGTTCGTAATTATGTAAATACGTAGCACCTATAGTGGTCGTTCAGTCCGTCCGTCTGTCTGTCCGCATATAACAACGCAAAAACTACCCAACCGAATCATTTGAAATTTAAAATACATAATTATTACATTATTTTGTCGAATCATTTAAAATTTTATGAAAATCGGATGCATAGATCAATTATAGGGGCAATCAAAAGTATTCCATTACATTACGGGTAATGGGGAAAAGAGTGTCAAATGCATTTTAATCGTTTGAAATTTAAAATACATAATTATTACATAATTTTGTCGAATTATTTCAAATTTTTTGATAATCGGGTGCATAGATCAATTACAAGGGCAATCGAAAGTATTCAATTACATTATGGTCAATGGGAATAAAGTTTCAAATGTATTTTATACGTTTGAAATTTAAAATACATAATTATTACATAATTTTGTCGTGCTATTTCAACTTTTATGAAAATCGGATGCATAGGTCAATTACAGGGACAATCAAAAGTATTCCATTACAATACGGTCAATGAGGGAAAAATGTTTCAAATGCATTTTAATGGTGTTACACTCATTCGAACTTAATAAAATATATATGCAACTACAAAGTACATATTATAATATACATTTTACATAATTTGTGGTGCAAAGAACATTTGTTATTGATTTACAAGGCCACACAAAAGTATTCCATTACATAATGGTATAGGGAGAACATTGTTTGATGAGCGTTTTAATTGTAATTCACTATTTACAATTTTATGAGATTGATATATGAGAGTAATATTTTTAAAATTTCGTTATCGTACAAACGCACCTCATTTGCTACGCTTCACGTGGAATTTTCAGCTTGTTTATTTTATTGCAACAATAATTAATCATCTAATGGCCCATCCTTCTCCAATCTACTTATTTTCATTTTATAATCTTGTGCATAAAGATATCACCCAGAAACTATAGAGATTTATGCATAATTTTTTTTTGTTTACAGTGAATTTAACACATAATATAATTAATGATTATGACGAAAAATATATAACAGAATAAAAGGCATGCTAAAGAATATTTTTTTTCTGTGTTCACAAGTGCCCCACGTGTGTTCACAACTACCCAGCTGGTGAGGCACACGTAAACAATTTTTTGAATTTATAAAAAAAAATTTAAAAAACTGTTGAAGAATTATAAAGTCGATTTTTAAAAAATACCACGAAAAAAATGTTCTGTTTATTATATTCAGTAGTTTTTGTTTATAGAAATTATCCCAGTTATGAGAAAAACTATATTTATGTGAATTGTTCACATATGCTCCAATCTCCCTTATATGTTTAAGAAATGGTACTACATTTTCGATGATCTCGAGAAATTTTCTCATAATTACTTCGAAACTAGAAAAGACGTTTTGCCGTTAGCCAATAGAGACGGGCTTAACAATATCATTAGCAAAAATGTTCAGTTTGAATGTTTAATTCAGAAACGACTTCTAAGTTTTTCTTTCCTTATGTTTTAACAGTGTTAGATTTTTTTTAAACACCTTAAATTAAATTTCATTTTTCTTAAAATAGACAAATGCTCTCATTTGTTTAATCCTTTTGGATTTCTTACTTTTTATCAAAACAATTCGTTTTTAACCTCAGGATGCCTAGTGTCTTAGTATTTCTAAAGGATTGTGCTACCATTACTTCAAAAATGAAATCCTTGTGTTATACGTTTTCCTCAAATTAGTCTTTTTTTTCTGCTATTGATTTCAGAATTGCTAATATTTATTGCTGTAAAATAGGGCAGAAAGCGCAAATGAAATATTGTGATAAAGTTGTACGTACATTGGCAAGAAAATAGAATTTTATATAGTTTTAAGTGTAAATACAGGGTGTTTCGCTACCAGACCGACAACTTTGAGGGATGGTAGTAGACATGAAAACAAACATTATTAAATAGGAAACCATGGGGCGCAAACGTCTTCTGTAGGAGCTAGGGGACATTAAAGTTTGAGGTCCAAAATTTCAAACGATGATAAAAAACGGAAAAAAGGGTCGATTCGTTTGCGGTTTTCACTAAAATCATTCTTTATATCACGATTTTTTTAGAAAATTTTTTTAAAGGTTACGTACAAAAATTGTCGATAGAGGGCGCTTTAGACTTTAGAGTAACGAACAACTACTTTTTACCGTTATTTTGCGCATGGGGTTGAAATTTTTCTAAAGTTTAGTCTTTAACTTAAATTTTAAGCCCAAAATCGGAAACATTGGGATCGGGTAACTAGCGAAAATTAAACTGTGAACAGAGGGGGAAATTTTAAACGCTCATAAATATTGGACAAACAAATCGATTTTTTTGCAATTTGCGTGTAAGTCATTAACTTGGTAATTATTTTATTCAAAATGGCGTACAGCTTTTGTGCCCTCATTTTTTGATAGAGGGCGCTTCCGACACATCTTTAACATTTCAGTGGCATTACTCCTGGCTGTTTTATTACCAGACCATCATACTTCCTGGAAGTATTAGGGATACAAAGACGACTTGGAATCACATAGGAATGTAACGTTGGAAATGCATTTTTTGCAAGTTACGGTTAAAGGAAGTGTTCCGCTTCTGTATTGTGATCTTGTAACATCGCCTTGGCGACAAACACAGCCCACGCCAATTATACGCCAATCGGCAATTTAGTGTAACCCCTGCTCACGTGTTGTGTGACGCAGTGGATTGAGAGAAACGGTCTCTTAGCAACAAGCTCTAATGCTGCAACAAGCGGTGACTCTTAGAAAATAAACATTCCATTAAATTTACAGTCTACTTGCTTTTTCTTTTTAATTTAGTTTTTCTTTTTAATTTAGTACACCTCCGTACAGGAAGCAGCGAAAAAAAGTAACAGAAACAGCAGAGAAAGAGCGACACGTTAATGTGACAGAAAACAAATTATTTAAAGGTTTTACTAGAAAAGGTGTTTGAAATTACGATCAGAAGTAGTCCGGCAAGTTTGACAGGGACGGTAGATGGCGCTAAACGGTAATGCGCCTGCGCAGAGATCACTTTGAAGTGATCATTCGCGAACCAGTTCCAAAGGTAGCAGAATGAAGTATTTGAACGATGAATAGCACGATAGGGCTCCTCCACAATTACCAATGATGTTTGCCGACACTTCAAAGTAACATATGGACAGTGGTGGATAGGTCGTGGTAGCCCGGTTCATCGGCCTGTTAGATCGCCGGACCTCTCATACATGGACTTCTTTTGCTGGGGCCAAATGAAAAATATGGTGTATTCGTATGAGGTTCCCGTACCATCTGTTGAAGACTTCGCAGCTGGTATTTCTGTAGCTGCCAGAAAAATATCATAGATGCCAGGAATCTTTCAAAGAGTGAGGAATTCCACGTGACGCCGCTGTCAAGCATACTGGACTACTTCTGGTCGTAATTTTGAACACCTTTTCTAGTAAAACCGTTAAATAAACTGCTTTCTGTCACATTAACGTGTCACTCGATCTTTCTGTGCTGTTTCTGTTACTTTTTTTCTCTGCTTTCTTTAACCGTAACTTGCAAAAATGCATTTCCAATGTTACATTTCTATGTGATTCCAAGTCGTCTTTGTATCCCTAACACTTCCTGGAAGTATGATGGTCTGGTAGTAAAACAGCCAGGAGTAATGTCACTGAAATGTCAGAGATGTGTCGGAAGCGCCCTCTATCAAAAAATGAGGGCACCAAAGCTGTACGTCATTTTGAATAAAATAATTAACAAAGGAATGATCATCACGCAAACTGTAACAAAATCGATTTGTTTGTCTAATATTTATGAGCGTTTAAAATTTTCCCCTCTGTTCACAGTTTAATTTTCGCTAGTAACCTTGATCCCAATGTTTCCGATTTTGGGCTTAAAGTTTAAGTTAAAGTCTAAACTTTAGAATAATTTCAACCCCATGCACAAAATAACAGTAAAAAGTAGTTGTTCATTACTCTAAAGTCTAATGCGCCCTCTATCGATAATTTTTGAACGCAACCTTTAAAATTTTTTTCTAAATAAATCGTGATATAAAGAATGATTTTAGTGAAAACCGCAAACGAATCGACCCTTTTTTCCGTTTTTTATCATCGTTTGAAATTTTGGACCTCAAACTTTAATGGCCAATAGCTCCTATAGAAGACGTTTGCGCCTCATGGTTTCCTATTTAATAATGTTTGTTTTCATGTCTACTATCATCCCTCAAAGTTTGTCGGTCTGGTAGCGAAACACCCTGTATATATAAATGCAATTCATATTTTTCTAACTTTAATGTTCATAGTTTCGACACATATCCCTATAATACATTTTGAAATATTTGTCGTCAGTTAAAAATAACCGTTCTGTCACGTTCTGAAATGATATTTGTTTAAGAAAAGCTACGACACTTCCGCTGAAACTCAAGAAATTTTCGCAAATTAATTACTCCGAAACACGAAAACAGATTTGCCAAGATATAAGTTCACTTTTCCTCAGTCACCAGTAACAGTTTTATCGGGATATCATTAACAGAGATGTTGCATATGGATGTTAAATTTCGAAACAACTTTCAAAGTTTTTTTTTCTTATGATTTAGCAATGTCATGTATATTTTTAAGTTATTTAAATTCAATTTTAATAAATAAGTATTCTTGTTTATTTAACCCCTTCATATCTGCTCATTTTGACTTAAACTATTCTTTTTAACCTCAAGGTGCTATTTACTTAAAATTCCAGAGAATTATGGAATCACAATTTCAAAACAGCCTTGCTTTAAAAAAAATTCCTTAAATAACCTTTTTTTCTACTATTTATTGCAAAATTTTTAACATTTTTCTACTATTAAAGAGGGCTGGAAGATCTACTGAAATGTTTGGATAAAATTGTACTCACGCTGGTAAGGAAAAAGAATTTTATATATTTTTAAGTATAAATGTATATAGCAAATGTAATTTATCTTTTCTAAATTTAATATTCATAATTTCCGTAACATATTCCCATAATACAGCCTGAAATATTTATCGTCAGTTAAATATAACCCTTCACGTTCTGAAATAATATTTGTTTAGGAAAAGCTATGGCACTTCCGCTAAAACTCAAGAAAATTTCCCAAATTAATTACTCCGAAACACGAAAAGAGATTTACCAAGATGCAAGTGGACTTTTACTCGGTTACTAGAAATAGCTTTGTCGTGATCTCATTAACGGAGATGTTGCAACTGGATGTTAAATTCCGGAACTACTTTCAATGCTTTTTTCCCTTAAGATTTAACAATGTTGAGTATTTTTAAAATGATTTACATTCAATTTTAATATATAACTACTCGCGTTTATTTAACCCTTTCAAATCTGCTCATTTTTATTTAAACAATCCTTTTTAATCTCAAGGAACCTTAAAATTTCAGAATATTATGGAACCACAATTTTAAAACAGCCTTGCTTAAAAAATTATCTCAAATTAGCTTTGATTTTCTTAATATTTATTACAGAATTTTAAATACTTTTCTGCTATTAAATAGTATGGGTAGTTCTATAGAATTATTGTGATCAAATTGTACGCATGTTGGTAAGAAAATGGCATTTTATATATTTTTAAGTATAAATATATATAAAGTAATTTATATTTTCTAAATTTATTGTTCATAGTTCGACACATATTCCCATAATACATTCTAAAATATTTGTCGTCAGCTAAAAACAATCTTTCTGTCACGTTCTGAAATTATATTTGTTTAAGAAAAGTTACTACACTTTAGCTAAAACTCAAGAAATTTCCGCAAATTAATTACTCCGAAACACGGAAAATTTACCAAGATGTAAGTTGACTTTAGCACAGTCACTATTAGCAGCTTTATCACGATCTCTTTAACAGAGATGTTGAATTTAGATGTTAAATTCCGAAACAACCTTCAAAGTTTTTTTCCTTATAATTAAGAAATGTTAGGTATTTTTAAAATTATTTAATTTTTTTAATAATTATTCTTGTTTATTTAATACCCTTAGATCTGTTCATATTAATTCAAAGAACGCTTTTAAATTAAGGTACAATTTATTTAAAATTTCACAGATTTATGGAACCAAATTTTTAAGACAGCCTTCTTAAAAATATTTTTATTAAATTAGCATTTTTGTCTATTATTTATTGCAGAATTTTAAATATTTTATTTTACTAACCGCTTCCCTGATTTGACCGTATGTCATATGGGCATACATATTCCAATCGTTATTTCTTATTCTCACCAGTAAATTTTTATTGTAAATTTTGTCTTATTTATTCCAAGAACTTTTCAAATTCAAGTAGACCAAAATTTCTGCTTTGAAAAGCCAGTGATAAATGATTAAAAATTCTGTAAAAGACACGAAAAAAATAAGCATTGTTTGAAAGTTTTTTGAAAAAACATTGATCAGTTAAATCGTTAGATATGATTGAAATTACATTGAAATGTTGTGATAAAACTGTAAATACGTTCCTAAGAAAATAGAATTTTATATATTTTTAAGCATAAATATATATAAATGTAATTTATCTTTTCTAAATTTTATATCCATAAATTTTTAACATATCCCCCATAACATAGCGTGAAATATTTGTCGTCAGTTAAAAATAACCGTTCTGTCACGTTCGGAAATGATATTTGTTTAAGAAAAGTTACTGCAATTTCGCTTAAACTCAAGAAATTTTCGCAAATTAATTATTCCAAAACATGAAAAAAGATTTACCAAGATATAAGTTGACTTTTCCGCAGTCTCTAGAAACAGCTTTATCGCGATCTCACTAATGGAGATGTCGCATTTGGATGTTGAATTTCGAAACAACTTTCAAAGATTTTTTTCCCTTATGATTTAGCAATGTTCTGTATTTTTTAAATGATTTAAATTCATTTTTAATAGATAACTATTCTTGTTTATTTAACCCCTTCAGATCTGCTCATTTCGATTTCAACAATTCTTTTTTAACCTCAAAATGTTGTGTACTTAAAATTTCAGAGAATTATGGAACCACAATTTCAAAACAGCTTTGCTTTAAAAAAAATCTTTAAATTAGCTTTTCCTTTTTTTACTATTTATTGCAGAAATTTTAATATTTTTATGCTACTAAATACGGCGGGAAGTTCTGTTGAAAAATTTGGATAAAACAGTACTCAGGTTCGTAAGGAAATAGAATTATATATATTTTTAAGTATGAATCTATATGAAATATAAATCCAATGTAATTTATCTTTTCTAAATTTAATAAGGTAATTGTACCCAATATGGACAGTGCTCTCAATATGGACACCCCTAATATTTTTAAAAGTAACAATTTTTATAGAGAGATCGCTCTACATGTCCGTGAATAAAAGCAGTTGAAAAGATAATTAAGCCAGCAAATTACAAAAAAGCGCGCTGTTCGCCATTTAGAAGGAAACTTGTTGTTTCGTGGTGTGCTGATCGTAATTACAGATAAGTTTAAATTCTATTTAGATATTGTAAAATTACTTTAAATATTGAAAAGTGGGGTGTTATAGAAAGCTTTTAAAACATATTTTCGATTGCTATTGCATATATTGCTTAAAAACATTTTCTCTATTTATTTAATACAAGATTTAATAAAATTACTCCGGATTCTCAATACAGACACCTTATGTCCACATTGGAAGTACAGCAGGTGAATCTTCAGATTCACAAAAATAGAAAGATAAGCAAAACCAACTACATTATTTCATAATATTTTGTTGTAACTGAGGTGCTTTGAATCGGTCTTCGAAGAGCAACAACTAAAAATGACCCCCCGTTCTAAAGTGCATGTTCTGAAGATATTTACTGTGCCCTCCCCTCCCCGGCAATACTTTAATATATATTTTGTTATCCCCTCTCCTCTGAAATTCCATAGAACAGTGGCTCTTCTATACCCCCTGTGTGGTCTGTGTAGACAGTGGTCAATAAGGAGCCACCTGTCCGTAATAGGGACTAGTGGTTCCTTATATGGACATTTGTAAACATTTTTTTGTTTTTATCATTTAAATTAAACCATAATAGTTACAAGGTCGCTAATAATAATAATCATAGTCAACAGTCCAGGGTTCATGGTCATATATTTTTGAAGTCCAATCACGTGTGAAAGAATAGATTGGGGTGAAAAGAATAGATTTTCCTTAGGGTGTCCATATTAGGCATAGGTACCTTATTCATAATTTCCGTAACATATCCCCCGTAATACAGTCTCGAATATTTGTAGTCAGTTAAAAATAACCCTTCTGCCACGTTCTGAAGTTTAAGAAAAGCTACTATACTTCCGCTGAAACTCAAGAAATTTTCGCAAATTAATTACTCCGGAACATGAAAAGAGATTTATCCTGGTTGCTTTTTATTACTAAAATAGACATTATTCGCTTATTTTTTAAGCTACTACTTGATTATCTCGTCGACCAATTTCGCTAAATTATGCAAGTCCCCAAACTTATAGACAAACTATAAATATTGACATAATTTTTACTTTAAATAAAGAAAAAACAAATAATCAGTATAATCTTAATAAAAATTCAAATAAATGTCGTAAGTTGATGTAAGATGACTTTTCCGCAGTCACTAGAAACAGCTTTATCGCTATCTCATTAACGGAGATGTTGAATTCAGATGTTAAATTCCGAATTTTTTTTCCTTTATGATTTTGCAATGTTAGATATTTTTTAAATGATTTTAATTTAATTTTAATAAATAACTATTTTTGTTTATTTAACCCCTTTAGATCTGCTTATTTTTACTTAAAAATTTTTTTTAACCGCAAAGTGCGATCTACTTAAAATACTTGAGACTTACGGAACCACAATTTCAAAACAGCCTTGCTTAAAAAAAATTCTTTAAATTAGCTTAATTTTTATCCTACTATTTATTGCAAAATTCTTACTATTTTTCTGGTATTAAATAGGGCGGGAAGTTATATTGAATTATTTGGATAAAACTGCACTCACGTTAGTAAGGAAATAGAATTTTAGATATTTTAGATATAAATATCTATATGTATATTACGCTAACGTATGCGACTCAAAAATCGCGATTATTTGTTAATTGTTTAATGTCAACGCCTGACTGAATTAGTCTCGTCGGTTATTCTGTAAAATTCTTTTGGCAGGATTTAGGTCGAGTAAATTAGATTTATTTACGTTTCGCAGTTTCTCTGGAATTATGAAGCTTCAAAATATTTTTATTTTTATTTTTTCCATTCTGTTCGCTTATAATATAAAAAGATATAAAATAAATAAAAGTCACGAATTTTAAACGTTTCATTCTAAAATTAAAGTTATGTATTATAAATGAAATGAGCGAAAGGATTATAATTTAAATAATGAAATACGAAAAAAAAGTCCCGAATACAATATTTGGCAATTTATTAATTGCACCCAGCTATGAGAGAGAGATCGTACAATATAAACCCAGGGAAGGAGATTGAGAGCGCAGAGAAGATGAAGAGCAGCTCCAACATGTTTTAGAAAGAATATAGCATTTATTTTAGTGAACGATGGAAGGTTACAGTCTTAAGACACTGGCAATACAGGAAAGCATACCACTTGCCCTAAGGCACGGCATTAGCCGGAGAGGGGCAGAGCGTCCCTTTTTGCGTGATGTTACATGGCCAAAGGTCTGAGTAGAAGTGCGTGACTGAGACAGGGAAGATGTACAGCGTTATACTTTTTTCAGCGTCAAGGTTATGAGAATCCGTTAATGCTTAATAACAGAAAATGCTAGGGTTGATATAATATTGAAGTCTTGTGGTTTTTAAGGAGTGTCGATTGCATACACACGTGTGTTTCCAGATACTGAAAGAGTTACATGCCGAATGATTCATGACATCTGGGAGATTTTAAAGATTAGCTGAGTGCATGAGAATGTTAACGGATAAACGTATTATAAACCACAGCTGCTTCTTTTAACATGGGAATGAATGCAAAATGTGCAAATCAAAGACAGACTGAATTTCGATTAACTTTTATTGTGACGAGAAAAAAAATTATTAACAGATCTTTCTCAAAGTGATAAAAATCCAAAATAAAGAGTGGGAATGAAATGATGTTTTTTTATCATATGAAAGAGGGTTTGTAAAGGAATTAATTTCACATACAAGGTTATAAAAGGGGAAATAACAAAGTATTTCTTTACAACCTTAAATGTAAGAATATTAACTCTAAGTATTTATTTAAGGGGGTTAATTTCCAGTTAAAATTTTGAAGTTTCGATTTTAACTGTTCTGTTTCTAAAAAGGGGAGAAGACAAGATAATATGTGACAGAAACACCGTCACACCAGCTATCATAAATATGCCGAGTTCTTGATTTGTCTTGCAGAATTTTCTGATTTGGCACAGAATTGAGCAAGTAAAATAAATTATGGGTAAGAATTTCGGATTCTGTTTTGGTTGGCGCAATTGGCGAAAGAATCCAAAATAGCGCCAAAAAACTTTTTAGCTTTTTATCATTTTTTTTATTATGATGGAAAATCATGATTTTTTAATAAGGGAAGAGTTTTATATCCTGTTCTAGTGTTTCTTTTTTTTTTTTTTTTTTTTTTTTTGCGAATTTTGAATTGATGTATTGCGATCTCTAGCTTTTGTGGTCGCTTTTTTATTACTGAAATGGACATTATTCCCTTATTTTTTAAGCTACTACTTAATTATCCCGTCTACCGATTTCGCTAAATTATGCAAGTCGCCAAACTTATAGCCAAACTATAAATATTGAGATAACTTTTTCCTTTAAGTAACGAAAAACAAATAATCAGTATAATCTTAGTAAAAATAAAAATAAATGTCGAAATAAAAATTACTTAATGACGTTTTAAACACGTGTACTGAATAAAATACATATAAATATATAATATTTATTATTATGTGTACATACTAGGTATTTATATATATATAATTATATTTAGATAGATATCTAAAATGGATATGCATAAAAATATTTCTATAAACATTGCATTTTTTTACATGTGCCATATATAACATTTACTAAATAAATATAATATTTATAAATTATGTAAATATATTTTTCAACCAATTGAGAAATCTGATAAGTTGCTAAAATGGCTTTTTGTTGCCATTTTCAATTTTTTCTCCAATCGTACCAGTCAGAACAGGATATGGAACTCTTTCCTTTAATAATTATAAACATACATTTATTAAATAAATGTTATAAAAAAAACATAAATCTCAAACAAACAAAGAAAAAGATCCCATAACATTAAAAAGACCATTCCAGTAGTACATAAAAGGAACCACAACAGCCACATTAAAACATTTATCGTCAAAAAAAGGTCGCCAAATAAAGGCGGACAGGATATGGAACACTTCCCAAATTATGAATAAAAGTAATATGATAAAATGCTTAGCATACATTCAAGAAAGACCAAACTGGTCGCCAAAGGCGGCTAGTATATATAAATATAATTTGTTTTTTAAAAATTTAAGATTCTTACTTCCCGCAACATATCCTGCCATAATATTATCTGAAGTATTCGTTGTCAGCTAAAAATGACCCTTCTGTCACCTTCAAAGATAATATTTGTTTAAGAAAAGCGGAGACACTTTCGCAGAAACTCTAGAAATTTTCTCAAATTAATTACTCCAAAACAAGAAAAGAAACTTACGTAGATGTTGGTTGACATTTCCGCAGTCACTAGAGACAGCTTTAGCACGGTGTCATTAACGGAAATGTTGCGTTTAGATGTTAAATTCCGGAACTATTTTTACGTTTTCCCCCATGTGTTTTAGTAATGTAGGCAGCTTTTTAAATGATTTAAATATAATTTTAATAAATAACTATTCTTATTTATATAAACCTTTCTTATCTGCTCATTTTTATTTAACCCTTTAACGGAGAAAGCATTTTCATTGCTAAGATGTTGAAATAAATGAGTGATTCCTGTAACTGCGAACAAATATATTTGTAAATAAGTAAAATAGATTTTTTTTACATACATAATAAAATGGCATTTTTAAAATTAAAATTCCGGTGTCGTTGTTGCATATCGGAATTAAAATTTTGTGGTTTCGTAGAGAAACCAATGAACGTTAAAGTGTTAAACAATTTTTTTTAACTGCAATGTGCATACTCTCTTTAACACGTTCGCTGCCGCTCACGCGAAAGCGCGTGATATGGCGCCAACGTGCGTGATGTGGGGTGATGTCCAATAGCCAGTCACACGCTGGCGCAGAAAAATATGTCACTGATTCTTTGCTTTAAAAAGTAAATCGGCTTCTGGGAAAAACCCACTTCTACAGTGCGGCATTAACTATCATCACATCTTCACGCAAGCGGCAGCGAACGTGTTAAAATTGTCCAGAATTACAGAATCACTATTTCAATAGAAAAGTTCTCACTTATTATTTTTTTTCAGATAAGCTTTTTTAAAATTTGCGATTTATCGCAAAATTTGTTATATATTTCTGCTATTAAATAAGGCATAGCTGCCAACATCTTCCGCTTTTTTGGCCCAGAAAAATTTTACAGGAATTTTTCCCATTGTAAATCGCCGAAATCAGCCAGTTAAAAAAGTCAAAAATTTCTGTTAAATTTTTCCGGGCTAAAAAATCAGAAGAGTTCGAAGCTATGAAAAAGGTGAACAATTCTATTAAAAAATCTGTGTTAAAATTGTGAGGATCTTGGGTAAAATTTAAAAGTTTCTTTTTATATTTTTATACGTAAAAATTAAAAAATGTAATACATTTTTTCCTCTTTCTAATGCTGAAATTTTCTGTAATATATTCCCATTATATAAAAATCTGAAATATTTTTCGTCGTTCTGCCATGTTGTGAAATATTATATGTTTGAGTTAAGCTACTAAAGTCGGTTTCAAATTTTAAACACACGCATAAAATGACGATTTTCTAAAAATAACAAGAAGTTCGATTAAATAACCTATTTTAATTTGTGTATTTCTCAACTTCATTTAAATAAAAATTATCAAAAGTAGAAAAAAACAAAATACATGATAGTAAAAAATATGCAATACACAAGTATATTCAAATATAAATAATTAAATATATATATATATATATATATAAATTCAAACAAAACTGTCCCAGAAGTTTATACCTAATCTAAAAAACAGTTAACATTTTCAGTTTTACAAAACTGTTACATGTAATTTATTGTTCCGTGAATTCAGATTAGAAAAACGAGCGTCTAACGAAATGATTAGTTTTTGTTAAGTTTCCGCTAGCAAAAAGTTCTATGATTTCTAATTGCTCACTTGGAGTTCTTCAACAGAATCATAAAGTTTTCCATTTCTTTAAACCTGACGGTTTAAAAAGTTCCAGACAATCTTAATCGGATTTATGTCTCAATTTAAAACTGACCAGCCACGAATTAATTTTTTTTTTCTTTAAAAGCCATATTTTATAGAATAGATATAGAGATTGAGGCATTATATTGTTAAAAGATTTATTCAGAATCCTTACCCCTAAAATATCACGGAATGGAAGCCGCTTGTTCGGCATCTCTTGATTTTTTTTAGTGATATTGCTTGTCTTTTATAAAAGCCAGAGAGATTCAAAGTATCATACAGCTGGATTGTGCTGTATAGTAGAGCTCAGCCACATCTAGGGATGAGATTTCCGCGTTTTTCCACACCAGTTTATTATTAGAAAAAATGTTGTTCTCTTAAATCACAAAAATGTTCCGATTAAATGAAATAACTTTTTCTTTAACAAAATACTGATGTTCAAAAACGCGGAAATCTCATCCCTAGCCACATCTCTAATGTTAAAGTCCAAAGTTTGGCTTTTAATAACTTTGGACCCAGCCATTGGATTGCGACGAAATTAAAAAAGGCAAAGTGTGTTACTCTATACCTCAAAATTTACATAAAATCATCCAAATCTACCGATTAGTTATGGAGATCCAGAACCACTGTTTTGTCACTTTTTTCTCGTGAAACAAGAGAAAAAGACAAACAACTCAATTATAACCCGAACCAGGAAACATTCAGCGCTTCATAGCTTGTTCGAAAGCTTTTAATTTAGATATGTGCCTTTTGAAAAACCTGTCAAAAAATATCCAATATTAAGGGAATGGCGCCCATTTAAATTTATATAACGCTATACCTTCCATAATTTAACATTATAGAAATCTCTGCTTTTTAATTGTTAATTCAATTATTTTTTTCGAGTTGCCACCAACTAAAAAACAGTTCAATAATTTAAAAAAGAAATGATAACACATGTTCTTTTTTTATAACTCAATAAAAATTCTTATTCTTCTGATAGATTTTTGAATTTTTGAAATTGACGTCATTCGAAACAGAAAATACATATTTTTCATAAACATATGTATAAACTGCAACTAAATGTGTGTTAAAACATCATCGCACCTTTGAGTGTTTTTGAGGTCAGAACAGTTACTACAATACCAATATTTCAATTAAAAAGGGATAATTTAGAAAAAAAAATTCTTCTATATTTATAAAAATAACGATTTGAAAATGAAGCTATAAAAATCAGTGTTGATACCTATGGTCATAAGAAAATCTGCGTAAATACAGAAAAACTGCAGTTGGACTACTATCTGGGAAAGAGCGGTTCTGTCGCCAAATGTCGCCAAGTTTTTCACCAGCTTGGCGATATATCGCCAAATCTGGCGTACAAAATTATTTGCCAAAATTGAAGCCAACTTGGTGTTATTTCCGATATTTCGCCAAACTAATATGTCAAAATATAACTTTAAACTAATTTATTAGTTGAAGGTGATTGATAAAGCTCCTGAAAGGATCTGAAAAAGCTATGAAATCATATAAAAAACTGGTGGTACCAGAGAGAAAAATAGAACTCGATCTAAAAAAATGTTACAGTAAAAATTGGGAAACATTTTCAATCTGAAAATGTGGGTAGAAAAGAAATGGAATCAGATGATCTGCAAACAGGGGTCGCAGCGTCCCTAAAATTTTCGCTCAATTCTACCAGTATTTTAAATTAAAAATCTTCATCTAAGATTCCTTTAACACCTACAATGAAATATTACCATAAATATTGTCGTTTTAAAATTGTAGTAGGAAAGTGCGAAAATTTTAGGGACGCTGCAACCCCTGTAAAATGACCCAAATTTTTGTTAGCTGAATATGTGGACTGAGCTTTACTGGTGCCTTATATTCAGAAGTATACTATTATCCACTCAAAATGATGACTGAGGAAAGTAGTCAATTGTTAGTCAGTAGTATATTGTTATGTTGTCTCAAATCAGTTAAACTGAACAATGCTAAACGAATATAAACCATGAAGTAAAAAAGTATAGCATAAATATAATCAGGTTGTTGAGGAATTCATATAGATAAATATGTCTGAACACAAATATTTAGTATATGGTTGAATCGTATCTGTTAAAGGTTTTGAGTTTACTTGGAGCTTTGATCTTCCACTTATCAAAACTACTGGCGCTGGAATGGAATTGTGTCCATATTTTGTACTGAACGAACTGTTCTCATACTTCATTACATTAGCCTGTAACATATAGTTATGAACCCAAATATTTAAACTGGTTATTGATGATTGAAATACGGGGTGAGTTAAAAATGTCTCTTTTTCCCTGATTGATTTTAAGGCACCAGCAAAGCTCAGTCCTCATTTTCAGCAAACAAAATTTGGGGTTATTTCATAAGCTTTGCAGATCATCTGATTTCATTTCTTTACTACGCACATTTTTAGATTGAAAATATTTCCCAATTTTTACTGTAACATTTTTTTAGATCGAGCTCTACTTTTCTCTCAGGTTCCACCAGTTTTTATATGATCTTCTTTATGTTATTAATTGACTAAGGTTTGTTAAAGTATTCTGGAAGTGTTGGAAGGTGTTTCATAATCTATTTTTGGCACATAATTTTCCTTTCTTGTAACCTGATGCTTTGTGGCAGAGTTAGTAAGGGTGAATTTTTTTCATTATTGTATATTGCCAGAAAAAATTTAACGTTATGAGAAAGTTTTGCCACCAAACAAAAATAAGTATGCAAACAAAACAAATGTGTCTATTTTGCGGATGTATGTCATTTCTGTAATATATCTATACTTTACTCTTTATCACCATTATTGCCCTAGATTCAGCTATTTCCATTGATATTCTCAGATGACAAATAAAAAGTGGTATTCAATTGGGACAAGTTTTCTACTTGACTGGATGATGTTATAATTTATTCAGATAGTGCTTTTCTATGATTTTTGCATCTTTATAATTATGACTAAAGAGTGTTGAGGTATTCATTTTTTAGATATATTCTAAAGTACTGAGGCTTAAGCGTCTTCAAATAGTTACTAATCATTAGATAGATGAAAAAGTGCTGAAGAAGATTGATGCAGATGAACTTTATTTACAATGTTTTGTAAATAAGTAGTTTTCCATATACATTAAAAAGAATCGTGTTTACGTTTACAGAATACATACCATTTCTGTTTATATTATCATCCTATACTCTAATAACAGATATTTTTCTGTATTCAGCTATCCTGATTGATATTCTGCGGTGATAAATAAAGTAGTATCCAATTACGGTAGGTGTTCTACTAAACTAGACGTGGCCGGAATCGTCTTAGAGGCATTAGATATTATTGCTCTTACTACTTTTACAACTAAAGAGTTTTAAATAAAGTTCTTGCATACTCTTTCTTTAGATAAGTATAAAATCAGTCATTTAAATGCGATTTATTAGTATAATCATGTAACATTGTATACATGGCATAGTGTTGAAAAGAATGCTTCAGTTAACTGTAAAATGAATGGATGGCATAAGCATACTGTCGATCTAAAAACAGCAAATACTATAACATAAGAAAAAAGCATAAGACTACAATTTATAAAAAAGGAAACTACTGCCGTAAGATCAACAAAATTTTCATGATACTTAAAAATTAAATAATAACTAATAATATTGAAAAGCATAAAATTGGAGGTTACTCATACATTAAAGAGAAAATAGAAAATAAGACATCAAAACATCATGTACCAGAATTTTAACTCTTTGGAAAATGTCAAAAATTACAATAAGGCACTTTAAGGCATCATTTTAAATACCCGAAAATCACAAAAACAAAAAAGAGTGATGCTATCTGAAAAAAATGATGAATTTTTAGATAGGTGTGTGAAAAGTTTGAACAGACATGTCTGTCTATAGATGTGATGAGGTAGTCGATAAGACTTTGCAGAAATTCAGTTCCTTTCATCAAGAAGTGCAATTTCCAAGTCTCAAACAAAGCACGGAAACATTGTTTTCATTGTAATACGTCTTTCGAGTGTGTTCTTGTAATGCGCAATTGGATTTAAGCCAGGAAAGCATGTTGTCCATTCCTTACTTTGTATTGTTTCAAATTCAAGCATCTCCCCCCTAAGTCGACATGTTTGAGGCCTGACATCATCATGTATTAAAAAGAAAGTAATATCCAATGACTGCAATAAAAGATACGATCTGAGTATCTTACCAACATTTGCTTGAACTATCAAAATATTCAACTTTTTGCAAGTTCGTAGACCACGTATTTTGCTTCAGAGGATCACTCCATCCTCAGAGTAAACATAGTAAATAGAGGGAGAATTCCCATTGCTTCCTGCAATAAGAAATGCTGCCAGGATGACCCACGTGACTCCAGGCATTTGGCGATGAATGGTTGCCAGAAGTAATGCTAGATTTGTCTCTTTATCGTAGCTCTTGGCAGGAGTGCAGTATTTTTATGCTGTCATTCAGACACTTGAGAGTTGACAGAAATACAAATCAGTAGTAAAAGAAATCCGAATGTACGTTGGATTTTTATGCTAATGTTTATTTATTTCATGCTTAATTTTTTTTATCATTCAAATGCATATATTTTTGTTCAGTTTTCAATCTTTTACATGAATTTGTTTATATTTAATTTAATGCCATAATTATTTTTTTATTGTTAATACAAAGTACAAATAGGCGGGAAAAAAATAAAGAAATTGGTTAAGAAGTTTAACTTTGTGTGCTGGAAGATCAGAGGCTGAGGAGGGGGAGGAAGAAAGATGAAATTTCGAGAGAAAGAAAGTTTAAGTGATGAATTATTTGCTTATTATTACATCAAATTAACAAACAAGCCAAACTTTTATTGTAAATTAAAAACAAAAAATTAAACAATTTGATAATTATTTTATTTTTAAATGCTGATATTAAATAAAGGGCATTTTAATTAAAAATAAACATCAACTTTAAATTTTCTAAATTCACAAAATGTTTATTGTTTTTCTTTCTAAACAAACACATCTATTACAACGCATACAATTAATTGTATGCTTTTCAACGCAAAAAGTTTAATTGAATAATTCATTAATGATCATAACTTACACAGATAATATTATATGCAACTTTTCTTCAGGATGGAAATTTACAAATAATTTAATGCACTATTTTAACATATACTGAAATTATTTTATAAAACAAATTGCATAAATGCACACAAATTAGTTCGAAAAAGTCCAAAATGCAAAATTTCACTTTTAGAAACGATAGAATTAAAAAACAAAATTTATTCAGCCATGTTTAATTCATTTATATCAGCAGTTGCCAATCTTCAGAACCTCACGATACACTAAATCCATAATCTGAATTCCCAGGGACTACTAATAAGAATTTTTTAATGTTAAAAACATATTTGCATAATAATTATTACAAAATTTTTATTCTATTAAAATAAAATGTGCCTATTCAATAAAATAAATTTTAAATGAGGAGTGCCACATTGTTACCTACGGGATGTACTACTATTTTTTTTTAAATAATAATCACCGCCTTATTTAACCCGCGAGGACGCGCGCAGGGCCTAAAAGACCCTGAGTGCGTGTGATTTTTACAATTGTAACCACTATTTTTTTAAAGTGATCGTCAATTTATTTCATCGCAAAATTTGTAAGAATTGTCTCCGTCTTAATAAAGTGACTGTTATAATTAGATTTTATTGGTGGCAAAGTTAAAATCATTCATACCTTGAAAAGCGCGCGTTCTCCCGGGTTAATGATAACAAAAATATTTAAAAGTTATTTAATTGTAACAAAATTATTAAAGATAATTTCAATTTTCAAGGTAATTGAATCTCATTTAAGATTGACGTGATAGAACAGTTTTTATTTTGAGGCCAGTAAAAGTGTTTTCTTAATTAAGGGCTTGCGTAAAACCTTTCTTTCAATCAGATGTTTGGGAAAATCGAATAATGTTGGTACAGCAGTTTTTTTTTTCAACTATATACCACCAAATTTTTCTCTGTCAAAGCAATCGGGAGTAAAATGTTTCGAGCACACCACTGAAGAATTTGTAGTTTTGAAATTTTCTCTTCGTAATTTCATTTCCCAGATTTTTCTTCTGTCTTCATGCTTTGGACAGCTATACATAAAATGAATTAAAATAGTATTTTATAAATGATGCTTTTTTAAAAGTATATAATGATAATAAAAATGTATAATATGTTGGCAAATTTAAGTGTTAATGCATGCAAAAGTATACATATATAAACAAGTAAGCAAAGAAATTACTTAAAAAAATTAAAATTAGTATACTTTTTTAAAATCCCTTAACTGAATTTAATAAGTGAGAAAGAGCCACAAAGAATATAAGACAAGTACAGGTCGAAAAAAAAAGGACTTAATTAATAAATAAATAAATAACCATTGTTTCATTAAATGTTTGTTACATAAAAAGAATAAATTCAATATACCGTTCCAACCATCATTTTTTATTAGTAATTTTAATATTATAATTTTTAAAATATTTCACAAATTTAATTTTAATTAAAAAGAATTCTTAAAACATGACAAAATATAAAACAAATTCGTGCATTTTTTCTCAGAAACTTCAATTAAAAATTATAAAATGATATTAGAAAGTTGTATTTATTTCAAACAACTGCATTAATTTCAAATTTTAAAATTTAAAGATATATAAACTCACGCGAAATAACTAACAAGAGAGTAAAGATGCGATTCATTTAAAGCAAAAATTTATTTAAAATAAAAATAAAAATAAAAAACGCAAGTGTTTACGTTTTAAAGCAATGAAAACAAGTTTCTTTTGGCGATAAAAATGTATCGCCAAGCACCGTAATAAGAAATGTTCTTATTACGGTTCAAATTAATTCAAATTAACCAAATTTACACTTTTAATATTTAAATTGATGACACTGGATGATAGTAAATAGCATTATTACATACATTTAAGTTATTAAACGTAAAATGTTTTCTATTTTTATCATGATAACAAGACTAAACGGTATAATAGTTGGAATGATACATTTTTAAAGTCCTTTAAATATTAAAAAAAGTAATAAAAAATAAATACATACCGATGGAAAGTAACAGAACTTGTTTTGCTTTGTCTCTCTGTGCATCCATAGGCACAACAACTTGATACCATGATATTTTTTAGTCGCAAACAAAAAATTGTCGAATGTCCTCCATAGAAATCAATGCTATTACTACGATGACCGGAAACGGTCTTGCCTGGAGTCACGTGATTCTTATCTTGGCTGAAGAAACACTGGGGGAATTCTCCCTCTATTTACTATGTTTACTCTGAGAGACTCCATCTTATGTGTACTGTGATATTTCCTGCATGAACGCGTGGTTATTTAGTAAGCTTTTTTTTTCTAAGTACAACAATAAGTCGGATTATTTTCAGATTCAATAGGGATTCATTAGTGAAAAGACTTGGCTCAATCACGTTGAGGATAATCTTGATATTCAGCCTAACTTCTTCAAACTTCGAGGTGTCTTAAGATTATACACATCATTGGTCTTCTACATAGAGATCACCTTGATGAAGTCTATTTTACTCTGTTTAGCTTGATATTTAGCTTGGCGACAGCATTGTATTTCTAAACAATGCTGTCGTTGCAGTCAAATTACGTTGTGTGTTAAGTTTTGGCATGTTGTTAACATCAGATATCTGTCATTAGTTTCTGTGGTTGCACGTAGACGATCCTTCTGTACCCGTCCTCAGTATTCCCTGTCTTTTGGAACTTATTCCGCACCTTTAAATGACACTTTTTGCCACTACAGCAGATTCAGCTACACTTCTTTGTGTTTGTTCGAATTCACAAATATCATTTCGGTGTTGGTGTTAGTGTTATTTATGACGGAAGATTATCAGCACGACGGATATAGGCGTTAGGGAGTGTGCCCTTTGTGGAGGTCTTTCTAGGGGAAACTAACCCGTATTTAAGCAAAGTTTCCCAAGGTAAAAAAATTTCGAAAACTCCGAACGGTTTGACCAACAGGTGCAACTGCATTCGAACCCATCACTTTCCGTCTACCAGCTTCAAGAGCAGAACCTCTCAGCCACTGGTGGGGCAATATCGTTTCGGATAAATCACTTCACTTTGACATTTTAAAATCATCTTTAAAAAAATATATCAAATAAGTTTTACAAACTAAATAGCAAATTAAATAAATAAATAAATAAAGGGTGCGCGAGAGCGAGAGAGATTTTATGAAATCGCAATTTCAGCACGGAGTTTTTCTAAATGAATAATCAGGGTTTAACGCTTAATAGTATTTATTACATAAAACTTAAGATTATAATTAATAGATAAAATAAAAGAGCAGCTCAACAGTTTTCTCTACAAGCTTACATGTTTCAATGTGAGCAACTTTCGTCACACGGCACACATCAAGTCGATTGCTCAGTTTTTCCCAAACTGATTAGTAAAAACGTTCTGTTACAGACGCTCACTCGTTCTGACGCCATGTAATTTCTACCTGTGGTGGTTCATAAAGTATCGTGTGTATGTGCCTCCACTACCATTTGATCACTGCAGCTGTTGCAATAATGACCCGTCAAACACTAATCAATGTTTGGGAAGAACTGAGCTACCGACTTGATGAGTGCCGGGTAACAAAAAATGCTCTCATTGAACACTTGTAAGTTTGTAGGTAGAACTATTGGAGCTGGTCTTTCATTTTATCTATTAATTATAATTTTAAGCTTTTGTGATAAATACTACCAAGCGTTAAAACACCTATATTCATTTAGAAGCAACCCGAAGAGCGTTTTCTCTATTCTAACCTGCGCTTAAAAAACATCACAAAGTGCATATAGTTTTATTTTTCATTTCTAACATTGTAAAAATCTTTGTTCACAATGAATTATTTTTATAGTAAAGTATTTGTTCACAATGAAAATTAATGGACGCAGTTAACCCTTTCATGTACAGAAAAATTTTATTCGTAAAATGATGAAATGATTGATTGACACCGAAATTTACAAGACACTTTTTTAGAAATTAAAAACTCGTTCTGTTAAATTTTTCCTTGTAAAAACTAAAAGTTAATAAAAATATTCTTGGTGCCGTTTGTATGTTTGGAATTAAAATTAGGTGATCCCGACGAGGGGTCGCTGTACCGGAAAGGGGTAAAATTTTTTCGCGATTTCCCAAAATTTCCCAAACTCTGGGGCGTTCTGGATAAGGCGAGTTTTGAAACTCACGTTTGCTGTTCCATTTTAACCATTTAACTGATTCTTTTTTTTTTATATACAATAAATTGAAAATATGGGATATACTCCATTTTTTAAGCTAAAATATTTATAATATTTAGTCTAAACATTTTTTTCCTTAAGTAGCATAAAATTGTAATAAAAAAAAATACTGAAAAAGCTTTAAGTCATGGTTCAAGCAAATAATTCTTGCCCATACGACGTACAAGTAAATCAATTAAGTGATTAAACTACTTATCAATAGACTTATTTTCATGTTTTCCTTAAAACCATCTGCTCCTCCAATTTTTTTGAGAAGTAGATTTATTCAAGGCGTGAAGTTGTTTCTCAGAAATGATCATACAATGTCGTGCATGGATTAAATCTCATAATATTAATTTAATAGTTTTATCAATAAATTTCTATAATTTTGGAGATATTAGTTTAAAGAAAAAGTTTAAGTTGAGAATACTTTAAAAAGCATGATATATAAAGAACAAACCAAACTGATCCAAAATTCAGTAAATAGGATTTGGTCTTGCCTTATAAAAACAGTGCAGGGCGTCCTTATTCGCACAAATGAAATAATTTATTAACATTATATTAATAATTTATTAACATTCACCTATAGTTGTGGTAGTGCCTGTCGGATACTCATACATCTCACAGAAATAGGATTAATATGATGAATTAGACCCTGTAAAAACACGACGCAGAAAAAGAAACATAAAACATCATAAATTTACCATTAACTTTTTACTAATATTCGGTCTATCTCAAAAGTTTCTGCAGAAAATGAAACTGAAAAGCTTCATGCGATCTGTAATAGAAAAACATCAAAATGTTAATTATTTTTTTAAACAAGCATAATTTAAAATAGCTTTTTGATTTTTGAAAAAATTAACAAAAGGAAATATTAAAAAAGGCTACCAACGAACATCCGAAGAGGAAGCTGTGATAGAGATTATAAAAAAATAATTGTAACTTTTAATCCTTTCATGGGCAGAACATTAACCCTTTGCGGGGCAGGGCAAATTCATTGCTTATTTGAAATAAATGACTTACACCGGAATTTGAAAACAACTTTATTTGTAAATAAGAAAACGTTATGTTTCAAGCATTCAATAAACCAAAATTTTCTTTAACAAAATTCTGGTGTCAATGTGGCGTTTGGGAATTAAAATTAAGTGGTATATCTATGAAACCAGCCCCCCGTAAAGGGTTAATAAAATGTTGAAATTAATGAATGACATCGGAATTTGAAGAAAAAAAATGTATTTGTAAATAAGAAATAGCTGTATTTTGCATAACTTAAAAAAAAAAAAAAAAAAAAAAAAAAAAAAAAAAAAAAACGAATTTTTTAAAAACCAAAACTTTGTTGCCTTTGTGGCATTTGGGAATTAAAATTAAGTGGTTTAATAAATATACCACCGCTCCTCAAGGGATTAACACTAGAACGACAGCAAGCAGTCATTTTGACCGCAAACCATATGAACACATTTCGGTTCCAACAAGAAATGGTTTTAATTATGAAATAAGTTGAAAACATGCCAAGAAGTAAAATATTAAATAAAAAAGTTAAGCTGTTTTAAATAAAAATTCTGGTTTGAAACATTTAAAAATAAAACTTGACTAAAACTTACGGCCTCTCTAGTGTTAAAGTGTAGATTAAAATGATTAGTTTTGTAAGCATACCCACAAACACACATTTATACATAAAAATACACTAACAATAAATTTCCTAAAAGTTTTGACTGAATTGTATCGATTTTATCAATTCAATTAAAATTATCATTTTTACTTAACTTACATTGTACTGACTAAAAGATTTACCAACATGCCATGCAGTATTAATAAAGGAAAAAACTCATCATGTTCGATAGTGGGATTCATCAGGAAACACTTTATAATGCATCCTTTTGTCAATAAATAAAGGTTCCGATGCACGTATATGAAAACAAATGTGTTTACGTTTGCGAAATTGGCACCATTTCTCCTTACTTCATCAACTTTTCATTCTGCATCATTGCATTTTCTTGCATTTAGCCATTTTCTCTGATACTCTCAGACGATAAATAAAATTGAATGCATTTACGGTAGGTATTCCTCTTAACTAAATATTTTTTTTATACTATTTTTTTTTTTCTTTTCGAGACAGAAAATTGGGTTACGTGATTTCTAAGCTTTTATTACTAAAAATGGATCATAAATGCTCTCTAGCTGACCAGTTGTGTATTTTCTTATAAACTAGTAAATCTGCAGATCAGGAAACTCAACATCAGATCTACAAGACATTGTTGACACACACTTTGGGTAGTAATATACTTCTTGCAAATCGCAATTTAAAATTTTCAAATCGCAAATTTATTCATAAGAATAAAAAATACGAAGTTTTTAGACAGTAGAAGTGTTAAATTAAAAACGTTGTTATGTAAGGAAATTCTGAATTTTTCACAAACTACTGATTTTGGTATTTTTTTTTTAGATAATAAAGTAGATTTCTTCAACTTTGTTCTACTATGTTGCAGATTTGCATGAAAAGTACTCATTTCAAAGAAAAAATTGTAAATTATCAAAACTACTTGAAATTATTTTGATTTGATTCATGTCTAGCAATTAAATATTCTATTTACAGTAGTTCAATAAAATAATTATATATCTTCATACTGCGTTCATTTTAATAGAATGAATTTACTTATTTATTTTTTGATTGTAGATAAGCATACCTTTTTCCGTATTTCATTTTTGAAAACATTTTTGATTCTAACGATATTCATTATTAGCAGAAGATGAGCTCATATGCAGAAAATTTTGCTTGAAAAGATTGCTTTTAATTTTTGTAACGGTTTATCTTTCCGATATTTTGTTAACACTAAAACTACCGTGAGCCGTCATTTCGACGGCTAACATATGAATATGTGTCGGTTCATACCATTAATTTTATTATGAAATAAGTTTAAAAGATACAAAATATAAAAGTGTTAGCCCCTTGGGGACGAGCGACACGCATATATGCCGCAAAAAGGCTTAAAAATACTTGTTTATCCCCACCAGTAAAATTATACTGTAAAATTTAATTTATGCTGAGATTTTTTCGATTTAAAAAGGAACAAATTTCTGTTTTAAAAAACCGGTGACAAAACATTAAAAAATTGGAAAAAAAAGGGCTCCCTTCGCGAAGGGGTTAAATAATTAAGTAAAACTGCTTTAAATCATAATTCTGGTGTGAAATATTTTTATAATACTTGACTCAAATTTTCAATAATTCTAGTGTTAAACTAAACTGTAAACGAGAGACATTTGAAGGTCAGTCTCAGATATATTTTTTTTTCATGTGAGATGTGCTTGAACCATGAAACTATTAAGAAAAATGAACTGATATAGCTTTGAAGTAGTGAAGTTTCAACTGCAACCGATTTTGCAGGGTTTCAATACTGCCGGATAAAACTTCTATCACTAAATTTAAATAGAAATTTTCTCTTTATTCAAACGCATTATTAAAGGAAAATTTCAGTTAGGGGCAATGATAAGATTTCTGAGAACTTTTGCAAGAATAAAGCGCTTAACTAAGCCAGAATTTATTTACTGGAGTTTACTAGTGGAAGTTTTCCCTGACTAAAGTAATCAGAAACTAACAATCTATATTAATAAAATAACAAATCGCTCTGTGTGTGTGTGTGTGTGTGTGTGTGTCTGCGATAGTTCGCGAAAACTACGGTACGTACGAAGCTCAAAATTTTTCTGAGAGTAGCCCAATATCTCTCCTGATGCACCTGACTCTCAGAATTTCAAAATTCTATTTATTAACTGAGTAATTAATTAAATTCCAAAACTTACTCTCATAAAAAATCGCTTTTTTTTAGCTTTTTTAACTTTTATTCTCTTATGGTTGGTTGGTTGCATAAAATTTTCGCAGAAATAATTTTAAAAACTGGGACTGACCTTTAAAATTCATAGACTGGCAAACTGTCAGTTTAAATGAGGATTTTTTTTATTTTTTTTTTTTTCACAGCTGCTGTACACCATGGAGGAAAAAGATAGGTGGTGGCGAAGTAAACCGAAAAAAAAAAGGTTTGCAATATGAAACCATTTATCACTGAAATTTTAATGTCTCAAAATAAAGCACGAGGAAGGAATTTTGTATTAATAAGACGGATTGGAAGAAATGAATTACAGCTGAAGCATATTTTACGAAGAAATAGTAATTTTTTTAAAATGTTTTTTTCTATTATATTATTTATTAAAATAAATGTTTGCTTTTAAAATAATTGAAATTGGAAAATTAAAAATAATTAAATGTCAAAACAAAATTAAATAAAATATTGAAAACATATGATTTGAAGTAAAAAATTGTATTTCTAAAAGTTTTCTCTTTTTTTTTTCAGAAATTTTTAATACTTTATAACGTAGATGAAAAATGTTTATGATTTAACAACATATTAATAATTCCATGTCAATATATAAAATATAGTGATGAAAAGATTCTTTTAAAATCATGCATGAACACTTAAATAATAATATTAATCTAAAATCTAGATTTCAGAGTGCAGACGATTTTAAGACATTAACGAAAGAATGTTGATTTTTCAAGCAAAGTCTTAAATGTTGCTTCTATATTGATATTTCAAAGTCATATGATAAAAATAATCAAATAATTCTTGCCTATGATTGATCTAATTGTATCTTTCATGCATTCTGATCGTGTATTACAGGCAATAATGGCACAAAACGTTATTTTTTAAACGAAATTTTAGTCATCTATTCAATAACAGTTTAAAAGGTAAAAACAATAACAAAGAAATACTGGTTTAAACCAGTTTGAATTGATCGGAGTTTCAAAGCACATGGTTTTTTTTGTGCTTATTTGGACTTAATGTAGCGGATTTTAGAGTTACATTTTTTTGCGTCACCCCAAGACATTATACTGCCACTCTATTAATTTCTTTTTACTATATGGTTGTACGCATATTTTTGGCATTTCGAACATTAGAATATATGAGTTATTAGCTGTGTTGCAGTAAAAAACATTACACAACACTTTTCTATGAGTTTATTTTTTTAATCATTGATTAAATTTAAATGTGTTCTATTCAATTTAAAATTGTAATATGGCTTTAATTTGTTTTTAAACCAAAAATAAAATAGCTGTTTGGCGTACAATTGTTTGTATCCGCAAACGATTCATTCACCATAATAAATTATCAAATAGCAAAGTAAATTATCTATCAGAAATAGCCATAAAAAGAATAGTAGCAAAACTGATTATAACCTTAATGTTTAGACTAATTTAAAATAACCCGATCCCAACCAGAAAAAAAAACAGACAACACTCCGATCCGTGATACACAAAATTTCCGTGAGTATAAACCCGACCCTGACCTAAAAATTCTGTTTGGACAAAACTATGGATTTGATATCTGACCCGAACCAAATCTGAATCCCGCAAAAATGTTCAAGTGAAGAATAACCCGATTCAAACAAGGAAAAATAATTTTCGTGGGCATGAAAACTGACCCGAACCTACTATTTTCTTTAAAAAAAACCCGAAATCTGAAACCGATAAAAATATTCCAGAGAACTATAACCCGATCCCAGCAAGACAAAATACTTTCCATGGTCATAAACCCGACTCAAACCTAAAAAACTCCGTTTGAAAAATCCTGAACTTTGACCCAAACCCCATCTAAATCTGACCAAAGTATTCGAAAGAACCATAACCGGATTCGAGTAAGACAAAATAATTTCCGTGGACATGAACCCGATACGAACCTAAAACTCCCATTCAAAAAAATACCTAAAATTTGAATCGAACCAAATCTGAATCTAACAAAACTATTTCAAAGAAACGCAACCGTGGGCATGAAAATGTATGTTTTCGTGGGCATGAAAACTGACCCGAACCTACTATTTTCTTTAAAAATACCCGAAATCTGAAACCGATAAAAATATTCCAGAGAACTATAACCCGATCCCAGCAAGACAAAATACTTTCCATGGTCATAAACCCGACTCAAACCTAAAAAACTCCGTTTGAAAAATCCTGAACTTTGACCCAAACCACATCTAAATCTGACCAAAGTATTCGAAAGAACCATAACCGGATTCGAGTAAGACAAAATAATTTCCGTGGACATGAACCCGATACGAACCTAAAACTCCCATTCAAAAAAATACCTAAAATTTGAATCGAACCAAATCTGAATCTAACAAAACTATTTCAAAGAAACGCAACCGGATCCAAACAGGTCAAAATATTTCCATGGACATGAACACAATCCGAACCCCAAAAATTTCTTTGAAAAAATCGCGAACTGAACGAAATCTGAACTTGGCAAAAATATTCCAGTGAAGCATGTCCTTATTCGAACAAGACAGAATTATTTCCGTGAACATGCAAGAAGACCCGAACTCAACAGTTATATTTCAAGAAAAAACCTGAAATCTGAATTGAACCAAATCTGGACCTGACAAAAATATTCCAAAGAAGACCAAGCAAGACAAAATAATTTCTATGGACATAAACCCAACTCGAACCTAAAAAATTCGATTTGAAAAAAACTGAAATTTGACCCAAACCACATCTAAATTCGACCAAAATATTCGAAAGAATCATAACTGGATTCGAGTATGACAAGATAATTTCCGTAGAAATGAACGATATCCGAACCTAAAAATTCTATTTGAAAAAATACCTGAAATTTGAATCGAACCAAATCAGAACCTGATAAGAAAATATTCCAAAGAATCGTAACCGGATCTGAATAAGACAAAAAAATTTCATTCACATGAACCGAATCTGAACCTAAAAAATTTCTTTGAAAAAATCACGAAATCTGAACTGAACCAAATGTGAACTTGAAAAAAATATTCCAGTGAAGCATGTTCTTATTCGAACAAGGCAGCATAATTTCCGTGAACACGCAAGAAAACCCAAACCCAAAAATTCCATTTGAAGAAAAAGCCGAAATTTGAATTGAAACAAATCTGTTCCCGACAAAAATATTCCAAAGAACCATAACTGTATCCGAGCAAGGCAAAATAATTTCCATGGACATGAATACGACCCGAACATTAAAATTCAATATCAAAAAATACCTAAAATCTGAACCGAACGAAATCTGAATCCGACAAAAATGTTCTAATGAATCATAACCAGATCCGAACAAGACAAAATAATTTCCATGGACATGAAACCAATATATGGTTTGGTAACATTCAGGTTGCAATTACATTACGGTAAGTCTTTGATTATATTTAATTTTCCGTTAGGTTACAATTAGGTCACGGTTAAGTTAAAGTTAGGTTAAAGTTAGATTGCATTTATGTTATGGTTAGAATAAGGATATGTTACAATAAAGTGAAGGCTAGGTTAGATTTATGTTATATTTAATTTACGGTAAGGTACTGTTAAGTCAAAGTTAGGTTACAGGCAGGTTATGGTTACGGTACAAAAGTTTACGGTTAGGAATTTATCCATAGAGTGAACATTACGCATGATTTGATTAAAAATAACACTTACTTTTGTTAAATGGCTCTGAAATTATAAATACTACTTATCAACATTTTAGCTACCAGTGAGTATCGATTTCATTCATGGTATAGTCGGATTTAAGAGTGATATAATTAGTTTGAAATTCAAAATATTTCACTTGAGATTTTTATGTGAAAAAAAAAATAATTAGTTACGGGACTTAACAGTGATTTTTGATAAATATCAACACTTTAACACGAAAATCACGCAGTCGTTGGATACATATTCCCTCCCGCGTTTCTCATCGCTCATTTTGAGTATTTTTAGAGCTTAACATTAGCTGTTTTTTAAACCGATTTTTCACACAATCAGTGGCCACGTATTTCAGACAATGCATTTCTGCATGTTTCGAGTTAAGGATAAAATCATACAGATTTCAAGTTCGTTTAATATTGTTAATACGGACCCGGGCAGCTAGTACAATAATAAAAAAGCTGTTATCTGTGACAAACATCCTCAATTTCTTCACTCGCAACTGCTAAACAATGTCTCCTCTTTTATTTATTATAACTCTATTGTTTGAATATCCGAAATGATAATGTTTATTATAAACCTCGCGAGAGATGTAGATTTGATCGGGTGGTTTAGTTTCTGTTCCTAGGGTGCGTAACAAATATCTATCGCTCTTCAGATAAAAAAGAGAAGTCGGTGTCTGCATGCAAAAATTTGTCATCTTTAAATTCTTTTTGAAACACAAATAATAATTCCTTCGTGAATCGGCCTTATCTCACTAAAAAAAGTTATATAAAAAAAGAAAAGAAAAGTAGAACCTAAAATCATCGTTATCGGTTTTCTTGTGGGCTCATTTTTCATTGGTTGGCGCCCTGTCCATATAGAGCCCCGTGCCGTGGCACACTTTTTACACTTTTTAAATAAATATTTACATAAGTTTTTTGATGTGAAAACTTCTTTAGGCGCGTTGGGATTTTTTTTAAATGGGGAAAAACCATTGAATTCGCGACACTGTTATTGACTCCTCTGAAATTGGGAAGAGATTTGATGATTTGCCATTGATTTTGAATGGGGATTTCAACATCAACTTTACTGAGGGTAAAAATTGACAATTAATTGAATTTTTAAATAGAGAATTTTATTTAACGGTGACCAGTGATCGCAATCTTAGCGCAACGAGATATAAAACTACAATTGATGCAGTCTTTAGAAGATATTAAATAGATTCGAATTACAATTGTTTATTTCCTATTTTACTTACCATAAACCTATAGTATCAGTTCGGATTATAATGATAATGATAATGATGATGATTTATTTAAATTGCGGATGAAAATTCATAAGTTTCATTGTTATTCATTTCAAAGAATACCATTAAATTAAATTTCATATTTAATGTATTTGTAAATTTATGTTTTAAGCAATAGATTTCAATTTTTGTACATAAAATAATATGCATTATTTTTCGTGTACAATAGCACATTAAACGAAAATGGTAATATAACTTTTGTAGTAGTAGTTTATAATAATGAATAAAAAAAACACATCATTTAAAAGTATTTCCTATACAATAAAATATTTCCTGACGATTCAAAAAATATGTTCTGACGATTAAAAAAATACACACGTAATTGTTCAAGTTTTCACTTCTATCGGCACTTCCGGAGTGCCTTTTTTTTTCTTTCTTTTATGTTTATATAGGAAAGCAACGCCGGAAAGATGGTACATGGAAATTGGCATTTTAATTATATAGAAAATAAATATTTTATAGTTATCGAATTAAAATTCATCGAACAAAAAAGCAAAACTTTTCATAAATCATATCTACATATCATATCACAATCTTCATCATATAATCTTTTCAATTTATTTAGCAGGTTTTCACATACTTTGAGTTTATTGGCTTAAAGTGAAATCAGAAATATTGCACTTTAAATCCCAAATATTAATTCCCAAATTAATTCCCACTTCTAATTAATTTTTATGTTTTCTTGAAGCAAACAAACGAACACGCGTCAAGTGTTTCTTTCAACCACTTATGATAATTTAAAGTGATTTGCTTTCCTTTAAATACTCACATCGTGAGATCATTTGTGTAATTTAGGATTTAGTTATCTTACTTATAAATTTTGAAATAGTAGTTTCCGTTAAACTCTAATGTTTAAAGTATTCATCATTTTAATCATTTATTTAAAGAGATAAAATTATTATGCATTAATGGAAGTAAAATTCAGTGTATTTAGCGTTTGAAAAATTGTAAAGCAGAGCTATCTATCTATTATACATTATAATATCTATTATACATTATATCTATCTATTATACATGTATATTATATAGGACAAAGTGTCTGCGTAACGCTCATGTCACTTTTGGGATGAATGCAGCAAACGGTCAAATTTCTTTTTTACTGCAATTTTAAAAACTTCTAAACATCGTGTTTTTTCAATTTTTGCATTGTCGAGTAGGGAAAAAATGTGCTTTTAAATGTAATTTGTTTAAAAATATATGACAGTTTTGCTGAAAACTGTATTGAAATTTACTCAATATTTATTGTTTTTTAAATAACTAGGGGCTACAAGCCCCCTGATGGCTACGCTCTTCACCCCCCCACCCCCCTGCGTAATCGCCTGGAGATTTCGTTCGGTATTACGAAGCAATCCCTATTTTCCATCTAACCTTAGATGTAATTGTTTCCCATTTATATTCTGGATCGCTTTGCTATCCCTTATTTTCCATGCATTCAATTTTTAGATTCCACTAAGTAAAAACGCATTCTTTCCCACCCTAATTTTTTACGAGCCCATATTTAAAAAAATTTTATTATATGCTATAAAATATCTTGAAGTTTCAAACAGATCGCATTTTTGATTTCCCATATTTTAACATATTTTAACACCTTTAGTTTTTATTTAATTAATGATGTGATACATTTTTCTAGAATTTTATTGAAATACAGTATAACTTATTAATTTATTAATTTTAAAAAAGGTAACATTTGAGAAGATTTAAAATGCCTAAAAGTGCGGATACATTGACTTAAAATATCATTTCTTTTATAATGGTTTTTGAATTATTGTGTAAAGATGACACACTCAAAAATCTTTTTAAAGCACTAGTTTTTTTCGTTGACAGTATCTTTGACCGATTCTTTAGAGTTTATTATTTCTAATATACCGATAAACATTATCTCTTAGTGTCTCAGAGCTAAAGATGAAACAGTTTACTGCTTGTTCATGGAATAATGCGTTATGCCCTTATTTACAAGCTAAAAGAGTAACAGGGAATCCTCAGGAAAAACTAATTCATTATAAAATACGTAAAATAAAATGTTAGCTAAGTAGAAAGTAGGTTTTCTAAATGGAAGTTTTAATTAAACAAATCAATAGAAAGTACCCCTGAGATTAGACTTCTGTAGAAATTTAGAAAATACTAGAAACTTAGAAAATATAGGTAAAAATTTTCTATTTTTTCTGAATATATATCTTATGTATTTCTCAAAAGTTCATAAAATGGAGTCTACACTTTTATTAGTATGAATATAAATAATAATATTATGTAAAGTAATATGAAAAAATTAATAGAAAAATAATTTAAACTTATTCTTAAAAAATGAAATAAAGCAAAATTTAATAGGAAAGTAAAAGTAACAATTTTAAAAGCACCAATTATATTAAATTACAAGCAAACCCGTTTCCGTAGCATGTAGCTTACTGTCCTCTTACTTTTCTATTATATTGCACCTAGCTCCATTCCAATAATTATTAAAACAAAATTTAGCAAAACATCTATAACTATCATTTTATAATAGTCAATACTTTTATTTAGCGAATATTTTCTCTTCAGATGAGCCCAACGTTGTTTTCCACACTTGATTTAATAAATTTAAATAAATCTGGAATTTGTATGAATTTATATCTTTTACTTGAATAATAACGAATAATTAAACGAAAGCCTTCTCAAATGAAACTCGTATCGGAGATTCCGCATTATTTATATTTTTTAAAACCAAATGTGCTACTTCAACTTAAAACATACTCCTTTTAACCCCTTAAGGGGCAAGCAAAAATGTCTCCGTAATATTAAATTTTCACCGGAAAAATTGAGGGAAAAAGTCAGCAAAAAAATTATTAATAAGAAAAGGCAAATTTTGAGCATTTTGTTGCCAGTTAAAAATATAAAATTTCGTTCAAAGTTTCCGGTGAGAATTTAGTTCAAATCAGGTAGTATAAAATATATCCCACCGCCTCCCGAGGGTTTAAATAGTGTTACAAGCTTTTCCATATTTTGACGAAATAGCAAATTTGCTTTAACCCTTAAATGCATATTGTATCATTTTCTACACCATGTGTTCCCGATTTATTGGGGGTTTTATTCATATACAGTAAAACCTCTAAATAACGGACACCTCGGGAACGCCGAAATTGTCCGCTATTGGGAAAACCTCAGAGATTCAAAAATCACTAAGAAATGCTTAAAATTCATTAATTGACTTTTATATTCCTAAAACCTACATTTTATGATTAATCAGAAATTAAAATTATTTTTTAAGAAATAAAACTGAAATAAAATTGTGCACACCTTTATCTACTGTTTATTACATTCTTAAGAAAAAATCAGCTACAAAAGTTTACTTTTGCTTGCAATTACATATAATTTGTTTTTCAATGTGACGTTATTGGACTCTATAGAATTTCGGGCGGGGAGGAGAAATTGCACTTTTTGTCTATTAAAAGCATAAAATCTTAAAAACTTCCAGAGGGACATTGCAATGTTGAAGAAAATGTCCCTTCCGGGCAATCTTTTCACACTAAATGTAGAGGAAGGGGGGGGGGGAGATTTTCCCTAGCTCATCCTCTACATTTATCTGTGATCACAAAATTGGTGACACATTGCTCTGATAAATTTAGAAGCATCCTTTTTACTCTTTTTTCGTTTTTTTTTTTTTTTTTTTTTTTCTGGATAAAAAATTCTTTCATCCTTTATCGTCAAAAATAGTGTCCGCTATTCGGAATGGCCGTTATTCAGAGGTTAAACATACAAAAATGTAGGTTTTGGGAGTGGGGATTGGAAAACTGTCCGTTAAATAGAGGTTCCGCTATTCGGGAGTGTCCGTTATGGAGGCTTTACTGTATTCCGTATTCCGTATTCTCACCAGAAATTTAAACGAGCAAGTTTCACTTTACTTAATGACAGACCATTCGTAATTAACTAAAGAAAAATTAACTATTTAGATTTTTCTGGTATGAATTCTGATTCTTTGAATTGCGCATTTTTTGGAATGCGTTTTATCCTATGCATTTAAGGGTTAAAGTGGGCAGAATTTATATTTCACTACAAAACGGATATTTGCGGGAGATTTTTCAGGGTTCGTACGCTTCAAAGATCTTTTACCTGAATGTTTGTAAAGTAATATTTGCATTATTTAATGGGGAAATTTTTATTTTTAGATATAGCAATCAGTACTTTACGAATTTAGATATTCAAAAGAATTCCTTATGTTATGATCTATGGGACAAAGTCGTTTGTAGTGTATTTTAATGATTTTATAGTATTCCAAACATACTGAGACTGATATACATCACTGAAGTGTAGTAGAAGATGCTTACTCTACAATATAATATACATACCATTCATAATTCATTTACAGAAACACACAAAAGAATTGGATTACACAGTACTGTCATTGAGTAATAACTGCTGGAAATGCATTTTTATTTATGGTGTGCGTTTTCATTTGTGGCATGCGTTTTAAAATTTAGCTTTTTTTTTTCAAATTACTTGCTGCGTATAAATCTAATAGATCATATGCAGGGATGAATAAAATATTTCAGATATTTTTCTGGATTATAGGGCCGTAATTTCGCGCGTATCCGCCGCACCTCATATAAGTCGATTTCATCGACTTGCTGTTGCTTAGCAATTATTTAACTGCTTTATCAGAATAAAATTTTCGGTCTGAAAAAGACTTAATTGAGCTGCGGCGTATACGCGCAATATTACAGTATTTGATGGGATGCTATTATGGAATTGCTAAATTTGAGTTTTCAAATATTTTATAGGATTTGCGAATCATTTACTTTAATATCATCTTCCACTTTAATAAATGGTGAAGTTTTGTTAAAGTGTTCGGAATATGTTGAAAAATGTTTCATAAACTATGCATGACACATGATTTTTTTTTTTTTTTTTTTTTTTTTTTTTTTTTTTTTTATTGGAGCGGAGTTAAGTTTCTCTGAGAAAAGGATACTGAATTTGTTTCTATTGTAATCTTGTATCATTATTTATTTAGGATGTCACTCGTTCCGTAGAAAGAGAGATGTTTATTATTACTTACCCATCATACGTAGTATACTGTAAACCTTGCAATCGTTTGGAAAATCGAAAAAAATAAATGGCGGATTTACACGTTTCAGACACTGGAGATACCGAAAAACATACTTTTAGATAAAAAATTGCTGTCCGTTCGGCTGTTTGTCTGTCTGTCTGTGTGTTTGTAAACGCTCTATCACCCAAAAAAATTGAGATAGACACTTAAAATTTTGTACGTTGTTAATATGTAAGCATGGGAAGCAGCCTATTTAATATCAGTAACCTCGATTATCCGGAACTATTTTTTTCGAACTTTCGAAATATTCGTTCTGATGAAAGGTATTTAAAAATTTTTCGAATTTGTTTATTTTAAGCAATGGAAATAAAAGACAATAAAATAACACAAATTTTGCATAAAGAACAAAGTTGATCGGATTATTAGTTGTCGAGATATTTGTAATCCTGTTTTTCACATTCTTCGATTTTTCATGGCCCTGTATTTCATTCAAATTTCAATTCAAAGTTATATTTTAATTGGGTATGAGACGCTTAATCCGACGCAATAAGCTGTTAGTTAATATGATTATTATTTTTGGAGCTATATGTATGTTTCTTTCTACGCAATTTGATACTACTTGAGTAGTTTGGCATTTTATATAATTTGTCGAAATTGGTTCTTTAACAATTCATTAATAGAGAATTACTATGCATATTAAAAGTATTTAAATATACGTTTAAATTTTGTTTTGGAATTGCAATGCATTTTATAAATAATTTACACATGTTTTATTTTTATATATTATACTATGCATATCCAGGATGGGTAAGTCCCCAACGATTAGTTTTGTTTATTAATTTCGACGAAGTGTAGAGTATATGTAATCATGAAAATACAAAAAAATTGTTGTTCCGTTTGTACGGTCGCAGGCCATACCCGAAGCCTGAAATGAATTAGCCTACGGGTCTGAATAGGACTTTTCTGAAATCTCTAAGTCAGCGGTGCATGTTTCGTGACTTAATGAACAGAGCTGCAACGAAAGGGAAACATATCGTCAAACCTAAACAATTTTTCGCTGAAATAATTCTGGTGTGTAAAAAGTCGGAGACATGGCATCACTGGAAAAAACTATTCACTTCCAGTATGACGTACACTACCTCCAATGTTCTAGTCTTTCTGAATTTAGCCTTGGTCCGGTTCGACGCGATTTTTCTTATTAGATTAATGCCGAATCCAAGTTCACTTTTTTCTGCAGATTCAGGTAGAATCTGGTCAGGAAAACAATTTTTTCAAAGACAGTAGACCCTACCAAATATGCCTTTTTATGTATTATACTTAAAGTAATTTTATCTGTGTTTTGTATTACCTCGTACTCGGGCAACTCCGGTTGAGCCTGTTAGTTTTTGATAATGTAACACAGTAAAAACGCTAAACAGTGTGATACTGTGAATAAATAAAGCCATTTTATGAGAGGTAAAAGTTCAATTTATATTTATAAAAAGAACTTTATTAAAATAAAGAAAAAAAAGAAAAAATAATAATAGAATTTTTTTCATTTATTTAATTTTATGTTTACGCAAAAGTGTAAAGAAAATAATGATAAATAAGGAAAGTTTCCGTTAAAACAAAATAAGAAAACATTTCTAACATTCCAGACATGTACTTGGGATGTTGATGGATTACGTAAGGTAGAAATGATATTTTCATCCATCTTTGCTTCAGGCTGCTTTCTGCTTGGCTCAAATTGATTTATCCGTAAATAAGAGTATTTCCAGGTAAAGCAATAGATTTCAAAGTTTTTGTTGATCGAAGTACATATAGGCAGCATTAAAAATTTTAATAAAGTCTCTGCATAAAAAGAAATCCTTTATATAATTCCTTTTGAGTGTGTTTGTAATTATATAAACCCACAGCTATAGTCGTCGACTGGTGGTTCGTCCGTCTGTCTGTATGATGTCTATGCGCATATAACACCGTAAAAACTATCCAACCGAATGATTTGAAATTTAATAAGTATAATATTTGCAGAATTTTGTCGAATAATTTAAAATATTATGAAAATGGAATTAAAAATTAAGATATCAATGAAAGTTTTCTTAATTCTATCAAATCCTATCATCCCCATTTATTCCATTAATTCCACGATATTTCTTGATAGGTAATGATTCTATAGTGTCATGGTGATTACGACATACTAAAGATGGAGCCTTAATTTCTTATTACTGAATCTAATAGATATAATCGTAATACATTTTTTATTCATGCATTTTTGCATAACAATGAAACAACTATAAAACTAAAATCTGAGTATTTATAAAATTAGTTATAGCACGAAGCACATCTTTTGTCACGTTTGGCGTACAAGTTCCGGCTTGTTTTAAATATAAAGAGAAAGTAGGAAAACTCTAAAAACTAAAGAAATTTCGCTTATGTGCCAGCGTATATTCAAATTTTTTAATTACAGAAACGCAGAGATTCCAATAATTCAAAGTATCGTAATTCGGTAAATTTTGCTCGAAAAAAATTGGAATTTTTACTGTTTTACTTCGCAGAGCATGGAAAAATCATTTCTACATATAACTTACAAAAATCAGTGACCATATAAAAATTTAAAAGAAAAAAAAAAAAAGAATAATTTTTACAAAATCGATATTTTATCGGAATAACCTTAGTTTTAAACTTGTTTTGAAAGATTTTGCAACACTATCTATACTTATAAAAGAAAGTTTCCCTCTGTATATGTGCAAAGTTAGAAAATCTATGGCATGTACAAAGCAGAAAATTTTTGTGGCCGTAATTCAAGACCTCTCTAATGCTCTTGAGACGCAAAATTTTAATATTTTGTTAATTAATGTAGACTAATTTAAAGTCATAACCCCCCCTAAGTCCTGATGTCGCCTAGAAGCTACACTAAAAATGATCTTTAAATTAATTTAAATGCTTCTAGAACTGTTAAAATTAAACCTAGACTTTTAAAATGGATGTATGCATGTTAGAAGCATCAATATATACAGGGTGATTAAGAAAAAGTGGATAAAATGATATGACAAATCAAGCATACAACAAGAATTTAAAAAAATCACATAGGAATATAGGGTCGCAAACTACTTATTGAGTTACAAATACATGGTGTTTCATCCTAAATACGCCCGGTTTGAAAGTAACAATTTCGAGGAAAGTAGAAATATTTTAATGAAAATGCAACGATATGTCTTTCATTTGGTGTGAAATATGATAACGTTACTAAAAGATCTGGAGAAACATAATGCTCAAAGAATCGATGATACCGTATCAACTGATTATCACAGTCCAAAATGTGAGGTGCATATTGCTGGTGCGCATAATGCAAACTTCTACTACTTTTGTTTGGTGTTATCACATTCAGTATTGCCAGTGTGCTACTTTTTTAAAATTCAGATTTTTTGACTGGCACCACTTTTTTTTAAACGTTAAATCATCTTTTGTTTTCGCCTTAATTATCATGTCATTGAATAAGGCACATTTTATCATTTGTAAAAAGCGGTGCCAATCAAAAATTTTAGAAAAGTAGCCCGTCTGGCAACACTGATAACATTTAAAACAAAGGTGAGAATGTCTGTTAAATGTTTTATTATAATATACTTCAGTTTTCTGAAATTTATTACCGTCAACCCATCAATTTGTCCACGCTTTTTTTATTCACCCTGTAGACTGATTCATCTTTGTAGATGATTCATAATGATTTTAAACTGGTTTTTGTAGTGCCACGTAAAATCTGTCTCAGGACTGAGGAGGATAATATAGTCATAAAAATTTATTTTTTTCATTGCTATCTTGAAAAAACTTCCTTAACCCTTTTAAGCACTGGGAGGAAGGAAACATAGTA
This sequence comes from Maratus speculifer, assembly GCA_964019185.1. Classification (NCBI taxonomy): domain Eukaryota; kingdom Metazoa; phylum Arthropoda; class Arachnida; order Araneae; family Salticidae; genus Maratus; species Maratus speculifer. Next base: position 258,098,139 of record OZ025290.1, read on the forward strand.
GCGAAAAACTCATTATCCGATTTTCTTCGTATTTTTTTCATTGGTTGCTTTAATCTTAATCAACCAAACTACTCGGCACAGTTAAAATTGGAAGACATATTTCGAAGATCGTACTTTTGCGTCTCAAATGATGCAATCAATTCGAAAAAAATATCGCTGATAATCTTTAAAAAAAAAAAAAAAAAAAAAAAAGTTTTATCAAAAAATGTTTTTTTGCTCTATGACAACGCCCTTCAAGGACTATTTTAGCTGTCGCCAGAACTTAAAAAAAAAAAGTCTTAACCCTTTCCGCGCTGTGTGTCCGGTCTGGATACACCTTATTTTAATTCCAAACTTGCAATTGGCACCAATAATATTTTAATAAAATCTTGCTTTTACAATGAAAGCTTAAATTAAGGAGTTCTTCATTTCTTAAAAAGTCGTCTGTAAATTCCGGTGTCAGTCGATAATTTCTCATTTTACTTACAGAATTTGTCTGCGCCGGAAAGGGTTAAAGCGGAAACATTTTACTAATCAATGGTGCAATCTGTTTTAAAAACTACGAATTTTAATTTTTTAAAATACATCGACAAATGCAAGTCATTTCGCAACTTTCGGAGACGATATTTTTATTAATGCAAAAAGTAACTAAATCTCAGTATTTTAGCATGATCTTTTTAGGGTATCTTAAAACACCAGACTTACATCAGCTATAAAAATTAGTACTGGTAGAAAATGGACAGATAGAACTACTTTTTATAAAACTCGGGGGCTGTACTCTATGAGCTACACTCGCCAACGCCTGTTTAGATACCTCAGATTCTAAAGCATGCTAATTTGATTGGCTGTAAAAAGACTGAATTATAACTTTAAAAAACTGTGCCGATTTATCTGTAAACGGGTTTCCATTCGTTTTCCTTTGAGTGGAGATTTTTAAGACTAAATGAGCTGCTGTTAAGACATAAGACATACAATGATTGTTTTCGACTCGTTTTTAAAAAAAGAATTAGAAATTTGAAAATATGTTAAAGTAAAATGAATTAAGAAGCAGAGTCACTGTATCCCGGTATTTTTAACAACGCTATGAGAAAGGTATTTTAACCCCTTCACAACGGGAGCATTTTACAAAAATTTTAATGTTTTGTCACCGGTTTTTAAAAACAGAAATTTGTATTTTATTAAATTGAGAAGATGCTCCGATTAAATAAGGCAAATTTTACAGTAAAATTTTATTGATGGGGATAAACAAGGATTCTTAAGCCTTTTTGCGGCATGTATACGTGTCGCTCGTCCCCAAGGGTTTAAATAAGTCATTTTAAATGTATCTTTTAAATCCAATGTAATTTTCACCAATGTTTTCTTTCTCTTATTAATATTTACGCGAAAATACTTTTGTTGTTAGAAAGGATACAGTACTTGCACTGCCTTAGAATTGACAACAAAGTTATCTCAAAATATGAAATAGATGTCTCCATGAAATGTATTTTTAAATTTAAACTGTTTTGCATCATTATTTGGCCTAAATAGGATGTAATTTTCTCCATTTACGACTTTTAACCCATAATATCGAATATTTCATTTTAAAATTTTCTTTCTCTTTTAAAATTCAAGAGTAAATATATCTCTTATGACATAATTTTTAATATTTTCCTTCTTTCAATACCTAATTATTTAATTTGATTTTTTTTTCTGTGTATATTAGCCAAGTGACAATAAATTTTAATTTAAAGGAAATATTTTTCTTTGGACTGTTTTTAAAATTGGCAAAAACTTAAAATAATACCCTTTTCAAAAATATGAAGAAATACTTCTCGAAATGCTGAAATTTTGAATTTAAATAAAAATAAAGCCTCTAAAAATGAATTTAAAAAAATAAATAAATGCAGTCAGCATATCCGTAGCTTTTAATGTATAAAATGATCTAAAAATTATTGAATACATTCAGAGGGAACTGGGGCACATTGATATAGCTTTTTTCTAAGAATTTTTCGGTGTCCAGAAAGCAGAAATTTCAAGTTTTTTTTTCTTTGTAGTGTCAGCAAAACTTGTGTAGTGTGATATAAAAATGTACAATCATTGTTATATATATTATTTTTGAATGTAATTTTAAAAAAATCAAAAAAAGCCATTTGTATCAATGTGCCCCATCCACGGGGAAGATTGATGCACTTCATGGGGCACTTTGACACGTCTCACAGTGGGGCAAAAACCCAAAAAGCTGGCCAAAAGTCGAAAAATGAAGTTACGATTTAGGGAATTTCGATTGTACAGTTGGCTAGAATAATGTTTGGAGAGTCAGAATCTGTATTTAAAAAAAGATTTTTGCTTCGTCCTTACAAGCAGCATCATTTCAAAAACGATGCTTGAAGGAGTATCATTTAGAGCGAACAAAAACAGCAAAACAACAGTTCCTCTAAACGCGTGCTATATTTTATAATATTATCCGATTTTAATGATTTGAAATGGATTCACACTATGATAGTATTTACTTTATTTGCATGTATTACAAAATTTATATTAAACACGTAAAAATTAATAAATTCATTGTCATTTTTGAAAAAAAATTTTAGAAATATTTTTATTTTTTTGCTTTTAAACATCAAAAAGTTTAAATGTTCCACAGTGTTCCGCAACGAAATTTAATGGAAATAATAACTTGGGCTATTGTCTAGTGATTCATAAAAAACCAGCTGCCAAAAACTGCCTTTCTGCATATTTTAGTAACCGCAAGTAAAAATGCTACTTTTTCGGCCGCCTCAAAAATTTTGAAATTGACTACTTTTCACATAATTTAGCTGATAAATATTTTTCAAATTTTTGAATTATTCAATTTTATAATAGTTTATTTCCTATTATAGTGTAAATAAGTACTATAATCATAAGATTACATTAATTTGATAAGTAAGCTTAGTAATGAAAAAATGAAAATAATTCTCTATTACTGATTCGGTAGAATAACATTTTCTTATCTTTATAGGTAGTGATTTTGTTTGTTCTATTATAATTAGAAGAATTATTTTATCAATGACTATATTTGATAGATCAAACTACTGAGCGTATTGAATTAATGCGAGTAAAAATCATTATGAATATCACTTTTGATTATATTAGTAATTTGGATTTGGTTTACAAGTGAGGATGTGATGGCACATCTATTCTGAGTACATTTAAACAAATATTTAGCTATGAAGATGGCATTATGTCTAATATATTTTTCTTTTCTTCCGTGCTACTAGAATACATAAATATTGCGAATAATTCATGAATCGTCAATTTGAAAATATCGAGATCTTCATTTCACTGATTTTATCGGGCTAATCAAGATCCATTTTTAGGTGCGTTCGTAATTATATAATACGTAGCACCTATAGTGGTCGTTCAGTCCGTCCGTCTGTCCGTCCGCATATAACAACGCAAAAACTACCCAACCGAATCGTTTGAAATTTAAAATACATAATTATTACATAATTTTGTCGAGTCATTTCAAATTTTATGAAACTCGGATGCATAGATCAATTACAGGGGCAATCAAAAGTATTCATTACATTACGGTCAATGAGGAAAAAAATTTTCAAATGCATTTTAATCGTTTGAAATTTAAAATACGCAATTATTACATAATTCTGCCGAGTTATTTCAATTTTTTTGATAATCGTGTGCATAGATCAATTACAGGGGCAATCAAAAGTATTCAATTACATTATGGTCTATGGGGAAAAAGTTTCAAATATATTCTATACGTTTGAAATTTAAAATACATAGCTAGTACATAATTTTGTCGAGTTATTTCAAATTTTATGAAAATCGGATGCATAGATCAATTACAGGGACAATCAAAAGTATTCCGTTACATTACGGTCAATGGGAAGAAATGTTTCAAATGCATTTTAATCGTGTTACACTCACGCGAACTTAATAAAATTTCTATGCAACTATAAAGTACATATTATAATATACATCTTACATAATTTGTGGTGCAAAGAACATTTGTTATTGATTTACAAGGCCGCACAAAAGTATTCCATTACATAATGGTTTAGGGAGAACATTGTTTGATGAGCGTTTTAATTGTAATTCACTTACAATTTTATGAGATTGATATATGAAAGTAATTTTTTTAAAACTTCGTTATCGTACGAACGCACCTAATTTGCTACGCTTCACGTGCAATTTCCAACTTGTTCTTTTTCAAGAAATACGGAAGCAACTGTCAATGAATGGTGTTGCACTAAATACTAGCAGAATAAACTTATTTCGTTTAATACAATCATTGATACTGAAGAAAAAGTCGTTAAAAACGAATTAGTGTAATGCTCAACGTTGCTACCTATGTCAGACAGCATCAAAACAGCATCTTACATTACATACATCTGACATTTTTTATTAAAAATGGATTGAGATAATTTAGAATTCAGAATATCTAAGTTACATGCAAAGATGTTTAGAGAGGCCTTACACCTGGCAGACAACTAAATAGAAAAAATGAAAAGCTCGTACTCTGCATGAAAAGAAGATCACTGAAATTGCAAAATAAAATATGCAAAAAATATTTCGTTTACAATCAAGACTTCTCGTCAAGAAACAAAATCCCACATTTGGAAGCACAAATGGTGGAAATACAATTCAACGATTCTTTGAAAACGCAACTATTTGTGTTTCTAAACGAACATATACGAAGATTTGATTAAGCGTTTCTATGCCATAAGTAATTTCTTGTAGCCATGTTATTTATTTGATAAACATCGAAAATTTTCCCTTACAAATATCTCGTAGATTTGAGCAGCACCCCTGGTTTTATATGCTTACTTCAGTACACAAACTACTTATTAATGACAAAGAAATAACATTATCTTCATTACTGCCAGTTTGTCAAATGCCATAAGATACTAAGAATCGTGCAACAAACTGATCAAAAGGCACCGAGAAGATTTACCGCAAAGATCCAGTGCCGAGAAAAAAAAGATATTTTTACGTCTTTTAATGTCATCAGATTCTTTCCTTTCCAGTTTAGGTAAATTATCGTAGAAGAAATTAAAATCATTGATCCTAAGAGTCACAGGATCTTCCAATACCGCCAACAAGTTCTGCTGACTATTTCGACACCTTGACCTCTGAAGAATCTTTTTATTATACTACAGTTGATTCTAAAGGTTAATTTCTGGAATATATTTTCGTTTTTATTTTAATAATATAAATATTAAATAGTCTAATGTTTTACTTTCCATTAACGTACTTAAATTTCGTTTAAATATGTCTTGCTTTTTTGAAAATTCCCTTTTAAGTTTACCTCGAAATTTTAAATTTTATTTAAATTCTATTGTTATTGCTCTTAATCTGTAATGTTATTTATTTATTTATTTTTAAATTTTAACTTTTGAATCTTAATTAGCATCCTGAAAAGTTTACGAAATTGCATATAAATTGAATAATTTTCGAGACATTTAAATTTTTATTCCGCCATATTGTATCCGCCATTTTTTTTTTCAATTTTAATTTTGTATTATTACTTAGCATCCTCAAAAACACCTGTATAGAATTTTTGTACAATTTGAATAACATTTTCATATTTTGGCCAGCTTTTCGGGAATTTGTCTCACTGTGCGTCTGGGAAAAATGGAGATAAAATAACACAAACGCATATTTTTCATAGAAAAATAGTTAGCAAACCATTTTATATTTATTTATAGAAATTCAAATCACCCACAGTTAATTTTAAGCAATATTAAAGCAATAAAAATGAAATGTATAATGACCTGATGTTCTGGCTGTTCCTTGGCTGTAACTTTTTCATATCTGGCACTTTAACCCCAGCATTATCTTTTTTCTTAGGAAAGATGAAAAAATTTCCAGGTGTTCTGTTTATAAATCGGCTTATAAACAGAAAATAAAGGGTAATTATATTAAAAAGTCTTTTTATAACATAATTATCCTGTTCTGTTCTGCAGCTTGTTTCTCTTACTTAACATTTCTCATGTCGATAATACTTTTCTCTCTGGAGATTTGATATAAATTTGAGATTTGCCAGGCTGCCGTCCATTTCTTTTGTTAGTTCTACTAGCACTAGATGTTGGGTAAGTTCGTAGGTCTTCTGTTTTCAAAAAGACCATAAAAAGTTCTAATATAAAAAAAATTAGAGCTGTTTCACTTCAATAAAAACTAATATTATTAATTTTTGGCGAAAAATAATTGGATTAAGGAGTGTATGGTAAAAAAAAAAATAATAATAATCAAAGGTAATGAAAAAATGAACTAGAAAAGGATTTAGGTTGTATCAATGTTCCCCAACATAGACTGTATCAATGTGCCCCATACAGCCATTTTGATTAAAATGAGTCTCAAATCCAACACTTCACAATTTATCTAACAATAAAGAATGAGAAACTGATAAAGAGTAGTTCTACTTGCCAGGGAGAGTATTCTTTTTGGTTGAAAATACTGTAACAGTTGTATAATACCATTTCAATTGTAGAACTCAAATTTACTTTTGACCTACAAAAACAATCAATCACACGTCCTATTTCATCAAACTACTGAATCATTCCAAGACTTTCTTCATATATTTGAGTGCACTAGCATCACCTTTTGGAGCTGTTGTGAAACTTCCTGTAATGACCCTGTGAGCCGTAGAGGGGGTGTATCAATGTGCCCCATGTATCAATGTACCCCAGTTCCCCCTACAGTTTTTGCCCCTATAAAACTTTTTTAGTGAAACTATTTTGAAAACTTTAACATTAAATACAATAATCCCCAAACATTCGCGAGTTTTGATTATTCGTGAAATAGAAAATATAGAACATTTCAACATTCGTACCACTTTTAAAAAAACGCGGTTTTGACATTTGCGGAACCTAACCCTTGCGAATGTTAAGGGATTACTGTATCTCTTTAAATAATTATTCGATTTGAAAACCGTCTGCATCAGCGTGTTTATGAAACATTTTTTCTGTAATACCACCTATTTTCATATTTTTATACACAACAGTTTTCTTAATAATTAACAAAGAAAGATCTCCAGCCATAAAAAAATTCATTGATCGTGGCAGTGACAGCATTAGTTACTTTTTCTAGAATAGAAAGAATAAATGTGTGAAAATTTCTACGAAAATGGTAAAAACTTGAGTGTTTCGTTGCGGTTTCGATCTCTTTTGACTCAGTAAATAGACATGCAGTTTTTATAACATAGCTAAATCTTAATCCCTTGGGGATGAGCTACACGTATGCGATGCGTGTTGCAAAAAGGTCTTAAGAATACTTGTTTATCCCCATCAGTAAAATCTTACTGCAAAATTTGCCTTATTTAATTGGAGCATTTTCTCGATTTAATAGGGCACAAATTTCTGTTTTTAAAATCCGGTGACAAAACATTAAAAATTTCATAAAAGGGTCCCGTCGCGAAGGGGTTAAGCTTTTGAACAAGTATAGGTTGTGGAATTTATTATAATTTTCTGGAAAAAAAAACATTTTGCAACGAAAAGAGAAATCCTATAACTCACATGAAGCTTTCTTACGATCACTTTTACTACTAAATATGAATATTTTCCCGTGACTTTTTCATTTAAAAATATAAATTCTGACAAAATCATGTTAAACATTTATATTAAAAAATTAAAGTTAGTTTAAATTTATTATCACGTGGCTTGTCAACGCCGGGCAAGTTAGCTAATTGCTAATAAAATAAAGCATTAAAATCTGGAAATATGACAATATCAATAAATAAAAGAATTTAATTTTTCATATATCATTATTACATTTATGTTATATGAAGAATTTATTAAAAAATGAATTTATTATAGATTTCCCGGTTTTTATTAAATATCATTTTATATTTACAAAACAAGAAACAAAACAAAAGTAAAGAAAAGAATGAAGTTAGTGCGTTCTTTAATACAAAGTAAAAATATAGTTTTAATATTTCAGGCATGCACTTACTTTATAACTATGTTATGTAAAGTGGAAATCTTGTTTTCCTCTACCTTTGCTTTTGATTACATTCTGTCTGGCACAAGAATTTTATTTTATCTGTATATGAATATTTCCAGCTAGATGAAGTATATGCACTTCGTTGTGTTTGGTTGGGTAAATATATACAGATAACATAAACTTTAATAAACTTTAATGCCTCAAAAAGCTATATCTTGTCAAGAGCAGCAAAGTAGTAAATCTTAAAGATATTTTTCTCATGTCCCAATGCGAAAATATTTAATGAATGCAAACGTTGTTGATAGACATCAATTTGAAAATTTTAAAAGATAAAATATCAATAAAATGTTATTTCAAGAAAATTAAAAGTTCAATTTTTGTTATATGAAAGAATTTGAGCAAAGAAAAAAGAAAATAATATTAATAGCGACTTTTATTCATGTATTTTAGGTGCGTCCGTAATTATGCAAATACAAAGCACGTATAGTCGTCGTTTAATATGTCTGTCCATCCGTCCGTCTGTCCACATATAACAACACAAAAATTACCCAACCAAATCATTCGAAATTTAAAACATATATTTTTTACATAATTTTGTCGAGCCATTCCAGATTTTATGAATATCGGATGTATAGTTAAATTACAGGGACAATCAAAAGTATTCCGTTATATTAAGGTCAATAGGAAAAAATAGTTTCAAATGCATTTTAATGATGTTACATGCTTTCAAATATAATAAAATTGATATGCATCTATGAAGTACATACTAAAATATATATCTAGAATCACATATTCAAAAAATATTTATTATTAATTTACAGGGCCACACAAAAGTATGTAGTGGTGCAAGGGGAAACATTGTTTGGGGCACGTTTTGATTTTATTAAACTAATTTTTCATTTTTTATGATATTAATATGCGTTGCAAAGGTTTACAACAAGTTACTTCCTGAATAATAGAAAGCAGATGGTATTTACGGGGACTCACAAAATATTTCGAATACTATACTGTATCCGAATTACTGTACATATGCACCAAGATCTGAATGTATTTTTTTAATTTTGTTATAGTAATAATGCAACTCATTTGTTACGCTTGACGTGCAATTGCCGATTTTTAGTGTTTACAAAAAAGTAAAAAAAAAAAAATAGTATACTGTTCTCTAAATAAGAAGGCTCTGTTCCCAATGAAGTACACTTATCTACTCCGTTCAGACTCTGCATGCTGAAAAAAACCTGTCTTAGAAAGATTACTTTATTACCGAAGAATGAATGATATTATCATTTCCCCATTAATATTATTGATTATTAATTCTTAAACGTTTAGAAATTATATGCGTACAGATATAACGTTGGAATTTCTCGTAAAAGTTCTTTTGTTTCCGTCTAACTTTTACTCATATAATCACTATTTTCTCAGTACATTAAATATTGTTAAGTACTGCATCTAATTATTCATTTTTAAACTAGTATTGTAACATTTTTACTCATTTTTTATTATAGGATACAGAATAGTGCTGCCACATTTTTAAATCTGCGTCATATTGGGGTAAATCGGAATGGGTCAAAACCTCGTATTACCGTGTGTTATCCAGTTTTGTCTTTTAACATAGTTAATAAATTAGTATGGAACTTTAAGTAGTATTTTTAACTGTGTTTAGTTGAAGTTCTAAGTTTATCTAGTTATAGTGAAAACATTAGTTTTAATTTTGTTTTATATTAAAAAGTGGGATTAATTTTTAGCTTAAATTTCTGAAATTAAATAATTATTAATGAACAAAATAATGATACTAAATAAGCTATAGTTTTATAATATACCTGTTAGTTTTAATAAATAGCTTTTTAATCTGTGGTATAATAACTTGTGTTATAGGTCAACTTCAAACTCAAAATACATTTTAGAAATTGTTTTTTTTTTTTTTTTTCAAATAACATAATCTGCCTTAATTGAAAATAATCCTAAGATTTCAATTCCATATAATTAGGTTGCATAATCTATAACAAGATTTTTTCTCAAATAAATATTAAACAAGCAAGAGACCTCTTTTGACGAATTTCATCATTTCAAAAATGTGATGCCAATTTAGAAATCCGAATTTAAAGAAAATAATCCACTTGCAACACTGTTCTTAAATCCAAAGGAGCAACTTTGTCAAGGTTCGTACAAGTCCTGGAATTTTGAGGCCAGGAAATTTTTCGATACCAGTATTTTTCAACAGAAAATCTTTTCTTAAGTCCATATAGCAATTTTAGTTTGAAAAAAATTGCCACATACTTGCTTTGAAAAATTGCAGCAAGTTTGGCATGACAAGGGTTAAAGTTTATAACTAGATTGCAGCACGATAACTTAAACGTCGAGGCCATTACACTTTGAATTTGCTACTAACTTGTCATTCAAGTTTATCTCATTCTGTATCAAATTTATTGCAAATTAACAGGAAACAAGTAGAAAATTTAGCTACTTCATGACAAAAGTATTGCAAATTCTCTACAAGGTAGTAAAAAACATTTTTTTTTTTTTTTTGTCAGAAACATTGAAAATTTATTGCAAAGTAGAAATGTTATCATGCCACACTAAAAGTTTCTCACACTCTTCAGGGCTATTGATGCACACGCATTAACATATACGCAACGTCAGATAGTAATGCACCGTATTTATCACCATCATAAGCATTAAATAAAGGCGATATTTGTACTCTTAAATAGGAATCTTTTTTTTTTTTTTTTTTTTTGGTATTTAATAAGTGTTTGATAAGTATTTGATAAGTGTAGCCAACCAAATAAAATTTCTTTAAGGGATGCAGTCCCGAAAGTTGTCTATTCTCTAAACTGAGAAATTTCTTGCTTTCGTCAACATCGTGAATTCAGAGGTCGCAGTGTCCCTAAAATTTTCGTACTTTTCTACCAGTTTTTAAAATCAAAAATCTTCGTTTCAGATTCATTTAACATATACAATGTCGTTTAAAAATTGTGGTAAGAAAGTGGTAAAATTTTAGCGATGTTGCGACCCCTGTGAATTAAAGACAATCTTGCATTAATTTCACAACAAGCTACTCATGTAAGTGGGTGATGGTCTATTTTGCGAGAGATTCGCTGAGAATCTGTCAAGTCAAATTTATCACGACATGATAATATGAGAAAAAAAAATCAAATTATCTGCTAATGGGAATATCTATGGGAATAAAGCAAAATTTTGAATGTTTGAACTAGACTTAATTTCTTTTAAAAAAGACTGGTATTTCAGACTGGTATTTCACCTGGAAAATAATGGTATCCATGCGAACCCTGATTATGACATAAGTTTTAATTAATTTTTTTTTTTCGGAGACGCGTAAAACTGGCAGGTGTTGTTATTCAGAAACTATGCCATCGAAAGACGCTTTCGATTTTTTGTAAACATAGATATTTCAGAAAACACTGTCAAAGTTGACATTTCGAATCAAATTTCTTGCTGAAAGCAGAAAATTAATAGTTAACGAAGGGAGAAAAATGCCTTGTTACGTGATTAAAAACGCTTATAACTTGGCAGATAATTTATTTATCATTTCGATTCCAAATAACTTCCAGAATCAGTTATCCCAACTTACAGCTTTACGTTTAAAAATATGTACGCCATTTTGTTAGAAAGTTTCGCGCTTATTAATCACTGAACTTTAGAACAGCCTTAACACCTTTTACTACTTAGTGAAGTACATTATCCGCAGTGTTCAAATTTGTTATAGAAGTGAATTGTACTATTAAGATCGACGATTTTATTAGTTAAAATTCGCCGGTTCATTTGTTAAAATAAAGATAACATTAACCCCTTTTCCCGAACTGGATTCGCGCAAGAACCAGTGTTTCCAGTGGGCTACTTTTTTAAAATTCAGATTTCTTGATTTGCACCACTTTTTTGAAACGGTAAATACCCTTTTGTTTTCGCCTTAATTATCATCTCATTGAATAAGGCACATTTTATCATTTGTAAAAAGTGGCGCCAATCAGGAATCTGAATTTAAAAAAGTAGCCCATCTGGCAACACTGGTAAGAACACTTTATTGTTGCGTTATTAAAAGCTTTTTGATACCACTAATTTGTAAATGTAAATTTATCTTTATTGGTTGTCAAATATTTCTTGGTTAAGTAAAGTAAATATTTTAGCATCGAAAATAGTACTTAGTCCCTATTTTTAACTCTTTCCAACAAAGTTGAAAAGTTCTTATTCATTCGGTTTGTCTGTCCGTCTATCTGTCCACGCTCTAACTCCCATAAATATACTCGGATTTTCATACAATTGATAAAGCTCATTTAGGGTCAACAAAGCATGTTTGGTGTTGCATATGAAGTATGTATGATTAATGGTTCATTTACAGGGACACTAAAAAGAATTCGATTACATTATGTCATATGGGAAAAATCATTTGAAGAGTATTTTAATGACATTAAGCTATTTGAAATATATTGAAACTGTTATAAATTCCTGATTTTCACTACAATCATGCTAAAACAGAGCATTCATAGATTTTTTATTAATTTACAGGGACACACAAAAGGAATCGGTTACAGTATTCCCTTTGCGTAATAACTGATGGAGAGTACGTTTTAAAATTCTGTATGCGCTTTTAAATATAATTAGTTATTTGCATATTACTCTTTATACATAAGTTCTATGCCTCATATACAGGACTGCGCAAAAGTATTGGCATACCATTTCCCTTATTAGAGGAAATTACTGAAGGGGATTTTTCAAGTGAAATATATGTGTCGCTTAAATGAAATAAATTTTGGAATGCATGTTGTTAATGGATACAAATTTCTACATCATAAGCAGGATTGCTAAAAAAAAAATTTAATAGTTTTCCGATTTTAGATGCTAACAGCTGAAATACGAATTTTAAATGCGTTATACATTTCCATATGGTTAAATCAGATGCTATACATTAATTTTTTAATCGATGCAGTTTTGTTACATTATTCTGAGTATGTTGGAAAATGCTTCATAATCCATGCTTGAAGCATGATTTTTCTATCTTCTCAATTTATGTTGTCAGGAAAATTCAACAGTTAAAGGGTTAATTATATTATATCAATAAGTTAGATAGAACATTTATTTTTTGAGTATTTATTTTTTATAAAATTAAAACATAAATATTCAACTACATTATAATTTTTCTTCTCGACACTTTTTTATTGAATCTTTTTTTTTTACCTTTGCACCCTTCTCATTTCTTGAAGCTATCTTCAATGTAAAGAAGAAAAAAAAATTTTTCGAAAGCTTTTCTAGAATTCATTACCTGCAGAAAATTGAATTTCGAAAGATCAAAGTGTGTTAACATCTCTCGAAAATTCAATTTTCAAAGATGAAAAAAAACAGTAATCCGTTTGAACATTCAATAATTGATAAATGTGAGACAATAAATTAGATTAGAATTGATATATAAAAAAATCTCTTCCATTTTATCTTGCACTTAATCTGTTAAACTATCGAACTTTAGCTTAGAGGTGACATCTTTCGGGCATTTAATTTATAAATTTCTAAGTATTTTATTTATATTATTATCAAATTATATGTCATAACCCTTTGCGGCGCGGTGGTTTCATAGATATACCACTTAATTTTAATTCCCAAACGCCCCATTGGCACCGGAATGCTGTTTTAAAAAATTAAGGTTTATTGAATGCATGAAATATAACGTTTTCTTATTTACAGATAAAGTTGGTTTTAAAAATTAAGGTTTATTGAATGCGTGAAATATAGCGTTTTCTTATTTACAAATAAAGTTGTTTTTAAATTCCGGTGTCAGTCATTAACTTCAACACTTAAGCAATAAATTTGCCCTGGGCTGCAAAGGGTTAAAGTAAGGCCTAGTCAGTAAATATATCCATAGCATAATGTTGTAGGATGCTTTAAATTCTGTCCGGAATTTTTAAAAAAGCACACCGTATTATAATTTTACTGGTACCAAGAACATTTAATTAAAATTTTCCTTTTATAACATACCTGAAAATGAAGAAGTTGGTATTTCTAATAAATTTGTTTATAAATTATTGTGGGAGTTAATTATTTCAAAAAGATTTACTCCGCGCCAAAAAGGTTAATATAAGTATACCTTACCATCTAAAAATACAAGCCATAGAGGAGAGGTGGGGGGATGCACATGTGAGCAATTCATAAAAATATAGCTTTTTCTCATAATTGGCTTAATTTCTATGCAACAAAAGCGATTGAATAACTAAAGTTAGCTAATATAGTAACGAAAACTTTTTCTTGTAGATGATAGTTTTTTTTTAATTACCTTTATAGTACTACTTATTTTTTTTTAATAGTTTTATAAATTAAGTGGGGTAGTAGTGAGCAAACGTGGTACACATATGAACACAAGAAAAAAACTCCTATGATATGCTTTTAATTATGTTATTAATTTGACATCATAATCATTAACTATATTATCTTAAATTCACCATAAAGTTTTAAAAATGCATATGTTTCTGTAGTTTCTGGATGATTTTTAATGAAAAGATTTTAACATGAAAATAAATTAATATAAAGCTGTTCTGATTTTATACGCAGGAATCATATTAGTTAGTAATTTAAAAATGTGACTTTTTTTAAATTTTACTGATATCTCTACTGAGATACTATATTATATGCAAAGCTGTTGTTTTAGAGATGGATGTAAGCCATCATTGCAAGTTTGGAACGAACGAAACAGAAAAAAAATATAAAGTTATTTAACAGAATACATTTTGCATTACAATGCATAAAAAATATTGTTCTAAACCATTTATTAATTTAATATATAATACTTACTGCATTTTAGAAAACATTAAATTCATTTAAATTACAATAGAACACAAACAAACTTGTTGATTTTTGTGTAATTCCTAACAGATGTGGTTTTGGGAATTTAAATACATCACATTTTATATGACAGAATTTTTTTCCGGAAAATTATAGATATTGGAATTGACATCCTTTGTCATGAAATTAACAGAAAGAAACAGAATCAAAAATGATTATTGGGCTCTTATGTAATGTTCTCTCCTGTCTCAACTAACCTGTTACCTATTCTGCAAAAATGTGCTGGCACCAATCGATTAGTAATACGTTTTCTAATAAAAGCTAGACTTATTTTTTTTTCTAGGGGCTTGTTCACATATAAAAATTGCAACTAACATTAAAATGTTCAAATTTAACATCTAATTTTGGCATTTGAAATTGATTTTTAAAAAATATATGAAATGTAATCTATAGATATTTTAACGGAAATCGATTTCAAGAAACATCAAATATGCGTAAAGGTATATACAAATATTATACAGACATACATAATATAAATCCCTATGAATTTAAAAATTAGCCAGATCTGGGAATCAAACCCGGCACTACAACGTACCAAGTTGTTGCTCTATCCACTGAGCTATTCTGGTCGATACCTGGGTATACAATTTCTCACTAATAAACCAAGTTGGGGGACGTCATCAGCCATCTATAAGATGGATATAATATATAAGATGGATATAAGATAGATTTTATTATTTCATCGATCTACAATATGTATTAAAACACATATATACACACAAATAACGCCTGAATTCCTATCGTAAAGGTAAATACAAATATTATACAGACATACATACATTAAATACAATAAATCCAGCTGGGGTGAAAAATTAGGGATTGAATCCAGGCATCGAATTCAATTCTGCAGCGTACCAAGACTGTTGCTCTATCCGTTGAACTCCTCTGGCTGATATCTGGGTTTTCAATATCTTACTAATAAACCAAATTGAGGAATGTCAGTACGATGGGGTCAGTATTAGAGGTCTGCACGGGCCGGGCCGCGGCCCGAAGCCCGAGCCCGGCCCGGCCCGCGGGCCGGGTTTGGGCCGATTTCCAATAATGGCATTCGGGCCGGGCCGGGCTCGGGCCTTACTTCTGAAGACTCGGGCCGGGCCGGGTCGGGCCTAGTCACTAATCTTTCGGGCCGGGCCGGGCTCGGGCCTTAATTTTTTTGCTGGACGGGCCGGGCCTAACTTTTTTTTCCGTACGAAGCCGAGACTGAATCCATTCTTCCTAGTTTTCATGGACGAAAATAATCAGTTCCTATTGAATCTTCTTATATGAAAATCCTTTTCTCGACTTTTTATAAATCAGTAATATTTGGCTTTGTCCAAAAATGTTTGCAAAAAAGGCATATACTTTTAAGCCGTCATTATTCTACAATTAAACATTAGAATTTATTTCTTTTAAAGAATCGTAGATTACTAGGCGTTTTAAAATAGAATTAAACACACACACACACAAAAAAAAACACATGATTATGACGGAATTTTCTTTTAAACTGAAAACTGAAAGTTTTTTTTTAAATGTTCATCCATGCAAAATGAATACAACAATATGGGAGGAAAAAATATATTAAACATTTACATCTCTTAAGAAGGGAATGTATGGTTTTTTTTTTCGTTCCAAAGCGATTTCGTCTTTGGAAATTTTACCATATACCGCTTTTTCGACTTTTTGTCTCCATTACAGGGAATATGGATTAATAATACTTGTGATAACTGAAACATTTACATACAACAAACAAAGATTCGTTTAAAAGCGTAAATATCGCAGCCTACGGCACTTCTGCATAATGGAGATTATAAACATGAAAAAAAAAGACTAATATAATTTTTTTTGGTCAGAACTCTTCCATAAGATTATAGATCAATGTTCTGTAGAAATTCACTTGAGCCGGGCCGGGTTCGGGCCGAATTTTAAACTTTTTTCCGGACCGGGCCGAGCTCGGGCCGAAATTTTAACTTTCGGGCCGGGCCGGGTCGGGCCTATATTTTTTTCGTTCGGGCCGGGCCGGGCTCGGGCCGAAATTTTAACTTTCGGGCCGGGCCGGGTCGGGCCAATATTTTTTTCGTTCGGGCCGGGCCGGGCCCGGGCCGAAATTTTAACTTTCGGGCCGGGCTCGGGCCTGGAAATTTCGGCCCGTGCAGACCTCTAGTCAGTATACCGTAATCAGAGTCGTAAAGAAACTAGGAGCCAGCGTGCACTCTCTATCCGTTAAAATTTATTCGTTATTTTTTGTTTAATATTTCGTCTATTATTCTTGTAAGAATGCTAATAAAATTTAAACGAAAAAAACTATTCAAATTTAGTGGTGAGAGACTGCCCGCTGGTACCTAGATTTTTACACCCCTGACCATAACAGATAAAAGTATGTCAAGTTGTAATAGTTAATAAGTATGATAGTTTCCCTAAAACGTTAGCTATTGATGAAAAATAAGTGCCTTGTATAATATAGTAAACATATATGTTTATATGGTAATCACATTAATTTGGGATTTATGTAGTTTCTGTTCACTTATTTTTGCGCAGAATGTAGTAATATTTCGCAACTAATGGCAAGTATGGCTATAAACTGGCGTATGCGTTTGTGCTCATCTATGTGCGTATGTGTGCATGTGTGTGTGCTCATCGGTGTGCGTGTGTGTTTTATTGTGTAAGTACAATCAGATCTTGCTATTCTGACACCTGGTTTTCACGTCATTCCGCTTATCAAGTCTTCCTGAATCCCTTCTAATTTCAACATCGTACGAACTAACCTAAACAGATAATTAGAAGTAACCTAGAACAGGCCAGGATAGTAACTAATATTATAAAAATAAAAGCAATAAATTCACAATCAGGTAGATCTCAGCTTGTGACAATCAAACGGCTTCTGCCCCGCAGCCAGGTAAAAAACTCGTTAAGCTAGATATATTGCCCGGCAGGTAGGGACCTGGTTTGCGGTATAATAATAATAATAATCCTACAGTCCCCGATCACTCACCCATTGTGCTTCATACTGAGAGTGCGATACGGACAAGAAACAGACAAAGTAAAAAAATGACAAGAATGTCTAAGACAGTTCACAACTCTTTCAAACATGCTGGTTTCATCCAAATTTATCAGATCCCGAGTACATAAGATAATGAAAAAGATACCCTTCTTCCGATATTATTTAACCCTTTCCGGCATACTGTGCCCAGTCCGGGCACACCTAATTTTAATTCCAAGCTTGAAAACGGCATTAATAATATTTTAGTAAAATTTTGCTTTTACAATTAAATCTTAAGTTCAGGAGTTCATTATTTCTAAAAAAGTCCTTTGTAAATTCAGCCGATAATTACTCATTTTACTAACAAAATTTGCCGGTGCCGGAAAGGGTTAAAGAAAGGTTTAGTTAGATCGCGAAATGGATATAACAGGAAACTTCCAGATGTACATCGATTTTGATAAGGATGTCACCACATTATCAGATGCCTTGATTTCTGAAATTGTAAAAGAGAAAAAGATATATATTTCTTCAGACTCGGGGATCGAAAGTGATATGGAGCTAAAACAAAACTCGTCTCCATAACTACGACCGAAGTTTTTCATTGCATTTAAACGATTAGAAACTATGTATCATCCTTTCTGAAACACCGGATATTGTTCAAAACTCATTGTATAATACAGAAAAAGAATTGTAGGAAGCATATCTATGAATATACAAACCTCAATTTATCAGTATATCATGAAGCCATAAAAAAGTAAGTCATCAGAAATCTGTTTTTTTCTTCCTTTGAAATTTGTTTTCATGTTTATTTTGTTTAATAATGGTGTTTTATTACTTAAAATTGCAAAATACAGTTGTCAATTTAAATTTGTCTCAAGTTAATTAAAAATATAGCTTTTTATAAACATATTTTTTCTCTAACTCTGCTTACCGCGACACTTCGCTTATGAGACGACACTTTTTTCTCGTCCTGAGAGTGTCGGGATAATGAGGCTCGATTCTGCATATTTACATGCACATAAACATCCATGTACCGTGTTAAAAAAAATTCTCTAATTTGAACCAAATTTTGGTGCTCAATAGCTGCCACCATAAGATGGTGAAATCTCGTACCAACCTTTGGATCTTCCTATTTCAATCTCGTTCCATCTATTGGAACTATGCTTCAAAAGTAGCTCCAAATATTGGTTCAAGATTTCACATTCTTACAGTGGCAGCTATTGAGCACTAAAATTTGGCTCAAACTGGGACAAGACTTTTAACAGGGTACTTGAATAATACAACTTTTATCCATTTGAGTAAGGTATGAAAGCATGCTTTTTTATATCGCCTGAGAATTTCAGTGAAAATTGTTATATGCACGAAAATGCCATTGTCATATAGCAAACTATTCATGAAGTAAACGTAAACACAATATCATAGCTACAAACTTTTCGTTATTTCTCAATAACAATCTTCGCCTTATTCGATCACAGATATCTACTCAAAAACAGTTGCGACGATAAACCTTATACCGGGTATCCCAAAAATGACTGATGGATTTTAAAATTCAATAACTTGCAAACGGTGTCAGCTATTTAAAAAAGTTCGCAGGAGGGTTATGTATAATGTCAGGAGTTTTCTTACCGTAATTTTTTATTTTAGTTCGCATCTCAAACAATAGGTGGCGCTGACGGCGATTGAAGGCCAGGTCGACGCTAAACTCAGCACTGATCACCTGGCCTTCAATCGCCGTCAGCGCTACCTATTGTTTGAGATGCGAACTAAAATAAAAAATTACGGTAAAAAAAACTAACATTATACATAACCCTCCAGCAAAAAATTTTTAAATAGCTGTCACCGTTTGCAAGTTATTGAATTTTAAAATCCATCAGTCATTTTTGGGACACCCGGTAAATTCACAATTATGCATTACAACGAAGTGTTGCATTTTTCTGTTTTTTCTTGTTTAACATTATGTCAGTTTATTGACTTAACACTTATTGGCTTATTATTGATTTAACACTGAGTCGTTTGTGCTTAATATAATAGACACTCATCACATCATAGACTTATAAATAGACTTATTTATAAACCCCAAACTTTTTGTGTCTTTTACTATCATATGAAAATATAAACAACTGAAACTACTATAAAGCATTTTATGATCTATTTCAAGTTATAAAAGACTTACGAAAAGCTCATTTAATGTCTTTTTCTAAGAAAAATTATGGCTTTATCTATTTAAGTGTATTGTATGCTGTAAACTATGCCGTTTTTATGTCACCTGTGAATATCAACGAAAATAGCAACATGCAGGAAAATGTCATTCATGTATAGTAAAATGTTAATGGAGTAAACATAAAGGGTCGTCCATTCCTTAAGCGTAAAACACACTTGTTTCAATTTAATGGGCCCAATAATCTTCGTTTGTTAGGAAAAGAATGCCCCATAAATTTTACCTCTGCTGTTGCATGCATTCGCTCTAATGTTCAGTAGCCAAAGGTAAACATTTAGATTTTTAATAGGAAATATCTTAATAAAAATGCATATAAATCTATTAAGTACAATATGAACTAAAGTTTCTGAATGCCGTCATCTTCTTTAAATATGATTTTATGTAATGTTAATTATTTTTAAAAAAAGAACCGTATATAAAACAATTTTGTTTATTACAATTTATATTTTAAATTACTAAAAAATATTCCAGTTCTAAGTGAATAAGAATTTTTTCTTATTTTTCAAAAAAACCTGGCATTTTTTTTTCCGACAATGTATCCACAAATCCAAACAACATACAGTCGACTCTCGTTAATTGAATATGAAGTCCCGAAATGAAGTTCCGAACATGAAGTCCCGAAATTTTCAATGGCAGAATAACGTTAAAAACTTTCGCTAATTCGAACTCATTTTCTCATGACTTTGTTTAATTCGAACTAACGAGAATTCAGATTTTTTCATTTTTCTTTTTTTTCTCACGGATTTCAGATAGTTTGAATAACTTTCTTTCTTTGATTTTTGTGAAAATTGTTCCGAACGAGTATACATATAATCCAATGCATTTGATATCCACTTTCTTAGTGCCCCGTCTGTCCATCAGTGACACCTCAAATTTTTCTTCCATTGTGCTTGTTTCTAATCATTTAATTAATTTACGTATTTATGTATTCTAATTTATGATTAAGTCATATTCTAATGATAACAGACGAAATATACTTAAAAACACTATAACACTAATTCCTTTGTAATAGTACTGTATTAAATATGTTTTTATTTCATATTTTCCATAATTCGAACTTCGGCTAATTCGAACATTTCTTGTGGTCCCGACGAGTTCGAATTAACGAGAGTCGACTGTAGTTAATTTCAATCTAGAACAGGTCTACATAGTAATCATAGCTCCCAACTCTTCCGTATTTTGGCAAGTACAAAATTAATAGAAATTTTTGTTTTATTTAACCCCTTGAGGGGCGGTGGGATATATCTTATCCCGAAGTTGCCTAGTTGCTAGTTAGGTGTATCTCATCTGTAAAGGCTCTCGTCTCGTCAGGCGAAAGCACGTACGAGATAATACTAAACTTGCAAGGTGGTTGTTCGTCATCTCGTTTGCATTTCGATATTTTTAAATATTTTTTTATTGGATACCTAAGTTTGAGTCCTTCACTCTTTTTTTAAATATTTGATTTCAATTTTTTTTTCCCGGGACGGATTCCAAAAATAAAACTAACTTTAAAAAGAAAATCTGCAATCAAAACCGAAAAAGTAACAAAAAGCAGATATAGAAATAAAGCTTAGATATCCAACGCAGTGCCCCTGATTAATATGTATTACATTCTATGAAAATCTATCTGTTTTTGAACAAAAATAGCTGCCAATATCTTCAGGCACTGCCATCGAAGTACGCAATGCCAGAGGACATGAGGTGTGACGCATCACTAATGGACCAACTTCTAACTAATGTGTAATGTAAATTCATATCGGGAATTGTAGAAATTTTATTTTATTTTATCTGTTGAATATTTAACATTTTATAAAACATAATAACTATATAAACGTACTGATGATAATTCGGGATCCTTAATAAAAATTTTGCCAGATGTGGAATGCCACAGTGTCGCCGAATCTGGCTGATTTTTTATTGGGGCATTCCAAATTATCAAAAGTAAGTTTAAATAGTTATTATAGTATTATTAAATGATACATATTAGCGTGATAAAATAACGTGAATTCTAACATTAGTGTGTAGTAGACCTATTAGTGATGATGTCATATCTCGTGTCCTCTGGCCTTGAGTATTTCGATGGCAGCGCTTCAGAAAATTTTTTGAATGCCATTTTATTCAAAGATTTTCTTATTAAATTTTCCTTAACCCGTGAAAACGCGCACACACCTAGAATATGAATGATTTTCACTCTATCACAAATAAATGCAAATGGTAAACGTCAACTTATTTAATCGAAGACAATTGTTACAAATTGTACGATAAAATAAGTTGAAGATTACGTTTTAAAAATAGTGGTGACGTTTTAAAAATTATACTCACTCTCAGGACTCCCAAATGGTCTGCCAACTGAACATCAATATTTTCTTAGAAAGATTTGTGTTTAGAATTTTTCTTGCAAATTGCACAGAAGACACCTTTGGAGGTTAATTTTTGAGCAAATGCTACTGTGACATTTTCTGTTAAAAAATATTGGTCCTCATTTCGCCGACCATTTTGGGAGCTCTGCAATCTGGATCTATTAGGCCCGGATCGCGTCCACACGGGTTAAAGGTTTATTTGTGGACACCTGCGAGGAATTAATTTTTCATTGCAAATGTTGTAAAAAGCTAGCTCGAAAAAATTTCTTCGGAAATACTGATATTCAAAAATCGGGAAAATTCAACACAAGAACCTTTTAAAATCCGCTGTAGTTTTAACATTGAATTACCATGAGCCGTCATTTTGACGGCTACCATATGAATTTGTTTGAGAAAATTTATTTAAATTTTACTTAAATTTTATTTATTACAAGATTATACTTTTTTGATAGTTACTTAAAACAATATATTTTTTTTTTCAGTTTTATATCATATTTTAAACTGTCAGCCACCAGTAACTGACGTGGCCTAAAAGGAAAGTTCAGTGTCAGTCGTTGCGGTACTCAATGTGTTAAAATCTAATATGATAGTTCAACAAAAGGGCTATTAGACTGGACATATTAAAAAATAAATATTTCCAATGTATTCAATCTATGTTTGTACATTTCATTTCCTAACTAGTTGGATGTGCCAATCCCAAAACTTTCTTCTATCTCATACGTACATTTTAATATTTAAAAAAATAGTTACACAAGTTAACGCTTTAATAATTTTAATTCAATACTATATCAACTTTGATTTCCATCTTAAATTTCTGCTTCATTAAATTAATAGGAGTAAAAAAGAGTTTCCGTCTCTGCACAAGCTGATGGACAATAGAATGTTAGGCAGATTTTTTTTTTTTTTCAAATTCAGGGAGAACCTATACCCAAAAATAATCATACACAAAAATTTTAGTTCAGTTCTATGCCTAACTTCATGCACTTTTTGATGGTGAAATAATGAAAATGGCACAGACATCATGATTATAGTGCCCCCTTCCAGCGGATTTTTTTCAAATTCAGGGCGGACTTACTACCCATAGCCAAACAGTTACACAAAAAATTTTGTTCAATTCTGTGCATAACTTCATAAACTTTTAAATAGTGCAAAATTGGTAATGACATAAAAATCGCTACTGCAGCGCCCCCTTCCGGCGGATTTTTTTCAAATTTAGGGAGGACCGACTAGCCACAGGCATACCCTTACACACAAAATTGGTCCAATTCGATGCATAACTTCATACACTTTTGGTCGGTGCAATGTTGAAAATGGCACAAAAATCGTGATTGAAGCACCCCCTCCCTGCGGAATATTTCAAAATTGAAGGAGGACCTGCTTGCCACAGCCAAAAACATTCATCAAAAATTTGATTCAATTATCATTATTATAAAAAGACCATCTATGTTGTAATTTGATTCAATTCTATGCATAGCTTCATACACTTTTTGATGGTAGAATGTCGACATACGGACACACACAGAGACACACACAGAGACACACGGACTCACGGACAGTCAGACATTTTGTAAAAATATGTTTTTTGGAATCTCTGGCCCCTAAAACGTGTAAATTCGTCAAAAACCGGAAGTCAAAAAATTTTTCGATTACAGTACTTTCTTCTATTGAAGATAGAAGAAAGTAAAAATGTTTAAGATTCTTTAAACACTATCTGTAAATGCCGAAAAAACGATCATAAGCTGTCAAATGACTTCAATACAGGCTAATAAAGATGAGAAAATTATCTTTCTGGATTTTTCTTCTTTCGTTTTCTTTCTTTTTTTTTTTTCATTCTAAATTAATTTTTTTAAAGCTTCATCAAAATCTTTTTCAAAACGATTATACTTCTTAAAAACATAAATCCGTATTAAAATTAACAACGCTTTTATTTTTTTCAATTTGCAGACACTGAAATTGCTAAATTACTTTTCAATAATAGTTTACTTAAGTTATTCTAGAAAATGAAATTAAAATTAATTTAATTGCTAACAAAAGTTTTTTAAAAATTTCACAGTAGTGTCGCTAATATTTTAACACAAAAGAATTATCACACTATAATAAAAATCATTAATTATAATAAAACTCATCAGCCAAATTATACGAAAAATTTCAAGATGTTACTTGTAAAATGGCATAACTTTATTTAAATACCTTAATTGTATTAATTAAAATAACACGATAGGTTTTTAATTTTAATTAAAAGCGTTGCGTAAAATAAACAGTTTAATACATATGTCGGAAGCATTGCTTATGTTGAAAATAATTGTTACTGTCGACAAATATTTGAATTAATTCGTTTTCACTTACACCGCATGGCAATAAATAACTGAATTTCAAATACAATCAAATTACTGAAACTGTATCCTTCAAAGGAAAGGGTTTAAAATTAGACGTTTTCATTTAGGTGGTTGTTACCGCTGGGATACATCCTTTAATTAAACCTTTGTAATAATCAAATGGAATCAATCAAAGTTTAGTTCTAAATTTACTTTGGTCTGTTTCTATTATTTCTAAGTTTAACTTTGGTTGGAAATTCGATTTATAAAATAGTATTAGTGAAGAAAATGCTTAAGTCTAAACCTTAAAATGGCTTTTCGGATATTCGAATTAAATCAAGAATTTAATAATTAAAGGGCACTTTAAAGAAGTATTTCTCTTTCAAAATCATGAAAAATAGGTTCGCAGAAAATATTTAAAAAAATAATTGACATACAGATAGATAAATGAATGCAGTGAGTAGCGTTTAAGGGGGGGGGGGATCATTTTACTACCAGAACTATTATATAGAAAATTTGGTTCTATTTAATCACTGAACAATTAAATAAATTAAATAAATCGAAATTTAACACTCGATAATACTAGTAAAAAAATGGCCCAGATATCCTCCCCCTCTCACGCTACGCCACTGATGGGATATATAGATAGAATGATATTTTTTCTCATAAAAATTCCATTTTAACACTTTCCAACAAAGCTGAAATGTATTTATGACTTCGGTTTATTTGATCGCTCTCTAACTCTCATAAATATTCTCGGATTGCCTTGAAATTTTTGGAAGTTATTGACGTTTACCCTAGCACGAATACTATTTCATATGAAGTTCCTACCGTGTTTAGTTTATTTACTGGGACAGTCAAAAGTATCCCGTTACACTACGGTCAATGGGAAAAAAATCGTTTCAAATGAATTTTAAAGTTGCTACACCTTTCTAAACATAATAAAACTGATATGCATTTACAAAATGCTCTAAAATATGCAGTGCAAAGAATAGTTATTATTCATTTACCGGAATGAAGGGCCACAAAAAATAATTCCAAAACATAATCGTATACAGAGGAATTGTTTGAGACATATTTTGATTATATTAAACTATTTCATGTATAATAAAATTGATATGAGTCACTGAGGCTTAATATACGTTATTCCATGTACAATATGAAGTGCATAGTATTTGCAGGGACATACTAAAATATTTCAAATTGATGAAATGCATCTTTAATTATAGTATACTTTTTCAAGTTTCACGGTATTTAAGTATGTTATATAATGTGTGTTAATGCTAAAGTTCAAATACACGGTAAAACAAAAGATTTCGTGGAGGTTACTTAGTATGAACGTAAATTACTTAAATGTGGTTTTTTTAATGAATTATGCACTTTTATGCTGAACTTCATTCAGTTTACGAAGAAATGTTTGTAGAATACAGATAAAATGACACACAGGTCAACACAAAGAATTAGATACGTGGTTATCTATAGATTATAATTTCTGAAAATGTGATTTTAGTAGTTTTAAGATATTTCAGTTTGAATTAAATTTTAATTGAAGACTGGCGTGTATTAAAGATAGTAGGTAAACTACAGAGCGGAACAAAAGTATTCAAGTATGTTTACATCTACAATAAAACCTCCATAACGGACACTCCCGAATAGCGGACACTTCTATTTAACGGACAGTTCTCCAATCCCCACTCCCAAAACCTAAATTTTTGTATGTTTAACCTCCGAATAACGGACATTCTAAATAGCGGACACTATATTCGGTGATAAAGGATGAAAAAGTATATTTTAACAAGAAAAACAAATTTTTAAAAAAGTAAAAAGGTTTCTAAATTTATCAGGGCAATGTGTCACAAATTTTGTGAAAACAGATAAATGTAGAGGGTGGGCTGAGTAAATTTCTCCTTCAGGTTCATTGTTGAATTCGGGGAGTTGCGTGGGAGGGACATCTCAAAGAACATTCAAATGTCTATGTCCCCCCGGAAGATTTTATGTTTTTAATGATCAAAAAGTGTAATCCCTATCCCCGCTCGGAATTCTATAATGATCAATAACTTCACATTGAAAAACAAATTACACGTAATTGCAAGCAAAAGTAAGCTTTTGTAACAGATTTACAGTCAAACCCCGTTAATACGCGCCCTGCTTAATACGCGCCCTGCTTAATACGCGAAACCGCTTAATACGCGAATTTTCTTTGGTCCCTTGAAATACTCATATCTTACGCATATAAAAAAACCCTTTTAATACGCGACTGGTTAACACGCGAACCCGTTTAATACGCGAAATTTTATCAGTCCCTAGAAAGAAAAAGCTACGTTTAATAAGCGAATGAGCTTAGCTCTAAACCTATGAATTTTTAGATGAAGTATTTTCCCAAGCATTTTATACAACAATTATTTAACTTATTTTTTATAGAACAATTATTTAAACCCAATTAAATTGAGCTTTTTTTCCCTGAAAACCACACGCTGCGCTGACTAGGTTTGAACTCCGATCCGAGGCTAGTACAAGACTGCCTAATTAAAACTCTTCCAATGAAATCTCATAAGCGAGACGAGGTAGCGTTGTGCAAAAGTTAAGAACATTATGTCTGCTTTGAAAAACACCTGTTTTCATTTGGTGAGTATATAAAACCACAATGTAAAGTTTTAATGGAAATTCAATTTTTTTAAAAATACAGCATTTAGAGATTTTTAACTTATGCATTTCGGCCTGTCAAGAGACGCTAATTAAGATTATATAAATTATAAAAAAATTGATACAAAACATTTTGAAATCAGTAAAAACCTGAGTGTTTTGTCGTGGTTTTGTTCGCTCTCTGTATGCATAGGCTCAAAAAAATCAAAGTACGCAAAGCAGAACGTACCTTCAATTCAATACTTTTCTAGCGATTTTTGTCATTTAAAAACATAAATGTAGACAAATAAGGAATTAAATTTATGAAATCATACAAATTTGAAGTTCATGTAAATTTCATTCATCGTGTCCGTGGGTTGCGCGAGTCAGCTAATTTTTATAAAAAGCAAAAATGAAAAGAACTTTTTTCCATAATTAAGATATGATGTGATCCCCTCTCTCCTAAATTAGAACAGTAGAACCGATAGATGGAGCATGCGCTACAATCGAAAATTAATCGCGTGAGTCTTTTCCGGTCCCTGTTTCATTAGTGCTGTGTTATTTTCAAAAGAAGAGAATCGCTTGTCGCTCCCAGTATTCTCTAGTCTACAATATCCATCTATGCTTTAATAATCTAGTCTAAACTATTAGTCCGTTTTCTAATTACAGCTTTTCATAGGTCCGTGTGCAATTTTATGATTAAGTATCGTGAGTGGTCTCATTTTGTTCCTTATGTATTGTAGACTAAGAAAAGCGATGGTGGACATCTGGGACCCGCGACTGGGGAGGGGGAGGGGAAGGGTTGAAAAGTGCAAGGGGAAAAAAAATCCATTTCATAAAAAGTAAAGAAAATTATCTATAAATATTAATGTTTAAAACACTTATAGATTAGGAAAAACATTTGTGGACATCCAGGATCCGCGATTGGGTAGGGGGAGGGGAAGGGGAGGGGTTGAAAATTGCAAGGTAAAAAAAATTCCATTTCATAAAAAATAAAGAAAATTATGCAAAAATATTAATGTTTAAAACATTTATAGATTAGGAAAAACATTTGTGGACATCCAGGAGCCGCGACTGGAGAGGGGGAGGGGAGGAGGAGGGTTGGGGGAGGGGAAGAGTTGCAAAGTGCAAGTGAAAAAATTCCATTTCATAAAAAATAAAGAAAATTATGTATAAATATTAATGTTTGCAACAATTATAGATTAGGAAAAACATTTGTGGACATCCGGGACAAGCGACTGGAGAGGAGGAGGGGGAGGGGATGGGTTGAAAAATGCAGGGGAACAAAATTTCATTTCATAAAAAATAAAGAAAATTATGCATAAATATTAATATTTAAAACATTTATAGATTATGAAAAACATTTGTGGACATCCAGGACCCGCGACGGGGGAGGGGGAGGGGAAAGGGAAGAGTTGAAAATTGCAAGGGACGAAAATTCCATTTCATAAAAAATAAAGAAAATTATGTATAAATATGAATGTTTAAAACATTTATAAGTTAGGAAAAAACATTTGTGGACATCCGGGACTCGCGACTGGGGAGGTGGAGGGAGGAGAAGAGGAATTTGAAAGGGGCAATAAAAAAAAATTCTGTTTCAAAAAAATTATGCATAAATATCAAAGTTTAAAACGTTTATAGAATAAGAATGGCATTGAAGGATACTCGGGACTTGTGATTAGGAAGACGGAGGTAAGGGAAGAGGAGGGGAGGGGAGGGTAATGGAAAGTGTTGAAAGAGGCAAGGAAAAAAATGCCATTTAATTATAAATATATATTAGTATATATATTAGTATTTAAATCTTTTATAGAATAAGAAAAGCAATAGTGGGCATCCGGGATCCGCAGCTAAGCTAGGGGGAGGGGGAGGGAAGGGGAAAAGGTTGAAAAGGGCAAGAAAAAAGATCTGAAGCTTTAGTGGGACTGCATTCTCTTTCTGGATCTGACACCACTGGTTCATTCAGTGGTAAATCAAAAACCAGTTTTTAGAAGAGCTTCATAAATGCTGACGACAGAATTCTGAAAGCACTTGCCGCATAAGGTCAAACAGATATCCTTGAGAGTGAAACATATATTGCACTTGAAGGATACATATGTTCAGTGTATATAACAAAATTAAATATTAAAATATTGAGTGAGCTAAGATGGTGGTTATTTACAAAAAAGCAAGTTGAAGGAACAAATATGACTCCAACTCAAACCGCCCTTTACCCAGCCATAAGACGAGTTCATTACCAAGCAATAATATGGCAAAGAGCACACATTTTAAAAACTAATATTCCACCCCCAACTGATTTTGGTTAGATAATAATTTGGTTATAATAAGTTAGATAAGGAAAAATAATATCTACCTGTCATGTGTAACATGCCACGTGCTCCTCAAGAATTGGTTTAATCTGTGCGTTGTTCGTATGTCCAGTCAAGATGTGTAGCATCCTGTAAATGTTCACAAAATGGATTACCTTGTAACTGAAATGTGTTCATGCTGGGGTGAGACTGATAAATGTGATAATGTTGGAGGCCTTGATGATGTAAATTATGATGACAGTGATACCGATGATCCTACTTTGTTCTGAAGTTAAATTTTTACTTGCAGTTTAAAATTTGAAAGTTTTTACTATTTAGGTATATGATGTATAATATAGAATAACAATACAAAGGTAACAATTAATATTTAGCGTTACGAAATTTGTATCATTTAGTATTTATCATCACTCAGTTCCTTTTCAATTACCTTTATTATTTATTTTTTCCCTTGCACTTTTCAACCCTTCCCCTCCCTCTCCCCCTCTCCAGTCGCGGGTCCCGGATGCCCACGAATCTTTTTTCCTAATCTATACATGTTTTAAACATTAATATTTATGGATAATTTTCTTTATTTTTTATGAAATGGAATTTTTTCCCATGCATTTTGCAACTCTCCCCCTCCCCCTCCCCCTCCCCAGTCGCGGCTTCTGGATGTCCACAAATGTTTTTCCTAATCTATAAATGTTTTAAACATTAATATTTATTCATAATTTTCTTTATTTCTTATGAAATGGAATTTTTTTCTTGCACTTTTCAACCCTTCCCCTCTCCCTCCTCCTCCCCAGTTGCGGGTCCCGCATGTCTACAAATGTTTTTCCTAATCTATAAATGTTTTAAACATTAATATTTATACATAATTTTCTTTATTTTTTATTAAATGGAATTTTTTCCCTTGCACTTTGCAACTCTTCCCCTCCCCAGTCGCGGCTCCTGGATGTCCACAAATGTTTTTCCTAATCTATAAATGTTTTAAACATTAATAATTTATACATAATTGTCTTTATATTTTAAGAAATGGAATTTTTTTCCCTTGCACTTTTTAACCCTTCCCCTCCCCCTCCCCCTCCCAATCGCGGGTCCTGGATGTCCGCAAATATTTTTCTTATCTATAAATGTTTTAAACATTAATATTAATTGATAAATTTCTTTATTATTTATGAAATGGAATTTTTTCCCCTTCCATTTTTCAACCCTTCCCCTCCCCTTCCCCCTCCCCAGTCGCGGGTCCCGGATGTCCACCATCGCTTTTCTTAGTCTACAACACATAAGGAACAAAATGAGACCACTCACTATACTTAATCATAAAACTGCACACGGGATGTAATTAGAAAACGGACTATATGGCGGAAGGCGCAAAACATATTAAACCAAAGGCTCTCTCCATCACTGAGAATTTACAAATTGTAAATCAATACGATCCCCAAGCTGTCTCATATATGTCTGCGTTCGCCAAAGAAAAAGACATACTCGTTTCAACTTTAAGAACTTTGTTAAAGAATAGGAATGCCATTGTTAATCAAGCTGTGGTGGGAGGAACAAAGAACAAGAAAATAAAAACCGCCAAGTTTGAGGATGTGGAAAAGACCCTTTGCGAGTGGTTTGTTCAAGCGCACTCCACGAATATCCCTATAAGCGGCTTGTTAATACACGAAAAAGCTTCTGAAATCGCATAAAAATTGCTGGATTGCTGGATTTAAAAGCCTCAAATGGATGGCTGGATCGATTTAAAACTCGGTACTGCATAAAATTGAAGCAAGTGTGCGGTGAGTCAGCTGCAGTCAAGATTGAAGGTGCTAACTGTTAAAAATCGTTTTCGCAGTTTGTAAAAATTTACTCAAGTCAGGATATTTACAACATAAACGAATTTGGGCTTTTTTACAAACTGACAGCCAATAAAACAATGGTCATGAAAGGAGAAGTATGTCATGAAAGCAAAAAGCGTCTTACTATTCTGTTCGGTGCCAACTCTGATGAATCAGATAAATTAAAGCTACTGGTCATAGGGAAATCACGCAACTCACGATATTTTAAAAATGTCAAGAATTTCCCCTGCCTGCACGAAAGCCAGCGTAGAGCATGGATGACGGGCAACATTCTTATAACGTGGCCTCGTAATTTTGATCGGCGTATGAAAAAAGAATCACGCTATGTGTTATTGCTTGTGGACAACTGCCCTACGCATCCAAAAGATAACGAAGACCTGAATAATGTCCAAGTAGAATTTCTACCTCCAAATTTGACTAGTGTCACCTAGCCAATTGACCAAGGAATAATTAACAGCGCCAAAGTAATTTACAAGACTCGCGTCGTACGGCGATACCTCCACCAAATGGAACACGGCAGCAATCCTTCTTGCTACGAATGCCGTCCAATTACAGTCTTCAACGCTGTATACATGCTTACTGCAGCACAGGAATGTGTCACAGCAGCAACAATTACAAATTGCTTTAACAAAGCGGATTTTGGAAATAGTGAGGGCATAATTTACGCAGAGCCAACCTCGCAGCCTAATCTTGAAGAAAATTGGATGGCCGCACAAGAAACTGTAGGGGAAAATTTTGTCGATTTAGAAATGTTCATTAATATCGACAAAGATCTAGTTACCTCCGGATTTAGAAGTCTGGATGATATCATCACATCATGATGATATCGGTTTGTCAGTCGCGGTATCATCACCGATGTAACTGCGACTGACACACCGGATGAGGAGGAAAAAGATGATGGCCCAATCTCCATTCGCCAAAGATACAGACAATATGCGTCGTCACTGGACGAAGGACCCTCAACAAGCGAACTTTACCACTACCTAAATAAGGCAGAAAACATCATGGTGATGGCGCTACCGCATCTCGAACAGGCCAAAATTGACAGCTATTTTTCCAAAAAGTACTTTTTTTCACATTTTTGAATTCAGTAAGTTTTTTAAATTGACTTTTTATTATTATAAACGCTATTTATTATCGCATCTATCTAATTTGTATAGCTAACAAAGATTTCAATTTTGTTAACATGTGGTTAGCAGAAATTTTTGTGTTTGTCTTATTCAATTTTATGTGTTCACACATAATAAATCTAAATTTGAAAATATATAGGATTTTTACTTGAGAAAATGACGACTATTTGAATTTTCAGCTTTCAAATGTTCCTTCTTAATAAGCACATCATGATTAAAATAAATAAAATGTCATTTTATGTCTTAAAAACGCTAAAAATTGACAAAAAATGTGTTTTTTCCGCATAGATTGTTATTAAATAGACCATTCGTCGAAAATTCGCGACCTTTGGTTAATACGCGAACCCGTTTAATACGCGAATTTTGATCGGACCCCTGATTCGCGTATTAACGAGGTTCGACTGTATTTATTTATCAATTAATAAGAATGTAATAAATACCAGTTAAAGGTGTGCACAATTTTATTTAAGTTTTATTGCTTAAAAATAATTTTAATTTCTCATTAGTTAAATGGTTTTAGAACATATAAATATCGATTAATGAAATACTAAGCACTTCTTAGCAATTTTTGTATCTCTGAGGTTTTCCCAATAGCGAACACTTCCGAATAGCGGACAATTTCTGCGTTCCCGAGGTGTCCGTTATTTAGAGGTTTTACTGTATCTTATACTATAATGCGAGCAAAAATTGTGTGTGTGTGTGGTTCTGTGTGGGTAAATTTTATCTAAAAAACGGCTCTAACGATTTTCGCAAAAATTTGGATTTTACCATTTTCGGGCACGAGAAGACCATTGGGCTAGGTCACATGTTCGAGAAAATTCGATTATTGGGTCATTTTGGGTCATAATTGGTCAAGCTCAAGCTATTTATATCTAGAGAACGGCTGGATCGATTTTAAGGAAATTTTGTATCCAATCGTTTTTTGGCACAACAAAACTATTGGGCTGGGTCACATGTTCGAAAAATTTCGATTAGTGGGTCATTTTTGGGTCATTATGGGTCAAGCCATTTTTATCTAAAAAACGGCTCTAACGATTTTGACCAAATTTTATATTGTATCGTTTCGGGTTACAAGAAGACCATTGGGTTAGGTAACATGTTCGAGAAAATTCGGTTAGTGGGTCATTTTTGGGGTCATTGTGGGTCATGCTATTTTTATCTAGAGATTTTCTCACGCAATTTTGACTAAAAATTGCATTCTATGGTTTTCGGGCACGAGAAAAACATTGGGCTAGGTTACATGTTCGAGAAAAATTTTAATGGGTCATACTGGGTCATTAAGAGTCTGGGTCAAGCTATTTATATTTAAAGAATGGCGTGATGGATTATAACGAAAGTTTGTATGTAACAGTTTTTTGACATGAGAAAACTAATGGGCTAAATCACATGTTTGAGAGATTTCGACTGTGAGGGTCGTTTGTGGGTCATGATGGGTCATAATGGGTCATGGTCAAGCTATAGCTAAAGAACAGGTGGATTGATTTTAACGAAATTTTGTATGCAACAGTTTTTTGGCACGAAAAAATCATTGGACCTAGGTTACATGTTCGAAAAATTTCGATTAATGGGTCATTTTGGATCATAAAGGGTCTGGGTCAAGCTATATATAATTAAAGAACGGCAGGATCAATTTTAACGAAATTCTGTATGTAACAATTTTTAGAAACGAGAAAACTAATGGACTAAATCACATATTGGAGAGCTTTCGATTATGAGGATCATTTGTGGGTCTTATTGGGTCAAGGTCAAGCTATATCTAAAGAATGGGTGGGTCGATTTTAACGAAGTTTTGTATACAACATATTTTTGGCATGAGAAAATCATTGGGGTAGGTCACATGTTCGAGAAATTTCGATTAGTGGGCCACTTTTGACACATTCTAATTTTATCTAGACAACGTTTCATGCAATTTTGACTAAATTTTGTATTTTATCGTTTTCGGGCACAAGAAAATCATTGGGTTATGACAGATTTTTGAGAAAATTCGATCAATGGGTCATTTTGGATCATAAGGGGTCAGGGTCAAACTAACTATATCTAAAAAACGGCTCAATCGATTTTATCTAAATTTTGTATCTAATGTTTTTCGGCATGCTAAAACTAATGAGCTAGGCCACACGTTCGAGAGATTTTGATTATAAAGGTCATTTGTTGGTCATGATGGGCCATGCTAATTTTATATAGAAAATGGTACTCACCATTTTGACTATACTTTGTATTATATCGTTTTTGAGCAAGAGAAAACCATTTGCCTTGGATACATGCTCGCGAAAATTCGATTAGTGGGTCATTTTGGGTCTTAATGAGCTAGGATCATTCTAATTATATATAACAACGACTCAATCAATTTTACCTAAATTTTGAAACAAAACGTTTTTTGTCACGAGAAGACTATTGGGCTGAGTCGCATGTTAAACAAAATTATAATAGTGGGACATTTCGCTTCATTGCTGAATGCTGCCAAGCTAATTTTACCTAAAAAATGGCTCAAACGATTTTGATTCAATTTTATATTCTACTGTTTTTGATTACCTGAAGACGATTGAGCTATGTCACATGCTTGATCAAATTTGATTAGTGGCTCATTTTGGGTAATACAGGTCAGGGTCACGAGATTATGGCAACAGCCAATAACTTGGTGATATTTGACAAAATATTGGCGACATATGGCCAAAAAATCGACAATAAAAATTACGAAAACCAAAACACGTATTTGGAGCCAAATGAAAGAATGCCTCCAAATTTGGCTATATCTAGCAAAAAATATTGTCTTTCAGCATGTAAATTTTTTTTTTATATACATTCTTAAGAGGATTCGAGATGCATGGTTAAACCAATCAGAGTCGAGCTAAAAAAGTGATTTAGATCGATGTCCTTTCGTTGTAAATTTTAAGATAAAGTAAAATTTATATACATGCGCATAAAAACATAGTTTTCTTATTGATTGTTTTTCTAAATAATACTATTATAAACATGTTTTACAGTAATAATACAGAGTTAATGATACAGTGAAAATACTATATCGAGTTGAACACCAAGTTAATTTTGACCGAGCTAAGCTCGGTCTCCCCTGCTAGTTAGTATTAATTGCGGAAAAAGAAATATCACCTGTTATGCGTTTTCTTTCTGAACTGAACTTTTTCATTATGTAATATATATATGTAATGATAAATCGACGAAGGCGATGTTCCATAACAATGTACAAGTTCCAGTGGCACACCACCTATGAGGCAGAACAGATTACGACTACCAAGAATCAACAGTGGGACGAGCTGAGCAGTCGCTCCGGCAATTTGACCAGCAGTGGATGAGTTTATTGGGCTATTTCCCCATAAGAAAGTTCAATCAAGCAGTCTTTAAATTAATTTTATTAGAACTCATAAATAAGTTAAGTTCTTTCACGCAATCACCTTGGCACTCTCATCGAATAACTTCCACTTCACCAACTTCGTGATTAAGCTGCATTTCAAGATATTAGAATTTTGGGGGGAAAAAAGAAACAGCATCCTAATAATTTAAAAGTCAATCGCATTCTCGGGGAACATGACATGGCTTCCGAGTAGTTTTTAAGAAAAATGCATTCTAATTCAGCGGAGCAATGAAACGCGCGTCTTGATAGTTTAAAGAAAAGGTGCATTCTGTTCTCCTGAAAAGCCAAATGAAAAAATCATTTTCACGACAAAACTAGAGCCCTCCTACTTCGCGTCAATCACTTTAAAAATCCAATCAGGATGGACTCGAGCCTCTAACGGACAAAATGATCAATTCTAATTGGCCGTAATAGGCGGTCTATTGGCAAGAACTATATTTTTTCCTCGGAAGACAAAGCCCTTTAGCAACGCGTAGTAACACCTGTCACGCGATGTTAAAAATAAAAAATAAAATTAAAATCGCAGGAATATGCCAGAAAGTAAAAAGCTTACGAAATACTTCCCGCCTTTTTGAGAAGCAAGTAATAATTTATTAATAACTAAAGTAAGAAAAAGAATTTTAGCTGTTACAAGTTACGAAACTAAGATTGAAATATGTTCCACAAATTTAGAATTGAAGCTAAGAGAGAACAAAAAAATGGCGCAAAAATTTTTTATTTTATTTTATTACATATATATATATATATATATATATATATATATATATATATATATATATATATATATATGTATGTATATATGACAAGATACAAATCAAACACAGGCGTTTCAAAAGTTTTGGAGTGCATATTTAGCTGTGGAGAGTAACACATTATTTCCCTAAATAACGAAGTTTTGTTAAAGGCTTCAGGAAGTACTGGAAATTCTTCAAAATCTATGCTTAAAGCATAATTTTTCTTGCTTATTTTCTATAGAAAAGTCAGAAAACTTATGTCAGTTTAATTAAGCTGTACATAATTTTTTTTCAAGACACAATACCAGTGAGAGGAAACATCATTAACAATGTCCAAATTTTAAAAGCAAAATTTTCGAGGTTTATTTTCGAAATCTAGCTTCTTTTCATGATAAGTTCTTAGTGCATTTCTCTTCATGATGCATTCTTTCACCATTTCTCATATTCAAATTGTTATAACTCAAGAACCATTATAGATGAGTTCTTCAAACTTGGAACATGTCTTTTTAATTATTTTACTTTAATTGTGATTCAGCAAAATAAAAATATTTACTTTTGAAGATATGATTTTTTTTAACATAAATCAGTTTTTTATGTTTAGTTTAAATATTTTTAATTTTTATTCAAATCAATATTGATGAATCAAAAACATAGCTTCTATATAGCATCTATATATTATAGCATCTATAATTCTGTTAATTTAAATGAAAAAAATTAAATTCTACAAATAATATTTCGAGCTATAACAATTTTAAATTACCCGAGTTTTTTAATAAATTTTAATTAAAAAAAATTCTCAGAACTTTAATCATGTGATTTTGTTTACAAATGATACGTTTAACAATCACGAAAAAATTAAAATTTTAACTGAATAATTAAAAATTATTTTAAAATGTGTCCCGGACACCCTCAAATGTATTTCGCACATAATATTTCGTCACCTGAGAATAATAAGGTTCTATCTGTGTTTTTGAAAAAGTTGACTTATCGATATAGATAGGTTCTATTTGTATCTATGAAGGAATTTTTGCAACAAAATGATGTTATATGTAATTTACATATAACCTTACAATCATAATAAAACATTATTTTAATGCAGAGATGACTTCATAGATACAAATATAACATTTCTTTATCGGTAAGTGAATTTTTTCAAAAACACAAATGGAACCTTATTATTCTCAAATGAAGATTTGTAGACCCTGTAGCTAACACTTAGTGTCGAAATTATAAAAAAATAAATTCAATGCCAGGGCTACCTAAGAAAATGTAGTTTTCGGATACATTCTGAAGTAGTACCAGTATAAGCGGTTTCCAGACAATATATATTTGTAGACACTCTAAGCAAAGTAGTAAGGTAATTTGTTGTTTGGATGTTACGAAAGTGCAATCGATCAGTATTATCCCAGTGGGAATGCTATAGAAGTCTTTATAAATACCGAAGAAAATTGAGCCTTGAAAGAGTTTTTTCTTTTTTTAGACGATGGGTATTCAAATAATTCTTCCGTTTCTTACGCTGTAATTGAACTTCATGTCATTATGCTGACAGATAATTGCTTTCATCCAAAAGACTCGACGAAATAATCCTTTTTATGTGAAGTACAAAACAAGCTTGGAGATCAATTCTTGTGTTTGAAACGCTATTTTTTTTCTTTTTAATAAACTGGTAAACATTTGTGTAGCACATAAATACTAAACAAGAGCATACTGTGCACAGAATCTATTCATTCAAAGTACTTATTTCAAAGCGTAAAGTTAAATATTAAAAAAGGAAAAGTTCCAGAAATGATTAATTCATTTAAAACATAAAGTATGCTCGATATCAATTCATAATTATTATTAAAATGAAATCTCAGAATACAACTTGAAAGGGGTTTTTTTTTTAACCATTGAAAAATGGTTGTTGTTTTCGGTGGAGAATTGACAAAATGACGTGGTCACTTTTGAATTTAAATTAAATTCTTTACTTTTAGAAAAATTTTTATTTGAATTTAAATTAAATTCTTTACTTTTAGAAGAATTTTTATTTGAATAGGAAATTAAAATGTTTAAAATCATTGTAATAAAGGAGAAAACTAACAAATTAAAAAATGGGTAGACGGAAATTAACAGATACGGAAAAAATAGAAGCCAAAGAAATGAATGACTGTGAATGTCGCATTCAATGACATTAAACACAATACACGTACTTAAACAATCATAAAGTGATTTTTATTTCGACTTTTTATTAATGCTTTACTAATTTATTTGTTCTTTTGTTATTTAAAATTAAAATTTAGTCAACATGTACAAGTTGCTTATTAGTTTGGCGATTCGTATCATTTGGCGAAATTGGTCGACGGGATAACTAAGTAGTACTGCATTTGGTTTGGCACAAAAACATCTTTCATTGCAGAAAACGAGAAAATCAAAAGATTATCGAGCCGCTGAAAACCAATTACGTGTTGAAAGGCGATCACGAAAAAGGAAACAATTTAATGCCGAATCGATTAATTGTAAAACATCGTGTCTCGAGGTCGACCAATCCACTAGCCATGGCGTTTTACAATCGGTCGGTTCTAATCAGGAAAATTTGAGTGCCAATAGTAATTCTAACAAGCCGGAAAATGTTATACCTATCACTCTTGATTTTCCACCACCTAAAAAGAAAATTAAAAAGCAATCGGTTTGAGAAAAACGGGAAAAAAACTTTTTTGATTCAATGTCTGATGGACCCATTCACAGGTGCATGTGTTGCGATCGACTCTGGTTTAAAACCTCCATCACCAAAATTCTGCTCTGTAAAATCAAACAGTATATGCCAAAGTCTTACAAGTATAACAGTATATACTAAAGCTGTATTTTAATAATGATTACTTTCGCACCAACAATGTTACATAGTTTGAAATGTTTCTTTCGTCGCCAACTTTTATGCTTGGCGACAATGGAGTGATGTAACTTAAACGAATCGTACCTTCAAATTACAGCATGTATAAAGTCATTCATAGCAGTGGCACGGATAATACACAATAGGTATTTAGCTTAAAATGATAGATGAATGTTTCGAGTGAAACATTTTTCAAATGGTTGGTGTAATTTCTTAAATTACAATTTTTTTTCTCTTTTTTCAGACAATGGGTATTCAAATAATTCTTCCGTTTCTGACCCTATTAGTGGACGTCATGTCATTATGCTGATAAATAATTGCTTTCACCCAAATGACTCGTCAAAATAATCCTTTATGCGAAATACAAAACAAGCTTGGAGATCAATTCTTGTGATTGAAAAATTATTTTTTTTTTCTTTTTAATAAACTGGTAAACATTTGTATAGCACATAAATGATAAACAAGAGCATACTGTACACATAATCCTTTGATTCAAAATACTTCTTTCAAAGCGTTAATAAAAATTAAATATTAAAAAATGAAAAGTTCCAGAAATGATTAATTAATTTAAAATATAAAGTATGCTCAATATCAATTCATAATTATTATTTAAATGAAATGTCAGAATAGAACTTGAAAGGTTTTTTTTTTTCTCTTTTTTCAGACGATGGGTATTCAAATAATTCTCCCATTTCTTACACCGGTATTATATTTCATGACATTATGCTAAAAATAATTGCCTTCATTCGAAAGATTCAACAAAATAATCATTTATGCAAAGTACAAAAGAAGCTTGGAGATCAATTCTTGAGATTATAAAATAAGTTTTTCTGAATAGACTGCGAAACTGTTGAGCAAAACATAGATAATAAACCAGAGTATACAGTGTACAAAATCTATTGATACACATAGTTGCTACTCTTATAATTATTCCGGAGTCCAGATGAACAACTTTTCACCTGGAAATTTTATTTTAGAGAAAATATCAAAAGGAAAAAAAATCTGTACACCATTAAAAATAATGTACATTTTCTTACATATTTTCTTTCTAGTTTGAACATGAAAATCTTTGATCAGATTCCAGAATAATTAAGAGATGTTGGCATCTACGGATACAAAATACTTTTTTCAAAGCGTGAATTAAAATTATAAATAATAAAAATTAAAATATCCCAGAAATAACTAATTAATTTAAAACATAATGTTCGATATCAATTTAAAATTATTTTAAAAATGAAATTTCAGAATAGAATTTCAAAGAATTTTCTCTCTTTTTAGACGATTGGTATTCAAATATTTCTTTTATTTCTTGAATTCTATTATTTGTTATTGAATTTCGTGTCATTATGCTGAAAAATAATTGCTTTCACCCAAAAGATTCAACAAGACAATCCTTTATGCATACTACAAAAGAAGCTTCGCGATAAATTCTTAAGATTATAAAACTAGTTTTCCTGAACAGGCTGGGAAACTTTTGTATAACACATAAATAATAAACAAGAGTATACAGCAGTACACATAATATATTCATTCAAAATACTTCTTTCAAAGCTTAAATTAAAATTAAATATTAAAAATTAAAAATTCCAGAAATGATTAATTAATTTAAAACATAAAGTATGTTCGACATCATTTC
This sequence comes from Maratus speculifer, assembly GCA_964019185.1. NCBI lineage: Eukaryota > Metazoa > Arthropoda > Arachnida > Araneae > Salticidae > Maratus > Maratus speculifer. The sequence continues at coordinate 258,139,196 of OZ025290.1, forward strand.
ATTATTATTAAAATAATTATTATTAAAATAAAATCTCAGAATAGAACTTGAAAGCCTTTTTTTTTTTATTTTTTTTTATTTTATTTTTTTTATTTTTTTATTTTTTTTAGAGAATGGGTATTTAAATAATTCTCTCGTTTCTTACGCTGTTATTGAGCTTCAAGTCTTTATACGAAAAAATAATTGCTTTCACCCAAAAATTCAACAAAATAATCCTTTATGCAACGCACAAAAGAAGCTTGGAGTAGAGGTCTGCACGGGCCGAAAATTCCAGACCCGAGCCCGGCCCGAAAGTTAAAATTTTAGCCCGATCACGGCCCCGTCCGAACGAAAGAAATATTGGCCCGGTCGGCCCGGCCCGAACGAAAAAAATATTGGCCCGACCCGGAAAAAAATTAAAAATTCGGCCCGAACCCGGACCGGTTTGGGTGAATTTCTATAGAACATTGATCTTTACTCTAACGGAAGAAATCAAAAAACCTTATCTTAGTCTTCTTTTTTTTTTCATGTTTATAATCTCTATTTATGCAGAAGTGCCATAGGTTGCGACATTTACGCTTTTAATGAACCTTTGTTTGTTATATACAAATGTTTCAATTATCATTAGTATTATTAATACGTTAAAAAAATCTAAAAAATGGTATATGGTAAAAGTAAAATCTTCTAAGACATTGGAAAGAAAAAAATACTTTGTCTTCTTAGCAGATGTAAATGTTTAATATATTTTTTTTTTCTCGCATATTGTTGTATTCATTTTGCATGGATGAACAGTTTAAATGAAATTTGCAGTTTTCAGTTTAAACGAAAATTCCGGCGTAATCATGTTTTTTTATGTGTTTAATTCTATTTTAAGACGCCTAGTGATCTACGATTCTTTAAAAAGAATAAATTCTAATATTTAATTGTAGAATAATGACGACTTAAAAGTATATGCCTATTTTTCAAAAATTTTTGGATCAAGCCAAGCTTTACTGATTTATGAACAGACTTTTCCACGTCGAGAAAAAGATTTTCATACGGAAAGATTCAACAGGAACTGATTATTTTGGTCCGTGAAGACTAGGAAGAACGAAATCAGTTTCGGCATCGTACGGAGAAAAAAAGTTAGGCTCGGCTCGGCCCGGCCCGATACTCCAGGAAAAAAAAATTAAGGCCCGAGCCCGGCCCGGTCCGAATGCCGTTAACCCTTTGAGCTCTGGTGGGTAAATTTCTTCAAAATTCCAAATATCACATTGGCACCAGTATTTTGCAAAGAAAAAAATCGATTAATCATATACACGAAAAAATGCATTAAGCCTTTTTCAAACAAATCTGTACAAACTTTCTGGTACTGTTGTCACATTTCGGAATTAAAATTACGTGGTAGAAATTTCAACCATCAAGAGCTCAAAGCGTTAATGGAAATCCGACCGAACCCGGCCCGTGCAGATCTCTAGCTTGGAGATCAATTCTTGAAATTATAAAGCTAATTTTTTTTTTTTAAATAAACTGGGAAGCTTTCTAAAGCACATAAATAATAAACAAGAGCATACAGTACACTGAATACATTTATTCAAAATACTTTTATCGAAACGTAAGTGAAAATTAAATATTAAAACTTTTAAAAAAAATCCAGAAATGATTAATTCATTTAAAACATAAAGTATGCTCGACATCAATTCATAATTATTGCTAAAATGAAATCTCAGAATAGAACATAAAAGGATTTTTTTCTATTTTTTTTCTATTTTTTTAGACGATGGGTATTCAAATAATTCTTCCGTTTCTTACGCTGTTGTTGAACATCATGTCATTATGCTGAAAGATAATTGCTTTCACCCAAAAGATTCAACAAAATAATCCTTTATGCAAAGTATAAAAGAAGCTTGGAGATCAATTCTTGAGATTATAAAATTAGTTTTTTTCTGAGCAGACTGGAAAAATGTTGTATAACACTTAAATAATAAACAAGAGTATACAGTACACTGAATATATTGATGGAAAATACTTCTTTCAAAGCGTAAATGAAGATCAAATATTAAAAATTAAAAAATTCCAGAAATGAATTATTCATTTAAAACATAAAGTATACTTGACATCAATTCATAATTATAATTAAAAGGAAATCTCAGATTAGAACTTGAAAGGATTTTTATTTTATTTTTTAGACGATGGGTATTCAAATAATTCTCCTGTTTATTACACTGTTTTTGAACTTCATATCATTATGCTAAAAGATAATTGCTTTCACCTAAAATATTCAGAAAAATAATCCTTTATGCAACGTACAAAAGAAGCTTGGAGATCGATTCTTGAGATTATAAAACTAGTTCTTTATTTTTCTTTTTAAATAAGCAGGGAAACTTTTCTAAAGCACATAAATAATAAACAAGAGCATATTGTACACAAAATCTATTGATACAAAATACTTCATTCAAAACGTGAATGAAAATGAAATACTGAAAATTAAAAAGTTCAAGAAATGATTATTTTCTCGCAAAACACAAAATATGTTTGACATCCATTCATAATTATTACTAAAATGAAATCTCAGAAAAAGATTGAGCAAATTATTTTTAGTACAAAAAGATAATATAATTATGTAGATTTTGTATGCAATACAAAAAGAAATATACGAAATGTATTTCTGAGAAACGTTTCGAAAAATCATGAAATTATTAAAAATATGTATATTATTCTGAAAATTAATTACATAGCACGAGAGAAAATGCTTTTAATTTTTCTAGAAGTTACAGATTGATCAAGGCTGATTTAAAATGTAGTCGAACTTTCCTTTAACGTGTCCCTGTTCAACGAAACTTTCTATTTAACGTATTTTTAAGTCGAAATCTTGACTTTGACCACGCTTAACATGCAAATTAATCTCCATACTACGAAATATATATTCTATATAACGAATCTTATTCCACTTTCTTGAGTGTTCAAGATTTAAACGGTTGGGTTGCTGTTGTGATAAATATAAGAATTTCTCACTGATGCCAGATTGGGACAAAAAAGTCCCCAGATTTTTTCACCGCTTTTTCAAAACAGAACTATATGGTATATTTAAAAATGGGATGAAAAAATTCTGAAAAAATAAGGTGAATTATATTATTTTTAAAAAAGTATTGACAATCAAATAATCTGAATTTAAAAAGTCCCCTATCTGGCAATTCTGGAATTTACTTCAGTAAATTATATGAAAGTTAAATTATTTATCAGAGTGGTGAATTTAATTTCCAAAAGTCCTGAGTTTAAAAAAAAAATTCTATTACTAAATACAGGCAGGAAAAACTGAAAATTGTACCCAAAATATATATCACGTCTACGCGACCGGATACATGGATATGCAAAGGGGTTTCAAAGGAGGTTTAACACTTAGCTCTAAAGTGGCGTAGAAAATACATCGAAGTAATTCAAAAATATATATAGAAAAGTGATATTGGAAAAGGGTTCGGAAATAAACAAAATAATTATTGTCAGGGTGACATAATTAAAACAACCCTGCATTCAGTGTTGAATTCAGACAATTATTCGGGAGTGGTTTATGTAACTTCGGGGGAGACATAATATAGTTCTTGGGGGAAAATTGCTCTTTAGATCATTGGAAACACAAAATATCAAATCTTTCGGAGTGGGGGGGGGGGGAATCTCATTTCCCGTGAATGTCCTACCCCGGACCACCTTCTGAATTCAACACACTCTACTTTGACCTCTCTCTCTATATATTGAACTAGCTTACTGTATGACCTTCACATTTTGTGTACATATTATTCAAGACATAGCAGGGTTCGCACAACTCTACCACTAAATTTTTAAAGTATTTTCAACGAAGAAAAATATTGCGAAAATTGCAAAGCGAGGATTTGGTTGCGAATTCTGTTTCTTAAAAATTAAACATAAATTTTCTTATCATTAATAGTGGTGCCAGAATCCTTACAAAATATAAGGAGTGTACGAACCCTGCATAGGGAAAAGAATTTAAAAGAATTAGTTTCAGAATGCACCGATAGACAATACTGTACAATCGGTCATACGCGAACAAGATGTATCCCTACAATCTTTATTTAAACGTACCAAATATTCACGTGACAAAAGCCTTAACTAAGGACGAAATTATGCTCGGTATGCTTTTCTCCATAACGATGTAAAATCCGCTGTCTGTTAAAAGCTTATACAACTGCAGACCTTAACCTGTCGTCTGAGGTGCTTCTCACATACAATGATAACTTCTTTCAGATATGCCGAGATTAATAGAAGAGTTATCGAAAAACAAGCAAAAAATCATGTTTTAAGACTTTTAGAATAAAATGGCCAGGTTGTTAAAAACGCACCAACTGGTTGCTTTGTCGTTATTAAAATGTTGCATTCTCCCCATTTTTTATTCTCTGTATACCAGAACGTGGCTGCAAATCATGGATTTATGGAAAGTTTTGTGCATATAAAGTGAAATTGCAATTAAAGTGATAGTTTAAGCTTATTTACTTTTTTTTTTAGTTGAGGAAATAGATTTTAAAATGGTAAAAGTTTATTTCCCATGTGTTTGAATGTTTTTATTATTATTATTATTTTTTTGGGGGGGGGGGGTGGGGGGTGGTCTTTTACCATTTATCGTGTTCTTGGAACTGAACATTTTTGCGTAATCCTTTTCCCTATGTCTTGAATAGTAATACACAAAATTTAAAGCCTCTGCATTGAGTAGTTCGGTATACAGAGAGGTCAGAATAATTGCGTTTTAGCTGTAGCCATTCAATATGTAAAATATGTAAGGAGAAGAAATTGAGTTGCTAGAGTATTAAAATAATAAAATAAAAACAGAATTTGAAAATAATTAAAAGCATTTTTTTTCGTGCATTATATAAACAAAATTTTATTCCAATATTCTGACATTTTTTGATTAAGAGGTTTATCTAATATTCATCCACCCTGCAAGGGGTTAAATTAATTATATGAATTAGAAGAAAGCAATCGTAATATACGGCAGTACATACTTCGTAGAATAACTCGGTTATTCACATATATATAATTACAGCTTTGAAGAAAATTTATAAATGTAACTATATTTGAGCGCAAATTTAACGCCTATGTTAAAAGTTTCGACACCTGTCCAATGTATTTATTTCAAAATCATTTTTTTTTTAGAAATAGTTTATCGACAATACTCATCAAAGGGATTCACTTGAGATTCGCAAAGCGTCATATGACAAACATAATTACCACTTTTGAGAATCAAATTTATTTCCTGTTTGCATTATGAAGCTAAATGCTCCAATAGCAAGGATTTTAAATACCAATATTACTATTACACTATTTTAATCATAAAAATACACCCTTTAATTAACCCTTTGTGTTTTATGTCGAATTATTAACAGTTTAAATTTAGATGCATAGCTTAAAAGTTACAGAGAAAATTTATCTAACTAATCATGTCGCATTTATTATTAACTATTGTTATTTTTATGTTTCTTTTCATTCTTTCCTATCCCTATCCCGTTTTAATAGGTTTTGATGTGTATTTTTGTTTCGATGCCATTTAATAATGAAGTTAACTCGTGTTTCACTAAAACATTTTAGTGTCTTCATTAAGAATAGTTGCGATGTAATCCATTAACCTCCTCAGTCCTGGTGCCGCCTGGAGGAGACACTAAATAATGTCCTTTGAATTAATTTAAGTGTTTCTAGAATTGTTAAAATTATTTTTAGACTGCTTTAATAAATGCATCCATATCTTAAGCTTTGATTTGTATGATACATCTTTAGAGCTTTTTTTACGTTCATTTTAAACTGTTTTTTGCGGTCTCACATAAATTTTGTCTCAGGACTGAGGAAGTTATTATGTTTCTTTTTATTCTTTCCTATCCCGTTTCAACAGATTTTGATATGTATTTTTTTTTCGATGCCATTTAACACTAAAACTAACCCGTATTTCACTAAAACATTTTAATCAGAGTTTTTATTAAAAATAGTTGCGGGGCAATCCAATATATTGCTTTTGAGTTGCATGAGACAATTCTATTTTTTGGGGTAAATGAAATCTAAATTTAGAGGGCAATTATAGTAAAAATTTTAGGAAGATTTCGTAAGAAATACTACCTGTTGTAATCGTTACCATGGTACGACATTTGAAAACTTTCTTCATAACTTTTCATTATATCATTCCAGGAACCCAAAATTACCCCAGTCTAAAAAGTTTATTTATACAGGGTGTATCTAAACTCTTGGGCATAACTTTAAGGGGGTGATAGTACACATCAAGACAAACAATATTAAATAGGAAAGCAAGGATCCCAAACGCTTTCCGAAGGAGATAGCCACCATTAAAGTTTAGAGTCCAAAATTTCAAATAAATATAAAAAACTGAAAAATTGGTCGATTGATTTACGGTTTTCACTAAAACTATTCTTTATGTCCGTATTTTCTTGAAAATAAATTATAAAGATAATTTTTTTAAAAAATGCCGATAGAGGACGCTTTAGACTTGGGAGTATCGAACAACTATTTTTTGCCATTATTTTTTGCATCTCATTATATGTTTTCGGAAGCTTAGACAAACATAAATTTTGAGCTCAAAATCTGAATAGTTGGGTGTGGTTAAGTAGCGCAAACTGAACTATGTTCAAGAAGGGGGGGGGGGGGGTCAAATTTCAAATGATTATAAAAAACGGAAAAATTGGTCGATTCGTTTGCGGTTTTCGCTAAAACTATTCTTTATGTCAGTATTTCCTTGAAAATAAATTATAAAGATAAATTTCAAAAAACTCCGTTTGAAGGCGCCTTAAACTTTAGAATAACCAACAACAATTTTTAACCATTATTTTAAGTCTCTATCTCATTCTTTTCAGCAAATAGAGTGTTTACAGACAGACGGACAGACATTTTTTTTTCAAAAAATATGTATTTCGGAATTTCCAGTGTCTGAAGCGTGTAAATCCGTCAAAAAATTCAATTTTCAAAACGATTGTATTACTTTATACTATGTATGATATGTAAGTAACAAAAATCTTTTTTCATAATGATGTAGATAATGATGATAATTATTTAAATTTTATTATAGCAGATTCTCACTTGCACAGAAAAAAAAATATTAGGTACTAAATATTACTAAATTGTTTGTCATAATCCTCCTTTAGTATTAAATCAAATATTTTGAGCTAAAATAATGTAATCTAAAACAAGATCACTAGACCTGTTTTTCCTCAGTGCATTTTTTGTAAGCGTGTCTTTGAATATTAAAGCGTTTGGAAGCATTGAATTTAAAGGCACGGAAATACTACAAAACATTCATGTATTCTACGGAAAAGTGATAGTGTTTTTTAAACTATCGCGTCGTCTATAATTTCTCTTGGGATATAAAATAACATGGGAATAAACAGAATTTATAACTTTATCTGAATATTTTTAAACTATTTTATTACTTTCTTCTAACTTTACAAGAAAAAAAAAGTATTGGATTCATGAATATTTTCAAACTCCAGGATTCGACGAATTTACATGTTTTAGGGGTCATAGAACGCGAAAAAACATGTTTTTGCAAAATGTCTGTTTGTGAGTCTGTTTGCCAGTCTGTGTGTCTGTGTGACACAAATTTTGTGGGCGCTCTATCTCAAGAATTAGTGAACGAATTCAATAGAGCATTAGATTAATTTATTCCCTGAACTTATGCTTATTACTTTCGGTGGGTGTAAATCACCCAACAGATGGCGCTGCTTTGCTGCCTATTTCTCGATTTCCGCAATAGTACATCTCAAGGACAAAAGGACGGATTTTGATAAAACTTTAGATTCCGTTAATCCATGATAAAATATGTTGCAGATTACTTTTTGGTGTAAATCTCCGAAAAGGTGATACTGCTATGCGACATTATTCATGAATATCACAAAGCTCTGTCTCAAAAACTGATTCACGAATTTTCAACAAACTTCAGATTTAATTAGTCCCTGATATAGATTAGTACTTTTTAGTTTTTTGAGTAAATTTTTCAACAGGTTGTACTTCTGTATAGATTTTTTTTACAATTTCTGCAATTGTTCAATCTCAAAAACTAACGCACGGATTTTCATCAAACTTCAGATTCAGTTTGAAGTTGACATAGGTTGTTTCTGATTAGAATTTGGTGTAAATAACCTAACCGGTGGCACTGCTATGCTTCATTTTACAGAAAGTATTAACATATATGAGATAGAAGAAAGTTTTTGAATTGCCATATCCAATTACTTTGAATTTGTTTTTGTATGTAAAAATAGAATTTTTCAGTTCATTTTCCATACATTTCCTGATACGTTAGAGATAAAACAATAATAATAATAATATAGTACAGAGGAACTTTTCCAATGTTAATGTAACAGATTAATATTTTTAGAGCTAAATTATAAATTAATACGTTAATTTTAGCCTTTTAATGCGACAAATCAGCATTGAAACCATCTCTTCAATTTCTGCTCAAAACAATTAAAGGATATTTGAAGTTTTATATAAAATAAAGATATAAACGAAATTTTTTTGCCGAAAATAGAAGAAGAGAATCACAAATGCAGATTTTTCTGGTTTTCAAACTGTGGAGTATGCAAATTTTGAGTTCGACGTCAAAAACGTCGCTTCAGCGGCAGCGAATGAAATTTGACTTTCAACTGGATAAAAGAGAATGAAGACAAGGATGATCGGCATTCAGTGATTGCTTTGTTTCGATGAGTACAATGTCTCAGCGAAGTCATTTGACAGATTCAGAAGCTTGGAGAATTGTTGGTAGGTTAGAAAGGGGCCAAACTCAAGCCGAAGTAGCGCAAGCCATTGGAATGTCACAAAGTGTCATTTCCAGGATCTGGAACCGTTTTTTGGAGAATGGATGTGCAGGCCGAAGACCAGGGCAAGGTCGTAGACGGGCAACAACGCCCAATGAAGATCGGTATTTAGCGTTAACAGCTCGGAGACACCGAAACATGAACGCCACTCTTCTCCACCAACACATTCGCTCGGCTACAGGCACCACGATTTCAATTCAGACTGTCCGAAACCGGCTCCATGCTGTAGGTCTGTATGCTCGCCGACCGATGGTATGTGTTAGATTAACATCAAGGCTTCGTCGCGACCGCAGGGAGTGGGCAACCGAGCATGTCAACTGGAGGAGAAATGAATGGAGCAATATTCTGTTTTCTGACGAGTCCCGTTTTTCTGTGCATCCGGATAATAGGCGTATTTTCATCTGGAGGGACCGTGGCAGTAGGAATAACCCTGCGTTCGTGCACGAAAATGTCAGATTTGGCGGTGGAGGAGTGTTGGTATATGGTAGCATCTCCATTGACGGGCGCACTGACCTCTACCTCATTCGAGATGGAGCTCTGACTAGTCGCCGATATAGGGATGAGATCCTCAGACCTATTGTAGTCCCTTACGCTGCGGCAATCGGAGATAACTTCATTTTAATGGACGATAACTGCAGGCCACATAGTGCAAACCTGATGGAGGATTTCCTTTTCGAGGAAGGAATCGTTCGAATGGAATGGCCAGCGTGTTCTCCAGACATGAATCCAATCGAGCACGTTTGGGACGCTCTAGGAAGAAGAGTTTCTGGCCGCCAAGAACCCCCACAAACTCTCCAAGAACTGGAAAGAGCTCTTCTGGAAGAGTGGGGCAGAATACCCCAACTCGTCATTAATAGCCTCATTGAGTCCATGCCTCAAAGGTGTTCAACGTTGCTGGCCGCCCGTGGAAACCATACCCCCTACTGAAAATGATTTTCTTTGAAGAAAACACCTTTTCTTATTCTTTTTTTCTCATATGCACAAATTGTGTTTTTTTCCTTTTGTACACAAATGCGCAATAAAATGCATTTTTTTCTGCCAAACATGTGTAATTTATTCTCATATAACCTACTATGTATGTCGACCATGTACCAATCAGCTAAAAAGTTTCCCAGATACAAAATCCACCTAAAACTGCAATATCCTTTAATTGTTTTGAACAGTGTATATGTGGTAGCACAATGCTTAATACAAAAAAATTAAATAGAATTTAAAAAACACATGTGTAAACAGCCTATTTTATTTAAATTTTAAAAAAATTAGGAAATATAAATTTTAAAAATTTTGACTACTTTTATAAATATGAATATTTTTGCATCGATTTCTTTTTCCACATTTATTAGAATGTACTAAATAAAATTGTGAATGGATTTTTAGTTGTATGGGATTTTTACATTTAATAATTTTTTTTTGTCTCATGTATATTAAACAAGTAAGAAAAATCATGAGTTAAGAATAAATTATGAAGCACTTTCCAACGCTTCATGAAATATCTTTAACAAAACTTCGTTATTTTGGCAAATGAGGATATAAAGCCAAATATAGCCAGATATGTATTCCAGTACTATTGAACAGTCCTGTATTTGATCTGTCAGCTAATATACATACTATATAACAGGAATATTTATTTTAGCAAAAAATGCCTAGTAGCTTGAAATTTCTCTTTCAGCAATTTATACTAATAGATGGAAACATACTTGAATACTTTGTTCAGCCTTGTAGGCTGCTTGGCACCTTTATTATAAATCAGTGTTAAGATCAAATTTATTTTAAACTAAAACACTCTTAAAACAACTGAAATCACTTTCTCATAAATTATCATTCATAGGCTCCATGTACCCAATTCTTTGCGTGGCCCTGTATATCATTTTATCTATATTCTGCAAACATTTCTTAGTAAATTTAATGCAGTTCAGCGTAAAAATGCATAATTTATTTAAGAATCACCTTTTAGTAATTTATGCTCATATTCAATAACGTTGGCGAGCTCTTTTGGGTAGCCCTGTATATTAACTATAGCATTTATGCACACCATATAATATGCATAAATTTAGTGAAACTTATACGCGCATATCATAATTGAAAACGCATTTCATCCATCCATCAGCTATCATCGGGTACATATACAGTACTTCGGGAAGAATATACTATTTGAAATCTTTTGTGTGTCCCTGTAAATACTATGTACTTTATATTAGGGAAGGCAGTATCGTATAATTTATACTAAGCCTCATTGACATACATCAATTTTATTATACATGAAACAGTTTAATATATTTAAAATATGTCACACAAAATTCCCTCTTTTACCATTATTTAATGGAATTCTTTTGTGCGGCCCTGTAAATGAATAACAGCTACATTTTCACCTCATATTTTATAGAATGCATACTTTAATGCACCTAGTAAAAGCATATAAATTTTAATATGTTTGATAGGCATAACATCTTTAAAAATGCTTTGAAACGATTTTTCCCCATAGGCCGTAATGTAATGGGAAACAGCTAATTTCTACGTAGAAACTTCATTTTCAACAGGGTTCGTGCTAGAGTAAACGTCAATAACGTTCTAAAATTACATAGCTATCCGAGTATATTTACGTGAGTTAGAGAGCAGCCAGACGGCCAGACAAACCGAATGCATAAGCACTTTTCCACTTTGTTGGAAAGTGCTAAAAATGAAGGAAATTCAATGAACTATCAAATTTAATATTTTTTTAAAATAATTATTAATTTGAATATTAATTCCATGCACAAAAATATTAAATACACCATTGAGAACAAGTAAAAAAAATAAATTTACAATATCTCGCTAGATACAAATGAGGTGTCAAAATATTCACAATTAAAGACGCTTTCTGTTAATATTTAAAAAAAGAAAATCGATATTTTGACCTATTTCAAGGCATTCTGTATCCCTAAGGCCCCTGCTAGCGAAGATACTCGCCAGCTAATGCTATTCCTATGGGGAGGTTTTCTAATAACTCGACTGCATTTTGACATTTTTAAACAATTTTTTCTGCATTGGATAGCTGAGGACCCTTTCCACGTCGCTCTTTTTTCACTTTTTCGATTTCGGTTGCAGATATTTTTTATAAAGTTAGTTTCACTTTCAAAACCGGTTCCAAAAATAAAAGAGTTATTTATAAAAGTAACTGCTACCAAAATCGAAAAGGTAAAAAATCGACGATGTAGGGAAAGTCCTCAGCTATCCAATGCAGAAAAATTATTTAAGAATGTCGAAATGCTAACGAGTTATTAGAAAATAACCTTCCCATAGGAATAGATTTGCTCGCGAATGTTTTCGCTCGCAGGGACAGGAGCCTTAAGATGAATTTCTTCCCTCTTAATTTTAATCTCCAAGTATCACAATATACAGAAATTCACAACTAGATTCATTCGAAAACAATTCAGTGCATTTTCTTGTGTACATCATCAACCAAGTTTTTGGTTTGTAAAATGCAGGTGTCAATATGACATTTGGACAAGGGTGTAAAAATCTAGGCGCCAGCGGGCAGTCTCTTGCCACTAAATTTTATTCATTACTTTTCGTCCAATATTTCGTCTAAATTTTTTGTGAGAATGCTAAAAAATTTAACCCCTTAGGAACGATCGACTTGTAAACGTGCAGTATTAGGTGCTCAGAATCTTTGATCTTTCTCACCAGTAAAATTTTACCTTATTTAATCCTAACATTTTCGCGATTCAATTTGGTACAAATTTCTTTTAGTGATGAGAAATTGCCCCCTACCGCCTAGACTTTTACACTCCCGCATTTGGGCATTGAAATTAAGTGGCAAGAAATCAACTCACCGGAGCTTAAAGGATGGTAATTTTCCGTTAGCCAGCTGCAGGTAATGTAAATTATTTTGGAAAAAATCAAGTTTATCCTTTGCCTAACCATTTTCGCCAAAACATGGCAACTGGCTGTAAAAATGTAACAACGAAATGTGAATGTAGTTTAAACACTAAAAAGTAGAAACTTTGAAAAGTTTAATATATAGAAAACACTCTTTTATCATTTAATAGCTTAATATTGACTTAGTTATGATTAGTCATTGTGTTAAGAAAACAATTTATAAATAAATGTGATAAAAATGGGTTTAAATAATGCTCACTTTTTTCTATTGCCTTTTCTTAAAAATTTAGTTAAGCAAAATTTATGCATTTATTAATAACTAGCTGACCCTCCCGGCGTTGCCCGGGTCTGTGATAGTCACCATGCATAAAAAAAACTATGATACTGGCAAAAATGAAAAAAAAATCAATTCTAAAAGCACAAAAATTCCAAAAATCACTAAAAATTATTTCGAAAATGACACTGAAAATTGCATTAAAAATCGATGAGATTCAAAATCCGCAGCAGACAAAATTTAGTAAATTAAGCTAAAAGTTTGAAAGTTTTCTTTTTATCAATGTCAAAAAATAGCCGCAAAATGCGAAAAAATACTAAAAATCGCATCAAAAAATTCATTAAAAATTCAAAAATTGCTGCAAGAATTCCCAATGAGATTTATTGAAAAGAGAACTAAATTTACTATGTTAGGTTAAAAGAATGAAACTGAATTCCTTTCACTAATGTGTAAAATTTGCCTCAAAACATAAAAAAAACGCTAAAAATCGATTAAAAATTTAAATTAAAAAATCTAATAAAAAATTGAAAATCGGGCTTCGAGGTGAAAATTTCACATACAAAGGCACCTTCCCTCTATATTTTGTAACTCTACATACAGTGGTCTTTTCAGAACAGCGCTGACACATTCACAAACTTCTTTTTTTATTAGGTAGATTTCGTATGAAATACTACTTATTGCGATCGCTCGCATGTTAGAATTTCTGAAAAATTTTTGCAGATCTACAACGATCACGACCCGTAGAGCCCAAAACTATCATTAGTAAAAAAGTTTATCAATCTATCTATCTATCTATATCTATATCTATCTATATATATATATACATATACAGTCAAGTCTCTCTATAACGAAACTCTATCCAACGAATTTCTCTATTTAACGAATTTTTTGTAGGAACGGTCAATTTTTTCATGGTTACATTGAAAATAATCTCCATATAGCGAAATATATATCTCCATTTAACGAATTTTTTGTAGGAACGGTCAATTTTTTCATGATTACATTGAAAATAATCTCCATATAGCGAAATATATATCACCATTTAACGAATTTTTTTTCAAAAATGTTCTTTCACATGTTCAGAAAACGCTTCAAATAATTTGTAGAATAAATTGTTTTCGTTGATTTCTGGTTTATATCTCATAGCTAAATTACTCTACCTTATTCCTTGTGTTAAAAAAAAGGCATTCAACCCCTTTTCCAAGAGAAGCATCCTTTTTGCATGGTCACCCTTGACTTTGTTTTAGCCAAGATGAGCATGTGTTCTTCGAAAAGTTCGAAACATATGCTTGCTACTGGAGCGATTTGCAATGATCACAAAGCATCCTAAAAGATAAAACTATTCCATTGTCGTCTTGAAAGTGCTGTTCGTTTCTTGGTTTGGATAGTTAGGCAGGAATAAGGAAGGGATAAGTGGGCAATTGCTGAAAAAGTCGTTTTTTCAGCAGCTTTTCATCTACCTAAATTATCTCTCATTAATTTTAAAGTTTAAAGTGGATGTTTCTTATCTGCGCCTCCGAGCATTTTTTGTTGTGAGGGATCATTTGAATGAAGAATTATTACTAAATGTCTTCTAAGTTGGTGTTACCGTCTACTGCATCTTCAGAAAATTGCTTCTACGATAAGCATAACTCTCTTTAATAAAATAATATTTTTGAAAATAATCAATAAGACACCAGAAAAAAAAGAGCTTGGCGAAAATGTTTGAGATTATGGAAAAATTCCGTTAAATATTTCAAAAACTTAATTAAACACCTCAAAAACAATTCTATTTCAAAATTTAAACATTAAATGAAATTTTTTCTGTCGTTCTCTATTCAACGAATTTTTCTATATTATGAATTTTTTGACTGAACGATGGATTTCGTTATATAGAGACTCGATTGTATATATATATATGTATCACTTTTATGGACACGATAACTTCCTTAATTCTGCTCAGATCTCTTCCAAGCTGATACATAAAATTAAGAGACATAAAATCTCGATCGAGTTCGTTAACGGGCAAAATCGGACCAAGGGGGTAGAAATAGGGAGAGTTTTTGTGAAACCCGAAAAAACTCCATTTCTTTATTAAAATCGATATCGAGTCAGTTTAAAGTTTATATTACTTCTAAATATAGGCCAAAAGTTTCTGCATAACAGATTTTTTATAAAATTAAAAATGGGCTCAAGAGGCGCAAAAAATAGGGCTTTCGGGAGTTAAAAATTCAAAACTTTGTCAATTCTCATGACATCAAATCCTTCTAATTTTTCTATAAATGCTCCTAATGTTATCTAGAACTTTTGCACTGACAAGTTTTTGATAGGAACAACTGTTATTGCGGAAAAAAAATTAAAAACCAAAGCAAAAAGGGGGGGGGGGGTAAAAGAAGAAAAAAATCCATAACTTCGTCAATTCTTAAGATATCAAATCCGATTAAATTTATCATATATCTTTTCAATAATATCTACAACTTTTACATTGACAAGTTTTTCATAGGACCAATTCTCATATCAAAAATAAATTAAATAGTAATAGGAGTTGTAGAAAAAATCTCAATTTAAAACTGCTCATATTCTCACTTATTTTGCTCTCAAACTCATCCAGTTGTCAGATTCTCTTATTCAGGAACTATTTAATGTGGTGTATTGGTCAGTTTTGTGATAAAGGTAGAATATATTTCAAAAAATGCCGTCAAAATGGCATTATGAACAGAGTTTCCTGAAGCGATCGTGATTGAAAAATTGAAGAAGTATTCAAATAACAAATTGCTTATTTTCTGAGTCATTTTTAAATCCATTTTTGCTCTCAAACGCTTTCAATTCATAGGTTCCCTTAATTAAGAGCTGTATAATGTGCCTTTTTGTCCAGGTTTTTGATAAAAGCAGAATATACTTACTTTTAAAAAAGCTGTGAAAGTGGGCAATTCGAACAAAATTTCCCGATTCGATTGAATTTGAAGAAATGAGGATGTATTCAAATAAAAAATTGCTTTTTTATGACTCATTTATAAATTCAATTTTACTTTCAAATGCATTCAACTGACAGTTTCTCTAACCATATAATGTGCCTTATTCGTCAATTTTTCCATAAAATCAGAATATATTTTTAAAAATGTTGTCAAAGAGGGCATTTGTGCCGAAAATCGCTTAAGATGATTCTGATAAAAGCAGCTTTTATAGAAAAATGAAATTAAAAGTTCTTCAAAAGGGACCAACAAAAATTGTTAAACAGGGTTTATCTCTAATATATGTCCTTTTTTGTTGTCAAATGAGCACATAACTTCAAAATTTACCTCCGCGTATAGACCAAGCCGACAGGGATTTTATTATAGATTATACATTTCAGCGCTGTATAAAACGCAATTCAAAGCCATGAATTTTATAAATCGTTGCTCACTCTAAATTAACATATTTCAACGGATATTAAGAAAAATAATTTAAATAAGTAAATTTTAAACAAAATTTCCTATAGTATTTCAAATCTGAATTACAAATATAACATTCTGTAAATTAAAAAAGCCAAAACTTAAGTAATATTAATAATAATGGATATAATAAATAACATGATTTTAATTTTAAAAGAATACATGAACAAGTCCATATTTATGCAGTTGTTTATGAATACTCACTATCTAAAAACACCAAATTATTCGTAGAATTAAGATCAGGCGCTGCATATTTAAACGTCATGAAATACTAAATTGATCCCTTATGTTTCAGAACAGGGGTGCAAGAATCTAGGCTCCAGCCAGCAGACAGTCTCCCAAAGATAGATTTATTTTGTCTAATATTTCGTGTAACTCTTGTAAAAATGCTATTAAAATTTAAGATAAGAAAACTTTTAGATTTTAGTGATGAATCACTTTTATTTAAAGAAAAAATATACTTATAAATTTAATTTTAAGTAAACAGTGCTTTTTTGGCGGGGGGGGGGGGGGGGGGAAATTGATGCAAAAACCTACTACGAATTTCTTTCGAAATAATTATTGGTTTTCAAAAAGCGGATCAGCGAGCGAGAGCCAGCGAGCAACTGATATATTTTTGCAGGCTTAAAAAAAATATAACCTTCAAATAGACATTCTTCAACATACACTGGTGTGCCAAAATCATTGACGGGGGTGGTTTTTGTATGTATCGTCGTGCAGTAGTTTTTCACGTCGACCGAAATCATACCATTACCATAAAATCTCCAAAATCTGAAAATATGGGACTAGTGATCAAAATTATTTAAACGAACCATTCTGTTGCATTGATCGGATTTTAATTTATCTGTTTCGTAACTTAATTTTTGCACTCAAGTATATGTTGTGTTGCCAAATAATTATTCACTTATTGGTAATTGCGTTCTTCAAAGCATTAATCAGAAAAAGAATTTTTTATCATTCAAAAAGCCATTCGAAATCACATTTTATGTCTACAAATGTGGTTAAAGTGAATCTTTTCGAATGGAACTTTCTGTATCTTATAATGGCTAACTATACAATTCTTCATCTCTCATACACGTTTATTTCTTTATGCATTATTATGCACAAAAAAATAATTCCCTTCACAAAAAGCTTTTTTAAAAGTAATACTGTTAACTAAATAAAAATATTTCTAATCAATATTTTTTTAATAAAAAAATTTCTAGATAAATTTCAAAATTTCAGATGAGACAAACTGAGCAGATTGTATAAAATTACAGGATGGAACTACATCTGTGGTCCCAAAGTAATGCGTACGCCCCATAGGGAGGGGGGATTTAATGGATATTTGAAGCGGTGGATTTTCATTAAGGATCAGAGACTTCACTTTCTTGATATCGTTGGTACCAATTCAAGCTATCCAATATGAAAATAGTGTTGCTAATAAGCTACTTTTTTTTTTTTTTAATTTAGCTTTCTTGACTGGCACCGCTTTTCTGAAATGATAGATTTTCCCTTGTTTTATCCTTCCGTAATAGATCATTAAATAATGTTAAATGAAGAAAATTTTATTATTTCAAAAAGTGGTGTCCATTAATAAATCTGAATTAAAAAAAATTAGTCCAGTGCCAACACTATTTTCATATTGGACTGTTTCACATGGTACCGATGATATTTACTTGCGTTCGAACATTTAGCATGAAGTTTCGTGATTATACATTTGTATTTTCATTTTTACTTTAACTTAGATTTTTTTTCTTTCCAAATTTAATATATTATAAACATTTTTTTCTAAATACAGTAACTGCGATATATCCTCCGCTATATTAGTTGCTGATACGAATATTTCTTCTCGGAAAGTGCAGTTACGTAACCTTCGAGTAATCCATCAATTTTAGGAGACATTTTCAAAGTAAGTCTTTTATTTTACATTCCAATCAAGACATAATAGTAGCAGACGATTATTCTCAATTTGCCGAATTTTTGTCTCAAAATGGAAACGAGAAAAATAAATTACGAAATAGCTTCCAAAAAGGGCGATAACCTTTCTGTATAACATTTCTTTAAATATAAAAAAAATTGCACCTAAATCCTTCTATAGTAAAAAAAAACTAGCCTTAAAAGGAATGACTCCTTGAATGATGCTGATGTGGAAGATTTCCGGAACTAACGAATCCGGGTTGTCCACTCCTTCCATGAGTCGAATAGACCAATCAGGAAAGGACTCCGTCTATGCATCGCCATATGGGTTACCATAAAGAGAGGAAAGGTTACCATCGCCAACAATCGCCAAGTTTGTCGCCAACTTGGCGATATATCGCCAAATTTGGCGACCAAAATTAGTTGTCAAAAGTGACGCCAACTTGGCGATAACTGTAATATTTCGCCAATTTTTTTTATTTCTTTACAACATCAGTCGTTTGATACATCATTTGAGAGGTTTGCAACTGCTTATTCATTTAAAGGATGTCTTGTGTGTTATCCCCCATTCTGCTCCCCAGGGGGGACACATTTTTAATTTCTTTACATCCTTACATCATCTTTCTTTTTCTTACATCCCAGATTGTACAGAATGTATATTTTAGTACATACTTCATAGATTCATGTCAATTCTATTAATTCAAATGAGTGTAATACCATTAAAATGCATTTGAAACTTTTTTTCCCATTGATCGTAATGTAACGGAATACTTTTGATTGTCCCTGTAATTGATCTATGCAACCGATTTTCATAACATTTGAAATGACTCGACAATATTATGTAATAATTATACGTTTTAAATTTCAAACGATTAAAATGCATTTGAAACTTTTTTCTTCATTGACCGTAATATAACGGAATCCTTTTGATCGTCCCTGTAATTGATTTATCCATCCGATTTTCATAACATTTGAAATGACCCGACAAAATTATGTAATAATTGTGTATTTTAAATTTCAAACGATTCGGTTGGGTAGTTTTTGCGTTGTTATAGGCGGACAGACAGACGAACAGAAGGACGGACTGAGCGACAACAATAGGTGCTACGTATTTGCATAATTACGAAAGCACCTAAAAACGCACTCAGTAATACTGAAGATCTATGAAACATTTTAAAAATTAATCAAGCAGGAAAATAAATCCGTTACTTTTTTTTAAAAAAACTTTGATTTTGAGCTTTTGTGGTAATCTTTCAACAGCATTTTTTAATCGCTAAAAGAATTTTTTATACTTCGCGTGTGAAAATTAAAAACAATTACGTGTTTTAATAAAATATTGCTTTTTATGACATCATTTTCTTTTTTTATTTATTTTTATTGCACGCTTCGTTTTAACTTTTATTTTGTTTGTGTATGGAAGTCATTTCTTGTCACTTATTTTTCGGCACGTTTGTCATAGGTGCACCAGATTTGGCGCAATATTTTCTAAATCCTATTCGGCGAAAATGTCTTTGTGGTATAACGCTTGCATATACATTTTTAATTATTTTCTATTATTTTCAAAAGGAAATAAAAAATAAAAAATAAATAAAATAAAATGGTAAATAAAAAATATATAATTAATTACTATAGAAAAATAATAACTTATGTAAGTAAAAAAATGAATATAAATAAACATTTTATTACTAAAAAAACAATATTAGCTAGGTTGCTATTTCGGACAAAATAATGCTATTTTCACGCCAGTTATGTGACATCTGTGCTCATTTTTGACCAAATTTCTTGTTGTAGATCTTTGAAATTTGGAATACGAATGAATACCTGAGAGCAATACAAGAATTGGACATTGATTTTTTTTTTTAATTCGACAGCTAATTGGTACAATGGTGGTTATTTTTTAAAGATTTATACAACTTTTTCCGTCGACTAATTTCGCCAAATTATAAAAATCGTCAAACTAATTGCCAAATTATACATGTTGACATAATTTTTATTTTAAAGAACGAAAAACAAATAATTAGTAGAATATTAATAAAAATATTAATAAAAAGTCGAAATAAAAATCACTTAATGACATTTTAAACACATGAATCGCATTTAATGTCATTGAATGTGACATTTACGATCATCCATTATTGGCATTTAATCTTATAGTTTGGCGATAATTTTTTGGTCGACGGGATAACCTAGAAGTACCACCTATTTATATATACAAGAAGAAGTAAATGGTATAAAAAACAATGATATTATCCATATATAAAATGCTCAAAGCGGTATAAGCACTGGGTTTGGCAAGATTTTTTTTATGTCAGTTTGGCGAAAATATCAAACAGGACATTGGTTATCATTGAATCCCGGTTATTCTTGTTCTTCCTCACAATGCATTCATTGTAGTATATAAGCTTTTTTTTCCATTATACATTTCAGCTAATTATTATTACCTTCTGTATTTAAAATGGATGAAACAGAGATTCAAAGAAAAAGAAGATTATGCAATGAACGTCAAAAGAGGTGCATGGAAAAACAAAAATTTCAAAATAAAACAATTGAAAGTATTAAAATCAATGATCATATTGAACCTTCGGAAGCTGCAAAGGTTCAAGTACCTGTAAATAAGAAAGAAAACAAAACAGGAAACTTATTTCATGTTTTGCCTTTAGAAATAGCTGGTGTAACATCCACAGATGAAACAAATACTTTTCCAGTTTTTAATGAAACTGTTTCTTCTGAGGAAATAACAAAAGAAATGAAGATTCAACAAAAAAAGAATATTAAACAATGAATATCAAAAAACATGGAGAGCAAAACTAACTGACAAATCTAAAGAAACAATATGTACAAGTAGAAGAGTTCAGAACATATTTCAGAATATTTTAGAAAAAAAAAACAAGCTCAAGGTAGCACAGGCTCGGTATGCTGCCAAAAAGAAAACATATCTTTCAATCAATCTATCGAAAATCAAAGGCGGGGGGGGGGGGTTCTGTTATGCTTCGACCAATGAGGAGAGGGATTGTTATATTTGGTGAGCGTCATTTTTCACCGGCTAGATACTTTCGTAGACAACCTAATTAGAGTACATAGATACCTTCTATAGTAAAAAAAAAAAAAAAAAAATAGCTTTAAAAGGAATGATTCCTGGAATGATGCTGATGTGTAAGATTTCCGAAAATAACGAATCCGAGTGGTCTACTCCTTCCACGTGTCGAATAGACCAATCAGAAAATGACTCCATCTATGTATCGCCAAGCGATTCCAACCAGGTTTGCAAAGCAATACCGAACGGAATCGCGAAGCGATTACGCAGGGGGTTGGCGAGCGTAGCGAGCAGGGGGCGGAGTCCCCATATAGTTTAAAAGAATTGTAACTGCTCATTCCAGTTATGCATGTTTAAAAAGTTCCGCAAAGGGGAACTTTTTAAATTTTCATCTACAGCACTCGTGTTGTATATCTTTAGAAAGGTCTGAAAATGCCTTATCCTATTATGGATGTCTTGTGTGTCCCCCTCTGCTCTGTCCTCCAAGGGGGGGGGCACATTTTTAATTTCTTTACAATACCAGTCGTGTGACACATCATTTGAAAGGTCTGCAACTGCTTATTCATATTATGGATGTCTTGTGTGTCACCCCCCACCACTCTGCCCCGCCCAGGGGGGTACATTTTTAATTTCTGTACAACGCCAGTCGTGTGACACATCATTTCAAAGATCTGCAACTGCTTATTCATATTATGGATGTCTTGTGTGTCACCTCCCTCTGCACCCCAGGGGGGAACATTTTTAATTTCTTTACAATACCAGTCATGTGACATATCATTTGAAATGTCTGCAACTGCTTATTTATATTATGGATGTCTTGTGTGTCACTCCCCACTCTGCTCCCGCCAGGTGGGGCACATTTTTAATTTCTTTTCAACACCAGTCGTGTGACACATCATTTGAAAGGTCTGCAACTGCTTATTCATATTATGGATGTCTTGTGTGTCACCCCCCACACTCTGCTCCCACCAGGGGGGGGGGGGGCACATTTTTAATTCCTTTACAACACCAGTCGTGTGACACATCGTTTGAAAGGTCTGCAACTGCTTATTCATATTATGGATGTCTTGTGTGTCAACCCGCCACTCCCCCCCCCAAAGAGGGGCACATTTTTAATTTCTTTACAACACCAGTCGTGTGACACATCATTTGAAAGGTCTGCAACTGCTTATTCATACCATGGGATAATGGCGAGCGCAGCAAGCAGGGGTAGCCAATAATTTGGAATCTCGAAGCGATTACGCGGGGGGTTGGCGAGCATAGCGAGCAGGGGGGCGGGGCCCCCCTAGTTACTTTAAAAAATAATAAAGGAATAAATTATGCATATTTTTTAGGGGGGAGGAAGTGCATGGTAATACATAATAACATTGAAGGAAATAATATTAAATAAATAATATTACACATTGATAATAATGTCCAAATGTTATAATATATATAAATCTACAAGGTTTAAATTATTAAGCCGATCTTCATTATCGCAAAGAGAATGCCATTAAAATCCTTTTGGAGGAACAGGAACATAAAACTTCATAGATAATTTTCTTTAGGGTTTAGTACATAATGAGTAATCCTATAATTCTTCATTCGTGCTTCATTATGGATCTGCATATTATTATGAGAAAAATAATTATTCCCGGTGAAAAAATACTCTTAAAATAATGCTTTTCTGCCAACAAAGAATAATTTATTCAAAATGACTTGCAGATGAGTTTAAATGTTATTGCGAATGGACATGAAACATATTTATTTTATAGAGAATCACAGAGTAAAATACTACAAAAAACTATATAGAATTTAAGAGAATATTTCATTTTTTTGGTTAAAAAAATATCCATTTTCATATTTAAAACTTTTTTATTTATTTTATCTACTTATTTATTTTATTTTATTTATTTACTTATTTTGTATTTTCTATTATCTATAGACTATCCCTGTAAAACGAATTGGTCGAATTCGAGGTCCTATCGTATTTATTTAATGCTTTAGCGTAATGCTTCCGAGTATTCTAAATGCATTTTACGTAAAATAACTTTTTTCTAACTGAAATGGCAGCGACTTTGTTGATTTTCATCTTTTGACCTCAAAGTGCTTCATGCTCAAGACTCTAGACAGTATTATCTCATGGAGGAATTAGATAGATGGAGGTGAAGTTAGGCTCAAAAAAGGTTTGAAATATGAATCCATTTATCGCTCAAATTTTAATGTTCCAAACAAAAGGACGCGGAAGGAATTTTGTATTATAATACGAATTGAAAGAAATGAATTACAACTGAAGCATATTTTAAGAAGAAATAGCAAATTTTTAAAATGGTCTTCATTCTGTTATTATTTATTAAAATAAATGTTCGCTTTTAAAATAAAAGAAATTGGAAAATTAGCAATTATTAAATATTAAATTAAAATTAAATTAGATATTGAAAACATTTGTTACGAACTAAAAATTGTTTTACTAAAAGATTCCTTTTTTAATTCAGTTTTAAATATTTTATAACGTAGATGAAAAGTGTTTATGACTAAATAATTGCATGTAAATAAATATTTAAAATATAATAATGAAAACATTCTTTTAAAATCATGTATGAAAACTTAAGTAATAAATATTCGCGTTTGAAATGAAATAGACGCCCTCTCGCGGACAATGTCTGAAACGAAATAGAAATGATACCGTGAGCGTCTTCCGCTGAAATCTGTGTTTAAAAGGCCGATAAATAAATAAACAGTTCTATAATAAATAAATAAATAAACAGTTCTATAACGCATGCAATGTTGGGTTCTTTGTATTAAAATTATCTAAAATCAAAATTTTATACACAAAGTTTAGATCTATAATATAAAAAAGTACATTTGACTTACTCAGGGCCTGATTACTAACGGGGCACTCTCCCACCAGTAAAATTTTAAAGAAATTTTCACTGTGTTTAAACGCCCTTTTCGATCAAATTATTGCCATGAATAAAGTAAAAGATTATATTTCTTTTTACTGGTAGGAGAGTGCCCCGTTGGTAATCAGGCTCTGGACTTACTCATGGCAAAATAACATGACAGCAACACAATGCTTGCATGATTCGCTTGCTCCAGCTGCATGGAACAAACAGCATTACGTAAACAAACGATTATCAGGTCTATACAACGCCACCTTTCGGTCATTACAAACGCGAATTAATCTAAAATATAGATTTCTGACTGCAGACGATTTTAAGATATTAACAAAAGAATGTTATATTTTCAAGCAAAATGTTAAAATAATTTTCTATTTGATATTTAAAACACATATAATAGAATAATTAATAAGTTATTACCGGTGAAGCGATAGATTAGTTCTTTTTAAAAAACAATAGCAAAAAAATACGGGTTTAAACCTGTTTCAATTGATAGGCGTGTCAAAGCACGTGGTTTTATTTGTACTTACAAGGAAGGTCTCCATTGGGGGCATACTCAGAATCTTTTGAAAAAAATACGAATTAAACTACTCATGTAGGTAATAAAGGATCAGTGAAAATTAGCGGCGGAATTACATTATTAGATATGTAAAAAAATAAAATAGTTTGGAATAATTGGCGTGAAAAGCTGAAAGCGACGCGGGATTTGGCGAGCAATGCATTTCCTCGTCAAAAGCAGACGATTTTAACGAATCTGAAAATTGATTTTAATTGACTTCACTTTTTAAAATTTGCAGCATTTACTGCAACGTCACTCCACTACTTTTATAGAATATCTCTCTTCTGACCAATGAGAATGCTCCATAGCACGGTCAATTGACCGCGTCATATACTGCTAAAAATCTGCTGCATTTTGTTGCAACGCACTCCACCGCTTGTATATAATATCTCTATTCCAACCAATGAGAAAGCTCCATTTCACGGCCAAGTAACCGTGCTGCAACAAAATGCAGCAGATTTTTAACAGTGTATTTTTCAATTTGGAACAATTTTAATCAATTTAAATTGTGTTTTAAATGATAAAATATATTAATTTCATTTTGTTAAAAGTACATACCGGGTGTCCTGAAAAGGACTGAACGATTTTAAAAATCAATAACTTGCAAACTTTTACAGATATTTAAAAAATTCTTGCACGAGAATCTTCTCAAAGATCAAAAGTTTTTTTCCTGCGATTCTGAATTTTAGTTCGAATTACAAACAATAGATGGCGCTGAGAGCGCTAGGTGCGGTGTTGAGATGGATATTGACGTCACTTGGTACTGAAGCAAAATAAGGAGTTTAAGGCTGTGGAGTGGGTCTAGTTTGACAATGCAATCTTGCTCTTAGGGCCCGATTTTAAACTTTAGTTTATTTGTTTTTATTGAACAACATACATTTGACCTGTGCACTCGACATGAAGCCCGATTTTGGACTCAGTCAGTATAATTTCATTCAGTGAAATGTGTTGTTGTCATGGAAATAATAAATCTTTTTATATAATAGCAGCGATTGGAAACTGGAAATGAATTTAACGAGCAACATACGAGTTTTGCAGACGATTTTACATTTAAGAAAGCCGTATTTTCTCGGATTAAATTACTTTTTATCATCCAATTTAAAGAATACTTTGTGCATCATATTTTAAAATAAAGTGAAACGATTTAGTAGTTTTTTTGTTGTTGTTGTTAAAAATTAATCAATTTTGCTATTTAAAAAAAAAAATTATATTCTAAGAAATGCTAGTTTGTTTTAAAGAAGTTATTTAGTAGAGTTTTATGTATGTTGTAAAAAAAATTGCGGAAATAGTTTATTCTTTAGAACAAAGAATATTCATAGTATAAACATTGAAAATTTGGTGCAATAGCTGTTGCACTCTTTTGTAAAAATACTCAAATACAAAATTTATTACGATTATTCATATTAAATTCATGATAATAGGGAAATAATACTACCTCCATCTTAAATGAGCCATAATCATAATGACAACCTAGAATCATCACCTATCATTGGATATCATTGAATTAGTCACGCAGAATAGGTTTTCATAGAATGAAGAAAACATTTATTAATATCCTTTTAAGCTTTGATTCGCATTTCATAAAACTTTAAATGAGTAACGAAAATTCTGCAACGAGTTTATATATAATAATTCAAAGCATTCTATTGGGTAGTTTTTGCGCTATTATGTGCGGACAGATAAAAGAACATTCCAGATGACGAATATAGGAGCTACATATGTAATTATCCTCCAGAACATAATGTAATGGCATAGTTCTGAGTGTCTGTGTAAATGAATCATGAATTATGCATAGTTTGTTTACAATGCCCAACACGGCATAATAAATCTTATTAAGATATATCACTTACAGACCAATTCAATTATTTCAACGCAAGTTAGAGTTTGGAAAGACAGACAGGCAGACGGCTAACTAAAAAGAAATCATAAACTTTTTAACTATGTTGGAAAGCGTTAAAAACACATGTTAAGTTGAAATTTGACATTTAGCAATTTATTTAAATAGACGGAAGCATATTTGAACTCTTTTGTATAGCCCTGTACTCTTCCTACTATCCTTAAATACACGCCATTTATCTAGCTAAAATCTATTTAAAACCAAAACATGCTTTAAACTAATGAAATCACACTTCCAGAGATTACCATCCAGAACCGGCTATTAATCCAATTTTTGAGTGCCTCTGTATATCATTTCATTTCTATTCTTTAAACATATCGTAATATACTTAAAGCTGTTTGCCCTAAAAAATGCATAACTCATTTACAAACCACCTTTAATATATTTACTTACACACTTAGTAAAGAGTGCGAATTCTTTTGTGTAGCCCTGTATATAATTTGCACCAATTATATACATAGCGTAACATGCAAAAATGTAGTGAAACTTTAAAAAAATCATATCAAAACTTAAAACTTCAAGCAATTATCGTTAGCGTACAGCATTTTTGATGCAGCATAGTCTCCGAAATCTTTTGTGTGTCCCTGTAAATATTTCATATTTTCTATTACACAGTAAGAAATTCGTAGTAAACCTAAGTAACTTATAACAATTTTATTATATGTGTAACAAAATTAAAATATGCCGCAAAGTATGTTCCCTTCTATACCGTTATGTTACATAATTATTTTGTGTGGCCCTGTAAATGAATAATAACTATTCTTTGTGCAGCATATTCTACATCATTTGTATTTCAATTTAATTTATAAACGCATGTTAATTTCATTATGTTCGGACGGGTGTGATATCACCAAAAAGCACTTGAAACTTTTTCCCCGTCGGCCATACTGTAACGGAATACTTTTGACTGTCCCTGTATTGGAAATACACATCCGATATTCATAAAATTTGAAATAACTGGATAAAATTCTTCAATAAATATGTATTTAAAATTTCAAACGATTCGACAGAGTAATTTTTGCACTGTTATATGCGGACAGACAGACGGACAGACGCACCAGAGACGAGTATAGGTGATATGCATTTATATAATTACTAATGTATCTAAAAAACAGCTAAATTTAAAAGCGCATGCAGAAATTGAAAACGCATTTCCAGCAGTTATTACTTAAAGACAGTACAGTAACCGGTTTCTTTTTGTGTGCCCCTGTAAATGAACGTTAAATGCTATAAATACGAAATACTCCATTCTATCATAATCATCTTATACTGAAATTCAGTGATTTATATCAGTTTCAATACATTTGAAATAGTGTATTTAATTAATATACACTGCAAGTGATTTTCCCCCATAGACTATGATATGATGCAATCTTTTGGGTGAACCTGTAAATTAACTGTTAATCCCACATACTTAAAATACAATACAGAACATGACTAGGTGACATAAAAAAGGTTTAAAAGATACTCAGATAAATAAATAGATAAATAAGATATCCTGTTCTCAAAAATACTTACATTCTTGGAATGTAAAATAAATAAATAAATAAATAAAAGTCGGTAATTTGAACGTTGTTGTTTCACGCCTTTCGATTTCAAAGGAGTCGTACCTATGAAAATAATATTTTTCTCTATTATGGCGCTGACGCCAGCAAAATCAAAATTATATGGATTGCATTCAAAATCGGACGGTAAAAGCAAAAGTTCATTTTTGAATAAGATCCACTCCATAGTTTTAACCTCCTTATTTTACTTCAGTGCCAAGTGACGTCAATATCCGTCTCAATACAGCACTTAGCGCTCTCAGCGCCATCTATTGTTTGTAATTCGAACTAAAATCCAGAATCGCAGGAAAAAAACTTTTGACCTTTTAGATGACTCTCGTGCAAGAATTTTTTAAATATCTGTAAAAGTTTGCAACTTATTGATTTTTAAAATCGTTCAGTCCTTTTCAGGACACCCGGTATAAACGAATATGACAAAATTACACTTAAAGTAAAGTAAAAATGCAAAACTAAAATTACTTAAACTAAACTTATTTAAATAAATTGAACATAGAAAGTTTTTTCTTTAAAAAGTATTCGAAGCGTAAAAGCGTATTTTTCAAAATTTCGTTTTTTCGCCAACCGGAGATAAATCGCCAAATAAACGAAATTTTTATTATTTTTTTACGGACGTAATAAGGAAATTCCGCCGAAATTTTTTTTATAAACATATATAACTGTATGAGAAGAACATTCTGTAATTTTTTCAGATTTTTCTGAGTATGCCCGTATGGAGACCTTCCTTGTTAGTGACTTAATGTAGGGTTACATTTTTAGCATTACCCTCAGAGATAATACTTTCCCTCCACCTATCTCATTCCTCCATGGTATTATCTATTTTCATAAGCCTTAACGAAAATTAATTGCAGACGATTCTGGTGGCCAATGAGTCTCTCCCTATTGAAAGTGAATTCGAACCACATCATAATTCTTTTTTATTCAAAAATGTTCTAAGTGTTCTTTAAATAATAATAAACAACATGCAAAAAACCCTCGAAATGTTGATTTCTTTTCCGGAGGAAAAAAGGCTATAAAACACCCTTTTTTCGGCTATAGGCAAATCTGTCCTTAACCCCTTGGAGACGAGCAACCAGTATACGTACCACATAAGGTGCTCAGAATCCTTCATTTTTCTTACCAGTTATTTTTACCTGTAACATTTACCTTTTTAATCAGAGCATTTTCGCGATTAAATTAGAATAGGTTTTCTGAATTTAAAAACTGGTGATAAAGATTAAAAATTAAGCAAATGGCTTTCGTCGCTAAAAAGGTTAATGACATTTGGCAGAGTTGCCAGAGTTTGGCCTTTTTTATTTACTCCTAAATTTCGCGTTCATACCACAAATTTCCTTGAATAATATTTCTTTGTTTAATGATAGACATTTTGTATTTATCTACAGTAAAAATTCTTTTTTTCATAATTTCTTGTAAATGAATAAAAAAAATTTAAATTGGAAAAAGGCCACATTGATTCACTGAAATTGGAAAGGGTGACCACCAATTTTTTCTCATAAGAAAACTTCAATCGTGCGATTATATGAGACAATTTTTTGCGAAATTTTTTTTCCCAAGCACCTTCGTCGTTCCAAGCCCAAGCTCGCACTCTGATTGGTTGTTGCTCTCGGCACTGTTTTCAGGTAACTTGGCGATAACCATACTTGGCGAAAAATACTTCGCTCGTAAGTGAACGAGTAAACCTAAAACCTAACCTTCTCATTCTTATTCTTCCTTCATTCTTATCCTCGTGGTCTTGTGCTCTTGTGTGCAAAAACTTTTAAAGAGTACAGCTTTCAGTAAGACACATTCCATCCAATCCAATGCTGCAAGAGAAAAATTACTTTGTACTCAGTTCGGAAGGAAATCAAACTCGACGGACGCAAGCATCTATCGCTACGCCAAGTATGATTATCGCCAAGTTACATGAAAACAGTGCCGAGAGCAACAACCAATCAGAGTGCGAGCTTGGGCTTGGAACGACGAAGGTGCTTGGGGAAAAAAATACGCCAATTTTTTTTCTAAGGCAATACTCGTAATTTGCTTAAAAGATATCCTGATCGGTTTCCACTCTATACAGAGCAAAAATGCATGGGGAATAAAAGACATTTTTGTGTAACTCCAAATTTTATACATGGGATATCTCAAAACTAATGGCGCAAACATTCAAGTTATAAGAACTTACCGAAATAAACCTCGTTCCCACTTAAGGGAGACCCGTCAGAAAAAACCCAAAATTTTTATTATTGATTTTAAAGTATTGAATTTTCGTGTACTGCTTAAGAATCTTTTTGTAAGGAATAATTAGCAAAAAAATTCACTTTTTATTAAAATGTATATTTTTTATGGGGATTTTTATGATTTTTCTTTTGTCGAAAAATACACTTTTAAAAATTACTACTCCTCATTCAATTTTCAATATTTTGGTATTACTAAAATTTCTTAAATAGTATTATAGTATATAGAAAAGAACTAAGGAGAAATATTTTTAATTTTCTATTTTAATCGGCTAAAAAAAAAAAAAAAAAAAAAAAAAAAAACGCATGGTAAATTTTCTTAAATTCGTTATAGTTTTCATGTTTACCAATTTATGTAAAATTTTCAGAAATAGTTAAAAAAATATCTCTCCTTACTTTTCTTGCAATTTTTTTTAAGATTCTAAAAACATAAACACTTTGTTTCTAAATCATTTTACCACTGAGCCTTAGTACTTTGACCTTAGCAAAATATGAAAAAAGTCATTTTCAGGAAAACACGTTTTAAATGGCCGCTAGTCCTTTAAACTCTATAGTGAGTACAATTAAAAAAGCTCATTTTTTACCTGTTCCAAGTGTCCCCGAGTTCTGAAATTTTGCATGGATATTCACAAATATGTATTTTATCGTTTTCTGAGATAAAATAAATGTTTGAACTTTTGATGATTTTGGGCCGAAAATGGGGTACGGGTCTCCCTTAATAAATTAGGCAGTAGAGACAGATTTAATTTACAATGGGTCTTTCTTTTAAAATCATACTTTTGGCAAAAAATATACTTTTTGTAAAAAATAGGGATATATTTATGTTAGTCGATCGCAAATCTCTATTTCGTGGACAATAACAGATTTTATACTTTGCGTAATTCAAATTAGAAACAATCCTTTGACATTGAAAGGTAATGCTTTGGTTTATAAAATTCTTTCTTTTTTTTTCCTTTTAATATTTTAAATTAAATCGAAGAAAGACATGCGCAGAGCTGCTTTTTGGACACCAATATTTTAATACAGAAAATATTCACTGATTAATTTGAACACCTAGGCGATTTATGAGAACAAAATTTTTTGTTAAATAATAGTAGAGTGCAAAAAGCCGGAGACTCGGCAAATCTGCATGTGTTTAAAATGCATACATTTTAAATGAAAGTCTTGAAAGCATGTATTTCAAATGTATGTATATTAAATTAAATTAATCAAAGGCTTATATCTTAATCGTTTCCGGGAAAAGGCTTTTCCATTGCGAAAATGTTGAAATGACTGAATGACACTCGAATTTACTTACTAATTTATTTGAAAATATGAAAAAGCTATTTTTCTCATATATAATAAACGTGAAATATTTATACCAGAATTTTGGTGTCATTGTGGCATTTCGGAGTCATGTACTGGTTTCCTGAAACACAAAGGGTTAATTAAAATTTGTTCAATATGAAAATGGTATGAGAATAATATTTTCTGATTTATTATCTACTCCCGGCCAGTCTTGTCACATTTAGCTGATTTTTTATTTAGACATTCAGAATTCTCACTGGAAAGTTTAAAGAGATATTTTTGCTTAAGAAGTTCCAACATTTTCTATAAATAAAATAAAGGAAAATTACTATTTAAATTTTTATGGTGGAAATCCAAAAGTCTCTGAACAAATAAACCACCAGATGTGACAATAATTTGTTGCTTCCGACTAAGATGAAAGTGCCAATATAAGTAATTATTTTTAAAAATATGGAACAGGCTTTCATTAACTCTTTCAAAAAGAGAAAAATATCCTTATCCCTTCATATTTAAATTGCGATCTTTGAACATTGATCCTTTTAACCACTTAACTGTTTTGTCCGTATGCAGTACGGGCAACGTGAGTTAATATGATGCATCACTTAAATGTTCTTGATACCACTAATATTTTCAAGTTTAATTTCCTACCATTTAATGATGGACTATTTTTTTTTTTTTTTTTTTTTTTTTTTTTTTAACTAAAGATTATGAAGATTTTAGTTTTTTTTTCTTTTCTTTTTTTTAAGAGTGTTTATGCCATATTTTCCATCTATTCTGTCAAAAATAAAGAATCATTTAAGTAGTTAAACGCATAGTTATTCGATAAGGAAAAACCATTACAGTTTTATCATACCAATAATCTCATAAAAACTAGATTGATCCAACTAAGAAAAAAAAATCTCAACACAGAAGTTTTATTAACATCTATAAAAAAAGATACAGTATTTTCCTTAGTACGTTTAGAAAGATGGGAAAACATAAGGTGAAGCTATTTTCTTAATTAAATCTTTTCTTTATAGTACCCATTTGTAGTAACAGTCAGAGTATTTTTACATAGAGCTGATTAAAATACTATTTATCAGCATGGGATAGTGTTTTTATGGGTGGCTAGGTAATGCTGAGCTCAGTAGTCTGATTCAGAGCTATTGAAGCCAGTGGGTATACAAAATTATTATTCAAAACGAAAGAATCCCCATTTTTTCAGGTTTTGGACGTTTTATTATTCTAGTAAATAATAATTATAATTCTTCATTTAGAACCACTTTAGTAATAGTTATTAATATAGTTATTAATATAATTATTAATATAATTATGACACAAAGGCAATACAGTAATTCAGTAATACTTATTAATATGGTTATTAATATAATTATTAATATACTTATTATAAAGGAAATGCTAATTATGATATAAAGGCTATTCAGTTTTCAATTTCAGGTTTCAGTTTTATTCTAACTATTTATGAATATGTATAAACAAGAATGTTTATTCATTTTGATTAGTTATATTTAAGGTGATGTACATGTGTATAAATAGGGTACCAAAAGACGTTCTCTGAATTAGCAAACTTCAGCAAATAAAAGGATTTCGTTTTGTAAAATTTTGAAGAACCCTATATTCATTATCGGAATTCAAGTTCAATAATAACACCAACAATGACAATAATAATTCAATAATAAATATATTTCCGGGCAGTTTTAGCGGGCATTTATAATCTATTTCAATCTCTGTATTAACTTATAATCTACTTTTATTCATTTTATTTAAATAGCAATTTCATTTCCTATTAACAAACAAAAATTGGCCCAATATTTTGTTTGTATAGCAGCTCTGTATTGAAATTAGTAACAATACAATACAAATGTTATTATGATAACAATATAACTGGAAGTTTCCACAATTTATTCCATGTATATCTCAACTATAATTTTGGGACATAATTTCAAAGCTATATCATCAAATTTGGTAACAAATGGTAAGTAATATTGACTAGACTATATCTCTGAATAGATTATATAATATAGTCAGTACTTTGGACGAAACTATAGCCTTTATCGTACCAAGATATAGCTCATATTGTTTATTTGTTAGGAATTATCGTGACTAAAATCTGGTTATCGTTGATCTCAAAATTATTACTACTTAATTAGTAACAATACAATACAAATGTTATTATGATAACAATATAACTGGAAGTTTCCACAATTTATTCCATTTATATCTCAACTATAATTTTGGGACATAATTTCAAAGCTCTATCATCAAATTTGGTAACTAATGGTAAGTAATATTCACTAGACTATATCTCTGAATAGATTATAATATAGTCAGTACTTTGGACGAAACTATAGCCTTTATCGTACCAAGATATAGCTCATATTGTTTATTTGTTAGGAATTATCGTGACTAAAATCTGGTTATCGTTGATCTCAAAATTATTACTACTACCAAAAAAATAATACAAGAAAATACAAATAAATATTTAAATAATAAATGTCACTAGAATTCAAATTGATCATATTGTCTAAAGCAGCGTTGCGAATTTCTCCATCTCTATTCCAAAATGGAGGAACTCACACTAGAAATTCCCGGAGAAGAAATTTCAATTTTGTAATCACGAAATGTTTTTAACTTTCATTAAATCAGAAAGAAATTCTTCGTATTTTATGGTATGGATTCAAAAATTTTTAATACAAATAGAGGTCAAACAGACAATCCTGGTCTAAAGCAATGTTAAAAAAATTATCATACCCTGGAGCAAGAAATGAGAACTGTTTCAACGACCATAAAACTTTAAAATACCTAAGTCTAAATTTTCTTCTTTAGAATACTAACTTCATTATTGTTATCCTAAAATTTTCCAATTTTCCGGGGTCATGGAAAATTTCTGTTATCCCATCTGCTCCTAAACCTAAACTAACCTTCAAGGTCCTTCTTATTTCCATCCAATTTCACTTTTTACTTCTTCCTTCCCTCACTTAAATTGTTGATTTTGTCATCAGTTGTCCCAATTCCAAGACAACTTAGATGATAAAAACATTTAGTCCAAGAGCCGACAGCACAAAACCTTTTGTTATCGAGCACAAGAAAAAAACCTTTATTTTACGGAAGAGTGATAACAGGGGAATCTAATAATCCATGTCTTCCGGAAGTGAAGTTGTGCATAAACCAAAAATGAATACCACTAGTGGTTGATTCATAGGCTCTGCATTGTATTTTCCTGCATCCAGTTTTCCAAGTTTTCATATCTTTGATTTTAGACAAACACAATGATAACCCTACGAGTAAAACACTGCTGGTATTAATTTTTGGCTTATGCTCCCTTTCGCTTCCGGCAGACAATGGGTCATTAGATTCCTCTACTGCTACTCTTCCATAAAATAAAATGTTTTTTCTTGTGCTCGGTGACATAGGGTTTTGTGCTGCCGGCTCTTGGACTAATTCAAACGCAGTAGAAATTTGGCTGTAGAGCAAAACACTCTACAGAATACCAGTTGCTTCGTATTATGGAATTAGTCAAAAACTCAACTCGAACACTCTCAAGATTGCCAGTATTAATGATAAAGAAAATAAAAAAAAATAAAAAATTGTAATTTAAGAAATTAGACCAACCATTTGAAAAACGTTTCACTCGAAACATTCATCTATCATTTTAAGCTAAATAATAGTTGTTTTATTGTGTATTATCCGTGCCACTGCTATAAATGACTTTATACATGCTGCAATTTGAAGGTACGGTCTGTTTAAGTTGCATCACTCCGTTGTCGCCAAGCATAAAAGTTGGCGACGAAAGAAACATTTCAAACTATGTAACAATGTTAGTGCGAAAGTAATCATTATTAAAATACAGCTTTGGCATATACTGTTATACTTGTAAGACTTTGGCATATACTGTTTGATTTTACAGAGCAGAATTTTGGTGATGAAGGTTTTAAACCAAAGTTGATCGCAGCACATGCATCTGTGAATGGGTCCATCAGACATTGGATCAAAAAAGATTTTTTCCAGTTTTTCCCAAGCCGATTGCTTTTTAGTTTTCTTTTTAGGTGGTGGAATATCAAGAGTAATAGCTATAAAATTTTCCGGCTTGCTAGAATCACTATTGGCACTCAAATTTTCCTGGTTAGAACCGACCGATTGTAAAACGCCATGGCTAGTGAATTGGTCGCCCTCGAGACATGATGTTTTACAATTAATCGGTTCGGCATTAAATTGTTTCCTTTTTTCGTGATCGCCTTTCAACACGTACCTAATTGGTTTTCAGCGGCTCGATAATCTTTTGATTTTTTTGTTTTCTGCATTGAAAGACGTTTTTGCACCAAATTAAATACAGTACTACTTAATTATCCCGTCGACCAATTTCGCCAAATGATACGAATCGCCAAACTAATAAGCAATTTATACATGTAGACTAAATTTTTATTTTAAATAACAAAATAACAGATAAATTAGTAAAACATTAATAAAAAGTCGAAATAAAAATCACTTTATAATTGTTTAAGTACGCGTATTGTGTTTAATGTCATTGAATGCGACATTCACGGTCATTCATTCGTCTTTCATTTCCGTATCTGTTAATTTCCGTCTAACCATTTTTAAATTTGTTAGTTTTCTCCTTTATTACAATGATTTTAAACATTTCCTATTTAAATAAAAATTCTTCTAAAAGTAAAGAATTTAATTTAAATTCAAATAAAAATTCTTCTAAAAGTAAAGAATTTAATTTAAATTCAAATAAAAATTCTTCTAAAAGTAAAGAATTTAATTTAAATTCAAAAGTGACCACGTCATTTTGTCAATCCTCCACCGAAAACATCAACCATTTTTCAATGGTTAAAAAAACAAATTTACATTAGAAAATGGAAAAATAGTTTTCGGATTTATTTAGTAACAGACTTTTGTCATTTACTTGAAGTAAAATTACTATTTCAAAACTTTTTGGTGACAAGTCGGAATATCGGAATAAACACTGAAGGCCAAACTGGGCAATCTTAAATACTCCAACTGATACCATTTCCTGGGATGTCGCTAAAATCTTTTATAAAATCTGGTACAAGTTTCTTATTTGCAAACTAATTCATCTTGGTATTCATACCGTATTTATACACTTAAAATAGATTATATATATATATATATATATATATATATATATATATATATATATATACAGGGTGTCCGAAAAGTCTGGAAACGGCCGAATAATTCGAGAAATACATATGAGATTGAAAAACGTAAATATACGTGTTAAATATTTTTAAATAAGCTACTCAGTGATACCAAATTTGACCTTTGCAACCGACCCCCTGTGGGTCAGAGGGGGTCCAACTTTGAAATCTTAAATTATAACCCCCATTTTTTATTGCAGATTCGGATTCTACGGACAAAAATACGTAACTTTTGTATTTGATGTTTATTTCAAATCCTCGTTTATCACGGTGTATTCGAGCATATTAAATCGATACATATTTCGGCTTTTCCAACGGGATTTTCCCTAATCGAAACTGTTTGGGCAGAATTTTTGACGTCGAATTCCCCGTCTTTTGCAGAAATAGCGTTTCCTGAAAATCACCCGTGGCGATTATTTCAATAGTGCTACACTGTTAAAAATCTGACCCATTTGCTGCAGCGTCACTCCACAGCTAGTATAGAATACCTCTTTTGTGACCAATGAGAGTGCTCCATAACACAGTAAAGTAATCGTTTTCTATAAAAGTGGTGGAGTGATGATGCAGCAAAAGTGTCAATTTTTTACAGTGTACTTTACTATGTTATGGAACATTCTCATTGGTCATGAAACAGATATTCTATAAAAGCTGTGGAGTGACGCTAGAGCAAATGGGTCAAATTTTTAACTGTGTGCAGTACTATCGAAATAATCGGCACCGGTGATTTTCAGGAAACGCTATTCTTGCAAAAGACGAGGAATTTGATGTCATAAATTCTCCCCAATTAGTTTCGATTAGGGAAAATCCCGCTGGAAAAGCCGAAAATTGTATCGATTTAATATGCTCGAATACACCGTGATGAACGAGGATTTGAAATAAACATCAAATACAAAAGTTACGTATTTTTGTCCGTAGAATCCGAATCTGCAATAAAAAATGGGGGTTATAATTTAAGATTTCAAAGTTGGACCCCCTCTGACCCACAGGGGTCGGTTGCAAAGTCAAATTTGGTATCACTTAGTAGCTTATTTAAAAATATTTAACACGTATATTTACGTTTTTCAATCTCATATGTATTTCTCGAATTATTCGGCCGTTTCCAGACTTTTCGGACACCCTGTATATATATATATATATATATATATATATATAGTTGTTTTGGTAAAAATCGTCTGCTTTCATTTATGTGAAAAAGCTCCAGTAAGAAATTGTATTATTCGTTACCATGGTAATTTATTCTTTTTGTTTTATGTTTTTGGCAGCATTCTGTGTTTTGTTTTTAAGTTTGTGTTTATTCGAATGTAAAAAAATGATTCATTTGTTTCTAATTCAGTAAAAATTTGGTCTGGTGCCCTGCTCATAAGGGTATCGTCCCGAACGAGAGGGCTGACGCTCTGGTCAAAAATGGTCCTTTTCTCTGCCAGGCAGTCCCTTGGATTTCTCCGGAGGACCTACGCTCCCACATTAAGAAGAGCTGGCTCATTGAAAATGACTTCTCATGGCTTAACAGTGACTACGCACCTGATTACCCTCACCTTACCATTGACCGGTCTTATTCTCTGTGGACCCCCTCCAGGCGAACGGATGTGCTTATTGCCCGATGGAGGGCTAGGATGATCCTCACCCAGCAGCGTCTCTTTCGCATGAATCAAGTCTTCTCCCCGCTGTGTAGGCATTGTTTTGAGTTGGATACCCCGGAGCATGTTCTCCTGCATTGCATGGTACTCAATGATCCTCGCCGACAGCTGCTTTTGTCGCTCAAGTTGCCTGCCTGCTCGAGCTACAGCGAGATCCTGTCTGTAGCTCTCTCATCTCCTCAGGGTGTTGCGGCCCTAATCCGATTTTCACGTGTGGCTCTTCCCCATCTTTTTTGACCGCTCTAGTTGACCGCCTGTGTGGGCCTATTGTTGTTGTTTTTTCTTCCCTCGTTTGTCTGTGTCGTACTTGATTTGATCCTGGCTGATTAGCTGTGTGTCTACCCTGGAGTTTCGAGACAAAAGCCTCCCTAACGGGTAGTAGCATACGTCTCAGTACTTGCCAACCAACCAACCAACCAACCAAAAAAATGATGGAATGTTGATAGCCGACCAATGGCTCGCATATTTCAGTGTTAAATAAAACGCATCTACAGTCCACATTTGTTGTGTTTAAGAACCAGCGTGTGTTGTTTTTATTAGTGTAAAATCCGCTAAGACCATTTTTGGTACTACGAACATTTTTGGTCTCAAGTCTAGCCGGAGCTGTGAAAATTATCAGTGTAAAAAAAAGAACATTTTTTCCGAAATCCTTTTCAATGTTGGCATTCATAGCAAGGGAAAAAGAGAAGGTGAGTTAATTTGGCATTCGATTTTATGTGTAAAAAAGAATTAGTACAATTTAGAATTACTTTATTGGTTTAATGAAATAAAAATGACTGACTTGAACACTTTTAAAACTAAACGAGCTGCTTTACGCAGAACTATTACAAATTATATTAACCCATTCGTGCCCAGCATCTTTTGCGTAAATTTTATTTGTTTGGCACCACTATTTTTAGAAGATTTAAGTTTAGTTCATTAATCAGGAAAATGCATCATTTAAATAAAATAATTATTGCTTTTCTTTTTTACCGGTGTCAAAAACAGTCCTGAATGCACCTTTTGAAGCGTCCCTAAAAAGGGACGCTAGGCACTAATGGGTTAAGAAAATCGAAAATATTATTGCGGTGAATGAAATTAATGTGAATGATTTAGAAGAAAACATTCAGTTGTTAAAACAGAAGGAAACTGAGTTAAAAAAGATTGATAGAGAAATATAAATTTTAATTAAAGATCCTAAACAGTTAGAAAGCGAAATAGACGGTGCTCAAGAAATTTCAGATAAAATTGATTTATGGAAATTTAAAGGTGAAAAAATATTAAAAATTCAAAATGCTCAGTTAAATAAAAGTGAAAATAAATCTAGTGTAGTTACAGAACAAGTTTTTGAAAATGTTAAACTCCCAAAATTATCCTTACCTAATTTTGGAGGTAATATAACAGAATGGATAGGATTTAAGGATCTTTTCAATGCTTGCGTAAATAGCAATAAAAATATTTCAAATGCCCAAAAACTGCAATATTTGAAGGCTTCATTAAAAGGTGAAGCATATCGCGTCATCCATTCTATTCAAATTTCGGATTCTAATTTTGAATTAGCATGGAACTTGCTAGATGAAAGATATTCAAATAAGAGAGAGCAAATTTTTGCGTATATTAAACGATTTCTGAGTTTACCTACACTTCAAACAGAATCAGCTATTGCTATTTTAAATTTAGTTGACAATGTTAATGAAATAATTCGCTCGTTAGAAATATTGGACCAACGCATTGATAAATTTGGGGATACATTAATGACGTATTTAGTTTTGCAAAAATTGGATACTTCTACATAATTATGGTGGGAACGCCAGCTTAAAAGCAATGAGTTTCCGAAACTTAGTTATTTAATTGAATTTCTTAAAAATTACGCCAGAACTCTTCAGAATAGTAAACTAGCTGTAAATAAGGTATCTAAACCTACATTTCCGAATAAGAATAATACTTTTGTAGCTACCTCGGTTTTTGGTTATTGTAAAGAAGATCAATAGTTTAGCGAAGTGCTCAAAATTTCTTAATTTACCTGTGCAACAAAGAATAGAATTTGTAAAGCGAAATCATTATTGTTTCAACTGTTTATCTAACATGCATTTACTCAACAAATGTAAGAGTCTTAATACGTGCCACCATTGTTTTAAGAAACATCACAGTATTTTGCATATGGTAGATTATTCCAAGGGTGCAAAATATGTCCGATCCGGCGATCTAGGATCGAGGGAAATTTTAACCGATTGGGGAAATTTTGCAGAAACATATACGATTGATTTTAACAACAAATTCCATAATCTCCAGAGATTAAAAAAAAATCATTACAATTAAAAAGAACCGAATGGCGACCTTCGTAAAATCGATCTCAGAATAGTTATTGTATGTACCGTAGATCAAGAGTAATTCTAGATGAATTTTCAGACAATTTAAAGCATTCTGTTCAGAAAATAAAAATAAAAATCGGCCATCACTATGAAAATTCGGACATAAAAATCCAAGAAACACAAAAGACCAAAATTTACCGAAAAATGCGAATTTCGTCACAAAATCGCAAAATATTAGCAAAGTTTGTCAAAAGATCGTGAGAAAACCACAAGTTTTGTTAAAGTAGGCTAAATAACCGTGATTTT
This sequence comes from Maratus speculifer, assembly GCA_964019185.1. Taxonomy (NCBI): domain Eukaryota; kingdom Metazoa; phylum Arthropoda; class Arachnida; order Araneae; family Salticidae; genus Maratus; species Maratus speculifer. The sequence goes on from OZ025290.1 coordinate 258,180,244, forward strand.
CGCCAAAATATGGCAAAATAACAGTCGCAAATTTCCTCAAAATAAAAGCGAATTTTGTCAAAAGCCACATCCCCCCCCCCCTGCGTGCATTCTACTCTGTTGTAACTTTTCAGAAAAATGCTGTGAATTTCAGATTTTTTTTTTCCACCTAGAAACATATACCATATCAGAATCATGGTCAATCTGCCATATATAGTTGTTCATAAGTTGAAAAATATTAGAAAAATAAATTTTCTATACATACGGTAATGCAGATTTTACATATAACATACCGTAAAATTTTAGAGAAATTTTCACGTGGATTGGGGGAAATGTTGGGAATAGAAACATTTTCTGCATCCCTGGATTATTCAAGGAATAAGAGTCGTTCAAATAGTAGTATGTCACCACATGCACAAGAATTTGTCCCTCAAAAAGTTGAGTCAGCAAATGAGAATGTGTCGTCTACAGTGTGTGCTTCCCATTATGAGTCAAACGCAAAGAGTAATCAAAAGACTCATATTTTGTTATGTACCGCATTAATAAAAGTTCAAAATTATAAACAAGAGCTTGTAAAATGTAGATGTTTGTTGGATACAGGTTCTCAAAGATCATTCATTTCTCGAGAATGTGTAAACAAATTAGGATTAAAAGTGAAAGACAGTTCTATTTCTGTCTCATGTTTAGGAACATTTAATACTGTGAGTGATGGAGAAGTCGATTTATTATTCACTTCTCACTTCAAAAGTGATCTCAGAGTATCCACATCAGAGTTCGTAATGGACAAAATCACAGATAACATCCCCTATGTGTCTTTGCCTTCAAACATTTGCGATAACTTTAATGATTTAATGTTAGCTGATCCATTATTTTATAAATCACAAAAGATTGATATTCTTTTGGTGTAAATGTATTTATGCATTTAATGACTGGGGAACTTGTTAAACGTGAACCTAACCTTCCATTTGCCTTAAATTCGAGACTTGGGTGGATAATCTCAGGTACTACAAATTTTGAAACGCTAGCAAAGGATCCAGTACATGTAAATCATTTAAGTACAAAAACTGATGAGCTAATAAATTCATTTTGGGAATTAGAAAAAATTCCAAATGTGCCACTTTTAACACTTGAAGAAAAACTTTGTGAAAAACATTTTGAGAATTCTCATTTTAGAGAAAAATCAGGTCGCTATTCAGTCGCATTACCATTTAAACATGATCGAGATAGTCTAGGTGATTCTCGTCAAATGGCGTATAGAAGATTTCTTTATCTTGAGAAAAGATTAATATCCATGCCAGAAATTTATGATCAATATGTTCAATTTATGAAAGAATATTTAAATTTGGGGCATATGGATCTTATTTCAAACAGAGATCATGGATTGGAGAATAAACATTATTACATCCCACACCATTTTGTCTTGAATAATTCTAGTTTAACTACCAAATTAAGAGTCGTTTTTGATGCGAGTGCTAAAACCACAACAGGTGTTTCTTTAAATGACACTCTAATGATAGGTCCTAAAACACAAGATGATTTAATTTGCATTTTATTGAGATTTAGATTTCATAATATTGCAATAACAGCTGATGTTAAGAATGATGTAGACAAGTAAAAATTCATGAAAAGGATAGGGATTTTCAGAGAATTTTGTGGAGAGATAGTCCTGAAAAACCAATAGAAACTTATCGCTTAAATACAGTAACATATGGAACTGCGGCTGCACCATATTTTGCAACAAAATGTTTGAATCAGTTAGCAATGGATGAGGGTCTTGATTTTCCAAAAGCGAAGACTATAGTTTTGAGAGATTTTTATGTTGATGATGTGTTAACCGGTGTTAAGAGTAGTCAGGAAGGTACGGAATTGATAAATGAATTGCAGAATATGCTAGGAAAAGGTGGTTTTGAGCTACATAAATGGTGCACAAATGAATTATCACTGTTGAAAAACGCTGAGTTTACAAACATAAGTAATGATAATATACATAATATAGTGGGCAATAAGGCCATAAACGTTCTAGGAGTTGAATGGCATCCTCATAAAGATATGTTCAAATGCAATTTCAATGATATAGATTATCAAAATGTCCCTACTAAAAGAATTATTTTGTCATATGTATCAACGCTTTTTGATCCACTAGAGTGGATTGCACCTTTTGTAATTTTAACTAAAATTATTCTTCAGCAGCTGTAGAAATTACAATTATCATGGGATGATCCAGTACCAGAAATTATTAACCAAAAGTGGAAAATTTTGTGCCATGAAGACAAACTCTTAAATTCCACATATATACCCAGGAAAGTCGTCTTGCCCAATTATTCTCGATGTGAACTTCATGGATTCTGCGACGCTTCAGAAAAGGGTTATTCCGCCGTTATTTATGTTAAAACTTGTAATAACTCGAACATTGATGTGAAACTTTTAGCAGCAAAGACTCGAGTGGCACCCTTAAAGCCCATCACGATTCCAAGGCTCGAATTATGTTCTGCAGTATTACTGACACATTTAATACAAGCTCTTAAATCAGCATTACATTTAAAACCAGATTTAGTGCGCGCATGGAGTGATTCAAAAATTGTGTTGCATGGTTAACATCAGATCCTAAAAGATGACAAGTATTTGTAGCCAATAGAATTTCAGAAATTCAATCCATATTACCAGCTGAAAATTGGAGCCATGTAGATGGAAAGGAAAATCCTGCTGATTGTGCATCTCGTGGATTATTTCCAGCAGAATTACTGTCTCATAAATTGTGGTGGAATGGACCACCATGGTTAAGAAGCAGTGAGGTTCCAGTGAATAAACCTATTCCAATAAATGAGGAAGATTTACCAGAAGCACGGAAAACATCATCACTTGTAATTTCTGAAACTGCAAAGGAACTTGATATTATATCGAAAATATCCTCGTTTCCAATGTTGCAACGCATATTTGCATGGATATTGAGATTTATCTCCAACTCTAAGGTAACACGTCCAGAAAGAAATAGATCCTTTTTATCAAGCAAAGAAATTCAAGCCGCAACACGTTGCATTATTAGAATAGTTCAACAGATGAACTTTAGTAAAGAAATCCACTGTTTAGAAACCGGAAAAGAATTACCTGCAAATAGCAGTCTCATTTGTTTGTGTCCTATTTTAGATGATGACAAAATATTGAGAGTCGGAGGGAGATTGAAAAATGCACAGCTGTCAGAGAATGAAAAACATCCAATCTTACTACCATCAAAGCATCATGTGACTAAGATCATAATTCAACATTTTCACGAAAAATATTTACATGCAGCTCCAGAACTTCTTCTTTCTTTAATTAGGCAGAAATTTTGGATCATTGCTGCCAGATCTGCTATTCGTAAAATAGTGAGAACTTGTGTTACGTGTTGTAGATACAGAGCTCAATCTGCAAAACAAATAATGGCTGATCTTCCAGTATCCAGAGTAACACAATCACGACCATTTAATCGAGTTGGAACAGATTTCTCCGGACCATACATGATTAAATATCGTGCTGGACGTGGATCAAAATCATTTAAATCATATGTCTGTGTATTTGTCTGCTTCGTGATCAAAGCAGTCCATCTTGAAGTCGTAGAAGATCTTTCAACAAAGGCATTCTTAAGTGCATTAAAACGATTTATTGCAAGAAGAGGAAAACCTCTTGAGGTTTTCAGTGACTGTGAAAGCAACTTCAAAGGTGCAAAAAAGGAAATCAACAAGTATCTATTGCAGTGCAAGCAGAATGAAGAAATTCACAAATTTCTGTCGTCAGAGTCGTCGGGGGAAATAACTTGGACATTTAACCCGCCTTCAGCTCCACACTTTGGTGGACTGTGGGAATCTGCAGTAAAATCAATGAAATCGCACCTTAAGAAACCGTTGGTGATACTGTGTTAACTTATCCCGAATTCCAAACCCTGGTTACGCAAGTTGAAGCTTGTCTCAACTCTAGACCATTGTGTCCTATATCATCTGACCCAACAGACTTAACTGCTCTAACACCTGGCCATTTTCTAGTTGGAACTTCTCTGACTGCCATACCTGAACAAGATCTGAGTCACAGTCCCTTAAATCACCTTGATAGATGGCATGTGAGACAGTTCATGCTACAGCAATTTTGGAAAAGATGGAGCCGAGAATACTTGTCTCAACTTCAGCAAAGAGCTAAATAGCAAAAATGCCACAAAGATTTGCAAGTTAATGACTTAGTTCTCATCAAAGATGACAACCTTTCACCGCTAAAATGGAAACTAGGAAGAATAATAATTGTTCATCCAGTTTCAGACAATAGAGTCAGAGTTGTCACGATTAAGACTAATAGTGGTATCATAAATCGACCAATAGTGAAACTCTGTCCCCTTCCTATAAAAAACTAAAAACTATGAACTATAAACTTTCTTTTTTCATTTTTTATATTTTGCATTAATTTTATTTGTGTTGTTAATTGTTTTTTCATTATAGTAAAACTGTAAGAAGACCACTTAGCCACTTGTTGAAATCCTAAGGGATTTCAACGGGGGGCAGGATGTTTTGGTAAAAATCGTCTGCTTTCATTTATGTGAAAAAGCTCCAGTAAGAAATTGTATTATTCGTTACCATGGTTATTTATTCTTTTTGTTTTATGTTTTTGGCAGCATTCTGTGTTTTGTTTTTAAGTTTGTGTTTATTCGAATGTAAAAAGATGATGGAATGTTGATAGCCGACCAATGGCTCGCATATTTCAGTGTTAAATAAAACGCATCTACAGTTCACATTTGTTGTGTTTAAGAACCAGCGTATGTTGTTTTTATTAGTGTAAAATCCGCTAAGACCATTTTTGGTACTACGAACAATAGTTTTATACTCCTTGTTTAGTCTGTAGAGTATCAATGTAAAAAGATTTAGCCGAATTTTAAATTCTTTTCAAGTTATATAATGTTTGAGCGGAACTTGTTTGTCAGCTTAAGGTATTGAAATGGCAACCAATCACTGAAATTAGAGCATCTTCAACGACGGTTATAGTATTTAGTTTTAAAGATGATAACTTCAATGAGATTCAACCGTATGCATATTCATTTTCAAAAAATATGGATGACTGGCGAATACGCTCGGCTAAATGAAAAATGACCTTGGCAGCATGATAGGCTATTTTGCAGCATTAATCAAAGCATATTCAACAAACTTTATTGTCTGAGGAAGAGGAAGAAGTTTTTATGGCCCTATAAACATGTTTTCACCACACTTAACCCGTTGCACTCGAGAGGTGACTCTCACTCATCACTAGTGTTCTAAGGGGACCCTCGTAAATCGGGACGCCAAATGCTTTGGACTGCACTAATATCTTACAGTTTATTTTGCCATCATTTATCACAGATTATTTGGTCATTAGATAAGGCGAAGGAAATTAGTTTAAGATACTGGTGTTCAAAGCATTTGGAACACCTATTTACACGGGACATTAGTGGTCAGTGAAAATCACCTCTCAAGTACAAAAGGGTAAAAGTTTATAAAGCTTTTTCTCAATGCAATAAACGTATTTTATGCAAAATGGCATTCAAACGGGCGGAATCAGAACGCAAAAACTATTTAATCAATCTTGTTATTTTTATTATTTTAAAAGACATATTATCTATCGGATCTTGAACCATTTTCAGCCATTTTTTATAAAAAAAATAAAAATTTTCTGAAGCACGCCAAAGTGAAAAAAAAAAAAAAAAACTTTTTTAAATGGTCATAATTTTGTTGATTTTGAATTTTTTTACCTTAAAGGGCTTGAAGTTGCAGACAATCTTGTCTACTTTCATAACATTTATCGAAAAATGATTGCACACGACTCTGGTAATCTATCGCATCCCGGCCGATTGGAAGTGCTCGGTACGCATTCTAGAACATTCCACCTATGCACCTCGAGCCAGTTTTTGATTTTTTTTTAAAGTTTCTTCAAATGATAATAAATAACATTCAATTAAACTTGAGCTAAAATTTTTGTTCCTATTCAAAAAAAAAAAAAAAAAAAAAAAAAAAAAAAAAAAAAAAAAAAAAAATCTTTTTTTTTTTTTTTTTTTTTTTTTTTTTTTTTTTTTTTTTGGCTTTTTATAGATAAATCTCCTTTTTTATATTCCCATCTTAGCGTCCGCAACTTCTATCGCAACGCATTTTTTAATTCTCTCAGGTTTTGGACCTCGTTTGTTTAATACATACTTTAATGATATGCGGTGTATAATTGGAATTTGTATTAATCAACATACGAACGACATAGTAACGTGTCGACAATGAATGATATCGCTTCTACTATTTTATACATAGGTCTTTTTTTTCTTCTTCTTCTTTTGTCTTTTGGAACAACGGGACAATGATAGCTGGTTTTTAAACCTCCTAGGTGCGTGGCAACTCAACATCTAATGTAGAGAGGATTCATTTTGCAAGGGCATTAGGGAGCCTTAAAAAAATTATGTTTAACCCTTTCCGGCGCTGTGTGTCCACTCCGAGCACACCTAATTTTAATTTCAAACTTGTAAACGGCACCAAGAATATTTTACTAAAATTTTGCTTTTACAATGAAAGCTTGAATTGAGACGTTTTTAATTTCGAATATAGTCGGTTGCAAATTCCGGTGTCAGTCAATAATTTCTCATTTTACGAAACACAATTTGTCCGCGCCGTAAAGGGTTAAACGCTGCGGTAACTACAAAGAGAAAAATAAATGTTAGAACTTAACCCTTAAATGCATCGGACAGAACGCGTTCCAAAAAATGCACAATTCAAATAATCAGAATTCATACCAGAAAAATCTAAATAGTAAATTTTTCTTTGTTTAATTACGAATAGTCTGTCATTAAGGTGAAAATTGCGCTTTTAAATTTCTGGTGAGAATGCGGAATATGTGAATAAAACCCTTAATAAATCGGGAACACTTATGGTATCGAAGATGATACAATATGCATTTAAGGGTTAAGAATGTTCTGAACAAGTGAGCAGTATTGAGGGGCTTTCTAATTGCATTCACTTAACACCCAGTCTAGAAATGGTGATGTCTTATGATATTGTGAGCCATTGGGATAAAAATTAGTGTAGTTCAGAACTATTCAATAATAGAACTTTAGAAAGAGAGTAAACTTTTATTAAAATCTATATTTAACGTAAATTTTCTAGTTGTTGCTTTTTATTTTCTTAAATATGATTGAATGGCTGCAAAATATAGAGCTGTCATAGGCGGCTATTTTTATAGTCTGTCCGCACCAGTATTTTTCTAGCATAAATTTCTAAGTATATTTATCTTACAAATGTTGTCAAACTGTATGTTAACCTTCCGTCTACCAGACAAAACACCCATTTATCTACGGCAACACCTAATTTTAATTCCAAACTTGCAAACGGCACCAGTAATATTTTAATATAATTTTGCTTTTACAATGAAAGCTTAAATTAAGGAATTCGTAATATCTAGACAAGTCCTTTATAAATTCCGGTGTCAATCGACAATTTCTCATTTTACCATCGACACCAGAAATATTGCTGTCGGGTCCAATGGACCCGTCTGGTAGACGGAAGGTTAAGGATTTATGTTTTGACAAAGTGGTGGCAGTTACAATTAAAAAATAATCGCCTGTACCTGCCCTGAAAATATGACCTCTTCAAATTTAGACCTTCAACAAGTATGATGTCGCTATAATTTGAAAAAAAAAATTGGAATGAACTTTAAACTTACATATCCGTGTATTTGAAAATATTCCTTCTGTTTGTGTAAAAATTGATGTTTGTCGTAATTCATAATTTTTTGATGGGAATTTATTAATAATTTTCATAATTAAAATTATGCTTTGGAGTTAAAAAAAATGCCTTGAATATATTATTATTCGTTCAATGTCACTGGATCACTGGTAACAAAAATTGCAAATTGGATGATTTTTTGAGACAGTATAAATTAAATTTTGGCACTGGAATTTATCATTAGCATCCTTAAATTTTAACTTCTTGAAACTCCAAAAATATTTTTTTAAGAAAAACATATACTTTTACATCTAAAGCAACTCAAATATAGTGCCAGAAATGCTTTTTGCCAATTTAAAAATAGATTTGATGCAATTTTTAGCAGGCAGACGACTTTTATTTCATAAATTCCATGCATATTCCAAAAAAAAAAAACTACAGCTCATATTCAAAATATTAGAATAATTGAGAAAAAGTAATAAGAAAAAATTATTTGTCATTTATTTATTTTTTACACTAAGTAAATGCAATTAAATTTCTTATAAATTAAATGTGGAATGTTTAGATAACATTTTAACATTTATAAAATATAAAATACAGCACAATAAATTAGGTATACAGCTTCCTTAAACACAACAGAATATTAGAATAAAATTTAGATTGGTTCAAAATATTAGAATATTTTATTTTACGCAACAATATTACCTTATGAATATGAAGTAAATGGTAGTTAATATTTTGTAGCATCCCCTTTAGCTTTCATAACAGCGTACAATCGATCTTGCATACTATATACAAGGTGTTTACAAACATTTCTATCAATATTAGCCCAAATAGACTTTATATGTGCCACTAACTCAGTTTTACTTGAAGGAGGATTTTCTTGAAGTTTTTTCTTCATTATACACCATAAGTTTTCGATGGGATTAAGATCTGGTGAATTTGGTGTCCAAGGAAGTACCTTAATGTTGCGTTGGCGGAACCAATTCTTAGTTGACACCGAGGTATGCGGGGACGCTAAATCTTGTTGAAAGATGAAATCATCTTCAAATAAATCTTCTGATGATGGAATCATGTAATATTCTAAAATTTCTTGATATATCAGAGAGTTAACCTTTTCATAGAAGATGCATAACTTTCCAGGTCCTTCTGCACTCATACAACCCCAAACCATGACACTAGCAGCAAATTTTACGGAACGTTTAAGGCATTCTTTATCAAATGCTTCTTGCTTCATTCTCCAAACTCGAATACCTTGATTACCATATGAAACACAAAACATACTTTCATCACTAAATAATATATTTTTCCAATCTTCATTGCTCCATAAACGTCTTGATTTACACCAATTCAATCTTATACGCTTTTGTCTTGCAGTCATGAGAGGTTTTGTTTTCGGTACACGAGATTCAAATTTAAATTTATGGAGACGTCTTAATGTTGTCGATGTAGAAACTTCAACTCCTTCTTCTTTCCATTTTCGGTGCAACAATCGCACACTTTTAAAACGGTTTTTCTTAACTATACGCTTCAGTTTCCTGTCATCTCTAGCAGATGTTTTTGGTTTTCGGCCACCATTTCGGCGATTATTTTGAAATTTTCCAATTTTTGAATATTGTGTTAGTATTTTACTAACGCTCGATTGCGAACAATGTAAATAATTCGCTATAAAACATTCATTTTTACCGTGCCGATACAAATCAACCATACGAAGTTTAGTAGATTCAGGAATATCACTCACACGGCCCATTTTAAGACGAAAAAGAAACAAACTGCAAAAAAGAATACTGATTTTAAATAAAATAGTCTGAATTTAATCAATGATGCCACCAGTTAAGAATTGGTATTAATTAAAGGAGAATTAATGTGAAATATTCTAATATTTTGAACCACTTGAATAAATATTCTAATATTTTGACTTTTCAAAATAATTTTTTTTGCAATTAATCTTTTCAAAAATGATATTAAATTTAAGATAACAAGTAAGTTTAATCAACAATAAGTTCTTAATAAAAATATCGTTTGCATATTTTCATTAAAAGACATTAAATTACCAAACGATATTTTCAATTTCTAAAAAAAGGTAATTATTCTAATATTTTGAATATGAGCTGTAGTCGTTGGGGGCCACCGTAATACTTACCCATCATGAATATGTATATGAAAATAAAACATGTGAAAACTATTTATACAATGCATTGCAATTCATAAACAAAATTTAAATATTGTTAATATACATAGTAATGCTTTATTAAAGAACTGCTGATGTACCAATTTCGACAAATTATATAAAACGTCAAACTACTCAAGTAGTACCGAACTGCGTAAAAGAAACATCCTTATAACTCCAAAAATAATAACTCTATTAACTAACAATTAACTGTGTCGGATTAAACGTCTCATTTCCAATTAAAATATACCTCTGAATTGAAATTTGAATGAAATACAGGGTCATGAAAAATCGAAGAATGTGGAAAACAGGATTACAAATATCTCGGCAACTAATAATCCGATCGACTTCGTTCTATATGCAAAATGTGTGTTATTTTATTGCCTTTTACGTTCATTTCTTAAAACAAAAAAATTCGAAAATTTTTATATACCTTTCATCAGAACGAATTTTTTTGAGGGTCCGAAGAAAATAGTTCCGGATAATCGAGGTTACTGATATTAAACAGGCTTCGTCCCATTCTTACATACTAACTACATACAAAATTTTAAGTCTCTATCTCAATTTGTCCGGGAGATAGAGCGTTTACAGACAGACAGACAGACAGACGGACGGCAAATTGTTTTTCTAAAAATATGTTTTTCGGAATCTCTACTATCTAAAACGTGTAAATCCGTCAAAAAAAATTTTTCGATTTTCAAAACGATTGCAAGACTTACCCTATACTACGTATGATGGGTAAGTAAAACAGAAAATTCGGACTCTAGTTGTATCTTCGGTGTGATACCGTAAATGGTCTGGGAGTAAAGACAGATGAGTCGGTTTCCTTTGTATATAGATTGTAACATAAAAGAATGCTTTGAACATAATAAATTGTTCATAATAAAATGCTTTCCATATCTTCTGGTAAATTTTCTGTTTTATAATTTATGAATAATGTCATATAATCTTTGAAATTTTTATATAGCTCTTCTCAAAATAAAAAATTTACAAAGTACGAAATTGCGACTTAAAAATAAAATCCCCTAAAACTATTAAAAGACATTAAACAAACAAAAAAAAGACCTTAAAAACCAAAAAGATTAAAAAATGTGAATATCATTTGTACTTACATTTTTAGTAAAAAAAAAAATAATCAAGAGTAAACAAACGTACGAACTCTGGTAATCTACAATTTCAAAATTCATTAAATATGTATGTAATTAATTCTTTTATATGAAATCTTTTTTGATAAAGATTACGTTAATAAAAATTTTAACTATTACTAACAAATCTTGTTTCACTACGTCAGAAACTTTCTGAACAAATAAAACATAATAATACACTTTTAAAGTAAGCTGTAAACATTAATATCTGCAGTAGACAGTTCTATTACACATTTCCTATTTGTCATAAGCAGCTGTATTTCTTGAGGAAATGTGTTGAAATTTCGTTAGACATTTTTAAACAGAATAACAAAATTTTATATACGAAAAAGTTTTTAGATACTAAAACATACTGAGATTTCACGGCTTGAAAATTATGAACTGAAAAAATATTTTAAAAAGCGGAGCGTATTTATTTTAATTAATGCACAAAATAGCACTTTCTGGATTTTGATATTTTTCGACTGTTCGAGAATTATTAAGATATGAGTTATAGTATTTTTCATTGAATGCTTATTTAATCTTCCGCCTACCAGGTGCATTTGATTAACCCAACTGGTATGTTCAAAATATTTGTTGAAGCCAGAAATTTTTTGTAGATAAATGATAGTAAACGCGGTAGCGTTTGGTGTAATATGTTTAAGGAATGAAAAATGCAAACGTCTTTTTGAAATTTCTAGTGAACCAGTTGACGTACGACAGTGATTTTTTTTTTCAAAAGATAGAACTCGATGAGGTGAATAAAATGATAGCATTAAAAAAATTATCGAAGTTTACTGTAGTTTTTTATTTAACTTTTAACGAAAAAATGAAGACCTAAAATTCAACAAGCGATAGCTAACGATCTTATGGATGGATTAACTTTATTTTTGGTTTATTTTAATCCTTTGGTAAAGCCTAAAAACTTTTTTTTTTCATATTTGTTTGACGATCGCTGAGAAAATCGAATTTGTGTCTTAAAACACCAGTTGAATATTGTTTCTTATTGTTGCTGTTGTAGTTTCTTTTATTTATTGACACGAAGTTAAAATAGTATAAATTTTTTATGCATGTAACATAATTCATTCAAATTAAATAAATCACGTGAAAAACATAATTATTTGTTTTTATTGCGAAGTATTTACTCGAAGTTCTTTGAATAAAGTTGTGAGCGTACTGTAATTATTTCCGTTCGACTCTTTGGTTTATTTCTCAGACATCATGCATTTTATATGACAATGCAATAACTTACTTACTTATTCTAATACAACAATAAAATTTTGGCAGCAAATATTTTGCTTTTCAAGATATAAAAAAATCTTCAATTTTTTATCAAAAAATTTGAATGACAAGTATAAAAAAATGCTCTGGTGAGCAACGAAAAAGGGTAATATGTTTTTAAGTATGAAAAAGTGTTTGACAAGTGCTTCTAATTGAGCATGAGAGAGGACATGGGGTCTCTTCTTGGCTGCAGTTCACTGTCAATGCCAATTTTGGAAAAAATCATATTTGCGCTTTTTCCACATACAAGAAATTTTCGTAAAAATTTCCGTCTTTCTTTTTAGCAAAATTTTCAATCCTGCTTTATATGTGAACTGATCCGTTGACTCTGCAGTGCAAACTGTACTGTTGACTCTGCATTTCAACTGCATTACAAATCAGTTTTCTGTGCAGTTCTATGCTGCGGGCATGCTTGGTGGCACTGCATGAGTATGATATGCTACAGGAACTAGGGTTTCTGTAACTATTTTGCCTTACATTCATCTTTGAATTACGCTGCGTTTTTTCTGACTATGTCTTTGCGCTACACATTGTTATCGTAATTGTGATTGATTTCTTTTACACGGAAAAAGCGCAAATATGATTTTTTCATATTGGGCATTCACAGTCAGCTGCAGCCAAGAAGGGAACCCTTGTCCTCTCTCATGCTCAATTAGAAACACTTGTCAAACACTTTTTCATACTTAAAAACATATTACCCTTTTTCGTTGCTCACCAGAGCATTTTTTGATGCTTGTTAAATTTTTAACCCTTTGAGAGGCAAAGCATTTCTATTCTTAAAATGTTGAAATGATTAAGAGACACCAGAATTTAAGAAAAAATTTATTTCAAAATAGATAAAATCCTTTCTTCACGTACTTCATAAAATTAAAATTTTCATTTCAAAATTCTGTTATCAGTGTGACATTTCACAATTGAAACTAAGTGAGGTATATTTTATCCCACCGCCCTTCAAACGATAAACAAGGTGAAATAAGCTAAATAAATTTAATAGTTTTAAATAAAAGTACTGTTGTAGAAATTTTTAATGCAATTTGTGTAAAATTTCTGATAGTTCTAGGGTTACTGTCGTAAGAAATTTATCGTTTTGTGTAATATATCATTATATTCTAAAGATATGTATATAGCGATACATATATGAATAAGATTTAATTAATTGAGACCCATTTAATACTAAATTTGTTTAAACAACTACACAAATTTTTGCCATTAGCACACCTAATGACTAAAAACATTTTATGAATAATATAAAAAAAATATTTTTAATAATTTTCAATCTTTCTAAAAAAATTAAGATTTTAATATAACAGGAAAATTTTTCGTACAGTTGGCAAAAAAAAGAATACCATACATTTTAACAGTTGAAAATTGTCCAAAAGGAAAGCAAGGATAACCATTCGATTGAGAATTGTGTCTTCTTAAAATTTATGCTAAATGCCTATTTTTCCTGAAATTATACCAAACTTCGAAATTGTCAATATGAACACCTAATTTTGACATCGTAGTTGGATTTTTCAGAAATGTTTGTATTGGAGTTTATAAATGGAAAGTCAGTTAGACTAGTAGCTTAGGAATTATCATATTTTCAAAGCTCAAGTGTTAAATTCATTTGTAATCGTTCAAAATAGATTGCGATGTACATAGTTATTTAAACATATTTCAAAAGCTATTCGGCAAAATGACCTGCAATTTTTTTATTTGCTTATCTGTAGCTTCTAAAAATATATTTCTACTTAAAACTAGTCAGAAGTGGCAATCACAAAACTTTCTTCTATCTTGCATGTTAATACTTCTTGAAAAATGCAACATAGCAACGCCACTGGTTAGGCAGTTTAAACCAAAATCTACTCAGCAATAACTTATGCCAACTTATAACTGAATCAGAAGTTTTATGAAGATCCGTGCATTAGTTTTTGAGATAGAGCTATAACGAAATCTTTAACAAAATCTGCATAACAGCGCCATCTGTTGGGTGATGTACACCAAAAACTAATCAAAATCAATTTTTATCAGGTACTTACTGAATCTGAAGTTTGATAAATATCTCTTGAGATACATTTATTGAGAAATCGTGAAAAATGTAGCATAGCAACGCCATCTGTAGAGCGATTTACACCAAAAACAAAACAAGAATAATCTATATCAGGGATTAACTGATCTCAAGTTTTAAAAATTTTCGTGCATTAGTTCTTGAGATGAGCTGTTGCGATAATCACGAGTAATGCACCATGGCACCGCCACCTATTGAACGATTTGCACCAAAACATAATCAACCCCATATTATATTGAGTACTAATTAAATATAAAGCTTTTTCAAAATCCATGCTCTAGTTCTTGAGATATGGCTATTGTGGAAACTGTAAATAATGCAGCATAGCAGTGCCACGTGTTGAGCGATATACACCACAATCTAATCAGATCTAGTTTATATCAAGGTCTCACGGAATCTAAAGTTTTGTGAAATTCCGCGCATTAATTCTTGAGATAGAGCTATTGTAATAATCACAATTAATGCACTATGGGAGTGCCACCTGTTGGAAGATATGAACCAAAATATAATCAGCACCGTATTGTATCAAGTACTAACTAAAGTTAAACTTTTAGGAAAATCCATGCAATAGTTCTTGAAATATGGCTATTGTAGAAATTGTAAGTAAGCAGCATAGCAGCGCCACCTGTTGAGCGATATACAACAAAAACTAATCAGATTTTGTTTATATCAAGATCTAACAGAATCTAAAGTTTTCTGAAGTTCCATGCATTAGCTCTTAAGATAAGAGTGCCAAAAAAATTTTTTGTCCCACACAGACAGACAGATTGACAAACACTTTGTAAAAACATATTTTTCAAGTTCTCTGACCCCTAAAACGTATCTATCAGTCGAAAACCGGATTTCGAAATTTTTTATGAATCCGATACTTTCTTCTTGTAAAGATAGAAGAAAGCAAAAATCATAGATTACGATTTAAATGTTTTCAAAAAATAATTTTTTTTAATATTCTTTCTTTTAAAAACTGAATTAAACATTAATTGAAACCTATAATTTTTTTACGTGGAACCAATTTCTAGTACGACTCCAGTCGTAATGCAGTTTTTCAGTCAAAAATATGAAGTGTCACACTTTCAGCCAGAACCTGATTCTCGTTTTTAACAATTATGAAGATATTTCGGCAAAACTTTCAACAGACTAATTTTGCTTTATCTGTAATTTGATTGTTCCAAACAGACTAATTTTGCTTTATCTGTAATTTGATTATTTCAAGGAGAGTGCTAGAAGTGCACTATTTTCCGGTCATTGATATCGTATGTATAGTTAGCTGTATTCTTAATTCTGGAAAATCTAGATCAATTTTTATTAAACATAGCTGCCAATTTGTACGGATTTTTTTTATCACAAAAAAATTGATAGAAAGTTATATTTAAAACAATCGCCGAAATCTGCCGATTTCAAACGATGAAACAAGATAAAAATTAATTTTTAATTTAAGTGGTACGAAAAATCCGTACACATTGTCAGCTATTATTAAATGTGTCTCTTCTAATGTAGCGTAGTATCATAAAATTTTGTAAAATATCCTTAGAATATATTCATTACTGAAAAATTTTGAATGAAAATGCAACCACAGTAGAGTACCTTACCCTGTATTTTTCACTGAAAAAGTGAGTTACGACCCAGATATTTCATAAAAAAATTCCTTGTCGTAACGTGCGGTGAAACCTACACATTTATAATTATAATCTTCACATATCCTCTGTTTTCGGAAATAATTATTTATTATTTCTTTTTCGCAGATTAACTAAAATAAATGATTTACTTTTTCGGTAAAACTCATATTTCTCCTATTTCATTTTCTACTTTCTTTATTCCATTAGTGATAATACTTAATAAGTAAGATATATAAGGCTAAATCTGCTTAATGTAAATTTATGTAAATCCCTGAATTCTAAAATGTAATTTCTTTTAATTACCTAAGGTTCTTACGAATGATTAAGTAAAGCTTCTTAAAAATGGAAAAATCGGAGATAATAATAAATAACATAAGCTTGAAAAAAATACATTGTTACCGTTTAATTAACAAAAACATGTATGTATTATTGCTATAAAAGAATGTATAAATGGCATCATAACTATGTAGATTAATAAATTGGAAGTATTTACGCATTATTTTAAAATGAACTTGAATGTTTCACAAATATGTTTTGATTATTAGTAAAATTACTAGCAAAAATTCTTGATCGGCTAGGCATGATGCTTCCTATGTTTTTGACTGAAAAAAAAATGTATTTCTACCTCTATATAACAAATGTTTTTTTAAACGTTTATTACCATTCCTAGATGTTAATGCTTGTATTTTTAAGTACAGTGGTTAATGCGTCACCCCTCAACCCTGTGCCAAAGTACTTCTGCAGCTAAAATATTGAAATAATTCAGTGACACCAAGATATATATTATTTGAAAATAATTAAAAGCTTTTCATCCCACCCCAACATTTGTTTAATGACAGTGTGAAATTTAATGAAAAAAAACTGCTTCTTTTTGCTTCTGTAAAAAAATAACTATTCTAATCGTATGACTCTAAAAAGCACAGTTGGCAACTAGTGGACTGTGGTTAACATCTGAAACGTGGAAAGTTGAAAATTTTATTGTGTGTTTGTAAAAAATTTCATAACGTATCATTGTATATGTCTTAAATTTCAGAATGAATGTCTATATTTTCTTTTTCCTACTATATGTATGTGTATGCAAAAATAGCATTTTAAAAGTATATGTTTTTTCTGGTCTTCGATAAAAAAAAAAAAAAAAAAAAAAAAAAAAAAAAGTTTCAAAGTAAACTTACAATTACTTGCCGACCCCTGGTCTAATCACTTAAATATCCGAAGGTGACTTCTGACAGAAGGCTAATTTGGAAAAAATCATTTCATGAAGGGAAGAATGAATTATTTTGAAAAAAAAATTGTTTTTGTTTTACTGGCTTAAAAAGTTCTTTTAATCTTCTCGGATCCATTGGTATGTCTATTTTTTCTGGCAGTTAGAGATATTCATAAAAATTCAAGGGAATACACCGACTCGGACACCACGACCATTCGCATTAATTTTACGCTAACACTTTATGCTTATTTCTATTTTTTAATTCTACTCGCACCTTTATATTTTTAAAATAAATTTTGTAGTATGCACAGGGCTGCCACAGGCGACTATATTTTAATTCTAACTGGCATAACTTTCTATTAAATTGAAATCCTTAACAAACACTTTGTCAACATTTGCAAAAAAAATACATTTCAAGACTTATATTAGAAAAATACTGGTACGAACAGAATATAAAAATAGTCACCTGTTGCAGCCCTGTACGCACGTGTTGTCAAAGTAAGATTAAAAGTGTTTCCCGTTAAAAAAAATGGTGCCTGAATAAAGTTCATGTAAGCGATACTGGTTCGGAAGTCATGTGGTAAGTGACTGACAAGACAATACCTGACTGAGATTCTCTCACTCTTCAACTAAACTTAAACTTTTTTGTCAGTTTTGTCTTTGATTATTTTTTTAAAAATGTTAATATTCTATTTCATAAATTTTTATAACTTTCTTTTCTTAAATGCATAATCTCTGAAAGGAGTCTTTTTCTGTTTTAGACAGGTCTTTTCCCTCTGTAGCTTTTTTTATAACTCTCTTTTCTTAAATGCATAGTCTCTGGAAGGAGTCCTTTTCTGTTTCAGACGGGGTATTTTACTTCTGTAGATTTTTCGTTTATCCT
This sequence comes from Maratus speculifer, assembly GCA_964019185.1. Classification (NCBI taxonomy): domain Eukaryota; kingdom Metazoa; phylum Arthropoda; class Arachnida; order Araneae; family Salticidae; genus Maratus; species Maratus speculifer. The sequence continues at coordinate 258,198,239 of OZ025290.1, forward strand.
TTTTGGAATTAATGTAATTTTTTTTTATTGTTAAACTTTAGCGTTTCTGAAATATACTTTCATTTCTATTTTTTATTTGAGTTATATCTTTTAACTTTCTAATATTTTTAAGGGATCTCGGGACTCTTAAAATCAGAAATTTTTTAAAAAGGAGATCACCTTCAACATTTAATAGGGTGCACATCGTACTGCACATTACTCGTATATACTACTGTACTACTCTCACTACTACACATTACATACATCGTACTGCACATCGTACTGCACGGTGTGCATCGTACTGCACATTACTATGCAGTAATATGCAGTATGATGCCAGCACAAAAATTACAGCTCTATTTTCCCCTAAAATGAGGGAAATTTCCTACAAGTTATAGTCACTGAATAGGAAATTTCTCACACAAATTTTATAAAAATTTTCTCTTTCTTTTTACTGATGTCATTTTTCCCAATATTATAATCTTTTCATGCACAGTACATTGTTTTGGTTGTCAAAATGTGGCAGAATTATTACCGTCAAAGTAAAGTTCCACCAGTAAAAATGATCATCAGTTTTTGCCGATCTTTTTCATTGAAATTTTCCATTAATGAGGCGTTTAAATAAAGTAAAATATTCTTCTTAAATTTACTGATAAAAGGTATCCGCGGTGATAAGGAACCCTTTCAAAAGCGGTTACAGTTGAAGATTTAATATTTTAAGGATACGTCAGCTCCTATTTCTGAACAGTTCCATGATTAATATTAAGGACATCACTTTATACTTACTACTTATCGAATAATACAGACAACGTTTTCGCGAATTGACTGAGTAGAATTGAAAATGTTTTTGTATATTAGTTCTCAAAATGAAAATTTGGTGTCTTGGTTATTGATATATCAAGAAATTGTCACTGACAAAAGTGAAGACAAAAGAAAACATTCTATTATGAAAAACGTCAAAAGGTTCATAATTGCTCATCGATACTATCAATGAAAATGTGGTATAACAGGTCAAACTTACGAATGTGTCACCAAACTTGCAAAATCGTACATGCAATTATAGATCTTTTGTTCGTCAATCGTAAGAAAAAGTAAGAGATTGCTTTAATTAAAGGTAAATTACGGGGGGGGGGGGTCCGAAAATAAGTTTCCCCTGTTGACTGTGCTCATAGTTGTGTATGAAAGTTGAACAGTATAATGAGACATGAAAGACACGACACAGCTTTATTTTTTAACATAATTGCCAAGTACATTTAGACATTTGTCATACCACTTGATAAGCTGTAAAACTCCCTCCAGGAAGACATCAGGGCTTTGCATACGTACAAGAAGTTAAACCGTAGTCCGTATGCAAAGCCCTGAGTTTTTCCTGGAACGCTTTTTGAAGGTTATCAAGTTGTGTGACAAATGTCTCAATCGTAATTATGTGGGAAAATAATGATATGCCTTATCTTTAATGTCTTTTTTTTTTTTTTTTTTTTTTTTTTTACGTTCATACACAACTATGACCACAGTCGACAGGAGAAACTTATTTACGGATTCCCCCTCGTATATAAGTATGACAATATTTTTGTATGTTTTGTTTGTCCCGGATAATTTACTCTTTTGTATTAAAAATTTTTCACTGTATTATTAATAGACGTAAATTATGATTTTTCTTTATGTTTAATGTAATATTTGACAAGTTCATTTCATTCAAAGCACAAGATAACATAAAGTTAAAATCTTTGTATCATTCAATATGAACTTCAGTTAATGCGGACAAAAAATGGCCTTCCTCGGAATTACCTACTAACGAAATTACACTGTATATGTTGGGAAGGAGGGAAAACTCTCTACCAGACGATATTTACAAAAGAAATCTAAAGTAAGGATATGACACTTCTACAGCTCATATTCAAAATATTAGAATAATTACCTTTTTTTAGAAATTGAAAATATCGTTTGGTAATTTAATGTCTTTTAATGAAAATATGCAAACGATATTTTTATTAAGAACTTATTGTTGATTAAACTTACTTGTTATCTTAAATTTAATATCATTTTTGAAAAGATTAATTGCAAAAAAAATTATTTTGAAAAGTCAAAATATTAGAATATTTATTCAAGTGGTTCAAAATATCAGAATATTTCACATTAATTCTCCTTTAATTATTATCAATTCTTAACTGGTGGCATCATTGATTAAATTCAGACTATTTTATTTAAAATCAGTATTCTTTTTTACCCGACTACGGCAAAGCCAAAGGAGGGTTATGATTTTGACAGGCTATGTATGTATGTATGTATGTATGTATGTATGTATGTATGTATGTATGTATGTTCATCTGTTCCCTCGTAACTTCTAAACCACTAATCAGAATTCGACAAATGACATATCATTAGAAGCGTCTTAATTGTCCGCTGGTTATAGGCTATATAGATTTTCACCAAATTCAATGTGGCGCCCTCTAGCGGACAAAATATACAGAGTAAAAAAATAAAGTTAAGCTAGATATGCCGTGTTTGGTATCATTTTAAAGCGCTTCACTTGTACATTTCGAATATATATATATTACTAGCATTTGCTTGTGACTTTACTTGCATTTATGGGCTAATTGCATATAATTCACATCTTTTCGTTCTTAATTTCTTTGGTACTTAGTAATCAGAATAAGACCACTGCAGTGCCATTAGAAGGGTCTTGATCTTGATATTCTGTTGGTTGTGAGCTATAAAGTTTGTCACCAAATTTACTATTATGCCCTCTAGCGGACAAAAAGTATAAAATAAAAATATATGTAATGTGTTTGGTATTACTTGAAAGAGCTTCACCAGTATTTATATGCTTGTGAATATTTGATACGTTTTACTGACGTCTGTAAAATCTGACGTAGTTTTTTGTCGTAGTTGGGTTTTAGTTTTTTTACTTTATCTTGTTGCAGTTTGTTTCTTTTTCGTCTTAAAATGGGCCGTGTGAGTGATATTCCTGAATCTACTAAACTTCGTATGGTTGATTTGTATCGGCAAGGTAAAAATCAATGTTTTATAGCGAATTATTTACATTGTTCGCAATCGAGCGTTAGTAAAATACTAACACAATATTCAAAAATTGGAAAATTTCAAAATAATCGCCGAAATGGTGGCCGAAAACCAAAAACATCTGCTAGAGATGACAGGAAACTGAAGCGTATAGTTAAGAAAAACCGTTTTAAAAGTGTGCGATTGTTGCACCGAAAATGGAAAGAAGAAGGAGTTGAAGTTTCTACATCGACAACATTAAGACGTCTCCATAAATTTAAATTTGAATCTCGTGTACCGAAAACAAAACCTCTCATGACTGCAAGACAAAAGCGTATAAGATTGAATTGGTGTAAATCAAGACGTTTATGGAGCAATGAAGATTGGAAAAATATATTATTTAGTGATGAAAGTATGTTTTGTGTTTCATATGGTAATCTAGGTATTCGAGTTTGGAGAATGAAGCAAGAAGCATTTGATAAAGAATGCCTTAAACGTTCCGTAAAATTTGCTGCTAGTGTCATGGTTTGGGGTAGTATGAGTGCAGAAGGACCTGGAAAGTTATGCATCGTCTATGAAAAGGTTAACTCTCTGATATATCAAGAAATTTTAGAATATTACATGATTCCATCATCAGAAGATTTATTTGAAGATGATTTCATCTTTCAACAAGATTTAGCGTCCACGCATACCTCGGTGTCAACTAAGAATTGGTTCCGCCAACGCAACATTAAGGTACTTCCTTGGCCACCAAATTCACCAGATCTTAATCCCATCGAAAACTTATGGTGTATAATGAAGAAAAAACTTCAAGAAAATCCTCCTTCAAGTAAAACTGAGTTAGTGGCACGTATAAAGTCTATTTGGGCTAATATTGATAGAAATGTTTGTAAACACCTTGTATATAGTATGCAAGATCGATTGTACGCTGTTATGAAAGCTAAAGGGGATGCTACAAAATATTAACTACCATTTACTTCATATTCATAAGGTAATATTGTTGCGTAAAATAAAATATTCTAATATTTTGAACCAATCTAAATTTTATTCTAATATTCTGTTGTGTTTAAGGAAGCTGTATACCTAATTTATTGTGTTGTATTTTATATCTAAACATTCCAGATTTAATTTATAAGAAATTTAATTGCATTTACTTAGTATAAAAAATAAATAAATGACAAATAATTTTTTCTTATTACTTTTTCTTAATTATTCTAATATTTTGAATATGAGCTGTACATCTTTTCTTTGGTATTGAAATAATTCAGTTCTGACTTTGACAACTTTATATTTTATCACAGAAAATAAAAACACATTTTCCTCCATCCTCCATTAACCAAATAATAATACTGTTACGAATTTTGTAAATAGTTAGTGTTTGTACTGTAAAATAATGTAAATAATCTTATTAAGCTCCATTTCTTTACTAATATTAGTTTTTGTTACATTATCTCTGTTATCAAGCAAACTTGTCTATTATTTTCAGTGAATGTCTATGGCAGCTTTGCGAAATATTTGAGATATCGCCAAGTTGGCGTCACTTTTGGCGACTAATTTTGGTCGCCAAATTTGGCGATATATCGCCAAGTTGGCGACAAACTTGGCGATTGTTGGCGATGGTAACCCTTCCCTATTTATGGTAACCCCCCTTAGGTCTACTGATACATTGTTTGTTGTTCCGTGGTTTTCCAGGTTTTTCTAGAAATTTCTAGCACATGCTACGAGACTATATATAAGAAGAGCGATACGAGCTGTTGTGGTTATTATTTACCAGTCAGTCATTGAGTGAGCTACTAGAGATTGTCCAAGTAAGTTTGCTTGATGTATTGAGTTTTATCTACGTTGTTTTGAATGTGATATAGTGTTGAGACATTGTATAAAGAGTCTCTGCGACCTATATTTGTACTTGTTCGATAGATTTAAACAGTTATTTTGGAATATCTTGTAATATTTGTGAGTTTCGAAGACTCTGTTGTTCTGAAGATCTGTAAATAAATTATTTTCTACTTTTCTAAGAGAAAAGAGTTTGAAGTTGTCTAACCATAAGATCGAAAGAACCCTATATACGCTGCAACATTTGTTGTCAGGAGTGGGGTTCGAACCCACGCCCACAAACGAGAACCAGAGCAATGGATGGTCAACTGAAAGAACTGTTAGAAGCTATTAATGGAATAAAGGCAGAATTGACGAAAGGCCAAGAAGAGTTGGCGGAAAAAATGAATAAAGGCCAAGAAGAGTTGGCGGAAAAAATGAATAAAGGCCAAGAAGAGTTGGCGGAAAAAAATGAATAAAGGCCAAGAAGAGTTGGCGGAAAAGATGAACAAATGCCAAGAAGATGTGACTGAAAAGATTAATAAAGGCCAAGAAGAAATGAAGAAAACTTTAGAAGAAAAGTTCTCGTCGGTAGAGAGAAGAATAGGCTCGGTAGAAGAAAAAATAGAGGAAGTAGAAGAGAAAATTCAGAATGAAGTTAGTAATGTTGAACAGAAAATGGAACGGAAAATGGCGGAAGTAGAAGAGAAAATTCAGAATGAAGTTTGTAAAGTTGAAGAGAAAATCAGTAACGTTGAAGAGAAAATCAGTAACGTTGAAGAGAAAATACTAGGTGAAGTAGATGAAAAGCTAAATAAAAAAGTACAAGATCTTGAGAAGAAACTTTCAGCGTCTAGTGGTAATTATGAAGAATTTAGGAATCCGCCTGCTTCTCCCGTGCACATTAAGCTGTCGACATACGATGGAAAGAGTTCCTGGCAAGTTTACAAGACCCAATTCACCATTGTAGCTGAAGCGAACAAATGGAGTGACGAGGTGAAAGCTTGTCAACTGGCAGCATCTTTAAGAGGAGAAGCCGCCGACGTGCTGCAAACATTGCCCGATATGACGCAACTCAATTTTGAGACTTTAAGTTGTGCACTTGAAATGAGATTCGGCGAAAAATTCTTCAAGTATTATACGAGAATACAAATGAAGAGCCGCCATCAAAAATCGAGTGAAACCCTTCAAGAGTTTGCCTCGGAAATTGAACGGCTTGCAAATTTAGCATTCATTGACTGTCCAACAAATGTACGGGAAATGCTGTCACTGCAATATTTTGTAGACGGAATAAAAGACCCAGAAGTGCAGAGAGCGGTACGAATGGCAGATGTACAGGATTTAAAGGCTGCACTACTATATGCCTTAAAGTTGGAAGCAGCTACACAAGCCAGCCGAAGAGATCGTCATTCAGTCCGAGGGGCAACGGTGAACAAAAGCTCAGACACTGAGAACGACGTCTTGAAAGAAATTAGGAAAATAAATCAAGAAATTGAAGCTTTAAAATACGGAAGAACAAGTTCAAGAAGACAGAATCTCACGTGCTGGGGATGCGGTGATACAGGACATCTCCGAAGAAATTGCCCCAAAATCCACGAACGTGAGATAAATTCAAACAGTCAGCAGGGAAACTAAATTTTGGCCATCTCGCGGGGCGGAGGTTGCCAGAGAATGAAAAGCCCCACCTGAAGATCCTCCAGATATCAAAAATGAGCGGCGGTGATAACGAATTATATGTGATAGGCTTTATTAACGGAATTCAGTGCCGTATGATTGTCGATACAGGAGCCAATGTGACAATAATAAGAGAAGATTTGGCTCGAAAATTGAAATGTAAACTCATCTGGACTCCACCATGCGTTACCCTGCAAACTGTGACGGGCGACAAGATAGGCATATATGGAAAGGCCAATTTAACTATCAACTTTGGAGGAACGAAATATTACCATACGGCATATGTGGCTGACATAACAGATCCTTGCTTAATCGGACTAGATTTTCTGAAGAAGTTTGACTTCAGACTTGATTTCAAAAATAACAAAATGATCTCAAAATTTGAAGAAATAAGTCTTTTTGGATTAAATAACGAAATTGAATGTAAACAAATAGTAATAGCCAAAGAAGACATTAATCTAAATGCAAGAACAGAATGTTTGGTTCCTGCTGTAATTAAAAATAAAACTAATTATCGATTTGGCCATATAGATTATCCAGAAGACAATAGTACACAAGCAGGAGTATTGGTGGCTTCTTCTGTGGTAGACCTCTCGAAAAAGACCATTCCAGTCAGAATTGCTAACATCAGTGATAAGACGAGGACTATCAAGAAAGGAGAGGTGATAGCGTCATGTGCTCCTGTGACGTGCATAAGTCAAAATTCCAGTCACTCTGAGAAATCTTCAGATAATTTAGTCAAGGATTTGTTACAAAATACAGACTTAAATCCAAAACAGTTGGAAGCTGCGGAAAATTTAATTAGAGAATTCCAAAGTTTATTTTCCCAAACATCTGAAGACTTTGGACGAACTAAAATGGCACAACACCGAATTGACACGGGAGATCACTCTCCTATTAAACAGCACCCTAGACGATTACCTTTTGCCAAGCAAGAAGAGGTGCAGAATTTAATTAAAGATATGGAAGAAAATGACGTCATCGAACCATCAACAAGTCCATGGGCGTCTCCCATTGTATTAGTAAGAAAGAAGGATGGTTCTACAAGATTTTGTGTAGACTACCGCCGACTGAATGACGTCACCAAAAAGGATAGTTATTCTCTGCCAAGGATTGACGACACTCTTGACACACTTGCGGGCAACACTTGGTTCTCGACTTTAGACTTGAAGAGTGGTTACTGGCAGGTAGAGATCCATCCCGACGACCGCGAGAAGACTGCCTTTACAACGGGACAAGGATTATGGCAGTTCAAGGTAATGCCTTTTGGTCTATGTAACGCACCTGCAACTTTTGAACGCCTTATGGAAACGGTTCTTCGGGGACTGTCATATGAGGCATGTCTTGTTTATTTAGACGATATCATAATCATAGGAAAATCTTTTGATGAACATCTGAACAACCTCAGGCGGGTGCTACAAAAATTAAAGGAAGCTAATTTGAAGTTAAGCCCTTCGAAGTGCAGTTTGTTTCGTAATGAAGTCGCCTACCTTGGACACATCATTTCGGCGGAAGGAGTTAGGACTGATCCGGAGAAGATATCGGCCGTGAAAAATTGGAATCGTCCAGCAGATGTTCACCAGCTTCGAAGTTTTCTAGGATTATGCACCTATTACAGAAAATTCGTCAAAGGCTTCTCGATGATTGCAAGACCACTTCATAAATTAACAGAAGCCAATCAAAAATTTATGTGGACACAGGAATGTGACGCTACTTTCGAAAAGCTTAAGGAGGCCTTGACATCCACTCCAATTCTGTCGTATCCTCAAATCGATAAACAGTTTATACTTGATACGGATGCAAGCAACGAAAGCATTGGCGCTGTACTGTCCCAGGAAATCGACGGCCAGGAGCGTGTTATCGCCTATTTCAGCAAGTGCTTGTCAAAGGCCGAGCGAAACTATTGCGTAACAAGAAAAGAGCTTCTTGCTGTAGTGAAAGCCATAGACCACTTTCATCACTATCTTTACGGTCGAAAGTTCCTGATCCGAACTGATCATGCTTCTCTAACTTGGCTATTGAATTTTAAGAACCCTGAAGGCCAGATAGCCAGGTGGATACAAAAGCTTCAAGAGTACGATATGGAGATACGCCATCGAAAAGGCTCATCACATGGAAATGCAGATGCTCTCTCAAGAAGACCCTGCTCAGAGAATTGTAGATACTGCGACCGGTCTGAGAAGAAATTTAATGTCAAAGGTCCTATAGTAAGACAAGTTACAACTGGGTCTACATCATCGCAAGATCCGTGGAAAGACGAGAGCCTGCGTAAAGATCAACTTGCTGATCCTGAAATTAAGCCAATTCTAGAGCTGAAAGAGGAGTCCAACAGGAAGCCCAGCTGGCAAGACATGGCCCATTACCATCCTACGACTAAACGTTATTGGGCTCTCTGGGATTCCTTACATTTGAAGAACGGCATCTTGTACCGAAAATGGGAGTCTGACGATGGAAAGACATGTAGATGGCAACTACTACTCCCTAAGTCGAGAATTTCTAGGGTCCTTCAAGAACTGCATGGTAGTCCCACAGGAGGTCATTTTGGTGTAATGAAGACCCTGCAAAAGGTTCGAGAGCGTTTCTACTGGAATAATGTTCGCAGTGACGTGGAGAAGTGGTGTCGAGCTTGTGACACCTGTGTAGCACGTAAAGGTCCTAAGAGGCGCACCCGTGGACGATTGCAACGTTATAATGTAGGAGCTCCTTTCGAACGAATTGCCCTAGACATCCTGGGTCCACTTCCTAGAACATCTGATGGCAATAAGTACATCCTCGTTGTCATGGACTACTTCACTAAGTGGCCTGAAGCCTATGCCATTCCTAATCAAGAGGCGGTAACCGTAGCAGACATACTGATTCAACACTGGGTTTCCAGATATGGAGTTCCTCTTCAAATCCATTCCGATCAAGGAAGAAATTTTGATTCGGCTGTGTTCAAGGAAATGTGTGAACTACTCGGCATGGACAAAACCCGAACAACACCTCTACACCCTCAATCGGACGGCGTGGTAGAGCGGTTCAATCGTACCATCCTAAATAGCCTCTCTCTCCTGGTGTCTAGAGACCAACAGGACTGGGACAAGAAATTGCCTCTTTTCCTGCTTGCTTACAGGAGTGCCACTCATGAGGCCACTGGTTACTCCCCTTCTCAAATGCTCTTTGGTCGTGATCTTCGTCTACCTGCGGATCTTTTGTTTGACCGTCCTCCTGATGCTCCTTCATCGCCTGAGGAATATGTCGATGAACTCCAGGCGCGGATTGAGGAGATTCATTGTCTAGCGAGGAACCGAATTGGACTGGCATCAGAAAAGATGAAGACACGGTACGACACAAAGGCAACAGGACATGAGTTCAACGAAGGTGACAAAGTTTGGTTGTGGAATCCGATACGTCGTAAGGGACTGTCGCCAAAATTACAAAGAAACTGGGATGGTCCTTACACAGTCGTCAACAGGCTGAATGACGTCGTTGTACGCATACAAAAATCGCCACACGCCAAACCGAAGGTCGTACACTATAACCGGCTAGCCCCTTATTTTGGCCAAAGTGATTAGAAATTCGAAACTTGAATTTCAGACCATGGTCATGAAAGTCACTTTTTGTAAATATGTAAATATTTACAAAAAATTTATGTAAATAAATGTATGTGTTTTATGACGCTATGACTGCTAAATCAATAATGTATATTTTGCAACAGATTTTTTTAAAATTACATAAAATGTTTATTATAACAAAAATGAGCTTAAATATATAAATTTAAATAGTAAAAAAATCTATATAGTATATATTACGTTATCCTGTGTGGCACAGAAATTGAGATTATTTGTTAATTGCTAAAATTAATTTGAACACGCCCAAATGAAACGCATCTTATTGTTTATTGTGTAGAAGCCCTTTGGCAGGATTTAGGTTGTTGTAAATTAGGTTTATTTGCATTTTGTACTTTTTCTGTAATTATGGAGCTTGAAAATATCATTTTTTTTCTGTTCTTTTTATTTAAAAAAATAAATAAAAGTATAATTTTATATAAGAAATTTAAATACTTAAATTTCGAATTAAAGTTATGTAATGTAAAAGAAATGAGTGAAAGGATTATATTATATTTTAAATGAAATTAATGAAATATGAAAAAAGCCACGAATACAATATTTGGCGATTTATCACCTGCGTTAGGCTAACATGAAAATACCGAGTTCTCGGCACAGATGTCATATACGTACCACATTGGCACAATTTTTTCTGACGCCAATTTGGCAAAAACTTCTTTTTCAAATTCCAGTTATATATATATATATATTTTAACTATTTTCTATTATTTTAAAAAGGAAATAATACTAAATTTTAAAAAAAGTTTTGTTAATAATTATAGAACAATAGAGAACAATTTCAATCATTTAAAAAAAGAAAACAAAAGTAAATAAACAGTTTATTAATACATAAACAACAATAGCCGGATTACCATGTGATGCATATAATTGCCATTTTGTTGCAATTGTTCAAATGTAGTGCGTATATGATATTTGTGCCTATTTTTCTAGCACAATAAGTCCTAATTTGACAAAAAATTAAGCATTTAGTATAAATTATGAATAAAAGCAGTATGAGTTAATGCTTAGTATGCATTTAAAGGAAGACCAAAGTAGTCGCAAAGTACGGCTAGTAACTTTAAAAAATTCAAAAATTGTATCAATTTTTTAACACAATCCTTATACGTTTAACATGCATTTTGAGACACCCAGTAAATATATTTCTGAAAAGGTACCAAGAGAATGCACTGTCAGAAAAATTCGTCAATATACACTAAGTTTTCCTCATTTTTTCACAAATAATTTCCGTACTCCCAGAAAACGTATTTGATCTGTGAATTCATTCCGAAGGTCGAAAAATGAGGGAGAGATTCCGTTTTTTTCTAGCACGCATGCGTATTGGGTCTGTTAGTAATAAATTCGAATTTGTTTTTTAAATGAAAAACAAAATAAACAAATAATAATGTCTAATTTACTTTTATAAAGACAAAAATGTTTTCGAATTTAAAAATAAATAACAATTGCTTTCTTTATTCATTCAAAAGTTTTCACAATTTGTTATCCAAAGTTGGATAAAATCTTATCGAATAAAAATATAATACCTAAACTTTTCCTTTAGCAATCTACGTAATATATTTAAAATTTACATTTTTATAGTACACTAATACTAAACGTAAAAAAAAAAAAAAAAAAAAAAAACCAGCCACAGTTTTATGAAACATGAAATCTTTCCGAAACTAACTTCAAAATTAAAAGCTTTGTAACGAAATAGACCAATCGCACCCATATGAAATGAATGGTTCTACTTTAAAGCACTTCATTAATGTACAACGGTAGCGTTGAGGTAGCGCGTTTGTCTGCCAATGCTGGGATCGTGAGTTCGATCCTCAGCGGTGCCGGATTGATTTTTTCAAGAATTTTTTTCAAATGACGGATATTTTACCTCTTTTGACGGAGAAAAAAATAAACGTATAATCGTCAATATACAGACAATTTCTGGCAGCAGTGCTGCCAGTACTTTTTCTGTAAAAAGACGGAAGTTTTTTTGAGAGTGTGGTACTACAGCAACGATACCTAAAAAATAACTGCAAATTGTAAATTCAATACAAACATTTTTTTTTAATGGTATATATGCATAAGTGCCAACCTGACATCGATTAAACGTAATACATATGTTAATTTAACCCTGGTTTAATTAGTTTCGAACCAGAATTTTTTCAAAGAAATGAAATTAAGTATGTTCCAGTAACAATCCTGAAATGAAATGAATAAAGATTCATGAAATATATTTTCTGGTTTGAAATGACGTTAACCTGGATCAATCTAATCCAGGTATTACAGATGATTAGTTGAAAGTTGGCAGCTATGTATATGTATACAGGACTTTTTTCGAAAGGAAATATTTTGGGCAGAGGTTTTCAAGCTGCTTCGTGTCACGGGATACCTGTGTGTGCCACACATATTTATTTCCAATATTAAGGGAAAAAAATAAAGCTTCCAGTGACATCGAAAATAAGTTCCGAATTGTCTTATTAAAACAGATTTCATGGTCTTCTATACGCATGCTTAAACATATATCGTAATGGTAACTATACTAATCACTGTCTTGTTAACATTTTTTCAAGAAAGAAAAATTAATCTTGTCTTATATAAAAAAATTTTAATCAAGAAAGAAATGAGAAATTCGAAATTCTACAGCGAATTATATACAATCCGCATCTTGTCTTATAACCCAGACACTTCATGTGTGTGCTATAAGACTTGTACATGGCCCAAGGGACTTTAAGACTGTATTGATTTGGTACCCAAGCGTAAAAATGTGCATAGTACAAGATGGCCATAATTAAACTGTCGGTGCTCAGAGTGTCCTGTAGCGTGATTTAATTGTGAGAACGGCACCAAATTTTGTAGGAAGATTAAAGAAAAAGGGGGACCAAGGATTCCGCGAAAAAAAGAAATTGATTCCGAAAGTCACCGCCAGGGGAATATGTGGCACTATATTCAAAAAAGAGAGTTTCAAAAAAATCAAGAATCAACACTGAAATAAAATTACAGTTTATTTAACAAATGTAGCAATTTAATCCAAGCACAAAAGGGTAACAGTTTATAAAAAGATAAAAAATTACATAAACACTGCTAAAGTTTCTTTATCTGCGATTTCACTTATAGAGCCCCCAAAAAAGTAACAGCAGAAGAAGAAGGTCTTTATTCAAATTTCACGTTACATCTTTTGGCTCAGTGCCAGTTTGTTCGGCTTTAAAAGGTAATATGCTACTGTTAGAAGAAATTTCATTGAAAGTTATCTTTCATAATGTCTCCTTCTTTAGTCGAGCGAGCTCTACTACTCAAATTATTTTACATCAACCAGTGCAATGCGCCAGTCACTCTTCATGCTTTTAGAAACTACAAAAAAATGCATAAAAGTAACTGTCCTTTGTAAGTTAATGGTTTCAAAGCAATGGTTGTGAAGTGGTTGTGAGAAAACATGTTCTCTAAATGTTCAGTCTGGCAGAGGTCGAAAACTCGTATCACAGAATATAGCCAAAGAAGTGGCAATAGCGATTGTCGACAGAGCACCAAACAATATTGCTAAAACTTCCAGTGCTCGTAGGATAGCTAGGAATCTGGATATGCCTTATTGTAGGTATGGAAAAGGACCTATCCTACGAAATATATTCGAATATATATCCTACGAAAGATTATTCCCTTCTATCCGTACAAGATCAGCCGTGTACAAGAGTTACGTCACACCGATCATGATAAGCGATTGACTTTTGCTCTCACTTTTCTTGCCAGAATGGATTTGGGTGATGCTTGGCCGTGGAAAATCTTATGGGGAGACGAGGCCCACTTTTACCTGAATGGAACTGTAAATACACAGAACTGCCGAATTTGGGATAACAAGTGGCTAAGAGCCAGGTAATTCCTTTGCATTCACCAAAGATAACTGTTTTGTGCGGTTTCACAGCAGATATGATCATAGGTCCATTCCAATATGAGAACATTACTCCGACAGGACCTGTAACTTGTTCTGTTACCAGAGACAAATATTGCCAAATGCTAAACAACTCTGTTATTCCGACACTTCAGCAAAGACGTGCCGGAAGAAAACCATTTTTATTCAAGATGGAGCCCCTCCACATATTGCTTTGCGGCTACAGCAATTGCTACGACAGAAATTCACGACAGAAAGAATCATTAGCCGCTGTTTTCCAACTGCATGTCCGCCTCGGTCTTTTGATTTTACACTCTCCGACTTTTGGCTATGGGGTTTCCTAAAGTCCAAGGTCTATCACGGAGGTATCCAGTACTTGGCTATGTTGAAGGATAGCATATCGCGAACTGCCTGCAGACATGTTATTCTCTGCTGTTGTAAATGCTGCGCACAGAATGCAATATGTGGTCCTCAAAAACGGCGGCCATATCGAACCTCAGTTGGATATGTTAAATAAACGGTAGTTTTATTTTAGTACTGATTCTTCTTTTTTGAAACTCTCTTTTTCGAATACACAGCGCTACATATTCCCTAGCAGTGACGTTTAGAACTAAATTGTTGTTTCTCGGAATCCTTCGTCCCCCGTCTTGTTTAATCTTGCTACAAACTTTGGCGCCATTCTTGCAATTAGATCGCACTACAGAACATTCTGAGTACAGTCAGTTTATTTATGGCCACCTTGTATTTTGAAATTAGTTTAGTGGAAATTTAAAATTTTTCAATTTTTTCTCGTTTGATTTTCAAAGGTGTACGCGCACAGTCGGATTACCACATTTAGACAAATTCCCCCCATTTTTGAATAAAGAAAATTTTTTCTTATTAAATAAGATGAACATTTCGTTTACAAAATAGTGTTGAAAGTTTTTCTATCTAGCCGATAATCAGACTCTGGCTACGCGTACACCCGACCCTACAAAAAAAAAAAAAAAAAAAAAAAAAAAAAAAACTGGCCATATAAAGGATTTAACTTTACGTTTGACATTATTCCTTAGCATTTTTTGAAGTAAAAACAAAAGACTTATTTTCCACCTCTAACATTAATCGCAATAACTATGTTGCATAATGCATTTTTATGTCGAAACCTAATTCTCGGAATTTCACTATATAAAATATTCATGATATAGTTTACTACGTTGTTTCAGTGTTAATGCATGTATTAACATTGTGACAGAAAAGCAAGTAATACATTGTTAGAAAGGATTTTAAACATTTCTCTTGTATTTTGGCTTTATTCCAAAGAAAGTTTTTTAAATATACAACTTTAAATTAGGATTATAATATTATTCCCATATATTTTACTGCTTTTTACAATTTGTTATGCGAGCTTTTTTTTTTTTTTTTTTTTTTTTTTTGTAAATTTTATTATAGAAATACTATTTTGTTTCTTTCATTAATTTAATATTAGTTAAACAAAGTTTCTGTTTCATTCCATGAAATCATACAGAGTTTAAATTTGCATGTTAATGTTTTTCTCTTTAACGCTTTATCTACCGGCGGTACTTATCATTAAAATTACTTATTATAAAATTCTTTTAATATACGTCAATTAGTTGTAATACTGTTTAGAATGAGTTACAGATATATTACTTTATTTTGTTCCAAAAGCATTATTGGTAAAACAAAAATATTTTTTAAAGAATGATTTAATTTGCCTTTCTATCTTTTTAGCTTTCTTGGCGCTGAGAAAGGGGGGGGGGGATTTTTCAATTCGGAAATATTTCTATGTTTATATTGTAAGAACATCATATTAGTATGTTTTTATAATTCTACAAAATACTAAGAAAACAATTTTAAAAAAAGATTTGAGTTGGGTTATAAATATTGCATAAAATTCCTGTAAATTCAAATTTAATTAATCCTTCTAAATCTCTCAATACTTCTAAAATCCTTCAAAAATTTATTAAATGATTATATAAATCTTTTAAGTTAGGGTTAAAAAATTTACGTAAAATGCTTTAGAATGTAAAATTTTCATGATTTCAGAACTCAGAAGATAAAGGGTTAATGGGAATTTTTCATATAAAAAACATAAACAAATAATAGTTTAACAGAATATCTTTAAATATTATTTTGTTACAAAAAAAAATGTAAAAATAAATTTTATCATACCTGGCAAATTTTACGCTCTTTGGCTCCCACAATTTCTGAACAGAAACAATTGTCTTAATTTATCCTAAATTGCAGAAGAAAAATTTTTCTTTTCAAAAATAGGGGTAAAAAATAAGCTTTAAAGATGACAGATGTTATATATATACCATATCTAGTCCCAATTTATGTATTTTTTAATGTTTTGAAAATTGTTACCAATCTGTATTTTTAAGGAGGTTTTGGACACAAAAATCTTCAAATTTTCTTAAAAAATAAAAAATAATAAAAAATAAATATGGTATTAATTTTTTTAGATATTTTATGCTTAAAATAACGTTTAAATCCTGTTTCTATCTTATTTAAAAGATAAACAATAATCTTATCATTTCAGTTTTCTTTTTTTTTTTCAAAATCTAGCTTTTAAGCAATGGATGTCATGGAAATGACTTCTTGTAAAAAAGCATTTTACTTCATGATGGGTTTTTTCAAAATTTCTCGAATTTAAGCTGTTATAAGTCAAGAACCGTAAAAGATAAATGCTTCAAACTTGGAACATGTCTTTTTTGATTGTTTTACTTTAATTTTGATTCAGTAAATTTGAAAAAAATGTTTACTTTTGAAAATGGGATTTTTTTTAAAAAATTGAAGTTACGTCATTTTTTTTCTTAATTTTACTTTATATATTTTTTAATTAATAATTTTTAAAATGCTAAATAAAAATTAAAATGTAGATATTTCTGTTTATTTAAATATCAAAAAATTCTATACATAATATTTTGAGTTATAACGATTTTAAACTACCCCAAATTTTTAATAAATTTTAAAATTATTATTCTTTTAATTATAAAAAGTTTTATCGTGTGATTTTGCTTGCAAATAATATGGTTAATTATTACAAGAAATTTCAAAATTTTAACTCAATAAATAAAAATTATTTTAAAATGTGTAACGGACCCGTTTAAAACAATGTTGTGTTCCATCGAATTTTTCTAGAACAATAACACTACGTATTTAAAATAATAAAACATTAAAGATTAATCTAATTTAAACATGTTTTTTAAATAAACTTAAAATACTTTTCTGAATGTACATCGATGGCAAAAATCTGTGAGCATAATCTTTTCATGAAAACATAAAAAATACTTATAAAGCTCCAAAACATTTTAACTTGTTTTGAAATCTTCAAACAGTTTTCCAGAGATTATCGCATTAAATTCTTCGTGACATCTATCCTCTTTTTCATTTTTTTTTTCTTCCGACCCAGAAATATCGCGACTTTTCGTCGTCTTCCAGATTCTCGTAGAATTCAGTTCGTATTCTTTTCGTATTGTTACTTTTTGAATTCGTTTATGATTAAAAATGGCATATTATATTGATAATCCATTTAAACTTATCTATGAAAGGTCAATATTACATTATTTATGTCAGTGTAAACTTCGAAATGTTATGTAAGGATATCAATATCAATCTCCAAAATAGAATAATATATATACATAGCTGCCAACTTTCAACTAATCTTCCGTAATACTTGGATTAGTTTGATCCAGGTTAATGTCATTTCAAACCAGAAAATATATTTCATGAATCTTTATTTATCTAATTTCAAGATTATTAGTGGAACATACTTAAATTCATTTCTTTGAAAAATTTTTGGTTCGAAACTCATTAAACCAGGGTTAAATTAACGCATGTATTACGGATAATCTATGTCAGGTTGGCACCTATGTACCGGGTGACCCAAAAATGACTGATGGATTTTAAAATTCAATAACTTGCAAACGGTGACAGCTATTTAAAAATTTTTTGCAGGAAAGTTATGTATAATGTCAGGAGTTTTTTTACCGTAATTTTTTATTTTAATTCGCATCTCAAACAATAGGTGGCGCTCACGGCGATTGAAGGCCAGGTGATCAGTGCTGAGTGAAGCGTCGACCTGGCCTTCAATCGCCGTCAGCGCCACCTGTTGTTTGAGATGCGAACTAAAATAAAAAATTACGGTAAGAAAACTCCTGACATTATACATAACTCTCCTGCAAAAAATTTTTAAATAGCTGTCACCGTTTGCAAGTTATTGAATTTTAAAATCCATCAGTCATTTTTGGGACATCCGGTATATATATATATACATGTATATATATACATATATATACAGGGTGATTCATAAAAGATGGGCAGAACTTTAAGGGGTTATAGTACACTTAAAGACAAATAATATTAAATAGGAGACTAAGGGTCCCAGACGTATTCCCAAGGAGATAGGGGGCATTAAAGTTTAGGATCCGAAATTTCAAATGATTATAAAAAATGGAAAAATTGGTCGATTCGTTTGCGGTTTTTGCAAAAAAATTTCTTTATGCCAGTATTTTCTTGAAATAAAATTTTAAAGTTCAATTTCAAAAAATGCCGATAGGGGGCGCTTTAGACTTTGGAGTAACAAACAACTATTTTTTAACGTTATTTTTTGTATTTCTTTAAATGATTTCGAAAGCTTAGACTTAAACTTAAATTTTGATCTTAAAATCTGAGTCCTAACGAGTAGTTAAGTAGCGTAAACTGAAATTTGAAATTTGAAACCCTTCTCCCTCCAGAACAAAAATCAGTTATTCCCAATCTTTGTGTCGTAGATTAGGCTCTAACTACTGCCGCGTTTTGCTAAAATTATTCTTTATGTCAGTATTTTCTTGAAAATAAATTTTAAAGAAAATTTTCAAAAAATTCCGATAGAGGGCGCTTTAGACTTTGGAGTAACGAACAACTATTTTGTACCGTTATTTTTTGTGTCTCATTAAATGCTTTCTAAAGCTTAGACTTAAATTTTCAGCCCAAAATCTGAATCGTTAGACGTGGTTAAGTTTCTGGGGAGAGGGGTTTGAAATTTCTACTCCTGAGCACAGTTCAGTTTACCATGTCCACACATTGTGTGCTGTGATACGAGGTAAAAAGACACAAAATAGGATTATGTTACCAAAGCATATTTATTAACATGTAATTACAATAAATGTTCAAAATTGTGACCACCAGAGGTTATGCACGCAGAACAACGGCGAAGAATGGAACGGCGAACATTCGCGGAAACATCAGGCTTTTCGAGCACTTCCCCTACAGCGGCGGAAAGTCTGGCGACCAGTTCCTCGGGGGATTCAATGGGTGTCTCATACATAAGAGCTTTCAATTGTCCCCAAAAAAAGAAATCGAGGGGTGAAAGATCTGGCGAGCGAGCAGGCCAAGCAACAGGACCAGATCGACCAATCCATCTGATCGGAATTGTGATGTCCAGATAGTTGCGGACGTCTCGTACGTAATGGGCTGGCGCTCCATCGTGCTGGAACCACATGACCCGCCGGATGCGTGGAGGAACAACGTTTAACAGGTCTGGCAGCACATGTTGCAGAAATGTGAGGTATGTTTTACCGTTGAGGCGTTCAGGAAGAAGGTACGGTCCGATTAGGTGGTCTCCGAGGATTCTTGCCCAAACATTGATGGAAAAGCGTCTCTGATGAGCATGTGGATACGTAGCATGTGGATTGACATCCGCCCATACATGTGCATTGTGTGTGTTAAATGTACCTTCACGTGTGAAGGTACATTCATCGGTGAAAAGCACAGTTCGTCCAAAATGTGGATTTAGCGCGTTCTGCTGCAGAAACCAGCGGGCGAATTCAATACGATTTGGATAATCCCCTGGAGACAGTTTCTGGACTCGTTGCACATGAAACGGGAGCAAATGTTCATCCTTCAGTACCCTCCAAGTCATGGACTGTGAGGTATCCACCTGCCTAGCCACTGTTCGTGTACTTGTACTTGGCTGCGCCGCTACTACATCCAGAATGGCTTCTGCAACAACTACTGATTCGTCCTTTTTTGCACGACCTGCATTCGACCGGGAAGCGAGAAATGATCCCGTCTCACACAACTCTCTGTGCAAGCGCTCGAAAGTTTTGCGGTTAGGCAACCGCCTGTTGGGAAATCGCTCTCCGTACATTCGTTGTGCCTCTGCACCATTTCCATCTGCCGCTCCGTAAATTAAATGCATCTCAGCCTTTTCCTTATTCGTGAAGGGCACCATCTTCCGATTCATTACTACAGCGACTTACACTTGACTCACCGTTCAGTGGTTTTTATGCCTGAATCGTGTCGAAATTTTGCATACGTGTTCTTCTTCTTCCCCATTTGACATTTGCATACTTTCTGTTTCCTTCTTCACCCGGTGACTAGCGTCAGGAATGGAGCTTTAACGTTTGCATGAGCGACGTTTCCAACTGTGCCAGTGCCTTTATGAGTGAATTCCGACTATGCAGTCCTTGACGAAAGTTGTATTTTTGCCTCGTATCACAGCACAGAATCGTTGGGCATGGTTAAGTAGTGCAAACTGAACTATGTTCAGAAGTTGAAATTTGAACCCCCACCCCTCGCTACTGAACCACGCTCAGCGATTCAGATTTTGAGCTGAAAATTTAAGTTTAAGTCTAAGCTTTAGAAAGCATTTAATGAGACACAAAAAATAACGGTATAAAATAGTTGTTCTTTACTCCAAAGTCTAAAGCGCCCTCTATCGGAATTTTTTGAAACTTTTCTTTAAAATTTATTTTCAAGAAAATACTGACATAAAGAATAATTTTAGCAAAACGCGGCAGTAGTTAGAGCCTAATCTACGACACAAAGATCGGGAATAACTGATTTTTGTTCTGGAGGGAGAAGGGTTTCAAATTTCAAATTTCAGTTTACGCTACTTAACTACTCGTTAAGGACTCAGATTTTAAGATCAAAATTTAAGTTTAAGTCTAAGCTTTCGAAATCATTTAAAGAAATACAAAAAATAACGTTAAAAAATAGTTGTTTGTTACTCCAAAGTCTAAAGCGCCCCCTATCGGCATTTTTTGAAATTGAACTTTAAAATTTTATTTCAAGAAAATACTGGCATAAAGAAATTTTTTTGCAAAAACCGCAAACGAATCGACCAATTTTTCCATTTTTTATAATCATTTGAAATTTCGGACCCTAAACTTTAATGCCCCCTATCTCCTTGGGAATACGTCTGGGACCCTTAGTCTCCTATTTAATATTATTTGTCTTTAAGTGTACTATAACCCCTTAAAGTTCTGCCCATCTTTTATGAATCACCCTGTATATAAAGTGCTCAAAAATTCTTAAATAATGAAGAATTGTGAATTATGTCGTTTGATTCATAATTAAAAAGCATATAACAAACAATACCCTGTTTAACGTAATTCAAAAACGTTTAATTTACACTTACCCTCGAGTTAAAATGCCCTTTTTTGCCTCTCCTCCCCCCTCAAAAAAAAAAATAAATAATAATACAACTTTTATTTTTTTGCGGATTAATCAGAACTTCATTACTAGTTTCGAAAAGAAATTTTTCTCAAATTTTCCCGAATGACCATGACTTTAGTTATTACTATAAAAATTTATTTTACCTGCATAAAGTATAATTTTTCATTTTGTATTTATAAAATCTGCCTTAACTTTGAAACGAGTAATCGTATCGAGTTTTATTCGATTCGTATTTTTAAAAAATATATAAAACAATATCCCATGGGGTGTTGTTACTAGACCTACTTAAACATTTTTTTTATTTCCCTCCTCTCAGGGTTAAAAATCTCCCTTTTAAACCTATCCTCCTCAAAAAAAAAATAATAATAATAAAGATGGTAAAACAATTCTATTTTTGGAAGACTCGTCAGATCTTCATTTCTGGGCCAAAATGAAGTTCTTACCAAATTTCTGTAAATAACCATCTGTTGTCAGAAAAAAAAAACTGCTTTTAAATTTTGGTAACATTTAATCATTTCGATAGTCTAACAACAAAATTAATTTACCTGAAAAT
Organism: Maratus speculifer; assembly: GCA_964019185.1. Taxonomy (NCBI): domain Eukaryota; kingdom Metazoa; phylum Arthropoda; class Arachnida; order Araneae; family Salticidae; genus Maratus; species Maratus speculifer. The sequence goes on from OZ025290.1 coordinate 258,220,158, forward strand.
GCAGTAAATAGCCATCTGTTGTTAAAAGGAAAAGAAAAAGAAAAAACACTTTGCTCTTAAATTCTGATTACATTCAATCATTTCGATAGTCCAACAACAGAATTAATTTACCTTAAAAAGGGATAAAAAAAATTCTCTTAACATCTGTAGAAAGTGTGTTTTGTACATATTCATAGCTGCCAACTCGTCTGATTTTTTAGCCCGTAAAAATTTAATGGAATTTTTTGATTTATTTAATCAGCTGATTATGGCGATTTGAAATGGTAAAATTTTTTCGGGCCAAAAAAGCGGAAGATGTTGGCAGCTATGTATAAGAGTACACAAAGTGATTATGTAATTTAAAAAAAAAAAAAAAAAACAGAGTTTTGCATTTAGCCACAGTTTTAAAAAATGTCATGACATGATAAGTTTATGGTGAAACAAACTACGTATTTTGATTAAATTTTTAATTATCTGGAAGAATTTTTTTTATTTTGGCATTCTCTTTAAAATATTTATGGTTTTTAATGACATGATCTAATAAGGGTTACAAAGTTTATTTACCTTTAGGTTAGTTTGAATGAGGTTTTTATTGGAGAGCCTGGCACCTAAGTGATTTGGATTTATTTATCAAAAGATGGCATTACTAATGTTTAAAAAACATTTGGTGACAATAGTAATCAAAATGCGCATTGCCAAAATGTGCTAGAGTACGCACTAGTTTTGGAAAAGCTGCTATTGTTTCTTAGAGCCAGAGGTCGGAGTATTTAGGACAAATTTTCTTGTTCTTACCAACATCTTACCTTAATAATATTCAACAAACATTTTTATAACATATGCAATAAGAACATATCATGAAAGTTATTGATAACAGGCACAGGTAAGAACAATCAAACTTGTCCCAAGTGCTCCGGCCCCTGTAAAGCAAGATTTACAATAATGGCTCTGTAACTTTTTAAAAATTGCCTTTTTTATATACTATTGACTTTTCAGCAAGCAGCGTCAGTGGATGGTTATTAGAATCTAAACTTGTTTGAACCACATATGTCATTTGAACCACAGAACACCGAAAATGTGGAGTAGAGAGAATTGCTTTCAATAAAAAATAACATTTCAGAAAGGCAGAAAAACCATGTAAAGAAAAGATGCACGTTCAATGCAAAATAAACCCAACTTATGTTTCGCAAGATATAGTTTCAACTTCAACAACTTAATCTTCGTCAAAACCGTAAGCATAATCAACTGTACTGCGACATTATAATAAGAAGCAGAAATTATGAAATTTTAAGTAGTTCCCTGAACAACAAGAGGGACAGTTTGAAGGTGATATTGCAGAAAAAAGCTAGTAACCTTTACCAGAAAAAAAAAGTAAAAGTAAATCCATGAAGCCAAAAAAATGCATTGAAGAAAAAACTATGGCTATGTCCAGGCTGCTCAAAAATCTATATAGAACCAATTGTATAATGTCGAGTACATTTCTTGGAGAAACTGGTGGTACGAAAAATGTACAGACTACTAAAGTCATGGTCACTCACTATAAATGGTACGTTTGTAAGTGAAAAGATTCTTTTTTTATAATTCTTCATTCTATTGTGGTCAGTGTTCTTGCACTAACTGCGTACTCTTTCCCCGAATAGTTGTATAAGAATGCGCATTTAGAAGGATTTTGTTGTTGTTGTTGTTGTTGCAAATAATACTGAAAGTGTTTCCTATAAGTTAATAAATGATTTTTTTTTTGTTAACCTTTAATATAAGATTATAAATATAATATCATCAAACAAATCTCTTTATTTCGTGTTCTTTAAGGAAGTACTTAAAGCGCACACTCTTGACTCTTGCACCATCTTACTCTTATACATAAACTACTCACAATGTGTTAAGGAAGAAAATGCATTGTCAATAACTTTTTTGAAGACATTACCTACATTAATCTGTGGATCATTCTTTCAGAACTAATGGAAACATTATCTCCATTAGTTCTGAAAGGTTTTAATTTAAAATAATCACTCACTGTGCACGGGAAGTAATCAAATAATTTCAGTTATTGAATACATTATAAAAAGTATTGTTGGAAGCCTTAAATTTTAAATATAAAAACCTGGATATTGACATAATGCAGTAAAAAAATATTCGCACATATTTATTATTTACTTTTTTTTCTTTCAATTGGGAAGAAGAATGAATTTCTAAACAGAAAACCTATGTGTTTTTTCTACTTTATAAAATTTTCAAACGTCGTAAATTTATACAAGCAACTAAGCTTGAGTATTTTTTATCTGTTACTTATCCATTAATGCATTCCATGTGCCCCAGGCGCAGTGGAATAAATATTTATTCCCATCCTGTTTAATGTCCTTCAATAAAAATTGAGTTAAACAATTCGAAGAATGTTCGCCTCACTATATATTGCGTGGAATATTTGATGCGGAATTGCCCGAAATTCCGTCTATGCACTATCGGACTTTTTCGACAAATATCAGAATATTCATAGATTTCACTTATTGTTGTTATTTATTTATTCATTTATTTATTTATTTATTTATTTATTTATTTATTTATTTACTTATTTATTAATTTTTTGCTAGAAAGTATATTTGTTATACTCTCATTTGTATTTTACTAAAGGATTTTAACAATAAATAAAAGTACTTAAATCATCAACTAATTAAAAAAAACACTCTACTGTAAATATTCAATGTTCAACTTGAAAATTACGCTTAATTTTTTGGCTATGATTCATGTTTTTTCCCCAAAAATACCCATTACAATGCATTATTTTGGCAATAAACTGAGTAATGAAGAATTCACAACGTTTGATAACAAGTTGAAAAATCACGCGTTAAGCATAGCTTATGAAACACTTTCCAACACTTCTTGAAATCTTTAACAAAACTTCATTATCGAGGGAAATACGGCATCGTTGTCTATAGCCATATATGTATTCCAATACTTTTGAAAATCCCTGTATTTGATCTGTCGATTTATATATAGACTATATAATGGAAAATTTTAGTTTAGCAATAAAACGCCAAGCTGGTTGAAATTTTCCTTTCAGCAGTTTATACTAATAGATGAAAACATACTTGAATATTTATGTTCAGCCCTGGAAAACACTTAGTACCTTTAATACACGAAAATATTTTTCTAAAATTTAGTTCAAACAAAAATATTCTTTAAACTACTTAAATCAAATTCCTAGAAATTATCATCCAAAGGTGACCATGTATCCTGTTATTTGCATGACTCTGTATATCATTTTATCTATATTCTACAAACATTTCTTAGTAAACTGAATACAGTTCAACATAAAAATGTATAACTTAATTTAAAAAAAAAATACCTTTCAGTAAATTACGCTCATATTCAGCAACCTTTTCGAGTTCTTTCGTGTAACCCTATGTATCTAAATTGTGTAACTATTAACATTTATACGCACCATATAATATGCATACATTTAGTGAAACTTAAAAGCACATATTATAATTGAAAATGCATTTCATCAATCCAACAGCCATCATCCATAATATACAGTACTCCGGATAGAATGTACTATTTGAAATCTTTTGTATGCCCCAGTAAATGCTATGCACTTCGTATTATGCATGAAATAACTCATATAAATAATTAGCGACCTTACATCAATTTGATTATACATGAAATCGTTTGCCATAATTAAAATATGTCGTAAAATATCCCCTCCTTTATTATTATGTATTGGAATTCTTTTGTGTGTCTCTGTAAATGAAATTAACTATTCTTTTCACTGCATACGTTTCGAAATGCATATTTTAGTGCACTTCGCAGATGCATATAAATTTGAATATGCTTGACAGGGTGTAACATTGTTAAAATTCATTTGAAACGATTTTTCCCCATTAGCCATACTGTAATGGAAAAGTTTTGGCAGTCCCTGTAAATAAATTATTCATGGTAGAAACTTCATAATAGGGTTCGTGCTAGGGTAAACTTCAATAACGTCCAAAAATTTCATGATAATCCGAGTATATTTACGAGTGTTAGAACGCGGACAGACGGCCAGACAAACCGAAAGCATCAACACTTTTCAACTTTATTGGAAACTGTTAATAAAAAGCGCAAGCAAGTGAAGTTAAGAAATCTACATTATTTTGCTCCTTTTATTTAACCAAAAAGAAAAAACTAAACATTACTTAAACTATTTTTTTTTATTATTTTTAAATTGATTTCTCAACGCATAATTATAAATTAATTAATAATAAACTATTAATTGATAAAAGAGTTCTTTTTAACATTTTTACTGCATTGTTTACTTTTAATTTATTTTGCACTTTTTATCTTTAAAATGTTCCATCGTTGCAGTTTCCTAGGAACAGTGTTCAGATGTACATGATTTTAAAAATATTTGGCGATTTGTGAACTTTTGGCGAGATTTAAAATTGGTGTATTAATTTATAGTTAAGTTGTAAAAATATTAATATGTTGTAATATCATCGGAAATATAACTTTGTATATGTATATATATATATATATATATATATATATATATATATATATATATAATTCTGGCATTTCAAGAAGAAGGTTAAAACTCGGTTGAAAAATTAAATCTTTACCTACAAAAAACACTTTCAATTGAATTACTTTTTTTTATATTCAGGTGACATTCAAAAGTTAGAAAACATTGCGCACACGATTAAGGGACTTTTTGTTACTCTATTTTAGAATAATAAACTGTGGGTCAATACTATTACTGTTTGCACTGTTACGCTAAATAATGGCCATCTCAACACTTTAGAGATGTATTTTGAGGAGAAAAAGACATACAGTGCTGCGATCTGGTATCGAAACAAAATATAGCGGCGGTCGTTCTTACGAAAAGCGTAATTATTTGCTGGGTTGCCACAGGGAAAATTTTCTAAATTCTATCTCGCATCGCTTCTCAAAAAAAAAAAAAAAAAAAAAAAAAAAAAAAAAATCGTTTTTACGTACTCTAACGAAAGTGCAAGAGTAATGCACTTTAAAATTCACTTTTAAAAAACAACGGTGCAAAAAAATATAAAAATAGACACCAGTGGACAGTGCATTTGCTACGCAACTAACGATGAAGATCAACTCATCTTTTCATTTAAAAACAATCATTGTTTGAATTAAGCATGGAACTATTGGATGACATATTAAAAATTGACATATCTTTAAAATATTGAAGCTTCAACTGTAACCGCTTTCGAAAAGGCTGATAGAGGAACTTCCACCAGTAAATTTAAATAGAAATTTTATCTTTACTTAAACGTCTTATTTATTAAAGTCATAAATAATAGCAGAAACAGATATTCATTTTTCCCGGTGGACGTTTATTTTGGTGATAGTCAAAACTCTTCGTTTCTACCATATTATTACAATGTAGAGAATTTCCTATAAGAGTCAGTAAAAAGATTATAATACTTGGATAAACTAAAACCAGTAAAAAACAAATCGAAAAATTTTACCATATTTTTAAGAATATCTCTTCAGGAGTAAGGCACTTAAATAAGTCGAAAATTTCTATTAAGTTTTATTGGTGGGAAGTTTGCCTCGGCGGTAATTAGAAACTCTTAAGTAAAAATTTAGTCGCCATTTTGGAACAACCCTTCATTAATTCACTTGCAACTCATACACATTACACTATATCGTCACATGAGAATAATAAGATTCTATCTGCATTTTTGAAAAAATTGACTTATAGCTATAAAAAGGTTCTATTTGTATCTATAAAGGCATTTTTGCGTCAAAATAATGTTATGTATAATTTATACATAACACATAGGCGTAACCAGCCTTTTGAACGGGTGGGTGCCCAGGATTTTTAACCTGAGCATGCTGGGTACAAACAATATTTTATATAATAAAACATTCTAAAACGGAAGCCTACAAAACAGTTTTAATTTCCGTTTTAAACAGAATTTTATCTTAGAGTGTATAATTGTGTGATGTTTCTTTTAAAAAGGGTCTAAACGCAATTTTTTTTAATAATTGGGAATGGGTCTACGCCAGCAGGGGGGGTGGGAGCGGGCGCTCCTCCACCCCCCTGCTTTCGTGCATGTAACATTACACTTATATTATGACAATATTTTAATCCTGAAATGTCTTCATTGATACTAATAGAACATTTCTATATCAATAAGTTAATTTTTTAAAACACAGCTAGAGCCTTATTATTCTCAGGTGACGATATGTCTAGTCCTGTTTATTCTTAACTACACTAAATTAAATAAATCAAAATATGTCGTTACTTTTATTATGCTTAGCTTATCTACTGATACGTTTAATACGGAAAACATATTTATTTCCAACCTTTTTTTTTTTTTTTTTTCTTTGATAAGAATCAGGGAAAAATTCGAAGAATGTACACATTCCTCTGTGCTTAATTTTCTGTGGAATATTCGATGCAGCGTATCATTGTTTAATGACTATGTTCCGTCGAACTATATTTTTTTTTTTTTGGGGGGGGGGGAGATTTTTATTCATAGTTTATGAAAGGATTGAGAACAAGAAATTTTCGTTTCCAACTTTTTTTTTTTTAATATGTTGTTTTTGTTTACATACACAGACCAATTTTGAAATATTTCATATTAAAAACAACCATTATTTCTGAAACAAATTCTAAAAATTATTTGAAATAATAAAAAGCATTAAAAAAATCAGTAAATATTTTTTAGAACTGTTTAAAAATTTAAAAATTTTCAGTATAAAAGAAATATGCTACGATGTTTGTTTGCATTACATTTAGCCAAACTTGTGCAAAATGTTTAATACAAATGGAGACAAAACAAATAAACTTTTTTATATAGCACAAGGAGCATCTGCCATTAGAGGTCTGTACGGGCCCGGGCCGGGCCGGGCCGACATACAAAATAAACGGGCCGGGCCGGCAAAAAAAAAGAACGGGCCATACGGGCCGGGCCGATAAAAAAAATTTTCGGGCCTGACCTTTCTTTTGAAGATTTAGGCGGAAACGATAAAATATGATCTATTTTCAACGCAAATGGTTTTAACGAGAATAAATATAAATGTGCGTCACGAGCATTACTAGTTTACTAGCATCAACATAAAAATGTAACTTGTACAGTGTGAGATCGGCATCGGACAGTTAAATTGCGTGTAACCCGCTTTAATATTTTCTTAGCTGACTCATACCGGGCCGAGATCAAGCTTGCATTATTTTTCTACATATTGACTTGCCGGACCGGAACAAGACTTAATTGTTCCCAAGATCTGTAGGGCAGACAACATGATTTGTAAAATTATTAACAGCGATAAAGAACTTATGTTAGATTAATCTTTGGATATATACTTCTTGGTGGTTTTTAAATTAATTTCTCAATAACGCGAAAGTTTGGTGGTTTTTAAATTAATTTCTCAATAACGCGAAAGTTTGACACATTTTCAGATTAATTTTTAATTGTAAAAATATATAAGTGATAAGCCTGACTATTGAAGGCATTTGGAATCGAATAGCATTTTTCATTTTTTATGAATAAAATACTTGCATAAATTTGTTCAGATACAATAGTTTCTCAAATGGTTGCAGGTTTTTCTACCTTCCCATGCTATCGCTTCAGGAAATTCTATTGAAAATGCTAACTATGACAATAATTTATTTCCTTTCAGTATTCTTAAATTGCTTGTATCAAAAAACGGATAATGCCACTTGATTATATAGTTTCTGAATAAAGATATTTGCTGAGCGTTTCTGAGAAAAAATGAATTTAAAAATGTATCAGAAAGGCGCATATTTGAGTTAACGAATGAATTTGGATTTAAAATCTTTAATAAAATGATATAGAAATATTTTTATAAATCTTCTTTTATTAAACAGCTTCAAATGTTACGATGTTTTTAACTTTCTTTCTTTTTTCTTTTATTCTAAGCGATATTAATTTTTTGATGAACCTTTGTTTGATTGTTGAAAGCCTAAGAATTTTAGTAATCACTAATGTTACTAATGTGTATTTCCTGTAAAATATACTGTAAAATCATTCCATAGATGTGTATGCAGTATTCTTTTAAAAAATCTTAATTATATGAAAAAAATCTGAATTTTTTAGAAATAGTAGAAATTGTAACGGGCCAAAACGGGCCGGGCCTGTTTTCACTGATTTCTGTACGGGCCGGGCCTAAAACATAAAAATTTAAACGGGCCGGGCCAGGCCCGTGCCGATTTTTTAAGTTTTACAACGGGCCAGGTCGGGCCGAAAAAATTTTCCTACGGGCCGGGCCGGCCCGGGCCTGGAAATTCCGGCCCGTGCAGACCTCTATCTGCAATTAGAAAAATTGTCCTAATAAATGTTAAAGGAACTCAACAACAGGGTTGGAAAGTTTTTGACAGTGTGTGGTTTTATCCGATTTAAACCGTGGTTTAAACCGTCATGTCAAAAACCTCGTCAGAAACCTCAAATACCACACTGATCTGTAAAATCTCACATTAAATATCTCTCACACATTACACAACATTAGATGTAGTATTAAAAATTCACTATTACTGTACTGCATATTATCATTTCCGGGAAAAGAAAAAAATCTATCATAAATCCGAAAATTTGGCCTGCCTCCAAACCTGCTTAACTAGCAATGTTTCTGCTATCAAGCTCTGCTAGCTCAGCATCAATTGAGAGAGTATTTTCTAACTTTGGCTTCATACACTATAAACTCAGAAATCGTTTTGGTGTAAATAAATGTGCTAAATTGGTTATGTGCTATAGGATGCTGCGGGATAAAATTGATCCAGATTATTAACTGTGCATTGTACTAAATCACTTTCTTCTGTTTGAACATTCTAAAAAACAAAAATGTTTTACTGCAATTGAAATAATAAAAAATTACTTAAATCATTAAAACTTATTCAATGTTTCCCTCTTGTTCTTAAAATGTTTAAAGTGCATTACATGTTTTTGACGATTTAAGCCACTTTTTGACGGTTTAAACCAGTTTTTGACAGTTTAAACCCATTTTTGGAGCTTGTTATGTCAAAAACCAGTTTCTGTCGTAAAAAACCAACAATGCTCAACAGCCATAAAGTTTTTTGACAATTTGCCTATAGATGGAATCAGGTGTATACTTCTTGAATAAACATATAAACAGGGGTTAAAATATATAAGTGGATTTTTTTTTTTTTTTTTTTTTTTTTTTTTTTTTACAAAATAATATCTCAACATTAAAAATATGTACTACGATGATTCTCTATAATTACGCTAAAATGTAACGGATTTTGCGCCAATATTTTTGATTCTAGAGATTAAAGATGGAAATCACTTCGATATTTTTATTACAAAACTGATACAAGGCAACTAACAAATCCGTTTGCATTTCAAAAAATTCATTAAAAAAATTAACAAAATCTGGTATCAGAGTGTGGTTTGCAACATAATATTTACCAAAGAGTCTGATTTTTTTTCTGTCAATGAAAAATAGAACTACATAAAGATCCATAAGTCAGTGCAAATTTTTTAAGTTCATACAAGTTGTCGTTTAGAAGTGCGGTTTACATCATTGATCTTATCAAAAGTTGAGATTTTTTTTGGAAATATGGAAAACATAGAGATCAAAGAGATCATAAATTCATTCACATTTTTAAAAACTGTTAGTAGTTTATCTATAGTAGTCAACTTCTACGCTTTTTTAAAGTCAAATATACATATTTTAACCAGAAAGTGTATTTTCTAAATAAAATAAAATATGTACGACACCTTTTTTTATCCACTGAGAGCTATGAAACCACTTAATTTTAATTTCCCAAAGCCACAATTGCATCAGAATTTTGGTAAAAAAAATTCGATTTATTAGATGCGTAAAATAAAGGTTTTTCTTATTTAGAGATAAAATTATTTTCAAATTCCGATGTCAATCGTTAATCTTAACACTTAAGCAATGAAAGTGCTCTGCGCCGCAAACGTTTAAATGAATACAGCACACACACATTCTAATTTATTCTAAAAGTTAATTGACGCACATCCCACACACGTATATGCAAATTAAATTTCTGCTCTTCATCAAACTTATTCCATAAAAATTTCCTTTCAAAATTTCTTTATTCTACAACCCTGGTTTGTTTAAATTATTTCCTATCTTAAAAAATATTCCATTCATTCATTTTACTTAAATTAATTTCTATTTAAAATACATATTTTAAAATTTATTCCCTTTCAAAATATTTCTAAAAATATTCCCCGTAATTATTTTTCTTCGGGACGTTTTTATTTCTCAGTATTAAGATGCCGATATTTATTCTATTAAAGTCGTCTGTTTTATAACATTTTCTTTTACCTGCATCTCAATAATTTATTTAACATCCAAAAGTTAATTAAAAGGTTGAATATAACAAGCTATAGAGTTTCTAAACAACATGTTAGCTTCGATATTGGTGGAAACTCTTTCATATTTTATCTCATAATCAAACATACTTGATTTTAATGATCGTCTGAATAACCTGCCTCTCAAGTTCTTAACATATCTCAACCATAATAAAGAAACATGATCTGCATGGATAGTAAAACTACTCCATGAAAATATTGATAAAATTTATAAAATGTATCTACAATTGCAAGACATTTTAATCCAGTAACAAATAGTTATGTTCATAAGCTCTCAAAAACCTTAATAATAAATAATAAGATCTAAAAAATTATTGTGACTTGGTTGTTATGGAACAGCACCTACTGCTTGCTACCTTTGAAATATCTACAGACATATGAAGGTGTAAATTACGATCATAAACTTTTAGAATGAGTTTAGCAATCAAAATATTCTTTAATTTTTACTTTCTTCTATCTTCAATAGAAGAAAGTATTGTAATCAAAATTTTTTCGACTTCCGGTTTTCGAAGGATTTACACGTTATAGGGGTCAGAGATTCCAAAAAACATGTTTTTACAAAATGTCTGTCTGTCGATGTGTCTGTGTGTGTGTCCGTATGTCGCCATTCTACCATCAAAAAGTGTATGAAGTTATGCATAGAATTGAGCCAAATTTTTTGGAATGTTTTTGACTGTGGCAAGCAGGTCTTAGTTCAGTTTTGAAATATTCCGCAGGAAGGAGGCGCTGCAATGGCGATGTTTGTGCCATTTTCAATATCGTACCGACTAAAAGTATATGACGTTATGCATCGAATTGAACCAGAATCGATAGTAAAAGCTAATTTTTTTGCGCCTGATGAATGATAGGTATGTGCTAGTAACCAGAAACTAAATCCAATGAGGAAAAATACTGAGCATTCTATCGATATGAGGTAAGTGTTCAGCATCATTTTTCATAATGGCGTTTAACTTTCTATAATCTACACATAATCTAGTCTTTTTGCCTTCATCAGGTTTCATAACTAAAGTGACAGAGGCAGAATAATGACTATTGCTTTTTTTAATTAAAGCAACTGCTAATAAAGATGAATTTGGTTAGAAATTTCCTTTTCTCCTAGAGAAAAATAAGTATTTTAGGGTATCAATGGTATTGGTAAGTCAGATGTTTTAAAAAAACGCATTGTGGTTCAAAATATTTACTTACCAACATAATTTTTACATTTTGAAAAAATATCGAAATATTCTTTAATAATCTCTAAAAATCCTATTCTAGATTGAATTTATTTCCCCAATTATAATAGAATCATAAATACTAGGTTCACGAAAGTTTTGAATTATTGTGGCGTTTAAATAACCATGTTGTACATCATTAAAATTATATTTCACATTAGCATGAACAGATTTGGATTACTAATGGATACGTTTTGATTCATTAGAGTTTTTCCTTGTGTAAGAATATAAGTCTTACAATTTGTATTTAAATTAAATTTAACATACTCTTTTGAACTAATATTGCATATTATATTCTAAGTTAGTATTGCATGCAAGAAATTTTTCGCATTACTTATAGACCGGAAGACGGCAGTACAAACAATCACCTCATCAGGTTTTTTTTCTTCTTCTTCATCGGGTCTTTCCCCACACATGAGGTTTCCTTCAACCAAAAACCACATGTAATTTTTTAACCATTTACTTCTATTTTCCGCCTTTGCCACACTCAGTCCATAATTTACCACATTCTGTCTCAGGTAATCGATTCAACTTTTCTAATTCTTCCTTTTCTGTTCCTTCCTTCTGGTTGCCAGTTCATTAGTGATCTTGGCAATCTGCCGCTTTCCATCCTTTTTACATAACCAAATCATCTCGTAATATTTGTTTTTAAATTTAATTGGTTTTGTGGGATGTTATTCGGTACTTAAAATATAGAACAGAGATGTTACAGTCACATTTTATTGTAGACGACACAACACATATCACATTATATACAAATCGCAAGACGAGCGCAACTCAATCAATTGAATATTCATAAAAATTACTTAGCACAAAGAACATCTCTAAGAGAGAAGCTTAGCGAACACACATCCCAATCTTACATCTTAACTGAAAACTCAATTACTTCACTTCATTTCATGTCTTTTTAGAAAAGGAAGGCAAAATATCTCCGGATATTTTGCCGAAGGTGGCAATAGCGCCACCTATAGATACTATAATTTAGGGAAGGCAGTCACCCTGTTACAGCCTCCCCCTCTGGTTCCGCGAACGTCCCGGTGTGGAACCAGTAACTTTCTTTGGTGGCCTACCGCGTTTCTTAATGGGTGCGACAGGCACTATGTCAGAGTCATTACATAGTTTTAAGGCAGAAGTGTGACATGTAGCAAGTGGATCATTTGGACTGTCCATACTTGCTATGACAAAAGTGGTGGGTGATTTTTGAGTTAAAATGATGTAAGGTCCATCACGTTTAGGCATGAACTTCGACGTTTTGTTGTTAGAGGCTTTACTTACTGGATGTAAGTCAACCCAAACTTTGTCTCCTGGAACAAAACTATGTCCCGGTTTCCGACTACGGTCAGCAAATTTTTTCCTCTGATCTTGCTTAGATTCAACTTTGTCTTTGATTTCTTTGGTGAATTTTGCGAATTTCTTGAGATATGGAGTAATCTCAGGCACAAAATTATCATTTTGAATTACAGCACGAATGTCATGCTGAACTTCATCCGTTGTTCTCAATTCTCTTCCAAACTGCAAGAATGCTGCTGTTTCTCCAGTAGTGTCACACTTAGCAGTATTTAGTGCAAAACGGATTGTTGGAAGCTTTTCTTCCCAAGAGCAGTGATCATTTTCTACTAATATAGCTAATCTCGGCTTGAGATCTCTATTTTTCCTCTCCACAGGATTAGCCTGGGGATGGTATATGGGAGTTGGATTTTGTTTGATACCTAAAAGAAAACAAAGTTGTTGCATCACACTACTAACGAATTGGGGTCCGTTATCACATATTATACGTCTCGGTAGACCATATCTAAGGATAACTTCTTCAAGCAACGTAGTTGCACACTGCGCTGCAGTAGCATGTGTAAGGGCAAACAATTCCACCCATCTTGTAACACAGTCTTCTACTATAAATATCCACCTTTTACCGTTTTTACTTTTTGGTAAAGGGCCAAAAAGATCAATTGATAGAACTTCAAATCTTTGTGAATACACTGGTGTTTGTAACAAACCGGATGGTTTTTGATTAGAAGGCTTATACCTATTGCATTCAGCACAATTTTTGACATAATTTGCAATGTATGAACGCATTCCAGTCCAATAATACCTTTTGGATATTCTATTTAACGTACCTTCAGCACCGTAGTGACCAGCCGTAGGTGAATCGTGGTGTTCTTTTAAAATTTTCTCCCTTTCATGTGATGGGACAACTAGTTGAGCTTCTTCTGATTCCGAACTTGGAGAATACCTGTATAAAACTCCTTGATTCATAATATAACCGCGATCAGTCCAGTTAGTATAGTCAAGAGTTTTTTCTTCATCTTCGAAACTTTTAATAATTTTCCTTAATTCTTCATCTTTCATTTGTTCAGCACATAAATCACTTGATGATTTAGAAGGAATATCAACTATTATAGCGCAAATATCGCAACTTTCTTTATTGGTGTGATCACAAGCAGGACGAGAAAGCATGTCAGCTATGACGTTCGCTTTGCTTTTGGCTAGAAGATCCTCAATTTGGGTTTTCAACAATTCTTTCTTTGCTTGTGATAACTTGTAAGGAGGTAGTGATATAGGACGATGTTCTCTAGTATTTATATGATGTTCGACGACGGGTGTTGCTTCTCCCGCTGGTCGAAAGGTATTGGAAAATTTTTCAGGTGAGTCATTAAGCCTTTTCCTTTGTATCTCAGATAGATGCTGACCTTCTGTTTCTCTTAACATAACCGAGTTAACTGTGGCAGTTGGTGCTGAGATTTCAGGCGTCGTAATGAAAGGATCATCAGAAAAGGGAAATTTACGTTTAGGATTGCAGTGGCGTAGCTAGGGTGGGTGACACCCGGGGCGGACGTAAATGGTGTCACCCTCCCCCCCCACACACACACACACCACCAACATAAACGTGAGCAGAAAGCACAGAACTATTTTTATATTTCAAATAGTATAGTAAAAATTTATCTGCTATACATTAGCCTTATAGTAATTAATAATGCATGGCAATGTAACTATTTATAACAAAAGTAAAATTAACTCCTAAACTTTAACTTTTTTTTTTATTTACAAAGAAACCTTTACAGTAATAAAATTATTAGCACACAAAAAATTTAAAAAAATATATCAAATTTACGGCAAAAACTGCTGGCAGCAATGTTGCCAGTAGTTTCTGCCATCAATTTAACGAACTTTTTTTACAGTGCAGTAAATATAATTTATCTGAATTTAAATGGAAAAGGAATAACTGTTGCCACTGAATATATTTAAAATTTTTCTTCTTCTTGCTTTCTTAAAAGCAAAATCTGTAATTACTTCATCGAAATATATGTTTTGTGACGCTTCGTGTTCTATGGTCAACATAGCCGGATTGCTCAATCTGCTATCAGTCATTGTTGATCGTAAATAGTTTTTTATGAGCTTCATTTTGCTGAAAGTTTTCTCGCACGATGCCACAGACGCGCAAATCGTTAAAAACAATTTTAGTGATAAAACAAGGTTTGGGAGGGTTTCAATAAAGCCCCATTCAACAATAAACTTTAAAAAATCTAGCGCAAACCAATCTTTAGTCATTGAAATATCAAGATTTGCAGCTGTTAAATGCCTTCTTAATCTTGGTATTTCAAAGCAAATTTCTTTTTCCGAAACTTCATCATAAAATGAAGTTAGCTTACGAACAAGGGTTTTTAAGTGATATTCACTTGTCAATAATAAATTATTATTTTCCAGCACTTCAAATCTTTCAGCTATATCTCGAATAGCAATGGAACGAACCTGAGTTTCAGAATGAAAGCGATCGAGGCATTCTAACATGTCTTTTTTGTTTTCCTCTTGTACCGATAATCCTTCATCTCAATTTGCTCCCCAGCCATTTTCTTTTTTCGGCGAATCCTGCGCTCAATTAGAATGTCGTTTTCGAGAGAAATTTTCAGTGCTTTTTCAATTGCTTTTTCAACAATTTCAGCCCTCTTTTCGTATATATAAAGACGAAGTGTCTCCAATTTTATTAAAGATTCATCAAGGCTTTTGGTTTGCAATGCCACCTGCGTACAATTGACTTCCTTTAATACATCACTCCAGAAAAAGAGATAACACAGGAAAGTGAAATTGAGAACAGCAGGCAAAAGGTTTTGTGCTGCTCCTCTGGTATCCAAATTTTCTCGTGAATCACACAGTTCTTCAATTGCTTCTCTAACTTCATCAAAATTTTCTGCCATGACTTTAACTGCTGCATAATGAGCACTCCATCTTGTTGTTGAAACTCTTTTAACTGCTATTCCACTGTGTTTAATCAACACTTCCCATCGATTTGTCGATATAGAGAAAAATGAATAAACTGCTTCCAAAGTTCCAAAAAATCGGACACAAGAGGCATTTTGTGCGAAAGAATTTTGACTACATAAGTTAAGGGAATGATTAATGCATCCAAAGAAAACAGCTTTTTTATTTTTAGATTTGATAATGGCTTGCACTCCACCCTGTATTCCACTCATATTAGCTGCATTGTCATAGCCTTGAGAGCGGCACATCATAATATCCAAACCATCTTTATCAAGCTTTTTTAAAATTTCTTCACTAAGATCAGCTGCTTTTTTTCCTTTCAAAGGAAAAAATCCTAAAAATACTTCTTTAATTTCAACTTTTCTGCCATCAATTTTTACATAACGAATCACCTGAGACATTTGATCAGTATGAGCAATATCTGGTGTGCTGTCGAACATCATACCAAAGTATATGGCAGATTTTATTTCTTCAACAAGCTTGCTTTTAACGTGGCTTGTTAAAATACTAATGAATTCATTTTGTATATCTGGTGACAGATAAGAAACTTTTTGAGACGAAAAATGCGAATTTTTCCGGAAGACTTCGCAAAAATTGCGAATTTCATCAAAGAATCGCGTAAAAATGCGAATATCAACAAAGAATCGCGTAAAAAACATGCATTTCGACAAAGGACTGCATAAAAAACTATTATTTCGACAAAGGACTGCATAAAAACTCGTATTTTAAAAAAAGATCACAAACAAAACACAAATTTAGACAAGAGATCGGTAATCTTATTTATACCCGGTTCTAAAAGTGATACTACATCCTTAAGTAAAAAAACTATAACAAACTCAAAAAGAACAAATGGACAATAGATATTGACCTCAGGTATCCCATTAAAAAAAATCATTTGAAACAATTAAGAGAGAAAATCGTAAAAAATACTCCACCAGGTTTAACATTAGCGTTCGAGTTACCACATAACTAGTGTATGCTCTTAACCCACTATAGTAATGTTGTCGATACACATACATAAAATTACCTCTCCTAACGCAAGGTGATAACATAAAGCTCTCTATGATTTATATGTAGAGCTGTTCTATATGTAGGGACCTATGTAAAAATAAATTGCTGAAAAAATATGAAACATGGTAAATATAATATTTCATCTCTCTAATAATCCCCTTCCTTTCTTCCTTAAAAAAAAAAAAAATTCTAAGGCAAGAAACCAAAAATCTTATTACTGCTTGTAATAACAAAAGCGTATAAACAATGATTTTAAAACAGAGTATCTTTTAAATAGCTTTTTATACGTAAAAAATCTGCCTCGGGTGAAATCGATCCAGATCGAAAAACACTCCATTGTTGACAGTTTTCTGCCGTAAAATTTATTGGATTGAAAATCGTAGGAAGCTAAATATCTTTTTACTTTAGACGATTCCCTTCAATCTTATACAGAAATAAAAAACTTAGAAACAGGATGCAATGGAACATGAAAGTAGCACAAAGAGAACATTCAAAGGACACCCTGGAGTGCGGTATTGGGCAGACCTGCTCTAACGTATGTACAAAATTCACAAATGGCATGACTTTCGAATATTTACATTTAATGAGATCATTCAAACACTTTTGTTTTCAAATTAAAATTTAATTTTTAAATAAAAAAGAAAGTTTTAATTACCTATTAACTGCTTGCACTTGGATATTTCAATCGTAGAACAAAAATTTAATTGATAAAACCCTATATTCTAATAATTATAACATTTCAAATTATAATAATACAAAATGTATAACATCTTTCAAATGAATACTTATACATGGAAGGATAAAAAATGAAACAGAAGTAACGCTCTTCGGTGCCAGACAGTCTATGTATTTTTCGCGATGAAGGCCCCGTCATTGGATACATATCGAACATATTTAAAAGATTCTGATTGGATTATTGAAACAAAGAAACATTCAAGAACAAACCAATTCCCTTTTTTATGAAAAAAGAAAAACTCATTTGCTTTTTAAGGCTTACAAAATGAATATTATTTTTAAATGTATACAGATAATATTTTTAATCATGTTCTAGCTATTCTAGTACTTCATAATTTTTTCTGTCAGTTTCACGCTGACGAAAGCGAACAGGATCTCCAAACATGGGCGTAGCTACCGTAGAGCAATTGGAGCAAACTGCTCCAGGCGCACGAATTCAGTGGGCGCAAAATTTGAAAGAGCGAAATAATTTTTTAAAAATATACTTGCTTATTTTAACCTTATTATTGAGATATTTGCTACAATGAAAATATCCTATGACATTTTTTTTACTTTGTGTTGAACTTAAACTACTTCGACTTAAAACATGTTTTTATACCCAGCTAAAAACAATAATTTCCATTCACGAAGTTTTCATTTTAATTCCTACCATATTACAACTTCAAATAACTTCTCTCTTTTTTTCTGAAGTTTTCTGTAGACGATAGTTGAGGATTTTCCAATCTTGAGGTAATCAAAACTTATTTACAGAATTCCAATCGATCACTTTATTGGCTTCCGCTATTTCCGACCAAGAATTTTCTTGAAAACATTTTTAAAATTTACCTTGAAGATTACTATACGAAAATAATCGTAGCCAAAAAAATCATCTCTGAGAAACCTACATTTAAGATGTAACCATGCCTTAGCTATTTAGTTTTTTTTAACGATTAAAAAAAATAGCTTGACAAGTTTAAGAAAATTATTAACCATTTTGCAAATAAACAACAAAAACAAACAAGCAAAAACGACAATTTTGAATGATTTTTATTTCTCTTGTAGAAAAATATATTAATACACCTTACAAAAAAATAATAAGAGTCGGTAAAATGTAGTGGAAGATAAAGGAAAAGTAGAAAATTAATCTTTGTGCGTATTTTGAGAATTTGAAAATATGGAAAATCTCAAATGTAGAATTGATAAGCATTTTCTATGAAAAAGTTTACCCTTTGATCTCTGGGGTATAAATGTCTTCAAAATTCCAAATGTAACATTCGCACCAGTATTTTGCAAAGAAAAAACCCAGTAAAGGATAAACACGAAAAAATGCATTAAATCTTTTTCAAATAAATTTGGTCGAATTTTCTGATGCCATTGTGACATTTCGCAATTAAAATTATGTAGTAGAAAATTCTACCATCAGAGCTCAAGGGGTTAATTATCAAATGCAATTACCTTAGGACCTGATTATCGTCGATGCAAATTTACACGACCTTTTTCGAAAGTATTTTCCCAATATCTTATTGAGTAACAGAATTTTAGGGCTAAATAAGGCAAAACGTTTTGAAAAACAAATAATGTGAGTTTGGTTATGCCATAATTAGACAGTGCCCCCTCTCCTACCCCAACAACATCTGATATCACACATTAGTGCTCGGTGAGTTTTCGAATTATAAAAAAGAAAAAAATTGATTTACTCCACTGTACTTTACGAACGATTTATAGAAAAAGTTTCTATTCAAAAAGTATAACAATGAAAAAATCCTAATTTTATACAAAGGTGGATACATTTCCACTGGTGATAGAGATCTCGCATTTTAAAGAAAATAGGTATTTTAATCCATTAATATTAACTATTTTTTCTAATGACATAAATTTCAACTAATGTTCAGTAAGCCCGTGACTGCAAAATCTCTTAAAAAGACCCAATCTTGAGCTGGGTTTTCCCTGCCTGCGGTAACGTATAGCAAAATTTATAGCAGTACGGTTTTGAATATTTATCGAGCCCCTAAAATAATTTTTATCGTCCCCATCGTTCTTTCACGAAATTTGATGCCTCCTACTTTTTCAAATTTTTTTTATGTGTTATAAATATACCTGAAAGTTTCAAATCGTTCAGTTAGTCCTAAAAATTTATGTGATTGTATTCTTTATTTAATGTGAAAATAAAGAATTAACTTAGTATATAAATCTAGTATAAAAATAATTTGTGGTTTCGGGAGACTAGCTTTCTAAATAAGAGTTTAAAAGGAATAATCAAATGAATGAAATAATTATTAATATCTAACGTTGTAATTGAGTGATTTTAGAGAAATTTACATATATGAACTCAGCAAAAAATTCTACATCTGGAAGCATTAAAATTAAATTTATAAATTAATCATTAAAAAAGAAAAAAAAATACGGGTCGTCTATAAACGCCACTACTTACCGCCTACAGTTGTCTGCCTTTGAAACAAGTGCTCTGACCAGGGCTGTGGAGTCAGTGGGAAAAACAACCGACTATGACTCCGACTCAGACTAAGGAAATTTTTTCGGCTTCAACTCCATTTCCGACTCCGGGCTGGCTAAAACATGAACATATGTTCATGGGCTAAAACATTAGTGTTGTTGTTGGTTAAAATCATAAGGGGACGCAAGAAACGTAAGGCAAAAATTCACTATTTCGGTACTAATTCAATACTTAGAGATTTGAAATTAAATAAGGAATGAAAAATATTTTCCGTTTTACTATTTTATGTCCCACAGCTCGAAAAATCCAACTATCGAAATCTAAAGAACAAAACAAAACAGAAATTTTATTATTTCGGATCTGTGGACTAGAAAAAGGGAAATCTGGAATTTTGATGTTAATTCGTGTCCTCCAGAACAGAAAAAAATTGATGGAAAGAGGAAAAAAAACAAGTTGGAAATTGCACGTGAAGCGTAGCAAATTAGGTGCGTTCGTACGATAACGAAGTTTTAAAAATATTACTTTCATATATCAATCTCATAAAATTGTAAATAGTGAATTACAATCAAAACGCTCATCAAACAATGTTCTCCCTATATCATTATGTAATGGAATACTTTTGTGTGGCCTTGTAAATCAATAACAAATATTTTTTGCACCACAAATTATGTAAGATGTATATTATAATATGTACTTTATAGTTGCATATAAATTTTATTAAGTTCGCATGAGTGTAACACGATTAAGATGCTTGAACATTTTTCCCACTTGAAACATTTTTTTCCCATTGACCGTAATGTAACGGAATACTTTTGATTGTCCCTGTAATTGATCTATGCATCCAATTTTCACAAAATTTGAAATAACTCGACAAAATTATGTAATAATTATGTATTTTAAATTTCAAACGTATAAAATATATTTGAAACTTTTTCCCCATTGACCATAATGTAATTGAATACTTTTATTGCCCCTGTAATTGATCTATGCACACGATTATCAAAAAATTTGAAATAACTCGACAGAATTATGTAATAATTGCGTATTTTAAATTTCAAACGATTAAAATGCATTTGAAACTTTTTTCCCCATTGACCGTAATGTAATGGAATACTTTTGATTGCCCCTGTAATTGATCTATGCATCCGATTTTCATAAAATTTGAAAAGACTCGACAAAATTATGTAATAATTATGTAATTTAAATTTCAAACGATTCGGTTGGGTAGTTTTTGCGTTGTTATATGCGGACAGACAGACGGACGGACTGAACGACCACTATAGGTGCTACGTATTATATAATTACGAACGCACCTAAAAAAGGTAAAGATAAAGATAAATATTTTAGTAGTAATAATTCGGGATCTATTAGACTTTTTAATTAAAAACAGTTTTCCTCTTCGGTATACGCCGGGCAGTATATTGGGAATCTTTAACTTGGGTAGCCTGATATAATCCAAAAATAACAATAATTATTCTTTTATGGATTTAAAATTACATATTAATTGGTTTAATTTCACTTCAAAATGTCTAAGAAGAAAAAAAGCCGGAGTCGGAGTTGGCATGTTTTTAGCGACTCCGACTCTTTTTGTTTAAAATTGAGCCCGACTCCGACTCCGCAGCCCTGACTATGACTATGGCTCTGACCAGTGTTCTCGCTGTCGCTCGCCAATGCGCCAAATAGCGACTAAATTCTTCATTTGGCAGGTAAACTAGAGATTAGATTCGCCAAATTGCTAGTGCTCAATTTTTGCTTTTTCTTTTTCGTTTTTCATACATCTCTATGTATATGTATATATATATATATATATATGTGTGTGTGTGTGTGTGTGTATTTAATATATACTTATTTTTTATATTTGTAGCGCATAGTTGAAATTAGATTAATAACAATCGCTGTCACAGTTATAAAAACTTAGATTATTTTAGAACATATTGAAAAAAGGGGGTACATTAAAGGATTAAAGATAATTTTTTTAGTGCTATAAGGCGAATCTATTTGGCTAATATTTTATTCATTTGGCGAATGTTTTTAATTTTTAATTAGCCAAATTACTAACGTTGATCAAATGGCAGCAAGAACACTGGCTCTGATTCTATCTCAGAAATCTGTGTTTCTTAGAACGTATATAAAAAGAGATTTCATAAATGGATTTTAAGGGATTTTTCAATTTTATATAAGATTGTAGGAATAATTTTTAGAATTTCTGAAAAAGAAACGTTTCTGCGCCAGGCTATGAAGTTTTTCAGATTTTTGGCCCGGTAAAATTTAAGATTTAGTCCCCTTTTTAAAGGCCCAGTCCATTTATCGCCCTAGCAGCGCCGTTAATTCTATCAACCCGTTAACACCGAACTTCTTTTACAAATGTTTTAATTCTTCGACACCAGTTTTTACTACATTATAATTTTGAATTATTTAGTCTCTCGAAATTTGAGATTAGATAATGTGAAAATTTCTAAATTAAAATACTGGTAATCAGATTAGAATGTTTTGTTCCCTTTATACGGCAAATTTTCTTGCCAACCGGCTTTAACGAGTTAACTCTTCTTCCTCTTTTCCAGTTTTCAAAGAAATTGTCGGCAGTAGCGTTTTGATATAAAAAAAAAGAAATCTGTGTTTTTGTTGAATTATGAATAATTTTTCATTCTTTTAATTTGAAATTTTTAACTAATTTCTGAACGAATTATTAGGAGTTTAAAATTCTAAAATTCAGAAACATAAGAAGAGACATTCAATATTCTTCACAAAATTTGTGAACATCGCACGTGCCGTAAATTTTGCTGGCATTTGGCATGACAAACAGACACACCGAATGAAACTTTTTTCTATTAGTTTAGATTATTTGTATTTTTTAATACTTTGTTGGAGTACTTTGACTTTCAAATAAAAGTAAGATTTTAAATCTAATTAAGAATAGTATACAAATTTTAAGCTTCAAAACAAAATTGGGTTGAATATTTTTAAGTGACAAAACGGCGCACAAATTTTACTTGCTCCAGGGCGCTGAATTTGTAGCTACGCCACTGTCTCCAAAATAAGAAGATCACAACAATCAGAGATGTGGTGGAGGGTATACGGGGGTATACGCCGTATACCTTCTGTAATTTTTAAAGGCACGTCTTATACTCTCTGTTACCCAAGAAAGCTTATAATATACACACTCTAGGGTATATCCTCTGTCTTCAGAATATACCCATTGCTTAGAACGTATATCCTCTGTTATTTTTATGACTACACCCCTGACAACAATGACTCATCACTCATCGCAAATTCTACATAAGTCAATGCAGCGCGTATGTACACGTACAGGGACATGCGAAGAGAAAATTGCGCCCGGGACAAAGTTAGAAATTGGCACCCCCCCCCCCCTCCCATTCCAACTTTTTCTTGTGACAGATCAAAAAGGACGATGGCAGTATAAATTTGGCGCCCCTAAATTTCAACGCCCGGGACCGCGCTCTCTTCCCCCCCCCCCCCTTCGCTCTCTTCTCCCCAAAAAAAAAAAAAAAAAAAAAAAAAAAAAAAAAAAACTTTTAAAGTTTGTCTTAGTTACCAACACATTGCGTAAATGGGTTTTTGCTCACTATTGCAAATCTAATTTAGACGCCACATTTGGTGTACCATTTCATTTTCTCCAAGAAAAGAAAACTAAGTCTGTTGCGCCTAGTTTTGCCCTAGAAAATTCATTTTACGTCAGAATTTTTTCCGAAATCTTGTAAGATTATGCATATTTTTTGCAAATAAAGACCGCTCGGGTGTCACCCCTTCGAGGGTGACACCCGGGGCGGACCGCCCCCCCCGCCCCCCCTTAGCTACGCCACTGTAGGATTGTTCTGGAAATACCAACTTTGGCTTCTCATGTCTAGCACGATCCCCATTTTATTTAAAAAATCTATGCCTAACAATGTTCTATTTCCCTGGGCTTCGGGTAAGGCAAAAATCGTTATACTAGTTGTACGACCTTCTATTTCAACTGTGTTTGTTGCTTGAAGAACGTTGGTTTCTTTTCGTAGTCCATCAGCAAGTGTTATGCTTACACCGGTGTCTTCGAACACAGTTCCTTGGTCACACAGAATCTTGTATAACATTTCCCCAGCAATGCAATGAGTAGCTCCTGTATCTGCGCAAGCAACCCCTGTAACACCATTTACCTTTATGTATAACAAAGGTGTTGCTTGAGTATTGACAGATCAAGATTTGAGATGAAGGGAACGAAAATTTGCTGATTGCGTCTGCGTAGAAGTAGATGGAGAACAATTAGGACATTTGGCTTTGACAAAACCTTGTTTACCACAGCCATAACAATTTATAATCGGACGCTTATCATTGTTTTCGTATCTTGAATTTGTATATTTTGAAGTAGAATGATTATTTTTATAATTTGAAAAATGTTCGTTAGTTTCATGTTTGGGTGTTTGATTTTTCCAGAACTCTTGACCATTTGAATTTTTCGGCAAAACATGTTTCTGCGCTTCACGCGTTTTTGGATAACTTGCTGACTTTTGAGAAGAAGGTTTAATGTTTTCGTAAATGTCTAGCTTTTCAGCCAACACGACAGGATCATTTAACTTGTCCCAACCATCTAAATAATGATTTTTATATTCATGTGGACACTTTTTCTTAATCTGATCAGCGATTATTAGTTCAGTTAGTTTTTCAAATGAATTGATTTCTAATTCGGATAACCAACCCTCAAAATAATTTCTAAGTTCAAAATAAAAATCCTTCCAAGTAGAATTTTCTCTTTTTTGATGTCGGCTAAATAATACTCTAAATTTTTCTGCTGTCAACTTAAATCTTTTAAGCAATATGTCACGAATATAAGAATAATTTTTGAACATTTCTTCTGGTTCTCTGGCGATTAGTTTACCAATGTCGTTCGGAAGTACGGCAATTAATTGAGAAACCCAAAATTCTTTGGAGACATTAAGCATTTTCATTTGACGTTCAAACATTGTCAAAAACAAAGACATATCATCCTTTTCAGGAATAAATGTTGGCAAGATATTTTTAATATCTATACGCATCTGGTCTATTTGATTTTGTGGTACTGTTGTCGCGGTAGGGTTTTGAGCATGTAGCTTAAGCTTTTCTAGCTCATATGCTCTTTCCTCTGCAATACGTTTATCCTGAATCATTTGTTGTTCTGCAATTTCTTGTTTTTTGCGATCTTCCATGATAGCCATAAATGCCTCTTTAACAAATTGTTCGTCGTCTTTAAGCAGTTGACACTTCATAATTTTCTCACGTAAGACTGATAGTTTATCATCTTTATCTACATCTAACTCTAATTCTGTGCCCAAATTAAACAAATCGATTTTTTTCCTTTAGAAAGAAACGCCATTTTTCCCAAATTGTTGTTGATATTGTTGATTTATGCTTAAATTAGAAAACTATTGGATACGTGACCCATTAAATAATAAGAACAAAATGACTACCTTCCCCTTACAGGTAAATAAAACATATAAATAAATGTTTTTAAAAAATGCAGGAAATAATTTAAAACATACTAAAATATACCACTAATTTAATCATGAGCTCATGAAAATATTTAGAAGAAATATTATTATACGTTAAAATTCAACCTTTTTACCAAATTAGCTTACCAATGACATAAATCATTCATTTTAAATATATGAAATATTATAGGTAATTCATTGCGAAATAATTATCAACCACACATAAATATGAAAACAACTCGAAATGTGAATAAAGAACTTACTTTACATCTAAAAAATAAACAACATACGAAATAATAAAATTTATCAAAATCATTTTTAAACTCTGTGCACAGATTAAAAAAACAAAACAAAATTCCCTTACTCAGAATCCTTGCTTTTAAAAACAATATCAAAAGAAATCACTTTCAATTTCAGAAAACTAATGTTTCTTAATAATCTTATTCAAAATCAACATAAAACAAAACAAACAAAAATTATATAAATATATGAAACAGCGTTTGTCTTAATAAATAAAAGAAAATCAAAACTTTTTTTTTCCACAGCTGGCCAGCAAAAAAAAAAGAGAAACAAACAAACAATCAAAAAAAAAATAATTTCAACTTTTACCGGTAAAAACAAATAAAATAAAAATCTATTTTAAGATAAAGGTTGTCGATGATTCACATAACAATTAAAAGCACGCAGAAGTAAATAAGCATCGAACACTTCTGAGAACAAAATCAGATTATAATTAGAATGCTTTAAATGACGAAATGAAGAAGTTTCAATCACAAATTAAAACTAGAAGATATTTTGTTGCTTATGAAGACTGAAGAACATTATTTATTGTCATGTCGACAATATTTTTCAATTATTTCCAATGTGAAGGGTACGGATTACCCTTTTCGAATGCATTTTCTTGCTTTTTTGTCAGGATGACGCACTTAAAACACACAATTGAAGAAGAAGAAAGCACTATTAAAAATAAGAACAGAAGCTTGATTCATTGTAGATTTGACAACACCTTTAAAATGGGTACAGATTACTCTTTTTTTTTTTTTTTTTATACTTTCTTGAATTTTGTCGCGATGATACTACCACACATAACTGATATTAAAGAAATTAGCACAAAACTGGAGTATATCTTGATACGTGATATTGCACATTATATAATAGAACTTTTTGGAAATCACAGGATGAATTGTTCTTGACGAACACGGCACTTGAGAACACAAAATTTCCTTTATTGCCGAGGTGACAATAATTTAGAAGTGGGTACGGATTACCCTACTTTAAATATAATTTCTGGGACTTTTGTCAGGATGACAACAGCGAACTTGACACAAAGATTTTGAAAGCACAAAAATTTTCCGAAAGAACTCCATTTTACGTTGGGCGCCAGTGTGGGATGTTATTTGGTACTTAAAATATAGAACAGAGATGTTACAGTCACATTTTATTGTAGACGACACAACACATATCACATTATAGGGGGAACTGGGGTACATTGATACATGGAGCACATTGATACACCCCCTCTACCGCTCACAGGGTCATTACAGGAAGTTTCACAACAGCTCCAAAAGGTGATGCTAGTGTATTCAACTACAAACAGAAAATCTTGGAATGATTCAGCAGTTTGATGAAATTGGACGGGTGATTTATTGTTTTTGTTGTTCAAAAGTAAATTTGAG
Source organism: Maratus speculifer (assembly GCA_964019185.1). NCBI lineage: Eukaryota > Metazoa > Arthropoda > Arachnida > Araneae > Salticidae > Maratus > Maratus speculifer. Next base: position 258,247,239 of record OZ025290.1, read on the forward strand.
TTGTACAATTGAAATGCTATTATACAACTGTTCCAGTATTTTCAACCGAAATGAATACTCTCCCTGGTAAGTACAGCTACTCTTTATCAATTCCTCATTATTTATTGTTAGATATATTGTGAAGTGTTGGATTTGAGACTCATTTTATTCAAAATCGCTGTATGGGGCACATTGATACAGTTTATGACGGGGCACATTGATACAGCCTAAATCCTTTAATAGTTCATATTTTCATTATCTTTTATTATTTTTTTTTACCACACACTCCTTAATCCAACCTTTTTTTCACGAAAAATTTCTAATAATAGTTTTTATTGAAGTTAAATAGCTCTAATTTCTTTATATTAGAACATTTTATAGTATTTTTGAAAACAGAAGACGTAGGAACTTACCCAGCATGTAGTGCTAGTAGAACTAATTAAAGAAAAGGACGGCATTCTGGCGAATCTCGAATTTATATCGATTCTCCAGAGAAAAAAGTATTTTCGACATGAGAAATGTTAAGTAAGAGAAACAAACTGCAGAACAGAAAATGATACTTATATTATAAACAGAATTTTTAATATAATTATCCTTTATTTTCTGTTTATGAACCTATTTATAAACAGAAAAACTGGTATTTTTTTCATCTTTCATAAGAAAGAAGATAATGCTGGGGTTGAAGTGCAAGATATGACAAAGTTACCACAGCCAACACTCAGACAAGAAACAGCCAGAACATCAGGTCATAATATATTTAATTTTGATTGCTTTAATATTGCTTAAAAATAAATTGTGAGTGATTTGAATTTTTATAAATAAATATAAAATGGTTTTCTAACTCATTTTTTATGAAAAATATGCATTGGTATTATTTTGTCGTCATTTTTCTTAAACGTATCAATCTGCCCCGGGGATGGGGCACATTGATACAAATTACTTTTTTTGATTTTTTTAAAATTACATGCAAAAATACTATATAAAACAATGATTGTACATTTTTATAACATACTACACAAGTTTTGCTGTCACCTCATGGAAAAAAAACTTGAATTTTCTACTTTCTTGACATTAAAAAAAATCTTAGAAAAAAACTGTATCAATGTACCCCAGTTCCCCCTATACAAATCGCAAGACGAGCGCAACTCAATCAATTGAATATTCATAAAAATTACTTAGCACAAAGAACATCTCTAAGAGAGAAGCTTAGCGAACACACATCCCCATCTTACATCTTAACTGAAAACTCAATTACTTCACTTCATTTCATGTCTTTTTAGAAAAGGAAGGCAAAATATCTCCGGATATTTTGCCGAAGGTGGCAATAGCGCCACCTATAGATACTATAATTTAGGGAAGGCAGTCACCCTGTTACAGTTTCTTATTTTAATGCTTGTCTTACTCAATAATCTCTATGTTTGCTTTCGTAGCTTTGTGTTTTCTTTCTATCTGTTGGATTTCTGGCCCAATGTGAAAACCCCCAACCTAGAGGACCAAGGGGGCTTTTTTTAGCCCTGCACCTTCCCTTCGACCTGTCCGGCTTGGAATGCCCTACTAGTAGTTTAAGCTATCGCCGGCATAATTCTCCGGATCACTTGTGCATGCAAGCTTTACCACCCCCTCAAGGCAGAAACACCATTGAAGAGACTTCATAGCGTTCAAGACTGAAACTTCAGAATTTGTTATAACTCGATTCGCATATTAAAACGCAATCGGTCTGCCAAGTCACATCTTGGTGGAAAGCCCAAATTCAGCGGTTTACTCATAGGTTTACTATTGTGTTTTCCTCAGATGAGCAAGGAGTGCTGCATCAGATTTTTTTCACCATTAAAATTTAACAAAAACTTTTGTATTATTTGTTTATTTAAAAAAACTGAAATTACTATACAATTTAAGTGGTGTGAAAAAATGCTGCAGCAGCCCCTGACGAGCCGCTACTGGTTTTCCTGCTTCCAGCTTTCTATGTTTTCAAATGTTTCGGTGCAGGAAAACACAGTGATAAACCTACGAGTCATCACCTAAAATCGGGTTTTCGGATATTTTCCACCAAGATTTGATTGGTAGACCGACTGCGTTTTAATATTAGAATTGAATTTTAACTAATTCAGCAATTTCAGTCATGAACTCGATAAAGGGAGTGTATGTGCTGCCTGCCCCCGGTCTGTTATATTCGTTGCGATCTAAAACGCATTTATATGATTTATAAAAGCACAAAATTTGTCCCTATAGCTTATTGTATCGGAAAACTCTTTCAGTGAAAGTCAAATTTTAGTACGGCAATTTGTTATTTTTTTTATATTTTTAGCACTTTTCAACAAAGTTGAAAAGTGCTTATGCATTCGGTTTGTTTTCTGTCTGGGCGTCTGCACGTCTCTCCACGCTCTAACTTCCGTAAATACACTCGGATTTTCATGCAATTGATAAAATTTATTTAGAGTCACCAAAGATTTTTGGTATTGCATATGAAGTATGTACGATTAATGGTTCATTTACAGGGACACTCAAAAGAATTTGATTACGTTATGGCATATGTGGAAAATCGTTTGCAGAGTATTTTAATGACATGAAGCTATTTCAAATGTATTATAACTGATATAAATCACCGAATTTCCCTACGATTACGTTAAAAATCGTAAGCAAAAATCGTAAACAAGTTTAAGGATTGCGTTAAAAATCGCTCATCAAAGCAGAGCATTCATAGCATTTTTTATTAATTTACAAGGACACACAAAAGAAACTGGTTACAAATACTGTCTTTGCGTAATATTTGCTGGAGTGTACGTTTTAAAATTCGGTAAATGTTTTTAATTTAATTAGTTTTTTGCATACTACTCTTTATATATAAATTCTATACCTCATATACAGGGCTGCGCAAAAGTATTCACTTACCATTCTCCTCATTACAGTAATTGCTGAAAGGGAACTTTCTGAAATATATATACCTCTTAAATGAACTAAATTTTTGAATGCATGTTGCAAATAGATACAAATCTCTATATCATATACAGGGCTGCTCAAAATTCGGATAATTTTCCGATTGTAGATGGGAACAGCTGAAATTCGGTTTTGAAATTCGTTGTACATCTCCATGTGATGAAATGAAACGTAATATTTTAATTTTTTTAACTTTTTTTTTTCCTTTAGCAGTTTTTCTATATTAATCTGAATGTGTTGGAAAGTGCTTCATAATCTACGCTTTTCGCATGATTTTCTTTCTTCTTCTTTTTTTTTTTTTTTTTTTTTTTTTTTTTTGTAATACAAACGGATTTATGAGACACTGCATTTACAAAGATATTTCCGTTCTTACAGAATATCTAACCTCGAGAATGTTCTAACAATTCAACATATGTATCTTTCTAAATGTAAATTATCTGTTTTACATACCTCATAAGCAATGAAATAAATATTTATTTTCGTTTTATTCTTGTCTTCGATAAAAATCAATGGAGGAATTCGAGGAATGTGACCATCTCACTCTCTCACTCGCTCTTCTCCTGTGAGGGAAAATTTTATGAAGAATACCTGGAAATGCTGCCTACTCATCATCATATTTCTCAGCCAAAAATTAAAATATTCATCGCACTTTTTTGTATGAAACCATGGCTGGTAAATTTAATCGGATTTTCAAGCAATTGATCAAATTTATTTAGAGTCATCAAAGCATGTTTGGTATTGCACATGAAGTATGTACGATTAATGGTTCATTTACAGGGACACTCAAAAGAATTCGATTACATTATGGTTCATATGGAAAATCTTTGGTAAATATTTTAATGACATGATGCTATTTCATATGCATTGAAACTTATATAAATCATCAAATTTCACTACGTTTACTTTAAAACAGAGCATTCATAGCATTTTATATTAATTTACAGAGACACACAAAAGAAATTGGTTAAAAGTACTATCTTTGCGTAATAATTGCTAGAGAGTACGTTTTTAAATTCGGTAAGCGTTTTAAATTTAATTATTTTTTTACATACTCTTTACGTATAAATTCTATACCTCATGTAAAGGGCTGCACAAAGATATTCGCATACCATTCTCCTTATTACAGGTAATTCTGAAAGGGAATTTTCTGAAATGTATGTATCGCTTAAATGAACTAACTTTTGGGATGCATGTTGTTAATAGATACAAATGTCTGTATCATTAAACAAAGCCGCTAAAATCGTTATTTTACTTGGTAGATACCACAGAATAAATAATTTTCTTTTTTAATGTTAGTCCACTTTTGAGAATAGTAATATTACCCTTATATAATGACTGAAATTATAAGATTAAAAGTGGTGAAGATTACTCTTCAGAACTTAAGATATTAAAATACTAGAGCTGTACATAGCCGCTGTAACTACTGATTGAAACTATTATCTGTGACTATTGATTGATTTTTTTTCGAGTTGTATTCCTTAGATTCTCATTCATAGATTATAAGATGTTGGCAGTGTTTCCAGTCTATACTAAGCATTTTCCCGTTCAAACATCTAAACCAAATCCTCCAAGTTTAGGTGAAAATCCACTAAAAATCAGTGGCTCTACATACATTAACGATTTAATATAAAAGAGCGCTGCCGTAGTTATATATAAAAGATTCAAAACCATAGCAGACCAAGTCCATTTTGAAAAAATGAGGTATTCCATTTAGGCGATGCGTAAAATATGTTTTATTCACTCTCACAGTAAATCAAGTCAGTAAACAGATGCTATATATGAGAAAGTATATGTGATGAAAATCGGCTTGGTTCGCTGTGGCAGGGGACAAAACAGACTTTATGTACTTTATAAATGGGCTATATCATTTCTATTTTCAAAATGGACTTGATCTACTATGGCTGCGAACTCTTGATATACAGTCTATTCTCTCTATAACGAAACTCCATCCAACAATTTTTTCTATTTAACGAATTGTTTATAGGAACGAATAATTTTTCATTATTACATAAAAAATAATCTCCATGCAGCGAAATGTATATCTTCATATAACGAGTTTTTTCAGTTCCGAGTTCAGTTCAGTTGTTTAACGAGTCCTTCATTTGTTTAGACAACGCTTCAAATTATTTCAAATAAGAATGCACTTACATAATTGCTGTTTCCTGGTTTATATTTCATTGCTATATGTTTCTATTTTATTGTTCCTACCAAAAAAGAAGGTATTCACTACCTCCTTCTCTTTCACAAAAAAAAGAAAAAGAAAAGAAAAAGAAAAAGAAATTACGTTAATCTTTGAAAGGAAAATGAGGAATTTTATAAAGCTTAGCGATTCGAAGTCACAAAAAGAAAGATTTACAATAGCTTTAAAAAGTCATGCTTTTCAGTGAATATTGAAGCTAACGACAGTAGACTAAAAAGAGAAATGGGAAAAAATTAAGATGCGTGGAAGTATCGAAGAAAATTTTGCTCTCTTTGAATTTTTGGAGATGCTCGCCAATCTTATTGTTACATAGCGTTCCACTGATAGTAACATTTTTAAGCAACATTGTGAAAAATGCTGATAAAAGAGATAATGAATATGAAAGAGAAAACTTAAAACAAAATCAGGAAGAGAAATGATTATTGTCTTTGACGTGACAAGCGGGGGACATCAAATGGAATAGAATGTTTTCCACTCAAATTTGCAATTCTTGTTAAAATTTGAAAATTTTTAAAAGTGCAAACACTTTGAAATCAAAACAGCCAAAAAATACAGATTTCTTCAACAGATTTTTGCGTTGTTTTACTTTTCTTTCACATAAACGCTTATTACCTTATTTTGAAACTGTTTAAGTAAATAAAAAATAAAATATTGTAATTAATGTTTAACAAATAAATGTTTTGCGTTAAACATTTCAAAATCTTAAATTAAAAACTCAAAAACATTTTTTCTATCAAAAATTACACATTAAATGAAAATGTTTGCGATTTTTCTATACAACGAATTTTTCTATATAACGAATTCTTTCAATTTTGTTATATAGAGACTCGACTGTATTTCCCTAAGTAGCTAGAGTAACTTTCTAATCCTGGCTTATGGAATTTTTCATTGATATACATGCATGCAATTAAAAAGAAAAGCATTGAGCTCACAAGCTATTCACACAAATTGTATATTATACGCTTATTTCAAAGAATAGTATCCCTCGAAAAATAAATTAAGGGGTGTTATTAGCTCTTCAATCCCCTCCCATTTTATACTTAACGACTGAACTTCCAAACCTAACCAGGGAAGTGCCTTTTCAGAATAAAAATGTATACCAAATTGAAGCAAATCGAATAATTCTGCATAAAAAATCCCTTTATCTAAATTATAGGGGATAGCACCTAGTTCGCCCCTTAATATATACTAGTGAATCCCCGAAAATTAATCAAGAGAATGCCTTATCAGAATTAACCAAGATACAAAAATCTGAAGCAAATCGGATATTTATATTAAGAATTATCGCGTTACAAACTTGCATGCGTACATACATACGTAAGGCATTTAATCCCATTGATTCCAAAAATAGCATAAATCGAAAAGTGTTTTTTTCTTTAATTTTTATATAGTAAATAACTATTAATTGACATGCATATGCCAAAACTTAAAAAATCTAATAAGCACAGTTTTTTTTTTTTTTTTTTTTTTTTTTTTTTTTTTCTGAAAACTTTACATCTTGTATATAGTTTTTGAAATCATGAATAAAAGGATATATTTTTTTACAGCCAAGTGGTGGAAATCTATTGAAATTTTCATTACAAAATAAATAATCAGAAAAATATTTCTGTACTTGAAAAATCTCAGATCAAACGACTCAGCCACATACATATCAAATTTGTGTATACGTGTATAAATATATTTCTTTACTGAAAGTATCTACACATCTTTAGAGCAATAAGATTCCTACCATGTTTATTGTTTTTCGATTCTAATAAAAGGTAAGGCGAAAAATTCAAAGAATTTTAATCTTCTCCATTTTATGTGCAATATCTGATATGAAATACCGAGAAATAACGGCCATGAATCACCAGATTTCCTGGCCAGATATTCTAGAATATTCTTTGATTTTATTTTCATAGCGGACGATATTTTCTAAGACTGTATATCTTAAAATTATTACTAACATTTTAAAATAAAAATTAAAATTTATTTTTATAGAATGGATATTTTGTTCAAAACAGAAAAATTAAAGAAAAATAATTTTATCAAATTGAACAATTACATTCACTCACATTATCAATTTGACTTTTGACTTTCAATTTAAAAATTTCAAATTCATATAATAAATTTTGATAGAATTTTTTCTATTCGCGAAATAGCCAAATCTCTTTCATTAAATAAACCAAATAATACTATGTAGAATTTCTGAGTTGAATATAATATTTCAGAAATTAAAAAGAGGCCAAATATGGCAACCATGATGAACGTTAACAATATTAGAAATACTCTTCATCGTAATGAAGATGCTTCCGCAAATCTCTCAGAAGAGAAGGAAAGAAAGGACAAATAGTTTTTATTTTCTGCCGTCGCACAGTGAGGCAAAAAGGCTTCAAATCTGGCAAAAAATGAAATTTTATTTTGAACTACCGCAGGGCCTGATTACTAACGGGGCACTCTCCCACCAGGAAAAAGATATAAAGAATTTTTCCTTATTCATGATAGTAATCTTGTATAAAAAGGGCGTTTAAAGAAGACGAAAATTTCTATAAATTTTTTCTGGTAAGAGAGTGCCCCGTTAGTAATCAGGCTCTGAACTACCGGCATACGTCACTTTAATAGAGCAGGTGTCAGTACACATCTGCCTAGTATTAAAAATTTAAAAATTGCTTTTTGTAAAGTTAATTAAAAATTGTAAAGTTAATTTGGTCGTCACTAAAGAAAGAAATTAAACTGCATATTGTACTTTCATAATAAATGAAAAAAAAATTATAATTTTGTTTCAAAATTAATTTGTTAATTTCGCAGTAATAATTATTTTTTTTTTTTTTTACTACGGAACCTTTAACTACAAATATGTAATAATAATTCATTAACTTTCAATTTGTTTTAATACGACTTTTATAGATATACAGACACTTAGAATACATAGTTGTGAAATTTATATAAAAAATTAACAATGTCTACAAACATTGAAGGTTTTAGTTATGAATTAAGGCGAATTAAGTGTTAACAACTATAATTTTTTCCACCAAGTTTGAGTTTTAGAAGGATAAATATGTCAGAAAATCTTGCTACTATTTACTACTTTTTTAATTGTATGGTCATTTTTATAGTTAATCATCCTTAAATTTTTGTTAGTGTACGGGTGTGCCAAAAATGAATATGTATTGTTTCTTTGTTAAAGACGAATTTAAATACCTTATTTATTACATAATGATGTATTTAAATGGAACTTACTATCATTAAATGTTTTAACGAAAAACTTTTGAAAAGTAATATGATTTTTTGGTATAAGAGCTTCATAATTGGAAAAACTACAAACAAGTAATTTAAATGAAAATTAAAATTAAATGTTTTAAATTTTAATGTAAATTTCCCATGGGCAAAAGCCTGGCAAGACAAGGGAAATGCTTTAGAATTAATAAAGACTGGCTTGGCAAATCGCTTTCATTTCCTCGATTTGAAAAACAAACAGAAGCGTCGATGGAAAGCAAACGTGTCCGTCTTCATATTCCGTCTGAAATTTGTTCTGGACGATCAAAAAGATCAAGAGTAAAACAGTTATATGATTCTAATTCTACATCTTCATTAATGTACGTGACATGTGTGAGTTTAAGATCTGAAAGACAAGGAAAAGAAAAAAGTGTATGTTAGCACTAAGACAGCAGAAACAGTTTTGCTTCTGCTGTCTTTAGAATAATGCGTGCATTTTCCTGATAAAGGTTGATTCATTCCTTCAAAACGAGTCGCTATTATTCGCTTTAAGGTGTGCTTACGAATCATTAAAATTATTAATTATGTTTAATTTTTTTTTAATTTTAAGTGCGATACTATGGATGATTTATAAATACTTAATTTGTATAAAACTATCTTAAATTCTTGTTTTTAACTGATTTTTCTACAAAAAATATTGAAAAAGTTTCGTAAATTAATTAATAAATTACTGTATAGCTTATGTAAAAGTTTAGTTTTATTACTTTTAGCCCACAAAAGAATCAATGATGTGCTTTTTCTTCTTCAAAGTAAATTTTATTTTTTGCCAACTTTGGAGGCTTTCTGCCTCACTGTGCGTCGTTGTAAACACGCTCCAGCTGAATCGTTTAAAATACGGACCAACTAAAAGCATATTAAATTTCGTACTATTAATCTCGCGAACCTCATGGAAACGAATTACGAATTTTAACGCTTTCAAAAAGAAAAATATGTTGACAAAAATTAAATTTCGTCGGGAGCGTGAAGGAGAAGTTCCGTTTTTACGAAGCTCGCATCTGGCTCAATTTTAAAAATAAGGAAAAAATAAAAATATTCACAAAATTAAGAGACTTTTTTTACGATGGTTCAATTCGTTTTCAAAAATACGAAAATTAACTCTTTCAAAAAAATCTTGACTGGAAATCATTTGCACTTCCCGTAAATTTTTTTCTACATTAAAGTAAATAAATATCGGTATTTTAACACATACTTTTTATACGTTTTTAATACAATTTATTTATACAGGTAAAAGATAATAAGAATTATCTTTTCACTATTAAATATTTCGATGCAAAAAAGAAGCCTTCTTACGGCTATCTTCACTACAAAATATCAATAATTTTCAGGCTTTTTATACAGACTTCAAAAGCATTTTTTATGACTTATAAGTTTGACAATAAGAACTATACTTTAAAAAAGTATCTTAAATGACTTGATATCAGAAAATAATCCACACACTTTAAAATTCGGAATCTTTGGTCGAAATACGGAGAAGCATAGTACTTAGGGTTGTGCATTGGTAACGTTATAACTTATGACCTGTGGTTGTCTGTCTTTTGATATCGTAGAATGTCTTTGATGGGAGGGAAGAACTATCTTTTATATCGTTATCATTTTTATCCAACCTATTTTTACTTACTTTTTCATTATATTAGAAAGTATTGTTATCCTTTTCAAGGAATGATAACTTGTAAGATCATTAAGGAAGTAAAGGATTAAAAAATTACCATAAGTTTATGTTTATAGCAACCAATACCTACAACTCATTGTCGCAAAATACAAGAAAAATGAAAACGTACAGTATAATACTCTATGAGCACTTCGTGGACTTGAAAACGACACCAACATACAAACATGAATGAAAACTCATGCGTCAAGTATAGATTATGAAACACTTTCCAACTCTTACAGAATATTTTTTAAAAACTTCATCGTTTAATAAGGTGAAATATTATATCTAAATAAAAAGGGATGACAGAGGATGACATCCCGGAAACTTGGTTTTCGCTTGTCGTTGGTAGATTAGATCCTTTTACGACTCATCCAGCCAATGGCATTTTGAAGGCAAGTCTCATCAGTCCATTCTTATCCACTTCTGCGCGTGATTTTTTAATCAGTTCTTTCCTCTGAATGAATTCATGTAATTCTTCAATGTCAATCCTCATTCCCTGTCACTTTTTCTTCTCCTCTTGTCTTCTCCACTCCCATACGGAGGCATGACTCTTCCGTCTGTCCCCTCCATTACCATTCTGATGCATAGCTCATACTTTTGACCTACACATTGTCATTGATAGAACTGATTCTTTTAGAATTCATTCAGTCCATGACATTTAGAAATACGCCTTATCCATCCATTCCCATCCACTATCATTCCTGTACATGATTCATTCCTCCTTTATGTTCTCTGTCATTGCTCAAATGATTTCATTTAATTTCTCAATGTACCGCATTCACTGTCACTCTTTTTTCTCCTCTCTCCATTGCTATTCGGAGAATTGACTCAACCGTTTGTCTTTTCCACTACCATTCGGATCCATAAATCGTATGTTTGTTCTATCCATTATCATTGATGGAGCGGGTCCATTTAGAATTCTTTCCACGAATGATATTCGAAGGCAACAATCATCCATCCATCCTGTTCTATATCTTTCGGATGCATGACACATCTGTCCGTCCTGTTCACTATTGCTCGGATGCATGACTCATACCTCGGTCTCATCCTTTGCCATTAACCCTTGGAAACGAGCGACACGCATACGTGCCGCAAAAAGACTTACGAAACCTTGTTTATCCCCACCAGTAAAATTTGCCTTACATTTATTCGATTTAATAAAGCACCAATTTCTGTTTATAAAAACCAGTGACAAAACATTAAAAATTTCGTAAAAGGCTTCGGTCGTCAAGGGGTTAATGAAACAGATCCTTTGAGGATTCGTTCAGTTAATAGCATTCCGAGGTATGCGTCATCCGTCCATCCCCATGCGCTATCTGTGCATGACTCATTCCTAAATCTTGTGCTGTGTCATTTCTCGATTGAATTCATGTAATTCCTAAAGCCAATCCTCATTCGCTATCATTCTTTTTCCGCCTCTTGTCTTCTCCACTAGCATTCGAAAGCATGACTCATCCATCCATCCTGTTCAATATCATTCGGATGCTTGACACGTCTATTCGTCCTATTCACTATCACTCAGTTGCATAACTCATACCTCGGTCTCATCCTTTATCACTGATGAAATAGATTCTTTGAGAATTCGTTCAGTCAATAGCATTAGGAAGTATGCGTCATCCGTCCATCCCCATGTACTATCTATGCATGACTAATTCCTAAGTTCTGTGTTCTACCATTCCTCAAATCCATGTAATTCCTCAAGTCAATCCTCATTCTCTGCCATTCTTTCTTCTCCTCCTGTCTTCTCCACTGGCATTCGAAGGCACGACTTATCTGTCTTTCCCCTCCACTATCATTAGGATGCATAATTTATACCTTTGCCCTATACATTATCGTTGATGGAATGGGTCCATTTAGGATTCTTTCCATCAATGACATTCAGAGGCATGACACATCCGTCCGACTTCTTCATTATCATTCCTCCTCCGTGTGATTCCTCTGTTCTTCCTGTTCACTATCATTCGGAGGTATGACTCATACCTCCGTCTCTTCCATTGTCGTTGATGTAACAGATCCTTTTAGTATTCGCTCAGTCAATGACATTCGGAAGTACGTCTCATACGTCCATCTTCATCCATTATCATTCGTGTGCATGACTCATTCCTTCATTCTCTCCTTTCTCATTCCTCGAATGAATTCGTGTAATTTCTCAATGTTAATCCTCATTCTCTGTCATTCTTTCTTCTCCATTGCCATTCTAAGGCATGACTCATCCGTGTGTCCCCTCCACTACCATTCGGTTGCGTGACGCATACCTTTGTTCTATCCATTATCATTGATAGAATGGGTCCATCTAAGATTCGTCCCATCAATGACATTCGGAGGCATGACTCATCCATCAGTCCTGTTAGTTACCATTTGGATGTATGACTAATTCTTCCGTCCTGTTCACTATCTCTCGGATGCATGACTCATACCTCCGTCTGATCCATTGTCGTTGATGGGACAGATCCTTTTAGTATTTGTTCAGTCAATAACATTCGGAGGTAGGCGTCATTCGTTCATCTTCATTCAGTATTATTCGTATGCACATTTCATTCCTCTGTTCTGTCCTCTGTCATTTCTCGAATGAATGTATGTAATTCCTCGTTGTCAATCCCCATGCCCTGTCACTCTTTCTTCTCCTCCGGTCTATCCCACTGTCATTCGGAGGCATCACTCATCCGTCCTGTTCGCAGTCATTCGGATGCATGACTCATACCTCCGTCTCATTCATTGTCGTTGATGGAACAGATCTTTTTAGTATTCGTTTGGTCAAGAACATTTGTAGGCATGCCTCATTCGCCATCTTCATTCACTATTATTCCTATGCATGTCTCATTCCTCCGTTCTGTCCTCTGTCATTTCTTGAATGAATTCATATAATTCCTCAATGTCAATCCCCATCCCTTGTTACTCTTTCTTCTCCTCCTATCTTTTCTACTGTCATTCGGAGGTACGACTCATCCGTCCGTCCTGTTCACTATCAATCGAATGCATGACTCATACCTCCGTCTATCCATTGTCATTGATGGAACATATTCTTTTGTAATTCGTTCCGTCAATGGCATTTGAGGGCTTGACACTCTGTCACTCTGTCCCATTCTTTATCGTCCGGATGCATGATACATATTTTAATCCCATCCTTTATTAGTGATGCACCTCATCATCTATCACTGTTCGTCACATCGTCTGTCACTCTATCACTGCTCCAATGGAACATTTTAGGAATCTTTGTGTCAATAGCTAAAAAATTCACAGAAAATAACTTGTCAAATTTCATTAAATTTGAAACAACATTAAATTGATATTTTAAATCCCAGAAATTTATAACTATAAAAATTATTTTTGCAAGTTTTACTATTGTAGTTTTATCAAAATGAGATATGTTTAACATTAATTTATTATCAATCCGCCTGACGTAGACCGGCCAGTAATAATAACCTTAAATATACGCAAAATAAATATTGTTGCAAAATAAATGATGCTGTCCGAGCCCCCGTGTAAAAGTTAACAAAGTAAGTAACAAAGTAAGTAGTTAATCTCTCAATACACTTGTAAATATACATACATGAGTTTAATGCCGTTATGCTATCAAAAAGTTGGCGCAAGTGCAAAGGAAAATACTGATCATATATCAATGTTAGGTCAGAATAGGCTTAGAAATATCGTGTATTAGCATAGCAATAAGAGATGAAACATTCGTGAGTGTAAATCGTGTTTTCATACATTCCAAGTGGAAGAGAAGCAGTAAAAAGCGATTCATGTACGTGTATAAAAAAAAGTCACTACTTACCAATTGAGTGACGAATGGATACATTAACTTTTACTTAACGCCGGATTGCAAATCCTATTTTATTTTTAGTATTCGGAACCCCTTTTTTATTTAACCTACTATCTTGAATTATTCTATAAGAAATATTGGATTTCACAAAATCCTATTGTTTGAAACAAACAAGACAGCTCGATTGTTGAGACTATTTTCGTTTCTTATCAATCATTGTTTAAATTTACTAAGTTTCATTATTACATTATCATTCTCTGGGCGAATTGCATTTTTGCCGATCCCACCGAAACTAGGGAAGAAAATACGGACTTCTGATTGGTTCAATAATTTTAAGAGCATTTTGTTTTGATTTATTTTTTAACTTACATTTATTTAACATTTGTTTTAAAACTTTTTGAAAGATGGATTGTCATAAATTTCCTTCTGATTTTACGTATTTATTAATAGATAAAAAGAAAGATCTTAAATTTAGAATTAAAGTAGTTAATGTTTCTACAAAGATAATTTAAAAAAAAGTTATTCAATATCTTTCTTTTGTGATTAAATCTTGATGGGAAAAAATGTTTAAAATGTTATTGAAGAATTATATCAAAAGCTTAAACTCAATAAATAAATTTAAAAAAAATGGAATTAAAATACGAAAGAATTTTTCATTATATCAGCCATACATTTATATATTTCATTTATATACAGGTTATATACTTATTATACCGATGTTTATAGCTATTTACATTTAAAATTTCAGAACTTCTTGTATAGTCATATAAACACAATAATGACATTTCCTTTTTATGACATCAATTACGAGATAGTTATAAACTCAATTGTTCTGTATTACTTTTAAATAATAATAATAACAATACAAAATTGCGATTTCTTCATTTTATTTCTACTTTAACCTATGTACATATATGGCCTTAATACATACATCCACATTCAGAACGATTTATTTACTAACAACAATTGCTCTTTAAATTATTCAACCAATCAGAAGCCCGTATTTTCTTTCCTATGCTAGTTTCGGTGGGATCGGCAAATATGCGGGCGAATTTCTCAAGCTTGTCTAAAACATCTCCAACCGTTAAGAAATCTTATAAATATAAGGAATTTTCAACTGGCGTTTTAGCAATTCTTAACTATCCTACTATTACAATGAAAAAATACTTTCAAATCCATAAAAATTGATAAAGGATTTAAAAGTTATTACCATTAATCTTTGGGAAGTTAATCACCAAATATGTGTGCTTTATACATTCATCTTATTGAAAAATTGGTGCAAGTAGAAAGCAAAATAAAAATTTTACATTCGTGTTACGTTAGAATAGGCTTAGAGCTAACATGTATTTGCACGAAAATAAAAGATAGAAAGATATACCATTCATAACTTAAAATCTTAATTTTTTTGCATTACAACTTGAAGAGAAGTGGTAAATAAAGTTTAACGTACACTTCTTAAAGAAATGTCACTTCTTACCATTTGATGGCAAATGTAAACAGCTTCTTGAAATAACGCTAAATGACAAATCCTAATTTATTCTTTGCATTCGGAGCCCCCTTTTTTATCTAATCAATTGTCTTTAATTATTTTATACGAAATGTCGAAAACTTCACAAAATACCTCATTATTCGAAACAACTATGGAACATGAATGCTGCATTGTTGAGACAATTTTTATTTGTCATTTTACATTGTCGAAATTTAAAAAATTTCATTATCACATCGTCATTCATTATCCGAGGTTGTTAAATCTGTCGCTAACATCCACACCCGATTCTGAAAACTTGAGTATAAAAGAGATTTTTATCTAAAGCTTTAGCAAATTTTAACTATTCTATCATTATGGTTAAAAAAATTCTAACAATTTTATGAAATTTGTTAAAAATTTGACAGAAATTTGGGAAGTTATAATCCCTAAATATAGTATACATATACATGAATGCACTACATTCTGTCAAAACATTGACGCAAGTAAAAGTTAAAACAGGGATTGTATATCAAACTTAAGCCCTCTTGGTCTTAGAATCATCATATATTGATCTGAGAGCTGTAAAGAAATAATATTGTATTCATAATCTTCATGCGACGCTGAATGACAAATTCTAATTTATTCTTAGCATTTGAAGCCCTTTTTTTTTATCTGATCTACTATCTTGATTATTTTATCGAATTTCACAAAACCTAATTGTTTCAAAGAACTGAGAAACATGAATGCTACATTGTTGAAGGAAATTTTGCATGTTATTTTACATTGTTGAAATTAACAAAATTTTATTTTTACATAACCCATTCACTATATGAGGTTCTCAAGATTTCCTCAAACATCCACACCGATTCTGAAAACTTGTGTATTAACTATACACATTTTTATCCAAAAATTTAGCTATTCTATCGTTATAGAAAAAAATTGCTTATAATTTCATGATATTTGTTAAGGATTTGAAATAACTTTAAGAAGTCTATCCTTAAATATAGTATACAGATACATTAGTGTAAACCTTACATCCAATTGAAACGCTGGTGCAAGTAAAAGTTAAAATAGGGATTGTATATCAAACTTAACCATCTTGGGCTTCAAACCATCATATATCAATCTCACAATAAGAGCTGTAAAGACATAGTATTATATTCGCAATTATACGTAATATTTTCTTATATTACAACTTGAGGAGAAAAGTTAAAGTGATTTTCTCTTAATTTTCTAAAATAAATGTTAGTACTTACAATTTGATGACGAATAAATGCAGCATCTTAATACAACGCTAATTTATTCTTAGTATTTGGAGCCCCATTTTCATCTGAACTACTATCTTGAATCATTCTATTAGAAATGCCAACTTTTACAAAATGTCATTGTTAGGAACAACTGAGATACGATTGTTCCATTGTTGAAAAGATTTTTATTTACTTTTTTACATTGTTGAAGTTAACAATATTTATTATTACATCCTCATTCACTATGCGAGTTTGTTGGCTAGCTTCATTAAAATTGTTAACGATTTGAAAGTTATTTACATTAATCTTTAGAAAGATAATCCTGCATATATACATGAATGTAAACCTTGCATCCTTTTGAAAAGTTCGCACAAATACAATTCAAAATAGTGATTGTATACCAAAGTTAAGCAAGAATGGGCATAGAACTACCACACATTACCACAGCAGTAAAACTTGGAAAAATATTGCACTTATAACTGTAAATTGTATTTCCTATAATTACAATTTGAAGAGAGGAAGTAAAGAGGACATTTACGTATTTTTTAAAAAGAATTGTCAATGATTACCATTTGATGACGAATAGATACAGTATCTTGACCAAATGTGGGTAAAAAATTCTTTTTTTTTTAAATCTCATTTAGGGATGTACTTTTTTCTAATTACTATCTTGAAAGGTTCTATCGAAAGTGTCGAATTTCATAAATTTCCCTTTTTCAAAGCACCTAAAAGGCTATTCATTAATAACGTTATCACTTTAGGGGGAAGGAAAACCTGGTTTATGATATCGTTATCATTTTTAATTCAATTGAAATTTTCTCTTTTAATTTGTTGCTCGTTCTTTACGTCAAATTTTCTCTTTTTATTTATAATTTATTCTTTAAATTTTTTCTGTTATCTATTTTTATTAAAATGCAAAGTTATTATTAAAATCATTAAATGATTATGAATTTTTTTAATTCCGAAATAAGGAGTACCTCAACGATTGCCATTCCTATTTTTCCATCATATGTGTATGGATATATAATCTGCTGTTCGAGAAAACAGGTGCAAAGTATGTTTGAAATGGTACTTGTGTTCACTAGTAAAGAAAAAAGTATTTTGCCTACTTGTTTTGTTGATTAAAAAAAATCTGCCTCCTCCCCCCTCCCCCACCTCCCCCTCCCCCTCCCCCTACGAGCAAAGAGCAAGAAGGCATTATTGCTGTCGAATGTATCATAAAACAAAATTCGTCGATATCAATATTTTCTTATAGAATTTTTTTCCTTAAATAAGACGAAATATCGCGCGTGTTTGAGCTATTTTTATTTACTTATTTATTCATTTAATAAAGGAATACTGGTATTTGACCTGGGAAATTAACGGTACCCCTACGAATGAAACTTTACTTTGGATGTCGAATTGGGTAAAGAATTCGGTGAAGAAATTTAGGAATTTTGCAGGTATAAAGTTTTGAAATTCTAATCTAATTTTTTTTTTAAATAATCGCAAAACAAACTTCAATGTGGTTAGTTTTTTATACTACCTATCATAATTTTGAATTGTATAATCTTATTCACTTGCGGATGGTGTCAATCGATTCAGAATTAAAAGAAAACATAATGAGCGATGTCCCACTTGACTTAATTTTAAAAAGTTGAATCTCTTACCCGAATTAAAATACCCCCCAAAAACATGATTAAACAATTTTTTTGGGGGAGGGGGGCAGTTATTGACAGTTAGTTAGGCAGTTAGTTAGTTGGGGGGGGGGGGGGCAATTTTTTTTCTTTTTTTCAAAAGGAAATGTTAAAATCTACTTTTTACCCATTTTTTTAAGTGACCCGTGAAGAACTTTTTTACAGAAACTCGATCCAGTAATTTTTACTTGTGCTACATCGATCAGCCCCTCCTCTTTGCGAAGCTGCCATTGCTTAAGAAATATTTACTAGTACTATTTAATTTTAACCATAAGCAGTTAAGATATTTATTACTCGAAAAACTAAGCTGTTTTAATAACATTTCATAAATAATTTATTCTGTTAGCTATGTTTATTTAAATTAACTAAATATTAGCTTATCTTATTTATAATGGTGCATAATCATGTTACTTATTACTAACACCGGCTTTTCTCTTTATAATGTTCCTTACTTAATTATTTGAAAGTAGCTTCTTAAATTAAGATGGATTACGTTTCAGGATTCGGGGATTTACATGAATTTATACTTAAGCAGATCTGCCTTATGTATTTTGCTTGTTAAATATTATCGCGAATAAAAGGTAAAAAGTAAAAAGAAAAATATGAATTTAAAATAAAAGAGAATTTATTTATAGTAGCTAATCTTCGAGTAATGAAGTTTGAAGAATTATTTTTATTAATAACTAGAAGATTGAATTCAGGCTTCATGGATTACAAAGTAAAGGTGGAAACCATTTTTCTTTAACTGAACCGCATTTTCACGATTTCTGCAATAGCTCTATCTCAAGAAGTAATGCACGGATTTTCATCAATGTCCACATTCAATTAGATTTTGGCCTAAGTTATTGCAGATTAGATTTCTATGATAATCATTCAACGAGTGACAGGACTTTGCTGGATTTTTCATGATTTACGTGATTTTAGCGATAGTAATAGCTCAAGAACTAACTCACGGAATTTCATATCATTAGAATCCGTATGATGGGCATATATTGCCATTTAATTTGGCACTATGATAGCGAATTTTGAAGTATTTACATGTATGAGATAGGAAAAAGTTTTGTCATTGCCACATCCGACTAGTTTTTACTAGTAAAGAAAACAGAAAGAACGTTTTTCAGCTGTTTTGTTGGGAAAGATTTTATCTACCCTCCTCCCTTCCGCGCAGTGGGCCAAGTGCAAAAAGACATTATTACTATTAAATGCATTATCTAACAAAAATCTATTCTTAAATATTTTTAAATAGTAGCTATTTCTTTTAATTGTTATTTAATGTAAAATTATTCCATAAATAAAAGTGATGTTTTATTGACTTTCCTTCATGTGACTCTATAAATGTATAACCATAATTTTGTATATTACTACAAACAAACAAACCAAAAAAAAAAAGATTATTTCTATAAATTGATAACGATATCATTGGGAGAAGGAAGGTGGGTTCATGGGATGATAATGTCTATCTTAAATGGAAGGGAAGGTTTAAAACTATCAAAAAGTTGTTAATATTAAATATGTACAACCCCGAATTTCTAATATCTCGCTAACATACCCACCTAATTACAGAAGTATGCTTTTTGCGGCAATTACCGCGATACTTACATACACGGATAAATCCACAGGCAGCCAAAACTCTTCGGACCTCCCAAATAAGCCACACTGATGTTTCGGCAAACTTTAGTTGTGACAATTGCCTACTATGGCGCATCGCTTTCAAATCTCACGATTTTTAGCATCATTGTTTTCAAACAGATATCCGCTTTATAATCGAAAAATTTCGCAATTAAATAAAGTGAACATTATTTTTCTTCCTTTAACTTTACTAGAAAATCTAAAAATTATGAAACTATTAGAAATAAAGTGATTTATGTCTTGGTGTAACAAAATGTTCAGTTGACTGCATTTTCTTTGCTGAAATCCCTTTGAAAATTAAACAAAACTTCATAAGAATATCGTATAGCACTCAAGGAATAACATCTCTTTGTATTAATGTTGATATTTTTGTGCACATGAAGAAAAATATAATATTCCATTTAAAAAATATTACATGTCCATCAAAAAAGAAAATTTCTGGTTCGAAATCTTTATTATTTAAAACCATTAATCGTCAAGTAACTTTGCCATTAGTGGGATTGGCAGAATAATACTTTTACTAATAATAATACTTTGCGTCCGAAGATATCGGACGCAATAATAAAGGAATTAAGAACTGTTTTCTGAGTATACTTTGAACAGATTTCATAAAGAGCACACAATAAACTGACGTGGATGATATAAAATAAACTTTCAGTATACAGTAGCAATTTTTATTACGATCTGATTTATAAAGAGATAATTTTCTGAAACAAAACCCTAATCAAAACAATATACAGCATATAACTATAGATGCAGTTTCCCAAAATTTTTAAGTAGCTAGTGGTCCTAAGCTCAAAAAAAATCCAGTTGCCCAATTGTGAAAAAATTAAAAGCAATACCGTTTATATGGGGAAAAATCAGGAATTCAAAGTAATAAATAATTTGTTTAAGGGTGTATTCGAAAAAACGCTTTTCCACCTTCAACAGCTCGAAATTTTCCGATACAATTTCAGACACATTTTTAAAAATAGAAACATGAAACTTGCTGAGGTGATTTTTGAAGAGACATATAAGGTGCCGCGTGATGTCCTTTTATGCTCCATTCATAAGAATTTGATTTATGAACAATTTTCTTCTCAGTATGACCCTTTTTTTCGTCCACAGATCTCCCGCTTCGAAAAAATCGATTAAAATTGCCATTTTTGATTGCTTTTTTTCGAATATTTTCTGCATTTATCCAAGAATTGCCAATCACGGCACCTTGTGCACTTTCTAAATCAGACAATTTGCCAGTTTGATGCATTTGAGAGCAAAAGTGAATCTAAAAATAAATCGGAAAATAAGCAGTTTGAATCGAAATACACCCTTAATGTATACACATGTACAACAAGACATAGATTAAATATATCAAATGTGTACATTTAATTTAATCACAAAATTCTTTTAATTTGGGTATATATTAAGTGGAATGTAAATTTTAAACTATGTGCAATTCAGAATATAAAGTCAATAGGCAAGATATAGGTTTAAAAATATACATAAGTTAAACAATCACGGTAGTGGAGAATATTAGAAAAACAATATTTCTTATTTTTGTTTTTTCTATAAAATTTGATATAAAATTTTTTTGAATGTGTGAGTATCAATATTTTGCACTATAAAAATCGAAATATAATCCAAACACTTGTTTTTGAAGAACACACAAGAAATATTATCTTGAAAAAATCTTTTCGCAGACACTATTACAGGGGTGATTCTGTTCTGAATTTTCCGAAAATTTAAGGCATTCGGATATAAAAAAAATATATATATCGCGAATTTCTATAAATGGTCGCCGAAAAAATATTTTCGTTCATCTTTTGCAGAGAAAATAACCCATTTCGCAAAAGATCGGGGGGGGGCAAATTTCTTCGAATGGTCACATTTACTATACAGCAATTAGCTCGTCGCAAAAAAAAAAAAAAAAAAAAAAAAAAAAAAAAAAAGAAGGAAAATCGAAAAAAAATGAATTTTGTCAAAGAATCGGGAAAAAATAAAAGCGAATTTCGTCAAAAAATCGTGAAAAACAGAATTCGCGGTGTTATGTAGCAGACACAATCCCACGATTAATAATAATAAAAAAAAAATCCGAAAATCATTCGGCAAAAAAGGAATATCCCTATAAGAAGTATGGCGACTTAGACGCCAAAAGTTACTCGCCAAAGCAAAAAATTTAGTCGCCACGTGTATATAATGGCTAATGGGTAACCAGATAATTCTTCATAACAGATATAAATTTTCCAAGTGGATGAGAAAAAGATCATTTGGAAAAGCATTGGCGGCTTCTGCCAATACATCCCTAGTTCGAATCCTGGCCCGGACTTTATTCACCCCTTGGAAAATTTACATCTGTTATAATTAACTTACCGATTGAATAATTGTATTTAAAATTAATCTAACTCTCTTATGCACCAAAATCCGAATGTAGTTTATTTCGCAATGCTGAGAGATAATTGCTTTCAATCAAAAAGCAATTAAAAAATAATAATACTTTATGAAAGTTAAAAGAGAAATGCTCTAGAATGAATTATTGATGATTATAAAAGTTGTTTTGTTTAGTAGACTTTAACGGGGTCTGTGCAGTTCTATTAGAATTCTTAAAAAGAATTTTTCACCTTGTTTAACAGCAGAAATTTATTATAAATTCTATAAATAAATAATGTGGCTATAAATATTGTGATTTAAAATTTTAATAGGAATTTTCTTATCTTAAATGGTAGTGTCAAACTTCTTAGAAATTCCCAAAAATATATACTCGCTTTAAGAACTTTTAAGCAGATTCACTACAAAATATTAAATGAACTCTTTTTAGAGACTTAATGAAATTAATATAAACTACTATTTAGTGTTCCCAGTTCACCAAATTGTTTTACTAAGTAAACTACAACTATTTCCGAATAGAAATACTTGTCTTAATTAATAACATTAAATAAGATGAGTATATTTTAATCCGATAAAACGAGTTGAAACTTGAATAAAAATATCTGCTTAACCAGCTACATCGGTCCTATAACACTGTAGAAGTGATTTACTAAGACGTAGAAAAGGCCATATTTACCAACTATTACGAATTGAATTTCCGATACCATTATTTTTCAAAAGTAAAATTTACCCTATGTTATGATTAAACGATCATGATCAAGATTAAATTGATCATTGTTATTGAAAGAATTATTTTCGATTAAATGCCTTATGATAGGGCTGCCCAACGCGGCGCCAGCAGCCGCGGGTGCCCTTTTGAGGATTTCCTGTTATTTAACATTTTAGAAGTAAAATTCCATTATAAAAAATGTTTTCTTTAAAGTCATTAATGTTTTATCAGATATATATTTAAAACCTGTGTTTGGCATGCTGTTTGCTGGTCGTTGTACATTAGAAACCAAAAACTTACTTTGAAAATTTAATTATGCATATTTTTGCAATTTTTAGTTGTTGTTTATTATGAATAATTATGATAGTTAAATTTCTTAATAGTTGGTAATAGCTCTTTTTGAATACTTAAGAAGTAAGAGAAAAATAAACGTTTTCATCTCCCCCCTCTCCCGCTCCTTTCAAGATACATGTGCATGAAAGCTCACCTTTTTCCTTTTTATTGTTGTCACACTGAGCCATTGGCTGTTTTATATGAAGGATAAAATGGGTTAACTTTTCTTTCTTGACTTTTGAAATTTTAGAATGTTTTATATTTCCTTCACTTTTTTTCTATAATTTTGCATAGAAAAAATAATAAACAGACCAGAATGATTTCTATCTATGAAAGAACTTCCAGAGTATCCCTCTGAAACAACCTACATGGTTTGGTCACTATTATGCTTGTCTGTTTCTGAACTTTTCAAAAACTAGTTTACGCCTTCAAAATAAATCAAATCGTATTTTTACATCTTAAAAGAAACCTAGCAATATCTCCGATTTTCATATTTATTTATTTGTTATTATGCTATTAGAGACGCGATTAAAGTTTCTGGCACCTTACACTACAAATATTTTTTATATAGACTTCTCATTAAAAAAATCCCTCTCGGCTTGGCCTATAAGCGGAGGTAGATTTGAAGAGGGGTCATTTCAACAACAAAAAATAAAATTTGATTACAGATAAAACCAGTTAAACAACTTTATTTGGCCGCTTTTGAAAAAAAATTAATTTCCTTTTACTCTAAGAACTGGTTTTATCAGAATCACCTCAAGCTAAATTCGGCTCAAATGTCCATTTTGACAACATATTTTGAAATATATTCTGACTTCATTAAAAAATTTACCAATACGGCACATTATATTGTCCCTAAATAAAAAAAAACTGTCAATTGAATGCGTTTGAGAGCAAAACTGAATTTAAAAATGAGTTATAAAAAAACAATTTGCAATTTAAATACATCCTCAATTCTTTAATCATGATCGCTTCGGTAAATTTTGTGCTAAGTGCCCACTTTGACAGCATTTTTTTAAATATATTCAGCCTTTATCAAAAAAACTGACCAATACGGCATATTATACAGCTCTTAAATAAGAGAACCTGTCAATTGGATGCATTTGACATCAAAACTGAATTTAAAAATGAGTCAGAAAAAACGCAATAAAAATTTGAATACCTCAATTTTTCAATCACGATTGCTTCGGGAAATTCTGTTCAAAATATCCATTTCGGCAGCCTTTTATAAAATATATTCTACTTCTATAAAGAAAAAAAACTGACTAATGCGACACATTATATAGTTCCTAAATAAAAGGACCTGTAAACTGGATGCGTTTCATAACAAAAATAGATTTAAAAATGAGTCAGAAAAAACGTAATTTGTTATTTGAATACTTCCTCAAATTTTCCATCACGATCACTTCGGGAAATTCTGTTCAAAATATCCTTTTTGTCAGAATCTTTTGAAATCTATTCTTTCTTTATTAAAAAACTGACCAATGCGTCACATTATATAGTTCCTAATTAAAAGGATCTGCCATTTGGATGCCTTTAAAATCAAAAATGAATTTAAAAATGAGTCAGAATATAAACAGTTTGGATTTGAGGTTTTTTCTCCAACTCCTATTTTTGTTTAACTTATTTTTGCTATGTGAATTGGTCCTATGTAAAACTTGTCAGTATAAAAGTTGTAGATATTATTGAGAAGATGTAAAATAAATTTAATTAGATTTGATAGTTTAAGAATTGACGAAGTTATGGATTTTTGTCTTTCTTCACCCCCCCCCCTAGAGGTCTGCACGGGCCGGAATTTCCAGGCCCGGCCCGACCCGGCCCGGCCCGGCCCGTTGCAAAATTCAAAAGTTCGGCCCGGGCCCGGCCCGGCCCGTTATAATTTTTATATTTTAGGCCCGGCCCGGCCCGTACAAAAATCAGCGAAAACAGGCCCGGCCCGGCCCGTTACAATTTTTACGATTTCTAAAAAATTCACATTTTTATCATATAACTAAGATTCTTTTAAAGAATACTGCATACATATCTATGGAATGATTTTACAGTACATTTTACAGCAAATACACATTAACAACCTTAATGATTACTTAGATTCTTAGGCTTTCAACATTCGAATAAAAATTCATTAAAAAATTAATATGGCTTAGAATAAAAGAAAAAAGAAAGAAAGCTAAAAACATCGTTAATTTTGAAGCTGTTTAATAAAAGAAGATTTATAAATATATTTCTATATCATTTTATTATAGATTTCAAATCCAAATTCATTCTTAAATTCAGAGAAGCTGCTTTCTGATACATTTCTAAATTCATTTTTTTTTTTCTCAAAAACGCATAAGATTAGCAGATATCTTTATTCAGAAACTATATAATCGAATGGCGTTATCCATTTTTTGATACAAGCAATTTAAGAATACTGCAAACAAATAAAATACTGTCATAATTAGCGTTTTGAATAGAATTTCCGGAAGCAATAGCAAGGGAAGTAAGAAAAACCTGCAATCATTTGAGAAACTATTATAACTCAACAAAGTTATACAAGTATTTTATTTACCAAAAATGAAAAACGCTATTTGATTCCAAATCCCTTTAATAGTTAGGTTTATCACTTTTATACTCTTACAATTTAAAATTAATCAGAAAATGTGTCAAACTTTCGCACTATTGAGAAATTAATTTAAAACTCATCAAGAAGTATATATCCAAAGACTAAGCTAACATAAGTTCTTTATCGCTGTTAATTTTAAAAATCATGTTTTCTGTCAATAATTAAGTCTAGTACCGGTCCGGCCAGTCTATATGTAGAAAAATAATGCAAGCGTGATCTCGGACCGGCATGAGTCAGCTAAAAAAATATTAAAACGGGTTACACATAATGTAATTCTCCGATGCCGATACACTGTACATTTTTATATTGATGTTGTCAAACTAGTATGGTCACATTTATACCTATTCCCGTTAAAACCATTTTCGTTGAAAATAGCTCATATTTTATCGTTCCTGCTTAAATCTTCAGAACGGGCCGGCAGGCCCGAAAATTTTTTTTTCGGCCCGGCCCGGCCCGTCTGGCCCGTTCAATTTTTTTGCCGGCCCGGCCCGTTTATGTTGTTTGTCGGCCCGGCCCGGCCCGTTGAAAAAACTATTCTAAATCTGCCGGCCCGGCCCGGCCCGTTAGAGAATTCGAAACGATTTCGCCGGCCCGGCCCGGCCCGCGGGCCGGGCCACGGGCCCGTCCCCCTTTTTGTTTTCGTTTTTATTTTCTTTTATCGGTAAGAAATAGTCCTATCAAAAACGTGTGAATACAAAGTTTTAGATAATGTTGAGAACATTTATACAAAATTTAGTTGGATTTGATAGCTTGGGAAATGGCGAAGTTATGAGTTTTTTCTCCCAAAAACCCTGTTTTTTTCGTCCCTTGAGCCCATTTCTAAGTTTGTCAAAAATAGGTCATGCATAAACTTTTGGCCCGTTTTTAAGAAGTATTATAAACTTTAAACCGATTCGATATCTATTTTAATTAAGAAGTTGTGGCCTTTTTTTTTTTTCGATTTTTACAAAACCCTCCCTACTTCCACCCCCTTGGACCGATTTCGCCTATTAACGAATTTATACGCGATTTTGTACCCCTTGATTTTATGTATCAGTTTGGAAGAAATTGGAGTAGAACTATAGAAGTTATCGTGTCCAGAAGAAAGTGATATATATATAAACTTTTTTTACTGGTGGTAGTTTTGGGGATCTAGAGTTCATAATCAGCGTAGATCTGAAAAAAAATTTCCAGCAATTCCGACATAGGAGCGACTGCAATAGGTATTATTTCATACGAAATCTACCTAAAATATATAATTTGAAAATTAATACGTCTAACTCCAGAACTGCAGGGTCTTTTGTTTACCGCTGTACGATTCATTTGCATTATGTTCGGACATGCCTGTATACTAATACTATGCGGTAATATTGCCACATGTTTTCAGGCACGTAAATAATGGCGCCTTTCATTGAGTGCCAAGAGCCAAGATGCGCCCCTGGTTACTGAAATGTTGGACAGGCCTGCCTTATGATATGATTAATTAAAAGCAGAATTGCAGATAATCTAAAATACGATAAATTTTACTATTAAAATGTAACGTTAGTGAAAACCAGTAATAGTTTTCTCTATGAAAGAGAATTTTGCGGACAATTCTCATGACCAAAAAAGATTACTGCATGTAATAGCTATTATATTTCTTGTAGCCTTCTTTATATTCCTCATCATATTAAAATGCAACGCAAAGAAATATAATTGATACCATAAAAAAATTCTAAATAAGAAACAAACTGATTATTAACCGCTTTTCTGATTTGCAAGTATGCCATACGGCAATGTGTTTTTGCGAATCATGATTTGCCCGTACTACGTACTGGCAGCCATATTCCAATTATGACTTATGATTCACACCAGTAAATACTTATTGTAAATTTTGCATTATTTAATCTAGCATTTTTCTGATTTAATTAAGTAAAAATTTCTGTAGTTCATGTTTCTAAAAATTTCTGTTTTGAAAAACCGGTGATGAAAGATTAAAAATTATGTAAAAGACATGACAATAGGCATTATTTAAAAGTTTTTTTTTTTTTCAAAATATTGATCAGTTAAGCACTTAAAGTTATTTCAGCAAATTTCGTGAAAAGCGCAAGGATGAACTGTTTTAGAATTTCAATAATATGACTCTTGATACACTTTACAGGCAATTGACTATGGTGTACAAAGGGAATTTGATAAAGAGAAAATTGGACAAAACTTATTATAACATATAACAGATGGCCAGACATATTTTTAAACGACTTCCAAAAGTTTCCTCCATATACAGATATAAAATATAAGATTGTATAGCTAAAATTTCAAATAGAAATAGTCTAACAAAAAAAAAATTGCATTTTCTCATTTTTAGACAAAGGGGAACTTTTTAAAAAAATTCTCGGAAAATTCAAAACCCGCTATACAAATTCCAAATTACACTTTATTGAAAAGAGAACAAAATTTACTATAATAGGCTAAAAAAATTATTTGTATTCCTTTAGGAAAGACTTGAAATAACCAATAAATTGAGAAAATCGTGATTTTTTTTCCTTTCACGTAAAATAACAAAAAATATAAGCAAAAATCTGAATTTGTTGGTGTATTGGATCTGTCTTTGTCTGTCCAAAATTAAATTTGCAAACTTCTGCAAGTGATACATTTTAATAGCCATCAGCTATAGACAGGCACTCATATGCAGACAAACACTTCCTATTATTACGATAAACGATAATTGATAGCCAGATAAATCTTTATCTCTTTCTTATACACAAACGTTGATCTTAATGTCATTATGCTATAAAATAATTATTCGCATTCAAAACTTGTTCAAAAGAAGAAAAAATAAATATAATACGTTATGAAAGGGAAAAAAAAGTCGCCGATAATCATTTATCAGTAATCTTTAAAACTGTTTTGCTCAACAGACTTTTAACAGATTCACTAAAGATTATTGAATGAACGGCTGCTGAAATTTTATGGCATAAAATAAACTTCTAGGACATTGTAAAAACTAATGCATACAAAAGATTACTTGATGAAACAAAACGGACTAAAACCCATTAAAGATGCATTGGTTAGGAAGATAATTATTTATCTTTTGTGCATCGATATCGATCTTCATGTCATCATATAAAGAAAATAATTATTCTCATTTCAAAAAAGTAATCAAGCGCTAGAAAATGTGAAGCATGAATTCTAGATATTATTAAAGTTATACAAAGCATTTTTTGCAAAGAACGTAGAATGAATTACTGAAGAAATTCAATGTCATAAACTGCGGCCAAAATCACTAATTTGCTGGAGCGAAAAATGAACTTAGCGACTCAATTGGGAATTAGAATGATGTTTTCTTTCAATTTCTGTTCTTTTTTTTTTTTTTTTTTTTTTTTTTTTTTTTTTTTTTTTACTTTTTTTTTAATAAGCGTTGGCTTATTTGCACATTAGAATTATAACAAATTTTTAAAATTTCAATACGAACGTCTAGTTTTGACATCATATTTGGATTCTTCTGTATATTCAGACTCAGTCGATACGATTGCGCATTGCAAAGTTATGGAAGGTGTTATAAAAACTAACCGCATTAACGTTTGTTTTACGACTATTAAAAAAAGTGTTTTAACATTAGAATTTCAAAATTTTATACCTTCATAATTCCTGAATTTCTTCACCGAATGGCTCCCAAATCGATATCCAAGGTAAAGTTTCAGGAATCTTACAGGTACCGTTAGTTTTCCAGGTCAAATACCAGTTTATTATTAGGATGAGCGAAGCGAATCCTCTACTAGGCCACTCAAATTACATTTTGTCGTACGCTTTACAAAAAAACCATTCAATATTTTAACTTCAAATTAAACACACAAATAAATTATGATCTGTAGATTTGCACAATATAATTTTTTACAGTAAAACGTTAAAAAAATTATTATTTTAATTAATTTATTTTACATGCATTTCCAATACGGACGCATTTTAGCAAATAAATAAAAAATGAAACGCGTATATTTTCAGAAAAAAATATATAATTCATGGAGTAAGTAATTGTAGATAGAATCATGATTAATTTAATAAATAAAATGTTTTCATTATTCAGCAAAACCGTTTGCACAGATGACACTTAAACATTTTAAAAAAATGTATTATGGATTTTTTTTTTCTTTTTTTGTAAAGTGGCAACAAAAGAATTGTAAACAAATAAAATTAATTGTTAAATTTGTTATATAAATGAAAAATTAAAAGAATTGAAGCGTGAAGTTGTTGCCTCGATTCAAGTTCTTTATAAATGTACTAAAGCAAAGTTGACCGATTCAGAAACGACAAATTGACTTTAACCATTTCTTACTTTATCACTTGAATCTAAAGTAATTTTACGTTCTTATTTGTGGACCGAAAAAGGTTTAGTGAACGGGACTTTAGACTTTGTTGCACGTAATGAAGAAAATCACAAGCCACCAGACCAGATATCGCAAATAATCATGGATAAATTTGAATACTACAATAATTTAACTTATAAGAATTGTTGCGTACCAATTCCCCCAATAATTAAATTCTGGAAAAATGGAAGCATAAATTGCTCAAGGAAAGAATTTCTTCTGCAGTTAGCTTTTGCTGTTACAATTCATAAATCCCAAGGTTTAAGATTAGATGAAGCAGTTGTAGATATTGAGGATATATAGACACAAGTTGACTTAAAAACGTACGTAACGTTGTCGAGAGTGAAAATCCTTCAAAATTAAGCATTCAATAGAAATTTTCCTTACGAAAAATTCTACAATATTAAAAATTCTGATACGCTAACATGTATAAAAACGAAGAAATTAGAAAAAAAAAATTACAGTTAAAAATTCATAGTATGAACGAGAGCAGATTTCATATGATTTCCTGAAAGTAGGATTTTGACGAAGTAACTTTCTTCAAGCTCTGTTCAAATATATTATTCTAAAATAGCTATCAAAGATTATTTGATGTTAATTACAAAGATTGGAAACATGCATATTTCAAACAACTTTAAAAAACACCAGTGGTTACTGGAAATTGTAAAAACATCTTTAAAAGAGCTTTTAGTTGAAAATTTAAAAATATTTTGTAAATGTTTGCTTCGAAAATATTTTATTATGCCAGTCTTACATCATAAATAAAAAATTAAAATGCGCCAAAACATAAAATAACGTTTTTGTTTAATAAAGATGCAAAAATAATATTAAAAAATATTTTTACTTTCAAATACAGTAAAACCTCTAAATAACGGACAGCTCGGGAGAGCTGAAACTGTCCGCTATTGGGAAAACCTCGGCGATTCAAACTAGTCGTTGGGGGCCACCGTAATACTTACCCATCATGGATATGTATATGAAAATAAAACATGTGAAACTATTTATACAATGCATTGCAATTCATAAACAAAATTTAAATATTGTTAATATACATAGTAATGCTATATTAAAGAACTGCTCATGTAACAATTTCGACAAATTATATAAAACGCCTAACTACTCAAGTAGTACCGAACTGCGTAAAAGAAACATCCTTATAACTCCAAAAATAATAATTCTATTAACTAACAATTAACTGCGACAGATTAAGCGTCTCATTTCCAATTAAAATATACTTCTGAATTGAAATTTGAATGAAATACAGGGTCATGAAAAATCGAAGAATGTGGAAAACAGGATTACAAATATCTCGGCAACTAATAATCCGATCGACTTCGTTCTATATGCAAAATGTGTGTTATTTTATGGCCTTTTACGTCCATTCCTTATAACAAAAAAATTCGGAAATTTTTATATACCTTTCATCAGAACGAATTTTTCGAGAGTCCGAAAAAAATAGTTCCGGATAATCGAGGTTGCTGATATTAAATAGGGTTCGTCCCATTCTTAAATACTAACTACATACAAAATTTCAAGTCTCTATCTCAATTTGTTCGGAGATAGAGCGTTTACAGACAGACAGACAGACAGACAGACGGACGGCAGAAATTTTTTTCTAAAAATATGTTTTTCGGAATCTCCACTATCTAAAACGTGTAAATCCGTCAAAAAAATTTTTTCGATTTTCAAAACGATTGCAAGACTTACCCTATACTACGTATGATGGGTAAGTAAAATTGATAAGAAATGCGTTTGTTTCCTTATTTGACGCATATATGTCCTAAATATATGACCATAAAAATATACCACCGTCTATTATATAATTAATCAAAAAATAAATTTTTTTAAAGCAATAAAACTGAAACGAAATTGTGCACACCTTTTGCTTTTGCTTGCTGTTACACGTAATTTGCTTTTTATTGTCAAGTTCTAGTCAAGGTGGTAGTTTTAATACTGTTTAATCATCTTTTTTTTTTTTTTTTTCTTATTAAAAAAAAATGTATAACTGCTCACCAACTGCTCAGCATAAAATCTCAAATTTTCAACGAGGAAGGGACATTTTCTCCCAACTCAATCTTTTGAATTCAATACAGGGCACGGGAAGGGAATTTTCCCCAGCCTAACCCTAAATTTATCAGTGGTCAGAAAATTATGACACATTGTCCAGATAAATGTAGTGTTTTTTTTACTTTTTTTCTGTTTTGTTTCACTTTAAAAATAAAATTCTCAGCCTTCATCGTCAAAATTAGTGTCCGCTATTCGGAATGTCCGTTATTCAGAGGTTAAACATATAAAAATTAAGGTTTTGGGAGTGGGGATTGGAAAACTGTCCGTTAAATAGAGGTGTCCGCTATTCGGGAGTGTCCGTTATGGAGGTTTTACTGTATCTGTTTTATAAAATAATGCTTCGCGAATCCAAACAAAGCATGGCTTTTGCTAGTTATTATTATTATTAAAAATATAAATCTAGTTCAAACGCGCGAAATTTCCCTTTATTTAACGAAAATTTTTCTATTAGAAAATATTGGTATCGAAGAATTTTCTGGTTTTAAAGTTCCAGCACCTCTACGAACCCTGAGGAGACTGGTTTAATAGTGGTACACAATTGCAAACCTAATGAAATTATATACATTATTGAGATGCACTAGAAGATGATTTAAAAAGAATTAATGTTTGGAGTACACGTATAGGAGAACTCAAAAGTATTATTTCGTTATATCATAGTCTATGAAGGAAAATCGTTTGCGGCGTATTTTATTGATGTTATTCTATTACAAAGACAATAAAATTGATACGAATTTCTGAGGTGTCCTAAGCATATTTTCCGTAGAACATGAACATTTAACAATCATTTGCAAAGTACGCGTTTTAAGCTCAGTTAAATTTTTGCACATTTCGTGTCGTGTAAAAATTCTACAGACCATATACAAGGCTACATGAAAAAACTTGTATGCATTACTAATAATGAGGTCAAAAATTACTAAAAGAGTTTTTTCAGTTAATTTTACTCATTTTTTAAAGAAGTTGAAAATGGTTATTATGATTATTTTGTTTCCTTATTTTCATATTTATATTTCCTTTCGAATCCAACTTTTATTATGTAAATATGTAGTACCTATAGTTGTCGTTCAGTCAGTCCGTCCGTCTGTCTGTCAGCATACAACAAAACAAAAACTACCTAACGAAATCATTTGAAATTTAAACTATATAATGCGCCATAAATTTGTCTAGTAATTTCAAATGTTGTGAAAATCGGATGTATAATTCAGTTATAGGGGCAATCAAACGCATTCCGTTACATTACGGTCAATGGGAAAAAATTATTTCATGTGCGGTTTAATGATGTTATACTCTTTCGAACATAATAGTATTTATATGCATCTATGAAGTATATACTAAAAAATATATTGTACAGAATAGTGTGGTGCAAAGTATATTTGTTATTAATTTACAGGGCCGCACAAAAGTATTCTATTACATAATGATGTAAGAGGAACACTGTTTGGGGGGAGGGGGGGGGTCATACCATTAAACTATTTCACATTCAATGAAATTTATATACGTTGCTAAGGTTTACTACAAGTTACTTCCTGTATAATAAGAAACAGATAGTATTTACAGGGACACACAAAAGATTTCGGCCACTATACTGTATCCGAAGTACTGTATCGCTATTACACCAAGACCTGAATATTCTTAAAACTTTGTTATAGTACGAATGCACCTGATATACTACGCTTGATGTATAATTTCCAACTTTTTTATTTAATTTTGTAGCAAAATTACTTTTCAATTTTTAAAAGGTAGCTATATTTGACCGCAAAATTAAGATTTACTAAAATTTAGCCATTGTGTTAGCAATTATTTTGCACATGATTATTTAACAATACACAAGAGAAAAAATTTTGAAGATGCTTGAAAAATGTTGAAATATTGATCTAGAAGAATTAAATAAGCATTACCGCTTCATAGCATTTTTTCACCATAAATTATTGTTCGTTACATGTATCGGACAAGCTCTCTTTTCTAATTTCAGTAGAATGGAATTATTGTTTGAAACAAGTCTCAGTAGCAGTATGTAAAACTTAAGCGTATTTTTGGTTTTTTTTTTTTTTTTTAGTTGGATGCTGAAGCATAAGAAACATCCTAATATTAAATGTTCAGTTTTAAAGAATAGATCTACTTCTGTAGACTGGGCGTAAATGCAATGATACATACATCAATACTAAACATTAAGAATAGCAATTTTAAAGACAGAATAATAGTAAATGCACTAATTATACCATGCCAGAACAAGAAAAAAAAAAGCACGAGAATACTTTATATAGGTTTCGATAAATTTTATATAATTTTACGTCATTACTATAAAATAAAACCATAGGCATTCTTTCTTTACACAGATGCCAATTCTATTTTCGGTAGACAGAAAGTATCGTAAATAGAAAAATGGAGTTTCCATGACAACCTATTTCATGTTCCCCGGGGATTTGGTATAGCTCAATATGTTATAAAAAGAAGCACGCCTATCTAAAGAATTATGTGAAGCATTCAAAGCGGTTTTAATTTATCGAAAAATATCATTATTTCGCGATCTTCTGAAAAAATTTGCTTGTTTTTCGCGATCTTTTCAAGAAATTTGCGGCTTTTAATTCGAGTGTTTTTCGCGATATTTCGATAAAATTTGCATGTTTTTCGCGATCTATAGACGAAATTAGTGTTTTTGCGATCTTTCGATAAAATTTGCGTGTTTTTGCGATCTTGTGATAAAATTTGCGATCTTTTAACGTAATCTCGTTTTTTGTGACTCAGAGACCGCGTTTTCTCCGTTTTTTGACGAAATGTGCGTGTTTTTTACAATTTTTTACCGAAATTTGAGTGTCTTTGCAATTTTTTAAAGAAATTTGCGTGTTTCTCGCGATTTTCTGAAGAAAAATGCGTATTTCTTGCGATCTTCTGACTAAATCTACGTATTTCTTGCGATATTTGATGATAGTTGCATATTTCTCACTATCTTTTAACAAAATTTACATAATTCTCGCGATCATTTGACGAAATTTGCATACTTTTCACGATGCTTTGGCGAAATTAGAGTGTTTTTCGCTATCTTTAGACGAAATTGTCGTATTTTCCGAATCGTTTTGACAAATTTTACGGTGTTCCACGATCTTTTGATAAAATTTGCGTTTTTATTTATTTATTTATTTATTTTATTTTATTTATTTATTTTATTTTAATTTTTTGGCTATGTTTTTAAGAAATTTACGTTTTTTTTTATAATTTTTTACCTTTGTTATTCGATATTATCGATTCTTTGACAAAATTTACGTTTTTTTCCCCCCCGAGATTTTTTGACAACATTCGCGTGTTTTTTAACAAAGTATTGTCAAGATTTGAAGGTTTTTGTGACTCTTTTCATGAAATTAGCGGGATTTTCGCTATTTTTTTTTAACAAATTTAGTGTTGTTTTCACGATTTTTTAACAGCGTATTGTTCGTTTCTACGTAATTATCCTTTGACAAAATTCACGTTTTTTTTCGCGATCTTTTTACGAGATTCGCTTTTTTGGCGATCTTTCGTGAAAATTTGTGGAATTCTTTTACGACCCCTTAAAGAAATTTGATGGTTAATTACTGCCACCTTTTAAAAAAATTAGCGGTTTTTTTTTTTTTTCACGAGCTTTTAACCGTGTTTCGTTCGTTTTTTACGAAATTGGCGATTTTTTGGCAAATTTCACGTTTTTCTCGCTATCCAATGACTAAATTTGCGTGTTTTTTCGCGACCTTTTGACCATGTTTTGTTCAATTTTCGACGAAATTAGCAGCTTAAATAAGTTATTTGTTGATGTTACTTGGATCGACGAAATCGCGCTAAATTTCATTTTGACACTAAGAGCGTTTTGGCACAAGTTTGGTGCAAATTTGAAAAAAATAGCTGTTTTGTAACAGTTTGGCGCAGGAAAGCGGTTTCGGCGCAGTCTGGCGCAGGTCTTGCATCCCTGAAGGTTACAATTGCCGTGGCTAAAGTTGGTGGAAAACCTGTACTACTAGTACCAGCTGTTAATCTTACTCTATTTTGTATCACAAAAATTTAATAAAAATTTTCGCCTAACTTAGTCGGCACATTGCGACGGTTTAAGAAGGTAAAATTTACTACCAAATTTTTGCGATACAAAAAAAGCGTAATAATTGGCAACTATACATTAATTAATATGAATGTCGTATGAATTTTTAAAGTAAGAAGTTTCTGCATTGTGCAAATTCCTGATATAAACAAAGAAAATACCTGGATTTCTTGCCTTCAGATCTTGGAAATTTTGCATTATTATGTTATTCTATGTTATTATTCTCACTTGTATCTATAATAATATTTTTAATGCTACTTTCGACAGAGTGAATGTTTATACATGAAAAAATACCTGAACTTTTAATGAAAATAATATTGGGAGAAAATGTTTAAAAAACAAACTCTTCAAAAAAAAGGCAATACTGTTCAAAAAAACATAGTTTGCATTGGTGCGTTTAGGAACATTTTCGAAATCATTAATTTGCGTTTTCCTCTAATCCAGTAGCAAAATTTGTGTGTGTGTGTGTTTTCTTTTTTTCCTATTCTTTGACGATTTTTTTAAGCCTCCGATGCTATTTCTTTCAGACAAGCTGAAAAATGTCGTGTCATCAGTCCTGAATTTTCTACTCAACCGATTTTGATATTTTTTTTTTTTTTTAATGAAAGCTATTTATTTGTAGTTGTGCCCATTTTAGCTATTTTTACTTACCCATCATACGTAGTATAGGGTAAGTCTTGCAATCGTTTTGAAAATCGAAAAAAAAATTTTTGACGGATTTACACGTTTTAGATAGTGGAGATTCCGAAAAACATATTTTTAGAAAAAAAAATTTGCCGTCCGTCTGTCTGTCTGTAAACGCTCTATCTCCCGAACAAATTGAGATAGAGACTTGAAATTTTGTATGTAGTTAGTATGTAAGAATGGGACGAACCCTATTTAATATCAGCAACCTCGATTATCCGGAACTATTTTTTTCGGACTCTCGAAAAATTCGTTCTGATGAAAGGTATATAAAAATTTTCGAATTTTTTTGTTCTAAGGAATGGACGTAAAAGGTAATAAAATAACACACATTTTGCATATAAAACGAAGTCGATCGGATTATTAGTTGCCGAGATATTTGTAATCTTGTTTTCCACATTCTTCGATTTTTCATGACCCTGTATTTCATTCAAATTTCAATTCAGAAGTATATTTTAATTGGAAATGAAACGCTTAATCCGACGCAGTTAATTGTTAGTTAATAGAATCATTATTTTTGGAGTTATAAGGATGTTTCTTTTATGCAGTTCGGTACTACTTGAGTAGTTTGGCGTTTTATATAATTTGTCGAAATTGGTACATCAGCAGTTCTTTAATAGAGCATTACACTGTATATTAACAATATTTAAATTTTGCTTATGAATTGCAATGCATTGTATAAATAGTTTTCACATGTTTTATTTTCATATACATATCCATGATGGGTAAGTATTACGGTGGCCCCCAACGACTAGTTTAATTTATTTCCATTTTTATATTTTATTTTTAATTTTAAATGCTTTTTTACGATATTTGTTCAAAATGATGGCAACTCAGTTTAGCTTTTCTCTCAATAATAAAAATTTATTTTCCAAAATGATTGCGTATAATTATGCACTAATTGAGGTAAAATATATATATATATTTATTTACTGAGAAATAATATTAATAATGTATATAAAGTAACAGAAAATAATTTATGATAAAAATTAATGTCTAAAGCAAAATAAGAAAATTTTCAAATGAGGAAAATGATGTCATTCAGCTACCAGATAAATGGGAATTACAATATTATTACGAATGCTTTTTTCATATTACTAATAACATTAACTTTTAAAAACATTTGAAGAGAAAATGACGTCACTATTTAAAACATCGCATTTTTACTCATAACGATATTAGGTACTACTCTGTTACCCCGTCGACCAATTTTGCCAAATTATACAAATCGCCAAACTAATAGCCAAATTATACATATTGACATAATTTTTATTTTAAATAACGAAAAAACAAATAATTAGTAGAATATTAATAAAAAGTCGAAATAAAAATCACTTAATGACATTTTAAACACATGACGTATTTAATGTCATTGAATGTGACATTCACGATCATCCATTATTGGCATTTAATCTTATAGTTTGGCGATAATTTTTTGGTCGATGGGATAACCTAGTAGTACCCGATATTACATTTCAATATTTCTTTTCATTATGGACACTGAAATTAAGATTTTACTTTCAGATGATTTCAGTTAGTGAAAATAATGTCACAGTAAAAATGAAATTATTATTATTATTTTTTTTAATAAAACTATTTTTGTGTGAGTGCATATAAAATAAAATTTCTTGATTTCGCTGGCACTCAGATTACAATTTTAACTGAAGATGTGCGAATATTTGCATGCAAAATTATAACTGGAAAATATGACATTTAGATTGTAAATATATTTATTATATATTGATTCAATAATGTAATTACTTTTGCTTTTTTTAAAACTAAATCGATCGGGTCTTTTAAACATTTCATTCGTCGAATTCGACGGGATTCCACTCGTTTATTGTTAAATTGCATTTCCTTTTACTCAGAGTCTATAAAAAAGCGTTTAAACTAAAGAAAAAATCCGTTTTTGATGAATCTAGTCAATGAAGAAGTAGCACGTCAAATTGTATCTCTTTATTATTCCGCAATTCCAATGTCTCAGAGAGAAATTGCTATTCAATTGGGTATTTCACGCCGTTCTGTTTACTATTTTATTGATAAACATAAGAAAAATGAAGCTTGTTCATTGCACTCTAAACGGGATCGCCTTTCTAAAAAACCTCTACCGATTTTATTTTATTTATTTATTTATTTATTTTTTAAATCGGAGACGAAACTCAATTCTGCAATGGCAGAATCTACATTCAACTTTTTTTTTTTTTTTTTTTTTTTACTTTGGGGGGGGGGCTTATCTTTTGAAGAAATTAGCGGTGTTTTTATTCGTAATCCTTTGATGAAATTCATGTTATTTCTCGAGAATTTTAACAAAATTTCAGTTGTTTTAAGAGCTTTTGTCAATATATGCTATTTTTTCCTTGATTCTTTGACGACAGCGTTTTTTTTTTTCTTTTTCGCTATTATTTGACAAAAGTTTTGAGCGATGTCCTGAGGTCATTTGCACTTTTTCTACGATCTTTTGACGAAATTTGCGTTTTTTCAATCCATTGACAAAATTCGCATTTTCCCATGACTTATTTTTTTTTCTTTTTGTTGCAATGGACGATATTTTATGCAAAATAGTGACAAAATTGTTTTTTTTTTTTTTTTTTTTTTTTTTTTTTTTTTTTTTTCGAAGATCATTTGCCGAAATTCGCGATGTTCTTTATGCCCAAATATTCCCCTCATAAACAATTTTTTTTTTAAAGAAAATTTAAAGCAGAATTATTCCTGAGGGGAATATGGTGAAAATTAAAAAAACAGCTAGTTAAATTTCGCTAAATAAACCAATAGGCCTCCCGGTCTATTGCTAGCCTTGGAACGAATTTCTGACTTAATTCGAGGTATTACTGTATAGCAGATACATTGCTTTTCAAGCACTTTATACCTACACAAGATTATGATATTTCAGAAAAAATTATTAAGTTATTGAATGAAAATTCTACTATTTATATAGTAGTTTTTTATTTCTTTTTAAAGTTTAAAAAAAATATCTGAAATTTGAGATTTTAATAACTTGAATTGCTGTTGTGAAATAGGTGATTTGTAAACCATTATAAGTAAATACAGAGATTTTTTTAAATATATAACTCATCAAGAACTCAAAAATAAAAACAAAATACATATACAGTAAAACCTCCATAACGGACACTCCCGAACAACGGACACCTCTATTTAACGGACAGTTTACAAATCCTCACTCCCAAAACTTAATTTTTTGTATGTTTAACCTCTAAATAATGGACAGTAATTTTGGCAAAAAACATGAAAATTTATTTTTTAACGAGAAAAAAAAAAAAAAAAAAAAAAAACTCTAAATTTATCAGGGCAATGTTTCACAAATTTTGTGATCACAGATAATTGTGGGGATGAGCTGGGGAAAATCTCCTCTCCCTCTACATTCATCTGTGATCATCCCTCTCCCCTCCTTCGAATGATTTGAGACTGTATGCTTTTAAGAAGCAGAAAAATACAGTAAACAGTTACTTTTTTTTTTAAGAAAAAGATGATTCAAAAGGATTAAAACTACTGACAGAGTTAAAACTTCACATTGAAAAACAAATTACATGTAATCGCAAATAAAAACAAACTTTTGTAACTTTTTTTTTTTTTTTTTTTTTAAGAATGCAATAAACAAAAGATAAAGGTATGCACAATTTTATTTCAGTTTTATTGCTTTAAAATTTATTTTAATTTCTGGTTAATCATATAATAGAGGTTTTAGAACATTAAAATCGAATAATGAAACATTAAGCATTCATTAGCATCTTTTCTATCTCTGAGATTTTCCCAATAGCTGACACCTCCGAATAGCGGACGATTTCTGTGCTCCCAAGGTGTCCGTTATTTACAGGTTTTACTGTATATAGATAGATAGATATGCATGGATAAAAACAATGCCTAGGACATACCACAGATTAAACCCAGCAAAATAATAATGAATCCAGTTACAAAGCTTTCTCGAGCATAAACTGTACTACTTTTACAAGGAAGTATAGATATTATTTAAAGTCAACTTTCAGAAGTTTTTCTTTCTGTTCCAAAAATAACCTCTCAATCTTAAAAGGATAAAACGCTCAAAAAATCTTAAATGAAAATATGAGAAAATGAAAAATTTCATCGAAAATACTATGCATGTGCAAAAGAATTGTACATTTTTTTTCTAAAAGCATACTACACTATAATTACATTAAAATCTCAATCTTCAAAAGACACTTATATGTAACTAATAATTGTTCTTTGCTAAACATCACCGTGAGGCCCGAGCCCACCAAACAATTTGCTCTTCCAGATCATCAAATTTCCATCATTCTATTCTTGCGTTTTTTTATTTTTTGGTTGCTAGAAATATTTTTTTTTTTTTGGACATTTTTAAGATTATTTTGTTTGGAAATATAGTAAAAATAGCAATAACAAACACATAGAAGCATAAAGCACAACCAGCTCTCTCCCCTCCTCCCCTTCCACACACTTTACCCCAAAAAACTTAGTTTTCTCTCAAAAAAGAAATTTACTGTTCGCAAATTAATTTTTCGTACTAAATGTACTAAATTTGCAGTTATCATTCCTCAGCATTTTCCATTTTTGGGGTTAAATAAGACAGTTTTCAATGTATGTCAGTTCCGGAAAAATCGTCATGAGATAGCAATCAAATCAAATGTAAGTGAAGATGTAATATATATGTGTGTATATTTATATTAAAAGTAAAATGCTATTTGATTCCAAATAACTTCAGAAGTCATGTCTACACATACTATACTTTTTATACACACAATGACTTTGTGAATGTGTCAGAAAGTTTGTGTTGTTGTGTGAAGAAAAATATTTCTTTTGGGATAGTTTTAAATGGAAAGTTTTACTACTAAAGATGGGGTAAATGCAAGCGTATGTATGAGGTATGAAATCACTAAGTTACTTCAGTGAAATTTGCACAGGAATTCGAAAATGCACCAGTATAGAAATATTATTTATCTGATTTTTATAAAATAGCAAAGTGTATAGTAGATAAAATCCTCTCTACACGAAAAAGATTCAAAACTATTTCTAAAATTTATATATTTTCAAGGAATATTTTTATTTCACAATAATTTTAATTGAATTTCTTCGATAATTTCAACTAAATATCTTGATACAATTATTCTATTCTACTAAATATATAGGAGAAAATGTTGTGGTTTTTATCCGAACACATATCAAATAAAGGGTTTAATCAAACTACTATTTCAAACGTGAATAAAGACAGTGAGAAAAATTCATTTTAGAATTTAGAGGATGCTTAACATGCATTTGTTGGTAGATGGAGATCTTATTTATTACAACATGCTGTGCTACATAAAAAATGGCCTAATTTTATTAAAAAATTCAATCAGAATTTATAAATAGAAAAAGTGCATTTTTAACTCCAGAAAACACTGAAAATTCACAAAAGTTAAAATCTCAGCATGTTTTATTTGTAAAAGTCTTATTTTATTTTACTTTTTTAGGATCATTATCAATATTTTCCAAATACACATTATACTAAAAGAAAAAGAAAAAAAAAATTAAATTTCATTTTAATGTTTATGCAGCTCATTTTTAAATAAATGCCATATACTGAAACATGTATTTGATGTGTATGCTTTTATAATATAAATTATCTGTAATCAGAGCTTCAAGAAATTGCATCATTTTGAATCATCTGTACAGCTTAAGTAAATTGTCTGTTTAATACAAGCGTTTCAGGGTATTTACATTAAATGCCCATTTTAATATATTTTTTAGCTTTTTGCGTTTTAATCTGTTGTCAAATTTACATTGTAATAGTAAATATGCCCATAAAATGAAAATCCTGCCCACCCCTCATAAAAATATAAGTGAAAAAAATTGCAACTTTACACTCTACAATACAAATATTCTTATTTATCATAACTTGAAAAATCATCTTTCTCAGATTCTGAAAGAAAGCAAAATGGCACTGTCATTTTACCCTAAAATGATTTTGAGCCCACCCAATATTTTTCAAAAGTTGGAATCACTATTGATAAATCATACCATTTTCTGCTGTGGCTTTGCCTGCCTTTCTAAATATAATTTTAACAGAATCAGAAAATTATATATAATGTATACAAAACAAATCAGGAGGCCATTCAGCTAATATTTAAATTTCTTTTATATATAAAAAAAAAAAAGATTCTACCACAAAATAAATACAAACATTTTGATAATATAAAATATTTATTTCCAATAACAAATAACAAAAGACCATACTATAAGCTTATCTGAGAATGGAATTACAGCTGTTTCCATCAACTAATCAAGCATGAAATATTTACTTGAAGAGCTTCATTTTACAGGTGAAATAACCATTCTCAAAAGCAGCATGTAAATCACGTAAGCTTTATCGTAAATAAGAGCACTTCCTACTACAGCCTTTTTTGGCTTTCAATAATATATATATTTTCCCACAATGTATTTTAACCAAATCTAAAAAGATTTTTAATAAACACTGCAAATATGCAGCATTTACAGGAAAAATAAAGTAACAATAAAAATAAAATACAAACTTAAGTATAATTTAAAATGTAATAAAAATTTAAATAAACATTGCAAGTATGCAGCATTCACAGGAAAAATTAAGTAACAATAGTAACAATAAAAATAAAATATAACCTTAAGTATAATT
The DNA here is from genome assembly GCA_964019185.1 of Maratus speculifer. NCBI lineage: Eukaryota > Metazoa > Arthropoda > Arachnida > Araneae > Salticidae > Maratus > Maratus speculifer. Next base: position 258,290,816 of record OZ025290.1, read on the forward strand.
TCAAAAAACATAAGCATTGTTAAAACATCATATATAAAGGAGACAGGAGACTAAAAGACATAGGAGCTTTTCATCTTGAAAAATAATCATTTTATGAAGGTTTATTATTATTATTTAGGAACAAGGTTTTCATGTAATGTTGGTTTTTACTTTTCAAAAGTACATATTTTGAACTTTCAAACAACAAATCAAAATTTAAAAATGCACCTTTTGAAAAGTTTTAACAAAATGGCAGACTATCAAATTTAATGAGACAAATTTCAACAAAAAAATTGATTTTGTTTAGTTTATATAAAATAATAATAATAATAATAATAATAATAATAATAATAATAATAATAATAGAGAATAACCATAAAAAATCAGTCCAAAATTACATAAACTTCAATTTAAAAAAAAGCCTTTACAGACAATTCAGGTAACTTTAAAAAAAAAAAAAATTGTTTTGAGAAAATCGCATTTAAATTTTTGCAACAAGTACTACTTGTGTATTTATAATCTGACAAAAATCATTCTATTTTGTATATTTGTAATTCTTAAAAATATCTTTGATCATTTACAACTAAAAATTCTTTTGCCCCCTTAAAAAGTAAAAAAAAAAAAAAAGAAATAAAAGAAATAATAAACTGCAGGCAGAAAAGTACAGTCATTCACAGTTCTAATATAATAAACATTGACAGCATCCAATTTTAATCTAATTAATTTTTGCAATCAATAGAAAAAGAATCTGGTAATTTATGAAAATGTGATTATCATTATCACATTTTAAAAAAAATACCAATTGGAAAATAAATTTTTACATTCATGACTTTAGTAGAAGTGAATAAAATGAATATAAATTAACCTATCTTAAAATAGTTAAAGTGAACCTTTCCTCATCAGCAATTCATGTATTTACATATTCAATTTTTAATGGATATAATAAAATAACAAAAAAAATAGTTTTTGTATAATTATTGTTTGATTCAACAATGGTGAATTTAAAAAAAAAAAATTATAATACTTTTAAAAAATATTTTACATTAAATACATAATGAAAGTATATTTTATAAACAAGAATCACCATAAATCAAAAAAGTTAAAGCCTGAAAAATGATATAAATAAAACACCTGACTGTATAAAACGAACAGTATTCTAAAGTGCATTGTTACAATTATTGCTGAAAATCAGGCTACAATTGTACATAACTTTTGTAACATCAAGTAAATGCACAAAAATTGATTACCCACTTTAATTTGAAGTAGTAAAATTTTTCCCACAACTTATCTGTTTTTAGAAATATTTTGACAACTAAAAAAGAAACACTCATCTTTTATGGGTGTATTCCAATCAAAGCTGCTTGTTTTCTAAATTCATTTTTGCTCTCAAATGCATCAAACTGACAAATTTTCTTATTTAGAAGCTACATAATGCAGGCATGAAAGTGGGAAACGAGAAAAAAGGTGGAATATTTTACCCATCCATACAACGGCGTCAAACTCTCATAATTTCAGTGTCATTTTAAGAGAGAATAAAATTAAATGTATCTGCATGTATGACTTTTTTTTTATTTAACTTAGAAAGTTTTAATAATGCTGAAGGAGTAAAACCAAATGCATCTGATCAACTTATGTGAGGTACAGGAATTAATTTTCCAAAACAAATATTATACTGATTAGTTCAGCTGCTAAATCCTCCATCCCCTTAAAAAAATTCTCTGCTAAATTTATATTTGCTTCAAAAAAGATATATCTCAAAAAAGTATCACAGAAATTACTCAAAAGTGTTGTATAAATAGTACAAAATATTCTATTTCAAAAAGAAACTTCCTTTCACTTTAAGTTTTCAGAGTCTAAAAAAGATTTCATTCTTGAAAGACATTCAGAACAACTTAATTTAATATAGTTTCAGGTGCTTATATGTAGAAGCTCACTCAGTTTATGCCTCTTTTGTGCAACAATTCAAGAACAAACTCCAAGTAGTTGAATAGATAAAATGTCTTATCTCCAAGGTAGATTAAATGTCTAATTATTAAATTTTTGCCCCCCCCCCCCCCATTATCCTTCCAAAATTTTCTTTGCATTTTTGTACCAATCCAGAGAATAACCAAAATTGATGTAAAAAAGGTGGAATTCCTCCTTTAGGAGGAACTCTTTCATGCCTGATAATGTGACATGTTTGTCGATTTTTCGATAAATGCTGAAAACATTACACAAAATGCTGTCAGAGTTTTCATTTTGAGCCAAATTTTCCAAAGCGGAAGATCCAAGAACAAAAAAAAATGTCAATGCTGAGAAAATTGTTTATAAATCAAATTTGAATTAATTCCTTGAGAAATGAAATCACATGGCGTCTTATACATCTCTTCAAAAATCATCTCAGCAAATTTCATGTTTTTACTTTTAAAAATGAGTTTGAAAATGTATCAGAAAATTTCGAGCTGTTGAAGGCAAAAAAAATGTTTTTTTTTTTTTAATACACCCTTAAAAAATTGTATAGGAAAAAAAAGAAATATATTAATTTCACAAGGATATATTTTTTAATATGAATATATCTCGCATCTCTAGCACCTCTAGCTTTAACATAAGCGAGAGGAATTTGAAATCTCACAGACCAATATTCTTAGCAGTTACTAGGTAAGAAGCTAAAATGCAAGCAATAATTTATCTTTCAATCATACAATAATACCATTAAGACAGGCAATGCATGTTATATTTCTCAATCTTTCATCACAGAATTTTACATTAAAAACTTGACAAAATACATATTTAACATTACAAGAACATTAACTATATCATTTCCTAATTTTTATTTAAACATAACTTTCATGGTTGCTATTTTACAAAAATAATTTATAAATATACATATATAAATTATTTTTTGAGAAAGATCTTTATATACACATAAGTATATATATGCACTTCTATCATGTCAAACACAAAAGGATTTTTTTATTTAAAGCCAAGAGATACTTGAAAATTAATATATCACTTCCCTGAAGGGTTTTAAATAACAGAATGTTGTTGTATATCACAGAGTATTAAAACATTCCCAGCATATCTATAACAATATAATGTAATTTCAAAGACAAAATTAATTATAAAATTAACAGCATTACTTAGAACAGAAGAATGTACATAACACTGAAAAAATTAATTTACAACATAAAGAACACTCTTTTCTTTAGAAGCTCCTAGAATTTATTATCTATTACAGAGAATAAAGGGTTTTCAATCTTTGTCATTTTACTTTTTAGTTTCATGATGTACGCCATGTAAAATATCTGAGTGGTTTGTTGTTTTGAAAAGTCTATGTGTCCATCTAAGAGTTAAAGTTGGGAAGCCATCCCTTCGAGCACAGCTAAATTACTTCTGTTAATAACACTCTGAATTATCTTCACACTTGATTACAAGATGCACCAAGTTCAATGGATTAATTTTTTAATTAAAAATAATAATAATAATAATAATACATCTTAGATCTGAGTGAATATGGTAAACACAGTAGCAGAAAATTCACCAAGTGTCTGCGACAGACATTTTATGAGTAGAAAATAACCTGCAGGTAAAATGTTACAAAACAATCACTTACTTATAATGTCCTTACATTTTTTATTTATTTTAATTAATGATAATGTTAAGCATTTGTATTAAGTATTAAAGAGCTAAACAATAATATAAAATCTAAAAAAGGTCTAATGAAAAGAAAAAAAAAAAAAAAGAAAAATCTGCAAAAGAGAAAAGAAAATCTGTGATGCAAATTGCTTGTCTCGAACTTTCTGCTACAGTGATGGTAGATAGTATAAAAAAGTTACAGAATAAAAAATATTCAGAGAAAAATATATGAATATCATTGTTTTTAATTTTAAATGAATAATTTTGTCAAAAATAAATTATAGCTTTTTACAAATTTAAATTTGTTACTTATTTTGTATTGTAATGCATTTACTAGCATACTTTTATAAATCTTGCTTCCCCTATGAAACTATTTTCACAAACGTTAAAGTTATTAGAGACTAGTATGGAAGTTCAATGATAGCAAAAGTGCAATTATGAGGAAGGGCTAATTAAAAAAATGTTGACAATCCCCAATCTAAACAATAATTCACATTTGCTCTTTCAGTGAAATGAAAATGTAATAGTGGAATAGGATTTTGTTATTTCAAAATAAAAGAGAGACAGATAATGCAACTTCACTTTCACCTAAAATTTTATACTTAATTTCAGATTAAAAATAAAAAAATGCCAAAAAATCAAAAAATTTTTCTTAACGAAAAATTTTTTTAAGTTCCAGAGAAAACAGGATAAACAGGAGAAATCTTGAAGTGTCAACCCTATTAATAATAGTAAAAGGAAAAAGAGTTCAAAGATATCACTAGTTGAATATGCCACATGAAATAAGGAGGAAAACATTGAAAGTGCCAGCGGTAAAATGAAGAGAGGCTTTTGACCATAATACAACTTGCTTTTATTAGCTTTAAACTAAATATGAGGGGGAAATTTAAATATACTTGAGTATGAGTTTAGCCTGTAAAAGAATACTATTGCAACAGAAAAACAGATGAAAAGTATTTTTTTCAATCATAGACTTTGTTTTATTATTTTTATGTATATTTTGCAATGTTTACATTTTGCATTACTCCTTAATTTTTATTTTGTATAAATAAATTAAAATTGGCCTACATACAATTAGCATTATTATCTGAAATGTTTTTAACACTTATAGTGATAATTAATTCCACTAATGAATGATTATAAATAATAAAAATTTAATGATCATTAAATATTATTAAAGTATGTTAAAATAAAGTCTACTACTTTATAAAAAATATACCGGTATTTTTTAAAATAAAACCTAGCATCAGAAAATTAAAACTTGCTAAGAAATTAGCAATAGTAATAGAAAAGATATAAACTCCAAATTGAACTGAAATAATTCAAAGCCTCAGATTAAGAAATATAAAAATAACAAGAAAAACCCAGTAAATGTTGTAAAATATTAAGTACACCTTAAACAAATTGCTGGTAGCATTTATCACATTGACAATATATCACAATCAGAAACAAACAATGAATACAAAAATGGATAAAAATCTGATTAAAATTTCTTGCTAAAAGATGAAATACAGTTTGACTTTTATAAACAAAGCAATATCTATTCTTAAAATGTTTCAAGAGCTTTACTAAATATAACAAAATAGCGGCTTCAACACCCAAAGATTAAATTAAATTTATTTTAAAACTTTTTAAAAATTTACACAATTATACAGGTGTTATTTATATAATAATTTTAATACAATCTGCTCTCGTTAATTCGAAATCAGATAAATCAAATCTTTGCTTAATTCGAACTAAACATGAAGTCCCAGAATTTTCAATAGCAGAATAACATTAAAAATTTTCATTTATTTGAACTCATGTTCTTTTGACTTTGTTTAATTCGAACTAACGAAATTCCGATTTTTCATTTTTCCTTACTTTTTCCCGGACTTCAGATCCTTGAAATAATTTTTCTTTCATTTTTGTCTGAATTGTTCTGAACAAGTATACCTATAGTTCCTTGCATTTGGTATCCACTTTTATAGTGCCCTGTCTGCCCATCAATGACATTTCCACCCCATTTTCGTTTGTGCTTATTTCCAGAGCCCGCCAGTAAAAATAATTTTTTTTTGCTTACTCATGACAGTAATTTCGAATGAAAAGAGCATAAAAACAAAGCAAAATTTTCTACAATATTTTATTGATAAGAGAGTGCCCCGTTAATAATAAGACCCTGCTTGTTCCTAATTCCTTAATTAGTTTAAGTGTTTATATCTTTCAATTTAATATTAAGTCATTTTCTAAGAATAACAGCCGAAATATATTTAAAAATACTATAACATCAATTTCTTTGTAATAGTACCCTTTTAAACAAGTTTTCCTCTCATACTTTCCATAATTCAAACTCTTGATCATTCGAACATTTCTTGTAGTCCCGATGAGTTCGAATTAAAGAGAGCCCGACTGTATATCAACATAAATACACAACTAATTAATTACACAAGTAATTACACAACTTTTAAAATTCATATTCAAATATCATTTTAAAAATAATAGAACTACCACCACCAGTTTCAAAATATCTAGCAGAGATAATTTTGATTAGATATATATTTATTTTGTTTAACTAGTTTTCAGTATTATGAAAGCAAACAAAATGAATTTTCTGCTTCACTAGTAGTTTCTTCTTTGTGTTTTTTAGCATCATCCTCTTTTACAGTTTCTTCTTTGGATTTTTCATTGTCAACTTCTTTTACTGTTTCTTCTTTGGACATTTCATGTTCAGCTTCCTGGAGTCCCTCAGTTCTATTTTCTAAATTAAGAATATTGCAACCATTACAATAAAATATAAACTGAAAATATTCTGTAAAAATAAGTAAATTAAAATATGTAGGGCAAAGGCAGCATATATCAGAGGAAAAAAAATAGTTATAGTAAAATCTTTATAAGGTAAACTTTGTGTAAATCAAAAATCTGCCTACCATGGAAGAATTTACAGAAATGGAAAGCTTTTAAAGATTGTGCCATAAACTAATTTTTGTATAAGGTGGAAAAAAAAAGATATTTTAAAAATAAAAAGCATTTGATACATGAAATTTTAAAATAGATTGAATATATACATATAAATAAATTCATATAAAATACAAATATAAATAAAAATATGCGCTTACTCATTCATTTGTTCACCGAGAGTTAATTTTTATTATAAAGTTTAGCATTTTTATAGATTTAATACTAAAGTTTTTTTTTTTTTTTTAATGCAGTTTATATTTGTTCTGTTGATAATGTTTTCTTTGTGTTTGTAATTTTTATACATACATAAATTTCTGTCTTTTTACAATATATTAATTTAAATTATGCTATTTTATTTTTACCATTGCTCTACGGACTAATAATAACAGAAAATACAGATCGTTATTATAATTATACTAGCAGGCTATGCCCGCTGCGCTGGTCAATATTTCAAAATCAACCGTGGATGAAACGAACTGGTGAATTTAAATTTGTATTTTAAATAATTTGAACCTCCAGCAGCACCTTGCTCAATGCTGAAAACAATTTAGATACCATTGTGATATTAAATTACCTTAAACATTGCGCAAAAACCAGCTATTTAGAAGTAACTATTTTAGTTTATTACTAACAGTGCACCATCTGGAAGCGAAATGAGACCATTATGGCAACAGGATTTAAAATGTTCCCTTATCTGAAGAAATATTAATTATTACAGTCGTTATCATGGTACAACTTCTGAAAAATTTCTTCACAACTTTTCATTATGTGAAGCCAGGAACCCAAAACTACTCCCACCTAAAAAGTTTATATATATATTAAATTTTGTCCACGCGATAAAAGGCACAATTATGCAAGAATCATATTCAAACTCGTCAAGTACATTGAGATGGCTAATATCTCAGTGGGAATTGCAAATGAGCAAAATCGGCCCAAGGGGGTGGTAATTGGGAAGGATTCAAAAATTTGAATACCATCTTAACATGGCTTTGACAAAACCAGCTCTTACAAAACAATAGCAGGAAAAAAAATAAACATTTTTCGTTACAGCAAGTTGCCAATGATAAAAACACACACACACATTAAAACTCTCACTACAACAATTACTTTATTATTGCAAAATTTCCTCCTGAAAAATGAAAACAAAATTATTTGCTCTTTCGTATTTAAACATTTTCTCTTTAGTTATTTAAGATAAAATTATGTAAATTTGTATAATTTGGCGAACGATTTGGTGAAATTGGTTGACGTGATAATCAAGTAGTAGCCAATTTACATTTTTCATATTTCACAAAAGATTCCTACACAGACATCATATACGCAATAGGTTTAGCACGATTATCTTGCAACTACAATGTGTTAAAATCCTCGTTTTAGAATACCAAAGAAATTTATGCATATTTTATTATTTTCTATCATTTTAAACAGCAATTAACAATAAATAAAAAGTAACTGTAGAACAAAACAACAAATATCATTTCAAAAAAGAAAAAAATGAAAGTAAATAAACAACTTATCATCAGATAAACAACTATAGCTGGGTTACCATATGAGGCAAATAATGCCATTTTGGCGCCAGTGAGATATCTCGATGAGTATATGAGATATATAGAAGAGATATATAGCGAAAGAGATATATAGCGTAATATTGATTGAAGAAATATTGAAGGGGAAATGGTCAATTAAAAAAGACTTGTAAATTTTATTCAGCGGGAATTTTTCATTTCAAAATGTTGAATTTATCTATAGTAATAACGCATATAATTGCATAAATTTACTTTGAATTGCAAAATTTTTCCTTCAGTACTACTTAGTTATACCGTCGACCAATTTCGCCAAATTATACAAATCGCCAAACTATTAGCCAGATTATATAGATTATCATAAATTTTCATTTAAATAACGAAAAACAAATTAGCAGAACATATATAAAAGTAGAAATAAAATGTCGAATTAAAAATTACTTGATGACATAATTAGTATTTATATTATGCTTAATGTCAAGTGAATGTGACATTTACGATCATCCATTATTGACATTTAATCTTGGAATTTGGGGGTAGATTTTTAATCGATGGGGTAATCTTTCCTTCTTCAGTTTTTAAATTTTAAAACTGAAATTTTTCCTGTAAGTAAAATTGACGAAATGGCGCAAGAAAAATTAAATTAACAATGAAAACATTTGCAAAAAGAAATAAAAGAGTAATACTCATATCTATATAATTTACAATTGAATATTAAAATGTACTCTAAAAATTATCTTCACTTGGAAAAAAAACATTATTGCGACCATTAAGAACCTAAGTTAGGCATTAAGTCAGTAGTGCATTTTCGGCTTAAAAACACATTCTTCGGCTTAAAAACAAATCACTTCGGCTTAAAAAGCAAGATGAAAATGGTATAGAAACGAATAGTAACTCACAACTTACAGTGTCTTTTACAATCAGATCTGCTTTTTTCTGCTGTAAGTTATATTATACGGAAATTCGATAAAAAAGAGAAAGAAAATAATAAAAAGGGAAATAACTATCATTCAAAATTCATTTAATCAATTTCTGAAATTCATGTTTTTATTCTAACACCAGGGATAAGTCGCCAAAAGTTGAACCAATTGTTATATTTTGAGGTTAATTTATTTTTTAAGCATTACAAATATTTTTTTCATTTTCAAGATAAATATATTTTTATAATATTACGCCTCATTTAAGCGGTCTCTCTTTATTATTATTAATATTATCAGTAGTTATTTTCTGCTATTATTTGCAAGATATTTGTAATATTTTTTATAGTTATAGCCATTTTAATTCTTTTAGCAATTATAATTTTCGCCAAAAACAGCTACTGGCAACCCTTTTGTCAAAAATAACCGAAAAATACGAAATTTACTACGAAAAATCAGAGTTATCCCTGTAAATTTGAATCATAAACCTTCGGAAAAATATTTCCTATCGAATGATACAATTGGCAAAAAAATCCATCGGGTAGTTTTTGAAAACACTCGTTTGGAAGTTTCAGAACTTCTGCTTTATAATATATATGATACTATAAGATTTCAAGATTTAAAAAGTCATACATTAAAAATTTAAAAGACGAATTTTTAAAAAACATAATTTTTTGAATTATAAAAATGATTGAAAATATTAAATGAAAAGCATAGTTAGCTTACAGGAACTATCAAAGCCTGAGAGTTTATGCACCTGCCTGTTCTGTATGTATGTAATGCAATAACTCATGATGAAAATACCTGATTTACTTGAAATTTCGAATATAGGTTTACTTTAATAAAGTGCTTCCCTGATTAGTTTTGGGAATTCATCCAATAAGTATAAGAGGGAGAATGGGGGCTAATGCACTTCTCTTTAATTTATATAAAAGGGTTTTTCATGCAGAATTATCAGATTTCAAATTTTAGATATTATATAGGATCATTCTGATGAGGCATATCTATGATTAGTTATGAGAGTTTATTGGATAAGTATAAAGAGGGGGATTGGGGGGGCTAATCCCTCACCCTTAATTTAGATAAATGGATTTTTCCTGCAGATTTAGCAGATTTCACTTAAATTTTAAACATAGGATCATTCTGATGAGGTGAACCTCTATGGTTAGTTTTGGGAATTCATTAGCTACGTCTAACAAGGAAAGGACCAACTTTGATAATCACAGATTTTGATTATTTTAATGTATGTTGTGTAGAGCAGAGATCTCTTAGCCACAGGTTCATCTGATTTTATACAGCACTTTTTAGATCTTGAGAAACAGAGGGTAAGGGATTTAATTTATGACACAATTTAAATACTAACTTTGAAAAGATGCATGGTTGATCGTGGCTCAGATGGCATAGAGTTCCACTGCTGACCAGTAGACCCAAGAACAATGCTCTGTTGCTCTATGTTTGTTTTTTGCATTTTTTGTTTCATAATTTATAATTTAATCATCTTTCGTAAAAATCTTAGTATCATACCTTAACTACAATGTTAGCATATTTAAAAATTAATTTAACTTTTTTTATTTTAAACCATTATTTCTTATCAATTAAGGAAATTTTTTTTAAAAAATCAATCTGTATTGAATAATAGAAATGCCAAAATTTGTTGTGGAGTCATCTGTTTTTGTAAGATAAAACATATTCAAGTAGAAAGAAAATAAATATAAAACAAAATAAAAAAGCAGCAAAATATATGCAAAATAATTCAAACAACAATCATATATTTTACAATATTTTAAAATCTTTAATATGTAAAAGGTAGGTTGTAATTTAATTCTTATGCTTATTTTTAATATAATTCTATTTATTGATTGAAAACAGACTAATAGACTTTTATCATCATATTAATTTCCTTGTTGAAGCAATACACTAAAGACCTTTCTTTAGAATCACAAATTGACACAGTTATTAAATATCATTATATTAATAAAGAATGTATGAAAAGCATTTTAAAAATGGTTTAAAAAAAATAACACTTTTGCATTCATTTATGATGTTTCATACAACTATTTAGTCACAGAAAAAAGTAAGTAGGTTAAAATTAGAATTGATATACATTATAATTTTTAATTGACAGTGAGATTATTAAATTTACAAGTATATTTATAAAACAAAAAATAAAGAAAAAAAAAAAAAAAAAAAACTACAACATATATTAAAATAATCAAAATTTGTCATTATCGAAGTTGGCCCTCTTTTCGTAAGAGAGGTGAAGGGCTGACCTCCCCCCCCCCCCTCTTGCCCTTAATTTAAATAAATGATTTTTTCATGCAGAATTATCAGATTTCATTCAAATTTTAGATATAGGGACATTTTGATGAGGTGCCTATGTAATTATTTTTTGGATGTTCATTGGATAAGCATAAATGGGGGAAATTAAGGGTAATCCCCCCTCCCCTTAATTTATATAAATGGGTTTTTCAGGCAGAATTGTCAGATATCATTTAAATTTTAGATATAGGATCATTCTGATGAGACATTTCCATGATTAGCTTTGAGAGTTCATTGGATAAGTATAAAGAGGGGGAATGGAGGGGTTAATCCCCCATTTTTTATTTAAATAAATGGGTTTTCCATGCAGAATTAACAGATTTCATTCAAATTTTAGATATAGGATCATTTTGGTGAAATGCCTCCATGATTGGTATTGGATGTTCATTGGATAAGTATAAAGGGATTAAATGGGAGGTTACCCCTCCCCCTTTTAAATTATCTTAATGGGTTTTTATGCAGAATCAATCGATTTGCTTAAATTTTTGGATACAGGGTCACATAAGATACTTCTCTGATTAGTTGTGGGGTACTTTTGTTAAGTATAAAGGTGGTACGGACGAAAGATAACTGCACATAGAAAAATTATAATATTTAATTTGGAATCAAAAATAAACAATTAATAAATCATTTTATCTTATTGTGATCAACAGAGGGTGGAAGGGGAAATGTGAGTATTTTAGAACTTACCCCATGAATAAATTTTCACCATTTTGAACTAATTTTTTAATACAACAAGCAATTGATCATAATAGAAATTATTAAAATTATAGAAGCAAAGTTCCCCAAAAGAAATAAACGAAAGGAAATAAGTAATCAGCTTATGCTAATATGAGCGGAAGTAAAATCAACTATGAAATGGTATCTTGGATACCATTATTTCTTTTTCTAACTATTGTGATCAAGCATTTAGAAAAATTAAAGTTAAAAAATTATTGAGAGCATTTAGAAGAAAAAAGATAACTAAGACCAGGGTCCCATCAGTTCAAGCAACAATTAGACATATCCTAAAAAAATTGGAATGAAAAATTTCTCTTCATAAAATCTTTAGAATACTTTTGCTATATTATTCATAATGGTTTATGATAACAATTGTTTTTATTGTTATGGTAAGATCGGTATTTTTTCTAATTGTCCTGCATTTTTTATTTTACACAACTTTCGACATTCATCTTATAAGTCTGCTTAATAAGCAAATAATTTATCTGTTATCTTTATTTTTTAAATTATTTATTTTTTTAAACTGGAAAAGAACTCATAATATTCATTGAAATAGCAATTCTGTGACTATCATAAAAATCATCCTGCTAAGTTGACAGGAAAGGATAAGCTCTAAACAATATCAGGTATTACCTTGTTTATAATGACCTTGGTCGATTTAGGGAACAAGATGATCAAATATGATACAAAAAGCAAAATTCCAAAAGAACATTATTAATATATAACCTTTATTTATATTTTAAAACATTGTCCAACTGTTATATTTTTATGAAATAGCTATCAATGTAACTCTAATAAACATCAATGTAAAATTTATGTTAGACATTGATAAATTTATAGTGCAGTTTACAAGTACAGTAGACTCTCTTAAATCCGCAACCCTAAAATCCACAACTTTCTAAAATCTGCACATATTTTACGGATGTAAACAATGAAACATTCAGTTCAGATGAGGACAAAATTTGACTTGTTTAGTTTTATATAAATTCCTTTATATTTTAATTTGTAATTTTTGTTTACATTACTGAATTAGTGTTTTAATGAAGGAAAAATAAATTTATTTCTGAAAAAAATCAAGATATTGCTGATATCACTAGTAAAAACAATCTTCTTACCAAACATAATTATGTATTAATCAAGCTTTTTTGGTTATTAAGTCTGGCTACGCCTGAAATAAAGCTTCCTTATTTTATGATTTTGATGTATGTTAGCAATGTATCTTTGTAAGGCAAGTTTCATTGAATAATTTAGGAAAAATACATCTCATCTTTACAATGAATATTTAATCATACATTATTGATTATTAACTTTACCTTTGCTTTTAATATTTTAATCATTTCAAAAATTACTTAAATTTTTGTTATTTTAGTTTATCATTTATTTTAATATTTTATTATATTATAAGCATGCATTGTAGTTTCAATTGCATTATTAATTACAGTCAAAGTACTGCTTAAAAAATATTTAAACAAAGCAATGACCAGAAATCTGCAGAATTCTAAAATCTGCACAATCTCTGGTCCCAAGCTGTGCGGATTTGAGGAAGTCTACTGTATTTGTTAGTTATTCTAAAAATAAAACTGGGTAAATTTTAAGATATCGCCAAAAGAAAAATATGTTTTTACTTTCAAACTGTACAAATATGAGGGACTCCGAGAATATTCAGAATCTTGATTTCCCTCCAGGACCATCACCAACAAATTCATGACCTAGACCAAATCCACATTTACCACAAGATACCTAAAAATAACCATGCAATTTAAAATTAACATTATATTAACAAAAGATTAATGTAATATTCAGTAATAGAGATCATAAAAATTCTAACAATAAGTATACAGAATAGTAACAGGAAATATTTAGAACCAATAATATATGGAAAAGTAGGAAATGAAAAAATTTGCTACAAAAAAATTAATCATACATAAAGTTAAAAAATACATACTTTATAGGTAAGGCTAGGTCTACCACCTTCTTCTCTCTTGACAACACTATTTTCATGAACAGTTTCTGTAAATGACGGCCAGGGAGAAAAGTGCTTGAACTTTGTTCGGCTAGAAAATAATTCATTTCTGCATTGCGCACAGACATAAACTCCTATTAAAATGGGAAGAAATAATTATGGGAATTTTTTAAAGGAAAAATTCCAACAAAATGTGAATTTAAATTTAATTAATAAAAAAAGACAGAGAAATTCATTCACTCTTAAATTATCAATCTTTTATTGTTCTTTAGCAGCAGTGTATTTGATAATATAATTTAATATAAATTTATTATTGCAAAAGTAAAATGAGAAATAAGATGTGGCTATTTTACTCTTTTACTAGCAGAAATTTGTACTTGCCATGCCTCTTTTTATGTAAAAGAATGAATAAGTTGGTTACTAAAATGAAAATATGACATATGTTACATCAGATTTCATTTAAATATCATTTTTAAATGAAATGTTTTCTACAAACCTATTGTACTTAATTTTATATATACAGTAGACTCCCTCAAATCCGCACAACTTGGGACTAGAGGTTTTGCGGATTTTAGAATTTTGCGGATTTCTGGTCATTGCTTTGTTTACAATTTTTAAACAGTAATTTGAATGTAATTAATAATGCAATCAAAAGTATAATGAATGCTTACAATATACTAAAATATTAAAATAAGTAATAAACTAAAATAATAAAAATTTAGATAATACTACCCAACATCAAATATGTTTCGGGCTCAAAAATAGTTATTTCTGAAGTATTTTACCTCGCTAAACACGAAAATCAACATAAAAAGTTGAGATTAGCTCTTGTTTTCAAGATAGAAACCAATTTAAGAAATCTCACTATGGCTGTTTTATGGGAAATTGAATGTTCGGAAGTTGGTTTGCCTAATAGCTTTAATTCTCCTCAACTGCATTCTCTGTGTAGAATCCAACCAGAAGTCAAGATCACAGAATACAGGGCTCAGCACAAGAATCTTTTCCTTTTCTTTGAGAAGAAAGAACATGTTGCTTGTACTGATGTTAATGGTCATGATCCACAAAAGTGGAAGTTATTTATAGACTCTTCCAAATTTAGTTTGAAAGCAGCGGCAATGTTATTCCTTCCATTCCCATTGGACATTCCGTTCACATGCAGGACATTTACTGGAATGTGAAATTACTTCTCGAGTCAATCAAATACGAGGATCATAAATTTTGGGTTTATGGTGACTTGAAAGTAATTGCTTTACTCCTGGAAATGCAATTAGTCTATACCAAGTACTGTTTTTTTTCTGTGTTTGTGGGACAGCTGAGATAGAAACTCTCACTACATAAAAGACAAATGGCCTTAAATAAATCTAAATCCCGAGGAGAGAAATGTCCAAAATGAGCCTCTAGTTGATACGAAAAAAATTCTGCTTCCACCCCTGCACATTAAACTGGGATTAATGAACTTCGTGAAAGCCATGAACAAGGATGGAGAGGCTTTCCAGTACCTTAGAGTGAAATTTCCAAGACTGAGTGAATCAAAGGTTTAAGAGGGAATCTTTGTGGGCCCACAAATATGCACAATAATGAAGGACTCTGCTTTTGAAACAGTTTTGGAAAGAAGAGAGGAAGCAGCCTGAGAAGCCTTCAAAGGTGTGGTATGAGGATTTCTAGGCAACAGAAAAGCCGAGAACTGCCCACAGTTGGTAAAAAAACTTCTACAAAAGTGACATAACCTTGGATGCAACATGTCTCTGAAACTTCATTTCTCCACTCCCATCTTGATTTTCCCCCTAAAAACTGTGGAACTGTAAGGGATGAGTACGGTGAATTGTTTCTCAAAGATATCGCTGTTAAGGAACGCATATATCAGAGTCGTTAGGATGAGACAATGCTGGCCGACTACTGTTGGACTGTTACAAGAGGTGCTCCGGCGTTGACATACCAGAGGCAATTCACAAGGAAACGTTTGCAAGAATAGGCTAAAAACAACCACTGCTTTCTAAGAATTGAATATTGTTTAGTGAAACATGCCTATTGTATTGTATTTATTACATCGGAATTTTTTTCTTCTTCAATTTGCTTTTAAATCGATGTGTGGGATGTTGCGTGTCTTTCTCAAGTGAGCTGTATTGTATCTTGAAAACAAGAGCTAATAAAAAAATTTCATTTACATATTCATTTTTTTCAACCCAAAATTAGTAGGAATTGACTATCTAGAACCAGGAAACTGACGAAAATAATTTTTTTGTTGGCTAGTGAATTTTTAAAATGATTAAAATACTAAAAGCAAAGGTCAAGTTAATAATCATTAATGTACTATTAAATATTCATTATAAATATGAAATGTGTTTTTCCTAAATTATTCAATGAAACTTGCCTCATAAAAGTACATTACTAATTCACATCAGGATCATAAAATAATGAAGTTTTATTTCAGGTTTAGCCAGACTTAATAACTAAAAAAGCTTGATTATAATACATATGTATATGTGGTAAGATTGTGATTACCAATGATATCAGCAATATCTTTATTTTTTCGGAAATAAATTATTCTTTCTTCATGGAAAAAAACATCAATTCGATAACCTTAACAAAAATTACAAATTAAAAAATGTATGGAATTGATATAAAACTAAAAAAGTGAAATTTCGCACCTATATCTGAACTGTTTCATTGTTTACATCTGTAAAATATGTGCGGATTTTAGAGAGTGGTAGATTTTAGGAGTGTGGATTTGAGGGAGTCTACTGTGTATATATATATATATATATAATACTCAGGAATTAAGCTTAGAAACAATTATTAAATCTTTTTTTACATAAGTCACAATACCTGTAGAAAGTTTCCAAATTATGTTCATCTTAGATTTAAATATTTTTTACATTATTTTAAACATTTAAAAAATATATGAGTTTAATCAATGATTTTTTTAAAATCAGTTGATTTAAACCACAATTTAAATCATTGACACCCTAACTATACCTAAGTCAAAATATTTTATGCACTATATAAACATTACTGAAATTTCATTTTTAGCAATGTCTAGATCGGATGTCCATCACTGGAAAATGACTAAATAATCATACCCAATAATGGACACTCCCATTTGAAAACCTTAAAAATAAATGAAATTTTATAAATGGCTATGATTAAAATTTTATAAATGGCTAATTAGTATATAAAATTCAAAGTTTGGTATTACAACCAAATCAAAAAGCTGCAAATTTCACAAGAAAAGAAGAAGAAAAAAAATGAATGAATTTATTAAATGAAGCCAACTCTAGCATGTTTATTAAGATTTTTACTGAAAAACAGAACTTCAAAACATTATTTTCTGCTTCCTAACTGGTTGATTTTAATAGAGTCAACAACATTGCAAAATTATAAAATATACATTGGGAAATTATGAAAAAAAATAATAAAAGCTAAATCTCTATTGGCTATTTTTTTAAAAACAAAAGATTTTGAAGGGTACTGACACATCTACTCCATTTTAAAAAAAGTTACAAAAACAAAAACTCTGTTTTTTTTTTTTTTTTTTTTTTTTACTAAAATTTTTCTTGCAAAGTTCCAAATTTATTAGAAAAATTTCCATGCCCAATGCGCGTGTGTGCATCTATATTATATAACTCTGTCTATACGTTAAAAAGTGAAAATCATAAAAATATACCTGAAATAGCAAAACCATTATAAGATCATTCCTTGGTAATATTGATTTATACTCTGATTACTTATGATTTAACTTTGGACAAATATTTTTATCGTAATTTTCATTGCAAAAAAAAACTATTTTCTAATACAAAAACCCTAAAAAATTTAATTTTTTTTTTTATATGCCAAATATTTCCACAAATTCAGCCTTGTTACGAGATTTTCAAAAATGAACAACAGTACTAGAAATTTTCTAAAGTAAAATTCCACATTGTGAGTTAATATTTGGCTATGAATTACTATTTATCCTATCCTGTTACAAAAAAAACAGAATTTTTTACTAAAATTCTTACTATAAAGTTCTAAATTTATTAGGAAATTTTCCATGCACAATGTACCCATGTGTGTCTATATTATACAACGCTGTACAAATGTTAAAATGAAAATCATAAAATTATGACTGAAGTAACACAACCATTATAAAATCTTAATTATTGCCTACAAACAAATATTCTTTATCATAATTTTCATCACAAAAAATTGAAAGAATTTTTAATTAGAAAAGCCTGAAAAATTATACTTTTATTTTACACTCTGAATATATCTTCAAATTCAGCATTGTTGCGAGATTTTCATAAACAAACAACATAAAATTCCATATTGCAAATTACTATTTGACCATTAATTACTATTGACCCTATCCTTAATCATGCTCCTCTAGATATCTTTGTCTTAAACATAATATGTGCATGAATTTTCTTTATTTTATTCAGAAAATTAAATACTTATAAGAATCACTACAAATTGTCCTAAAAATCTTCATAATCCAATGTAGATAACCCATTACAATGCTTAAGAATTTTTATAAATCTGTTTAGTAATTTCTTTTTTCTGATTTTATAATGTCTTCAGCTTATTTCAGGATTTAAATCTCAAATTCTTAGCTAATACTATTTCTCTATTAAAAACAATCATCATTACTATTTTTTAATACTAATGATTTCAAAGAAATGATAATATAATGCTGAAAAATTAAAAAGGAAAACTTTAAATAATTGTAAGCTAAACTAGACTATAAAATACTCCTACCAGGTTTAAAAGTATCCCGATACTTCTCATCAGTTATCCACGCACAAAAAGACATGATAGTTCTATTTATAGCAAAAAATTAATTGAAGAAAATAGACTTTAACTCTTTCGAATAAAACAATTATTTATTTAAAACTAAATTAAAGTTTTGGACAGATAGCATTTTACCCTTTTACCAGACAATTCACAATTTCTTTAATTCAAGAACTTTCCGGATAGGAAATTTATCCGTCAGCAAGAAGACAGAAGTAAAACAGATAGGTTATCAGATCAGCTCAAGGCCGCAAAAAAAAAAAAATAATAATAATAATACTTGAAACGTACAAAAATAGCAGGAAATAATTAAAACCGAACTTCGAAATTCCTGTTTTGTTTATTGGTTGATTGGTTTAATTGACATGGCACATTGCCGTAGGCAGACCATTCTGTAATTAGCGGATATTTACAGATTGTTAATTAAATTATTCTTGAAACATAAGCTATTATTCATTTATTTATTTAATATTTATTTTTTATTATTATACGTCGACAAAATAAAAATGATTAAAAAAAATCCCATTTATAATTTTGGCTCATCATTAAAATATTAGTTTTGCCGACAAATCTGATTTTCAATGGCAAACTATTTCGTTGCTACGTCTGTACATAGCCTACTATACGCCGATCCAGTGGCGTGGTCGGTAGCGACGACTCCTCCCACACCGCTGGACCCTGGTTCGAATCCAGCTAGCGGCATGGATGTCTTGTGTTGTCCATGTGATGTGTATTAAATGTATGTACTGTATTTCATGTAATAATAAAGTGTTCTGTATTGGTTTCTGTGTATTAAGGATCATTCGAGGTAACAGCCATTGTAGCTTCTAGACCTCAAAACATTGTTCTCTCAAACCCCCCAAACAGCCTACTATACTGTATGTGTTATAAACAAACAATAAATTTAGCTCATTGACTTTTTAATCTTTCGTATCTTAGGTCATTGATTTAGCTGTAATTTAGAATTATGGTACATTTTAAACGTTAATTTAAATTTATGAATTGCTAATATTAAATGCTATCCTGTTTAAAATGACAGTTACTGTAAGATCACATTATTTAATTTCTTTTCTTTATTAATTTGCTATAGGTTTTGTTAAAATAACTTTTTAAAAATGTATTCTTATTTATTTATTTCCTTTTAAGGGAGATTCAACAGCTTGTAAAGATAAACCGTCTTTTACTGAAATTAGTTTGTCCGAATCCGGAAAGACTAAAGTACCAAAGCGCTTAGTATACTTTAGCGATGGTGTTCTGGAGGAATATAGCTCCGATGAAGAGGATTATGACAAAGAATGTGTAGATTCTCAGCCTCTGATTGATCCTGTAAGTCATTATTTACTTTATATTATTATGGATATTTCCAATTTCGAACACATGTGCACAACCTTTGGGCACTGTCCTTTGGCGCGCTTCTGAAGGTACTAAGAAAGGGCGGGGGGGTATTTTTTTTTTTTTTTTTTTTTTTTTTTCTCACTTTCCCAATTTATCATAAGATTTTTTTTTTCTTTTTTAATAAAACACAAGAAAACAAAACAACAAAAAAATACCCATTTGACCTTCTTATTTATTTCAATTTTCACTGTGTAATTCATTTGAAAGAACATTAACCCTTACAGGACCATAAGATGTCAAAGACTAAATATGCCAATACCAATACAACACAATATTTTAGCTATTGTGGGTGTAAAGTAAGAGAATATCACAAGAAAAACATAGCAGGGTGTATAGGTTTCCTATAATTTCATGGGAAATATTTTTCCCTATGGACCATAAAAGTAAATAAATGAAGAGTTAAGTTTATTATATCGATATTTTATTTATTGCTTTGTAGTACAAAAAACATAATAAAAATTATCAAAAAAGTAAAATACAGTGACAAAATACAGTTATTTTATTTTCTCAAGTCCAAAACACTTTCAAGATATTATTAGTTCAGCCCATGAATGTTTTGGTTTTGGCGCAATAAAGTTTGACTGTTCTTTTTATTTTTATTCATTGAGAAACAAAACACGTTTGCCGCCTTGGACATACGCTTTATTTTGACATTCAGTAAAAAAATATCGATTCAATAATAATTAAACAATCGATAATGATTTTTGTAGAAGGGGAAAATATTTCCCTTGAGCGTGAAAGGGTTAATATTATATTATCCCTTTCAAAACGTCTTTATGAATTTGTTTCTTTTTTTTTCTGCGTCTTTATAAGTCCACATCCAAATTCTTGTTCGAAAAATAAAAAATGCGTATTCTATTTTGGTACTTTTCTGATTCCAATGGCATTATCCATTCAATGTTAGTACACTACCTGGAAAACCTGTCATGGAATTAAGTGGTTAGTTTAATTAGTCAGGAGATTTCAATATTTTTTCCAAAATCTGGAAAAGTCTGGGAATTTGATAAAGTTTTATTGTGATTTCAAACAAAAAAAAAAAAAAAAAAAGGTTATGCTGCCTGAAATGCGAGTCTTAAACAAATTGTACACTTAAAAAAAAAAAAAAAAAATCTAAATTGCCCTTTTTTCAAAAGCTTCCACTTTCATCCTCCACCCCTTTCCTATCGACCATAGCAAATAGTTTAAATATTTAAAATTCATTACTACAGATTTTCAAACTTTTTTCAGCAGTTATTTTCAAGTAACAATAAAAAATAGTTATCACAAGCTTTCATCTCACCTTTGAAATGTCTGCTTCATTTCCCTCCTCTTGCCTCCTATTGAAAATAAAGTTTATCATCTGAACATTAATACAGTGGACAAAATTGAATGATGACTCCGTTTACACGTATTGGATAGTAAGTTTGTACAGTTTGTAGAAAACTTTATTTGAAAGCTTATAATGATCTTAAATTATTAAAAAGAGTATTTCCAATTGTAAACATCAAAGCAAGGTTCTTATTGTTTTGGGAGGGGCATAGTGGGGATTAGAATAAGGAGCTTTTGATTATTACCAACTCTATTCGAGAAATTTTAGCCTTTTTTTTTTGTGAGTGGTATAATATTTGTTTTAATCTCAGCTTGTCCACTATGCACTATACTACTAGATACAAATTTTCTTATAATACACCTTAAAAAGTCAAGGAATTTCATTCTCTTGTGTGAGTAGAAACCACTCATTTTAAAAAATATTCATTTTAATTCCTTCAAAAAAATTATTCTGTGATTTCATTTTTGCAATTTTTATTTTCTCTGCAATATTTATAAATCTGAATTCCCTATCTTTAAACAATATATTAAAAAAATTAAAGAGTACCCACTTAATCTGTATATATTTTACTTTAAAATATCTTCAATTGAAAAAAAAAAAAAAAAAAAAAAAATTATAACACTTTCAAAAAAAATTATTTTCTGAAAGATGATATAATGTCCCATTTGCACTGGAAACTTAAGATATATTAGATCTCTGTTTTTGAAGTGGTACCCTCTCGGAATGCCTGTTTTGTTCACATAAAAAAACTTACTTAAGATATTTCAGTGAACATCATTGTGTCTGTGATCGAACAAATGTAAAGTATATGCATGCATTTAAAATAAAAATGGCCACTACAGTCAATCAATAAAAGCAAAGCTTTATAGGCAATTAGAGTGAGTAGAGTAGTAGTGCTTCATGTATCTAGCCGAAATAAGTTGAAATTCACGGAGAGAGTTTATGGAACTCTCTCTGGTGGCCTGGGGTACCTTAAGTATCCCAATGTACAAAAATCGTGAATTTCAGCAAATGGTTGCAAAGAGAAAATATATATTTTGGTAAGCAATTGTGGAAAAAGTCATAAATTTCTGCAAATGGTATTGGGGAAAAAATAGCTCATTTTGTTAAGTGATCATGGAAGAAAAAGTAATATGCCACATAAATGTGTCCTGAAATATCAAAAAAAAGTATGTCATGAAATATCACCTAGATCCAATACTACTCCTGGTTTTGCATTTATATTGAGATCATTTGAAGAATTTCACATTTTCTTACTGAGATAACTTGACTAAATTCATTATTTTTTTCCTGCAGCCCCTTGTCAAAATGTGACTTATTAAGATAATCCACTGACAGAATTTTAAACTTTTTGATGGCTACAGTTTTATGCAATATATGACTTTTTCTTCTGCAATTATTTGGCGATATTTGAAAAAAAAAAAAAAAAAAAAAAAAAAAAAAAAAACTCATTGATTGACAAAATTTGCAATTTGTTTTTAAGATTTTTCAACAAAATTAGTGGTTTTTTTACACGATTGCTCTTCCAATTTCGCTATATTTTTGTGGTCATTTGAAGAATTTCACGATTGTTTAGTAAATGTCGCGATTCCTCCCTCCTCTGAGACCCATTTGACGAATTGTGCAATTTTATCTCCCAGACCCATTTGACTAATATAACAAATTTTTTCAGAACTTAAATGAATTTTATGATTTTTATCTCAAAAACATTTGATGAATTTCGAGATTCATTTTACCAAGACCATGTAAAAAATTTTGTGGTTGGTTTCCTGAGACAATTTGATGAATTTAACTATTTTTTCTACAATAAAATTTGGCGAACTTTGTGGTTCATAGTGCAGGTGTATGTTTATTACATATTTATAGTAATATGTCTGCCTCAGCGAATAAAACTCAAACATTAGATGCATTTTTTAAATAATTAATGACTAAATTTTTTATAAATGTATGTACATTTATTTTATTTAGATACAGAAATAAATTTTGTATATAATAATATTAATGATTCTATTTTTATTTAGAAAACATTACCTTGGTTTCCATATCTGGGATATTGGATTTGGTGGGTAGGATCCCGTACTTTATCAGGTAAGTTTGTGTGAACATATGTATTTTTAGATGTATTCATTTATGTGCACTGCTAAACTTTTGTGATCTGCTGTGGTACCAGATATTACTTTTATTAAATTAGTCAATTAGCTTGTTTTGATTGAGATATTTTAAATGTTAGGAGTTTAAAATAGTTTACTTGCGAGAGATTTTTTTTTTCTTTGTTTAAGCTGTACAAAAAGATTTATATCATTCCAACAATATTTAAAAATGTAATAGTAAAATAAATAGTGTTTTACATTAACTCTAATTCTATTGAGATGGAGCTTGATTGCAATAATAATAGGAATGTAAAAATGTAAACATTAAAAGCACCAATTATTTTAAATTTTAAGAATACGGTTTCGGTAGCATATTCAATAGCAGCACTGAGGATGGTCTGTATGCTACTGAAACCAGTATGTTTAAAATTTAAAATAATTGATACTTTTAACCGTGGTATTTTTACATTCTATTAATTCTAATTCTGCTACAATTCTATCCAGGGTTTGAAATAAGGATTAAATTTTAGTGATGACTTTCTTTCTTCCATTAAAATAAAATTTTAGTGGGAATTAATAATTAAAGTTCTTAACCCCTTTGTGCCAAGCGGCATATATATATGTCATTTATGATCCACAAAATCTTTTTATTTAAAAAACAGTATTTTATTGCAAAGATTTTTACCTATGTCTAATCTTTGATTTTCAACAATTAAAAAGGGGAAAAATGATGAAAAACTGATACTGAAGAATTCAGAGAAATCTTGCATCGTAAAAGAATCTTACTACAACAGAATTAATTATTTTTTACATTTTTTTTTTCTATTACATTTATATAGCATGTTTTATAATCTTTACAACATTATCAAAACTTTTACTTTATTAAATTATATTATATTCAGTACATTCTCAAAAATCTGCATAGGCTAGAATCAAAAGCTCTGTAGATTTCTGAATTGCACGAATTTTAGATCATTAGCAAATGGGAAGGTAAAAAATCATTGATAAAATTTCCGTATTTCTGTGGGACAAAAAATATGCAACTTTTATGACTGATTGGATTTTATGACTTTTCCCACAACTGGTTGATTAAAATTCAAGATTTCCCTACATAACTACTTGACTAAATTAGGTATTTTTGTGTGTGTGTTTATGTTTTCAAGTGTGATCTATTATTTTTAAAAAAACCGCGACTTGGTCATAAAATTTTCTATTTTTACAAAAATCAAATTTTTCCTGTGACTGACTGGACAAAATTATATATATATATATATATACAGTAAAACCCCGATAATTCGGATTAATTGGGACCAGACCAATCTGGATTTTTAAAAATCCAGATTATCCGGAGAATTAGAAAAAAAATGAAGTAAAATAAAACTTATTTACAGGCAGTCAAAATGTTTACTTTGTAATAAAAAGTTTGTAGTTTTCAGCTGTGCCAGTTTTTTGTACATTTTGTGGTCACGCATCCACTTGAGCATAAGTTACATTGTTGTTTCTTTGAAAGATAACATCAAAGAGTTTAAATAAGAAAGCTTAAGTTATTCTTCCGAAAAGATTTCAGAAGAGATTTTTTTTGTATTCAGAATACGACGATGAAACAAGTTAATGTAATTAAAATTAGCCAATCGCTTCTCAAGCTTGAAAAAATATTAACCAAACCATTCCGGATTAGCGGGGTTCTACTGTATATTTCTATTTTGCAACTGATTGTTAAAATTTGCAATTTTTATGTGACTGACAGACAAATTTTACAAAATTCTGCAAAAAATAAATAATTTACAGAAGAATTATATGCCTGGAGAAAAATTTAAAGGAAACAAATTTCACACAGCATTTTTCATTATGCTTTGTGTATATAATAGAAATGAGATAGCCAAAGTTCAAAGCCATGAGTTCAGGCACAAGCTCTAATCGACTTGTTTAAAAATCTTCAGATTCTGGCTCAATCTAAAAATGTTATTTATTCACAAATTCAAAACAATTTCCCAGATAATATTTGAGAATAAGAATGTTAACCTAAGTTTTTTCAAGTGCATTACAGTCCCCTAAAAATCAGTTTGTAAGAGAATCGAATTGCTATTGATAAAATACAAAGAGAAATATTCCATCTGATTCTGAGGCCTTGCTGCAGTGAGTATTTGCAAATGGGACATTCCTCATCTATCCTCTGTTTCTGTTTTACTAATTATTGGAACCCTTTTTACTAATTACCGGAAATCGCAACTTATGACTTTCTGTCATAGTTATACAACAATAGTTTTTAAAGAATAAAAATTTTGATTTTTTGCAGATTTCTGTCAATGGTTGAGTATAAATGGTAAATTTACTATTTTAAATATATATTTACAGAGATATGAAAATCACAAAACATTGTCATATGGGAGTATTTAAGGATTAATAGTTATTTCTATATACCAGGAGTTTTCTAAATGAGAAAAAGTCTTAAACAAATTTAAATTTTACTAAAAATTTTTTGCTGCATACTTTTGGTATTGACTTGAACTCTAGTGACACAAAAATTTTCTGGCTTTGAGTTAAAATTGAGATGGGTCAGGGAACTGACAAAAAGGATCTCAAAGTCATCTCTAGTATAAAATTTATAAAACAGTTAAATTTACATAATTATTAACAATAATTTCTGTTATATAGACAATTAAGTATGTTACATTTAATCTTAATCTAGTATCTAACATTACTATCTCCTATGCGGTGAATCCATTCTGTAAGATTAAATACCACAATTTGATTTTTTTTTCAGTGTGTGACTATCTGGGAGAACATTTAGCATGGCTATTAGGTATAACTTCTCCAAAATTCCAATATGAATTAGATCAATATGAAAGAATGGCAAAAGAGGTATAAATATTTTTATTTTTTATATATCTATATTTTAGTATAAGTGATTTTAGACTCTTAATATGTACAGATTTTGCTTAAAAAATAAATGAAATTATATATATACATATATATATACACTATATTGCCATTGATTATGGGACACTTGCGATTTTAGACATTTTGCTAAATATCTAGAAAAATACATGAGGAATCATCTCGAAACTATTAGTGTATAAATATAATAGTATACGTCATACATCTCAGTGAAGATTTTTTACCGAAACGCTATAGGGGACCGTCAACAAATTAAAAAAGAATGAATATCTTTTGAATAACCCTGTCAAAAGTAATGTAGCAATAGCGCTCAAACTCTAGATTATGATTGCATGCCTTATTGTAATACACTGTGTTCATTTTTATGCAAATAGCATGCACACTCGCAGAGTAATTAAGGTTTTTATAAAAATGGTCCCAAATTTTTCCAAGTTTTTCCATTATAATTTTCAGAGTTCTTAATATAAAATAATATTTTTTTCAGAAAATATGACAAACAACATTGCACACAGTACCCTGTAATCAGAATTAAAAAATAATAAAAATTGTATGAAAAATGAGTAGGTTTACTGTATAATTTTTTACTGCGCATGCGTCAAAGATATCAAAATTTCATTTGCATATTATGTTAGCTAAATGTATAGAGCAACTTTTGTAAAAGTCTCAAAATCATAGCTTGAAAATTCTGAAAGTAATCGTCTATAGAAAAAGGACAAAATCCGTTGTTTCCAAAATGAAGCAAAAAAATGAGGGATTTTATCCAAATGCAGTAGTACATCCCATATTGTGTATTCTATATTGACACTAATCAATGAATATATGGATACAACCCCTCTTGTTTTGGCTTCATTTTGAGAATAACGGATTTTCGACTTATTCAACTGACGATTATTGTCAGAATTTTCAAGTTATGATTTTGTGACTTTCACAAAAGTTGCTCTATACATTTAGCGAACATAATATGCAAATGAAATTTTGATATCGTTGACGCATGCGCAGTAAAAAATTATACAGTAAACCTACTCATTTTTCATACAATTTTTATTATTTTTTAATTCTGATTACAGGATACTGTGTGCAATGTTGTTTGTCATATTTTCTGAAAAAAATATTATTTTATATTAAGAACTCTGAAAATTATAAGGAAAAAACTTGGAAAAATTTGGGATCATTTTTATAAAAACCTTAATTACTCTGCAAGTATGCATGCTATTTGCATAAAAATGAACACAGTGTATTACAATAAGGCATGCAATCATAATCTAGAGTTTGAGCGCTATTGCTACATTACTTTTGACAGGGTTATTCAAAAGATATTCATTCTTTTTTAATTTGTTGACGGTCCCCTTTGGAGTTTCGGCAAAAAATCTTCACGGAGATGTATGACTTATACTATTATATTTATACACTAAGAGTTTCGAGATGATTCCTCATGTATTTTTCTAGATATTTAGTAAAATGTCTAAAATCGCAAGTGTCCCATAATCAATGGCAATATAGTGTATATATATATATATACACTGCTCAAAACAATTAAAGGATATTTGAAGTTTTATATAAAATAAAGATATAAACGAAATTTTTTTTGCTGAAAATAGAAGAAGATAATCACAAATGCAAATTTTTCTGGTTTTCAAACTGTGGAGTATGCAAATTTTGAGTTCGACATTAAAAACGTCGCTTCAGCGGCAGCGAATGAAATTTAACTTTCAATTGGATAAAAGAGAATGAAGACAAGGATGATCGACATTCAGTGATTGCTTTGTTTCGATGAGTACGATGTCTCAGCGAAGTCATTTGACAGATTCAGAAGCTTGGAGAATTGTTGGTAGGTTAGAAGGGGGCCAAACTCAAGCCGAAGTAGCGCAAGCCATTGGAGTGTCACAAAGTGTCATTTCCAGGATCTGGAACCGTTTTTTGGAGAGTGGATGCGCAGGCCGAAGACCAGGGCAAGGTCGTAGATGGGCAACGACGCCCAATGAAGATCGGTATTTAGCGTTAACAGCTCGGAGACACCGAAACATGAACGCTACTCTTCTCCAACAACACCTTCGCTCGGCTACAGGCACCACGATTTCAACCTAGACTGTCCGAAACCAGCTCCATGCTGTAGGTCTGTATGCTCGCTGACCGATGGTATGTGTTCGATTAACATCAAGGCATCGTGGCGACTGCAGGGAGTGGGCAACCGAGCATGTCAACTGGAGGAGAAATGAATGGAGCAATATTCTGTTTTCTGACGAGTTCTGTTTTTCTGTGCATCCGGATAATAGGCATATTTTCATCTGGAGGAACTGTGGCAGTAGGAATAATTCTGCGTTCGTGCACGAAAGTGTCAGATTTGGCAGTGGAGGTGTGTTGGTGTATGGTGGCATCTCCATTGATGGGCGCACTGATCTCTACATCATTCGAGATGGAGCTTTGACTGGTCACCGATATAGGGATGAGATCCTCAGACCTATTGTAGTCCCTTACGCTGCAGCAATCAGAGATAACTTCATTTTAATGGATGATAACTGCAGGCCACATTGTGCAAACCTGGTGGAGGATTTCCTTTTCGAGGAAGGAATCGTTCGAATGGAATGGCCAGCGTGTTCTCCATACATGAATCCAATCGAGCACGTTTGGGATGCTCTAGGAAGACGAGTTTCTGGCCGCCAACAACCCCCACAAACTCTCTAAGAACTGGAAAGAGCTCTTCTGGAAGAGTGGGGCAGAATACCCCAACTCGTCATTAATAGCCTCATTGAGTCCATGCCTCAAAGGTGTTCAACGTTGCTGGCCGCCCGTAGAAACCATACCCCCTACTGAAAATGATTTTCTTTGAAGAAAACACCTTTTCTTATTCTTTTTTTCTCATATGCACAAATTGTGTTTTTTTTTTACCTTTTGTATACAAATGCGCAATAAAATGCATTTTTTTTATGCCAAACGTGTAATTTATTCTCATATAACCTACTATGTCTGTCGACCATGTATCAATCAGCTAAAAAGTTTCCCAGATACAAAATCCACCTAAAACTGCAATATCCTTTAATTGTTTTGAGCAGTGTATTTAAGATGCATTTATTCATTAAATAAGGTGATAATGACTACTAGCCAATAGCAGAATTAAGTTTTAAATCAAATGCATTTCCTGTAGGGGCCTGAGCCGTGTACGAGTATTTGTGCATTTACTACTCGTCTGAGTATCTAGTTACCAAGATGAGTAGTTGTGTATAAGAAAGAACTATCAAAGCACACATGCTCAGTAGCATAAACTGTCCAGCCCGGCAGCAGATGCTGAAAATTATTTTAAATTTTGCTTTAAAATTAAAGCTAGCTTTAAAAGCTGAAATTTACTTTGTCTCTAAATTTAATGTATTTGTTTTGTACTTTTATTACATTTTCTTTATAAAGACAAATTTTTTCTTATTTTATGGGATATTGTTTTAGTCGGCTTAATCTAGCACTGTTGGGTCGCAGATAAATTTTAGTATGCTGCAGATTGACATAGAAAATTCTGTTTCTGGGCACGCATGAAATGACTTTAAGAGTAACATGTGTCTCTTTCTGTGTATTTATATATAAACATATTTCTTACAATATAGTTATATAATTAATTAACTTTGAAAAATTTTCAAATTACCTAATTAAATTTGAAATTTAACTATGACCTTTTTTAAAAAGTTCAGAAAATTTTAAACAATGGTGTTTTTTTTTTAAAAATGGAAAAAAAATAATGCATAAACAGTAAAATTAATAAAAAGTGAAATAATTTTTTTTTTCATTCAGATAATTTTTTTCATTCTGATACCTGAAATCAGCCTATCAAAAATTTGTTATTGATTGCTATAATTTTGAATAATGCAAATTGTCACTGAATAATACAAAAAACTTATGTTAAAACTTGCACTGTTCTCAATGCACTACTTATAATAAAATCAGGTTTATTATCCCAACATGCTATTTCTGACATGTTAGCTATAGCTAAAAACATTGCAAAGATTTAGTTGCATATGTCTGAACTCAAAAGAAAAATTAATCATTATAATAATTAACCATAAGATGGAACTCAAAATATAATACGTTAAAAAAATTGCATGAATTAAAGTTTTTTTTTTTTTTTCCCTGGCTTTTTGAAAGTAAGATAAAAAATGTTAAGGAAATTGTTATTATCATTCAGAGTAATCATAACATTGATGATTTCAAATGAAATACATCATATTAAAAGTAATACCAGAGGGTTTCAGGGGAGCACTCTGCCCTTCCTGGCCTTTAGTTTAAAAAATAGCGCCCCTCTTGTTGCTCATTCAAAAAATAGCGCCCTTTTTGCTTCACATTAGAAAAAATGCAATCTTTCAGTGATGATGTCGACACTGTAGCGCATAAATTACGCAAAAAATCAACGACAAAACATTAAAAATAGCTCTTACACATGCCACAAAATGCATAATTTCCTCAAAAAAACGGCAAATTTCGTTAAAAGTCGTGAAATAACGACTAACTTCCAGCAAGATTCGCAAAAAAAAATAACTAATTTCATCTCAAAATCCTGAAAAAACAGCATTTTTCTTCAAAAGATAGTGAAAAAAAAAGACAAATTTTTTCAAAAAATCGTGATAAAATAGAAAATTTTGTCAATCAATTCACGAAAAATGGCAAATTTCACCAAAAGATCACGAAAAACGGCAACTTTCGTCAACAAATCGCAATAAAACGACAGATTTCGTGAAAAGATTTGCAAAAAACTGACTAATTTCATTCAAAAATTGTAATAAAACCGAAAATTCTGTCAAAAGATTTGCAAAAAATGGTAAATTGTGCCAAACATTTACGAAAAAAAAAAGCAAAATTCCTCAAAATATATTGAAAAAAAACCCGGCAGATTTTGTTCAAAGATCGTGAAAAAATGTAAATTTCGTCAAAAGGGCACAAATTAAAGTTTATGCCAGACGTGAATTTTTCTGTTATAAAAACTAATATTCTTGCTTCAAAATTGTATTTTTATTGCTCCAAAAGCATATTTTCCTGCTTCACAGCCAGAGGCGTGCAAAGAGAAAATTGCATCTGGGGCATAAGTAGAATTTGACGCCCCCTCCCCTCACAACTTTTTCTTGCGAGAGCCCAAAAGTGACGTTTGCACTATAAATTTTTTAACAAAATCTGCTGTTTTTTGCGATCTTTTAACAAAATTGACCGTTTTTTCGTGATCTTTTAACAAAATTTACTTTTTTTCAATTTTTTGATGAAATTTTTGGTTTTTTTTTTTTTTTTTTCCCCCGATTCTTTGGCATAATTTGTTTTTCCACTGGTCAATTTTTTGAACCACTAGATTTTAGATTCAACTCTATAAAAATGCCCTGAAAAATGTAAAAAGTGCTCTTTTCAAAACAGTAGTGCCCTGCCTCTTTTTAAACCTGGGGGAAACTGTAATACCATTAATTAAAACATTCACCTTTACTTCACCGGCGACGGTTATGGGGAAACAGTGCTTTTACTCCTAACTTATCTCAGGACAGACGGTGAAGTGGTTAAACTAAATCCAAAAACATTTTCATTATTTTTCACAACTGTTATTCAGTCAATTATTAAACAATCAGAAATAGCCCTTATTTTCCTCTCTTTCTGTGGTTGTTTATAATATTTAGGAATAAATCTCAGATTTTAAGTTTAAATAGTACTTACACAATTTTAAACAACACCAAGTACTCAAAGGAAGTACCAACTTCTATTTTTTTGTGTAAATTCTTCAATCCATTCATTTAATATGATGATAGCAAGATTCATATTCTTATTTTTATTCTACATTAATTTTGGCTGTAGTTTATTGCTGTTTTTTTTTTTTTTTTTTTTTTTTTTCAGGAAGAAGAATTTGAAAACTACATAAAGTCTGAAAATGCTGGATGGATGATTAGTGAATCTGATTTGGAAATGAATGATACTGTTAAATCGCAACCAAAACCCAAAGCTAACACTGCCTTATCTTATTCGGACACTGTTTTAGAAAATAGTCATCCTGCACAAAATCAGATTAAAGCTTGAATGCATTCATTTTCAAAGTAAATTATCGCTGCATGCTGTGTGTATATTTTAAGACTGATACTGTGATGAACCCCTTATGTCTTTTTAGTAGTATTTAAACTTAGATGATATTTGTTGATAAAATTTCAAATTACCTTTAAGGAAATATCTAGAAGTTGTCCTCAATCATGTTGCATAAAACCTAAGAATTGATATCTAATGGTTTTAGCTATATATTTTAGTGCAGGTTACTGTCTTTCATAATTTTACTTTTGGAATGTTCATTCATCAGTATTTCATTTTATCCCTCTAATAGTTACATATTCTTTTAATTATTACTTGTACTTTGTTGAAACATTGAAAATTTATTTAAAAGTTTCTTTTTAATGAATTGAGAATAAATAAAATGTTAAAGAAATATAAGTTTGAAATGTAAAGTTACATTATTTAATGTTTAGCCCATAACTAGTTCAGCTATATGTTCCTTTAAAAATATTTAAACCATATTTCAATTAATTAAAAAAAGGATGGAGGAAGAATTCAAAGTTATTTGCATTATGGTGTGATTTTCTAAATTTCTATAGTATTTGAGATTTTGTCAAAAGGAGATAAATGCTTTGTATGTAATTCTTACATCTTTTATATTCTCTTTCCTATTTAAAAAATGTTTTAAAATTCTTTGAATATAATATGAATTATATGCATTTGATATTCAAAAATGTTATTTTAAAATGTTGTTTATTGTACAAATTATGTATTTTTAATGCCAAAAATGCCTTATGCTTTGTATTTTATTGCATATTACTTTGTATTCTAGTGATATAAAATAAAATGAGCATTACAATTTTATGTTTTTATTTAAATTTTCAACATTTAAAAATTACAGAGATTTGCATTTTATACAAAATAACAATAATTAACAATATATACTTAAAATAAATGCAAACAACATTTAATAATGTTATAACATTCAATATGAGATTCTTCAATTGTTTTATCACATATATATTTATTTGGCTCTTTGTTTCTCTTTATCTTGAGCATTCTTGGATATAAGTTCAACAATTTGTAAAGCACAAACTGGAATTTTTGTACCTAAAGAAAACAAGAAAAAAAAAATCGTAAATGTATTTCATAAGAAAAACTTTGCACAAAAATTGGTTATGTCTTCTAAATAAATACTATAATTATTACAATCAAATTCATTTTTGAAAAAAAAAAGTTTTCATTATTTACAATGCCTTAAAAGAAATTGTGATATTGTATGGTAGAAGTTTAATTGCCATAATGTTTACAAAAACAGTTTTGCATGTACTATGTGTTATTTTATAATTACCTGTTTTTTTTTTTTTTTTTTTTTTTTTCAACCATAATTTTATGGGGTTTTAATTAATGAATTTGATCTCTAATCCATTTTATTGTCATAAAATCATCTAAAATTTGAGTCTTGAATCTATGGGTGATTTTAGAGCATGAGAAAAATACCTTATTTAATGACAGAAACGTAGGAATTAAGTAAAGATTAATTTATGATATTTGCCCTGGCAAAAGATTTTCAGGCTAAAAGATTGAAGAACCCTAATCTAAAGTGTTTTGATTCAATTGAATTCAAAATGTTTGATTCCTGAACAAAATCAATATTCATATGGAGTAGTGGTTGTAGGAACCACAATATACCAGTTATGAGTTGAATAGTACTTTGGAAGCATTTTGCATTAGTCTGTTATTCATATGCAAAACAATAACATGTAAAACAAGAATTTCAGCTATTAGTCACATTTTTGTTATTCTCTTAAGTTAGAGATGCACAACCTTTTTGAAAGGAGAGCCACATCAAAAACAGAAAGAGAAATTTTGAAGCACTGATCTGTGATCTATAATTAATAATATATATATATGGTTTCAAAACTGGGAGGGGTGGGGGGGGGGGTCAATTTTACCCATCTAGGTTCTCCTAGGCAATAAGAATACCCAATTCTGTAGGTAAACATATATCAACAGTGTTCATGTTTGTATATATGTTAAGCAAGGATTATTTTCAATAAGTGATAATATTCCTTAAAACTTTGAGAAGAGTAAATTTTGTTTTATTAAAATTCCCAAAAATAAAACACAGGCATAAAAGTGGCATGTGACAAAAAAAAAATGTAAATTTTATAAACAAAGAGGAGCACAGCCAGTCAATGAAATTTAAGATTTTTCTGCATCTGATCAACAAAAATTTTTTTTAATTTACAAAATTTGCAATTTTTCCACTCCTGATTGACAAAATTTGCCATTTTCCGCATCTTTGCAAAGAAACTTGCAATTTTTCCTAAATCAATCAGCAAAATTTATGATTTTTAACTAACTCTGATGAAAATTGAAATTTTTTTATACAGCAAATTGACGAAATTCGCTTTTTTTTAAATTATGATAAACTGATGAAACTCACAATTGTTCTTCAGCTACTGAACAAAATTTTCAATTTTTCTGCACATCAACAAAATTTGCAGTTTTAAGAGTCTGATCAACAAAACTTAAAAATTTCAGTGCTCTATGAACAAAATTCACAATTCTTTTTTCTCTCGTTAAATAGACAAAATTGGTGATTTTTCTACAAGTGATCAACAAAATTTGCAATTTTCCATGCATCTGATTGACAAAATTCATGATTTTTCCGTCAGACTAAAGAAATTCGGAATTTTTCTGAGCTCAATCTACAAAGCTTGTGATTTTTCCATGCCCATTCAGCAAAAATTGTGATTTATTTTTCCACACCTAAAAAAATTTGCGATTTTTCCATGCCTGATCAATGAGGTTTGTGGTTTTGTCTGCACCTGATCAATGAAATTCACTTCTTTTCTGAACCTTGTCAACAAAATTCTTTACTTTTTGCTGCACCAAATCAATGAAACTTGCAATTGTTAATGGAAATTTTCTATTTTCTTGCAGCAAACTAGTGAAATTAAAGAATTTTTCCTTTAACCTCTAGACAAAAAGGAGATTTTTTCTAGCTATAAATTGATGTAATTTGTGGGTCACACATTAACCCATCACAGGCCATCTTTGGCCCAGAGGCCTCAGGTTGTACATCTCTTCTCAAAGTGTAGGTAGAAAGAAGAAAAATTGTATTTATGTATGTATCCTTAGATATTTAATAGAAATGTGTATGATACATTATGAGGTATGATAAAAGATTTTGAGTTTAGTTTTTTTTTTTTCAATTTTTTATGACTTGGAAAATACAAAGATTTCCATGGTAAATGTAATTATTTTGTAACATTAAATGGTTAACTATATTTATCAAAATTTATGGTCATTATTTTTTACATAGCAATTATAATAAACAATGAAAGAATTTTAATAAGAACATTTTTATTTTATTTATTTGTCTTGAAAAATTTAAAAATATATACCTGGTCCAAATATTGCTGCTGCTCCTGCTTGATACAAAAAGTCATAATCTTGGGGAGGAATTACACCACCAACAAAGATCAAAATATCCCTAGAATATGCAGTTACATGAATTAGTAAATATCTAATCTATACAGATTGTACTTGCTGGAACAGTAAAGGAAAAACTAATTCACCAATTCATGCTACCAGTGTTGAATTCAGACACTTTTCTCCGGAAGGGATTTCTATGGCTCCAACAAGGATGCTTTTTTATTATTAACACAAAATTTCAAATCCACCCCCCCCCCCCCACACACACACACACACACACATGTACACAGGGCCACCTCCTGAAACCAACACCGCATGCTACAATTTAAAATTTTATCATACTAATATTTCAACAAGTTTTACAAATCTGCAACACATAAGGATGTTGAAAAATCTAGAAACTAAGTTAAAATTCTGCATTGTGTACTCTTTACATTTTTTTTTTTTTTTTTTTTTTTTTTTTTGCAAGTTACTATTGATTTTAATAGTACTTATTTTCAAGAATTTAAAAAATATATATCCCAAAATTCAGTGAGTAGAAACTATTATTCTACATTCAAAATCCTTGTGAAACAGATTTTAGCTAAGTACTAAAAAGTTTAGTAGTGGTATTCATAAAATTATATTTCAATGCAAAAATGAAAACTTTCTACTTTCCACTCATAAAATTAAGGAGTCGCTTTTATAGATGTCTCTCTCCCTTTTATTATTATTATTTTAAAAATAATATACCAATTTAAGAAAGCATTTATTTTATTTTTTTTCATAAGATCGAAAATATGAAAATTTTCAATACTTTCCTTTAGGTTTCTTTTTTTTTTTTTTTTTTTTTTTTTTTACACTGTATTATGAAATTGAAAATCACTTATTTTCTTAATTATTTACTGTAGTTTATTTAAAAAAACATAATAGCTATTTACTTCAAATAAGAAACAAATTCTTAAAAATTAAGACTTTATATGCATACGTTAGAATTATTTTAAATACAGCTAGAGCATCTGTTGATTCCATAGACCGGAAAGAATATTAAAACTTATTTAATTTATATATCATATATTCACAAAAATAAAAAAAAATGAAAAAAAAAATTAATATCACAAGGATTTTGAATTTAGAATCAG
This sequence comes from Maratus speculifer, assembly GCA_964019185.1. Lineage (NCBI taxonomy): Eukaryota > Metazoa > Arthropoda > Arachnida > Araneae > Salticidae > Maratus > Maratus speculifer. Next base: position 258,327,801 of record OZ025290.1, read on the forward strand.
AATAGCATTTTCTGCTTACTGATTTTTGCTTTATGTATTTTTTCATAATTAATACTTGAATTCTTTTCATAATTATTTTTTATTCTACATTACAAAATAAAATGGAACTATTGAGCATACAAATATGAACAATTAATTATACTGCTTGTTCCATCATGATTTTTTCTACAGATAAAACTTTATTGGAAATATTTTCAGAAGTTTTTCACAAAAGGTTTTTTTCCTTCTCTTTAAAACTGACTATCTATGATTAAATTATTTTTGACAAACTCATTGATATGCATGAAAAAACATTGAAATAATTTCTCGAAATTATATAAATAACCAAAAAAATTCACCAAATTATACAAATTGACACAATTTTTATTTTAAACAATGAAAATATAAATTTAATTAGTAAAACATTAATAAAAATTCAATTAAAATATCGTATCAAAAATAACTTGATACCATAACAAAATGTGTAACATACTTAATGTTAAGTGAATCTGAGTTACGATCAAGGCTGCGAACGTCAGAGTCATGGAATTGTGCACATTTTTAAGCAAAAGAGTTGGAGTCGCTAAAAGATAATTCAACTCCAGCTTATTTTATTAAACAGTTTGAAGTGAAATAAAACAATTATAAGTAATTTTAAATCTACAAAAGGAAGTGTTATTGATATTTTTAGATTATATCGGGCTACTTAAGTTGAAGATTCCCAGTATACTTCCTGGCATTCATTGCAAGTGAAAACTGTATTTAATTAAAAACCAGTAGATCCTGAATTATTTCCAAACTAGTAAAATTTTCACCTTTGTTTATTTTTTCCTTTTCACTGAAATTTTTCTACCCTGGAGGAAATGAATTAACATCAAAACTGTAACAATTTCCACTCTTCAAGTCCATTGATCCAATATAGTAAAATGTCTATTTTGTTGTCTTTTTTGGGTTTGTGGGACATGACATTAAAAAATTAGTAAAACAAGAAAATTATTAGTTTTCATTTATTTATTTTTGTGCATTTTTTTTTTTTTTTTTTTTTTTTTTTTTTTTTTTTTTTTTTTTTGAATTTTTGATAATATTTAACTGCAAGACTCATCCAGTTATATAAATTCAAATTTGGTGGGAAGAGGGTGATCCTTAAATTCAAGTAAATACTGTATTTACAAGAAGATATAATAATGTTACTTGGTATTACTTACTCTCTGTTAAGATCTTTTAATGCCTTAGCAAGTTGGGGAACTAAAGTTCTATGACCAGCAGCTAAGCTGCTTACTCCAACAGCATGTACATCTGCATCAACAGCTTGTTGTGCAACTTCTTCAGGAGTCTAAAATAAATCCATCAAATTGGGTTTTAAAATATATTATGGCAACATAACAATGATTTTGCCCACTGTAGAACATTACAGTGGTTGTTGTTTACTACTCACAATAGTAAGTTTTGTTTTGCAAGAATTACATTTACAAAAAAAAAAAAAAAAAAAAAAAAAAAAAAAAAAATCACATTAATAACAGTAATTCAGTTTTAATCTTCTAACCCAAGATAGTAGATTTCATTTTATTTTTAATTCAGTTTATTTTGGATTACTGCTGTGATTTTCAAATGTAATTTTCAAAAGTTTTTTTTTTCTTTTTTGCATTTTATGCAATTTTTTGACAAATCCAGGCAAAAACATATAGTTAAGATAATATTAAATAAATAAAGATAAATATTACTTACCCATCATACGTAGTATAGGGTAAGTCTTGCAATCGTTTTGAAAATCGAAAAATTTTTTTTTGACGGATTTACACGTTTCAGATACTGGAGATTCCGAAAAATATATTTTTAGAAAAAAAAATTTGCCGTCCGTCCGTCTGTGTGTCTGTCTGTAACTGCTCTATCTCCCGAACAAATTGAGAGAGAGACTTGAAATTTTGTATGTACTTATTATGAAAGAATGGGACAAAGCCTATTTAATATCAGTAACCTCGATTATCCGGAACTATTTTTTCCGGACTCTCGAAGAATTCGTTCTGATGAAAGGTATATAAAAATTTTCAAAATTTTTTATTTTAAGAACTGGACGTAAAAGGCAATAAAATAACACAAATTTTGCATAAAAAACGAGGTCGATCGGATTATTAGTTGTCGAGATATGTGTAATCCTGTTTTCCAAATTCTTCGACTTTTCATGACCCTGTATTTCATTCAAATTTCAATTCACAGGTATATTTTTATTGGCAATGAGAAGCTTAATCCAACACAGTAAATTTTTAGTTAATATGATTATTATTTTCTGAGTAATAAGGATGTTTCTTTTATGCAATCTGGTACTACTCGAGTATTTTGGCGTTTTATATAATTAGTCAAAATTGGCTCATCAGCAATTCATTAATGAAGCATTATTGTATGTTAAAATTATTTATTTATGCGTTTAATTTTTTATTTGGAGTTTCCATAGACACGCGTTTTATTTTCATATTTTATATTATGATGGGTAAGTATCACGATGGCCCCCAACGACTAGTTTTTAAAACTTGTATTCATTCTTTTAAAATTGTATAACATATATTTTTTTATAATTAAATACATTATTTTTCTAAACTAGTTTATTAAATTTTATCTTATTCTAAATTGGATAAAAACCTTGCACATGAAGAGTTATGTGGATAAGGGAGGGATAATTAATAATTTTATATTTATTTCATTTTATTTACTTTCAATGATTAAAATATGTGTACGGCATACTTTGAATGATTAAAATATTTCCTGTTATTTTATCAACCATATATCTAATATTTAAATGTTTCTTACATACATATATATTCAAATTTTATCATTACTAATACTCTTTGGGTGTAAATACATCTGGCATTTTGTTCTGCTTTCCTCTTTTTTTTTATGAATATTGTTATTATGTAGAATATTGATTGAAAGACTGAATTTAATTTCAGTACCTCTAAATTTATTCTTTATTTTCCCCTCTTTTTTAAATTTTGGAAAATGTTAAAGAGGAAATACTTTCTGGTAAAAATATTCATAGAACAATAAGCAAAAATCTATATTAAAATTAACTTTTTTGCAAAACTGGAATATAACTTTAATTTCCTAGTACTATTATTTAATCCAAACAATATGTTTAATAAAGATTACAGTACAGTCATTAATGACAATTTTCATCATTTACATTCCAAAATCTAGTGCAAATAGCAGACATTTGCAGATTATACATAGGTTGATTCCACATATTTCTTGAACATCTATACCACATACCATACAAAAATATGGTATGCTCACACTTTGTTTTACATAAAATTAAACTATACTGGATCATTAATTGAGCTATGTGGTTCATTTATGTTTGTTCTATGTAAATACATTTTTCTGCAAAAAATATTTATATAAAACATAGTGGCCAGTCAATTACTGCATTTCTAAAATGTGAACTTACCAAATTAAAAAAAATACTGAAATTTGTTTATTTAAAGTATAAATATATTTTTATAAAGTGTAAAACAAAAAAATACAATAATATTAAAATTTTGAAATTTAGTTTTAAAAAACTAGTTATTCTATTAGTATTTAAAATATTTTCTCAAATATCAGCACCAAAGAGCATTAAAATAAAAAGATATTCATTAGAGCAGTACATAACATAAATTTGTTTAGGCTAAATAGCCAACTAAATATTGAATCCTATTAATTTATCCAATATAACAAATTTCACTGTTAACTTACTCACTCTAAATAAAGGCCCAACATCAATATCAAATCCTAAATCCGAAAATCCAGTTGCAATAACTTTTGCTCCTCTATCATGACCATCTTGTCCCATTTTAGCAACTAATACACGAGGTCTTCTGCCATCTTCTTCCAAAAACAACTGGAAGAAATAAAACAATTTCAAACTCTATTGTTTTATATGAACAAATAAAAATTTTTAATATTTAATATGTGATTTATCAAATTGCTAACTAAACATAGAATCAACGGAGTGAAAAACATCCAAGTCAGGAATCAAACCAGGAACCTTTGGAATAGCACTCCAAGTACTCAACCAATTTAAGCTACAAGGACAATTATAGCTTAGCATCTCTCTCAGTCACATGTGTTGGTAAGGCTGCCACTGCAGCACAAGATGGATTGGCTTATCCTTGTAGTTTAATTGATATAACACTTGGAGTGCTATTTCAAGGGTTTCTGGTTCAATTTTTGGCTTAGACATTTTTCACTCTGCTGGTATTACCTTTATAGTTAACAGTGTGACAATCATGCATTAAATATTCTATTATTTCAGCATAATTTCATTGCTGCTAGGATTGACTGAAAAGTTAATAAAAATTACAATAAAAAATTTATATGTAAAAACTTTTAGTCTTTTAATAAAATCTAAAAGCATGTACAAAAATAATATAAAAAATACATAGTCTGTTTATTTTAGAAATCAAATAGACTGAGTGCACCAATAATTGATCACCAGGACATAAAAATATAAAAAACAGAAAATAATGCCCAAAAATATTAGTTTAGGGTGATAGATAATACATGTAAAACTCAATGAAAGGCTGAAAGAAAAATACAAGTTGTATTTGCAACTTAAGTTGCGATTGGATATTAAAATTGATTAATTAAAAAGCTTTTCATAAATCTTTAAAAAAAAGAACTCCCCTCCCCCCTTCCCACAGTATTAGGAACAAAAATATGTTTACAATTTATTTTATATGAAGTTCAATTTAATTTCCCTGGATCATTAATTGAACCAAGTAATTCATTTTATATTCATGTTTGTTTTATATAAATAATATTTTTTTAATAAAAAAAACTATTTGTAAGGATCAGTCAATAACAGGATTGTTAAAATGTCAATAGTCTAACAACTGACCAAAATGGAAAAATGCTAATATTTTGTTTATTTTTAAACTTACTTTGAAGGCCCAAATGAAATAAAAATTTTTACTTATATTACAATATTCAATTACTTTTAATCAAGAAATGATTTATCTAATAGTTAAACACTGTAGCTGTTTTCTTTCATAAATAATTTTGTTGTTCATAAATAATTTTTCTTTCTATTTCTCCTTAAATTAATTTTTCAATAGTTAGTTTTTACATAAGCCTTAAGAAATTTATGGTATTCAAAATATAGAATATTTTGAATATACAGTAGACTCTTTTAGGCACAGCTTGGGAACAGCGGTTGTGCGAATTTTAGAATTTTGCAGATTTTAATTATAATTTTATCAATTTTAGGTCAATTTTATTTATAATTTTCCAAACAGTAATTTGAATTTAATTAACAATGCAATTGAAACTATAATGAATGATTACAGTGTAATAAAATATTAAAATAAGTAATAAACTAAAATAAAATATTGAAAGCATAGGTTAAGTTAATAATCAATAATGCATGATTAAATATTTATTATAAAGATGAAATGTATTTTTCCTAAATTATACAATGAAACTTGTCTCAAAGATACATTACTAATTCACATCAAAATCATAAAATAAGGAAGTTTTATTTCAATTTTAGACAGACTTAATAACAAAAAAAGCTTAATTAAAACATAAATATATTTGGCAAGAAGATTGTGATTAGCAATGATATCAGCAATATCTTGAATTTTTTCAGAAATAAATTTATTCTTCCTTCATGAAAGAAGCATGAATTTGGCAATATTTACAAAAATTACAAATTAAAATATATATGGAGATGAAATAAAAACAAAAAGTCGAATTTTGTCATTATATTTGAAGTGCATGTTTTATTGCTTACATCCATAAATTATGTGTGGATATCAGAGAGTTGCGGATTTTAGGGTTGTGGATTTGAGGAAGTCTACTGTATAAGCATGCATAATATCCATTGCTTTCTATGTTATAAAATTAATGTCTCATTCAAATTAAATTCGATTTTTGCAAATAAACTGATACGTAAAATATTAAACAAGTTAATATAAAATTACAAGAATATGTTTAAACATAAAAAATGTGAATGTAGTTACAGAAGAGTACACAAAAACATTTATAATATTTTGATGGGACTTGACATAATGCATTTATTGAAAAATCAAAATTTCAGAAAACTGTCAGATGATGCAATTTTTATCATTCTAATTTAATAAATATTAAAAAAATAAAATTCTTGAGTTACAGAAACTTGGATCTTCAACTATCCTTACTTCTATAATAAGAACGCATTTTATGCAACTAATCACCAAAAAATTTATATGCAATATACAAAAGAATGCTGTTTGAAATACCTCAAAAGTAAAAAAAAACTTTTTTTTTTTTTTTTTTTTTTTTTTTTAATACTAGTTTTTATACATTAATTAGTACTTCCACACATTTACAGATAAATGTATCAATATTAGGAAAAACAAGAAATTATCATCAAATGATCAGATACTGACAGACTTAACATAAATTTAAAAAAAAAAATGTTTGATTTATCAATATTATCTAACTATTATATCTTATAGAATTTAAATTTGTATGCATTGAAATTTAAATATTTTCTTTCGTCCACTACATGTAATTAAATGTATTCTTTCTGTCACCTACAATTTCTAACTTTGAAGTACATTTTTTAAATTGTCAAAATATATTAAAAAAAAAAAAAAATGCACAAACATATGGATGGATAGAAAAATCAAACAAACAGTGAGCTTAAACTTACAAGATATTGAATTTGAGTTTAATCCTAAGCCTCTTTTATGTCAAATTAGATATTAGAAAAAAGTTCAGAAATTCTTAATATCTAACTTTGACTTCTATGAAATAAAAAAAAAAAAATTGGTAAATATCACCCTAAGTCTTCTTAAATCAGAACATCTGGAACCTTTGTAAAAAAAGAAAAAAAAATTGTCTTTTAATTGAAATTACCTCAACTCTTTTTCTAACAGCTTCAATTTCTTCTGCATCACCATATTCTGATTTATAAGCACCAGAAACTAATCGATCAGCCGCAACATGCCTACCAAATACCTGAAATATTTATTAATAAAATGACAAATCAATTACATTGAAATCTAAATTATTTTAATAACAGAAAATAAAAGCATTAAAAATGGAACATTGTTATAATTTTAGGTACTTTCCTTCCTGTTGGCCATAAAAAACATAAAAAACTTCATATTTCTTTTTAAAAAATATTGCCAAACAATGTAACTTATTACTAATAATATATAAGCAGGAAGTCAAAACATACTCAACAAGTTTCTTAGTTTTGCGGTTGAGACAAGCATATTTTTAAAGTATTCAAATAAATGCGTAAACATTTAACGAAATCTACGACAAACATTTTGATTTAACTCCATAAACACAGAAGTTTAAAGAAACAGATTGCTTGTTATTTAGTGAGAAAGTGGACAAATACAAGTAACAGATATAACACAATGTTCTTTTTCCCATTTAATCTGTACAAGTTCTTGCATCTGTAGCTGTAAATAAATGTTTATGGCATCACAAATTCAATTTCAAAACTGCTGAACAACTTATACATATATATATATATATATATATATATATATATATATATACACAATCCTCTCCCTCTAATTTGTGGCTTTGTAGTGTGGATACACTATATTTAAGTTGTAAACAAACAATTATGGAAAGATCTGATGAACTTATTAAAAATTTTAATAAATTTCAAATTCATTAAAAATTTTTAATCCATTTCCGCATTTATTAGAAATAAATGTTCTATGTATCTTGTAATTATTAGACTACTATATTCTGAATGTATTTGCTCACTATATAAAAGGTAAAATTGCTTTCAAAGAGTGTTAGCCATTTTGGATAAATACCTCAGCTTTTTAGAAAAACCAACTTTTGTTGTTTTTTTAATTTAATATTTTCTGCTGTTCTTATAGATTTTACACGCACTGTATATTAAAGAGTGTTAAAAATTGACTGACAAATTTTGAAAGGTCACAAAATAGGAATAAAGAAATAATTTCTCAATAACAACATTTATATGAAATTACATGATTATGATAGCATTCATGCAAATATACATGTAAAACACTCACAACTTCCATTGCTTGTGTTATCTCTCCAACAGTTGCTCTTTCCTTGGCAGCAGCTACAGCAAGTTCTAATAGATTACCCTTTCCAGTCTTAGCACACTCTGTAATAGCATTTAAAATTTCTTGCACCTATTTAAAAAAGAATAAATCTAATTTGCCTTTGTATGGTTAAAATTAATGTACAGAATTTTGAATTATTGAATGAATATGATGATAGAAAAGATTAAATGCTTAGAATTTTATGTCTGATGATGAACATTTTTATATATTGTTTGAGTAAACATTAATAAAATAAAAGGTAATTTCATTAGGATGAGCGAAGCGAATCCTCTACTAGTCCACTCAAATTACAATTTGTCGTACGCTTTACAAAAAAACTATTCAATATTTTAACTTCAAATTAAACACAAAAATAAATTATGATCTGTAGATTTGCAGAATATAATTTTTTTTACAGTAAAACGTTAAAAAAATTATTATTTTAATTAATTTATTTTACATGCATTTCCAATACGGACGCATTTTAGCAAATAAATAAAAAATGAAACACGTATATTTTCAGAAAAAAAAGTTTAAATCATGGAGTAAATAATTATAGATAGAATCATGATTAATTTATTAAATAAAACATGTTTTCATTATCCCACAAAATCGTTTGCACAGATGAAACAAACATTTTAAAAGAACTGTATTATAATTTTTTTTTCTTTTTTTTTTTGTAAACTGGCAACAAAATAATTGTAAACAAATAAAATTAATTCTTAAATTTGTTATATAAATGAAAAATTAAAAGATCTGCGTGAAGTTGTTGGTTCAAGCTCTTTATAAATATTTTTGCGAAGGTCGTATTGTGGCTAAATAATATCGACTCATTAATCAGAAGGATTTTATAGAAAAATAAGACTTTAATAAGTTCGCAAACACAACAATAATTATTCGTGAAAACGTCACTGCGAGAATAAGAGAGCACTTCGTTAAAAGGTAATTCCATTAATTGAGTTGCCATTCGCAGAAAGTAAAAAGTTCTCCCACGCGGAGAGAATTACAGCAATTCTCATACGCTAACATGTATAAAAACGAAGAAATTAAAATAAAATGTTTTACAGTTAAAAATTCATAGTATTAACGAAAGCAGATTTCAAATGTTTTTTCCAGAAAATAGGATTTTGAAGAAGTAACTTTCTTCAAGCTTTCTTCAAATATATTATTCTAAAATAGCTATCAAAGATTATCGGATGTTGATTACAAAGATTGGAAACATGCATATTTCAAACAATTAAAAAACACCAGTGGCTACTTGAAATTGTAAAAACATCTTTAAAAGAGCTTTTAGTTGAAAATTTAAAAAAAATTTGTAAAAGTTTGCTTCGAAAATATCTTATTATGCCAGTTTTACATCATAAATAAAAAATTAAAATGCGCCAAAACATAAAATAACGTTTTTGTTTAATAAAGATGCAAAAATAATAATAAAAAAAAATATTGTTACTTTCAAATATCTGTTTTATAAAATCATGCTTCGCGAATCCAAACAAAGCATGGCTTTTGCTAGTCTAAAATACATTGAAAAAGTTTTATATATCACCTATCTTTGTGTTTTCCCCCAAGAAAAAGAAAGAAAATGTAATGACTAGTAAACTAAGATTTCGTATGTTGACAATATGTGCACAAAAAACTCCTTAGATATCAACACAAATATATACAGTAATTTATATAATAATAATAATAAACTTTAGCTTATAACAATCAAATAATCATATAATTAGTGCTTCATTTTTCATATCTTGAAATATTAAAATGCGTGAGTTTTAACTATAATATGTGCCCCAAGGCTGAGCTTTTTCGGATACTCCTTCAATCCTTCAAAGCAATATATTTTAGTGTTCTTTGACTCTAAAAAAATGGAAAGAAATACTTTTAATGCAGATAAATATAAAAATATCAAAATGTCCTCATTCAGTAAGTTTTGGCATAAAAAAAATTGGAATCTTTTAAATTTCCTTCCTAGTTGTTGGATAATAATTTTTTTAATGTAAATTATTAGGACTCTGAGGTCCTATTAAAAAAATTATATTTTACTATATATATACAGCCCATTGTGAAACAAAAGTCATACTTGATTTGTATGCTTTTTTTACAACTGGAAGAACATTTCTATATTCAGAGGTTTAAATAATAATCACCATAGCTTCAATTTTGAATCACCCAGTACGATGTAATGCTGAGAATGTTTCAAACCTTTTGCATAGATTTTTTTTTTTTTTTTTTTTTTTCTTCAAAATGGATTTATAATAAGCAAATTTAAAAATTAATGTATTTTTACATAAATATTTATATGAAATCTCTAACCTCAAAAGAATTTGTTTTAGTTTAACAATTTTACTTGAATAATTGGGCAAGGTGGAATGATCACCAAGTATGCTAAAAATTAAGAGGCAAAAAATAAATAAATCCTTGATTAAAACTAAACAGCTTTTCTATAAGACATTATTTTTTTTATCAAGATACAGACAAAATTTTAGTGAAGATGTTGTGGCAACAAAACCCACCTTTGTGTAAATGCAGAAGTTGAAAAATTGCAAGTATCCAATATCTTCTTCTGATGATGAATATCGAAAAAAAATTGAGAAAGCACTATAATTTGTACTGCAATACCATCTGTTTGTTAATTACTGACAAGATTCAACAACTGACTGAAACAGAGAATTTTGAACATCATTTCACTTTTACATAAAATATTATCCAGACATGAAGAAAAAAAAACTGAAAAAAAAAATCTCACTGGGGTTCTTTTCTTAGGTTTCAGCCAACTCAGCTTAATGGTAATCTGCCTCTGAATATGTGGTACTGTATAAAACACAATTAAAGAAAGAATACACGAAAAGAAAAAATGTTTATTGACTTCTCATAAAGTATTTTCCCCCCATCTTCTTAGTTTTCACTAAAAGTTTCATATGTAATAAATATCCTTCTTTATCAATGAGTCCTCCTTGATTAATATAAAGATTTATCAGCTATTAAACCTCAGTTTCTTGAAAATAAAAATAGCACACATATTAGTGGCCACATTTTTAACTTTGTACATTTAAAACTGAAAACATTATCAAAGATTTTATTTTATAAGATACAATAAAAATAAGTAAATAAATCCTCAGGGGATAAATATATATACATATACATAAAATTTAAAATATTATTAAATTATAAAAAAAAAATTAAAATGTTAGCTTAGCAAAATTCCTTTGGTTTAAATAGTAGCATACCTAAGGTATTTTAATCAACACAGTAATCCCTTAACATTCGCGAGGGTTAAGCTCGCACAAACCTCTACTAATTTCAAAAATCACAAATGATGAGACTATCTTCACATACTTAAAACTCACGAACTTACGATTTTTTTTAACTGAAAAAAACAATTGAAACACAAAAACATATTTATTAGGTATTAAAAAATACATGCTGTAAATAAATTTGAACCATACACATAGACAATTATACAAAGTTTCGGGATGATAAATGATTGTTTTGAAAAACGTTTATGAATTTACATATAAGAAAAAGTTGCGGCTTCGATTTCTGTATTAAATTTAAGACTTCTCATCAATGAAGGATCACATTTTATTGCTTTCTCAACAAGTTGTTCTTGAAGTTTTAAATTTTCTCATACAATTTTTGAAAAAAAAAAAAACCTTTTAAATTTTAGAAAATTTAGGATTTTTTTTTTATTTTTAGCATTTTTGGAATTACCTATCTATATTTTCCCTCAATAATACATGGGCTGAAATTCTTGAAACTATACAGTACAATGCAGTTTTCCAGTGTCAAATAGTTATGAAATTAGTAAAACAAAGCAAGTTTACTTTGTAAAAAAAAATAATTTTTTTTACAAAGTAGACTCACTTTGTTTTACCAATTTTCAGTTAAATATTTGTAATTTTTTTTTTTTTTTTTTTTTTTTTTTCATTTCACAAATAACCTAAACATGCGTATGTTAAATCCACAAATGTTAAGGGATTACTGTAATTAAAGATACATTTAAAATATATTTTAAAATTAATGTTGATTAAAATTGCATTACATTGAAAGCTGTTATTCATACATTTATGATTTTTTTAATTTTATATATACTGTATTAATGTTAAGGTGATTAGATTATTATTGATCATTAGTTGATATTATTTATCAATATTTACCCAGTGATTAATGCAGTGCAGTGAAATGATTTGATTATTCAATGAAAGATTAAACTTTTAATATTGGGATTATATCATAAACATCAATAGAATTAAGTCAATAAAGATAATGTAGACATAAAATTGAGACAGTAACAATTTACTAGTATAGTAGAATCAGTATCTAGAAAAAAGAAACAATAATTACACGATTAGCATCCCTTGTAGCTCTAATCTTCTTTAGTTTTTCAATCTGAAGATCACGTACTTTAGTATTATCAATGATCAAAACATCAATTGGATCTTCTTTATCTTTTTTATACTTATTCACTCCCACAATAACTTCTAAAATTTGTAAACAAAATTACTTTAATATACAAAAACAAAATATTATACAGAAAATAAAATCAGTAGCTTAGTATTATTTCATCTTAAATTCAATAAAAAATTAAAGTAGTAAAAGTATTTTTCTTCAACAAATAATAATAATAATAATAATAATAATAATATATATATATATATATATATATATATATATATATATATATATATATATATATATATATATATATATATATATATATATATACAATAATGTTCAAAGTCAAAAAACATCTAACAAGGTCTTAACAGAACCTACATATACAGTCTCATTTTTATATTTAAAAATAACATTCAAAATATTTTGACATTCCTGCATATTTTTATAATGTTCACCATAGTAAAAAGCCCATTTATTTATTTATTTATTTATTTATTTATTTTAGTTAACAAAACTGGTAACAGAATAATACATTTTTTTTTAATTAAATGCTCTAAAATCAATTAATGAAATAATATCAGAAAAGAGTATATAATTTTAAATCTATTTTCAGATACTTTTCACAAAATATTTTATAATAAAATTACAATTAATAAACTTTTATTTATTTAAACATATTTCATGCTGCTAGAAAAATTTACAAATATGTTTTTAATTTTTTTCTTTAATTACATTTTTGTCCAACTATACACTTAAGAAATAAACTAATCACATTGTGTACCTTTTCCACTGTCAATTCTAGCCTGTCTTTTTGCAGCACATTCTTCTATTCTAAGTTTGGGCATGCCACTTGAAACTGCTTTTGCCATTCCTCCCATATTTTCAACCTAAATAAAGCATAAAATTAAAAAAATTAAATATCAAAATATTTTTTAAAAATAATTTTTAATTTTTATAGAAGCAGTTTATAATATCAATCAAGAAATGAATTAAAGTTCAGCTTGTAATGCAAGTATGTATTTCGATATGTATTATTTCAATATTGAACAAATAGGCCCCAAACTATACTAATGTATAAAACTGTTAATATCATACAACAGACTTTTAAGTTTTGTCTGAAATTTAAACTCAGTAGTACCTTTTTATACATTCACAAAAGTATTTTGAATGATAAAAAATAAATAAAACATGCAGATATTCTTATTCTCAAGAGTCAAACAGTATTTTACATTTTCCTATGGCAATAATAATTCTTTCATGAAATAGCATTTAGGTATTTGTTTTGAACTAATTTTGTAGATATAACAATGGCAAAATGGTAATCAATGAATAACAATTGGTCATAATTTCAGATACGGTAAATGTATAGAAAAATTTAAAACGTTATTTGATTTTAAAAGAGATGCATGTTAATATTTGAAAATTCCAGGCAAACAAAATTGAAAATACGCTTGTTAAAATGTAAATGATTTTTGGAATTTCCTCGATATTTTAAGTGTCTTAACTGAAAACCTATCACAAGGTGAAAGAAATAAACACAAAAATGAATTCATAAGACTCAACACTAGAGCAAAGAATCTTAATGAGAGCTCAATAGAATCAAAAGATTGAAAAAACAATTCTCCACATGAAAAGGTGGGAAAATTAAATCAACCAGAATACACTTAGCCATCTGCTTCTGCTTTGGTAGAGTACATTTTGAGAAGATGGCATAAGAAACAAGTTGGAAATTGCACGTGAAGCGTAGCAAATGAGGTGCATTCATACGATAATGAAGTGTTAAAAATATTCAGATCTTGATGATATAGTAGAGCGTACTTTGGATATAGTACAGTGGTCGAAATCTTTGTGTTCCTGTGAACATGCAGGAAGTAATTTTTATTATACTTCATTAATGTATATCTTATTAAAAAATTTTGAAATAGTTTAATATAATTAAAACATGCCCCACACAATGTTTTCCCGTATAACATGATTTAGTGGAATACATTTGTGTGGCCCTGTAATTTAATAATGAATATTCTTTGCATCACAGATTGTACAGAATGTATATTTTAGTACATACTTCAAAGATTCATGCCAATTCTATTATGTTCAAATGAGTGTAACACCATTAAAATGCATTTGAAACTTTTTTTCGCATTGATCATAATGCACCAGAATATTTTGATTGTCCCTGTAATTGATCTATGCATTCGATTTTCATAATATTTGAAATGACTCAACAAAATTATGTAATAAATATACGTTTAAATTTCAAACGATTAAAGTGCATTAGAAACTTTTTTCCCCATTGACCGTAATGTAACGGAATACTTTTGATTGTCCCTGTAATTGATCTATGCATCTGATTTTCATAACATTTGAAATGACTCGACAAAATTATGTAATAAATATACGATTTAAATTTCAAACGATTAAAATGCATTTGAAACTTTTTTCCCCATTGACTGTAATGTAACGGAATACCTTTGATTGTCCCTGTAATTGATCTATACATTCGATATTCATAACATTTGAAATGACACGACAAAATTACGTAATAAATATATGTTTTAAATTTCAAACGATTAAAATGCATTTGAAACTTTTTTCCCCATTGATCGTAATGTAATGGAATCCTTTTGATTGTCCCTGTAATTGATCTATCCATCCGATTTTCATAAAATTTGAAATGACTTGACAAAATTATGTAATAATTATGTATTTTAAATTTCAAACGATTCGGTTGGGTAGTTTTTGCATTGTTATATGCAGACAGACGGACTGAGCAACAACAATAGGTGCTATGTATTTACATAATTACGACCGCACCTAAAAAGTGAATGGGGAAGGGCAATGATATCTGTCGTAATTGCAGATACTTGACAGCGATTGATGTGGTGGGAGGGGAAGAGAGGAGAGAGAGAGATAGCAACCTTCAAAGCCTGCAAGAGAGTACAAAAAATTCTATTTTTGCAATAATAAATTTATTTCCAATAATTAATGTAACTTAATTTTTCAGTGACCATTCAAAAATGTTGGTACTTGTAAACAAAAAGTACCAACATTTTTGAATGGTCACTGAAAAATTAAGTTACATTAATTATTGGAAATAAATTTATTACTGCAAAAATAGAATGAGAAAATAAGATTATGGTTGTTTGATCTCTTACTTTGTAGAAATATTTATAATAGATTCCCTCAAATCTGCAACCTTAAAATCTGCAACTCCCTAAAATCTGTACATAATTGACGAATGTAAACAATGAAACATTCAGCTCAAATATAATTTCAAAATTTGACTTCTTTTGTTTTACATCAATTCTATACATATTTTAATTTGTAATTTTTGCTAATATTACTGAGTTCATGACGGAAGAATAAATTTATTTCTGAAAATATTCAAGATATTGCTGATATCACTGGTAATTACAATATTCTTATCAAATATATTTATGTATTAAGCTTTTTTGATTATTAAGTCTGGCTAAACCTGAAATAAAACTTCCTTATTTTACTATTTTGACATGAATTAGTAGTGTGCCTTTATGGGGCAAGTTTCACTGATTAATTTGCAAAAATTATATTTCATCTTTATGAGGAATATTTGATCACACATTATTGATTATTAACTTGACCTTTGAATTTAATATCTTAATCATTTAAAAAATTATCTAAAATTTTATTACTTTAGTACATCATGTATTTTAATATTTTATTATATTGTAAGCATAATTATAGTTTTGATTGCATTATTAATTACAATATAATTACTGCTTAAAAAATGTAAACAAACAAATGACCAGAAATCTGCAAAATTCTAAAATTTGCACATCTCTGATCTCAAGCTATGCAGATTTGAGGAAATTTACTGTATTCTACTTGCTATGCTTATATATTAAAGAATGAATAATTTGATTACTTGAAAATTAATCCAAGTACTGTTATTTGTCTGTTGGAAATAATCAATTGAAAAGACGTAGACTTCGACAGAAAGAGAAAGGTTAAACATTGAAATTGTAATAAAAGACTTCATTAAAATTTTTATTTAAACGAAAATTGATCTTATTTGATTTCAACTTATCAACAATTAACTGCATATTGATAAAGTTGCTTAATAAACTTTTTATTTCTTTCAAGAAATATATTTTTAAAAACATTTGTATTGTTGCTTATTTCATTTGACAGAATTAACTAAGTCTGTGAGCTTATGTCATAATAAAAGAAAAAAAAGCATAAAAACTTCTTTTCCAAAAATTGTATGATGTATATGCATATGGAAGCAGTTAACTACCAAAGATGTCTAGTGAATTGTAATTACCAATCAACAACTAGGTTGCAATAAAATCATTATTATTATTATTATTATTATTATTTATTTAAATTAGATTTTTTTTTTCAACATTAAAATACTGAATAGATACCAAGAGTTTTTTGTTATCAGAACAATTAAAATGCCAATTACTAACATAATCTACATTTTTACACTTTAATCAATAAAATTTAATTAGTATAATTATTAATTAGTAGTAATTACAAAAATTATAAAAACTGCATATTAGTAGTTTAATTAGTAAAATACACTAAAGTTATATGCATTAATATTTTGTAATATTTATGCAAGACTATATAAAATATCAGTGATATTTACATGTATATGTATAATATGCTTTAGGATTATCTTTTTTTTTTTTTTTTTTTTTTTTTTTCAAGAAATAAAGCTCTATTATTTTTCTAAAGTTTTGAACACTTGTATTTAAAAAAAAAAAAAAAACTGCAGTATGAAGAAGTTTTTTACTAAAAAATTCTAACTACAATTACAGAAAAATTTCCCTATTTTTAAAAAGGCAGAGTGCATTTTGTCAATTTCAAAAGGTGTGGTGCCCTTAAAAAATGGCCTAGAAGAAACAATAATTACAAATAACAAAATTAACAAATATTATTGACAGCCCATTTTGCATTCAAACTAACAAGGAAGGTCTCCATAGGGGCAGGCCTCGAAAAAACTGTAAAAATTACAGAATGTTCTTCTTGTGTGGATATATACGTTTATAAAAAAAATTTTGGCGGAACCTCCATTCAGTATCCGTAAAAAAATAATGAAAATTTCGTTATTTGGCGATTTATCGCCGGTTGGCGAAGGAATGTAATTTAAAAAATACTTTATGTCAAATACACTTCAAGAAAAAAAAAGTTTTATGTTGAACTTGTTTTGATAAATTTAATTTAAATAACTTTAGTTTTGGAGTTTTAGTTTGTTTTAAGTATAATTTTGTTATATCGATATTTATATGTAATTACATTCAAATTTAATCATCAAAGTTTGGAGATTTAAAACGAAATTCATAATTTAAATTAATTAAAATTGTTTCAAGTTCAAAGTCCAGTTGAGCATTGTCTATTCGGTTTTGTTGCTATGGAAACATGCAGCTTTTAATTTTGAATACGTTTAAATGTATGAAAATAATTTTAATGAATAAGAATTTTTTATACATGAAAATATTTTCTTCCAGAGGTAAATTAAATAACTACAGCAACAAATTATATATATATATCTGCAATTTAAAATATTTATATGTATATAATATATTAAACTATCTCATTGTTTATGTTTAAATTCATTAAATACCATTTACATGGATTCTAAAAATCCAAAACTTTTCAGTTGCATTAAAATCGTTTGCTTTTGGCGGGGAAAAGAGCTGTTCGCCAAATCGTGTGACATTTTCATCTTTTCACGCCAAATATTTGAAAGTATTTTATTTTTTTAAATGTTTTTTAATGTAATTCCGCCGCTAATTTTCATTGATTCTTTATTATATACATGAGTAGTTTAATTTTTTTTTTTTTTTTTTTTCAAAAAAATCTGAGTATGCCCAGTATGGAGACCTTCCTTGTAAGAAAAAATACTGTTTATCACCTAATCTTAGCTTACAGCATCAATGTAAATGCTAATCAAAGAAAATATGAAGATGAGTTACACCATTCATACACATAGAATAAATATATAAATAGCCAGTTATATCTAAAATCCTCATAACATTAATTTATAAATTCTTATTTAAACCAAAATATTACATATCAATATCTTCATACAGTTATTATTAAACATATTAAACCTTAAAAATAATTAAAAACAAAATTTAAACTAAACATTTCATTAAAAGTAAACAAAAATTTCTGGCCTTTAAATAGTAAAGTATTTATGAAGAAAAGCTTAGAAATAATTATCACAATATATTTAAGTTTTTAACATTCTATAAGTGATTAGGTACTTTGAGCAGCTTTATTACTTTAAAAATTAAAACAATTTGTTCATGAGGCTTACTAAAGATTATAATTATTGTTTAAAATCTAATAATAAAATCAGAGTACAAATACAGCATAATATATTTATGTTACATTATTATGTTTTACAATTAAATAATGCTTTTTTATTCAGCTTTTTAAAAATTGTCTTTTATACATTTTCATTCTCTTTAATAATACTTTATTTATATTTTTTATCTATCAAACAAATAAATTTCTTGGAAACTATTGTCTCTTTTCTAACTCAGATTGGGGGAAAAGTGCAAATTTCGTCAAAAGATCATGATAAAAAATGTGAATGTCATCAATAGATCGTGATAAAAATGCAAAATAAGTCAAACGATCACAGAAAAAGTAAATTTCGTCAAAAGATCGCGGAAAAACATGAATGTCATCAAAAAATATTGGGAAAAAAGTGAGTTTTGTCAAAAAATAGCTAATTAAAAAAATCCCTCTAAAAAATGTGAATTCCATTAAAGAATTGTGAAAAAAAAAAGCCCATTTCATCATGGGATCACAAAAGACATGCAGAAGAATGTGAATTTTGTCAAAAAATTGCAGAAAATATGTGATTTTCATTAAAGAATCAGAAAAAAAAAAAATTGGCAAATATCGCTAAAAAACTACAAATTTTGTCAAACATCACAAAAAAAAAGAAAGAAAAAAGAAAATATCTCGGGAAAAAAAAGAAAAAATCAAATTTTGTGAAAAGATCAAAAAAAAATCCTGTGTAAGCATCCCCCTGAATATTTTTTTATTTTTCGTCATGTTTGGGGGGGGGAGGCAGATTAACAGTATTTTATGATAAACTAATAGGTGTTTTATTTTAAATATCTGAATATTATTTATTATAAATGAATCTGTATTTGGCCGAATACTGTATTATTCAGCCAGACCAAATATTCAGCTTTTGAGCAGAATACCAAATATCAACCGAATATTTGTAGCAAGGCCCCCTTATCATAATATCAAGGTCTCGCATTCAGGAGAAAATCTATTGTTGAAATTGTCCCTATAATTGCCAACTTATTATATGACTTTGTCTCGTATGTAACGCCACCTGGTGCATACTACTGCTAATAATCCCATAGGAAATAATGGAAAACATTTCAGTTTCTAACATTAGATGGCGCTACCAACGTGAAAATCATGTAGTTCAGCGCTCCCTGTACTGTAGTCAAAGGAAACTTGGTGAATGATAAGCCTTTATATTATGATAAGTTAGCCTTGATTTGTAGCATCCCTAATTTTAAACATTCAGAAAATTTTTGATTTTAGTCAATGATTTTCTTAAAATAAAATCAATTGATTAAAATTAAAGTTTAATTGCTGATTTAAATCAACTAATTAAAATCATTAACATTCTATCAGCAGCTGACAAAAAATAAAATATATATTATATATATTAACAACCATTTAAAGTTACAATGCACAAACTTCATTGTCTCAAAACTTCATTAAAATAGTACTTATTAATAGAAAAACTTTATTTTTCTTTGTTGTTGTTTTCAGTCAGCTGAAAATACTTGCACAGTTGCAAACTGATTTTAAACATTCTATATCACTATTGAAAATAAATAGCTTATGTATCAAATCTCATACCTCTTCAATAACTTTTCTTGCCTCCTCATAAACATCATTTGTAAGTGCTTCCATCATATATGATCCAGCCCATGGATCTATAACCTAAGAGATAATTTTTACAGGTTTTTTTTATCATTAATATAAATTTATTTCTGGATGTAAATCAATCAATTTTCAACATAAAAGAAAACATTTTTAGAGTATTAAGTAGAATATGTTAGTAATTCTTTCAAACAATTAAATGATAAATTTGGTAATTAATGATAAAATAATATTTTCAAGTAATTAAAAGTTTCTCTTAACCCTTTAGTTGTCACATCCAATAGCTCATGAATATGTAGGCCTCTGACGATTAAGGGTTTAAAATATGTGATGAAGAAATGGATAATATTTTTACTTTTTTCTTTTAATAATTATTTTTTAGTTTATATGAAAAAAATGCAGCAATTCATATTCACCAGTCTATATATAAAAATCAGTGAGTGGGTATATGCTTGTCATACAAATCTACAATTTTTGACTGATTTGCATGAAGCTTAATACATTTCAGTACAAGAGTAAATTTGCTGAATATTTTTAAAATTGCTGCTCTTTACTTCTTATAATAACTGTCATAGTTCATATAATTTTTTTAATTTTAATTTTCTAACACTTTTTTTTCTAAAAATTCTAAAAAAGATACAAGAAAAAAAATGCCAATACATGTACTTTGTTTTTATAAGCAAATGAAAATTCAGAATCACTTATATATTTTCACATCCTAACTTTATGTCATTCTGTGCAGATAATGTGCAGTTCCCATGGATAAAATTTATTTATTTATTTATTTTTTTTTTTTTTATGAGTATATTAAAGTGACATAGTACCTTCTTTTAAATGTATTTGGAGTTAAAACATCTACAACTATATCTTATAGCAAAGTGCTTTAATACTTTGAGTGTAGTGGTAACATTTCCTACAATTTATATTAACAATTATTGTACCAAAGACCACCATTGCATTGTTATATAATATTAAAAAATATATCTGGCACTAAAATGTTTAAATAGAAAACTAAATACAGCAAAAGTTTTTACAATCCATACTTTATCTTTTCAAACAAAATTTCCTGACAGATATCACAGTTGAAAGCATCAAGTAAGTGGCTTCATTTGATGTAATCATTGCCGATTTACTTTTTATGAATGAAAATGCTGTTACCATTTAGAAATAAGCACATGCAAAATAGAATTTCACTATATGCTATGCTATTTCATTGATTTTTTCCCTCTCTTTTCTTTTATTGCCAAATAAATTGTATATTTTTCTGTTATACATGCTAAAGAAAACCTGCATTTTCATTTATAAAGCTGAAGGAGTTTACTATGTAATATAATTTTTTTCGTGACTATTTTTTAATTATTTGTGATTGGCATTTTATTGTACTTATTTATTTACTTTACCTGGTAGACCTAACATTAGAATGAACAAAGTGAGGTGGTTTTGCTAGAATAAAATATTTTTTTCTTATTAGCTAGATTTAATAAATTATTGATAATTAATATTATTTTTATTTGATTAAACTAGGAGAGGGGCAACCTTGATAATCACAGATTTTGATTATTTTAATATATGTTGTAAGGTTGAGGCTCCGTAGTCTCAGGTTCAAAGGATTTTACAACGTTCCACAGTTCACGAGAGACAGGGAGGAGGATGTATAATATTAAAATACAACTTACATATTTACTTTGTAATGTCATAGCAGGATTGGTTTAACTCAGTCAGTAGAACATTTGCTCCTTGATCAGTGGGCTCGAGTTCAATACCGGAATATGCTATGTTTATTTTTCTTAATTTTTGTTTTATAAATATATTTCCAATTATAATTTAACAATCTCGCTGTCAATTAAAAGTTGTATATCAATTATAATTTTAACCTATTTATTTTTTTACTGTAACTAAATTGTTGTATAAAACTGTTATTTTTTAAATTACTTTTAAAATGTATTTTGCATATTCTATAAACTTATTTTTTTAAATAAATTTTTAAATGTATTTCATATATTCTTTATCGATATAACAATACTGAACAGTTGTGTCAATTCATGATTTTTAAAAAAAATCATTTATGTATTGCTCTAATAAGGGAAGTGAATATGATGATAGTACTACTCTAATTTCAAAGTAAAAAGCACAATTATATTAAAAAATAGCATACAAATCAAATTACTATATATTTTTTGCATATTAAGAGTTTTAAATTTATAATGTATGTACTTGCACTTTAAATTGTTTTGTTTTCCCATTTATTTTTACCTTTCTATCTTTATTTTTATTTTTACTATAACTGAAGGGCGCCACAACAGCTTTTGAAACAATTTTGGAATAGTAATTAGTCTATGATTGATACAATTTATTTAAATCACATTAAATGATGTTAAAATCATTTAACAATAATTTAAAAATAAAAAATGCTAAATTAAAATTTAAATATTTAAAACATTATAATTAATATACAATATTTATTTTTTTAATTGAGATTATTAAATTATAAATACAACTATATTTATAAAATAATAAAGGAAAAAACAAATATAATACATCCCAGTCATCCAATATTATCATCCTATTTATTTCCCTTATTAAGGCAATGCATAAATGACATTTTTTTAAATCATGAATTGACACAAAAATTCAATATCATTATATCAATAAAGAACATATTGAATGCATTTTAAAAGTAATTAAAAAAATTATCAGTTTTATGATGTTTTATGCAACAATTTAGTTACAAAAAAAAAATAAATAAATAAATAAAATAAACAAGTTAAGATTACAATTGATACACAAATTTTAATTGACAATGAGATTATTAAATTTTAATTACAAGCATATTTATAATAAAAAAAGAAAAAGAAATGGAAAATAAAATAGCATGTTCCAGTACTGAACTTGGACCTGCTGATCAAGGAGCAAACGTTCTTCTGACTGAGCTAAACCAACACAAAAATAGTATTACAAAGTAAGTATTTAAGTTGCGTTATAACATTAGACTCCCACCCCTCCCCCTGTTTCTCGAAAACTGAGGTGTTGTAAAAAATCTGTTGAATCTGAGACTAAGGAGCCTTCACCCTACAGCCATATATAAAATTAATCAAAATCTGTAATTATCAAGTTTAGCCCCCTCCTTGAAAGTCACAACAAATCTATTATTTTACAAGTGTAATAGTAAATTTTTAATAATGTAAATATTGAGAAATATTTATTACGTGGGGTATTCCAGTTTCTTCTTGGAGAATGATCTGAGTATTCCTTGCGATTCGAGCACTAAATTTTGTAGGTAAAGCAAGAGCTTCATCGAAAGAGTTAGTATGCAATGATTGAGTTCCACCAAACACAGCTGCCATAGCCTCAACTGTTGTACGAATAATATTATTGTATGGATCCTAAAAAAAAAATTTTGCTAAATATTTATGCAACTCTTGATAGTCACATATAATCATTATAAGTTATACAGGTGCAAACCAACAATACAAACTATACATTTTGACAAAAGTTGATACTTAATATTTAAAAAATATGACACATATAGTAAGAAAAATTAAATATGAATTTTGCAACATAAAGAACAATACATTAGCAACATAAGTTTAAGAAAATGTAACATAACAAACTGTAACTACAAAATTAGTGTGGGATTGGTTATCCAGAATGTACAAGAAACTATAATGCAAAATGATAACCAAAACTTAATCTGTTGCAATTCAAAACATAAAAATTAAAGATGTATTTTACGTCCACCTTGAGATACACCAGAAAGGAAAAAAAAAACACTTGTATATGGAAGATACAATTTATGGCTATCTATGATGTGAATGAACCTGAAATTGAAGATTTTAAAATTTCCAAAGAGAAAGAGGTTATTACAGATTTGCTGCACAAGGCTAAAGGATTTCAAGTTCAGAAGTTCATTTGCTTATTAAGACGCAGTGGGAGATTGCCTAAATGCTGATAAAGATACTCTTGCAGGGGTCGATTTAGAAAAAGAAAGTTGCATAGCAGTAACTGCTATACAAAGTCAGTTTTGAATAGCAGTTAGACACTTTTGTATAGCAAATAAAAAATAGCTAACATAACTTTCAAATCTTGAAAATTTACATTTTTTTTTTTTTTTTTTTTTTTTTTTTTAAGCAATATTTAATCAAAAGCATAAATGAAAGTAAATAAAATTATACAAAGAATAAAAAATAAATGATAACTCACCTACCCAATATAAATTACTTAGGAAATCAGAAGCTGGCTCTTGAATGACTTATAGGTCAATTTACCTTCCCCACAGGTAAATTAAATACATGTATCAACTTACCACAGTACCAATTCTTAAAAAATATATTTGTTGTGAGGGTCAATATTTTTTAATAAGACAAACTCAGAAATACAATTTTTGTGATTTTAAATAAAACATAAGCGTCAAGGCGTGAACAAATCATGTGTTTACTGGGAAAACTGTGCCCAGCAATGGCGTCTCGCTGTACTTACATTGTAAATAAACTCTTGGGGAGAGTGAAAACACAACGTATGTCGTGTAAAAAATCTTTAAATTTTAACTTTAAGTGTACATGACATAACAAAGGGTGTGGGAAATATGCATTGCAATGATTGCCATTTAATGCATTTCTTGGATCGCATTTTAGTAAAATTTGAATCGCAAATTGTGATGCGATACCACTTAAATCCAACCCTGTACTCTTGTAAATCGTAAGATGACTGACAGTGAGATTTGAGAATAGACAATGACAAATGATATGTCTAATGGAAGTGATAATGATGACAGTAGAATGAAGTGAGTCAAAAAATTTAAATGAGCAGCCGATATTTTTCAACTGAACCACTGATTAGTGGAATGCAGCAAAGCAAAGAAGCTACTAGAACAACAGATTAACAAATTTGTAATTATATATTTACACATATTATTCATATTATTAATATTTTATACATTCATAGTTATTATGCACATTTTTAATACTTATATTAAAGTGTTTACAGAATAAACCCTTATCCAGAATCATCAAGTGTCATGCATTCTGGATAACAGATTCTAAATTGCATAGATAAGCTTCTAAAATAAATCGTTTTATTTTAATTTATCATTAACAAAAATATCAAAACTTAAATAAAAAGTACTTTACCTGTTCTGTTAAAGACCATCCAGAAGTCTGGCAATGTGTTCGTAACATGAGTGACTTGTTATCCTTTGGATTAAATTTTTCTTTTACCAAATGTGCCCATAAACGACGACCTGCTCTCATCTTTGCTATCTCCTAAAATAATTATAAAAAAATTTTGGACAATCATATTAAATAGAATACTGGAATAATAAAATTAGTATGCATCAATATTGTATCTACACAAGAGTGCAACTATGAAAAGTTTTTTAATTTTTTACACAATTACAAATACACTGAGTGCAGCTAATCTACCAAATATAAATGCACTAGAGCTTGAACTTAAATAAAAGACACAAAAATTTATATTGAAAATATATTAGCTATAATATTGAAGTATTTATAACTATACTAGGCATCAAACTTATTATAAAATATACAAAACTAGGATGAGGGTTATTACAACTCACAATTTATTATCTAAACTTGGCAAGAACAACTTTATCCAGAGATAGTAATATGGAAATATAAAACATTTATAACACAGAATATGACAATAATATTTTTTTATGAAAATAAAGAAATATTTTTGAATGTTTGAAAACATTTCGATTAGTCAGGCCAGGTGATAATCCACTAAATAATGTTTCAATCAAAAACATTTATATCACGTTCGTGTAATTTAAAATACAAACCTTTCATTTAAAGGATATATACATTAATAATGTATATAATAATTTAAAATATATGTATTTTACTCATTTTATTTAAAATTTTAGTACAATTTCAATAAGGAATACATCATAAAATAAAGCTATTTTATTTCAACATTAAAATATTGTTTTAAATTTACGCATGCAAAAACAAAAATTCCTACTGAAGAGATTTGTGTTTGGTTAACAGATTAACATGATTATGAACTCTTACCATAAAGAAATTCATGCCAATTCCCCAGAAAAATGATAAGCGTGGAGCAAAATCATCAATGCTTAAACCAGCTTTCAGCCCTATAAAATTTAAAAAGGGGATTTTAAATAAGCTATTGTTTCAATAATTTAATTCTTAAAAAATGTTTAATAAATGAAATTACTATTGAAATATAATGATTAACTTTCATCTCCTATGAAATTTAAAATATTTTTTAAAGTGAATTATAGTTAATTGTTTATGCTGACATTATATCCCAGTAAATAATTTCCATCAATAAATAAATAGTTTTTTTCCCCTTAACATTACACAGCCATTAAAAACAATGTATGAAAAAGTATATAATAAACACCCATTGGTGCAAATTTCAAAGAGCTGCAATTTTTTGCCCACACTAACCAAAGTCTGCATTAAACAATGTAAACTTTTGGATAGTGTAAACATAAATCCCTGAAAAAAAATTCCACTGAATTAAATTAACTATTTTTAACAGAAAAACAGCAAATTATCAACTTTATACTAAAATTAAAATTTAGTAAAAAAGCAAATCAACGAAAATTTAATATAAAAGAATGTTTTCTTTCTCAATTACTAAAGCTCAATATTAATAAATTATGCAAAGAAATTTCCATAAATAATTTAACTTCATTTAAAGTAATATGTAACTTTCCTTCATGATAGTTGAATAAGTGACCATCTTACTGTATATTTTTTTAGTTTTTAAACATACATGAAAATTTAGTCTGCTACACCACATTTTGATTGGAAATATTTGAAAACAGGCAATCTTATGATTTGAACCTCACAGATTGTCAGTGTTAGAAAGTTTTCTTTCTCATTGTCACTATAACTGACAATTTATAACCAATGTTGCAACCAAACTTGTACAAAAACATTTCAACTCTGCCCAGTCAATTTCTGAAGAATTTGCACATTAAGAGAACAGGAATAGATACTTATTACAAAAAAGTTGGAATTTTTTTTTTTTTTTAACCAATACCTAATTCAAATAATACATGCATCATAATACTTTTTTTTTCCCCTTTAAATCCTAGTTTAGTAAGAACTTTTTTAAATTGAAAAGATTACTATTTGGGTTTATCTTTTAATCATGAAAATTTTGAGGTATTCACTTTAGTACACTTAAAAAAAAAAAAAAAAAAAAAAAAAAAAACTAATGAAAATCTTACCTTGGAATCTTGTGTCATGATCAAAAAGTACTTGATTTAAAATAAAATAAGAAATGATAAATTTCACTTTTAAGAAATCTGCATATCTGTATCATACATAGTCATTATTTATAAAAATATCCTAAGGTTTCAAAATAACAAAATAAGTTACTAGTAAAGGGCAAAATTAGCACTAGCCACTGGCCACAGAGCCAGTAAATGAGAAAAAGTGGCCAGTGAAAAATTGTCTATCAGCAGCTACTTTGTGGCCACTTTTTTACAATGAGACAATACAATTTACGTCCATTTCATCAATGATTCTACTTTTTTTAGGTCCAATATATTTATATTATTATATTTATTTGAGTTATTCATTCTTACATTAATACTTATACAAATTTTAACTGTTTAATATTTTTAAATAAAAAAGTGGCCACTAGTTTAAACAAAGTGGCCATTTGAAAAACTAATCTTACTGGCCAGTGGCTGCTAATGGAATTTCCCAATTTTGCCCTATAGTTACTAGTGTTGACTTTCAGCCATTTTAGCAAGATTCAATGCCTGGTGGCCCTTTTTATTTCTTTTATCTGCCTAGCGGTCCTTTTTATTTCTTTTATCTGCCTAGCGGTCCTTTTTATTTCTTTTATCTGCTGGTCCTTTTTATTTCTTTTTATCTGCCGGTACTTTTTATTTTTTATCTGCCTAGCAGTTTCTTTTTATTTCTTTTATCTGCCTGATAGCCCTTTTTATTTTATTTTATGTGTCCATCGGCAGTTCTATTGATCCCAGGAAAATATCACAAATTCTAAGGGACTCAAAACAAACCAGTTCAAAATATTTGTGATGAACAAGATAAAAGTGAACTCTTTTTTGAAAAAAATGTGCCAAGTGAACTCTTTTTGAAAAAAAAATGTGCCCTCTTTTTAGAATAGTGTTCCCTTTTTTTAGAATATTTTTAGAATAAAATTCTTGACCGGTGGCCCTTTTTTTTTAGCGTTATCACAAGTTACATAGATGTACTTGTAACAGGTATATCGCAAATTGTAGCATTACAAGAAAAAATCGCATTTGAGAAAGATGCAAAAAACACTTGTCCCTTTAAATAGGATTTAAATGTTTGTTTACATTTTTAAGCTGATAATAATCAGTGTTAGAGAATTAAAAAGTAAATTATACATGTTTGTGATTTTCAGAATCTGCTCTATTTTTTTAAGCCACAATTTGAAAATTTGATTTTGATTTTTCTATTTTTTAAATATTTGATATCACAGTCTTCTTAATTAGTGTCAGTGACAACAGATGGAAAATGATGGGGGCAACAAAATATTCCTCATTAACTACAGATAATCTTAAGCATTAACAAGAATCCTAGATATATCAACAAAATGTTACAAATAATATTTCTCTAAAACATAATTTATCTACAGCATTGGTATTATTAACTAATTTCATGTGAATGTATTTTAAATATCAAATAAAATGTTTTACCTGTCCTGCAATATTCAAGGCCATCTGCAATAGTAAAAGCCAGTTCAAGAGTAGCAGTAGCACCAGCCTCTTGTATGTGATATCCAGATATTGATATGGAGTTAAATTTTGGCATATTCTAAAAATTAAACAGTACAGAAGTTTTTAAAATAAAATAAACTAAAATTTCATATTATTAATAGAAATAAAAAATATACTCAATTTATAATAATCATTATTATTAATGACAGTTTATAACCTTATTTGCCAACTACATTTATTAAAAAATATAAAAATTAAATGCTTTAAGATTTTCATTAATTTTATATATATGTCTCCTCTTAAAAATAAATATGTCTAAACTAAATATGTAAAAGATAGAAGAAACAGCAGTGTGAAGATTTAGATATCTATATTATGTATATTAAGATGTTGTAGAGATGTGTTTTGAGTACACATAGAATTCAAAATGGTACCAAAACCATAAAAGTTTGTCAATTTAATGGCTATTACTCAATACAATTGTCATAAATGTGCTTCAAAGAGACATATGTTGTAATCAATAACTCCAAGCCTTCAAAATTTTTGTATTATATCGTATAGCTGTATTTTTAATTTTCTGAAAGTAAGATCTGTTTTTGTAAAACTACTCATAATATACAGCTATACACACTTTGTAAACATCAAAATTAAAAAATTGGAGCCAGTTTTGCAACTTGAACAATAATAAATTAAAATAACTTATATATATTTAAAATGCTTATCAATATTAAAATAAATACTAACCTTAGAAACATAAGCAAAGATGTCACCAATAATTCTCATGGAATGATCAGGAGGATAAATGTAAGTGTTTCGGACCATAAACTCTTTTAAAATATCATTTTGGATTGTTCCAGCCAATTGCTCTTTTTTGACACCCTATAACACAACATCATAATTCATAAAATACACATGCATATTGAAAATTTGCATTTCATTATAGGTGAGGTATTTTTTTAACTTCATTTTATCAAACATAAACAAAAATAAAACATACTTAAACTTTAAAGTTCAAACTGCTTCACAAAGTAGTTATCTAAAATAATTATTCATCAACACACTACTTTGTTAACAACTTTTATTTAAACGCACAAATGAAAATTAATCTTTATATCTAAACTAAACCTGCAGTGCTATGATTCATTAAGGATCATAGCCTACAATACTCAACCTTGTTTTCTTGACCATGGATCCTGAGATGTCATACAGCATATGTCTTAGTAAGGTGCTCAGCCTAACACAGAACTCTCAGTGTTTAGTTCTCATGCAAGCTTTGATACTCATTTTATCAACTCTGGCAAGATGAAATGTTGAAGGAATTTTACCCAGCCAATACGTATGTTGTAGATAGATGTGTTGACTCTATTAGGTTTTTATTGACTACCAGGCTTAAATTTTCATATCAATACTAATAATGAAAAAATGTTTATTTGTGTGTGTATGTGATAGCTAGGAAAAGCTACACAGAGGTCTGAAAATTTGAATGGAGGTGACCCAAGGTGCACCTGAGACTCAGGCTTTTAATTTTTTTGTAAACAGAAATGCTAATTAAAAACCATAACAAACATTGCAAAATGGCACTCTACAACTGATTCCAGTGAATTGTAAAGTTTTCTGAAAATTTCAAAACAATGAAAAATGATCTTTTTTTCTTATTTTTTTAATGTTTGTATAGGCCATTTTAAAAACATGATGAAGAGCTAATAATGCAAAAAAGAATACTGCCCAGTTAAACTGATGGCATTGAGCTCACAGGCTACAAATACTAATTGTACATTAAAGCCTTATATTTTAAAGGGTTAATTCTGTTCGAAAAAAAAATTAAGAAGGGGAAACAGCTCTCCCCTTTCCTCTTTTTTTATACTTAATTATTGAACCTCCTACACTATCAAAGACATGCTTTATCATATAAAAAAACTATATCCAAAATTCAGAGCAAATGAGATAATTCTTAATAAAAAACCCTTTAGCATTTATATAATTTAAAAGGAGTTATCCCCCTCTTTTATACTTAACCATTAAACATCCAAAACTATTCAGAGATTTGAACGAAATCTGAAAATTCTGCTTGCAAAACCCATTTATATAAATTAAGAGGGGGGGGGATTAGAACCCCTGTTCCCCCTATTTATACTTATTCAATGAACACCTAATAACAGTTACGGAATCGCCTCAACAGAATGATCCTAATCTAAATTTTGAACGAAAACTTAATTCTGCATGAAAATCCCATTTATATCAACTAAAGGAAGGGGCATCAGCCCCCATTCCCCCTCTTATACATATCAAATGAACTCCAAAAACTAATCAGGGAAGCGCCTTGTCAGGATATACCTACATACAAAATTTCAAGTGGATTGGATATTTTTATCATGAGTTATCGCGTTATGCACAAACGCATTTACGAACGTACATACAGAACAGACGGGCACATAAGCTCTCAGGCTATGATAGCCTGTGAGCTAAAAAAGGGATAGGTAAACTTCTTTTGTACTATCATGTTATTTATGATCTGAAGCAGGGGATTCTTTTTTTAAATGAATAACTATTTCTCCAATCTTTTGCCATTCTAGGAGTCAAATATGCAACACTTGCACTGTTATATTATAAAATTGTCCTCCCATTTTAAACACCTAAAAATATTTAGACAACCAAAGTACCTGTTTTAAGTTGAAAGCTTTAAAAATGGTGAACTAGGGCTGGCTAAGGTAGACAAATATCTTAAATTGACATGTCCCCTATTTAATATTTCAATACAATGATAAATCAATACACATTTCATCTATAGAATGAGAATTTCATATGAAATTTTGGTACTACTAGGTTATTCCGTTGACCAAAAAATTATCGCCAAACTATAAGATTAAATGCCAATAATGGATGATCTTGAATGTCACATTCAATGACATTAAATACGATTCACGTGTTTAAAATGCCATTAAGTGACTTTTATTTTGACCTTTTTATTAATATTTTTATTAATATTCTACTAATTATTTGTTTTTTCGTTATTTAAGATAAAAATTATGTCAATATGTATAATTTGGCTATTAGTTTGGCGATTTGTATAATTTGGCAAAATTGGTCGACAGGATAACAGAGTAGTACTGAAATTTTTATAATAAGGTGCATAGATATAAGGGCATTCTAAATATTGATAAATAAAAAGTTTTAATAAAATTTTAAACAAGGTAACGATAAAAAAATTTCAAGTTAAACTAGCAAAGGAAATAAACAAGTGCACAGGCTATTGAACATTTAAAAAACAAACATTACTAAAGTAATGGCTTAACATTTGTGAGGGTGAGGTTCTCAGAAACCTCCGCAAATGTTGAGACTATCTTTCCGTGCATAAAAAGAGGTTAGGCTCTATAATTTTTTAAATGGAAAAGGCAATTGAAAGGTAAAAATATTTTTATTAAGCATTCTATAAATAAATTTGAATAATTATAGACATATTGTACAAAGTTTGGTTGCTAGTTGATGTCTGAAAAAATATTTGAACTATACAATTGTTTAGAAAAACAGATCTTTTGCTTAGGAATTTCTGTACAAGAAAAAGTTGCAATCTCAATTTCTCTTTTAAATTTAAAACTCCTCAAAAGTTAAGGATAATTTTCTATTGCTTTTTCAACAAATTACCATTAAAGCTTTAAAATTTTACATGTAATTTTTGTAAAAAAAAAAAAAATCTTCACTTGCAATAAAAATTTTAAATTTTAGAAAATTTAGGAATTTTTTTTCTCTTTTTTAGCATCAAGTTATGTTTTGTGTTACTTGGAATTACTGATCTAAATTTTGAATCAATACAAGGGTTGAAATTCTTGGTACTTAGACTATGCAATAAATGAAGCTGTCCAATGTCACATAGTTTATGAAATTGGTGAAACAACACTTTGTAAAAAAATATTCTTTATAAAACAAAATTCACAAATAACCAAGTTAAATGTCCGCGAATATTGAAATGTTCCTTAAATTGTATTTCCATTTTTTATTTAGAAAATAATCAAAACTCACAAATGTTGAATTCTTGAATGTTAAGGCAATTTCATATATGATAAGGATTTTCAAAATACGTAAAGAAATAAGAAAAATTAAAAACAATATTTGACCACTTTTCTTCCAGGTTTTTAGGCATATTTTATCCGTATTATGTCTTGTCATCAGTGAGAGAATTATTAATTAATGCAATAGTCAGTGCAAGTTGGCACCGAGAATTCTTGTGCATTAAAGAATTTTGTGGATTATAGATAACTAGCGGCCTTCGCCCGCTACGCTGGTCGGTTTATCTAAAGAAATCTTGAAGAAGTAGTTAGATAAGGTTCAGACATACATTAAAAAAAAAAAAAAGCAAGTCGATCATTCAAAAAACGTTGGGAAATATCAAATATTTACTGTAATTTTTTAAGAAAAACAAAGTTTCGAAAAAAAAAATTAAATCGAAAAAAAAATTACACTGACATATTAATGCAAGGAAATTTTCCCAGAGAGAAAATTCGCCTTGAATACAATATTTCAAATTCTTTTAATTGCTTATAGGCGTTAATGCCAACATAGTGAAAAAAAATTCCATGCTGGGAATCGAACCCGGGCCATCAGTATGGCGCACTGACGTTCTACCGACTAAACCACATGGAACGACAGCCAGCTTGAAACTTTCTCATACTTAAGTAGACTGGCGAAAACATAACGATAGCGCGTTTTAAAATCGCACAGTGACATCTATTGGATTTTATATGTACTAAAAAACGTTATGTACTAAAAAACGTGAGCAGCGCACCTAACAGTTTCTTTTGTTTCTTTTTGTTACTTTTTTGTCTGTTGTCCGATTTTGATGAAACAAAGCCTATACACTGCCCGGGAGTGTGCATTCTTCATTAGTGAAAACCGCATAAAAATCCATTCAGTAGTTACGAAGATAACCTCGAACAGACAGACAGACAGACAAAAAATTCAAAAAAATTTTTTTTGTGTTTCATTGGTTTTCTTTTATCGCCCTGACTCCATTTTTGTCAATTATCTTCAATGTACAGACACACCGGGTCCTACTGTTTTATTATATGTATAGATTTCTTTGGTTACATTCTAATATTTGGAATTTATCAACAAATATAGTAATAATATTGTATATAAATAACACAAAAATGAAAGAAATTGTTTTTTTTTTATGTAAAAAAGGTACATTTAATAATAGAAAAAGATTTAAACAATATAATAATACAAAATTAACAGAAACATTTCTACTTATTTTTAAATCTCAAACATCGCAGTCATAATGGTTTGCTTTATAGTTTTCAATTTTTGTTCTGTCATTTAATCTTGAAACTTTTTAAAAGTCAGGATTGCTTGATTAGTAACAAAAGCTTGTTTTTCTAAAAAACTATGATATTTAGCTCTCTTAGTTCTCTTTAATTAGATATTTAACACCTCTATGAAAGCAATGTTACCTTTTATACAGGGTGTTTTGCTACTAGACCGACAAACTTTTGAGGGGTGATAGTAGACATAAAAACAAACATTATTAAATAGGAAACCCTGGGGTGCAAAGGTCTTATGTAGGAGTTAGGGACCATTAAAGTTTAAGGTCCAAAAATTCAAACGCTGATAAAAATTAGAAAAAAGGGTCAATTTCTTTACGGTTTTCTTTAAAATCATTCTTTATATCACGATTTTTTTATTTTTTTAATTTTAAAGGTTAAGTTCGAAAATTGTTGATAGAGGGCGCTTTAGATTTTAGAGTAATGAACAAATACTTTTTGCCGTTCTTTTGTGCATGGGGTTGAAATTATTCTAAAGTTTAGACTTTAACTTAAATTTTAAGCCCAAAATCGGGAACATGGGGATCGATTAACTAGCAAAAATTTAACTGTGAACCGAGGGGGACAAATCGACACAAACAAATCGACCCTTTTTTCTAATTTTTATCAGTGTTTGAATTTTTGGACCTTAAACTTGAATGGCCCCTAGCTCCTACAGAAGACGTTTGCGCCCCATGGTTTCTTATTTAATAATGTTTGTCTTTATGTCTACTATCACCCCTCAAAGTTTGTCGGTCTGGTAGCGAAACACCCTGTATAGTTGACAAATGCATCCAGAATATAGCAATTAAACTGTTATTAACAAGATGCACAAAATATTTCCTTCTAATGAATGAATACATTAAAAAAACTTAATGTATTTAAAGCTTATTAAAAATTTTATTTAACTTATCAAATCAGTCAACTTTTACGATGATCAAAGTGTACATTATCTTGCTAAAAAAAAAAAAAAAAAAAAGTATCTTAACATAATTGTTTGTTTACACCTGAATTATAATGCAGATGATAAAGTTGCATATTAGAGGAAGTTAACAGTATAGACTATTTTGCTATGGGACTTGATATGAGCAAGCTACTTTATCTCACATAAGGAGCACAAGAACATTTTTAGCACCATGAGGAGAAAATTTTTAGATTTTTTATTACTGTCTCACACACTAATCTAAAAGAGATCTTATAGTTATAAGGAATTAACATGTATATGTCTGTAATCTTTTCACGAATACTCTTGATGTAGCTAATGTTTACAAACCTCCACTATTCTTTTGAGAATGAATCTATTCACAATTTTGACCTTAAATTATTAACAGCATCCAATATTCCAAGTGGTTATTCAATCAAATAGTAAACGAGCACCCAGTATTTCTTGACTCTGAGATTGGGCTAAAACAAGATTATTTTGTACATTATTATTATTGGCCTTTTATGTTACTTTTAAAGCATGACATTTAGTTTCATTAGGCCAAGTAAATATATATTTTAGGCATGTTATTACTTGATGCAAAAAACATTTCATTTAATATTCCCTTTAAATAAGTATCTTTTAAACAAAGCGATGATTTTTTTAAAGGAAAAAAATTCTCATTTGCAACACTCACTTGCCACATATCATATATATGATGCTGATAAAATGCATAGTAAGTAAAAATAAACATGTAAATTTATAAATTTTTCAAAAAAAAACCCTCGGTGGAATTTACAAAATATAAAATAAAATTTAAAAAATGTGAAAAAAAAAAAAAATCTTCATTTGCAACAGTCACTTGCCACATATCATATATAT
Organism: Maratus speculifer; assembly: GCA_964019185.1. Lineage (NCBI taxonomy): Eukaryota > Metazoa > Arthropoda > Arachnida > Araneae > Salticidae > Maratus > Maratus speculifer. The sequence goes on from OZ025290.1 coordinate 258,363,960, forward strand.
GAAGCTGATAAAATGCATAGTAAGTGAATAAAATGTAAATGTATAAATATTTCAAGAGAAACCTCAGTGGAATTTACAAAATATAAATTGAGATCTAAAAAAATGGAGTGATCATTAACTCAAAACATTTATATAAAATGTCTCTTTTCAAAAACAGTAATACAATAAGTATTAGAAATAACCCCACTAAAAGAAATCTGTTGAAAATCTATAGGTATTTGACCCAAAATATGTGGGAAATCCGGCATTTGGCCCATCTTGCAAATATTTTTAAAAATTCTGCTGATATTTTTAAGATAAAGCTAAATCTGCAAACTTTTTTCCAATTTCTGAAGAAAATGGCAATTTCTTCAGATAATCTTAAGATTATTTTTAGTGGGGAACAAACATCGAAAATATTTTAATAAATGGAGAAAAATGCTAGTTTGCTCACTTGCTCTTCACCAGCAACAATAAACATAGCTAAAACAGGAATAACAGCTCCATTCATGGTCATAGACACAGATATTTTGTCCAAAGGAATACCATCAAACAAAGCTTTCATATCCTCCACAGAATCTACTGCAACACCAGCCATTCCAACATCCCCTAAAACTCTAGGATTATCTGAGTCATAGCCTGTATGAGTAGGAAGATCAAATGCAACAGACAGTCCTTGTTGACCTTGTTTGATGTTTTCTTTATAAAAGGCATTACTTTCTTCTACAGTACTAAAACCAGCATACTGAAATAAAGACAATACCATAGATAAGCATGATCAGTTTGTGCTTCAGTAAATAATAAATAATCATCTATATAATAAAAGCCTAAGTAATGTGAATGTCGTCAACAATTCCAGGCTATTTGCTTCACTTTTTATGTGCTATGTGACCAATTTTGTGCTTATGTCAGTAAGCGCAAGTGATAAGTCATCAAATATTGCATTGATATTAAGCACAAAGCATTTGGTTGTCGTTGATTGCTTGCAGGTTTGGAAGACACAAAAGATTATTCACAAGATCATAGCTAGAAAAATACTTCAAGAAGAGAGAGAAGAGACGGGAAGTGTCCAATTTAAAATTTTAACACAGTACATGGTGTACCTACATCTAAAAAGTAGTTTTTAAATATGTTAGCTCTACCCATTTCTTTGAGAAAAATGAATTCTTGAAAATGTAATTCAAAATTTTCTAATACATAAACATGGGCTCTTAAAAATTCAAGGCTAAGAAATGAATCCAAAAATTATTATTATTATTATTATTTTATTTATTTATTTTATTTTATTTTATTTATTTTTTTATTTTTTTTTTATTTTTTTGTATTGCTAAAGGAGTTTAATTTAAAATACTCTTTATATTTTTTCAAAGATTTTCTAGATTGATTGAGAAAATTATGAGTTTTTCTCTGAAGTTTTCAACACATTTTCTCATTTCTAAGTCCTCTCTGAGGCATATAAATAATATCAAATATAAATTTGACAAACATTCAGTTAATTTACCAAGTTCATGCTATATTTCAAAGATGTTGATAAATACATTTCTAAATAATAAATGTGTAAAAGTCAAACTTTTTTTCTTTAATTATTTTTTATTTATTTATAGCTTAAAAATATGTATCCTGCAAAAGCCCATTTCTTTCATTAAATTTCTGTAAGAGATATTAAAATGAAAAATTCTTAATCTAATAATTTTTTTTATACCCAACTTAAATAATATAAAAAAAAATACCTTAACATGCTTTAAAAGAAGGCTATTTATAAAGATTTACACAAATATAGAGAATGTTGTATATTTTCTCATAAATGACTAAGACTGGCTAAATTTAATATCACAATATATCAACAAGCTAATATTGATATTGGAGACATACCTAAATATTAATTTTTAAAAAGGGGTACAAAGAATATTCTAAAAATTTTTATGACAAATAATACAGTAACAAAAACTTAAATCCAAAAAAAAGAGTAGAAAAATAATGAGTCATTGTTTTATATCTATTTGTTCATGCAACATAATTTCTATTTTTTTTTTTTTTTTTAATATAAATATAGGAAATTTTATTAATATTTTTAGCGAAATTTTACAAAAATAAACCAGTTGACTAAATACTTATTTACATTTACACCATTACCTTCATAAATCTTTTTTTAAAGATAGTATTTTTTCCTTTTTATTCATCTTATTAACTGAATCTTTTATAAAAACATTTCTATGTTTAAAATCATTTAATTTTTAGGTTTATGCTTAAATGTACATGACTTAAACAAAAGAATTGTAACGTAAAATAAAATTCAAAATTATCAAGATAAAAATTTATTACTCTTTTCATAGAATTTTAGTGCATAGGCATAACCAGCCTTTTGAACAGGTGGGTGCCCAGAATTTTTAACCTGAACATGCTGGGTACAAACAATATCTTATGTAGTAAAACCTTCTAAAATGGAAGCCTATAAAACAGTTTTAATTTCCGTTTTAGACAGGTTTTTATTTAAGAGTGTATAATTGTGTGATAAATTCTTTTAAAAAAGGTCCAAATCCAATTTTTTAAAATAATTGTAAATGAGTCTGCACAAGCAGGGGGTAACCAGGGCATCCCCCTCCCTCTAGTTAAGCGCACGTAGCGCTTGGTTCGATTGAAACAGGCAGGGCCGGCGCTAGACATTTCGCCGCCTGAGGCGAGCCTTATTTTGCCGCCCCTATGACTTCATAATTCTTTTTAACCACTACTCAAATTTTTTAATAAATAAATAAATTTGTATAATAAGTATAATTTATTTGTGTTATATATAAAATGCGTTATAAAATGCATTTGTATTTAAGGAGTTTAAAATAATCAAACTGCGTAATTTATTTATTTAATTTTATTTTATTTTTACATCTTTTTAAAAATAAGAACAGCTAACTTGGAGTTAAATTAATAAATCATATTTTATTAGCATTAAAAAAAAGCCAGAAAGTCTCATATAAAGAATAACAGTAGTACTTCAGAATTTCTTTTGCCTTGTTTTTCATTTCGAAAAATCACGCACGATATGAATATTAGAAAAAAATTCTATTACAATAGGTAAAGAATGTTTTAAAAATAAATATTACTGATATAAAATATGCCAAACATTTAAAATTAATCACATTGCGTATAAAATTTGTGTATGAATTTCAAACTGAAAAAAAATGATGTAGTATAACAAGTTATTTATATTTTTAAAATCGTATATACAACACAAAATTGCATATTGGTAATGTTAATAAGAAAACAGCTACTAAAAATAAGAGAAAAGTTTAAGAAGCGAGTAATTAATTTCTCTTTATTTAGCTTTAGCGAAGTCGCACATTATAATGTCAAAATCAATATTATAAAGTGTGAAAATAAAAATAAAATAAATAAACTTAGACCAAACTTCGCAATATATTATTGGCATTAAATAAAAAATTATGACATGCAGAGAAAATTACATCATTATTTCAAATTTAATTTGACACATTTAACATGAAGATTTAATTTTACACTAACAATGTTACTTTCAAACACACAACTATCAACAATGAAATATCTAATTCAACTTTAATTTTTTGTGTGAAAATCGTTTTCTATATCACTCTAATCAATATAGAAAACAATTACATTTTCATTTGCTAAAATAATTTAATTTACTAAAACAGCTAACCTGATAAGCGTTGCGTTTCCAGGTCCCATCAAAACATTGCATAAAACGAGAAATCGCAATAGAAATAGCGAAAAAAAAATCGTTCCATAAATTCTTATGAAATGTTATAGCAAAAAGAACAAAATGTACTATATTGGACTGGAAGATTTAAACTGGATTTCTTTTACTAATGCGGAAAAATCACAGTGAATCGCGAAAGAATAAGAAAAGGGGGGGACACTAAAAATGGCATATAAAGAATCGTTCAAATTTCAAAAATTGCATACAGTAAAATTTATTTAAGATTAAAAAGGAATTTCTTTTGTAAAGTCAAAAAACCGCCACAGAGCGAAAATAAAATAAAATAAAAACTAAAGATCATTAAAAATTCACGAAATTCGAATTTCGAATAAAATTAACTGAAAAGAGGACAAATTTAAGTACATTGGATTAAAAGATTACAACCAGATTCTTTTATAATAATGTTGAAAAATTGTTCCAAAACTGAAAAAAAAAATACTAAAGGTCGCTAAAGATTAAAAAATTGCAGAAAGACAAAATTTGTTACAGTGGTTTAAACTATTCTTAAAGGAATTGTTTCACAAATAAATTTGCAGTGGAAGTTAATAATAAAATTCCTTTTACGAATATCAGAAATTCACGTTGAAAATTGCACCAAAAGTCGCGAAAAATTCAAAAATCGCGGAGAAATAAATGTAATGTATTGCGCTGAAAATTGTAACAAAGTTTGATGAAATTTACAACAGTTTGCTAAACCTTACTAACTACAGCACATAACAGAGATTCGTTTCTGAATGTAAAGAAAAAAAAATCGTGAAAGCAAAAAAGAACATTAAAAGTCGTATTTGAAATAGTAGGTTTAGGATAAATGCTCTTGGAGCCGATTTCATTTTTTTCACCTCAAACAATTGTAGCGAAAGCCACAGAAAGATAAAAATTGCATTGAAAATCGCATTAAAAATTGCAAAACATTGAAAATCACGTATGATAAAATGTTCTTCGATTAGGCTAAATATTTCAACATGAATTATTTTTTACAAATGTATATAAAAAGCAATACACAAAAACATTCTAAGAATCACGTTGAAAATAACTTTAAAAATCTATAGATAAGAAAAAAGGAATTCGCTGAACAAAACTTACAACATTAGTGAAAAATTTGAAATTGAATCTACTAATACGAATGCCAAAAATTTGCTGAAATGAAGAAAAAAAAAATTACCCTAGTGGGCTAAAACGTTTATAATCCGAACTACCGTAAATTCAAAAAATGAGATGGACAAAATTTGTTCTGTTATGCTAAAAAGTTTGAACCAGAATTATTTACGAATCTAAAAAAAAAAAAAAAAAAAAAAAAAAAAAAAAAAACCGCGAAACAGTATAAAATCCAAAAATCACTACAAGAATTTAAAAACAGCTTGTGGATTCTGAGAAAAATTTATTGAAAAAAGGACAAAATTTACTACATTGGGCTAAAATATTAAAAACTGATTTATTTCATTAATATTTGGAAAAATCACCGAAACACAAAATCCGTCAAATTGTGGAAGACCAATTTTACTACAGTGGGATAAAATATTCTAACAGAAATTATTTCCTGAATATACAGGGTGTCCCTAAACAAATGGTATATACGCTAGGGGGTGATAGAACACATGAAGACGAGTAATAGTAAATAGGAAACCAAGGGTCCCAAATCTTTTCCAAAGGAGATAGCCGCCATTAAAGTTTGGGGTCCAAAATTTCAAATGCACATAAAAAACGGAAAAAATGGTCGATTGATTTGCGGTTTTCACTAAAATTATTCTTTATGTTGGTATTTTCTTGAAAATAAATTATAAAGATAAATTTCGAAAAATGCGGATAGAGGGCGCTTTAGACTTTGAAGTAATGAAAAACTATTTTTTGCCGTGATTTTTTGCATCTCATTAAATGGTTTCGTAAGTTTAGATTTGAGCTCAAAATCTGAATAGTTGGAAGCGGTTAAGTAGCACAAACTTAACTGTGTTCAGAGGGTTTAAATTTCAAATGATTCTAAAAAACGGAAAAATTTGTCGATTGATTTGCGGTTTTCACTAAAACTATTCTTTATGTCGGTATTTTATGGAAAATGAATTATAAAGATAAATTTCAAAAAATGCCGATAGAGGGCGCTTTAAACTTTGGAGTAACGAACAACTACTTTTTACGTTATTTTTTGCATCTGATTAAATGTTTTCGTAAACTTAGACTTAAACTTAAATTTTGAGCTCAAAATCTGAATAGTTGGGAGTGGTTAAGTAGCACAAATTGAACTGTGTTCAGAGGGTTCAAATTTCAAATGATAATAAAAAACGGAAAAATTGGTCGATTCATTTGCGGTTTAAAATAAAACTATTCTTTAAGTCAATATCTTCTTGAAAATGAATTTTAAAAATAAATTTCAAAAAATTCCGTTAGAGGGCGCCTTAAACTTCAGAGTAACCAACAACAAATTTTAACCGTTATTTTTTGTATCTAATTAAATGCTTTCCAAAACTTGTTAAATGTTTTCGAAATCTTAGATTTAAACTTAAATTTTGATCTCAAATTCAGAATCGTTGGGAGGAGTTAAGAAGCGCAAACTGAAGTGTGTTCAGAAGTTGAAATTTACCCCCCCCCCCCTTCCCGTTGAACACAGTTCACTTTTGCGCTACTTAAACACTCACAACGACTCAGAATTTGATCTCAAAATTTAAATCTAAGCATTTGAAAGCATTTAATGAGATTTAAAAAAATAACGGTTAAAAATAGTGTTACGCTACTCCAATGTCTAAGGCGCCCTCTATCGGCATTTTGTGAAATTTATCTTTAAAATTTACTTTCAAGAAAACACTGATTTAAAGAGTAGTTTTAGCAAAAACCACAAACGAATCGACTAATTTTTCCGTTTTTTTATTATAGTTTTCCGTTTCGTTTGAAATTTAAACCCTCTGAACACAGTTCAGTTTGTGCTATTTAACCACTCCCAACTATTCAGATTTTGAACTCAAAATTTAAGTTTAAGTCTAAGTTTGCGAAAAAATTTAATCAGATGCAAAAAATAACGTAAAAAGTAGATGTTCGTTACTCCAAAGTTTAAAGCGCCCTCTATCGGCATTTTTTGAAAATTGTCTTTATAATTCATTTTCAGTAAAATACCGACATAAAGAATAGTTTTAGTGAAAACCGCAAATCAATCGACCAATTTTTCCGTTTTTTTTTATAATCATTTGAAATTAAAACCCTCTGAACACAGTTAAGTTTGTGCTACTTAACCACTTCCAACTATTCAGATTTTGAGCTCAAAATTTAAGTTTAAGTCTAAGCAACGAAACCATTTAATGAGATGCAAAAAATTACGGCAAAAAATAGTTTTTCATCACTTCAAAATCTAAAGCGCCCTCTATCGGCATTTGTCAAAATTTATCTTTATAACTTATTTTCAAGAAAATACCAACATAAAGAATAATTTTAGTGAAAACCGCAAATCAATCGGCCAATTTTTCCGTTTTTTATGTGTATTTGAAATTTTGGACCCCAAACTTTAATGGCGGCTATCTGTTTTGGAAAACGTTTGGGACCCTTGGTTTCCTATTTATTATTACTCGTCTTGAGGTGTTCTATCACCCCCTAGCGTATATACCATTTGTTTAGGGATACCCTGCATATAAAAAAAAAATTGGCGCAAAACACAAAAAATGAAAAAAATGTAATAAAATAATATATATATATATATATAATACCATTAAAAGTAGACAAGATTCACCAATGGATTTTATCAATATATATATATATATATATATATATTTTTTTTTTTTTTTTTTTTTTACAAAAATATTGTAAAGTATAAAGTGCGGAAGATAAAATGTAATTTGTCCTGGAGTAATAAGGTCAAGTTCTAATATTACGCGTAATTATAAAGGAATCTGGGAGATGGCACTTACGGACTCTGAGAAGAAGAACTATAAGTCATCTGAATTACAAACAACCGCTAAAAGTTTTTAATTCAATTTGTAAACCTTATCGCTGAAAGGACCACATAAGAGTCAACGCCCAATCGAAAATCTGCGAGTTTAGTTCTTTGATATGAAGATTGCACATTTATTAGGAAGTACTTTGTTCATTACGTAAATTTGTTGTGGATTTCATGTAATTTCAAAATGTCGTAGAAAAATTTTAATGCGTTCTCAAGGTATTTTGAAGTTTAAAATATACTTTTCAATAAGTATACTGGATTAATAACAATATCCGCTTGCATTATTACTCTGGTTGATTCTTTTCAGTGATACGAAGAGGGTTTATTTATTATTTTGTGCATGAAAGAGCATTATTGTCATTGTTTAAAACCAAAAAATATTAAAGATAAATTTATACGTACTAAGTACAGTAGAACCCCACAAATTCGGACCCCGTTAATCCGGAATGGGTTGGTTATTTTTTTTTTTTTCAAGTTTGAGAAGCGATTGTCTAATTTCCATAACTTTAATTTGTTTCATCTTCGTATTCTGAATAAAAAAGCACTTTTTCTGAAATCTCTTCGAAGAATTAAACAAAGTAAGCATTTTTACTGTCTGTAAATATTCAATAAGTTTAACATAAAGGTGATTTTCTGTAAGTATGTTTTATTTTATTTAATTTTTTTTTCGAATTCTCCGGATAATCCGGATTGGGTCTAGTCCCAATTAATCCGAATTATCGGGGTTTTATTGTATTGGTAATTTTTTCATGTCAGACGAATGAAATATAAAATGATAATTACTGCACTCTAATATCGCAATTAATGTTAAGTAAGAGAAATTTGTCAATTTCTAGGGCTGTAGAGTTTGAATCTTTTGAAATGGTTAATTTATATGTCATTATTCTATCATATTTTATAGTTTATTTGCATGTAATGACGTCAAATAGCAGGTCTCGAAAAATAGCGTTCCCGGAATCCCGGGCAACCTTGAAATCTTTTCCGGGAACGCATATTTTTTCACCCGGTTACCGGCCGGGAACCTAACCTTTAGCCGTGTCCGCTAACGATGCCGTGGACACATTATAATGCGTAAATTAAGCAAAAAATCAGAGATGGGACGCAAAAAAATAGCCCTTAAGCAGTCCGTGGGATGCGTAATTTCGTCGAAATATTACGGGAGAAGCCCGAATTTCAACAAAAGGTAGCAGGAAAAACGAAAGTTTCATTAAAAAATCGCAAAAAAACGGCAAATTTAAATTTCGTCAACAAATCTTGAAAAATAAAGGCATATTTCGTCTAAAAATACCTAAAAAACAACAGATTTCATCTTAAGATTGTGAAAAAGGCATAAATTTGCCAAAAGATCGCGAAACAAAGCAAATTTCATTAATAAATCGCATAAAAACGGCAAATTTCGTAAAGATTTTCTTTTGAAAAATGACAGCCTTCGTTAAAACATCGCGATAAAACGGCAAGCAACCTCAAAACATCGTGATAAAACGGCAGATTTCATCAAAAAATCGCAAAAAAAAGGTAGAATTCGTCAAAAAATTGCGAAAAAAAGGCAGATTTCGTCAAAAAAATCGCAAAAAACGGCAAATTTGGTTAAAAAACGGCAAGTTTCGTTAAGAGATTGCGAAAAACCAGCACATTTTGTTAAAAAAATCAGAAAACAACAAATTTCGTAAAGAAAATCGCAAAAAAATGGCAAATTTCTTTCAAAAAATAGAGAAAAAACAACAGATTTCGTAAAAAAATCGCGAAAATGCCCCCAAAATTCACCAAAAGATCGTGCGAAGCAACGCAAATTTCATAGAAAAATCGCAAAAACGGCAAATCTCATTAAAAAATTGAAAAACGACATCATTCGTTAAAATATTGCGATAAAACTTCAGATTTATTTAAAACATCGTGATAAAACGGCAGATTTCGGCAAAAAATCGTGAAAAGACGGCAAATTTCGTTAAAAAATAGCAATAAAACGGCAAATTTCATTAAAATACTCGCACATAAATTTTTCCGGGAACTTACTCTTTTCATCTGGGAACCTATGTTTTTCATGAAGGTTCCCAGCCGCGAACCTTAAATTTTTTAGAATTTTCAAGCCCTGTCAAATAGCATTGTTTACGGCAATGCACTTTATGAGTACATATCTGCTAAAATATTCTTTCTTGTATACATAGTCAATAAAATGCTAAATCAAATCTCATATTTGTTCAAAAAAAAAAAAAAAAAAAAAAAAATCTTAAATTAAGCTTGGAAAATTGGTAGAACCTTAACGTGATGTTTTTACCCCAGGACACTTTAATATAATATTAGGCTAAATTTTGGAAAAATAATCCCCTTTATGAACGTCAAAAGATCACGGGCTGTAAAAATATATTAGACATTGCATCGAAAATCGCAATCACTTCAAAAATTACGGAGGACAAAATTTCCTATATTTAGGCTAAAATTTTGAAAAAGAAGTTTGTGTAACGAAAATCAAAAACTAGAAGCAAAACGAAAATAATAATAATAATAATAATAATAATAAATTGTATTTTAAATGGCATTTAAAATAACTAAACATTCAAAAATCGTGAATAAGATATTTTAATACATTTAGCTAAATTTTTTACATATAGAATTCCTTCGAAGAAAATAAAAAACCCGCCGTAATACTCGAAAAAACGATTAAAATCATTTAAGAATAGTTTTAAAAAATACAGATCAAAATTGAATATATTTTTCTAGAAGATAGTAACCGGAATTTTTTCTTAAATGTCAAAAAATCGCTACGAAAAGAACTCGAAAAAATGCTAAAAAAAAATTATTAAAATTTTTTAATCAGCAGCTGATAAAATTCACTATATTAGGCTAAAAGTTTGAAACCGAACTAATCTTACAAACAAACAACAACAAACAAAAAGCTGCAAAATCACAGAACAGTTCCAAAAATCGCTCTATGTAATTAAACTTTATTGAAATTTTTTTTATATTAATTTTAAATATTAGAATACCTTTCCTTTTACTAATGTCGAAAAATCGAGAAAGGAAATAAAAAACCTTTCAAAAATCGCAGTAGGCAAAATTTATTAAAATGAGAGCTATAGCATTCTAATAGGAATTCTCTTTCAAACATATTTTTAAAAAAAAAAATCGGTACGAAAAGCGAAATTATGCAAAAATTCGCTTTGAAAACCACGGGAGGCAAAATTTAATATGTTAGTCTGAAGCAGAATCCCTTTGTGAATGTCAAACTATCCCCGCAAAACGCAAAAAGGGCTAAAAACTACAAAATTTTCTAAAATCGTGATGTACAAATTGTACTACATTAGACTAAACGTTTAAAACATTTTTTACGAATATAAAAAACTGCAGGAGAATGGGAAAAATCCACTAAAAATGGTATTGAATATCTCACTAAAAATTGGTAAAAATTAAAAAAAAACATAGAGGACAACTTTTGCTATACCAGTTTAAAAGTTTAAAACCTAATCTATAAATTGATTATATGTTCAGTATATATTACAGGTAAAATAGTTTTTTTCGCTTTTAAGGTACTTATGGCCAATTACCAAAATTTGGAAAGAACTTTACTTTGGCACTAGAAATCAAAATGCGAGGAATCCCTGCAAAATAATTTTACTATATTTTAAGAAGCAAAAGGAAGGGTTTTTTTAATATGGGAGGAGGGAATCAACATTTTCTTAATTAGGTCAAATAATGTATCGTTTCGTATGCATTTTTTTTTTTTTGTCTTGATTTTACCTGCAAGTCGATACAATAAATTTTTTCAAAGATACGGCGCACGTTTGACGAATAAAATGGCAAAAATTATACTTTATTCAGATAAAATAGGTTTTTATAGTAACAACCGATGGCCATTCACAAAAAATTAGGGAAGAACATCGTTTTGCCACTAGACATGAAAATCCGATGAGTCCCCCAAAAATAAAGCTTTACCTTTTTTTTTTTTTTGGGGGGGGGGGGGATACATCAATGGTGAAGTGGATATCATTTGTTATGTATTTGCAAATTCTTGATCAAATAAGAACATTCGCAAGTCCATATGATCATTCTTTATAAAAGTTACGGTAGGTTTTATAAATATACACTTTGAAAGTTAAATTTTATTATTGAGCACAGCTTTGTCTTATTTTACATCCAAAACTTGTTCTTTAAATCATATCAAATAATATCAAATTTTTTTAAACGTCCTCAAAACAGCAATAATCAAAATCAGCAACATCAAATTTCTTCAAGGTTAGTAAAGTTGTCAAAATATCCGTATATTCATAATTTTTTATTGATAAAACCATTTATGACTTTGCGTTCATAAAAACTGTCTAGCTTTGTGATGTATAATCATATTGAATTGCAAAAGCGTCATTCGATTCCAAATTAAAAAAAAAAAAAAAAAAAAAAAAAAAAACATAGCAAACGATTCTACACTTTAGCTGGAGAAAAAAAATGAATTTTCCACCAGTGTAAAAATGCGCTCCTTTCCTCCCCAAAACATTGTAAAACAGCTATTTTCAATGCGCGCGTGTGTGTGTGTGTGGGGGGGGGGGGGGGGGTCATCGGATTTTCATTTTTATTATCAAAACAAAACTTTTTTAAATTTTTCGTGAATGGTCATCACTTGGTGTAATTTCTCATATTTTGATCTATTTTACCTATACAAATATGCCAGACAAATGCCGCCCTTTTACTGTGCGCCCTGAGGCGGCTGCCTCCCTTGCCTCACCCCTGGCGCCGGCCCTGGAAACAGGATAGTGAATGAATACATGGAACAGACAAAAGAAGTATTGAAGATATAGTAGAGGGCCAGAAATCCGCACTGTTTGGGAGAGAACGTTGCGTGGATTTTGGGCCATTGAAATAATAAAAATAAAGATTAAAAATAAATAAATAAATAAAAACATTAATCACAATAAAATATTATATTTTTAAGTTATTTTATTATGAATGAAAAAAATTTGAAAACAATATAAACAAAATAACTTATTTTTTGATCTTTGAAAACATTTGATCAATAGTTGTCTGTTTCTAAACTTTAGAATGTTCTAATTTAAGTATTTTTGCAAGTTATAAATAGTCATTAATTCCTGTTCAGTAACACAATTTTGTCATTTTAAGAAATTGCTTTCACTTTTCCATATTTTAGATACTTCATAAGAAAAAAGTTATCGTAAAATAGCTTAAATAATGAATAAAATACAAGATCTTGCACATGATAAAAACAGCAACAGAAAAGCATGTGAGCATCTAATCTTCTTCTCTTCACTTCAACCCCAACTTTTGCTGCATTTTTTGCAAAAATACATTAAGATCCAAGTAGACTTTTTGCTCATTAGTAAAAGAAGATGACTAATCAGAAGGCTGCATTTTCAACAACAGCAAAAATTGCCCAAAAATGCAAGTTTCTGATTTGCCAAACTAGTTTTGCTAATCAGCGAAAAATCTGTTTGGTTTCTGTCATCGATGAAAATGTTCTGAATTGATCAATTGCTTTGGAATAACATTAGGGGCATAGCTACTGGGGGGGCGTAGGGGGGCGTCTCGCCCCCCTAATGTCGGCAACTTCGATGACAGTCGGCAAATTCTATGTAGTCAGTATCAATCGAAACAACTGTAAAACACCCGTTTTTTTTCCAATTTTACATGTTTTTACTTAAAACATACACTAAAAAACACCAATCCTTAGTATTTTTCTAAAGGATTTCTTCCAAAAATCCGAAGTTTGCCTCACCATTTTTCGACTTCTCGTGACTGCTGAAAATAATTTGAAAAAAAAAAAAAAAAAAAAATCGGGAAAGACTAGTTTTTTTGTGAATTTGCAGTAGATGGTAGTAGTCTGGCAACTATGTACCGTCCGAAAAAGACTGTTTATTGGATGAAAGGAAAGTTGAGTAAAAATGTTCTTCATTCTTACTGGACAGGAAAGCCACTATACAGGCCTCATTGAGTTTGTGGCTAAAATTCTAGAATTGGACAGAACTCGATTATCATATTAAAATACAACTGATCTGCCAAAGCCATAACTTGGTGGAAACAACTGTCAAAAACTCTATTTTAGTGGTCAATTGGAAGGTTTATCACTGTGTTTTCCTGCTCCCAGTTGTCTATGTTTTTCATATCTTAGGGTACAATATAGGAACTTGCACGGGCCCGGGCTTGATCCGAGGCCTGCAGTCGGCCATTCGAAATAAAGACAATTTTCAAACGGGTCGGATCGGCAGAATTAAGACATTTTTATCAATGGGCTGATAAACGAAAAACACGAGCCATGCCAGCAAATAAATTAAACGGAACAGCTAGGCCGGTAAAAAAAAAAAAAAAAAAAAAAAAAAATTAGTGGGCCTGCCGGCCCGATCTAAAAGAGTAAGCAAAACCGGTAAAATATTGGCTAGTTTCAATGAATATGATTTTCGGGAGAATAAGTGTAAATGTTCGTCATGAACCGATGCTAGTTTGATAAATCAATACAGAAATGTTGCATGTCCACCATAGAAGTCGGCATCAGGCATGATGTCTGAGCTGAGTTTCTTTTTTCTTTAGCAGACTCGTGCAGTGCTGAAATCAAGCTTGCTTTTTTTCTCAGTGAAGTCGAGACGGGCTGGAGCTGTACTTAATTGTTCTTAGGATGTATAGCGCAGACAACATGTTTTGTAAAAATATTAAAAACGATAATGTTCCGTTAAAGTAATCTTTGGAAATATATCGTAAGGTGGTCAAATGTATTGCTAAACAGCACATTTTTAAACTACTTTTAACTGTAAAGGCTTAAAACTGACAAGCCTGACTATTGAAGCGATTTTGAATCCAATAGTAATTTATATATAAGGTTGACAATAAAAGATTCTTGTTTCGGCTTCAGGTTTTTCTCCTTTTTCGTGATGTCGGAACTGGAAATTCGTTTCAAAACGCTTTTTTTAACACTATTTTATCTAAGATGCATTGCCTTTACCAAAAAATAAATAACATCAATCGATTGAATAGTTTCTAATGAGAACACCTGCCAATCTTATGCATTTCCGAAAATAAATGAATTCAGAAGTGTGTCCAAAAATAGCCCTTTTGTTTTGGGAAAACTTTAATAAATGTCGGAGAAATATTTTCACAAATCGACTTTTTATTAGACAGCTTCAAAAGTATTCTAAACTAAATTATTATTATTTTTATTATTTATTTATTATGAATCCTTATTTTAATGTTGAAACATCTAGGAAAAGTAGTCATTAATGTTGCTTTTATGTACTTTCTGTCGTGCGAACGCATCGTAATATACTGTATATACTGTAAGATATACTGTAAATTTATTATATAAATATGCATGCAATATTGTTAAAGGAATCTTAATTGTAGTTAAGACAAAATTGTGATTTTTTTTTCTTACAGAAATTGAATTGGGCCAGATCGCACAGGGCGGGGCTGTGTACTATAAATATAAACGGACCAAACTTAAAATTTTTACATTGGATAGGCCGGTCCAAGATAACTATCATTCGAGTCGGGACTGGGCCTGAAAATTCTGGCACATAGTGAAATTCTGGCTCTAATACAGGACAATTTGATGATAAACCTATCGATCATTGACGAAAATCAAGTCTGCAGGTGGCACTAAGAATGACTTTGGCAGACCAGTTGCATTTTAACATGCGAATATTGAAAATTCAGCCGTCAATTCGATGTGGTGATGATCCGTGCAGCTGATTCTCAGTCTGATGGTGTTTGTTTATCTTCTAGATATCCGCAACTGATGTGACATAGGTAAAATTCAATGAAATGGGTTGAATAATTGAATCATTTAGTCGATTATTTACGTCTAAAGCCGATTATTGAAAAATTGACCTGTCTGTTGAATAAAATGTTTTTTTATCCTTTTTAGAGACTAGAGATAGAGATCCACACGGGCCATAATTTTCAGGCTCGACCTGTTTGAAAAAATATTGGCCCGGCCCTAAAAAGAAGTTGGAATTTCACCCGAAACCGGCCCGCAAAATTTCAACTCAGTCCGATTGAATTTCTACTAAATAGTGATTTTTACTTGTATGGAGAAGTTCTGATTAAAAAAAAAATACCTTAGAAATTTTCTAACGTTTATGAACTTCATTTATATAGAATTGACGAACCGCTGTTTGTTGTATGTAAATGTTTCAGTTATCCTTAATACTATTAATCCGTATTCCATGTATTGGAGATATAAATATCTTAAAAATGGTATACAGTAAAATCTTCTAAAACGGAATCGCATAGGAAAGAAAAAAATCGTTATAGACATGTTTCCTTCTTAGCAAGTATAAAAATGTATTATATTTTACGCTCACATATTATTGCATTAATTTTGTATGGATGAAACGCAATTTTCAATTAAAAACATTATTCCGCCATAGGCAAATACTTTTTTATACATTTTACTA
Source organism: Maratus speculifer (assembly GCA_964019185.1). Classification (NCBI taxonomy): domain Eukaryota; kingdom Metazoa; phylum Arthropoda; class Arachnida; order Araneae; family Salticidae; genus Maratus; species Maratus speculifer. The sequence continues at coordinate 258,379,972 of OZ025290.1, forward strand.
CATTTTAATGTGCGTAGAAATCTACGATTCTTTAAAAAGAATAAATTTTTATATTTAATTGAAGAATAAAGACGATTTTAAACTGTATGCTTTTTTTGCAAAAATTTTTGGCTCAGGCCAAATTTTACTGATCTTTCAACAGACCTGGCTACGCCGAGACAATGATTTTCATATAGGCTGGCTCAAAACTGGGACAAAATATTTTGGTCAGTGAAGGCTAAGAAGAATGAAATCAGTCCCGGCTCGGTACGGAAAAAATAAATTAGGCCCGGCCTGATTCGATCTTTCAGGAAAAAAGTAAGTCCCTATCCCAGCCCGACCTAGGAAGAGTAATAAAATTAATTTTGATTTAATCCTTTTTAATATAAATAAGTTTACTGTAAATAAATTCCAAGTAACTTCTTACTAAAAACTTCAACTTGTTTAATTAATTTGGATTCGAATTTCCTGCTGTACTATCAGCAATAAAGTAAACAAATTTTCATTAATATGAAAGTACGCAATTAGAATATTTATAGCAATATAACGTAAGGGGTAGTATAGAATGTCCATCTTTAAATATATCTTATAGTCTCCTCAATAAGTGTAAAATATTTGATGTTTTAAAGTGAAAAATTTAACCCATTAATGCCCAAATTATTTTCGTCAAAAAAAATGAAATTTTTGGGTTTCCCACCACTATTAAAAAAAGAATAACTTTGATCTTAATTTATTGAGGTCTCTTAAAAAATAGTACTTATTTATCTTTCTATTTACTGGTGTGGAAAGTGCTTTTTGGTCTTTTTTGTAATTGTCCCTAAAAAGGGACGCTAGGCACTAATGAGTTAATCTCGGTGGGTTAATAATGTTGAATTTTATGTAGAACATACAGGGTGTCTTAAAATGAATTGACTGATTTAAAAATTCAATAACTTACAAATGGTCGCAGCTATTTAAAAAATATTTGCAGAAGGGTTAGGTAAGATGTGAGAAGTGTTTTTTACAGCGTTTCTCGACTTAAGTTTAAAATAGAAGAAATACATGACATTGCTAGCAATGGTTGTTAAATTGGGAGCCGATATTTTGTTTCTCTTCACTTTCAGTCTTGTTGCGACAAAAGGAGATTAAATATATGAAATGACTCTCAGTTACTACTGTAATTTTGTTATTAGGAGTCCACTGCATATATTTAATCTTTTTCTTTCACACCAGAATTAAGAAAAAAGGCCAAAAGGGCTCAGATTTAGCACCTGTTGCAAACAGTACCATCTATCCCCGCTATTTTAAATTAAAATCGAGAATCGCAGTAAAAAACTCCTGCTATCTTACATTCTTACATAACACTCTTGTAGGAATTTAAATTTACAGTAGGAATTTAATTTACCACAATTTGCAAGTTACTGAGTTTTAAAATCAGTCAGTCAATTTTAGGACATCCGGTAGATGCATATATACAAATACAGAAACATACTTTTAAAGATATAAACTTACATATTTTAAGTTAGTCGGCAAAATCATCATTTACGCCCCCCTAATGAATTCTACTTAAATACGCCCCTGAATAACATCAGTTTTTTCAACTTCATACTTTTAGCACCATGGAAGAAAGATGTTTACATCTGCAAGCCTGTGCGGATTTCGGACTCTAGCAGAATTTATGTCGGCAGATTTGTCTCACTCTACTGTATTAGTATGAAAAATTTGGTGCTTTTTTTGGCAATTGAAATTGCAGTGTGGGATATTAAAAATATTTTTTCTATTAACATATATCAGCAGCATCAAAGTTCAGATATCATTATTGCAATATTTAAAAAGTATCAATATATGATCAATATATTGATAAATAATCCAACCCTAATAGTGATATATATTCTAATAATAATAAATAAGGATTTTATATTTTTCTGTTTGATATTTAAGGCATTATCTTCCAATTTAAAAAAATCTAAGCAAATGTTGACATGATACAATAAAAATACAGTTTGGAACCTAATAAATTAAAAGGAAAGATTAATAATCTTATATTTGCTTTATATTTTAATGTTTTGCCCAAATCAATACTATTTATTGAATTAACACAGTTTAATGTTTTAGATTACAAAATATGTAATTATTGATACAATTATTACAAAAGCAAAAATATTTAAATTAAAATGTATCAAAGTTCTACCTGTCGAATAGTCCAAGGTCTTTGAGAATACATGGTTGGATAAGGTCCACGAGTATATGGATATTTACCAGGTAGTTCTTCAGGAAGATCCTTGATATCATCTTTGGTATATAAAGGTTTAACAAGGATTCCCTAAAAAAAATTATGTTAAATCTTATACCATTTGTAAGAATAACCATGTAGGAATCTCTTTAAAGAATAAAGGTAATTTTAAACTTCTTAAATAAAAAATGAAAATAAGCAAAGAAAAATTTTAATTGGTAAGAAACATCCATGCTTATTGTTGCTTCAAAAAGAGTTTTGTAACAAATAATCTAGAAATTTATTTACTATCAGGGCTTGAATTTGTGCCCAAAATTTGAAATCTTACTCAAAGGAATATCATGGGTGGAAGGCTCACATCCAAAAATTTTCACCATTTTATAGAATTTTTTTATTTTCAAACTACTTCTAACTCCTGTGAATTTTGTGACACTTTTTTCATACTTACCTCAGCAGTATGCCAGGCTAGGACTTCTAAAGGGTCTTTTCCTTTTAGCACTTTTTTTGCTGATGCAACCCATGCTTCAGGCATTTGCAGAGTTGTAGCGTAATTAACATTTGGCTTTAAATTCAGCTAAAATGATAAGAGTAAGAATACTTCAATCAGATTTTTATAGTTAGATGATAATTATATAAATTTTAAAAATATTTAAACTCATTTCAATAATATAGTTTCATAACATGCTATACAAAAGTTTATGATCATCATATAGGGGAGAATCGGATGGTGTGAGACACTTTTTACAAAAATAACTTTGACACAATAACAAAAATTTTCAATTTATAGAGTGCAAGGTGAAACACCTTTTAATCTCCCTGAACAATATAGAAACATAACATACAAAAGCTATTTTATAATTAAAGAAATTGTAAGTTTCAAAATGTATACCATACCTCCTCACTAACAGGGAGGTATGGGGCAGCAATAAAACAAAACTATAAGGACAAACAGTCTAGTGTCGGTTACATATACAATCCAACAAATATTGTAGGTTGATAATGTATGTGCAACAATATAAAATTTCAGTACCTTCATGACTGAAATGAAAATTCAGGATTGTAAGTCATATATGACATTAAAAAATCTTCAATTCGATTTATTTACATTTTGAAGCAAATGAATATCTTTTCAATGTTATAATTAATATATTAGCTGCTAAAAATGTTTGCTTGTTAGCAATTTACATTCATCTCATAAAAAACAGGGAATTGAAGATGTTCCATTCCTCCTTTTCTGGCATGTACCATTCTTTCCCACTTCCTTGTTTTGTGTTAAACATCTTGTATGAACAAAAATGTTACTTTTAGATTTGATTTAAATTGTGAATAATATACAGTATAATGTTTCATAAATAGGGAAGCTATTACATCTATGGATAAATAAGTCATTAATATAAAGAAAGCATAAAAAGTAGTATATGAAGCAAATTTACTTACGATTCTTGAAATAATCTATTTCTTTATACAATTACAAGCTAATACACTTTGAAAAAAAAAAAAACATTTCAACAGAAGATTGGGCTACCATTGCTTCATCTTGTGTGTGACTGATGAAATGTTTAGAATGATACATAAAGAGAAAAACCTACTGTCCCACTCTACCTTATATAATTTCTGATGTCAACATCCTTTTCCTGTGTAAATACAGGATATACAAAACAATGACTTGGAAAGTTTTTAAACAGACTTTTAACATTCACATATCATTAAAACAAGTTATTGTTTTTAAATTGCTTTTAATTAAAAATTAGTGAAAAAATATATCTGCAAATAACGTCAAAGATGGCAGAGTGAAAGCATTACACAGGTCCCTTGGTAGGAATGGAATTTGGAAACAATTTTTATCCTTGATTTGATTATTACTATTAGCAAGCAATTAAATCTCAACAACTGTAACTCTGACCAGCGATTTAATGCATATTTCTAAAACTGAATTTGTGCATAAAGTAGATGAGCTACAGCTTAAGCAATGTCAAATTCAGGGGATGGCCTGGGAGGGGGGGGGGGGGAGACATTCCCACCTGGGGCAATAAAATGCCCCCCCCCCAGAGCCACTGAAGTCTTTCCCGGAGAAAAAGGCCTAAATTCAACACTGAGCTTAAGGCTTCAAATTTAGAAAAATATCACAAGATTACTTAACATTAAATTGAAAATTTATACCAATTACAGTTCCTGCAAAATTTTTAGTTTAAGACTTCCTTAGGGGCTGTGCATATATAACATTATCATTTGAGAGGAGAGGGGGATGGTCTTTTGATATCAATCAATATCATTTCTGATCAAATCAAAGTTTTCTTTTTTTATTTGTAACTTGGTCTTTGGTTCAAAATAGTATGTTATCTTTTTTTAGGTGGTTATCTAGTCTTATGAAAATACAAAGTTATTAAAATCACTAAATTACAGTAAAATTATTTAATTCTAAAATATGGAATACTCCAATGTATGACATTTCTATTCTTCATATGGGCATGAATATATTATCACAGTTCGAGAAATCATATGTGAAGTATATTTGAAATGAAGTTTATGTTTACTAGTAAATAAAAGAGAAAGAAAAAGAATGCTGTCCTTTTGTTTTGTTGATTTAAGAATTTCTATCTGCCCTCCCACTCATCCTCCATTTGGGACAAATGCAACAAGAGTTTTTTACTTGTTGAATGCATTATGTAACAAAAAACTATTATAAAATACTTCTATTTATAGCAACTATTTCTTTAAGTATTATTTGATATAAAGTAATGTTTTATTGACTTCTCTTCATTTGAATCAATAAAGTATGCAAAGTATAAATGTAGCCAGTTTTGTATATCACTCCAAACAAAAGAAATAAATTCTAAAAATCAAAAAAATTTTACACTTTAATAATGATATCATTACCATGAGGTCGGGAAAATGTTGAGAGATGATAAAATATGATATTGGAAGGAGGGGGGATGGGGTCCAAAATTACTGAAAAGTAGATAATGTTATATTTGCAGAGTCAAAGGTCTTAAATATTTTTAATCGATACATTCAATATAACAATATCGCTTGTGATTTCAAACCACTCTGCTTATTTAATATTACCAGATTTGGTGATTATAGACTAATTCTGCAACATACTACAAGAAATTGAAACAAATCCAGCAGAATTGAACACAATTTTGTAGGATTCACAGTATTTTTTATTCTTTTTAAATAAATAATTAAATTTAAAAGATGATTTAAATTATTTTACCTTTGAGATATTTCAAGCTTGCAATTTAGATTTTTGGGCTTCATTCAAAGTCAAATATAATTTAAAACAAAGTTTTGTTGTATCATGTTTTTTAAATGTGAATCCCTCTTCTTCCTTGCACATGTATAAAAAAACTAGTTGTTGGGGGCCACCGTAATACTTACCCATCATGGATAGGCATATGAAAATAAAACATGTGAAAACTATTTATACAATGCACTGCAATTCATAAACAAAATTAAAATATTGTTAATATACATAGTAATACTATATTAAAGAACTGCTGATGTACCAATTTCGACAAATTATATAAAACGCCAAACTACTCAAGTAGTACCGAACTGCGTAAAAGAAACATACTTATAACTCCAAAAATAATAATTCTATTAACTAACAATTAACTGCGTCAGATTAAACATCTCATTTCCAATTAAAATATACTTCTGAATTGAAATTTGAATGAAATACAGGGTCATGAAAAATCGAAGAATGTGGAAAACAAGATTACAAATATCTCAACAAGTAATAATCCGATTGATTTCGTTCTATATGCAAAATGTGTGTTATTTTATTGCCTTTTACGTCCATTCCTTAGAACAAAAAAATTCGAAAATTTTTATATACCTTTCATCAGAACGAATTTTTCGAGAGTCCGAAAAAAATAGTTCCGGATAATCGAGGTTGCTGATATTAAATAGGGTTCGTCCCATTCTTACATACTAACTACATACAAAATTTCAAGTCTCTATCTCAATTTGTTCGGGAGATAGATCATTTACAGACAGACAGACAGACGGACGGACGGCAAAATTTTTTTTCTAAAAATATGTTTTTCGAAATCTCCAGTGTCGAAAACGTGTAAATCCGTCAAAAAAAAATTTTCGATTTTCAAAACGATTGCAAGACTTACCCTATACTACATATGATAGATAAGTAAAAATGGTGGGTGAGGGGACTGTAGGACAATTGTAGGACTGCAATGAAAATAATCCAACCATATTTTTTTTCCTATTTTAAGTGGATAAGTAAAAACATGTGTAACATAATCCCCCTCCCCTATTCACATTAATATCTTAATAAATGTAATGATTGTAAATAAGGTGACACTTAGTGTCTACGAACTGTACTCATGATTGTAAGTCAAATAATATATAATGAGTCGTGATTAGTTAAAAGGAAATATTTGCAGAGGGCGCCTAACAGTAAAAGTGTATGGGGAAGAATGGGGTGGAGTGGGAAAGTAGGTTTTTTTTCCCTTATGCATCATTCTAAACATTTTATCAATCACATACTAGATGAAACAATGGCATCTTCAGTTGAAAAAAGTTGCTGATTTGGATAAGCTTGCAATTGCATAAAGGAAAAGATTATTTCAAAAATCATAAATAAATTTTTTTCATATATTTTTTATGTTCCCTGTATATTAATGACTTGTTTATGCATAGATGTAATAGTTTCCCTATTTATGGAACATTATAAACAGTATATTACTCATAATTTAAACTAATCCTAAAAGCAACATTTTTGTTTATACAAGAAGTTTAATACAAAACAAAAATGAAAATAGAAATGAGACATGCTTAATTCCTTCTTTTTAATAAGATTAATGTAAATTGTTAATAAGCAAATATTTTTAGGGATAGTGTATTATTTTTACAGCATTGATAATATAATCATTTACTTAAAAAAAAAAAAAAAAAAAAAAAAAAAAAAAAAAAAAAGAGAGAGAAAAGAAAAGAAAGAAAGAAAAAGAAAAGAAAGTAAATAAATTGAACTCATGATATTTTTTATGATGTCTGTGACTCTGACTGACAATACTGAAATTTCCTTCCAGTGATGAACATACTGGAATTTGATGTTGCATATAAATTATCAATCTGCAATCTTCATTAGACTGTATATTTAGCTAACACTAGACTATTTTTGCCTTATAGCTTTGTTTTATAGCCATCCCATACCTCTCTGTTAGTGGAAAGGTATGGGACACATTTTTAAACTTTAATAATAAAATAGCTTTTGAACGGTATGTTTCTATATTGTTCAGAGATTAAAAAGCTTTTCATCTTGCACTCTATAAATTAAAATTTTTGTGTCTGTCAAACATTTTTTTTTTTTTTTTTTTTTTTGTGTGTGTGTGTGTGTGTGCGTGTCCGATTTCTTCCCACTCTCTCCTAATTATAAAAATTAACTGCTGGTGCAGAGATGATATTAATTATAGGTTATTAAAATTTGCATTTTATATTGATTGATGATATAGTAAAAATGTTTTGGTAGATTGGTAAATATATAAAAATTGGCAAATTCATACCATTTTAACACCAAAAAAAGATGAATGAAATTAAAAAAAAAAAAAAAAAAAAAAAAAAAAAAAAAAAAACTTCTATTTCATTAAATGGCTGTAACCAATTATAATGTCAAACATAAGCATCTAAAAAAATTCTGTAATTAGTTTTGCAGACTAACGGCTTTTTTATTTAAATTTTTTATTTATTTGTGTGAGTGTTACACTTATGCTTCAGATCTGCCAAACCTGCTCCTTCCTGTCTTAATTTGATAAAAATCACTTTTAAAAATTTCTTGTGAGACTTTCCATGATCGATCTACCACCTTCCAAACATCCCTGAAAAAACTGGGCTTTTATAAGCAAGTTTGTAGTCACATAACTTATTTTATTAAGCTTAGCTTTATGCAAAATTAATTTCATTGTTGTAACTTTTTTTTTCTTCTTTGAGCGTGTAGGTGCGATTGGGAATAGGAGCGGCGGAGGAGAAATATTAACGTGCAAATTTAAATATGCCTCCGGGCTTGTTTGTATAGCAGTTTAAATTATAGAGACGCAATCATAGAACAATATTTTCCCTCTTCTTGAATTAATATCTACTTTTTTTATATATAGAATTGTGTCATTTTCGTCATAAGAATCATTGCATGCTTAGGAAATTAGGAGCTCATTTAATGCAATCGTATTAAAATGTTTGAACTATAAATTTTTCGGTTACTTATTTTGAAGAGGTAAGTTAAATTATAGTAACATTTTAAAATACTTTAAATAGATTTTTTTTAAAAAAAGAAACATAAAATTATTAATTGTTAAAGTACCTGACTATTCAAATTTCTTAGATTACGAAGTATGTATTTATACATTTCCTATTCGTTGACTATGCACCCAAACCAGAAACTATTAAAAATCATTTAAAATATTTGTTATTTTTTCGTACACTTATATTGCATATTAATTATCGCGCATATCATCTGTAGTTTACAACTATTGGTTGGTTGATTCGGCTACAAAAGAGTACTTCTCTGTTTGTGAGTTTGGCATTCATCTGTTGCGACTGCAACAATCATGGTTCATGGCAAATAAAAACAATAAACATCCTAAAGACAAAAATAATCTATTTGGCTGACAAAGTTGCTTATATGATATTTACTTATTATTATGTTTTATGCTCTCTAAAATAATAGAAACATAAATGACCCTTTTTTTTTTTCTTTGGAAGGCATAATTTTTTAAAAGATGTATGGCAATCGAACTGTGTAGGAGTTTCATAAAGTTTGTAAACAAAGATTTGGGATTAACCGAGGGATTGAGATAAAAGTAAAGAATATTTATATATTTTATTTAATTATGTGGCCATATAAATGCACACGTTCAGGTCTAATAATGTTAATTGGCAGAAAGCCTTTTAAAACATTATTAATGATGAGTATTAATTATTTTTAATTAGAAATATTTGTTTTAAAACAACCAATGTTTTTAAGGATAACAACTTTTCAAAGTAATATGGCTTAAAATATCACTTGAGACTGTAGGTTTTTTATGAGCTGAAATCTTTGAGACGTTGATGTAGTATTTTTAAAATCAAATCTTCAACATAAATGCATTTCTAAAAAATATTTAGTTTTGATTAAAAATGTAACAAGTATTCGGCCAGCCAAATACTGAATACTAGCTAGCCGAATAACTTACATTTAGTCAAATAAATTCAAGAAAAAGCCTTTTTTTTTGCAGTGTTTTTATCAAATCTAATGAAGGCTAAGAAACTTTTAGAAAATTGGGTACAACGTGGTTATTCCGTCTACCAATTTCGCCAAATAATACAAATCGCCAAACTAATAGTCAAATTATACACATTGACATAATTTTTATTTTAAATAACGAAAAAAAAAACAATTAATTGAATTTACATAATTCAACTATTCAATTAATAAAAATACAAAGTCGAAATAAAAATCACTTAATGACGTTTAAAACACTCATATCATATTTAATATAATTGAATGCGACATTCACGTTCATCCATTATTTTCATTTAATCTTATAGTTTCGTGATGGTTTTTTGGTTGATGGGATAACCAAGTATTAACGAAAATTGTTCCAGAGTTGAGGCTTTGAGCAATTTTAAAGGAGCAATTGTTTTGAAGAGCAGTGAATTATAAGAGCAATACTTACATTAGAAAAATGAAATGTGCTAGTCAATGCTAAATAATAATAATAATAATAACCTTTATTTGACTCCCACAAGATGACTTTGACTATGACTTTTTAAAAAATATTTTAATAATTTTGTCATTAAAGATTCATTTATATGTAAATAATGATTAGGTAGATGATACCACTAATGATTAAGTTGAGAAAACCAATTATGATTAGGTCATTTTCCAAAGCTGCAGCTCATAAAAGCAATGTCTGTAGTAGAAAAGGGAAATCTTGCATTTTTAAACAGCTTCTTTAGTGAAAATTGAAACTGCCTAGCGGAGAACTGCTATAGCGAAAAAGGGAAATAAAAGACCACCCCCAGAACAAAATAACAGTTCAGAATCTATCAATAATAAGCTCATTTTGTCTAGTACTAACGATGATGACAGTATTGTTTATAATCATACCACAGATGTGTAAGAAGTAAGAAATCAAAAAAGTAGATTACTTTCTTACAAAAGTATCTTGGAAAAAAAACTATTTCTTACTATGTATCTGAAGTTAGTTAATGTCCTTGCCAATGATGAATCTCAAGTAAAATTTTTTGATTGCAAAGGGAATAGCAGAAATTTTGCTCATTGGACTGATGATTCCTTCCTATGATATTTGCTTAGTAGATATCGAGTGTTGATTTTCACATCCAATTTCCATGGGTGTGTCAGAATGACAAATCATACAGCTGATTTTCTAAATTCACTTTACATCATATAATGTTAAATAATCAGTATTTTTGTTGTGTTTAGAAATCACTCTTGGACTTGAGTTTCATTCTTTATTTCCTTGAAAAAAAAGTGAAAGATTTTGTTTATCGGCAGAAAAGTAGTTATTGTTATTGTACAAAATATTGCTCTAGTTTTTGTACAAATTATTAATTACTTATAAGCCTATCATTCCCTGGTTGTTGCATGGGCACCTGCGGCCTGTGCCCTGGTCACGAAATTTCTAAGGGGCACAAAATTTATCCTAATATCATCTAAATTTCGGTACTTACATATTAACGCCGCTGCAGCAGAAGTTGCACTAAGGCTCCAATAAAGAGCAATCTTGCTGCTCATACATTTAGTTTTTTTTTTTTTTTTTTGCTCATTTCAATGCCATTTTTTAGTGCTGTAGAGCTTTTTTAATGCTTTTTTGTTTGTTTTTAACAACATTTTTTCTGCATGTGCGAACATTATTGCTTTTTATTGCCACATTAGCACAACTTCTGCTGCGGTTGCATTAATACGTAAATACCGTATTTTCGGGTGTATAGTCGAAACAAGAAAAAACCTTCCAAAAAGCTGCTGCGACTTATACACGGTGCGGGTTATACAAAGATTTTTTTTAAAAATTGGAAATCGTGATATTTTTTCTACAATTTTTAAACCTTAAAAAATTCGAAAAAAAAACATCGGAATTTGTAAATTTTTTTCGCTATGCCGCGAAATTTAGAGAGTTCTCCCATGTTTGTAAAGGCTGTTTTTTACTGCTTAGATACAGTTATTTCTGGATTTGGAAGAACTGTCGCAGTCGCAATTATCGCCAAGTATTGCACTGATAGATGTATAATAGTCATTGTGTTTGTAGAGCACAAAATCCAAAATCCGGAACCCTTCCAATCTCGACAAATCTGAATTTAAGATCATTTTTAGTTTATTTTTCAAAAAAAAAAAATAATAAACTACCGACCCTGTTGCAAAGAACAAAAAAAAAGTGCGTGATTTATATCATTTTGGAACGATTCAGAGTAGTCGTTCTTTTTCGAAACGATTACGAGGAATTGTTCCTTTAGAGAGTCGTTTCATTTCGGAAGGAGTTCAAGGAATCGAACTTTTCCGGAGTCGTTTCCTTTCAGATAGAGTCCGAGGAATCGTTCCTTTTCGGAGTTGGTACCCTGTTGCAAAGAATAAAAAAAAGTGCGTGATTTATGTCATTTCGGAACGATTCAGAGCAGTCAGTCTTTTTCGAAATGATTCCAAGGAATCGTTCCTTTTCGAAGTTGGTGCATTTCGGATCGATTCCGAGGATTCAATCCTTTTGGGAACCAATGACCTAAGATATGTATACATTTTATATCCGAAATTTTGAATTTGTCACCGATTTTTTTTTTTTTTTTTAATTTTCAGAAATTTTTTTTTAAAATATCACGCTTGTTTGAAAAAAAAAAAATGCACGTAAACGCCGCATCGCTTGAAATTTTATCTTAAAACCCGTAAACGCCGCGACGTTTCTTCCGATAATTACGGTACTGATAATCTTAATTTTTTAGCCCAATTACTGTAGATATTATGCATCACGAAAAAATTTGGTAAATTTGTGTTAAAAATTATGACTAATGGCTTCTAATTTCGAACCCTGGTCGAAATATACGTTCGTAAATGGTGTATAGCCCGCGGACTATACACCGATGCATCTCCGCGGGTTATACATGAACTTTTTTTACTGCAGTGCTTGATTTAGGGGTGCGGGTTATACACAGGGTGCGGGCTATACACCCGAAAATACGGTACCTAAATTTCTAATATGAAAATCATTTTTGTGGAAACAAATGTGATATTTGAGATAGTAATATGATGAAATAACAAAAATATATCTTAATATATATTTAAAAGCACATTTCAGTAAGTGATAGATTATTATTATTTCTGGAACCAAATTTTAATTTTCATAATTGACACTTTTTAAAGATGCACAAAAAAAAAAAAAAAAAAAAAAAGGTATCAGTAAATTAACCAATCAAATGGGGCACGGAAAACAAAGTGCCCTGGGTGCAGAAACTTGCTAGTCAGGCTCTGAAGCTTATTGCCTGAATTATACAGTATGTCCCAAAGTATAACAGCATGTTGTACCTTGGGACAGCTTGCTTTCTCTATTTTAAATGATTGACAGTTCTTATTTCCAAACTGTCTGAATTTCTAAAAATATGTTGGTGTATTGAAATGTTGCCTTTGAATTTTATATTTAATTTTAACCATCGAAATAAAAAATTGAAATGTGAAAATTGTCCCAAGGTACAACATTCTCCCCTGTATATTTTGATATTTAAGTAAATTATCACATCACTTTACGCTATGGTAAGGTATTTTTTCTTGAAAACATAAATTAATCTTTTATTTATTTTCCAAAATCAGTTCCAAATTTAACTTGTTACTGGAAATGCTAAATATGACGTAAATTACTAAAAAAATACAAATATTTAAAATAAAAATTTGTGTTGTTATTTTTTAATTGCTATTAAAGATTATATTTTAATAATAACCTATATAATTTATTACACTACTTTAAGTAACTTATAACAAAATAATGCTGAGTTCTTTCTTTTTATAGTTGCAGAAAAGATATTTGATTAGTTTTTTAAAATGGCTGATTTACAAGTTATGCAGAAATTAAATAATGAGGTATGTATATATTTAAAAATAAATTATGTATATCTATTAGGGTCAGGTTTTTGACATGACATTTATTCCATCAAAAACTTATTTTCAATTTTTCTTTAATTTATTGTGTAAGTGTAGCATGTAGCATACAATTACATTTGTTAAATTTATTTAAAAGAAGGGTATTCCTTTTATGTAAAATATTTCATGTAAAACAACTTAGAAATAATTAAAAATGGAATGAAAAAAAAAAAAAAAATTAAAGGTAAAAACAAATTACTAAAATATGGGGTTTTGACAAAGAGGTTTATTATATGACAGTAAAAACCATCAAATATCAAAAACTTGCCAATCATTATATATATTTAAGTGCAGACTGAAAGTTTTATTTTTTAAATTATACAATTTCAACTATAATATTATTTACTGTTTCATCTTATTTATCAAAATACTTTTTGACAAAGTTATGTTATTATTATCTGTTCCAGTGTAATCAAATGTTATACATTATTTGTTTATGTGAATCTGCTATATTTAACTATCATAGAAATCTCTGTAAAATTTGTGATCTTAATGGGTTAAAAATCTTTTTTTAGTAAAAATCAGTTTTAAATAGCAATGTCTGATTTTTAAAAATATTTCAAATTAAAAGAAAAAAAAATTGAAATTAAATTCCAATAATAATTTAAAAAAAAAAAAGTAGGATATTTAATTTTTCTCTTTGCAGTTTTGAAAGTTTTTAATATTGTTTTTTAAAAGTAGCTATAATTGTTATTAAAATTTTACTTTTAATGTTTTCTTGCTCAAATTTTATTAATTTTTACTTTTTTAGGCATTTCAGGAATTATTAGACTTGATTTTAAAGAATATTTCCCACAAGCAACAAGTATGTATGAATCTTTTAATGATTTAATTTATATTTCTTCATCAATTTCTTTTCTCTTTAAATTTTAACATGCAGTCTCTTTTAATATCAACCTCTGTAATTAAGAAATAATACAAAAAATATGAGGATATTGTATAAAGATATTAAAAATTAGAGATCAACCAAAAATTTGTTTTCAGAGAAAATGCTGCTGAAAATTCGACTGGACCGAAACTTAACTGAAATTATCTATATTCCAAAAATGTTGTTTCTTCCTTAAAAAATTTTTAACATTATTCATCGATTTGAGCTGCATTGGCTCAAATGAGACTATTTATTTCTATGAACATGTTTATAATTATCAGTCATGAATGACTCAAGATGTGAGTGCATGCTAAAAGCAAGTAATGCATATATATGCCGAAACTTTTTCATGTGCTCATTAAAATCTGCAAACTTAATGGTAAAAAAAATTGTTTGAAACTACAATCATTTCAAATACTTTTCATGTCTTCATGGAAGATCTAGTATGTCAGAAGATCATTTTCAAAAAATGTTATAAAAAATAAATCAAGATGTGTATACCTAAAAATAAATTATATTTGTATAATTAGAAAATCTTTCTGTCCCTGTGGCAGAATGTGTGCGACACTGTTACGGGCTTGCAAACTTTTAAGACACTTGCAGACTCAGCGATGCCACAGACGTGCTATAGCGCATAAATCACACAACCAATCAGAGATGGGACGCAAAAAATAGTTCTTATGCATCTCGTGGGGTGTATAATTTTGTCGAAATGTCATAGAATAAGCCCAAATTTCGTCCAAAGATGAGAAAAAATGCAAATTTCATCAAAGCATTGTGAAAAAAACAGCAAATTTCCCAATATCCATGAGCAGATTATCCATGCTTCTAATTTTTTTTTTCTTTTTTTATCCTTGAGAAGAAACTGATTTCTGCAATGTAGGATGAGTTTTCAATTCTTTTTATTAAATATAAATTCCATTTGAAAACATGGAAATTAGCAAGCATCTGACGTCTCAAAATTTACCCCAGAAAGCTGTGTTGCTAATTGACAATGGCCCATCTCACACTAGAAAACTATAATTGAAATTGGAAGATGGAAATATTTTTGCAAAATGTTTGCTACCCAGTGTGACAGCTCTTATCCAGCAAATAGACCAGGGCATTATCGCTTCAATTAAAAAAAATATATAGAACGAAATTACTGACAAAAGGAATTGAAGAGGGAGATGATCTTAAAAGCTTTTTCAAAGATTACGCGATTCTCGATAGCATTTATGATGTAAACAGTGCTTGGGAGTTAGTACAGAAATCCACATTAATAAAGTCCTGTCAGAAGATTTTACCAAGTATAAAAAAAATCTCTAGTAGAATCTGAAAGGGAAAAGTAAGAAGTTTCCATTCATGATTTAGCAAATTTAGCAAAATCTGTTGTTGGTGGAGAAAATATCAACTAAGATAATATCATTGAGTGGTTTAACTGTGATGCTAACAATCCAGGCTTCAAGTATGCAACTGATGACCAAATTATAGAAAAAGCATTAGGTATGATTTTGGAAAAGATAGATGATAAGGTTAAAAAAAAAAAAAAAAAAAAAAAAAAAAAAAATGAGCCACAATGCAGTTTTAGCTCACGTTGAAGACCTTATCCAAATCTAGAGGAAGATAATGACGCGTCACTTTGTGATTAAAAAGTACTTAAAAAATTTCAATCCCAAATAAAAAAAAATGTTTCAATACAGAAAAAAAAGAGAGAGAAAAGAAAATTGACAGATTTTCTAAAGAAATAAACCTATAAGTTTGTAAGTAATAAATAATTTTATTATTCCTTGAATAATAGGTATCTTTATGTTACCCATTGTGCCTATGAATTGTTTAAATGTATGTTTATGTTATTTATTATGTGTATAAATTGTTCAAGTACACATTTCAGTTGATTTGTTTCCTTTTTTCAAAATTTTATGGATTATCCGCGACAGTTGCGCCACTCAATTCTGTGGATAATCAAGAGTTTACTGTACTTTTAAAATTGGTTTGGTAGTTTCGGAGATTACCCCCTACAAATAAACAAACTTTACTTCTTTGTAATATAGGTATAGATTATTGTTGAACTAAAATATTAAAGTTTAGTAGGATTTTATTTTATTTATTCATTTTATTATCATCTGGTGTTATTACTATAGAATCATTTTTTTTATATATAAAGCATTTATTATTATTTAATTTTCAGTCAGCTGATTTGCCAGAACAATATAAATCTTTTTGCCAGAAACATGAGATTGAAATGTCCGAGTTGGATGCTACAGTGCAAATTCTTTTACAAAATTGCAAAGGTACATATACATTTAATATAGTATCCAAAATATAATAATGATGATTTACTTTTTAAAAATATTATACATTTCTAGATTAAGTCCAGTAAAAAGCATTTGATATTATTCTCAGAATTTAAATTTTATTATTCTAGAAGCTGTTAAGAGGAACAAGCCATTAACACAGTTGTCTGATGAACTGAGAAAATTAGGTAACTTGAATCTATAAAATCCTATACAGTAGTGCATATCAATTCACTTATTGCACTTTTATTTAACTTAACTTGGTTCATGTATGTAAAGACAGGGTTCGCACGGACCTTAAAAGTCCTTATAAACTCCTTATATTTCGATAGTCCTTAATAAGGATCCTTAAAGTCCTTATTTTTTATTGAAAGTCCTTATTTTTTAACGTGAGCTTAATATTAACTTAATGCTTTTAAAAAAATCGCCAAACATTCCAGAGGTGATTCTCGTCCGAAATTTCCAAAAATTTAAGGCATCCTCTTCCGAAAATTTGAAATTGGGTTATCAGTTCCGCATAGTTAGTTGCCAACTTGTATGGTTTAACGCGCGGAAAAAACAATCGCAGAGAAATGGAAATTTTATGAAAGGATCGCCGAAAAAGCACACGTTTCGTCTATATTTCATGGGAAAACGGCGATTTCGTAGATTTTTTGTCAACGAACTTTGTCAAAAGATCCTGAAAAACGCGAATTTCCTGTGCGGATCACGGGAAAAACGGCAATTCACCAAATATCGCAGATAAAACACAGATTTCATCTGAAGACCGTGGGAAAACGTCGATTTCGTCTAAAGATAGCGGATATAATGCCGATTCGATTTCGTTAAAAGATCGCGGAAAAACCGGAGTGGGGGGGTAACTCGCGGAATTTCCTCTCCCCCCCGCGCCGCCGACTTCTGAAAATGCGATGTGAATTTCCGAAAAAAAAAAAAAAAAAAAAAAATCACCCACAATCACCCCTGAAATATTCATAATCTGCCAAATATGGCAGCTGAAAAAAAAAATAAAGTTTCTTTGTTATAATTCTCTTATTTCTGATTGGACATTAAAGCTGCCTCTTTTGTTTCCCGATTGCAACGTAGAAACCTCGTATTTACAAACACCAATTGTAATCAATGTTCACCATCTAAAATTTCCTTTTCTTTGAAATAGAGAAATGAATAACAAAAAAAAGATATTGCGCCAATCTGTTCTATAACCCGCCAGGGATGCCGCGGACGCGCTATAGCGCAAAAAGTATGCAGGAAATCGGCGACGGGACGCAAGAAAATGGAGCTTACGCATCCCGTGGGACGCGTAATTTTTGTCTAAAAAATCGCATAAAGGCAAATTTAGTTAAAAAATCGCGAAATAACGAATAATTTTCGGCAAATTCTGTCAAAAAAATCGCGAAAATACGACAAATTTCGTCCTAAAATTGTGATAAAGCGACAAGTTTTGTCAAAAAATTCGCGAAAAACGGCAATTTTTATCAAAAAAATCCTGATAAAACGGAAACTATCGTCAAAAGATCGAGAAATAGCGAATAATTTCCGGCGAAAAATTTCGTCAAAAGCTTCGCAAAAATGGCTAATATCGATATAAAATCCCAGGAAAAAGGTAGATTTCCTCAAAAACTCGCGAAAAAACGAAAATTTCATTCAAAGATCGCGATAAAACGGCAAATTTTGTCAAAAGATTCTCGAAAAAAGGCAATTTTTATCAAAAAATCGTGATAAAACGGTAACTTTCGTCAAAAGATCGCGAAAAATCGGCACATTTCTTAAAACACGAAAAAAACGGCAAATTTCTTTAAAAGATCGCTTTAAAACTTAATTTTTGTCAAAGGGGCGCCAAAAAAAAAAAAAAAAAAAAAAAAAAAAAGTTATGCCAGGATAGAATTTTTCTGTTCCAAAAGCTAACTTTCCTCCTTCTAAATTATTTCTTTTTGCTGCTCCAAAAAACAAATTTCCCTACTTCACAATCTGTTTTTGATTGTGAGTGAATGTAACTTCTGAAAACACCCATTCATTAAACAAAAAATACCCCTTTACTCAACAAAAGTATTCTTTTTTCAGGAAAAATGTCTTTTTCAATAAATCAGTTTTGCCCCTTTTTAAAGGAAATGCGAACAATAATGACACTTGTTATCTTTTACAATCAAATAAGCATTATTTTATAATTAAATTTGTACCATGCACTTTTATTTTTAAAAAAGTAAAGAAAATTTCTCCTAATAGTTTAAAAAGAAATTAATATTGGCTTTAATTATTTACATATTATTATTAAAACAATAATTATTGCATTTAATTTTTCTTTTGAAAATGAACAAGTTCAATTTTTGTGTTTAAAAATTTGACTTATTAGTGGGGACCCGCTTTTGTAAAAAAAAAAGGACCCAGAATTTTAGAAGTCCTAGGTCCCCGGGACGCAGGATTTTTCAAGTCCAGCGGCATCCGCTGATCTGTGTTTGATTGTAGTCTTATTATTTCACTGGATATGTGTAGCATGGTTAACAGAAACAGTCTTCCTCTGCAGGAAATAAAAGGAAAATTAATTGAAGATAACTTAGGTTTTATTAAAAAAAAAAAAAAAAAAAAGGTTTTTTGAAAAAGAAGTATCAGAGTTAGAAAATAAGGCCGATGAATTAGCTGATAAAGCTGAATCAACTAAAGATATTCAATTATTTATCAAATCGAACAATTGTAGAAAATCTGCAAAAGAAAAAAGGAAGAAATTTTCTCCCTGGCCAAAGAAATAGAGGCTAAAAAATAGTTGCTAGCCAACTGGTAAACTGATATGTAATTACATAATTATGTTTTATGTAAAATTTTAATCTATTACGATTAAAATTTAATGTAAGTAATTATATGTACTGTTCTTTTTTAACTTTAGGAAGTCTTTATCTTTCTTTTAACGAAGCCCTTACAAAGTCCTTACAGAGTCCTTATTTTTTATTTAGCAAACTCTGTATGAACCCTGAAAGATGAAATTTCATAATCTATTTTCCATGCATTTCATGTTTTTCTAGAATTATTAAATTATTTATACAAGCATATTTCTGATAACAATGTTATATACTAATATTTTTAAAGCTTAAATATAAATTTGTCGAAAGCATTTTCCCATTAGTCAGGCACAGATGATAAATCATCAAATATGTTTGTGGCTACAGCTGTATATGATTTACAAGAACAAAAGAAATAATTATTTGCCAAACCAAAGCTGAAATATGACAATAGGCTATGCAAATACAACAGTGAATTATTTTAAACACTAAAAAGTAGAAATTACAATATAAATAACAAATAAAGAGTGCAATATATATTAATACATTTTTATTTTTTAGAAAATTGAATTTTAAAGTTCGTTTAAAGTGATATTTTAGAAATAATTTATTCTTATTCTCTCACTTCTTTTTCTATTTTAGGAATGAATGAAGAACAAACTGAAATGTTTTCTAAACAGGTAACTACATGCTTTATTTAATATATGTTTTTTAATAATTATTATATTAAATTATATATGTAAGTAATTTATAACTGGCTATTCTTTAGATTTACTCTATATTTGTGCTTGAATGGGTTAACAACACATCTTCATAATTTTTAGGGAGTTAGCATATGCATACATTTAGTTTAGATTTAAACGATTAACAGTATAAATGCTAATAGAGCTGCAATTAATACATGTTAGTTTTTTTATGTACGACCAACTTATGAAATTTCTTATTTGCAGTTTTTATTTATTGTGTAATTATTTATTGTTTTCTCTAGGTTCTAAGTCTTTTTTAGTGTGTTATACCCAGCCCCTTTTGAAATTGGCAAAATACATTTTGCCTTTTTTTTAAAAAAAAATAATTAAATTCACCTATAGTTGGCAGAGATTTCTTATAAAAAACTTCTGAATTCCACAATACTTCTAAATCTATGTGCCCTAGACCTTACAAAAATGATAGAACTTTATTTCTTTTAAAAAAGTTAAAACATGTTATTATTTAATTGTATTTTTCAATTTGTAATTCATAAAATTTATTATAAAATATTGATGACACTTTTTTATCATACTAAGAAACTATATACTTTTTTCCTTATATAATTACTGAACACATTATTAATATTTTTTTCATGAAATAGTGTCCTTTTTTGGAACTCTTTTGGAATCTCTCTTTCTTTATAGAATAAAAACTAAATAATTAACTATCATTTTAGTAATTAAAGCATAAAAAGTTATATTATCTTCCTAATTATTGAATTAATTGTTTAATAATAATTAGTTTTAAGTAGTTCTAACAATTTAATATTAAATGTGGTTACTAATAATTTTATTAAATGTAACTATCATAAGTTTTAATATGGTTTTACATAACTATTACAAAATTTTAATGTATATAACATTATTGTATGCTATTAATGAATTTACTAATTTGAAATTGTTATAATTTCTGTAATTATTAATTAATTCTTTTAACTAAAGTGCAAAAACATAGGTTATGTTAGCAATTAGTGGTTTAATTGTTTTTTAAACCTAAAACTCTTGGTGGCTATTCAGTATTTGAATGCTTTGGAAAAAATCATAAAAATCTGATTTAAATCCAAGAAAAATCTGATTTTAAAAATTTATTTTTTCTAAATCATGATTTTTTTTTTTTTTTTCTTTTTTTTTTTTTTTTTTTTTTTTTTTTTTTTACTTTTTACTACTCATTATACCTTATAAAGAATCAGTCAAATTTAGTTGCAGAATCCCAGAAAAAATTAAAATAAATATATATAGTCTTTTGAAGTTTGGCATGAAGAGATTAATCCTCCATGTGATTTGATGAACAACACTTTTAGGTGGATTTCTATGAAATACTACTTATTGCTGCTGCTTTTATGTTCAAATTTCTGAAAATTTTTTGCAAATCTGCACTGTTCATGACCCTTAGAACCCAAAACTACCATCAGTAAAAATGTTTATATATATATATCACTTTTTTAGTGAAATTTTGGGGAAAAAATATGTCTACGATAAAACAGAAATTACCTAAAACATATCATAAAATTTTGGGGGAATTTTAATATGGATTGGGGGAAATGTTGGGAGTAAAAACATTTTCTGCACCCCTGCGGTCTACTGATGTCGATGGGGCCTGCCTGCAAATGCAAAAATGTATGGAAGAAGATCAGTATGCAATTGCTTGAGCGCTATCTCAAGTGCTTGAGAGTCAGAATTGGTTCTTTTGCAGCACTCACTATAGAGCCCTGACATTGCTCTTTCTTTTGCATTTTTTCATCTGCAGCTATGTTTTGCTGTTGCTATCTTTAACTCTGCACTGGACGTTCAAAATGAGATTGATCTGTTTTTGGACTCATAACTTTTAAATTTCTAGGCTGAAGGCTTTGAAAAGCTACCAAAACATTTGCAGAAAATCATAGATTTGGTTGGTGATTACTACCTGCTCTAAAAATACTGCTCTCAAGTTTGTTTGTGACTGTATTAAGATTTTTTTTTTCTTTTTCTTTGGCTGAAAACTTTTGTTACAATCTAATAATAGAGTGTTATTTTAATATTTAAAAAAAATGAAATATTACTATGTTTTATGTTGATGTATATGTATGTTTCTTTTATAACTTTTAGTGGGAAAAAATATGTTCTTCTTTAATACAAACTACTGCTGCTGATACAATCCCCATTAATCCTCTTATAGACATGGAATGGAAATTTGGAGGTAATTATTCATGCTAAAATAGATAAATTTGTTTATTTTAGCTTTTATTATAAAGTATTTTGTAAGGAAAACTTATGTTACAATCATAATATAAAATATTGTGTATCTTATATAAGTGTAAAAAAAAAAAAAAAAAAAAAAAAAAAAAAAAAAAAAAAAAAATCTGAAGTCTTCTAATAAAGTAATAGAAACGTTACTAAATATGGTATGTAATTTTTTTGAAATTTATTAATCTTTCTTTAATGTTTTATTGAAAGCTATTACAAATAGTGAATCTTGCATGAAAAAAAAGTTTAATGAATATTTATCATGATCATAATTTGCATTTTGCATGATGATCATAATTTTCTTTTGAATTGTGACCAGGGAATTGAAAAATCAAGGTTACTAAGAGTAATGAGTACTCTTAATCTTTTTGCATTAACACTTATTCAAGGACATATGTAGAAAGCAATTAAAATGTTTTCAATACAATAAAAATAATTTTCCTGCTATTTCTGAAGTATTTACATACATGTGTGTGCATGTCTATACAAAGCCAAAGTATCTGCAATGGAAAAAAAAAATCCAACAGTTGTGTTTATTTATTATAATTTGCATTTTATTATTATTATTATAAATTAAAACATTGTTTTTATTTATTTCATAAATATTATTAATATTTAATATCTTTAAGTGTAATTTAGAAGAAAATAATAATAATAATTAATAGCCTAAATAAATAAATATATATTTTTTAATTAATTTATTGAGAATTAAAAATAGAACATATTTTTCAATTTTCATGATTTTTTATATATATATATATATTAGTAGTCTGTATCTTTTACTAGATACAAATAAAACCATAGGCTGATTTTAATGTTTTACTGATTGAGTCAACCTTTAAATTAAAAGTGTCATCCTCCTCTCCCAGGTACATTGTAAGAAAAAACTCACACTTAAATGTATATATACATATATATGATGCCATTATAAAATAAATAGAAAATATTCATCTATAAATATACTTATTTTTAACCTAAAAAAAATTCTTGTATTAATTGAATTATTATCAGGAAAAAATGGTTAATAATTCAGAATATCATCCAAAGACTTTAATAAATGACAATTTTTATTTTACTGATAATGTTGTTAAGCACATTTTGTTTTAATATTTCAATTGTGTATTCTTTCAGTAACATCTGCTAGTAGTCAACTTAATACAGTAGGAAATGTTTTCTTACAAATGAAGCTTGAAGTTGATCAAGGAAATGGACGCACAAAAACTGTTTGCTTTGGTATGAAAAAAAGCTTTTCTTTAAAATAATTTGTTTTTTCTTTTGTTTTAGTAACACTGATTATCTTGACTAATTCGCTCCTTCTCACTTTAACTGTAAAGCAGCCAACGTTTTAAATTGCTATCTCTGAACTTAAAAAACTGAAAATCAAGTGTTATGTAATTATATGATTTCTAAAATAAGAGATAATCGCTATTTACTGTAGATAAAATGGTATTTAATATCATCATCTGTATCTAATTATTTTATACTAGCTGACCCGCCCGGCGTTGCCCGGGTCCGTATTAACAATATTAAACGAACTTGAAATTTGTATGATTTTATCAATAACTGGAAGCATGCAGAAATGCATTGTCTGAAATACGTTGCAGCTGACTTTGTGAAAAATCGGTTTTAAAAACAACAACTAATATTAAGCTCTAAAAATACTTAAAATGAGCAATGAGAAACACGGGAGGGAACATGTATCCAACGATTGCGTTAGTTTCGTGTTAAAGTGTTGATATTTACCCGTAAAAATCACTGTTAAATCACGTAACTAATTATTTTTTTCACATAGAAATCCCAAGTGAAATATTTTGAATTTCAAACTAATTATATCATTCTTAAATCAGACTATACCTTGAATGAATCGATACGCGATGATAAAAGATTGGTATATAGTATTATAATTTCAGAGCCATTTAACAAAAGTGTATATTTTTAATCAAAGCATGCGTAATGTTGACTCTGTGGACAAATTCCTAACCGTAAACTTTTGTACCATAACCATAATCTGTCTGTAACCTAACTGCGACTTAACATTACCCTACCGTAACTTAAATATAACATAAATGTAACCTAGCCGTCACTTTGAAATATCAATATAGAAGCATCATTTAAGATTTTGCTTGAAAAGTTAGCATTCTTTCGTTAATGTCTTAAAATCGTCTGCACTCTGAAATCTAGATTTTAGACTAATATTTGTTATTTAAGTTTTCGCGCATGATTTTAAAAGAATGTTTTCATAAATATATTTTATATATTGATATAGAGTTATTAATATGTTGTTATATTAAAACCATATTTTCATCTACGTTATAAAGTATTAAAAAGTTCTGAAAAAAAAAGAAACCTTTTAGTAATACAATTTTTAGTTCAAATCAAATGTTTTCAATATTTTATTTTATTTTATTTTGACATTTAATTATTTCGAATTTATCAATTTCAATTATTTTAAAAGCAAACATTTTTTTAAAAATAAATAATATAATAGAAAAAAGACCATTTTAAAAAATTACTATTTCTTCATAAAATACGCTTCGGCTGTAATTCATTTCTTTCAATTCGTCTTATTAATACAAAATCACTTCCACATGCTTTTGTTTGGGACATTAAAATTTGAGCGATAAATGATTTAATATTGCAACCCTTTTTTCGGTTCACTTCACCACCACCTATCTTTTTCCTCCATGGTTTACAACCGCTGTGATAAAAAATCATCATTTAAACTGACAGTTTGCCAGTCTATGAATTTTAAAGGTCTATTCCCAGCTTTTTTAATTATTTATGCGAAAATTTTATGCAACCAACCAACCATAACTGAATGAAGAGAAAAAAAAGAAGAAAAAAGGCGATTTTTTATGAGAGTGATCTTTGGAATTTAATTAATTACTCAGTTAATAAATAGAATTTCGAAATTCTGAAGCTCAGGTGCATCAGGAGAGATATTGGGCTACTCTCATAAAAATTTTGAGCTTCGTACGTCCCATAGATTTTGCTAGCCATCGCAGACACACACACACACACACGCAGACAGAGCGATTTGTTATTTTATTAGTATAGATCTTTTCTTTTGTAAACAATCAATCTCTAATTTTTTTATTCAATATCCATTTATTATTAGTACACTTAAGGAAAAAAATATGTATCTATTAGTGGGATTCTGAAAAGGTGAGATTGCTACCAAATCTGGCCTTAAAAAAATGACCTTCTATTTAAATTAATGCATTAAAAACTCATTTTTAAATGCATTTATTTATTTATTTTTGGTAGCTGATCTGTCATCAAATCTCAAAAATGATATATTTCTATATATACTTTTAAACATCACATAAAAGTGTTAATGTTAGTTCGACTTAACTAAAATAAATAAGTTTTAAATCAAATATTAAATGAAAGACTGTTTAATTGTGAATATTTTGACACCTCATTTTTACTCATGTGTTAATTATATTAAGGGGCATTATCAATTTTATTAATACACTCAGTACAATTATCCATATAAATTAAAACTTTATGGCTTTTTCTCCAACTTCTTTTTTTTTTTTTTTTTTTTTTGTATTTTAAAAATGCTAAGACCATTTTTTTTTTTTTTTTTTTTTTTTTTTTTTGTATTTGAAATAGCGATTTAAATTTTTTTACACATGTTCTCTTTATTATATATGTGATAAATCTGTGCAAAAAATCAGCCTTCAGTTTTTTTTTTTTTTTTTTTTTAATGAAAGCTTATGAAGATATGTTAAATTTCATCATTTTACACTATATATATCATTTAAAAAAATAAATTACTAAATGTATTATAAGATTTATTTAAAAATCTATGTGCAGTCTTGTGTAACACATTAGAGAATCTTTTTAAAAAATTAGGAAAAATGTAATTTTTTTTTTTAAAGTAGTAGTAGTTTTAGAAAATTAAAATTTTAATTAAATAAGCAGTTAATTATTTATTTATTTTTTTTTCAAAATGTCATTTTAGTTGAACATTGAAAGTGAAGAGTTCATTATTTGAACCATTTTTATAAAATAAACAAAATAGTTGGAAAGATAAACTGCCCTCTTAATTCAAATACATGCTTCAAAGACTCAAGAAACATTTTCATAAATAAATTTGATTCAAAATATGTTTAATTTGATTTATCAAGATGAATAGTTTTATGTGAGGTTTACAAGTAAGTTTCTAATAAGGTACAATTTGACAATAAATGTAATGCCCGAAAAATTGCATTTGATGTATATACATGTGTGACTGCTAACAAAAATTGATCTCTATACCACAAAGTAAGCACATTTTTCAGTGAGGCTCTTGAAGGGAGACCTCCACAACTGAACAATAAAATTTTGGGGAACTATGGAGCTTTTATTATGAAAACAATACAAAGCAATCCAGACTTAGCTGTAGTCAGATGGATTAAAGAGGTGTTTTAACATCTCAGTGTGGATAACAGCCAGACAGACCATACCTAACTAATGTGTAATAGGCTTATGTTAAAATATTCATCTTTTACTTAGATGTAAATAGTTCCACATCGTAAATAGTTTCTTCTATGTATAATTAAGGAAAGGTTAAAATTTTATTTTCAAGTTGAATGAAGATTCCTAGACACCTTAATAACATTTAATTCATTTGAAACCTGTCTTCTTGAAACCAACAAATGTATTTCCCCAGTTATACAGGGTGTCCCACAAGGTCGTTTACAAACTTAACATGCTGGTCTGTCATATCATGATGAACAATATTAAATAGGACCCCAAACGTCTTCCAAAGGAGATATGTGCCATTAAAGTTTAGGGTCCAAAAATTCAAATGATGATAAAAAAACAGAAAAATTGGTCGATTCGTTTGCGATTTTCACTAAAACTATTCTTTATGTCAGTATTTTCTTGAAAATAAATTATAAAGATAAATTTCAGAAAATGTCGAGAGAGGGCGCTTTAGACTTTGGAGTAACAGTAAACTAGTTTTTACCATCATTTTTTGCATCTCATTAAATTTTTTTAGAAGCTTAGACATAAACTTAAATTTTGAGCTCAAAATCTAAATCGTTAGAAGTAGTTTAAGTAGTGCAAACTGAATTGCGGGGGGAGGTTCAAATTTCAAATGATTATAAAAAACGGAAAAATTGGTCAATTGATTTGCGATTTTCACTAAAATTATTCTTTATATCAGCATTATCTTGAAAATAATTTATAAAGATAAAATTCAAAAAATGCTGATAGAGGGCGCTTTAGACTTTGGAGTAACGTACAACTATTTTTTTCCGTTATTTCTTGCATCTCACAAATTTTTTTTAGAAGCTTAGACATAAACTTAAATTTTGAGATAAAAATCTGAATCGTTGGGAGTGGTTAAGTAGCGCAAACTGAACTGTGTTCAATGGGGGTGGGGAGGTTCAAATTTCAAATGATTTTAAAAAACGGAAAAATTGGTCGGTTTCTGCTAAAACTATTCTTTATATCAATGTTTTCTTGAAAATAATTTTACAGATATCTTTCAAAAAATTCCATCAGAGGGCGCCTTAAACTTTATAGTAACCAACAACTATTTTCAACCGTTATTTTTTGTATCTAATAAAATGCTTGTAAAAGTTGAAACTTAAATTTTGTGCTCAAAATCTGCATCGTTGTGAGTAATTAAGCGGCCAAAAATTGAACTGTGTTCGAGGGGTGGGGAAGGTAACATTTCAACTCCTGAACACAGTTCAGTTTGCCCTTCTTAACCTCTCCTATCGATTTAGATTTTGAGCACAAAATTTAAGTATAAACTTTTGCAAACATTTAATTAGACTTTAAAAAAAAAAAGGTTAAAAGTAATTGTAGGTTATTCTAAAGTTTAAGGTGCCCTCTAACGGATTTTTAAAAATTTATCTTTAAAATTTATTTTCAAGGAAATATTGACATAAAGAATAATTTTAGCGAAAACCGACCAATTTTTCCGGTTTTTATAATCATTTGAAATTTGAACCTCCCCACCCTCATTGAACACAGCTCAGTTTGCGCTACTTTACCACTCCGAACGATTCAGATTTTCATCTCAAAATTTAAGTTTATGTCTAAGCTTCTAAAGAAAATTTAGGAGAAGCAAAAAATAACGGAAAAAATAGTTGTACATTACTCCAAAGTCTAAAGCGCCCTCTATCGGCATTTTTTGAATTTTATCTTTATAAATTATTTTCAAGAACATACCGACATAAAGAATGATTTTAGTGAAAATCGCAAATCAATTGACCAATTTTTTCGTTTTTTATAATCATTTGAAATTTGAACCTCCCCCCGCAATTCAGTTTGCGCTACTTAACCACTTCCAACGATTTAGATTTTGAGCTCAAAATTTAAGTTTATGTCTAAGCTTCTAAAAAAGTTTAATGAGATGCAAAAAATAATGGTAAAAACTAGTTTATCGTTACTTCAAAATCTAAAGTGCCCTCTATCAACATTTTTTGAAATTTATAATTTATTTTCAAGAAAATACTGACATAAAGAATAGTTTTAGTGAAAACCGCAAACGAATCGACCAATTTTTCTGTTTTTTATAATCATTTGAATTTTTGGACCCTAAACTTTAATGGCGCATATCTCCTTTGGAAGATGTTTGGGACCCTTAGTTTCCGATTTAATATTGTTCATCATGATATGACAGACCAGCATGTTAAGTTTGTAAACAACCTTTTGGGACACCCTGTATATGTATAAATATCAAATAACTATTCACTTCATTGTGTGATGATAGGATGACATTAACTCAATCTTTAAATATAAGCAAGTGGAAGATTTAGTTAGTCACTAAAAACTTTGTATTGAAATTACATGTTAGATTTCCTATTTAATATGAGTAGTCACATATATTTTATAATTCATGCGAATGAATATAGTGTGTGAGTAAGGATAAAAAAAAAAAAAAAACTTTTTTATGCTTATGCATGGAGAATGTAAATGTTACTATTTAATCAATACAGTATTTGGTAATAATTATTTGGTAATGCATTTGAAACATTTTATCTCAATGACCTTTTTGAATATTTTCTTAAATTCATTGTTTGTTTAAGAAGAGCAAAGTTATTTAAAACTAAATAATATCGCATTTATAATCAATCTTACTTGAAGGTCATATGACCTGAAATACAGAATAAAATCTGCTGATTTTTGGAGAAAAAAAAAAAAGTTAATTTTAGCCAAATTGTAATTTTTCTGAATTTTTTTCTTTTTTTAACATTTATATTTTAAAAAGAACTCAGATTTTTTTTATATTATTATTATCATCAAAGAAATGTATTTTTGCAAAATTGCAAATAAAAGTTCATTATTTACTTGAAAAATATACCTTTGAATAGCTATTGATTAAGATAATTGTTAAAAAAATCATGTATGGCTTTATATTATTTAATATTATGCTTTAAAACTTTATGCAATACTTTTAAGTTTTATTTCTTTTTCAGAACTGCAGCTTTCTGAATTTTATGCTTTCTTACATGAAATGGAAAGAGCAAGAGCCAGTTTAGACTATTTAAGTTGATCTAAAACTAATAATACATTTATAACTGTTTTGATATTTTTATTTGGATAATTAGTTTTATGTATTGTTATGCGTAGAAATTTTTTGTAAGAAAACAAACAAAAATAAATGTTATTGTTCAACTATTGTATTTTATATTTAAATTGTATGTCCATTAAGGGGACTGGTCACTCAGCTTCGAAATTCTCTTCTGTAATGTTATGTCTATAGACTTTTGATACATTTGTATAATTAAAAAATCTTTTCGGGAAATTCATATTTTTAACATCTTTTTTCTGTGAGCTCTTCTTAAAAGGTCTCTTTTTTTTCTTAGTTTTCAAAACCTATGCTGAATTTAAAATTGTATGTGTTAAAAGCAGATGAACTGTAAGTAAGATTTTAACTTTTCATATAAAATTAAACTTTAGAAATATTTTGAGAACTAAGAAAAAAAGAAACATCTTTTAGAAAGTGTGTAAAAAACTATAAGTTAAAAATATTAATTTCCCAAGGAGATATAATTGAAGTAATTGAATGAATGGATTTTCCACAAATATTCATTTTTATTAACTGAGTTTTACAAAAAAGTTAGTATTTAAGGAATATAAATGAGACGATTTGGAACAAATGCTTTGATTTTTATACTTCTTTTTATCTTGGAATAGGTTTGTTCTGGTAGTTATCCAAGATAGGGGTCTGCACGGGCCGGAATTTCCAGGCCCAGGCCCGGCCCGTACAGAAATCAGTGAAAACAGGTCCAGTCCCGTTTTGGCCCGTTACAATTTCTATGATTTCTAAAAAACTCAGATTTTTATCATATATTTAAGATTCCTTTAAAGAATACTGCATACATATCTATGGAATGATTTTACAGTATATTTTACAGGAAATATACATTAACAACATTAATGATTACTTAAATTCTTAGGCTTTCAACATTCGTATAAAGAATCATTAAAAAATTAATTTGGCTTAGAATAAAAGAAGAAAAAAGAAAGCTAAAAGCATCGTTACTTTTGAAGCTGTTTAATAAAAGAAGATTTATAAAAATATTTCTATATCATTTTATTAAAGATTTCAAATTCAAATTCATTCTTAATTCAAAGAAGCTCCTTTCTGATACATTTCTATATTAATTTTTTTTTTCTCAGAAACGCATAAGATTAGCAGGTATCTTTATTCAGAAACTATATAATTGAATGGCGTTATCCATTTTTTGATACAAGCAATTTAAGAATACTGCAAGCAAATAAAATATTGTCATAATTAGCACTTTGAATAGAATTTCCAGAAGTGATAGCATGGGAAGGGAGAAAAACCTGCAATCATTTGAGAAACTATTATATCTCAACAGTTATACAAGTATTTTATTTATCAAAAATGAAAAAAGCTTTTCGATTCCAAATCCCTTCAATAGTTAGGCTTATCACTTTTATACTTTTACAATTTAAAATCAATCAGAAAATGTGTCAAACTTTTGCATTATTGAGAAGTTAATTTAAAAACCATCAAGAAGTATATATCCAAAGATTAAGCTAACATAAGTTCTTTATCGCTGTTAATAATTTTACAAATCATGTTTTCTGCCCTACAGATCTTGAGAACAGTTAAGTCTAGTTCTGGTCCGGCCAGTCTATATGTAGAAAAATAATGCAAGCTTGATCTCGGCCCGGCATGAGTCAGCTAAAAAAAATTAAAACGTGGTACACACAATGTAACTCTCCGATGCCGATCTCTACACTGTATATTTTTATACTGATGGTGTCAAACTAGTATGGCTCGTGATGCACATTTATACTTATTCTCGTTAAAACCCTTTTCATTGAAAATAGCTCATATTTTATTGTTTCTGCATAAATCTTTAGAACATTTTTTTTCTTATTGGCCCAGCTGGCCTGTTCATTTTTTTTTTTGCCAGCCCGGCCCGTTGAAAAAACTTTTAAATCTGCCGGCCCTATTTTAAATTTGCAAAAACTCCGCCGGGCCTGGTACGGGCCAAGCCTGGGCCCGTGCAGACCTCTAATACAAGAAGAACTAAAGTATCAAAAAAAAAAAATTTTTTTATTAAAATTGACAATTTGCGGAAAATCCAGGGCTGCCAGCAACTTTGGCACAAAATAGTAGGAACTTAGGGACCTAATGATTAAAAATTAGGGACTTTTTAGGGACCAAAAGTCTGAAATAGGGACCTTTTAGGGACCTGAAAAATTAACATAATATTTATACAAATCAAATACAATTTTTAACAAATAAAAGCCAATTTTTTTTTAAACTTTTATTTAATCAAATATAATATTTACAAATTTCTTAAATTAACCATCTTTAGATTTGTTACTCAAAAAATTTGTAATTAAATTATTTTTTCTAATTTATAACACTAGACAAGCTATCAGTCTTATCCTTTTTTACTTTCAGTTCCTTGTTAACTGTTACACTAGCTGCAATCAAATTTTAACCACTTTAGCTTCAGTTAAATTTCCTTTTTCTAAAGCAATTTTTAACCTTTCATTGCCTTCATCGATCAATCTGTCCAATACAGTTACTTCTTCATTCACATTTTTGTTTAAATCTTCCAAAATTTTGTCAAGAACTACAATTGTACTTTTATCTTTTTCAGCTTCTTTTTTTTCTGATTTCTTCCTCTTCTGTAGCTTTTTCCATTTCAAGTTGTACTTTCCTTCTTTTCATTTTCTAGGTAACTTTGATAATTTTGATATGCAATATTAGCCTTTTTTATCATTTTACTAGTTACTGGTACTAGAGCTGCATGGTTTTCATATTGATGTCTTAAAGCATCTGCTAAGTTTAGCCTAGCATTTAGCATCTGTTCTTTCATAGAGGCCTGGTCTTTGGAAAGAATTTGATATGAAAGCGAAAATCCTTGTTCTACATCTGCACTGCCATGGTACAAACTGAGGCTACTCTTCAAAATAAAGAGAGAGATTTGGATATTTTAATTCTTTTGCATTAATAGAAGTAGCCCAAAATGAATCAATCCTATTTACTTCAGATTCTTCTTGACTGAGCTTGCAAATTTTCCATTCATCCAAGAGGGCATCAATTTCAATGTTCATAGGCAATTTTTGTGCAAGTTTAGCAATATTTTTTAAACTTTTCGGAGAACTTTTGAATTTTGGGTTTAAGCAACTGAGATATTTCAAATTTTAATTTTGGAATACATCCTTATTATAAAGAGACTTAATCATACTTAACTCACATCACTTAAAACATAACCTTTATATTTTTCAGATAATTGCTAAAACTCTTTTTACAATTCTTCATTAAAAACAATATCTCTTGGAGAGATTAAATGTTTACTCTCAAAGGGATCTTGACTGACATCATTCTTGAAAGATTTAGTGGCTGACTGTTTGCAAATATGCTCTGCGACTTTAATGATAAGGCATTTTATTTCATCATACACTAAGTGGATCAGAGGATCTTCCCTTTGGAAAAATGCAGTAAACTGGGTAAATAGTTTGGCACTAGATACAATAAACAGTAACTGACATTTCATTGTGTTCTCCTTCAAATATTCAACAATTTTTTTGTAGCTGACTGCTAGGATGTAGGGATGATTTTCAGATTATTTTTTTTCTAAAAAAAATTCAGATCAATATTCTAAGAAAAATTAATTAATTAATACTAATTTCAAAAAAAAAATAATTTTAATCTTCCATAATTTCATTAATATATTCTATAAATCCAGTATTTTCATTTGATACATCGCAGCTTCCCTATTTGACCTAATAGCAATATACAAAAAAAATATTTTTCTAAATTATTTTATTATTAATTATTCATTCTTAAAATTATATTAATCAGACTTAATTTTAAATATAAATCATTTTCATGTAATCGCCCGCTCTTTTAATAGTATAATTCGTAATTTATGCTACTTCAAAATTTAAACTTAATCTCCGTATTTTTTTATGACGATCGCTGTATTTTCAAATTCACGCACCGCCATATTTTTTTTCTTGCTTCGTCCGTTTTGACCAGGCATGAGTCATCGTGCTTGAGATTATTCCAGATGCTTCTAGTGACTTCCATTTCTAACACCTCCCACGTAAAATTAGGGGAATCCCCTTGTAGAAGCTTCCAGAAAACGCTTCTGATTGGTTGACGGCGGCGTCGCGGACAAGCGCTGAAATTTTGGCGGGCGATTCGGTCAGATTCAGAGTTTTCAGCCAGAGAGAGAGGAGGTCGTTCTCGCGGCTCTCGGCCTTTGGCCGAGGGTCCGACTCTGTTCTTCACTTAGTATGTTATACAATTTTCCGGTCTGCAGCAAATAATATCTCAAAGAGCTTCGATGTCAAGTAGCGATGGTTCATAAGAATAAAGAATAATAGCCCTCATTGTAAATTCATCTCCAGCCACTAGTTATATGATTTGAATTCTTTGTCAATAGAGAAAAACTGCAAGATATTCCTGTGATGGCGGCTTCGATACATCTCTGAGAGGAGACAAGCGAGCGAAACTTTCATCAACGCCGGAAATACTTTTTATAGTCTAACAATCCTTACCTCCAATTTGCATCTGTCAGTTTTCCTGTGACACCTGCGATGACGTCTTCTGTTCATTTCTGAGAGGAAGCTCTCTTCCTGAAATTAGAATTGAACTCTCCCATCTACTGACGAACTCTTCGTGCTTTCAGACTGAATTTCTGTAGGCAAAGACTGCCCTCAACATGTGTATTATTCAGTACTATGATATGGATTTTACAAAAAGAAACCTTGGATGTATAATTAGCTAAATAGCCTCAATTCCATTTAATTTTTCTGTAACACCTCTCGTTGGCCAACGAAGTATTCTACTCTGCTAAAATAAATTCATTAGTTATTGCATACTATATGTGTATTCTATGGGGTGAGTGTTTATTTACTTTTACTTTTTCCTTTTTTTTCAGGTATTCTTGATAGTATATTGAAATAACTAATTTAACTTTCGGCACAATGCAATCTTCCACTATTCGACACGCGCTGCTATCTGTATTTGAGGAATCTGCTTCCAGGCAATATACTATTTGAGCTGACTCGTCTGTTTTGATGAGTTTAGCTGCCAAGATATCACTTGGATCGGGCTCCCCAAATACAACACATAGCACTGACTGTATTTAGTGTCCTTTGTTCTTTTCTAGATGGTATATATTTTAAGAAATACTCATGGAGACAATTCCATTGTTCTGACAACCAATTTGCTGCAGGTTCCAGAGTTAACCATCTGCTTGGCACATGTTTCATAAATCTATGTGCAGGAACAGTTAGTTTTTCATGCATAAAACTAAAATCTTCCCACCTGGATGGCTAATCATTAAAATAGTTATATACTAAAATAATAAAATCAGATGCATCACATCCATCAGGCCTAGAAGTGACTTTTTTCAAAAATATTATAGGAAATATAGGAATTTTTTTGAAGAAAATATAGGAATTTTATAAGAACTTTCATTTATATGTAAATATATTGACACATGTTTTAATGCATTAACATATGTATCAACACAGACATCAACATTGTAAAAACTATAACATAAATAAACTATTTAAAGTTCATTCCGGACTATTTCAGAAATTTTTAGCACGTTTTAGGATTAGAATACTGGTTTCAGAAATAGTACGCTTTTTTGTTTTTTCTAGCAATATTTAACACTTATTACAATTATTTTCTGAATCATCATCACTTATATAATTTGCATATATAATTTGCATTTACGAACACAAACATAATTGAAATAAAAGTTATAAATGATTTTTTTTGTAATAAATTTAAATGAAATGAGTTTCTGTAGCAAAAGAAATTCAAAGTTCTAAAAAACTCTGAAATTCACGGCAAATTTTATGAAAAGTTACAGCAAAGAGGGAGAAAGGAAATCCTTTCCTACATTATAATTCCCAGGGTTTTTTTTTTTTTTTTTTTTTTTTTTTTTTTTGTAATGCTTTGATGGAATTTGCATTTTTCCTTTGATACTTAGGGGGAAAATATCACCTTTCTCATGATATTTTAATGTAAAAGTTTAAAAGTTTTCATTTTAAATTCTTTGGTAAAATTTGAATTTTTTCCACAATCTTTAGACAAAAATCGTGTTTTTTCGCTATCTTTAGATGAAAATTGGGTTCCTTTCGCAATCTTTAGACAAAAATTGATTTTTTTTTTCGCGATCTTTAGACGAAAATCCTATTTTTCTCGTGATGTTTTGACGAAATCGCTTTATCCTGGCGATCTTTTGATGAAAATTGCATTTACCTCACAATATATTGGCGAGTCGCGTTTTCCTCGCAATTTTTTGGCGGAAATCACGTTTCCTTGCGATCTTAAGACAAAAATAGCATTTTTCTAACGATCTTTTGATAAAAATCGCATTTTTCTCGCAATCTTTTGACAATAAATATGTTTTCTTGAGATTTTTTAACAAAATTGTCGTTTTTTCGCAATTTTGTGATGAAAAATGTGTTTTTCTTAAAATCTTTAGACGAAAATAGTACTTTTCGCAATATTTGGACGAAAACCATGTTTTTCTCGCGATCTTTCGACAAGAATCATGTTTTTCTCGCAATCTTTTGATAAAAATCCCGTTTCTTTTCAATCTTAAGACGAAAATTGCAGTTTTTCAGAGTCATTTGGCAAAAATCTCGGCGAAAATTTCCTTATGAAAATAGCATTTATTCACGATCCTTAGACGAAAATCACGTTTTTTCTCACGAAATTTTGCCAATAAAGGCACTTTCTCAAGATTTTTTGAACAAAATTGAGGGTTTTTTTTCAGGACTCTTTGACCAAAATTGCAGGGTTTTTTCACTACAATTTTTTTCATTTCTCCCACTATGATCAGTTATGTGCTATCGTCTACAATATTAAATTTTTTGAAAAAGTAAATTTTCTTGATAAATTTTGGTAAAATATAAGGAAAAAATTAACTTAGACACAGTATAGATTTTAAAAAAAGGACTTTTAGGGACCTCTTAGTGAAAATAGGGACTTTTAGGGACCTCTTAGTGAAAATAGGGACTTTTAGGGACCTCTTAGTGAAAATAGGGACTTTTAGGGACCAAGTTAAAAAATAGGGACCTTTTAGGGAAATAGGGACCAACTGGCAGCCCTGAAAATCCCGTATCACTTAGCTGTTTTTAAAGAAAACTAAAAATCAGCTCATCCTATCA
Source organism: Maratus speculifer (assembly GCA_964019185.1). Taxonomy (NCBI): domain Eukaryota; kingdom Metazoa; phylum Arthropoda; class Arachnida; order Araneae; family Salticidae; genus Maratus; species Maratus speculifer. The sequence continues at coordinate 258,416,821 of OZ025290.1, forward strand.
CCTATATCTTTCTGAATTTTTATGATATTTGACTGGATTTTTTTTATGAGTTGCACCATAGATTTAACTGTTAAATTATTTTAAAACATCGCTGTTATTATTAGCACATGCAGTGATAAAAAATATTTCATACAACTATTCATCCTTACTAATATTATAAATCGGAAAGTGAGTTTGTTTGTTTATTTGTTTGTTCCGCTTTCACGCCGTAACTATTGAACCGATTGCTTTGAAATTTTGCTGACGTAAAGTTAGAAGTCCGGATTAAATAATAGGGTAATTTTTATTTATTTTATTCAAATATTTTCCTTAATAATTCAAAATTTAATTATTTTTCATACAAAATCAATAGGCATTTTTCAGATAAAATTTAACCATTTTCCTTTCCTGTTGCCAAGAAAATAAAAAATTGGAATAATAACTTTTCAGCGGCAATGAATTTTTAATAGAAAACTTCCACGCGAAAAACTATAGTAAAATAATTTAAAAGAAAATAAATATGACGTCATGTTTGAAATAAAAATAAAAGGTGTATTTTTTATAATACATTTAACAAAGATATTTGTTTAGTTAATGGGAATTTTTGTGTAAAATATGGTGACATAAATTAAAAGTAAAAAGAATGAAAAAGAATTATATTTTTAATAAAATGGTTCACTCATGAAAATGTGACGTCATAGTTGAAATAAAACAGGTACTTTATAGCAGTCGTTAAAAATACAAGGAGTATGAATATCAGTAGCTAATGGAGCAAGATAAATAATGACGTCATATTTAAAATGAATCAGAAATATTTTTTACTTATACTAATTAATAAGTTATAAGTTACATACAAATGAATATTTTTATTCAAAGCTCATAATTATCAATGGAAGAAATTTTTTGTGGGGAAAAGGTGGAAAATAAAATCACTGATTAATATATTTTTGGCTCGATTATTTAACACTTTCGAACAAAGTTGAAAAGTTATTATGCTTTCGGTTTGTCTGTTTGTCTGGTCGCTTTCTAACTTTCGTAAATATACTCCGATTTCCATGACATTTTTGGACGTTCTTAACGTTTACCTAGCACGAATACCTATTGAAAATAAAGTTTCTACCATAATTAGTTTATTTACAGGGATAGTCAAAAAATTTCCTTATATTACGGCATTATGGGGAAAAATCGTTTTAATTAAATTTAACGATGTTACACCCTGTGAAACATATTCAAATTTATATGCATTTACAAAGTGCACTAAAATATGCATTTTGTAAAGTATGTAGTGAAAAGGGCACTTACTATTCATTTACAGGGTCAGACAGAAGAATTCCATTGCATAGGAATAAAGGGAGGAACAGTTTCCGACATATTTTAATTATGGTAAACGATTTCATGTATAATCAAATTGATATGTTGCTGAGGCTTAATGTAAGTTATTTCATGCATAATACGAAGTGCATAGCATTTACAGGGACACACAAAAGATTTCAAATATTATATATTCTATCCGAAGTTCTGTATATCATGGATGATGACTGTTGCATGGATGAAATGCATTTTGAATTATGATATGTGCTTTTAAGTTTCGCTAAATGTATGCATATTAAATGGAGAGTATAAATGGTAATAATATAAATAGTTAAATTTAGATATACAGGGTTACACAAAAGATCTCGGAAAGGTTACTGAATATGAGCGTAATTTACTTAAAGGTGGTTTTTAAATAAAATATGCATTTTTATTTTGAACTGCATTTAGTAAACTAAGAAATGTTTGTAGTATATATATAAAATGATAAACAGTGTCCTGCAAAGAACTGGATACAAGGTTGTCTTCAGATGATAATTTCTGAAAATGTAATTTAGGTAGTAATAAGAAATATTTTTGTTTGAAATAAATTTTAGAAAGATACTTTCGTGTATTAAAGGCACTTGGAAAACTACAGGGCTGAACAAAAGAATTCAAGAATGTTTCTATCTATTAGTATTAATCGCTGAAAGGAAAATTTTGACCAGCAAACAAATTAGCAAATAGGGATTATCAAAAGTTTTTTTACCATAAATTCACGATAAAAAGTTAATTACACATGCTTTTCATCATCGAAATTTTTTGCTTGATTGATCAATTATTTCTTCTTTAAATGTTATGTGAACGAAATCACGGGTAACTGCTAGTATTTCATAAAATATATATTTATATTCCAATTGCACTACATATTTTTTAATACATTTTGCCAATTTTTCTGAAACTGGCATTAAATTTGGTTAAAAACCCAGCATGTTAGAAACTGAAAACATGCCAGAATAGTTTGAACTTAAAAAAAAAAAAAATGCTATGTCTCCATGAATATACGTGCTATTTTTACAGAAGTTAGTGGACATGTTGTACAGTATCTGCATACTTTTATTCTGCAGCGGTAGATGTTTTTGTTCATTGTCATGTAAAGGCTGATCCCAATTATTATTATTATTTTTTAATGATTTTTTGTCAGCCTCCCAATTGTTGTCCTTATCAAATGAACATTGGTAAATATGTGGTCAAACATAATCTCAATAATAATACTGAAGTTCCAAAAGAATCCGACAAATATATTTTTAAATATTCATCAAAATGTCCAAATTTGAAAGTGACTTGTCATTAAAGGCCATATAGTATATTTGCTTGAGCCAGATCCACAGGGACTGAAAGTGACCCACTAATCAAATTTTGACAACATACAACATAACTTAATGGTTTTCTCAATCCAAAAAACAATAGAATACAAAATCTTTTGAATCGTTCATTAGAAAATTATCTTCATCCTTAGTGACCCAAAAATGACCCATTATTGAAAATTTCTCAAACATGTGACCTAGCATAATGATCTTACGCACAGAAACTATAACATGACATTTTGTGAAAATCATTTGATCTGTTTTTTAAATAGAATTTGTTTGAACCGGACTCATTGTGATCCAATATGATCCACTAATCAAATGTTTTTGAGTATGCAATCCAGCCCAAAAATTATAGAATACAAAATTTAGTCAAAATCGTTAGAGCCATCTTCTAGATAAAATTCACGCGACCCACTAATCAAATGTTCTTGAGCGTGTGATCTAGTCTAATAGCATGAAAACAATATAATACAAAATTTAGTCAAAATCATTGAATTTATTTTCTAGATAAAATTAATGTGACTAATAGGGACCCAAAAATAACCCAGTAATTGAATTTTTTCTTGAATGTGCAACTCAACCGAATGGTCTTGTTGTAATCCAAAATGGTAGAATAGAAATTTGAGTCTAAATTATTAAAACTGTTTTTTAGATAAAACTTGTTTGACCCACCATGACCTACCAATCGAAATTTCTCGAATGTGTGACCTAGTCCAATAATTTCCTAGTGCCAAAAAAATGTTTGGATACAAAATTTAGTTAAAATCGATTGAGCCATTGTTTAGGTATAATTAGCTTGACCCTGACCCAAAATGACCCATTAATTGAATAAAATCATGAGAGCCATTTTCTAGATAAAATTAGCTTGACCTACTAATCAAAATTTCTTGAACATGTGATCTAACCTAAAAGTTTTTGCGTGCCAAAAAACGTTGGGGTACAAAATGTACTAAAAATCAATTAAGCCGTTTTTTATATATAAATAGCTTGACCCTGACCTATTATGGCCCACTAATCGAATTTACTCAAACCTGTGACCTAGCCCAATGCTTTTCTTGTACCCAAAAATGATATAATACAAAATTTAGTCAAAATTGTGAGAGCCATTTTCTAGATAGTGTGACCTAAAAATGATCCACTAATGGAATTTTCTTTGACATGCCATTCAGCTCAATGTTTTTCTCATAATCTTAAATGGTTGAATTCAAAATTTAGTCAAAATCGTTAGAGCTGGTAAATAAATAAAATTGGTTTGACTCACTAAGAGACCATTTAAGTATTATGTAAGCATATTTTTAGTCATTTTGTATCTCCTCCCCCCCCCCTCTTGTAAGAAAATATAAGCAAATTCTAGACGCCCCCTCCCCCTTTGCTTACGTAAGATTTTATGACAGTTTATACATCAATACTTCTTGACTTATAAAAAGTTACCAATCAATCACATTATTAATCCTTCAAATTTATATAGGCATATAGGGATTGTGATATCAAAATATATAAAATGATTTTAATATATTGTTGCTTATTGCATTAAACAAACTACAGAATACAAAGTGGTTTAAATATATTGTTATTTATCACATTGAACAATAAAACAAGATATACAAGAAGTCTTAACTTACTTAGGCATCATAACTAAAATTTTTGACATGAATCATATAAATGTTGGAGTTCAATTTGGTGTTCATATTTTAATCTGATGTCCAAGATCCTTGAACCCACGTTTCAACATTGTCTATTATAAAGTTTTCACTAGAAAAGTGATCTGGGGTATTTCAGGTTTCAAAAAAATGCCGATGTATATTTATCTATGTAATTTTTTTTGGGGAAAAAAAATAAATAGTTGTGTAGAATACATACGGCACCTCCTCAATTTCAGCACCCGGGAAGACGGTCCCCGGCCTGCGAAGTTCATTTGGAAAAATCGACCAGCGTAACAAGCAAAGCTCGCTATTTTTTAAATAAAACAAGAATTTATATATGAACCATTCCGTAATATGTCAGTCATTATTGTTCTTCAACCAGTACTTTAAGAACCCATTTGGCCCGTTTACTCTCTGTTGGCTATAAATGTTGAGTTTTTAAAAATATGTTAGCGTGTCTGCATTTTGGAAAACAAAAAAGGATGAAATAAAATATAATAAAATTATAGAATTGGGATTTAAACAACAAATATTTAGCACATTATTATTATTATTTTTTTTTTTTTTTTTTTTTTTTTTTTTTGCAATATCTTCTCAAAACAATAACAATTAATTAGCACATTCTTTTAAACACTTTTGAAAAGAGACTACAGTAGGTAAATATTATTGAGAGGCAGGCATTTTTTTATTACATTTTTGTAACAATTTATAAATAATTAAGACTTATATATTACTTCATAGCTAGAGCAGAAATGCTAATCTATAATAAAATTAAGAAATATAAATCTCAAACGTCTTTTTGAAATAAAAGACGAACCAACTGACATACAAAAGTAATACACTTTAAGATAGAATTTAATGAGATGAATAAAAAGGTAATGTAAAAATTTAACATTTAAATAAAGAAAATTTTAGAATTTTAAATAAACAGATTTTCAACAAACATAGAAATTTGTTAATTTTGTTTTATTAACTAAAGAGCTATGTCAAGACTTTAGAAATCACTCTTGAGAATATAACGTAAGCTACTCTATATTTCTATGAACTTTAATATTTGTTTGATAAAATTAAACACTTACCTTAGTGAAAAAGTTCAAAAAAATTGATTTCTTTTTGGTTGCAATCTGCAGTTCTTCCTCAATTCTCTTTAAAATAAGCCTTTCAAGATCTTTGTTGCACCTTGCTTCATTTTTGTACCGTCGCCAAACATTATTTGCCATTTTTTGCATGACTTGGGCAGGAGTATCATTTCGAGATTTTTTAAAGCTCTGATAAAGTTTCTGATATAATAAGGATTTGTCAATGTTAGTATCCATAATTAAATCCGACTAAATTCACTATGCAACTAAAAGCAATAAACTTTCACTAAAAATTCACTATGTAAATTTACTATGCAACTGAACTAAAACAATAAATATCTATGCTGTGTATCCGAGACAAGAAAAACCCCAAGTGGGTTTTCTGCTTTTTAAAGTTCCAAAACCTGTAGAAAAAGAAGTCTGACAATAGGAGAGGAAAAAAAAAAATTCCAGAAATTCTGCAAAAATTCCCAGAATTCCATGACCGATTGAACGGGAGAAAAGAAAATACTGGACTTACCTAAAATAAAGTCAACTGACCAGTTACCCTGGCAACAGAACCCAGCCACACTGGTTTCTGTGTTTTTCTAGTCTTGCAATGTACTTGACTTGGCACACAACTTAACAGACAACAATGAAGACAAAGGGCAAGTGGGTGATGCGGGTCACGTGACTGCCGATGGATAAGCAAAGGATAAAATCGAAAATAAACAGCAAATTTCGAACGGACTGTAGAATGTTCTTTCCCCATCATACTTTGTTTGCTTGTTGAATTTGAACTGCAGTTGCTTCGTTGTTTAATGCTTACGTAAGAATTGTCGTGACCCCTCCTCCTCCTTGTCAGAAAAAATCAGCAGACTCTGGACCCCGCACTTCCCCTTTAGTGCTTATGTAATACTTGATCGGTCCCTAACCAAAATTTCTCGAACATGTGACCTAGCCCAATACTTTTCTTGGGTCTGAAAACGACTAGATGCAAACTTTAATCAAAATTGATTGGGTGATTTTTTACAAATAAATAGCTTGACCCTGATCCATAATGAATGAAAATTATCCACTAATGGAATTTTCTAGAAAATGTGATCCAGCTCAATAGTCTTCTCATGCCCAAAAACGATAGGGTGAAAAAGTTTTGTGAAAATTGTTAGGGCCATTTTTAAGATAAAATTTACATACACAGGCACACACAAGATTTGCTCATATTATAATATAATATAAGGATTCATGTGAATAATAATCTGAATCAAACATTAGAAAATTAACAGTTTTAATATAAAATACATTTCATATCCAATTATAATATGAATAACATAACAAAGTCTTGACTTATAAAACATTTATCAGAAGATTTATTTTTTATAAAATAAAAAACAAAACTAAGCAATGAAAAACTTATATATAAAATTTCAAAATTTACATAAAAACCATTATATACAAACATTGTTCTACAAAAAATCACCACAATTATAGCATTTTGTGAATATGTTTAGATTTCTGCTTTTTACTCTTTTGTATTTGCCGTTCTTGCTTTGCTTAAAAAGTATTCTGTTATCATCATTATCAATAGTAACAGATCCAACCTGGGCTTTTTGGGAGATTTACATTTCATTTTTGCCCCCTCTAAAGAGTTTTTTTTGTATGAAAAATATCAATAATGTATACAAATAAAGTTATGAAATTTATTAAGAGCAATCTTTTCATACTAGCAACATACCAAAGATCTCTACTTACAGCAACCTTTTTGATTCTGTTAATTTCAGTGCATAGTGATATAGTTCAATTAGATGCCTGTTAAATTTGTGTTTTATTTATAATATTTTATTTATTTGAAGATTAAGTTTTAATTTCTTTATGAGTATTAGTAATAAACAAATCTGAACTATCTATATTGTTTTAGGTGCAAACTGGTTAATCTTTCATAATCAAACTGCACATTTTCATAATCAAACTGCACATGGTAGAAGTGTTTTTTTTTTTTTTTTTCTAATTATGCTTTAAAATTATTTTTAAAACACAAAAATTTAGTAAACTAAAATACAATTTTCAAACAAATTGCATTTGAAAGAATATTTTTTTCCTTTTTTACGATTTAAAAATTAAAATTGTGCAATGTTTAGAATTTTTTAAAAATTGCAATAAAAATGAAATTTATTGGTCAAATGTTGCCATCATCAATATGGATTAACATTGCTCATACATATATATTTTCCTTTATAATGCAGATTTTATAATAAAAACCAAGATAAGTTAAAAAGTTACTTTTCCAAATTTGTAACTAAAAGATTTAGGCCAGCTTTGTAAAACAGTAAATTTGATGACAGTAAATAAAAAATAGTTACTCATATACATACATTTTTGCTTTCAAATATAGATAGATTTTATAATAAAAACCAAGATCAGTCAAAAAGGAACTCTTTCAAATTCACAACTAAAAGATTAGGGCCAGCATTGTAAAACAGTAAATTTGTTGACAATAAAATAAAAACAGTAAAATAGTGCTTTTTTTTTTTTTTTTTTTTTTTTTTTTAATTGAAAAAAAACTGCTGAAACACAGTAAACATATTAGAATGATGTCTGTAAGTTTGAGCCAAGAGCTAATCATAAATCACTTGTTCTGTTAATGTGACAATGATATTAAATGCATTTTGGGCTGAAAACTTCAACATTACTCATGGTATGAAAATGAGAATAAAAGTTATTGAATATAGTAAATCTTGATGTATTTAAAAATTATCTGCATTATTGATTTGGAATCAAGTTCATGCATCAATGTTTTCTGGGGTATTTAGTAATAATAATAAAGAGAGTGTTGGGAATTTAAGTTCCTTAAATACAACATATTATACATTAAACAATGTATGTTTAACTTCAGTTCATACCCAAGTATAAATTCATTTTGATGGAACATACTCAATGACAATTTCAAAAAATTTATAAAAGAGAAATTATTTTTAAGTAACAACTTGCAGCAAATATGATTATATACTTATATAAATATTTTATTCAACTTAAATATATAAAGAGTTACTGCTAATTGTAGGTCTTAAACTATATCCCTTGATAATTATAATTCACATTCTTCTAATCGCATTCATAGCATATAAATTCTCAAAAAACCTAATCTTGAAAAATTCTTTATGTCTTATGATAAAAATTAACTGACTATCCTAATAGTATGAAATTTACAAAAAACATTTACATTTGAAGAAAATAATTTTCTTGTAGTGGTCCCATATGAAAAAAAAATGAAAAAGGGCAGGACAAGATGGTTAGCTCTAAATTAGCAGCCATAAAAAAGTTATTTTTGAGACTCTTTCACAGATATAAATAACGCTATTTCGTATTCACATATAAAACTTTAAAAGACCATAATTCCTTTTTCAATATAATGTTATCAAAGAAATCAGAATATAATAAATAACAGAAAGAAATGTATGAAAATTCAATATATAGCATTTATGTCTATAAAAAAGTAGATGGATACATTTAGTAGTAAACATCAATTCATAGCCATTTCATGAGGTAATTTTATAGGGTTTTGTTCATCTGATTGAAACCCTATTTGTGTCTGTTCTCTGTCTGTTACAGAGTTCATACACAAAAACTATATAAGTCAGATACTTCAAATTTTGTGTACTTACAGTAAAGTACCTCGTGCTACACAACAAATCATAAAATTTTAAAAGTCTTATTTTAATTAAATTAATTTTATCAATGTCATCTGTTAATTTTTGGGATTTACATTTTAAAAGATAACTTTAATTTAAACATTTTGCATGTAGACATCATAGCTTGGAAGTAAAGCATCTCGCTAATAAACATGTGATTATTAGTTTGATTCATAGTACTGCAAGTTGAATTTTTCATATTAAGATGGATTTAATTAAAAAAATTTTCATGTTTCTTGCCAATTTAATGGTCTACGTTATTAGGGTTTTGTTTATTTGAAATTTATAATATTTTTTGGAATTCAATTTTCTTTCTCTTTTAAAAACTATTGTGATTTATTAATAATTCAGAATTCTAATTTTTTTTTTTTTTTTTGCTTTTTTTTGAGAAATTTAAAATTTTATTGATATTTCTGCTAATTTTGTTTGATTTTTGATTTTTGAAAAATTTGGATTTTTTAATTTTATTTTTGATTTTTGAAAAATTTGGATTTTTTAATTTTATTTTTGATTTGAACATTTTTAATTTGGTTAAAATAAATGTCTTCTTTTTATAATTATTTTAAAATTAAATTTGTTGGTTCTAAGATCTATGTAAGAATTTAGTAATTATAAATTAACAATTTAGATTTATTAATTAACGTATAAGTTGTTTTGATAGAAACATTAAGCTAAACCTTCTATGTGATCTGTGATCACATTTACCCACTCTTTTTTTTTTTTTTTTTTTTAATATGTTTTAATTTTTTCTTGTACAATTTTACAATCCTTAATTACTGATTATTTTGTTGATTTTTCTTTGAATTTTACTTAAGGGTGTTATATAATATAAAAAACATAGGTTTATTTAGCAAATTTTAATATATTTCAATTACATTAAATTAATTTTATTTTTCAGCATGAAGTGCTTATAATGCCACAGTAGTTTTTACTATATCTTTTGCATTCTCATTTATTTGCATAAAACCAAAATAGTGTTATAAGCACTTCAAATCAAAAACAAATTCAAATTAATATAATTGAATTACATTAAAATTTACCAAGTAAACCTACTTTTTTTTTTTTCATCTACTGCAATATTTTAAAACAATCCTTTAAAAAAGTCAATCCAACAGGGAATACAGATAGATTGCATTAAAATAATCAAAATAGCTTTAAAAAAAAAAAAAACATTCAGTCGTGAGGGTAAAAACCAATGCTTATGTGGTCATTTTGTTTTAAGTTTACTACTGGGCATTAATAGTTGACAGTTAAACCTTTATCTTTACACTTCCAATTGTAACAAATACAGTAAAACATTATAATAAATATTCCCAAATATAAGATACCTCCATTTCACAGTCACATTTACTTTACCCAACACAATGTTATTTCTATGTTTTAATCTCTGAACAGCAAATAAATTCTAGGGTCCTGAAGTGTCTGTTATTTAGCGGTTTTACTGTGCTAAAATATAAACAAGTAAATGGATGAATACCTATTTTCCAAAAAAGCATTTCGTTGAAAAGGAAATTAATTTTTAATTATATTATACTATTTAACCAAATTTCTATTGTAATTAACCTGTATAAAACATGCACAAGAGACAGCTACTGAAAACTTAATAATTCAGTTTAGTAATGTATTTAGTAATAAGATTTTTTTTCTTCATGTTTTACAGATTTACTGCATGATAAAACAGACATATACTGAATGCACAGAAAATAAATTGATAACAGATTAACATTAATACATTTAATCTAAAACATAATTATTTTCAGATCAAAAATTGTATTCTGGCTCACAAATCCCAGGTGAAGACTGAAATAAGGATAGTAGAATAAAAGTAAAACTATTGTTACTTGTTGTAATACTGCTGCAAAAAATTTAAAAAATTGACAGATTTCTTGAAATAATCAAGTATGATAAAACCTGTCCAATTTTTAAATTAACAAAATTGTAAAAAATAAAATAATTAACAAATTAGGAAAAAAAAAAAAAAAAAGATTTATCCAAAACTTTCAAGCTACATGAAGATAAGCTATTATAAAATAACAAATATGTACATTTTTCAGATGAACAATACTAATGCATGAGTAAAAGTCTATATATATGTATATTATATATAAAGCAGATGAGACAGATTTAATGCAAATAAATTCACAATGATGTGAATTAAATAGGTAATTTCACATTTAAGGCTGTTCATAAATCAAAAACACATTTTGTATATTTTACAATTAAGAATTTTTTTTTTAATTACACTACACATTTTATACTATTTCATGTATATCTGATACAAATGTTATAATTATTTATCAAATTAAATATAACTTTTAACTGTAGATAACATTATCTACTGAATTTTATTTTTCTATAACTTGTTATAGAAAATCTTTTATTTAAAACTTTAACTATTTTTACTTTGATAAAAAAAAATTAAAAGTTTAAAAGACTTATTTTCCCTCAATTCAATTCATCAATAATTGAAAATAATGACATGTCTTGTTAGTGGATTCCACCTTAATCTGGATCACTTGATATTTATTAAAACTTCTGTTAAAAAATTAATCTACTTTAAGGAACAAAAACATACAGTAGATTAGAGGTCTGCACGGGCCGAAATTTCCAGGCCCGGCCCAGCCCGGCCCGAAAGTAAAAAATTCGGCCCGAGCCCGGCCCGGCCCGAACGAAAAAAATAATGGCCCGGCCCGAAAGTTAAAATTTCGGCCCGAGCTCGGCCCGGCCCGGAAAAAAGTTTAAAATTCGGCCCGAACCCGGCCCGGCCCGAGTGAATTTCTAGAGAACATTGATCTTTAATCTTATGGAAGAGTTCTGACCAAAAAAAATTATATTAGTCTCTTTTTTTTTCCATATTTATAATCTCCATTTATGCAGAAGTGCTGTAGGCCGCGATATTTATGCTTTTAAATGAATCTTTGTTTGTTGTATGTAAATGTATTAGTTATCACTAGTATTATTAATCCATATTCCCTGTAATGGAGACAAAAAATCGAAAAAGCGGTATATGGTAAAATTTCCAAAGACGAAATCGTTTTGGAACGAAAAAAATGCATTCCCTTCTTAACAGATGTAAATGTTTAATATATTTTTTTCTCCCGTATTGTTGTATTCATTTTGCATGTATGAACATTTTAAAAGAAACTTTCAGTTTTCAGTTAAAAAAAAAAAATCCGACATAATCATGTTTTTTTGTGTGTGTGTGTGTGTGCGTGTGTGTTTATTTCTATTTTAAAACGCCTAGTAATCTACGATTCTTTAAAAGGAATAAATTCTAATGTTTAATTGTAGAATAATGACGGCTTAAAAGTATATGCTTTTTTTGCAGAAATTTTTGGACAAAGCCAAATATTACTGATTTATAAAAAGTCGAGAAAAGGATTTTCACATAGGAAGATTCAATAGGAACTGATTATTTTGGTCCATGAAAACTAGGAAGAATGGAGTCAGTCTCGGCTTCATACGAAAAAAAAAGTTAGGCCCGGCCCGATACTTCAGCAAAAAAATTAAGGCCCGAGCCCAGCTAGGCCCGAAAAGATTAGTGACTAGGCCCGGCCCGGCCCGGCCCGAAAGGATTAGTGACTAGGCCCGGCCTGAGTCTTCAGAAGTAAGGCCCGAGCCCGGCTCGGCCCGAATGCCATTATTGAAAATCAGCCCGAGCCCGGCCCGTGCAGACCTCTACAGTAGATTCACTTAATGTGATAATTTTGGGGACTGTTTTTTACAACAATATCAAACTGATTAAATTTAATCTTACAAATAAAATTATAACTTGTTACTGGTGAAGAGGTTAACGTTATTAAGAAAAAAAAATAAGATACAAAATATTTATTAAAAGAATTTTGTAATTTTTGTTTCTATATAAAAATTGTTGCAAGATCACCAACAAATTGTTTATAGTCATCATTATTATTTTTAAATTTATGAATGATATTGCATGCCTCATTTTAAGCTTTGTAGCATGTTTACCATTTTTTCATTTGTAGATAATTTTTTACTAATTTTGTTCTTGCTATTTTCACTATTATCGTCGTTATTATTATTATTTTATTTTTTTGCAAACTTCTAGGTAAATTTGAGTTTTTTAGAGATTTGCATAGACAGGAACATTGTTATCAATCATCATCTGCTCTTGTAATTTTCTTTTATCATTATCAGGGATGCTTTTGAGCAGTAATGTAGTAATAAAAAGACTATGTGCTAGAAGACAGGGACTATATATACATGACAATATACACCATAGCTACGAAGTTTATACGGAGTTATCTAAAAGATATATAGCTTTTACCACTATACACCATCTACTACATCCCTGCTTTTGAGAGTTTCTAACAGGGCTATAGACACAGTTGAAAAAATATTCCGACTCTGGGCTGACTAATATACTAATGTTACTATTGGTTAAAATTATGAAGGAACGCAAGAAAAATAAGGTAAAAATTTCACTATTTTGGTATTAATTCAGTTCTTAGAGTTTTGAAAGAAAAAAGGAAAAAAAATTGTTTCACAAATTTTTTAATTTTGCACCAGAAAAATCCAAATATCAAAATCTAAAGAAAGCAAAGCAAAGCAGAAATTTACTATTTTGGGTCCATGGACTTGAAAAGGGAAAACTTTTGCAATTTTTATGTTAATTCATCGCCTCCAGAGCAGAAAAATTTCGACGAAAGGGAAAAAAAAATAAAGATAAAAATTTTACTAGTTTGAAAATAATTCAAGATCTCAAGTTTTTAATTAATCTACTTATCATCCAGGCAGTATATTAGAATCTTTAACTTGGGTAGTCCGATATAATACAAAAATAACAATAATAATTCATTTTATAGATTTAAAATTACATATAATTGAATTAATTTCACTTCAAACTGTCCAACTAAAAAAAAAAAAAAAACTGAAGTTTGAATCGGTTTGTTTTTTAGCAACTCTGACTCTGCAGCCCTGGTTTCTAATATGAGTTGATTATGTTTTTAAATCTTACATTAACAAAGCAATGTTTAATTGCAGCAGAAATAGTCAATTCCATGCTTCAAATAGGCTTTATAATAGAACTTTGCTTTCAATTGCATTCTTTCAGGAACTGATTCGCTGAAAACAATAATAGTAAATGAAATATTAATCACAAAAGTTGATTTTGGCATAAAGTTGAATATAGGTGCTACTGGCTAATTTCAATACCATTAATCACAGATAACAATATTCATGATCACATAAAGCAGTATCAACATTTTTTTAAAGAAACTTTCAAAGAATTTCTTATGCAATTTTTTTTCATTTTTAAATAAATTATTATTTTTTTATGAATTATTTCAAAGAATAAAGTTGACAATATTTTTAGAAATAAAATTATACAATTACTATTAAATTGTAATGTTAGTTTTTATTTACCTTTCTAAAATAAGTAGAGCATTTAAATTGAATAAATTATATGCAAGACAATAAATATCAGTGAATGAAAATAATTATTTCTTTTTCCACGTTTTATGTAATGATTTGTTATAGAAAGTAAAATTGTATCACATTAAAAAAGACACAGTATTCTCATTCTAAATAATTTTTCATACATTTATTTGCTTTAAATAATCACTGTTAATTTAATAAATGAATAAATCTTGATAGTATATTACGTTTAGTGTTTAGTATGATTTTGAAGGAGGTTAAAAAAGAAAAGACAATAATGTTTTATTATACTATTATAGGACATATTCATAGCAAGAGAAACAAATCATTCTACTTTTATGATTATGGGGAATCAACAAATCAATTATTTATAGCATAAATCTAATTATCTTAAATTTACATAATGGATTTCTTAATTTTTGATTAAAGCATTGTGTTTTTGGATTTAAAACCAGCCTTAATAGCTTTAATAATGTACATTGCTTTTAACTGTATTAATCTTGAGCAATGCTTACACATTCGGTCAGGACATGAAATTTCAAGTCTAAAGGCAATTACCAGACTAAAAAAAACACAATTTTATATAAATTGAAAATTGCATATTTATCATTTAAAGAGACAGACCTTTTTCTTAAAATTTAATTTTCTATTTATTTGTTACAGTTTACTTGCCAGTAATATTTATTGGAATTTTATAAAATATAAAACCATTATCTATTTGAACAAAAGCATTATTCAAGTTGTATGTATGGTTTGATTGAAAATTGCAAATCCTCTATTCAATTCATGTATGCAATCATCAACATCATGGATTATCTTTGACAACATTAAATGAAAACCAAAATATGCATACAGACATAATCTACTAAAGAAAGCCAACGAAACATTGCATTGATTTTAAATCATTTCATTCTTTTTAAAATAAAACATTTTTGTTTTAATATATTTAAAGACAGAATTGCATATGTTAAAGTAATTACAAAGTTAAATTTGAAAATGACTGAGAATTTGCACACACTTCTTTTCAGTTGCCAATCTTAAATTTCTGGTTGGCAAACTGAAACCAGAAATTTCATGTCCTGTATTGTGTAATAAAAAACAGTTATATGCATCTGTATAAAAAAGGTGGGTACTGAATTGAAGATTATTTCACCGATGATAATAAATACATTTATGATGAATTTTTTTGCTTAGAATACTCTAACTGGAGTTCTTGTAAATTACTTTCTAACATGCGTACTTCATCATATTTATGATCCATTCTAGCTTGTTGGATGTATTTATTTATAATTTTTATTTGCTGCAGCATTGGGTCCTCTTCTTCCTGGACCCTACCAGTTGTAACACACCATCCTTTCTCAGGTGACACAGGTTCTGATGACACAGACTGCTGTTTTGGAGTAGCTACAGGAGAAGGACTTTTGCTAGTTTCTTTTTCCTTTGACAATCTTTCCAACTCTATACGACGTTGCATTTGTTCTTGCCTAATATTCTGATAATGAGCAATTTCTTCCTCTGACGGAGGTGATGGGAGGCCTAATACTGTACTTCTCAAAAACTGAGATGCTGCCATGCGTATACTAGTGTAAAGCTGAATAGTGTGACTGCTACTTTCTTCAGGACCAGCTTCTAATTTGAGAATTCTTTTACTAAAAAAAATTATACAAATAAGTTCAGCAATAAATAAACATTTCTATTGTAAAATATGCTTTGAAGATATATAAAATTTAAATACATTAGACACTCTTATATCCGACATTTTCATATTTGGACTGAAAAAAATCTCAAAATTTACAGCATGCTTGTTCACCTACCTATTCGTTCAACAGGTTCACAAAATATGTCAAAATAGCTTTTAGCATATTTTCAGCATTAACCATATATTCAGTATAAATTCACTATTTCTTATCCATTGCATGGAGAATTCATAAAGATTTTCTGCTAATTTTTTAGATAATTTGAAATCCATAAACATTAAGGATGCAATATTCTGATTTGCTAAAATATGTGTGACAATCAAAAGCTGTATTTTTAAAACGTGTTGAAATAAATTATCAACAATTAGTGAAAGTTATGAAAATTCAGAAGAAAATTTAGATTTAATAAATGCAATAATGAAAAAGTTTCTGGTTCTGAAAATATCACAGAAACAGATGTTTTTATATGGGTAACTATTGATGCAGATCATCATCTGACAAACAAAGAAATTTTAAATTTCATAAATGAAAAGCAAATAGATATAAACAGTGATGATAAAGTATTTCTTGAACATAAATGCATTTCGAGCATTACAGATATATTTACTTTTTCATAATTCTTTAAAACTTTTTAATGTGGATACTAAATTTTATACTTTTTCAATCCCTTGCTTTGTGATTTGTAAAACAACACAACAAATCAACTCCCTCTGATATAATAATAATTAGGCATTGGCATAAGATAGCAGCTCATCAATAAATTGAAAAAAAAGACAACGGAGAAATTTAATGCAATATTTAAAAAAATAAATTTATGTACTTCAACTTGTGACTGAAAAAAAAATGTATGCATAATAAAAAATGAAAATAATTGTTTTATGACTAGTTTTTAATAAAAAATATACAGCTCTCTTTTATCTGGACTTTTCTCATATCTAGATTACTCCAGTTTACAAGTTTGGTTATGTGAGAATCTACTGTAGTTAATACTTTATTTTTGAAAATGGTTGCATATTTATTATTATAAATATTATTATATATATCTCAACCTATGGCTTTTTCTTTTTAAATTAAAAAACCTAATTTGAACCAGAAATTTTTTGTAGCAAGCAAATGTGAGTAAATTTAAATTGACTGTCACATTTAATGCAAACCACATTTAATTAAACAAATTTTCTGGCACAAAGTATGTTTTTCCATTTATTAAAAGCCAAAGGTTGGCAAATATGTTATTACCACATTTACTTATGTATATAATGCACACATCTGCTTTTTGATATGGAAAAACAATAATATTAATAATAATAATATCACATGTATAATACACACTACCATGCTTTTTTGAACACAGAAATTAAAATTATATATATACCTGGAGAAGTCCTGACTTACACTATTTCTTTTCTCTTAATTTTCCTAATTAGCCTAAATTTCCATATTCACTGAAGTACATTTTACCCCTTTTTAAGATACTAAAAATTAAGATATCTTCAATGTATTTTTTTTTTTTTTTTTCTCATTGGAAACTTTGCATACCATTATTTTTAAGCCTAAAATTTTAGTAAAAAAAAATAACATATTTTATTTTTATGTTATTTTTATGTATAAAATATTTTAAGCACAAAATTTCAGTTGAAAACTAATCGCATTGTTTTACATTGCTTTTTAAATTGTTATTTATTATAGTATGAAAGAGAAAAAATCAAAAACAAAACATTCTTCAACACGAGCCTGAAGTATTCCAACTCAAACCCAATACAAAGTGAAAGAAAATAAATCTGCATTTTAATACAATTACAGAAAAGGCGCTGTAGGGGAGGGGGCGGCATCTCTCCACTTTTTTATTTTATTTCAAGCGTCCCCTTACTTTTTTCTTAAAGAGGGATGCTAAAGATGCGAGGAGACGCAAATCTTCCTGATTTATTAAATGGTTAAAATAAAAAATAAAAAATAGAAAAAATAACAATTTTATAAAATAAAGAAGTAATATTTTAAACCATTTTAGTTTTCTTTAACAAGGACATTCAATAAACAAATTGAAAGAAATTGGGAAGAAAGGGATGTTCACTTGCTGATTCATTATAATTACCAATAGTGAAATACTGAGTTATGGCAACATTAGTTCTTTCAAAGGTATCCATTAGTTTTAGTTGGAATTCCCTATTCGAACATTTCTGCTTCCCATTCTGACAGAAAGACTACACATGCTCACCAAAAGATCTTTACACACTGCAACCTTAGTTTTATAAATATCCAGGTGTTTCAGTTTTTAAAACCTAGTCATTTTTTTTTCTCAACTGACAATTAACAGCAGCATGTAATAAGGTAATCAGTATATAAGGTCTTTAAAGACATTCAGATTCAGAGAGATTGTCCTAGCTGTCATATACCGCTACTTAGTAGGGGTCCTCTAAATCAGTAAAAGAGTACCAATGCAGACCATTACTTTTCAGTGATATGATACTTAACTGACACTTTTCACTGAAAAGTGTCAGTTTTCAGTGAAAGAATCCCACAAAATCATTATCCTTCCTCTCCCATTCACATTGTTAATTATCACCCCCATGTAGATATTCCAATACCAATCGCCTTTGAGTTCC
The DNA here is from genome assembly GCA_964019185.1 of Maratus speculifer. Classification (NCBI taxonomy): domain Eukaryota; kingdom Metazoa; phylum Arthropoda; class Arachnida; order Araneae; family Salticidae; genus Maratus; species Maratus speculifer. The sequence continues at coordinate 258,435,544 of OZ025290.1, forward strand.
TGATTAGTTTCAAGAAATACTTCTTTTGACAGGAAAAACTACAAGCATTGGAGTAGTTTAAATTCTTCAAGTTGCCTATTTTTCCTTGAAATAAATATTTTGCATCATAATTTCAATTTTTGAATAAGAAAAAATCCCTGTCGGCTGGGCCTATAGGCGGAGGTAGATTTCGAAGAGTGCTCATTTCAACAAAATATATATATATATATGATTAGAGATAAACCCAGTTTAATAACTTCATTTGGCTGTTTATGAAAATTTTTTAATTTAATTTTTCTGCAAAAACTGGTTTTATCAGAATCATCTTAAGAAAAATTCAGCTCAAATGCCCATTTTGACAACATATTTTGGAATAAATTCTGAATTTATTAAAAAATCGACCAAAACAGCACATTATACAGTTCCTAAATAACAAAAAACTGTCAATTGAATGCATTTGAGAAAAAAATTGAATTTAAAAATGATTCATAAAATAACCGATTTGTTGTTTGAATACATCCTTAATTCTTTAATCATGATTGCTTCGGAAAATTTTGTGCGAAATACTCACTTTGACAGCATTTTTAAAAATATATTCTATCTTTATCAAAAAACTGGCCAATGCATCACAGTATATAGTTCCTAAATAAGAGGATCTGTAAATTGGATGCGTTTGAAAGCGAAAACGGATTTTAAAACGAGTCATAAAAAACGCAATTTGCTATGTGAAAACTTCCTTCAAATCACGAAGACTTCAGGAAATTCTGTTCAAAATACCCTTTTTGGTAGCCTTTTTCAAAATATATTCTGTCTTTATCAAAAAACTGATCAATGCATCACATTATATAGTTCCTAAATAAAAGGATCTGTAAATTGGATGCGTTTGAAAGCAAAAATGGATTTAAAAACGAGTCAGAAAAAAACGCAATTTCTTATTTGAACACTTCCTTAAATTTTCAGTCACGAGGATTTCGGAAAATTCTGTTCAAAATACCCTTTTTGGTAGCCTTTTTTGAAATATATTCCGTCTTTATCAAAAAACTGACCAATGCATCACATTATACAGCTCCTAAATAAGAGGATCTGTAAATTGGATGCGTTTGAGAACAAAAATGGATTTAAAAACGAGTCAGAAAAAAAACGCAATTTCTTATTTGAATACTTCCTAAGATTTTCAGTCCCAATGACTTTGGGAAATTCTGTTCAAAATAACGTTTTTGGTAGCCTTTTTTAAAATATATTCTGTCTTTATCAGAAAACTGACCAATGCGTCACTTTATACAATTTCTAAATAAGAGGATCTACCATTTGGATGCGTTTAAAATCAAAAGTGAATTTAAAAATGAGTCAGAATATAAGCAGTTTGGATTAGAGGTTTTTTCTCCAACTCCTATTTTTGCTTAATTTCTTTTTGTTATACGAATTGGTCCTATGAAAAACTTGTCAGTATAAAAGTTGTAGATATTTTTGAGAAGATGTAGAATAAGTTTAATCAGATTTGATATCTTAAAAATTGACGGAGTTATGGGTTTTTTTCTTTTTTCACCGCCCTTTTTCTTTTCGTTTTTAATTTTTTTCATCGGTAAAAGTTGGTCCTATCAAAAACTAAACAAAAAAAACTAAATACAAAAGTTTTAGATAATTTTAAGAACATTTGCAAAAAAATTTAGTTGGACTTGATATCTTAAAAATTGACGAAGTTATGAATTTTTTTCTCTCAAAACCCCTGTTTTTTTCGCCCCTTGAGCCCACTTCTAAATTTATCAAAAATCTGTCATGCATAAACTTTTGGCCCATTTTTAAGAAGTAATATAAACTTTAAACCAATTCGATATCTACTATAATTAAGAAGTTAAGGCGTTTTTTCGGTTTTCACAAAAACGCCTCCTATTCTGACCCTCTTGGTCTGATTTTGCCCATTAACGAACTTAGCCGAGATTTTATTCCCTTTGATTTTATGTACCAGTTTGGTGGAGATTGGTGAAGAATTATAGAAGTTATCGTGTCCATAAAAAAGTGAGATATATATGTATATAGATAGATAGATAGATAGATAGATAGATAGATAAACTGGTGGTACAATAGGTAGTATTTCATACGAAATCTACCTAAAAGTAATGAAACGATATAGGCAGCCAAAGCTGGAAAGTTTTACAATTTCTTCCAAGCGTTGTCGTTAAAGCTGTAGCTAGAGGAGTGCTTGGTGGGGGAAGGGGGGGGGGCTGAGACTTCCCTAAAACATTTTGAGCCTCCCCTGGAAAAGATTCCAAAGTCACTAAATGAATTTCTGTTCCACAAATCCAAATGAAATTCTGTTAAAAAATCTAATTGAGTTTTGAGGCCCTTTCACAGTTTTGCAGAAATACTAAATTTATAACTAGAATAAGTGTTTCAACACTTTCTCAACCTATTTGCACATATGAAGCTAACATGAAGTTTAATATTGCACTAGTTATATACTCAAATTTTTCATCATAATCCTATTCTTTTCTTTGCATAAAATAAAGTTATTATAACAGTTTAATGAGAAACATAGTACCTATAATGTGAATGTGCACTAATTTATGTGCCAGAGAGAGAGAGAGAGAGAGAGAAAATATGAGCCCCTTCCTTCCACCCCCCCCCCCCAATTATTCACTTCTAGCTACGACCCTGGTTATTGTATAGAAACAGATGAGAAATCATCGACCACAAATTATAACCAAAAATCCAATCCAAAAGAATTGTAAGTACCTATTGAGTTTTGACCAATAATATCTTAAATTATATACTGTATTGGGAATTTTGGATAATGGTTATATCTTTTCCAAATATCAAAATGTTTTGGTTATAAAACTATGTTTTTATTGAAAGGGATCAGGAAAAAAAAGGGCGGAAAAGAAACATGGGTGCCATCTATTGTAGTTGAGAATTGCCCTACTGAATTTTTCAATTAAATTGAGTTTTTTTCTCTCTCTAAATTTTCAAATAATAATAAAGTTTGTTTTTGTCAGATGATTTAAAGTAATTAAACAGTAAAAGAAAGGATAACCAATTATTATTCATCAGGGAGGAAGTCAGTCCTCCTGAATACATCGTAAAAGACTATTTTTACTTCTGTTTTTCTTTTACATTTGGGTACTTTTTTTTCTAAACCGAAATTGTAATGCATCAAGTGTTCAGAAGAAAAAAATAAAAATCAGTTTCATTACTTTATTTTGTAAAACAGCTGATGGACGTTTTATTTGGGGTTTTTAATATACATCTTGTTTGTTACATTTCTAAAATATTTTTTAAAAAAATAAATAAAATACAGATTTTATTGAATTACAGCAGGATTGTTTAAAAATGTCTGCAATCTCAAAATTAAAATACAATGTTTTAAGCTTGGATTGCCACACTATCTACATATATTGTTATGATTTAAAGTCTACTATAGAGATTATTTAATGAAAATTAAGTATGTAGCACTTGTAGTTCGTTTATAGGTATACATAGAATTATCCAATTAAATTATGCCCTACAGAGAGAATATTCTTTACATTATATTTTAATGATCTTACATTACTTCAAACATAATGAAACTGATATATAGTACTGAAATGCATAACAATATGCTTAATATAGAATAATGATTGAGTAGCTTCTATCATTCATTTACAGGGATACACAAAGAAATTACATTGCATTACTCTTGGTATACAGTAATTGTTTAAAAAGTGTATTGCGAAATTGATATAGATTATTAAGGAGGGAATAACTGAAAACTCATTTACAGGGATACACAAAGAAATTACATTGCATTACTCTTGGTATACAGTAATTGTTTAAAAAGTGTATTGTGAAATTGATATAGATTATTAAGGAGGGAATAACTGAAAACATAAGGAATGTATCATATAAATTTTCTTTAACAATGTATGAGCAATACTGCAGGATGTGCATTTTCAATCTTTATTTTTATTACTTTATGTGGGATGAATTTTGCAAAGCATATGCAGTGCAAGAAGTCGAATTATTTAACTTGTGTGGGTGGGATGGGATTTGCAGATTTTTTTTTTGTTTCAAGAATATTATTTGTTTTTTAGCATAAGTATGTTTTACTATGTGAATATAATACAAATAAATTCATATATAGGATTGCAAAAAGATATGAATACACAAATACTATCCAATGAATGCTAATTGCCAGAAAACCCTTTTTTAGTTGTTTTATGCATTTTTCTATTTAATTAGACCGTTAATTTTACTGCTTAGTTTGTAAAAAATACAAAGATTATATACTGAAGAATTTGCATATTAAAAGATTACTTCACTCATGCAAAAACATTTGCTTTCTAATGAAAATTTTTTATAACTATTTCATTTGCATTCCAATGTTTTTAAATGATTTTTGCATTGCTATCTGGAGCCAATCTCTACAGTGGCTTTTTTATTTTTTCGATTATGTTTGCACATTTTTATTTCATTTGGATAATTTCACTTTGTGAATCAGTTTCGAATGTCATAATATCCCTATATTAAAAAAGACCGAGCAAAATTGAAAAATAAATAAATAAATAAATAATAAATAAAATAAAAAACGGGCTTTGTGGAAATTGACTTTTGCAACTCAATGCAAACAAAAATTATTCAGATTTATTGAAATGTAAACGAGTTATTCAGAAAAAATCTCCCACAGGGTTAACATTAGCGAGCAGGTTCAGTTCTCGTAAGTGAAGAGGTCCCTTAAAATCTATAGATAGTAACTACTGAAAAAATGTTTTTAACTTTGTTTACTAAAATGTTCATTTATACCTACCTCTGTTCCTTATATGAAAAAAAAATATATACAGTAGAATATTTTTTATAGTACAGTAGACTCCCTCAAATCCGCACTCCTAAAATCCGCAACTCTCTAAAATCCGCACATATTTTACAGATATAAACAATGAAAAGTCAGTTCAGATGTAGGTGCAAAATTTCACTTTTTTTTAGTTTTATATCAATTCCATACATTTTTTAATTTGTAATTTTTGTTAAGGTTATTGAAATGATGTTTTATCATGATGAAAGAATAATTTATTTCTGAAAAAATAAAGATATTGCTGATATCATTGGTAATCACAATCTTACCACATATACTTATGTATTATAATCAAGCTTTTTTAGTTATTAAGTCTGGCTAAACCTGAAATAAAGCTTCATTATTTTATGATCCTGATGTGAATTAGTAATGTACTTTTATGAGGCAAGTTTCACTAATAATTTAGGAAAAACACATTTCATATTTATTAATGAATATTTAATTGTACATTAATGATTATTAACTTGACCTTTGCTTTTAGTATTTTAATCATTTAAAAAATTATCTAAATTTTTATTATTTTAGTTTATTACTTATTTTAATATTTAAGTATGTTGTAAGCATTCATTATACTTTTGATTGCATTATTAATTACATTCAAATTATTGTTTAAAAATTGTAAACATAGGCAATGACCAGAAATCCACAAAATTCTAAAATCCGCAAAACCTCTGGTCCCAAGCTGTGCGGATTTGAGGGAGTCTACTGTATTACAAAATGTATCATAGTCTATGCAAGAAGCATGATTTTTCAATCTATTTAAATTTGTATTTGGAGTTAAAAAAAAAAAAAAAAAAAAAAAAAAAAAAAAAAGTTAAAATTGTGATTTTATGAATGTTCAATTAATATTACAACTCTCCTAGGATTTTCCTCATTCTGATCAGAAACAAGCTGTTTTTACATTTGATGCACATACATATATATGACTTTTTTTTTTTCCTGAAAAGGTGGAATTATGAAGCAAACTGAAAAAGAAAAGAATTCTTTAAATTAAAAGATATGATAGAAAAATGGAAGAAATTGTTGTATGAGAGAAATTTAAATGTACACTGTACTATAGGCCTAAAAAAAGTACAACTTACAATAAAAATCTACAAACTAACAACCCTAGTCTTGAAAGACTAATTCCATCAGATGATTCTAGAAGGCTTTGTATGCTCAGTAAATATGTTTTTGTATCTTTGTCTGCAAATGTTTGAAGATATTGATGGTCATTTATCAATAATTAATTTTTTCTATTGCACTGAATATAATAATTTTTTCTCCCACATTTTTGTTGAAAACTATGAATCATAAAAGCATAGTCATGTGAGTAATTTTTATGTTGTTCAAGTGCCGTAAGCAGGGATGTAGTGGAGGATATACAGCATGTACCTTCTGGACTTTTTTAAGAAGTTCATTATACCCTCTGTTTCTTAAATAAAGCATTAGCGTATACCCTATTTTTGAACGTTCATAATATTAGCATATACCCTCTGCCTATACTGTATACTCTGTTGTTTTTTTATAACTACAACGCTGGCCGTAAGGTATGAATGTAAGGCTGTGGAGAATTTGGATAATCTTGATGAGTTACCCTGTATAACATTTTAGGTCATTAAAGCAATAAAATAAATGTTTCACAGTTATAAGAAATAATTAAAATCTACATAAATTATCAAGCATATTACAATTATTTAAATTAATTCAAACTAATATATATATAGAGGATGTTTCACAAAGGACCCCTAACTTTAAAAATCTATAACTCGGAAACAGTGATAGATAAAAACATGAATTTAGTTATAAACAATGATCATAGATGGCGCTGAGAGCGATAGGTGCTCTGTTGAAACTAATATTGATGTCACTTAGCACTGATGCGCATTAAGGAGTTTTATGCGGAGTGAGTCTGTTCGAAAATGCACTTTTGCTTTTACAACCCAATTTTGAATTCAATCCATATAATTTTGAGTTTGTTGGCGTCAGCACAATAATAGACAAAAGTAGTGTTTCCATAGGAACTTCTCCTTTAAAATTGAAATGCGAGAAACAACAACATTCAAAGTACCGTCTTTTATATACGTTGTTGTTTTGAACAAGACCCACTCTGCATAAAATTCCTTAATTCGCATCAGTGCTAAGTCACGTCAATATCAGCCTCAATAGAGCGCCTATTGCTCTCAGCGCCATCTATGAGTGCTATTTTAAACTAAATTGTCTGATTTATGTATAAGATTCTTACAATTTTTTTAATAAACACACCACTGGTTTCATGTTTCTATCTATCACCATTTCCGAGTTATAGATTTTTAAAGTTAGGAGTCCTTTGTGAAACACCCTGGATATATACATATATATATATACAAAAAAAACACTATAACAATTACCTGAGAGCATCAACTCTTTCAGCTAATTTGGATATTTTCATGTGATGATCTTTTGCATCCTGCAGCTGATAATCAGTTTCACCAGAACTAAATAAAATTCAAATTAATGTTTAAGCATAGTTTAGTTTTTATTTACTTACTGATCTTAATTAAGATTTAATAAAATTATCGACAGATTTGAACTAATGTTCAATTACACACTAAGAAACATATATAATAAAAAAAGGAAAAAACTTATAATAACTGAATTTATAAACTACTACATAAAATTGATTTTTCTTACTTGAGTGAATGTAGCATATCAAAATATAAAGGAACAAGCTTTTCTATTTCTTCTTTGCAGTCTTTTAATTTCTAAAATCACAACAGTAAAAATTAAATATTTATTTTTAAAATGTTTGTAAAAGTAAAACTCATTCTATTTCATACAGTTTATTTATATTATATTTCATACAATAAACTGAAGAAAAAAAAATAAGCAGAAAATTTCAATAGATGAAAACTGCTCACATTACTATTGAACTAAAATCAAGGATTAGTTTTTTTTTTTTTCTGTGGTTCAAAATTGAATTAATTTGCTAGTTCCTCCAATTTCTAAGTAAACAATTTAGAAAACGAATAAAACTTTAGGGAATTACCTCCATCACCAGTTGAAAAACTATATGAATTATTTTATGCATCCTATATGACCTACAGATTTATATATACTATACTACATAATATTGTAATATTTATATCAATTAGAAAACACATAGCAAAGTTGTAAATTTCCCTTCAGCAATTTCTGTCAGTGAAATGTACTTGATATCTTTTGAGGAAGTGTGTGCATGATCTATAGAATTTATATGCAGTAAAAAATAGTTTAAATAATTAGTTTAATTAAAAAGTCTATGCCACAACTGCAAACGTACTTCAAATAATTATTGTTCATAGGTAGTAGAGTAACCAAAAGCTTATTTTAATGCTATTTGATATCAAAATCAAGGAGAAAGAGTCATCATGATTTTCTTTTCTAGTATTACAATAGAATGCGGAATTTTAAAGAAAATTTGTGATATTTGCATGATGTCTGACATTGACGGCAATGACTAAGAGCCTTGTATAGCCACTTTGACAATAGCCAGTTGCTATAGCCCCAATCAGCAGAAGACATGTGAATAATTTGTTGTCTGATTTTCATTTGTGATAATAGGATATCTTTTTATTGAAACATTTATTTTATTTTTTATTTTTTGAGATCTAATGCAAAATTACACTTTTCTTTTTATATTTAGTCGACTACCATTACTTTAAGGTTTGTGAATTCTTTGTTTTCTATTGAGAACAAATCACAATCACTTTTCATATAAAAATAATGTCATTGATTCTTAATATGAATCACTGACATTATTTTGAAATTGTAGAGTAAGAAACAAAGTTTTGGAAGAAACAAATGATATGGATCAAAAAATTGATGGACAGGAGTAGGGAAATTAAGGTCTGGTGGATGTGTAATATTTTCAAAGACAAGAAAAACACAATGATAGACTGAATCTAATTGCTTTATTTTTGTAGCTTGATTATCTAACTTGTTTACAGTTACAAAACAAGTCAATAAAAATATAGACACATTTTCGTTTTTTTTTTTTTTTTTTTCTTTTTTTTAAGAAAAAAGGTTTTTCAAAAATCTGGAATTTTTCAACTCTAAGCTTATATTTTCAAGTTCACAAATATTGGAAAGAGAGACACCCCCCCCACCCCAATAACCCCCCCTGATATCCCTGCACCTCAATGATATATACTAATTAAAAAATGTTTGAAATAGAGTAACATCATTAAAATATACTGGATCAGATTTCTCCCCAAAAACCATAATGTAATGAAATTCCTTTTAGTGTACCTGTAAATGAACTATTAATGCACCACACTTCATTTTTGATACCAAATATGCTATAATAAACTTCATTAACATACATCAGTTGCATGGCAATTCATGCATATTTATGTAAATTAGAGCATGGATAGAAAAACCAACTGAATTCATACACTTTTCAAATATGTGTGTTAAAAGTGAATTGATTTTTAGAAATTTATTTAATACATGTACTGGCAGTAAAAAAATTTAGTATGAGTTGTAGATACTTTCTCATGTTACAAAAGCATTTTACATTATTTAGTGCAAAGAAATGCTTTTAAATGGATAATTTATTTTCCGTATGCAACAATTTAGTCTTCTTGATTTGGAAATACATGGAATAAAAAGATTTTCTAATTTATAATGTAAAGCCATAATTATCTCTAATTATATTTTTCACCCACTTGGAAAATTTACATCTACATTATAAATGCACATTTATGCATTTTCCAATTCTATAACAAACAAACAAAAAAAAAAAAAATAATTTTAAGGAAATTATTTCAATATAGTTGCAAATATCCCAATAACGGCCACAAATATTGATTATTGATTAATTTATAGATTTTAACAAATATATATATTTTTTCAAAATTTATTGAAAGGTTGCACAAATCTTCAAATCATTTAAAAATTTAGAAAAATTGCTTTGGGGGTGATTTTTTTCTTCGTTTTTCTAATTTGGAAAATAAAGAATTAAATGTGAAATGTGCAACATGAGAAATGCACTTGATAGAATTTGTGAAACTTATGTTATCAACTAGAAAATTGACATGTAAATGCAAGATTAAATTGCAATGACAGAAAAAAAAAATAATAAAGCTATATTTACATTGCTTTAAGTGGTACTACTCTGTTATCCCGTCGACCGATTTCGCTAAATTATACAAATCGCCAAACTAATAGCCAAATTATACATATTGACGTAATTTTTATTTTAAATAACAAAAAAAAAAAAATAATAATTAATAGAATATTAATAAAAATTCAAATAAAAAAATGAAATAAAAATCACTTAATGACATTTTAAACACGTGAATCATATTTAATGTTATTGAATGTGACATTCACGGTCATCCATTTTTGACATTTAATCTTACAGTTTGGTGATAATTTTTTGGTTGATGGGACAACCTAGTAGCACCCTTTAAGTATTACACAAAATATAGACATAAGCATATTTAATGATTAGATCAAGAGAAAAATTTAGTTTTCATTTAAATTTACCAATTTAAAGCATATAAGTTTTAAATAAAAAACTTTCAAAAAGTTGTATTACTTAGATTGTTTTTAATGTAAACATAGCTATGTTCAAGTTTATAATCTAGTGCAGATAAAATAGTGGAGAACAGTCACAATTATTGGATAAACTAAATTATCAGTGTTTCCCATCGGAAACACACTAAAAATACCATATTGAAGAAAAAAATTAAGCAAATGAGTTAAAATGCAAACTGCAAGAGATCAATATACATACCTCATACATCTGCACAATAACTGGTTTATGGTTCTTCTGCTCTATCAATTTGTCATGCCTTTGTAGAAGAACATGGCAGTCTTTACATATCCTTATTTGATGTTCTCCACCCATATTTACAACAGACATTAAGCTGGCACTACTAGGCTTGCGAGAAACATGATTTGTTTTAGGTAACAAACATTGATCATCAGAAACTACAGGTACTGTTAACTTCCCTGAAAATAAAGAAGAAATATTAATCAATATATAATCCAAGTTAATATGAATGGTTGCAGAAATACTTCAAAATAATTAATTATTTTGTACTTGAGATGAGTATGTACTACAAACTTTTTAAACAAGGTGTCACCAAGATGTCTCAAAAATTTTTGTTACTATTTTTCCAAGCAAGCCTTTGCACTTTTTAAAATACTGTTGGTGCAATTTAAGTTTAAGAAAATAAGATTTTTTGACAAGTTATATCAACAAAAATGATAAAATATTATTTTTACTTTCTTCTATCTTTACAAGAAGAAAGTATTGGATTCAGAAAATTTTCGACTTTCGGTTTTCGACGGATTTATACGTTTTAGAAGGTCCTGAACACGTTTTGACTATTTTTAGAAAATGTCTGTCTGTGAGTCTGTCCGTCCGTCTGTCTGTCTGTCTGTCTGTCTGTGTGTCTGTCTGTCTGTATGTGACAAAAAATTTGTGAGCGCTCTATCTCAAGAACTAATGCTCGAAATTTAATAAAATTCTATATTCAGTTAGACCTTGATATGAATTAGTGCCTATTGATTTTTGGTGAAAATTGGCCTGCAGGTGGCGCTGCTATACTACGTTTTTCATGATTTTCAAGATTGCTATATCTCAAGAACTAATGCACAGAATTTCACCAAACTTCAGATTCTGTGATCCCTTGATATACATAGACGCTGCTTAAGTTTTAGTGAAAATTGGCCAGCAGGTGGCGCTGCTATACTACGTTTTTCATAATTTTCATGATAGCTATATCTCCAAAACTAATGCACAGAATTTCACCAAACTTCAGATTCCGCGATACCTTGATTTACATAGCCGCTGATAAGATTTTGGTGAGAACTGCCCTATAGGTGGCGCTGCTATGCTACATTTTGCACGATTTTTGCGATAGCTATATCTCAAGAACTAATGCAGAGAACTTCATCAAATTTTAGATTCTGTTACACTAGAGTATGTAACATAATTAGACGCTGATTACATTTTGATATTAACCTTGCAACAGGTGGTGCAGCTATGCTGAATTTTGCACGATTTTTCCGATAGCTATATCTCAACAACCAATGCACTGAATTTCATCAAACTTCAGATTTTGTTACAAAATAACATATATTAGAACATAATTACAGGATGATTACGTTTTGTTATAAATCCTTCAACTGATGGTGCTGTTGTGCTATATTTTACACAGTTTTTTAAAACTAGCTATATCTCAAGAACTAATGCACAGAATTTCATCAAACTTCAGATTCTTTTACACCATAACCTAATTAGACGCTTTTTTACGTTTTGGCATAAATTGTCCAAGATATGGTGTTGCTGTGCTACGTTTTGCAAATTTTTTGTTATAACTATATCTCAAGAACTAATGGTCGAAATTCCATCAAATTTCAGATTCTGTTAGGTCTTGACATAAATAGATTCTTATTAGGTTTTAGTATAAATTACCCTACATGAGGCACTATTAAGCTCATTTTCTTGGAATATTAATTAAATTTTGCGTTTTAGGCTTTTCGGATACCAGAATCTCATTAGGCTAGGTCAAATGTTCGGGGAAATTCGATAGTGGAAAACTTTGGGGTCACCATGTTTTTTTTTTTTTTTTTTTTTTTTTTTTTTTTTAAATATTAAAATGTACTTATGAGATAGAAGAAAGTTTTGGGATTGACACATCCAACTAGTTGTATATTGGTTTCAAGATTAAATAAAACAACTTTTATGCATGAATTTATTCATACAATATGCAATGTTTTAATTTCATTGCTACTTTCACAAATATTTTTTGACACAGTATATTCCTAATCTCACCATTAAACCCTATCTAATAGGGGAGGCCGAAAAAAACTTTTTTTCAATTTTTGATGATGGTGGGTGTGGAAAAGTGGCCGCTGGTGGCACTAAGTTCACACAAAAAAATTGAGATTTCTTAAACATTCCCTTACCCTGTCGCAAATGGCTTGAAGTTTTGCCAAAAATGCTGATTTTTGAACTTTTTTAGCAAAAAAATTTTTAATATTAGATTAAATTTATTTTGGTTGTATTTATTTAAAAATGCATATTTAATGTATCAAATGTTTAAAAAAGTTCTGATAACGCATTATTTAATTGTTACGTGTATTTTAAATAAGTCGATTTTTATAGATTTTTCGCGTATACCAGACAAAAGTTGTATTCATTTGAATCGTTCATTAGTTTCTCTCTTATTTATGTCCCTTGGTGCTCTTTATTATTTTGTGCGCCAAAGGTCATAAATTTAGGCAACGGACGGCATTATACTTGAAAAACATATCTGGAAGGTGAGAAGTGTGTGAAGCAGGACTCTAAGTGAGCGAAATGACTTTTCGTAATATTGAGAGTGAAGAACGAAATAGATGAGGGGCGAAATTGTGATAAGGGATTCTTATTATTTTTCCATTCTTAGTTATCCTGAGACATTTGTTCAGTGTGAATGTGAAATCTTTTCCTAGTGAGATACAGTGCTTTTTAGATTATTTATTACGACTAGTGAAAAGTGGCTAGTATGAAGGGCCATGGCAATGTGAAGACACGTGATAGCCTGAAAAGTAGCCCTTTTCATCATGCATATTGAAGGAATTGCAATTGCCATTTTATGCCGATATCATACGCCACTACTACTGGTTGCTTCAACATGCAGGAATTATGTCAGCAGAGGATACGAATCTCGTCATCGATAAAAACCAGGTCAGAACATAGAAACAAAAAACTTGGAAAGAAGATACAGGCAGAAGAAGTTTTTGAAAGAAGAAAAATTAAAAGCATATTTTTTATGGTAGAAAAGATAAAACTATTTTCATAGAAAACTAGTTGGATGTGTCAATCCCAAAACTTTCTTCTATCTCATAAGTACATTTCAATACACATATATATATATAAACGTGGTGACCCCAAAGTTACCCACTATCGAATTTCCTCGAACATTTGACCTAGCCTAATGAGGTTCTGGTATCCGAAAAGCCTAATACGCAAAATTTAATTAATATTCTGAGAAAATGAGCTTAGTAGTGCCTCATGTTGGGTAATTTATACTAATACCTAATAAGCATCTATTTATGTCAAGACCTAACAGAATCTGAAATTTGATAAAATTTCGTCCATTAGTTCTTGAGATATAGTTATAACAAAAAATTTGCAAAACGTAGCACAGCAACACCATATCTTGGACAATTTATGCCAAAACGTAAAAAAGCGTCTAATTATGTTATGGTGTAAAAGAATCTGAAGTTTGATGAAATTCTGTGCATTAGTTCTTGAGATATAGCTAGTTTTAAAAAAAACGTGTAAAATATAGCACAGCAGCACCATCAGTTGAAGGATTTATAACAAAACGTAATCATCGTGTAATTATGTTATACGTCATTTTGTAACAAAATCTGAAGTTTGATGAAATGCTGTGCGTTGGTTGTTGAGATATAGCTATCGGAAAAATCGTGCAAAATGCAGCATAACTGCACCACCTGTTGCAAGGTTAATACCAAAATGTAATCAGTGTCTAATTATGTTATATATTCTAGTGTAACATAATCTAAAATTTGATGAAACTCTCTGCATTAGTTCTTGAGATATAGCTATCGCAAAAATCGTGCAAAATGTAGCATAGCAGCGCCACCTATAGGGCAGTTCACACCAAAACCTTATCAGCGGCTATGTATCTCAAGATATCGCGGAATCTGAAGTTTGGTGAAATTCTGTGCATTAGTTCTTGAGATATAGCTATCATGAAAATCATGAAAAACGTGGCATAGCAGCGCCACCTGCTGGCCAATTCACACCAAAATTTAATCAGCGTCTATGTTTATCAAGGGGTCACAGAATCTGAAGTTTGGTGAAATTCTGTGCATTAGTTCTTGAGATTTAGCAATCTTGAAAATCATGAAAAACGTAGTATAGCAGCGCCACCTGTAGGCCAATTTTCACCAAAAACCAATAGGCACTAATTCATATCAAAGTCTAACTGAATATAAAATTTTATTAAATTTCGAGCATTAGTTCTTGAGATAGAGCGCCCACAAATGTTTTGTCACATACAGACAGACAGACACACAGACAGACAGACAGACAGACAGACGGACAGACTCACAGATAGACATTTTCTAAAAATAGTCAAAACGTGTTCAGGACCTTCTAAAACGTATAAATCCGTCGAAAACCCAAAGTCGAAAATTTTCATGAATCCAATACTTTCTTCTTGTAAAGATAGAAGAAAGTAAAAAAACAAGCGGCACCGTGGAAAGAAAGGCAAAGAATACATCATAGTGTTGTCGAACCTCGTTAGGTATGCCTGGGTCACTTGATACCTCATTCCATCACGGAAAAGAAATAGCAGAAATCATTATACAATATTCTAAGTCAGTAAAAATTAGACTTTTCTGAACTACAGCACTCGGGTGTGATGACACCACTGTTAATACAGGAAAACATAATGGTGTCATTGCCTGTCTTGAAAAAAAAAAAAAAAAAAAAAAAAAAAAAAACTAGGAAGAGCATTGCAACATTTGATATGTATTCTTCAAACGAACAATCTCCCATTCCGACATCTACTCTTTAAACTTGATGATGGAAAGATCTAAGACCCTTGCCACACCAATCGGTGCTAGACTAACAGGATGTGAAAATCCATGTGTCACTTTGCTCAAGCCTATTGCTGTTTCATGGATATGAGAAGTGGAAAATACTGAAGATCAAATTACCAATCAAAAGTACTTATTTGATATTTGTGCTGCAGTTTCAACCAGACTATGTCCTCGAGAACTGGAAAACAGAAAACCAGGAGCAATTGTGAAATCGAGATTAGTCGCAACTGCTTGCAGAATTTTACGCTCGTGCGTTAGTAGTTCAAATCCTGATAAAACATTAAAATATATCTCGCTCAGTACGTGATACGAGTTTATACTCCCGTGAGGGTATCTGTAAGGAAAAGGCCAGTTGTGCAGACGGACCTAGACTGCAGATGTGGCTGTAGTTAAACTTTCAGCGTTTTCACCATATGATCTAAAGAAGGCAGTGCATTCAGCCATCAAAACAAATGGATACTATCATCTTGAGAATTTGCTGATAGGTATGGCAATCGATGATAGACAATGTATTAGAAGAACGGCATGGGAAAGAATAAAAGTATGCCGCAATTTAAAAAAAGATAAAACCCAACATAGTGCAAGAATTTCACGTTCCAAAGCTAAACTTTAAAGCAATGGAATACTATGAGTATATCGACTGGGTCTCCGTCGAAATCAGGGAATCTCCTATAACAAAAACCTTTTCACTAAAAGAAATTGGAGGAAACATAATTTCAGGATCTATATTGGATTAATCATTAGTCTGCTTTTCAAGTCACTCCCAGGCTGTGAAAACAGTCATTGAAATTGTGACAAAAGCTGCATTAAAGATATGCGGGAGTGAAGGAAGAGATACCTTCATTAGAGCAAAACTGCAATACAAGAAAAGATACCATATTTCATTTCTAAAAAGGACTTTGTCGTGTAAATGCGATTCAGTGCATTTTGAATATAACATTCTGTGAGTAGGAGGGCGGGTAAAACTTGGCGAACAACTATCTCCTCGTGGTGAGTTTTGGGTTGTTTTGCGTCGGTATTGAAAGCAAAACAAGCTAAAAGCTGTACATTTTTAAAAAACATAGCGCTAAAATAATGCATAATTAGAGGTTATTTAAACATTTGGCACATTAAATATATCTTTTCAACTAAATACAATCAATATAAACTTAATTTAACATTTTTAAATTTTTTGCTAAAAATGTTCAAAAATCGGCATTTTTGCAAAACTTCAAGCCAATTGCGGCAGGGTAAGGAAATGTCCAAAAAATCTCAAATTTTTTGTATGAACTGAGTGCCACCAGTAGCCACTTTTTCACACCCGCCATCATCGAAAATCGAAAAAAAGTTTTTTTCGGCCCACCCTACTATCCAACTAACTAACTTTTGCAAATATTTAATAATTTTGTCTTTATTAAAAAAAACAGCAATTATACATCCCTGAAATAGCTCTTGTATTTCAAACAGAAGAAAAAAGTTAAAGAATCTACATAATAAATATTTTTTCATATGAGTAACACAGTTTACAACAAAACTATTACATACATGCATAAACATATACATATATGACAGTTCAAAATTGGTGATAAAAGATAGCAGAATCTGTATAATATGTACACATCAAACAAAATATTTTAATAGTCTTTATAATTCTTGTTAAAAATGCTGAAAATATTATGTAATATTGTTAATCGGTACTACTTGGTTATCCTGTCGACCAAAAAACTATCGCCAAATTATGAGATCAAATGCCAATAATGGATGATTGTGAATGTCACATTCAATGATATTAAATATGATACATATATTGATATGATACATATATTTATATTTTTATTAATATTCTACTAATTATATATTTTTTTATTTAAAATAAAAATTAAGTCAATATGCATAATTTGAGACTATTAGTTTGGCAAAATTGGTTGAAGGGATAACCAAGTAGTAACTGTTAACCAAACACAGCAAAAAGAAAGTATCAATCACTTACTTGCAAAGTCATAATTAAGGAAACAAGAGCAAGCTTGGCACATGACACCTCCACATAAACGACAATGATGGCGACGGCGAGAGAGTCCAAATGATTTTGCACATCCTGGACAAAGAGGAACATCACTGTCTGGTACCCAAGGAACAATAGTCTTTTCAAAATCTGCAATTATTATTTTTTTAATGCTATTAATGACAAATTTTAGCAATAATTCACTTAAACCAAGAAATTATCTAATATAGAAGGTGTTTCAGTACAGCAGTTAAAAAGTTTAGAGAGATAGAGTACACCTAGATGATAGGAAATCATATAGCAATGCATGGTCTGAAATGCTTCCTCAAGACACAAATACAAGAAATGAAGGACATGAACATAAAAAGGAAAATTTTTATTATTCTTAGAACTGAAAAAATACTGGGACATTGCTGGACAGGGATGGGGAACATGTAGCATACATTATGGCAGCTGCTGGAGAAGCAAAGGATGTGCCCGGTATTTTCAAGAACATTACACATTCCATGTGCGGGAAATGCGAGGCTTTCACCTGTGCCCGGGATCAAAATTTCTAACACCTTCTTTGATGACAACCAATGCCTCTTTTTTTGTTCTTATTTCTTAGTTGCCGATCCAGTGGCGTGGTCGGTAGCGTGAGCTCCTCCCACACCGCTGGACCCTGGTTCGAGTCCAGCTAGCGGCATGGGTGTGCGGGTGTTGTCCTGTGATGTGTATTAAAATGTATGTACTGGATTTCTTGTAATAATAAAGTGTTCTGTATTTGTTTCTGTGGTTTATGGATCATTCGAGGTAACAGCCATTTGTAGCTATAGACCTCAAAGCATTGTTCACGCAAACTCAAACTATTTCTTAGTTTTCTCCTGTACTAAGAATAATAAACATGTTTTTGCATTCTATTTGTGTCCTTCCTTTCTTATGTTTTGAGTCATCATTACCGTGGCAGTATAGCATCTCCGACCAGACTATGCATTGCTATGTGATTTTTAATCCTCTAAGTTGTAATGTTATAACATTTTTTAAGTAAAAATATCTCTAAATTAATTTTTAAATATGTAAATTTAATCAATAAACTTTTCTCAATTTTAAAATTTAAAACTTCCCTTAAAATATCTATTAATTTTCATAAAGTTTCCTAATAGACAACTTTTATTTAGAAACTATTTTAATTCATTATTCTTAAAAGATAATCGAAAATCATTTTAAATAAAATAAAAATTTTGATTCTAATATTTTTCTAATAATATAACACTTTTAATCATAATTTATTAAAAAAATTAAATTTATAACTCACAATGAACATAATTAGTAATGACCAATGAACCACAAAAAATATAATTAGTAATAGAATTTTCCCATTTTTCTTTTAATGAAAAGTTTCATTGATTTAAATGATTTTACTTGGCTTTCCATTTTTTATGCATTGCAATTTCATTTTCATGATCATTTAGTGGAGGTTGATTCAAACAAAATTTGGTGCCTATTTGAAGCTCCTTCACAAAAACGAATTTCATAAAATAGACCTCCTCACAAAATTATTTTTTATAAAACAGGCCCTTTCACTTTTCTTTTAAAACATTCTCCTTTACAAAATTCCTTTTCATAAAATGGTTTTATCAAGTTTTGGTGGCAATGGTATTGAAGCAATTGAAGCAATGGTAATCAAGTTTTTATGAAACTCTGTTATAAAAACTCTTTTTCACAAAATTCTTTTTCATAAAATTAAATTCGATAAAAATATACTCTTCATAAATTATTTTTATTCTGTCCGATTTTAAAATGTATAATTTGTAAATAAAACAAATTCACCAAAAAGAAAAACTTTAGCAGGAGGACTTAAAGAAGTTATTGGAATTGGTCATTATTGGTTGGAATTTGAATAACAGATTTTCTTCCTTTGTTAAAAAACGTTATTTTTTTTACAAAAATATAATATATTTCTCAAAAATAACTTTTATTGCTTGGAACTCAAGAAAAAAAAAACTTGGATCGACCCACGGTTTATATTATTCAACACGAAATTTCCTGTTTTTATGACTGTGTAATCTCAAGTGCTTTACTAATAAGAAATTCTGTAATGTCTCTTATAAAATGCAATAAAAAGTTAATGAGTGAAATGTTTTGCTTAATTAATGCATTTATCTTTTTTTTTTTTTATGTTACATGAACAAAGTTACAGGTGAAAACTAGTAAAATGTCTGTTCCTAAAAACATCAAAATATGAATTAAAAGTAATTTAATTGCTTAAAAGATATCATTGTCAATAAAAAACATTAAAATAACATGTTTCATTTAATTCCCTCAATCTTCATCAGAGTCATAAATTAAGGTGTACATAAAACATTGGGATATTGACCTTGCATTCCAGTGTTTCATATACATTGTATTTGTCATTATATATATTCTGACAATTGAGTAAACAAATCAAAACATGTTTTTTTAATGTTTTTTATTGATACTGACATCTTTTAAATAATTATTTTTAGTATATATTTTGATGTTTTTTGGAATATCTACTTTAGAAAATAAATAATACAATTTTGGATTGCATAAGATAGAAAATTTGTTCTTCCTTTACCTTTTCTTTTCTCCGGATCATCACCAATATCACAGATAAGTTTATCTAGACGTATTAATAATTTATTGGTCTCCAGAACATATCTGTTGATTTTTTTGTCACGTAACTTTTTGAAATACTGAATGTGACTTGTGGTAAGACCTAAAAAAAAAAAAAACTCATAAGAATAGTTTTTTTATGTGCATTAATAAAACAAGGTGGAACCCATCGAATTTCAACGAAAGTAAATGTTTAAGAAGGAACTGTTTCACTGATTTATGGTAAACCTACAAAATTAACTACAGTAAAAAATGCATGTTACAATGGTAAGTCTAACTCTGAAACAAATATTATTTAAAGCTAAAATTAAGAAAAAAAAGAAACACTATTTTTTTTTTTTTTTTTTTTTTTTTTTTTTAACTCAGTTGTCCAAATTATTAAAATTAAATTTTAATCACATATGTAAAAATATTATTATAAAGCAAAATATAGTAAAGATCAGTTATTGAGATTAAGTTATCAATTGAGTCTCTTATGTTTGATATAAGTGCGTATGAAAAAAAAAAATAAATAAATTGACACAATCTTAGAATTTCACGTGAAATCTAAACCCGTCATAATTTTCATCTTTTCAAAATTTGCATATGCTCATATCAATTTTAAGAGAAAATGGCGCATTTGTGATGCCATAATTGCAAAATTTGTACTAAAAACTATAAAAAAATAATATGTCAAGAATAAATTGAGATACAACTTTCAAATAAATTGCATTTAAAAGTACATATTTTTTTCTATATGGTGGTATAAAAATTAAAAATTTACGATGTTTAGAAGTATAAAATTGCAGTACCGAAAATTGGAAAACCGAATTGCATGTGAAAATGTTGCCATTCGCAAAATGACGTATGCGTTACGCACAGATATGTTTGGCCTTTATAATATAGATATTTCATATTATATGACAATGAAATATTAAACCAAATTTTTCAGTAAATTTTCAGACATTTGAAATGCATTTATTAATCACAACAATTAAGGTATTATTTTTTCAAACCTTTGATAGTTAAAACTAAATACAAAACATAGACAAAAGCTTTTTTCAAATTTTTAATTGCACTATACTAATTGAACTTTATAGTGATCGTCTGTTTAGAAATAATATTTGAAAGAACATAATAGGAAGAATATATTTTAAAATATATATAAATCAAATAAATAATCAAGTGTGAGTACAACTCATGCTCAGGCAGTTCTGTACAAAAAATATTTGAATTATTTACTGTTTTACTAAAAAAAAAAAAAAAATTTGTTAAAAAAATTATAAGATTTTGTAAAAAACCATACAACTATGCTATATTTAGATTTGGATACAGCTGAATTTACTAGAAAAGTATGAATGCGTATACCATAAAAGTTCAAAGAGTTATGAAGCCTAAATAATTTCAAATATTGCTATTCTGTATAAAACTTTTTTTTTCCCATCTTATCCTAATGTATTTATGGTGAACTTAATTTGGCATTTCATAAAACTAAATTCAGCATAGCTAAAAGAAAACTGTTGTTCAAATTTTAAATTTGCCATTGTGCTAAGTGCAAAAGGAATTGCAAAGTGTACTACCCCCTTGATCCATGTTACTTTTTTTCAGATAGGTTTTTAATTATTTTTTAAAGATATGGGAGGCATATAAAGAAATCCACTCAATGCAAATTAGTTGTGAATCCCATAGTATTTATGTGATTAATTTTCATTAAATTACAGTTACTTTTCAAAATTTGATATTTATTGTTTTTCTGTTACTACTAAAGCATTGCATTACACAAATTTATCATTAAAAGTTGTTATCTAGGTTTTAACAGCAAGTAATACATAGAGTGTGCCGCCCCACTCATTATGTATGTCCATACTGTCTGTGTCTTTAAGAATTAATATCTTGGGTAATAACCAATGATTTCTTTTTCAAAAATCACTATCAACAATGCTTTTATACTTCTGCTACGATAGGTATTTCAGAGCTTCTCAGCAACTTGGCTGAATTAATGGATAAATGCTCTTTTCTCAAAAACTATGCACCCTTGAGTAATCGCTATAATTTTCCTGCAAGATTTAAATTAGCATCTACTACAGCTAATTTTTTCAGAATTTTAGTTTCAGAAGATTTGGAAATAGAGGGGACGAAGACATATTTTTGCACTACAATTTGAACAATGTCTCTGCAAATAAAATAATACCTAAAATTAAAATAAATGTATTTTTGAGTTCAATGTTACGAAAACGTCCGCACAATACTCCACACAATATACAAAGGAAAGTTTTTTTTTTTTTCAAATAAATTAATAAGAATCTTTACATTTTCCCTTAAACATACTTGTGAATGTTTAATAATCTATAAATTTGTCAATCAATATTCTTTATTACTTCTTCCAATTTGAACTTTCCAGAAATAAAATGGCTGAGGAGTGGAAACAGGAGTGATCTTAATAGTTCCGTTTTTATTTTTTTTCTTTAAGTATGAACTTTTAAAGTACTGTGAAAATAGATACACACAAAAATATATAAGTTTAAAATATCATAAAGCAGAACCCATTACAAGAGTGGTGTGAACAGTATTTTTGCACAAAGCTCCAAACCAGACAGAAAAATTCATTAACAGCATCATCAGTTATAACTGTCGATGCATCAGCAGTCAATATAAAAATCAAAGATATTTTTATGTACTGTCATAAAGTACATCAAATATATAAAGCTGATACTGTAGACTCCCTCAAATCTGCAACTCTCTAAAATCCACACATAATTTACAGATTTAAACAATGAAACTTTCAGTTCAGATGTAGAGATAAAATTTGACTTTTTTTACTTTTATATAAATTCCACATATTTTTTAATGTGTAATTTTCATTAAAATTATTTAATTCATGCTTTTCATGAAGGAAGAATAATTTCCTTTCTGAAAAATTCAAGATATTGTTGGTACCACTAGAAATCACAATCATTTACCAAATATATTTATACAGTAGATTCTTTC
Source organism: Maratus speculifer (assembly GCA_964019185.1). Classification (NCBI taxonomy): domain Eukaryota; kingdom Metazoa; phylum Arthropoda; class Arachnida; order Araneae; family Salticidae; genus Maratus; species Maratus speculifer. The sequence continues at coordinate 258,458,484 of OZ025290.1, forward strand.
AAATCTGCAACCTTAAAATCCACAACTCTCTAAAATCTGCACATAATTTACAGATATAAACAATGAAAGATTCAGTTCAGATGTAAGGACAAAATTTGACTATTTAATTTATTTTTATGTCAATTCCATACATATTTTAATTTGTAACTTTCATTAATATCATGTTTTTTCATAAAAGAAGAATAAATTTATTTTTGAAAAAATTCAAGATATTACTGATATCACTGAAAATCCCAAACTTTGTATCAAATATATTTATGTATTAATCAAGCTTTTTTGATTATTGAGTCTGGCTAAAACTGAAATAAAACTTCCTTATTTTATAATTGTGATGTGAATTATTAAATGTATCTTTATAAAGCAAATTTCATTAGGAAAAGCACATCTCATCTTTATAATGAATGATTAATTGTACATGATTGATTTTTAACTTGACTTTTGCTTGTAATATTTTAATAATTTTTAAAATAATTTAAATTTTTATTATTTTAATTTATTACTTTACTTAATTATTTTATTATATTGTAAGTATTCATTATAGTTTCATGCATTATTAATTACATTCAAATTACTGTTTAAAAAATGTAAACAAAGCAATCACCAGAAATCCGCAAACCTTTGGTCCCAAGCTGTGTAGATTTGAGGGAGTCTACTGTATATTCATAAAGCTTTTTTGGTTATTAAATCTGGTTAAACCTAAACCTGAAATAAAACTGTTATTTTATGAATTTGATATGAATTAGTGATGTACTTTTTATGAGGCAAGTTTCATTGAATAATTTGGGAAAAGGGCATCTGATCTTTTTGAATATTTGACTATACATTATTGGTTATTTACTTGATCTTTGCTTTTAATATTTTTAAAAATATCTTAATTTTTATTCTTTTATTACTTTATTAAATTATATTGATATTTTTCTATATTGTAAACATTCATTATGATTTAGATTGCATTATTAATTACATTCAAATTACTGTTTAAAAAAATGTTAAAAAAATCAATTATCATAAATCCGTAAAATTCTAAAATTTGCACAACCCCTGGTCTGAAGCTGTGCAGATTTGAGGGAGTCTTACTTATTTTATTATTATGTACAAGAAATTTATGTTTTAAAATTACAGATATACAGCACATTATTATTATTATATGTATATACTATATATTATTGCATATTATACATGATACATGTTTCTAATAAGAAACAATTTAAGCTAAACATTAAAGCAGGGATGAATCCTGAGGAGAAAGATTTAAAAGGTTACAATGCTTCATATCAGTGTTTAACTTGGAGCACAGTGTTTAACTTGGAGCACTTCCTGAAACGGGGTACATATTTTTCATTGATACAAAACAATTAATTTTCTCATTGAAACACATAAATTTTCATTATCATCAATAAAAATATTGAATTCAGAATAACAATATCAGTACCGTATCATATTCAACATAATAACAATTCTATGTTCTATTTCTTATTTTTTTTTACACAATTCTGTGCATCATTTATTATTTTTATTCATTTTGAGTTTTATATTCATAAGTTGAATCACTTGTTAATATAATTGAATATATATTTTAAAGAAAACAATATAAAACTTTCGAAAGTCCCTCAAATATTATTGTGTAAAATACAAAATCCAATATTAATTATGAGAAAAATAATTTACCATTGTTTTTAAAAATAGTCCATTTTTTAAATTATTTCTTTCCAATAATGTCTAAATAGCAACAAAGGTTACAGTTAATCTGAATTAAGGATGCTATATTTGAATTTGAGATATGTGTGCATGTATGTAGCATACACTACAATTATCCATCAACATTTCTTGACAAACTTCATAACCAATTCTAACCTTGTCTGCAAATTCTTAAATAGTTAGGCAACAATCTTCTAAGTTATCCGTATTTATCTTAACTAACTCCGTATTACTAAGTTATCTCAGTATTAGTTATCCAATTTGTTCCACATTTTCAATGCCAAAAGCATTTAAAGAGTTACAATAACAGATTTACTGAACTTCATATAAAATTTGATGCACACACCTTTGGTAAATCACAATCATTTCAAATACAGAAACTCGAAAAAATTGTCACACATTGAAGTCAAGCAGTGACATTAATAAAAGAAAAGTTTGGGAAATGCGACCTAGGTCTACTTTCACCTCTGTTTTTACAGAAACAGTTGCAGTAACAGCAATTCAGAAACTTTCTGATAGCATCTCATACAGGTTGTTCCACATAGTATATATATTGTCACTTTTTAGCATCATTATTTCCAAATAGTAATCTTCATCTTATTAACTTACAGAATTTATGTGATTAAATAAAGCAAATACTACTATTCTAAAAAAGCAGTACACAAAAATAACATCATACATGAAATATTTGGTCTGGAAGGATTAAAAATCATACTGTAAACAAATTACTAGTTCAAAAAATAAATTTATAATCTAAAAGGGCTTAGAAACAAAAACTCGCATAAAAATCAGACATGAAGGTAAAAACATTTATCATTACAAACCAATATCTTGTGAAGGCCATTGTTGAGATTCATATGGAATGTTATATAAAGCATCAGAATCAAAAACATCTTTTGTCAATTCTTCACTCCATGTATCCTGTTTAAGAATCTTTCTTTTTGCTTTGTCTAAAAAATACATAACTGAATTTAATTTAATGCAACAAAAAACATAGATATGTAAAGTAAATATCCTCTAATCATGGATGTAGCTAAGGGGGCGCTATGGGTGGATCAGTCCCCCCTGGAAAAGATTCCAAGGTCAATAAATGAATTTCTGATCCAAAATGAAATTCTGTTCAAAAACCTAATTTAGTTTTAAGGCCCTTTCACAGTTTTGCAGAAGTACTAAAATGTATCTAAAATAAGTGTTTCAACACTCCCTCATCCTATTTGTACATATGAAACTAACATGTTTAATTTTGCACCAGTTATAACTCGAAATTTTCTTTCTTCATATACTTTTCTTAGCATAAAATGAAGTTATCACAACAGTTTAATAAGAAACATAATACCTACAATGTGAATATGCACTAACTGCATCAGAGAGAGAGAATTAAAAAAGTTATGAGCCCCACCTACATTCTCTTGAGCCCCCCCCCCCCCCCCCCCCCCATAATTCACATCTAGCTATGGCCATGCCTCTAATTCAGCATTTTTGGGGCTTAAAGCATGCTGGATAATGAGATTTTTCAGCATACAGGATGAACGTGAGAAAAATGTGTAAAAGTTAGATTTAAATGAAAAATGACAATTTTTTTTATTCTTTAAACAGCTTAAATAGAATAAAACATACTCAATAATGTAAAATACAGCATATGTACATAGCTATAAAATGTAAAAAAAAAAAAAAAAAAAAAAAAAAAAAAAAATGCATTGTAGATATATTCATTGACGCCATCTAAAACAAATCTTGAATATATGTTGGTTTTGTAGTGGTCTCCTCTCTCTCCCTCTGTTTTTTTTTTGTTTGTTTGTTTCAGAAAGTAATTTTGTATGATGTGGAATTTCATATTTTTACATTGTTGTATGAACAGCAGTGCTTAGAAAACTAAACAAATATATTCAAGGCAACAGCTGTTCGATTCCAACTGTTGTTCTTATATTCATATTCATCAGAGTCAACATACAGGGTGTCCAGCAAATAACACCCTGATTTCAAAATTAAATTTCTGAAAAACAAAGATCGATAGTAATATACGGTAAACGGTTTTTTCATTAGGTAAGCTGTAAAAATCTTATACAGAAATTTCAAACAGTGAATATTTTGAAAAAATTGTGTTCTGATTGCATAGAATGCTTTGATTTGACATTTTTCTTGTTTTAGATTGCCTGCAGAGAAATAATTTTTCAGCGTACAGTGCAATATTTTAAAGATTTTTCAAAGTAAATTTTTAGAATTTCGAAATCTCAAAAATTTAATTAAAAAAAACTATGAAATATGGCACTTTAAGCCAAAAAACACATTCTCTGGTAGCAATCTAAAGCAAGAAAAATGTCAAATCAAAGCATTCTTTGCAATCAGAACACAATCTTTTAAAAATATTTACCGTTCGAAACTTTTGTATAAGATTTTTACAGCTTACCTGATAAACAAACCGTTTACTGCATAATTCTATTGATCTTTGTTTTTGAGAAATTTAATTTTGAAATCAGGGTGTTATTTGTTGGACACCCTGTATTTGAAGGTTGTTGTACTGATAACATTCTGAATGTGACCTCTTCTCTCAATATATTCTCTGTCAGCTCATCCAAACACACTGTTAAAAATTTTAAACTTTTGCTGCATCATCACTTCAACAACTTTTACAGAATGTGTTTATTTTGACCAATAACAATTCTCCATAATACAGTGAAGTAATCATTTTCTATAAAAAGATGGAGTGACAATGAAGCAAAAGTTTTAAATCTTTAACAGTGCATGCTTCAACTCACTCTTTTATATCTTCTAGATTTAGTAGTGTTTCCAGAAATTACGCCAGGTTATCCAGCATGCTGGAACTTAAGATGCTGGATTAAAAGATGTTTACTGTGTACAATTTATTTAAGAAACAAAAGAATTGCAAGACTAAAACATTATATTATTTTGGTTTGAAAAATATTAATCACAATTATTATATTATGAAATATATGAATTATAAACTAGTTTTGGTACAACTTTGTTATCCCATCGACCAATTTTGCCAAATTATACAAATGGCCAAATTAAACTAATAGCCAAATTATACATATTGACACAATTTTTATTTTAAAAAATGAAAAAACAAATAATTAGTAAAATATTAACAAAAATACAAAAAAGTCAAAATAAAAAACATTTAATGACATTTTAAATATGTGTATCCTATTTAATACCATTGATTGTGACATTCACAATCATCCATTATTAGCATTTAATCTTACAGTTTGGCGACAGATTTTTGGTCAACGAGATAACCATGTAGTACCCTAATTTTATATTAATATTTATCATTTTCCCCAAAATTTTTTTAATATTAAAGGAAAACTACAATCATAAAAAATCCAATAGATTTAAATTTTAAATAAGTTTTGTCTTTTATAAAAAGCACATATATATAATTTATACTAAATTTACACCTACCAATGAAACCCTTGAAAGTTTGAAAGACATCATGATCTTCAGAAGCATGAGCTGTTTCAAAATGATTTTGAAGCTGATCAACAGTTTTTAAATCACACAGACAAATAGGGCAAATAAAACCTTCCCGAATTTCTCCTTCAGAAACTCCTGAAGATTTGGCCATGAAAATGAATTAACTACAAAAAAAAAAAAAAAAAAAATGTTCCAAATAAATGTAATATCTTAAAATCAAGGTCCTGATCACCATCTAGGGAAATTTCTTCCACTATTTTTTCAACGAAAATTTTATTTTACAAAATCACAGAATTCTACAGTTTACACAAAAATCAATTTTTTTCCGCAAAAAAAGTGGTTGAAGTTTGCCAAGGCTGGAATCAGGCTCCCTCAAAATGTTCTCAATAAAAATGCATTAATGGTAATAACAGAGTTTCCCCCAGGTTTAAAAAAGGGCAGGGCGCTACAGTTCTGAAAAGGGCACTTTTTTACATTTTTCAGGGCACTTTTTTACATTTTTCAGGGCACTTTTTTACATTTTTCAGGGCACTTATTTACATTTTTCAGGGCACTTTTATAGAGTTGAATCTAGAATCTAGCGGTTGAAAAAGTCGTGAAAAAAAAAAATCATCAAAAAATTGAAAAAAAAGGTAAATTTTGTTAAAAGATCACTAAAAAACGGAAAATATTATTAAAAGATCACGAAAAAATGGCCAATTTTGTTAAAAGATCTCAAAAACAGCAGATTTTGTTAAAAGATCGCAAATAACGGTATATTTTGCTAAAAAATCGCGAAAAAACGTCAAATTTTATTAAAAGATCGCAAAAAACGGAACTTTTAGCAGAATTTTCCGTTTTATTGCGATTTTTGGATGAATTTGCTATTTTTTTCTGAAATCTTTTGAGGAAATCTGCCTTTTTATGGCTATTTTTTAACGAAAGTTGCCGTTTTTTGCGACTCATTTGACAAAATTTTCCGTTTTATCGCGATTTTTGGAAGAAATTTATCTTTTTTCAACAATCTTTTGAGGAAATCTGCCGTTTTGTCAAATTTTGTGACAAAATTAGCCATTTATTTGGGAATCTTGCCGGAAATTATTCGTTATTTCGCGATTTTTAACAAAACTTGCCTTTTTTTAGCGATTTTTTGACGAAATTACCCGTTTCATGGAACGCGTATGAGGCTATTTTTTGCATTCCATCGCCAATTTGCATAATTTATGCACTATAGCACGTTCGGATCACTGCTGGTGGGCTGCGTTTTTTCAAATGTGGGGCGAGAAGGGCGCTTTTTTTTTGAATGAATGACCAGAGGGGCGCTAGTTTTTAGATGAGGGACAAGAAGGGCGATATTTTTTAAACTAAAGGGCAGGAGGGGCGGAGCACCCCCCTGAAACCCTCTGGGGGAAACTCTGGTAATAATAATAATAAACAGAGAGATTTTGCTATTCTGAACACTGAACTTAATTACTGCTTTCAGAAAAACTTTAAATCAGAAAAGGAACACCATAAATTCTCTATTTCTCAAGAATGCTATAGTATATACATCAGGGCCGTAGCCAAGGGGGCACTATGGGCGGCTCAGCCCCCCTAAAATATTTTCAGCCCCTCCCCCCCCCTGGTAAAGATATCAAAGTCACCATATGAATTTCTGTTCCAAAGATCCAAATGAAATTTTGTTCAAAAATCTAATTTAGTTTTAAGAACCTTTCACACTTTTGCGGAATTACTAAATTGTATCTAAAATAAGTGTTTCTGCACTTCCTTCATCCTATTTGTACGTATGAAACTGACATGAAGTTTAATTTTGCACCAGTTATACACTCAAAATTTTCATCGTTATATTCTTCTCTTAGCATAAAATGAAGTTATTACAACAGTACATAGCATAAGTACATAGTACTTTCAATGTGAATGTACACTAATTTATCTTTCTGCGTCAGAGAGAGAGAGAGAAATTATGAGCCCCTCCCCTACATTCTTCTGAGCCCCCCCTACATTCTCTTGAGCCCCCCCCCCCATTGTTCATTTCTAGCTATGGCGCTGATATACACTCTATGGTATACCCTCTAATTAGAGTGTGTGCCCTCTGCTTTTTTTTTTTTTTATGACTATACATCACTGTACATACACACAATTTTAACTATGTTAATAAGTTTTAGCATTTAAAAAAAATTATTTTGATGCTGAATTTTTATATCTTTTATAAAACTATACTCAAACTTTTATACTTTTTTAATGTAGTTTTTTTAATTATATTTTACAGCTATTTGCTTTTAATGTAACTAAAATACATTAAATATTATAAAATAATAATAATAACTCTAGAAATGTTTTAAAAAGGATTTCAAAAGAAAATATCATGTATACAACGTCTCACTAAAAAATCATCCAAAATCAGAAATCCGTATAAAAGCTGTTTTAAAAAAATTATGAAGAAAAATTCAGCAAACTTATCATATTTTTGTATACAGATAATAGAAAAAAAATGCGCTCACTGCAATGATTGATCGTTCCTATTCAGGTGCACAGCTAAATCTGTTTAATTAAGTCTTGCTCATTCATAAAAACCAAAGATACTATTTTTGACTAGAATTACCAGAATAAATAAGTGTTTGATCTTAAAAAAAATGTTACATGAATAATGCGATGGATGGAACTGGACATAGTATTATTTTTGAAGAAGACTGCTATTTGACGATGATGAATTAGACATGCGTCTAGAAGCATTATTTGACAAGGGCATATTTAGGGCTGTAACTGATGTTGTTCAATATAAAGATAATCCTGATGATGATCTAGTCAAAGTTGGCACTGCTGAATTTCCTCATAGAGTAAAAGCATCAGAGTATGTGCTACACTATGTTGAGCCATTACACAGATGCTTATTTTAATTTTTTTTCTTTTACAATATAACCAGATTTTCTCTCAGCCAACTAACCTTTGATCCCGTTTAGGCCGGTTAAGCAGGAAGCAACAGTTAAGCAGGCACAAAAGTTCATCAGGTTAATTTTCATCACTGTTTATATCATTTGACAACAAATCTCATTTTCTGATGCCTGAATCAAGACAAGCTTTTCAGAAAAAACATCCCAGTGGCAGAACTACCTTCAAATGTCTGCAACGCCTATAATCCTGTCAAAAATGGTCTGCAAGATGCAGCGTATTATATAAATACATTCTTAATGCTATTGTAGTGCTAATTAATTATGGCAACATATGTGTGTGTGTATGTTTAAATTATTTCCCTCATTTACCAAAAAAAAAAAAAAAAAAAAAAAAAAAGGAATAGAATAGAAAAATCTACTTTCGGCAATGTCTTTTTTTTTTTTTTTTTCGGCCTCTGACGAAACTTGCGTTTTTTTCGTAATCTTTTGACGAAATTGGCAGTTTTTCGCGATCTTTTGACGAAATTGGCCGTTTTTCGCAATCGTTTGAAGAAATTGGCCGTTTTCTAACGATCTCTTGGCAATATTGGCCGCTTTTTCGCGATCTTTTGACAAAACCTGCCATTTTTCTGCGATCTTTTGACAAAATCTGCCATTTTTCTGCGATTTTTTGACAAAATCTGCCGCTTTTTCGCAATTTTCAGACGAAATCTTGTTTCATATTGATTTCCTGATGAAATTTGTCCTTTTTTCGAGATTTTCTTCCGAACTCTCGTTTTTTCGAGATTCTTTCACAAAATTTGCCATTTTTCGCAATCTTTTGACGAAATCTGTTGTTTTTTGCGGGATTTTTTGACGAAATTTGCCGTTTTTTTCACAATATTTTATAAAATCTGTCTTTGCGGGATTTTTTGACAAAATCTAATTTTTTTTTCACAATTTTTTAAAGAAATCTCATTTATTGATGAAATTTGCCGTTTTTATGTGGTCTTTTAACGAAATTTGCGATATTGCTTAGCGAGGTTACGATGAAATTGTTTCTTCCCGCGATCCCTTGAAGAAATTCGGATTTTTTGAGGAAATTTCTCGTTTTTTGCGATTTTTAAAAGAAATTTGCTGTTTTTTTTTGCAATGCTCCGATGATATTTGCACTTCTTCTCGCGCTCTTTGGACAAAATTTGGGCTTATTCCGCGATATTTTGACGAAATTATGCGTCCCATAGGGCGCATAAGAGCTATTTTTTGCGTCTCATCGCCGATTTTTTTGCATAATTTACGCACTATAGCACGTCCGTCGTCTGCAGAGGTCCTTAAAAGTCTGCGACGCCCGTCGCAGTGTCGCACACATTCTGCCAAGGGGAAAAACATCAAGGCTGAATAAAGTAAAAGTGCTTAAACACCTTATATACAAAAATATAACTCATATTTTAAGCAAACATTAAGATAATCATATATTTTTTTCTTCAATTATGCATGCCACACAACTTACTTAAATAAAAGTTAAAATTTATGAGATTCAACTAAACCTTGTTTAAAGATTGCATACAGTAAATATCCTATACTCTTGAAATTGTGCTTGCACTGATTTTTTGAAATGATAAACATAATATTAATATAATAGAAGACCTTAGTAACAAAATTCCATATATAATGTAATTTTATATTATACTGCACTTCTTAGTAAACAATGAATTTAAGAAGTGTCTGAAATCCACATTGTAGAAATATTATTACCACCAAGAAGACTAAGTTTCAGACATTATTTCATCTATATTTCCTTAATTCTGTGTTTTTTTAATGGAAAAAATTTTATGTTTATGGTATTGACTCTAGAAAAAAAAGTGTTTTCGGGCAAGAATTTTTCAAAAAGGAAACTATTCTAAAAAGGGAAACACCATTCTAAAAAAGGACACATCTAAAAAAAAAAAAAAAATAGTATTCTAAAAAAAGGGCACACTTGTACCTTGTTCACAAAAAATATTTTCAAGTGTTTAAACAGAATTCCCAAGAATTTGCGATATTTTCAGGGATCAATTAATTAGGAACCAGTGTTATATACTCACATATATATTACGTTTGCATGTGAGCATATGTACAACACTGGCACCCAACTAATAGAAAAATACTCTAAATCCTTTTGAAATATAATGATAATGTAATATAAGGATTTGGTCCATGCACACTTGAATAATGTTCAAAAGGTAATTTTATAATGTGTGAAATGATCTATAATGCAATATAAAGTTTTTCTATTGCATATTGATGTGTTTCAAACGTACTTGGCCGTGTTTACAAGGTTAAGTTTAATAATGTGTGATCTATATCTATATAATATGTATATATATATATTTATAAGCACAATCCCACTTTACTCTGAAGGTGGCGTTAAACAGATTTTCTATTGCAGTTGAAAAATTTTAACATTAAAAATGATTCCCACTTATTTTTCTAATATTCAAAATAAAGAAAAATGCTATAAAACGCACTGAAGACTTTGAGAACTAGCATGGATGTAATTTTTATTTTCTATAAGTAAATCAAAATTAACAATATTTAATAATAATAATATATGAACATACAGAGCAATAGAGATTCTTATTGCAACTACTGAGAAAGTCTTTTAATTTCGAAATTATGGAACAAAATCAAACAGAAATTCACTATACATTTATGCTGTCATTCATATAAAATTGCAATGATAAACAAAATGCCACAGAATCTAATTCTCATAAGAAACAAGAATTTTAAAATTGGTCATATAAATAATTGTGTTTTAAGATCGAACTTAGAAGAATAATACACGCCTGCTAATGTTTTTTTTTTTATTATTAATATTTATTTTTTTATTTCACCCACTGTTTATTGTTTATACTTTTACAGCTGACTTGATTGATGGAAGGATTAGAAAATTGCGAGTGAACAGTCAAAAGCATTTCCATTAAGAACCAATCACATCACTTCACTAGCACCGCCCCTTTGATGGTGAAATTTCTTAAAATCGAATCACGGTGCAACATTTAAAAATTGAATCTCAGTGCCGAACACAGTTACCTCTGGCGGCGAGTAAAAAAATAAGCAGATGTCGTCAAGATCAACATCCGACGTTAGCTTTGTTTAATATTTATGAAATTAAAAAATTTTAGCCCTTTTTAACCGTTTCGCGACTAGCGATACATAAAATGCTTAAAAGTCTTGATTATTCCTACCAGGAATGTTTAATGTAAAACTTTGCTTCATTTAATGAAACCATTTCTGTGATCAGAGCCTGATCAAGCTGAAGTTGGTCCCAGGGCCTGTTAAAAAGTTGGGCCCCCCTACCTAGCCATTTTCGGCAACCCTTTCAGAAAAAAAGAAGGTTTACGTAAGTTGTTTAAGTAAAAAGTGCCTAAGTGTTAAAAGCTTCTAAAAACTTTTATTGAGTCATTCAGAATATTTAAATTTTACTTTCATATTTTATAAAACAGTATTATTTAAAAAGTATTTGATTAAGGAAAACAAAACAGCCACATAATTTGTGGGCCCCTGAAATTGGTGGGCCCAGGGCCGAGGCCCCGGAGGCCCGTGCATTAAACAGGCCCTGTCTGTGATGAAAAGTAAAATTTTTCATTTTGAAAAATCGATGATAAATCATTAGAAATTCAATAACGCTCACCCCGAAGGTGTTAAAGTTTGCGGCGGCGCCATCTTGCACGGTAAGTAAAATGAGTTTCTTGCAGGAAGCGATAGAGCTAGCCTTTTGCTCGGCACATAAGATCTCGCTTTCTGACCATAGGTTCTCCGGTTCGAACCCTGCTTTGACACATCACCTGCATTGGTGACCTTGGACCATAGACTTCTCATATAACTGGACTCAGAAATAGCAACTTTTTCTTGAAGCATTAACTACCTCCCTACCATCACGTGATGTTGGACAGAATGCGTACCAAACCGGTTTCTCCAGCCGATCCCACCAGCTGCCAAGACCTATTTCGTCTGCTTTACGCGTCTTTTGTTATAAGAATGATGGCAGAAAATTGCCAAGAAAGGGATCATCGCCAAAAAAAGACGCCCTTTAGGAGATGAAATTTTGGAGGAGTATGCTTCAAAGATCCGCGATAAGAACAAAGGGATCCCTTATCTAGTCATTCCTAATCTAAGCCTTGGACAAATGAACAGGCACTTCACTATATTCGCTCTAGACCAACAGATGGCAGCACTGAATACACACCAGCATCCAAAAGCCTGTGTAAAGCTCACAGCACACGACCAAAGCTTACCACGCCGCGCATCATCGAGGGAGCGCACATCGAGCGCTCCGCTCGGCAGCAGGACAACGAATCATTCTGGCAACCGCCGGCACAACACGAGTGCACATCGCTCAACGTGACGTTCTTCTCACTGGGGGTGGAGTAATGTGGCAGTGCCATCTTGCACGGTCAGTAAAATGAGTTTCATGCAGGAAGCGATAGACCTTTTGCTCGGCACTTAAGATCTCACTTTTTGATCGTGGGTTCTCCGATTCGTACCCTGTCTTGGCACATCACCTGCAAGTTTATCGTAACAAAATTAAATTTTGCTAACAAATTTATAATATGTGGATAAAGTAACATATTGCACATAAACAGAAAATATTTTCTTATATGTAAATTAATTTTGTTTCTTTAATGCCCACAGTTACATACATCGTACTTATACAGGATGTATCTAAACTACTGGGCAGAACTTTAAGGGGTGATAGCATAGGCGTAGAATCGTATGGGCCCATGGGGCTCGGGCCCCTCTAATAATTTTTTCAAATGGGCTGTATTTTTTGGCGTCAACCAATTCAGAAAAAGTCACACATTTTGGAATTTGTAATAATTTATAGAATTTTTCTGAGTATATTTTTTTCCAGAGAAAATTTTCTTTCCCTAGATTCGTTGTTTACTTTTATTCCTTATAAACGGCTAAAACAACCCAAGACAACATTTACCATAGTGTATGGGCACTCTCCGTCTCCCAGGATTTTTTCTTCTTTCTTTCTTCTTTGGACAGTGGGCATAGTTTCTAGGAAAAGTAGCTTTTTCTGATTCTGACGTCCTACACAGGGAGCAATAAATTAACACGTCCTTACGTTAAAAACGTAGACGACGACTCCAACGCGATCAAATTACAAAACCATTGATAAGATGCTTGCCTTTCCCCAAACATATAAAGAATGGACCTTCCGGCCTTATAAAGGAAGAACATGGGAGATGTGGGGGAATATAGAGGGGTTAGTTTTTTTTGCAGTGGATATGACCAAGCAAAATAATCAGTAGTGTCTGAAGGCAACAAATGCGGATGGGAAATTTTTTTTTTTTATTCAAGTCAGGCAATGCAAACGCAGATGGAGAAACAGCTATTAAAGTTATCTAAAGCTACTCAGAAGTTTCTTGCAGCAATGATTCCCGAGGATCAAGTAGTTCTAAAAAATTGTAAGTATTCAAATGTTGCTACTTTTTATTTTAAAGAATTTATTTTTGCGTTACCTTAAGTTATCTGATTAAAAGTCTTCACAGACCTGGGCCGGGCCCGAAACTCGAATTCAGGCCAGTTTCCTTTCATTGACCGCAACCTGGTAAAGTCAGGGTCCCCCCCCCCCACACACACACACTCAAATCTTAAGCCTGAACATTTTTTAAAAATCATATTAATCTGAAATTTGATTAATTATTATCGTTTCGATGTTCACATTAGAAATCTGCCCAGGCTCGCAAGCCGATTTCCATTACTGACATTCGGGCCGGGCCGGGTCTAATCATTAATCTTTTTGGGCCAGGCTGAGTTCGGGCCTTATTTTCTTCCTGGAATATCGGCTCGGGCCTAGCTTATTTTTCTAACTACTAAACTAAGCATTGCATATTTAATATTTTTACACCATTGCGTAGGAAAAAAAATGCACTTTTAAACGAAATTTGTCTGAAATCTTTGTCACTATTTGTTTTCAAATTATTATTTTAAAGCTTTCACAAGGTACCCCACACGATATACAAAGAAAATATTTTTTCTCAACTAACTTAATTAACACCCTACCCCCCCCCTCTTAAATATATTTGTAAATGTTTAATAATATGTAAATATGGGCCAATAATCTTTGGTATTTCCCCCCAATTTGAACTTTTCATGTTTCATAGTTTATGAGTAAAACGGCTGTGACAGATAGACACGGTAGAGGTTCTTATGGTGATTCCGTTTTCACTTTATAAGTACGGAACTCTAAAAAAATGAAGAAATAATCTGCCACCCCTAGAAAATTTTTGCCCTACCTGATAATATGGTCTAGCTACGGGCCTGATGCTTTTAACATCTTTTATTTTATAATATTTGTGCTCTTTAACGTTGTTTATTTATTTAGTTATATATAAGCACAAAGTACAATCCTCCCCCCCCCCCCCATCTTATCAAAACTCAGTTTTCACCCCTCAGAAAGTACACCTTTGACGCTGAAAACTTTCATTTAAATTTGCTTCCTTAAATTTTAAGTATTAGATAAAATGCTATTAACTTTATATTTAATGCTGTACCATAAAATCTATAAATTTTATGGCCTTAAAAAAAATTAACAATATTTTGGCATCGAATGTCCCCGGAATCTGCTGAAAATTTAAAAGCTTATTCCTTATATATTTTTACATTTTTTAACACAGAGGTTTCTTGTAATTGGTTGTAACTATAACTTTATGATTTTTGAATGTTAAAAATCTTTACCATTTTCATGGAAACTTATCTAGAAGCGCATTTTCCTTGCAATTGTTGCAGAAACATACCACGAATTTTTTTCTTAAATATTAGTGGTGTACAAAAAACGGACCAATACGAGTCCTGAAACTACTTTAAAAATTTTAATTAAAAAATTCATTAAAAATACAAAACTTCAAATTACAAAAGGCTTGTGTTAACTGTTAAACTACGTATATATGAGGGGAAAACGCGTGTTCAAAATTTCAAAGGTGTATATTGCATAGGTTATGAGATAAAAATTTATTTAGACAAATAAATAAATAAATAGTCAATTAGACAAATAAAGAGTCTAAAGATGTCTAAATAAATAATATATTTATTTAGACAAATAAATAAATAAAAGTCAAATGAGGTCTGATATGTTATTATGATAAATAAATTTAATTCAAATATCATCAATAAATTTAATGCATTCCACAACCATAGAAAGGACTGCCTTGGCCTTATTTTTCAAGAAAAGTGTCTTCAATCTTCAATCTTTCTGTTGCATTTTTATCAATGAAAAAAAAAAGTAAAACTTTAAAGTTAAAAAAAAAAAAGATTCAAATTCTTTTAAGTAATGTAATTTTTTGTTTAAATTTCCTGACATAAGTTAACACAGGATTCAGAGATCAGTGGGGTTCACTGAAGAATCTCTTTAAATTCTGTTATAAAAAGGCACAATATTTTTTACCTTCAATATTCAACCTTTTTATTTATATATTTATTTTATTCAATAATAGTTTTGTTCATACGGATAAAAAGATTCTCAATGAATATTGTAGGTTTACTTATCTTGACATATTTAGCTTCATGAGTAGACTGCGCTGCTTTTTCAAACTTGATTTAGATATTTTTATATAACCGTGTAAAAAAATAATAATTATTTGATAGCTTCAGACGAATTTTCAACTTCTAATATGATTCCAGGTGACCGTAAACATTTCTACATCATAAATTTTCAATACAATAATCTGTTAATCAATATCTTAACAAGTAAGAAACATCATGCGTCAAGCATAGATTATGAAATACTTTCTAACACTTCCTGAAATCTTTAACATAATTTCGTTATTTAAGGAAATAAGGTGTTACTATCCATAACCAAATATGCATTCCGATACTTTTGAACAGCTCTGCATTTGATCTGTCAGTTGATATATGTACTATATAATGTAAAAATTTAGTTGAGCAAGAAAACGCCTAACTGGTTCACATTTCACTTTTAGCAATTTGTACTAATAGATCAAAACATACTTGAATAATTCTGTTCAGCCCTGTAGTACCTTTATTTCACGCCAGTATTTTGCTATAATTTAGTTCAAACAAAAACACTCTTAAAACTACTTAAATCACATTTCCAGAAAGTTTCATCTATAGGTGACCATGTAGCCAATTTTTTGCGTGACCCTGTATATCATTTTATTTATGTTCTACAAATATTTTTTAGTAAGCTGAAAGATATATATTACAATTTTTTTTTTCGCCAAAATTAACTTTTATACTATATTAATTTCCTTATAACAATATTACGTACTTAGTTCAACTTATTAAATTAAAATCTTGTTTCTAGATCTAATCTATTAATCTTTATGGAAACGATATAAATTCTTAACTCGCCTTAAAAAACATTTATTCCAGTATGCGTAAATTTAAAATACTCTTAATACTCTTAATAAAACTTTATTTCTTAATATTCCAAATAAAACTCATTTTTTCTATGCTTTTATCAACCCTTTTTAAGAAAGTCTTATTAAATTTATTCCAAAACCATACAGTGTATCACATAAGTGATGGGACACTTGTGCTTTACAAAAGGAAACTAATCAAATAAATTAAAAAAACATGTACACATTTTTTTGTGGGTGTATTTCATACTTAAATTTAGTAAAGATTATTACATAACATACATTTTGTCAAAATATTAAAATATTAATTTAATAAAAATACAAATGTTTAGAACGGAGCAAAAAATAGCTCACATAAGTGATGGGACACCATTATATATGCAACAAAAATCGTCTGAAATAAGCAATAAAAATATTTTTTGGGGTTTTATTTTTACTTAAAAGCAATTGGCAATAATTTATAAAATCGTCTGCAGTATTTCTCTCCAGTTTGTTTTGGAATTTTTGTGTTTTTTAGCTCTGTGTAGCCATGAATGCTAAACGAAAAGAAACTTCGCCTGAAATTCGAAAATTAGTTATTAATTTGCATATTGAACGTGGAAAATCTATTAGAAAAACTGCTGAAACAGTTAACTCGAGTCGTTCAACAGTTTTCAATATCATTAAACGATATAAAAAAAATTATATGATTTAGGATAAAAGAAGACCTGGCCGACCATCAAAGCTATCTAATGGAATAAAGCGAATTATCGTTCGAAATATAAAAAAAAATCCAAGAAATAGTGCTTCAAAAGTTGCTGCTGATTTACAAGAATTATATGGAATAATTGTTAATCCTGAGACTATTAGAAGGGTAATTCGATCTGCTGGATATCACGGTAGCGTAGCGAGGAAAAAATTCTTCGTAAGTGAAAAGAATAGAAAACTCAAACTAGCTTTCGCAAAATCCAACATAAATAAGAATTCTGATTACTGGAATAAAGTTATATTTGCTGATGAGAGTAAATTTAATATATTTGGTTCTGACGGTAGAATCTTGGTGTGGAGAAATCCCAGGGAAGAATTTCGCAAACAGAACTTGGTACCAACAGTAAAACATGGTGGAGGAGGAGTTATGGTATGGGGGTGTATGTCGTCCGCTGGAGTTGGTAATCTTGTTTTTATTGACAGTATAATGGATCAGTACAAGTATATTGATATTTTAAAGCAAAATTTGAAATCTTCAGCACGAAAATTGAACCTTCATAACGATTTTAAATTCTACCAGGACAATGACCCCAAGCACACTGCTCTGAACGTTAGACTCTGGCTGCTATATAACTGTCCTGAAATAATAAAAACACCACCACAATCTCCAGACTTAAATCCCATAGAGAATATTTGGCAAGAATTGGAATCAAGAATTCGCAAACACACCATTTCTTCAAAACAACAACTAAAATCGGTGCTTCAAGAAGAATGGGGTAAAATCACTCCAGAAATCACAAAAAATTAGTCGAATCCATCCCAAAAAGATTAAATCATGTTTTAAAAGTAAAAGGAAATCCAACAAAATATTAAAACCTTTTAAAAAGTAAAATTTTCGGACAAATATTTGATGGAAAAATAAGTGTCCCATCACTTATGTGATTTTTTTTTTTGCTCCGTTCTGAACAATTATATTTTTACTAAATTAATATTTTAATATT
This sequence comes from Maratus speculifer, assembly GCA_964019185.1. Lineage (NCBI taxonomy): Eukaryota > Metazoa > Arthropoda > Arachnida > Araneae > Salticidae > Maratus > Maratus speculifer. The sequence goes on from OZ025290.1 coordinate 258,476,523, forward strand.
TTGACAAAATATATGTGATGTAATAATTGTTACTAACTTTAAATATGAAACACACCCAAAAAATTTTTGCACATGTTTGTTTATTTATTTTATTGCATTCTCTCTTTCAACATTCGATATGGTGCATAACAATAAATTCGTTTCTTTTCTTTTTCTCTTAAAATTAATCGTCTGCAAAACTATATCGTTTGCACGGATATTTGAAAATTCTGAGTCGATTATAAATTGGTTAAGTAATATTTTTTTTAAATAAATTATCGTCTGTGGAATATAGTCTCGGCTCTGGGCATGAGTTATGTTTACATAAAAGAATGATGGTTCGAGAGTAAAGAATGTTCTAGAATTTTCTTTTTAGATTTAAGAGAGGGAGCCTTGAGATGGTAAGAGAGATTCTTGGGTTTTCTCTTCCATGAGTACGGCTGGTTGAAGTAAATGATGGAATATTTTTTTGGATATTTCGGTTAAAGATCGTTTGCAAAAGGAGCTTTTCCCTCTATCATGACTACAGTTTAATAAATGAACTTACAGTATCACTGCAGTTAAACTAGATAAAATTAGTGAGATTTGAATTTAAAAAATTCAATTTCAATTTAACAAAAAAAAAAATCTTATTTTATTTAATAACCAAATAATAAATAAAACAAAAATGACATCTTCAATGTTCCGCTAATGTATTTTAATTTCTGGACAGGCTTTGCGTTGAGAGATTTTTTTTGTTTGATGTTGCCATCTGTTGATTATGAGGTGAGTTGATTGCTGTGCGTTGGTTGTTGTTGAATGTTCGTGCTTGTCCGGGTCACCAATGAGGAGATTGGCGCCGGTTGGGTTTGATCTGAGGATTCTGCGATCAAGAAGGGAGAGCATTAGCGTCAAGTAAAAGGCCAAGCCAGTTACTTTAAGCTAAAAACTCGCTTTATACTGATCGATATCGCTACAGGATCCTGATCATATTTATTCAACAAAAGCTTAGCAACATGTGCAAATCATTATTTATACTTTTTTTTTTTTGCTTTATCATTTAAAATCTAGGTTGGATCTTCAATTGGTAATACGTTTTTCCTTGTTTAATCCATGTCAGTCCACTTTTTCCCTTAAATTAATTTTGCATCACATTTTCTGGATTTGTTGTGTACGGTAGCCCTCCTCTTTTTTTTATGCATTATTTAGCTTGTTATGGCTAATGCAAAGAGAAAAACCGTAGGTATTATTTGTATAATCAAAGTAATTAGGCCTGATGATACCGTCTTGATTTCACAAATATATCCATATTTTTCAATTTTTATTGTACTTTCAATTTCGTATTGCCGATAAGGATCTGTTTAAAAGAATTTTATAAAAGTTTATACATCATTTTTAATTTGAATTCCTTTATTATTTATATAGTAACATTAGTTATTGACAATGTGTATTGGTTTGTAATGGTTATCTATATATATACAGGGTTGTTATAATTAAAGTTCGCCTATTCAGAAGGCTCTTGAGCCGGTTCTATAACTCTAAACGAATCAGAATTTCACTAGTACTTAGTTGAAGAGATGCGCTCTGCGAAAATCGAAAAAAAAATTAGTTAAAATTTTTGTCAGTAGGTGGCGCTGGGCCAATATTTAAGCCGACATTTGCAGATTCCTTTATTTTCTGGGGATTTTTGAAAGATTCTGTATCTAAAGACAGATGTCAGACAATTTCTGATCTGAAAGACAGTCTTAGACTTCACATTCACTCAATCTAACAGCACAATTTACGCAATGTTGTAGAAAGCACAATTCTTAGAATGGAATGCATTATTAAAAATGGCGGAGGATTCATTGAGCATGCGTAATGTTATTCTTCTTTATTTCTTCATTGCCGAGCGACATGTTTTATTTTTGTTGATGCAGATTACATCACAGGAAATGATATTCATTTTTCTGTATTGTTTGGAGTCATAGGTCAGGTTCTAGATCTGTCTGATTAGGTGAACCTAATTATAACAATTCGCAGTTCGTCGAAGCTTGTTGAAACTTTTAAATTTCTGTGTTTCGCTGGATTGACTAATATTGATATAATGAATATGCATGCATCACCTTAAATATTGGCGCAGCGCCACCTAGTGACAAAAAATTTGACTAATTTTTTTTCGATTTTCGAAGAGTGCATCTCTTCAACTACGTAATAGTGAAATTTCGTTTCGTTTGGAGCCATAGAACCGGCTCTAGAGCCTTCTGAATAGGCGAACTTTAATTATAACAACCCTGTATAAAAGAAAGTTTAGATTTCGTATTAATCACAGCACAAAAAAATCTACCAAACCAAAAATCTTGAAAATAGAGGTAAAAATACTTCTTATAACACCGATTGCCGCTAAGAAGGGATTTTTGAAAATTCCATCCCTAAGGGGGGGGGGGTAAAAAAAGAATGAATAAAAAAAAATTCCTTAAAAATTGTTTTTTTCAGTTATTTTTCAACTGATAACATATTTTAGTGTGTTTTTTTTATGCTCAATCGAATGGTACCAAGCAAATTCTTTTAAATTCAGTACTTCGTGAGATACTTCCCATTTTTCTAATTTGACGATGTCTTCGGCGCAAAAACCTGAAATTTTCAATCCTTATCTATATAGATCAAATTTTTTATTTCTTTTTCAACTGATACCATATTTTATTGTACTTTTTCATGCTGAATCGAATGGTACCAAGCAAATTCTTCGAGTAGCTCGAATAGTTCGTGAGATACTTCACCTTTTTCTAATTTGGCGATGTCTTCGGCGTAAAAAGCTGAAATTTTCAATCTATATATGTAAAAGAAAGTCTGGATTTCGTATTAATCACCGAACTACAAAATCTATTGAACCTATAATTTTGAAAGAAAGTTCTATAATCAGGTTAACATGATTATGTAAGCTATATTTAACTATCTCAATATATATAAAACGCACAGTGAAATTTCATTCCGGCCGCTTATAACTCAAGTTCTACTTGATAGATTATTTATGGAACTATGGTGATTGCTATGGTTACCACCGGAAGGTCGAAAATATTTCGCGGTTCAGAATGGCAGTGACAGTTCAAGTGCCTTGAGCTGTTACCAAAGTGATCACGTCCGGGTCACCAAATGAGACGTTAGTTGTCATAAAATAACACGCAGATGTTTTCACTTAATTCTATTTTATTCTACAGAACTATGAGTGCAAATTCTGACTCCATTTACCATAGAACAACAAGCTAATTAAAACGTAAACAATTAAACCGCCCGTGATCGCTATGGTAACATCTCAAGGCACTGCCATTCTGAACTGCGAAATATTTTCGACCTTCCGGTGGTAACCATAGCAATCACCATAGAACTTACATTGTTTGTTGGATAATTTTTTAGAAATTTTGTAACAATTGAAATAAAGCATTCTACGTTGTTTAATTGAATACTTATGGAGATGTTTTAAATCAGATGAACCCAATTACAAAAGGCTTTCTTTATTTTAAAGGTTCCGCTGAATGAATTTTTATGTGATTAAAACTGTTAAAATGTTGAGCATTACGCTATTAACTGATGACTAACATTGAACTTTCCGTTTAGATGACTGACTTTTCACCGATGATAGACAGTTTAAAACAGGCCCGTAACCAGATGGGGGGCAGGTGGGGCTGAGCCCCCCCCCTATCGTCCTCTAGAGCCTCCTCTAATGATTTCTTTACTCTCTCTATTTTTTTTTAAATGCATATTTTAACTTACCTCAAAAGAAAAAAAAAGCAAGAAATTTTTTTAGATTTTTTAATTGTTTTGAACAAAATGGGAATACACCAAAAATTTTGTATCTGGAACCCTATTAGATTAGTTGTTTCCTGTTATCTTGCTAGCGGTATAATACAATTCTCGAAAAGCATTTTAGCAGAACATTTCTTTCTCCTGAAAAAAATTAAGTCTAGGTGCACTAACTGGTCACCACATGTGTTAGCACATCGTTATATTTACAAAACAACGATCTTACTCAGGAGGAATGAAAATGGGCACATGTTGCCGATAATTAGTCAAGCAATGGTCAAAGTCTTGGCTAAAACATAGTCATTAAAAACCTATGTTTCTAAATTTTAGTGCTTTGCCTGTTATATACATGCTTTTCAGTAGATCTAGTTAACGATGAAATATCACTTGGAAACTAGAATGTTTAAAAATTAGAAAGATAAAATATGTCAATTTATACACGTGGAATAAAAAAAATAATTGAAAGCAACTGATAGTTTCATGTTATGGGGGTTGGCAAGGATATATTAGGAAAGTAGGAAAAAGGTATTTCCTTTTCTTTGGTTTTTGAATTTTCGTCTAATTTTTTTGAGTTCAACAAAAACTTTTTTTTGTTTAAATTTGTCATATAACTTAAAATTATTAAGCAAAAAAGCATGATTAAGGTTAAGTTTATTATAAGATTACGACAAAAATATCTTCAATTATTTGGTGCATATGGTACATTAATTTATTTTACAGTATAAATTTTAACATATTTACAGAACAATTTTTATTTACAAAGGCATAAAATTAGCAAATATGGTTATTCAGTCAATCAAACAACATTATACATTTTTCTGTAAAAGAAAAATTATCTGTCAAAAAATGATGGCAGATTTGACGTCGGTTAATTTTTATGCCATTTAATGACAAAACAATAGTTGTTGAGTAGTAAATGAATATAACTCATAATATATGGTATTTATAAGAAAACGGAAAACAGTATTCAATTCTTAGGCGTCTGATTGTGAGAAGATAGAATTTTTAAACAAATGGAAATAAAATCATTTCTTGAATGCATCATGAATATTCTCGTTATTGAGTGAAAGAAAAGTATTTTTTAAGATCAATTGAAACGAGAAAACACTTAATAATAAACAGTCATTTTACATTTAATGAAAGTTGTTCACATCTTTCGACAATGGGTGTCTATGTCATTGTGCTTTGTTTTGTTTGTTTTAAAATGACATTGGACAAATTTTAGGAAAAACGTGTAAAACATATGCGGAAATAAACAGCATTCAAAAATATAAAATTAACATCACAATCTTTTATATATATATATATATTTTTTTAACGAAACTGTTATTAATTTCTTGGAGACGAGCGACCCATGTACGTGCTGCCAAAAAGTACTCAGCATCCTTGTTTATATCCACCAGTAAAATTTTACTGAAAAATTTGGCTTATTTAATCTAAAAGACTACTGTCTCTAAGGGGCAAAGTCCAGATATGTTTAAAAAATATGAAATAAATATATATTTGAAATAATGATTCATGTTTGAAATTATATAATTATATACAGAATTCTAAATTTAATTAGTGAATTGTTAAGTAGCTGTTTTTATAAATCCTATTATTAATAAAATAAGGTCAAACAAAATTAGTTTTAAAGAGAAACTTACATCATCACTAAATTAAATCGTATTTAGAACAGCCGTGACTTTAAAATGATCTGATAATTTAGCAGAAAACTAAATATTAATAAAATTAAATAAACCGTGACTTACTGTTAGTTAAAAATATGAAATTAAAATAAGAATAACAAATTAAGTTTTATTAAGTCTGTAATTTCAACCAAAACAATCATGCAAAAACTGTTAATTTTTAACTACTTTTTTTTTTTTTTTTTTTTTTTTTTTTTTTTTTTTTTTTTTTTACCAAAAATAAAATTGACTTCAAAAACTACTGCAATATATATATATATTATATATGTATCTATATGTATGTTGCTATTTTTTCCATAATGGCCAGTATAAACGCACTATTTGATATTAACCATAACTATAGTTGCAAATCTTACTTGAACATAAACATTTATAACATGAGAAACTAGTTGGATGTGTCAATCCCAAAACTTTCTTCTATCTCATAAATACATTTTAATATTAAAAAAAAAAAAAAAAAAAAAAAAAAAAAAAAAAAAAAAAAACGTGGTGACCTGAAATTTGATGGAATTTCTTCCATTAGTTCTTGAGATATAGTTATAACAAAAAATTTGCAAAACGTAGCACAGCAACACCATATCTTGGACAATTTATGCCAAAACGTAAGAAAGCGTCTAATTATGTTATGGTGTAAAAGAATCTGAAGTTTGATGAAATTCTGTGCATTAGTTCTTGAGATATAGCTAGTTTAAAAAAAAACGTGTAAAATATAGCACAGCAGCACCATCAGTTGAAGGATTTATAACAAAACGTAATCATCGTGTAATTATGTTATATGTCATTTTGTAACAAAATCTGAAGTTTGATGAAATGCTGTGCGTTGGTTGTTGAGATATAGCTATCGGAAAAATCGTGCAAAATGCAGCATAACTGCACCACCTGTTGCAAGGTTAATACCAAAATGTAATCAGTGTCTAATTATGTTATATATTCTAGTGTAACAGATTCTAAAATTTGATGAAGTTCTCTGCATTAGTTATTGAGATATAGCTATCGCAAAAATCGTGCCAAATGTAGCATAGCAGCGCCACCTAGAGGGCAGATCACACCAAAACCTTATCAACGGCTATGTATCTCAAGGCATCGCGAAATCTGAAGTTTGGTGAAATTCTGTGCATTAGTTCTTGAGATATAGCTATCATGAAAATCATGAAAAACGTGGCATAGCAGCGCCACCTGCTGGCCAATTTACACCGAAACTTAATCAGCGTCTATGTATATCAAGGGGTCACAGAATATGAAGTTTGGTGAAATTCTGTGCATTAGTTCTTGAGATATAGCAATCTTGAAAATCATGAAAAACGTAGTATAGCAGCGCCACCTGCAGGCCAATTTTCACCAAAAACCAATAGGCACTGATTCATATCAAGGTCTAACTGAATATAAAATTTTATTAAATTTCGAACATTAGTTCTTAAGATAGAGCGCCCACAAATTTTTTGTCACATACAGACAGACTCACAGACAGACAGACGGACAGACATTTTCTAAAAATAGTCAAAACGTGTTCAGGACCTTCTAAAACGTATAAATCCGTCGAAAACCGGAAGTCGAAAATTTTCATGAATCCAATACTTTCTTCTTGTAAAGATAGAAGAAAGTAAAAGTGCAACAAAAATAATAAAATTAAAATTTTTAAATTAAATATTAAATCGTAAAAAATCTCACGGTTTATTGGAAAGCGTATCTATTGGACACTTATATTGAACTTAGCTTCACTTGCATTGACACCAAAAAGTCAAATTAATGTACATAAAAATGCATATAATAGGCATGGTGAATACGCATGCTCTTAATTTCTTATTAATTATTATGTAAAAATATTTTTTCACCTTGCAATAGTTTTTGAAATAGTTTTTATTTTTAATAAAAAAGAATATATATATACTTATTTTCCGATGATCATGAAGTATTTTGTATTTAATTATTTCTTTATAGAAAAGTTCCGTTATAGAGAAGTTTCAGTTTAGACGGGTTCCTCTATAAGCAGGTCCATTTTATCAGTTTTTGCAATATTTAATTTTTTTAAGATATGGATTGTTAAAATATGTTAGCCTCCAGAAAAAATTCAGAGCCCCCCCCCCCCCCCCCCCCGGCATGACTCGCTGGTTACGGCCCTGGTTTAAAATACGATATAAAACTAAAAATTACCAAGATATAAAAATTTCGTTTGATTCAAAGTTAAAAAAAAAAAAAAAAAAAACACTGACCAGCGTACGGGGTGAAGGCTGCTAGTATATATATATATATATATATATATATATATATATATATATATATATATATATATATATGCATACATATAATAATAATAATAATAATGGTATATAAATGCATATAATTTTTAATCAGTAGAAAATTGAATCACATCGCGTGTTTAAATTGATAAGAGATCATTATCGATTCTACAGCAAGCTTATTTTTCCTTAATGTATTTAATTTTGTTTTACTATCGCAATCAGAAGATTAATAATAATAATAATAATAATAAACTAAAGCCGATTTCTATACTAAAATTAAATATCACCACTTTAAATAGAAAATAGACGGAACTAAAACATTATTTTTCTTTGGTACTGCATGTTTACTGATAAATTATTTAGTACGTGAAATGCAAATAAAGATAAATAGTCTTCGATACTTCTAATTCACTCAAATAAATATTAATCACGTTGTTTTCTAGGCGAATTTTTTATAATTGATTGCACGTGTGCATTATTTACTGACATCGTATATATTGTTTGAATGGAATGGGGGTGAAAGGTACCATGGAAACTAAATGTACTGAATATGATTATTTTGATTTATTTCCTATCTTATTTTCGATTACAAGGCACATCATTTTGCAGTTTATGTGAATGCTGAACAGGCTAATTCATATAATGCTCAAGTTAAAGCTCAAATATACTTTTCTTACTGAATAGAAATAATATGTTTTTCGAATACTTATTTTACTAAGATGCAATAATTCAATTACATGACAGTAGATTATAATTAAAGATGCAAATGAAATGTTGGACTGTTGAAAAGTGTTGAAATGGTTTTGTTTCTCTGGATTAGTCAGTTTTCTTACTTCTAAAAACTTTTCACGTATTAGAGATAAGGCAGAAAATTTAAAAGACCTGTTTCGGATGTGGAATTTGTTATTGTGTATTATACTGTAAAGAAATGCTGTTTACTTTAGAATTATAAAATGATATACTTAAAGATAAAAAAAAAAAATATCTCTAGTTATTTAAGTACGAAATGGTACTCTCTTAAAATATAAGTAAAAAAATAATTCAAGTTGAGCCGAAATCCATTCATCTCACGATTTGAAAGTCAGCTTCTCTGAAACAACTCGAGTAAACAAGTTATTTTTAAGCAATTTAAATCAAGATGAGTAAATTTAAAATACAACTCGTTCACGATCCAGTAAATTCCACATTTTTCCGAGAAGCCAAAACCACTCTATCATTTAAAGAGTGTAATGACTACAAATGAATTAATTAGTAAAGTAATTTTGGAAATCAGAAAAAAATATCTTCATTTTTAAGATTACTCAAATATAACATAGCCTTTTTAACATTTATAGTTTTTATTCTTGTGAATCTAATAAATATATAAAATAATTAGACGAAAGGTTACGCAAAGAAAAAAAATCATTTTAACCTAAGTATTTCTATAAAATTTGACTTTGAAATAAACTTAATTTCAATATTTTTAATATTTATTATGAACGCTCTTTGCAGAAGGGCTTAAATAATTATTTTACTCCCAACTGAATTTTCTGTGAAGTGAATTTTCTGGCAAGGCAAGTGGATTTTTAAGTATAGTTCACGAAACCAACTGTACTTTGGCTGTTAAAATAAAACCTTGGCTGGTAAGATTGTCTAGAAACTCCTCACCCCTGATCATATGTAAATATACTTATTAATGCTTACAGTAATAATAATAAAATATCTGGCTTTATGTCTTTTACTTAATAATCAATTGACAAATATCTTGCAAATTGTACTCAAATATAACATAGTCATTTGACATTTGTAGTTTTTATCCTCGTGAAACTAACAATTATATAGAATAATTAGTCGAAAGGCTACGTACCGAAAAAAAAAAAAAAAAAAAAAAAAAATTAACTAAGTATTTTTATGAAATTTGACTTTAAAATAAAATTGATTTCAATATTTTTAATCTTTATTCAAGAAGAAGAAATCGTAGAAATAGAAATTAGAAGAGTTTGAGAAAATTTTATGTTATGTCCGATATTGGACTTCAAAATTATAATAATGGTAAGTGATAAAGCGCTATTTATTCTTCTAGCGTTCATCGGAGTGTTTAACAATCACAGTAAACTATGCATTAAATTTTTTGTAATTTTATTTATTTCATTTTTCTATGTTTCTACAATCTACAAGCTTGTTTTAAGTTGCCGCTTCATAGCCATTTATCCTGCAGAACGTTTTGCGATTATTCTCTCATATATACTGTCAATGCTTACATGGTTTCAATTATTTCTAAGAAGAAAAGAAATTTCTGCTGTCATTCAGAAACTGTACTTTTACCGAAAACAATACAATATCGTCGATAATACTTCAACATTATTCCAGAAATTATCAATCATCTTATTTTTCATTATATTTATATGGCTTCAACTCCAGTTTCATTTCGAAGATGAATCAAAAATGGAAAAATTATTCTTATATTGGACTCTAGGTTTGAAAATACACAATAGAAATTTAAAAAAAAATTTAATAGTTCTGACGAATTTCATGCATTTTACTATGAATGCATTCCCTTTTTTCATGACTTTTATAATAAGCGCTATACTGTCCAAGTGCAGTGAAACTTTGGATTTGTATAAGAAATCGCTTAAATTTCATTTGCGTACTAAAATACAGCATCGGAACACAGACATTCTGGTAGATTTCTTTAAAATAAGGAATATTATTTGTCAGATGAATGCCGTTCTAAACAATCCACTTTTTTGCATAATTCTTTACTCTTTAATTGTTATGTTTGCGTCATTATATAGTTTAATGCTGTGGAGGTATGGAAGTTTCTCGGCACGTGTAAACCTCATTGTCGGTTCTTTCTTAGGTGTACTGATGCTGTTGATGTATTCTATTTGCAGTTTAGCGATTCCAGAAAATTTTAAAGAAATACGACTGATTATTAGCGAAAAAATAAATGAGCATGCGTTTGGTCTCATTTCCCCAATTCCACAAAACACGCTTATGTGCTTGAGAAGAATAGAAACAGAAAAAATTATCTAACATATCTGTTTGCGGCGAGTTTCGTTTAACAAAAAGTTTCATTTTGGTAGCTATTGGAAGTTCGCTCACTTATGATATGCTCATTATAACTACATTTATGGGTCATAGATAAAAAAAAAAAAAAAAAAGTGTTAATCTGTAAAATAATTATGGAAATCAGAAAAAATCTCCGTTTTTCATTTTTAGGTTTTGAAATGAACACTCATATGTAAATATGCGTATCAATACGTACTTCATAATAAAAAAATATGTGAGGCTGTTTATATTTTACGTTATAATCAGTTGACAAATAGTTTGAAAATTGTACTCCAACAGCTGTATTATAGCCGAAGGAAAAAAAAAATCTGCTATCATTCAAAAACTGCATTCCTACCGAAAACCATATAATGCCGTCGATAATTCTTCAACATTGTTCAAGAAATTATCAATAATCTTATCTTTAATTATTTTTATATTGAATCAATTACTATTTTATTTCGAAGATGTCTCGACTCTCGAAATTGGAAAAGAATATTAGTAAACAGGACTCTATGTTTGAAGTTACCCAATAGCAATAATAATAAGAATAATAATTATAATAATTATATATATATATATATATATATATATATATATATATATATATATATATATATATATGTTTTCATGCCTTTTGAATTTGTATAAAAAATCGCTTATATCTCTTTTACGTACAAAGAGCCCGTACTAAAACCACAATGCCAGAACGCAGGCATTCTTCTTGATTTCTTTAAAATGAGGAATATTATTCGTGAGATGAATGCCGTTTTAAACAATCCACGTTTTTACATAATTCATTTCTCGTGTTCTCTTTATGTCATTACATATCTTAATGCTGTGGAAGTATAGAAGTTACTCACTACATGTAAACCTCATTTTCGGAACTGTTTTAAATAAACTGATGCTGTTGATACATACTATTTACAGTTCAATGATTCCAGAAATTTAGAATGAAATGCGACTAATAATAGCGAAAAAATAAATGAGCATGTGTTTGGTCTCATTTCCCCAATTCCACAAAACAAACTTGAATCACGGAAAAAAAAGCACTACCGGAAAAAAGCGCACGTTCACTAGAAAAGATATTTAAATATGTACTTTTCTGACGCATTTCAGAAGTAATGCAAATATATGTGAAAAAATTTCTTTGACACCCTTAAGAATAAGAAGCGGGGGGGGGATTCAGTATTTGCCAACTCAGTGAAACGCAAACATAAATACAGTCGAATATCTATATAACGAAAACCATTGTTCCAGTAAAAAATTTCGTTTTATAGAGAAATTCGTTGAATAGAGAAAGCCGTTAAATGTTCTGTTTAATGTGCAAATTTCGAACAAATATTATTTTTTATACGTTTAATTAAAAATCTGAAGTGTTTAACTATACTTATCAACGTAATATCCTATTTCTAAATTATTTGAGCAGTTTCAAAAAAGAGAATAGGCATTTATTTAAAAGCTTAACAAAAACACATAAGAAAAACGTACGTTAAAATTTTTTCCATTGAAAACAAAATTTTCTCAAATTTTCGGAGGCGATCTCGTTGCTCCGGGAGTGAATGTCCCCCCAAGCCACCCCCTGCAATCAACACTGACTTCAATTACCACATTCATTTAGGTTTTATATGTGTAACAATTAATCTGACACGGTTTCTCGAAGAATGTTAAAAGATATGTGGGAGGGGGGGGGGGGCTGGTATAATGAATTTGTTGGACTTAAAGATCAAGGAGATTCAAGATAGAGAAACAATATAAAAAACTCGAATCACGGAAAAAAGCGTCCCCGGAAAAAAGCGCACGGAAAAAAGCGTCCCGGAAAAAAGCGTCCCCGGAAAAAAGCGTCCCTTTTTATAAATCACATATTTAAATAAGTCTGATAATAGTACACATGGTTAATCTTAGAATATAAACACTAGATTGAGACGGTTTTATGAAATTTAAGTCTTTGCTCTATCGGGACTCAGATGGGCGGGGGGGGGGGGGGGGGGCTTTAAAAGTTATCTCAAAACCTGTCATTGCTTTAATGAAAAAAAATTGTAAGGTACGAAGAACTAGATAATAAACTTTAGGTACTTGAATGATTTTTTTAAATTCAGTCTCCCTTGTTCTCCTGTGGAGTGGGGCGGGGGGGAGGGGAGAGGGTATCTACAAACTTTTGAATATATCTCTTATATTTATTTATTTTTTAATATTATTTATAATTTGATTATTTTTAACATAAAATTACATATTAATATTTTATTATATTTTATATTACATTTATATATTTATATTTATATAATATATAACATAATATATAATAATAAATATATTAATATAATGTAATAATAATACAGAATAAAAAATTTATAATAAATAAGTAATAAATTAATAATACATAAATATAAATTAAATATAAAATTAAAAATAAATGTAATTAAATATTAAAAATTATACTTATTAACAAAAGTTTATTTAAAAATGATAATATTTTATTAAATTATAGTAAATCAATAAAAATAAATGTATTAATAAATAAAATTAAATATTAAAAATCTAGTTTCATCAACAAGAATTAATTTTAAAAATGATAATATTTTATTAACTTATAGGACATAATAAAAATAAGTGTATAGATATATAAAATTAAATATTAAAAAATCTATACATTAACCAGAATTTATTTAAAAAATGATATTTTATCACCCGCCATTACTGATACTATTGTCATATACCTCCAGCAATCTCGCTACGTATCCCCAAGGGTACGCGTATTAAAGGTTGGGAACCGCTGTCCTACGAGAATGATATAAATGAGACATTTGTTGCCACTTTAGTTTTTATCATTTATTTATCCACAAGTTCAATATTTATCAATTCCTTGTCACTTTTTTCTGATCACTTTTTGCGCTCTTGTTTTTCCAGTCACTTTTTTCCCTAAATTCTAAAAAACATTCCGAAAAAAATGTTATCGTCTAAAGCAGTGATAGATTTGGAGTTTGTAGGCTCACCCCCCCCCCCCCAGTCCCCACAGAAGAACAAGGGTGGCTGAATGAAAAATATATATATGAGTTGATATTACTATGAGTTAATAAAATATTATCATTTTTAAATAAATTTTTGTTAATGAGTATAATATTTAATAATATGTATTTGTACATTTTTTTATTTTTTTTTATTTAATTTTATATTTAATTTATAATTATGTATTATTTATTTATTATAAATTATTTATTATTAATTATTATTATTATTAATTTATTAATTATATTATTAATTATTTACAATTAATATATTATATTAATATATTAATAATTAATATGTATTATATAAGTATAGATATATAATATAAAATGTAATAAAATATTAATATGTAATTTGATAATAATAATAAAAATAATAATCATATAATATATAAATTAATTATGTATAATTTAAATTATAAATAATCAAATTATAAATAATATAAAAAAATAATGTAAGAGTTTGAGTAAATTCAGAGTTTGTAGACAATCGCCTCCCCCCCTCCCCCAACCACCACCACAGAAGAACAAGGGAGACTGAATTTAAAAAAATCATTTAAGTACCTAGTGTTTATTATCTTATTTTTCGTATCCTACAATTTTTTTTTTTTTCATTGAGGCAATAACAGGTTTTGAGATAACTTTTAAAGCCCCCCACTCCCCCCCACCTTCGCCCATCTCAGTCCCGAGAGAGCAAGGATGCTCAAATTTCATAAAACCGTCTCACTCTAGTGTTTATTTTCTAAGATTAAGTGTACTATTATTAGACTTATTTAAATATGTGATTTATAAAAAGGGACGCTTTTTTCCAGGGACGCTTTTTTCCGGGGGCGCTTTTTTCCGTGCGCTTTTTTCCGCCTACCAAAAAACTCAGCCTTGAACGATAAATCAAAAATAGATTCAGTCTTACCTTGATAAATATTATTGCTCATTATGTTTTGGTGAAAATTGCTTAACAGGTGGCACTTTTATTCTGTATTTTTCTCGATAGTCGCAGTAGTCCTATTTCAAAAACTAATACACGGAATTTCATGCCATTAGAATCCTCACGAAACACACAGATTGACATTTAATTTTGATACTGTGATAGCGAATTTTGAAGTATTAACATGTATCAGATAGAAGAAAGTTTTAAGATTGCCACATCTGACCAGTTCAAAGAATAGAAAGAAAAAATTTAAACAGTTAACTATATCAAACCTTTTTAAGTCATCTTCTAGACAAGGAGAGGACGGACTGCGAGCCTCATATATCATTGTAATTTTAATAACAAAAGTATTAAAATTGCACACAGTCTGTGAGAATTTAATCTTGCTTGTAGTCAGAATAATGATAAAAACTGCTTTTCATCATTAGAAACCGTTTGATGCCAATAGAAAAAATCCTGTGTAATAACTCGGTACAAAGAGGAATAGATGGGTAAAAGCATTGAAATATCATTATGTTGTTACATAAAGAATTGTAAATATTCCATTCAACCGCATGAATCAGCATTACCAAATAACAAAAAGTCATGAAAGAAAAAAAATCAAGAGTTATTATTTTCTAAAAATTTGGAAACTGTTGCAAAGAGAGAATCGATATTTAATACCACGAAGTTAGTCCAAGATAAATAAATTCTTTATCATAATATTTTGTCACTTGCTACTGATGTTGCTCGAACAATGACGGGACATTAAGAGGGTTTTATTAATATATTTTAAACAAGCAGTACTAAATTTGCTTTGTGTGCATTCCGTTACACATCATCAGCAATTGGCCTTACAAAATTGGAATGAACACCTGTATACGTCGCTTCATTACATTATTAGAGCAGTCAATAGGAATAGAAGTAACTCATTGAATAACAGGATATTTTGCCAACTTTATAGTGAAAATCATTTCACAACAAAGTGAAACGATTGTTTTACTTTGTAGTGCAGTTCAAAGCGCGTATATAGGAATGTATATATGTACGCGCTTTGGTGCAGTTGTCACTGTCACTATCACTTTGCATCAGACTTGCAAATGAATTCAATCGGTTAATGCCGCACATGGAAGTTTGTTGTCTTTGAAAAAGATATTTGTCTGAATCGTTTTTCGACATATTCGATTTAGTATTACTTTTAACTAAAAACAGAGGTGTACAAATACGCTAAAACCTGATTGCATTAAAAAATGACATCGATTATCTGACAGACCTGTTTAGAATCTTTAATTAAATAAAATGAAATATTTTAAATATTTATAATAAGGCATAAGAGGATTGCAAGATGATGAGTTAAATTTAATTAAAACAAACAAACAAACAAAAAAAAACCTTATAGCTGCTTCTGTAGGTAAACTTCTTTTGCTCAAAGGTAGAAGAGAATACAGCCAAATTATTACATTATTTGCAGTCTGTGAAAACAAGAATATTTATTTACTGTTAACACTTGGACGTCCTTCATGAAGTTTTCTCAGAACCATTCCAAGATATCTATATATGATTAAATCGAGTTGGTTTTTACATCTTTCGCATGTGCAGCTATAGCAGTATCATCATATTTGGAGGAAGAAATCGTGGAACTCGCAGCAAATGAGAACTATAAGTAAAATTCAGAAATGAATACCAAGAGTTCTATCAGCTCTCTAATCTAGATTGAGAGGGAGAGTACTTAAAATTTTAATTGCTTTCCTTTCATCAAATTTGGCTGAAAGTGGGTTCCGTGCAGTAGCTAATTTACTGTCTAAGAAAAGGAACATGCATCTTTGAACCTAGAATTTGTGACTGATGTTGAAAAAATTGGAATCTGATATGAAAAAAATGTTAAAACTCCAATAGCCTCAACTACTTCACTATTTTTTAAAAATTCTTATTGATTTAATGATTATTTTACAATTTTTATTTAAAAAAAAAAAAAAAATTCCTACAATGGTCGTCTACGATGGTCGTTTTAATTAACTTCTACTTTGATTAATACATTGACAGACACATAAAATACAGAAAATATGCAATAATATTATAACATTTTGTATAATTAACTATTATGGAAGGGGGGCGCGTTGGCAATTTTTTTATATTGTAAAGGGGGCGGTGAACCAGAAAAGGTTGGGAACCTATGGTTTAAACATAATCCTTGTTTGAAGATATTTTTAAAAAATTTCCACAGAAACACATTCTGTCGCTGTGTGTGAAACTCGATGATCTCACGAAAAGTGCAAGAAGAACGTAATAATTTAATCAATAACAGATTTTATTATAGCTTTTAGTATAGTTGCAGCATTACAAATTATTATAATTGAGACATTTAAAAACATGGTTAGGACGATTGGATGGTTCAGGCATATCCCTACATCGTTGCTTTTCCACTTTTTAGATTTTGGTTGCAGATATTTTTTAGAATGTTACTTCCATTTTCGGAACCGGTTTCGAAAACAAGAGTAATTTTATAAAAAATGCTTGAAACGGAAAATTGAAAAAATACAAATAAGAGCTATGTAGGGATGCACCTTATCCAATTAATCAAGGTTACTGATTCGGTCTACAGGTAGAGGCATGCGTCGAAGTTTAAACTCTTTCTCCAACAAAAACTAAATCAAAAATAGAGAAAACCCAGTTTAACAATTTTATATGACCGCTTTTGAGGAATTTTTAATTTCCTCCTCGTGAAAGAGCTGGTTTTATCAGAATCATGTTAATGCAATAATAACTTTTGAAGTCGTATTTGTTTTTTGCTGTAACTGTTGGTCTCATTAATAAGTTTCTAATATTAATGTATACATAACATTAAAATGATTTATAATAAATCTAAGGGATTTGATAACTTGTAAATTTACGAAGCTATTTTTTTTTCTTTTTTACTTCAACTTCTCCCCCTTTACTATTTTTTTCGCTTTTTATTAATATTATTTTTTTCTGTAAGAGCTGATTTTATAAAAAAAAATTATCAGTATAGTTGTAAATATTGAAAATATTTATGATAAATTTAAGTAGATTTGATATTTGGAGAATTCGTCAGTTCTCAAGAAAATCAAATTAGTAATAATTTATAACTTCATCTTTTCTAAGGGTTCCAAGGACATTTTCAGAAAATTCTAACATAGAGAAGAATGTAATTGGTAGTATTTTTTTTAGAAATCGGTAAACGGGGGGAAAAATGACTGGAAAAAAGTGACAAGAAAATAAAGGACCGGAAAAATGTGACACGTAATATTTAATAAATATTGAACTTGTCGAAAAGTAAGAGTTAAAAATTAAAGTGCTAACAAAAACTATATTTTTTATGCTCTGACCATTGGCATTATTATCTTCAGATATTAATAGAATAAATTATGAGAATAACAAAAACCAAAATGTTGTTATTGATGTTATTATTACATTAAAAAATATATTTCATTTTAATTATTAAAATATAAATATTAGGTGACATTAAATATTAAATTTCGTTTCATTAGGACGAATTGATTTTTTAAAAAATTAAAATATACTTTATTAATTGAAAGTAAATTAATAAAAATAATTGTAAAAATAAATAAAATTAAGTATAAATTTAATATAAATTAAATAAATAATAATTAAAATAATATAATTCTTTCATATATTACATATTAATTATATAAAAAATAAGATAATTAATCAATATATTAATATAATATAAAATAATTATATAATAATAATAATAATAATATAAATAATAGTAACAATAACAATAATAATCCTTCTATAGTAAAAAAAAACTAGCCTTAAAAGGAATGACTCCTGGAATGATGCTGATGTGGAAGATTTCCGGAACTAACGAATCCGGGTTGTCCACTCCTTCCATGAGTCGAATAGACCAATCAGGAAAGGACTCCGTCTATGCATCGACGTATGGGTTACCAAAAAGACAGAAAAGGTTAACATCGCCAACAATCGCCAAGTTTGTCGCCAACTTGGCGATATATCGCCAAATTTGGCGACCAAAATTAGTTGTCAAAAGTGACGCCAACTTGGCGATAACTGTAATATTTCGCCAAATTTTTAATTTCTTTACAACACCAGTCGTGTTACACAAGATTTGAAAGGTCTGCAACTGCTTATTCATATTATGGATGTCTTGTGTGTTACCCCCACACTCTGCTCTCCCCAGGGGGGGGTCACCTTTTTAATTTCTTTACAACACCAGTTGTGTGACACATCATTTGAAAGGTCTGCAACTGCTTATTCATATTATGGATGTGTTGTGTGTCATCCCCCACTCTACCCCCGGGGGGGCACATTTTTAATTTCTTTACAACACCAATTGTGTGACACATCATTTGAGAGGTCTGCAACTGCTTATTCATATTATGGATATCTTGTGTGTACCCCCCCCCCCTTCTGCCCTCAGAGGGGGCGCATTTTGTAATTTCTTTACAACACAAATTGTGTGACACATCATTTGAAAGATCTGCAACTGTTTATTCATTTTATGGATGTCTTGTGTGTCACCCCACTCTGCCCCCCAGGGGGGCACATTTTTAATTTCTTTACAACACCAGTCGTGTGACACATCATTTGAGAGGTCTGCAGCTGCTTATTCATATTATGGATGTCTTTTGTGTCGCCTCCCACTCTGCCCCCCAGGGGGGCACATTTTTAATTTCTTTACAACACCAGTCGTGTGACACATCATTTGAAAGGTCTGCAACTGCTTATTCATACCATGTGGTATTGGCAAGCGCAGCAAGCAGGGGTAGCCAATAATTTGGAATCGCGAAGCGATTACGCGGGGGGTTGGCGAGCACAGCGAGCAGGGGGGCGGGGCCCCCCTAGTATTACAAATTATAATTATTATATATAATAATTTATATATTATATAAATATATTTACATAGTATAGTAATAGTATATTTATTAGAAGACCCACTTCATATTTAAATATGTTATGTTTAATATATTTTGCAAAAAAAAAAAAAAAAAAAAAGACTTTATATTATTATTAAATTATATATTAAATTACATATTAAATATATATTTTCAAAATACTGTTTATATTCATTCCACAGAGCTTCATAATTCAAATGGTGATTTATTTAGTTTATTTTAAATAAGAGTTTAATTTTTCGTGTTCATTATGCATGCTACAAGACAGTTTATATATTGTTCTCACTGAATTTTTAATTTTGGTAAATATTTATATCGAATTGGATTTATTTATTATATATATATATACATAATATATATATATATATATATATATATATATATATATATATATATATATATATATATATATATATATATATATATATATATATATATATATATATATATAATAAAAATGTGTAAAATACGTAAAATAAATGTGTGTGCATATTATTAATAAATAATTTTATTATTATTACATTAATAATAATAATAATAATATAATTATATATATCATATAATACATTTATGTATATATTTATATATGTAGTAAAATGTTATGTAATGTAATATAATACATTATTATGTTATATTATATTATTTATATTTATCTTCTAATATTATTTATAATTTTAATTATACATAATTATTTATATATTATAATATATTTAATATTCAATATAATATATAATAATTATTATTATATAATAAAATATATAATAATAATAATACATAAATATAAAATAAATATAGAATTAAAAATAAATGTATAAATAAATAAAATTAAATATTGAAAATTATACTCATCTACAAAAATTTATTTAAAGATTTATAATATTTTATTAAGTGATAGGAAATTAATAAAAATAAATGTATAAATAAATAAAATTAAATGTTAAAAATTATACTTATTAACAAGAATTTAGTTTTAAAATGATAATATTTTATTAACCGCCATTACTGACATTATTGCCATGTACCCCCAGCAGATTCGCTATATATCCCCAAGGATACATGTACCCTGGTTGGGAACCACTGCCCTAAGAGAATGATACAAATCAGCCATTTGTTACCACTTTAGTTTTTATCATTGATTTATGGATAAGGTCAATATTTATCAATTCTTTGGCAGGCCTTGTCACTTTTTATACTTAGAAAACATCCTTATTTTTGAGGCTATGACAGGTGCCGAGATAACTTACAAAGTCCCCCCTGCCCCTATCCTTCTCTCTCTCTTCTGGGATAAGGTTAACAGTACGTATTATTATCAGACTTATTTAAATATGTGATTTATAAGGTGCGCTTTTTTTCCGGTGCGCTTTTTTCCGGGTGCGCTTTTTTCCGGGTGCGCTTTTTTCCGGGTGCGCTTTTTTCCGGGTGCGCTTTTTTCCGGGGCACTTTTTCCGGTGCGCTTTTTTCCGGTGCGCTTTTTTCCGCCTACCAATACACTTATGTTCTTGAGAAGAATAGAGACAGAAAGAATTAGCTACATATCTGTTTGCGGCGAGTTTCGGTTAACAAAAAGTTTCATTTTGGCAGCCATTGGAAGTTCGTTAACTTATGACATACTCAGTTGACTAATAGTTTGCAAATTGTACTCCAAGAGCTGTACTACAGCCGAAGAAAAAAAAAATCTGCTTATCATTCAAAGATTGCATTTCTACCGAAAACAATATAATGTCGTCGATAATTTTTCAACATTGTTCCAGAAGTTATGAATAAACTTACCTTTAATTTTTTTTTTATTGCATCAATCATTATTTCATTTCGAAGATGAATCAAAATTGGAAAAGAATATTAGTACACTGGACTCTATGTTTGAAGTTACCCAATAGCAATCTGAAAAAAACGAAAAAAAATCATAGTTCTGACAAATTTATTTCATTTTATTGTAACATTATTCTCTGTTTTTATGCATTTTATAATAAGCATTTACTATACAAGTACATTGAAACTTTGTATTTGTATAAGAAACAGCTAAATTTTCATTTACGTACTAAAAGACAGTGTCAGAACATAGATATTCTACTTGTTTTATTTTAAATGAGGAATATTATTTGTGAGATGAATGCCGTTCTAAACAATCGACATTTTTGCATAATTCCTTACCATTTAATTATTCTTTTTATGTCATTATATACCTTAATGCTTGAGAGGCATGGAAATTACTCAGATCATGTAAACCACATTTTCGGTACATTCTTAGGTGTACTGATGCTGTTGATGTATTATTCTATTTGCAGTTCAATGATTCCAGAAATTTTGAATGAAAAACAACTGCCTCTTTTTGAAAAAATAAATGAGCGTGCGTTTAGTCTCATTCCCCCAATTCTACAAAGCGCACTTATGTGCTTGAGAAGAATAGAGACATTGTTTGGGGCGCGTTTTAGTTATATTAAATTATTTTATATTTTATTAAATTTATAAATGAGCGTGCGTTTAGTCTCATTCCCCCAATTCTACAAAGCGCACTTATGTGCTTGAGAAGAATAGAGACATTGTTTGGGGCGCGTTTTAATTATATTAAATTATTTTATATTTTATTAAATTTATATACGTTGCTGAGGTTTACTACAAGTTACTTACTATATAATAGAAAGCAGATAGTATTCACCGGGATAAAAAAAAAATTTCGGGTACTCTACTGTATCGGAAGTTAGTTATGTATAATATTACACCAAGATCTATAAATTTTTAAAATATTCTTATAGGACGAATGCATCTCATCTGCTACACTTGACGTGCAATTTCTAACTTGTTAGGTTTCAAAATGAACACCCATATGCAAATATAGTTATTAACGCTTACATTAAATAAATAAATATATATATATATATATGAGGCTGTATGTCTTTTGGGTTATAATCAGATGGCAAATAATTTGCAAATTGTGCACAGATACAACATAGCCTTTTAAACTCTTGTAGTTTTTAGCATTGTGTTTGTAACAAATGTAAAATAATTAAACGAAAGTCTGGGTAAAAATAAAATAATAATGGTAATAAAATCCTTTTAATCGAAATATTTCTATGAAATTTTACCTTAATAATACATTTGATTTCAATTTTTTTCAAAAGTTACGTTATATTCGATATTGGACAGCAAAATTATAAAATCATGGTAAGTGATAAAACGCTGTTTAATTTTTTAGCTTTCATCGGAGTGTTTAGTAAATACAGCAAATTATGTATTATATTTTTTGTAATTTCACTTATTTCATTTTACCTTGTTTCAGTTATCTACAAAGTTGTGTTAAAATGTCGCTATATACGATCGCGACAAAAATCACCTAAATGCGACATCGTATTATGGGATTGTACTAGAAATATTGATTTTATTTCTGCAAAATAAATTAGTTTTGAACTAAAGGTAAAGTTTTCAATAATTTTCTGCTTAATACAATATATATTTATTTAATAAAATACCAAATATACCCTAAATGCGATAAAAATGTGAAAAATCACGTCTCATTTAGGCTCAATGACCTTACACAGTTTTTAATAAAATAATTTAACAAACATAATAAGTATATTTGCTTATGAAGCATTTATTTATAAGTGCTTGTTTATGTGCGTGTTTCTGCAATACATATCGGAAATAATAATTTTTTTGCAGTTATGTTTTCTATTTAAATAATCATAATCAAACTATTTATTGAATACAAAATATGTTATCGAAATGAGAATCATCATATTTTTCTTTGACAACATATAGCAAAATATTGGCGTAGCAGGCAAATAAAATGTCAAGCATTTATTTCTTATTTTCTGTTTGCATTATATTTAAAACGATATTATTGAAGTTTTCCTGGTATAAATATTTTTTTAATTATATTTTAATAAATAATTTATTCATTTCTTTTTCCAAATATAATGCTCGATATATTTTGCAGATATCGTATTTTATTGTGTACCTTTATATTTTGTAATCAATAAAGTATGTTAATTTTTTTCCTGCATTTCATTTTTATATATGCGCTACACAAATTTATATTTTATGTTTATCTTTTAACTAGAAATGCGTTATTTTGTAGAGGTCATGACATCTTTTATATCTGCAATGTGGGGGTGTATATGCATTTTTCACGAGGCAGCTTAAAATTTACAGCTTAAAAATTGCTTCAAATGGTGTTGACGGTATTGTATCGATTCAACTCTATTCGATCAATATTCCTGTTCACTCTAAAAATTAATAATACAGTCAAACCTCTTTCCAGGGGTGTAGTCGTAAAAATAACAGAGGACATACGCTCTGAGCAGAGGGTATACGCACAAGGTAAAGCGTATACCCTTGAATGTGTACGCTTAGGGGCGTAGCTACTGGGGGGCGTAGGGGGGCGTCTCGCCCCCTAATGTCGGCAACTTCGATGACAGTCGGCAAATTCTAGGTAGTCAGTATCAATCGATACAACTGTAAAACACCCGATTTTTTTCCAATTTTACATGTTTTTACTTAAAACATACACCAAAAAACACCAATCCTTAGCATTTTTCTAAAGGATTTCTTCCGAAAATCCGAAGTTTGCCTCACCATTTTTCGACTTCTCGTGACTGCTGAAAATAATTAAAAAAAAAAAAAAAAAAAAAAAAAAATCGGGAAACACTAGTTTTTCTGGGAATTTGCAGTAGATGAGTAGAGTTCTAGTAGATCAACTAGCATTAAAGATGATGACGACTTCGGTGAAGATATTTATATTTTTTCGTGAGCATGGACTTAACCCAGGAGTGGCAACAATCACACTTCGGCGACTATGTACCGTACGAAAGGAAAGTTGAGTAAAAATGTTCTTCTTTCTTATTGGACAGGAAAGCCACTACACAGGCCTCATTGAGTTTGTGGCTAAAATTCTAGGATTGGACAGAACTCGATTATCATATTAAAATCCAACTGATCTGCCAAAGCCATAACTTGGTGGAAAAAACTGTCAAAAACTCTATTTTAGTGGTCAATTGGAAGGTTTATCACTGTGTTTTCCTGCTCCCAGTCGTCTATGTTTTTCATATCTTAGGGCACAAGATAGGGACTTGCACGGGCCCGGGCTTGATCCGAGGCCCGCACTCGGCCAGTCGAAATAAAGACAATTTTCAAACGGGTCGGGTCGGCAGAATTAAGACATTTTTATCAACGGGCTGATAAACGAAAAATACGGGCCGTGCCAGCAAATAAATTAAACGGACCAGCTAGGCCGGTAAAAAAAAAAAAATTAGTGGGCCTGCCGGCCCGATCTAAAAGAGTAAGCAAAACCGGTAAAATATTGGCTAGTTTCAATGAATATGATTTTCGGGAGAATAAGTGTAAATGTCCGTCATGAACCGATGCTAGTTTGATAAATCAATACAGAAATGTTGCATATCCACCATAGAAGTCGGCATCAGGCACACTGTAAAAAAAAAAAAAAGGTCGATCTACTAAAAAAACTTTAGTGATCCTTGTAATTACTAAAAAATTTTTAGTAATCTTAGTCGGTTACTAGAAAATCTGTAAGAATCACTAGAAAAAAGTTAGCAACGAATAGAGTTAATAGTTTTATATTTTTAATAGCTCTTACTAAAACTCAGTTGGTGTGGCCTTGATAGCATGGTGGTTATAGTAACGGACTTGAGGCTAAAAGGTCCGGGTTCGAAACTTGCCCCCGCCAAATACACCCCGAATGTCTGTAGTGTCTCGTTAATAAAGGAATTATGAAAATCCGGTCGGAGCAGTAAGGAATGTTTAGTGCTGCCATCTATTGCGGTTTTGCCGAAAATCTTCCGTTTCAGAAGTTTGGATGCAGCTCGAAGGAAGCTCCTCCGCTTCGGTTGCACGTAATGGTTATTAAAAGTAATTTTGGAGCTATTACTAAAATTTGCTTTGTGGCTCATACTAAAAATTTTTAAGTTAGTTATACAAAAAATTCTTTTGTTCAGTTTACAAAAGAAATGCTTGTTTCACTTGCAAAAAAAAAGTTTGTAATGGTTACTAAAAAATTCTGTGGAATACAAATTTACTAAGAAATTTTTAGTAACCTCTTGAATTTTTTTTTACAGTGCATGGTGCCTGAGCTGAGTTTCTTTTTTCTTTAGCAGACTCGTGCAGTGCTGAAATCAAGCTTGGTTTTTTTTTAGTGAAGTCGAGACGGGCTGGAATTGTACTTAATTGTTCTCAGGATGTATAGCGCAGGCAACATGTTTTGTAAAAATACTAAAAACGATAATGTTCTGTTAAAGTAATCTTTGGAAATATATTGTAAGGTGGTCAAATGTATTGCTAAACAGCACATTTTTAAACTACTTTTAACTGTAAAGGCTTAAAACTGACAAGCCTGACTATTGAAGCGATTTTGAATCCAATAGCAATTTATATATATACAAGCGAGCTACGCCCGCTAGCTGGGCCACTTTTTCCAAACGAACCTCGATATTAAGCAGTATATAATAAGCAAAAAAATTCATTTAATAAGCAAGTCTTGGTGTTCGAATCCTCAAGCACAAAAAAAGTAAAGAGCTAGGGCTGTTATGCGACCATTATCCCGTTAAAAATATGTGATTTCGCGCAGTGGGCGCTACGCGTCCACCGGTGGTACGCGCCATGGTCGCCATCGTCCCGTTAAAAATATTTGGTTTTGCACGGTTGGCGCTGCGCGCCCATAAGACATTTTCTCGTATTTTTTGGTTCATCAGAAGCAGACTTTTACGCAGATTCTGAATATGTAATCAGTTTTTTCTACTTTAAAAACTGTCTGCATGATGGTTTAAGAAAAAAAGCGCAAAAAAAGTTTCGGTATTAAAAACTGCAAAAGACTGCTATTTAAAAAAAATAAGTAATTTCATTAATATCACAAACAACATAACTAACAAATAATTTTGGCAGCTCGTTTTCTTTTTGTACTAACAGAAATTAGTATCAATCGCGTAAATCTTAGGTTACACAATATTCGTGTATGCTACCAAAAAGAAAAAGTATGAAAATAAACCGTGTTTAACATTTTTTACTAATTAGTTCTTTTTCTCTTATACATTCTTTGACAAAATGACGGGAGAAAAAGAGGTTTTCGGCTGCTTCTTCTTTTAGCCAAAGGGGGAAAGTTCTAGTCGTTCACCGCAAGGTGGCGCAGTGTTCTGCCTCAGAGCTCCGTTTGGGAAATGAGACGTTTTCCGTTCCGATTCCCGACCGGTTTTTAATTCATAACTTTTTTTATTTTAGTCCCACGGTCCCGAAAATGCCCGAAATGACTTTCCCGGAATTTTTTGAATCGAAAGACACCTCTCGCGACTTCCGACTCGCCCGCGTTGCGAACTGTAATCGGCTTCAAGCAGACAGACAGACAGAGGCTCACGGATTTTATTAGTATATATATATTTATATATATATATAAGGTTGACAATAAAAGATTCTTGTCACGGCTTCAGGTTTTTCTCCTTTTTCGTGATATCGGAACTGGAAATTCGTTTCAAAACGCTTTCTTTAACACTATTTTATCTAAGATGCATTGCCTTTACCAAAAAATAAATAACGACATTCGATTGAATAGTTTCTAATGAGAACACCTGCCAATCTTATGCATTTCCGAAAATAAATGAATTCAGAAGTGTGTCCAAAAATAGCCCTTTTGTTTTGGAAAAACCTTAATAAATGTCAGAGAAATATTTTCACAAATCTACTTTTTATTAGACAGCTTCAAAAGTATTCTAAACTAAATTATTATTATTTTCATTTATTTATTTATTATGATTCCTTATTTGAATGTTGAAACGTCTAGGAAAAGTAGTCATTAATGTTGCTTTTATGTACTTTCTGTCGTGCGAACGCGTCGTAATATACTGTATATACTGTAAGATATACTGTAAATTTATTATATAAATATGCATGCAATATTGTTAAAGGAATCTTAATTGTAGTTAAGACAAAATTGTGATTTTTTTTTTCTTACAGAAATTGAATTGGGCCAGATCGCGCCGGGCGGGGCTGTGTACTATAAATATAAACGGACCAAACTTAAAATTTTTACATTGGATAGGCCGGTCCAAGATAACTATCATTCGAGTCGGGACTGGATCTGAAAATTCTGGCCCATAGTGAAATTCTGGCTCTAATACAGGAAATTTTGATGATAAACCTATCGATCATTGACGAAAATCAGGTCTGCAGGTGGCACTAAGAATGACTTTGGCAGACCAGTTGCATTTTAACATGCGAATATTGAAAATTCAGCCGTCAATTCGATGTGGTGATGATCCGTGCAGCTGATTCTCAGTCTGATGGTGTTTGTTTATCTTCTAGATATCCGCAGCTGATGTGACATAGGTAAAGTTCAATGAAATGGGTTGAATAATTGAATCATTTAGTCGATTATTTACGTCTAAAGCCGATTATTGAAAAATTGACCCGTCTGTTGAATCAAATGTTTTTTTATACCTTTTAGAGACTAGAGATAGAGATCCGCACGGGCCATAATTTTCAGGCTCGGCCTGTTTGGAAAAAAATCTTGGCCCGGCCCTAAATAGAAGTTGGAATTTCGCCCGAAACCGGCCCGCAAAATTCCAACTCAGTCCGATTGAATTTCTACCAAATAGTGATTTTTACTTGTATGGAGAAGTTCTGATTAAAAAAATACCTTATAATTTTTCTAACATTTATGATCTTCATTTATATAGAAACGACGTAGTTTATGTTTAAAATGAACCGCTGTTTGTTGTATGTAAATGTTTCAGTTATCCTTAATACTATTAATCCGTATTCCATGTATTGGAGATATAAATATCTTAAAAATAGTATACAGTAAAATCTTCTAAAACGGAATCGTAAGGAAAGAAAAAAATCGTTACAGACATGTTTTCTTCTTAGCAGGTATAAAAATATATTATATCTTACCCTCACATATTATTGCATTAATTTTGTATGGATGAAACGCAATTTTTCAATTTAAAACATTATTCCGCCATAGGCAAATACTTTTTTATACCTTTTACTACATTTTAATGAGCTTAGAAATCTACGACTCTTTAAAAAGAATAAATTTTTATATTTAATTGAAGAATAAAGGCGATTTTAAACTGTATGTTTTTTTTGCAAAAATTTTTGGCTCAGGCCAAATTTTACTGATCTTCCAACAGACATGGCTACGCCGAGTCAATGATTTTCATATAGGCTGGCTCAAAACTGGGACAAAATATTTTGGCCCGTGATGGCTAAGAAGAATGAAATCAGTCCCGGATCGGTACGGAAAAAATAAATTAGGTCCGGCCTGATCCGATCTTTCAGGAAAAAAGTAAGTCCGTATCCCAGCCCGACCTAGGAAGAGTAATAAAATAAATTTTGATTTAATCCTTTTTAATATAAATAAGTTTACTGTAAATAAATTCCAAGTAACTTCTTACTAAAAATTTCAACTTGTTTAATTAATTTGGATTCGAACTTCCTGCTGTACTATCAACAATAATAATAAAAAAAAATTCATTAATATGAAAATACGTAACTAGAATATTTATAGAAATATAACGTAAGTGGTAGTATAGAATGTCCATCGTTAAATCTATCTTATAGTCTCCTCAATATGTGTAAAATATTCGATGTTTTAAAGTGAAAAATTTAACCCATTAATGCCCAAATTATGTTCTTCAATAAAAATGAAATTTTTGGGTTTCCCACCACTTTTAAAAGAAGAATAACTTTGATCTTAATTTATTGAGGTCTCTTAAAAAATAGTACCTATTTATCTTTCTATTTACTGGTGTGAAAAGTGCTTTTTTGTCATTGTCCCTAAAAAGGGACGCTAGGCACTAATGAATTAATCTCGATGGGTTAATAATGTTGAATTGTATATAGAACATACTGGGTGGTCTAAAAATGAATTAACTGATTTAAAAATTCAATAACTTACAAATGGTCGCAGCTGTTTAAAAAACATTTGCAGAAGGGTTAGGTAAGATGTGAGAAGTGTTTTTTACAGCGTTTCTCGACTTAAGTTTAAAATAGAAGAAATACATGACATTGCTAGCAATGGTTGTTAAATTGGGGGCCGATATTTTGTTTCTCTTCACTTTCAGTCTTGTTGCGACAAAAGGAGATTAAATATATGAAATTACTCTCAGTCGCCAATATAATTTTGTTATTAGGAGTCCGCTGCATATATTTAATCTTTTTCTTTCACACCAGAATTGAGAAAAGAGGCCAAAAGGGCTCAGATTTAGCGCCTGTTGCTAACAGTACCATCTATCCCTGCTATTTTAAATTAAAATCGAGAATCGCGGTAAAAAACTCCTGCTATCTTACATTCTTACATAACACTCTTGTAGGAATTTAATTTTACATCTACCACAATTTGCAAGTTACTGAGTTTTAAAATCAGTCAGCCAATCTTAGGACATCCGGTAGATGCATATATACAAATACAGAAACATACTTTTAAAAATATGAACATATATATTTTAAGTTAGTCGGCAAAATCGTCATTTACGCCCCCCTAATGAATTCTACTTAAATACGCCCCTGTGTACACTACAAGCTTTCTTAAGAAAAAGATGGTATACGGCACTTCTTTAAAAAATCCAGATGGTTACGTCGTATACCCCCGTATACCCTCCACTACATCCCTGTCATTAACATGGATAAGCTTAACGTGAATTATTTTTAATATGAAGTATTTTAACATTCTCCTATAAAGACGAATACAAAGATTTGATGTTGATAACATGAATTACTGTTAACATGAGCAAAATTTCGATTCCCCTTGAGGTTCATGTTAACGAGGTTCGATGTTCGATTGTAATATTTCAACAATAAATCTATAAATTGTAGATTTGCTATATCAAGGATAAATAGGTATTTAATCGATGCTATTATTTTTAATCAATCACACAGCATGCAAAATCGTTTTTTTTTTCTTTCTTTTTCCAATTGATAAAAAAAAGGAAAAAAAAAAAAAAAAAAAGGAAAAGAAAATATGCCAACCGGGACTCGAACACAGAATATTTGACTTACATTGGCAGTGTTCTACCATTTGAGTTAACTGAATTGACAATCTAAATCAGCAAATAAATTAATTACAGCAGTAATTTTGCTCAATTGAATTAAATGTAAAAAGGAGAAAGGGGGGAGCTGTTTCCCTTCCTTAATTTTTTTTCGAAACTGAATTAACCCTTGAAAATATAAGGCTGTAATGTACAATTAGTATGCGTCGCCTGTGAGCTCAATGCCATCAGTTTAAATGGCCAATATTCTTTTTATTGTTGTTATTGATGAGAAGATGAAGAAATTTAAGTTTAAAGACCACAGCATACTGCAATGGCATCCTGTTAGTTCACAGTCATAGTTTTCATTCAATTTCATTCGTCCCCGTCTTCACCTTAAAAATTTATTTTATATTTCAGTTTAAGATAGTGTTATTTGAAATTGATTTTAAAAATGAAAATTTTCGGCAAGATGTTGAAATATTGCAAAACTGGCATGTTTTAAAAGTATATATATACATAGATATATACAGGTTGAGTCATAATTATCGAAACAAAAAGCACAATTATCGAAACAATTCTTAAATATTGCCTCTAGGCACATACTTTCAATTGCAGTTTCATTTTTAAAAAAAGTGCACTGACTGGAGAATATTTTTCACCATTTCACGTAAAGTTTACTTTCAGCCACCTGACAACACTGGATCTGTCTCAAACTCAATTTTGATTTGGAAAACGAAAATAAAATACTGATATCAGTCATTATTCTCATGTGCGTGCTTCTAGTTTATAGCATAGCATAACAAATTACAGGTATCACAGATGCATCAAGATTCACAGCCTGCCATAGACTATCCTCACCATAACGCCAGATTTTCTTAGACATTATGGGCATATAGACAAATACATTTATTAATAGTATACTAGCGAGCTACGCCCGCTAGCTGGGCCACTTTTTCCAAACGAACCTCGATATTAAGACGTGTATAATAAGCAAAAAAATTCATTTAATAAGCAAGTCTTGGTGTTCGAATCCTCAAGCACAAAAAAAAGTAAATTACAGAACTATGGTTGTTATGCGCCCATTATCCCGTTAAAAATATTTGGTTTTGCACGGTTGGCGCTACGCGCCCATAAGACAATCAGAAGCAGACTTTTACGCAGATTCTGAATATGCAATCAGTTTTTTCTACTTTAAAAACTGTCTACATGATGGTTTAAGAAAAAACACGCAAAAAAAGTTTCGGTATATTTCGGCCTGTTTTATTTTTAAGTTCAATATTTTAGCGAAAAACTACGGTAAATAATCGACGGCAAGTCAAAAAAATTGATGCGGAACAAAGCGCTCTTAGTGCGGGGAGAAAAAGAGGTTTTCGGCTGGTTCTTCTTTTAGCCAAAGGGGAAAAGTTCTAGTCATTCACCGCAAGGTGGCGCAGTGTTCTGCTTGAGAGCTCCGTTTGGGAAATGAGACGTTATGTGTCCCGCTTCCCGAGCAGTTTTTAATTTATAACTTTTTAAATTTTGGTCCCACGGTCTCGAAAAAGCCCAAAATGACTTTCCCGGAATTTTTCGAATCGAAAGACGCCTCTCGCGACTTCCGACTCGCCCGCGTTGCGAGCTGTAATCGGCTTCAGACAGACACACAGACGCGCATGGATTTTATTAGTATAAACTCGCCCGCTTTGCGAACTGTAATCGGCTTCAGACAGACAGACAGACACACAGAGGCGCACGGATTTTATTAGTATAGATATTGGGCTTTAACCCCTTAGGGACGAGCGACTACTATACGAGCCGCAAAAAGGCTTAAGAATCCTTATTTATCGCCCCCAGTAAAATTGTACTGCAAAATCTGCCTTATTTAACACCTTCGCGACGTGGGACATTTTACGAAATTTTTAATGTTTCGTCACTGATTTTTAAAAACAAAAAATTATGCCTCATTAAATCGAGAAAATGCTCTGATTAAATAGGATAAATTTTACTGGTGACGATAAATAAGGGTTCTTAAACCTTTTCACGGCACATGATTAGGATATGTTTAAAGTAATTTTATAACGGTTTATGCATCATTTTTAATTTGAATTCCTTTATTACTTACTAGCTGACTCGCCCGGCGTTGCACGGTTCCGAGATAATAATATTAAAGGAACATGAAATTTGTGATTTTTTCTCTAACTCGAAATATGTGAAATTACGTTGTCTGAAATACACGGCCATTGACTGTGAGAAAAATTGGTTTAAAAAATGAACAAATAATATTTAGCAGTAAAAATGTTCAAAAGGACTGCAATGGGAAGCGGGAGAGGAACAACTCAAGTAATAATTAGAATTATGAAAATCTCAATGTCAGATACATCAGGAGAGACTTTGGGGTACTTTCTAGAAAGTTTTGAGCCCCGTAAGTGTCGTAGATTTTGCTAGCCATCACACAGAAACATACATGCACACAGACAGTGCGTTTAGTTATTTTATTACTGTAGGTTACTGTGGATATTCAAAATAATTCCTTTACTTCTGATTCATTAGTTTTATGATTTTTGCCTTTTTTACATGCAATTTAAAAATAGATAAGACCATGATGCGTACAAAAATCTGTAATATAAAAAATCCGTTAAAAACCACATCGAAAATCGCACTGAAAATCGCAATGAAAAAAATCATTGAAATTGAAAAATCATACCAGACAAAATTTAGTTAATTAGGCTTTGAAACAATTTTATTTTTATGATTCTCAAAAAATAGCCCCAAAATGTGAAAAAATACTAAAAATCGCAATAAAAATTCGTTAAAAGTTCCAAAAATCGCCCCATGAATTTCGAATAAACTTTATTGAAAAGAGAAAAAAAATTACTTTATTGAGTGAAAAGAATGAAACCATATTCCTTTCAATAATATGGGAAAATCGCCTCGAAACATTAAAAAAACGCTAAAAATCGCCTAAAAATTAAAAAATTCTAATCAAAAAATCAAAAATCGGGCTTCGAGGTGCAAAACTATAGATAAGATCATGATGCATACAAAAAACTATAATTTT
The DNA here is from genome assembly GCA_964019185.1 of Maratus speculifer. Taxonomy (NCBI): domain Eukaryota; kingdom Metazoa; phylum Arthropoda; class Arachnida; order Araneae; family Salticidae; genus Maratus; species Maratus speculifer. The sequence continues at coordinate 258,510,036 of OZ025290.1, forward strand.
GACAAAAATGAAAAAAATCGATGCTAAACGCACAAAAAATTTAAAAATCGCTAAAAATCACATCGAAAATCACTGAAATTTAAAAATCATAGCAGACAAAATTTAGTTCATTAGGCTGAAAGTTTGAATCAATTTTGTTTCTATCATTGTCATACATGCCAATCTCCGGCTTCTTTTAAATCAAAGAAACTTACTTCGAACCAGAAATTTATTCAGGTCAAGAAATTGAGTATATTTCAAATGAAAACCCCCCAATTAATTCATGATACCTTTAATTTGACAAATTTTCCGGTACAAAGTGTGTTTCCATAATTTAAAAAAAGCTGGAAGTTAGCAACTGTGCATTGCCAAAAAATAGCCGCAAAATGCGAAAAAACACTAAAAATAGCATTAAAAAAATTCGTTAAAATTCAAAAATCACCGCACGAATTCCGAATAAACTTTATTGAAAAGAAAAAAAATATACTATATTGAGTGAAAAGAATGAAACCGCATTCATTTCACTAATATGGAAAAATCGGCTCGAAGTATAAAAGAGTGCTAAAAATCGCCTAAAAAAATTAAATTAAAAAATTCCAATAAAAAAATCGAAAATCGGGCTTCGAAGTGCAAAACTACATGTATAGAAGTACCTTCCCTCCAATTTTAGTAGCTATACATGCAGCGGTCTCTTCAGTACAACGCTAACACACACACATACTTGTCCCTTTATTATTATAGATACAGTCACATTAGTTATTGTTAATTTGTTATTTATTATACTATATAAATGCATAAAGATTTTAAATTATTAGAAAACTGAACCACATCGCGTATTTGAATTGATAAGAAATCATTATTGATTTTACAGCAAATTTATTTTTGCTTAATGCATTTAATTTTGTTTTAATATCGCAGTCAGTAGAATAATAATAATAATAATAATAATAATAATGATAATAATAATAAAGCCAATTTTCATATTAAAATTAAATATCCCCAGTTTAAATCGAAAATAGACGGAAGTAAGACATTGCTTTTCTTTAATACTGCAATATTTACTGAAAAATCATTCATTGCGTGAAGTGCAAATAAAGATAAATAATTTCCGATACTTCTAATTTACTCAAATAATATTAAACGCATTATTTTCTAGACGAACTTTTAATAATTGATTAGACGTAAACATTATTTACTGACATCGTATATATTGCTCGAATGGGGTGGAGGCGGAAAGTACCATGGAAACTAAATGCACTGAGTGTGATCATTTTGATCACACTCAGTGCATTCACGTGCATTCACACAGACATCTTATTTCCGACTACAAAGCACATCATTTTGCAGTTTATGTGAAAACTGAACAGACTAATTGATATAATGTTCAAGTTGACGTTCAGGTATACTTTTCTTACTGATTAGAAGTAATATGTTTTTCGAATATTTCTTTTATTAAGATGCAATAATCAAATTAAATGATAGTAGATTTATATTATAATTAAAGATGCGAATGAAATGTTGGACTGTTGAAATAGTTTTGTTTCTCTGGATTACACAGTTTTCTTACTTCTAAAAACTCTTCAATTATTAAAGATAAATAAAAATTTAAAAGAGGTGTTTCGGTGGGAGAGTACCATGGAAACTAAATGTACTGAATGTGATAATTTTGATTCATATTTCTGATTACAAAGCACATCATTTTGAAGTTTATATGAATACTGAACTGGCTAACGTAAGAAATTATGGTTCAGGTATGCTTTTTTGACTGAATAGAAATAATTTGTTTTCCGAATATTTATTTTATGAAGATGGAATAAACATGACAACACATTATAATTAAAGATGCGTGTGAAATGTTGTACTGTTAAAATGCTGAAATGGTTTTGTTTCTCTGGATTATTCAGTTTTCTTACCTCTAAAAACTTTTCAATTATTAAAGAAAAGCAGAAATTTTAAAAGACATGCTTCGGATGGTATTTGTTATTGCGTATTATTCTACAAAGAAATGCTGTTTACTTCCGAATTATAAAATGACATATATCTAAAGGGAGAAAAAAAAATCTCTGTTTAAGTAAGAAAATGTACTGACTTAAATGAGTAATCTGTAAAACAATTATAGGAATCAGGAACAATCCTTTCTTCACTTTTCGGTTTTGATATGAACATCCATATACAGAGGTGGAGATATATGTAACCCTTTTACTCGACACTGACGATGAAATTTTTAGGTGTAATCTTCGAAAAAAAAAAAAAAAAAAAAAACTGTCAATTGCATTTTGCTGGCTGTTAAAATAAATTCTTGGTGGTAAGATTGTCCAGAAATTCCCCACCCCTACTCATATGTAAATACACTTATCAACGGTTACAGTAATAATAATAATAATAATAAAATATCAGGTTGTATGCCTTTTGCGTGATAGTTAGCTGACAAATATATTGCAAATTGTACTCAAATACAATCTAGCACTTTTAACATTTGTAGTTTGTATTATTGTGCTTGAAACAAATGTAAAATAATTAAACGAAAAACTATTTTAAAAAAATTTCTTTTAATATAAATATTTCTATAAATTTTGACTTTATAATAAACTTGATTTCAATTTTTGAAATCTTTATTTAAAAAGAAGAAATCTTGGAAATTCAGATTAAAATAGTTTGAGAAACCTTTATGTTATATTTAAAATTATAATGATAGTAAGTGATAAAACGCTGTTTAATCTTTTAGCTTTTATCGGAGTGTTTAACAAGCACAGTAAATTATGCATTAAATTTTTTGTTATTTTATTTATTTCATTTTACTACGTTTCAACAATCTACAAATTTGTTTTATGCTCCCGCTACATAGCCATTTATCCTGCAGAACGTATTACGCTCCTTTTCGCATATATACTGTCAATGCTTACATGGTTACTTTTATTTCTAAGAAGAAAAGAAATTTCTGTTATCACTCAAAAACTGTACTTTTATCGAAAACAATACAATGTCGTCGATAAATCTTCAACATTATTCCAGAAATTATCAATCATCTTAATTTTCATTATTTTTATATCATATCAATTGCATTTTCATTTCGAAGATGAATCAAAATTGGAAAAATTATTTTTATATTGGACTTTAGGTTTGAAATTACACGATAGAAATTTGAAGTTTTTTTCCATAGTTCTGACGAATTTTATGCATTTTACTATAAATGCGTTCCCTGTTTTCATGACTTTTATAATAAGCGCTATGCTGTACAAGTGTAGAGAAACTTTGGATTTGTATAAGAAATCGCTTAAATTCCATTTGCGTAGTAAAGGACAGTGTCAGAAAACAGACATTCTTCTTGATTTCTTTAAAATGAGGAATATTATTCGTGAGATGAATGCCGTTCTAAACAATCCACTTTTTTGCATAATTCTTTACTCTTTAATTGTTCTCTTTGTATCATTATATATCTTAATGCTATGGAAGTATGGGGGTTACTCAGATCATGTAAACCTCATTGTCGGTACTGCCTTGGGTATACTGATGCTGCTGATGTATTCTATTTGCAGTTCAATGATTCCAGAAGGTTTGAAAGATATACGACTGATTATTAGCGAAAAAATAAATGAGCATGTGTTTGGTCTCATTTCCCCAATTCCACAAAACACACTCATGTGCCTGAGAAGAATAGAGACGGAAAGAATTATTTACATATCTGTTTGCGGCGAGTTTCGATTAACAAAAAGTTTCATTTTGGCAGCCATTGGAAGTTCGTTAACTTATGACATGCTCATCATAACTACATTTATAGGTCATAGATAATAAATAAATAAAACTTGTCAGATGTGACAATCTTAAAACTTTCATCTATCTAATGCATGCTAATACTTCCTGAAAAATGCAGCATACAAGTGCCACCGGTTAGATTGTTTCAACCAAAATCTACTCAGCAACAAATTTTATCAACTTATAACGGAATCTGAAGTTTAATTAAAATCCGTGCATTAGTTTTTGAGGCAAAGCTATTGCAAAAGATTAGAAAAAAAAAAAAACACCTGCAAAACAGCACTAGATGTTGGGTGGTGTACACCAAAAATTAATTAAAATCAGTTCTTTATCAGGTACCTACTATATCTTAAGTTTGATGAAAATCTATGTATTAATTCTTGAGATATATTTATTGCAAAAACGTGAAAAAAAGCAGCAAAGCAGTGCCATGTGTAGGATAATTTACACAAAAAACTAAACAACAGTAATTTATATCAAAGTCTAACTGAACCTGAAGTTTTCGAAAATCTGTGCTTTAGTTCTTGAAAAAGAGCTATTGTGATAATCACGAATAATGTACTATCGTGGCTTATGTAATGTACTATGGAAGCTTTGGATTTGTATAAAAAATCGCTTAAATTCCATTTCGGTTGCAAAGGACAGGGTCAGAACACAGAAATTCTTCTTCATTTCTTAAAAATAAGGAATATTATTCGTGAGATAAATGTTGTTCTAAACAATCCGCTATTTTGCATAATTCTTTACTCTTTAGATGATCTCTTTATGTCATTATATACTTTAATGCTGGTGGAAGTATGGAAGTTAGTCACTAAATGTAAATCTCACTATCGGTAGTGTCATGGGTGTGCCGGTGTTGCTGTTTGCAGTTCAAAGATTCGAGATATTTTGAATGAAATACGACTGCCTCTTAGCGAAAAAATAAATGAGCATGTGTTTGGTCTCATTTCCCCAATTCCACAAAACACACTTATGTGCCTGAGAAGAATAAAGACAGAAAGAATTATCTACATATCTGTTTGCGGCGATTTTCGGTTAACAAAAAGTTTCATTTTGGAAGTTCGTTCACTAATGATATGCTCGTTATACTTACATTTATGGGTCATAGGTTTAAAAAACAAAAAAAGTGTTGATCTGTAAAATAATTGTGGGAATAAAAAAAAACCTCCGTTCTTCATGTTTAAGTTTTGAAATGAACACTCATTTGTAAATATATACGTATCAACGCATACTTTCATAATTAAAAAAAAAATATGAGGCTGTTTACATTTTGCGTTATAATTAGTTGACAAATAATTTGCAAACTGTACTCCAAGAGTCGTACTACAGCCAAAGAAAAAAAAAATCTGCTGTCCTTTGAAAACTGCATTTCTACAGAAAACAATCAAAATCGTCAATTACTCTACAATATTGTTCCAGAAATTATCAATAATCTGATATTTATTTATTTTTATATTGCATCAATTACTATTCCATTTCGAAGATGAATCAAAATTATTAGTATATTAAACATTAGGGTTGAAGTTATCCAATAAAAATTTGAAAAAAAAAAAATCTCTGACTAATTTAATTTATTTTACTATAAATGCATTTTCTGTTTTCATGATTTTTATAATAAGCTTTATGCTGTCCAAGGGTGGAGTACAAAAAGACAGCGTCAGAACACAGAAATCCTTCTTGATTTCTTAAAAATAAGAATAGTATTCGTGAGGTAAATGTCTTTCTAAACAATCCGCTATTTTGCATAATTCTTTACTCTTTAATTGTTCTCTTTGCGTCATTATATAGTTTAATGCTGGTGGAAGTATGAAAGTTAGTCACTACGTGTAAACCTCATTATCGGTAGTGTTTTTGGTGTATTCTGTTTGCAGTTCAATGATTCCAGATATTTTGTATGCAATACGACTGATTATTAGTGAACAAATAAATGAGCAAGTGTTTGATCTCATTCCCCCAATACCACAAAACACACTTGTGTGCTTGAGAAGAATAGAGACACAAAAAAATATCTACATAACAATTAGCGGCGAGTTTCATTTTGCCAGCCATTGGAAGTTCGTTCACTTATGATATGCGCCTTATAACTACATTTATGGATCATAGGTTTAAAAAACAAAAAAGTGTTCATCTGTAAAATAATTATGGGAATAATAAAAAAAAAATCTCCGTTCTTGATCTTTAGGTTTTGAAATGAACACTCATATGTAAATATATTTATCAACGCATAGTTTCATAACAAAAAAATATATGAAGCTGTTTGTATTTTGCGTTATAATTAGTTGACAAATAATTTTCAAACTGTACTCCAAGAGTCGTACTACAGCCAAAGAAAAAAAAAATCTGCTGTCCTTCAAAAACTGCATTTCTACAGAAAACAATAAAAATTGTCAATAATTCTTCAGCATTGTACCAGAAATTATCAGCAATTCTTCAACATTGTTCCAGAAATCATCAATAATCTGATATTTATTTATATATTTTTTCAATTACTATTTCATTTCAAAGATGAATCGGAATTGGAAACGAATATTAGTACTAGACTCTATGTTTGAAGTTATCCAATAGAAATTTGAAAAAAAAAAAAAAAAAATGCATAATTCTTACGAATTTATTTCATTTTACTATAAATGCCTTCCTTGTTTTCATGCCTTTTATAATAAGCGTTATGTTCAGAGCCTGATCAAGCTGAAGTTGGTCCCAGGGCCTGTTAAAAAGTTGGGCCCCCCTACCTAGCCATTTTCGGCAACCCTTTCAGAAAAAAAAGAAGGTTTACGTAAGTTGTTTAAGTGAAAAGTGCCTACGTTAAAAGCTTCTAAAAACTTTTATTGAGTCATTCAGAATATTTAAATTTTACTTTCATATTTTATAAAACAGTATTATTTGAAAAGTATTTGATTAAAGAAAACAAAACAGCCACATAATTTGTGGGCCCCTGAAATTGGTGGGCCCAGGGCCGAGGCCCCGGAGGCCCGTGCATTAAACAGGCCCTGGTTATGTTATACAAATACAGTCACAACAAAAAAAAATCTTGACATCTGTGATTTCAGACGTTTTGTCAAATATCAAGAAATATACATGAGGAATGACTCTGAATCCCCAGATGTATAAAGAAAATAGTACAGGTCATATATTTTCGAAAAGATTCTTTTCCAAAATCCAATAGAGGGCCGTCAACGAATTGAAAAAGAACGAATATCTTTTGAATAGCCCTGTCAAAACTAATGTAACAAAAGCGTTTAAATTGCAGATTACGATTAAGTGGCTTATGGTAATATGAGTTCATTTTTATGCAGATAGCATGTATATACTCGTAGAGAAATTAAGGTTTTTATAAAAACGGTCCTAAAGTTTGCCAAGTTTTTTGCTTATAATTTGCAGAGTTCCAAATAAAAAACAATGTCCTTTTCAGAAAATATGAGAAACGACATTGTACATAATACCCTGTTATCAAAATTTTAAAATATTAATAATTGTATGAAAATGAGCAGGTTTACTAAATAAATTTTCACTGCGCGTGCGTCAACTCTAAAGAAAATTCATTTGCATATTGTGTTAGCTGAATGTATAGAGCAACTTTTGTTATAGTTTCGAAATCACACTTTGAAAATTCTGAAAATTATCGTCAAAATCCGTTATTCCCAAAATGAAGCAAAAAGATGAGGAGCTGTATCCAAATATAGTAGTACGTGCTGTATAGTGTGGACTAGGGTGGAGCGAAAAAAATTATTTTTTAAAAATCAAAAACGGGTAGGTGCCAAAAGTTACCTTTATACTAGTACATCAACTGCATGAAATTTCACTGCTGAAAAAAAATGGCTTGAGTCTGCGCTTTTGCTCCCAAAATCGAAATTTTGGGTAAAATTTGTCATTTTTTGACATTTTTTCAAAAAAATTTAAAAATTCCTACAGAGCTGGTTATTATTTAAAAGTGTTACTTAAACCTTTATATTTATATGCTTAACATATTTAAACTGTAAAACAATATCTGTAGTCTGTATAACTGGAGCAAATGTTACAACTTTTGATAAAAACCAGCGTTACTTCTCTATTGGAGCATACAAAAAAATGTTGTTTTGAATGCATTTCTTACCTATCTGCTTTCAAAACTATTCTGTATATAATTCGTAGAGTGGCTACGTTTCATATCCCACCCGTCTCAGCCACCCAGTAATCTAGGCCCAGTGTTTTATTTTTGCATAGAATTGTTATTTTTTTCCCGAAGAAGGGTAAAAGTTTTCTATGTATCAAAGTAGTTTACCTCTTCTTTGTTTTCAATGACATTGGATGCTACTGGTATGACCTGCTTCAGGTATATTTTTATTCCTTGTACAACAGAAGAGGAAGCTGAGTAATGTATTAGGTATGTTCTTAACTGAACCTATTCAGCAATCTATTATCTTCATTAAATTTTCATACAATTAATACATTATGATTGGGATTTCTGTTACCACAACATTTTTTCAATTAATTACATTATATATATAATGATATGCCTAAAAATTGATTGTTTGAATTCAATTTCTAGTATGTCATCATTTACTGTACCTATTACATTGAATATAATTTGAGAAGCTAGCAGTTTAATATTATGACGATCGTCACAGAGGATTGCAAACAAAATTTGCGAGTAAAGCAACAATATTTCGAAAATTTGTTTTATGTCGTTGCCTGTGTTGTTTCGTAGTCGAGTAATTTATAATAAGTTTTTAGACCTATTCTTTAGATGTGTATTACATTTGGTATAAAATATCCCGCGATATAAACTTTGATTATATATTTTGTAAGTGAATCTATGGACTCTGATTGCCAATCTGTGCTTATATAAAGCGGAAAATTTTATTCGCTTTATGGGCTGTTTTTTTTTTTTTTTTTTTGTGCGAGGTGTTTTTTAAATTCCTATTTCTTCTGAGAAATAGCTTTCCTTATGAATTAGCTTTATAATCTCCGATAGAAATTTCTAGTCTGTTCCGAGTATCTTTTACTTAAATTGAGAAAAAAAAATTCAAAATTATTATCTATTTTATAAAAAATTGCAATAGGAAGTGAATAGTACGTAGACAAAGATTTTCTTATTGATCCAGTGAATCCATGTAGATTATAACGTTTTACATCGACTTCTCTAATAATTGACGCAGAGGAAATTCACTGGAGTTGAAGTAGCATATGATCCATTATTATACACAATTCTAAGTTTACCCAATGCAAAATGGTTCACAGCGACAAATAGAATTCTCCTAAATTTAAATGAGTACTTATAGTCGATTAGAGTCTGTACATTCTCTCAAAAAGTACTATATGCATTATAAGTTTATGCCCAGGACAGTTCACCACCAAATATTGTTCACTTATATAATGGGTATCTTAAAGATAATGGAAAATTACCTGGCTACGAAAACACTTAGAAAACGACATAAAACTAATGCAAAAAAAGTTATTTATAACAACGGTTGCTCTGCACTTGCAGGACAAATTCCCATTACAATTCTCTCGGACGATCACCAGAAATCACATTAAACAGCTCGCTCCTCAACATATAAAAAAAATCAAAAGCAGAATAAATGATGGCATACTTATAGATGAAATACCTGAAATCATCTTTGAAGCAGGTCATTACGTAAAAAAATATAATTCACTGAAAAAATGCTGTGGTAACAGAACTTCCAATCATTTTCATCAACTGGATGTAAATTTGACAAAGAAAATAGATGGCCAATAGATCCCTTTAATAATATTCCCGTATATTACTCTGCTTGTCATTTTTTTTGTGTAATCTGTAAAAATATACATTAAGATAGTCACAGCAGCCTGTGGATACAAAGAACAGATAAACTAGGTAGATGCATCGAAAACATGCCAAATTTTGATAAAGAAAATCACAAATCAATACATAAATAAAAAACTGCACTAAGATGATTGAATAGTTGGGACAGATGGTATATGAAATATAGCCACCTCCACGACGTATGTCCAAGGTAGTTTTGAAAAGAAGAGCTGTATTAAAAACAACAATTCATTGTATGTCCCAATAGAGTGGTAATGCCGTTTTATTACTAAAAGTTGTCTGTCTTTCTCCAGCTACACGGAATAAAGGTATTGTTTTATAGTTTAAATATGTTAAGCAAATAAATATAAAGGTTTAAGTAACACTTTTAAATAATAACCAGCTCTGTAGGAATTTTTTAATTTTTTTGAAAAAATGTCAAAAAATGACAAATTTTACCCAAAATTTCGATTTTTGGAGTAAAAGCGCAGACTCAAGCCATTTTTTTTCAGCGGTAAAATTTCACACAGTTGATGTACTAATATAAAGGCAACTTTTGGCACCTACCCGTTTTTGATTTTTAAAAAATAATTTTTTTCGCTCCACCCTAGTGTGGACACTAATCAATGGAATATGGATACAGCCTGAAATATTCCTGAATTTATGTTTCGTTATTTCAGAGTTGGCATGTCTCCGGCTTGTTGCACACCAGTATTATCTTAGAGAAACTGTAATTCTTTTAAATCCGCAGAATGTTCATAATTAAATAAAACAGCATTTTCCGTATTGAAATACCGGTACCCAAAAAGTCGGAGACTTGGATGCTCGGTTACTTGAAGTCCCTAGATGTGGTGGTTACTCCATACCCCCCCCATATATTTAATTTAATTCAATTTTATTAGCCATTTTATTTCATATCACCTTCCTTTTTATTAATGTTCTCAATTTAAATTTAATTTCGGTTTCGCTTATTTTCATTTCGTCGCCTGTAATGTTTTCTTTCTTACTTAGCTTTCGAATGTTCCTAGCCGGTAAAATTCTGTTTGAAATCATTCCTTCCGGTTTTAAATTTGTTCGAGAACATTCTCGCTAGTTCTTTTGGGTGGAACTTCCGTTTATTCGGACACACCCCTAACCTATCAAATTAAATTTCACAGGTGACGTATTTCAAGCCGTTAAGTACATGGCCACCGGCTTTGGCCTCCCCTCTTAAGATGGTTATCAATTTTATTCTTATTAGTTACATATCTTTTCATACTGTATATTGTAATTTGGCTTATTTTTTCCTCCCCCCCTCTGTTGCTCAATGCCAAATTGGCGTGTTTTGCATTTACAATAACCCTTTCTCTTTTTCCCCTGGGCTCGCGGCCACCTGCGTGAGTTGCGCCGATAGACACCTGCTGTGATGGATGCAGTCGTATGATTGAAAGTTTTTAGTGTAATTTCGGGGCAGAGGTGCTCCCCCGTTAACGAAGGATGGAACTTTTTTTTTTTTTTGTTATGTTGATATTATTGCGATGCTGATTTTTAAGTGCGGCAAAGAAAAAGTGCTGCCCTCAAAATGCATCTAGGAAAGTGATGTTGATTTCTGTTAAGCAACGAGGAGCAAACCTTTTGTTTCAAAGGATCCTGAAAGTATTTTTGTTGTGTACTCTGTTTGGATATGCGTATTAAATGAGATGACGTCGTGAAGCCTTTTATGTGTTGCTCTATTGATGCCACTTTTTTACTAAAGAAGGTTGTCGACATGTTTGTTCTAAATAGTTTTATTCTTCATCTTTTCGTCCAAAATTTTCGTCGAATATTTATGTGATCAATTCTTCAATTGTGCTTTTATATGTTCTCAAACCTCTGAAAAAAACAAGTAGAGGTGAAGAACGTGTGCTTTAAGAGGTGAACAGTTTTCTTTCATCAGGTGAAGATATTTGATTTTCATAAAGTTTTTACTTCATTATTTTGCCCAATTTTATATATATAATTTTCGAATACCCAAGCGGCGTTATGAAGAAAATATTGGTTTGTATCTATGCAATATGAAATATAATATATTTTGTTTTTTTGAAAGTTCATATTATGAAAGTTGCTCTTTTTCAAGAAGAAATAATATTATATTCTCCTTTTATGTCATGAGAAAATTTATAATTTGCATCCTGTTGAGATATCTAAAATATATTATTGACAAAGAATTTTTATTGCTTAGAGATAGCAATTGTAGTGATTAGCATATATTATGATATGGTTTTTTATGAAAAGAGAGATTAATATGTACGAGTCAAAATAATATAAATGTGTGAAGAAATATTTATTCATGAAAAAAGTAAAACAAGTTCTTCATGAAATAAAAAATAGTTTTCTTCAAATTTTGTGTGCATAATAATTTTTTTGTGCCTATTGTCTGGATTTATTTGTCATCAACATCCAAGGACTTGACAGGTAACTTTTTTTACCTTTTTCAATTTTATATTTTTTTTTAACTTTATGTTTGACATTTTATGTCATCATGGATAAAGATATTTTTATTGTTTTTTAAGTGAAGTAAGGATGGTCACGTGGGTCGTTTGCAGGCCTCCATTCTCCGCGATGTGCTGTCATTATCACGATCACTTTGGCCTAATTGTGGGTAGAGGCAAATAAAAAGTGCTTTCTCCACTATCAAATAAACATAACATTATAATTTCCTTTGGTGCAGTGACCAACGCTTGAACAATTACAATTATTTTTTTGTACACGGCACCTTAATTTCCTGTGGTGCCGTCACCAAAGCGTATCCAACATTCCATGACCATCCATTTTTCCTTTGCCACCATCATATTTTTGTTATATTTATACATATTGTCGTCATTATCTTCAGTTAATTCTTCATTATTTTTCAAATTATTTTCTTCATACATTAATATTATTAATTATATTATTATTGAGAGTGGTGCAGTAATTAATTGCAACATATTGATTCTATACTGAAATAATATTTTTCTGGAGCAGTGCATGATATATATATAACATAATTTTTCCATATATATTTTTCTTGTCTTGCTATATTTTGCAACTAATATATATATGCATTATTTAACGGAGGTACTGGTAAAAATTATTGTTCATGCTAAGATAAATTATTCTTCTTGTCATACATATAATAATTTATGTTTTGAGCCATATTATATATAAATATTTACATAAAATATTTAGGTCTTATATTCTTCATATGATACTAATATGTTAGTATATATTTTTCTTCTTTTTTTTAATATATAAAAATGGTTTATGACGTATATGAAAGTCATCAATATTTTAAATAACGAGTCAATTTATATATATATTATTCATCACAAGACCAGTCAATAACCAAATTTATCATGTCATATATTGAGCTCTTAGATTAAATTTTTCATCATGCCTCCAAAAGCCAAACTAAATATTGCAATCCAACCTTTCGACGGTAACCCTCAGACTGTAGAATTTTTCTTCGATCAATTATCTGACTTACAGGAACTAAATAACTTTACAGACAAGGAACTTTTTGTTCTCTTTAAATCAAAACTTGAGGGCACCGCCTTACTCTTCTTTCTGGAAACTCAGTCACAGCTCAAGAACTCTAATTTTAGTGAAATTCGAAAAGCATTTATAGACTATTTCTTACCCACGAAAAAGTCTGTTACTCTAAAATCTTTACAGAACTTGACCTTAGATTCAAATGAATCAGTTAAAAATTTTGCTTTTCGGTTGGATAAACAACTTCGACTTGCTTATCCAAAATTGGATCTTTCTGCTCTTAATTCATTAAAGTTTACTCATTTTCTTGAGGCTTTACCTAAGCAAATCAAACGTAAAATCTTAGAAGAAAATATTACGTCCTTCGAATTAGCTCTTGAACGAGCAACTTTTCTTCAAAATATTTATGACTCTCCCCCTAAAAAATCTTATGAAAATTTTAATCAAGCCTATTGTATCGATTCTGAAAATGTCCACGATAATTCTAGTAATACTCTTCATAAAACTCCTATAAAGCATACGAAGGATAAAATTTATCACAATTCTCAAACCAACTACTCTCCTTTACAAACTCAAAAGGACAGTTCTCATACTTCTCGTAATTTTCAAAGAAGACCTAGGACATTTTCGCCTTCTCCACCGAGACAAGAGGCTACAAATAAACGTAACAATAATTTTCGTCATCAAAACTTTCACCGGAAACGTCCTTATCAACCAACCTTTGACAAATATTCTCACAAAAAAAATTCTACATCCTTTTATCACAGACGAGATGTTGTGCAGTGTGCGTTCTGTGGGAAATTTAATCATCGTATGGACTCATGCTACAAATTCAAAAACATTATTGGTAATTCTAATCAAAACTCTTCAACTCAGGTTTCGTCTCACCCTTACAGAAAGATAAGCCACACCTCTTCTTCTTCTGAAAATAACAATGTTTATCATTTAAACAAATAAGGGAGACTGGTTCTACTGACCGCCTTCTCTCCCGTAATTCTCATTCAGGGTCAGTACACTTTAACAACAACAACAACAAACAACAACAACTTGACAAACGCTCTTCAATCACCTTAGTGGCATCCACAGCTGTCCAAACTTCTCCTATGACATCTAAGTCTAACAAATCTTCCTGTTTACATAATTATTTGACATCTAAACAAAATTTTGAAAATAATGATGATGTACAAGAAAATCATGTTATATGCAGTTCTTTTAATAACTCTTATGTTCTTCCATGCATCCTAATAAATGTACAACATAATGAAATCTCCACATTAATAGATACTGGATCAAGTTTATCTCTCTTGGATGAAGAATGCTTTAATAGCATTAAATCCAGGCTTCATTACAAATTTTTATCCAGAAATGTATCAGTTTCCACCATAAATTCTAAGGTCTTCTTCAAAGGATGCATAGAGATAGCATTTAAAATTGATAAATTTTTTTTTCATCATGTATTTTACCTTACTAAAATTCACAATGTTCATTTTCAAGCCATACTTGGTTTTGAATTCATCAACAAACATTCTATTACTATTTCACCAAGTTTTAAGTCTATCCTAATTAAGGACAAACACATTCCTTTTCAAAGTTATAATGAATCTCCTACTTGCTATTTTATGAATTCTGAATATAATTATGTGAATTCAAATGTACCATATTCTCTTGATGCACACAGAATGCCTTCTTATGAAAGGCCTATATCAAATAATCTAACGAGTGATACTTACATTGATAATACTTGTGCAAATTGTGATAATTCAAGTTTGCAGTTGTTCAATAATTATACAACCTATCCTTATAATTATAATGTTCAAAATAATGGTTTGTTTACAAATAATATGGCTCATTCTGCTATGAATTTTCATAATCCTTATATTGATGGTCATTCTACTTATTTTTCTAATTATTTTCCAACTGATTATGCTAATGTGGTGAATTATGTGTCTACTAATGATAATAATATTCCTAGCAAGAATTTCTCAGCTGAGAATACTAGTGATAGTAGTTATTTTGGTGAAAAGCAAACTCATTTAAGTATTGGTAACAAAGTTTTGGTGAGTTCTAACATGGTACAATTACTCAATAGAGAAGTAATACCTCCTAATTCATTTGTTTATTTACATGTTAAGTATCTCAATCCTCCATCTGAATATTTTCTTTTTAAACCCAATTTAAAAAACAAGGGTCTGGTATTACATGAATCATTGCACTCAAAATCTTCCATTCAAAATGATTTATTTTTGGTTGTATGTCAGAATATTTCAAAGCTCGATATTCATTTAAATAAAAATTCAATTATTGGTGAATGTATCAATGTAGATGAAAAAGATATTGAAGAATACTCTTTTGATTTAGAATTTGAAAACGAATATTGTACTTTAATTTTGCCATCTGAAGAGATTAAGAGAAAACGTATTCAAGAATTATCTCCAAATGACTTTGATCTTAAACATTTACCTCCTCATGAAAGGGAAGCTTTAACAAAATTATTATGTAGTAAAGCGCTTGCCTTTTCGAAATCTCTTGACACTTTAGGTCATACTGACCTGGTCAATCCTCAGTTTACCATGTTAAATTCTCATCCAGTAAAAACATTACCTTTTCCTGTACCTCAAGCACTCGAGCAAGAAGCTCTTGACCAAATTAATCAAATGTTGAACGCTGGTATTATTGAGAGGTCAAATTCATCTTGGGCGTGTCCCATGCTTCTTGTTAAAAAAAAGAGAACTGATATGTCTAAGCCTCAAAAGTATCGTTTGGCTCTTGATTTAAGATTGTTAAATTCCATAATAATTCCATCTTCATATCCTCTTCCTAGAATTCAAAATCTATTGGTGCAGTTGTCAAAATTTAAATATTATACCACTCTTGACTTACCCTCTGCATATTGGCAGATTGCTGTACCTAAAGATATGCAAGATAAACTTAGTTTTACTACTCCATGGGGAATTTTTACCTATTTACGTTTAGTATTTGGCTTGAAGACGGCCGCCAGCACTTTCCAACAATTAATCGACTCTGTGATTCAATTATCTCAGATTGATTCCTGTTATGCATATCAAGACGATATTGTAGTGGGTGCTAATTCATTTGAAGAAATGTCCATGAAACTCACAAAGTTATTAGACACCCTTATTGCTAATAACATTACTTTGTCTCCTGAAAAGTGTACCTTTATGCAAACTAGTATTAACTTTTTGGGCTTCCAACTCACAGACCATAAAATTCTTCCTATTACAAGTAACATTTTAAAAATTACCTCCTTTCCAAAGCCTAAAACCAAGAGGCAAACAAAGAGTTTTATCGGCTTGTGTTCATTTTATAGATCAATTATACCTAATTTTTCTAAATTGATTGCTCCTCTCATCGAAGTCACCAAACCTAAAAATAAGTTTTCTTGGAAATCTGAACAAGAAAATGCATTTAAAGAATTACAGGACATTTTCTTTCATAAACCTATGCTCAATCTTCCTATCTGGAATGAAACATTTTATGTTAATACAGATGCCTCAAAAACAGCAATATCAGCTGTTCTTATGCAGAAATTTGATGGTGAACTAAAACCTATCTCCTATTATTCTAAAACTCTATCTCAATCAGAAAGACACTACCCTGCCATCAAATTGGAACTTTATGCCATTTACAAAGGCATAACTGCTTTTAAATACTATATTTTTGGTCGACCCTTTATTCTACTATCTGATGCCAAACCACTTAATAATTATAAAAAAGCTACATCACCTGCTGATATTACTACTCGTTGGATGTTAGAACTGTCAGAATACTCGTACACATTCCAACATGTTCCAGGCAAAGAAAATGTCTTGGCAGATTTTCTGAGTAGAACTCCTCACATTCCTACTGAGGATCTCAATAATAATCCAGATCTTATTTCTTCACAAGAACCTCTACCTATTGTTGATAATCAAAACGATTTACATAATGACATTCCTCACTTTCCATGTGGTTTAGTCGACAAAATCCACCATACATGTCATCTTCAAAATGACTCTTCACTTCTAACTAAGGATAATAACCAAGATCCTTTATTAGAAATTCTTGATCACACCATCTTCTCTGAACAACAAAAGGACCCAAAAATCAAACAAATTTATGAAGATCTTAAAAATAACAAAAAATCTAAAAGTTTAAATGGCTACTATATTAATCCAAGTAATGAGTTACTTTGTTATAATGGTCATTTCTCTTCAGAAGATATCGAGCTACACAAAGCTGTTTTACCTGTGTCACTTAGAGCAAAGGCCTTAAGAATTGCTCATATTACTCATACTGGAATTCATAAAACCATTGTTAATTTAAAGAAAAGATTTACCTGGAAAACCCTTGTTTCTGATACCATTAATTATGTCAACTCTTGTGAAATTTGTTTAGTAAATAAGAATCATAAAAAAAACACTGCTCCATACCTACCTGCACCACTCCCAACAGCTCCCAATCAAAAGGTCTCTATGGATTTACTCGGCCCATTGAGAAATCGTCAATATGTGTTGACCATGATAGACCATTTTTCTCGTCATTTAGAATTATATGCCTTGAATAATATCAGTGCTGAGTCAGTTACAAAGGCTTTATTGCATTATATTTCCACTCATGGAAAACCTGAATTAACTCTTACTGATCATGGTTCTCAATTTACTAGTGATATGTTTGCATATTTTAACAAAAAGCTTGGCATTAAGTTGGAACATAGTTCTGTAGCCCATCCCCAAGCTAACGGTTTAAGTGAACGTGTCAATTCTCAAATAAAATCGTCTGTGAACACAATGGCTTCACAAGGATGTGATATACCAACTGCTCTAAAAATTCACCAATCCATATATAACGCTACACCTCATCCAGCTACTAAGTTCTCCCCAAATCTTCTTCATTTTGGCAGAGAAATAAATGATATTTATTCCAATTATAAATCTCAAGTTTCATGGAAAATTCTCAACACTGCATATGAAATTCATAAATTGATGGATGTTATTGAAAAAATATACTATCAAGCTTACAAGAATAACGAATCATCCAGACAAAAGGTGTACCAAAAATCCAGAGAAAAATTAAAGTTTTCCAACATCAATGTTAATGACATTGTTTACGTAAAATTTCCCAATGTGTTTAACAAAAAAATACAAGGCCCATATGTGGTGAAGAAAATAATTTCTCCTGTGCTCATTCAAATTCAAGATCCCAATAATAGTCATGCTTCACCAATGTTGATTCACACTAATCGAATCTTGAAGCTTCAAAAGAGAAATGAAGCACTGCAACATCCTTCAGTTTCTTCAAAAGGTGCATCACATGATCAACCAGCTGTTGATAATGCATCCTCCACTCCTGTGAGACAACACTCTTCTATTCAAGTTTCAAATCATGATGCAGCTTGTAATACTTCTCCTCAAATTCTTTCTTCTTCTAAATGCCAGCAAACATCTTCATGTTCCAGTAAATCGGTACTGTCACAAGCTCCTCCTGATGGCACTCATACTGGTGCTAAAAGCAAATCCACTCAATATAGAAGTTATGATCTTCGTCCTCGCAATCATAAACTACATAAAAAATAGACTAACTCTCTTTTTCCTTTTACAGGATGACTTTTGCTTTGTAATATATTCAGTCGAAGCTAGCCGCACTGATTGTCCAGCAAGAAGAATCGCTATGTAATTTTTTTTTCTTTTCTCCAGGCTGCAGGCAGCTGTTATTATTTTTTTTATTTTTATGTAAGTCTTCTTCTCCCTGGTACAACTCAACGGTCATCCTCGGGATGTATGTATGAATTTTAATAGTTTTATTAGTTACTGCATTTATCTATAAGTCATAATTCTTACAATATATACATATAATCTCATGTATGCCATACTTTTAAATTTTATAAAGTCTTTATTACAATAGGTGATGCAAAAAAAAATTGAGAAAGAATTTGTCTTTTATATCCTTGTTATAATATTATGTCATTATTTAAAGTTATTTTTGACAAATGTTTCATTCTAATAAAAAAGGTGAAATTGTAGTTGATATAAGGTAAACATAAATATGAGTACTCATCAAATTATTTTCCCTATTGTGTCTTCTCTTTACAATGCATGCATGTTTTAACATTTAACCTCTTTTAAAAAAGAAAAAGAGAAAAGAAAATGCATGATAAACTTATTCATACTAATATTTCTTCTCTTCTTGGTGAAATATAGAAAGTGAATGACTCACCATAAGTAGTATATAATATTTTTTTTTGTATACTTTTGAGTGTTTATACTTTGGATCCAAAGATGTTTAATGAGTCATTATATATATTTATATAAAGCAAATTCTTGATTTATGACAAATGCAAAAGTGATCACTTACTTAATTTTTTTTAAAAATGTTTGAAAATTTACAAGTAAATATGTTCTAGATATCTTCTATATAAAAATTTTGACACAATTGATTTTTCTTTGTAAGTTGACATTATCAAGTCATATATAAGATTGACATATTCATATAAGTTTCTTCCTTTTTTTCAGAATATTAAACATCTTATGTTTTATGTTTATTTTGAATGAAGTATAGTATTAAAGGTATTTATGCAATTATTGTCAATTTATATTGAAAATGTTTAAGAATATTCCTTTATGAGAGTGTAAAAATTCTCTCTTTGAAAATTATTATATTCACTTTGAAGATATTTTTATTGGAAAATAATATCATGCTTTTATTACCATTCTTTTTGCAACTTAATTAATTTTATTTTCTGTGAAAATGTGTTATTGAATAATACTAAAGTTTATTCATTTAAGATTTATTGAAAGCTTAAAAGGCTATGTGGTGATATAAGTAAATATTTTTTTATGAGAGCCTAACTAATCTCTCTGCACCATTTATATATATATTTTTTTTTTTATTGTTCAATTTTCAGCTTACAAATTCATTCAAGTTATCATGTGCTATTTGAAACCATATATTTTATATATAGTTATAGCATGATTCATATACAGTTATAGTATATTTCATTTTTGTTCACAACTGAGAATATAAATATACATATTATTGTGTAATCAAATATTGTGACATATGCTAAAGCATTCTACTGTTATAGTGCATTTTGCACAGCCTAACAAGAGACTCGTTAAAGTTAAGGACTGTTGCACATAGACATAGACTTTAAATTTTTTTTTGATATATATGATAGATACTTCTGGAAGAAACTTTATATACCTTTCATGTTAACATTTACTACAGTTGGTATATTTTCATAAGGATTACTATCATAACAGTAATTATTTTTTTTATTATTTAAATATCATGTACAACAATTATGTATATTTTTATAACTATTTCTGATATTTATTGTGTGTAATTATTTAGTATATTTGTACATGTGTTAGAAAATATTGTCTCGATGAAAAATTGTCATTTTTGTCATCTCACCAATATTTTCTTTTGGGGGACCCTGGGTAATATGTGGTGGTTACTCCATACCCCCCCCCCATATATTTAATTTAATTCAATTTTATTAGCCATTTTATTTCATATCACCTTCCTTTTTATTAATGTTCTCAATTTAAATTTAATTTCGGTTTCGCTTATTTTCATTTCGTCGCCTGTAATGTTTTCTTTCTTACTTAGCTTTCGAATGTTCCTAGCCGGTAAAATTCTGTTTGAAATCATTCCTTCCGGTTTTAAATTTGTTCGAGAACATTCTCGCTAGTTCTTTTGGGTGGAACTTCCGTTTATTCGGACACACCCCTAACCTATCAAATTAAATTTCACAGGTGACGTATTTCAAGCCGTTAAGTACATGGCCACCGGCTTTGGCCTCCCCTCTTAAGATGGTTATCAATTTTATTCTTATTAGTTACATATCTTTTCATACTGTATATTGTAATTTGGCTTATTTTTTCCTCCCCCCCTCTGTTGCTCAATGCCAAATTGGCGTGTTTTGCATTTACAATAACCCTTTCTCTTTTTCCCCTGGGCTCGCGGCCACCTGCGTGAGTTGCGCCGATAGACACCTGCTGTGATGGATGCAGTCGTATGATTGAAAGTTTTTAGTGTAATTTCGGGGCAGAGGTGCTCCCCCGTTAACGAAGGATGGAACGTTTTTTTTTTGTTATGTTGATATTATTGCGATGCTGATTTTTAAGTGCGGCAAAGAAAAAGTGCTGCCCTCAAAATGCATCTAGGAAAGTGATGTTGATTTCTGTTAAGCAACGAGGAGCAAACCTTTTGTTTCAAAGGATCCTGAAAGTATTTTTGTTGTGTACTCTGTTTGGATATGCGTATTAAATGAGATGACGTCGTGAAGCCTTTTATGTGTTGCTCTATTGATGCCACTTTTTTACTAAAGAAGGTTGTCGACATGTTTGTTCTAAATAGTTTTATTCTTCATCTTTTCGTCCAAAATTTTCGTCGAATATTTATGTGATCAATTCTTCAATTGTGCTTTTATATGTTCTCAAACCTCTGAAAAAAACAAGTAGAGGTGAAGAACGTGTGCTTTAAGAGGTGAACAGTTTTCTTTCATCAGGTGAAGATATTTGATTTTCATAAAGTTTTTACTTCATTATTTTGCCCAATTTTATATATATAATTTTCGAATACCCAAGGGGCGTTATGAAGAAAATATTGGTTTGTATCTATGCAATATGAAATATAATATATTTTGTTTTTTTGAAAGTTCATATTATGAAAGTTGCTCTTTTTCAAGAAGAAATAATATTATATTCTCCTTTTATGTCATGAGAAAATTTATAATTTGCATCCTGTTGAGATATCTAAAATATATTATTGACAAAGAATTTTTATTGCTTAGAGATAGCAATTGTAGTGATTAGCATATATTATGATATGGTTTTTTATGAAAAGAGAGATTAATATGTACGAGTCAAAATAATATAAATGTGTGAAGAAATATTTATTCATGAAAAAAGTAAAACAAGTTCTTCATGAAATAAAAAATAGTTTTCTTCAAATTTTGTGTGCATAATAATTTTTTTGTGCCTATTGTCTGGATTTATTTGTCATCAACATCCAAGGACTTGACAGGTAACTTTTTTTACCTTTTTCAATTTTATATTTTTTTTTAACTTTATGTTTGACATTTTATGTCATCATGGATAAAGATATTTTTATTGTTTTTTAAGTGAAGTAAGGATGGTCACGTGGGTCGTTTGCAGGCCTCCATTCTCCGCGATGTGCTGTCATTATCACGATCACTTTGGCCTAATTGTGGGTAGAGGCAAATAAAAAGTGCTTTCTCCACTATCAAATAAACATAACACTAGAAATAATGCTAGAACTTCTAAATCAGTGATTTCAAATTATAATAGTCCTGTACATAAAGTTTAGTACAGAAACAATATTGAATGACTAAATGAAGCTTTTTATTTAACTTTCACAGGGCTTTAAACGTCTCTAAGTTTTAACTGTCATGAATGCGACAAAAATCACCTAAATGCGACATCGTATATTATGGGATTGTACTACACATATTGATTTCATTTCTGCAAAACAAATTAGTTTTGAACTAAAGGCACAGTTTACAATAATTTTCTGCTTAATAAAATATACATTTTTTTAATAAAATACCAAATGTACCCTAAATGCGACAAAAATGTGAAAAATCACATCTCATTTAGGCTCAATGACCTTACACAGTTTTTAATAAAATAATTTAACAAACATAATAAGTATATTTGCTTATGGAGCAGTTATTTATAAGTGCTTGTTTATGTGCATGTTTCTGCAATATATATCGGAAATAATAATTTTTTTGCAGTTATGTTTTCTATTTAAATAATCATTTCAAACTAATTGCTGAATACAAAGTAGATTATCGAAATGTCGAATGAGAATTATCATATTTCTCTTTGATTACATACAGCAAAATATTAACGTAGCAAGCAAATAAAATACTATCATTTATTTCTCATTTTCTGTATGCATTATGATTAAAACGATATTCTGGAAGTTTTTCCGGTATAAATATTGTTTTAATTATATTTTATTAAATAATTTATTCATTTCTTTTTTCAAATATAATGTATATCTTTAGCAGGTATCGTATTTTATTGTGTATTTTTGCATTTTGCAATCAATAAAGTTCATTTTTTCCAGCATTTTATTTTTATTTATGCGCTAAACAAATCTATATTTTATGTTTATCTTTTAACTAGAAATACGTTATTTTGTAGAGGTCATGATATCTTTTATATCTGCAATGTAGGCGTGTATATGCATTTTTCATGAAACTTTAATATTTACAGCTTAAAAATTGCTTCAAATGGGGTTGACGTTATTGAATCGATCAATTGTGTTTTACAAATATTTCTGTTCACCATAAAAATTAATAATAATATTTCAACAATAAATCTATAAATTGTAATTTTTATATATCTAGAATAACCAGATATTTAATCTACGATATTACTTTTAAATGAATCACACAGATCGGAAAAGTCATCATACAAATTTATTTTCTTTTTCTTTCTTTTTATCAGTAGAAAAAAAAAAAAAAAAAAAAAAAAAAAAAATTAATTTAATAAATGACAACGACTATTTGGAAAATGATATTTTTAAAGACAAAAATTTTAAAAACTTATATATAAATTTTATTTTTAAATTAATAATAATAAACATCATTTTTATGATGAGCATAACGAGTCATATATTACGTATGCCATGTGTTAAACATTAATATTCCTAGATCAATGAAAAAAAAAAAAAAAAAAAAAAAAAAACAATAGTTTATAGATATACAACTTTAACTGTTTAAAATGTGCTTTTTTATTTTCTGAACGCCTCATATTATATACGACATGTATTAAACATTAATGTTCCTTGAAACATCAGAAATAAATTTTAAATGAAATTTCAGTTTTACAATTTTCAGAACTGCAAATTTTTAAACTTCTGAACATCGCACATTTTAAATTTTTACACTGTTGTCTAGAAAAAAAAAAAAAAAAAAAAAAAAAAAAAAAAAAATGAGCTTTTAAAAGAAATGTTTGAAATCTTTATCACAATTTGTTTTCAAATTATTATTATTAGTTGTTTGTTTTCAAAATATTATTATAAGTTTTTATTACTTTTTCTGTCATCGCGGCAACAGGAGTATTCCATTTTTGGACATTAAACGCATGGTTCATATTCATTTTCCAAGAAAAAATCCCCTGATGTACTTTCCAATATGTAAAATTTTTCCATATCAACAAGAAACGACGTTTGGATATTACATATGACAATAAAGCACGCGAGCAATAACAATTGCCCCCAATTTCCCAGAATAGGCTGTCATTTTGGCATGTTTTCCCAGTTTTGGGAAATTTTTTGTATTATCCCACGAGATTGGCCTGATTTTTACAACTTAAAATTCATCCCCTAATTTTCCCAAGAATCCCATATTCCCCTGATGAGTATGAACCCTGAAACATGGACCAATCAGAAAATGAATAAAATAAAATAGAGAAGTATTCTATTTTTGGACATTAAACGTGGACCAATCAGACAACGCATAAAAAAAAAAGTTGCGAAATTCAACCAATAAAAAGATTCAGATAAACTTCAGATTTCCCAGTTCTCTACCAAGGGAAACAACTATTTTACAAATGGTAAAAAAAAAAAAAAATTACTCGAATACAGAATCTTTGATCACTGGTAGTGTTCTACCGTTTGAGTTAACTGGATTGACAAACCTAGGTCCGCATGTTTTCGCTCAGTTGGGAATTTTAATTGGACTATTCCCACCATCCATAGCGATAGATTTTCTTAGACGTGTGCATACACACAAACATATCTCTTTTATTAGTACCATATATTGCGCTTTAAGAAGATTTATGATAAATTTAATTGAATTTGATATCTTGAAAATTGACGAAGTTATGATTTGTTCCTCTCTAAAATCCATTTTATCCCCGCCCTTTAAGTCCATTTGTAATTTTATCAAAAATCTATTGTGTAAATTTTTGGTCTTTTTTTTAGAAATAGCAATAACTTTAAAATTTGATACGATTATAAATCAAAACTGCATATATTAAGCGTTCCAACTTAATGCTGGAATCTGTCGTAAATTAACATAGGTGCACCAGCTGGTGGCAGGGGTGCTAATTAATGCGCGGGCTTGATGTCATATATGCGCAGGTGTTTATTATCTCTGCATCTCTTGCTCATATTTTCAGATTTATTGCAAAATACTTTTGTTACAGTTCGTTTCGATAAAATCATGTACATTTAAAAAAATAGTAACAATATCATTTTAGTTTCGGGAGAAAAAGTATTAATTAGTACTCATAAGTACCAGATAATGCAACGAAAAATACTGACTTTTACCCTAAAATTAAAATGACAATGCGACTTTTTTTAAATACACAGATTTTTTTTTTTAAATTAAAAATATGATTTACAATATAAAGCTTTAATATTAGCACATTTTAAGAAAGATATTTGATTTAAAATAAAACATATATAACAGAAAACTTATTGACACAGATGAAATAAAGAACTATAGTACGAGAAATAAAAACAAACTTTAAATGCCTTAAATAAATTTATTTAACTTTTAAAGTACAAATCATTCGAAATTAAATATAAAATACATATAAAATCAATATACTATACCTATATAATACATATATATCAATATACACCAAAATACTGCTATAATAACTTAACATTTTGTCATGATGAGACAATTTTGTGGCCTAGCTTAATTTGGCAATAAATACAACATAAATATATTTTTACAAGTAAATGTAGACATTTACAGTAACATATAATAAATTATTAAATGACATAACTTTTCATAATGAATGCTACAATTTATGAAAACGTACAATGGGAAAAATGAACATAAGTTCAAATAGATGCTTAAATGCAAATCTCTTTACTAGCACACAATTTTATCAACTTTACCAATTTCACTTTAAAACAAATAATTTTTAGCACTTATAGATAAAAAAAAAAAAAGAGAAAAAATAATTGTAATGCCTTTTGATTTTAGTATTTAATCAAAATTTTTTTTTTGTAAACTTTTTTTTTTTTTTTTTTTTTTTTTTTATTTTAAGGGTTTGTGGAAATAAAGTTCAACCATTAGATTTTAAACCTTCCATTTGCGATTCTCCATACATTGTAATAAATGTGAATTAATCATGGATTAAAACTTGTAACATAGAACATAAAATTTTGATTTTGGCAAATTTAATTTTAATCTACTTCTTGTAGTTACTTAGACTTGAAGAAGACTTCTGTACATTAATTTTAGGTGTAGTTTATAAAAAAAATCAAATAAATAATAAATAACACTCAGGTACTATAAAGAAAAGATGTTTAAAATACAGGTATAAGATCACTAAATGAATGAATAAATATTATTTAAATATATTTATACACATCACTATTTTATTATTTTTTTAATACTGTCTATAAATAACACAAAATTTAACACAACACAGGAAAACAAAAAATAACTTAAGAATACTTATTAATAACAGAACACTAGCAAAACACATTCTCAATCATACATCAGAATTGTACTATATATATGCCTAAGCTGCTTCTAAATAATTTACTGACATTAACATTAAATAAAATAAACTATTGATATTTACACTTGCAATACTTATACTGTGATTTATATTTCATGAAGTGAAAATAAATAAAAATAATTTAAATTAAAAAATAAGAACACTTTAAATTAACTGTTCTTGCAATCATGCAAAAATATATAAAAGATGATGCAGAAAGAACAGACATAAATTTAAAAGAAGACGATAAACATCACAACAAATATACATTTCTATTGCTGATAAAATATGGATTCAAAATATGTATATATTACATTTTTCAGTTTTAAAAATAAATGCGTGACTAAAATCAATCATATGCAGAGAAAAATGATGTAAAAAGACAGAAGTGTTATTTCAAATAAATAAATAATACTTTAAAAAAAAAAAAAAGTACACAAACAGATTATGTAGTTAAATCTGAAAGAATTAAATATTTAAAGGTTCATACTTCTTTTTTTGAGTGAAGTGGACGCAATTAAGAATTTAGAAAAAACAATTGCTGCAAAATCTTACAACTCAAGAAGTAGTATATGTACATACCATGTATACTTATGTATAAGTCAAGCCTCTCCCGATTCTTAAGCAAAATTTTTAAAAAAATATTAAATTTTTGTGCAATCAAATTTCTGGCAGTATCACAGTTAAAAAAATCCAAGGACTAATATTTAGAGGCATGACTGCATTAAAATGCAATTCAAATGCAAGATTGTCTTGCAGAATCATTCGAAGTGAGTCAACAAGAAATTTCTGTATGATTGAAATACATAAGAATGATTCAAAAGCAAGGAAAATAGATGTCTTATGAAATGAAACCAATTGACATTGGGCTAGAATTGATGAAAGGCAATTTTTTACAAAAAACATTTGAAAGTGCTCAAGTGGGATGTTTTACCACACCTGCTGCATTCTCCACAGTGGCATAGCTAACATGGGGTAGAGAGGGCGATCCGCTGCAGGTGTCACCCTCTAAGCGGTGATACCCAATCTTTATTTTCAAATATATATTATCTAACAGGATTTTGGAAAAGAATTCTGAAATTCTAGCAAACGACATAGCAGTTTTAATTTTATTTTCTTTGAGAATGTGAAATTTTTCTAAATAAGATATGTACCAGAGAACAAAAAACAATCTATCTAACGAAAGTGTAGTGAATGCATAATTTAAAAGAAAAACCTATCTTCTATATATAGACACTGCTTTGACATAAGGGTGCATTGACATTATGGGTTAACTAATAAGTCGCTCCTGTGTCTTTTTTTTTTTTTTTATGCAGGAGGACAAAAGGTAAATAAGGAATGGTATGTTTTTTTGTTGTAATAACGTAGAATTGTGATTGAAAAAATATGACGGTGGGGCCACACACCATTTACATCCGTCCCAGGTGTCACCTATTTTAGCTATGCCACTGATTCTTCAGACATCGCTCTTTTAGATAACTGGTTCGAAAATATCCTGAGAGGAAGCAAAAAGTGGTATCCAGGGATTGACAATACTTTAAATAATCTATTCATTCATTTTGTTTTGAAATAAATGCATATTTGAGCACAGAAAAGAACCAAACTAATTTGCACTCCCAATAATAAAAAAATAAATTTATTGTAATATTTTTCATGGTTTCCGGGATGATTTATTTGACTAACAATTGTTCACATCTTAAAGAATGAAACATAGTATAATTGGGGTAATATGAAAATCTACAAAGCAAATCTGTCATTCTAGATAGTACAGGTATTTTAATTAAATCTTTTATAGTAGGGATTACATACATGTATTATCAATTTTAGAGTTGGTATTATAGATATATATGCAACTAAATTTTGTACATAAAACAGATCATAATTATAACAGCAGCAGATCCTTCATATATAGCCTTGAGGACCAACTTCTATAAAGGTTTTGGTATAATTTCAAAGTACATAAGATATTACTAATATTGAAATAATTAGTTTTTTTTTTTTTATCTGGCTGCAATAGCTTTTTTAATGCTTATGTTTTTATGAGCTTTCTGACATAATACAATTATGAATAAAAACATGCCTTTACATTTATCTTAAAAAAAAAAAAAAGAAAGAAAATTGCTTTATGCAGGTTTTTAAAATATAGTTTTTAAAAAGGAGTTTTGAAAACAAGTTTAACAAACAAGTGAAATTTTGTACATACTTAACAAAATATGCATTATTAACAATAAAGAAAGCTAAATGCATACAGAGTTCTCGCTGTCATTCGCCATTGCACCAAATTGGACTAAATTCTTCATTTGGAGAGTAAACAAGCGATTAGATTCACCAAATTGCTAGTGCTCAGTTTTTGCAATTTCTTTCTTTTCTTTTTCGTTTTTCATACATATGCAAGTATACATATTTTCAATAAATACATATTTTTTTTAATATATTTGTAGTGGATAGTTCAAATTAGATTAATAACAATCGTTGCCGCAGTTATAAAAACTTAGGTTATTTTAAAACCTATTAAAAAAAGGGGATACATTAAAGGATTAAAGATTTTTTTTTGTGTTACACGACAAATCTATTTTGCTAATACTTTTTTCACTTGGCGAATGTTTTTTATTTTTAATTAGCCAAATTACTAATGTTGGTCAAATGTCAGCAAGAACACTGAATGCATAGATCTATGAACTTTTACATACATACAGATACTATAATACATCTGATTAAAAAAAAACAGAATTGATAGCAAAATACTGAGCACAAAGAACAATGGCATATATTCATATTAATACTGATAAATGAGTTATTTACATATTAAGTAAAATAATAGTTCTGAAAGTTTTATGCAAAAATATTTAATGAGATAAGTCGACTAGATGTAATATATAAATAACTAATTTAATAGCTAGATATCACTAAAAGTTACTCTGGTGGAAGGGAGGCACATTTAAATATTCACAATATGAAGATACTTATTACTAACAACTGACAACAAGTATGATATAATGTATTACAGATAACAGAATGCTATTATATGCTCATAACAACTTGTACAGGGATTTGCAATATTAACTATTAATTTGCAACATTTGTAGCACTAAATGACAACTATATAACTAATATAAGCACATTTCCAGAAAAAAAGAAAAGAAAAATGACAATGGAGGAAACTATAATTTTACTAATAATACATAACTAAGGTACAGTATCACATATATGATTTATATATCACTTACAATCATATAGCAGCATTATATCACTTGATTTAAATTCATCCAAAATGTCACACACCTCAAAACATTTATTATTGTTATTATTGTAAAGCAAGCCAATCTACAAACAGATGAAGTGACTTGATCTATTTATGGTATACTTTGGGAATAATGCTAATTGTTATTAATAACTAACAATTGGATATTGCAATTTAATAATTTTTAATTGATCAAATCTTTTTAAATACTAAATGTAATCAATTAAATTTCATTTTTGTGTTTCATACAAATTTTATTTAATATTTTCATTTTTATAATTTTATATATATAAAAAAGCATCATGATAACAATTCTAGTATTATCATGCAATAACAAATTTACCTAAAGAAAAATATTTAAGCTATAACAACAACACGAATTAAAAAAAAAAAAGAAGTATATTTTGATAAAAATATGCAGCAGAGTGCTTCATGACCTGAAATCTCATGTTTCATCATAAGATAGATATTCCTACAATCAATCTTGAATTGGTACAAGATCAATTGGTAGATACATGGTAGAATTTGACCTTGAAGTGTAAATTCTATCATGGGCAAAACAATCAGCCAATTAGAGGTCCATACAGTAGCGTAGCTATGTTTTTTGGTGCCCGGGGCCAGCAAGAAATTTTGCGCCCCCACCCCAATATAGATATATAACAATTTCTCTCAATTTGGCGCCCCTAGGCCTCGGCACCCGGGGCGGACGCCCCCCTTGCCCCCCCCCTTAGCTACGCCACTGGGTTCATAGTTAGTTATCCTATGAGTACACACACATCTACTTACGATAAGATAAGATCACTTAAGATCAGGACTAATTTCAACAAAAGAAGTACTGAAGCTCTAATATTCTGCAATAATAACAATTACAGTTAATCCATCCACTCACATATTTATATTTAATACATTTCCACTCACATACAGTAGACACTCCCTCAAATCTGCACAGCTTGGGACCAGAGGTTTTGCAGATTTTAGAATTTTGCAGATTTCTGGTCATTGCTTTGTTTACATTTAAAAAAAAAAATATTTTGAATGTAATTAATAATGAAATTAAAAGTATCATGAATGCATACAATATACCAAAATATAAAAAATAATAATAAACTAAAATAATAAAAATTTAGATATTTTTTAAAATGATTAAAATACTAAAAGGAAAGGTCAAGTTAATAATCAATAATGTACAATTAAATATTCATTATAAAAGAGGAAATGTGTTTTTCCTAAATTATTCAATGAAACTTGTCTCATAAAGGTACATTACTAATTCACACCAGGTTGATAAAATGATGAAACTTTATTTCAGGTTTAGCCAGACTTAATAACTAAAAAAGCTTGATTAATACATAAATATATTTGGTAAGATTGTGATTACCAATGATATTAGCAATATCTTTATTTTTTCAAAAATAAATTATTCTTTCTTCATGAAAAAACATGAATTCAATAACCTTAACAAAAATTATAAATTAAAAAATGTATAGAATTGATATGAAACTGAAAAAATCAATTTTTGCACCTACATCTGAACTGAATGTTTCATTGTTTACATCCGTAAAATATGTGCGGATTTTAGGAGTGCGGATTTGAGGGAGTCTACTGTATTTATATTTAATACATTATCAGCAAATTTAAGGCAATTTTGATTTCAATATAATTTTTTTAAAACATATTTTGACTATATCTATGTGCATGCCCAAAATGAAATCCATTAAATAAACAGAGCAAAAACATTAAAATCACAGCTGGAGAAATTTCCGAAAATCCTACTTGAAAAGGTTTTATTTGTATCAACAACAAAACAATATACACAGAACTATTCCAACAAGTTCAAAGTAATATTTAGATATTCACTAAAAATAAAGAAGCAATGAAGTTGCACCCTTATGATCTTATACATTTAGAAATAAGAAACCCAACCCTGATTTTTTATAATCATTCTGTAATTCATTCAAAGTGATCCAAGATCTCTAATTGTGTGATTATAAGATAAATGTAATCAACATCAAAGATCTGGCACCAGTCTTTCTGAAATTTTAACCCCCTCCCCCCCCCCCCCAAAAAAAAAAAACCTTACATACAATTTATGTTAACCGAAATTTTAAAGCAAAATATTCTGAGAAAATATATATACATACAACTGTATAAATAAATTTTAAAACTAAATAGAAAAAAAAAAAAAGGCCAATACTAATTATAAATCAGCCAAGACATTTAAATTTTTAGAAAATGTGAATCAAATTTAACAAAATAACATATAGGCAAACATTTTTTAAAATTAAATGTAAATAATGTTATAATATAAAAACTATTTAAAAGAAATGTATGTATTATACATAAAATGAGAATATACATAGATGCAATTATGACAGTACAAAACTAAGATACACAATACAAGGAAACATAAAATAAATAAATAAGGGAAAAAAAAAAAAAAAAAAAAAAAAAACTAAACAATTACATAAAATATCATCACAATTAAATGAAAACAGTTTAAGTAACATAGAAAATAAACAATACAAATTAAAATACAAATCATTAGTACTTGTTTATTATCATTTCTAATATTAAACAGTTCAAATCAAAATAAACTCATAGTATTCATAATTCTATTATATATGGATGTGCATGACATGCACTTACATTTTGACTTGCCTTGATATTTGTTGCACATAATTACACTTTGGTTAGGACTCACAGTCATTTGGTTACGATTGACAACATACTTTAGAGACTTATCTCAGGAGATATGATAAGAAACAAGTACCAAATTATTTTTTTAAGTAAAATAATTAAATTTCAGGATCATGCATTTCCTCTCCATTTTCTTCCTCCAATCGATGTAAATGAGATTCATTTTTAGCAAAATAACCTTTGATTTCTTCAAAGGACTTTCCTTTAGTTTCAGGTAAAAATAAGGATAAAAAGCAACACATGAAACAGAAAAATGCATATATGCAGTATGTTCCGTAATTCTGTAACCAGAGTTCAAGCTGAACAAAAGTTTTTGTCACAATAAAGGCAAAAAACCAAGAAAAAGCAGTGCCGATAGCACATATAACAGATCGTGCATGAGTGGGTGACATTTCGGACATCATCAGCCAAGGAATGGGTCCCAGACCCACAGAAAAGGCTGCTATATAAACTAACAAGCAGAGCAGAGGAATCCACCCATAATCTTCTTTGAAGGTGCAATTATGGCGAGATACAATTAGAAAGGTAGCCAAAAAACTCAGCGAAATACATGTGACAAGTCCCGATAGGATGAGAGAGATCCTCCTTCCAACTTTGTCCATAGTAAGTGAACTAAAGAATGTGAACAAGAACATGATAAATGCAACTAATATATTTTCTACAGCAGGGTCTAAAGAGCTTTTGGCATCTTTGAAAATCGACACAGTGTAGTACAAAATTGCATTCGATCCAGAAGACTGCTGCAGAAACATGAGGAGCACAGATAACAATGCAGGTTTGTAGACAGTAGGATCCTTAAAGTTAACTTTAACATCTTTCTGAGATTCTTTATAATTTTCATAGATAAATACACTTGAAACTTCCCACTTACTCCCATATAGGAAGCGAATAGCACTAGCCGCTTCTGCATGTTTTTCCTTCTTCAGCAACCAGCAAGGTGATTCTGGCATAAATAACATAAACAATGGAGATAAAACTGAAATAACAGAAGCACATATCGCAACCCAATTCCAATTGAGGTATTTGCCAAGGAATGACACGAACATGATACCAATGCATATAAACAATTGAAATCTGCAACCTAATTGTCCTCGAACATCTGGCGTTGATACTTCGACAATATACATTGGAGTCACAACGCAAACAAGTCCAACACATATACCAGTGATGAATCTTCCAGCATAAATAAATGATAGAGAAGAGGCATAAGCTATAAGAAGCCACCCAGCAAGCATTAAAACAGAAAGATACATCATGACTCCTTTTCTTCCAATTCTGTCAGACAGATAACCTAAAAATAAATAAATAAATTATAGAGATTCAACTAAAGCATTTAATAAATTCTCTTACAATACAAAATACAATCATAAGTAAATATGTATAGTTAGGAACAGATGAAATCTTTTTTATCAAATTAAAATAAATTTTTAATTTTCAAATAATTTTTACAGCAGATAAGGAAATAATGAACAGTATTTATCAAAGAACCAGCCATACAAATACATTTATTTGACATTTTTTAGTTATTAAGTAATAACAAATGCAAGTACATAGCATACTTAAAATTAGAGACAGTGATCAGTGATAAAAGAGATTATTAACAATACTGCTAATAAACAAATACTGGACAATTGCACCATAAGATTTAACTACTAAGAATATATTTATAAAAAATACAACAAATTGCTCAATGGTGCACAAAACAAGAACTTTAATATGAACTTGTACAATTAAAATAAAATAAAAATATCAACGTTTTGCGCCGTCTTCAGGAAAATATGATAATGAAAGGACTAAATTTGCATCCTGATCAAGAGATAATATTTCTAATAAATTGAAATCGAAATAAATTAAAAATTTTAAAAATGTTGCCACTTACATGTGAGAAAAATTAAAATATTGCAACGAGATAAATTTTAATATTTTATGATGTTATGCCATATTTTTGGTATATTGCAGCATAAATTATCATTACAAGGTTTATTTTCTCATGCAATGATTTCGACAGATTCTCTTATTTTACCTTCAACTGGGTTATTGCATGGAACTATGATTGTTGCCTCTTCAAAATTAATACAGCAAGCCTTGTTTGCTAAGTAGAAGCAAAAAAGAGCAGTATTCTGTTTAAATATCTCTGCGATGCTCCTTAATTCTAACTAAAAGTTTGCGTGTTGTCATGCCGATGTAGACTTTTTTAACATTATTTGATAATCTGATGGGTATTTCATGTATAGCAGATTTTTGATCTATTGTAATTTTGTCGGTCTTATCTGTATTGATGTCAATGAGATATGGAGGTGGAATGGCGACAAGTTTTATGCTATATTTTTGTGCAATCTTTTTTACTTTTTCAAATATGTAAGGGATATAATGAAATTTTCTGTAAACTACAAGCTTATCCTGTCATTGGCCAGATGAGGGAGGAGTATTGTACTGTTGAACTATTTTATTTACAAATTTTGCAGGAAAACCATGGTCAAAAGTTATTTTATGTATGCAAAATGCAAGCTAATGCAAAACAAATGCATTAAAACTTCCTGACAAGTGCTTAAAAGTAAAATTATGCAAAGAAAAAAATAACACCAATAAATAAGTCACAATGATATACACTATATTCTAAAAGGTAAAATCAGTGTTAAATCTCGAATTAGCATTAAATCGCAAAGTTAGATGGATGATAATCAATTTAAAATATTTCTACATTGTCCAGTTCTAGGGAGCAAAAAATATCCTTTTATCTTGCCTGGCAATAGCTGCTCCTCACATGAATGACAAAAGACAAACTGATTTTAGTAAGTGACAAGATCTATTATCCCGAATCCTCACGACCAAAGGCTTTCCAGAAGGTCCTCCTAAAATTCGGGGTTTTTTTTGCAATTCTTTGACAAAATTCACATCTTTTTTGCAATCCTTTGACAAAATGCACATTTTTTCTAAGGTTCTTTGATAAAATTAGCCTTTTTTTTTTTGCAATTGTCTTGACAAAATTAGTGTCTTATCTGCAATTATTTTGACAAAATTCACAATATTTTTTAACTAATGATTTGTAACATAAATTAATTTTAAACTAAAATTTGACAGACAAATGAT
The DNA here is from genome assembly GCA_964019185.1 of Maratus speculifer. Taxonomy (NCBI): domain Eukaryota; kingdom Metazoa; phylum Arthropoda; class Arachnida; order Araneae; family Salticidae; genus Maratus; species Maratus speculifer. The sequence goes on from OZ025290.1 coordinate 258,545,551, forward strand.
TTTTTTCTATTTTTTGGGGGGTGAGAGACTGCGTTTTTTGACACTAAAGTAACACTTTTCAGTAGTTATACATTGAAACACAATGGATTAAAAGCAAAAAAAAAAAAAAAAAAAAAAAAATTAAATAAATAAATAAAAATAATAAGTTTGTTGAAAAATTTCAGAATTTTCAAATTATACTAAAAATTTACAAATTTGGAAAATTTTGTGACTTTTTTTTTCCGGATTTCGTGTTTTTTCAGACTTTGGAATTCCAGATAGTGGATCTTGATCCTATATTGTATTTTATTACCAGTAGGTATTGATTTTGTATAAAATTTTTTACACACTATTTTAAAATCAATAGATAGTTAAAAAGGTTAAATTAAGATTAAAAAAAAAAAAGATTAATAAAGTTTCCTTAGCAGATTTATGTAATTTATCTAAATAACAATTGCATAACACACTGAGAGTGTTACCATTAATGTAAGTACTTATAATAAATTAGTACTTTTATTTACTTATTTATTATTAGTACTTAATATTTACTTTGGATAAAAGTTAGAATATCAAAACTTGCATTAAGTAATAATGATTTTTTTTAGTATAAATTAGTGGTGTACACAGTGGTACCTTGACCCAGTAGTCAAGTAATTTTGTAATAAGTAAAGAAAAAAGAAAAAAAAAACACTGATGTGTACATAATGTGAGCTTAGGTGTACATATATAGTATAATATATAAATTAATTCATTAAATTTGATATTTATTTGTGAACCTTTTAAAAACAATTTTTGACAGTTCAAAACTAATAAAAAAAAGGAGAATAGATACATAACAATTATTAACCAATCAATATAAAATTAAGACATTCTTTAACCCTCCAATTTATTCCGACCATTGAAATCTGTCTATCAAAAATAAAAAATTTTATTGGTATAGTGTTACCATTAATGTAAGTACTTATAATAAATTAGTACTTTTATTTACTTATTTATTATTAGTACTTAATATTTACTTTGGATAAAAGTTAGAATATCAAAACTTGCATTAAGTAATAATGATTTTTTTTAGTATAAATTAGTGGTGTACACAGTGGTACCTTGACCCAGTAGTCAAGTAATTTTGTAATAAGTAAAGAAAAAAAAAAAAAAAAACACTGATGTGCGCATAATGTGAGCTTAGGTGTACATATATAGTATAATATATAAATTAATTCATTAAATTTGAAATTTATTTGTGAACCTTTTAAAAACAATTTTTGACAGTTCAAAACTAATGAAAAAAAAGGAGAATTGATACATAACAATTAGTAACCAATATAAAATTAAAACATTCTTTAACCCTCCTATTCTAACCATTGAAATCTGTCTATCAAAAATAAAAATGTTTATTGGTAGCTATAACAATTCACTTAACTATGCAAAACATTTCATATTTATTTTGTAACTGTCTGTACCTAATTTTCCTTTGATTAAAAAAAATTGTATTGGCTTTGCAGTTCTGGAAAAAGAAAGTTCACATCAATATGGCTGTGGCACCATGAAAAATATGTTAAAAAGTGAACTGGGTAATAGATTGCCATTTGTAAAAAATAAACAGAATCACAAGGATATTGAAAATGAAATCCAAGAGAGTTTTGATTGTTTTAGGGCAACTGCTGTTGATCCTTGCTATAAACTAACCTGAAAATTATAATAAACGGAAATTATAAGTGTGTGGTTAAAGAATGCCTTAATAGTGCAGATGATCTAGAATTTGAAAATCCACCAAAGAAACAAAAAATACATCATGAGAATGCTGATGTCAATGAACCAAAAGAGAAGATGCCAGCAAAACGTTCATCTATTTTCTGGCAATGTTTTGAGGAAATTGCGAATATGAGCAAAAAAATTGTGACACTAGTACTAGTTTAAAATCTTGAGATGAACAATTGGTATAAAAAGAGATACAGGCTTTCTTAACAGAAGACTTATGTAAAACTGACACTCCATTTGCATGGTGGGAGGGGGGGGGGGGGACTTTTCCGATTATGTGCAACCTTGCAAAAAAATTCTTAAGTGCACCTTCAATAACTGTTTATACTAAACGTATACTTTCAGAGGCAGGCCAAATTTATAGTAGTAAAAGAAATGTCCTATCTACTGATAATGTAAAACGTTTGGTGTTTTTGCACCATAATTTGAAATATAATAAATTTAATTATTAATTTTTTTTTACATTTATTGTATTTTCAGTTTCTTTATCCAAAATAATAGTCTTTTCTGTTTGCCTATATATCAAAAAAGTACTTATTTTTATTGGTATAAATGTGAAACTAAATTTTAATCTGGAGTTATTTTATAAGGGTTTTTGTTCTTAACTTTTTCTATATTTTGTACATATATTGTTAAATACCGAGTAAATAGTTTTATGAATTACTGCATATATTACACATTGATATTCAAATAACTTTTTACAGATCAGTTATAAATTCATATGCTTAAAAAATGAAATTCTTACAACTATTCGGTATTGGTCGAGTACTTACTGAGTACTCAGTACAGTTCTAGTATAAATCATACTTCACAATAGCTGTTGAATTGTAATTTTCTGTTATAATTTATAAGATTGTGTCAAAAGATTTCTTCTGATAAACTTAATCTTCTAAAAATAATTTTGGTAACCTTTTTAAAATATACATACATACAGCCATAAAATATGCATTTCACTTACTTAATAAATGACTGAATGAAATATTACCTGCAATAAGACCGCCAAATATTGCCCCTAAAGGAACAGTACTTCCAATCCATGAAACTTCTATATTAGTTGGATTAAGTGGCCCAGACTTCATGCTTTCAACAGCAGTTGATGAATAACAACAAACTATTCCAACTGTAATTGCATTAACTAAGGCTGCTGTAGCAGCAAGAGCAAACTTTGGGCTTCCCATTCTAAAAAATAAAAAGTCTATGTATAAAATGCATTAAAAATATTTATATTTAATAAAATAATTTTGATAAAGATGCAATTTTCTGAATACGAGGTATTTTCATTCAGACCCTCGGCAATTTTTTTTTAAATTGCCGTGACAAGAAAAGAAAATTTTTCACATGTACACTCTGGCAATTTATTTCTACATTCAAGCTATTCATTCAATATTCAAACAATTTACAGTAGACTCCCTCAAATCCACAATCCTAAAATCCACAACTCTCTAAAATCCGCACATAATTTACAGATGTAAACAATGAAATTTTCAATTTTGATGTAGGGACAAAATTTGACTTTTTTATTTTTATATCAATTTCATATATATTTTAATTTGTAATTTTCATTAAGTCACTGAATTCTTGTGTTTTCATGAAGGAAGAATAAATTTATTTTGGAAAAAATAAGATATTGCTGATATAACTGGTAATCACAACCTTTTTACAAATATATTAACCAAAATTATTTGGTTATTAAGTATGGCTGAACTTGAAATAAAACTTCCTTATTTTATGATTTTGATGTGAATTAATTATGTATTTTTATACAACGAATTTCACATCAAAAATGCATCTTATCTTTATAATAAATATTTAATCATACATTATTGATTATTAACTTGACCTTTGCTTTTAATATTTTAATCATGTTAAGAATTATCTAAAGTTTAATTTTTTTTTTTTTTTTTAGTTTATTACTTATTTTATTGTTTTATTGTATTGTAAATCTTCATAATAGTTTTGATTGCATTATTAATTACATTCAAATTACAGTTAAAAAATGTAAACAAAGCAATGACCAGAAATCTGCAAAATTCTAAAATCCACAAAACCTCTGGCCCCAAGCTGTGCAGATTTGAGGGAGTCTCCTGTATTTAATTTCTTAAACTGCAACTGCATCAACGACATTTTCATGAGTAATGCACTGTACCTAATGTTGAAGTTCAATAGATTCAAAATATTATTTAAAATTTTTTTAAGTATATTAACTTTAAAATTCACTAAAAGCAAGCATCTATTTTTTGTAAAAAATTAATAATAATAAAAAAACTGTTGTATTTTATTTATGTATAACCTTTAATAAAGAAAAAAATGACAATGATTTTTTAATTTTTTACATTTAGAAGCTCAAAATGAATTAGAATAAAATGATTCAGTCTTGAGTTAAGCATGTACTTACTTATAACACTATAAATAATCAATCTAGTGCTGTAATCAATTAGCCTAAAAGAAAAGTTTAAATAAAATGTTTAGGAAGCTTCTGGACTACTGTGCTCAGTGCTGTGGTCATAAAAAACTCCCAAATGATATATGCTAGAATCATGAAGTTTAGGGTTAGGATATACAATATAGCTGTATTTGAGAAACAGAGGGTATATGAAACTTGATAACAGTAATTACCTTTTAATTAATTGGTCAATAATTATTAACAATTAATTATTATAATATTTTTACTCTATGACTTGAATTAAAGTTTCATTTAGTACTTAAATTGCAAAAATCACCTCACAAAAAACACACACACACACACAAAAAAAAAAAAAAAAAGGAAAAGAAAAGAAAAATTTTAAACCATACATAAAAGAATATCGCGATAATTTTATCTTTTAGTGGTTATTTTGGCTACTTTTAAATAAAAACAAATTCACACTACTAGTACAGATTAAATTAGAATTAAAAAATAAAAAATTCAGAGTCATAATTCGATTAGAGTAAGAAGGTTGAGTCATGCCCCTTTAGTTTTCATTATCCTTTTATAAAAACAGTATATCTATTAGTTTAAGAATTTTAAACTTTTTATTGCAAATACACTTTAAAATTGCAAATATATAAATGCAGAGGGAAACATTTTAAGTAGAGTTTCTTTTTATTTTTTTATTATTAATAATAAATCTATTTAAAATGTCAAGCAATCAGAATTAAAACATTTTCTGTCTTCAAAGGACATTTACACACAGGTAAAAGATGACCAGGTCTTTCACTAGTATATAAAAGCTTCTGAATATGTTGTTTTACATCTTATTTGCAAAGATCTCCACATCTTAAATGGACACAACAAATAAATAACATTGTCTCTTTAAAATTCTGGAATTTATAGTTACTTTTCATATAGCTTTTACATGAAATCCGTCCATATGTAGAAGTATACTTGTCCTCCAAAGCTATCCATTTTTTACACTTTATTATAGTGGAAGAAAAAAAAAGGGATGTGAACTAAGTCCATCAAAAGATTTTAAAGCCCTATTTGTCTAATTATGGCCATAAAAATAACATTAATCGCATAGCCACTGCATTGTTTTTCTTTTTTACTTATAGATAAAGGATATATTTTTAAAATAGTAAAAATCCAAAAATTATAAATAATAATAAAGTGCAATACTTACTTGAAAAGCTAATGATTAATTTCTAAAATTATTTTAATCTAAATCTTAAGAATTAATTAAATTAACCTAACATTATATGCAAAAAAAGGAAATGTATCATTGATTTATTTTTTCAAGGATAAAACTTTTCAGGTATGTTTATTCAAATGTCCTCAATCGAAATAAACTATATCTATCAATCTTTAAAAAAATCTGTAAAATTTTATCACAAAAAAGATCAAAGGAGTTATCATAGGAGGAAAAAAGTTAACAATGTTTACAATACAATGACAATGACTGACGACAAATACAGGATGAAAATTAATCGAGTACTAGATCGATGTTAATCGAAAAATCCTTTTTTAGGCTCCAGGGAGGTAAATCGAATATCTGTTTTCGACCAAAGTAAAATTTTTCCATCACGTCACATAATCTAATTTGTGAGAGCTTTTGGCGTCAAAGAAATATTTCTGGGCGGCATTTTCTTTAATCCAAACAATAAATTTTTAATATTAACTAGCGTTTTTTTTTTTTTTTAAATCTTGATTTGATTTAGCTGCTATGGCTGTCGCCTCGATTGATTCATTGTACGCAGAAACAGAGACAACACAGAACAATTTTTATTACACATATCCATTACATATTTTGTTACATTACTAATACCCTGTTCGCACTCAGGGGGAGCCCAATAATCTCCAAAAAGTGAAGACAGAAGGGGAAGGATGATGACGTAGTTTGGTTCCCCTGGCTCTCCTAATGTGAGGATAGGATAAGGAAAATCGTGGTTTTGAATGTGTTTTTTTAGTCGTATTTTACTTCAATACATAAAATTTCATATAAAAAATTAAAATTTTAAAAAGGATTAATAAATTAATTGGACTTTAAATGTTTTTTTTTTCTTTTTGAGTTAGTTGATTGCATTAGTTGCATTACAAAATCAACTTAAATAGATTTAATTTATCTATCGTTAATATCATAATAAGCAAACTAGAGATACGCCCAAATTGATTTTTGATATCTGTTTAACTTTGCACTGGAAATGCAAAATTCAGCTAATGCTTAAATTTCAAGATCAATGTTCAACTTTCGGACGCAGACGGGTTAAAATAAAATTAAGATGCACACAATTAAAGAAAACAAGTTGGAAATTGCACGTGAAGCATAGCAAATGAGGTGTGTTCGTACGATAACGAAGTTTTAAAAATATTACTCTCATATATCAATCTCATAAAATTGTAAATAGTGAATTACAATTAAAACACTCATCAAACAATGTTCTCCCTGAACCATTATGTAATGAAATACTTTTGTGTGGCCTTGTAAATCAATAACAAATGCTCTTTGCACCACAAATTATGGAAAATGTATATTATAATATGTACTTTATAGTTGCATATAAATTTTATTAAGTTCGAGTGAGTGTAACCCCATTAAAATGCATTTGAAACATTTTTCCCCATTGACCGTAATGTAAAGGAATACTTTTGATTGTCCCTGTAATTGATCTATGCATCCAATTTTCATAAAATTTCAAATAACGCAGCAAAATTATGTAATAATTATGTATTTTACATTTCAAACGTATAAAATACATTTGAAACTTTTTTCCCCATTGACCATAATATAATTGAATACTTTTGATTGCACCTGTAATTGATCTATGCACCCGATTATCAAAAAATTTGAAATAACTCGACGAAATTATATAATAATTATGTATTTCAAATTTCAAACGATTAAAATGCATTTGGAACTTTTTTCTCCATTAACCGTAATGTAATGGAATACTTTTGATTGCCCCTGTAATTGATCTATGCATCCGATTTTCATAAAATTTGAAATGACTCGACAAAATTATGTAATAATTATGTATTTTAAATTTCAAACGATTCGGTTGGGTAGTTTTTGCGTTGTTATATGCGGACAGACAGACAGACGGACTGAACGACCACTATAGGTGCTACGTATTTACATAATTACGAACGCACTTAAAAAACGAAAGAAAATCAAGTATTTAAAAAATAAAATACATGCAATTTTTTTTATGAATTTTACACTATAGGTAGAAATATAATAATTTATTTATAAACATTGAACATAAAAAAAATAAATTGAAGGCTTTGGAAGTACAAATTTAAAATAGATATTTTTTCTTTATTCTGATTATTATATTATTATTGTTGTTAATTTTTAGGTTCTATAAACAATTTTTCTAAATTCTGTAAACAGCTATAAAATTCATTGTTCTACGTTTTAGCAAAACGACTAATGCATGTTCACATTTATATCATAAAATTTCATCTTAAAAATAATAATTATAATAATAATAAAAACAGGCATTAAATTATAAGATAATTTTAACATTTCTAAAAAAATAATAAATTTTCATTCTTGAATTGTAAATGACTTTTATACTAAATTTTAATTCAATGAGTGAATTTTTTTTCTATAAGATAATTTTATACCATAAATATATTAAATAAACAAAAAAAAAATAAAATAAATAAATAAATATTTTGTATTACAGATTGGTTTTATTTCACAGATTTTCTTTTATTCCATTTACAGTAAGTTTTAAAAATTTTCACTCAAAGTATTTTTAATATATAAGAAATTAAAACTTTAAATAAACCAGTATTCAGACTATCAGTTTCATGTTATGTTGATTTTTACAAATTCATGCCATTACAAATTTGCCATTCTCTCTGTAAATCAAGATCTTAAGGAAGCCGATGAAACAAAACATTTTTATCTTTATTTCGATAGGTATTCTTGCAAGTAGCGGTAGCACAAGAAGGCATTTTTAAATCGGGTTTATGACCCTTTTAATTCACAAATATGTAACTTTAAGCAGCCTTTTTAATAAAAACTAAGATCGAGACAATATTTGAATTTTAGAACCTTTTTCTATGCAATCGCATAAGAAAATGACCATCTAACACTTTCTTATCTCTCTTGAACGGGAACCAGCTGACGTCACACGGGCCTTCCTGCTTTGAGGGGGTGGATTCAGAGCGGCGAAGGACTCTTCAAAGGGATGGGCTAGCCCTTAGTATCTCTATAGCCCTGGTTCGCACTGGGATAGTTGAGTCACTTAACTTTAAGTCACTTAAATTTTTTGAAGCGGGATACCCGGAATTAGGCTTCACCTGTTCGCACTTGCTAAATATTTTAAGTGACTTAACTTGGCCAAAATGGCATCTGGGCATGCGCATAAGTTCTGAAATTTGTAACTGCAACTCTTAACTGCTTTTTTGTTTACATAGCAATTACCCTGCCATATTTCAATTAAAAATTAATTTTGTCATCCTCCCAATTTAGTTTGCTGGAGGAAATAACAGGTTCAATATTTTCCATTTTTGAACTTTGATTACAAAAAAACCCCCACAAACGCACGTGTTAAGCAATTGGGGTAAACAAATAACAGTTTGAAATAATTTATAATTGTTTTTAGGACTCAACTCCAGTAATTTATTAATCAGAATTAAATATTCTAAAATTCAGAAATAATAATTAAATATTCAGAAGGCACATTTCCACTCAACTCACAGTTAAGCGAGTAGTGCTCACTTAAGTGAGTTGCAGAAACTTGCTTAAGCAAGAATCTTGATTCCGGGTACGACCGCTTCAAAAAACTTCAAGTTAAGTGACTTAACTTTCTCAGTGCGAACAGGGTATAAGGGACAACACACCATCTATGTCCGCACCCGGATTCGAACCAGGACTCTTCTGTGTGGCAGCAGCTGCCGCTACTGACCACGCCACTGGGGCGACCAGCGTTGTTTTCAGTAGCGATTCGTCAAGAGGTGCTGCATCACTTTATTCATAGCACTAAAATTGTATGGTAATTTCAATTTTCTTTAATCAACAAAATTTGTCGAATAAATAATAGAAAAGATTTTGTAAAATTTTAGTGGTAAGAAAAACCTGATGCAGCACTCCCTGATGAGCCGCTACTGGTTGTTTTCTCTTTTAATGTTTAAATATCAAAGTGTATTTTTTGTTTTTTAAAGGAGTATTAGTCCAAGAACCAACACCACAAAGGTATTGAGCACAAGAAAAACACCTTTATTTTATGGAAGAATCTCAATTGTGCCACCATTGTTTTTGCCGTGTAATCATTCATTGCAGACCTTCAATAAGGAAAGGGCAGCTGACGTCACTGTGGATGAATTACTGTGGATAAGGAAGAAAAACCAGTCCGTTCTTTAACGACTGACACTGTACGGATGAACTCCGGGAATATGATTGGTCTAAGTTTGCCATTGCATAAATAAGTATGATATGATTGGGCTACGTCGTCAAGATGATTCCTACAATGATCGCTATGACAAAAAATGTAGCGGTAGATTGGTTGACAGAAGTGTTTGTTTGTAAACATGCCCTTTCCTTATTGTACGGCAAGCACAATGATAAACCTACAAAAAAACCACTAGTGGTATTAAATTTTAGCTTATGCACCACTTCACTTCCGGCAGACATAGATCATTGATTACCCTATTACTACTCTTCCATAAAATAAAGGTTTTTTACTTGTCGAGATCCCTCAAGTTTTTCTGCTGTCGGCTCTTGGACTATATCTCTGCGTTTCTATAAACTAAAAAAAAAAAAAAAAAAAAAAAAAAAAAATCATTTAAACTAGAGGAAGGTAGTTTGTACATTGATTGCAAAATCGTGAAAAATGCAGCGTAGCTGCGCCATCTGCAGGGCGATTTACATCAAAAACTAAACAACCCTAATGTATGTCAAGGACTAACTGAATCTGAAGTTTTAGAAAATTTTGCGCATTAGACATTGAGATAGAGCTATTGCGATAATAGCAAATAATGCACCATGGCAGCTCCATCTGAAAAGCGATTTGCACGAAAACGTAATTAGTACCATGTTACATCAAGTACTAACTAAATCTAAAGTTTTATGAAAATTCATTAGTTTTTGGATATGGCTATTGGGAAAATTGTAAATAATGCAGCATAGCAGCGCCACCTGTTGAGCTACACACATCAAAAACTAATCAGGCCTAAACTTATGTCAAAGTCTAACAGAATCTAAAGATTTGTGAAAATTCGTGCATTAGTTCTTGAGATAGAGCAATTGAGATAATCACGAATAATGCATAATAGCAGCGCCACCTGTTGAGCGATTTACAGCAAAATGTAATCAACATCATGTTACATCATGTACTAACTAAATATAAAGTTTTATTAAAATCCATGCACTACTTCTTGAGATATGCCTATTATGGAAATTGTTAATAATGCAGCATAGCAGCGCCACATGTTGAGCAATATACACTAAAAAACTAATCGGATCTAGTTTATATCAAGGTCTGATATAGTCTAGAGTTTTGTGAAATTCCGTGCATTAGTTCTTGAGATAGAGCCCCCGAGAATTTTTCCCACATACAGACAAACTCACAGACAGACATTTTTTAAAAACATGGTTTTCGGGTTCTCTGACCTCTAAAATGCGTAAATCCGCCGAAAACCGTATTTCGATAAATTTTCACGAATCCAGTACTTTTTTCTTGTAAAGATAGAAGAAAGTAAAAAGTAAAACTTCGTGTGCTGGCGTAGCAAATGATAAGGAAGTGTAAATTTTAGGTAAAGAGTAGGGCATGGTTGGCGAACCTATGGCATGCGTGCCGATCCTTGGCACGTATGAAAAAATCTCTGCCACGCGAAAAAACTTATAGACTATATACAGTTTATAAAAAACTTCCATCCATCATAGTTTTGTGCAATAGGTTTATAATTTACTTTAAAATGATCTGTTACTTTTGAAGGAATTAAGGTATTATAAATTTCAATTAAAGAATCTTGAAGCGTTATTTTTTTGCCAAACCATTCAACATATAGCAATTTTCTATATAATTTTGATTCTTTATCAAATTTTAAAGGTTTTACTTTTGAAAATTGCATTTTAAGAGTTAGTTTGCATATTAATATATATCTAACTGACACGTTTTCTATTTCAGATTGGATTTATTTTATGCGGTTTTAAGGTTTTAAGTTATTTTACGTTTTATTCTATTTATAGGTTTTAATTTTAAAAATTGGCCATTAATTGCTAGTGTAAATAACTATATATCTATTGAAAGTGCTTCTACGTCAAGAACTGAAAAATATTTGAATCGGAAGTATACAATAAAAGAAAAACTCATTTATAGATTACTAGCAGCCTTCTCCCGCTACGTTGGGCAGTTTTTCTAAAAGAAACTTTGAATCAAACTAAATTTTTATATCATATTAATTTTTTGTGCGTTGATTAATTCGAAATCCAGGCTTTCTTTTATATATATAGATTAAAAATTTCAGGTTTTTGCGCCGAAGACATCGTCAAATTAGAAAATGTGAAGTATCTCACGAACTACTGGATTTAAAAGAATTTGCTTAGTACCATTCGATTCAGCATGAAAAAAACACACTAAAATATGTTATAAGTTGAAAAATAATTACAAAATCCGATTTTTAAGGATTTTTAAGGATTTTTTTAAAAGTTCAATCGTTTTGTTACAACCTTTCGGAGTGGAATTTCTCAAAATCCTTTTTTAGCGACACTCGATGTTATAAGAAGTATTTTTACCCCAATTTTCAAGATTTTAGGCTCGGTATATTTTTTTGTGCGATGATTAATACGAAATCCAGACTTTCTTTTATATATATAGATTAATACAAAATTTCATGCTACATTGCTGAGTAAATACAGCATAATAAATAAGTTAGGAATCGAATTCAGTATAACTGTAGAAATTATTAATTATTAATTTTTTATGTTAATTTTTTCTTGGCACGTTAGAATCTTTGCACATAATAATTTTGAAATTTTTGGCATGCATACTCAAAAAGGTTCGTCATCCCTGGAGTAGGGGATACATGATTGATTACTTACTGTAACTACAAAGTAACAAATACGGCGTAAAATGTTAAATTATTGTATTTCTTTCATTCTTTTTTTTTTTTTCTTTTCCTTTCTCTCTCTCTCTCTATTTCTCTCTCTCTCTCTCTTTTCTTAATTTAATGTATTTATATATTTTGAAGTGTAAAAATATTTTTTTTGATAATTTTCATTTAATTAATAATTTAATGTTTCATAATTTAATGATGTAAATATTCATAACGATTTTTAATTAAAATAATTAATTTTTCAGTCGTTTTTTAATGTTAAAAAAAATATAATTCTGTTTTAACGATCATTTTCTCGAGAAGGAGCAAGGAGACAGTAGAATTTTCAGAATGGATAAGTTGAAGATTGATAATTTATTTATTAAAACTATAAACTGGACGAAAAACTGTAAAAAATACATATAAGATTTTTCAATTTATAAGTTTGCGGAGTAAAAGAGTGTGTGTGTAAATTACTGTAACTGAAGATATTTAGATCATTGATTACTTACTGTAATTATAAACAAGTTGGAAATTGCACGTGAAGCGCAGAAAATGAGGTGCGTTCGTACGATAACGAAAATTAAAAAATATTCAGATCTTGCTGTTATAGTAGACAGTACTTCAGATATAGTATAGTGGTCGAAATCTTGTTTGTGTTCCTGTAAATATACAGGAAGAAACTTTTATTACACCTCAGCAACGTATATCATATTCATAAGATGTGAAATAGTTTAATATAATTAATACATGCCCCAAACAATGTTTCCCCGTGTAGCATTATGTAGTGGAACACTTTTGTGTCGCCTTGTAATTTAATAATAAATATTCTCTGCATCACAGATTGTACAGAATGTATATTTTATATATATACTTCATAGGTTCATGTACTCTATTATATTCGAATGAGTGTAACCCCATTAAAATGCATATGAAACATTTCCCCCCATTAACCGTAATGTAACGAAATACTTTTGATTGTCCCTGTAATTGATCTATGCATCAGATTTTCATAAAATTTGAAGTGACTCGACAAAATTATGTAATAACTATATATTTTAAATTTCAAACGATTCGACTGGGTAGTTTTTGCGTTGTTATATGCGGACAAACGGACGGACGGACAGACGGACAGACTGAAGGACAACTGTAGGTGCTACGTATTTACATAATTACGAATGCACCTAAAAACGACTTAACCGAAAAAAAATGTAATTTAACAAATTACCACAATCATTTAGAAAACGATTTTTCCAAAGACTAAAGTTTAAGGTTTAGAAATAAATTCTATTAAAAATAAATAAATAAATAAACAGTATTTTTCTCACTTTTTGTAAAAAAAAAAAAAAAAAAAAAAAATGCATGTTTAATTTTTCAGTTAAAGTTAAATAAAGAGGAAACATCTCAATGAGATTACAATTTATGCAGCCATTTTCCTCTTAAAAGATTTGATATTAAAAAAAATAAAAAATAAAAAATAAAATAAAATAAAGAGGTGATAGTGTTTCTTCCTTTCTGAATTCATTCAATTTCTTGTATAGTTATACTTACTCTATCTATATTACAAGGACAAACATATCTCTGCGTAACGTATACGTCCTTCTGCGAATGGTAACACTTTCAAATTTTAAATGAAATTTCAGTTGTACAATTTTCGGTACTGCAAATTATTAAGCTTCTTAATACCGCACATTTTAAATTTTTACACCATCGTATAGGGAAAAAATGTACTTATAAATGCAATTTGCTTGAAAGCTGTATCTCAATTTCCTTTCGAGTTATTATTATTATTATTATTTGTAGTTTTTAATGCTTTTTTTTCATCGTGGCAACAAAAGTATTCCAAAAATGTGGACATCACAAGGATTCAGATATGGCCCAGTTCTATTCTCGACCGAGACGATTTTTTCTCGATATTTTTTTGTCATGAAAAATTTGACGTAACAACTCGCAGCAAAAATGTTGCAAGCTTGCAAGTAGGCGGAAAATAATCGATCGCTCACTTGCAACGATGATTTGCTATAAAATTTATTCAACACTGCCATAAATTCATAAAGCAAGCGAAAATTCCATTTGTTGGGAGAAGATACTAGATTTAACCAGTGCATTTGCGGAAGTCTGGCACTGAAAGACAAAAGACACTTACTTATTAAATCTCACGATTAAAGGACCATTGGTTAGCGTTCAAGTTAAAAATACAGAAAAAAAAGTATTTATGATTTGAATTATTCAATTGTGGTTATTTTTGTGAAGATTGGTGTGGTTGTTTTATATTTTTCTCTACAAACTTCAGCCTATTTCATACAAAAATTCTGATAAATAAAAAAATTACATTTATTTTTTATGTAATATTTACGTATTTCAATAGTTAGATTTTAGACTGTGTTAACCCTTTCCGGCGCAGACAAATTCTGTTCGTAAAATGAGAAATTGTTGACTGACACCGGAATTTACAGAAGACTTTTTTAGAAATTAAGAATTCCCTGATTTAAGCTGTCATTGTAAAAGTAAAATTTTACTAAAATATTATTGGTGCCGTTTGTAAGTTTGGAATTAAAATTAGGTGTTGCCGGAGTGGTAACACTTCGCCGGAAAGGGTTAAACTTTAACCCCTTGGGAACAAGCGACACATATACATGCCGCAAATAGACTGAATCCATGTTCATCGCCACCAGTAAATTCTTATTGTAAAATTTTGCCTTATTTAATTGGAGCATTTTATCTATTTAATAAGTCACAAATTTCTGTATTTTAAAATCGGTGACAAAACATTAAAAATTTTGTAAAAGGCTCCCGTCGCGAAGGGGTTAAGTGATGTGACAGAATTTGTTGCATAACTACTGCGAAGCGGTTTGTCAGACCACTCCATCGAAGGATGAATAAACGGATTTAACTCATAGAATAGGATTAATAGGATATTGTATGTGTACTTAACATTTTGTACAGGACTCTTACAATTAAAATTCATTTTTTCAAAAGTCTCTGGTGATAGTATTAAGGTTCCAAATGGGAAAAAAAATTGTTGGTGTTTGTAGTTAAACTAAAAGTTACAAGTTAAACTATAAAAGAAAGAAAAAAAATGATATCTTTTTGTTATACGAACACCATACCAAAATGTACATACTAATGCGCTAATTATTTCAACCTGATCGTGAAATTTTTTTTTATTGTAAACCATGCGAAAAATTGTGACTTACTATTAGACTGAGAGGCGGCAGTACAGACAACCACCTTATTGAGTTCACGGATAAAAATCTAGGATTAGTTGAATTTCGATTCACACGTTAAAACACAATCGGTCTCTCAAGTCATATCTTGGTGGAAATAACAAAAAACCGATTTTAGCGGTTGACTTGCAGCTTTACCATTATGTTTTTCTGCATTGAAAAGCATGAAAACATAGAAGATTGGGTGCAGAAAAACATAATGGTAAACCTATGAGTCAACCATTGAAATCGGGTATGTTGATTTTTTCCACCAAGATATGATTTAGCAGACCGATTTCATTTAATATGCGAATCGAAATTTTATTGACTCTTTGACCATAAAAAGTTCTGAAATCATGTTCAGAAACAAGTTTAGTTCTGACATTTTAATTCACAAATTATTTCTAGTCTCTACAGGTTAACTTTGCTTCATAACTTTAGTTAATGAATATTTTGTGCCTTGGCAACTACGCAGAACGAAAATGTAAAAGCTGTTGTTTACATTTTAATATTAATTTTTATTTATAAAGTATTGTGTAAAATTGTATTTATAAGAGCAGTGAACATATACATAACTGTCAACTTTACGCATTTTTGTTACCACTAAAATTTTACAGAGTTTTTCCATTTGTTTAATCATAAGATTTCGACGATTAAATAAGACAATATTTACGATAAAATTTTTGTGATAGGAAAAATGCGTAAAAGTTGGCAGCTATGACGTATGTATATTTGTAGCATGGACATAATTTTATGCCCTGTAAGCCCAGGTACAAAAACTCTCTTGTGGTCGAGTTTGATGTTCGGAGTTTTGTGTAATTTTCTTTTATGCAACGTGAATACTAAGGTGGGCCGAAAAAACTTTTTTTCCGATTTTCGATTATGGCGGGTGAGGAAAAGTGGCCACTGGTGGCACTCAGTTCACACAAAAAATTTGAGATTTTTTGGACTTTTCCTTACCCTGCCGCAAATGGCTTGAAAATTTGCAAAAATGCTGATTTTTGAACTTTTTTAGCTAAAAAGTTAAAAATGTTAAATTAAATTTATTTTGGCTGTATTTACTTGAAAAGGCAGCTTTAAATTACCAAATGCTTAGATAAGTTCTGATAATGCATTATTTAATTGCTAAGTGTATTTTAAATAAGCCGATTTTCATAGCTTTTTCACGTATAACAGGCAAAATATGTATTGGTTTGAATCGTTCGTTAATTTCGCTCTTATTTATGTTCCTTGGTCTTTAAATTTTTTCTATGCGTCAAAAGTTATATATTTGGGCAGCGGACAGCAGTATAACTCAAAAACAAAGTTGGAAGGTGAGAAGGGGTGAAGCCAGAAACGGATTAACTACCACCCGGGCCCCTAGGCTTGATTTTCTGAGGGCCCCCTTTCACTCCTTCAAAGTGGTATATACTGGAAAAATTAAAACACATGCTTGCTTCATTAACTCATAAATCATTGATGATTAAAATATAAAAGATTACGACAAAGAATTTCGCACATCTTTTGTCTTTTGTGTTAATGTCCGACCAGTGTAAAAGAATATTTTCTTGTTCTTTAAATAAGGAAAATTTTAGCACCGGGGCCCCTTTTCTTCTGGGCCCCTAGGCTTCAGCCTACTCAGCCTAATGGGTAATCCGCCTCTGGGTGAAGCAGGACTCAAAGAGTACGCAATGCCTCATCGTAATGTTGAGGGAGTTAAGGAGGGAATAAAAGTGAAGAGAAAATTGCGATAAGGGATTGTTATTATTTTACTATGCTCAAAACCTGCGACATATGTTCAGTGTGGACGTCAAACCTTTTCCTAGAGATTCGGTACTTTTTGGATCATTTGACGTACCATTACAGTGTTTTGTGCGTTTTATTACGACGAGCTTAGAAATGGCTAGTATGAAGGTCCATGGCGATGTAAACACACGCGACAGCTTGAAAAATATCCTTTTTGGGGCACCATGCTTATTCGCGTTTGAAATGAAATAGACGCCCTCTCTCGGACAAAGTCTGAAACGAAATAGAACTGATACCGTGAGCATCTTCCGCTGAAATCAGTGTTTAAAAGGCTGATAAATAAATAAACAGCTCTATAATAAATAAATAAATAAACAGTTCTATAACGCATGCAACGTTGGGTTCTTTGTATTAAAATTATCTAAAATCAAAATTTTATACACAAAGTTTAGATCTATAATATAAAAAAGTACATTTGACTTACTCATGGCAAAATAACATGACAGCAACACAATGCTTGCATGATTCGTTTGCTCTAGCTTTGCAAGAGCAAGAAAATTTTTTTATTTTCAAATTTTTGTTTTCCTTTACTAGCAAACCTGAAATAATATGGGGATTTCCTTTTGTTTGGCTTGTTTGTAAACACGAGCCTACAATCTCTATTTCTTCTTCTTTGCATTAATGCCGCACATTACTAATCTCTTTGAATCAATAATTGCTTCAGCTTCTCTAAAGCAATTACTAGATTTTCCAGCATCTAGAAATTCTAAAATTGTCGATATTTGTAATTTATCTCCCATAATTAAATAAAAAAGATAAAAAACTGCACTTTAAATGGGTTTCACTATGCTACAACATGGAACAGCAATATGTAAACAAACGATTATCAGGTCTATACAAAGCCACCTTTCGGTCATTACAAACGCGAATTGCGAAGCGATATGGCAGTAAATCGAGAAATCCCATATTAGTCAATAAATGATGTTATTAAAATGGCAGGTGGAAAAGTTACCATTGCAAAAAAGCTTCCATACCAGTGTTTTCCCAACGATCAGTTTACAAGAAAGATTAAAAACTACTAAAAGGTTTCACCATATCGTACGAATTTTTCGCGGGTTGTCTTTACTTTCAAGCCCATACGATTACAGGATTTCCCCAATGATCTAGACTTCTTTTAATAGTGATAGTTTAGAATAATAGTTTAACGGTAGGTGAAAAAGTTACCGAAATCTGAAAAAAAAAGCTTCCATACCAGTGTTTTCCCAACGATGAATTTACAAAAAGATTAAAAACTACTAAAAGGTTTCACCATTTCGTACGAATTCTTCGCGAGTTGTCTTTACTTTCAAGCCCATACGATTTCAGGATTTCTCCAATGATCTACGCTTCTTTTAATAGTTTTTAATCTTTTTGTAAATTGATCGTTGGGAAAACACTGGCTTTTATTCAGATTTCGGTAACTTTTTCATCATCTACTGACTAATACTGGATTTTTCGATTTTCTGCCACATCGCTTCGCAACCAGTAGTAGTGTTGTATGATATCAGTGTAAGTTGGCAATTGCAAGTCTTTCAACAAGCATGGTGCCCAAAAAGGATACTTTTCATTCTGTCGCGTGTCTTTTACATTGCCATGGACCTTCATAATAGCCATTTCTAAGCTCGTCGTAATAAAACGCACGAAACACTATAATGGTACGTCAAACGATCCAAAAAAGTACTGAATCTCTCTAGGAAAAAGGTTTCACATCTACACTGAACAAATTTCGCAGATTCGAGCATGGTAAAATAATAACAATCCCTTATCGCAATTTTCTCTTCTCTTTTATATCCTCCTTCACTCCCTCAACATTACGATGCGGCATTGCGCACGCTTAGAGTCCTGTTTCACCCCCTTCTCACCTTTTAGGTTTGTTTTTGAGTTATACTGCTGTCCGCAGCCCAAATATATGACCTTTGACGCGTAGAAAAAATTTAAAGACCAAGAAACATAAATAAGAGAGAAATTATTGAACGATTCAAACCAATACATATTTTGCCTGTTATATGTGAAAAAGCTATGAAAATCGGCTTATTTAAAACACACTTAGCAATTAAATAATGCATTATCAGAACTTATTTAAGCATTTGGTACGTTAAAGATGCTTTTTCAAGTAAATAGAACCAAAATAAATTTAATTTAACATTTTTAACTTTTTAGCTAAAAAGGTTCAAAAATCAGCATTTTTGCAAAATTTCAAGCCATTTGCGGCAAGGTAAGGAAAAGTCCAAAAAATCTCAAATTTTTTGTGTGAACTGAGTGCCACCAGTGGCCACTTTTCCGCACCCGCCATAATCGAAAATTGAAAAAAAGTTTTTTTCGGCCCACCCTAGTGAATACGAGTGAGACCCCTCGTTTACAAAGACCCCTAACCAGTAAATACCTCCTTTAAGTTTCTATCCCTCGCTTTTATATTAAGCTTTAATCAAATAATACCACACCAACTCAAAATATAGTCAAATGTTGACGTAATAACTTCTTTGTACATAACTTTGTACTTCTGGCTATACGTAATTGTCGAGTCACAAAATAATCATTAACTAAAGTTGTAGAGATTTGGAGTATTTGTGAATTAAAATGTCAGAGTTAATAAGAGATCAAATTATACAAATAAATACTTAAAAGGTGTTGCAAAAATATAGATATTATTTATTTATTTTACCTGAGATCTTTCGAATGCCCACACATTCATTTTCAAAGGAATATAAAAGAAGAAATAATATCTATAATATCGATATAATATAGATATATATGTTACAGGCCAAACCCGATTTTAGGCCAAACTAGATTGGCCTAGGCCAAACCAGTCCATCCTAACGCCCATCGGATAAACTAGTTTTTCCTAGGCCAAACCAGTCTATCCTAACGTCCCTCGGATAAACTAGTTTTTCCTAGGCCAAACCGGTTTATCCTAATGCCCATCGGATAAACTAGTTTTTCCTAGGCCAAACTAATCTATCCTAAGGCCCATAGGACAAACTAGATTTTCCTAGGCCAAACTAGTTTGGCCTAACTCTTTTAGGATATACTAGTTTAGACTGCTTTTTATTGGTCTGAACTAGTTTATCCTAGGCCGATCTAGTTCATCCTAGGCCAATTCAATTTGGCGTGATTTTATTGAATTCAATGACCGCCTCAACGCCAATATTCTTGTTTGGCCTAGGCTGATCTAGTTTATCCTAGGCCAATGTAGTTTTACGTGTTTTTAGCTCACGGGCGTGAAAGCCAGAGAAATAATGGGCTTACAGGTTCTATATATGCATGTACGCATGTATGTACGTATGTGCGTACGTATGAACGCAACGCGATAACTCTTGATAGAGATATCCGATTTGCTTCAAATTTTGGATGTAGGTTCATTCTGATGAGGTATTTCTCTCATTAATTTTGGGAATTCATTGTATAAGAATAAAGGGGGGCGAACTGGAGGCTAATCCCCCACCGTTAATTTAGACCATTGAACCCTCAAAACTAACCACAGATACGCTTTATAAAATTAAACAATTATCTAAAATTTGAATCAAATCAGATAATTCTGCTCAAAAAAATCATTCATATGATTTAAGGAGGGTAATCCCTCATCCCTCCCTTTATACTCAATCATTAAGCCCTCAAAACAATTCAGGGATTCGCCTTTTAAAGAAAAAAAAAACTATATTCAAAATTTTCGGCAAATCGGATAAAACTGCATAAAAACCCATTTATCTAATTTAAGGAAGGTGATAAAACACGTGTATAGCCCATTATACTTAACCAAAAGGAAAAACCCATATTAATTAAAGAAACGCCTGATCAAATGAATTCATGTCCAAAATTTTAAGTAAATTGTATAATTTTGTATTATAACCAATTTACCTAATATAAGGAAGGAAAAAAAAATAAGTTTCCCCCTTATATTTAGCCGAAGAACTACAAAAATTAATTAGTGAAGCACTTCATCAGAATGAACAAATCCAAGACTTGCAACAAATCCATTAATTTTGCATGAAAAATCCATTTGCCAAAATTAGGCGGGATCCCCCCGTTCTTCCCGCTGTTCTTAGCCAATTAACCCCCAAAACTAATTAGGGAAGCGCTTTACCAGAATGAATCTATTTCTAAAATTTGAAGCAAATCAGTAAATTCTACGTGAAAAAAGCATTTACATAAATTATGGTCGTTACTCCTATCTCCCCCTTCCTTTATACTTAAAAAATGAACACCCGCAACTAATCATGGAGGCGCCTCAAGATAATGCTCCTATTCCTAAAATTTAAATAAAATATGCTAATAATGCATGAAAACCCATTTACTTGAATTAAGGGAAGGGGCGAATCAGCCTCTCCTCCCCCCTTATTCTCTTCCAAAGACCTCCCAAAATTAATCAGAAAAGCTCCAGGTTTTGGTAGCCTGATGAGATAAAAACACGTCAAATTACATTATTTCTATCAAGAGTTATCGCGTTACGCACATACGTACGTACATATACGTACATACATGCGTACATACATGCGTACATACATGCGTACATACATACATACAGAACTGGTGAACCCATTATTTCTTTGGCTTTCACGCCCGTGAGCTAAAAACACGTAAAATTACATTGGCCTAGGATAAACTAGATCAGCCTAGGACAAACAAGAATATTGGCATTGAGGCGGTCATTGAATTCAATAAAATCACGCCAAATTGAATTGGCCTAGGATGAACTAGATCGGCCTAGGATAAACTAGTTCAGACCAATAAGCAGCAGTCTAAACTAGTTCGTCCTATAAGAGTTAGGCCAAACTAGTCTGGCCTAGGAAAATCTAGTTTGTCCTATGGGCCTTAGGATAGACTAGTTTGGCCTAGGAAAAACTAGTTTATCCGATGGGCGTTAGGATAAACTGGTTTGGCCTAGGAAAAACTAGTTTATCCGATGGGCGTTAGGATAGACCGGTTTGGCCTAGGAAAAACTAGTTTATCCGATGGGCGTTAGGACAAACCGGTTTGACCTAGGCCAATCTAGTTTGGCCTAAAATCGGGTTTGGCCTGTAACATATATAAATAATATCTATATTTTTGCAACACTTTTTAAGTATTTATTTGTATAATTTGATTTGATAACAAAGTGTAAATTTCCATCAAAGACACAGTATAAATACAATGGTTTTGACTCATTGTTAATAAGAGAATTAAACTTGGCTCTACATATGATTTTATAACTTTTTACGGCCAAAGAGTCACGAGACTTGACTTATTTTTTACATGAGATGTTTTTGATGGGATTATTATTTTCTATTAATATTTTATAAAAATAATTCTTAAGAGTAGAACTTCTCACTAGTCACGCGATTAAACTCTCAAGCTAATTTTAATCCTACTGTACAGATTTATTAGGATGAGCGAAGCGAATTTTCTACTAGGCCACTCAAATTACATTTTGTCGTACACTTTACAAAAAAACTATTCAATATTTTAACTTCAAATTAAACAAAAAAATAAATTATGATCTGTAGATTTGCCCAATATAATTTTTTTTACAGTAAAACGTTAAAAAATTTATTATTTTAATTAATTTATTTTACATGCATTTCCAATACATTCATTCCATTTTAGCAAATAAATAAAAAATGAAACGCGTATATTTTCAGAAAAAATTATAAATCATGGAGTAAGTAATTATAGATAGAATCATGATTAATTTAATAAATAAAATATGTTTTCATTATTCAGCAAAATCGTTTGCACAGATGAACATTAAAAAAAATGTATTATGGATTTTTTTTTTTGTAAAGTGGCAACAAAAGAATTGTAAACAAATAAAATTAATTGTTAAATTTGTTATATAAATAAAAAATTAAAAGAATTGAAGCGTGAAGTTGTTGCCTCGATTAAAACTCTTTATAGATGTACTAAAGCAAAGTTGGCAGATTCAGAAACGACAAATTGACTTTAACCATTTCTTACTTTATCATTTGGATCTAAAGTAATGTTACGTTCTTATTTGTGGACCGAAAAAGGTTTAGTGAACGGAACTTTAGACTTTGTTGCACGTAATAAAGAAAATCACAAGCCACCAGACCAGATATCGCGAATAATATGGATAAATTTGAATACTACAATAATTTAACTTATAAGACTTGGTGCGTACCAATTCCCCCAAAAATTAAATTCTGGAAAAATGGAAGCATAAATTGCTCAAGGAAAGAATTTCTTCTGCAGTTAGCTTTTGCTGTTTCAATTCATAAATCCCAAGATTTAACATTAGATGAAGCACTTGTAGATATTGAGGATATATAGACACAAGTTGGCTTAAAAACGTACGTAACGTTGTCGAGAGTGAAAATCCTTCAAAATTAAGCATTCAATAGAAATTTTTCTTACGAAAAATTCTACAATATCAAAAATTCTGATACGCTAACATGTATAAAAACGAAGAAATTAGAAAAAAAGTTTTACAGTTACAAATTCATAGTATCAACGAGAGCAGATTTCAAATGTTTTTCCAGAAAGTAGGATTTTGACGAAGTAACTTTCTTCAAGCTCTCTTCAAATATATTACTCTAAAATAGCTATCAAAGATTATTTGATGTTAATTACAAAGATTGGAAACATGCATATTTCAAACAACTTTAAAAAACACCAGTGGTTACTGGAAATTGTAAAAACATCTTTAAAAGAGCTTTTAGTTGAAAATTTAAAAATATTTTGTAAAAGTTTGCTTCGAAAATATTTTATTATGCCAATCTTACATCATAAATAAAAAATTAAAATCGCCAAAACATAAAATAACGTTTTTGTTTAATGAAGATGCAAAAATAATATTAAATTTTTTTTTACTTTCAAATATCTGTTTTATAAAATAATGCTTTGCGAATCCAAACAAAGAATGGCTTTTGCTAGTTATTATTATTATTTATTTATTTATTTTTCATAGGATACATGTGGTTGATATCTGTTATTGTATGATTGTACTTTTTCGAGTTTGTTCAGTCTTCTTTCTGTGACTGAGGTACGGCGTCCTTTCCGGAAAGCACGCTAAAGCTGCTATCAGATTCACCAACATTTTGAAAGACTTTTGAGCCAACACTTGATTTCCTCCAATTTTTAACGAAATATCCTCACAATACCCAGTGTGATAGCAAACAGCAATGTCCCTCAACTTTTTTCTGCAGTTCCAAAAAAGTCTCTGCTAGCCGAGACTTTTCTTTCAACATCGAACATTTCAACCAATCAGAGATAAGCGACTGATACGAATAGGCGATAAATATTAAATGCTGGTACTAGCATTATTATTTTTCTTCTTTTCCTCCGACCTTTTCCAAGGCAATTGTAACCCTTTTCTCTCTTTGAACGGGAAAAAGTTGGGGTTAAAATCGGCTGAAAAGTTTGTGAATCTGATAGCAGCTTTAAAGGGCTTTTAGAATGCAAGACCAGAAAAAAAAAAGAGAGAGAGAGAGTAAAAAACGAGAATTCCGGAACAAATATTTTTAATAAAATTCATACCGACATTCAAAGTAAAAAAAAAAAAAAAATCTGGGAAGTAAATTTTAAAAAAGATTTTGAAAGAGATAAATTATTTCTATACACATTTAGATAAAAATAAAATTAACCTAAAATCAATATTTTTGGATATGGAATATTTTTATGGATATGAAATTGATATGGAATATTTTTATAATGGAAAAGAATTAGATGAAATAGGGTTATAGAATTATGTCAGCTAAGTAAAATTTATAGAGATTTTTTAATATAGAGATGAAATTAAAGTTTCATAATATATTGTCATGTATGTTTTTCTTTTATTAATATATTTTTCTTTAAAAATGCAATTAGATATAACCAGAGTTGCCAAGTCTCCGGCTTTTTTTCACACCACTATTATCTTAGAGAAAATGCTGTTTTATGAAATTGTCTAAATGTTTCAATTAAATAAAAGAGCATTTTCTGTATTAAAGTACTACTAAAGCATCCAAAAAGCCGGAGACTTGGCAGCTTTGGATATAATTATTTTTTGGGAAGATACGAAGAAAGAGCGATATAAGCGGAGAAAAAAATCCTGCATTTCGAAAAGTAATGAAAGAGAAATGTGTCTTTGTAGGATTGTGGAATAGTTTTATTCAGAATATCTACTATTTTTCCAAACTAGTAATTTTCCATTCATTTAATCACGAAAAGTCTAGAACTAAGGGGAAATGCAAATATAACGTTATCATTTTAGGGGGAGGGGAGGGGAGTGTATTTTGATATCGATATACACTGACGGAAAAAAAAAATCCTAACACCAAGAAAAACTTATTGTAGAGTAATGAAATTTGGACAGTGCATTTGTCTAGTTAACATGTTTAATTGATTAGATTTTCGAGATCACAGGTTAATTTAAGGTCAATAAAATGCGTCTCAAATGTGAAATGCCGTTACATTAACAGTCGCTATAACCTCCAGAATTTCGAATGCAAGTCTGCACACGTGCATGCATTGTGTCATAACGTGTCGAATGTCACTTTGCGGTATGGAGTTCCATGCTTGTTGTACAAGCTGTGTCAATACGTGATATTCAATTCTGGCTGGGGATGACACTGGAATTCTCATCCAATGATATCCCATACGTGCTCAATGGGAGACAGATCTGGTGATCTCGCTGGCCAAGGTAACATGTCGGCACTCTGTAGTGCGTGTTGCGTTACAACAGCGGCATGAGGGCGAGCATTATCCTGCTAAAAAACTCCCCTTGAATGCTTTTCTTGAATGGCAGCACTACAGGCTGAATTACGAGACTGACGTGCACATTTGCAGTCAGTGTGCTTCGGAGAACCCCGAGAGTGCTTCTGCTGTCATAGGAAATTGCTCCTTAGACCATGACCCCAGATTGTAGGTCCAGTGTGTTTAGGCCGCAGACAGTTTGGTTGCAGACGTTCCCCTGGCCTCCTTCTGACCAGCACATGGCCATCATTGGCACCAAGGCAGAACCTGCTTTCATCAGAAAACACAACAAATCTCTACTCCATCCTCCATTGAGCTCTGGCTTGACACCATTGACGTTGCAAGCGGCAATGACTTTGAGTCAGTGGAATGCATGCCTTGCATCGAGCTGTCCTTGAAGTAACCGATTTCTAACAGTTCGTTGTGTCACTGTGGTACCAACTGCAGCTCGAATTTCTGTCGTAGACGCAGTACGATGCGCCACAGCCGTACGCCGAATACGACGGTTTTCCCTCTCAGTAGTGCCACGTGTTCACCCGGAACCTGGTCTTCTTGTGGTAGTACCATCCCTTGACCACTGCTCCCAACAATCATGCACAGTGGATACATTCCGTCCAAGTCCTTCTGCAAAATCGCGGAAAGAAAATCCACTTTCTCGTAGCCCTACTTTACGACCTCTTTCCAACTCGGGAGCTGATGATAATAGCTTCTTCGTCTTCTTAAAGGCATTCATGATCAACTTCAACTCAATTCGTCAAATTTTGAAGATAAATAATGCTCACGAACTTTACAGCACTCATTTAAAGCAAACCTGATTTTAAAGTTGTGAATGGCGCTACTAGCGCCACACTTATGTGCGAAGCATGAAATTTAAATCAATGTCATCTTTCAGAGGTATGAACACGCCTACAAAATTTCGTTTAGCTAACACAAGTCTTTATTGGTGTTGGGATTTTTTTTTTCCGCCAGTGTAATTTCTGATCCAATTAGAATTTTTCTTTTTTTATCTGTAATATGTTCTGTGGTACAAAATAGCGTGTTATCCTTTTTTAGGCTGTTATCTATTTTTATGAAAATAAAAAGTTCTTATTAAAATCATTGAATTATTGTAAAATTATTTAATTCTTAAATATGAAATACCCCCAACGTTTTACATTCTTATTCTTCTTTGTATGCGTATGCACATATAATCACGATTCAAGAATTATATATGAGGCACATTTGAAATGAAACTTGTATTTAGTAATAAATAAACGAGAAAGAGAAGGAATGCTGCCACTTGTTTTGTTGATAAGAATTTCTATTTGCTCTCCTCCGTCGGGAACAGTGCAACAGGACTTAAATACTGTTGAATGCATTAAGTGGCAAAAAGCAATAATAAACTGCTTTTAAATAGTAACTATTTCTTTTAAGTGTTATTTGATATAAAGTTTTTTCACATGCAGAGTGATATTACATTAGCTTCTCTTCATTTGAATCATAAAAGTATATGAAAAAGAAATGTAACCAGTTTTTTTATACCACTTCGAACAAAAGAAATGAATTCTAGAAATAAAAAATGTTAACACTTTGATAAAAATATCATTACGAGAGGAGAGGGGAGTCCGAGGGATGATAACATATGATATCGGAAAGGGGGAGGGGTGTCCAAAATTACCGTAAAGTTGACAACGTTACATTTATACAGCCCCAAAGTAGAGAATTATTGATAATCTGGTAGATATTTTGCACAGAAAAAAAATAAAAATAAAAATCCGAACTTATGGCAACATTGATCAAAAATAAAGTACGCCAAATCTAATAAATAAGAATATTTATCTTTTATTTTCTTTTATCTTGATTTTCTTTATCTTTTACATTAGAGGCATTCTTGTATTCTTTATCTTTTATAATAGCGCCGTTCTTGTATTCTTTATCTTGTACATTAGCGCCGTTCTCGTAATCTTTATCTTTTATAATAGAGTCGTTCTTGTATTCTTTATCTTGTACTTTAGCACCGTTCCTGTATTCTTTATCTTTTATAACAGCACCGTTCTTGTATTCTTTACCGTGTACATTAGCGCCATTCTTGTATTCTTTCGTATGTGTTTTGTTCAGGAACCTACTTTGATAAAACATAATAAACATATAGGAGAATATTCCACATAAAGAAATGAAGCAAAACATGATAAATCTTGATGTGGCACATCCAAGAGCGTACATGATTGACAAATAAATAGCCATTGCAAAAAACTGCATCTGAAAAAGAAAAAGATTTTAAAAGCAAATTTGAATATAATTATTTTGATTTATAATGCAATTAAAGTTATACAGCAGGCAAAAGAAAAGAAATATTCACAAAACTGTGCATTATGAATTTTATTAACCACCATGCGGTGTTCATTTCGAATGTATATCTATATTATAAAGGCCAAACGTATCTGTGAGTAACGCATACGTCATTTTGCGTATGGCAACACTTTCAAATTTTAAATGAATTTCGGTATTGCAATTTTTGCTATTAAAAGTTTTTAAACTTCTTAACGTAGCACATTTTCAATTTTTACACCATCGTGTAGGAAAAAAAATGTACTTTTAAATGAAATTTGTTTGAAAACTGTATCTTAATTTGTTTTTGAAATATTAATTTTTTTGTAGCCTTCATTACCTCTTTTCTAAGCAACGGAAAAAAAGGGAAAAAATTGAGTGCTGTATCTTTTTGTTGCCATTTTCTCATTAAAAGGGAAAAAATAAAAATTTAAATATTTTCTATTATAAAACCTGGTGAATTTTGACTTCATTTACAAAATTTGATTTACACGTAAAAGAATATCAACAGTTTAATATCTGTTTCAGCTAATAGCATTGAGACTTCAAGCTTTGAATTAAAATTATCAAATTAAAACGCCAATTTTTTTTAAAACGTGAAGACAGATATGAAATGTACATTTGTAAATTTTGATATGGTGAAAATGATATCGGATATAGATTTTACGGGGAAAAAATTCTATGATTGAGTCAAAGTTGAATAAATATTGCTTTTTATCATTTTGGAATACTAGCATAAAAACCTTAATTGATAACTTTATCATAATAACATATCTTTATTTTATTTACTGCTTACATGCACGACTAAAGTTTAATTTTAAAAATTTCTACAACTGCGTTTTATAGAAATAGTATTTTGTTAATTTGACGATAAATATCGTTTGTTTAAGAGTTAGACGTACCAATATAAAATGCATTTTTTACTAAAACTAATTTTGTAGGTGTGGCGGCGATGCGTATTAACGTAATTAATAAACTCCCATGCTTTAGTGGACTGTAACATACTTTATTTTTTAAGACATTGCGAAGCGTTGCTTGCTCTTCTAGCAAAACAAAACTACAACTAGGAAAACACAGACAATTTGCGTTTCTATAGTTACATACATTAGCGAACTAGTGTGATGCCACATTCGAAACATAAATTACAAATAACTCTAACAGTAGGTTTATTATAAGTTAATGAAACAGTTCCTTCTTAAACATTTTCTTTCGTCAAAATTTGACGGGTTCTACCTTGTTAATTCTAATATGCAGAGCTTCCAAGTTTCCCTACCAATATTTTAATTCTGAAAATGTTCTTGTATTTAATTGGAGCATTTGAGCGATTTAGAAGGAAAACAATTTCTCTATAACAATAGCAAAGCTCCCAAATGGTCCGCGAACTGAACATAAATATTTTTTAACAGAAAATTTCATGATGAGTTTCTACAAAATTTGCGCTAGAATTAACTTCCAAAGGTTTTTCCTTGGCAGTTTGCATGAAAAATCTAAAAGGAAAATTTCTTTAAGAAAATTCTGATGTTCAATTGGCGGACCATTTGAGAGCCCTGCAATAGTAGTGTGCAAAAAAGCCGCACACTCAAAAACTTTGGGTTTTGAGTCGAAAAAGACTGGAACATTTTCATATACAGTAAAACCCCGATAATTCGGATTAATTGGGACCGGACTCAATCCGGATTATCGAAAATACGGATTATCCGGAGAATTAGAATAAAATGAAATAAAACAGAACATACTTACAGAAAATCACTTTTATGTTAAACTTATTTATTTTTACAGACAGTAAAAAGATCACTTTGCTTAATTCTTATGAAAAGATTTCAGAAAAAGTTTTTTTTTTTATTCAGAATACGACGATGAAACAGTTTAATGTTATAGAAATGAGCCAATCACTTCTCAAACTTGGAAAAAAAAAAAAAAAAAAAAAAAAAAAAAAAAAAAAAAAATGGCCGAACCGATCCGAATTATCCGGAGATCCGGATTATCGGGGTCCGAAGTATCGGGGCTCTACTGTAATTAAATTAACTTTATTTTATTAACCGCTTTCCTTATTTGTTTAGTACGTTATATGGGCAATGTGTTTTTCGCAATCTTGATTTGATCGCACCACGTACGGGCACTCATATTCCAATCATAATTTAATATTCTCACCAATAAATTTTTATTGTAAATTTTGCATTATTTAATCCGAACATTTTTCTAATTCAAACAGACAAAACTTTCTGTTTTAAAAAACCAGTGATAAAAGATTAAAAATTCTGTAAAAGATATCATTTGAAAGTTTTTTTTTTCAAATATATTGAACAGTTAAGTGGTTAAATTAATAAAAACACACCCGTCAAAAATGGCGGAATGCTGATTTGAATTTCATTTTCACAAGACTTTTTACAAACAAAGAGCATGAAGATTTTTTTTTTTTTTTTTGTTGAAATGTTTGTATTTATAATGTTTGTATGTAAATGTTTGTATGTTACTGTACAAAGGCGCATTTTAAAATATGACAAATGAATACAAATGATGAAATTTTTTTAAACTCAATATTCAATTCAATATTCACTGTGAAATAGCTGTTCAACATCATTGCAAGCTCCGTTTCTAATCTTAAAAAATAAAATAAAATAAAAAAGGAAAATCAGTGAAAATTACGTCATGTTGACTCAATAATATCAATTTTATTTCTGTTTAGTTTTAATAATGTGAAAATACATTTCAAGCTAAGCATAAAGTCACTGGTGGAAAATTTTCAAACCTGAATTATATAAGTATCTCTTTGCTTAGCCGCAGTATTATATTCATATAAAAATTATATTTCTATTCAATTGTAATGAGAAATATTTAATAAAGTCGTAGTGCTTAAAGATAAAATAAACCCAATATCAAAGGGGTACGGAACAACCTGTGGGTTGCGGAGTAGTCAACTAGTATAGTTGGCACTAAAATATGCCATTTGTTTAACCTTTTCACGGGCAGAAAAATTCTGTTCGTAAAATGATAAAATATTTGACTGATACCAGATTATTCAAACAGATTTTTTTAGGGAATAAAAATCCGTTAATTTTCATTTTAATTACAAAAGGAAAATTTTACTAAAATATTCTCGGTGCCAGTTCGTCACCTGAGAATAAGATGGTTCTATCTGGCCTAAAATCAATTTCGAGTTAGAAGACTTTGAAAATCAGCATGCTGTGTGCGTGCAGCTATTAAAGTTTGCAAAAAACTTTTGGCATTAATAGGTTCATATGTGGGTGATTCTCAAAATAGGGGATAATTTCAAAAATGAAATCTTAAAAAAATTACTGTTAGCAAAATTTCTGAAAAAAATATGTGTTGTTAATATAGTATTAGGTATACTTTACATGTAGTCAGTCTAATGACAAATTTTAATTTAAATAAGATTATGAGCCATAATATAATCACAATGCAATAGTCCTTTCTGGGGCTTTTTAAAACACAAAAGTTCTATGCAAATAAGTAAAATAAAAATTTTAACTATAAAATAAACATGAAAATTATTATCCATTCTAATGACATACAATTGATGTACTCTCCTAATATTCAACTTCTATTCTTAAAATATAATACATGCTTCTATTTTCAGGCTGGAATAAAATGGCTACTTGTTGCCATGGTGAAACTTTATATTTTCAAAGTATTGTCATATGTGAAAATGAAATTTTGATTAATAAACAGCTGTTATAGTATGACCTTGTTTTGAAAACAGAATATGGAGGACAAACTTTAATTCTCTTTTTATATACTATAATTTTATTTTTAAAAAGAAATTTATTGGATAAATCCTCTCCTTGATTAATTTAAAGAAAGAATAACATTTGTTTTATTTTATAAACATGATATTAACTCTTGAAAAAGCTAGTATATACAAGGCACAGCTGCTGTGGACATCCATGCTAATGACATTTTGAACATTTATTCTGTTATTGTAAGGTGTTTTTAACTAAAAAGTGAGTAATTCTTGAGTGCAAATAATGAATAATATTAAGACAAACATATCTAAGTATAAAAACATGACAGAAAACCTCTCAATTTTTTTTTGTATGCTGAAAGACATAAATTGTCCCCTATTTTGAGAATCACCCATGTAGGTATAGACAGTAATTTTAGAAAATCAAAGTTTTTTAATAACATTTTCAAGGATTTTTGTACGTTTAAAAGATTTGATAGAACCATATTATTCTCAAACGTCCTGTTATCCTTAGAATAAGATGGTTCTACCATTAAAAAACCATATTTTTCTTAATTTGTGTAATTTTTTATAGTTTAACAAAGTGAAATTTCATTGATTAATTCGATTAAACTTCAGTGCATAGTAAAATATTTATTACTCTCTGTATTGTATCACAATAACAGCAAATTACCGCTTCCACTTATTCATACTAATTAAACCATCTTCACAAAACTATTGAATATACGTAAGTTAAATGCATTATTTAACTGAATATAAAATAGCTTAAATATTTAATTTTATTAAATAGGAACCCAACAGTTTTCCTTTTTCAGCGTGCTATTTCAGTGGGGGAGTACAAAAATTGATACAAAGACTGTGATTATATTGATAAATGAAATTGAAATGAATTATAAATAAAAATTTTCGTATTAAAGCCAAATATACTCTTGATCAAAAGAAAAGACTATATCTCTAAGGAAAAAACTTTCTTGTTCTTTTTAAAACAACAAAATTAGTTTGATACTCTGTTGTTAGTCGAAATTTTGGAATGTTCCAGAAAACCATGCTTTATTTTACATTACAGTTAGGCTAACTTCTCTTAAACATATTTTGAAAATAGAACCTTTCATTTTTCGGAAACTACTTTAGCATGCTCTGCAGGTATTTTATTTCATCTTTGTTAATGCAATCCTTCTTTCTCTGTGCTACTTTAGGATTTGGTTAAGTCTTTTATGTAAATGATGTTGATACTCCTCGTCGTTTGGAGGGGCTCCTTTGATAATTCACCGCTGTGCATTTTTGGTCACAGCAGTTGCTTGTCTTAAACTCAATTTTATAAAGAAGTTGTGTGACTCATAACTGTATCACCTTGGTCTACGGAACGAGATTATAGGCAAATTTTTTGCTTCACGAGTTGAAATCTAAGAATTTTCTGATTTCATTTGCAGGGTTGTAAATGGATTACTGCGATTTACTCTCAGCAACCATTTAAAGACGTATAAATGAAAGTGACTAAAAATATTGGTCTACATTCATTGCTCTTTCTATTTGGCTCTGAATATTATCCATTTCTTGCACACATGAATGTCCAGGTGTACAGTATTTTAGAGTAATGTAAATAATATGTGGATGAGATTGTATAGGTAGTGCAACTGCATAAGATATCATTAGGTTTCTATTCTGAGGAACACAACTGTCGCAGTATAAAATTAAACTATCAGCATGTAGAAAGTCTGTCAGTATTTTCTGAACAGTCGTTGATACAATGATACAGCTCAGCTTATGTCATTCCCATCTCTGCCTGGCATGTCATCTATCCACAAGCAACAATATGCTTTCTTTTCTTTCTTCCCTGTTGCCTGTGCTGTCATGTTATGCAAGTTAATTTTCTTTATAGAAAAAGTTGCAAACATCACTTTTGAGACATGATATAACTCTTCTAATACAAAGCAACGGACTGACTTATCAGGGGGATTTCTGTCATCATTTATGAGAGTTCTGGTGGATTCAACTTCTTTTTTGTGCAGATCATATTTAAATTTCATGTCATTATTAATTTCTCCCTGGATTTTAACATATTTATACTCCACACAGTGATCACACCTATCTTTCTTTGGTTTATTGAATTCTCTGTTGAACTGCGTATTAAATATGTGCCTATAACATGAAAGTTTCACTGGCTCTACATTGCTTTCTCTGCATTTCTGAAAGTACAAGTCATACATTTTCTACAAATTAAGCTCTGATTCTAAATATGTTTTTTTAGTGCTTGTTCTGTTGCAGTGTGACTTAATCGTAGGAAAACTTTCAATATGAGCTTTTATTTTATTCATGATGTCATTTGAGACTATTCTGCTTGAAAATTTGCCTCGGGTATTTTGTTTGCAGCTGGAGGCAAGGTACAGGAGTAAGATGTACATGGGATACGTTGCCAGTAGGATACACATAACTACATAAAGGCACTTTTAACTTACGAAAAACCCATAGTCCTGCCATCAATTGGAGTTGTAGGAATTACTTTTACTGATTTTTTTAAATTGTTTTAGCAAGGGATGACAAGGAATGACCACCCCTGGAACTCAGCTTTCGCTTTAGAGTATAAGTGTAATCCCGGGGGGGGGGGGGGGGATTGTTTTAGCATCAAGAATATCTAGAGCTGGTGATGCATCTACACTGTCATCCATTCTTGCCACAGGATTTTCTAAATCTAAATGAATTAGGATTAGCCCTTCATCCCTGC
The DNA here is from genome assembly GCA_964019185.1 of Maratus speculifer. Classification (NCBI taxonomy): domain Eukaryota; kingdom Metazoa; phylum Arthropoda; class Arachnida; order Araneae; family Salticidae; genus Maratus; species Maratus speculifer. The sequence continues at coordinate 258,580,116 of OZ025290.1, forward strand.
TTGGATCAGGTCCATTAATAAGATTAAGCACAATTCGTTTTGTGTATCGACGTACTAAAAAACATATTTAAAAGAATTTTTACTGATAAAAAATTCCTCTATATTTTACCGAAAAACGATTTAGTTATCGAAATAATATTCTTTCACATAAGAAATAAAAGATTGTCGTTTTCATTATGTATTTAAAATAATAAAACATTATCTTATATGCTGTAGATCGCCGTTTACTTTGCGCATAGAACTTTGTTATTCTGACTGCTTTCAACAATTTCTGATGGAACTATATTATTCTCTTTTGCAAGTGGATGTAAATCATATATATAGAAATTTTAATGCAGAAATGCATTCATTGATACAAATAGAACATTCCCATGCCAAAAAGTCAATTTTTTTCGAAATGTCAGTTAGAACCTTATTATTCTCAGGTGACGAGTTGTCAGTTTGGAAATAAAAATAGATCGCTATATGCGGCTTTTTGGACACCACTGTTATTTTAGAGAAATTATTGTTATATTTAATCGCTCAAATGTTCCAATTAAATAAAAGAGTATTTTCTGAATTAAAATATTGATAGAAAACTCGAAAGCTCTGCATATTTGAAATAATGTGCATTCGAAGTAAACACTGCATGAGGGTAAAAAAAAATATAACAATTTGAATACCCCATTAACCTCCGAAACTATAACATAGGGACTTTCTATTTTTTTTTAGGTGCGTTCGTAATTATATAATACGTAGCACCTATAGTGGTCGTTCAGTCCGTCCGTCTGTCCGTCCGTCTGTCCGTCTGTCTGTCCGTCTGTCTGTCCGCATATAACAACGCAAAAACCACCCAACCGAATCGTTTGAAATTTAAAATACATAACTATTACATAATTTTGTCATTTCAAATTTTATGAAAATCGGATGCATAGATCAATTACAGGGGCAATCAAAAGTATTCCATTACATTACGGTCAATGGGGAAAAACGTTTCAAATGCGTTTTAATCGTTTGAAATTTAAAATACGCAATTGTTACATAATTCTGTCGAGTTATTTTAAATTTTTTGATAATCGTGTGCATAGATCAATTACAGGGACAATCAAAAGTATTCAACTACATTATGGTCAATGGGGAAAAAGTTTCAAATATATTCTATACGTTTGAAATTTAGAATACATAATTATTACATAATTTTGTCGAGTTATTTCAAATTTTAAGAAAATCGGATACATAGATCAATTACAGGGACAATCAAAAGTATTCCGTTACATTACGGTCAATGGAAAAAAATGTTTCAAATGCATTTTAATCGTGTTACACTCATGCGAACTTAATAAAATTTATATGCAACTATAAAGTACATACTATAATATACATCTTACATAATTTGTGGTGCAAAGAACATTTGTTATTGATTTACAAGGCCACACAAAAGTATTCCATTACATAATGGTATAGGGAGAACATTGTTTGATGAGCGTTTTAATTGTAATTCACTATTTACAATTTTATGAGATTGATATATGAAAGTAATATTTTTAAAACTTCGTTATCGTACGAACGCACCTCATTTGCTACGCTTCACGTGCAATTTCCAACTTGTTCTTTTAGAAAAACGTTGGCCACCATAAATTTATAAAGAAAATCTTTGCTTTATTTAAGGATAAAATTTATGGTTTTAAACAAGGCAATTTTTTAAATTTAAAAATAGTGGTAGCTGGACAGTAAATTTAATCATGGGCATATTTAATTTTACTGTTGCGTGAACGCAACACCAGTGGTTAATGTGGCATTTTGTAAGAGAAAGCAGCGTTTTATTAACTACTTGACTGATTTGTCCGTATTTCGTACGGGCAAGAAAAGTTATCTTCATCCTACACTTAAAGCTTTTAGACACCACTAAATTTTTAAAATACGATTTAATACTATTTAACGGCAAAAATGTTTAGAAATATTATGAATGTTTTAGCTTAAAAAAGTAGTGTTTATCTCATATTTTCAGTTTCTTGTACGTAAAGAAAAAAAAAAAAAGAATCAGTCAAGTGGTTAACCCCTTCCGGCACGGGAAAATTCTGTTAGTAAAATGATAAATTATCGACTGTCACAGAAATTTACAAACAATATTTTTAGAAATTAAGAATCTCCAAATTTAAGCTTTCATTTTAAAAGCAAAATTTTATTAAAATATTATTGATGCCGTTTACATGTTTGGAATTAAAATTAGGTATCCCGAACCGGGCACAGTGTGCCGGAGTGGTTAAACAGTTAGTCGGTATTATATTATGACCACGTGAAAGGAAAGGCAACAGTCGCGCAGTATTATGACAACCGTCAATTCCCTTCTCGGTCTTGTAGATTCGAAATCTTTTATAAGAAGAATATTTGAAAAGCTTAAAACTCTAAAAACCTGAAGAAGATTCCTTATTGACCTATCTTGCAATTTCTTTTTGAAGTCTGTTTTCACGGGAAAATTATTATTTTTTTTTCTGGTTTTTCACAAACGCAATAACCAAAAACATCTAAATCAGCTTTGAGGCCCTTGATGTTGTTCAACAGGACATATACTTACGTGAACATTTTTTTTTTCACTCTTCTGTATTTAAAAAACAAGTACGGAAAAGAAAGTTTATTGCCAAACTTCTTGGGACGCAAATAACATATGAGAGGAGGAAAGAAGGTAAAGGGCGTTTCAGAAACACACATGACAACATCTGACAATTTCATAAGTCCCAGTTTGCTTAAGTTGGATTTATTTTATAACGCATTTAATCTATACTAATAAAATAACAAATCGCTCTGTCTGTGTGTGTGTGTGTGTGTGTGTGTGTCTGCGATGGCTAGCAAAATCTATGGGACGTACAAAGCTCAAAATTTTTATGAGAGTAGCCCAATATCTCTCCTGATGCACCTGAGCTTCAGAATTTCTAAATTCTATTTATTAACTGAGTAATTAATTAAATTCCAAAGATCACTCTCATAAAAAATCGCCTTTTTTCTTCTTTTTTTCCCTTCATTTAGTTACGGTTGGTTGGTTGCATAAAATTTTCGCATAAATAATTAAAAAAGCTGGAACAGACCTTTAAAATTCATAGACTGGCAAACTGTCAGTTTAAATGATGATTTTTTATCACAGCGGTTGTAAACCATGGAGGAAAAAGATAGGTGGTGGTGAAGTAAACCGAAAAAAGGGTTGCAATATTAAACCATTTATCGCTCAAATTTTAATGTCCCAAACAAAAGCATGTGGAAGAGATTTTGTATTAATAAGACGAATTGAAAGAAATGAATTACAGCTGAAGCGTATTTTACGAAGAAATAGTAATTTTTTAAAATGGTCTTTTTTCTATTATATTATTTATTTTTAAAAAATGTTTGCTTTTAAAATAATTGAAATTGATAAATTCGAAATAATTAAATGTCAAAATAAAATAAAATAAAATATTGAAAACATTTGATTTGAACTAAAAATTGTATTAGTAAAAGTTTTCTTTTTTTTTCAGAACTTTTTAATACTTTATAACGTAGATGAAAAAAATGTTTTTAATTTAACAACATATTAATAACTCTGTGTCAATATATAAAATATATTTATGAAAACATTCTTTTAAAATCCTGCGCGAAAACTTAAATATTAGTCTAAAATCTAGATTTCAGAGTGCAGACGATTTTAAGACATTAACGAAAGAGTGTTAACTTTTCAAGCAAAATCTTAAATGATGCTTCTATATTGATATTTCAAAGTGATGGCTAGGTTACATTTATGTTATATTTAAGTTACGGTAGGGTAATGTTAAGTCGCAGTTAGATTACAGACAGATTATGGTTATGGTACAAAAGTTTACGGTTAGGAATTTGTCCACGGAGTCAACATGACGCATGCTTTGATTAAAAATATACACTTTTGTTAAATAGCTCTGAAATTATAATACTATATACCAATCTTTTATCATCGCGTATCGATTTCATTCACGGTATAGTCGGATTTAAGAGTGATATAATTAGTTTGAAATTCAAAATATTTCACTTGGGATTTCTATGCGAAAAAAATAATTAGTTACGTGATTTAACAGTGATTTTTACGGGTAAATATCAACACTTTAACACGAAACTAACGCAATCGTTGGATACATGTTCCCTCCCGTGTTTCTCATTGCTCATTTTAAGTATTTTTAGAGCTTAATATTAGTTGTTGTTTTTAAAACCGATTTTTCACAAAGTCAGCTGCGACGTATTTCAGACAATGCATTTCTGCATGCTTCCAATTAATGATAAAATCATACAAATATCAAGTTCGTTTAATATTTTTAATACGGACCCGGGCAACGCCGGGCGGGTCAGCTAGTCTTAAAATAAAGGACACATCATTTAAATAAAACAAATTATCTCATAAGATACATAAAATAGACCTGTAGCCATTATGTAAATCCTTCAAAAAATAATATTTTTTAAATACTTTTAAATAGTGATTTGCGCCCTTTTGATTAGAAGTTGGCGCCCTGTTAATCCAAGTTGCCACCGTCCTTTTTGTCATGCCAGTACACCCCTGCTTTGTACTATGTGTGTTGTTTTAATTTTATTATTCCACTTACACACACTGGAATTAGCGATTCTTTATTTTGTTGATAGTGCTTCTTTCGTACGAAAATTTACATTTTTCAAAGGATAAGAGCCGATAGCTCATGGAGATTATACAATAATTTCCATATTGATAGTTGTTACATCCTCATATTAGGTGGGTCGCGAATATATATTTATATAAATTATTTTTTTTAAAGTGATCGCGTACCAATTAAGGAGATAGTGGAGCTTTGTTTGAGCAAAATTGTCTATAGCAAAATCGTAGCAAAAAAAGTGGTATAATAGTAGTACCAAAACAGTTTTTTCTTATTAAAATATCATTTATGAAGGTTTTAAGAAGTAAATAATAAAGGTAAGTGTATTTTATATACTTTAAATCTGTTTTACTCAAAGCTAATTTTTTAACGTTTTTAGATTTTTGAACTGCTTCTTGCGACGCAATTTTTGATATCTATGAAATTGATAAGGAACTATCCTGATATTGTTTAGAAAGAAATTGAGTAAACTTTTTAAAATTCGTCTTTATTAAGATGGTCAAATTTGATTTTTTTTACTTATTAAAAGGCCAAATTTTGATGAAAATCGCTATAGAATTTAGAAAAAAATTTGTAAAATATTATCTATTCAAGAGATTACAAGAATTTTACACAAATTTGTTTATAATAGAGTTTTAAGTGATAAAAATGCAAAAGCAAGAAAATATCTCAAAAATAAAAACACAAGCAACATTTTAAAATTTCGTTTAAAATTTAATTTTTTTTAATTAAATTTTTTTTTATAAGATTAGAAATTTTTTTGAAAATGTTCTGAATGCTATTAGTGAAATGTATTTATGCAAAAAATTTCACATTGCTATAATGAAAAAACTAGTTGGATGTGCCAATCCCAAAACTTTCTTCTATCTCATACATACATTTTAACATAAAAAAATAGTTACTCATTTTAATGCTTTAATAATTTTTATTCAATACCTTACCAACTTTGATTTTCATCTTAAATTTCTGCTTCAATCAATTAATTGGAGTAAAAACGAATTTCCGTCTCTGCACGAGCCGATGAACAATAGAATGATAAGCAGATTTTTTTTTCAAATTCAGGGAGGACCTACTTGCCTTACAAAAAAATAATCATATACAAAATGTTTAGTTTAGTTCTAGAACTAACTTCATACACTTTTATGTGGTGCAATATTCAAAATGGCATAAAATTCGGTATTGCAGCGCCCCCTTCCGGCGGATTTTTTCAGATCCAGGGCGATCTAACTAGCCATAGACATACACTTACACAAAAAATTTCGTTCAATTCGATGCATAACTTCATGTACTTTTGGTCGGTACAATATTGAAAATGGCACAAAAATCGCGATTGCAGCGCCCCCTTCCGACGGATTTTTTTTAAATTCAGGGAGGACCAACTAGCCATAGTCATACACATGTACATTAGTTCAGTTCTAGAACTAACTTCATACACTTTTATGTGGTGCAATATTCAAAATGACATAAAATTCGGTATTGCAGCGCCCCCTTCCGGCGGATTTTTTCAGATCCAGGGCGATCCAACTAGCTATAGTCATACACATACACAAAAAATTTGGTTCAATTCGATACATAACTTCATATACTTTTGGTCGGTACAATATTGAAAATGGCACAAAAATCGCGATTTCAGCGCCCCCTTCCGGCGAAGTATTTCAAAACTGTAGGAGGACCTGCTTGCCACAGCCAAAAGCATTCACAAAAAATTTGGTTCAATTCTATGCATAACTTCACACACTTTTTGATGGTAGAATGGCGACACACAGACATTTTGTAAAAACATGTTTTTTAGAATCTCTGACCCCTAAAACGTGTAAATCCGTCGAAAACTGAAAGTCGAAAAAAAATTTCGATTACAATACTTTCTTCTATTGAAGATAGAAGAAAGTAAAAATAAACGTCTTCTGTCCCTTTAAAGTTGAGAACAGCTGCAATAGACAACATTCTCATGATGTCGCAATAAATATTAGTTTTTATTTATTTATAAAAATAAAGTAGCATACATGTGTATGAACATGTGTATGTATATATGTGTATTCACCGAAAAAAACTTGCCAATAAAAAAATACGTTCAAAAAGCAACGGCTTGATTATTTTCATTATTTTTCTTTTATTTCAAATAATAGAAGTAATCCGATAGGTACTATTTTGAAACTTGAACTTTATATTAACAAGTTGGAAATTGCATGTGAAGCGTAGCAAATGAGGTGCGTTCGTACGATAACGAAATTTTAAAAATATTACTCTCATATATCAATCTCATAAAATTGTAAATAGTGAATTACAATTAAAACGATCATCAAACAATGTTCTATCTATACCATTATGTAATGGAATACCTTTGTGTGGCCTTGTAAATAAACAACAAATGTTCTTTGCACCACAAATTATGTAAAATGTATATTATAATATGTACTTTATAGTTTCTAATAAATTTTATTAAGTTCGAATGAGTGTAACACCATTAAAACGCATTTGAAACATTTTTCCCCATTGACCGTAATGTAACGGAATATTTTTGATTGTCCCTGTAAGTGATCTGTGCATCCGATTTTCATAAAATGTGAAATAACTCGACAAAATTATGTAATAATTATGCATTTTAAATTTCAAACGTATAAAAAACATTTGAAACTTTTTCCCTATTGACCATAATGTAATTGGATACTTTTGATAGCCCCTGTAATTGATCTATGCACCCGATTATCAAAAAATTTGAAATAACTCAACAAAACTATATAATAATTATGTATTTTAAATTTCAAACAATTAAAATGCATTTGAAACTTTTTCCCCCATTGACCGTAATGTAATGGAATACTTTTGATTGCCCCTGTAATTGATCTATGCATCCGATTTTCATAAAATTTGAAATGACTCGACAAAATTATGTAACAATTATGTATTTTAAATTTCAAACGATTCGGTTGGGTAGTTTTTGCGTTGTTATATGCGGACAGACGGACAGACAGACGGACGGACTGAACGACAACTATAGGTGCTACGTATTCGCATAATTACGAACGCACCTAAAAAGGGATAGACCGGGAGGTTACAGCATTGACAATCACCTCATACATTTCATGGTTGAAATTCCAGAATTAATTAAAATTCGATTCCCGTATTCACATATTTACATATTCTTCCTGTGACACAAATTTTGTGAGTGCTCTACCTCAAGAACAGAATTTAATAAAAATGTATATACAGTTAGTCTCTAATATAAATTGGTGCTGAATATTTTCTGGTGTAAATAGCTCAGTAAATGGTGCTGCTATGCAGCATTTTTTACGATTACTGCAATAGTTCTATCTCTTTTTAGGTAGATTTCGTAAGAAATACTATCTATTGCAATCGCACCAGTTTTTATATCTATCTATCTATCTAGCTATCTATCTATATATATATCTCACTTTTTTATGGACACGATAACTTCTATAATTTTTCACCAATCTCCACCAAACTGGTACATAAAATCAAAGAGGTTAAAATCTTGGCTAAGTTCGTTAATGGGCAAAATCGGACCAAGGGGGCCGGAATAGGGGGCGTTTTTGTGAAAACCGAAAAAACGCTATAACTTCTTAATTAATGTAGATATTGAATCGGTTTAAAGTTTATATTACTTCTTAAAAATGGGCCAAAAGTATATGCGTGACAGATTTTTGATAAATTTAGAAGTGGGCTCAAGGGGCGAAAAAAACAGGGATTTTGAGAGAAAAAAATTCACAACTTCGTCAGTTTTCAAGATATCAAGTCCAACTAAATTTTTTATTCTTAAAATTATCTAAAACTTTTGTATTTACAAGTTTTTGATAGGACCAACTTTTACCGATGAAAAAAATTAAAAACGAAAAGAAAAAGGGCACTGAAAAAAGAGAAAAATCCATAACTCCGTCAATTTTTAAGATATCAAATCTAATTAAAGTTATTTTACATCTTCTCAAAAATATCTACAACTTTTATATTGACAAGTTTTTCATAGGACCAATTCGTATAGCAAAAATAAATTAAACAAAAATAGGAGTTGGAGAAAAAAACCTCAAATCCAAATTTCTTATATTCTGACTCATTTTTAAATTCATTTTTGATTTTAAACGCATCCAAATGGTAGATTCTCTTATTTAGAAACTGTATAAAGTGACGCATTGGTCAATTTTCTGATAAAGACAGAATATATTTCAAAAAAGGCTACCAAAAAGGGTATTTTGAACAGAATTTCCGAAAGTCATCGGGACTGAAAATTGAAGGAAGTATTCAAATAAGAAATTGCGTTTTTTTCTGACTCGTTTTTAAATCAATTTTTGTTCTCAAACGCATCCAATTTACAGATCCTCTTATTTAGGAGCTGTATAATGTGATGCATTGGTCAGTTTTTTGATAAAGACAGAATATATTTCAAAAAAGGCTACCAAAAAGGGTATTTTGAACAGAATTTCCGAAAGTCATCGGGACTGAAAATTGAAGGAAGTATTCAAATAAGAAATTGCGTTTTTTTCTGACTCGTTTTTAAATCAATTTTTGTTCTCAAACGCATCCAATTTACAGATCCTCTTATTTAGGAACTATATAATGTGATGCATTGGTCAGTTTTTTGATAAAGACGGAATATATTTTAAAAAAGGCTACCAAAAAGAGTACTTTGAACAGAATTTCCCGAAGTCTTCGTGATTTGAAAATTTAAGGTAGTTTTCACATAGCAAATTGCTTTTTTTATGACTCGTTTTAAAATCCATTTTCGCTCTCAAACGCATCCAATTTACAGATCCTCTTATTTAGGAAATATATACTGTGACGCAGTTTTTTGATAAAGATAGAATATATTTTTAAAAATGCTGTCAAAGTGAGTATTTCGCACAAAATTTCCCTAAGCAATCATGATTAAAGAATTAAGGATCTATTCAAACAACAAATCGGTTATTTTATGACTCATTTTTAAATTCAATTTTTTTCTCAAATGCATTCAACTGACAGTTTTCTGCTATTTAGGAACTGTATAATGTACTGTTTTGGTCGATTTTTTAATAAATTCAGAATCTATTTCAAAATATGTTGTCAAAATGGGCATTTGAGCTGAATTTTTCTTAAGATGATTCTGATAAAACCAGTTTTTGCAGAAAAATGAAATTAAAAAATTTTCATAAACGGCCAAATGAAGTTATTAAACTGGGTTTATCTCTAATCATATATTTTTTTTTTGTTGAAATGAGCACTCTTCGAAATCTACCTCCGCCTATAGGCCCAGCCGACAGGGATTTTTTCGCAATAGCTTAATCTCCAAAACTAATGCACAAACTTTCCTCAAACTTCAGATTCTGTTACTTCCAATGCTTTTTTCTAGTAAAGATAAAAAGACGTAAAAAAAAAAAAAAAAAAAAAAAAAAAAAAAAAAAAAAAAAGAGTGATTCCAGGCAAATAAATTTGGTAGAGGATGCCGATGCAGTGTTGGTCCATTAAGGGTTAGATAATTTTTATGATTCAAAATACTTGCTTAATTAAATTGTTTTTTACTTGAGAAAAGACAGAACCGACGACTACGCCTTTGCTAGATCTAGATTAGGAGAACAGCGAGTGAAATTAACTTTTTAACCCTTTGCGGAGAAGGGCAAATTCATTACTGAAGTGTTGAAATTAATGACTGACACCGGGATTTGAAAACAACTTTACTTGTAATTAAGAAAAAAGCTGTGTATCACGCATTCTATAAACCATAATTTTTTTTAACCAAAATTCCGAGGCCAATGTGGCGTTTGGGAATTAAAATTAAGTGGTTTCATAGATATATCACCGCGCCGCAAAGGCTTAAATAAATTTAATTAGTCAGATGAGGCAATTCCAGAACTTATACATGTTAATACTTCTTGAAAAATGCAATATGGCAGCACCACCGGTTAGATGGTTTAAGTCAAAATCTAGTTAGAAAACACTTATGTCAATTTACAACTGAATCTGAAGTTTGATAAAAATCCGTGCATTAGTTTCTAAGATAGAACTATTGTAAAATCTTAATATATGTATATATATCCATATATATACAGTCGGCCCCGTTTAAACGAATATTGATGGTTCCAGAAAAAATATTCGATTAAGCGGGGTATTTGATTAAACGGGGAACACAGGAATGTAATATTTAATGCACAATAAGAAGGTAAAACAACCATCTACAGCATAACTAATTAATAGCATAATAAAATTGTTAATATAATAACGTAAATTAGTAAAATAAATACAAATACTAATATAAAGTAAGTATGTAATAATTTAATATTAGTTCATATAACTGTATGATTTACATAATGTAGTTCATTGGAATTTGGTTAAAACTTTGCTACTTGTAATTTACGTTATTTACACAGGTTTAAAAACATCATTTAAAATGGTTTGTTTTCGTGGAATTTACGCGTTTACAGGAATTACGCACAAAAAATGTGGAAACGTTTATGTGCGTTAGCACACGCTTTCTGCATAATCATAGCGCCCTTTATTAACGAAAATTTCGTTTTTTTCGCTAAACCCATTTCCGCGTATACTGACCAATGTTATGAACACTGGAATTATGTTCCCTCTTTCAATACCAATTTTTATTTTATCTCTCTTCTTTTTGTATTTTTTTTTTTTTTTTTTTTTTTGCATTGCAATTTATATTGGAACTTGCGTGTGCGACCTGGACTTCTGTTTTCTTATTTAACGCTTCAAAAACTGTAGTTTTTCAGAAAGGTTTAAAGCTTACCATTTAAAATTCATAATAACGCCTTTTTCCTAACAAAAACGCGACTAAATTTACAAAACGTAAAAATACAACACCACATTGCCCAACTTATTTTACTCATTCGCAGAAAAGGAGAGGAGACCATTTGACCTGTCCATTACACACCTGCCGTCCGAAATCGTTGCAGAAAGAACTGATAATTTATCTTCAGTGTAAATGAGAGAAATTGACAAAAGGTGAAGAAATATTCAAGTTGAAACGTGTTTTTCATGCCTGTTTTCAAACATGGGTCACCCAGATAGTATTCGAATAAGCGGGGAGGTTCGCGAAATTTATTCGGTTTAAGCGGGGAAAAATAACATAGATCCAATGACGATAAATTCGGTTCTGGAGAGTTCTATTCGAATAAGCGGGGTATTCGACTATCCGTTACCCGTTTAAGTGGGGAGGACTGTACATATATGGTATGAGCGCCGCACGTTGGGTAATGTACACCAAAAACTAATCAGGATCAGTTTTTATCTAGTACTAACTGAATCTGAAGTTTGATGAAAATCCATGCATTAGTTCTTAAGATAGGGGAGAGTGGGGATGAATGGGACAGGGGATGAATGGGACAACAGTAATTTATATATGTTCCACAAACATAAATAATTTGATAATTTACCTGATAGATGGCAGTTCTGAGGTCATTCAACAGACATAGTTTTAAAGCAATATCCATAACAGAAACAGAAGATTAGCTATTGAACAAAGTGTATTTTTCAAGAACCAAAGTAAATTTATCTGTTTAATCTTTTTAGTATTTAATTGATAGTTAACTTTCTCAAAACCTTATAATTTTTTTTAATGTTAAAATGATATAATCTCTTGTTATGATGCAAATGAACAATACTGACAGTGCTTGCTGGGGGCTTATGGGGATGAATGGGACTATTCCATTCATCCCTAGGGCTATTCCATAATGATAGATAAAATTACATTTTGTTATTACCTAGAAAGCAGATGTTGAGAGGAGAAAACGAGATCACTGTCCTATTCTAACCGATACATCAGAAAAACAATATTTGGAGAAAAAAAAAATTGTAAAAAAAAAAAAAAAGCTAATAAGAAAAATTTATTGCCTGCCTTCAAGAAATAGTTTTAGTAAAGGTATGAACAGAAGTGATGAATCTGACAATTTATCACTTCATGATAAAGATGAAATTGATTTGAACATGATTTCAAGTTTCAAGTGATATAGACCACCAAGTTTGCAGCTTGGATAATATAATAGAAGACGACTTTCTCCTAACAAAGATATGTGAAAAAAATATCCCTCATTACGTTGCTAGGGTATTAAATAATAATAATGATAACTTTCAAGTACAATTCTTGCGAAAAAAGGATAATAATTCCTTATTTTAATAGACCGATCCACCAAAAATTTATTTTGTTAATCTGGAGGATATTGTTAAGAAACTCCCAAAGCCTAGACCTCTGGGAACTGCCAGAACCAAAGAACTGCTGTCATTTGATATTAGCTTCAGTCAATATGTAGTAAAATAAAATGTATCACTCAGTTTTCAAATAAAATATGTTTGGAATTTTTTTTTTTTTTTTTTTTTTTTTTTTTTTTTTTACCTGTCCCATTCATCCCCATTTTGGGGATAAATGGGATAGTATGCATGCATGTTTTAAAAAAATTATTAAAAATTTAAAAAACGATTGTTTATTGAATTTAGTATGTCAATAACTTGCTAAATGCGGAAGTATTCTTTAAGTAATATTTTTTTAATTAACAAATGTAATACAACTTAAATTATTAGTAAAAATGTAAAAATTGTCCCATTCATCCCCACTCTCCCCTACAGCTATTTCGAAATCGTGAAAAATACAGCATAGCAGCGCCATCTGTTGAGTGATTTATACCAAAAACTTCTAATCTATATCAGTTACTAACTGAATCTGAAGTTTTAGGAAAATTCGCGCATTAATTCTTGAGATAAAGTGTTGCGATAATCACAAATAAAGCAGTGTGGCAGCGTCACCTTTTGAGTGATTTGCACCAAAACGTAGTCAGCGCCATGTCAAGGACTAATTGAATTTAAAGTTTATGAAAATCAGTGTATTAGTTCTTGAGATAGAACTATTGTGAAATTTGTGAATATTGCAGCATAGCAGCGCCACCTTTTGTGCGATATACACACCAAACTAATCAGCTTCAGTTTATATTAAAGTCTAACTGATTCTAAAATTTTGTGAAATTTCATATATTAGTTCTTGAGATGAAACGCGCACAAATTTTTTGTCACATACGGACTCACAGACAGACATTTTCTAAAAACTATCAAATCATGTACAGGATTTTCTAAGTAAGTCTGTAAGTCCATCGAAAACCGGAAGTCGGAAATTTTTACAAATCCAATATACTTTCTTTTTGTAAAAATAGAAGACAGTAAAAATTCAATTAAATTTTACCGATTTGATTGATGATCGAAGTAATTTTGAGAATTATTTCGAAATTTAAAAAAAAAAAAAAAAAAAAAAAAAAACAAGTTGAATATAGATTTTGCCATTGCAGAATTCACTTTCGCCTCCGATTAGAAAAAAAAAAAAAAATCGATAGAGGTTTTTTAGAAGGGCGACTCCGTTTAGAATGGAATGAACTAACTTCATTTTTCTTGTGTTTATCAATATAATAGCAAACAGAGCGGCGTGAAATACCCAGTTGATTAGCAATTTCTCTCTTAGACTTTGGAATTGCGGAATAATAAAGAGATACAATTTGACGTGCTACTTCTTCATTGACTAGATTCATCAGAAACGGATTTTTTCTTTAGTTTAAATGCTTTTTATAGACTCTGGGAAAAAGGAAATGCATTTTAACAATAAAACGAGTGGAATCCTGTCGAATTCGACGAATGAAATGTTTAAAAGACCCGATCGATTTGGCTTTAAAAAAAGGCAAAAGTAATTACATTATTGAATCAATATATAATAAATATATTTCCAAACTTAATGTCAAGTTTTCCAGTTACAATTTTGCATGCAAATATTTGCATCTTCAGTTAAAATTGTAATCTGAGTGCCGGCGAAATCCAGAAATTTTATTTTATATGTACTACAGAAAAATAGATTTATTTAAAACAGTGGCGTAGCTAAGGGGGGGCAAGGGGGGCGTCCGCCCCGGGCGCCGAGGCCTAGGGGCGCCAAAGTGAGAGAAATTGTTATATATCTATATTGGGGTGGGGGCGCAAATTTTCTTGCTGGCCCCGGGCGCCAAAAAACATAGCTACGCTACTGATTTAAAAAACTAATTTCATTTTTACTATGACATTATTTTTACTAACTGAAGTCATCTGAAAGTAAAATCTCAATCTCAGTGTCCATAATGAAAAGAAATATTGAAATGTAATATCGTTATGAGTAAAAATGCGATGTTTTAAATAGTGACGTCATTTTCTCTTCAAATGTTTTTTAAAAGTTACTGTTATTAGTAATATGAAAAAGGCGTCCGTAATAATATTGTAAATTTATTTTATCTGGCTGCTGAATGCCATCATTTTCCTCACTTGAATTTTTTAGCATCCAATGCTATTTCTTTCAGACAAGCTAAAAATGTCGTGTCATCAGCCCTGAATTTTCTACTGAACCGATTTCGATAATTATTTTTTTAAATGAAAGCTATTTATTTGTAGTTGAGCCCATTTTAGCTATTTTTTAATTTATTTCCATTTTTATATTTTATTTTTAATTTTAAATGCTTTTTTACGATATTTCTTCAAAATGGTGGCAACATAGTTTAGGTTTTCTCTCGATAATAATTTTTTTTTTCCATTATTACTTTCCACAAGTCAGAAACTTTATTTCATCAGTGAACATGTCCTCGCATTTAAAAGAAAAAGTTAACTGTTTTCGTAAAATTTAACCACAATAAAATGATTGCATATAATTATGCACTAATTGAGGTAAAAAAAAATATATTTACTGAGAAATAATATTAATAATGTAAATAAAATAACAGAAAATAATTTATGATAAAAATTAATGTCTAAAGCAACGTAATAAATATTTCAAATGAGGAAAATGATGGCATCCAGCAACCAGATAAAATGGATTTACAATATTATTACGGACGCCTTTTTCATATCACTAAAAACAGTAACTTTTAAAAAACATTTGAAGAGAAAATGACGTCACTATTTAAAACACCGCATTTTTACTCATAACGATATTACATTTCAATATTTCTTTTCATTATGGACACTGAGATTGAGATTTTACTTTCAGATGACTTCAGTTAGTGAAAATAATGTCATAGTAAAAATGAAATTAGTCTTTTTTTAAATAAATCTATTTTTCTGTAGTGCATATAAAATAAAATTTCTGGATTTCGCCGGCACTCAGATTACAGTTTTAACTGAAGATGGGCGAATATTTGCATGCAAAATTGTAACTGGAAAACTTGACTTTAACTTTGGAAATATATTTATTATATATTGATTCAATAGTGTAATTACTTTTGCTTTTTTTTAAAGCCAAATTGATCGGGTCTTTTAAACATTTCATTCGTCGAATTCGATGGGATTCCACTCGTTTTATTGTTAAAATGCATTTCCTTTTTCCCAGAGTCTATAAAAAAGCGTTTAAACTAAAGAAAAAATCCGTTTTTGATGAATCTATTCAATGAAGAAGTAGCACGTCAAATTGTATCTCTTTATTATTCCGCAATTCCAAAGTCTCAGAAAGAAATTGCTAATCAACTGGGTATTTCACGCAGTTCTGTTTGCTATTATATTGATAAACACAAGAAAAATGAAGTTAGTTCATTGCATTCTAAGCGGGGTCGCCCTTCTAAAAAACCTCTATCGATTTTTTTTTTTTTTTCTTCTTCTTCTAATTGGAGGCGAAACTGAATACTGCAATGGCAGTATCTACATTCAACTTGTTCTTACTTTGCTTTAGACATTAATTTTTATCATAAATTATTTTCTGTTATTTTATTTACATTATTAATATTATTTCTCAGTAAATATATTTTTTTACCTCAATTAGTGCATAATTATACGCAATCATTTTATTGTGGTTAAATTTTACGAAAACAATTAACTTTTTTCTTTTAAATGCGAGGACATGTTCAGTGATGAAATAAAGTTTCTGACTTGTGGAAAGTAATAATGGAAAATAAATTTTTATTATCGAGAGAAAAGCTAAACTAAGTTGCCACCATTTTGAAGAAATATCGTAAAAAAGCATTTAAAATTAAAAATAAAATATAAAAATGGAAATAAATTAAAAAATAGCTAAAATGGGAACAACTACAAATAAATAGCTTTCATTTAAAAAAATAATTATCAAAATCGGTTCAGTAGAAAATTCAGGGCTGATGACACGACATTTTTAGCTTGTCTGAAAGAAATAGCATCAAAGGCTATAAAAAAAAAAAAAAAAAAAAAAAAAAAAAAAAAAAAAAAAAAAAACCGATAAAATAAAATATATATAATAATAAGTTTTGATTTTAGCATAAATATTTCTTTGTCATGATTGTGTTTTGTACGAACAAATTTTATTCCGTGTAATGGTAATAATATTCCGGTTTTTGACAGATTTACACGTTTTAAGAGGTAGATATTCCAAATAACATGTTTTTATACGATGTCTGTCTGTGAATCTGCGATATAAAATTTTATGGGCGTTCTATTTCAAGAATTATTGCAGGGGTTTAAATAAAAAATTATATTCAGGTATTCCTTGATATAAATTTATACTGTTTACTGTTTGGTGTAAATAGTTTAACTGGTGGTGTTGCTATGATGTATTTTTTACGATTTTCGAAACAGCTTTATCTCAAGAATTAAAGCACAGATTTTCATCAACTTCAGATTCAGTTTATCTTTGATATGAATTCATACTATTTACGTATTGGTGTCAATCATCTAACAGGTGGCGGTGCTATACTGAATTTTTCCCGAATTCCGCAATAGTTCTATCTTAAGAACTAAGGCACGAATTTTCACCAACCTTCAGATTTATGTAAACCTTGATAAATATCATTGCTGATTACGTTTTGCTGTAAATATCTCAATAGATGATGCTTTTATGGTTCATTTTTCACGTTATCCGCAACAGTCCTATTTCAAGAACTAATGCACTGAATTTCATATCTTTAGCATTCTCGTGATGGATATTAGGCTTTGAGGCAACAGCACAGACAATCACCTCATCGAGTCCACGGCTGAAAATTTAGGGTCATTTAAATCTTGATTCGCATATTAAAACGTAATCGTTATTAATCGTATATTAAAGTCATATGTTGATGGGAAACATCTAAAAAACCGATTTTAACGTTTGATTCGTAGGTATAGCATTATGCTTTCCTGGAGCCCAAAAGCATGAAAACACGGAGGATTGGGAGCATCAAAACGTAATGTAAACCTACGAATCAACCGCTAAAATCTGGATTTAAGGTATTTTCCACCAAGACATGACCTGAAAGATCGATTGCATTTTAATATGCGAATAGAGATTCTACTAATCCTAGATTTTCATCCGTGAGCTCGATGAGGTGATTGTCTGTTTCCCGGTCAACATAGAATGTCATTTAATTTTAGCACTGTGATAGCGAATTTTGAATTGTTAACATGTTTATCCAAGAGCCGACCGCACAAAACCCTAAGTCATCAGCACAAGAAAAAAATCCTTTATTTTATGGAAGAGTAGTAATAGAGGAATCTAATAATCCATGTCGGCCGGAAGCGAAGCGGTGCAGAAGCCAAAAACCACTTAATACCACTAATGGTTTTCTCGTAGCTTTAACATTGTGTTTGCCGTACAATTAAAAGTATGAAAACATGGAAAACCAGGTGCAGGAAAATACAATGCTAAATCTACGAGTCAACCACTAATGGTAACAAGTTTTGGTTTATGCACCACTTCACTTCCGGCCGACATGGATCATTAGATTCCTTTATTACTACTTTTCCATAAAATAAAGGATTTTTTCTTGTGCTCGATGACTTAGGGTTTTGTGCATTCGGCTCTTGGACTATGTATGAGATAGAAGAAAGTTTTGACATTGCCACATTCGACTAGTTTTATGTGACCCGAGACTTTGTATATACTATATGAGAACCTCAGAAGCCAAGGGGCACAAGTGACAAAAAATCGATTTGGAGTAAATTGAGTTCAAAGATAATTAACGTTAAATTTGAACATCATTAATAATTAACTAAATTGAAATAGGAAATAGCCGCTTGTTTTCAATAACTGTGAAATGCTTGTGTTCAATAACTGTGAAAAAGAAATAGAGAGCAATTTCAGTTAAATTTATGATTGATCAATGTTGTTTATTAGTCGGCAAAAGTGGTTAATCTCTAGAACTCGGCAAATAATAAGAAAACCGCTTATATTTTATTACCTGAAAAGAAAGAAGCATTTTTCTAAATCGTTTCCATACGGGCATACTCAGAAAATGCTGAAAAAATTACAGAATGTTCTTCTCACGTGGATATATATGTATGTAATTTTTTTTTTTTTTTTTTTTTTTTTTTTGGCGGAACCCCGATAGAACGTTCATAAAAAAATAATGAACATTTCTTTTATTTGGCAATTTATCATCGGTTGGAGACAAAATAAAACTTCAAAAAATACTTTTTTATGTCAAATTCTTTTTAAGATAAAAATGTCTCATGTTGAACTTGTTTAAAGAAATTTCATTTATATAACGTTAGTTTTGTCAGAGTTAGTTTGTTTTAACTATATTTTTGTCATAATATATTTAGAATGAAAATTAACTGTGAAATTTTATGAATTAAGACAAAATTATTAATTAAAATTGTATCAATCTCAAAATTAACCCCAATCTAATTGAGCTCTGTCGATTCAATTTTGTTGCTATAGAAATAAAAACTTCTCCGATATTGAAATGCATTACAGCATTTTTCACCTGGCCTTTATTTTGCCATACGCTTAAATGCGTGAAAAAATATTTTTCAATATGAAAATATTTTTTATATAAAAAAATTACTTTTAAAGTGCTAAAATTAAATAACAGCAGCAAAAGCAACAGAGATATGTAATATAAAATATATGTCAAACGCTCTCACTGTTCAAATTTAAATTCATTAAATACTATTTACACGTAATCTAAAACTTAACTGACGAGAAATTTTGAGGTGCATTAAAATCGTTTGCTTTTGGCTAGGGAAAATGCTGCTCGCCAAATCGCGTGATGCTGATGCTTTCGTCTTTTCGTGCCAAATATTCGAAAGAATTTTATTTTTTAAAAGAGTTTCTTCTATAATTCCGCCGATAAATTTGACTGATCCTTTATAAAATACATGAGTAGTTTAATTAATAATTTTTTCAAAAAATTCTGAGTATGCCCAGTACCGAGACCTTCCTCGTTAGTTAATTTTTTTTAATTGTATTGAGAAACACCGAAAATACTGGCGATAAATATATATCAATAAATATAAAAACTTTGTTAAATCACCATAAAAAGAAAAATTATACAGGACGCGTTTCGAGCTGCAAAATTACCGCTCGTCATCAGCTGGTCCAAACACGTGTCACACGTGTACAGTTGTGACACGTGTTTGGACCAGCTGATGACGAGCGGTAATTTTGCAGCTCGAAACGCGTCCTGTATAATTTTTCTTTTTATGGTGATTTAACAAAGTTTTTATATTTATTGATTTTTTTAATTGTGTCACTTATACTCCTTGGCTTCTGGGGTCATCATACAATGCTTAATTTGGCCAGCGACAGTAAACGAGTTTGACATGCCTGCTGTAGAGCAATAATTTTGAGAGAATGTTACATTGAGAACATAAGTTGAACACAAAATTAATTCTGCACCAAGTCTAATGTTACCGTTTGAGTCTATTATTAAATATTTGGAAAAATAGTTGTTGTTTTCGGTAGAGAATTGGGAAACTGAAGTATATCTGACTCTTTTTATTGGTTGAATTCCGCAACTTATTTTATTTTATTCGTTTTCTGATTGGTCCAAGTTTATGTCCAAAAATGTAATACTTCTGTTTTTTATTTTATTCGTTTTCTGATTGGTCCAAGTTTAAAGTCCAAAAACGGAATACTTCAAGTGCCACGATGACAAAAAGAGTAATAAAAACTAAAAAAATAAAATAAAATAAAATAATAATAATAATAATAATTTAAAAACAAATTGGGATAGAGATTTTTAACAAATTCCATTAAAAAGTGCATTTTTTTCTCTACACAAAGGTGTAAAAATTTAAAATGCGTTATTTTTAGAAGTTTAAAAACTTGCAGGTCCGAAAATTGTAATACTGAAATTTCATTTAAAGTTTGTTTGTGATGGATTCAGGAATATTAATGTTTAGTCCATGTCGTACGAATACGAGGCATTCAGAAGTCAGTCTGATTAACTCCATCAAATAAAAATGCCCATTTTAAAAACTTAAAGTTGTCTATATATAAATTACTGTTTTTTTTCATTGTTCTAGGAATTTAATGTTTAAAGCACGGCGTACGTAATACATGACTCGTTATAATCATCTTAAAAATGATTTTACTATTATTATTAATTTAAAGATAGAATTTCTTTGAAAATATTCTTTCCCAAATAGTCCTTATAATTTGTTAAATTACAATTTTGTTATTTATTATTATTATTATTATTATTATTATTATTATTATTATTATTATTATTATTATTATTTTGCTATTGTAAACAGTCTGCTAATAAAGACAGGTGGATATTTTTTTAAATAATACTGATAGTACTACTGAATTATTTTGTAAATAAAAACAAATGACATGATTTTAGAGTTTCGTAAATAAGAATACGAAAAATGATTCTTGATTTTGGGCAATACATAAATTTTCTTTGCTATTTGTTTTAAAGAAAATTTTGAATACGCCAATTAAATACAGATGCGAAAGAAATTTACGTCTGAATTAATTTTATCCGAATTAACAAGGAAGGTCTCCTTACTGGGCATACTCAGAATGTTTTGGAAAAAAAAAATATATATATATACATATATATATATATTATAATTAAATTGTATATGCATGTTATAAAGCAGAGGTTCCCAAAGTGTGCTCCGCGGAGCCCTTGGCCTTGGGGCTCCGCGACTTTCCCGAAAAATAAACAAAACAAAAAAGAAATTAGCATATTGCAAATGAAAGATTTTCAAAATTATTTAACAATTTTTTGTGCGTGTGCGTGCGCGCCAAAAAATAAATATATCTATAACTGAGTTGAAAAGCACAATAATGCACTCAAACCCATTAATGTATTTGCGTTATACATATATTTATTTTCTGTGTAATATTTCTGGTTTAAATTGCTTTATTTTATGTTTCTGCATTTAACGTTTTTTAAGAATTAAAACTCATGAAAGACCATTTGCGAAATACCATAGGAAAACTGCGAAGATAAATGCACTGATAGTGCAAAAGCAATGGTAGGTCATAATGTTGTACCTGTTGCTAAAATTAAGGATAAATCAAAGGAATGTAACAGTAGCCATTGGTGTTCTTCACAGACGCGCGCAAGCCTAAAAAATGCCTCTTTAACTCATTGACAGTTCTGAATGATGTCATAAATATAATGAACTTTATAAAATCAAGACGACTTAAAAGGAAATTTTTCAAACTAATTTGCGAAGCTATGGGGAGCCTGCATCAGTCGCTGCTGCTGCATACTGAAGATGATTATCCCGTGTAAAAGCGTTGATGCGTTTGCTGGAGCTGAGTGCAGAGGTTGAAGCCTTTTCAGATCACAACCCTGAATTGGCAAGAATTTTAAATTATGAAGACTGGTCATGTAAATTAGCATACTTGGCGAACATTTTTAGTAAAATGAACGAAATGAATTTATCGTTGGAGAAAGTGTTACTGTTTTTGATGCAAACTACAAAGTGTCGGCATTTAAGAGGAAACTTACCTTCTGGTCTGAATATGTAGAAAAAGCTGATATAAGTTGCTTTCCTCTTACTAAATTGTTCTTAAATGATCATAGCATAAAGTTTCAAAAAAATGAGAAAAGTATTCAAGATCATCTCGAAACTCTGATAGATTTATTTGAGCATTACTTTCCAGCTGCTCAAAAAAAGATGCTGGACGATTTTAAATGAGTACTAAATCCCTCTTCAGTGTAAAAACAAAATCACACAGCTTAAGCTCTGATGAGTACGAAACTCTCATTGATTTAGCATCTCAAAGTGATCTAGTAATCTTTTTTCAAATCAATCGTATCACTGAATTTCGTAGTCATTTGACAGATGAGTAAAATCTTGTCAGACAGAGCAAAATTAATTTCACTCCCATTTTCAACTACATACATGCGTGAAGCTGGATTCTCCACTTACACAAGTATCAAAACAAAATATAGAAACCGTTTAAATGTAGAACCTGAGATTCGCTTACAATTGCCGAAAATTGCTCTAGATTTCTAAAAACAGTGCAAAACAAAGCATTTTTCACACTAAACGTTTATATATTATTGTTCATCAAACTTTATGCAGAATAGAAAAAAAATAACTGTCTGCATTTAATATTTGTATATATTGCACATTGTATTATTTTTATTTTTGAAATTTTAATTTCCCTATAACTGTTTGTTTTGTTTATTTAAATCTTCTACCCTAATTTTCAATTGTATTTAATTTTTAAAACAAAGTCTGTCGCTTAAAACGTCTTTTTTACAAGATTTTGTATCATTTAAAATCCCTCACTAGATTCATTTGTGTTTAATGTATGTATATATTATTTTTATTTTCATATCTTTGATTTTTTTTAATGTGTTTATGTTGTTTGTATTAATTTTGAGTTATTTAAAAATATTTATACTTTTTTCATTGTAAAATATTATCTGTCACTGAAAACGCATTTTTTATTGCATCTTCAACCCCTTAAAACCTCTCATTAGATTCATATTGCATTTTTGTAACTATATTTCTTTTTTATATATGAATTTTAATTCTTTAATCTATTTATGTTATTTGCATAATTAAATTTGTTATACTATTTTTTATTGTACAACAATATTTGCCGATTATAACGCCCATTTTTTGTTATATCTTGTATCATTTAATAATCCCTTCAATTAGATACATTTAATATTTATATACGTTGTGTAGAGTGTTCTCGCTGACATTTGACCAACGCTAGTAATTTGGCTAATTATAAATAAAAAACATTCGCCAAATGAAAAAAGTATTAGCCAAATAGATTCGCCATGTAGCACAAAAAAATATCTTTAATCCTTTAATGTAACCCTTTTTTCTATATGTTCTAAAATAACCTGAGTTTTTATAGCTGTGACAGGGATTGTTATTAATCTAATTTCAACTATCAGCTACAAATAAAAAAAAATATGCATATATTAAATATACATAAATATATATGCATATGTATGAAAAACAAAAAAGAAAAAGCAAAAATTGAGCACTAGCAATTTGGTGAATCTAATCGCTTGTTTACTCGCCAAATGAAGAATTTAGTCGCAATTTGGCGCATTGGCGAGCGACAGCGAGAACACTGGTTGTGTATATCGTTTTTTTTTTCTTTACGAAAATTTAATTGCTTTAATATATTTATTTTATTCTTATAATAACTTTGCTATTTAATTTTTTTATGCTGTTTTACATAAATGTACTTAATTTTATAAACAATGTATATTGCTGAAAACGCATTTTTATTAGCATCTTGTACTCCTTTGCAACCCCTCTTTAAAATTTCTTTTAATTGGTCTCTGCCACATTTTTCAATCAGAAATAAATATGTAGCAATTCAAAATATACGTAATTGTTCACTACATTTGTCATTACAAAATTTAGAATTTGCTCAGCTCCACCCTTTGCTTAGACTTTTTGTCAATGAGCACCCCTATGATATAAATTTAATTCCACCCATATATCCTATTTTGTTAGTAAAGTTTTTCTACTAGTTGCAGTTCGTTTAACATGTGTTGTTATTAACTGAATATCCGTTTTGTGGCAAAAACAATGACGAAAGAAAGCTTCTGTCAAAACTATAATGAAATACTTTAAATATAAAAAAAAGAACAATACTGCACTTAACAATAGAGTTTATAAATTTTGTCCCGCCAACTTAAACACTAAAACAATGACCTGCTTCTGAATGTATTTTCTAAAAAACAAGCTCAGAGGCGATTCACTTTCGTTGAATGTTTAGAAGTACTAGAAACTTCAAGAACGAAAAAGTATTCCATAACCGCATGATTCTAATACGGGTAGGCGGGACTTGCGAAAACGTGTTACATAGTTACTCAACTAAACATTTTCTTTTATTTTCTTTTATTTTTTTTGGGGAGTAGCCTATTGGAATTATACAGAAATATCTCTCTGCAAACGAAAACTGTATAACTTACCTTTTTTTTTTTGTATGTGGTTTTCGCCATAAATAATAATAGTTTTACGTAACTTCCAATGCAATGCATAATTCAAACATGGTTAGCATTTAATCTTTAATTCCGACTTCATACTGGAAATCCCAAAAGAATATTTTTTATTTTAAAAGTGAATGTCATTATCCTTTTAACAAAATCGCTCGGGTAAAAAAGAATTTGGTTTCCTCGTTATTAAAAGCCTTCAGAAATCACTAATTTTCCTGAGTCCTGAGACAAATATTACGAATGACCTCAAAAACCAATTTAAAATTACTTTAGAGCATCTTCAATGACATATCAGTCTATATATGGATTATTATGATATGCACTTAATTTAATAAAAACGTCTCGAAGTAATTTCAACGATTCTAGAAGCATTTAAATTAACTTAAAGACTATTATCTAGTGTCTCCCCGAGGCTACATCAGGATTGAAAAGGTTAATACAAAAAAAGAATATTTTAATCCTCATTTTAATTTTATTGTATCCAATAACAGCAATATTAAATAGAACTGGTAAAAAGTTATATAATAGAAAATTTGATTTTTAAAATTTCTCGTATGAATTCAGAATTTCTGTGTCATCAAAGGGCCAAAGTGAGAAACTTTGTCCAATATTGGAAAGTACTGGCTCAGATTTTTTTTCTGCTTATTTTTCTCTGCTCCTTAGGCGTAGGAAAACATTAATTTATAAATAACAAAATATCGTTGGGTTCAGGGGCTCCGCCTTAGAAAGTTTTCCCAAAAAGGGCTCCGTGAGCCGAAAAGTTTGGGAACCGCTGTTATAAAGGATTAATCAAATTTACTGTAGAAGGTCTGTAAAAAATAAAATCCTTTATAATATTTGGTGTGAAAAGACGAAAGCGTCATGCGATTTGGCGATTTTAATGCAAATGAAAATTGCTTGTTAATTAATTTTTACATTGCGTATAAATAGTATTTAATGACTTAAAACAATGGAAGAGTTATATACAGGGTGGTTATAATTAAAGTCCGAGTTTCAAAACGCTCTAAAAAGCGAACCACTCGTTAGAATGGCGTCAAAATTTAACAGCGTATTATTGAAGAAGGGGGAAAAAACATGAACCAAAAAAAGTTCCAAATTTTAGCGACAGATGGCGCTGTAAGCGTCAGAATTTCGACTACAAAGGACAAATCGTAAAACAACGGCTAAGGCGTAAGTTACACGATATAAACCAACTGTATTGTTCAGTGTGCATGACTGTACGCGTGTGATAGTGTTAGTTACGTAAGCCCGTCCACCACGGCAACGTCGTACCACATCGGATGGGAAAAATCGGTTTTTAATTGTCCTGAGGCCAAAAACCGCATAAAAAGCATCCCTACAATCGGTTTTTAATTGTCCTGAGGGAGGCCAAAAACCGCATAAAAAACATCCATCTAACCGGTTTTTAATTGTCCTAAGGCCAAAAACCGCATATAAAGCATCCATCTAACCGGTTTTTAATTGTCCTGAGGCCAAAAACCGCATGAAAAGCATCCATCCAATCGGTTTTTAAGTTTGGCGAGACTGGCGCAAAACATGTTCAATATGCTGCCCGCCGTTGTGGGCAACAAGATTAAATCGGGAAACAGCATGTTCCACAATCGATCGAAGTGTATCCGGGGTCAAGTTCAGATTGTGTTGCGCAATGCGTGTCTTTAATTCAGCTACGTTGGCAATCGGAGTACTGAACACAATATCCCCACAGCCAGAAATCACACGGATTAAGATCAGGTGATCGGGCCGGCCAGGCTGTAGGGAAATGACGACTGATAATTCTAGCATTTCCGAAATGCCGCCTCAACAACTGCTTCACTCGATTTGCAATGTGCGGAGGAGCGCCATCGTGCATAAAAATGATACTATCCAGACATTCACGCTGTTGCAGAGCTGGAATGACGTCATTACGCAAAAGAGACTCATAGCGCTGACCATTGACGGTAACGGTAACAGGACCTAAAGCACCCGTCTCCTCGAAAAAATACGGCCCTGTGATAAATGATGCTGTAAATCTGCACCACACCTTTGCAGGATGAAGTGGTACTGGGTTCGTTGCGAATGGATTTTCTGTTGCCCATATTCGGCAATTCTGTGTATTGACATATCCCGTCAGGTGGGAATGGGCTTCGTCTGTCCACAGAATTTTCCACGGCCAATCATTGTCCACTTCCATGCGAGCGAGAAATTCCAAAGCAAAACGCTCTCTTGCTGGCAGGTCAGAAGGGAACAACTCCTGCACATGGCAAATTTTATACGGATAGCAATGCAGGATGTTTAGTAGAATGTTATGTACCGTGCTCACTGGCCTGTTCAATGTTCGGGCAATTCTCCGTGCACTGCATGGTTGCTCACCACCGCTAGACTCTTCCTGAACTGCTGTGGCCACTTCTTCAACTACCGCCGAATCACATCTTTTCCTTCCTCTACCAGACTGCACATCAAACGAACCTGTATTTTCGAATTTTTGCATAATTTTCACCAGATCTCTGACAGTCATCGGTCCAGCGCCTTTTTTCATACCCTTGAGAGTCGTGAACTTCTGCAGAGCCACTGATGCAGAATCACCGTTCTTATAATAAAGCTTTACAAGCAGAGCACGATCCTTCATTGAGACACTCATGGCCAACGTCTGAGAAGCGAAAAGAGGAAACGCCGTTTACCCAACGCTTTTATAACACCTGAAATTGTCGTGCGCATGCCAGGTATTTTAATTTACATATACTGACGCTTACAGCGCCATCTGTCACTCAAATTTGGATTTTTTTTTTTTTTTTTTTTGTTCATGTTCTTTCCTCCTTCTTTAATAATACGCTGTTAAATTTTGACGCAATTCTAACGAGTGGTTCGCTTTTTAGAGCGTTTTGAAACTCGGACTTTAATTATAATCACCCTGTACATTTATTTTTTGTATTACATGCTTACATTGCTTGTTGCTGCAGTTATTTAATTTTATCATTGTAAAAATAATTTTATACATAAAAATTATTTTTATATATTTAAGCGTATTCCAAAATAAAGGCCAGATGAAGAATCTTGCAGTAATGCATTTCAATATCGGAAACGTTTTTGTTTCCTTAGCAGCAAAGTTAAATCGACAATGCTCAATTGGACTGAATTTCGCGATTGAAACAATTTTAATTAATTTAAATTTTATTGTAATTCATAGTCAACTTTCATTATAAATACATGTACATATGACAAAACGATAGTTAAAATAAACTTAAACTGAGAAAATTAAAAGTTAGTTCAAATTCAACATGAAACATTTTTACCTTAAAAAGTATTTGACATAAAAAAAATATTTTTTGAAATTTTATTTTGTCGCCAACCGATGATAAATCGACTAATAAACGAAATGTTCATTATTTTTTTACGGACCTTGTATGGGTTCCACCGATTTTTTTCCTAAACATATATATCTACATGAAAAGAACATTCTGTAATTTTTTTTTTTTTTTTTTTTTTTCAGAATTTTTTGTGTATGCCCGCGTGGAGACCTTCTTTGTAAGTTTATTTGGTATTTGCTCGTGATTCACAAATAATTTTCCTATAACGACATGTTAAACTGATAACATTAGTTTTGGTCGTCATCATATGGAAGCCTTTCTTATAGATGTTATTTTAACCCTTCTGCTGTTTAACAATGTGATATTATTCGAGATTAAATGCTAAAGAAAAGATATAAACTTAGCGATAAGGTATCACTGAAAATATGCAAGTTCTTTAGAGATTAGATAATACATAAAAGACGTGTAGTCAGGGTTAGATTATATAGATACCGATACCAACTAATAAGAATGCCATCATTTGTTTCAGCTTGATTGGAATCCTGATAGAAAGTCCAGTGACTTTGTATTTGTTTAAGGAGCCACAATAGTATGGTTATGTTTATAAGGATTTCGCTTAATCTTAAAAACGACTTTACGCTTATAAAATGTTGAGTTCAAGATAAATTGTTTAAGGGGTCCGAGTACATTTTGAACTGTTTTTTAAATGTAGTCATTTTAAGGAACATTTTTGATATCTATCTACATTATAAGGGCCAAACGTATCTGTTTTACAATCTATTTTGAATATGCCTGTTCGTCGAAAAACACAAACTGAGAAAAATCACATTTAAGTGAAATGCATTGCAGCATCTAAAAGTCCTTCCGGCAGTACCGGGAGGAAGAGGTAGCTTTCATATACCTTATTTATTTATTTATTTATTTTCAATTATTAAGTTATATTATTCAAACATACGAAGCTCAAATTAGTGGAACCCGATTATATAAGATTGAATACTAGTTTTTGTCAATACTAAATATTAATAGGAATTTTTAGAAATTAGTCATCTTTTATACAACCTGGTTTCATTTTAAGAAATTTATAGGGTCGTCTAATTTTACGATATCATGAAGTGTATGCCATTTTAAAGCAAGATGATGAATAAAACAAACCAATGAGCTTGGTCGAAATCTGAATTCATGTACACACTCACATCGAAATCGATTAACATACACGAGTGCTGTCGCGTGCAAATTGATTTTTAAAAAAATGTCACCCACATTATACATTCAAACTGCTATATCTCAGGCATTTTTTTAAGGTAAAGCAAAAAATACCCCGGAATTCATTATTAAGATAAACACTTTAGAAAGAACCTTCTTTTAATTTTTTGTTTGTACATCATTATACATTTAAAAGTTTTTTGACAAATTTAAATGGCCGCCATTTTGAGACAAGATGGTGGATGAAGTTGGCGAGTGAACTCGGTCAAGACGTTCGTATATACTATGTACACACGAAGTTATATCCAAAGTTATATCCAGTTTATAAATATGCATATTATTGCGTGGCAAATTTCAGACCGTTTCAAAATGTCAACCACACTGGAAATTGAAACTGCTACAACTCAGCCATTTTTCAAGATATAGATGAAACAAAAAATGCTCTTGAATATTTGTATCAAAATCAAACACACAAAAGGAAAATCTTTTTCAATTTCTTATTTGTTTGCATCTAATTTTAAAATTTAAATAAAAAAAATTAATATTCCGCCATTTTGAAACAAGATGGCGGATGGAACTGGCCAACGAACTCGGTCAGACATCGGTATTCACTATGTACACACCATGTTACATTCAAATCTATTCACAAATACGCGTGTTATCACGTGACGAAAATCAGACAATTTCAAATTATGAGCAACACTAGAAATTAAAAGTACTATAACTCAGCCATTTTTTAAGATACAGACGAAACAAAAAATGCTCTGGAATCTTTGTATCAAGGTCAAATGCATACAAGAAAAAATCTTTTTTAATTTCTAACTTTTTTGTACCTAATTTTAAATTTTAAGTTAAAAAAATTAAATAGCCGCCATTTTGAAACAAGAAAGCGGATAGAACTGGATAACGAACTCGGTCCAGGCATCATTAAGTACTATGTACACACCAAGTTACATCCAAATCGATTAATCAATAAGCGTATTATCACGTGACAAAAATCAGATCGTTTCAAAATGTCAGCCATAAGAGATATTCAAAGTGCTATAACCCAATCAATTTTTCAGATATAGACAAAAAAAGTGTTCTGGAATCGTTGCTTTAAGTTCTAATACATAAAAGAAAAATATTTCTCAACTTTTAATTTTTTCACATTTTATTTAAAATTTTAATTTTTTTTTTATTAAATGGCTGCCATTTTGAAACAAAATGGCGGATGATACAGGCCAATGAAC
Organism: Maratus speculifer; assembly: GCA_964019185.1. NCBI lineage: Eukaryota > Metazoa > Arthropoda > Arachnida > Araneae > Salticidae > Maratus > Maratus speculifer. The sequence continues at coordinate 258,610,529 of OZ025290.1, forward strand.
TCGGTTGAGACATTTGTATGTACTATGTACATACCAAGTTTCATTCAAATTGATTCATAAATACGATAGTTACAGCATGACAAAAATCAGATTATATATATAACCCATTTGAATATATATAACAAATAACAATATAAGCCATTTGGATTTAATAGAGAGAAAAAACATTGAAAAGAGGAAAAACGAAATAAATAAATAAATAAAATGAATACATATAGATGTGACATTTTTAAGTTAAGAGCTGGAAGCACGGGGTTCCTCTTTTTTAAGCACAGAGTCATTGCAAGCGAGAGAGAAAAAATAAATTAAATAAATGTAGACGCTTCATTGAACTACACATTGGCTGCTCCAAAAAAGTTTATTAAAAGTCAGGCATATAGGGCGGAAATTCTCTCTTCGAATAAGAATATTCCATCATAAAAACATTGTTCCGCAATTCGTATTAACAGAATCATCGGAGAAAAAGGAAAGACTATCTCTCATCACCTCTCAGCTTCCTTCTTAAAGCTAAAAACAAAACTTCTAGAAAATTTTATATTCTCTAACCATCATTTTCCCATATAAACAGAATTCATGCCCAGCGTCAAGAGTAAACACTTCATTCTGACGATAATTTTTATTTAAAAAAAGTTATTATTTAACTAATTTACAATCCAACTCAGAAATCGAATATCCTGCAGACGATATTATAAAACAAAAAAAAAGAAAAGAAATGAATTTATTGATACGCAGCAAATATCAAACGTTGAAGGGGAAAATAAATAAATAAATACAAAGAATGATATTTTTTAAAGGTATGGTTTTGGAATAAATTCAATAAGACTTTCTTAAAAAGGGTTGATAAAAACAGGGAAAATGAGTTTTATTTGGAATATTAAAAAAGTTTAATTACGAATATTTTTTATTTTAAAGCCTTTTTTTAATTTACGCATATTGGAATAAATGTTTTTTAAGGCGAATTAAGAATTTATATCGTTTCTATAAAGATTAATAGATTAGATCTAGTAATGGGATTTTAATTTAATAAGTTGAACTAAGTACGGAATATTGTTAAAAGGAAATTAATATAGAATAAGGTTAATTTTGGCGAAAAAAAAATTAAATTTGTAATATATATATGTCAACATTTGAATGGAGGGTGGTTTTGAGGTATGGGGGTCATGACCGGTGGAAATATACCAAAATTTTTCGGAAGTGCTTTCCTTCGAACGGCTGCAATAGGTAGCTTTTTACTTTTTGTATTGAAAGCTACTTAAAAGAACAGCGATGTAATAAAATCAATTTTAACTGTATTATAATACTCGTATCTTCACGAAATTTCATCTGAGTGTACTAGAGATAATAAAGTATAATTATTAAAAGAGATATTTTTGAAAAGTTCAAAAAATTCTGGCATGTTTTCAGTTTATATTATGTGGGGTTTTCAACCAAATTTAACGACAGTTTCAGAAAAATGGGCAAAGTATAGTAGAAAGAATATAGTGCAATTGGAGCATAACTATATCAAATATTTGTTAATTATGAGTAGTTGTATGAAATATTTTTTATCTAAGCATGCGCGAACGATAAAAACAATTTTTCATGCGCGAACGATAAAAACAATTTTTCATGCGCGAACGATAAAAACAATTTTTTATAGTTAATTTAATACTTAACTGTATAGAGCAACTCATAAAAAAAATTCCGACAAATATCATGAAAATTTAGAAAGATATCGGCAATAGGAGAGAGCTGATTTCTAGTTCTCTCTAAAAGCAGCTGGATGATAAGGAATATCCATAAATTAAACAATTTTAATTTAATTTTTTAATTTAATTTTTTTTATGCTTTGGTTCTTCTTGGATAACTGATAGAACAAATCTATTCCATGATACAAAGAAATATCAAAATCGAAGCATTTTGTAACAAATCTTAAAATTGATATTCATTAAATACTTAACTTTTTGTAAAACTCAGTTAATAAAAATTGACATTTTGTGGAGAATCCCTTATCATTCAGTTGCTTTTAGAGATAACTAAAAATCAACTCACCCCTGTTGCCGATATTTTTCAGAATTTTCATGATATTTGGCTGGATTTTTTTATGGGTTGCTCCATAGAGTTGACTTTTAAATAATGTAAAAAAGATCGTCGTTATCTTTCGCACATGCGCATATAAAAACTATTTCATGCAACTACTTACATATCATGAAATATTTAACGTATTTATATTTCAATTGTACTTTTAAATAATACTTTTTTTGCCATTTTTTAAACTGGCGTTATATTTGGTTGAAAAGTCTAAGTAGTTAATAGCCCATGAGTCGGCAGCACAAAACCCTTAGGTATCGAGCACAAAAAACCCTCTATTTTATGAAAGAGCAGTAATAGAAGAATCTAATGATCCATGTCTGCCGGAAGGGAAGTGGTGCATAAGCCAAAAACTAATGTTACGAATTTTGTAAATATAGTTAGTGTTTGTACTGTAAAATAATGTAAATAATCTTATTAAGCTCCATTCCTTTACTTATATTAGTTTTTGTTACATTGTCTCTGTTATCAAGCAAACTTGTCCATTATTTTCAGTGTATGTCTACGGCAGATTGGCGAAATAATGAAGATATCGCCAAGTTGGCGTCACTTTTGGCGACTAATTTTGGTCGCCAAATTTGGCGATATATCGCCAAGTTGGCGACAAACTTGGCGATTGTTGGCGATGGTAACCCTTCCCTCTTAATGGTAACCCCCCTTAGATATACTGATACATTGTTTGTTGTTCCGTGGTTTTCCAGGTTTTTCTAGAAATTTCTAGCACATGCTACGAGACTATATATAAGAAGAGAAGCGATGCGAGCTGTTGTTATTATTGACCAGTCAGTCATTGAGTGAGCTACTAGAGATTGTCCAAGCAAGTTTGCTTGATGTATTGAGTTTTATCTACGTTATTTTGAATGTGATATAGTGTTGAGACATTGTATAAAGAGTCTCTGCGACCTATATTTGTACTTGTTCGATAGATTTAAACAGTTATTTGGGAATATCTTGTAATATTTGTGAGTTTCGAAGACTCTGTTGTTCTGAAGATCTGTAAATAAATTATTTTCTACTTTTCTAAGAGCAAGAGTTTGAAGTTGTCTAACCATAAGATCAAAAGAACCCAATATACGCTACAACATTTGGTGTCAGGAGTCGGGATCTTATGGCGAAAACAAGAACAATGGACGGTCAACTGAAAGAACTGTTAGAAGCTATTAATGGAATAAAGGCAGAATTGACGAAAGGCCAAGAAGAGTTGGCGGTAAAGATGAATAAAGGCCAAGAAGAGTTGGCGGAAAAAATGAATAAAAACGAAGAAAGAATGGAACAGTTGACAAATAAAATTGATAAAGGCCAAGAAGAGTTGGCAGAAAAAATGAATAAAGGCCAGGAAGAGTTGGCGGAAAAGATGAATAAAGGCCAAGAAGAGTTGGCGGAAAAGATGAATAAAGGCCAAGAAGAGTTGGCGAAAAAAATGAATAAAAACGAAGAAAGAATGGAACAGTTGACAAATAAAATTGACAAATGCCAAGAAGATGTGACTGAAAAGATTAATAAAGGCCAAGAAGAAATGAAGAAAACTTTAGAAGAAAAGTTCTCGTCGGTAGAGAGAAGAATAGGCTCGGTAGAAGAGAAAATGGCGGAAGTAGAAGAGAAAATTCAGAATGAAGTCAGTAACGTTGAAGAGAAAATCAGTAACGTTGAAGAGAAAATCAGTAACGTTGAAGAGAAAATACTAGGTGAAGTAGATGAAAAGCTAAATAAAAAAGTACAAGATCTTGAGAAGAAACTTTCAGCGTCTAGTGGTAATTATGAAGAATTTAGGAATCCGCCTGCTTCTCCCGTGCACATTAAGCTGTCGACATACGATGGAAAGAGTTCCTGGCAAGTTTACAAGACCCAATTCACTATTGTAGCTGAAGCGAACAAATGGAGTGACGAGGTGAAAGCTTGTCAACTGGCAGCATCTTTAAGAGGAGAAGCCGCCGACGTGCTGCAAACATTGCCCGATATGACGCAACTCAATTTTGAGACTCTAAGTTGTGCACTTGAAATGAGATTCGGCGAAAAATTCTTCAAGGATTATACGAGAATACAAATGAAGAGCCGCCATCAAAAATCGAGTGAAACCCTTCAAGAGTTTGCCTCGGAAATTGAACGACTTGCAAATTTAGCATTCAGTGACTGTCCAACAAATGTACGGGAAATGCTCTCACTGCAATATTTTGTAGACGGAATAAAAGATCCAGAAGTGCAAAGAGCGGTACGAATGGCAGATGTACAGGATTTAAAGGCTGCACTACTATATGCCTTAAAGTTGGAAGCAGCTACACAAGCCAGCCGAAGAGATCGTCATTCAGTCCGAGGGGCAACGGTGAACAAAAGCTCAGACAATGAAATCGACATCTTGAAAGAAATTAGGAAAATAAATCAAGAGCTTGAAGCTTTGAAATACGGAAGAACAAGCTCAAGAAGACAGAATCTCACGTGCTGGGGATGCGGTGATACAGGACATCTCCGAAGAAATTGCCCCAAAATCCACGAACGTGAGATAAATTCAAACAGTCAGCAGGGAAACTAAATTTTGGCCATCTCGCGGGGCGGAGGTTGCCAGAGAATGAAAAGCCCCACCTGAAGATCCTCCAGATATCAAAAATGAGCGGCGGTGATAACGAATTATATGTGATAGGCTTTATTAACGGAATTCAGTGCCGTATGATTGTCGATACAGGAGCCAATGTGACAATAATAAGAGAAGATTTGGCTCGAAAATTGAAATGTAAACTCATCTGGACTCCACCATGCGTTACCCTGCAAACTGTGACGGGCGACAAGATTGGCATATATGGAAAGGTCAATTTAACTATCAACTTTGGAGGAACGAAATATTACCATACGGCATATGTGGCTGACATAACAGATCCTTGCTTAATCGGACTAGATTTTCTGAAGAAGTTTGACTTCAGACTTGATTTCAAAAATAACAAAATGATCTCAAAATTTGAAGAAATAAGTCTTTTTGGATTAAATAACGAAATTGAATGTAAACAAATAGTAATAGCCAAAGAAGACATTAATCTAGATCCAAGAACAGAATTTTTAGTTCCAGCTGAAATTAAAAATGAAACTAATTACCGATTTGGCCATATAGATTATCCAGTAGACAATAGTACACAAGCAGGAGTATTGGTGGCTTCTTCTGTAGTAGACCTCTCGAAAAAGACCATTCCAGTCAGAATTGCTAACATCAGTGATAAGACGAGGACTATCAAGAAAGGAGAGGTGATAGCATCATGTGCTCCTGTGACGTGCGTAAGTCAAAATTCCTATCACTCTCAGAAATCTTCAGATAATTTAGTCAAGGATTTGTTACAAAATACGGACTTAGATCCAAACCAGAGAGATGCTGCTGAAAGTTTAATTAGAGAATTCCAAAGTTTATTTTCCCAAACATCTGAAGACTTTGGACGAACTAAAATGGCACAACACCGAATTGACACGGGAGATCACTCTCCTATTAAACAGCACCCTAGACGATTACCTTTTGCCAAGCAAGAAGAGGTGCAGAATTTAATTAAAGATATGGAAGAAAATGACGTCATCGAACCATCGACAAGTCCATGGGCGTCTCCCATTGTATTAGTAAGAAAGAAGGATGGTTCAACAAGATTTTGTGTAGACTACCGCCGACTGAATGACGTCACTAAAAAGGATAGTTACCCTCTACCAAGGATCGACGACACTCTCGACACACTTGCGGGCAACACTTGGTTCTCGACTCTGGATCTGAAGAGTGGTTACTGGCAGGTAGAGATCCATCCCGACGACCGCGAGAAGACTGCCTTCACAACGGGACAAGGATTATGGCAATTCAAGGTAATGCCTTTTGGTCTATGTAACGCACCTGCAACTTTCGAACGGCTTATGGAAACGGTTCTCCGGGGGCTGTCGTATGAAGCATGTCTTGTTTATTTAGATGACATCATAATCATAGGAAAATCTTTTGATGAACATCTGAACAACCTCAGGCGGGTGCTACAAAAATTAAAGGAAGCTAATTTGAAGTTAAGCCCTTCGAAGTGCAGTTTGTTTCGCAATGAAGTCGCCTACCTTGGACACATCATTTCGGCGGAAGGAGTTAGGACTGATCCAGAGAAGATATCGGCCGTGAAAAATTGGAGTCGTCCAGCAGATGTTCACCAGCTTCGAGGTTTTCTAGGATTATGCACCTATTACAGAAAATTCGTCAAAGGCTTCTCGATGATTGCAAGACCACTTCATAAATTAACAGAAGCCAATCAAAAATTTATGTGGACACAGGAATGTGACGCTGCTTTCGAAAAGCTTAAGGAGGCCTTGACATCCACTCCAATTCTGTCGTATCCTCAAATCGATAAACAGTTTACACTTGATACGGATGCAAGCAACGAAAGCATTGGCGCTGTACTGTCCCAGGAAATCGACGGTCAGGAGCGTGTTATCGCCTATTTCAGCAAGTGCTTGTCAAAGGCCGAGCGAAACTACTGCGTAACAAGAAAAGAGCTTCTTGCTGTAGTGAAAGCCATAGACCACTTTCATCACTATCTTTACGGTCGCAAGTTCCTGATCCGAACTGATCATGCTTCTCTAACTTGGCTATTGAATTTTAAGAACCCAGAAGGCCAGATAGCCAGGTGGATACAAAAGCTTCAAGAGTACGACATGGAGATACGCCATCGAAAAGGCTCATCACATGGAAATGCAGATGCTCTCTCAAGAAGACCCTGCTCAGATAATTGTAGATACTGCGACCGGGTTGAGAAGAAATTTAATGTCAAAGGTCCTATAGTAAGACAAGTTACAACTGGGTCTACATCATCGCAAGATCCGTGGAGTGACGAGAGCCTGCGTAAAGATCAACTTGCTGATCCTGAAATTAAGCCAATTCTAGAGCTGAAAGAGGAGTCCAACAGGAAGCCCAGCTGGCAAGACATGGCCCATTACCATCCTACGACTAAACGTTATTGGGCTCTCTGGGATTCCTTACACTTAAAGAACGGCATCTTGTACCGAAAATGGGAGTCTGACGATGGAAAGACATGTAGATGGCAACTACTACTCCCTAAGTCGAGAATTTCTATGGTCCTTCAAGAACTGCATGGTAGTCCCACAGGAGGTCATTTTGGTGTAATGAAGACCCTGCAAAAGGTTCGAGAGCGTTTCTACTGGAATAATGTTCGCAGTGACGTGGAGAAGTGGTGTCGAACTTGTGACACCTGTGCAGCACGTAAAGGTCCAAAGAGGCGCACCCGTGGACGATTGCAACGTTATAATGTAGGAGCTCCTTTCGAACGAATTGCTTTAGACATCCTGGGTCCACTTCCTAGAACATCTGATGGCAATAAGTACATCCTCGTTGTCATGGACTACTTCACTAAGTGGCCTGAAGCATATGCCATTCCTAATCAAGAGGCGGTAACCGTAGCAGACATACTGATTCAACACTGGGTTTCCAGATACGGAGTTCCTCTTCAGATCCATTCCGATCAAGGAAGAAACTTTGATTCGGCTGTGTTTAAGGAAATGTGTGGACTACTCGGCATGGACAAAACTCGAACTACACCTCTACATCCGCAATCGGACGGCATGGTGGAGCGGTTCAATCGTTCAATCTTAAATAGCCTCTCTCTCCTGGTGTCTAGAGACCAACAGGACTGGGACAAGAAATTACCGCTTTTCCTGCTTGCCTACAGGAGTGCCACTCATGAGGCCACTGGTTACTCCCCTTCTCAAATGCTCTTTGGTCGTGATCTTCGTCTGCCTGCTGATCTTTTGTTTGGTCGTCCTCCTGATGCTCCTTCATCGCCTGAGGAATATGTCGATGAACTCCAGGCACGGATTGAGGAGATTCATTGTCTAGCGAGGAACCGAATTGGACTGGCATCAGAAAAGATGAAGACACGGTACACACAAAGGCAACTGGACATGAGTTCAACGAAGGTGACAAAGTTTGGTTGTGGAATCCGATACGTCGTAAGGGACTGTCGCCAAAACTACAAAGAAACTGGGACGGTCCTTACACAGTCGTCAACAGGCTGAATGACGTCGTCGTACGCATACGAAAATCGCCACACACCAAACCCAGGGTCGTACATTATAACCGGCTAGCCCCTTATTTTGGCGAAAGTGATTAAAAATTCAAAACTGGAATTTCAGACCATGGTCATGAAAGTCACTTTTTATAAATATGTAAATAGTAATTAGTTCTTATTTATGTAAATTTTATTATTATTGTTATTATTTATTTATTTATTTATTTATTTGTTTATTTATTTTAAGTGTTTTCCTCTAACTCAGGGATTGCACTGCCCGGGACGTGCAGTCTTTGAGGAGGGGGTAGTGTTACGAATTTTGTAAATATAGTTAGTGTTTGTACTGTAAAATAATGTAAATAATCTTATTAAGCTCCATTCCTTTACTTATATTAGTTTTTGTTACATTGTCTCTGTTATCAAGCAAACTTGTCCATTATTTTCAGTGTATGTCTACGGCAGATTGGCGAAATAATGAAGATATCGCCAAGTTGGCGTCACTTTTGGCGACTAATTTTGGTCGCCAAATTTGGCGATATATCGCCAAGTTGGCGACAAACTTGGCGATTGTTGGCGATGGTAACCCTTCCCTCTTAATGGTAACCCCCCTTAGATATACTGATACATTGTTTGTTGTTCCGTGGTTTTCCAGGTTTTTCTAGAAATTTCTAGCACATGCTACGAGACTATATATAAGAAGAGAAGCGATGCGAGCTGTTGTTATTATTGACCAGTCAGTCATTGAGTGAGCTACTAGAGATTGTCCAAGCAAGTTTGCTTGATGTATTGAGTTTTATCTACGTTATTTTGAATGTGATATAGTGTTGAGACATTGTATAAAGAGTCTCTGCGACCTATATTTGTACTTGTTCGATAGATTTAAACAGTTATTTGGGAATATCTTGTAATATTTGTGAGTTTCGAAGACTCTGTTGTTCTGAAGATCTGTAAATAAATTATTTTCTACTTTTCTAAGAGCAAGAGTTTGAAGTTGTCTAACCATAAGATCAAAAGAACCCAATATACGCTACACTAATATCAATATTGATTCACTCGTAGGTTTATCATTGTGTTTGCCGTACAATCATTTAAACCATTGATTGTACGGCAAACACAATTATTTCATGGTTGTCATTTCGAAAAAATATGAGCCCTATATATAAAATTGAAAAGACTGGCTATGGGAGTGATTTAAAATCGAGCTGTGTTTTCGATTTTTTGATCAATAAATTACCCATCGAGTTATAAGCGTTTTTGATCACGTGACAAGACGTTTTTCCTCTTCATTGACTGGTTTCTCTGCTTCTGTCAAGAATTTCGTTTTAAAACGCCCACTTTAACACTATTTTCTAAAGCATCTATTTTTTTTTTTTTTTTTTTTTTTTTTTTATTAGTGCGCTTATTTAGTTTCTGGACAATAACACTTGTTAGTTTCATGCTTTTCCAAACAAAAATAAATTAAAACTTATATCATAAATTTGCCCTTAAGATTTAGCCTCTAATTTCAGAAGTCGTGGAATAAAAAGTCTCTGAAAATAATTTTCTTTTGTCGCAGTTGTAAAAAAATATTTCAATTTTTAAGAATTAAAATACATTTTCAAAAGTAGGTCATTTTTAGCCACGAAAGCAATACAACTTTTGAGGTAGCTTTAAAGACTAGCTTTAAATATCCTCCATTCAAATACAAAAGTATTTTTCCTTTAAATTTTAATGATAAAATGACTTATATAATGATATATTCATCCACATAATTTGCGCTTTTCTTCATTTACTCATAACGATGGATTGTGGAATCCAACAATGGACCACATTCTTCTTTTCTGTTGAAGCAATGAAAAACCAGCTCTATGTGGAAAACGTTAAAAATTCATTCCTTTGAAAGCATTATAATGTTGAAGATTTCATTTATTTTTACTACCTTTACAAGAAAAAAGTATTGGATGCGTAAAAAATTTCAAATTTCGGTTTTCTGCGGATTCACACGTTTTAAGGGTCGAAAAACAGGTTTTTACAAAATGTCTGTCTGTGAGTCTGACTCTGTCCGTCTGTCTGTCCAAATTTATGTATGTGGAATAAAATTTGTGGGTTGCTCTATCTGAAGAACAACACTGTAATACACGGAATTCAATAAAAATTTATATTCCGGTAATCTCTGATATAAATTGGTGCTGATTAGTTTTTGGTGTAAATTGCTCTACAGATGGCGCTGATATGTGCCTTTTGTTCGATTTCCTCAATAGACCTGTCTCCAGAACTAATTCACGGAATTTCATCAAACTTCAGATTCAAATATTCCTTAACATGAATTGATGTTTACTTACGTTTTAGTGTAAATCGCTCGATAGGTGGCACTGCTATACAGTATTATTTAAGATTTTTGCAATCGCTCAATCTCCAGAATTAATGTACGAATTTTCATGAAACTTCAGAATTGGTTAGTCCTTGACATGGAATGATGTTTTTTTATGTTTTGGTGTAAATCGCTCAACAGGTGGCGCTACTATGCTGCATTTTATGTGATTTTAGCAATAGCTCTACCGTCAGCATTAATGCACGGAATTTCCGCAAACTTCAGATTCAGTTACTCCTTGACATAAATTGACTTTTTTTTGGTGTAAATCGTTCAATAGATGACTCTTCTATGTTGCATTTTTTAAAATTTGCGCAAGAGCTCTGTCTCAAGAACGAATGCACGGATTTCCATCAACTTCAGATTCGAGTAATCCTTGACATGAATTGATGCTGTTTATATTTTGCTGCAAATAGCACCACAAATGGCGCTACTGTAATGCATTTGTTACGATTTCTGTAACAGCTCTATCTCAAGAACTAATATACGGATTTTCATCAAACTTCAAATTCATAGTTGGTTAAAATAAAAACTCAATCTGGAGTTTATAAACGACCCATTTCTAAAATTTGTATTTTGCTTCTTAATATGCAATCTTGTATACATTTCTTCTGTGTTTTAATATTATCAATATATTGTTCTTATTTTATATTTACGTTTGAAATGACTCTATAATTTAATGGTTGAATGTACCATTGCAACGTGGAGCGGAATTTTCCGTACCAAATTTGTGCTGTATTAAAGCGCCAATTAGTAACAAGCGCTGTATTAGAACGTCATCTGTAAAAAAGAAAAAAAAAAACGAGTTAAGTTTGAGAGTATGGAACAGAGTGGTTTTTTGTTTTGAAAAGTGGCGATATGAAATCGCATTATTATTTTGAGTTAGTGTTATGAAATAAATTAATTATCTGTGTCAGTCCATCGAAAGAGTGAGTTTTGTGATTTCTTCAGCTCATCGACGACTATAGTTAATCCTCGATATGAATTGGTTTTGGTTACATTTTTGTGCCAATCGTCGTACAGCTGAAGCTGTTATGCTGAATTTTGTGGATTTATACGATTTTAGGGATAGTCATATCTTCAGAACTAATGCACAGAATTTCATAACTTTAAATCCTCGTGATGGGCTTAGACTGCCATTTAATTTTTGCATTTTGATGCAAATTTCGAAATTTTAATATGTATGAGATAGAAGAAAGTTTTTGGATTGATACATCTGATTAGTTTAGTCTGCTATTGAATAGAAATGTATAGAATAGATCTGAATAATACTTATAACAGATATAAACTTTTTCATTTTTTATTTTTGGGTTAAAAAAGTCCGGGCCAGGGTTCGAACCAGGGATGTATTGGCTGAAGCCGCCAATGCTCTACCAACTGAGCCATCCCGGACACGAACACTGGAGGACTATTTCACCCAATTAACCTCGACGATCATTTTATCTGGTTATCAGACTCATATTTTATCTGAGTATCAGACCAGATACCAGATTTATTTAAAATTTATTTAATCAGACCAGTTTTATTTAAAAAATAATTCTGAAGAGCTCATTATTCATCAAACTTCTAAAATAAGTTTAGATTTTTTGCTTACCCATCATACGTAGTATAGAATAAGTCTTGCAATCGTTTTGAAAAACGAAAAAAAAATGACGGATTTACACGACTTAGGCACTGAGATTCCGAAAAACATATTAAAAAAAAATTGCCGCCCGCCTGTCTGTTTGTAGACGCATTACCTCCCGAACAAATTGAGATAGAGACTTGAAATTTTGCGTGTATTTCGTATGTAATAATGTTAAGAAACCTGTTGAATGTCAGTAACCTCGATTATCCGGAACTATTTTTTCGGATTTTCGAAAAATTCATTCCGATAAAAAATTTCGATTTTTCTTATTTTAAGGAGTGGATATATATATATATATATATATATATATATATATATATATATATATATATATAACATAAATTTTGCTTAAAAAACGAAGTCGATCGGATAATTAGCTGCTCAGATATTTGTAATCGTATTTTCCACACTCTTCGATTTTTCACGACCCTTCACGTATTTACTTCAAATTTCAATTCAAAATTATATTTTAACGGTATATGACACGCTTAATCCGACGCAGTTAACTGTTAGTTAATATGATTATCATTTTTGGAGTTATAAGGATGTTTCTTTTACTGAATGCGGTACTAATTGAGTAGTTTGGCGCTTTATATAATTTGCCGAAATTGGTTCAGCAGCAATTCATTGATAAAGTATTATTATGTATTAAAAATAAAAATATTTAAATATACGTTTAAATTTTATTTTGGAATTGCGATGCATTTTATAAATAGCTTACACGTCTTTCATTATGATATTTTATATTATGCATATCCATGATGGGTAAACATTACGGTAGCCCACAACGACTAGTTTAATTATTATTCCGGTAATTTTCAAGTATTTAAATCCCTTTACGCCTTTTTAGACAATGACTTTAACTCTGATGACAAATCAAGAATCTTCCCTGTCCTATTCTGTCAAGAAACTCTCAAAGAAATATAAATTTTATGAAATTCATATTTGATCCCGTCCAAAAAAATAGATAAATAAATAAATAAAATAAATATTGCATTTATTTACTGAACTTCGAAAGGACTTGGGAATAAAATTTATAAAAAATAAAACCGTAAAATCAAAGTAAATATAAGTGTATTCATTTTTTAAAATCTGCAGTAATCAACTTATATAATGACTTATGTAACTTTTGTTTTGATACTTGAATTTTTTTAAATTACAACCCATCATACGTAGTCTAGGGTAAGTCTTGCAATCGTTTTGAAAATCGAAAAAAAAATTTTGAGGGATTTACACGTTTCAGATGCTGAAGATTCCGAAAAATATATTTTTAGAAAAAAAAAATTTGTCGTCCGTCCGTCTGTCTGTGTGTTTATGTGTCTATGTAAACACTCTGTCTCCCGAACAAATTGAGATAGAGACTTAAAATTTTGTATGTACTTTGTATGCAAGAATGGAACGAAGCCTATTTAATAGCAGTAACCTCGATTATCCGGAACTATTTTTTTCGGACTCTCGAAAAATTCGTTCTCATGAAATATGGATAAAAAATTTCGAACTTTTTTTATTTTAAGGAATTAAAGTAAAAGGCAATAAAATAACACAAATTTTGCGTAAAAGATGAAGTCGATTGTATTATTAGATATTTGTAATCCTGTTTTCCACATTCTTCAATTTTTCATGACACAGTATTTCATTCAAATTTCAATTCAAATATATATTTCAATTGGAAATGAGATGCTTCATCCGACCCAGTAAACTGTTGGTTAACATGATTATTATTTTTGGAGTTATAAGGATGTTTCTCTTACGGAATTCGGTACTACTTGAGTAGTTTGGCGTTTTATATAATGTGTCAAAATTGGTTCATCAGCAATTCATTAATAGAACATTACTATGTATATTTAAAAAATAGATATTCGTTTAAATTTTGTTTTGCAATTGCAATTTATTTTATAAATAGTTTACACATGTTTTTTTTTTTTTTTTTTACATATATTATATTATGTATATCCATGATTGGTAAGTAGTGTGAAAAATAAATTTTAGCAGCATTAATTGTTATCTTTAATTCAACAATTAAAATCTAGATTTAAACATAACCTCCATTAAGAGACTGTCTCTCGGAGCGACCATTGGTACGAAACGTAATCGCTTTAGGGAAGTTTTGCATTGTATAACATTGAAATGAATTAGGTTTTATCCGATGGCTATTAGGGAAATTTAAAGTGTTTAATTAAAGTTTGTTTATAAATAATGTAAATTAATCTTATTTTACTTAAATATGCTTTTATTTTTTTCAATGTTAATATTTAGTGTGAAACTTTTTATTTAAATTTTGCAAACCATGAAAATATAAAAGGTCGCATTTATAGTAATACAGTCGAAATTCCCTTTAACGAAGCCTCTATAATACAAAGTTTTCTACTTAAGGAAATTTTCTTTGGAATCTGGACTTTGAACATCATTAACATGCAAATTAATCTCCATATTATAAAAAATGCATTCTATATAACGGACTTTTTTCCATTTTCGTGTGTGTACAGCATTCAAATGGTGAGATTGTTATTGCGATGGAGATATGAATTTATTTCAGCGGATTGCATGAAAAAGAAATTATTTATTTTTTAAACCATTTTCATAAAAAATGAGAAAGAAAAAAAAATCATGCGTCAAGCATAGATTATGAAGCACTTTCCAACACATTCAGAAAAATGTCACAAAACTGCACCGTTTAAAAAATTAAAATATTTCACAGGTAATGTGTAACGCATTTCAATACCGAATGTCAACTGTTCCCATCTTCTTTTGGAAATACATCCGAATTTTCAGCAGCCTTGTATATGATACAGAGATTTGTATTTATGAACAACATTCATTCCAAAATTTTGTTCATTTAAGAGATACATACATTTCAGAAAATTCCCCTTCAGCAATTTTCGCTAATAAGAGAATGATGTGCGAATACTTTTGTGCATTCCTGTATATGAATTATAGAATTCATATATAAAGCGTAATATGAAAAATAATTAAAGTTAAAAGCGTACACTGAATTTTAAAACGAACTCTTCCTGTAATTATTACGTAAAGACAGTATTGTAATCGATTTTTCTTGTGTGTCTCAGTAAATTAATAAAACTAGTCGTTGGAGGCCACCGTAATACTCACCCATCATGGATAGGCATATGAAAACGAAACATGTGAAAACTATTTATACAATGCACTGCAATTCCAAAACAAAATTTAAATATTGTTAATATACATAGTAATGCTCTATTAATGAATTGCTGATGTACCAATTTCGACAAATTATATAAAACGCCAAACTACTCAAGTAATACCGAACTGCGTAAAAGAAACATCCTTATAACTCCAAAAATAATAATAATATAAACTAACAGTTCACTGCGTTGGATTAAGCGTCTCATTTTCAATTAAAATATAGCTCTGAATCGAAATTTGAATGAAATACAGGGTCATGAAAAATCGAAGAATGTGGAAAACAGGATTACAAATATCTCGGCAACTAATAATTCGATTGACTTCGTTCTGTATGCAAAATGTGTGTTATTTTATTGCCTTTTACGACCATTCCTTAGAACAAAAAAATTCGAAAATTTTTGAGTACCTTTCATCAGAACGAATTTTTCGAGAGTCCGAAAAAATAGTTCCGGATAATCGAGGTTGCTGATATTAAATAGGCTTTGTCCCATTCTTACATACTAACTACATACAAAGTTTCAAGTCTCTATCTCAATTTGTTCGGAAGATAGAGCGTTCACAGACAGACAGACTGACAGACAGACAGACGGACAGCAATTTTTTTTTTTCTAAAAATATGTTTTTCGGAATCTCCACTATCTAAAACATATAAATCCGTCAAAAAATTTTTTTTTCGATTTTCAAAACGATTGCAAGACTTACCCTATACTACGTATGATGGGTAAGTAAAACTGCTGAGAATGCCCTGTTTTAAATTGATCGTAATGAAATCCAGAGATTTATATCAGTTTCGATTAATTTGAAATAGCATAATGCCATTAAAATACTCTCCAAACGATTTTCCCCATATACCATAATATAATCGAATTATTTGAGTTTCCCTGTAAATGAACCATTAATCGCACATACTTCATATTCAATACCAAACATGCTTTAATAATTCTAAATAAGCTTTATCAATTGCATGAAAATCCGAGAACATTTAAAGGAGTTAGAGCGAGGACAGACGGCTAGACGGACAGACAAACCAAATGCATAAGCATTTGTCAATTTTGTCGGAAAGTGCTAAAATGAAATGCTGAAAACCTTCGATGCAATAAGAAGAGGATTCCAGTTTCACGAGAATGTTACAGATAAATTATTGAGGTATGCTTACAAAAAATGTGAAAATCTTTATGAACAATGTAATTTTTTTAAAGAAAACTGTACAAATTTTACAGACTTTTTTAAAGTTATAAAATTAAAGCACTGAGGAAAAAAAAATCATAAGTGGGTAAGTGTGATCGGAGATCGCACTTTTTCGTTTAATAGCTCCTTCAAAACACATTTTTTCATTAAATTAACAAATGAAAAGCAATTTTTCGGCCCTATTTTGGGAATTCTTCGCCAATCGCGCCAACCAGAACAGAAATTCGTCCCCTAAATATTCCGTTGACAGCATAGATTTGTGGATTTCTCAGTCAGAATCTGCAGATTTATAGTGAAGGTACGCGAGTAAATAAAATTATGAATAAAAGTAAAATATTGCAAAGCTTAGCATAAATTTAAGAAAGACCAAATAGGTCACAGGGGCGGCTCTTAATTTAAATTAATAATAATTTTTAATAAATAATAAAAAAAAATCATTTCGCGTGTGAAAATAGATGATAAATATGATTCAATATGATGAAATAAAAACAAATAAGCACGTTTTTTTTCGTGATCTATTGAATCCATTAATTTATGTTGCATGTAACATAATAAATTTATTTAAACTTGCGCTCAACAATTAGAGAAATGAAATTTCAATTTTGAAATTTTCGTTTCTGCAAATTTTTAAGCTTCTAAAATATTGCACATTTTCAATTTTTACACCATCGTACAGCGAAAAAATTTACTTTTAAATGCTCTTTGTTTAAAATCTGTATCTCAATTTATTTTTGAGTTATTAATTTTTTTGTAGTTTGTAATACCAATTTTGTAATTCTGCAACAGAAGTACAAGTACTCCATCTCTTTCAAAAGTAAAGAGTAAAAAATTAAATAATTTTTATACCTAATTTAAACTTGCGTGGCAACAATTAGAAGAGAAAAAACAACAACAAAATGAATTGATGATTTAAAAAATAATATTTAAATTAAAATAATAGTCTTTTTCGAAATATTATGATTTGTTGTGTGACAAGAGGTATTCAACTGTGAGTACACAAAATTTGAACTCTCTGGCATATATATATATATATATATATATATATTTGTACGGACTTACGGACTCTGTGACAGACAGACAGAGGGCAGAGACGAATAAAGTTTCGTCAGATACACAAAATCCTTAAAAAAAGAGAAAAATTACGCAACGCTTCAGTTTTAGTTTGCCTGTCTGTATTATCTTTTATTAACTAATTGTAAAATATTTGTTGTCCTCGGTAGAAAATTGGAAAATCTGAAGTATATCTGAATCTTTTTATTGGTTGAATTCTGCAACTTATTCGTTTTCTGATTTGTCCATGTTTAATGTCCAAAAATGGAATACTTCTGTTGTCACAATTACAAAAAAATAATAAAAACTTAAAAAAATAATAATAATAATTTGAAAACAAATTGTGATAAAGATTTCAAACAAATTTCGTTTAAAAGTGCATTTTTTTTCTCTACGCAACGGTGTAAAAATTTTAAATGTTTGATGTTTAGACGTCTAAAAATTTGCTGTTCCGAAAATTGTGAAACTGAAATTTTATTTAAAATTTGATTATATTGGATCCAAGAATATTTATGTTTAATCCATATCGTACGTAATATGAGGCGTTCAGAAGTCAGTATGATTAACTCCATCCAATAAAAATGCACATTTTAAATAGTTCAAGATGTATATCTATAAACTACGGTGTTTTTTTTATGATTGATCTAGGAATATTAATGTTTAATGCATGGCGTACGTAATATATGACTCGTTATGATCATTATAAAAATTATGTTTATTATTATTATTACTTTAAATATAGAATTTATTCATAAGTCTTTAAAATTTTAGTCTTTGAAAAAATCATTTTCCAAATAGTCGTTGTAATTTGTTAAATTACAATTTTGATTTTATTTTTATTTATTTATTTACTTATTTTTGACATTATTCGAAATATATATTTTTTACATGTTTACATTGTATAAAAAAAGTTACTGAGGCTCGAATTAAAATACACTTTTTTAATTTTTCCATTTTACATGCATTTTTCCTTTTATGCGTGTGCATTTTATTATGCAGATTTCATGAATTTCAGTTAATTTCTGTTTATTAAACTTTCTGCATAACGAAGTGTTTAATGTAACGACCAGATTTCGTTAAATGGAAGTTTCACTGTGTTATAAAGAAGTAACGTTTGTTCGTCTGTATGTTTGTATGAGGCAATCTCCGGAACTACCAAATCGATTTCAAAAGTAATGGTGGCAATATAATGGGGATATTTTAATTTCCAACATAGGTTATATCATATGTCGATGCCGCTAATCTAAAGAAAATCTAGAAGCAAAAATGTTAAAAAAATACGATTGTTGTATTACTGAAGAGCCAAAAGCATGCACACAATTTGGCATGATAGTTAATTATAAATTATAAATTACCTCTAAGAACATTAAAAAAAAAGGTTTTAAGAGGTGAAAATGCGTAAAAAGCGTTCTAAAAAATTACACGCCGCCATTTTACTTACTGTGACGTCAGGAGAATACTGTACATTGTGTGTTCTGTTGAATTTATTAGAAAAAAAATCATTAAAAGTTAAACAAAAAATCTGGAATAACTCCACTGGGCTCGAGTGGTTGTTTTTACTGTTTAATTAAATATTATTCAAATGCTATATATTTATCGTTAGATGTTATTTGAAGCGGCACTTAAGTATACAATTATCTGAATTCAACAGAACAATGGTTGATTTTTACAGTTTAGTTAAGTATTATTCGAATACTTAATATTTTTCGTTAAATGTTATTTGAAGCGACACTTAAGTGTACAATTATCTGAATTCAACAGTGCAATGGTTATTTTTTACTGTCTAGTTAAATATTATTCGAATGTTAAATAGTTATCGTTAGATGTCATTTGAAGAGACACTTAAGTATAAAGTTATCTGAATTCAACAGTGCAATGGTTGATTTTTACTGCTTTGTTAAATATTGTTCGAATACTTTATATTTATCGTTAAATGTTATTTGAAGTGACACTTAAATATACAATTATTTCAATTAAAAAAGCGCACAAGCATACAATTTTATGAAGCGGGTTATGTCAACACAGTTAATAAGTTAGTCAAGACACAGTTAAAGAAATATTATTTCATTAAACATAGAATAACATATATTATACAGAACTGATTGGTAATAAAAAAAATGGTTAAGGAAAATAATATAATTCCTTTTTTAAAAAGGAATTTTATATACATTTGACTGCTAGGAGTAATCACATTAAGTTCGCAGTTACTGCTAGTTTTATTTGTTTAGCTTAGTTTTTTGGATTCTCCATTTACACCATTTTGATGAATTTTCTTCGATGTTCTTCGATATGTTCTTCGATAGAATTCTATGAACCAGAAGAAAAAGAGCACCATTAGAAAACAACTGCAGGTGAAAACGAATTTAGACGACGTGCACCCGATGGAATACATGACCAGAATGTAAATTGTTGTAAAAAAGAATTGACTCTGAAAAGATAAAATAGTTCAGGTTAGTGTTTAATAAATGTTAAAAGCAGTATTAGTTAGTCATTGGAATATAATCACAATCACAATAAGCAAAGTATTACAAGGTAAAACTATATGAAAAAGCATAATTAGTTATCTGTAGTTGTTATTAAAATTATTAACTTTCGATTAAAATTACATAAAAAGCCATAAATAATTATCTGGTGTTGTTATTAATGTTATAAACTTTCGATTAAAATTGTACAAAAAACATAATTAGATATATGCTATTGTTATTAAACTTAAGTTGTTAACTTTCAATTAAAATTATATAAAAAGCATAATTTGGTATTTGCTTTTGTTACAAGTTATTGGCTTTCTATTAAAAAAAAGAATAATTAGGTATTTGCTGTTATGAAAGTTATTAATTTTCGATTAAAATTACATAAAAAGCCATAAATAATTATCTGGTGTTGTTATTAATGTTATTAACTTTCGTTTAAAATTATACAAAAAGCATATTTAGGTATTTGCTTTTGTTATTCAAGTTATTGACTTTCTATTAAAACAATATAAAAAGAATAATTAGATATCTGCTATTGTTATGAAAATTATTAACTTTCGATTAAAATGATATAAATAGCATAAGTAGTTAACTGCTGTTATTATCGATGTTGTTAACTTCTTATTAAAATTATATAAAAAGCATAATTAGATATCTGCTGTTGTTATGAAAATTGTTAACTTTCGATTAAAATTATATATGAAAAGCATAATTAGGTATCTGGCTGTTGTTATCAAAAGAGTTAAGTAATGTAAGTGTTGATTAATGTTATGATTTCAAATTACTTGCTAGTTAAAAACAGGACCTTGGAGTTAGTCATCATGCGCTTCGGATGATGTATAGTTGGCAAAATAATTTATTTCATATTCAGATGAGTGCACTATATACTTTCATTTTTGTCTCATTTAAAGATTCTTACATTAGATTTATACAGGCCCAACGACAGAAGAAACGAAGATTTGAAACATTTTTTTTAAACGCCTTAAACCTGGGAGTGAAATATACTCCTATATTTAAAGAGTCCTATACTCCTATACTATACTTTTGTGCAGCCTTGTATATGAATTACAGAATTTATATATGAAAAGTAATATGAAAACAACTAATTAAATTTAAAAGCGCATACCGAATTTTAAAACGTACTCTCCAGCAATTATTACGCAAAGATAGTACTGTAACCGATTTCTTTTGCGTGTCCCTTTAAATTAATAAAAAATACTATGAATGCTCTGTTTTAACGTGATCATAGTGAAATTCAGGAATTTATATCAGTTTGAATACATTTGAAATAGCTTATTGCAATAAAAATACTCACCAAACGATTTTTCTCCCTATACCATAATGTAATCGAATTCTATTGAGTGTCCTTGTAAATGAACCATTAATCGTATATACTTTATATACAATAACCAACATGCTTTGGTGAAGCTAAAAAAGCTTTATCAATTGCATGAAAATCCGAGTAATTTACGGGAGTTTGAGTGTGGACAGACGGATAGACAAACCGAATGCATAAGCACTTTTCAGCTTTGTTGGAAAGTGCTAAAAAATGACACATAAGGAGCTCGTCTCAATACAAAATATTAATGTCTCATCACAGCAAAATATCACCTTCGACTGTTACAAAGAAGAAAATACTGATATAGATGCTCATATTTAAGCACTGCATTTTTGTTTAAAACCGAAGTATTCAAGCATTCACAAATATACAATCGGTCTTGTGTGCCATTTCGTAAAGAAACTGCTTAACCTCTTCACCAATAGCACCTGAAAATAAGGGACATTACAATCGACATTATTTTTGTGGCATAGGGAATAAATTGCATAACTATAAGGGCAAAATACCGTTTGAATGGCATCATAGAAAAACAGAAATACGGCTGCAGGCACACGCTTATTTTTTCCGGTCAACTGAATTCAACGAAAAGGTGTTGTATGCATTTTGTATAGACCTTTTTGCGGTTTTTTTCATAATAGAATGAGTGGGAATGAACAAAGAGTCAGGAGATAAAGAGATCAACCCTATTTGACGGAAAGGTTCCTCTTTTACTGGCCATCAGTTCCCTTCCTGTTAAAGTCATTAAAGAAAAAAAAACCGTGTCGCCACAACAAACAAGCTGACAATTACCGACAGTTTGTTGGCTTATGTGTCTATACCTTAAGAGTTAAGTGCATTTTCTATTTTTTATGGTTCTATTAAGAAGTTACTTTGTCATTGGTGCATGCCAGTTTTTTAAATATTTTAATGTAAAATGTATCACCTCATACTCTACGATTGTCAATGTTTTTGTTATCAACGTGGCTGTAATTCAAATTAGAGACAAGCCATGTTTGTAGAATGGGCCAACTGCAACATGGTCGTGGATTTTCTTTTCTGAGGGTCGAAAAGTTGGTATGTAAAATTTAAGATTTATATGCTTTAATTGAAAAAAGATATTTAGATTTCAGGTTAATTCTATAAATATTACTTCTTTTTTTTATTTTCTAAAACCAAATGACAGATATAGTTAATTATTTTATTCGTTAGACGCTCGTGTACAATGAATTTCCTAATATGTAAAAATACTATGTGTTTATCAGTGTCGTGCTAATTATGTTTTAGTGTTAAGTAACAGAATTTTGGTCCTTATTTCATTACGAGATATATGCATTAAATTTTCTTTATTAGTTTT
Organism: Maratus speculifer; assembly: GCA_964019185.1. NCBI lineage: Eukaryota > Metazoa > Arthropoda > Arachnida > Araneae > Salticidae > Maratus > Maratus speculifer. The sequence goes on from OZ025290.1 coordinate 258,633,136, forward strand.
CGACTTCGTATTGATTACAGCAAATATTTTACATTTTGAAAAAAAAAAAAAAAAAAAAAAAAAAAAAAAAGAAGAAGAAATTAAAGATAAAAAAAAATTATCTAAATATGCATTTATATATCCACGACGAAGGATATATTTATCTAAATATGCATTTAAATATTCATGTGTGCATTGAATTCCAAGGTGCCGCAGACATTTAATTGTTTTGTGACGTGAACCGTCATGGAAGCACCGAGTGAACATCAGACCCAAGATTTGATCCTGACTTGATCGAGCATTGTTTGCGATTGATCATAATTCGTTAGATCACTCGACAACCAATCGAAATAAAAAATAAACTTATTAAGTGGATATAATCATACTGCATCATTTACCAGATTTCAGTTCCTCAAAAGAATAATTTGTGGAACTGAAGCACAAGATAAAACCTTTATTCTGGTGAAGAGTACTAACAGGGTGATTTAATGATCCATGTCAGCCGGATGCGAAGTGGTGCATAAGCCAAAATTAATACAGTAGTGATTTACTCGTACTCTTGTCATTGTGCTTGACGTACAATCATTTCGTACCTTTGATTGTACGGCAAACACAATGATAAAACTACGAGTAAATTACTAATTTTAGTATTAATTAGAATATTAATTTTTGGCTTATGCACCACTTCACTTCCGTCGGACATAAATTAATAGATTCCTTTATTACTATTCTTCCATAAAAAAAGGATTTTTTTTCTTGAGCTCGATACCTTAAGTTTTTGTGCTGTCGGCTCCTGGACTATAAGAAAATGCAATCTTTCGACCTTTTGCCTCCAAGGTTAAAAATATAAAATTTCGCTGAAAGTTTCTTGTGAGAATCTCTTTCAAATTAGGTAGGATGAAATATATCCCACCGCTTCTTAAAGATTTTTTTCCTTTTGTTCGTTAAATTAAATGAGTTCCACACTGGAAATTAGTCACTTGAATTGTTTTGATGATGTATATTTTTTTTATTTAGCCTTGAAATAAATATTGCTAATAAAGTCTGCAGGCGATATACCCGAACAGGGTTCGAACAGGAGAACCCGCGGTCAGAAAGCGAGATCTTAAGTGCCGAGCAAAAGGCTAGCTCAATCGCTTCCTGCGAGAAACTCATTTTACTGACCGTGCAAGATGGCGCCGCCACAGTTCTCCACCCTCAGTGAGAAGAACGTCATGTTGACGTATAGGCGAAAAACTTCACAGCCATTTCTCTCATTTTATATATTTAATGTCTGTAATAAAATGAAAGTTGAGTATCTTTATAACCCATGAGCCGATAGCACAAAAGCCTAAGGTATCGAGCAGAACAACAACAACAAAAAAACCCTTTATTTTATGGAAGACTAGTAATACGGATATCCATGTCTGCCGGAAGTTAAGTGGTGCATAAGCCAAAAATTAATACCACCAGTGATTGACACGTAGGCTTATCAGTTTGTTTGTCTTACAATCAAAAGTATGAAATGATTGTAGGACAAACACATTGATAAATCTACGAGAAAACCACTAGTGGTACTAATTTTTTAATCTATGCACCACTTCCCTTCCGGCAGACATGGATCATTAGATTCTCCTATTACTACTTTTCTAAAAAATATAAGTTTTTTTTCTTGTGTTCGATACCTTAGGTTTTTGTGATGTCGGCTCTCAGATTATCCCTTAATATTACTAAATATTAGTACGCTATCAGATTTAACAACAACAACAAAAAAAAAATATCTTACGATTTGTAGAAATGTGAGATATCTTTTCCACCATAGATACTTTTGATATTGAGGTCCTAAAGCGGCGACAGCATAATACGTGTACATGATGACGTGAATGATTGAATTCAAAGCCATGAAAGCAGACAAATAAGCACCTAAGGAAAAAAAAAAAATCAAAATTAATGATAAAAACTTTTAACTTCATAAAAGAAAAAAAAAACAATTACAACAAATTACAACAACCATTCGGAAAATGATTTTTTCAAATTCTAAAATTTAAAAGTTATAATTAAATTTCATATTGAAAAAAAAAAAAAAAAAAAGAAAGAAAAAAACATGTTTTTTTTTTTTACATTCAATCGATTCAACATTAGAATGTTTCCTTTTTCGTGATCGTCAAGCATTTCGTAATCGGTGGCTCGATAATCAGACCTCGTTATTTTGCTTTAAAAAACGATTTTTCATACGATGTCTTCCTTTGGATTCAGTTTTTTCCCTACCTGGTAATTTGCGTCGACTTATTTTGCAACTTTTTTACTTTCTTCTTCATTAACAACGACATAAAATAACGTTTTTGCTTAATTAAGATATAAAAGTAAATAAAAAAAAATATTGTTACTTTCAAATATTTATCTTATGAAATAATACTTCGCGAATCCAAACAAAGCACGGCTTTTGCTAGTAAATTATATTAGTTGGAGATATTGATTAAGTTTACGAAGGACTTGTAATACTTTAATCTGTGATTTAATATAAAAAACAGAAAATTACACGGTAAAAATATTAATTTAAATTCAATATTCTTACAGTTATTTTATCGTTTTTGACTGCATATGAATTAATATATTCTTTTTCTGATGAATCTATCACTGATTCGGGCAGCGAAATTCTTTGAAGATTCACCAGATAAATTCAAAACTGTAATTTGATAATTTATATATTTTTAAGGTAACAATGCCATGCATTATAAGATTCGAAATTAAAATCATTATATTCTATATATAGATGCCAATATAGAGAAATACCTGCAACTTTTTATGTAGCAAAATATAAACGTACACATTTATTATTACAAAGGATTCCCTATATATAGTCAATGTAGAAGATATTGCAAATTTTACTTACCAATTCAATAATAAAATAAATGTATTTTTCGATTTTTTTTTTAATATACAACTCACCAGATCAAAATATTCTTTTATTAATTTTAGAAAATGCGACAGAATGGACAGCAATAAATTACTAATTGAATAACACGTCCGATGCTATCAGGTAAATTTTGTTTATTAACTATTTGGAAAATATTTGTTGTCCTCAATAGAGAACTGAGAAATCTAAAGCACATCTGAATCTTTTTATTGGTTGAATTCCGCAACTTTTTTATTCTATTCTTTATCTGATTGGTCCATGTTTAATGTCCAAAAATCGAATACTTCTGTTGCTACAATGACCAAAAAAAAAAAAAAAAAAAAAAAAAAAAAGTAATAAAAACTTAAAAAAATTGAAAAAAAAATTGTGATAAAGATTTCAAACAAATTTCATTTAAAAGTGCATCTTTTTCTCTATGCAACAGTGTAAAATTTTAAAGTGTGCGATGTTTAGAAGTTTAAAAATTTGCAGTTCCGAAAATTGTAAAACTGAAATTTCATTTAAAATTTGTTAATGTTGGATCCAGGAATGTTAATGTTTAATCCATGTCGTACGTAATATGAGACGTTCAGAAGTCAGTCTGATTAACTCCATCAAATAAAAATGCACATTTTAAACAGTTAAAGATGTAAATTTATAAACTACAGTTTTTAGGTGCGTTCGTAATTATGTAAATACGTAGCACCTATTGTTGTCGCTCAGTCCGTCCGTCTGTCCGTCTGTCTGTCTGTCCGTCTGTTTGTCCGCATACAACAACGCAAAAACTACCCAACCGAATCGTTTGAAATTTAAAATACATAATTATAACATAATTTTGTCGAGCCATTTCAAATTTTATGAAAATCGGATGGTTAGATCAATTACAGGGACAATCAAAAGGATTCCGTTACATTACGGTCAATGGGGAAAAAAGTTTCAAATGAATTTTAATTGTTTGAAATTTAAAACGTATATTTATTACATAATTTTGTCGAGTCATTTCAAATTTTATGAAAATCGGATGGTTAGATCAATTACAGGGACAATCAAAAGGATTCCGTTACATTACGGTCAATGGGGAAAAAAGTTTCAAATGCATTTTAATCGTTTGAAATTTAAAATGTATAATTATTACATAATTTTGTCGACTCATTTCAAATGTTATGAAAATCGGATGCATAGATCAATTACAGGGACAATCAAAATATTCCGTTACATTACGATCAATGGGGAAAAAGTTTCAAATGCATTTTAATGGTGTTACATTCATTTGAACATAATAGACATGAATCTATGAAATATGTAGTAAAAAATACATTTTGTACAATCTCTGATGCAAAGAATATTTATTATTAAATTACAAGGCCACACAAATGTATTCCACTAAATAATGTTATACGGGGAAACATTGTTTGGGGCGTGTTTTAATTATATTAAAGTACTTCACATTTTATGAATAAGATATACGTTAATGAAGTACAATAAAAATTATTCCCTGCATATTTACAGGAACACAAAGATTTCGACCACTATACTGTATCCAAAGTACACTCTACTACACAGTAAAAAAAATTCTGCAAAGTTACTAAACTTTTTCTAGGAAACTGGGATTCCAAGAACTTTTCATGTTACGGTAACATGAAAATGTCATGTAACCGATTCTGAAACTTGAATTTTTACTGTTGCCGTTACAGGAAAAGTTCTAGGAATCCCAGTTTCCTAGAAAAAGTTTAGTAACTTTGCAGAATTTTTTTTACAGTGTATATCAGCAAGATCTGAATATTTTAAAACTTCGTTATCGTACGAACGCACCTTATTTGCTACGCTTCACGTGCAATTTCCAACTTGTTTTTTTTTATCATTGGTCTGGGAATATTAATGATGACTCGTTATGATCATCATAAAAATGATGTCTATTATTATTATTATTTTAAATATAGAATTTATTTATAAGTCTTTAAAATTTTAGTTTTCCAAACAGTTGTTGTAATTTGTTAAATTAAAATTTTGTTATTTTATTTATATGTATTATTGATCTACCAAGGAAGTTTACGAATATTTATTTGGTTATAGTCGACTGTTCAACGCCACTATTTTCGCCCAGAAGCATTTATTGTATCTGAACATAATAATTTTTCCGTAAAATTAGTGGCATTTAAAAATAGAGAGGTTTGTTATTATATAAATACACTGAAAAATTACTGCGAAACATTTTCGAAAATTACGATCATAAGAAGAAATTTTGTTTCAAAAATTATTTATTAAAAGATCGAAAATATATTCGTTACGACCTTAGTTTCTGAAAACGAAAAAATTCCTTTCAAAATTATGGATGATTTAGAAGAGATAATATTATATTATCGTTCAGAGGTAATGAATTTATCAAAATCTGGCAAAAATATATTGGTTACGACCTAGATAGCTAAAGATTTGGTAATTTTAAGTATCGAAATTGGAGGTAATTTGGAAGAGGTCATATTATATTTTCTTGTTTGCTAAATCAATTAAACACCTCTCTCTCTCTCTCTCTCACACACACACACACTCTTTATTATTATTATTATTATTATTATTATTATTAACAGTGTATGCATATTAGTTACAGTTACACATTACAAAGAAGTAATTGTAGTTACAAAAAAAAAAAAAAAAAAAAAAAAAAAAAGAATAAAATGTCTTTTTTTTTACATCTTGTATTTATTTAGATAAAAAGTTATCCATGATTATTTTTTGAGTAACTAAAATTGCAAGTTTACATTGCTGTAGAAGGTGCATAATAATAGGTGCATAATAATAGGTGCATAATAATAGGTGCATAATAAGAGTGACTTACTTTTTTCCGATCTGAAACCAAACCATCCAAAAAATGGCACAATGGAATGATGGAAAACATGAAGTGGGGTTATCATCTTGAACTTTTTGGACAATACCAAAAAAATCTGAAACAAAAGGAAGATATTTATAAAGATAGAAAAACAACTTTGAGAAATGCACAAATAATGCCACCTTTTCATGATTATTGGTTTTATTTGCTACTTTAATAAAGTTTATATATATATATTGTAAAAAAATTTTAATTTTACAGGATTTTAAAAAATGAAGACGATTTGACGATTATACAGGACAATAAATTTTGTTGCAAACAATGATTAGAAAAAACGCTTTAATAATTTAATATCGAAAAAAGCTCGAATTCTTGTTTGTGATTTCATAACCGTTCCCATGTTCTATTAACATTATGAAAATTGAGTCACTTGACTTAAATTTTTTTGAACTAGACAACTATAGTCCAAGAGCGGACGGCGCAAAAATCTATGTTATCAAGCAGTAGAAAAAAAACCTTTATTTATGGAAGAGAAGAAATGGAGGAATCTAATGATTAATGTCTGCACCGGAAGTGAAGTGGTGCATAAATCAAAAATTAATTCCATCAATGGTTGAATAATAGGTTTATCAATATGTTTGTCCTACAATCAAAGGTATGAAAACGTGGAAGACTGAGAGCAGGAAAACACAATGCTAAATCTACGAGTCAACCACAGGTGTCATTAATTTTTGGCTTATGCACCACTTATTCACTTCTGGCAGATATGAATCATTAATTCTCCTATTTCTATTCTTTCATAAAATAACATTTGTTTCCCTTGTGCTTGATACTTCAGGTTTTTGTGCGGTCGGCTCTTGGACTACTAGGAATAAACCTTCACTTTTTTACTTACCCATCATACGATACGATAAGTCTTGCAATCGTTTTGAAAATCGAAAAAAATTTTTTTTGACGGATTTACATGTTTTAGATAGTAGAGATTCAGAAAAACATATTTTTAGATTTTTTTTTTTTTTTTTTTTTTTTTTGCCGTCCGTCTGTCTGTAAACACTCTATCTCCCTAACAAATTGAGATAGAGACTTGAAATTTCGTATGTAGTTAGTATGTAAGAATGGGACGAAGCCTATTTAATATCAGCAACCTCGATTATCAGGAAATAACTATTTTTTTCGGACTCTCGAAAAATTCGTTCTAATGAAAGGTATATAAAAATTTTCGATTTTTTTTTGTTCTAAGGAATGGATGTAAAATGCAATAAAATAACACACATTTTGCATATAGAGCGAAGTCGATCGGGTTATTAGTTGCCGAGATATTTGTAATCCTGTTTTCCACATTCTTCGATTTTTCATGACCCTGTATTTCATTCAAATTTCAATTCAGAGGTATATTTTAATTGGAAATGAGCGCTTAATCCGACGCAGTTAATTGTTAGTTAATAGAATTATTATTTTTGGAGTTATAAGGATATTTCTTTTACGCAATCTGGTACTACTTGAGTATTTTGGCGTTTTATATAATTTGTCGAAATTGGTACATCAGCAGTTCTCTAATATAGCATTACTATGTATATTAACAATATTTAAATTTTGTTTTGGAATTGCAATGCATTGTATAAATAGTTTTCAATGTTTTATTTTCATATACATATCCATGATGGGTAAGTATTACGGTGCCCCCCCCCCCCCCCCCCAACGACTAGTTACATCATGAAATGTTTTAAGAAACATAAATTACAAGGAGATGTTTCGATGTTGAAAACACAGAATACAAAAAAAAAAAAAAAAAAAAAAATATGTATCGATAAATTTCAGTTAATGTATAATATAAAAGCCGTAAAGCACAAAGCCCCAGAGGTCATGAAAAAATAAGCTCAAAATTTAAATAGCAGTTTATAGAAGAATAAATTATTTCTTTTTGCAGAAGCCCGTGGCATGTTTGGCAGCGCAACAAATTCCTGAACTTTTTCTAGAGATCTAATCTTAGTCGGACTCTTATTACTTACCCATCATATGTAGTATAGGGTAAGTCTTGCAATCATTTTGAAAATCGAAATTTTTTTTGACGGATTTACACGTTTCGGACACTGGAGATTCCGAAAAACATATTTTTAGAAAAAAAAAATTTGCCGTCCGTCTGTCTGTGTGTCTGTCTGTCTGTAACCGCTCTACCTCCCGAACAAATTGAGATAGAGACTTGAAATTTTGTATATGCTTAGTATGTAAGAATGGAACGAAGCCTATTTAATATCAGTAACCTCGATTATCAGGAACTATTTTTTCCGGACTCTCGAAAAATTCGTTCTGATGAAAGGTATATAAAAATTTTCGATTTTTTTTTATTTTAAGAAATGGACGTAAAAGGCAATAAAATAACACAAATTTTGCGCATAAAACAAAGTCGATCGGATTAATAGTTGTCGAGATATTTCTAATCCTATTTTCCACATTCTTTGATTTTTCATGACCCTGTATTTCATTCAAATTTCAATTCAAAGATATCTTTCAATTGGAAATGAGACACTTAATTCGATGCAAGAAACCGTGAGTGAATATGATTAATATTTTTGGAGTTATAAGGATGTTTCTTTTATGCAATTCAGCGCTATTTGAATTGTTTGGCGTTTCATACGATTGGTTCATGAGAAATTCATTAATAGAGCATAATTATATGTTTAAAATACTTAATTATACGTTTATATTTTGTTTTGGAATTGTAATGCATTTTATAAATTGTTCACACATGTTATGTTTTCATATATTATGTTATGCATATCCATGATGGGTAAGTGTTACGGTGGCCTCCAACGACTAGTTTTTTGTAGAGATAATTTTTATGAATCATTTTCGAACCGCATTTCAAAGCATACGTATAATCATTGGAATTTAAGAAAATTTTAAATTTAATCGGTATTTTGAAGCATATTAAAACAATTTTAACTATGAAATTCTTTATATTCAAATGTTTAATAAAAAGAACAAAAATTAAAGTGAGGAAATTTGTATTTTTTATAGATCACAAATTTTTGGTGCTATTTGAAATTATTTACAATTATTTAAACGAATAATCTTATTTTTCACAAAAAAACTAAATTTATAATAGTTTGATTTATTTATTATCCAAATATTAAAAATATATATGTAATATTTTTAAAAATTATTTTTCAAAATAAGAATTTTTCAAAAAAATTCTGAAAATTTTGATAAGATTTTTTATTTTATTGTTACTGCCTACGTATTAAATATTTTTAACAATTCAATATCTTTTAAGAAGTTATTTTTGATTTCATACTCAATTAATCTACTTAGAAACATGTGAATCCGAGATTTGAAAATTCAAAAGATCCATCTTATGCTCAAATCACTTCTCAGTAAACATAAAGACAATAATAGATAAATATTTCATACAAGTTTTATTTACAAAGAAGAAGCAAGTTATACAAATTTATTGAAATTAGAAGCATCGAACAATGAGATGTTAAAGGCTTATAAAATAATTTATAAACAATACAATACTCCCACAAGTCAGTAGAAATATTTTAAATGATTTATATTATTGAAAGACAATAACAAATTTAAAAATAAATACACTTGAGGTAACTGTTTAAACTTTCAGGACCACGATTTTGGTAATTGGTCTATAAATACGAGATTAATTCTCAATAAGAGGAAAAGAAACAAATTTAGAAAAGAAGCGTTGCTTTTAAATGTACAATGAAATATTAAATTATTAATAAAAATTCAAAGATTTTGTTTTCTTTTTTGCGTCTAAAAGAAATAATTTTATTGCAAACTTCCTACGTAAATCCTATATCTACTTAATTTTAAAAATGAATCTTTAAAAATGTCTTATTATTATGTTTATTATTTAATTTAGTTATTATACTCTAGTTTTGAATCGAGTTTAGAGTTTTCAGAAATGGCCGATATCTCCAATATAAAACACACTAAAAATCACGCATGGTTCTTTTTCTCGCTAAATATTACATGAATTATATAAACTTTTTAAAAATGCAATACTTAAAAAATATATATGCATCTTAATAATTATTTTTATGGATAGCACAATGTAAATTTCCATATTATGAAAATACAAAATTGACGAATTAAAATCTATCAAAATTCTAATTGCTTATCGAGAAAATATCTTACACATTAATAAAATACTTGTGATATAAATATTTTAGAAGTTTAATTAAGAACAACATACATTAAATTCACTTAAAAAACTGACGAATTTAACTATCTACACTGTAAAAAAAAAAATCTGCAAAGGTACTAAACTTTTTCTTGGAAACTGGAATTCCAAGAACTTTTCCTGTAACGGTAACAGAAAAAATTCAAGTTTCAGAATCGATTACATGAATTTTTCTTGTTATCGTTACATGAAAAGTTCTTGGAATCCCAGTTTCCTAGAAAATGTTTAGTACATTCACAGATTTTTTTTTACAGTGTACAAAAGAAAAAGAAAATTCAAAGATGGAAAAATGAATTAATAACTTACTGTGTCTATGAGTTCAATGAATCTTACAACGTACATAACGTATCCATGAAAGTAGAACTGAAAGTAAACAACATACAATTATCGATTGTTTAATGAAAAATGTAGCATTATTATTATTATTATTATTATTATTATTATTATTATTATTATTATTATTATTATTATTATTATTATTATTGTTTAATAACATTATTTTTTTTTCTTTTATTACCCATATTGACATCCTCATAAACAGTATGAGAGCTCGCTGTAAGGCTTGTATGACAGTGTACGGTGGTTACACTCAGGCCCCGATTATGACCAATTAGGGCCCTGGGCAAAGATAAGGGAGCCCCTTTCGAATCTTTGCAACATTATTCAAATAGAACTGATGATTACTCATATGTTTATGTGTAATTCCCCTCCTCAGTCTTAAAACTGAGATATTACTTTAAATATTATTATATTACATTAACAAAGTGCATATTTTAAAATTTATTTATATTGTAATAACAATACAGCAAGCCGCGCATTTTTATCTCAAGCAGTTTTTTTGTTATTTACATTCAAAATGGGTCAGTCTTTTACTGGACACCCGGTACATCTGCGGAAAATTTCATAGCAACACAGTAGTTCATCAGTTTTCACAGATTTTAAGTTTGTGACCTTTATTTTGAACATGAGTATTAGATAACACTAGAATTAATTGACTAGGAATAACTTCTACTTTTAATCGACGTTTTCAAAATATTTTAGAGGGTCGGTCTTCATATTACAATGAACACAAACTTTAACTATTTTATTATTAACCTCCATATTTGACTCAATAAGCTATTACTTTGTTCAACTAGTCTAAAGAAAAATTTTAATTCCGTTTTTACGATTTATTTGAGTTACTATTTTATAAAAGGACAACATTCCATCGCCAATATATTCGCAAAGTAAAAGTCGCCTTATTTAAATGCAGCTGTTCCACTATCATAATAAAGGAAATATTACAATAAGAAATTAATGGTATTTAATATTCAATCGTGGTATAGTCCTGGCAACATTAAATTGTACGTACAACAAGCCATTATGAAGATTATGTTATCGTCATGAAAACACGTATTCGCACGTGTTTTATTAATTAAATAAAAACTATTTCATACTTACATCACGTACTAATGAATTTTTTGAATCCAATGTGTAATCACAAAATGTTGAAAATCCTAATCTGTACAAGAAATAGGCTCCCTTAAAGAGAAAAGAAAAAATATTTTAGGCCAAGAACAATATAATAAATCAACAATACAATACCTTAACAATTAAAAAAATAATTAAATAACAACAAAAATATTTTTTTCTGCCCAGATGTAGAGGATGCATTCTGCGCTTTCACAAAAAGAAACAAAAGAACAATTTATGTTCATGAAACATATCGGAAAAATCTAAAGTAAGAGATAATTTACGAGTGAGTGTGCTTTGTTCTTAAATATTAATTATACTGAAATAGTTTGAAAATAATTAATTAAATGTAATATAGATATGGTAAAGTATCTTTAGTTATGTTTCTCTTAGATGTCGGTATCAGTTGTACGTCGAAATGTTTTGCTTCCGAAGCATATATATAACAACAAGTTATGATATTTATTACTTGGGATATTTTTTTAATTCATCGGTGTGAGTATGCCTGGTGTGATGTTCTGAAGGTATTATAAATCAATTTTATAAAATATTTTTTATTCACATTGTCGACACAGCAAGATAATGTATGGGTAACATTTACAGACGATTATTTTATTTAGAATGAAGTGGTAATGTTCGTGATTGATAATGAATTCCAGCAGAATTGCATTCTCTGCGGCTTGGATTGATAAACATGAGAAAGAGTATTATTCAATATTCGGGAATTCCATTCAGACATGTACGCTATTTGGGGCCGGTGTTGATCGGATAAAATCCAATGTTTGCAGCATTTTTAATTCGGAGATCTTCAAAGACCGAAAAATGGATTCCCTTTTCGGCTTCTGTGTACCTCTCTTTAAGCACCGAGTCTTACAAGCATTTGAAGAGTCTCAATGAAGACTGTTGAAACAATAGAGAATTTAGGAGGAAATAATTGTTTTTGTAGTGTAAAAGTTAAGAACTTTATGAACTTTATGAATTTTATTATAACGTCAGTTGGAGTAATTGAAGTACAGTAAAACCTCCATAGCGGACACCTCTATTTAACGGACAGTTTTTCAATCCCCACTCCCAAAACATGAATTTTTGTATGTTTAACCTCCGAATAACGGACATTCCGAATAGCGGACACTATTTTCGGCGATAAAAAATCAAAAAGTATTTTTTAACGGAAAAAAAACTGAAAAAAAAGTTTAAAGGCCTCTAAATTTATCAGGGAAATGTGTCACAAATTTTGTGATCACAGATAAATGTAGATCGCGAGCTTTGAGAAATCCCCCGCCCCCCTCCTCTCCACGTTCAGTGTTGAATTGAGGGTTTGCCCGGGAGGAACATCTTATAGAGCATTGAAATGTCCCCCCAGAAAATTTTGAGATTTTATTCTTTTAATGGTCAAAAAGTACAATCCCCCTCCCTATCCGCCCCGAATTCTATAATCTCCAATAAAGTCACATTGGAAAACAAATTACATGTAATCGCTAGCAAAAGTAAACTTTTGCAACTGTTTTTTTTTTCATAAGAATGTAATAAACAGTGAATAAAGGTATGCAAAATTTCATTTCATTTTTATTGATTAAAAAATAATTTTAATTTCTGATTAGTCATATATTAGAGGTTTTAGGACATATAAAAGTCAATTAATGAAACATTAAGCATTTCTTAGTGATTTTTTAATCTCTTAGGTTTTCCCAATAGCGGACACCTCCGAATAGCGGACAATTTCTGCGTCCCTGAGGTGTCCGTTATTTAGGGGTTTTACTGTACAATGAATTGCTGCTCTCAACCGTGAACATTTGTTAGAAATTATTACGAATTCAGTCGAGTAGCGACTGTTATAAGAAGAAGGGTAAAGATAGGTTTTTTTTGGTAAGAATTTTGCGTAAGCATTCAGTTAATTAATCAATGAAGAAAATATCAAGGAAAGAGATCTAGTTTTTACGAGCTATACGTAAGTGTTCACTAGATTGGTTAATGGAGAAAATCTCACACTGGTATCCCCGAGAAAAATTCTTGAATTTATATTTTTACTAATTATCATGACACAGTTTTGTCTTACAAACACCAATTCGACTAGAACCAAACTAAGTTTTAAACAAAACATTAATATGCTTTGCATACAAAACATTTTCAATATCTATGGCTAATATTAAGGGGACAAGGGACCTTTGAAATCATTTTTTTTATATTTTTAAAATTGCACTTTAAATAACATTTAAGGGTAGATTATTGCATTATATCATATATTTATCACAAAAAATGTAAAAAAGAATTTTTTTTTTTGAAAAAACTAAGGAAATTTTTGTAATATTTTAGGTTTAACGAAAAAATTTCAAAATGCTCCATGCGCATTATTTTTTCTCTGAATGTTTTGAAATTTTTTGTAGTTATTTATCACAATATATGTCATAAATCTGTGCATGGGTTTTTGAAAATAAAAATTTAAAATTGCAAAAGTTATAGATAGTTAATTGTAAAAATAGGTTAAAAAATGCTCAAAATTTCAGAAAAATTGAAAAATATTTTTTTTCTTATCTTTATATTCAGATATATAAAATTCAATGCACAGTTTTATTTATATTTGTAAATCAAACTTGTATAAAAATTATTGGAGATTTTTATTGATATGGAATGCGCATGGGACATTTTGAATAATTCCCGTTAAATCAAAAATATTTCAAAAATTTCCCTACATTTTTCAAAAAAAAAATTTTTTTTTTACATTTTTTGTGATAAATATATGCTATAGTGCACATAATATACCCTTTGAATAATATTTAAACTGCAATTTTAAAAATATAAAAAAATGGATTTCAAAGATCCCTTGTCCCCTTAATGCAGAATGTACAACATAATAATACTGCTTTAGGGAATCTATTAATCTTAGACGATTTCGATACCCAAAATAAAAATTGAAACTGTTTGGCATTATTGGCTACTGAGCGATTTGTTTTATTTGTTTTATTTTTATTTTTTTTTATTTTTATTTTTATTTTTTATTTTTTTTTTATTTTTTTTTTTCAGTAATATGTGATTTTTTATGCAGAGTTAGCTATTTGAAAAATGGCTTCTGTATATGATTTAATTGTGTTAAGAGAATAAAATAGTTTAAGCTTCAACATTAAAGAAAATTTCTCTTTCACTTAAATATTAGAAGAAAAAGTCATAAAAAATCCCTTTTGAATAAAAGAAAAGTGCACTGTCGAATATCAATACCATACAGAGGATGTCCCAGGATTATTGGTACAAACTTTAAGGAGATGCAGAGGACATCACAAGGACTCAGATTTGCGTAACAACCTATGATCGTAAACGTTTTCCTGGCGCATAACACAAGAAAGAAAGGACACGTAAAAGTAAAGAAAACGTTTTTATTATTTTTAGTGCTGTAAAAATGACAGGACAATACTGCAAAGTGCTAAGGAACTTGTTACACGATTCGTGGCAGCTGCTGGGGAAGTCCGTGATAATCCCGGTATTTTCGAGAACATTAGAAGATCTTCCATGCGCCCGAGAATCACTTTCATGCATCACGGACCAGAGTCGTAATTTCGAATACCTACTTTGATGACTATCTTTTTATTTGGGATGTATTTTTCTTAGTTTTTTGATGTACTAAGAATAATAGACACGTTTTCTCCTTTTATTCCTGTGCCGTCTTTCTTGTGCTTTTTGTTGTCACTACCGCGCCAGAAAAGCGTTTTCGAAAATGGGTTGCTATATTAATCTGAATCCTTGTGATGTATCCCTTCCCAATAAACCTGGCACACCCTGTATTAACTTTGATGAAAGAAAATGCCGTATAAAAAATAATGCAACACAGTAATGGAATTTTTATTCGTCATTCAAGGGAATGGCTGTAAAATATGCAAAAGAAAAAAAGCGTACAAAAGATATAAGATAAAACTTATATATTTAACTCTAAGTTGAAAAACAAAAACAACCTATGTTTATAAACATAAAGATTCCCGGTCTTTATGTTTGTAAAGCAATTTACACAAGTTTTAAAATTAGCATAATTTAAGAATCTAAAATTCCGTGCTTTGCTTTGAAATCTTAATTTTGTTTTTGAAAGTAAAATTAATAAGTTGGAAATTGCACGTAAAGCGTAGCAAATAAGGTGCGTTCGTACGATAACGAAGTTTTAAAAGTATCACTCTTATATATCAATCTCATAAAATTGTAAATAATTACAATTAAAATGCGCACCAAACAATGTTTTTCCTATATAATTATGTAATGAAATACTTTTGTGTGGCCTTGTAAATTAATAACAAATCTTCTTTGCACATGCAAAATGCATATTATAATATGTACCTTATAGATGCATATCAATTTTATTATGTTCGAATGAGTGTAACACCATTAAAATACATTTGAAACATTTTTTCCCCATTGACCGTAATGTAACGGAATACTTTTGATTGTCCCTGTAATTGATCTATGCACCGAATTTTCATAAAATTTGAAATGACTCAACAAAATTATATAATAATTATGTATTTTAAATTTCAAACGATTAAAATGCATTTGAAACATTTTCCCCCTTTGACCGTAATGTAAAGGAATACTTTTGATTGTCCCTGTAATTGATCTATGCATCCGATTTTCATAAAATATGAAATGATTCGGCAAAATTATATGATATATATTTTAAATTTCGAACGATTCGGTTAGGTAGTTTTTGCATTGTTATATGCGGACGGACGGACTGAACGACAACTATAGGTGCTACATATTTACATAATTACGAACGCACCTAAAAACTGCTCCTACAAAAAATAGTGTAATCAATACAGAAAGCATTAGATACTTACGCCTAAAAGAAAATAAATGTAATAAATTACTAATGCGAAATTATAAAATATTATTAGCCTCCTGAGCTCAATGGGTTTCCTGTTCCTCATGATCTGTGGACCGATGTATGTGACAAAGAGAACATACGCTGAAATGATCGTTACCATAGGTTTAATAGACCTCAGAAAGAAATATTCCCTTATATAAGGATCTGAAAAGAAAAAAAGAAATAGGTAATAATAATTTTATAATAAGACATTTAAAATAAAGAATGAAGAAAAACAGCTATATAAATAAAAATTCGTTAACCCTTTAAGCTGTGGTGAGTGAATTTCTTAGCAACTAATACTGTACAAAACCACCGAGCGACTTCCCTCTGAAGTCAAGTAGCGGATAATGAATGATAGAGATCGACAAGGACAAAATTGGACATGTACACTGTAAAAAAATAATCTGTGAAGGTACTAAACATTTTCTAGGAAACTGGGATTCCAAGAACTTTTTATGCAACGATAACAGGAAAAATTCATGTAATCGATTCTAAAACTTGAATTTTTGCTGTTACCCTTACAGGAAAAGTTGTTGGAATCCCAGTTTCCTAGAAAAGGTTTAGTACCTTTGCAGATTTTTTTTTACAGTGTACTACCACAGAAACGGATGACCGATATATCCTGTTAATAGCTCATTGAGGTGAAATGGGGAATGCTACTACAGTTTCAAACACAGTTGTTTTTGGCCACAGAACGAAGAGTGTCCAGTAAGGCTGCAGAATCGACTGAATAGCACATGGAATGGTAGACAAGAGCAAAATCGGCCATGTACAACCACAGAAACTTATGACCGATATATTCTGTTAACAGCTCATCGAGATGGAACGAGCAATGCTACTCAGTCAGTTTCAAACACAGTTTTTGGACACATAACGAAGGCGTCCAGCAAGGCTTCGGAATCGATTGAATAACACATGGAATGACAGACAAGGGCAAAATCGGTCATGTACTACCACAGAAATTCATGACCGATATATCCTGTTAAAAACTCATCGAAATGGAACGGGCAATGCTACTCAGTTTCAAACATGGTTGTTTTTGGCTACAGAACGAAGGGTGTCCAGCCAAATAGTCCGAAAGAAGTTTCATTAGGGTGGTTTCTAGACACGTAAGCCATTGATTTGTATTCCGTTGACCTCAAGCAACTGTGTGGCTCAAAGAAGATGGGCAAATGAACATCAAGTTTGGAGACAACATTGTTGCAGAGCAATTTTGTTTACAAACTTGTCCCGATTGAGTGTAGATGTAACATCCGCTGTGTTTTGGCATGAAGAGAAAGCATTACTGAAAATAATCTCATATTCGTTCGTGAAAGATAACATTAAACACGAGGTGGGTTGATGCTAATGGGCTGAAATTCACATAAGTGGACATAGGGGTCTCCATATCATTCAGAATGGCACTTTGACTGTCCAAAATTAGGCAGACGTTATTCTCAGTCCTCATGTTGTATTTTATGTTGCAAAACTTGGTGATTTCTTTTTTCACAGCATGATAATGCCAGATCGGATACAACTTGTCTTGTGGTCAACAATCGTAAAGTTGAAACAATACAGCATATGGAATAGACAGCATTCTCTACTGGCTTCAAATCCGATAGAGCATCAAAGGATGCACTCAGAAGATGCATTACAACGAGAACGAGGCCTTCATTTTTTGTACAGGACTTGAAGAGTGCAATTCTCGAGGAGTGGAACAGTACTCTGCGAAAACTTATCGATAATGTTATCGAATCTATGGGAAAATGGTAAGTGACAGTTTTATCTATTCGAAAGGATCATACGCCATATTAAATACCTTGCATCATTTCTAAACAGTACATTTTTGTGTCATTTACATGTAACCAAATTGCTGCCCTAAACCATCTTTTCATGTTCTACCGATCATTTCAAAGAATTAAAGCTCTCTTATAAATTAATTTGCATTCTTCTGCCAGTATTGCATATCGACACACACGTTACTCTTTGTTGTATGCTCATGCATGGCTGCCTCGCACTGTTCTCTTTACTTTTTTGCTTGCTCCCCGAATTTTTTTTAACAGTGTATATTTTAGAAATATTATAAAGAAAAAAAAGAGACACCCTTTAAAGAAAAAAAAAGAGATATCCTTTAAGAAGAGTGTATAGAAAAAAAGAAGTTTAAAATATTGATTTCCCGCGGAGTTATATTAAATATACGAATGCATCCAACGTCTGTAGACTTGACAGTACTAAAAAAGAATTCGGAAGCTGAGTTACTAGCTGCCTTAGTGAATTTAGGGCACGCATATCTGCAGCCATTCAAAGGGTCACACCTGACATGCTAAAAAAGTGTGGGATGAGTTACCGTTCGTGTTTTTGGAGGGGATTCCATTGAACGCTTATAACTGCGTTGAATTTAAACTTTAAAGAGTTACTTTAGATTTCCGAAGAACGACAAGGTTGTATGTCTTTTGTTTTCTTTTAACTTCGTTATACTCCAAGGTATATTATGTGCTTTTTAAATTTCAGTTATGGATTTATATTAACAACCTGATAACTAAGAAAGACTGAACAGAAAAAAAAAATAAATTTTATCTTTTGCACATAAAATTTGATGATATATGAAGACTCAAAAAGTATATATTTTTTACAATTTCTTAGGATTTTTTTATTTTACTTTTTTTCGTGCAAAAACATTGAAAAACATAAAATAAATATATATTTAATAATTTTTTGTTACTAATGGACTCAACAATTAGAAAAATTATTTGCGTTTTCATTTCGTAGATTTTTCCTGCAAGCCATTTTAATGTAACACATAACTCGCTAAAAAAAGCGCTTTAAGAAACAAATTGCTATTTTGTTTAGTTCTGCTATTTATCAGTTTCTATTCAGATTACTTTTTTTTTTTTTTTTTTTTTTTTTTTTTAGCATTATACGTGAAAAAAAAAAAAATTGTAAATATGTGTATCCTATAGGATACACCAGGTCTGAAAAAATTAATGTCCCTGTGAAGTTGGAATATTCATTCATATACACCCTGTATCTTTACTTTTATACTCATTATTGCTATCATTCTTTTATCATCTCATCATTTGTATGTTATAATGATTTTCCTCAAGCGTAGATCTTGAGATAAATTAAATTGCGATAAATTATGTAGAACAATTTTAAAACAATAACGCTCTCTTTACTCCAACTACATTTCCTTTTAGAGATACAATAGTGATACTGAGGAAAATTTAGTGCTGACGCCATGGTCGACATTTACGATAACTCTTTGTTTCAGTTTTAAGGAAAAAAATGCGACTTTTGGTCAACAAAGGAGCGACTGACGTTTGCCGGACTACTCAAAGCAAAATTCTTGGAACTACGTTAAATAATTTCCTTCACAATAATAACCACAAATTACTTTTACTATCGGGATATTTTCCATTTTCTTTTGTGTCGTATTATATAATACTTTGCGTAATAAGTATTAGCTTGAAAGAAAAAAGAGCAAACATGGAAAATTAAGTAAGAGAAAAAAAAACAAATAAAAATGTTCAATAACGGGGGGGGGGGGGGGGGGGGCTGTCTATGTCGGCTGTCTATGTCGGCTAATTATCCACAAGTTAGATACAGACCCTAAAGGGGTGTGGAATGTCCTCCGTGGGGGGGGTCTTTCTAAGGGAATCTAATCCATATTCACGCAAAGAAATTCAAGGTTCGAAGAAACCGCGGAAAACTCCAAACGATTAGGACGACGGGCGCGATTAGGTTCGAACCCAGCACCTCCCGTTTACCAGTTTCGAGAGCATAACATCTAAATAACGAAGAGGAAGCTATGTATATATAAAGTTAACTTTTAAGGGGGGGGGGGAGGGTGTGACAAATGATTTCCAAAGATATCTCTAAAGCAGTGTTTCCCAACCTTTTTCAGCCCATGCCCCACCAAATCATATCTAAAACCGTGAAGACTCCCCCCTTCCCTCTCTCTGAAAAATAATTTTTATTAGTATATAAAAATCAAGCTGTTACTCCATTAAAAAAAGTAAAAAAAAGAAAAAAAAAAGAAAAAAAACATAGAATTCTCAAATTGCCCCCTTCGAAAGCCAAATTGCCCCTCTGCGGGGCGTGCTCCCCACGTTGGGAAACACTTCTCTAGAGGGTGGGAGGAGGGGTTGTCCTTGATATTGTTATCTTTTTTGAACCAACCAAAAGTTTCTCTTACTAAGGTGGTCTGGTGTAATAACGCCAGGCGGGGTAATAACGCCAAGTGATAATATTTTGCATAATTATGAAATAATCTGGTAAATGACACCCATGTGCTCTGCGCAGAAGGGTTTTGAGTCATATAAATCGCAAAAAACAGCTTCAAATTAATTTGTTTCATTTTTAGGTCTTATTGTTTTTACAAGCAACTAAAATTAATGCTTGATCTAAAATTTGCGAGATACGTTTTGTGATGTGAAGACTATTTTTTTTTATTCGGAAATACTTTGTTAATTACATAAATTTGTAGTACATTTCATGGACTTTCAAAATGTTGTTGAAAATTTTGGATATCTTCTCGAGATAATTTGTAATTTAAAATGTACAGAGCAATAACTATAATGGGTTAATAACGCCAATCCTTCGCATTAATACCCAGGTCGATTGCCTACAGTGACTGAGCTACATCCTAAATACTGATTCAAATAAACACAGTTAAAACTGTGCAATGTTTCTAATAATTCTATTTAAGCGGTCCTTTTTAAGCAAAAAGAAGCTCACGGTCTGATATTCTTTTGCCTCATCCTCCCCCCCCTCCCCCCACACACACCACCTTTATTTTTCTTACATTTTCACAAAAAATTGAACATTTTCAATAGCTTACAATGCAATTTGTCAGTTTCTAAGTTTGTAGAGTTTGTATTTTTAGAATTGGGCAATCTACATGCAATTATTCCATCTTATTTCATAGTTTTGTTTGCTTGGCGTTATTACCCATACAGGTGGGTAATAACGCCAAATAGCATTGGTCAAGAAATCACGCCATTACATTTTATGAATACATATCTGTTAAATTATTCTTTTCATATAGATAGTCAATGCGTTGCTGTATCAAATCATATATTTGTTTGAAAAATACAAACTAAAACTGAGCCGTGAAAATTGGCAGAACCTTAATGTGGCGTTATTACCCCAGGGTACCTTATTTGTAATTTGTTCTTTACATCATTTTTTTTTCTTTTTATTTATAACTTGTTCCTTTCATCAAAATAGTCTACAATCTTACTTTTAGTATCTTAACTATTTTTTATGAAAATACAAGGCTATTATTAAAATCATTAAATGATTATAAAATTATTTAATTTCAAAATACGGAATACCTCAACGCTTCATTTCTTATTGTTCTGTCTTGTATGATGACCTCAGAAGCCAAAGGATACAAGTGATAAAAATTCCATGTGGAGTTAAATTGAGTTTAAATGTAACTGAGGTAGAGGTCTGCACGGGCTCGGGCCTTACTTCTGAAGACTCGGGCCGGGCCTAGTCACTAATCCTTTCGGGCAGGGCCGGGTCGGGCCTAGTCACTAATCTTTTCGGGCCGGGCTGGGCTCGGGCCTTAATTTTTTTTCTGGAGTATCGGGCCGGGGCTAACTTTTTTCCGTACGAAGCCGAGACTGATTCCATTCTTCCTAGTTTTCATGGACCAAAATAATCAGTTCCTATTGAATCTTCCTATATGAAAATCCTTTTCTCGACTTTTTATAAATCAGTAATATTTTGCTTTGTCCAAAAATTTCTGCAAAAAAAAGCATATACTTTTAAGCCGTCATTATTCTACAATTAAACATTAGAATTTATTCATTTTAAAGAATCGTAGATTACTAGGCGTTTTAAAATAGAATTAAACACACACACATTAAAAAAAACAAAAACAAAAAAAACATGATTATGACGGAATTTTTTTTTAAAACTGAAGACTGAAAGTTTCTTTTAAAATGTTCATTCATGCAAAATTAATACAACAATATGGGAGAAAAAAATATATTAAACATTTACTTCTGTTAAGAAGGGAATGCATTTTTTTTTTTTTTACGTTCCAAAGCGATTTCGTCTTTGGAAATTTTACCATATACCGCTTTTTCGATTTTTTGTCTCCATTACAGGGAATATGGATTAATAATACTAGTGATAACTGAAACATTTACATACAACAAACAAAGATTCATTTAAAAGCATAAATATCGCAGCCTACGGCACTTCTGCATAAATGGAGATTATAAACATGGAAAAAAAAGACTAATATAATTTTTTTTAGTCAGAACTCTTCCATAAGATGAAATATCAATGTTTTGTAGAAATTCACTCGAGCCGGGCCGGGTTCGGGCCGAATTTTAAACTTTTTTCCGGAACGGGCAGAGCTCGGGCCGAAATTTTAACTTTCGGGCCGGGCAGGGTCGGGCCATTATTTTTTTCGTTCGGGCCGGGCCGGGCTCGGGCCGCAATTTTAACTTTCGGGCCGGGCCGGGCCTGGAAATTTCGGCCCGTGCAGACCTCTAAACTGAGGTTAAATTTGAACATCAATAATAAGTGACTGAATTAGAATAGGAAACTGACGCTTGTTTCATTGCGGTCTTTCAACTCTTATTTACTCTTATTATTCTTATTGCTACCCTTTAAGTGCGGAGCCGTCATGAAACTTCTCTAAGAAGTTGTTTCTTATTACTGTAATAGATAGCTGTTTGTCGTCCATCTTAATGATGGATAGGTACCAATGTTATTGTAACTAAAATAATGTAACAACGTTAAAATGCGATGGGAATGCAGTAAAAGCGATTCCCATTGATCATATTGAAACGAAATATTTTTGTGTATCTCAGTAAATTAACCAAAAATAGTACACAATTCCCTTTCAATATAGAAATTAATTGATAAACCAAATAAGATAACAATTACAAGTTAATCGGAGCCTTTACTCGAGTTAGAGCACGGGCAGGCAGACGGCTAGACTATTTGAATTCATAGACACTTTCAACTATGTTAGAAAGGATTAAGCCGAGTGCCTATATCTATTTCGAAAACGGGCCAATCACATCTGGCCAATTCGCGAATTGGCCAATAGCATATGGCCAGTTCGCGAATTGGCCAATTTCAAGTTTTGGCCGTAACATATATGTATATAGTATCAGGTAGACCGAGTCTCGCTCGGTAAAACTCTTTTATTTGATACAGCATGGCTTTTGTTATGTAAAGATGGATCGATTGTAATCTATTTTTAACTGACATTCCGATGTGTTAGAATTGTAAAGTTTATGTAGAAACGTGTGTCAAAGTACAAAATTTTAGAATTTCCAGATCATAATTAATAATTAATATATTTCAGGCATTTTTGAATTAGCCCGCTACAGATAATAAATCGCCAAAAATTCTCTGTAACACATACAATAGTATGCGGAAAGAAAAAACAATGATTTAATTAAGAGACAATGATTGCTCATACCAAAATATGCCAAAACGCTGTGGAGCCGCAAAAAAAAAAAAGAAACATTTTAAAGCCTTAAAAGTTGTAACTAAAATATTATAAATGAAAAATTAAAACTGTCATATTAAAATATTGCTTTTATCAATAATTTAAGATTGCATGTATGCGTTCAGAAATCAATTTAAAAATCCTAAAAATATGTTTCATTTTTTATTTCCTGTTCCTTTTCTTAAAAAAAGAAACAGAACGAAAAACTATATATTTTTAAAAATAATAACTTTTTAGAGCTTTCTATCTAGCATTTAAAAAATGTATATGAGTTTTTCATAATCGGGTTCATTGGCCGCTCCGGGAATTTTTTGTAGAAAAAAAACATGAAGTACAAGTTGAATGTATGCCATTTCAGAATTCAGTTTCGCCTCCGATTAGGAAAAAAAAAAAAAAAAAAAAAAAAAAAAAAGATAGAGGTTTTTTAGAAGGACGACTTCCTTTAGAATGTAATGAACTAACTTCATTTTTCTTGTGTTTATCAATATAATAGCAAATGATTAGCAATTTCTCCCTGAGACATTGGAATTGCGGAATAATAAAGAGATACAATTTGACGTGCTACTTCTTCATTGACTAGATTCATCAAAAACGGATTTTTTCTTTAGTTTAAACGCTTTTTTATAGACTCCGAGAAAAAGGAGTGAACATTTTAACAATAAAACGAGTGGAATCCCGTCGAATTCGACGAATGAAATGTTTAAAAAACCCGATCGATTTGGTTTTAAAAAAAAGCAAAAGTAATTACATTATTGAATCAATATATAATAAATATATTTCCAAACTTTAAAAAAAACTAATTTCATTTTTACTATGACATTATTTTTACTAACTGAAGTCATCTGAAAGTAAAATCTCAATTTCAGTGTCCATAATGAAAAGAAATATTGAAATGTAATATCGTTAAGAGTAAAAATGTGATGTTTTAAATAGTGACGTCATTTTCTCTTCAAATGTTTTTTAAAAGTTACTATTATTAGTAATATGAAAAAGGCATCCGTAATAATATTGTAATTCCCATTTATCTGGTTGCTGAATGACATCATATTCCTCATTTGAAAATTTTCTTATTTTGCTTTAGACATTATTTTTTATCATAAATTATTTTCTGTTTTTTTATTTACATTATTAATATTATTTCTCAGTAAATACATTTTTTTACCTCAATTAGTGCATAATTATACGCAAAACATTTTGGAAAATAAATTTTTATTATCGAGAGAAAAGCTAAACTGTGTTGCCACCATTTTGAAGAAATATCGTAAAAAGCATTTAAAATTAAAAATAATAAAAAGAATGGTGCCCATTTAACTCACAGGCTCTGCAGACTAATTGTATATTACAGCCTTATATAATAATGACCTTCGAAAAAAAATAAGGAAGGAAGTACCCCCCCCCCTAAATTTTCTTTCTTTATACTTATCATTGAAGACCCAAAACTAATCAGAGATACGCCTTATCATATAATAAACCTGTATCCAAAATTCGCAGCAAATCGAAAAATTCTGCATAAAAACCCATTTATGTAATTTAAGAAACGTTTTCCCCCGTTCCCTCCTTTATAATTAATCATTAAACCTCCAAAACTGTTCAGAAATTCAACTTATCAGAAAAAATCTACATCCAAAATGTAAAGCAAATCAGATAACTCTGCATAAAACTCTATTTAGGTAACTTAAGGGGGAGGTAATTGCCCGTACCCTCCTTTATAATTAACAAAAGAAAAAAATACCACAACAAATGAGCGAAGCTTCTTACTACAATGAACCTGTATACAAAAATTGAAACAAATCGGTTAAATCTGTATGAAAAACCATTTACATAAATTATGAGGGGTAGTTTCTCCTATCCTCCCTTTATACTTATCCAGTGAATTCCAAAAACAAATCAGATACTCGTACGAACGGCCATTTCAGAATAAACTTTTATACAAAATTTGAAGCAAATAGATAAATCTTGCGTGAAAAACCTAAATTAAAACGGGGGGATTACCCCCCATTCCCCCTCTTTAAACTTATCCAATGAACACCCAATACTAATCATGAAGGCACCTCATTAGAATGATCCTACATCTAAGATTTGAACGAAATCTACTAATTCTGCAGGAAAATCCCGTTTATATAAATTAAGGGGAGGGACAATAGCCCCCTCCCCGGTTCCCCTTCTTATACTTATCGAATGAACTCTCAAAACTAATCAGGGAAGCGTCTTATCATAATACGCCTAAATCCAAAATTTCATATAAATCGGATATTTTTATCATGAGTTATCGCGTTACGTACACAAGTCCACGTACATACATACAGAACGGGCGGGCACATAAACTCTCAGGCTTTGATAGCCTGTGAGCTAAAAACGGAAATAAATTAAAAAATAGCTAAAATGGGCACAACTAGAAATAAATAAATTTCATTTAAAAAAAATAATTATCAAAATCGGTTGAGTAGAAAATTCAGGGCTGATGACACGACATTTTTTAGCTTGTCTGAAAAAAATATCATTGCAGGCTTTAAAAGAAAAAAAAAAAAAAAAAATCGATGGAGGTTTCTTAGAAGGGCGACCTCTTTTAGAATGCAATAAACTAACTTCATTTTTCTTGTGTTTATCAATATAATAGCAAACAGAACGGCGTGAAATACCCAATTGATTAGCAATTTCTCTCTCAGACATTGGAATTGCGGAATAATAAAGAGATACAATTTGACGTGCTACTTCTTCATTGACTAGATTCATCAAAAACGGAATTTTTCTTTAGTTTAAACGCTTTTTTATAGACTCTGAGAAAAAGGAAATGCATTTTAACAATAAAACGAGTGGAATCCCGTCAAATTTGACGAATGAAATGTTTAAAAGGCCCGGTCGATTTGGTTTCAAAAAAAGCAAAAGTAATTACATTATTGAATCAATATATAACAAATATATTTCTAAACTTAAAAAAAAAAAAAAAAAAAAAAAAAAAAAAAAAAAAAAAAAAACTAATTTTATTTTTATTATGACATTATTTTTACTAACTGAAGTCATCTGAAACTAAAATCTCAATCTCAGTGTCCATAATGAAAAGAAATATTGAAATGTAATATCGTTATGAGTAAAAATGCGATGTTTTAAATAGTGACGTCATTTTCTCTTCAAATGTTTTTTAAAAGTTACTGTTATTAGTAATATGAAAAAGGCACCCGTAATAATATTGTAATTCCCATTTATCTGGTTGCTGAATGACACCATTTTCCTCATTTGAAATTTTTCTTATTTTGCTTTAGACATCAATTTTTATCATAAATTATTTTCTGTTATTTTATTTACATTATTAATATTATTTCTCAGTAAATATATTTTTTTACCTCAATTAGTGCATAATTATACGCAATCATTTTGGAAAATAAATTTTTATTATCGAGAGAAAAGCTAAACTGTGTTGCCACCATTTTGAAGAAATATCGTAAAAAGCATTTAAAATCAAAAATAAAATATAAAAATGGAACTAAATTAAAAAATAGCTAAAATGGGCACAACTACAAATAAATAGCTTTCATTAAAAAAAAAATAATAATAATAATTATCAAAATCGGTTGAGTAGAAAATTCAGGGCTGATGACACGACATTTTTTTTCTTGTCTGAAAGAAATAGCATCGGAGGCTAATAGCTTTTATTAAAAAAAATAATAATCAAAATCGCAGAGTAGAAAATTCAGGGCTGATGACACGACATTTTTTAGCTTGTCTGAAAGAAATAGCATCGGAGACTGTGGTGTATTTAACTGTAACCGCAACTTAAGTAAAAATGTAAATAGAATGTTTTATGTAAGCGGCAATTGTGTTCTATGCCGATTGTGTGTATCTGTGATCGTCTGCTGTAAATAATGTGTCCGTATTAAATAAGTTCTTTTAGTAAGATGAAAGTATTATTCTTCCAAAGTATATATATCTTGCTAATGATGTTAAATCGATATTTAATTCACATATTAAAATAATATGTGATATCTGGCGACGATGTATGGAATGAAAAAGTATCGGATTCACGCACATTAGATGCCGAAGACTGCCAAGGTAAAAAATTCTTTTTGTATTTATCTTTAAAGAAGATTAAAAATGGAGCAGTTGGTTCAAAGTTTAATTGAACAAAATAAAATTTTATTAGAGAAATTAGCCACTTTTGCCGATCCGAAAACGCAAGAAGCTAAAGTTTCAGTTCAATTTGAAAAATTTGATGAAACGAATGAAGCTTTTGATTCTTTTTTAGAACGCTTCGAAGCTTTCATGGATATTCAAAATGTTCCGGATGGCAAACGTGGGAAAGTTTTTATTTCTAGTTTGTCAGCAAAATTATATAATTTGTTGAAAAACCTGCTAGCTCCCGACAATCCTTCCGATAAAGATTACATTATTCTAAAAAATACATTAAAAGCTCATCTCACTCCGACGCCGCTTATAATTCCTAGTAGGCATGTGTTTCTAAATCGTAAGCAACGGGAGGGGGAAAGTGTCAGTGCTTTTATGGCTGAACTTCGCTCCTTGGCAATTCCTTGTCAATATAAACAAGAAATGTTGAACACTATGTTACGGGATGTTTTCGTAAGCGGGCTGAGGGATAGAGCAATATTAGATAGACTTTTTGAGGAAGATGATATAGATATTGAGAATACCTTGAAAATTGCTTTAGCTATGGAGAAAGCTATGAAAGGGGCAAATGAGATAATGGGTAAATCTTTAGAAATTAAAGAATTTAGCGTGAGGAAAAATAATGAGCAGTCAAAATTTGTTTCGCAAAAGAAAAACTTTGAAAGACAAAATCTTTCGGGAAAGAAAATAAAAACGAGCTGTACACGGTGTACAGCAACGGATCACGATAAATATTCCTGCAGATTTAAATTAGCTAAGTGTCATTTTTGTCAAAAAATCGGGCACATTCGAAAAGCTTGTTTTGCAGCGAAAAAAGGGTTAAAAGGGAATACGGTAAAACAAAAGCAGGTAGATACCCTGTATTCTAGTGAAAATGTTATCCCAATGTATTCTTTTGATTTGAACTCACTGAAAGAGGAGGAGCAAAGAAAACCTCCAATTATGTTAACAGTAAATATTGAAAATAAACCTGTGAGTATGGAACTTGATACTGGAGGGGCCGTCTCGGTAATGAGCATAAAAAAATTTCGTGAGATTTCGAAAAAAAGAATTCAACCCACAAAAGTAGTTTTTAAAACATACAAAGGTGAAATAATTGTACCTTTGGGTTTTGTTACTGTTGATGTTGAATACAAAAAATCAAAAATTTAAATTAAATTTGTATATTGTTAAGGAAAATTTGGATACAATTTTTGGCCGCGAATGGCTATATAGTATAAATTTGGACTGGAATTCTATAAAAGCAGTAAGAACATCTTATGACTATAATTTGAGTAAATTGTTAGAAGAGTATAAAGAGCTTTTTGACGATAAGTTAGGGGAAATTAATAATTATGAAGTAAAGTTGGAACTTAAATCTGACGCAGTGCCAAAATTTTGTAGAGCTAGACCTGTACCCTTTTCTTTAAAAGACAGAATTGAACAAGAAATTAATAGGCTTGAAAAGGAAGGCATCATAGAGAGAGTAGAGACCTCTGATTGGGCAACACCAGTAGTCCCGGTTGTAAAAACAGATGGGTCTATACGCCTATGTGCAGATTATTCTGTTACCGTGAACCAAAATATTATGGTACAACAACATCCTTTACCAAAATTAGAGGAAATTTTTTCAAGTTTAAATGGGGGTAAACATTTTTCAAAAATCGATTTTAAACATGCATATTTGCAAATGAAAGTACATCCGGATAGTCAAAAGTTCTTAACGATAAATACACATAAGGGATTATATGTATGTAAAAGACTTATGTATGGTTTAAATTCTGCTCCAGCAATTTGGCAAAGATATATTGATGGTCTTTTCCAGGGGATGGAAGGAATCAAAGTTTTTATGGATGATGTTAGAGTGACTGGATCAGATGATAAGTCACACTTAGAGGCCTTAAGAAATTTTTTTCAGAAATGTAAAGATCATGGGCTAAAATTAAATTTAGATAAGAGTAAATTTTTTCAAAAAGAAATTCAATTTTTGGGGCACAAAATCGATGCAAACGGTATACATAAGACTGATGAGAAATTTTCTGCGATTTCAAAAGCTCCTAGACCCACTAACGTACAGGAAGTACAAAGTTTTTTAGGGCTTGTTAACTTTTATGGAAAATTTTGTCCTAATTTGGCTACAATAGCGAATCATTTGTATAAATTAACACAGAAAGGTGTAAAATGGGTTTGGTCAAAGGATTGTCAGGAAGCTTTTGAAAAAATTAAAAATGAAATTTGTTCTCCGCGTGTCCTAATGCATTATGATCCATCACTGCCATTGATATTGGCAACTGACGCATCTCCTGTAGGAGTAGGGGCGGTTCTTTCCCACTCTTTACCTGATGGAACGGAAAGACCAATAGCTTTCGCCTCCAGAACCCTCACAAAAACTGAGCAAAAATACGCTCAGATTGATAAAGAAGCACTAGCAATTGTGTGGGGTGTCAAGAAATTTTATCTTTACCTTAAAGGGAGACGATTCACATTATTAACTGACCACCAACCTTTAGTAGCCATCTTCGGATCGAAGAAAGGTCTTCCAGTTCTGGCAGCGACAAGATTGTTACATTATTCTTTAGTATTACAATCTTTCCAGTTTGACATTAAGTATCGTCATACAAAAAAACATGGTAACGCTGACTTTCTGTCTAGGCTGCCGTCCACCTCTGAACAGCTAGACGTTAAAGATGAAATTGATCTATTTCAATTAGCACAAATCGAAACTCTTCCTATCACAGCTAGAGACTTAGCCAAAGAAACTCTATTGGATGCAGACCTCGCCCCATTGCTTAATATTTTACAGAATGGAGGAATTTTAAGAGGGAGAGAAGCAGAATATAGTCTACAAGATGGTTGTGTCATGTTAGGCCAGCGTGTGTGCGTTCCCAAAAAGTATCAGGCTCAGGTGCTTGAAGAGTTACATCATGGTCATCTGGGTGCTGTTAAGATGAAAGCTATCGCTAGATCGTATGTTTATTGGAAGAACATCGATAAGGATATAGAAAATTGCTCAAAGAATTGTGTAGACTGTGCTCGGTACAAAACCGACCCACAGAGAGTAAAGGTGCATTGCTGGGAGTATCCTAGTGCACCGTGGCAACGTATTCACATAGATTTTGCTGGGCCTATCTTTGAATATATGTTCCTGATTATAGTAGATGCTCATTCCAAGTGGTTGGAAGCTTATCCAATGAAATCCACCACAGCAACCAAAACCATCGAATGCTTAAGAGATTGTTTCGCTCGATTTGGATTGCCACTCATGCTGGTAAGTGACAACGGTCCACAGTTTACATCATTTGAATTTGAGATGTTTATGCGTAATAACAGCATTAAACACAAGACCACTGCGCCATTTAAACCATCTAGCAATGGGCAGGCCGAAAGATACGTCTTTACAGTCAAACAATCTCTAAGAGCAATGCAAAATTATAGTGGCACAATACAACAAAAATTAAGTACGTTCCTTATGCAATACAGAAAAGCTCCAAACCTCACGACACTTCATAGTCCAGCCATGCTTATGTTGAAGAGAGAGATTCGGACGAGAATCGATCTGCTGCGTCCTGATCTTAAGAGTAGAGTGGAAGAAAAAGTTCGTAAAGGAACTTATGAATTCTCTGATAGGGGATTCGAAATTGGCGACAATGTCGCTGTACGAAATTACCGGCAAGGCGACAAGAGATGGAGGTTTGGTAAAGTCGTTAGAAAAGATGGACAGCTACATTACACTGTCGATGTAAATGGCCAGT
Organism: Maratus speculifer; assembly: GCA_964019185.1. NCBI lineage: Eukaryota > Metazoa > Arthropoda > Arachnida > Araneae > Salticidae > Maratus > Maratus speculifer. Next base: position 258,664,622 of record OZ025290.1, read on the forward strand.
TGTGGCGTAGACATGTCGATCAAATACGGGATGGAGGAGACATAGAGGAAAAAGAAAGCGATCTCCGCCGATCGTTTTCTAAACCTGCCATTCCTGTGCAAAATGCTGATGTTCCGACAACTAGTGCTGAGTTAGCACAATCACCCACTAGTGTGGAGGCTGAGACGACTGATGCAACACCAGTCTCAGTTACTACACAAGAGCATGCTCCACTCAGTGTCCACGGTTCAACTCCAACACCACAACCAGTTCGCCGATCTACTAGAATCCGGAGACCTCCTCAGCGATTGGACTTGTAGTGATAGTTTAGGAAGGGAGGAGATGTGGTGTATTTAACTGTAACCGCAACTTAAGTAAAAATGTAAATAGAATGTTTTATGTAAGCGGCAATTGTGTTCTATGCCGATTGTATGTATCTGTGATCGTCTGCTGTAAATAATGTGTCCGTATTAAATAAGTTCTTTTAGTAAGATGAAAGTATTATTCTTCCAAAGTATATATATCTTGCTAATGATGTTAAATCGATATTTAATTCACATATTAAAATAATATGTGATAGAGACTAAAAAAATTTAGATGGTATTTTCAAGATGACCATTGAATACTTATAAATAAGTGTTTTTGAAAAACTATTTTTACTTTTTAGCCTCCGATTCTGCATTTTTCCAGACAACATTTAAATTGTCGTCACTAAAAAAGTAACTTTTAGATAGCCAAAAACGACCCGCAAAACAAAACACGTGTATCATTATAGGGATAAATACTGTTAATACAGTATTTTTTTAAAACTTCTGAACACAGCACATTTTTAACTTTTGCACTGTTCTACAGGGAAAAAAATGCTGTTAATTGCAATTAGTTTGAAAACTGCATCTCAATTTATTGTTGAGGTATTAATTTATTTGTATTTTTTAATGTCATTTCTATAATGGTGGCGAGTGAAGTACTCTATTTCTGTAGAAAAGCAAAGGAAAAATAGTATATTACTTTATATATTGTGTCATTTTCTGATAACAACTGAAAAAGATGTAATTTAAATAAATATGCTATATGTCAAAATCGGCAGCTATAAAAGGCGTTGATTTTGGGTTTTACTTCGTTTTTATTTTCAAATATATATAAAATGTAAAAAGTACTAAAAAATATATATTTTTAAATTTGTATTTTAAGGCATAAAATTGAAATAGGTTTTGTATTTTTTGTACATTGACGCTTCCGTTCATGGATTACTTAAGCAATTCTCAATCATTATCATGTATCCTACTTTTCCAAAAAGTTTGTCGCAGTATTTTTGAACACCCTGTATATATGTATTTTCATCGGTGTCGACAGTACATTTTAAAATGCAGAATTCCTGCTTCTCAACTGTATTCATCTCTTTATTTGCAACAAACTTAGAAAGAAAGTTATTATATGCAAATATTAAACAGTTATGGATGATATATTTATATGCAGCTAATAGTCTGAACACGGCCAAAAATGAAAAGTCATTGAAAATAATGTCACGTTGATGCAAAAGAATATATGTCTCACTTTTAAATGCTTGTCTACTTTTGCATACGGTCTCATTTATTTCTGGAGGGTATTGCAAAATTCTGTTGTCTAATTAAATAGTTGGAGGATAGCATGAAACATTTTGATACGATGTGATAAATTTGGCAGAAAATTCTCATCCATTTAATATTGCTGTCAATTTTTCGTCATGATATCAAATTCTAATGATGTTTATTAGAAAAATTCAATTTTATGTAGACAGATAAGTGAAATTTCATAGAGGCTTAGATAGGCCTATCTCGTGTCTGTAATAGGCATAGATGCATACGCATGGGGTTTGGCGCAATTTATTTTTTGATGCCAATTTACCACAAATCTCGTGTTTGAATACAGTTAATATATATTTTAATATTATTTTCTATTGTTTTAAAAAGAAAATTATAATAAATAGACGATAGTTTAATTAATAACTATGGAATAAAACAGTTTATATAATTTAAAGAAGAAAATAATAACTACTAAGAAAATACAACATATTGCTCAGTGGTGCACAAAACAAGAATTTTAATATGAGCTTGTACAATTAAAATAAAATAAAAATATCAACGTTTCACGCAGTCTTCTGCGGCCGTCTTCAGGAAAATATGATAATGAAAGGACTAAGTTTGCATCCTGATCGAGAGATAATATTTCTAATAAAATTGAAATCGAAATGAATTAAAATTTTTAAAAATGTTACCATCTACACGTGAGAAAAATTAAAATATTGCAACGAGATAAAATTTAAGATTTTATGATGTTATGCCATATTTTTGGTATATTGTAGGACAAATTATCATTACAAGGTTTATTTTCTCGTGCAATGATTTCGACAGATTTTCTTATTTTACCCAAGGCCCCCTTATCATAATATCATGATATTATGATAAGTTAGCCTTGATTTTACCTTCAACTGGGTTATTGCACGGAACTATTATTTTGGCCTCATCAAAGTTAATACGGCAACCCTTGTTCGCCAAGTAGAATCGAGAAAGAGCAGTATTTTGTTTGTATTGTTTAATATCTCTGTGATGCTCTTTAATTCTAATTAAAAGTTTGCGTGTTGTCATGCCGATGTAGACTTTTTTAACATTATTTGATAAAGTGATGGGGATTTCATAAATCCCAGATTTTTGATCTATTGGAATTTTGTCGATCTTATCTGTAACGATGTCAATGAGATATAGAGGTGGAATGGCGACAAGTTTTATGTAATATTTTTGTGCGATCTTTTTTACTTTTTCGGCGCGACTGAGTTTTAACCCCCTTCTTGGCGCGTTTTCAAAAAATAGCCATATTGGCGCGTTTTTGCGTTTTATCTCCCGGATGTGATTACCAGGGGATATCACGCAAAAGCGCACAATTTAAAAAAGCGATAATGAAAATACAACAGAAATACACATTTTAAAAGATACAAAATGCTATCATTTTAAAGAAAATGACTGAAAATACAAAAGAAATACACATTTTAAAATATTGAAAATCCAAAAATTGTAAATACGGCATATTAAAAAAAAATCCCCATGCAATCTCCATGAAAATCCCCAAGCTGCCGATATTTTCCCTTTTTAAACTGAAAATATGGTTTCTTGCTTTCCGTTTTTCATACGGAAAATATGGTTTTTTGCCGTTTCTTGACGATACTACAAAACAAAGAAACAGACAGAGAGACAAACAGACAAACAAGCAGACAGAAAACAAACAAACAAACCGACAAAAAGCCAAAGAAAAAAACAAACAAACAAACAGACAAATAAAAAAACAAACTGACAAACAAATTAAAAGACAAACAAACAGACATAAAACAAACAAACAGACAAACAGACAAAAAAGTAAACCGACAAAAAACAAACAGACGTAAAAACAAACAAAGAAACAAACCGACAAACGAACGAACAGAGAAACAAACAAACAAACAAAAACAAACAAACAAACAGACAGACGAACAAACAAACTGACAAATAGACAGACAAAAATACAGACAAACAAACAAACAAACAGACAGAAGAACAAACCGATAGACAGACAAACAAACAGAAAGAGAGACAGACAAACATCACTGGATCCCTGAAACTCGTTGTGCAGAAAACACTAAAATGCACGAAACTCGCCAACGCCGCAATCACAAACTTGTGTATGAGCGCTGCGCGCCCATTTAAACCAAAAAAAAAAAACATCACTGGATCCACGAAACTCGCCAACGCCGCAATCACAAACTTGTGTATGAGCGCTGCGCGCCCATTTAAACCAAAAAAAACATCACTGGATCCACGAAACTCGCTGTGCAAGAATCAATAAAATGTACGAAACTCGCCGACGCCGCAATCACAAACTTGTGTATGAGCGCTGCATCCCCATTTAAACCAAAAATAAACATCACTGGATCCACGAAACTCGCCAACGCCGCAATCACAAACTTGTGTATGAGCGCTGCGCGCCCATTTAAACAAAAAAAAACTTCACTGGATCCACGAAACTCGCTGTGCATTAAACACTAAAATGCACGAAACTCGCCAACGCCGCAATCACAAACTTGTGTATGAGCGCTGCGCGCCCATTTAAACCAAAGAAAAACATCACTTGATCCACGAAACTCGCTGTGCAGGAATCACTAAAATATACGAAACTCGCCAACGCCGCAATCACAAACTTGTGTATGAGCGCTGCGCGCCCATTTAAACCAAAAAAAACATCACTGGATCCACGAAACTCGCTGTGCAGGAATCACTAAAATGTACGAAACTCGCCAACGCCGCAATCACAAACTTGTGTATGAGCGCTGCGCGCCCATTTAAACCAAAAAAAAAACATCACTTGATCCACGAAACTCGCTGTGCAGGAATCACTAAAATATACGAAACTCGACAACGCCGCAATCACAAACTTGTGTATGAGCGCTGCGCGCCCATTTAAACAACAAAAAAAATCACTGGATCCTTGAAACTCGCTGTGCAGGAATAACTAAAATGTACGAAACTCATCAACACCGGAATCATTAACGCGTGTATGAGTGCTGCGCCCCCATTTAAACACAAAAAAAAAAAAAAAAAAAAAAAAAAAAAATAACACTGGATTCTTGAAACTCGCGGTGCAGGAATCACTAAAATGTACAAAACTCGCCAAATCCGCGTTAACTAACGACATTAAAACCGAAAAATTAATCTCTATATGCACGAAAGTCGCATGGAAGAAATTTCTAAAATAAGCAATTCAGAATTGTTGTTGTTAACGCAGATATCAAACTATTAAATCCCATTATCGCAGCATGGGGATTTTCTTGGGTGCATTTGTGATATGAGCCAAAGTTTGGGGCGGGGTTGCTAGGAGAAGCGACACCTGAAAGTAATAGAAAGCAAGGCTTGGCGCAGTCATCGCGCGTCAGAAAAAACGCCGCCAGAAGTGGGTTAAAACTCAGTTTACCCACTTTTTCAAATATGTAAGGGATATAATGAAATTTTCTGTAAACTACAAGCTTATCCTGTCATTGGCCAGATGTGGGAGGAGTATTGTACTGTTGAACTATTTTATTTACAAATTTTGCAGGAAAACCATGGTCGAAAGCTATTTTCTGTATAAATTCAATTTCTTTATTTAATTTGTCATCCGAACAAATCGTAAAAGCTCTTTTAATAAGTGACCTGAATGCAGATATGACCTGAATGAGCAATATGTTGTATTTTCTTAGTAGTTAAATTTTATGGTGCAATTGTCCAGTATATATTTAAGAAAATAATAGTAAATAAGCAATTTATTAACCTGGGTTACCATGTGAAGCAAAATAACGCCATTTTGGCTTGAATTAGCACGTTTATTACCTTGGCTGTGTCTCGATTTATTATAGAAAGCAAACCGTTGGCGCTATTCTAGGAGATTATAATTTATCGCGTTGGTGATAAATAACCAATTGTATTGGCGGTAAGTATTGTATTACGTTAGATTAAATTTTTAAAAATGCAGTACTTTTCGGTTAGCCGAGCGCACTGATGTCATATAGCACCAGATTGTCACTTTTCTTTCTGACGCCGATTTGGCGACAGCTTTTATTCAAATATTGGTTACATATATACTTTTTTAGTTATTTTCTATTATTACTTACCCATCATACGTAGTATAGGGTAAGTCTTGCAATCGTTTTGAAAATCGAAAAATTTTTTTTGACGGATTTACACGTTTTAGATAGTGGAGATTCCGAAAAACATATTTTTAGAAAAAAAATTTTGCCGTCCGTCTGTCTGTCTGTCTGTCTGTAAACGCTCTATCTCCCGAACAAATTGAGATAGAGACTTGAAATTTTGTATGTAGTTAGTATGTAAGAATGGGACGAACCCTATTTAATATCAGCAACCTCGATTATCCGGAACTATTTCTTTCGGACTCTCGAATAGTTCGTTCTGATGAAAGGTATATAAAAGTTTTCGAACTTTTTTGTTCTAAGGAATGGACGTAAAAGGCAATAAAATAACACACATTTTGCATATAGAACGAAGTCGATCGGTTTATTAGTTACCGAGATATTTGTCATCTTGTTTTCCACATTCTTCGATTTTTCATGACCCTGTATTTCATTCAAATTTCAATTCAGAGGTATATTTTAATTGGAAATGAGACGCTTAATCCGACGCAGTTAATTGTTAGTCAATAGAATTATTATTTTTGGAGTTATAAGGATGTTTCTTTTACGCAGTTCGGTACTACTTGAGTAGTTTGGCGTTTTATATAATTTGTCGAAATTGGTACATCAGCAGTTCTTTAATATAGCATTACTATGTATATTAACAATATTTAAATTTTGTTTATGAATTGCAATGCATTGTATAAATAGTTTCACATGTTTTATTTTCGTATACATAACCATGATGGGTAAGTATTACGGTGGCCCCCAACGACTAGTTTTTAAAAGGAAATAATAATAAAATGAAAAAATTTGACACAGATGTCATATATGCATCACATTGGCACGATTGCAACAAAATGGTAATTTTATCCTCACATGGTAACCCAGTTATTATTGTTCATTAATAAACTGTTTTATTTATTTTTTTAAAATGACATAAATTGCTTTGTTCCACAGTTATTAAACTTTCTTATTTGTTTCCTTATTAAAAGAATAGAAAGTAATTAATTTAGTTACTAATTAAACTTTTGGCACAGATGTCATATAAGCACTACATTGGCGCGAGTGCAACAAAATACGATTTTATGCCTCTCATGGTAGCCCCCGCTATTTTTGTTCATTTATTTAATAAGCTGTTTATTCAATTTTATTTTCTTTTTTTTAAATGATATAGTGAATGGTTTCGTTCTATAATTATTTACTAAACTTTTTTTTATTTATATTTATTTCCTTTTTCTATCAGTCTGAATAATGAATACAATTAAAACTCATCGCATATAAAAACAGTTGCTGTTGTGTGCAACTTATTTTTGATAAAAAAAAAAAAAAAAAAAAAAAAAAAAAAAGATCAATCTGTTTCACTTTATTCTGCATAATTTAAAACATTTACATTCATACAAAATGCAAAAATTCCTTAAGTGTGAATTTTACATGACCAGATTCAATCACAAATATACGCAAATAAATATATAAGCACAGTCAATATCATTGCTATTCTCAAAATAAATTTAGAGCAGTTGAAATTTAGAATAAATGAACATATGCCTAATTTGTAAAATAAATATAGAATGAATGAAATTTGGGTTAAATGAACATATGCCTGATTAGTATTCTTCCTCTCCTTCTTCTTCGCCACCTTCAGTTGAATCTAATCCAACTTCTTCATAATCTTTTTCAAGTGCTGCCAAATCTTCTCTTGCTTCCGAAAACTCACCCTCTTCCATACCTTCGCCAACGTACCAGTGCACGAAAGCGCGTTTGGCGTACATCAAATCAAACTTGTGATCCAATCTTGCCCAAGCTTCTGCAATAGCTGTAGTATTAGCAAGCATGCAAACAGCCCTCTGAACTTTAGCAAGGTCTCCTCCTGGAACAACTGTGGGAGGCTGGTAATTAATGCCTACTTTAAATCCCGTGGGACACCAGTCAACAAATTGGATTGATCTTCGGCTTTTAATTGCAGCTATAGCAGCATTGACATCTTTAGGGACTACATCTCCTCTGTATAGCAAACAACAGGCCATATATTTTCCATGTCTCGGATCACACTTTACCAGCTGGTTAGCTGGTTCGAAGCAGGCATTGGTAATTTCGGCTACGGTCATCTGTTCATGATAAGCTTTCTCGGCGGAAATCACAGGAGCGTAAGTCACCAAAGGAAAGTGGATTCGAGGATATGGTACTAGGTTTGTTTGAAATTCTGTTAAATCCACATTCAGTGCACCATCAAATCGCAGTGATGCCGTAATAGAAGATACAATCTGGCCGATGATTCTGTTCAAATTTGTGTACGTTGGTCTTTCAATGTCAAGATTTCTTCGGCTAATATCATATATAGCTTCATTGTCAACCATGAAAGCGCAATCAGAGTGTTCTAGGGTAGTATGAGTTGTCAAAATCGAATTATAAGGCTCCACAACGGCAGTTGAGACTTGTGGTGCAGGGTAAACTGCAAATTCCAATTTTGATTTCTTACCATAATCAACAGATAATCTTTCCATCAAAAGAGAAGTGAACCCTGAACCCGTTCCTCCTCCAAAACTGTGAAAGATGAGAAATCCTTGCAAGCCGGTGCACTGATCTGCTAGTTTACGGCTTCTATCCAGAACTAAATCGATGATCTCTTTTCCAATAGTATAATGGCCTCTTGCATAGTTGTTAGCAGCATCTTCTTTGCCAGTTATCAGTTGTTCGGGATGGAAAAGCTGACGATATGTTCCTGTTCGGACTTCATCTACTACCGTTGGTTCTAAATCAACGTAAATAGCTCTGGGAACATGCTTACCGGCTCCTGTTTCGCTGAAGAAAGTATTGTAAGAATCATCACCTCCACCGACAGTTTTGTCACTTGGCATTTGCCCATCAGGCTGTATACCGTGTTCCAAGCAATATAGTTCCCAGCAAGCATTACCAACTTGTACTCCAGCTTGACCGACGTGTATACTAATACATTCACGCATTTCGATTTAAATATGCAAGAAACTTTGTTTCAAATAAACTATTTTTTATGTAATATATTCGCTTGAAATCAGAAATCAATTTTTTTAAACCGCCAATAAAATGGAATTTTAGAAATGATCAATGCGACACGTAATACAATTTGAAATATTATATCACATTCTAAAATTGCTTTAAAATTTTATTAGGCACGTTCAAAATTAATTTTATTAAACATGGAGGAAAATAAGTGTGTACAGTATTAAAAAACAAATATACACATGGATAATGCTTGCATTTAAATATTAAAGATATAATACAAATATTCTACAGACATATTGGCTATTTTTCACTACAGTTGGGTTTATTGTAATTATTGTATGTATGTCTATAGAATATTTGTATATACATTTAAGTGTGTAGTTTTATATATATTAAAATCTATTTTGTGCTAACTAATATTTGCAGTTGATTAGTCGATCTCAGTCTTGTTAATTACAACCACATGTATATAGAAGGAGCAAAAAGCAGAAAATAAAATTCTCAGTATCCAAGTCAGAATATATACAAGATACTTTTGTAATAAACAGGGACGTAATTTGCCGTAGAAATGTATCTTTTAAATTTGGAAAATTGCATTTATTTCATGAATCAAAATGGCGTGTCTTTCATTTGCAATCAATTTTATACATATACTTTTCAATAAATAAATCTAAGAAAAAAGCAATAATTTCGTGAATTTAGAATGTTTTGATTAATGAAAATAACGTCACTTTATAAATGAAAACAAATATTTTCAGTCGTCAAATTGAAATAATTTTTTGATGTTGCTATATTAATTTATTATTAAAGACGTCAATTTTTCTGGCTTCATATTAAATGGGTATTGTAATCTGAAATTAGAAAAAAAAAAAAAAAAAAAAAAAAAAAAAAACAGTAAAAGTACGGAATATTTTTATTAAAAATCATATGTCTAAAGTCAAATTTCAAATAATCACATAGTGAAAAGTTGTTAAGTTTTTCAAATTTATGATTAACTAGTTAATTCTTCGAAGTTGCCTGGGCCATGATAACAACATTAAATATACCTAAAAAATTTTTGAATGCAATTTTTTTTTTAAACTGTTAAACGGAAAATCTTTTCAAACGAATCTAATGTTGGGGTTTCGACTGCCGTCGGCACCATACACTCTAGTATTCGTATGATTTTATATTTTTTAATGAAAATCTATCTAAGCGAACCTAAAGTTGAGGAGCCTATTGTCTTCGGTAGCATATACCGGGCATGCTACACATCCTCCGACTTGATTTTTAATCATTTCACCGTCTGCCCCGAGTTAAGTCAGGGTAAAAACACTGTTTCTCCATACCTGTCGGTTCATTGCTTCCCGAGATTGTTTAAAAAACACTATTTAAAAAGTTTTTAGAATGTTTTTCGCGCATTTTCACCCCTTTAAATTTTTTTATTTTTAGTAAATATTCTTAGAAATCATTTATGCCCTATAAGTAATTAACATGCCATATTTCAAATTTCTAGGCTCTTCAGTAACAAAAACATCGCATTTTTAGAACATTTTTTTCTTCTGCATCCATTTTGAATTAGAGGCATTGGCATAAGATACAGCCTATGTTTAATTCGGAGCGATCACCATTATTTTGGTATTATTACTTTTGAAATCGGTTCGGTAGTTCCAAAGATAATCCCCTACAAATCAACAAACTTTACCATTTTATAATATAGGTATAGAATACCATAGCAAGTTTCATGTTTCTAAGCAATTCAGTAAAAAAAAGAAATGCATTTTTAGAACGTTTTTGCTACTCCAACCCCTTTGGATTAGTGGAATCGACATAAGATATAGCCTATGTTTGAATCAGGCAAAAACACTGTCATTTTGGTGCCATTACTTTTGAAATCGGTTCGGTAGTACTAGAAATTATCCCCTACAAATAAACAAATTTTACCTCTTTATAAAAAAGGTATAGGTAAATAAAATAACGATTAGGAAATGGGCCAAAATATTTAGAAATGGAACAATGGAAATCCTCGGAGATACCGCAAAAACGCAAGGAGTTCCTGAAAGGTTCTGAAAAACTTGTGAAATCATATAAAAAACTGGTGGAATTAGAGAGAAAAGTAGAGCTTCATCTAAAAAATATTACAGTAAAAATTGGCAAATATTTTCAATCTAAAAAATGCGTAGAAAAGAAGTGGAATTAGATTAAATTTAAAACTTATGAAATTATCCAAATTTTTTGTAACATGAAAATGTGGACTTAGATTTACTGGTGCCTTATATTTGGAATTATACTGTTATCCACCAAAAATTATTGCTGGGCAAAGTAGTTAAAAGAATGTATAGTTATATTGTCTCAAATCAGCTAAGTTCCACAATGCTAAACGAATATAAAGCATGAAGTAATAATTAACCCTTTCCGGCACGGGCAAATTCTATTAGTAAAATGAGAAATTATCGTCTTCATAGGAATTTACAAACGGAATTTTTAGAAATTAAGAATCCTTTAATTTAAGCTTTCATTTTAAAAGCAAAATTTTATTAAAATATTATTGATGCCATTTGCAAGGTTGGAATTAAAATTAGGTATCCCGGACTCTGGACACAGTGTGGCGGAAAGGGTTAAAGTATAACATTAATATAATCAGGTTGTTGAGGAATTCATGTAGATAAATATTTCTGAACACAAATATTTATAGTATATGGTTGAATCGTGTACGTTTAAGATTTTGGGTTTACTTGGAATTTTTATCTACCACTTATTAAAAACCCACTGGAATGGAATTTTGTCCGCACTTTGTACTGAACGGACCATTCAGGTTCTCGTTCTTTATTAGATCAGCCTGTAACATATTGTTATGAACTCAAATTTTCAAACTGGTTATGAATGATTGGGATATGGAGTGTGTAAAAAATGCCTCTGTTTCCCTACGTCTGATTTTAAGGCATGAGTAAAGCTCAGCCCACATCTTCAGGTAACAAATATTGGGGCAATTTCATGAGTTTTACAGATAATCTGATTCCATTTCTTTTCTACGCATTTTTAAGTGCGTTCGTAACTATGTAAATACGTAACACCTATACTTGTCGTTCAATCCGTCCATCCCTCCGCATATAACAACTCAAAAACTACCCAACCGAATCGTTTGAAGCTTAAAATATATAATAATTAGATAATTTTGTCGCGTCATTTCAAATTTCATGAAAATCGGATGCATAATTCAATTATAGGAACAATCAAAAGGATTATGATACATTACGGTCAATGGGGAAAAAAGTTTCAAATGCATTTTAATGGTGTTACACTCTTTCGAACATAATAAAGTTCATATGCCTCTATGAAGTATGTACTATAATATACATTCTGTGCAATCTGTGGTACAAATAATATTTCTTATTGATTTACAGAGTCACACAAAAATATTCCATTTCATAATTATACATTGCACTGTCTGGTACGCATTTTAGTAGTATTAAACTATTTAATATTTTATGAAATTGATATACGTTGCATTGTGATTATACCAAGTTATAATCATCGTTCAGTCTGTCCGTCCGTCCGTCTTTCTGTCCACATATAATAGAGCAAAATCTACCCAACCAAATCGTTTGAGATTTAAAATATATAATTGTTGCATAATTTTGTCGAGTCAATTAAAATTTTATGAAAATCGGATATATAGTTTAATTACAGGGACAATCAAAAGTATTCCATGACATTACGGTCAATAGGAAAAAATAGTTTCATGTACATTTTAATGATGTTACACTCTTTCGAATATAATGGAATTGACATGAATCTATGAAGTAAATACTAAAACATACATTCTATACAATTTATGATACAAAGAATATTTATTATTATTTTACAGGGCTATTCAAAAGTATAACGCTGCATTATGGAATACGGGGAAATATTGTTTGGGGCGTGTTTTAATTATATTAAATTATTTCATTTTTTAATTGATGTACGTTGCTGCGGTTTAATACAAGTTATTTTCTGTATAATAAAAAACAGATAGGTTTTACAGGAACACACAAAAGATTTTGACCACTATACTGTGTCCGAAGTACTGTATACTATAACAGCAAGGTCTGATTTTTTTTTAAATTTCGTTGAAATACGAACGCACCTCATTTGCTACTCTTCACGTGCAATTTTCAACTTTTTTTAGATAGAAGATATTTTCGAATTTTTACTGTAACATTTTTTAGATCGATCTCTACTTTTCTCTCTGGTTCCACCAATTTTTTATACGATAATACAGATATAAATAAACAAAAGTAATGATTAGGAAATGGGCCAAAATATTTAGAAATAGAACAATAGAAATCTGCGGAGATACCGCACATCCGTGCCAAATTTGGCGACCAAAATTAATCGTCCAAAGTTACTCCAACTTGGAAAGATTCCTTACAAATCGCCGTTTAAAACGTTTTCGTACATTTTTACTCCTTTTCAATTTCGAATTTTTGAGGAAATGTTGTGAGAGATCATTTATACTTCAGAAGTAACTACCATGCTAAAGTTTATGCTTTTAGGCCACTCACTAATACAAAAATTGCATTTTTAGGGCGTTTTTTGATTTTACTTCTTGTTTGAGATAGTGACACCGACATGAGATATAGCCTATGTTGGAGCAAGGATTGTCGCGATAATTTTGAAATCACTATTTTTCTAATCGGTTCGTTACTTCCCGAGATTGTTTAAAAATCGATGTTTAGAACGTTTTTAGGAAGCTTTTCGCGTATTTTCACTTGTTAGGATGAGCGAAGCGAATCCTCTACTAGGCCACTCAAATTACATTTTGTCGTACACCTTACAAGAAAACTATTCAGTATTTTGACTTCAAATTAAACACAAAAATAAATTATAATCTGTAGATTTGCACAATATTATTTTTTTTTACAGAATAACTTAATTTTTTTTTTTAATTAATTAATTTTACATGCATTTCTATTACGGACGCATTTTTGCAAATAAAAAGTGAAACGTGTTTATTTTCAGATGAGAAAACAAATCACTGAGTTGGTAATTATAGTCAGAATCACGATTAAATAATAAATAAAATATATTTTCATTATTCCAACAAAATATTTCAAAAAATTTTTGAAACTAAAATTGAAATATTTTCACGTGAAAAATGAATATAAAATAGTTTGATGAATTTGAGAAAAATTGAATACTATGGCATAATTTTTCAATACAAGATATCAACGTAAAAACGTAAAATAAAATAAATAGCTTAACGGATTTTTTTAAAGCAAATATTACGTCACATTGGAAATATAATGAACTAAAGGTAGGTGAATATAACGATTTTTTTTATTATAAACTATTGAAAATAACGGCAGAATTTATATTTCAAACTGTAAAACAACAAAATTTCTTACATTAAAAATTTATGTTATTTAAGAGGAAAATATACATTTTAATAGAATGTTTTATTAAGATTTATTGGAAATGGCGCATATTTTGGTGGCCACTTCTTTTAATAATACAATAGTTTCACGATTTCTTTTACGAAATTTTTTATTAAAATACCCTTTATGAAAATTATAGCATAATTTTAATGAATAAAAATTTGTGAAAATTCAATTATTCACATTCAGTTATAAAAGTGTTTTTTAGTGTTAAGAATTCAAATGCACAATTCATTTTTACTATGTGGAATCATTTGTGCAAACGATACTAACGCAATTTAAAAGAATTATATACACATTTCGCAAAGTGGCAACAAACGAATTGTAAACAAATAAAATTCTTAAATTTTTTAGATAAAGTGCTATTGAAATTCGAAGGTTGAAAACTGAACTAACCGAAACATCTTTATCATTAAGAAATAATTATTATGTATAGTATTATTTTTAATATGTTTGCCATTTAAAAACAATTTATAGAATTCAACTGAACTTATATTTCTAAAATTAAAATGCGCCAAAATATAAAATAACGTTTCTCCTTAATAAAGGTGCAAAAATAATGTAAAAAAGTATTGTTAATTTCAAATATTTATCTTATGAAATAATGCTTCGCGAATCCAAACAAAGCATGGCTTTTGCTAGTTTTATTTTTTGTTATTATTATTAGCAGTCGGTTTTCAGACTTTTAAAATTTTAATATTTTCCAAGATTTACTTTTTGTGTATAATATACGTCTTTAAATAAACCTTTTTATTATATATGTAATGTTAATATTTAATGTTTCCATCGTATTGGTCTATACTTATATCACAATGTATACATAAACAGTAACAGACATTAAATTTTATTAAAATGTATTGTATCTCTAAAAAAAAAGCTTACCTCCCGACGATATAAAAATATTGTATTGTTCTAGTACTGTGTTCATGGCACCTGTAAATAAAATTGAAAACATTTAATAATGATAAATCGAATGTCAAAATTATATAAACTTTACACAACCAGTCATTTTCATCTAGAAATATACTAATCATGGTAAATTACGAAGTATTTAAAATATATATCAAAATATATTTCTCTCTCTATATATATATATATTTTAAACTACGGATTTTTTATAACATTAAACTGCATTGTATTTCAGAATATGTAAGAAAACTTGCTGCAAAAACTGTCATAAATGGCCTTATTTATAGAGAAATACTAATTAGAGAATGTGCGAATAGACTCCAATATGCGAAATTTTGTTTCTTGCAAAAATATTAATTAAATTTACTATAAATGTGCATTTGAAAATGTAACCCACAATAAACTATCAGCCTTTCATTTGGTCACTACTCTGGCGCGGTTTCTTGAAATGTAGCCTAGAATCGAAAAAAAAAAAAAAAAAAAAAAAAAAAATCTAGTTGATCATTTACAGCAATGTTGAATTCAAGAAGTGGCCCGGGGGAATTCCCCGGCGATTAGAAATGCCCCCTCAGAACTTTATAATGTCTCCCCTTCTCTGGAGCGCAAAAGACCTTCCCGGAGAAAAGTGTCTGATTTCAACACTAATTTACCCTAATATTATGTAAAAAACAATAGATTAGATGAATATGCAATGCGCTAAAATCATCCCTGAAAAATATGCAAAGGAAAGCCGGCTGGTAGAATCTTTTAAGAGTGTATTCAAATCCAAATTGCTTAGTGCTTATTTATATTATATGTATATATAATATAGCGTGTCATGTGAGAAGGGGTGGGAGGAGAGGACGAGGACTACGGTGAAGTGTGACACTCTGTGACAAAGGGTAAAGGAGGGTGTCAAAAATATTGAAATAAAGAGTAACATCATTTATAGACAACCCCTAATTAATTTAATAGTTTGTACTGCTTTTACTTTATCATAACAAGTTGAATCTCAGTCCGAAAACCCTAATGTTTCATTAATGTTTTTTTTTTCTTTCTTCTTCATCGCTTCAGGTAATTTCACGGTTCACATCCCTATGATATAAATTGCGTCGACTTGGAAGAGAAATCTTGTTTGGCAGTGATATAGAGAAAAAAAATATACATTGTGTTTTCTTCCTCTTTGATTTTAAGTTTTCTATCAATGAAAAATATGTGATTTTATGAAAACCCTGTTAGAGAAACTGGTTTATTGTTTCATTGTGACGTAATGAAAGTTTTCTTGTAAAACTCATTTAACCGATGAAACATTCAAAGAGTTTAGGAACAAGAATTATTATTATTATTATTATTATTATTATTATTATTATTATTATTATTATTATTATTATTATTTAATTTTGAAACGACCCTAGGTTTAAAAATAAGAAAATGTCTTCCTTCTACAGCTTTTAGTACTAAATATCGATATTTTTACATGGATGTTTCATTTAAAAATATAGGTTCATACGAATTCGGATTGAAGATATGAAATTATACAATCTTGAGATTTATTTAAGAGCCCACATTACGACTGAAAAAGATCCGGATGATAATGTTAAGTCTACGGGGCGTTCTTTTCAAATATCTCGCTCAAATTTTAATATTTTGACATGATTTTTTTTTTTTTTTTTTTGCATAGGATAGCTGAGGACGATCTACAACCGGGCTAGTTTTACATTTTCGATTTTAGTTATATATATATATCTATATATTTTTTTAACATTATGATAGTTTCAATTTCAAAACCGGTTCTAAGCGGTTTCGAATATAAAAGAACGCCCCCATAGACTTAACATTATCATCCGGGTCTTTTTCAGTCAGTAGTGTGGGCTCTTAAAGGGGTCTGGGACACATCTTTAAATAATTTTTATTTATTGAGTTAAAATTTTGAAATTTTTTGTGATGGTTAACCATGGCGTTTGTAAACAAAATCACAGGATAAAACTTCTCACATTTTTTTTTTTTTACTTTTAAAATTGATTAAAAAAATTGATGTAATTTAAAATTGTTATAATTCGAAATATTATTTGTAGAATTTCATTTTTTTTTTTCATTTAAATAATTTCATTTTCATTCGAATGAAAACTTAAAAAAAAAAACTAATAAGAGTTTTCTCCATTTTATTAAATCCTATACATACGTAATTAATTTATCAGAATTGCTATCCAACCATAGATAATGATTCTAGATTGCTATGTGGCTACGTCCCATTTAAAATGGAACAATATTATTTTTGTAATACTGAAAATAATATAGGAAAAAATGGGGGCTAATGAGACGCAAAGGGGGCTAATAGGATAAATGGATTTTTTTTTTTTTTTTTTTTTTTTTTTTTTTTTTTTTTTTTTTTACGCGACAAATATTTTAGTGAAGATTTATATTCCACTGCATGGCAATAGGTCTAGCACACATTTTCAGCATGGGAGGTCAGCAATGACAGCTGATTATTGTTTAGAAAAAATATATTTAATTTCGAACAAGCCAAAGTAAATTTTATTTTTTGCGACTGATTCTATTTTGTAAACAATTTAGAATACTTATATCTCATTTAAATACATTTATGGATACAAATATTAGTGAATGAGAAAATATTACCGAAAAAATAATGAATTAAAAATGTAAATAATTATTTCTCAAGTTATAAATTTGTGTATAATGGGGTCTAATGAGACAGCTTAATGATAACCTATTTGACTCTATATTTCTTTAAAACAACGTTGTAATAATTTGCTTGTCTTCACTTTGTGTATCATTTAATTAGAGTGTTAGAAATATTAAAACAGCATATAAAAAACTAAAAAAATGATTTTGACTTTCTAAATTGGGCAGATTTTTGACCGATGTTTTGTGATTGAGGATGACACTTTGTTTGAAGCTAAAATGTCAAAAGACTTAGTGGAATTAAGATGTCCTATGCTTAAATTTAATGCTCAACAATTTTCACATGTGCAGCATAGCGTTTCTTAATAAAAAAAAATGCATTTGGCATTCATTAAAGGATTTTTTTTTTTCAAATTATACAGCATGTCCCAATAGCCTTGCACTGTGTCCCAATAGACCCCAGGTATGGGGGCTAATGGGACAATTGTATTAAAGTGCAAAAGTGTATATAACACAAAGATTGGTAACTTTCTTAGGACGTTTTTATTTATTTAACTGTAAAAGGAATTGGAATTAAAAAAATAAAGATAAAATTTGCATTCTTGGTTTTATACTAGCCTAAAATAAAAACAAGTTGGAAATTGCACGTGAACGTAGCAAATGAGTTGCGTTCGTACGATAACGAAGTTTTAAAAATATTAAAATCTTGCTGATATAGTAGAGCGTACTTCAGATACAGTATAGTAGTCGAAATCTTTTTTTGTGTTCCTGTAAATATACAGAAAGTAATTTTTATTACACCTCAGAAACGTATATCTTATTCATAAAATGTGAAATAGTTGAATATAATTAAAACACGCTCCAAACAATGTTTCCCCGTATAGCATTATGTAGTGGAATACTTTTGTGTGGCCCTGTGATTTAGTAATAAAAATTCTTTGTATCACAGATTGTACAGAATGCATATTTTAGTATATAATTCATAGATTCATGCCAATTCTATGATGTTCGAATGAGTGTAACATCATAAAAATGCATTTGAAACTTTTTTCCCATTTACCGTAATGTAATGGAATACCTTTGATTGTCCCTGTAAATGATCTATGCATCCGACTTTCATAACATTTGAAATGACTCGATAAAATTACGTAATAATTATATGTTTTAAATTTCAAACGATTAAAATGCATTTGAAATTTTTTTCCCAATTGACCGTAATGTAACGGAATCCTTTTGATTGTCCCTGTAATTGATCTATGCATCCGATTTTCATAACATTTGAAATGACTCGACAAAATTACGCAATAATTATATGTTTTAAATTTCAAACGATTAAAATACATTTGAAACTTTTTTCCCCATTGACCGTAATGTATAACGGAATCCTTTTGATTCTCCCTGTAATTGAACTATCCATCCGATTTTCATGAAATTTAAAATGGCTCAATAAAATTGTGTTATAATTATGTATTTTAAATTTCAAACGATTCGGTTGGGTCGTTTTTGCGTTGTTATATGCGGACGGACAGACAGACAGACAGACGGACTGAGCGACAACAATATGTGCTACGTATTTACATAATTACGAACGCACCTAAAAATGTCCCATTAGCCCCCACTTTCCCCTATATAACCGTAATAAATATTGTATTTATGCATTTTTGCATAAAAGTGCAGCAGCTATTAAAAAAAAAAAAATAAAAAAATAAAAAAAAAGCCTTGCCAATATTATAAATCTACGACTCAAACGAAGTAATGAAATTTCTCTACAATCACAATGTTTATTTCTTATAAATACTGAAATTTAGAAACTGCATAATTCTTAATTTAATATTTTATACTGCTTTCCGTTTTTCGTAATAAGTTGCACTCAAGTCCAAAAACTCTTTTATCTCGTTCAGTGATTTTTTTTCCGCTTCAGGTAATATCATTTCACGGCTCATACTTCATACCGTACGATATAAATTGCCAAGTTTGACTGACATCTTCTGCAGCGAAATATGAAGAAAGAAGTGATCATTGTTTTTCCCCTCTTTTGTGTTTTTAAATTTTCTAATAATGAAAAAAAAAATGACAATGATTTTGTGGTCACCTAGTTGGAGAAATTGGTTTACTATTTCATTGTCGTGCAATGCAATTTTTCTTCTAACAGTAATAGGCAAAATGCAATTTTAGGTTAGAAAATGCTTTAATAAAACGGCAAGAGGAAATGGCGATTTTTTTGTTCGCTACTCACAAAAAATATAATGTGCATTATTACGAAGAATTTAAATTAAGCGTAAACAATAGCAGGTTGTAATGGCATTGTCCAAAATACAAGGAAAATATTTCTTTATTTTTAACACTGTCTAATGTAGTTAAAAGGATTTATGACTTCGGTTTGTCTGGCCATGGCCAAACTCGATTCCTCTTATAAGGAAGGGGGAAGTTTGGTCGTGGTCTAGCAGTCTTGCAGTATGTCTAGCCAAACTTTCTTAACCCTTTCGGGTCCGAATTTTTTTCCGTTTTGAGAACAAAATTACTTTTATCTTAATAACATTAATCGCAGCTATCCAAATATGCTTAGCGATGTTTAATGATTATCTCATTCTCTGAAGTTTTACAAATGTACATTTTTTGTGTACGATTCAATACATATTTTTATGATTATAGGCTAAGGAAGAGGTTTCTAAGACGTTTGGATAATAACATATTATAATCGGATTTGAGAGGGTATTGCAACTTTCTAATGATTTTTGCGTTTTATCATATATGTTTGGTTCAGAAAAGTAATTCATATTTTAAATTTAAAGT
Organism: Maratus speculifer; assembly: GCA_964019185.1. Classification (NCBI taxonomy): domain Eukaryota; kingdom Metazoa; phylum Arthropoda; class Arachnida; order Araneae; family Salticidae; genus Maratus; species Maratus speculifer. The sequence goes on from OZ025290.1 coordinate 258,684,971, forward strand.
GTGAAATATATGCATAAAATAAAGGAATTGTCAATGGTGCAAAGAGAATTAAATAATCTTTTATAATTACTAGTCCATATTATAAAGGCAAAACGTATCTGTGCGTAACGCATACGTCATTCTGCGAATGGCAACACTTTAAAATTTGAAATGCAATTTCGGTTTTGCAGTTTTTGCTGCCGCAAGTTTTAAACTTCTAAATAATGTACATTTTAAATTTTTACACCGTCGTATAGAGAAAAAAAATGTACTTTTAAATGCAATATATTTGAAAACTGTACCTTAATTTATTTATGAAATATTAATTTTTGTAGTTTTTAATGCCTCATTTTAATTGTGGCAACAGGAGTACCTTATTAAAAGCAAACGAGAAAAGGAAAAAAAATAATTACTGTATCTTTATGTTGCCATTATCCCATTAAAAAAACTGAAATTTCTAAAAAGTATCATTTGTTATAAAACCCGGTAAATTTTGATTTCATTTACACTTAAAATAATATAAATAGTTTATTATCTGTTCAGCTAATAACCATCGAGGCTTCAAGATTTTAATCAAAATAATTAAATTAAAATACCCTTTTTTTTCTTTCTAAGGTGAATATTACAGGTGATAACAAATCTATATTATTTTTTACTGCTTACATGTACGATTTAAACTTAATTTTAACAACAGTTCAACTGAGTTTTATAAAAGTAGTATTTGGTTAACTTTAGGTTAAATATAATTTGTTTAACAATTAGACTTACCAATAAATGGAGCATTTTTTACTGTAACTAATTTTGTTGGTTTATTAAAAGTCAATGAAACAGCTCCTTCTTAAATAGCTTCTTTCGTCGAAATTCGGCGGGTTCTACCTTGTATTAGTAAATGTAAACACCTAAATGAAGTCATACTAAGAAAGACATAGCCGTATACTATCATTTCTCTATGTAGAAAGTAACTGAGTAAGTGTTAAAGCAAAATAATACTCGATGAAAAAAACATGTACTATTAATAGTACACTAGACGCGAAAGGGTTAAATATGTTGGGAGTGCCCTGCATTTTTTGTATGTTATTCAATTTGCGATATCACAATCACTATTGAAAATGAAGTGTATGTTAATCAATCACAATGAAGTGTATTTTAATCAAGTATCAATGAAGCCCATTCATAGTTCATTTCCAGGGACGGTCAAAAGTATTCTGTTACGCTATGGCAAAAAAATCCTTTCAAGCTCATTTTAACGCAATAAGACTACTTAAAACATAATAAAATTGATAATAATTTATGAAGTGCACAAAAACATGCATTATGTAAAATATGGAATGCGCAAAACATTCATTATTCATTTACAGGGCCATAAAAAATACTTCCATTGCACAATAGTCTACGGAGAAAAAAATGTTTGTAGCGTATTTTAGTTCTATTACACTATTTCAAATATAATGAAATTGGTATACATTACTTAGACTTACTGCATTTTTTTTTTTTCAAGATGATGTTCATAGCAGTTTCGTTATTTTTCAGGAACACACAAAGAACGTTATAAATCATACATACAACGGCACTAAAAAACTCGTAAGCACAGTGGAATTTCAGCGTGAATAACTTAAAAGCGGCTTTTTATTAAATTATGTACTTTTAAGTTGAGCTATATTCAGTATACTAAATAAGATACGCTTGTACAATGCTAGATGAAAGCTTAAGACGACATGCTAATTTTGTTGTTTCGAAGAAAATTTCCAAAAGTGTTATGTATTGTAAGGATTTAACTGCTGTAAGAATCTAATTTGGCTAATTAAAGCTAGACAATGGACTGGCACATCGAAGTCTGGTAATTGTGTGAGCACTTAAAAGGATTAAGGTCCTTTTTTCCCTGTCGACGGTAAGTCTAGCTCGGCCTTTTTCATGTGACATTAGCATATTAGTTACGGCCACCATTGATTTATCGCTAGACCTCCCAGAAGCCGAGAGACGTAGGAAATAGTTTCATTTATTCCCAGACGGACGATGGCAATCTGGCGCCAAGGCATATCCCAGCCGAACCAATAACTTTGATCTGGGAGGGGCCCGAAGGAGGAGTTGTTCTCCTGATGGGGATGAGAGAGAAGTTGGATGAGGACTCTCGAGGATGCAGCTCGCTGTAAAAGGCGTGTGGTATGTTTTTCATAGAGAACCCTGAGTTCTTAGAAATGTACATAATTTTATCATATCTTGAATAAAGTCATTTAATATGGAAAGGATTTGCATCACTTCATAGCTACCAAATATTTACCTAACCATATATAGTAATGCAAAATCCTCACAGTGGTGGCAGCGGTGGGATGATGAAAAATAGCCACTGAAGCCCAGACGCAGCGGACGAGGATGAAGATCGCTAGTGGAACCCGGACGCAGGCGACGTGACTCAGAGTTAGGAGAGTCAGACGTACAGCGGGGACCTGAACGGAAGAGCCCAGACGCAAGTGACGTGACTCAGAGCCTAGGACTCCAGACGTGCAGCGGGGACTTGAAGGAATCAACCCAGACGCAAGCGACGTGACTCAGAGCCTAGGACTCCAGACGTGCAGCGGGGACTTGAAGGAATCAACCCAGACGCAAGCGACGTGACTCAGAGCCGAGGAGAGGTCGGACGTGCAGCCGGAGACCTGAGACGAAAAGGAATTAACAGACGTAGCCCGGAGCCCGAGATAATCCAGAAAAGGACGCCCGGGGAAAGTGGACAGTGGATTACCCTAAGTGTGGAAGCTGTAGACATCCGAAAAAGGAATACAGGTCAGTGCTCTTTAATTGTTCATTGCAGAGGTTTTCACTGTAGGTTGTGTGTTCGTTCAAAAAAAAATCATCGGCAGTTATCTATGATTATTCAAAATTGAATTAAATTAAATTTGCGAAGTTTAAAATCAAAAAAGTTTTAAGTAGGGTACAAATTGGCATGCAGTAATTTGAATAACTAATTATTTATTGAAAATGCATTTTAATTCTTTTGAATAAATATAATTCTGTGATTTAGGATTTAAATCTTTATGTGTAGTAAAAGTTTAAATATTATACTAGAGTTTTGCGATTAACTAAAGAAATTTCTATCTCTTATTTGCATATTAATCAAAATTAATATTTTTTAAGAATCAGTTGATTGTTTAACATTGGGTTCGGTAAAATGCTTTAGAAATATTTTCCTGTTTGAGTAATGATAAGAGCTATTTAACATATTGTTGAGTATTTGTATTGTGAGTATTTTCATAGTGTATTTTGTATTGTGATTGACATGTCGCGTATTATGATTGTGAATATTTACATTACGGGAAATAATTGAGAGGCATCCATTTACGTAGTTAACTTAGTATAGATTGTTTTTTTTTCATAATTACGCACCGTTCAGAATGACGTGGTCAGGAAAGAGAAAATTTGATTTAAAGGAATTAGCTGTTGAATTTGGCGCAAATGTAGAGGATTCGGATAATATTCCTAAAATCATAAAAAAACTAATTGAAGCACCTGATTATGATGAGACTTTGGCATTAGCCCAGCTAAAAATTATTGAAAAGGATAGGCTAGACAGGGAAAATGAAGAAAGGGCTGAGAGAGAATTACTAAAGGCTTATGAGAGGGAACAAAAGACTAAAGCGTTGGAAAGGGAGCATGAATTAGCGAAACTAAGGTTAGAACGGGAGACGGATACAATGAGTTTGGCCTCTAGCCAGAGCGAGAGAGAACCAAAAATATCTTTAAAGTCTGTTCTACCTAAATTTGATTCAGAGAACTCCGAGATTTCCATTTATTTGAATTTGTTTGAAAGACAAGCCCGTAAAGCTCAAATCGATAAAAATCAGTGGGTTACTCATTTGTTAGGACTATTGCCTACCGATTTAGGGGAATTGATACTGCGCGAATCTCCCTCTGATTCAGATGATTTCGACCACATTAAAAAAATGCTTCTCGAAAGATTTCAACTTTCAGCAGAAGACTTTCGGCTAAAATTCGTAAATTCTAAAAAGCCCGAGAACAAAACATGGAAAGATTTCGTGTACGAAGCTTCCAATTTCTTTGACCAATGGTTAAGTGGTTTAGAAATAACGACATTCGAACAACTCAGAGATTTGATAATCACTGATCAACTGAAACGGAAAATTAACCCGGAAGCGAAGCAACATTTTATTGATGTTTGGAGCGCGATAATCACACCTTTTGAGTTAGCTAAAAAGTTAGACGCGTACGATGTGGCGAGGAAAAATATTAGGCGGGAAGGATCCCCTAAAATTCATAGCGCCGCTAAACCTTTTGAGCGTAATAAGTCTAAAACCGAAACTAGAACGGATGAGACCAAAATAAATTGGAGGGATAAAGAAAACTCTAAAAATCGAAATGAGATATTCGATATGAGAAAAGAAATTACTTGCTTTAATTGTAAGAAATCAGGTCATTATAAAATTAATTGTACGGAATCAAAAACTGAAAATACTGAAACAGTTTATCATATCGCGGGTCTACGAAATCTGGAAGAAGATTTTAGTCCCTATGTCAGTCGAGGGAAAATTAATGGGAAAGAGATGAAAATTTTACGCGATACAGGATCTACATTTGACCTAATTTCTGCTCACGATGTAAATAAGGACCAATTTACTAAAGAAAGGGTTTGGCTAAAACAAGCCTTAGACAACAAACTTCGTTGTTTACCAGTGGTAAATGTTGAAATTAGGCTAAGTGACGGCAGCTTCATACGCACTAAAGCGGCTGCAGTTGATAAAGAAACGGATATGATCCATTATTTATTAGGAAACAAAACCCAAGCGTTAATTGATAAACGGAGGGCAAGCGCGAAATTAGAAGGACATATCACTCCGAAACCACGCGTATGTTCGAATTCCGAAACTAGCAGCGAACGTGAGAAGAGAAAATCTCAATCGTTAGACGAGCGAACCGGTTTCCAGATCTCTGCAGGAGAGGGAATTGTCAGCGCTGAGGGAGGAAGAGCGTCCCCCCATTTCAACCCCCCTGGGTCGAGAGGAGCGATATACCGGCGCGCCAAGATAGTCAGTCCGAAGGAGGGAATTTTCTCGCAGAGCGAAAGAGAAGGTTTAGGAGGAATGATAGCCTCGGGCAATCGGAGCACCGTTAGTGTTTTTAAATCGAAAGCGAAAGTAAAATGTACTAACCTTGAACCTGACGAGAAAATATCGCTCATTGGAGAAAAGGGAGGATTAGGAGAATGCCACGTTTTAACGGATCAGCGAAAAGGAAAAACTAATCACAGCCCGAAAGACATTGAGAAAAATATCGGATCAGGCAACCGTGATTGTGTAGAAAAACCGGAAATTGTGAAAGAAATTGAGAGCAAAATAGGGGATAATTATTTTTGGCCAAATGCCGAAACAGAACTGAAAGAATTATATGAACGATGGAAGAAAGGTGAGATTTCCGAAAATACGGTAATTGAATGTGCCTTTGATTTGATGAACCGCATGAAAGGTCATCAGGGATTATTAGGGGAAACGATGACAAAGGCGTCTGAGAATAAGACGGAGCAAAATGATGTAGGTACGGTGGAGGAAAAATTAACCGAGGCGGATGATGTCACTAGTCGGTTGAACCGCAGAGAGCTTTCCCAAAACAATAAGGAAAATTTTCTTAAAATGCGTATTCCAAGGGAGTCAGAAGTTTACTTCATGGGTAAAAAGGCATCGGAATCTGATGTAACGAGGAATGATTTCGGTACTAGACCTTTAATCAGTATCCCGGAAGAAGTTGATTCGGAAAAAAGAGGATCAAATTATAATCAATTGGTATGGCTTCGCCCGAGTCGGAATTCGCAGAGGCGTAAGGAAAATTTGAAAGTTAAGGTTACCAAGGGAAAATCAGCACTGCATACGATTAATGAGTTGAGACGAAGGCTAGGTGACAGAGGTCGTAAGTCAACGGGAGTTAAAACCCGAAATAAAACGGAATTCTCCTCGCCGGAACGTAAGCCAAAATTTAGTCGTTCGAAATTGATGCCCGATCTTATCCAAAATTATGCTTCGGTAATAAAATCTGAGACGCACGATTTTGAGGAAAAAAATCGGAAAACTAAATCTAATTGGAATCCAGAAAGGGAGGAAGCTTTCCTCACATCGAAAGAGGTGACCGGAAATCCGATCTGGGAGATGCCGAATTACGCGAAGAAATTCGAAAATAATTCGAGCTTATCATCACTCTTTCAGGAAAAGGGTTGAAAAGGGAAGGTTACACATTAATATTTGAGTAGAATAGAATGAAGGTGTGCCGTAGATAATATTTGTATATAAATTCTTAATTAGCTTGCATTCAAATTATTTCTATATTATATTATTAATTAAAATGTGTATCTGGCTTATAAAAATGTTGTATTGTAGTAAATTGTGTGTTTTATCTTACAAGTTAAATTAATAAAATTAACTGGTGCTAACCTCTGTAGTGAATTAAGTTAAGAGTAACTGTACCTCGACGTAAGATTTTCCACATGTGAAAAATCTCTGTCACAGGAGGGGATGGTTGTAAGGATTTAACTGCTGTAAGAATCTAATTTGGCTAATTAAAGCTAGACAATGGACTGGCACATCGAAGTCTGGTGATTGTGTGAGCACTTAAAAGGATTAAGATCCTTTTTTCCCTGTCGACGGTAAGTCTAGCTCGGCCTTTTTCATGTGACATTAGCATATTAGTTACGGCCACCATTGATTTATCGCTAGACCTCCCAGAAGCCGAGAGACGTAGGAAATAGTTTCATTTATTCCCAGACGGACGATGGCAATCTGGCGCCAAGGCATATCCCAGCCGAACCAATAACTTTGATCTGGGAGGGGCCCGAAGGAGGAGTTGTTCTCCTGATGGGGATGAGAGAGAAGTTGGATGAGGACTCTCGAGGATGCAGCTCGCTGTAAAAGGCGTGTGGTATGTTTTTCATAGAGAACCCTGAGTTCTTAGAAATGTACATAATTTTATCATATCTTGAATAAAGTCATTTAATATGGAAAGGATTTGCATCACTTCATAGCTACCAAATATTTACCTAACCATATATAGTAATGCAAAATCCTCACAGTATCTTGAATTTACAAACAAATGTCTGATAGAATGTGGGAAGTTAATTCAATTGTATATGTAAAAAAGCATTTTTATCTAATGACTATGCCAAACTCTTGTAATATTAACAAACAGAAATAAATTAAGGACCTTATTAGGACACTTAGTAGTTTCTTTTAAAGGGTCAAGCCGAATAAGGATAGCGAAATGGCCCCCATGGCACCATTTTGTCGAATATATATTGAATTTCTCGATGAAGTGTTACTGAACTTCTAGGATGTAAAGAAAATGTTTGACCACATAGTTTTCAGTGATGATTTAGTTACGAGGACTAGGGAGCTAATAATAAATTTAATAATAAAATGATATTTGTGATCCCCCATGTGACAGAAAATGCTCACTTAGTTTATTAAATGACTAGGTGGGTCCAGTTCAGCATCTGTGTGCATTTATGTGCGCATAGCACACATAATCATAAAAATATTAACGTTTCTGTGAAACGAAAAATATTTAGCGTTTAGAGTTCTCAGTTAAATTCCACACATTTATTCAAAAATTGAAAAAGAATAGTAGCAACAATATATCGCACTTAAAATATGAATATATTGAATATTTAATGAGGTATAGGCATTTGTATGAAAGAATTTACAACTGCGCATGCGTAGAAGACTCCAAATATTTTATATCTTCAGATTTGTGGTCAACTATTTAGGACAGCTTTTTAAAAACCTTCAGTCAAATATCGCGAAAATCAGAAAGATTCTGGCGATACATACGGTTGATTTCTAAAAATAAACTGGCAAAGCTGCTATTAGCGACTATTAGGTAGGTTTCGTAAGAAATACTACCTATTGCGTTGTTTCCTATCTTGGAATTAAAAAAAAAAAAAAAAAAAAAAAATCATATTTACTCCAATTCTGTCCCCTAGACCCTATAACTACCATCAGTAAAAAAAAAACTTTATCTACTTCTCTGTATATACATTTATTCTCTCTGTACAGATATATATCACATTTTTATGGACACGATAACTTCCATAATTCGGCTTAAACCTCTTCCAAACTGACACATAAAATCAAGGGACATAAAACTCGGCAAAGATCGTTAATGGACACAATCGGATCTAGGGGGTTGAAATAGGGAGGACTTTTGTGAAAACCGAAAAAAACCCAAAACTTCTTAATGAAAATAGATATCTAAACAGTTTAAGTTTTTATTTTCTCATACAAAGAGAGATGCGTCACTCAGATGTATCATGTAAACCAAGCATGTCAAACACGTGGCCCGCGGGCCACAATTGACCCGCCAGGATCTTCTCTGTGACCCGCCAAGCCTTTGGCCTTTTCGTATGTTTGATTCGGTTTTTAGTTGATGCAGAAAGTAAACTTTGCATTGCAAATATTGCAGCGTTGCAAAATTGGAGAATGATTTTATTCAAAATATCTACCATTATTTCAGAATATTAATCTTCATTACATTTTCTAACAGATATTGACATACATTAAAATTAATGATCCGCAATTAAATAAAGAAAAGTTTAAATTTTTAAATTAATGGTTGCTATTGTGGATGAAAATTTTTTACAGTTTGGCATAGGAGATGCAAACAACGCCAATTCAACAACACTCTGGCATAAAAGATGCAAACATACTGTCTTAAATATAATCAAATCTAATTTATTTTAAAATTTCGTCTCCAGGAGATAGTGTATGCAAACGTTATCATTAAGAAAGTTAAGAAGAACATATCTTAATCTAAAAATTTAGAAAAGTTTTATTTTTTTTTCTAATAGTTTATTATGTGTTTTATGTTGAAACGAATACATTATTTTGCTGTTCTCTTTGATTCACTATGACATTACAAAGTAACGCGTGGTATTTGTTAGGTATTTAAAATGTATCGAAAATCAATTAAAACACGAAGCTAATTTCTAATTAAAAATTTCTAAAAAATCAAGAGAAATAAATAGCTTTGAAAGGGAAAGTGACATGTCTTGTAAAATATTAATAGTAATAATAATAATGATAATAATAATAAATGATTACCTTGTTTTTATAATTTGGCTCCAAGCATAGTCGAAAGTGAGCAGTTTGGACATAAACTCATTAATGAATTTCATTTTTAAAGGTTAGTAAACGTATCATTGTAAATTATCCTTTCTTGATGATGATAGGGGAGAGGTGGGCACCTTTGAACACCCTAAATATTTTACTTCAAATAAGTTATTTTTAAAAAACGTATATGGCAATACATTACTGCTGCTTCAAGGGAATAATTATACAAAGCTGCGCCATTTTGTATGAACAATAAATACTGTCTAAACAAAATATGTCTTTTTCTCCCTCTTGAATCTAAACTTAAGAAAATAAAGATGTAAGATTTTTCTTTACAAACTTCTACCCCTAAAATTTAAATTTATTGTTCAATGCTTAAACAAAGATGTTAGCTTTAGTTTATAAGTTTTGTTTTATTCAAATTGTTCAGCCGAATTGTGTAAACCGTTGTAATGTTGATCTCCATGTGATGGGGCACCTTTGAACAGAAAAGTTGAGGCACCATTGAACAGCGAAAAAACACCGAATAAACTGATAATAAATAATAATTGAAAACATTCAAAGAGAACATTCAAAACTACGAAGAGTTGTTGATATTTCTAAATACAGTCGAACCCCGTTATAGCGAACCCTGTTTATAACGAACTCTCGGATATAACGAACGAAAATTTTGGTCCTGCCGTTTTCCTATTGAATTTAATGCTATTTTATCCTTTTATAGCGCACCTCTGCAATCTTAAAAATCGGTTATAACGAACTTTTTTCTAGTCGACCATGATTTTTTTTCTCTTTTTACTTTTCCGCTTATGTGAAAAAAGGCTTTCGACTTCTAATTTTATAAGAAAATGCATGCCGGCTAGTAAAACATGGTGCAAATTAACGATAAGTCTTTTTATAAAAGAGTAGTAAGACCCGCATACTTTCTCTTTTATGGTAGCCATTCTGCAGGTGTGATCGCGCCCACTTGTCAGTTATTTTCCATTACTTCTGTCATAGAAATTCAGTAACACATTCAAGCTAACTTACTTAACTAATTTATTTAAGAATAATTCGAGATATGGCAGCATTGTAAAGAACGTCTTCTTTGAAGCAAGCAATAATCAAAAGCTTTTTTCCTTAAATTATACTCTTTGGAACTCACAAGATGAGGGAAAAGGAAAATTCAAAAGATAAAAAAGTAAACAGACAAAATAAAAACAAAACTATTTTTAACGCGCCAATAATTAGTGTTAGTCATCCTAAGCCTGGATAAAGTGTAATGATTTTAGTATAGTCAGGATCATTATTTAAATTGTTTGCTCATTTATCCGAACGAGGGTTGGTCTCGAATGTTTAGATAATCGGCACTTTACTGTATTTCTACTTGTCTTCCTTTTTAGTAAATTTATTTAGTATTGTGCCAGTTAAATGTAATCAATTTTAGTCAATTTAATTCATTAATGATCATGTCTAATAGAAGTTACTTTTTTTTTTAATACATCATTATTGAATCAGGAATTATAGGCATCAGGTAATTATATATGTTACAGGCCAAACCCGATTTTAGGCCAAACTAGATTAGCCTAGGCCAAACTAGTCTATCCTAACGCCCATCGGATAAACTAGTTTTTCCTAGGCCAAACTAGTCTATCCTAACGCCCATCGGATAAACTAGTTTTTCCTAGGCCAAACTAGTCTATCCGAACGCCCATCGGATAAACTAGATTTTCCTAGGCCAAACTAGTTTGGCCGAACGGTCATTAGGATAAACTAGTTTAGCCTGCTATTCATTGGTTTGAACTAGTTTATCCTAGGCCGAACTAGATTGTCCTAGGCCAATTCAATTTGGCGTGATATTTTTTATTCTAAAGACCGCCACGGCGCCAACTTTCTAATTTTGTTCTGTTTTATCCTAGGCCGATGCAGTTTGACGCGATTTTAGCACACAGACTATCAAAGCCTGAGATCTAATGTGCTCGCAGATTCTGTGTATGTGTATGTAACAATTTACGTACGTATGGCCGTGTGTACGTAATGCGATTACTCATATAGAAATATCCAATTTGCTTCAAATTTTGGACATAGATTTATCCTGATAATGAACTTTCCTGATTAGTTTCAGGGGTTCATTGAATAAGAATAAGGGGAGGAGAACAAAAGGCTAATTCGCACCCCCCCCCCTCCCCACACACACACCTCCTTAATTTAGTTAAGTCAGTTTTCCATGCAAAATGATCAGATTTTATTAAAATTTTAGGTATAATATCGTTTTGATAAGGTACATCCATGATCAGCTGTGGGTGTTCATTGTTTACGTATAAAGAAAGGAGCAATGGGAGGTAACACTCTTAATTTATGTAAATAGGTTTTTCGCAGAGAATTTACCGATTTGTTTCAAATGTTGTATGTATGTTCCTTCTGATAAGGCGTTTACCTGATTAATTTGGGGGGTTCTGAGATATAAACGTAGAACGGATTTTTTTTTTTTTTTTTTTTTTTTTTTTAATCGGATAGACTTTTGGTTTTATGAAAAGATTTTTAATTCGTAACAGATATTGGTTTTTGCACACATTACTTCAGGCGAAATTGCTCATATTAAGAAACTAAATATCCGAATCCTTTTAAAAATAAGAAAAAGCTTAAATAAAGGATGACACTTGAAATTTAGGATGGGGGGGGGGGGGGGGGTAGAGCAAGAAGACGCTTTTTTTTTTTTTTTTTTTTTTTTTTTTCTTTAATTTCAGCACTTTTTAAGGTTTTAGCTGATAATTAAATATTACCATTATTTGAAACTTTTAGAAACATAATAAAACATGATGTTAAATATTTAAAAAAAAGATGGCGCGTCAAATACCACTATTTTCTATTAGTAATTTTTGTAAAAATGTTAAATTCTTGTTTGAACTGTTTGAAACTTTGTGATAGTATATAACACATGATAAAAATTGTAAAAAAAGTCCCATTACGAAAGGGAAAGAGGGGGGGGGGGGCGAAGAAAATCAGGAAATATAACGGAAATTCTAGGTTGATCTAATTGAAACTTTAAGATAGTTTATGACACATGATATAAATTTATAAAAATATGTTCCGCGTTTAATGACACTATTGACGAATAGTGATTTTTGAACGATTTACATGAAAATGTAATCAGAATCAATTTATATCAGGGACTATCTGAATATAAATTTATATTAAATTCTGTTCATTAGTTCTTGAGATACAGCTATTGTAAAAATTGTTAAAAATGCAGCATAGCATAGCTATGTTGAGTGATTTACTTCAAAATAGAAACATCAACTCATCTCATGGACGAACTGTATCTGATGTTTGATGGAAATTCGTGTATTAGTTAAGATAAAGCTAATGCGTAAATCATAAGAAATGCAAAACAGCAGCTCCTCTTGATAAGCGATTTACACCAAAAACTAATCAGCATCAATTTAGATCAGAGACTACCTGAATGTAAATTTTTATTATATTTCCTGCATTAGTTCTTCAGCCGCATCCCTACAGCTTGCGACAGCGTATAGCAGGTGTGCTGCACACGTACTGCCGAATGCCCTCTTTTTTTTTCGAACGAACTTCGAAACGAACGAAATTCAAATCGTAGCAAGCGTGCTGAGTACGCTCCGCCGAATGTAATCCTCCTTTTCGAAAGAGCCTCGAAGCGAACGAATTTCCAACCATAACCCCGCTGCCTAGGCCAGTCAGATAGCGGGCGAAGCCAGCAAGTTTTAACTAAGCCACGTTATATTAGTTTCTCATTCCAACACCAAGGAGTGCACTCTATTATTAACAAAACTGTATCTGAATGAAACTCCGTTAAACAACCTAATAGTAGATATGTTACTTGAGGTCGTGGTGCTTTAAAAGCTAGAATTTCCGTTATATTTCGCGATTTTGTTCGCATCCACACCCTCTTTCACGCCGAAATGTGACTTTTTTTATAAATTTATATCAAATGCCATAAATTGTCAGTTTCAAAATTGTATGTTTCATAAACTGTAAGTTTCAAAATGTTCCAACAATAATATAACATTTCTACAAAAATTACTATTAGGAAATAGTGGTATTTCGATGCGGAATCTTTTTTCTTAAATATTTATCATCATTTTTTTTCTCCTAAAGGTTCATTCGCTTCAACATACGCCCGTTTCGAGATTTTATATAAAACAAGGGGCCCGATAGCGGGCGAAGCCGGCTGATTTGAACTAAATCGCATCCAAATTCCAAATTCTAACACTTGGGTGCTTGTGTTATATTAATTCCACATTAGTCCGTTATATTAGTCGCTATATATTAGTCCGACGTACGTACGTACATAAGTATGTACATACGTACGTACATGGTTACATACACACACACAGAAACTACGAGCACATTAGCTCTCAGGCTTTGATAGTATGTGAGTTAAAAGCGAGTCAAATTGCATCATCCTAGGATAAATTAGATCAAAACTAGAAAGTTGGCGCCGTGGCGATCTTTAGATTCAATAAAATCACGCCAAATTGAATTGGCCTAGTACAATCTAGTTCGGCCTAGGATGAACTAGTTCAAACCAATGAATAGCAGGCTAAACTAGTTCATCCTAATGACCATTCGGCCAAACTAGTTTGGCCTAGGAAAATCTAGTTTATCCGATGGGCGTTCGGATAGACTAGTTTGGCCTAGGAAAAACTAGTTTATCCGATGGGCGTTCGGATAGACTAGTTTGGCCTAGGAAAAACTAGTTTATCCTATGAGCATTAGGATAGACTAGTTTGGCCTAGGAAAAACTAGTCCATCCGATGGGCATTAGGATAGACTAGTTTGGACTAGGCCAATCTAGTTTGGCCTAAAATCGGGTTTGGCCTGTAACATATACATATTTTGTAAACTCCGGCATTTTTTAATGGTTCGAATACAGCGAACCACCGGATATAGCGAACAAAACTTCGGTACCTTGAAGTTCGTTATAAAGGGGTTCGACTGCATTATTATTTCTGAAAAAAAAAATTATGTGAAAAGAGGTTAATTAAGTATGTCAAAAAACATGAACTTATACTACTAACAATTCCCATTTCTGCACACATAGGTTCCAACCTCTGTATGTATCAATGATGGGAAATTTCAAATCTAAATTGAATCAAATCTAAATTCATTTATTGGATAATTGCAAATAATGGATACAAAATAATAACTCATTATTTAAGAGGTTTCCAAACGTTATTTCTGGTTTCCGAAACGGATAAAGCGGAATTTTATATCAGGTCTCTTAAAAAAAATAGAGAATGAAAAATCTTAATTTTCTAGAAGCATCGGATATCATATTGGTGTATTTCAAGGATATTGTAAAAAAGTTTTAACAACCAAACACAATTGGAGGGACATTTTGTGTTTTATCAACAATGAGTTTCGACATCAACTTTAATATTTCAGTTTAGTTAAATAACAAAAAAAATTGTAATTTGTGTTGTTTTTATCATGTAATATTTAAAACTCAGTAAATATAATTCAACTAAGATATATATTGATTTTCTGAAAAAAATGTTCAAAGTTGCCCCCCCCCCCCCCTCTCTCCTATATCATCACATATTCATAAAAATCAATTTGAAATAATTTTTTATGCTCAAACAAAGACTGAAAAATTGTGTTTAATATGTAGAAACTTCGTTGAAGTTTGCTAAGAATTTACTCACAAATATTTTGATAAACCCACAAATATCTAAGAATAATTTCGAAATATAAATAGATTTTAAAATGAAACTTCGTTGAAAAAAGTGTGTTTGTGAAACATATTAAAAGTAATCCATCTGCTTTTAAAAACAATGATTGGATGCAATTGCACACAACTCGAAATCATTCAAGGTAGAATAAAGGATGTCCAGAATAGCTAAATAAATTAAAAAATATGCTGGGGAATTTTTATAAACATTAATGATGTAACCAGAAATTCCAGTAATCGCATGAAATCCATAATTTCAGTATGTGTTGCTATAACTGAGAATTTTCATTAAATTAACAAATGTTCATTGGTAGACAGTATGCATCAGTAGCAAATATTTTTTAATAGCCACTTTTTCTCATTTAGCGGCCCCATGGCCGGTGGCTAGCGTTAATTTTGCCCTTTAACTTTATAATTCTTGAAATATAGATGCAAGAAATTTTACTTTGTGGCCAGTTTTTTTTTTTTTTTTTTTTTTTTTTTTTTTTTTTTCGCAGACACGATATGTATTTAATAATAAGTGAAGAGAAACAGGAAATTACTCCTATGCCGGATCAATAACCATAGCTAACATATTTTAATCAATAATTTTTTTTCATAATATTATATCATAAATAATTGTGTTCCATCAATGATTGATTTTATAAAAAGTAGCAGTTATAACATAAAAAAATACAAATTATTATACAGATTATACAATAATAGGGTTACAAAATTAATAACACATTTTTGTATAATTTTGATTGCGATTTAAATTTTAAAATATCCAAAATGCGTTTAAGCATGTTTGTATTTTTATTTTATTTTTCATTGCATTTGACATTAATTTGCTACGGAAATGCTTTTACGTAATAAATATTTTTAAACATTTTCTGGTGCGTGTTTTTAATTTTTCCAATAAATAGTTTTAAAATTTTTGTATGTATTTTTATTTGCTGATTTGTTTTTTAAAACAATGTTTTATTTTTAATGTACAGTTTTCATTTTGTACGATAGTCATCAAATTAATCTGCTTCTTTATTTTCGATAATGTGACCCGCGGCTTTGTGTACAATACTAAATCTGGCCCGCGGTGGTAGACGAGTTTGACATGCCTCATGTAAATTATGCTGAGAACAGCTTACCATGCCCTATCGTGGTTTACCGTGGCCGCAAAAGGTGGATTCTACATTTTGTAATGAAAAAAATCATTCTAATAATAAGTTTGTAAATTATTCACTTTTACATATTAATAAATATGTAAAATTTCACATTTGTTGTAAAATTTACACTCTTGTTGTAAAAATTCACTTGCATTTATGCGTATTTACTTGCTCATTGGGAAGTGTAATTTTATATTAAATGTACTAATATGTTCTAATATGTAATTTTATATATAATAGCTTTTTAAAAACTGGCACAATTGTGTAAAAGTACAGAGTGGATCCATATCGAAATGATCGTAAAAAGAAAATTATTGGATCAAATATTATCCCACTTGTTAATAGTTTAAAGAAAGTCTTTAGAATTTATTTTCAGTGGGAAAACAAAAGTTCAAATACTTACCATCAGGGGAGGGAAGTGGCGCTGTATGCAATATTGTTAGATGAAATAAGACTTGAAGACACCGGCTTAAAATGCGTGTAATTATTTACAAAACATGTTCAATGCGACATTCATCATAGTAATTTGTGATCTCAAATTTTGTGATCTCTAATTTGTAGTTTGAAGTTTTAATAAAATGAACGATTTTTGTTACATTTATGGCGCGCTCAACTTTTGTCGCCTTTAAGAGCCCAGATTACTGACTAAAAAAGATCCAGATGATAATGTTAAGTCTTATATGGGGGCGTTCTTTTCAAATATCTCGCTCACATTTTAATATTTTTACATGATATATTTTGCATAGGATAGCTGAGGACGATCTACAACCGGGCTAGTTTTTACTTTTTCGATTTTGGTTATACATTTTTAGCTCACAGGCTATCATAGCCTGAGAGCTTATGTGCCCGTCCGTTCTGTATGTATGTGCGTATGTGCGTATGTGCGTAACGCGATAACTCATGATAAAAATATCGGATCCACTTGAAATTTTGTATGTAGGTATATCCTGACAAGGCGCTTCCCTGATTAGTTTTTGGAGTTCATTCGATATGTATAAGAGGGGGAACGGGGGGCTCATGCCCCCCGTTAGTTGATATAAATGGGATTTTCATGCAGAATTAAGTTTTCGTTCAAAATTTAGATTAGGATCATTCTGATGAGGCGATTCCGTGACTGTTATTAGGTGTTCATTGAATAAGTATAAATAGGGGGACAGGGGTTCTAATGCCCCCCCCCCCCTTAATTTATAGAAATGGGATTTTCATGCAGAATTAAGTTTTCGTTCAAAATTTAGATTAGGATCATTCTGATGAGGCGATTCCGTGACCGTTATTAGGTGTTCATTGAATAAGTATAAATAGGGGGAACAGGGGTTCTAATGCCCCCCCCCCCGTTAGTTGATATAAATGGGATTTTCTTGCAGAATTAAGTTTTCGTTTAAAATTTAGATTAGGATCATTCTGATAAGGCGATTCCGTGACTGTTATTAGGTGTTCATTGAATAAGTATAAATAGGGGGAACAGGGGCTCTAACCCCCCCCCCCCCGTTAGTTAATATAAATGGGATTTTCATGTAGAATTAAGTTTTCGTTCAAAATTTAGATTAGGATCATTCTGATGAGACGATTCCGTGACTGTTATTAGGTGTTCAATGAATAAGTATAAATAGGGGGAACAGGGGCTCTAATGCCCCCCCCCCGTTAGTTGATATAAATGGGATTTTCATGCAGAATTAAGTTTTCGTTCAAAATTTAGATTAGGATCATTCTGATGAGACGATTCCGTGACTGTTATTAGGTGTTCATTGAATAAGTATAAATAGGGGGAACAGGGGTTCTAATCCCCCCCCCCCGTTAGTTGATATAAATGGGATTTTCATGCAGAATTAAGTTTTCGTTCAAAATTTAGATTAGGATCATTCTGATGAGACGATTCCGTGACTGTTATTAGGTGTTCATTGAATAAGTATAAATAGGGGGAACAGGGGTTCTAATCCCCCCCCCCGTTAGTTGATATAAATGGGATTTTCATGCAGAATTAAGTTTTCGTTCAAAATTTAGATTAGGATCATTCTGATAAGGCGATTCCGTGACTGTTATTAGGTGTTCATTGAATAAGTATAAATAGGGGGAACAGGGGCTCTAATCCCCCCCCCCGTTAGTTGATATAAATGGGATTTTCATATAGAATTAAGTTTTCGTTCAAAATTTAGATTAGGATCATTCTGATGAGACGATTCCGTGATTGTTATTAGGTGTTCATTGAATAAGTATAAATAGGGGGAACAGGGGTTCTAATCCCCCCCCCCCCGTTAGTTGATATAAATGGGATTTTCATGCAGAATTAAGTTTTCGTTCAAAATTTAGATTAGGATCATTCAGATGAGGCGATTCAGTGACTGTTATTAGGTGTTCATTGTATAAGTATAAATAGGGGGAACAGGGGTTCTAATGCCCCCCCCCCTTAATTTATATAAATGGGTTTTTCAAGCAGAATTTTCAGATTTCGTTCAAATCTCTGAATAGTTTTGGAAGTTTAATGGTTAAGTATAAAAGAGGGGGATAACTCCTTTTAAATTATATAAATGCTAAATGGGTTTTTATTAAGAATTATCTAATTTGCTCTGAATTTTGGATATAGATTTTTTATATGATAAAGCATGTCTTTGATAGTATAGGAGGTTCAATGATTAAGTATAAAAAAAGAGGAAAGAAGAGAGCTGTTTCCCTTTCTTAATTTTTTAACGGAATTAACCCTTGAAAATATAAGGCTTTAATGTACAATTAGTATTTGTAGCCTGTGAGCTCAATGCCATCAGTTTAACTGGGCAGTATTCTTTTTATATATATATATAAATGCAGAATACTAAAAATGGTGTTTATTTATATTATGATAGTTTCAATTTCAGAACCGGTTCTAACTGGTTTCGAAAGTTAAAGTAATTTTTAAAAAATCTGCAATCAAAATTGAAAAAGTAAAAATTAGACCAGTTGTAGATCGTCCTCAGCTATCCTATTAAAAAAAAAGTCATGTAAAACTATTAAAATTTGAGAGATATATTTGGAAAAAAAAGTCCCCATAGACTTAACATTGTCATCTGGGTCTTTTTCAATCAGTAATGTGGGCTCTTAAAGGGTAAATTTGTTTAGGTCAATGTTTCGTAAGGGTAGAACAAATATTAAACTTGTGTAATAAAAGTTAGATTTCGACCTTTATTTGGTTTAATAATATTGTATACAGCACCATTCCTCCCCTGTGGAGAATGTTTAAACTTTTTTTTTTTTTTTTTTTTTTTTTTTTTTTTTTTTTTTTTTTTTTCAGCGGGAAAAATATATTTATGACTTTTTTTAAACTGTTGCCAAGTTTTACAACATTTGGTCCAGATATTTTCCTATTATGACCATTTAAAAGTGGAATTTTAATTATAACAACCCTGTTCATAAAGAAATGATTTTATTCAGAATGGTGTGTTTTTGTAAACTTACACATTTTATACATTACAGAAAAAAAAATCTGTGTATTTTGCGTTTTACACAGAAATGTATGTAAGAATAGAATATTATACAGAAATATGTGCACTCATGTTTATAGTCGTAGAAAAAATAAAAAATAAATAAAGAGTAAACACTCCCTACTAACTCGACAAATAATTATCGTAGAAGAAAGTTACTGTACCAAACGATTGGAAATAAAGTTTACTTTTAAATAATGCATTTGAAATTTGCTTAGGGGACCATCTACATATTAAAACGAACCCTAACTTTGTTTTGTTAATAGCAGTACTCAATTCTGACATTATAAATGAACTCTGTACCCATCAGTTAGCCTAAAAACAATTTTTCATGCGATTTCCGAGAAATTAATTACTTTAAAACGAGCATATTTTAGAGCAAGGGTTCCCAAACTTTTAAACCGACGTACCACTAAATAGAAGTTCATACTTCCGCGTAACACCAAAAGAAAATCTCAAACCTAATCCAGAAAAAACAATGTAACTTATATCATTTTGAGGTTACAAATATAGATGCTCCTAAATAGAGAACATAATACTCTTTGTTAAAAGTGAAAAAAAAAAAAAAAAAAAAAAAAAAAAACATTTGAAGTCACTTTGTCAATTTTTTCTTATATGAATACTATGTTTATATCAACAATAAAATACACAAGAAAATTTAATAAGTAAATAACCTACATAAGGAATTCCATACATTCTGAAAACTTATTAATACAGGATCGAGAATCTAATAAGTAATATATAATACAGTATTTGAAAATAGTCCTTCCGGCAATGCCGGGAGGAAGAGGTAGCTTTCATGTACTTATTAATTTATTTTAAATTAAGTTATATATATGAAATATACGAAGCTCAAAATAGTGGAACACGATTATATAAGATTGAATACTAGTTTTTGTTAATACTGAATATTAATAGGAATTTTTAGAAATTAGTCATCTTTTATTCAACCTGGTTTTATTTTAAGCTTTTTATAGGTCCGCCAAATTCCACGATATCCATTTTAAAGCAGCATGATGGATAAAAAAAACCAATGAGCTTGATCAATATCTTAATCCATGTGAACATGCACACTCACATCGAAATCTAATATATACGAGTGCTGTCGCGGGCAAATTGACTTTAAAAAAAAATGTCACCCACATTAGAAACTCAAACTGCTATATCCCAGGCGTTTTTCAAGGTAAAGACAAAGCAAAAAATACTCCTGAATTCATTATTAAGATAAATAGTTTAGAAAGAACCTTTTTTCAATTTCTAATTTTTTGTTTATACATCATTATACATTTAAAGATTTTTGACAAATTTAAATGGCAGCAGCCTTTTTGAAACAAGATGGCGGATAAAGTTAGCTCGTGAACTCGGTCAAAACATTGGTATGTACCATGAACATACGGAGTTATATCGAAATCAGTTTATAAATATGCGTATTAACGCGTGACAAATTTCAGACCGTTTCAAAATGTAAATCTCACATGAAATTGAAAGTGCTAAAACTCAGCCATTTTTCAAGATACAGATGAAACAAAAAATGCTCTGGAATCTTTGTATCAAGATCAAAACACAAAAGAAAAATATTTTTCAATTTCTTACTTTTTTGCACCTAATTCTAAAATTTAAATAAAAAATAATATTCCGACATTTTGAAACGAGACGGGGTTGGAACTGGCCGACGAACTCGGTCCAGCCATCAGTAAGTCCTATGTACGAACCAAGTTTCATCCAAATCTGTGTATAAATACCCTGTTATCACGTGACGAAAACCAGATCATTTCAAAATGTGAACAACACTAGAAATTAAAAGTACTATAACTCAGACTTATTTAAGATACAGACGAAACAATAAATGCTTCGGAATCTTTGTATCAAGGTCAAATGCATAAAAGAAATATTTTTTTTCAGTTCCTCACTTTTCTTTGTACCTAATTTCAAATTTTAAATTTAAAAAAAAATTAAATGGCCGCCATTTTGAAACAAGATGGCGGATGGAACTGGTTAACGAACTCGATCCAGGCTTTATTAAGTACTATGCTCACACCAAGTTACATCCAAATCGATTTATAAATACGAGTGTTATCATGTGAAAAAAATCAGATCGTTTCAAAATGTCAGCTATAAGAAAAATTCTATAACTCAAAGTGCTATATTAAGTGCTATAACTCAATCATTTTTTAAGATATAGACAAAGTAAAAAGAATCGGTGTTTTAGGACCTAACACATAAAATAAAAATATTTTTCAACTTTTAATTTTTTCGCATTTATTTTTAAATTTTAAATTAAAAAAAATTTGAATGGCCGCTATTTTGTTTCAAAATGGCGGATGATGCTGGCCAACGAACTCGGTCGAGATATTTGTATGTACTATGAACATACCAAGTTTCATTCCAATCGGTTCATAAATACGCTAGTTATAGCATGACAAAAATTTGATCGTTTCAAAATGTCAGCCATAAGAAAATTTCAAAGTGCTATAATTCAATCATTTTTTTAAGATATAGACAAAGTAAAAAGTGTTCTGGATATGATGTTTTAAGATCTAACACATAAAATAAAAATATTTTTCAACTTTTAATTTTTTCGTATTTAATTTTAATTTAATTTTTTTTTTTTTTTTTTTTTTTTTTTTTTTTTTTTTTTTTTTTTTTAAATGGCCACCATTTTGAAACAAGATGGCGGATGATGCTGGCCAACGAATTCGGTCGAGATATTTGTATGTACTATGTACATACTAAGTTTCACTGAAATCGGTTCTTAAATACGTTAGTTATCGCATGACAAAAATCAGATAGATATATATATATACTAGCGGACCCGACAGACGTTGTCCTTCCTGGCACCGACACCAGAAAATAAATAAACGTACTTAAATATAGTAATACGCACGATAAACAATACGCTCTTAATTTATTTCTTATTACAATTATGTAAGGAAATTATTTTTCACTCTTCAGTATTTTTTGAAGTTGGTTCAATTTTTGATAGAAAAGTTTATTTTTCTCTTTTTTGTTAAAAGTTAACGATTTTCTGAAGTCAGTTAATCAAAATTATAATACAGGCTATATTACTGTAAAGCATACACGTTTGACAGGAGCGGGGTTTCGAACACGCGATCTCTTTCTTCGAGAAGCAGAGCTTATATCTGGCGCCTTAGACCGCTCGGGCATTCCGTCCGCACTTTATTCATCGAACTTATTCAACACTTTTAATTGGCGAAAAATCACTAACTATTAGTTTTTGCCTAGTTACTAAAAAAGTACTGAATCAATTTCGATGAAATGTGAATCTAAACCATTCTCGAATCCACTGGAACACACACGCAAAATTCCATTAAAATCGGTCCAGTCGTTTAGGAGGAGTTCAGTGACATACACACGCACAGAAGATTTATATATATAAAGATAAGGATTCAAAATTTCAGGTTTTTGCGCCGAAGACATAGCCAAATTAGAAAAATGTGAATTATCTCACGAACCACTGGATTTAAACGAATTTGTTTAGTACCATTCGATTCAGAATGAAAAAAATTGGTTGCCTGTAAAGTCGGTATACGGGCGAAAGTTTTACGTGACAACGACTTTGAGTTGTAAAATAATTTTAATGTGAATATTCATTCGTATAGTAGGAAGAAGGATGAAATAATAGTAACAATTTAAAACATTTATTTATACAAAGAATTATATTTAAAACATTAATTTATACAAAGAATCTCGCACTGAATTTCATATTAACAAAATTTTATTTTTACCTTTACACATACATACGTATTTATATACAAATATACATACAATAACTTGCAATACACTGTGTTTGTTAAACACATTTTACTTCATGTTTATTGATGTCAAATGTTGAATTTTGTAAACAGCATATTAAAGAATTTTTCAATGAGCAGAATATAACTAAAGTAAAATGGCTTTCACTAATCACATATCATTAGTTTTCCATAATATACCACCGAATTACGAAATAAACTACACTTATTTTCTTTGTACTTTATACTAATAACTAATACATAACGTATTTCGTCTTAGTTTGATACTATCTAAAATTCCTATTAAGCACCGCCCCTTCCTTGCAGCGAATTCACATTCACGTTCAGAAAATGGTCCCACAAGTGACCGGAAAAAGTTAAGAGAAAAGTGAGCGCGTATCGTGAGCGGAGCGTAACGTAACGTAACGCAGTTTCTTGAAGTGTCTCCCGGCAAACCAATTTACAAGACGTTGTCACGTCAAAACACACTAAAATATGTTATCAGTTGAAAAATAATTACAAAATCCGATTTTTAAGGAATTTTTTAAAAGTTCGTTCGCTTTGTTACAACCCTTCGGGGTGGAATTTCGCAAAATCCTTTCTTAGCGGCACTCGATGTTATAAGAAGTATTTTTACCCCAATTTTCAAGATTTTTGGTTCGGTAGATTTTTTTGTGCTGTTATTAATACGAAATCCTGACTTTCTTTTATATATATAAGGATTGAAAATTTCAGGTTTTCCCGCCGAAGACATCGCCAAATTTGGAAAATATGAATTATCTAACGAACTACTGGATTTAAACGAATTTACCTAGTACCATTCGATTCAGAATGAAAAAATGCACTAAAATATGTTATCAGTTGAAAAATAACTACAAAAGCCGATTTTTAAGGATTTTTTTTTTAAGTTCGTTCTTTTTTCTACTCATCTTAGGGGTGGAATTTTCGAAAATCCCTTTTTAGCGGCACTCGATGTTATAAGAAGTATTTTTCCCCCAATTTTTTAAGATTTGTGGTTCGGTAGAATTTTTTGTGCTGTGATTAAAACGAAATCGAAGACATCGCCAAATTAGGAAAATGTGAATTATCTCACGAACTACTGGATTTAACCCGGGAGGACGCGCGCAGGGCCTAAAAGACCCGGAGTGCGTATGGTTTTTATAAATATAACCATTAATTTTTTTAAAGTAATCTTCAACTTATTTTATCGTAAAATTTGTAAGAACTGTCTCCGTCTTAATAAAATGACTATTATAATTTGATTTTACTGGTGGCAAAGTTAAAACCATTCATGCCCTGAATAAGCGCGCGTTCTCCGGGGTTAAACGAATTTGCTTAGTACCATTCGATTCAGAATGAAAAAATGCTCTAAAATATGTTATCAGTTGAAAAATATCTACAAAAGCCGATTTTAAAGGAATTTTTTTTAAGTTCGTTCTTTTTTTTTTTTTTTTACCCTCATTAGGAGTGGAATTTTCGAAAATCCCTTTTTAGCGGCACTCGATGTTATAAGAAGCATTTTTACCCCAATTTTCAAGATTTTTGGTTCGGTAGATTTTTTTTGTGCTGTGATTAATACGAAATCCAGATTTTCTTTTATATTTATACCACTTTTAATTAGCGAAAAATCACTAACTGTTAGTTTTTGCCTAATTACTAAAAAAGTACTGAATCAATTTCGATGAAATGTGAATCTAAACCATTCTCGAATCCACTGGAACGCACACACAAAATTTCATTAAAATCAGTCCAGTCGTTTAGGAGGAGTTCAATTACATACACACGCACAGAAGATTTTTATATATAAAGATATATATATATAAATACTTTTATAAACACATCCAAAGTTATTCAGACAATACCATTAAATATATATATATATATATATATATATATATGTCAACATTTGAACGGAGGGTGGTTTTGGGGTCTGGGATCATGATCGGTGAAAATATACCAAAATTTTCTGGAAGTGCTTTCCTCCGGACGGCTGCAATAGGTAGCTTTTTACTTTTTGTAATGAAAGCTACCTAATTTGAAATAACTGTCTCGTCTAAATTATTTTTTCCCATTTATGGCGGTAAACAAATTTTAATGAATTTATTATATTAATATTTTCTTTCTCTTTTACTATTCACATGTTAATACAGTTTTATGACGTAATTTTAAATATTTTCTCACTATCAACTGATATTTATTTAATTCTCATTTGAAAGTTTTTTTTTTTCTATTTGTCATATTTACGTGTAAATATATATATATATACTAGCGGACCCGACAGA
Organism: Maratus speculifer; assembly: GCA_964019185.1. Classification (NCBI taxonomy): domain Eukaryota; kingdom Metazoa; phylum Arthropoda; class Arachnida; order Araneae; family Salticidae; genus Maratus; species Maratus speculifer. Next base: position 258,710,359 of record OZ025290.1, read on the forward strand.
CGTTGTCCTGTCACCGAACGACGTTGTCCTTCCTGGCACCGACACCAGAAAATCAAATAAATGTATACTTAAATATAGTAATACGCACGATAAACACTACGCTCTTAATTTAATTTCTTATTACAATTATGTAAGGAAATTATTCTTCACTCTTCAGTATTTTTTGAAGTCGGCTGAATTTTTGATAGAAAAGTTTATTTTTCTCTTTTTTGTTAAAAGTTCACGATTTTCTGAACTCAGTTAATCAAAATTATAATACAGGCTATATTACTGTAAAGCATACACGTTTGACAGGAGCGGGTTCGAACACGCGATCTCTTTCTTCGAGAAGCAGAGCTTATATCTGGCGCCTTAGACCGCTCGGGCATTCCGTCCGCACTCTGTTCATGGAACTTATTCAACACTTTTAATTAGAGAAAAATCACTAACTATTAGTTTTTGCCTAGTTACTAAAAAAGTACTGAATCAATTTCGATGAAATGTGAATCTAAACCATTCTCGAATCTACTGGAACGCACACACAAAATTTCATCAAAATCGGTCCAGTCGTTTAGGAGGAGTTCAATTACATACATACACACAGAAGATTTTTATATATAAAGATGAGGATTGAAAATTTCAGGTTTTTGCGCCGAAGACATCGCCAAATTAGGAAAATGTGAATTGTCTCACGAACTACTGGATTTAAACGAATTTGCTTAGTAACATTCGATTCAGAATGAAAAAATGCACTAAAATATGTTATCAGTTGAAAAATAACTACAAAAGCCGATTTTTCTGGAATTTTTTTAAAGTTCGTTCTTTTTTCTATTCATCTTTGAGGTAGAATTTTCGAAAATCCTTTCTTAGCGACAATCGATGTTATAAGAAGTATTTTTACCGAAATTTTCAAGATTTTTGGTTCGGTAGATTTTTTTGTGCTATGATTAATACGAAATCCTGACTTTCTTTAATATATATAGCACTTTTAATTAGCGAAAAATCATTAACTTTTTAGTTTTTGCCTAATTACTAAAAAAGTACTGAATCAATTTCGACGAAATGTAAATCTAAACCACTCTCGAGTCTACTGGAACGCACACACAAAATTTCATCAAAATCAGTCCAGTCGTTTAGGAGGAGTTCAATTACATACACACGCACAGAAGATTTTTATATATAAAGATAGGAAAATGTGGATTATCTCACGAACTACTGGATTGAAACGAATTTGCTTACTACGATTCGATTCAGAATAAAAAAAAATGCACTAAAATACGTTATCAGTTGAAAAATAACTACAAAAGCTTATTTTTAAGGAATTTTTTAAAAGTTCGTTCTTTTTTCTACTCATCTTAGGGGTGGAATTTTCGAAAATCCCTTTTTAGCGGCACTCGATGTTATATGAAGTATTTTTACCCCAATTTTCAAGATTTTTGGTTCAGTATATTTTTTCGCGCGTGATTAATACGAAATCCTGACTTTCTTTTATATATATAGATAAGCATTGAAAATTTCAGGTTTTTACGCCGAAGACATCGCCAAATTAGGAAAATGTGAATTATTTCACGAACTACTGGATTTAAACAAATTTGCTTACTACCATTCGATTCAGAATAAAAAAATGCACTAAATTATGTTATCAGTTGAAAAATAACTACCAAGGCCGATTTTTGAGGAATTTTTTAAAAGTTCGTTCTTTTTTTCTACTCATCTTAGGGGTGAAATTTTCGAAAATCCCTTTTTAGCGGCACTCGATGTTATATGAAGTATTTTTACCCCAATTTTCAAGATTTTTGGTTCGGTATATTTTTTTGTGCTGTGATTAATACGAAATCCAGACTTTCTTTTATATATATACCACTTTTAATTAGCGAAAAATCACTAACTATTAGTTTTTGCCTAATTACTAAAAAAGTACTGAATCAATTTCGACGAAATGTAAATCTAAACCATTCTCGAATCTACTGGAACGCACACACAAAATTTCATCAAAATCGGTCCAGTCGTTTAGGAGGAGTTCAATTACATACACACGCACAGAAGATTTTTATATATAGAGATAGGAAAATGTGGATTATCTCACGAACTACTGGATTGAAACGAATTTGCTTACTACCATTCGATTCAGAATAAAAAAAATGCACTAAAATACGTTATCAGTTGAAAAATAACTACAAAAGCCTATTTTTAAGGAATTTTTTAAAAGTTCGTTCTTTTTTCTACTCATCTTAGGGGTGAAATTTTCGAAAATCCCTTTTTAGCGGCACTCGATGTTATATGAAGTATTTTTACCCCAATTTTCAAGATTTTTGGTTCGGTATATTTTTTTGTGCTGTGATTAATACGAAATCCAGACTTTCTTTTATATATATACTACTTTTAATTAGCGAAAAATCACCAACTATTAGTTTTTGCCTAATTACTAAAAAAGTACTGAATCAATTTCGATGAAATGTGAATCTAAACCATTCTCGAATCCACTAGAACACACACACAAAATTTCATTAAAATCGGTCCAGTCGTTTAGGAGGAGTTCAATTACATACACGCGCACAGAAGATTTTTTCAAGATTTTTGGTTAGGTATAATTGTTCGTGCTGTGATGAATACGAAATCCTGACTTTCTTTTATATATATAGATAAGCATTGAACATTTCAGGTTTTTGCGCCGAAGATATCGCCAAATTAGGAAAATGTTAATTATCTCACAAACTATTGGATTTAAACGAATTTGTGTAGTACCATTCGATTCAGAATGGAAAAAATACACTAAAATATGTTATCAGTTGAAAAATGTCTACAAAAGCCGATTTTAAAGGAATTTTTTAAAAGTTCGTTCTTTTTTTGCACTCCTTAGGGGGGGGGGGGGATTCTCTAAAATCCCTTCTTAGCGGCAATCGATGTTATAAGAAGTATTTTTACCCCAATTTTCAAGATTTTTGGTTCGGTAGTTTTTTTTTGTGCTGTGATTAATACGAAATCCAGCCTTTCTTTTATGTATATAGAACTTTTAATTAGCGAAAAATAACTAACTATTAGTTTTTGCTTAATTACTAAAAAAGTACTGAATCAATTTCGATGAAATGTTAATCTAAACCATTCTCGAATCCACTGGAACACACACACAAAATTTCATTAAAATCGGTCCGGTCATTTAGGAGGAGTTCAATTACATACACACGCACAGAAGATTTTTATATATAAAGATTTGTCTTTGATTTGAAGAAAATATTATTCTTTTATCATTTGAAATCAATTTTAAATAATAAACTTTTCTCAAATATGTAAAAAATGTCTCTCAAAATGCTGAGAATTTCAATTTAAAATGGAAATAAAACCTCAAAAAATGAATCAAATTAAAATAATAAATGCAGTCTGCACACAGGGAACTTCTAATGTATAAAATAAGCTAAAAATATTTAAATTCCTGTGAATTTCTATTTTGCTCGTATAAAACTTTTTAAAGGAGCAATTTTGACCAACTTTAACATTGAATGTCTTAAAAATTGTCTGCATCACCATATTTATCAAACATCTATCTATAATACCATCAATTTTCATATTTTTGTGTGCAGTAGCTTTCTTAATGTTAGCGAAAAAATATCATAGGTCACGAAAAACGAAGAAAGAATTATTGTGTATTATAGTCAATGACAGTAACAGCGTTAGTTATATTTTTTTAGAATAGAGAGAAACTATATCTATATTAAATGTGCGAAATTTCACCCTATTTAAAGAGACGTTTTCTGTAAGAAAGTAGTGGTGTTGAAGTATTACCTGGTCTGGAAATTCCCTGAAAGATGGCAACCATGTCCACTGTTTTATGCTCTTAGAAGATATCTGCTAGATAGAGAACAAGTAAGTCAAGCATATGAGTTTGATTTTCATGCAGTTTAATTTTTCAACATAAAAACATTTACTTCACAATTTACATCAGAATTTAAAGTAATGTTCGGTTAAGTTATGCACATAAAAATCTGTTGTTTTCGTATATTACACAGAAGTATGCGCACTCGTGTGCAATGACCACATTAAACTGCGTATTTTAGGTTTATTTGATAAATATTTTACACATTTCAGTAGCTTAAGGGTCCATCCCTGACCGTTAAAACACTCGCGAGCTAATGCTATTTTTCTAATACCTCTTTCACATTTCGACATTTTTTTTTTTTGGGGGGGGGGGGGGCATTGGATTTTTGAGGTCTTTTTGAAGATCGCTCCTTGATTACTTTTTCGATTTTGGTCGCAGATATTTTCTATAAAGTTACTTCCACTTTCTGAATCGGTTTTGGAAGTGAAAGTAACTTTATAAAAAATATATGCGGCCAAAATCGAAAAAGTAATCAGAGAGCGATCTTGAGAGGGGCCTCAGCTATCAAATGCAAAAATAAAATTATTTAAAAATGTCAAAATGCGAAATAGTTATTAGAAAAAAGCCTCCCCATAGGAATAGCATTAGCTCGCGAGTGTCTTGGCGGACAGAGACATGACCCTTAAAGTACTACCATCAAAATACACAGGACAAAGCACATTTAGAAACTCACACACCAGGCGTGTATTTAACAATTTAAATGTCACTGTACACATGTAGACAAATCGTTTTTGCATTGTTAGTACACCTGATTTAATATGAAAAAATTATGCATTTATTTTTTAGAGTGTACCTAAATTAAGCATTGCATGTAAATTTCATTTTACTACTTACATTAGGGAAATTATAATTTATTTCAAAATTATGAAAAATATTTTTTCCCCTCTTTTGTATTTTCCTTGTAACTTTGAAAACAAAACATTTAATAGATAATTTTAAAATGCTTAAAGCTTAAGATCAGTTAATGCTTTATATTTTAATGCATATAACATCGAATAACCCCAATTTGCTATTAACCAGACACTGGATTTTACTATGTCCATTTTTATTAGCACTTTCCAACAAAGTTGAAAAGTGCTTATGCATTCGATTTGTCTGGCCGTCTGGCCGCGCTCTAACTCACATAAATATAGTCGGATTGCCGTGAAATTTTAGGATGTTATTGACGTTTACCCTAGCACAAACCCTGTTGAAAATGAAGTTTCTACTATGATTAATTTATTTGCAGGGAGAGTCACAAATTTTCCATTACATTACGGCCTATGGGGAAAAATCGTTTCAAAGGAATTTTAAAGATGTTATACCCTGTCAAACATATTAAAATTTACATGCTTTTACGTGGTGCATTAAAATATGCATTCTATAAAATATGAAGTGAAAATGTAGCTATTATTCTTTTACAGGGCTACACAAAAGAATTCCATTAGATAATGGTAAAAGGGGGAATTGTGCGTGGCATATTTTAAATATATTAAACTGTTTCATGTATAATAAAATTGATGTTTGTCAGTGAGGCTCAGTATAAAGTATACAATACTTCCTTCCCTAATATAAAGTACACAGTATTTACAGCGACACACAAAATATTTCAAATAGTACATTCTTTCCGAAGTACTGTATATGTATCCGATGATAGCTGATGGATGGATGAAATGCATTTTAATTATGATATGTTCGCACAAGTTTCTCTAAATTTATGCATATTATATGGTGTGTATAAATGCTATAGTTAATATACAGGGCTACCCAAAAGAGCTCGCCAATGTTATTGAATATGAGCATAAATTACTAAAAGATGATCCTTAAAAATTGAAGATAATTCGGAAACCTGAAGCATATTTGAATCTTTTTATTCGTTGAATTCCGAAACTTATTTTTTTATTTTATTCGTTTTATGATTGGTTCACGCTTAATGTGTAGAAATGGAATACTTCTATTTTTTTTTTTTTTTTTATTTAATCGTTTTCTGATTGGTCCATGTTTAATATCCAAAAATGGAATGCTTCTGTTGCCACGATGATAAAAATAATATTAAAAACTACAAAAAAAAAAATTAATAACTCAAAGACAAATTTAGATACAGGTTTCAAACAAGTTGCATTTAAAAGTAATTTTTTTCTTTATACGACGCGACGGTGTAACAATTGAAAATGCACGATGTTTAGAAGTTTTAAAATGTACAGTACCGAAAATTGTTAAACTGAAATTTCATTTAATATTTGTTTATGATTGGTTCAGGAACATTAATGTGACTCTAAATGTCCAGGCATATTAATATGACTCTGTTATTACGTAAGCTACGTTTTGATCATCATAAAAATGATGTTATTATTGTTTTTTTAAATAAGGAAATCATTTATAAATCTAAAATTACAGTCTTTGAAAATATTATTTTCCAAATAGTCATTTTAATTTGTTAAATTACAATTTTTTAAAATTCTATTTTCTATCGCTTTCATGTTTTAAATAATGTTTTAAGAGTTTCACTGGCGATGTTAACGAACCGAATGTGCACAATGCATATCCAGCAGCTGTTGAAATTTCTGTTTAAATATTTTAAAGGACGAAATCGCAAAAACTAGTAATTAAACGTGAAGGATGGAAAGTTGTGCAAATGTATTTGCTAAATAGTCGCGCCACATTGGACAGCTTTTCAGCTCATAGGTTTATACATAAGTTATTTATTGTATTTTGTATCATCGTGTAAATAATGAATTTTTGCTGTGATACATGTTTTTTTTTAACACTTTCCAACAATTTTGAAAAGTGTTTATATGCTTTCGGCTTACCTGTCCGTGTGTCCGCGCTATAACTCTCGTAAATATACTCGGATTGCCATAAAAATTTTGGAAGTAATTGACGATTGCCCTAGCACAAACCCTATAGCAAATGAAGGTTCTGCCATGATTAGTTTATTTACAAAGAAATTAAAAAAATTTCCATTATATTGCAGTCTATGGGAAAAAATCTTTTCAAATGAATTTTAAAGGTGTTATACCTTGTCAAACATATTCAAGTTTATATGTATTTATGAAATGCACTAAACTATGCATTCTCTAAAATATGCAGTGAAAAAGAATAGTTATTATTTATTTACAAGGTCACACAAAATAATTCAATTACATAATAATAAAGGGGAGAATTGTTTGCGACATACTTTGATTATGTTAAACAATTTCATGTGTAATAAAATTAATATACGTCGCTGAGATTTAATACAAGTTATTTCATGCGTAATACGAAATACGTAGCATTTACAGGGACACACAAAATATTTCACATAATATATTCTATCTGAAGAAATGTATTTTATCGATGATGGCTGTTGGGTAAATGAAATGGATTTTTAATTATGATACGCGCTTTTAAGTTTCACTAAATGTATGCATATTATACAATGTGTATAAATGCTATAGTTACACAATTTAGATATATAGGGTTACGTAAAAGAGAGTTCGCAAAGGTTACTGAGAATATGAGCGTAATTTACGTAAAGGTATTTTTTAAATAAGTTATGCATTTTAACGTTGAACTGCATTCAGATTACTAAGGAATTTTTGTAGAATATAGATAAAGGGATATACAAGTCCAAGCAAAGAATTGAATACATGGTCGCCCATGGATGATAATTTGTGGAAATGTGATTTCAATAGTTTTAAAAATATTTTAGTTTGAACTAAATTTTAGCTAAATATTGGCATGTAATAAAGGTACTAGGTAAATTACAGGGCTGACCAAAAGTATTCAAGTATGTTCCCATCTATTACTATAAATTGCTGTAAGAGAAGTTTCAATCCTTTAGGTATTTTCTTGCTAACCTAAATTTGCCCGTTATATTTCATACATCAATCGACAAATCAAATACAGGGGTCATCAAAAGTCTTGGAATGCATATTTGGCTATGGACAGTAAAACCTTATTTACCTAAATAACGAAGTTTTGTTAAAGATTTTAGCAAGTGTTTAAAAGTGTTTAATAAGCTATACTTAACGCATGATTTTTCTTACTTGTTAATAATAATAATCTATATATTTAAAAGACCAGCCTGTTTTCTTAAACATCTGGCCTGAGCTTTCTACTGAACCGATTATGAGGAATTATATATATATATATTTATGAAAGCACTTTATTTGTAGATATCCCCGCACTCGCTATTTTTTTAAATCATCTCCTTATTGTCACTTTCCAACAAAGTTGAAATTCGATTTTCGATTTGAAAGCATAAACACTCAAAAGAATTCCATTATATAATGGTAAAAGCGGAATTGTTTGCGACACATTTTAATTGTATTAAACTATTTCATGCATAATACAATTGATACACGTTGCTGACAGTTAATATAAGTTATTTCACGTATAATACGAAGCGTATAGCATTTACAGGGAAACACATAAGATTTCAAACAGTACATTCTATCCGAAGTACTGTATATTATCATGGATGATGGCTGATGGACGGATGAAATTCATTTTTAATTATGATATGCATTTCTAAATTTCACTAAATGTATGCATATTATACGATGTGTATAAATGCTATAGTTGATATACAGGGCTACACAAAAGAGTTCGTAAAGGTTACTGAATATGAGCGTAATTTACTAAAAAATGCTCTTAAAATAAGTTATGCATTTTTTTCGCTGAACAATTAAATCATTTTAATATCAAAGATTTCTCTATAACACGACAAAGGACTCTCGCTGGATTTCGATCAGCATTAGCGATTTGACGAATAAGAAATTAAAATTAAATTAAATTAAAAAAGCCGAATTTAAAAAAAAGTTTGCAAGATAGATTCGGCGAGAAACTGAAAATTCTACCGCTTATTGTATCCCCTTTTTCCCAATATGTTATTAAAAAATATTTTTTTTCTTTTTAACCATTCGAAAAACGGTTGTTTTTCTTGATCGAGAATAAAGATAATTGAGACATATCTAAATGCTTGTGATGTCCGCATTTTATTCGTTTTCATATTGGGAATATTAAAGTTTAACCCATGGTATACGTGATACTATATGACTCTTTTATTATGTAAGTTTTTTTAACAAAAAGATATAGTTATTTGCTATTTTCCCTCTACTTTCAACAGAAATGGAATATTTCTGTTAATACAATAGCAAAAAAAAGAAAAAAATTAAAAAACTTCAAGAAAAAAAAATAATAATGAAAAACAATTTCAGTTGCAACTTTCGGACAAATTGCATTAAAAAGTACCCCCCCCCCCCCCCCCTTATAAAACGGTGTAAAAATTGAAAATGTTCAATGTTCAGAAGTTTAAAAATTTGCAGTGCCAAAAATTGAAAACTATTAAATTAACTATTGAATTTTATTTATATTTGTAAATGATTGGCCCAGGAATATTAATGCTTAATCCATGGCGTACGTAATATGACTTTGTTATTACGTAAGCCATATTTTGATCATCATAAAAATGATGTTTATTATTGTTATATTAATAAATAATTTATTTATAAGCCCAAAATTTTAGAATTTGTAAAAATCATTTTCCACAATGGTCATTGTAATTTATTAAATTATAATTTTTTTTTAATTTGTATTATTATTTGGCATCTAAGAGCAATAATGTTTAATGCATATTACGCATATATTTTTAAAACTACATTTTTTAATTTTTCTTTAGAAGTTTAACTTTACATTTCAGACGAGAAAAGGGGATTAGTAAGCACTATTACAGGACATTTTAATGGCGGATATTTAGTGTACATTTTTGCTTATAAAATTATATCAAATACTATGCCATACTCATTGTTCTAAACACCAAGGAGTATGTGTCTGTACTTTCCACCTCATCTGTGAGCCTTAATACATTTTTGTTGGTACTGCGACATCTCAACTTAACAATTTACTCATTATTTCAAAAAGAATTGTCTTGTTTACTTTAAACAGCAGACGATGGAGTGTTTAAACTGGTTTTAGATGCAAAATATGAAAATCTTGATTTTGTTGGGGGGGGTTCCTTACACTGGAAACTGAAATTGATAAACTGCGTTGAATGTACGATAGAAATTGACAATATGGAATGTTTTTATTAACATTTCAACATTGGAGAAAAGTTTGATTTCGAATATCAAGTCATCAATGGAGATTTTCACGATTTCGATGTTATAGTGAGGTACGCTGCTGACGAAAATAAAAAGTTTCATTCGAGTAAAAAAAGAAGTGGAGAGTTTTGCTTGGACTGTTGATCGAACCAGCATTTATAGCATTTGTTTTTATCCCTGGTACTAAAGAAGAATTTTCTTTTCTTTGGATTTTGCCAATCGAGAACACGATAAATTTACGGAAGAGAATTTTCTTAGAGGGATTGTTAAAACATTTGCTTTCGCTAGTGTAGCAATCCGCTCATATGAATTGCATTTAAAATTGAATTAAAGTACCGATTTCCAAACTAGTCGTCTCAGATAATCGCAAAGAAGACTATTAGCCGAGCATCTTCATACAATCTTCGTACGGTCTTTATGAGAATCCGTCTTTCTTATAACTGTGAGTATTTTGCAAGTTTATGTTGTAAAAATATTTTTCGCTTAAAAGCATTTATATTTTCGCGTTAATACATAATTATGTTCAAAATGTGAATTGCATTTAAAGTTTTATAAAATAAAACATGAGATTCTATTACACTTTAGTGTATTTTGAGAAAAAAAATTGATGTTATTTTTATTATTTTAGTGTAATGCGATGGATTTTGTGATTTGCTTTGATATTTTATACTAAGACGCGTTTTGAATTGATATGCATGGTCATTTATATTTTAACGAGAGAGTGACGTCCATACTCGCGAAATCGATTTATTAATTCAGGGAGGGGGGGGGGGGCAGGGTTGGACGGTATTTACCGTCTAATGGTTTTTACCGGTACTTACCATGGTTTTAACCGTCTTTGAAAATATGTTTTTACCATGGTTTTTACCACCTATGAAAAAAACTTATTAGTTTGACTGTGATAAAAAGTTAATTAAATCCAACAGATTTTTTAAATCATCAGATTTTAAAGCATTCACCTTTATATAAACATTTTAATAACAATTTTAATTTTTCTTAAGAAAGGTGTTAGTAAAAATAAAATACATTGACATGTTTCGGAACCGTCAAATAAGTTCCATAGTCATAATATAAATAAAACAAAATTTAAATCATCAGATTTTAAAGCATCCACCTTTTATATAAACATTTTAATAACAATTTTAATTTTTCTTAAGAAAGATGTTATAGTAAAAATAAAATACATTGACATGTTTCGGAACCGTCAAATAAGTTCCATAGTCATAATATAAATAAAACAAAATTTAAATCATCGGATTTTAAAGCATTCACCTTTTATATAAACATTTTAATAACAATTTTAATTTTTCTTAAGAAAGGTGTTATAGTAAAAATAAAATACATTGACATGTTTCGGAACCGTCAAATAAGTTCCATAGTCATAATATAAATAAAACAAAATTTAAATCATCAGATTTTAAAGCATTCACCTTTTATATAAACATTTTAATAACAATTTTAATTTTTCTTAAGAAAGGTGTTATAGTAAAAATAAAATACATTGACATGTTTCGGAACCGTCAAATAAGTTCCATAGTCATAATTTTTATTTTTAGTTAAGTTTTAGATCATGGTCTATATTTTAATTTAATTTTTTGCAATAGAGCGCGTGTTTTTTTTTTTTTTTTTTTTTTTTTTTTTTTTTTTTTTTTTTGTTATTTATATCTCATTGTCGCGTGTCATTTGTATTGACCGAGTAATATTTTGAAATTTTGTTTTATTTATATTATGACTATGGAACTTATTTGACGGTTCCGAAACATGTCAATGTATTTTATTTTTACTCTAACACCTTTCTTAAGAAAAATTAAAATTGTTATTAAAATAGTTTGACTGTTTTTTGTCATGTTTATGAAAATTTATCTACTATGTTTTTCTGTTCCCAGGGTAAAACTTTTCTGGGAATTAAGTACTATAATTCCATGTAACAATATTCACTAATTTAGTTCCAATTAAGTATAAATTTTTGAGTGTGAATATTTTGAGTGAGTAAAAGAATACGAAATGAAAATAGTGGGTTTAAATGGACATAAAAAGTCCAGAAAATTTTCATTTGTGTTTTCCTCCTACAAGAATTCAAAATTTTAAAGATATTATTGTACATTTATCATTACTAAGCCTAAAAATTATCATAATTATTATAAGAATGCACATTACAATATTTATTATATTTATCTTAATGGAGATTAGTTTACTAATTTTTATTTAAACTAAATGAAAACAAAAAATTATAAGTACACATTTTCCACCCTTAAAAATCCTAATCATTTTGATAAAAACCAAATGCTTACAAGTTTTAACTGTCCTAGTGTAGTCAGTGTAGTAATGTCCTGTTGTAATATAGTCTGTACAAATAATTAGTATATTTTACGAATCTATGCCCTTAGAGCCTCTTAGCATTCTGTAATAAAATACAAGCTTTGCAGCTTTCTGTACATCAAATCCATTTCTTAATTTACTATGCATATATGAAAAGTTTGACAAAAATTGCTCTATGGATGAACAACTACAAGGAGTGAAGACTCACCATTAAATGAAGAAATTCGGGACTTATTTCTTTAATATTTAATACTTTTCATCAAATTTTGCTCTTTACATCTTTTTGTATAAAAAAAAATTCTTTGGATATGAGTACAAGTGAAATGTAAATTTGCTTTGTGAAGCTGTAAACATGTATTATATTGATTTGGAAAATTATAGAGAATATAAAAAATCTTTATGATTAAAGTGTATCAGAAGCTTTAGAGAACTGACTAATTTTTCATTTCTCTTTATGTTATACACTCATGTCCATAAATTAAGGATAATTCAGAGTCACATGGAAATCAAACTCTAAAGTAAAAATTTCACTTGCAGAATTATCTCGCACATCTTCAAGACTAATATGCAAATTTCAGAAAGCCACCAAATGGCGCCGATAGTACGTCACAATCGCGAAGTTGTGAGAGAGGCGTATATAAGGAACGGTAGAAAAGAAGTATAAGTGTTAACAAGCATTTTCTAAGCCTCTCATTGCCAAAACCGAACAGTTATGACACAGAGGACACATGTGGATGATACTTTACGTGGTAGAATTATCGACAGTCTGGAATGTAAGCGTACTCAAATGGAAGTATTCGAGGAACTTGGAATTGCCCAAAGTGTAATGTCTAGTCTTTGACAACAATTCCAAGATGATGGTAAAGTCAGTAGACCATTACATTACAGATTGTCCTTGAATTACAAACACGAATGAAGACCGATTTTTGGCAGTAACTGCCAAAAGAAACAGACGGACCACAGCATCAGACCAGTCTCGACAGCTATCGTCAGCTAAGGGTACGACTGTTTCAAGGCAATCAGTGTACCGTAATTTCCTGCGTATAATCCGCGGAACAAACAATTACTTTTCGACCCAGAAATTTTTTTAAATAAAATTTAACTTTTTAAATCGCTGTAAATATTTGGCTTCAATAACTAGATAAAATTTCTGGGTCCAGAAAGAATTGTTCGATCCGCGGATTATACGCAGGAAATTACGGTACAGACGGTTGGGAAATATTGATCTATATGCTCGGAGACCTGTTAGATGTGTTCCACTCACGGCAACTCACTGTCACCTGCGGTTAGCCTGGAGTAGAGAACATGCAATGTGGACCTCGTCTCAGTGTGCTTGTGTAATGTTTCCCGACGAGTTCAGGTTTAGCTTGCAGTCTGATTCACGTCGGACTTTCATATAGAGGACGCCAGGCACCCATAACCACCAAGACAATATCATTGAACGACATCGTTACGGATGCAGGACGTAACGTAGATTAACGTAGTGCAGGATTGCTCGTTTGGAGTGGAATTATACTGGGAGATCTACATGCTCAAATCGGAACCATGACAAGCCAAATTTATCGGGACATCATTCTGGAACAACTTGTACGTTTGTTTAGGGATGCCATGGGCTCAAAATTTGTGTTTATGGATGATAATGCCCGTCCTCACCGAGCAAACATCGTAAATGAATATCTTCAAGCTGAGGATACCACCCGTATGGACTGGCCAGCATTTTAGCCTAACTTGAATCCCATAGAGCATGTATGGGATATGCATGGCCGATGGATTGTAGTACGTCATTCATCTCCTACATGTGTTCCGGAACTTCGGAGAGCATTGCTTGTTGAGTGGAGTACTGTTCCCTAAGATCAGCTTTATAATTTGACTAGTATATAACCCCGTCAAAAATGACGGAATTTTCACTTGCATTTCATTTTCATAATACTTCATACAAAAAAACAGAATGAAGATTTTATTATTGAAGAATTTGTATTGTAGAAAAGCACATTTTTAAGATAGCAATAAATTTCTACAAATACAAATAATAAACCTTTTTTTTTTTTTTTTTTTTTAATTTTATTCTTATGGCGATCACTTAAATATTTAAATTTTTTTTCTCCTATAAAAAAGGGGGGCTAAGGGGGGGGGGGGCTCTGCCCCCGCCATGACATAGTGTAAATTATTTTCTTTTATATTTACAAAAATGCAATTTTTCAGGAGTTTTGAAAGTGATCACTGTATTTGGAAACGGGTTTCTCATGCAGTTTCAGTTTGCCGATCGTTTTCGGAAACGGCTTTTTGGCGCGAAAAAAATCGCTAAGTTTATGGTGCACATCTATAACTCATCTGTTCCATAACATGCACTAAATATATTAATTACATCAAAGCAGATAAAATATTTCATAATACATCATATAAACAAACAGAATGAAGATTTTATTATTGAAGAGTTTGTATTGTAGAAAAGCACATTTTAAAGATAGCAATAAATTTCTACAAATACAAATAATAAAAACTTATTATTATTTTTTTTTCCATTTTTAGTTTTTGAACAAATTTTAATTTCAAAATCAAGAGCAGTATTTATTACAACAATAATAATAATTTGCAAAATAAAACGTTATTATTAGCAAAATAATTCGTTTTGGAATATGGCGATAACTTAAATATTTTATATTTTTTCTCCTGAAAAAAAAAATAAATAAATAAAATAAATAAATAAAAATAAAAAAAACGGGGCTTTAGGGGGCTGCGTGACATAGTGTAAATTATTCATTTTTTATATTTACAAAAATGCAATTTTTCAGGAGTTTTGAAAGTGATCGCTGTATTTGAAAACGGGTTTTCCATGCAGTTTGAATTTGCCGATAGTTTTCGAAAACGGCTTTTTGGTGCGAAAAAAATCGGAAAATTTATGGTGCACATCTATAAGTCATCTATTCCATATTATCCACTAAATATATTAATTACATGAAAGCAGATAAAATTTTGATTTAAGAGGATGTGGAAAGTATAATTTTCAATTATACTAATGCAACTATGATAATATGTGATATATCCATTACAACTTGAAGGGGGGGGAAAGCTTATTTTATTTATAAGAGAAAACAAAATTTAAAAGAATAAGCGTCTTATGCTAGCATCTTAAAAAAATTAATAAAACTAAATTTAAAAAGTCCGCAATAGTTATGTAGGACAACGGTTTAAAAAGCAGGTTTGCGAATCCTTTGTTAGTTCATAGATGGCAGCACTAAAGTTTTGTGAGATCAGCGTAAAATGGCGCTTTGAGCCGATAATATACAATCATACTTTTAAATGACTAAAAACTTATCAGTTCACACTTCCGCTGCTATCTTTATGTATTATAATTGGGTTTTTTATGAAAATATGCAGAACAAACATTATTTCAAATGTAAGAAATTTTAAAACAATCATTTTAGCATTTGTTTTCAGCTAAGCCTTACGTGGCGTCTAGCTGCAGTCGATATCCAATTTGGAGTGGCTTATGGCGGAACCGTTCCTACAGTCTCTGAAGACGCTTTTTATTATAAGTAGATACTCAGCATGCCAAGGCGTTGTGCGGTTTGTATTTCATCGTCTGGGAAATATACAGTTTATCAAGCATCATACCAACCGTATAATGTTAAGTTTTTTAAGGGGGTATTTTTTGTAATTGTTCTAGGGAGCAACAATTGTAGATTTTATGAATGTTATAATACATATACCATCGTTTTAGTTCCTTTTTCTTTTGTTTAATAAATGGGTTTGGCGAATATGTCAAGTTTGTTTTGTTACCGTACCTTTATTTGCTGGAACTGGCATTATCCTTAATTTATGGACATGAGTGTGTATATATATACATATACAGCTCATATTCAAAATATTAGAATAATTACCTTTTTTTTAGAAATTGAAAATATCGTTTGGTAATTTAATGTCTTTTAATGAAAATATGCAAACGATATTTTTATTAAGAACTTATTGTTGATTAAACTTACTTGTTATCTTAAATTTAATATCATTTTTGAAAAGATTAATTGCAAAAAAAATTATTTTGAAAAGTCAAAATATTAGAATATTTATTCAAGTGGTTAAAATATTAGAATATTTCACATTAATTCTCCTTTAATTATTACCAGTTCTTAACTGGTGGCATCATTGATTAAATTCAGATTATTTTCTTTAAAATCAGTATTCTTTTTTGCAGTTTGTTTCTTTTTCGTCTTAAAATGGGCCGTGTGAGTGATATTCCTGAATCTACTAAACTTCGTATGGTTGATTTGTATCGGCACGGTAAAAATCAATGTTTTATAGCGAATTATTTACATTGTTCGCAATCGAGCGTTAGTAAAATACTAACACAATATTCAAAAATTGGAAAATTTCAAAATAATCGCCGAAATGGTAGCCGAAAACCAAAAACATCTGCTAGAGATGACAGGAAACTGAAGCGTATAGTTAAGAAAAACCGTTTTAAAAGTGTGCGATTCTTGCACCGAAAATGGAAAGAAGAAGGAGTTGAAGTTTCTACATCGACAACATTAAGACGTCTCCATAAATTTAAATTTGAATCTCGTGTACCGAAAACAAAACCTCTCATGACTGCAAGACAAAAGCGTATAAGATTGAATTGGTGTAAATCAAGACGTTTATGGAGCAATGAAGATTGGAAAAATATATTATTTAATGATGAAAGTATGTTTTGTGTTTCATATGGTAATCAAGGTGTCGGACGCTCCTCTCAGTCCACAAAACTTTGAAGAATGTCCTAGGTAGTTTTAGCTGCCACCACCGATATTAATGGGTGATATCGGTCACCTGCTGTGAGGATTGTGTAAAATAACACTGACGCTGTTAATGAACTGAACTAACAGTTTATTTAAGATATAGATATGTACACAAGAAACAATATTTACAACTATCTACAATTACAACTCGGATATAGATGATCCGGTTCAACATTAAATTAACTACCATAAACGTTGGTTGTGTACCGTTCAACTTACACTTTCTTCCTCACACTCAACGCACGTTGGATACGCTTTATCAGAGATTACTGCAGAATCTCAATACACAAGGGTACTAGGCCTCACTTCTCGGCCTATAACACTATCCACCGGGACGCCTTGTCCCACGCTCAAAATATACACTATCCAACAGGACCACAAATCCTGAGCGACCTATCGGTCTCAACGCCAAGCGAGAACTGTCTAACCTCTCCGTCCAGAGTTGACCTTGTCAGAGATCTTCCTTCCCCCAGCAGGGCCTCTTAGAGTTCCTCCATTGGTTCAATTCCGCATACCAACCTTGAGTCATGACCTCTACTATTTACACATCACTTAAATACTAAATGACAGCTGAGCCATGCCCCGCGGCCATCACTTTCATTCATCAACGAGTGCGTCATCTGCGCACCTGTGTCAACATCTGTCATTCGTTATTATAGAAAAGAAAGAAAGGTATTTCGAGCTTCACGGATACACAACCCACAATACATAAAATATTCAGATAAGGAAATGTTATTCCTTTCTAATTCAGGGCAGATGTCTTCTAGGAACCTGACACCCCCCACCTTAGCGGAAAATATGCCTCTTAGGGGCTAATTTTCCCCAAACATATAATAATATTACGGAAGAGTTCAATAGTCTCTTTGCAGATTTCTTCATTCTAAATATTACATAGGCATTTTCAGGTGTCTGAACATTCTCTACTGACATCTCTACTGAACCTTATACTAATACTACTATTGCATAAACAATACACATGCTAATTTACTGTTATAAACACAAAACTTAAAAAAAAATATATTTACACCCACACAAAAAAAAATTAGACATGTGATGACATCCTTTAAGGTTGTCTACTATTTTGACATTGATACTGATGGGCTAGTAACTGGTTGTTCTTCCCAGCTCTTTCTCTGTAGCCTCGAAATTGCATCAGCATTCAAATGTTGAACTCCGGGACGATGAGAAATGCTCAGGTTCCAGCGTTGCAAGGCTAGAGCCCACCTAGTGAGTTTGGGCGACCTTGGGGTTGTTTCCGTGAGAAATTTTAATGGATTATGATCGGTAATGACCTCAATTTGAGATCCATAAGTCCACTTTTCAAACTTCCGCAACCCGAAGAGAACACTCCAAGCCTCTTTCTCTATACTCGGCCAAGCACGCTGAGCCCCTGACAATTTCTGACTGGCAAAAGCTATAGGTTTAAACTGACCTTTTTCATCTTTTTGAGTAAGACAACATCCTACTGCAAGGTCGGAAGCATCGGCGTGGAGCTGATATTCCCGGCCTACGATAGGTGTAGCCAAACTCGTCACTTTACACAACTCATCTTTAAGAGTATTAAATGCTTTTTCTGCCCTTTCATCCCATGGTACAGTATTTTTGACATTTCCTTTGGTTAATTCGGTTAAAGGTATAGCTATCTCAGCATAATTTGGAATATAAGATCGGTAGAATCCCATTAATCCCAAAACTGATCTAACTTCCTTTTTAGTCTTTGGTCTCTTTAAGTCCCTTATTGCTCCGATTTTCTCCTCATCAGGTGCATGAGTTCCACCCCCAATAACATGACCTAAAAACTTAGTCAATTTCTCTCCAAATTTACATTTGTCTAGTCTAATCGTAAAATTTCTATTTTTCAACTCTTCAATGACAGCCCTGACATGCTCACAATGCTCTTCCCAGGTATCGGAGAAAATGATGACATCATCAATATATGCTTCTGCATACCTCCGATGACCTTGGAGAACCTCATTCATGTCTTTTTGAAACGTAGCAGCAGCCCCTGATAAACCAAAAGGCATTGTACGCCACTGATAAGTTCCGTTATGCGTCGTAAAAGCTGTCAGCGGTTTACAATCCTCAGCCATTTTAATTTGCCAATAACCCCTCAATAAATCTATTGAAGATAAATATTTAGCCGCCCCTGCGGTATACATAATTTCTTGGGAATCTTTCATCGGGAAGGTGGGAACCTGCGTTACAGAATTTAAAGCTCTGTAATCAATACACATTCTGACAGTTGCATCTTTTTTCGCAACGCAAACAATTGGATGGCTAATTTCAGCATTCGACGGTTCGATTAGATTTAATTCTAATAACTCCTGAATCTGCCTATCCACTTCCTCTTTATAAGCTACCGGCACGCTATATAACTTTGGTTTTTTCCTTTCTACACCCGGTTTCAGATCAATACGATGTTCCCCTACTTCCGCTGGTCGTACAGGACCCATAAACACTTCTTTATTTTCCCTCAAAATGGACTTTAAATCTTTGACTTGACTATTAGATAGCCCTTTTATTTCAAACCTCTCAATATCCCGTTCTATCTCTTGATCCCGGTTCAAAATAGGAATTTCCCCAACTTCTCCAAATTCCTCATCACCTTCGAAAACAATATTAACTATATTACATTTAGCGATAAATTCTCTTATCTTATTTTGGTGCACATGCTTCCTACTCCCGTCGGCTAACTCAACAATAAACGAATGCTGGTTTCGTTTTTCTACAATAGTTGCCGGCCCTTGCCACCTAGAATATAACTTATTAGTCGAATCGGGGATTAACAGTATAACTTTATCGCCTACCTCAAACGTTTTTTCTTTTGACCTTAAATTATAATGATACGCCATTCTATTTTGTTGAACCTCAGACGACAATTTTGCCTCATTTGCGGCTCTTTCTAAGCGGTTCTTAAATTTATCCAAGTACTCATGAATCGGCGTAGTATCTAACTGCACTCCCTTATTTTCTCCTGCCCATGACGACTTAAGAATCGATAACGGACCCTCCGGCGCTCTACCATATAATAACTGGAAAGGTGCGATTCCCGTCGTAGAATTTGGGACTTCCCTATACGCCCATAATATAAATGGTATTTGTTCATGCCATTTTTTTCCCTCTTCCCTAATCGTATGATGTAGCATACGTTTAAGAGTCTGATTAAATCGTTCCACAAGTCCGTTGGACTGTGGATACTGTGGAGTCGAAAATCTTGGACTAGCACCTAACCTTTTCTCAAATTCTTTCGTTAAGTCGGCAGTAAAATTGGTTCCATTGTCGCAGGCAATTACATTAGGAATTCCTGTTCTCATAAATATTTGAAGTAACGCCTCACACGCGGTTTTAGCAGTTAAACTTTTTAGAGGGATCGCATCCGCCCATCTGGTATGCTGATCAATTAAAGTCAGTATATACCAATGCCCTTGTGAACTTTTAGGATCAATAGGCCCAATTAAATCAACATTAACAACCTGAAATGGAAGTTCCGGCCGCGACACTGGGGAAATAGGAGCTCTATCATTTACTTTAACCCCTCTAGTCAATTGGCACTCTAAACATGATTCACAAAACTGTTTAGCTTCTTTTGCCATTCCCTCCCAATAAAAAGAATACCTTATTCTCTGCAACGTTTTCTTGGCTGCATGATGCCCTCCAAATACCGATGAATGCGCTAATTTTAAGATTTCTTCCCTTCTTACCTTGGGTACTACTAATTGCGCTATAGTTTCGCCTAACAATTTCTCTTTATGATACAATAATCCGTTTACCATATAATAATCCCCTTTTTCCTTTTTAGCTAATTCCCAAGCTTTCTCTAATTCTTTACATTCCAACTGGGATTTCTTAAACATATCTGAGTTACTAACAATAGATTCATTATTTTCCTCCGTTTCAGTTTTTTCTGGATCCTGACTTTGTACATTTTGCGATCTCGCGTCTATTACGTAAACATTACAGCTATCGTTACTTACATCTTCCTTTTCATTCGAGTTATCAATAATAATTTCGGAACTTTTTAATTCTTCGGACTCTATCAATGGCTCCTCAAGATTGACACCTGACAACTCATTAATCACCTCGGGATGTAAAATTACTTGCTCATTAATATTATCAGTTACTGCGCAAAGTACTTCCTGATGAATAATATTAGTTTGCCCGAATTGCGGAATAGCTAGCGGTAGTTTAACTAACGGTGATTTAACAGCTTCACCAAATAACCCTTGTAAATAAATACTACCCGCTCCCTTTAATTTCTCTTCCGGTACTAAATCTTTATGAACAACACTAATCTCACATCCAGAATCAACCAATCCCTTTGCTTTTTGCCCATCAACACTAACTTCAATTTTCTCAAGTTTATTTAATTTCTCACCAATAACATTAGTTTTCTGCTCGGCCTTTTCCGATATTCTAGCCACAATAGCCCCATTAGGTAACTCTTGATTTTCTTTCACCATAATCTTATGAACACCTGCTTTCTGGTCTCGCCCTTTATTGCCATTATTAGTTCCCTCATTACCCACTTTATTACAAAAACGTTGGTAATGACCTCTCAAACCACACTTAAAACATTTAGGCCCTGAAGCATCATTCGTCTTCTTAAACTCTGTTTTCCTATCCGGAAAAGAATTACACTTATTACTACCATTTTGCCTCCAACTACCACTAAATTTATTATCCTCCCTCGGTCTCATTTTTTCATTGTTTACGTACTTATCTTTACCTTTAAAGCTTTTATGTGTAACCGCATAAGACTTATGTTTAGCATCAAAATAATTATCACACTCTTTAGCAACTTTAGGAGCTTCTAACCATTTACCCTGGTGAGTTAAACTAATATATGCTGCAGTATCCTCATCTAGCGTACTCATTAGCTTATCAGTAACTATTAACTGGTTGACCTTTTCATAAGTGTCCGCACCTCTAATTTTACAATAATTTTCCCACGTAGCTATTAAGCGCGATACAAATAATACATGGGTTTCGTTCGGATTTCTCCTAGCTTTCCGGAAATTTTCTAAACATGCCTTCGGGGTTGGCTCATGTTCCCTTAGAACTAACTCCTTTAACTCCTCATAATTCTCCATTTGTTCCGTAGTGGTATAAATTAACAAATTATCCGTCTTATCTCCTAACATATTTAGTAGAATTTCGGCCTGCTGGTTTTCCGGTACATTTTTAGTTTTGAATGCCCTTTCTAAGCTGTTAAAAAATAAATTCCATCCCTCAGTCCCTTCTGGTACTTTGATAGAGTTTTAACACTTTTGATCAATTTTTCTATGTTACTTTCATTATTAGATTCCCTAGACCCATTGAAATTATTTTGCCGATCCTTGCACCCTTAGTTTCTCCATTTCTAATTCATGTTCCATTCTTAATTTTTCCATTTCTAACTTTTCCTGCTCCAATTTTTCCTGTTTTTCTTCACGCTCTAACCTTTCCTGTTTTTCTAACTTTTCGCGTTCTAATTTTTCTTGTTCTAATCGTTCTGCAACAATAGCGTCAGATAATTCCTTAATAACCCCCTCGTCATACTCATCACTGTCCATTATATTTTTCTTAAGCTGAATTCTGGTATCATCTTCCGTGAATTCAACACCCAATTCTTCGGCTATCCCCTGAAGATCAACCTTTTTTAGTTTCAATAAGAAAGCCATACCTTCACCGATTGTTATTATCATTCCACAAGAATAGTTAAACCTACCAACATAATATTTCCTAAATTTCCAACTTAGTACAGATATTTCTCCACTTATTATACTAATTAATACCATTTCAGATAATCCATGCATTTCATTTCTAATTAACCTACTGAATACTCTAATTTTTCTCAACCATTGATATCACACAATTTACTTCCAATAAAACAAAAAAGTAAAACAATAATTCGATTTGACTGCTATGCAATATAGATTCCAATATATACACTTAGATAACAACATACAATTTATATAATAACACTGATACGTTGAAATTGAATAGAAGTACTGATGTCAATCAAAAAATCCACGTAAAGAAAAATTGTACAACATGCATATATAAATTTCTACAATTATCCTCATAAAATATTTCCGAACTCAATACTGGTTCTTACACTTAAAACAGATATACTGAAAATCTTTACTTTTATTTTTACTCACTATGGCTCTCTTTTGAGCCTTTTTTTTTTTCACTATGGCTCTCTTTTGAGCCTTTTTTTTTTCACTATGGCTCTCTTTTGAGCCTTTTTTTTTTCCTCACTAGTATTGGCCAATTAAAATCTTCATTTGCTTAGAATTTTGCTAATGTAACTCTTAAAATTTAAACAGTATTGCTTCATTTAACAATTACTTTAACAATAATTTAGATTTAATGAATTAATTTAGTTCACTAATATCATTATAAATAGCATATCATTATCATCTCAAATTATTATGACCTTTCTTTAAAACAATAGCAATACGGTTACTAATTCTTTACACCTATCTGAACACAATTATTTCATTGCACATAAATTACATAGACAATTTACTTAAATTACTATTAATTATACAACAATACAATTTGGTTCGAGATGTCAGAAGAAATGAATGATCAAAACACCTTACCTTATACTTTATTTGGTGGGGTACTCTTCTATTCACAGATAGCTCCACGATGTAGCGATAATCAGGCACAACACAGTTCAGTTTAGTTCTTTCTAATAAAGATACGCACAACACTTTAGTCCACACTAGACGATATGGCACGATACTTTATCACACACTCGACGATCCGGCACGATACTTTAGCACATACTCGACGATACGGCACAACACTTTACACGCATTCGACGCTACGGCACGACACTTTACACACATTCGACGATACGGCACGACACTTTAGCATACAATCGACGATCCGGCACGATGCTTTAGCACATACTCGACGATATGGCACGACCACACAAGAATTCCACTGGATACTCTGGCATTAACAGACTGCAACACGGCTCGCTGGTCACTGGTTTCAGGCGATTCTATCCCGACGCTGCCAACAATTTGTCGGACGCTCCTCTCAGTCCACAAAACTTTGAAGAATGTCCTAGGTAGTTTTAGCTGCCACCACCGATATTAATGGGTGATATCGGTCACCTGCTGTGAGGATTGTGTAAAATAACACTGACGCTGTTAATGAACTGAACTAACAGTTTATTTAAGATATAGATATGTACACAAGAAACAATATTTACAACTATCTACAATTACAACTCGGATATAGATGATCCGGTTCAACATTAAATTAACTACCATAAACGTTGGTTGTGTACCGTTCAACTTACACTTTCTTCCTCACACTCAACGCACGTTGGATACGCTTTATCAGAGATTACTGCAGAATCTCAATACACAAGGGTACTAGGCCTCACTTCTCGGCCTATAACACTATCCACCGGGACGCCTTGTCCCACGCTCAAAATATACACTATCCAACAGGACCACAAATCCTGAGCGACCTATCGGTCTCAACGCCAAGCGAGAACTGTCTAACCTCTCCGTCCAGAGTTGACCTTGTCAGAGATCTTCCTTCCCCCAGCAGGGCCTCTTAGAGTTCCTCCATTGGTTCAATTCCGCATACCAACCTTGAGTCATGACCTCTACTATTTACACATCACTTAAATACTAAATGACAGCTGAGCCATGCCCCGCGGCCATCACTTTCATTCATCAACGAGTGCGTCATCTGCGCACCTGTGTCAACATCTGTCATTCGTTATTATAGAAAAGAAAGAAAGGTATTTCGAGCTTCACGGATACACAACCCACAATACATAAAATATTCAGATAAGGAAATGTTATTCCTTTCTAATTCAGGGCAGAAGTCTTCTAGGAACCTGACACAAGGTATTCGAGTTTGGAGAATGAAGCAAGAAGCATTTGATAAAGAATGCCTTAAACGTTCCGTAAAATTTGCTGCTAGTGTCATGGTTTGGGGTTGTATGAGTGCAGAAGGACCTGGAAAGTTATGCATCGTCTGCGAAAAGGTTAACTCTCTGATATATCAAGAAATTTTAGAATATTACATGATTCCATCATCAGAAGATTTATTTGAAGATGATTTCATCTTTCAACAAGATTTAGCGTCCCCGCATACCTCGGTGTCAACTAAGAATTGGTTTCGCCAACGCAACATTAAGGTACTTCCTTGGCCACCAAATTCTCCAGATCTTAATCCCATAGAAAACTTATGGTGTATAATAAAGAAAAAACTTCAAGAAAATCCTCCTTCAAGTAAAACTGAGTTAGTGGCACGTATAAAGTCTATTTGGGCAAATATTGATAGAAATGTTTGTAAACACCTTGTATATAGTATGCAAGATCGATTGTACGCTGTTATGAAAGCTAAAGGGGATGCTACAAAATATTAACTACCATTTACTTCATATTCATAAGGTAATATTGTTGCGTAAACTAAAATATTCTAATATTTTGAACCAATCTAAATTTTATTATAATATTCTGGTGTGTTTAAGGAAGCTGTATACCTAATTTATTGTGCTGTATTTTATATTTTATAAATGTTAAAATCTTATCTAAACATTCCAGATTTAATTTATAAGAAATTTAATTGCATTTACTTAGTATAAAAAATAAATAAATGACAAATAATTTTTTCTTATTACTTTTTCTCAATTATTCTAATATTTTGAATATGAGCTGTATATACACACCATTTGCATGAAAATAGAATTTTTATCAATAGACCTAGTTTTCACCATGTTCTGATAAAAACCAGTTTTTAACGGTAAAAAGCCAACCCTGGGGGGGGGGGGGGTGTTCTGTAATTTCCTCTTTGTGAGCATTTTTTTTTTATATATATATATATAACAAGCAAGCAAAGACAGTTGTTAAAGACATTATGCCCTCTATCTCGCGTAAATATATTTTGATTGCAACGTAATTGATATATGTTGTTGAGATTTGGCCTGCTTAGTAATAAAATTGAAGTGTGTAGCATTCATTATTCATTAATAGAGTCATTCAAAAGCAATTTTTTACATTATAGTCTATAGGAGAAATTATTATTTTGTGTGTGTATGTTATTGCTTATAAAATAGAAATTCGACTATCCTCTACAAAAACTATTAAAAATATGGAAATTTTTAAATATATAAAAGATTTCCACGTGAGGATTTTTTTTAATGGGAAAAGAAATTGAAATGTAAAAATGTATTTAGCGTAAAGTACCCAGTGTTTGATAATTTTCAATAAAATTACTTATTCTAAGGTTTACAGACCATGTAAACATTTATTTTTCATTCCATGAGATATTTCATACCTTTTTCTTCATATACATCTAAGTTTTGTTTTTCTTCTTTGAAAATTGTTTTGGAATTAAGCTGCTAAAATGTCAGTCTGGAGTTTTGCAGTCACTACAGTCAGTAGTTATGAGAAATCTGAGAGGTAAGTTTTGTTATATCTATTTTTATCATTGACATTTAAATAACTGGGTAATAATGGAATATACTATTGTGTAAAGCTTCAATTCTTTTTTCTTAAGGTTTAAATTTTTGCTTTCTAACCCTAACCTTAAAACAGAGTGGGCACTTTCAATTACTGGCTTAGAAAACTTTCAGTTTATCTAGTGTTTGATAATTAATATGAAATACTGGTTTGTGAATCTTCCAGTGTTTAAGGTCTTTAATTTTACTGTTAAAAGAAAAGAATTTTGTTTATAAAGTATTAGACAGAATAATTAAATTTTATGTTTCTTGATAGACCTGTCAGGGCTGTTTTCCCTAGAAAAGTTTTTGATTTCACGAATTTGCTTAAGTCCTGTCTCCAACTACTAATATGGGGAAAAATTCCCTTCCCTATGAGGAATTATCTTTTTTGGCCTGGAACACCAACAAAAATTAAAAAGGTAACCAAGAAAAATTAATTGCTTGAATAATTAATAAACAGAAATATTTCTGTTTATAAACTAATTAATATTTTTCTTTAAATTCTATTTGACTGTGCAACCTAAGTATATTGTTTATTAACGTTTTAAATGGCTTTTTAAATGGCTATTTTGAAAGAAAATATCTGATGATTAACACATATTAAAATACCTATCAAACACTGGATATAGCATATCAAACACCGAGTACAGTATATCAAAAACTGGGTATATTGATATGACATTTTAAATTTGTAATTTTTTTTACATTTTTTTTTTTTTTTTTTTTTTTTTTTTTTTTTTTTTTTTTAACAATTACAATTTTGAAAAGAAAACAATCTAAGAAGTGAGAATACCATTAATCCTTGTTTTCTTAAGTTGAAGGGCAAAATTATAATTAAATTTTGAAATATAAATTCTACTTAAGTTATTAAACAGTGGGTACTTTACCCTACTTAGCATTAAAAAGCCCAAGATGTAAATAATTTTGAATAATTACAAACACATTGTAATTAGTTGCTAGTTGATGGATGAAAAAAATCAATACATTCATACGCGATTGTTTGGATATATATATATATATATATATATATATATATATATATATATATATATATATATATATATATATATATAAACAAATTATCACAAAGAAAAACTGCGCTATCGGTCTCTCTTTTAAATTTACGACACCGGTGAAGGATTGCATTCTATTGTTTTCTCAAAATAATGTTGTTGAAGTTTTAAACTTTTCCCAACAATTTTTCACTTGCAATAAAAATACTGAACATTAGAAAATTTAGGAACTTTTTTTATTTTTAACATCCAGTCATATTTCGGGTATTTCGGAATTACTTATCTATAATTTGCATCAATAGTAGGGTTGAAGTTCTGGAAACTTAGTCTAAACAGTACAATGCAGGTGTCCAGTCCACGTGTCAAATAGTTTATGGAATTAGTTAAGCAAAGCGAGTTTACTTACCAATAAAATATTGTTTTTATAAAACAAAGTTCGCGAATAACCAAGTTAAGAATTTGCAAATGTTGAAATGCTCTTCATTTTTAGGTGCGTTCGTAATTATGTAAATACGTAGCACCTATTGTTGTCGTTCAGTCCGTCCGTCTGTCCATCCGCATATAACAACGCAAAAACTACCGAACCGAATCGTTTGAAATTTAAAATATATAATTATTACATAATTTTGTCGAGTCATTTCAAATTTTATGAAAATCGGATGCATAGATCAATTGCAGGGACAATCAAAAGGATTCCGTTACATTACGGTCAATGGGGAAAAAGTTTCAAATGCATTTTAA
Source organism: Maratus speculifer (assembly GCA_964019185.1). Lineage (NCBI taxonomy): Eukaryota > Metazoa > Arthropoda > Arachnida > Araneae > Salticidae > Maratus > Maratus speculifer. The sequence continues at coordinate 258,738,585 of OZ025290.1, forward strand.
TCGTTTGAAATTTTAATTACATAATTATTACGTAATTTTGTCGAGTTATTTCAAATTTTATCAAAATCTGATGCATAGTTCAATCACAGGGACAATCAAAAGTACTCCGTTACATTACGGTTAATGGGGGAAAATGTTTCAAATTCATTTTAATGGTGTTACATTTATTCGAACGTAATAAAATTGATATGCATCTATAAAGTACATATTATAATATACATTTTGCATAATCTGTGGTGCAAAGAATATTTGTTATTGATTTACAAGGCCACACAAAAGTATTCCATTGCATAATGGTATAGGGATAGCATTGTTTGATGCGCATTTTAATTGTAATTATTTACAATTTTATAAGATTAATATATGGGAGTGATATTTTTAAAACTTCGCTACCGTACGAACGCACCTCATTTGCTACGCTTCACGTGCAATTTCCAACTTGTTTATTTCGCGAATAATCAAAACTCGTGAATGTTAAGAGATTACTGTATACGTAAAAACCATCATATTTCTGTTGTTAATATCTTTTTCTCTCGGCAAATGCTAAAGCAACAGCGAGGAAAGGTGCCATCCATAAATCATGTCAAGCATTTCCCCCCTGCCCCCCTTTGTCACAAAGTGCCACATATCACTTTACCCCCCCCCCTCTTGTCACATGTCACGCTATATTACGTAAACATATAATTTTAGTACAGAAACAAAACACTACATTTTAGATCACATTTCAAATTTTAATTTTAAACTTTAACTATATGTTTTAATGACATTTGTGAGCAGAACAATAAAAATTATTCACATTTTATATAAAATTAGATTTACAAATAATAATAATAATAATAATAAAATAGCATAGTAATAAATTATTAATATGAAAGAGCAATTAAAAACAATAATATTTTGGAATTTGAAATAGATTATTTGACTTTATGAATGCAAAATACTTTAATTTTAAAATAACTTCATACTTCATAATTTAATCTACTGGATTTTAATGCTTTTATTTTAACCAAAATGTGTGATGTCACATTTCTTCTTACCCCCTCCCATCCCCTTGTCACAAACTGTCACACTTTCATGACGCCCCTTTCAAGCGTGATATGATTTATGGATAACAACAAAAAAGTAATTATCAAAAGGTTCTGTAAGCGGCAGTATAGTACAGTAGAACCCCGCTAATTCGGACCCCGTTAATCCGGATCAGTCTGGTCACTTTTGTTTTTCAAATTTTGAGAAGCGATTGCAAAATTTCAATAACATTAATTCATTTCATTTTTGTATTCTGAATAAAAAAATCTTTTCTGAAATATTTTCGGAAGAATACCTTGCTGTTTTTCATTTAAACTCATTGGTGTACTTTTCAAAGGAACAACAATGCATATCACTTAAAGTCTGCAAGCAGGTTGCTGAGAATGCTCAAAAATTATTAGCCATAATGAAGTAACAAATCATTTAAAACAATTAATGGTTTATTTTGAACATCAGGTGGAGATTATACCCAACAAATTAGCTATGCTCAAGCGCATACGTGACCATGTGGCGCGAAAAAGTTAAACAAAACTGCCACAGCAGAAGATTTTATAATTACAAAATAAACAATTTTACTGTCTGTAAATATTCAATATGTATAATATAAAGGTGATTTTCTGTAATTATGTTTTATTTCATTTTTTTCTTATTCTCCGAATAATCCGTATTTTCGATATTCCGGATTGGGTCTGGTCCCAAGTAATCCGAATTATCGGGGTTCTACTGTATATTCGTATAGCACACATAAATACATAAAACATTTTGTTTGATTTTAAGAAAATGCTAATAATCCAAAATTAATGAAAAAATGTATCAGCAAATAATGTGAAAGATTGCGGCGAAAAACGCTCGCACGGATCATATTTTTTTTTTCTTGTTTTGATAATTCTTATAGATTTTTTATGTTTAATATTTTTTTTTTTTTTTTTTTTTAGAGATTGGCCGAAAATTCGGTTACGGTTCGTTTTCGGCCCAAAATCTGAGTTTCGCCGAAAATGAGGCTGAAAATTCGGCCAAACCGAAACTATCAGTACTCAAAAAATCTCGTTTCGTCCTTTCCCACATTATTCATAGATATCATCGCCGATCTATATCGGCTTAAATGAGATTGCTACGAGATTCGTTCTTCATAATTATCAGTCATGACTGACAGAAGGCGTAAATGCAAATTGTAAAACAAGCAATGCATGTACAACTAAACTTTTTCACGTGTTCATTAAAAGTTGCAGACATAATAGCAGTTGAAATTTTTCAGTTTGAAACCATAAAAGTGTTCCGAATACTCTTTGAGAATTTCTAGCATTAACGAATGGTCATGGTCATTTAAAAAACATCATCATAAAAGACAAATCGAGATGTATGTACATATACATAAAACTAAAATATATTTTAATTAAATGGAATTCGTATAATTAGAAATCGTTCTGTGTCGTTGATAAATTACTTACTTTTTATTTTATATGAAAATAAGAAGTTTTCAGCAAAGAGGACCAACTTGGGGCCACACGTATAATTAATTAATTAATAATTCTGTATATTTCATAAATACGCATAATTAATGAATAATTATCCATATTTAATAGATATGTATAAGTAATTAATAATTATATATGTATGTATTAATTTCCTATATACGTGCATTTAACTACTCTAAAAAAAGTTGGACATTTTCGTTTTCGCTTTAGGCCGCAATTTTGTAGCAATAATGAATTCTAATAAAGTTTTGAAACTCATAAAAAGCGATATTTTCCTATTGACCTCGCGTCAGGAATTAACAGGCAAAGAACTTACCAAAGATCGCTATTTACAATCAGCCAATTTGATTTTGTTCATATCAGTGACTTAAGTGGAAAGTGCAATTTCATGTCTTGAATTTCTGTTTCATTTATATTTATTGTTTATTTATTGGTTGATGAGTGTTTCATTTTTATTATAAAATATAAGCTAGAAACAAATAATAAGCTACATATCTATATTATAAAGGCCAAACGTATCTGTGCGTAACGCATACATTATTTTGCTAATGGCAACACTTTTAAATTTGAAATGAAATTTAGGTTTTGCAATTTTCGCTACTGCAATTTTTTAAACTGTTAGACATCGCACATTTTCAATCTTTACACCGTTTTATAGGGAAAAATATGTACTTTTGAATACAATTTGTTTGAAAACTGTATCTTAATTTGTTTTTTGAGACATTAATTTTTTTGTAGTTTTTAATTTAATTTTTGTAAATGTGGCAACCGAGCTACTCCATTTCTATTAAATGTAAAGGGGAAAAAATAGATTGCTGTATCTTTTTATTGCCATTTTCTCATGAAAGTGAAAAACTTTTATATCTGCTGTATCAAAAATATCGTATGTTATAAAACCCGAAGAATTTTGGTTTTATTTCGGTTTTATTTATTAATTAAATGATTTATAGTTTATGATAAACTTACTTTACACACGATACACTTTCTCGTTACAAAAATATATTTTAAAGAATAGTTCTGTGATTCATTTTTAGCTCACAGGCTATCATAGCCTGAGAGCTTATGTGCCCGTCCGTTCTGTATGTATGTTCGTATGTACGTAACGCGATAACTCATGATAAAAATATCCGATCCACTTGAAATTTTGTATGTAGGTATATCCTGACAAGGCGCTTCCCTGATTAGTTTTTGGAGTTCATTCGATATGTATAAGAGGGGGAACGGGGGGCTCATGCCCCCCGTTAGTTGATATAGATGGGATTTTCATGCAGAATTAAGTTTTCAAAATTTAGATTAGGATCATTCTGATGAGGCGATTCCGTGACTGTTATTAGGTGTTCATTGAATAAGTATAAATAGGGGGAACAGGGGTTCTAATCCCCCCCCCCCCCGTTAGTTGATATAAATGGGATTTTAATGCAGAATTAAGTTTTCGTTCAAAATTTAGATTAGGATCATTCTGATGAGGCGATTCAGTGACTGTTATTAGTTGTTCATTGAATAAGTATAAATAGGGGGAACAGGGGTTCTAATTCCCCCCCCCCCCGTTAGTTGATATAAATGGGATTTTAATGCAGAATTAAGTTTTCGTTCAAAATTTAGATTAGGATCATTCTGATGAGGCGATTCCGTGACTGTTATTAGGTGTTCATTGAATAAGTATAAATAGGGGGAACAGGGGTTCTAATGCCCCCCCCCCCCCCGTTAGTTGATATAAATGGGATTTTCATGCAGAATTAAGTTTTCGTTCAAAATTTAGATTAGGATCATTCTGATGAGGTGATTCCGTGACTGTTATTAGGTGTTCATTGAATAAGTATAAATAGGGGGAACAGGGGCTCTAATGCCCCCCCCCCCGTTAGTTGATATAAATGGGATTTTAATGCAGAATTAAGTTTTCGTTCAAAATTTAGATTAGGATCATTCTGATGAGGCGATTCCGTGACTGTTATTAGGTGTTCATTGAATAAGTATAAATAGGGGGAACAGGGGTTCTAATCCCCCCCCCGTTAGTTGATATAAATGGGATTTTAATGCAGAATTAAGTTTTCGTTCAAAATTTAGATTAGGATCATTCTGATGAGGCGATTCCGTGACTGTTATTAGGTGTTCATTGAATAAGTATAAATAGGGGGAACAGGGGTTCTAATGCCCCCCCCCCCCCCGTTAGTTGATATAAATGGGATTTTCATGCAGAATTAAGTTTTCGTTCAAAATTTAGATTAGGATCATTCTGATGAGGCGATTCAGTGACTGTTATTAGTTGTTCATTGAATAAGTATAAATAGGGGGAACAGGGGTTCTAATCCCCCCCCACGTTAGTTGATATAAATGGGATTTTAATGCAGAATTAAGTTTTCGTTCAAAATTTAGATTAGGATCATTCTGATGAGGCGATTCAGTGACTGTTATTAGTTGTTCATTGAATAAGTATAAATAGGGGGAACAGGGGTTCTAATCCCCCCCCCCCCCGTTAGTTGATATAAATGGGATTTTAATGCAGAATTAAGTTTTCGTTCAAAATTTAGATTAGGATCATTCTGATGAGGCGATTCCGTGACTGTTATTAGGTGTTCATTGAATAAGTATAAATAGGGGGAACAGGGGTTCTAATCCCCCCCCCCGTTAGTTGATATAAATGGGATTTTAATGCAGAATTAAGTTTTCGTTCAAAATTTAGATTAGGATCATTCTGATGAGGCGATTCAGTGACTGTTATTAGTTGTTCATTGAATAAGTATAAATAGGGGGAACAGGGGTTCTAATCCCCCCCCCCCGTTAGTTGATATAAATGGGATTTTAATGCAGAATTAAGTTTTCGTTCAAAATTTAGATTAGGATCATTCTGATGAGGCGATTCCGTGACTGTTATTAGGTGTTCATTGAATAAGTATAAATAGGGGGAACAGGGGTTCTAATGCCCCCCCCCCCGTTAGTTGATATAAATGGGATTTTCATGCAGAATTAAGTTTTCGTTCAAAATTTAGATTAGGATCATTCTGATGAGGTGATTCCGTGACTGTTATTAGGTGTTCATTAAATAAGTATAAATAGGGGGAACAGGGGCTCTAATGCCCCCCCCGTTAGTTGATATAAATGGGATTTTCATGCAGAATTAATTTTCGTTCAAAATTTAGATTAGGATCATTCTGATGAGGCGATTCCGTGACTGTTATTAGGTGTTCATTGAATAAGTATAAATAAGGGGAACAGGGGTTCTAATGTCCCCCCCCCCTTAATTTATATAAATGGGTTTTTCAAGCAGAATTTTCAGATTTCGTTCAAATCTCTGAATAGTTTTGGAAGTTTAATGGTTAAGTATAAAAGAGGGGGATAACTCTTTTTAAATTATATAAATGCTAAATGGGTTTTTATTAAGAATTATCTAATTTGCTCTGAATTTTGGATATAGATTTTTTATATGATAAAGCATGTCTTTGATAGTATAGGAGGTTCAATGATTAAGTATAAAAAAAGAGAAAAGGGGAGAGCTGTTTCCCCTTCTTAATTTTTTTTTTCGAACGGAATTAACCCTTGAAAATATAAAGCTTTAATGTGCAATTAGTATTTGTAGCCTGTGAGCTCAATGCCTTCAGTTTAACTGGGCAGTATTCTTTATTTCCTTTATGATTTTAAAATGACGAGATTTTAAATTGACGAGATGACCTTTATGAGTTAGACTTGCCATTGTAAGATGCATTTTTTACTGTAGCAAATTTTGTAGGTTTATTATAAATCAATGAAACAATCCCTTCTTAAACATTTACTTTCGTCGAAATTCGACGGGTTCCACCTTGTTTTAATAATTTTTAAACTGAGTTTTATAAAAATAGTATTTTGTTAGTTTTAGGTTAAATATCATTTTTTAAAGAGTTAGACATGCCAATATCGGATGCATTATTTATTTTAACTCATTTTGCAGGTTTAATTAAAATAAATGAAATCAGTTCCTTCGTAAATACTTTCTTTCGTCGAAATTCGACGGGTTCTGCCTTGCATTAATTAAATGCCAAACGGATTTACTTCCGTAATCGTGAGCAAACAATACAGATAGATTTGAAAAAAAAAATCATGCTTGAAAATTATTATAAAACCAATGAAATTGGTATAAAACCAAAATTGTAATGCAGATTTCAAGCAAATTGTATTCGAAAATAAGAGTTTCTTCTTTGACGGTGTAAGAAATTGAAAATGCGCGGAACTTAAGATTTTAAAAAATTGCAACAAAAGTAAATGAAAGTCAATTTTAATTGTCTGCTATTTGTCACCGGCTAAATGACACCAGTATTACGTAAGGACAGGATTGCTCTTTATAGTTTCTTAACTAATGATAGATAACCGAAAGATAGATTCTTAACTAATGACGGTGATCTGATTAACTATGCTATTACGATTTTGATAATTAAGGAATAACGAAAAACTGATATGTTCTTGAGGAAGTCAATGTTAAAAAAAAAGTTATCATTATTTTTCTATTATAAATGCTGAAGGATGTACCTGATCATTCAAGCGATAATATGATTTTTTTTTTTTAAACCATTCTATTGTCTATAAAAACACAACCTAACGAATATTTCTACTATGTTCTGCAATAATAAAAATATAAAGAACAACATGTGAACTTAAAATTAATCTGAAGCATCTATTTATATATTTCGCTAACGTATGTGGCACAGAAATCGAGATTATTTGTTAATTGTTTAATGGCAAATCCCAAATGAAACGCTATTGGTTATTGTGTAAAAGTTCTTTGGTTTGATTTAGGCCGAGGTAAATTAGGTTTGTTTATGTTTTGTTCATTCGCTGCACTTATGGAGCTTCAAAATATCATTTTTTTCTGTTCTTTTTACTTAAAAAAATACATATTAAAATCACGAGTTTTAAACATTTCAGTTTTAAATTAAAGTTATGTATTATAAATGAAATGAGTAAAAGGATTACATTATTATTAGCACCTTATTAGCGCATTTATTTTTTTAATGTCAATTTGACGAAAACTTCGTTTTCAAATATCAGTTGCATATACAGTCGACTCTCGTTAATTCGAACTCGTTGGGACCACAAGAAATTTTCGAATTATGGAAAGTATGAAATGAAAACATGCTTAATATGGTACTATTACAAAGGAATTAATGTTATATGGGGTTTTTTTTATTTCTTTCGTCTGTTATCATTAGAATATGACTTAATATTAAATTAGAATGTATAAATACATAAACTAATTAGAAGATTAGAAACAAGCTCAATGTAAGAAAAATTTGAAGCGTCAGTGATGGACAGACGGGGCACTAAGAAAGTGGACATCAAATGCATGGGATTATATGTATACTCGTTCGGAACAATTTTCATAAAAATCAAAGAAAGGAAGTTATTCAAATGATCTGAAATTAGAGAGAAAAAAAAAGAAAAATGAAAAATCGGAATTCTCGTTAGTTCGAATTAAACGATGTCAATAGAAAACAAGTTCGAATTAATGAAAAATTTTAACGTTATTCTGCCATTGAAAATTTCGGGATTACATGTTTAGTTCGAATTAAGCGAAGATTCGAATTATCCGATTTCGAATTAACGAGAATCGACTGTATATATTTTTAACTATTTCCTATTGTTTTAAAAAGGAAGCAATAAATAAAAAAAATTTAGTTAATAATTGAAAAAAAATCAACTTAAAAACGAAAATAAAATAGTTTATTTATACACTCACTTCCAAAAGTTAAGCACAAAGATGTAATGTTTTATTTTATTTGTAGTTTATGCAAAAAAATCAACAAATTCTTCTTTGATTGGCACAAAATTCGGCAGGAAAGTAGCTAATATATTTATGCATAAAATAAAATCAATAATTACATACAGAAATAAAAATAATATTAATTTTTTATAAGTTATCAGATAATGACATACTGGAGACTTAAACAGAATTATGTATAAAGTGAAAATAAACAGCATAAAATGAAAAAAAGAGACATTAATAGGGTATGTAATCCCTCTTCATCTGTATACAGAGCTAAAACCTTGTGACCATGCTTTCAGTTAGGTCGTCAATCACCGCAGAATTAAGCAATCGCCATTCTTCTTGTAGAACAGTTTCCAGCTTAATAAAAGTGTCAGACATATAATTGTCATTTTGTTACAATCGCGTCAATGTGGTCCGTATATGACATCTATTTTTATTTCTCTTGCAGAATCTTGTAATTTGGGAAAAAACTGAACAATTAAAATAAATTATGATTAAATGCGTAGTATATATTTAAGGGAGACCAAACTAGTCACTAAAGGCGGGTAATTATTTTAAAATTGACAAAAAGTGTTTTAAGCATATTCATCCAGCTGTATTCTTTAAAAAATAATTGTAATTTTTTTATAGTTTTAAGAGACCGAGAAGCGGCAGAACAAGCAATCTCTTCATCGAGTTCATGGATGAATATTTAAGATGAGTTAAATCTTGATTCCGATATTAAAAGGCAATCGATCTGCCAAGTCGTATATTGGTGGAAAACCCCCCGAACCCGATTTTAGCGGTTGACTCGCAGGTTTACCATTATGTTTTCCTGATCCCAATCCCCCATGTTGTCATACTTTTGGGTGCAGGAAAACTTACGAGCCAATCGCTAAAATCGGGTTTTTGGGTGTTTTCCACCAAGATACGACTTGTCAGACCGATTGCGTTTTAATATGCTAATCGAAATTTATCCTAGATTTATCCTAGATAACTAATCCTAGATTTTCATCCGTGAACTTGATAAGGTGATTGTCTGTGCTGCCGCCTCCCGGTCTATAAAGTAAATTAACGTTTGCAGCAATATAGTACAGTTGAGATAATTTCTAAATAAAAATTTATAATTTTAAAATTGTAGCAGCTATAATACATTACCAAAATAACTCGTAAATTATAATAAGGTGTCTTGTTATATATTGGGTTGGGGAAAAAGTAATTTCGTTTTTTCCCAATGAATGTCTTTAAAGTAGCATATCTCGAGTAATACTTATTCAATTAAGCCATACTATACAGCGTTTGAAAGGTAACATTCTCCAGAAAATTCTAGAGATAAAGCTAGCGTCATCAGTTTAGACAGTCAAAAGTTATTGTGTTTTAAAAATGGAGATTCCGGAAGATCATTTTCGACACATTTTGCTTTTTTACTTTCGAAAAAGTAAAAAATCGACGCAGGATGATCGAAAATTGTATGGTGTTTATGGTGATCAGTGCTTAAGTAAACGCCATTGTCAGAATTGGTTTGCTCGCTTTCGTTCCGTAAATTTCGATTTTAAAGATGAAATTCGCCCTGGCCGTCCAATCGTAGAAAAAGTCGATGAAATTATAAAAAAACTGGGGTAGACCGACATTTTTTTTCCCGCGACATTGCTACGGAACTAAACATCGACCATAAAATAGTTGTGAACTTCAGTGCGTGTCAAAAAGCTTAAGCACAACAGAAAATTTGAAAGTAAGATTTTATTAATAAGTGAAAGTTAATTTCCTTTTCACATAATCTACAAATTGTAGTTTTAAAAAGATAGTTAACAGATTTGTGTTATAAAATTTATCTTAAATAATAAAATTTATCAAAACAACAAAAATGAGTGTGTCAAAAGTTTAAGCACAATAGTTTTTAGTCTTTAGCAGAACAAGAATTAAAAAATAATAATACTTGATTATTGCTCCTTTCTACTGAATTTTATTAAATATACGGTCTTCCATCGATAAAATGAGATTCTGTATTGTTTCTGGTTCAATTTTAAACCAAGTGTTCTCAATGGAATCTTTCAAATCTTTAACTGAAGAATACTGCTTTCCATTTGAATAAACTGCATGAGTGAGAATACCCCACATATTTTCTATAAGGTTCAAATCAGGACTAATTTCCGGCCATTTCAAAACAGACACTTTTTTCGATTTAAGCCACGATGAAGTTGAGTTTGAGGTATGGATCGAAGCATTGTCATGTTGAAATAACCATTTTTCTCCCTCCCCCCCCCCCAAAAAAAAAACCTCGGCAACAGGATGCAAATGATTGGCAAGTGTCTCTTGATAGTTTTCAGAGTTATCACGACCACTGATGAATGCTAGAGATGTCTGACCATTGAAAGAAATAGCCCCCCATATCACTACAGAAACATCATTATGTTGTCGGCTAAATACACTCCTAGGTTCTTTGCGGAGATTATACCAATAGTACTTAAACCCATCAGGACCATCGAGGTTCCATTTTTTTTCATCACTGAATATGACATTCAGCCACTTTTCATCAAATGACATATGCTCTTTGGCCCATTGTAATCTAGCTTCTTTATGGTGTCGTTTGAGACACGGTAATCGAGCCATTTTACGGTATTTGATGTATTTGAATTCCAAAACTCTTCTATGAACAGTTTTTTTCGATATTTGTCCTCCAACTGCATGTTTTATTTGCGAAAGGGGGTAATTGCCAGTTGAAGCCAAATTTCTGATACGGCTATCTTCGCGCAAACTAGTCACTCGCGGCCTTCCTAAATGAAATTTTCGTTTGAAATTATTACCACGAGCCAAAATTTGATGAATACCTCGTTTTGATCTTTTTAATTACTTGCAATTTCAGAAACAGACTTGGATTTTGCTCTCATACTCCATATTTTTATCACCTCCTCCTCTGAAAATTTTTTCGACCGAGGCATTTTGTACTAGCTCATTAACAACAACTAACTTCTTCTTATACACCCAGAAATTGTTTGCATGCGCAATCGCTTACGTCAGATTGTAAAATTTGCATAAAAACGATTTTGTGCTTAAACTTTTGACACGGACTTATTTTTGTTCTATTCCTAAACTCCATGGTTTTAAATTAAAATTTAAAAGTTAATTTCAATGAATATGGTGTTAAAATCGATATTATTAACATACACAATAGACAGATATTGAAATAAAGTGAATATTTAAAGTTGTATTTGAAAATTGCTATTGTGCTTAAACTTTAGACACGCACTGTATTTATACAAGATTGGATACCAAAAGAAACTCGATACTTGGGTTCCCCATGAACATACAGAGAAAATTTTAATGGACAGAGCTACTGAAACGCTACTGAAACGGAACGAAATCGAGCCATTTTTTTAAACGAATGATTACAGGTGGTGAAAAGTGGATCACGTACGACAACAACGTGCGAAAAATATCATGGCCGAAGCCCAGAGAAGCTTCACAAACGGTGGCAAAGCCGGGATTGAAGCTTAGGAAGGTGATGCTGATTGTTTGGTGGGTTTGGAAGGGAATTGTCCATCATGAGATGCTCATACCTGGCCAAACCATTAATTCAGCTATCTACTCTGAACAACTAATGTAATTCAAGCAGGCGAATAAAAAAACCAAGGCCAGAATTGATCAATGGGAAAGGTATTGTCTTTCATCACGACAATGCTAAACCACATACACTCCGCAAAAATTGAGAGAGTTTGGCTGGGAGGTTTTGACGTACCCACCGTATAGTCCGGACCTGGCCCCCACCGATTACCATTTATTCCGCTCTCTGCAGAACTCTCTTAATGGTGTTAAGATGGCCTCAAAAAAGGCTTGTGAAAATTACCTTGTTCAGTTTTTTGCCCAGAAATGTCAGAAGTTTCACAGTGACGGAATTATGGTTTTACCAGAAAAATGACAAAAGGTCATCGAAAAAAGACACAGATACTACTGATTAATTTTTTGTAATCTGTATAAATAAATTCACTTTGAAAAATAATATATATATATATATATATATATATCAAATACAATTGTCCCATTTTACTGATTTTGTGTGTTTTAGAAAAGAATTTTCAATCATGAGCTTTTTAAAATCCAACTCTAAAAAGCTTTGATTACCGGCGAGGCAGATTCCCACCAATAGCAACCAATTGAAAATTTTGCCTTATTTTTGACAGAAATTCTGTATGAATAAGACATAAAAAACCGAATTTTTAGGTACGTTCGTAATTATGTAAATACGTAGCACCTATAGTTGTCGTTCAGTCCCTCCATCTGTCCGCCCGTCAGCATATAACGACGCAAAAACTACCCAACCGAATCGTTTGAAATTTAAAATATATAATTATTATATAATTTTGTCTAGCCATTTCAAATTTTATGAAAATCGGATGCATAGAATAATTACAGGAACAATCAAAAGTATTCCGTTACATTACGGTCAATGGGGAAAAAAGTTTGAAATCCATTTTAATGATGTTACACTCATTTGAACATAATAAAATGTATATGCATCTATGAAGTGCATATTATAATATACATTCTGCACTATCTGTGGTGAAAACAACATTTGTTATATATTTACAAGGCCACACAAAAGTATTCCATTACATAATGGTATAGAGAGAACATTTTTTAATGCGCGTTTTAATTGTAATTAACTATTTAACATTTTATGAGATTGATATACGTTACTGAGGAATACTAGAAGTTAATTCCTCTATAAAAGAAAGCAAATAGTATTTACAGGGACACACAAAAGATTTTAGCTAACTATACTGTATCCGAAGTACTGTCTACTATAACAGTAACATCTGACTGTTTTTTAAACTTCGTTATCGTACGAATGCACCCCATTTGCTACGTTTCACGTGAAATTTTCAACTTGTTTTATTTAAATTTAATAATGGATGTTTCCTCGCCGGTAATCGGGCCCTTGTCTCTATCGCGTGCAGCGTGATTATGAAAAATTAATGCATTTACACGTAAAACAATACAATGAGTTTAACATTTTTTTCCAGCTCATATTTCATAAAAAAGAATAAATATTCACCGATAAAGAAATAAAACCATATAAATTAAAAAAATATGAGACATTTAATCAAATTATCACTGAAATTATCGGAAAACTCCTGTAAGTAGCAAAATATTTGATGATTTCTGCGGCTATTAATTTTTAATAGTCCGTTTTCTAATTACATCCCGTGTGCAATTTTATGATTAAGTATAGTGAGTGGTCTCATTTTGTTCCTTATGTCTTGTAGACTAAGAAAAGCGATGGTGGACATCCGGGACTCGCGACTGGGGAGGGGAAGGGTAAAAAAATGGAAGGGGAAAAAATTCCATTTCATGAATAATAAAGAAATTTATCAATAAATATTAATGTTTAAAACATTTATAGATTAGGAAAAATATTTGTGGACATCCAGGACCCGCGATTGGGGAGGGAGAGGGGGAGGGGAAGGGTTGAAAAGTGCAAGGGAAAAAATTCCATTTCTTAAAATATAAAGACAATTATGTATAAATATTAATGTTTAAAACATTTAAAGATTAGGAAAAACATTTGTGGACATCCAGAAGCCGCGACTGGGGAGGGGAATGGGGATGGGGAGGGGTGGAGGAGAGGTGGGGGAGCGGAAGAATTGCAAAGTGCAAGGAAAAAATTCCATTTCATAAAAAATAAAGAAAATCATGTATAAATATTAATGTTTAAAACATTTATAGATTAGGAAAAACATTTGTGGACATGCGGAACACGCAACTGGGGAGGGGGAGGGAGAGGGGAAGGGTTGAAAATTGCAAGGAAAAAAATCCATTTCATAAAAAATAAAGAAAATTATGCATAAATATTAATGCTTAAAACATTTATAGATTAGGAAAAACATTTGTGGACATCCAGGACACGCGACTGGGGAGGGGAAGGGGAAGGGTTGAAAATTGCAAGAGAGAAAAATTCCATTTCATAAAAAATAAAGAAAATTATGAATAAATATTAATGTTTAAAACATTTATAGATTAGGAAAAACATTTTTGGACATCCAGGAGCCGCGACTGGGGAGGAGGAGGGCAGGGGAAGAGTTGCAAAGTGCATGGGAAAAAATTCCATTTCATAAAAAATAAAGAAAATTATGTATAAATATTAATGTTTAAAACATGTATAGATTAGGAAAAATATTTGTGGACATCCGGGACCCGCGAGTGGAGAGGGGGAGAGGAAGGGGAAGGGTCGAAAAGTGCAAGGGAAAAAATAAGTAATAAAGGTAATTGAAAAGGAAGTGAGTGATGATAAATAATAAATGATACAAATTTTGTAGCGCTAAATATTATTTGTTATCTTTGTATTGTTATTCTATATTATACATCATATACCTAAATAGTAAAAACTTTTAAATTTTAAACTGCAAGTAAAAGTTTAACTTCAGAACAAAGTAGGATCATCGGTACCACTGTCATCATAATTTACTTCACCAAGGCCTCCAACATTATCACATTTATTAGCCTCACCCGAGCATGAACACATTTCAGTTACAAGGTAATCCATTTTGGGAACATTTACAGGATGCTACACATCTTCACTTGACACACGAACAACGCACCGATTAAACCAGTTCTTGAGGAGCACATGGCATGTTACACATGACAGGTAGTAATTATATTTCCTTTATTGTCCAACCAAAATCAGTTGGGGGTGGAATATTAGTTTTTAAAATGTGTGCTCTTTGCCATATTATTGCTTGATAATGCACTCTTATGGCTGGGTAAAGGGCGGCTTGAGTTGGAGACATATTTGTTCCTTCAACTTGCTTTTTTGCAAATAACCACCATCTTAGCTCACTGAATGTTTTAATGTTTAATTTTGGCATGTACACTTAACATATGTATTCTTCAAGTGCAATATATCTTTCACTCTCAAGGATATCTGTTTGACCTTATGCGGAAAGTGCTTTCAGAATTCTGTCGTCAGCATTTATGAAGCTCTTCCAAAAACTGGTTTTTGATTTACCACTGAATGAACCAGTGGTGTCAGATCCAAAAAGAGAATGCAGTCCCACTAAAGCTTCAGATCTTTTTTCTTGCCCTTTTCAACCCTTTCCCCTTTCCTCCCCCTCCCCCTAGCCTAGTTGCGGATCCCGGATGCCCACTATTGCTTTTCTTATTCTATAAAAGATTTAAATACTAATATATATATATATATAATTATGTGGCATTTTTTTTCTTGCCTCTTTCAACACTTTCCACTCCCCTCCCCTCCCCTCTTCTTACCTTACCTCCGTCTTCCTAATCACAAGTCCCGAGTATCCTTCAATGCCACTCTCATTCTATAGACGTTTTAAACTTTGGTATTTATGCATATTTTTTTAAACAGAATTTTTTTATTGCCCCTTTCAAATTCCTCTCCCGCCCCTTTCCTCCTCCCCAGTCGCGAGTCCCGGATGTCCACAAATGTTTTTTCTAATTTATAAATGTTTTAAACATTCATCTTTATACAAAATTTTCTTTATTTTTTATGAAATGGAATTTTTCTCTCTTGCAGTTTTCAACCCTTCCCCTTCCCCTCCCCAGTCGCGTGTCCTGGATGTCCACAAATGTTTTTCCTAATCTATAAATGTTTTAAGCATTAATATTTATGCATAATTTTCTTTATTTTTTATGAAATGGAATTTTGTTCCCCTGCACTTTTCAACCCTTCCTCTCCGCCTCCCCCTCTCCAGTCGCTTGTCCCGAATGTCCACAAATGTTTTTCTTAATCTATAATTGTTTCAAGCATTAATATTTATACATAATTTTCTTTATTTTTTATGAAATAGAATTTTTTCACTTGCACTTTGCAACTCTTCCCCTCCCCCACCCCTCCCCCTCCCATTCCCCTCCCTAGTCGCGGCTCCTGGATGTCCACAAATGTTTTTCCTAATCTATAAATGTTTTAAACATTAATATGTTTGCATAATTTTCTTAATTTTTATGAAATGGAATTTTTTTTGCTTTGCATTTTCAACCCCTCCCCTTCCCCTCCCCCTCTCCAGTCGCGGATCCCGGATGTCCACAAATGTTTTTCCTAATCTATAAATGTTTTAAACATTAATATTTATCGATAATTTTCTTTATTTTTAATGAAATGGAATTTTTTTCCCTTGTGCTTTTCAAACCTTCCCCTCCCCCTCCCCCTCCCCAGTCGCGGGTCCCAGGTGTCCACCATCGCTTTTCTTAATCTACAATACATAAGGAACAAAATGAGACCACTCACGATACTTAATCATAAAATTGCACACGGACCTATGAAAAGTTGTAATTAGAAAACGGACTAATTATCATCCAAACTTTATCTGAATGAATTATTGATACCTGCGCTGTATGTATGGAATTCTAATGAAACTAATTTATGAAATGATTTTTGTAATGAATGTAAATAATTAAGGGAACACAGTTAGTACCTTTTAAACTATTTCTTAAATTTTGCAATATATGTGATGGCACAGTACTTAATACAAAACATTAAATAAATTTATTTTTAAAAATCTTGCAGAATACCCTTTTTATTAAAATTTAATTTTTTTAAATCAACTTTTAAAAAATCCTTACTACTTTTTTAAATATGAATATTTTTGCTTCGATTTTTTTTTTCATATTCATCAGAATATACTACACAAAACTGTGCATGGAATTTTAAATGTGTGGGATTTTACACTTAACATGATTTTTTTTTCTCTTGTGTATGGTAAAAAAGGAAGAAAATACATACAACAAACTTTCAATTTAAATTTTTTTTAAATAACTATAAATTTTAATGTTAAGTCCATGCACAAAAATATTAAATATACCATGGAGAACAAGTTAAAGAAAAATTTAAACCTCTCTCTAAATAAGAAAAAAGCCTTAGTATTTTTCTAACAAGAAAGTTATGAAAATATAAACAGAGAGAAAAATCAGTTCAAAGTTTTCATTTGTGAGGGTAATTGCTCTGGATCTATTAACAAAACTTACAATATCTCTCGATGCAATAGTCGTATAGCTAAAAATGAGGTACAAAATATTCACAATTAAAGACACTTTCAATTAATATTTAAAAAAGAAAGAAAGAAAGAAAATCGATATTTTGACCAATTTCAAGGTAGTGTGTCCCCTTAAACGACTGATTATGTTCACAGCTATTCCTCCTAAAATATAGAACCTTTGTGCGTAAAATTAACGCCAATTATCCGAATTGATCCTATATCAAAAATGGTATTATAATTTTTTAATTCAAGTTAGTTTTAGAGATATTATTTTTTTAAATATAATTTTAATGGTATTTTTCTAATGATGGCAACAAATGACTCCATTTTTGGAAAAAAAGAGGAATAGAAATATATATATATATATATATATATATAGGGATTATTAGATTTCTGCTTTTTTCGTTACTTTCAAGTTGAAATTGAAATTATTTTTTATTTGAAATGAAAGTAAAGACAATATTACGATTAAATTATGCTTTTTTCAGGAAAATTTGAAAAAAAATCATCAAATATAATAATCATAAATAAATAATAAAATTCTTATTCATTATAACAAAATTTTCAAGATATATTCTTTTCATATTTTAGAAAAGGTTATTATTTCAGATTGTTGCCAATTATAAAATCAGCGCAAAGAATCGTATTTATTTTTGATTAAAAGTTTATTTACACGTGACTTAAAAACAGAAAATAATAGAATTTAATGATTACGTTTTAAAAACAGGAAAATAATGAAAATTACGTCTTAAAAATTGCATTTACACTGACTATTAAAAAAGAAAAAAGTTTTAAAGTGATATGTGTTTAAAGCAGTAAAGTGGGGAAAATTTGTCATATTTAAAATAATCAAGTACTAATATGGCCAAACAGTTTAAATTACAAATATATATTTACGAGACATTTATTTCACATTTCGAGGCGATCTTTTTTTCAACGTTCGTTGCCAATTCTTAGGCAGCACAAATAATAATTTCTAACAACAAAAGTATTTTCATGTTAATATTAAAAATAGAAAGAAAGCTTTAAAGAGATAAATTCATTAATATATGCGATAAAAACAGTAAATGGAAGAAATTACATCATATTTAAAATGGACAAATGATACTATCGATAAACCGTTAAAAATTGAAAATGTATCTATGCAAGACATTTATTTCATATTTCGAGCTGATTTTATTTTAACTAATGATGCCATTTTTAAGAGAGAGCAAAAAGAGTTGTTTTCTTTCTAAAAATAAAATAAAAGCTTAAACTATTTTGAACTTATTTACACTATTTCAATGATACATAAAAAGAAAATATTATTTCAAAAATCGGTTCTTACGTGTTAATGCCACCGCAGCAAAAGTTGCAATAAAGAGCAATTTTGTTGTTCGCACACGCACAAAAAAGAAATGGCGTCAAAAGATGTACGAAAAAGAAAAAAAAAGAAAAAAGCATTAAAAAATGGCGTCTAAAATCAGCAAACAACAAGGCAACAAGGAATCCAAAAGATAGCTGCGTGCGCGTGCAAACATCAAGTTTGCTCTTTATTAGCGCAGTAGTGCAACTTCTACTGCGGTGACGTTAATACGTAAGTACCCAAAAATCTATTCAAGCCATAATTACAAGCGTAACCAACTTCTTAGACTTTGTACTTCTTTGTATTGCAGTACTTCCAGGAGAATCTAGAAGTATTCTCAAGTTGAACTTTTTTTTTTAAAAAAAAGGGGGATTGAAATGTTGAAAGGAATGCCCTTTTATTGAAGGGAATTCTATCCCGAGAGAAAATAGGTGCATAACTATTACAAGAAAATTGTCGTTAAGTTTTTTTGACAATCGCAGGGAAATGACTATTGTCCACTTCTATCTGTCTCTCTAACTTAGACCCATTTGTGATTACTTAAAAGACTTGCTCATTTGCCGATTACTTTTGAGAAATTTATTCTGTTTTACTACCTAGTGTATAAGTCCACCCCCCATTTTCAACTCCGAAATTTTGTATAAAATTCCTCGATTTATACATAAGTATATACGTTTTTTTTTTTTTTTTTTTTTTTTTTTTTTTTTTAATGACGAGTTAGAACTCGTCGAATTTTGACGAAAAAAAAATGTTTAAGAAGGCACTGTTTTATTGATTCATAATAAACCTGCAAAATTAGTTTGTAAAAATTGCAATTTACATTGATAAGTCTAACTCTTAAACAAATGATATTTAACCCAAAATTAACAAAATATTATTTCTGTAAAACTCAATTATAGAAATTGTTACAATTAAACTTTAATCGTATATATAAGCAGTAAAAAATAATAAAGATTTGTTATTGTGATAAAGTTATCAATTAAGATTCTTTAAGGCTCTTACGCTAGTATTCCAAAAGGGGGGGGGGGGGCAAAATTCATTCCATTTTGACTCAATCATCGAATTTTTCCCCCGTGAACCCACAAACCTGACATCATTTTCATCATTTCCAAATTTACATATAAACCTTTCACATCTGAATTCACCTTTTTTAAAATATGGTATTTTAATTTGATCATTTTGATTCAAAACTTGAAGCCTCGATGATATTAACTGAAACAAATTCTAAACTATTTATATTCATTTAAGTGTAAATGAAATTTTGTAAATGAAATCAAAATTCATCGTGTTTTACAACAGACAATATTCTCGACACAATTTGTATTTAAATTTAATTTTTTTTTCAATTTTAATGAGAAAATGGCAACATAAAGATGGTTGGTTGTCAGGCGGCTTGAGACTTATGCTTCGCCATAGGCGGCTTTGTCTCGATTACTCTTCATCATATAAAGATACAGTAATGATTTTCCCCCTTTCCTTTTATTAGAAACGGAGTATCTCTGCCACAATTAGAAAAACGGTGTTAAAAACTACAAAAAAAAAAAAAAAAAAAATTATATTTTAAAAATAAATTAAGATACAGTTTTCAAATAAATTGCATTTAAAAGAATTTTTTTTTCCTATTCGATGATGTCAAAACTGAAAGTATGCGATGTTTAGAAGTTTAAAAATTTGGAAAAATAAAAAATGCAAACCCGAAATTACGTTTCAAAGTGTTGCCATTCGCAAACTGACGTATGCGTTAACCCCTTGATGCGCAGTGTTGCCGGGTCGGCAACACCTAAAGTTCCCCCTGTTTAGAGACACAAAAACTCCGTGAATTTTTCAAAAACTACTCTAATGGCTACTTTAAATCTTTCTTATGAGTTCTAGATGGCAGCACCACAGAGATCAAACACTCTACTGTTTTTAAATAATAGGTCAAATGTTTTACTGTAATACGCGCTTCACAGCAATGCTCTTCTCACTGCGCTTATCAATGCTTTACTTATGGGAGGTTACTACTTCGGCAACAGCTGTATAATTAAAATGGTTAGTGCAATCTTTACAAAACAATACCTGTGTACTCCTCTAGGCCTAAATAGATTGCCTAATTTTTTTTTCTTTAAATTCCAATTTTAAAGAGTAGTGCGCCGGAAAGGGTTAAGCACAGATACGTTTGGCCTTTATAATATTGATAGATAGATAGATAGATAGATAGATAGATAGATAGATAGATAGAAAGATAGAATCGAAACATGTCACAGTAAAATAAAACCATTTTACTGATCCTTCATGGATTGTATTGACACAGTGTTTAGTTTTTTAGTTATATTTTATTATAATTTACAATTAAAATAGAGTAACATCATTAACATCCTAAACAAATTTTCATTGTGGACAGTAAATGAACGGCATCGTTTTGACTGATGCTTGTAAATAAACTTTGAATACTACACACTTCATTTTCAATATCGAACACGCCTGAGTTAATCCCAATAACATACTATTCATTTAATGGCAATCAGACAATATTTACGCGATTTAAGCACGAGCAGACAGACGGAAAGACAAACCGAATTCATAAATACTTTTTAAATATGTTGAAAAGGGATTGTCCATAAATTATGTCACACTTGGATGAGGGGAGAGGGTCGTGAAATTGTGACTGTTTGTGACAAGGGGGTGGAAGGGGGTAAGAAGAAGTGTGACATCGCACATTTTGATTACAATAAAAGCGTTAAAAGTCAGCAGATTAAAATATTCATAAAGTAAAAATAAGATTTAAAACCAAATATAATAAATTCCATTTTAATTTCCAAAGTACTACTGTTTTCCATTTTTTTCGTTTTAATATTTTGTTATTATTGTATGTTAATTATGTTTTTTGTTGTAAACCTTAATCTTATTTCATACAAAATAAGTACACGAATCATTTTTACTGTTATGCGCACAAATGCCATTAAAACACATAGTTAAAGTTTAAAAATAAAACTAAAATTTGAAATATGATCGATAACGTAGTGCTTTGTCGCTGAACTGTAAGTACATGTTTCCATAATACAGCATGACATGTGACAAAAGGGGGGGGGGGATATGATGAAGTGTGACACTTTGTGACAAAGGGGCGAAGGGGGCCAAAAATATTGGGAAAATGAGCGTATGGGTGGCTCCAAAGTATTAAAATAAATCATAATTACTTTTATTAAGAATCTATATTATAAAGAGAAAAATAAATCATAATTACTTTTATTAAGAATCTATGTTACAAAGCGAAAAAAACAAGGCGTTCGTTTATAATGGTAACGTCATTTTGATAATGTCAACACCACACGATTAAATTTAACTTTTATAGCAACTTTTTGAAACTTTTAAGCATTTTAAATTTTTACAGAGTGAAATAGAAAAAAAAATGTAATTTAGAATGAAATCATCAGTATCTTAATTTGTTTAAAAAATATATTGCTATTTACTAAATTTTTATAGTTTTTAAAATAATTTTCACGCATGATTTTTAAAAAATCGATTTTTATTGCCAGCAGACGATTACGTAAGGTAAATCTGTTTGTACCTAAATTAATATAAATAGTTCAGCATTTGTTTCCAGCTTATATGACATAATTAAATTGAAACATCCATGAATCAAAAATTAAAAGAATAAAATACAAATCAAACGCAAATTTAGGACACGTCATCGAACTATGCATTTAACATTTTCACGCCGGCGCGTGAAAAAGCTTAAGAATCCCTATTTACCCCTACCAGTAAGATTTTACTGAAAAATTTGCCTTCTTTAGTCGGAGCGTTTTCTCGATTTAATAAACCACAAATTTCTGTTTTTAAAAAACGGTGGCAAAACATTAAAAATTCCGTAAAAGGGTGCCGTCATGAAGGGGTTAAACAACTAAAACAACCAGAATTAAAAAAGTATTGATTTTAAACAGTAGTCTTTGCCGATTCCTTATGTTACTAACTACTGGTACTGCTGCGAGACCAATATAAAACTTTAACTTTTAACGCTTTCCAAAACTTTAAATAAACTAATTTCTATTTTTCATGTGAATATCATTTTTGGTATTATTAGTTCATATTTAAAAAAAAAATAGAAAATAGTTATCGATTAAATAAATGATTTTTATCTATATTACTAGCGGCCTTCGCCCGCTACGCTGGTCGGTTTAGACGAACAGACTGGCATTAAATAGTTTAATAGTTTATTAATTACGGGCATTAAATAGTTTAATTGTTAGTATTACATAGTTTAATACTATTAAAATGCATACGAAACAATGTCTCAATATAAAAGTATGCAAAGGAATACTTTTGTGTGGCCTGTAAATCAATAAGAAATATTATTTGCACCACGGATTGTACAGAATGTATATTATAGTATATACTTCACAGATGCATATGAATTTTATTATGTTCGAAAGAGTGTAAGACCATTAAAATGCACTTGAAACTTTTTCCCCATTGACCATAATGTGTCGGGATCCTTTTGATTGTCCCTGTAATTTAACTATCCATCCGATTTTCATAAAATTTGAAATGATACGACAAAATTATCTAATAATTATATATTTTAAGTTTCAAACTATTCGGTTGGGCAGTTTTGAGTTGTTATATGCGGAGAGACAGACGGACGAACAGACAGATGAATGGACAACTCGGGATCCCGGAATTTTTTCCCTTCAATTCAAAACAAACGCGACGTTTTTCCGTTTCCAGGATCGGAGGAGATAGTGTCACATACATACATACGGTCGGATTTTAATAGTGTAGATATAACGCTGAAAACCTGAGTATGTCCCTTCGATTTAATTAATGGATTAATCTTTGATTTACTGATAAAGATATGGATATTATAATAAAAGAAAAATATATTAAATTCCTATTGAAATACTCTATTTTTAGCGAAATTATTGGATAGAGAATAAATTTAGAATACATACCTTTATTTTTTGCATACACATCCACCAAAATATATTTGCAAACAAAGCAAATAAAATAAAGACATTTTACATTCTGGCAAAAAATGAATAGTTTTGACATAAATTGAGAAACAATTTAACCAATCACAGTCCCCAAAGGACTTTTGTTTCCGTTGTGCAATAAATATTGTCATTCACTGTAAATCACCAGACCATAATGTTTAAATAATTTCTGAATAAAGGGGGAAAGTACTTTATTTTTGATACCTCTAATCATTTACAGGGCTAAAAATCTGTCGTAACCTTTAAGGTGGACTTACACGCAAACCGTTAATTAGGAATTTCTTCATAGAGCAGAATGAATGGCATTTGTAGAATTTGCGTGCCAGCCAGACGTCATAAAAATCAGTGGCTTGTTTCAAAAACGATTAAACCCAAAGATATTTTAGCTCTTGTGCACCCTCTACTAGCACAACACTTATCGCACAGTATTAGTCCAATACAGAGTTCGCAAATATCATGATGTTTCAGGGCCGTAGCTAAAAGTGAACAAAACGGGGGAGGGGGGGGGGCTCATATTTTTTTTTTCTCTCTTTCTGACGCAGTAAAATAAATTAGTGCATATTCACTTTGTAGGTATTATGTTTCTCATCAAACTGTTGTAATAACTTCATTTTATGCTAAAAAAGTATATGATGATGAAAATTTTGAGTGTATAATTGGTGCAAAATTAAATACCATTAGCTTCATGAGCACAAATAGGATGAGGGAGTGTTGAAACACTTATTTTAGATACAATTTAGTAATTCTGCTATACTGTGAAAGGCCATTAAAACTAAATTAAATTTTGTACAAAATTTTATTTGAATTTTCAGAACAGAAATTCATTTTGTGACCTTGGGATCTTTTCCAGGGGGGTGGGTCAAAATATTTTAGGAGGGGGGCAGAGCCGTCCTTAGCGCCCCCTTAGCTATGACTCTGTGATGTTTTCGAAACTATAAAAAATAACCGATATTTTGATATACATACTATATTTTTAATGTGCAGTGAAACCTCCATTAAGCGACCACCTCCTTGAACGACGATTTTTTCATGGAACGAAATTTATTCCCATAAGCTCAGTGCTAATTTTACCTCCATTTAGAGACCATCCCAGTTGAATTCCCTTAAGAGCCCACACTAGTGATTGAAAAAGACCCGGATGATAATGTTAAGTCTATGGGGGCGTTCTTTTCAAATATCTCGTTCAAATATTAATATTTTTACATGATTTTTTTTTGCATAGGATAGCTTAAGACGATCTAAAACCGGCTAGTTTTTACTTTTTACTTACCCATCATACGTAGTATAGGGTAAGTCTTGCAATCGTTTTGAAAATCGAAAAAAAAAATTTGACGGATTTACACGTTTTAGATAGAGGAGATTCCGAAAAACATATTTTTAGAAAAAAAAATTGCCGTCCGTCTGTCTGTCTGTCTGTCTGTAAACGCTCTATCTCCCGAAGAAATTGAGATAGAGACTTGAAATTTTGTATGTAGTTAGTATGTAAGAATGGGACGAACCTTATTTAATATCAGCAACCTCGATTATCCGGAACTATTTTTTTCGGACTCTCGAAAAATTCGTTCTGATGAAAGGTACATAAAAATTTTCGAATGTTTTTGTTCTAAGGAATGGATGTAAAAGGCAATAAAATAACACACATTTTGCATATAGATCGAAGTCGATATGATTATTAGTTGCCGAGATATTTGTAATCTTGTTTTCCACATTCTTCGATTTTTCATGACCCTGTATTTCATTCAAATTTCAATTCAGAAGTATATTTTAATTGGAAATGAGACGCTTAATCCGACGCAGATAATTGTTAGTTAATAGAAGTATTATTTTTGGAGTTATAAGGATGTTTCTTTTATGCAGTTCGGTACTATTTGAGTAGTTTGGCGTTTTATATAATTTGTCAAAATTGGTACATCAGCAGTTCTTTAATATAGCATTACTATGCATATTAACAATATTTAAATTTTGTTTATGAATTGCAATGCATTGTATAAATAGTTTCACATGTTTTATTTTCATATACATATCCATGATGGGTAAGTATTACGGTGGCCCCCAACGACTAGTTTTTATTTTGGTTGCATATTTTTTTATATTACGAAAGTTTCAATTTCAGAGCCGGTTCAAACCGGTTTCGAAAGTTAGTTATTTAAAAAAAAAAAAAAAAAAAAAAAAAAAAAAAAAAAATCTGAAATCAAGAGTGAAAAAGTAAAAACTAACCTGGTTGTAGATCGTCCTTAGCTATCCTGTGCAAAAAAAAAAAAAAAAAGTAAAAATATTAATATTTGAACGAGATATTTGAAAAGAACACCCCCATAGACTTAACATTATCACCCGGGTCTTTTTCAGTTAGTAGTGTAAGCTCTAAAAGAGGAATCAATTTTTTTCAAGAAAATGAAACGAATTCCATTTTTTCCTGGTCCCTAATACTGTTAAAAAAATTCTGAAATTCACGAACATTTTTTCCTGAATTTCGCAGAAAAGGTTCCTTTTCACAATAAAAGGGCATTTTCCGTTACGAATCACAGAATTCCACCATATTTTCTGAAAATAACGAAACGGATGGAAATGGAAACAAAAAACGGAGACGCCGTTGCGTGGGGGGCCTCCATGGCCGAGTGGTCAAGGCACCACATTGCTAAGTGCCTGCGATCGCAGATTGTGGGTTCGGGCCCCCCTGGCGCCATGTAATAATGAAAACATAAAAAATCCCTTTTAAATTACATTTTTTCTGTTTATTTTTCTCTTATTTCTTATTAAAAAATCTTTTAATTAATTAGCCAAAAAATAAATAAATAAATAGTGCACGACAATTTCAAAAAATTGTCTATACTTTTTTTTTTTTTTTTGTAAAAAAATTGTTAATAAAAACTTTTTTTCATTCATTCATTCATTCATTCAGTCAAACAAAGCAAAAATCAGTGGTTTTAAACAGTGTTTTTTTTTAATTTAAACTATTTAAAAAATTAAAATTAATCTAAAATAAAATTAAATAAACCGTTTACAAATATTCTGAGGAATATATTTGAAAAGAAATCTTCAAAAAGCACAACAGATTTCCCTACTAACTCATAAAAGACATACTTTCTACGATAAGGTATCAGCAGCTTTGGCTGGGTTCGTACGGATTTGTTCCACTATGAAAAGGTCCCGAGTTCGATCCTCAGGACGGCGTGAACTAAATTATACAAAATAACAATAATTATGTAAAAAAAAAATATAGCAGCTTAAAATCACTCGGTAATTTGGAATTCTTTGACGATTAATCGATTCATTAATTTTAAAAAATATATTAAATTATTATTATTAAAAAATGAAACTTTGTAACGGAAAGTTACTGAATCTTCAACCGGAGTTTCCCTTTCTTGTATTTCCCACAACGAAAAATCTACTAACGGAACGATAAAAGTTCGGCTACTTTGCTGCCAGTAGTTTCACCGTGAATTCACAGATTTATTTTTAACAGTGTAGGTAAAGTGTTATTTACAAATAGTGACGAGCGCATTATTCATCAAACTTCTATACTAAGTTTAGATTTTTTATTATTGCTACGGGGCCCCTTAGGAGCTACGCTCGTCAATTCCCGTCCCGCCTGTAAAAGTCAGTCAATTTCACCAGCTTTTAAAAAATTACGAAAGATTGTATAATAATAATAACAATGAGACAGATGCGATCGCCCTATAAATGGGTATTCATTGTTTTCCGTTTTACGCAGGATGTTTACGACTGAATGAACTACTGTTAATGGATGTTTTTGTGTCTTATTAAATTATATTATTTAAACATTTCAGAATCAGCTAATATAAAATGAACTTCGTCTATAGAAACTTCCCGGTATTGTTTAACAATGTTATAAGTTAATGGCTTTAAATAAGTAATTCTTAAATGTAGCGTTTTAAATCTGACGCAATTTTCATCAAACTTTTTTTTTTCTAATATTCAGGCGAAAATATTTTTATCGTTAGAAAAGGAATATTATTATTTGCACTGTTTTATTTTGTTTTTCAAATCTCATGTAATTTTTTTTTCTATTTACGAATGTAAAAGCAGGCTAACTAATTTCTTATTGTACAATTTTCTCTCTCTTTTAATATTCACATGTAAATATAGTTTTATAATGTAGTTTTCAATATTTTACCGTTATTAACTTTTAATTATGACTCCCATTCGAAAGTTTTTTTTTTCTGTTTGAGTCAGTCGCCTGTAAATATATGTTTTTTTTTTATTTTAAGGAAATATTTTTTGATCATTTGAGAACAATTTAAAACAATATTTTTTTTTTTCTAAAATGTAAAGAATGGTCTGTCAAAATGCTGAAAATTTAAAAATAAAATGGAAATAGATCCTCAAAAGATGAATTAAATTAAAACTAGTTACCGTTTGGGGCCACCGTAATACTTACCCATAATGGATATGAATAATATAATATATGAAAATAAAACAAGCGTAAACTATTTATAAAATGCATCGCAATTCCAAAACAAAATTTGAACGTATATTTAAATATTTTTAATATACGTAGTTGATGCTCTATTAATGAATTGCAGATAGACCAATTTCGACAAATTCTATAAAACATCAAACTACTCAAGCAGTACCGAATTGCGTAAAAGAAACATCCTTACAGATCCAAAAATAACAGCCATATTAACTAGCAATTTACTGCGTCGGATTAAGCGTCTCATTTCCAATTAAAATATACATTTGAATTGAAATTTGAATGAAATATATGATCATGAAAAATCGAAGAATGTGGAAAACAGGATTACAAACATCTCGGCAGCTAATAATCCGATAAATGTTCTTTTCTGAAAATATCACAAACTACATTGTACACAATACCCTGTAATCAAAATAAAATAATAATAATAATTGTATGCAAAATAAGCAGGTTCACTAAATAATCTTTCATTGCCCATGCGTGAAGGCTATCCAAATTGCATATTGTGTTAACTAAATGTATAGAGCAACTTTTGTGAAGGTCTCAAAACCATAACTTGGAAATTCTGAAAGCGATCGTCTATAGATTAAACCCAAAATCCGTTATTCCCAAAATGAAGCAAAAAAAATGAGGGGTTGTATCCAAATATAGTAATACATGTTGTATTGTGTATTCTATATTGACACTAATCAATAAATAAAAAGATACAGCCCCTCATCTTTTTGTTTCATTTTGGGAATAACGAATTTTAAGCTTATTCTATAGACGATCACTTTCAGAATTAATTTCCAAGTTATGATTTTGAGACTTTCACAAAAGTTACTATACACATTTAGCTAACACAATATGCAAATAAAATTTGGATAGCCTTCATGCATGTGCAATGAAAAACTATTTAGTAAACCTGCTCATTTTTCATACAATTTTTATGTATTATTTATTTATTTTTCGTTGATTACAGGGTACTGTGTACAATGTTTTTTGTCATATTTTCAGAAAAGAACATTATTTTATATTAAGAACTCTGCAAATTATAATAAAAAAGCTTGAAAATTTTCGGGATTGTTTTTATAAAAATATTAATTTCTATTCATGTGTACATGTTATCCGTTTAAAAATGAGCACAGTTTATAACAATAAATCACTTAATCATAATCTACAGTTTGAACACTTTTGCTACATTAGTTTTGAAAGGGTTATCCAAAAGATACTTTTTTTTTCCAATTTGTTTATGGTCCCCTATGGAGTTTTGGGAAAATATCTTCACGGAAATGTGTGACCTGTACTATTATGCTTACACACTTAACATTTCAGGATAATTCCTCATGTATTTTTCTAGATATTTAACAAAATGTCGAAAATCACAAGTGGCCGGTCACCTTTGACCATATAGTATATATATATATATCTTTTTTTTGGACTCGATAACTTTTATAATTCTGCTTCAATCTCATCCGAACTGATACATAAAATCAAGGGGTATAAAATCTCGGTTGAGTTCGTTAGTGGGCAAAATCAGACCAAGGTATGGAAATAGGGGGGAGGGGGTGAAAACCGAAAAAACACCATAACTTCTCAATTAAAATGGATATCAAATCAGTTTAAAGTTTATATTGGTTTTAAAAAATGTTCCATAAGTTTCTGCATGACAGATTTTTGATAAAATTAAAAATGGGCTCAAGGGGGAAAATATAGGGTTTTTGGGAGAGAAAAAAAAATTATAACTTCATCAATTCTCAAGATATCAAATCCAACAAAAATTTTTATAAATATTTTTATGATTATTTAAAATTTTTGTACTTAAAAGTTTTTGATAAGACTAACTCTTACCGATAAAAAAAAAAAAAAAAAAAAAAAAAAAAAAAAAAAAAAATTAAAAAGGAATACAAAAAAAGGGGGGGGAGAAACATATCCATAACTTCGTCAATTTTTAAACTATCAAATCTAATTAAATTTATTTTACATCTTCTCAATAATATCTACAACTTTTATATTGACAAGTTTTTTCATGGGATCAATTCTTATAGCAAAAATAAATTAAACAAAAATAGGAGTTGAAGAAAAAACTTCAAATCCAGACTGCTTATATTCTGACTCATTTTTAAATTCATTTTTAATTTTAAGCTCATCCAAATGGCAGATCCTCTTATTTAGAAACTATATATTGTGATGTATTGGCCAGTTTTAATGATAAAGGCAGAATATATTTAAAAAAAAGTTTGCCAAAATGGGTATTTCGAACAGAATAGCCCAAAGTAATCGTGATTGAAAAATTGAGGAATTATTCATATAACAAATTGCGCTTTTTCTGTCTCATTTTTAAATCCATTTTGCTGTCAAACGCATCCAATTGACAGGTCTTCTTATTTAGGAACTATATAATGCGACGTATTGGCCAATTTTTTTTATAAAGGTAGAATATATTTCAAAAAAGGCTGCCAAAATGGGTATTTTGAACAGAATTTTCCAATGCTATCGTGAATGAAAAATTGGGGCAGTATTCAAATAATAAATGCGATTTTTCTGACTCATTTTTAAATTAAATTTTGCACTCAAACGCACCTAATTGACAGTTTTTTCTTATCAAGGTACTGTAAAAGAGCCGTATTGGTCGATTTTTTAATAAAGTCAGGATATACTTTTTAAAAAAATCGTGAAAATGGGCATTTGAGGTTAATTTCGCTTTATATAATTCTGATAAAATCAATTCTTACCGAAAAATGAAATTAAATTTTTTTCAAAAGTGGCTACATTAAGTTGTCAAACTGGATTTATCTCTAATCATATTTTTAAATTTTTGTTGCTGAAATGAGCACTCTTCGAAATCTACCTCCGCCTATAGGCCAAACCGACAGAGATTTTTTTCAGTTCTGCAGTAATTCACTTCTATAATTAACTTTTGTTTTAATACTTAAACTTTTGTATTTTTTCCTAATGTGAAAAATAAAGTTTAGTAACATTAATTGTTACCTTTTTTTCAACAATTCAAATCTGGTTTTAACATGACCTCCATCTAACATGACCTCTCGGAACGAGCAATTTTTATTTGAACAGAATGTGGTCACTTTTGGGAGGTTTTACTGCATATTTGTTATTTTAAAAATAATCAACTTATTGATGATTATAAATATTTTTAGGCTTAATATAAATTAGAAAGTTAATCACATTACGCTCAGCATAAAAACTAAATAAAACAATATTCTAAGTATGTTTTTCCTTGTTTTTGCTTCAATTTATGATATGTAACATAATTGAAGACCAATTGAAAAAAAAAAGCGCCAGTTAAACTGATCGCATTGAGCTCACAGGCTATTCACACTAATTGTTTATTATACTATTATTGCAAAGATTAATACCCCTTAAAAAATAAAGAAATCGACAAAAAATACATTTAACTAAATTAAATTGGGGGATTAGCTCTTCCATCCCAATCCCCAAACAATAAACTTCTAAATCTAATCGGAGAAGCATCTTATCAGAATACACCGGTATATAAAATTTTAAGGAAATCGGATAATTATATTTGAAAAACCCATTTATCTAAATGAAAAGGTGCGGAGGTAGCCCACCATTTCCTCCTTTATACTGAAGTAATGAAACTCGTAGCATAATTAAGGAATTGCCTTATCTAAATGAAACCATATCCGAAATTTGAAGCAAATCTGATGTATGTATCTACTGATATCTCTTTACGTACATTGCGGGCACATTAATTCTCACGCTTTGATAGCTTGTGAGCTAAAAACTGCATAATTTGTTTTTTACATTCACATAAAACAAACTATATCATTTACAATTGAAAAAAGTTAAAATGTTTGTTTTTAGTAAAAAAAAAATTATAACATAAATGTAAGCTTGTGTACCGCTGCTTCATTCATGTCCTGTTAAGTGTAGTTTAAACTCATTTAAACCAAAGAAAATATTATTTTTAATGAATCTGTAAATAACTGGTTATCAAAATTAGACAATTTATCTTTCAGTGGCTTTTCTAATTAAACAGTGTTCATTTAAAAATCAGTTAATAAATAAAAGTTCAGCTTCAAACATAAAGCTCAGAAAGTTTTTTTTTTCTTTTTTTTAATCATTATTAAAAAAGCATTACCACAGCAAAAGTTCTTTATTTACAAGATGATACAGTTAAAAACTGATTAAAAAAATCATGTAAATATCAAAAATATTGTACACAATATTTAAAAAATAAGTATCAAACATATGAAAATATCAAAAATCATAATATTTTGTAGAAAAAAATCGAATTACAATTGATTTTAATAAATATCATGATCTAGATTAACTTTTTTTACTCCGATTAACTGAGTGAAACAGAAATTTAAGTTGAAAATCAAAGTTGATATAGTTTTTAAGTAATGATATTGATGTATTAACATCTGTAACTACTTTTTGAAAGACTCAGATGCATAAGATAGAAGAAACTTTTTGTATTGGCACATCCAATTAGTTTTTACCGTATTTTCAAACAAAATAATTTTGTGAACGGCAACAAAATAATTTACTTTCACTGATAGAAAAATATGAGCTCGAATATAGAATAATGCAAATTGAGTGGGTTGGAGGAGCAAATTATAGGGGTGGGATTGGGCTAAAAAGATAACTCTCCTATATATCCAATTCATTTTAAGATAACTTATAATTTTGAAAAGTTTTATTACCCTATTCTACAGGGTTGGCACGGTTTAAACCAATTGGTTTTAACCATGGTTTAAACCACGGTTTAAACCAACTGGTTTTTTCTCAAAAAAACCAATTGGTTTTTTTAGAAGAAATCCAATGATATTTTCTCTTTTTTCTTTATAATTTATGTGTTTCAGATTATTGGATATAAGTAATTTCTACTTTTAACACTTTATTTCAGCAATTAGCATTAGATGCAGTGGGTTTAATGTCTTTTTTTTTATGCACAGGATTAACTAAATAATTTTTTTCTCAAAAAAAAAAAAAAAAAAAAAAAAAAAAAAGTTTTATAGATGAAATCTAATAACATTTTCTTTTTTTCTTCATAATTTACATGTTTCAGATTATTGAATATAAATAATTTCTACTTTTAACACTTTATTTCAGCAATAAGCATTAGATGTAGTGGGTTTAGGTCATTTTTTTATGCATAGGATTAAAATCAGTACACATTGGTGAACATATTTATTGCTCTAAAGAAAAAAACTTCAGACATGTGAATTGATCAAAGATAAAATAGATTCAATATTTAGTATTAAATATTTATTTTTTTTTAAATAATGAAGATCATTTAATACGATTAATAACATAACACGATGATCTTTTAAGATTTTGCCCAACTTGTAAAAGACATTTTTCTTGATTGGGGAGATTATCTCGAAGAATTAAAAGCCAAATAAGAGTATTCAAAGACTGGTTGCTAGATATAGCATTTTAATAATGATTTTTTTTTCTTTCTGCCATCTGCTAAATCTATTGACAAAAAAATGTTAACTTCAAATTGTCATTCAAAGAAAAAAAAATCCTAAGAAGTATTTGAAATTTATTATTTGAATAATTGTCTAAAAGAATATTTATCAAACTACATCCAAATGTTTATTATTAGTAATCAAAAGATTGTTAATAAAGATTTTCAGGACACCAATGATTCACTGTGTAGAACAGTTAATTCTTTGGATATAAGACTGTTTGCTAAAACTGTTAAAATTAAAATATGAATTTTTTCAATTTTCTATATAAATGCACTGTAATTACTTAATTTAAATTATTTTAAAATTAAATTACACTGCTTATAAACCAATAATGTCTATTTTTATCAATAAATATGCATGTATATGTGATAAAAAAGGATGTTTTAAAAAAACCCGGTTTAAACCAAAAAAACCTGGTTTAAACCAAAAAAAATACTAGTTTTTTTGGGGTTTTTTTTTTCAAAAAAACCTGGGTTTTTTCCAACCGTGCTATTCTAAATATATAGTATACATGTGTATATGGAGCTATAAATTCATTAATATGTACGAGGGGGAGTCTAAAAATAAGTTTCCCCTTGTGTCTGTAGAGAGAGATGTATATGAAAGTCAAACAATATAATCAGACATGAAATATACGACACAATTTTATATGTCAACATATGTAGGATGACTTTCACAATTACGCGCCAACTTATACCACCAGTGGTACACACGTACAGAAGTTGCAGGTGTTTTATAATTTCAAGACCAGGAAATTCTTCGGTATCAGTATTTCTTAGAAAATTTCTGCTTAAGTAAGATAAAATTTCCCGCGTTTAACTTTTTTTTTTTTTTTTAAATACTGATATTTGTTTTGAAAAAATACGTAAATGTGAATTTACGTAAATCGAGGGCTGTCTGTATTTGAATTCAAGAAACTGGTTATCATTTTCCTAAAATTACTTTTTTTTTTTAAGATATGGGCAATAAATTATATACGCGAGATGCTATGTTTTATAAATATTTTCCTCAAAAGTATCTGAAAAACTGATCACCACTGTTTATCGTAACAAAGCGTATAATCTAGAGTGATTTTAAATTATGGAAATGACATACCAAAAGAGTCTTGATTTAAAGCAACCAGTTCATTATTGTTTAAATTGGAAACTTTGACGCAAGGCATCCATCAGAGATTTCGAAATACAACACAAGATAAAATCTTGTAGTAATTCGAATATCGTTTTCTGTAAATCTGACTTTATAATAGTTTCCGTGTACACATTTCTTGGAATGTTTACGCTAATAAAGCAAAATTTTTTTGGAAGAATAGAGCAATAAGACTTCTCAAAATTGTAAGTTATCTTAAAATGAAATACAGTTAGATAGAGAGTTAGCTTTTTAGCCCAATCACACAAAAAATTTGCTCCCCCAATCCACTCAATTTGCATTATTCTATATTCGTGCTGGCTTATTTTTCTATTACTGAAAGTAAATTATTTTATTGACGTTCACAAAATTATTTTGTTTGAAAATACGGTAAAAACTAAATGGATGTGCCAATCATAAAATTTTCTTCTATCTCATGCATCTTAGTCTTTTAAAAAGTAGTTACAGATGTAAGTACCAGGGATGTAGTGGAGGGTATACGGGGATACGCCGTATACCTTCTGGATTTTTTTAAAGAAACACCATATACCCTCTGTTTCTCAAGAAAGCTATAGTATACGCACTCTAGGGTATACTCTTTGCCTTGAGCGTATACCACCCTGTTTAGAGCGTAAATCCTCTGTTATTTTTACGACTACACCTTTGGTTAGTACTTCAATATCATTACTTAAATGCTATACCAGCTTTGATTTTTAACTTAAATTTCTGATTAACTCAATTAATAGGAATAAAAATAAGTTAGTCTAGATCATGATATTTATTAAAATCAATTGTATTTCCCTATTCTGTCGTCATGAGCTGTTTGCGAATAGCAGACTTAGCAGGACGCGATATCCAGTCATCGTTGGAGGCGCCACGTAGTGAAGTATATGACTCAAAATCCTGGTAAAAATTATTTTTCAACTGTTATAAACTTAAAACCATTGCTGTTGATTTACTGTTTAGTAAATACACTTAATGCTATATTCACATAAATATTTGTATACATTTTTTAAAAGAAATCACAAAAATAAATGTGTTTTACAAAGTTCACTTAAGACTGCTAGTCATTCAATTATACAGAATGCCCGTTAATAATGTTCCGGCTATGGGTATGTGATGAATTCGTATATATAAAATATCTCCGAGGTAAATTAAGTTTTTAAATCCCCCGTTTTTTTTTGTATATTGAAGCACGTCTGTGTTTTTAATTACTTCTTATTTTCACAAGAAATGTGTACTCTTCTTAAAGCAAGCGTCTTTTTTTTTTTTACTTTCTTCATTTTTTCCCCCAAGAACTAAGGGGTTTTGCCTCCTTCGAGCTACGCTTGCCAACTCACGTTCAGCCACCCCAGTTTCTGAAAGGACGCTAATTTTATCGACTATAAAAAATTTAATTATATTTTCAAATAAAAAATAATATTGCCCAGTTAAACTGATGGCATTGAGCTCACAGGCTACGCATACTAATTGTATATTACAGCCTTATACTTTCAAGGAATAATGCCGTTCGAAATATAAATTGAGGGGGGAAATAGCCCGCCATTTACTGTTTTTATACTTAATCATTGAACCCCCAAAACTAATCAGGGATATGCTTTATCATGTAAAAAAACCTATACACAAAATTCGAACAAAATCGGATAATTCTGCATTAACACCCATTTATATAATTTACAGGGAGGGCAATCACCCGTACTCCCTTTTATACTTAACAAAAGAACCCCACAACTAATCAGGGAAGCATCTTATCACTATCAGCCTGTATCCAAAATTTGAAGCAAATCCGTTAATTCTGCATGAAAAACCATTTAGCTAAATTAAGAGGGGTAGTCCTCCCTCGATCCCCCACCTATACTTATCCAATGAATTCTCAAAACAAATCAGGGAAGACCTTATCAGAATGAACCTATTTCAGAAATTTAAAGGAAATCGGTAAATTCTGCATGAAAACCCCATTAATCTAAATTAATTGGGTGGGGGGTTACCTCCCATTTCCCCATTTTCTACTTATCCAATGAACACCCAATACTATTCAAAGAGATACCTCATCAGAATGATCCCATATCTCAAATTTGAATGAAATCTGATAATCCTGCATGGAAAACCGATTTATCTAAATTAAGGACAAATGGGTTAGCCCCCCGCCTCTCTCTTAGACTTATCCAATGAACGCCCAAAACTAATCATGGTGGTGCTCTCATCAGAATGATCTTATATCTAAAATTTTAATGAAATCTAATAAATCTGCATGAAAAACCTATTTATCTAAATTAAAGGGGGAAGATTAGCCCCCCGTTTCCCCTCATTATACTTATCAAATGAACACCCAATATTTATCACGGAGGCGCTTCAACAGAATGGTCCTATAAATGGTCATTTGAACGAAATCTCACATTTCTACGTGAAAAATCCATTTATATAAATTAAGGAAAGGGGAATTAGTCACCATTCCCCTTTTTTGGTAGATTTCGAATGAAATACTACATATTGCGGTTGCTTCTATGTTGGAATTTCTGAAAAATTTTTGCAAATCTAGCCGATCATGACCTTTAGACTTCAAAAATACCATCAGTGAAAAAGTTTATCTATCTATCGATCTATATCACTTTTTTATGGAGGCGATAACTTTTATAATTCTGC
Organism: Maratus speculifer; assembly: GCA_964019185.1. Lineage (NCBI taxonomy): Eukaryota > Metazoa > Arthropoda > Arachnida > Araneae > Salticidae > Maratus > Maratus speculifer. Next base: position 258,775,760 of record OZ025290.1, read on the forward strand.
TCCAATATCCTCAAAACTGATACATAAAATGAAGAGGTATAAAATCACGGTCAAGTTCGTTAATGAGCAAAATCAGACCAAGGGGGTGGAAATAGACAAGGTTTTTGTGAAAACCGAAAAAACGCCATAATGACTTACTTAAAATAGATATCGAATTACTTTAAAGTTTATATTACTTCTAAAAAAAGGGCCAAACGTTTATGACAGATTTTTGAAAATAAGTTAAAAATGAGCTCAAGGGGCGAAAAAAAACAGGGTTTTTGGAAGAAAAAAAAGTCATAACTTCGTCAATTCTTAAGATATCAAATCCAACTAAATTTTTTATAACTAAACTAACCAACTAAATTTTCTTGTTATCAAAATAATCTAAAACTTTTGTAGTTACAAGTTTTTGATAGGACTATTTCTTGTCGATAAAAAAAAAAAAAAATTAAAAACGAAAATAAAAAGGGCGGGCGGGGGTGAAAAAAAGACAAAAATCCATAACTTCGTCAATTATTAAACTATCAAATTTAATTAAATTTATTTTACATCTTCTCAATACTATCTACAACTTTTATACTGACAAGTTTTTCATAGGACCAATCTGATTATCAATATAAAAATCTCCGATAGGGCGAACAGAACTTCGCAAAATCTGTGGTATCCAGATCAATTGGACCTCTACCCTGGTCACGCCTTTGAAGATAGCCATCGAACAATTATAAAAACATTAAAATATACAGTCGAACCTCGTTAACATGAACCTCAAGGGGATTCAAAATTTTGTTCATGTTAACAGTAATACATGTTATCAGTATCAAACCTTTCGTATTCGTTTTTATAGAAGACTGTGAAAACAGTTCGTGTTAAAAGTATTTCATCTTAACCGTGGTCATGTTAACGAGGTTTGACTGTATTGATAAGGAAATTGTTGACCTTAAACATTATCTTTCTGTTTGTGGTGTTAACTTCATTGCACATACTTAATTGTATTGCAATTATAAAAACATTAAAATATATTGATAAGGAAATTGTTGACCTTAACCCGGGAAAATTCGCAGCATGAGATTTTCTTTATCCATCTACCTTTTTTAAGGCTCTTATTTAAAAAAATTTTCATTTTAATATAATTTCAAAATGTTATTTCGATTAATTTATTTCTTTTGTGAATAAAAGTACTAAGCCAAACAAAAAAATTTGATATTAAGTGAATGTAAAACAAATGAAAAGCAATTGGTTACCGTGAGAGAAATGCTCACTTGCGAGTTCTCCAGTGTTAAACATTATCTTTCTGTTTGTCGTGTTAACTTTCATTGCACATACTTAATTATTTAACCCACATTCGAGATTGCAGAATGCGTCTGTCGTCATTGAACTCTCCTTTCTATCCTACTACTACTCATATACATAGAATTTAACGATATTTTGTAATCGTCATTTAAAATGACAAATCTTTGTTTTTCTTCTTTAAGGAAAAAAATATTTCAAAAAACTTTTATCAGTGATTCAAATTTATCAGAACCGAAGAGATGAGATTTAAGTAACCTATTGTTTTCAATGGAAGTGCTCACATAAAATAGCCATCAATCATTTCGAGTAACATTAAAGTAAGAAAAAATTCTCGAAGAGCAATTTTTATAATCGTTTAAATAGAATATCAACTTCTAATAGCTTTCGTGTGTACAATGGTCTTGATTTGCATCCAGTTAATTATTTCTAATATGGAATAAAAATGAAGTCAATGCTGCAATGCTGTAGCTACGTTTATTGGCGTCCAGGACAGGATGAAATTCAGCGTCTTCTTCTCCTAAATGAAACACGTCATCAGGCCCCTATCATAATTAATTGGAGCCCTGGGCAAAGATAAATTAGAGGGCTCCCATTCCAACCATTGCAGCATTATTCAAATAGAACTGATGTGTGTATGTAATACATAAACTATATTCGCACCTTGGATTTTAAATAGCAGAAAATTCTTAGCCCGTCAATTCTAAATTAAGTACTTTAATTAATAAAATACTTTTTTCCCACTTAGTACGGAACAAGACTCTTTTATATAACTTTAACAGCGTGTTATATTACTTGAAGATAAATTTAACAACTTCAGCTTGTAGAAGAGTGTTAAATATTCTAACACATAAATGAAGGTAATCAAGTTATTGTTTTTTCGCATCTTTTTAATTTGTACTACACATACTGATTATTTTCAACTAGCAGCCCGCCCTCGCTTTGCTACGGGTAGAGCAAGTCGCCCAGTCCCGTGCCACTACTGACACCGGAAATTGTTACTGACACTTCATCCAATTAAATTCAACTACTAAAACATTACCCTTCTTTTAGGTAGTCGGGTAAAAAGTAGCCTATATGTTGATCTAAGGTCTCAGATACCTTCATACAAAACATCATAAAAATCGATACATCCGTTCTTGAGTTATAAATGGTGTAAGGAACCCGACTTTGTTTTATGTATATACATTATAATCAATAGTATTCGCAGAGCACGCGGTGTAAGGATTTTTTAAGGTCATTTTTATACACTTTGGGTTACATTATTGGCATTTTAGTAAGAATCCCCCTTTTTTTTTTTTTTTTTTTTTTTTTTTTTTTTTTAAATATAATATAGCCTATGTTCACCGGAAATAGTGTAGCTTTCAGACGGTGAAAGAATTTTTCAAATCCGTCAAGTAGTTTCGGAGCCTATTCAAGTCAAACAAACAAACAATCAAATCTTTACTCTTTATAATATTAGTATAGATTACTAAAAACTAGTCAGGATTTCAATCCATTCCTAATACAATCTATTAAAATCAAAATATTATTACTTATTTATTAGTGGTTGAAATTAGCTTTGCGAAAGCATTGAGTTTTATGAGTTCAGAAGGAAATTTGTTTTTCAGAATCTTTTTTTACAATTAAATTTGTATTTTATGTTTGAAAATTTTCAGAGTTGGAATTGGAAAAAATAAATAAATATTTTGTAAATTAATGTATGGATTTGGGGGGACCCTTGAAGTCCAGGGCTCATGGGCAAAGTTCCAAGTTGCACATGCAATAAAAAGGGCCTACACGTCATTGGGGCAACCGTAGTACTTATCAATCATCTTAATATAAAATAGTGCAAACTATTTATAAAATTTTCTGCCATTCTAAATAAAATTTAAACTTATATTTAAATTATTTTCAATACGTAGTAATGCTATGTTACTGAATTGCGGTTGCACTTGATTATTTCGTAGACAAACTTTTCAACAAATTGTATAAATCGCCAAACTACTCGCAAAATTATACTAATTGGCATATATTTTTATACATATATAACGAAAAAAATAGTAAAAGAATAATAAATAAAAAGAATGATACCCAGTTAAACTGATGGCATAGAGCTCACAGGCTATGCAGACTAATTGTATATTACAGCCTTATATAATAATGCCTTTCGAAAAAAAAAATAAGGAAGGAAGTACCCCCCCCCCTCCATTTCCTTTCTTTATACTTAATCATTGAAGCCCAAAACTAATCAGGGACACGCTTTATATAATAAACCTGCATCCAAAATTCGAAGCAAGTCGAGTAATTCTGCATAAAAACCTATTTATGTAATTTAAGAAATGTTGTCCCCCGTTCCCTCCTTTATAACTAACCATTAAAACTCCAAAACTGTTCAGAAATTCAACTTCTCAAAAAGAACCTACATCCAAAATTTAAAACAAATCGGATACTCTGCATAAAACTCTATTTAGCTAACTTAAGGGAGAGGTAATCACCCGTACTCCCCTTTATAATTAACAAAAGAAACACCACAACAAATGAGCTAAGCTTCTTATTATTATGAACCTGTATCCAAAAATTGAAACAAATCGGTTAATTCTGCATGAAAAACCATTTACATGAATTATGAGGGGTAGTTTCCCCTATCCTCCCTTTATACTTATCCAGTGAATTCAAAAAATAAATCAGGGAAGCGCCTTTTCAGAATAAACCTATATGCAAAATTTGAAGCAAATCGGTAAATTTTGGCGTGAAAAACTTAAATTAAGATGGGGGATTACCCCCCTCATTCCCCCACTTAAAAACTTATCCAATGAACATCCAATACTAATCACGGAAGCACCTCATTAGAATGATCCTACATCTAAGATTTGAACGAAATCTACTAATTCTGCATGAAAAACCTATTTATATAAATTAAGGGGAGGGCAATAGTTCCCATTCCCCTTCTTATACTTATCGAATGAACTTTCAAAACTAATCAGGGAAGCGTCTTACCATAATAAGCCTATATCAAAAATTTCATGTAAATTTAAATAACATTTAAATCACAGACTTTGATAGCCTGTGAGATAAAAGTCCCTCTCGGCTTGGCCTATAGACGGAGGTAGATTTCGAATATAAGTGCTCATTTCTACAACAAAAAATAAGCCATAAAGTAAGCAGTTTGTTATTTGAATACTTCCTCAATTTTTCAATCATGATCGCTTCAAAAAATTTTGCTCAAAATGGCTATTTTCAAAGTATTTTTTGAAATACATTCTGTCTTTATCAAAAAACTGGCTAATACGTCACATTACACAGTTCCTAAATAAGGGAACCTGTCAGTTGGATGTGTTTAAAATCAAATATGAATTTAAAAATGAGTCATTATATAAGCAGTTTTGATCTGAGATTTTTTTTCTTCAACTCCTACTTTTGTTTAGTTTATTTTAGCTATAAGGATTGGTCCTATAAAAAACGTGTCAGTGTAAAAGTTATAGGTATTATCGATAAGATGTAAAATAAATTTGATCGGATTTGATATCTTAAGAATTGACGAAGCTATCGATTTTTTTTTTTTTTTCCAACCCCCTTTTTCATTTCGTTCCTTATTGTTTTCGTTTTTAATTTTTTTTAAGCTATTGCATAGCTTTTATCTGGGGCTTTGAGCGCGGTAACCGAATCCAAAAATTCCGTAACGCGAAAAATCCTAACACATCCGTAATGACAAAACCTAACACTCGGCTAACGTCGTTTCCATTCGGAAAACTTCGGGACGGTATCATTCGGTAGACTTCGGCAGACATTGTCGTGGTATTTTTCAGATATTAGGATATCAAGTCTCAAACTTATGTTTCTTAATGATCTAATTTTCATAGCGCGGCCAAACTTTGTTTGGTAATTTATTATGAGACAGTGTTTATTTTGGTGGTCTTATTTATTTTGGTGACAGGAGTCCCCCTCACCGTGAGGGTCGAAAAATTTAAAATGCTCATAACTCGCGATCTAACTTTCGTAGCGCGGCCAAACTTTGCTTGGTAATTTATTATGACACATTGCTAATTTCTGGTGACAGGAGACACCCCACGGTGAGGGTCGAAAAATTTAAAATGCTTATAACTCGCGATCTAATTTTCGTAGCGCGGCCAAACTTGTTTGGTAATTTATTATGAGACAGTGTTAATTTTTGGTGACAGGAAACCCCACACAGTGAGGATCGAAAAATTTAAAATGCTCATAACTCGCGATCTAATTTTGGTAGCGCGGCCAAATTTTGTTTGGTAATTTATTATGAGACATTTTTAATTGTTGGTGACAGAAGACACCTCACGGTGAGGGTCGAAAAATTAAAAATGCTTATAACTCGCGATCTAATTTTGATAGCTTGGCAAAATATTTTTTGGTAATTTATTATAAGACACTGTTAATTTTTGGTGACAAGAGACCCCCCCACGGTGAGGGTCGAAAAAATTAAAATGCTTATAACTCGCGATCTAATTTTCGTAGCGCAGCCAAATTTTGTTTGGTAATTTCTTGTGAGACAGTGTTAATTTTGGGAGACATTAGACCCCCCACGGTGAGGGTCGAAAAATTTAAATTGCTTATAACTCACGATCTAATTTTCGTAGCGCGGCCAAAGTTTGTTTGGTAATTTAATATGAGACTGTTAATTTTTGGTAACAGGAGACCCCCCACGGTGAGGGTCGAAAAAAATGCTTATAACTCGCGATCTAAGTTTTGTAGCGCAACCAAATTTTGTTTGGTAATTTATTATGAGGCAGTGTTAATTTTGGGGGACATTAGACCCCCCCCCACGGTCAGGGTCGAAAAATTTAAAATGCTTATAACTCACGATCTAATTTTCGTAGCGCGGCCAAATTTTGTTTGGTAATTTAATATGAGACTGTTAATTTTTGGTGACAGGAGACCCCCCACGGTGAGGGTCGAAAAATTAAAAATGCTTATAACTCGCGATCTGTGTTTCGTAGCGCGGCCAAATTTTGTTTGGGAATTTATTATGAGGGAGTGTTAATTTTTTGGAACATTAACCCCCCGCACGGTCAGGGTCGAAAAATTTAAAATGCTTATAACTCACGATCTATTTTTCGTAGCGCGGCCAAATTTTGTTTGGTAATTTAATATGAGACTGTTAATTTTTGGTGACAGGAGACCCCCCACGGTGAGGGTCGAAAAATTTGAAATGCTTATAACTCGCGATGTAATTTTCGTAGCGCGGCCAAATTTTGTTTGGTAATTTATTATGAGGCAGTGTTAATTTTTGGGGACATTAGACCCCCCCCCCGCACGGTCAGGGTCGAAAAATTTAAAATGCTTATAACTCACGATCTAATTTTCGTAGCGCGGCCAAATTTTGTTTGGTAATTTAATATGAGACTGTTAATTTTTGGTGACAGGAGACCCCCCCCCCCCCCCACAGTGAGGGTAGAAAATTTGAAATGCTTATAACTCGCGATCTAATTTTCGTAGCGCGGCCAAATTTTGTTTGGTAATTTATTATGAGACAGTGTTAATTTTTGGGGACATTAGACCCCCCACGGTGAGGGTCGAAAAATTTAAAATGCTTATAACTCACTATCTAATTTTCGTAGCGCGGCCAAATTTTGTTTGGTAATTTAATATGAGACTGTTAATTTTTGGTGACAGGAGACCCCCCACGGTGAGGGTCGAAAACTTTAAAAGGCTTATAACTCGCTATCTAATTTTCGTAGCTCGGCCAAATTTTGTTTGGTAATTTATTATGAGACAGTGTTAATTTTTGGTGACAGGAGACCCCCCACGGTGAGGGTAGAAAAACTTAAAATGCTTATAACTCGCGATCTAATTTTCGTAGCGCGGCCAAATTTTGTTTGGTAATTTATTATGAGTCAGTGTTAATTTTTGGTGACAGGAGACCCCCCACGGTGAGGGTCGAAAAATTTAAAATGCTTATAACTCGCGATCTAATTTTCGTAGCGCGGCCAAATTTTGTTTGGTAATTTTTTATGAGACAGTGTTAATTTTTGGTGACAGGAGACCTCCCACGGTGAGGGTCGAAAAATTTAAAATGCTTATAACTCGCGATCTAATTTTCGTAGCGCGGCCAAATTTTGTTTGGTAATTTTTTTTGAGACAGTGTTAATTTTTGGTGACAGGAGACCTCCCACGGTGAGGGTCGAAAAATTTAAAATGCTTATAACTCGCGATCTAATTTTCGTAGGGTGACCAAATTTTGTTTGGTAATTTCTTAAGCTATTGCATAGCTGTTATCGCGGGCTTTGAGCGCGGCGACCGAATCTAGGAATTCCGTAACGAGAAAAAATCCTAACACTCCGGCTAACGATGTTTGAGTTTGGCAGACTTCGGCGCGGTATCCTTCGATAGACTTCAGCAGACATTGACGCGGTATTTTTGCATAAGTTGATAAAAAATGCTATGCAATAGCTTTACCGCGGCAGTCCCCGAGTGCCACAGAAATTTTTTTTTCAGTAAGAATTGGTCCTATCAAAAACTTGACAATACAAAAGTTTTAGATAATATTAAGAACATTTATAAAAGAGTTATTTGGATTTCAAATCTTGAGAATGGACGAAGTTAAGAATTCTTTTCGCTCCTTGAGCCCATTTTAAATTTTATCAAAAATCTGTCATGCATAAACTTTTGGCTCTTTTTTTTAGAAGTAATGTAAACTTTAAAGTAATTCAATATCTATTTTAAGTAAGACGTTATGGCGTTTTTTCGGTTTTCACAAAAACCCTCCGTAGTTCCACCCCCTTGGTCCGATTTTGCCCATTAACGAACTTGACCGAGATTTTATGCCCCTTGATTTTATGTGAAAGTTTGAAGGAGATCTGATCAGAATTATAGAAGTTATCGTGCCCATAAAATATATAGATATAGATCGAAGATATATAGTGATATAGATCGATCGATAGGTAGATAAATAAAAATTTTTACTGATGGTAGTTTTGGAGGTCTAGGGATCATGATCGGTGTAGATCTACAAAAACTTTCCAAAAATTCCAAAATGAGAGCGAACGCAATAGGTAATATTCCATATGAAATCTACCTAAAATACAAATAATACGCATAGCTGCAAACTTATGCAAATTTTTCCTACTACTAAAATTTAATAGAAAATTTTACCTGAAATAATCACCGAAATCTAACGATTTCCGATGATGAAACAAGACAAAAATTTCTTTTAAATTTTAGTGCTGGGAAAAATCCGTACAAGTTGGTAGCAATGAAAAAGGTCTAATTAAAAATCACTTGATGACGTAACAGGCACATTTACTATGTTTAATGGCATATGAATATGATATTTACGATAAGCCATTGGCATTTAATCCTATAGTTTGGCGATAGTTTTTTAGTCGACGGGATAATCAAGTAGTATTGAATTGCATAAAAGAAATATCTTTTGTAACTTCAAAAATAATAATCATATTAACTAACAGTTTATTGCGTCGATTAAGCGTCTTATTTCCAATTGAAATATATATTTGAATTGAAATTTGAATGAAATGCAGGGGCATAAAAAATCGAAGAGAGTGGAAAATAGGATTACAAATATCTCGGCACCTAATTATCCGATCAACTTCAGTCTTTATGCAAATTTATGTTTTTTATTGTCTTTTGCAGCCATTCCTCGAAATAAAAATTTCGAAAAATTTTATTTAACTTTCATTAGAACGAATATTTCGAGAATTCGAAAAAAGTAGTTCCGTATAATCGAGGTTGCTGATATTCAATAGGCTTCTTTCCATTTCTACATACTACCAAATTTCAGTTCAAGGAAACCTCATTACATTTTGAGGATATGTTTTTGTCACCAGTACAGAAATAAAATCACAGACTCATAAAAAAGAAGGTTGGTGAAGCCAGTGGCGTAGCTAAGGGGGGAGCAAGGGGGGCGCCCGCCCCGGGCACCGAGGCCTAGGGGCGCCAAATTGAGAGAAATTGTTATATATCTACATTGGGGTGGGGGAGCAAAATTTCTTGCTGGCCCCGGGCGCCAAAAAACATAGCTACGCTACTGGGTGAAGCAGATTAAGACAAAGAACTAAAACAAGTTTTGGAAAAAAAGAAGTCCTTATTCATAAATTTGTCCGAGAAATCTTCATCTCAGGCACAGCGGGAAAAACTTTTCATGCCGTTTTGAAATTGCCATAGAGCATGCAAATCATTGAAGCTTTCACGTGCAACCCCTTCTAAGCATCCGTTAGGCAAAATATATATCAGAAATGCAAAATGATTTTTTTGGAACGAATGCACAGTGGCACACAAGAAAAATGTTCGAGGCTCTTGATCGATCATTTCAAGTTTTACATAGAAACATCAGACCATTCGTGAACACATCAATATTGCTTGCAGAAGTTTTCCTACAAACATTACTTGTAATTTCTCGATCGACAGCAGTGGACGAAATAAATGCTTATCTAATGTACACTACTTTGTGGCTACACGTAAAGACATTAAAATTACTATCAATATACGTGTCCAGCTGCAAAATGATCGATCAGCTGAGACATTCTCACAGCAATTGCTGGAATTAGGGAAAGACAAGGTGCCGCCAGTTGATCTGGCCTCAGGACGAATTCCATTGCATCTAACTTCTGTGACTTAAGGCTTCTGTCCCTGCCCGCGAAGACACTCGCGAGCTAATGCTATTTCTATGGGGTGGTATTTTAACAACTCTTTCGCATTTTAACATTTTTAAATAGGTTCTTTTTTTGGTATTGTATAGCTAAGGTCCCTCTCAAAATCGCTCCTTGATTACTTTTTCGATTTTGGTCGCAGGTATTTTCTATAAGGTTACTTTCACCTTCGGACCCGGTTTTGGAAGTGAAAGCAACTTTATAAAAAAATATCTGCAACCAAAATCGAAAACATAATCAAAGAGCGATCTTGAGGGTACTTTAACTTTCCAATGAAAAAAAAATATTCAAAAATGTCAAAATGCGAAAGAGTTATTAGAAAAATGCCTCCCCATAGGAATAGTACTAATCTCGAGAGTGTCTTCGCGGGCAGGGACAGGGGTCTTAAATCAGTGACTTGAAAAGAAGAACAGATAGAAAGAGTATTTTCCAATATTCGAATAAATTATGAGAATCACCATTGGCTGAATGAACAAGCTGTTCTTGCAGCCGTGAACAAAGACGACTTCATTGTTAAATCTTTTGAGATACTTTGAAACAATTTTTGGTGTTCAAGTAGCTGCAACAATAAAATGGTGAAATCTTGAACCATCATCCGGAATTAATGTTCAACCGGAGCTCCAAATCTTAAATTGAAATTTTACCATCTTATGATTGCAGCTACTACAGAACCAAAATAGTGATTAATGGTGGTTCAATCTACTACAATTTTTTTTAAAAATGTACGAACTTAACAACATTTTTCATTCTAACATTCAAAGCAAGGCAGTCTCATACAAGTCCGTTGTCATTGTTATGGAAGCAGGTAATTAGAAAACAGAACATTTTAATTTGCTCGATCTGCCAGTGATTCCAAGACACATACCGCAAGTGAAATTCGGCGTGCAAATTATCATTTTACGCAATATTCACGAGTTAAAGCTTTGCAACGACACGCGGTTTGCGAGATGCAATCTTGACAGGACATTTTAAAAAGGAAAATGTCCTCGCATTCCTATTATTCCTACGGATATGTCATTTAAATTTAAAAGATGGTAATTTCAAATTTAATTGGCGTTTGCAATCACTATCAACAAAGCTCAGAGACAATCTGTAGAATTTTGTGGTTTAAGATCTTGAAACTGGTTGCTTCTCACACGGACAGTTATCATTTTATAGTTGCTTCAGTAGTGCGTGGAGGATGGCCAATAAAAGAGTGGGAACCACTGTAATAGACACATTGATTGAAAATGAAATATAAAATAACGCACCTTCAAACATTTAATTTTCATGCTTTTTTAGCTCACAGGCTATCATAGCCTGAGAGCTTATGTGCCCGTCCGTTCTGTATGTACGTTCGTACGTGCGTTCGTGCGTAACGCGATTACTCATGATAAAAATATCGGATCCACTTGAAATTTTGTATATAGGTATATCCTGATAAGGCGCTTCCCTGATTAGTTTTTGGAGTTCATTCGATATGTATAAGAGGGGGAACGGGGGGCTCATGCCCCTCCCCTTAATTGATATAAACGGGATTTTCATGCAGAATTAACAGTTTTCGTTCAAAATTTAGATATAGGATCATTCTGATGAGGCGAGTGCGTGGCTGTTATTAGGTGTTCATTGAATAAGTATAAACAGGGGGAACGGGGGGCTCATGCCCCTCCCCTTAATTGATATAAACGGGATTTTCATGCAGGATTAACGGTTTTCGTTCAAAATTTAGATATAGGATCATTCTGATGAGGCGAGTGCGTGGCTGTTATTAGGTGTTCATTGAATAAGTATAAACAGGGGGAACGGGGGTTCTAATGCCCCTCCCCTTAACTTGTATAAATGGATTTTTCAAGCAGAATTGTCAGATTTCGTTCAAATCTCTGAATAGTTTTGGAAGTTTAATGGTTAAGTATAAAAGAGGGGAATAACTCCTCTTAAATTATATGAATGCTAAATGGGTTTTTATTAAGAATTGTCCGATTTGCTCTGAATTTTGGATATAGATTTTTTATATGATAAAGCATGTCCTTGATAGTTTAGGAGGTTCAATGATTAAGTATAAAAAAGGAGAAAGGGGAGAGCTGTTTCCCCTTCTTATTTTTTTTTTTTTTTTTTTTCCAAACGGAATTAACGAAAATACAAGGCTGCAATGTACAATTAGTATGCGTAGCATGTGAGCTCAATGCCATCAGTTTAACTGGGCAATATTCTTTTTATTATTTAAGTGTTTTGAATCTTAAATCGTATTTTACCTCGTTATAATCTAATGATGGAAAAACATTTTCCTATATAATGCAAATGAATTCTTAATGTCATTTATACTCTTTTTGTCTTTTCTGAGGGATAGTTAAGGGAAATAAAAATTTTAAAGTATAGAATATCAAACAATACGTAAAAGTTTTTTTATACATTTTTCTAACGGGCATTATAATCTAAATTTAGCTAATAGGACTATGCATCAATCAAAATTGCTTTGTGTGATTGAAATTTTTTCTAATAAAAATTTTATTTTATTTTTCGCATACTAACTAAGAAATTGACAAATATTGTTCCACGCATTGGCATTACAAAGTTTTTTTTGTCGTTCATTGCGAGCATTGCTTTTTTGTTGATGATATAATAGCAGAAGATGAAAAAAACATATAATGTTCAATTTATTTCGTTTGTTTCATAATAAAAAAAAATTAAAAATATATCTATCGCTATTCCGTATAATTTTCTGTAATCGGGTTCACCATCTAGAGTCTTCAAACTTCATGAAACTTTTGATAGAAATAAACGCCATTTGACGGGTGACTCGATATTATTAATTAATATCCAATGATTAATATGAATTAAAAAAATATTAAAAATTTATTTCAGCAAAAAAAATTATTGCATTATTTTTTTTTTTTTTTTTTTTTTTTTTTTTTTTTTTTTTTTTTTAAGACTGAACATTTTTGTAAACAAAATTGGCGATATCGAAAACAAAAAAGAAAAAAAGAAAGATAATAAGTAAATGAAAGAAGGAACAATACTCCGTAATCTGGGTGCAAGTCTATAAAAATCACATTTTCTGGGGTAAACAAATCGGACTTTTTTTTTATGTTTGAAATAGTAATTAGTATATATACAGTGTATACTGTATATATACTGTATATATATATACAGTAGAGTCTCTATATAACGAAATCCATCGTTCTAGTGAAAAATTCGTTATATAGAGAAATTCGATGTATAGAAAATGATGTTAAAAATCGTATTTAATGTGTAAACTTTGAACAAATATTATTTTTGATGTTTTTAATAAAGAATTTGAAATGTTTAAAAGTAAATATTAACCTAACATTTTATTTCTTAATTATTTAAGCAGTTTCAAAAAAGAGAACAGACATTTATTTGAAAGCTTAATGAAAATTAAATAAGGAAAACTTGTATTAATTTCAGACGAAGAAATCTGTAATTTTTTGTTGTTTTGATTTTAAAATTGTCATGCTCTCTCTCTCTCTCTCAAAAAAAAAAAAGGCTTAAATTTTAGCAAGGCATGAAAAATTGTAGTTAACATTTTCCTCCATTTGAAGACCTCTCTTATGTGCCTCTCATTATGATTCCTCTCTTATATGTGTAACAATCTAATTGACTCTGTTTTGAGAAGGATGTTGAAAGGTGTGCGGGAGGTGGGATGAATTCGTTGGATTTAAAGAACAAGAAGAAAAGTAATAATAATAATAATAATAATAATAATAATAATAATAATAATAACTCAGCACTGAACGAGAAATCAAAAATAAGTGATGGAAAATTGATTCCATACGATTTCGAAGCTTTTTTAAAACTGAATAAATTAAAACCAATTTATGAAAAAATTCGTTATATGGAGATAGATATTTCGCTATATAGAGACTGTTTTTAATGTAATCATGCGAAAAGGGGACCGTTCCTATAAAAAATTCGTTATATAGAGAAATTCGATGTATGGAGTTTCGTTATAAAGAGTCTGGACTGTATTTAGTATATATTTTGTTTTGTTTTGCAATGTATGTGTGTAACGATCATTTACACTGAAATTTAAGTATTTGATTCCCTTTTTATAATATTAAATGCAATTCATATAGTTTACATTTAAATATAATGTATTCCCCAAAAATATCATACATTTGATGTATACAAACATAGTACATGTTTCTTTACTACAGTATGGTGAGAAAAAAAATTAAATTACTTTGCAATAAATATTCGTGTGGTAGACATTTGTTCTATAATTTAAATATTTTATTCCATCGTTATAATATTAACTGTTATTTACATAACTTGCATTTGAATGTTAGAATGTGGAAAGTTACCCCACACCCCCGAAGAAAAAGCACCATTATTACGATTATCACTCCGATTGATGTCACTCAGACTTATTGCCTTTTTGGCTTATAATCGCATTGTTTGGCGAGAAAAGTAAAATAAAAGTCGTTAATAAACAAATAACATGCAGAGGCTTATCAAGCTAAAGTTGAGCCCAGGGCCTGTTAAAAAGTTGCCCCCCCCCCTCCCCACCTACTCATTGCCGGGGACACTTTCAGAAAAAAAGTAGATTTGTTTGATGAATTGACAAAGTTGTTTGAGTGAAAAATGCCTAGGTTAAAAGCGTCTAAAAATTTCATTGAGTCATTCAAAATATTTAAATTTTACGTTTCATATTTTATAAAGCAATATTATTTGAGAAGTATTTTATTAAGGAAAAAAACAGCCACATAATTTGTGGGCCCCTGAAATTGGTGAACCCATTGCTGAGGCCCCAGAGGCCCGTGCATTAACCCTGATAACATGCAACGCACAAGTGCACACAATTTTACAATGCAATTCAGCTAATTTCTAATATAACACGCATATTAAGAATATTATATTTTTAAAATTAAATTGTTGCAGAAATTTTACATAATCGCATTTCTTCGACGCATTTTTCTTAACCTGACGCAAAAGAAAATCCGTCAAATATTGTATGATTTGAAATTTTTCACATTGAATTAATTTTTATGCACCAGTATGATAATTGTCTGTCCCAAATGGTTGGTTTACAACACATAATTTTAATAGTGTTCTTTTTTTTAATTAAATCTCATAAAATCTACATTAAATAAGGCGAGAAATACCATTAAAATTTAGTGGTTGCAAGTAGTCATTTAGACGGAGAATTATCATCCTTGTAAGCATTAGGAATATTTCCTGACATGTTCAAATTAAATATTTATGTTTCATAATACTATCGCTCTTAGAAACTGTTTTTCTTTTCTTTTTTACATTTCAAATAAAATTAGTAGTAGTTTTCCTTCTTTTCAATGTGTATAGCCGTTTTAATTATTTCATCAAGGATATTGATTGCCAAGACATATTTTGATAACATTTTCGTCTAAAATGACAGAGCTTTTTATTATAATTCTACAACTAACTTAATTAGAACAATATGTTACAGCCTAAAAACTTCTGTAAAACGTTATCTGTCCGACTGTGCAAAGAACATCAAATTCCATTCAGCACAACTCGAATAAAAAGCAGCCGAAACGAAATTTTCATCTGTAATTTATATAGATATAAGTAAGGATCGACCGAAACAGGTTTTTAAGCCAAAACTGAAACCGAATTTTGGTGTTATGGCTACTTTCGGTCGAAAACTTAAACGAAAAAGTCCAAAATTTTTTTTAAAGTAATTGATACATACATAATTATGCACAATTATTAATTAATTACACGTGTCAAGAAAAAATGTATTGTTATTAATTAATTATATCTATTTATTATGCATACGTAATTATAAATTAATTACGTGTGTCCCAAGTTGTGTCCCTCGGACCGAAAACTTTTTATTTTAATATAAAATAAAACGTAATTAATTCATTAACGTCACAGAAAGATATTGTAATTATACGAATTTCATTTAATTAAAAATATTTTAATGTTAGGCATTCACACATCGATTTATTTGTTATAATGATTTTTGTAAATGGATTATCTATTGTGCTAGAATTTTCTCAAAGAGAATTCGAAACACTTTTGTATTTTCAAACTAAAAATTTCCTTTTACTGTTAAGTTTGTAGCTTTTAATGAACACTTGAATTTGAGTCCAAATTATAAAACAAGTAATTAATGAGTGTATGTATAACTTTCAAAGACGCTGTTCAAGCGGTCATTAAAAGTTGCAAACTTAACAGAAAATTTTTATTTTGAAATTCGCCGAAGTGCTTCGAATACTCTTTGAGAAAATTCTACTATAACACATGATCATACAAAAATCATTATAAAAGATAAATCAAAGTAGTAGTAAAGATAATAGATGAAATTTGTAAAATTAGTTAATTATTCTGTTTCGTTGATGAATTAATTAAAAGTAGAAAGTTTTCATCAAAGACTCAGAGAACTAACTTCGGCCACACGTAAACACATAATTAATTAATAGTTATATATTTAATAAACACATTTAATTAACTAATAATTACGTATATTTATGTATTTATTAATTACACAGAAAACTTTCTTTCACATTTTCGTTTTCATTTTCGACCGAAAATAATAAAATTATCTAAATTCAATTTCGAATTCTGTTTCGGCCTTAAAAACCCATTTCGGTCTATCCTTAATTGAAAACAATCTTTATTTTACTGAAAATAACAAAATAAAATAGTATCTCCTATTTATGTACAAAATAATTATTTTAAAAATTAATTACATACATAGTAAAGCAGTTTGAAAATTCAAAATAAATAAATAAATAAAATGTATATAAACTTACCGTTGTGCAAAAGATCTTAATACGAACGAAATTTTTTCTCTATGTCCTTCAAGTAACCAGAAATCCCAAAAAAGCAGAATTGTTCTTTTCTAGAATCTTAAGAAGAAAATAAGAGGAAAAAGTAATATCGCTCGATTTATATAAGTTATTATAATAGGGGCGAAAAAAAAGGCAAATTACCCAACTTACCATTGTTATTGTCACTTACGTGTATGCGTAATAACAATGGAGTTTTTCCGTCATGGAACAAATATCACGGCAACAGAGGAAAAGTACTTTAAAGAAACTTTAAAGTAAATATTAAATGCTGGGGTAGATGCCTTAAAAAACCTTGAAAATGATAGCCTCTTTGATGTAAGTGTGATAAATGGAAATGGGGAATTTCATGAGAGGAAAAAAAAAAAAACAATAATTTTTATTGTAAGAAAATAAGTTCACCCACGCTCGATATTATTTATTTATTAAAACTCGATTAAGATTGTTAGCAGACCATTTAATTTTGATACATAATAATTATTTCGGTTCGAATCAGTATTCTTAAGAAAAACGTACGATTATTCTACAGTATTGAATAAAAATTTTACTCAGGAGATTTTTTTTTCTTTTCTAGAAGCAATAAGTTCAATTCCAGTATTAGTTTTCAACTAGAATAGATTTTTCAATTATGAACTTTTTATCATTTACATTTACAAATCCTCTTATTTTCGATTTTGGGTTTTGATGCATTTCTGTGATCTGATAAGTAATGTAAAAACCATTACAAACTTTTCAAACATGATGGACATTAAGGTGCACTGTAAAAAATATCCGTTAATATCCACAAATTTTTCCGTAAAATTCTACGGAATAGTTGCATTTTTCTGAAAAAACAGTAGAACTTCCGTTATTGACATTTTGAGATTATAAATACAGTAAGTTTTCCGTAATTTTATCTGGAAACAGAAAAGTTCCGTATTAACACAGCATAAATTCTATAAATAACTCTAGTGTCGCCATCTATATCTGGGATAGAGAAACATTATAGATTTGTTTTATGAACAACGTTCAATAACAATTTTCTTTATTTCTTTCTGTTTTAATAATATAAAGCTAACATATTTTTACAATATTAAAAAAATAATAAAAATTATAAAATTTTATTAATCCTTCTTAAGTTTGAGATTAGTTAGTTTATTTTCATTATGATTTTTAAAAAATGTTTAACTCATTTATAGCATATTTTTTTAAAAAGTACGTAGACTATTTTAAAATGAAAAAAATGTCTACTTTTAATTTTAATATATTTTTTTTAATCTATTCACTTTAAGAAATTTGCACATGAAATTTAAAACATCTGAATCATATTAAAGAAATTATTATAAAGTTGACGATTATCTATATAAAAAACAATAAAGGAAATTTATTTTAATAACCCATAATAATTAACTTTATTGAGATTAAAATTGATCGTCATACAAATACTTTGTTAATTTTTTTTTTTTTTTTTTTTTTTTTTTTTTAAGTATGTCAGTATCTTTTCAAAAATAAATAAGTAAATAAAATGAATAATATTACAATAAACTTTTAAAAATCCCTTTAAAATGAAGGAAACAAAACTTTTTGATGCATTCAACTCTTAATACATGTAATATTTTAAAGTCTAAAATTTATTTTTTATAGATCTGAAATTAAAAACTAAATATTCGAAATTATGTAAATAAAATCTGTTAAACATTTAGAACTGTACACGTAATAGAAAATAATTCCCTACAAAAATTAATGCCGCGTTTAACACAAGGCCTTTCCTTTGTAAAATCATTGGAAATAAGTAAAGATATTTGCAAGCTCTGCATGCGTAGCTATGGCGTAATGGCACTACTGTAAGCTGCCATAGAACAGGTCCCTGGTTCGATCCCCATCGAGGGTAAGTGACATTTCTTCACTGTTGTTTAAATTAAATGTATGTGTCCTAACCTGTTGTGTCTAAAAATCATAAAGAAGTTAGTTTGTCCCTAAAAATTCTTTTTTGGATTCAAGCGAAAATTTTTATATAAAAGAATATAAAAATACGGAAATATTTTGTGAAAAAAACGGAAATTTTTTTTCCGTTATAAAAAAAAGGAAATAGTACTGGCGTCTAGATTACTAGTACTATTTCCGTTATTTAACAGAAATTTTTTTTACAGTGTGTAGTCACACATTTTTTTTTTTTTTTTTTTTTTTTTTTAGAACCACACACCATTTTTTTTTAAATTATAGACTTAAACATGTGCACAATTTCAGGACCACATCTGATGTGAATCCCAGAAATTGGCTTTTTATAAAAAAAAATTCTAACATTCCATTTTATATTCTTTTCATCTTTTTGTTTTCATTTTGCACATAATAAAGTGTTTAACTGTTTAAAAAATTCTAATTTAAAGGAAAAAATTAAATTTAAACTGAAAGAATTAAAGGAGAAAAAAAAAGGCAAAGAAAGTATAAAAATTAGGATAAATAATATTCAAATGCATTTTATAATTAAAGATGTCTTATAAGAAAGGGAGCATTATAAATAAAAAATATGTTATTCTTTACAACTGTCAGAGTAAGAGGGTAATGGCTTAGGTAAGGCGGCTTTTTAAGAGTCTTGAAAAGTTTATCTACAATTACAATTTTTAGAACAGAAGTTGTATTTCTTTTTCTTCTTTTTAAACAGGAATTGAGATTTTGAATTAATTTTATTCGGCTTTAAGCTATGTCATTGACAACTTTAAAACCGTTTACCCTTTTTTTTTCTTTCAAATAATGTTTATTTTTACATCTTACATTAAGGTCAGATTTTAAAAATTGCATATTAATATAAAATCTTTTTTTTAAATTACCATTTGAGACAAAATAAAAACACTGATTTCTTTGTTTATAAATATTTCATTTTTTGAAACCTATTGTTATTCTTACATTCCTATCATTATCACAATTTTCTTCTTTAAATGGCATTAATTTTCCAGACAAGCTTATTTTCACTTTTCTTTTAAAAGTATCGTTTAAAAGTGAAAACGCTACCTTGATCCGAGTTAATGTGCCAAAGGTGGTTTATCCTTTTAGAGAGTGCTTTGTGTACAACCTATCTATCAGTTTTTTTTTATAGTCTACTACACAAATCGTTTTAACAACTGCAGATCTTGTTCGGAGGTCAAAGTGTTAATGGGAGTATTGAATTACACTTTAACAATAAATATTGATTATAAATATACAAATGTCTCTAATACCTTCTTTTTCTAAATTTGTCACTTAGAACTGATCTCTGAAATGATATATTTTGAGAGAATAAATGGTCTGTGTCATCCATCCGTTTTGATGAATAGCACCAAGGGCTCTGAAAAAATGTCTTTTGGAGGAAGACGTCTAGTGAAAATTACATAAAGTTAGATAAATTCTTTATAATCATCTGTGGGCTGTTCATTCTTTTAAATGTTCTGTAAGAAAATTTGAAATTTCATATGACTTAAATAGTATTTTATCTAATATTTCATCTTCAGTATCACATTTATACTTAGTCTGATCCAACTTAGGCCACCGAATCTGATTTTTTTTTTTTTTAATATTTGGTAGAGGTGTAGTGGTTATACGCATTTTACAATCAAAAACAGTTTTTAGGATAATTTCTAAATTATGTTAGCGATATAATAAATACAGAAAACATTTCCTTTAATAATTGCTACAGCAAAATGCAAGTCCCTCTGAAGTAACTAGAGTTTATTGCAGTGATATCACACACACCTGACAAACACACATATCAAGCACATTGCCTGAATTTTAACAATTTCCTGCTACTTTTCAACTGCATAAAATACAGCTTTTGCAGGAGTTATTCCGATACTATTTTCAATTTGAGGAGCGCCTATGAACTGCTTTACATCTTCACAACTAATTAAAACAACTATCCTCTCTGCATTTTCTTTATTCAAAAATGAGAAAGCAGTTTATCATTCCAGTGAATAACACTTCTAAATTGGAATTTTTAAGTCTGTTTTTGATCAGTTCAGTTCTTTGTTTTCGAAATAGTTATTTGCGGAGTCATATTATATTTTTACTTAAAATTAAGTCTGTAGTTAACTGGTAAGTGTTATTGTATGTCTAGCAGCATCTGCCTTGTTTATTTTCACTTGGCGGTTATTACAGAATAAAACAAGTCGTTGGGGGCCACCGTAATACTTATCCACCATGGATATGCATATGAAAATAAAGCATGTGTAAACTATTTATAAAATGCATTGCAATTCCAAAATAAAATTTAAACGTATATTTAAATATTTTTAACATACATAGTTCATGCTCTTTTAATGAATTGCTGCTGAACCAAATTCGACAAGCTATATAAAACGCCAAATTACTCAAGTAAGTACCGAATTGTGTAAAAGAAACATCCTTATAATTTCAAAAATAACAATAATGATCAATAACATTTACTACGTCGGATTAAGCGTCTTACTTCCAATTAAAACATATCTTTGGATTAAAATTTAAATGAAATACAGGGTCATGAAAAATCGAAGAATGTGGAAAACAGCATTACAAATATCTCGGCACTAATAATCCGATCGATTTCGTTTCTGATGCAAAATTTGTGTTATTTTATTGCCTTTTACGTTCATTCCTTAAAATAAAAAAATTCGAAACTTTTTATATACCTTTCATCAGAACGAATTTTTCGAGAGTCCGAAAAAAATAGTTTTGGATAATCGAGGTTACTGATATTAAATAGGCTTCGTGCCATTTTTATATACTAAGTACATACAAATTTCAAGTCTCTATCTCAATTTTTTCGTGAGATAGAGCGTTTACAAACACACAGATAGACGGGCGGCAATCTTTTTTCTAAAAATATGTTTTTCGGACTCTCCACTATTTAAAACGTGTAAATCCGTCAAAAAAAAGTTTTTTGATTTTCAAAACGATTGCAAGACTTACCCTGCACTACATATGATGGGTAAATAATACACAAAACTTGACAACTGCATTTAGTGTGCCGGAATGTTTCGTCAGTTCTATAAAAAGTTTATGATAGCAGGTAACAAAAACATCTAGAAATTCACTTGTTAGTTTTAAATGCTCTTCAACTGCAATAGAAATCGAGGAACTCGTTCTTTCCAGGCACTATATTAGATAACTACTATAATTCATGACATATATGCTATAAACTATAATTCATGAAATATTTTTTAAATTACAAAAGTAGTTCAATTTCTTTTACATTTTAATGCAAATAATTCAAAAAAATATCAAATGGGATAAAAATTATTCATTTGTCATTTTCATTTACTCTTAAAAATGCAAAGTTTGAGAGTATGGTTCACGAGTTGGCCTGAAAAATACTAAATGTCGTTAAGTATAAGTTTTGCTGCGGGCAAAAATTCAAAACTACAAAATTTTCTATGAAATAAAATAAGAACCAGGGTTCTAAGATAAATAGTTTTTACTTAATGAAAGAAAAACTGCAATTTCTTTTGCCAAAAAATTGCAAATTTTCAAGATTTCAAACTCGATGAGGCGCGGACTAATGTTATTCAATTGCGCTGAAGCTTTGACAATCTCATTTTTTAACTAATTGGCAAAATTTAGGGGGGGGGTCCCTCCGAAGATAAGATTAAAATAATTTTTTCCCTTATACCTTGTGACCACCCTAATGGACATTCGAGAAGTATTAGGCAGATCTTTATTTTTCGTTAGTTCCAGTGAAACCGGCCAGAGATCCACGAATTTTGAGGAGTTTCAAATTTAAAATACCCTTCTAAATTTTCTCACACACATAGCGAAGTTAGAAACTAATTTAATATTTTTATACTCATGAAATTTTCACTACTTACAATTTTATTTTACTTCATTTAATAATAATATGTGTTCTCTCGTTTAATAACTAATATTGAACTAAAATAATTTTCTAGTTGTTTATCATCAGAGGTATCAAGCTGCCACTATTCTTCCGTATGTGGTTAATTTAATGGAGACTAATACATTTTGCAGCAGATTTTTATGATTATTATTATTTCAAGAAATTCATTTAAATAAGTTTCATGTGGAAATTAAAAATTTAATAAATAAACATTCAAGGCTCCTCTGTATTATTATTCTAAAACGTTCTATTAGGCAGAAAAGAATTGTGTAAGATAAGTTTGATATTGGGGCTATACCTACTAGACATAGGATATCAAGTACGTATTGATTGGTAGAGCTCCAAACAATGTCTATGCAGAAGGCCCCTGTCCCTGCCCGCGAAGACACTCGCGAGCTAATGCTATTCCTATGGAGAGGCATTTTGCTAATAACTCTTTCGCATTTTGACATTTTTAAGTTTTTTTTTTCCCTTGCATTGAATAGCTGAGGTCCCTTTCAAGATCGCTCCTTGATTAGTTTTTCGATTTTGGCCGCACATATATTTTTATAAAGTTACTTTCACTTTAAAAACCGGTTCAGAAAGTGAAAGTAACTTTATAAAAAATCGTTATAACTTGAAATATTATTAGTAGAATTTCAATATTTTTTTCTACATTTAAATCAAGAGAAATATCCAAATTTTTATTCCGATTCAGCATTTTTTTTAAATATTAATTTTTAAAAAACATAAAAATATTTAAAGTAAAAAATAGAAATAAAAATTATGTAACTTTATTAAAAAAAATAAATTACAAAAGTAAATTTTTTTTTCAAATTTGCTGAAACAAAATTAAAGTAAAAGAATTGAAAAAAAACGTGAGCCAAATTTGAAGCATTTATCTATAACGGTTCTTGAGTTATAATAATTTGAATCCGAGAAATTGTGAAAAAACCGTATAAAGATAAACGCATTTTTACAAGAACTCATTTCCATAATAACCATTGCTTGAAAGCTAGATTTTCAAAACAAACCTAAACTAAAAATTTCATATTTCCTTTTCTAATTAAAATAGAAACGTGATTTAAACGTCCTTTTAAACATTAAAAAAAATTATTGCTATATTTTTTTTTTTAGAAAATTTAAACATTTTTGTGTCCCGGACTCCTTTACATCTCCGAATTCTTAAATTAGAATATAATATTAGATATTAGGATACCGTACCCCCACAGGGCTGGGTTTTTGCCGGCAAAAAATGATTTCTGCCGTGCCAGTGGCAGAAAGTGGTTATAACCGGTTTTAGCCGGCAGAAACTGGCAACAACTAGCATAATTTCAAAGTATAATCTGAGACTTTTTTAGTAGTATTAAATTGTTTATATACATTTTATTATTCAGGATAAATAACAAATAAAAATTGCGAATAGCTTTAGTTAAAAAATAAATTTATATTGGAATTTGATAGTTTTGAATCTTTCACAAAAAGCCAGATAAAAACCAGTTAGCAAAATTTATCCTATATTATGGAACGCTCTTAGAATATTATTACTTTTTCCACAAGAAATATTTTTTTTTTCTTTCAATATATTGTAAAATAATTGTACAAGATTACATTTTTTTTTCTTTTTGTGCTACAATTATTTATTTACACATTTTCACAAGAGCCATTCCTCATTGTATGTAATAACAGATAATTTTAAAGTTATTGCAGTGTATTTATTTTAAAATATTCTGAAAAGTGACATTAAAATATCATAGAATTTTTTTGTAAATTTCTTTTTTTTTTAACTTTTAAAATAGAAATTCAGCTGTAAACAGTAATATTAATAGTTAAACTTATACAGCATCAGATTACCATTATGAAAATTCCTGTTTTTCAAGTGCCAGAAAATTTTATATAAATACGTATACTTATAAGATCCTTTTGGAACCTTTTTGCTACTTTGAATAACATTCATAATCTTTATTTTAATTTTTTAACTAAATTCTTTATATATTAAATACATGTATGAATTATGAATCGTTGCAGGTTAAAGTTCTTATTAGTATCACTTCTCAGTTTCTGCCAGTTTTTGCCGCTTACTGGCAGAAACTAGTTTCTGCCATGCCGGGTTTAACCGGTTATAACCACTGGTTTTAACCACCTCGGTAGGAACTTGCCAGCCCATTGTTTTTTGTTTTGTACCGCACAATGTTCGCTCTGAATTCTATTCTTAAGTGCATTAATTCTTCTGTACTCCTATAAGTAAGAATTGGAAAGAAACTTTTCTTTTAATCTTGGTTTTTAAAAATTTATAATTAGGTAACATATTTGGCAAGTTTAAGTTCTAATTTTGGCGTGACTTTGTTGCGGTATATTGAGAGCTGGGACAATTTGCTTTAGCATAGAGCCCGAACTTTGTAATAACGTAAACTAACAAAAATGGCTTTCGAAGAAATCGGGATGTATATTTAAAAAATACTTTTCTCAACTTATTATAAACTGGGAGACGGCGGCGCAGACAATCTTCTTATCGGGTTGGAAGCGGAAATTCCAGAATTAACTATAATTGGATTCGTATATTAAAACTCAATCGGTCTGCTAATTCATATCTAGATGAAAAATATCTAAAAACCCGATTTTAGCGGTTGACTCGTAAGTTTGCCATTGTGTTTTCCTACTTCCAATCCTCCATGTTTTCATACCTTTTGGTACAGGAAAACACAGTAATAAACCTACGAGTCAATTTCTAGAATCTGATTTTTAGATGTTTTCCACCACAGTATCATTTGGCTGACCAATTGCGTTTTAACGTGCGAATTCGACTTTTAGCTAATTCTGAAATTTCATCTTCCAATTCGATGAGGTGATTATCTGTGCAGCCGCTTTCCGTTCTTTTAGACTACTCTGTAAAAAAAAAAAAAAAAAAAAAAAAAAAAAAAAAAAAGACCTTTTTTTTATCTCGGAAATTAAATCACAAACGAAAATATGCAATAACATCTTCCAAGTTGCCCACTATTCCGGAAATCATTCTTTATCTTAGAATTCTGAGAAACTAATAGATTTTCAAGATTTAAAAAAGAAAAAAAAAAAGAGTTTATAAAAAGCAAAATTTCTTTTCCTGCCACTAATTTTTGAAAACGTTTCCGAGTATTTTTATAGTGTAGTAATCAAGTTTTTCAACTTAGAATATAGATTTTGCAGCTGTTATCAATTCTCAAGTAAAAATTTCCATGTTATACAAGTATGTTTTACAGGCAGACGTTAATAAATTAACAGCATTAATATTGAAATTGGTATTATTTTGTTATTCTCGTATATATAAATCCAGTTATGCTCTGTTAAAACTTTTTAAAGGGACAATTTACCTTTAAATTAGTTTTTAAAAAATTAATTTTTAGGTGCGTGCGTAATTATATAAATACGTAGCATCTATAGTTGTCGTTCGGTCTGTCCGTCCGTCCGCATATAATAGTGCAAAAACTACTCAACTGAATCGTTTGAAATTTTAAAAATATAAAAGTTTTATAATTTTGTCGGGTCATTTCAAATTTTATGAAAATTGGAAGCATGTTATCATTATGTACAAGGGAACTTATACAGCACCCTACTGTATATGCATCAATTTACGCCAATATGCCTTTAAGTATTGTCATTTTTTCCTATTAAAGCACACTATTTTCATAATACACACATTATTAAAATGTAATGGTGATACTATTAGACCGAGAGGCGACAGCACAGAGAATTATCTCATCGAATCGGAAGCTACAATTCCACAATGCGTTAAAACTCGATTCGCATATTAAAACGCATTTGGTCTGCCAAATCATATCTTGGTGGAAATACCTGAAAATCCTATTTTACTGGTCGATTCATAGGTTTACAACTGTGTTTATCTGCAACCAAAAGACTCGTGGAGGACTGAAAACAGGAAAACACAATAGTAAACCTACGAGACAACGCTAAAATCATATATTCAGGTATTTTCCACCAAGATGTGACTTGGAAGAGCAATTGCATTTTAATATGAGAATCAAGCTTTAACTAATTCTAGAGTTTAAGCTTCTAATTTGGATGGGTTTTATTATTGTCTGTGTTGCCGCTTCCCATCTACATCTTTTAGTTGAATGTGAATATAAAGTAGTCAACCTACTTACCAATTTAATAGTGTAATCATGAAATTAAATACAATAAAATATGGTCAGACGGAAGCACAAAAGACTGAAAAATATTTCGTTTACAAAATATATTTATATTGAGTTTGTCACCTGCTAGTACGCGGAAGTATGAACTTCTACATAGCTGCCAACTTTTACGCATTTTTCCACCACAAAAATTTTAAACATAAAAATTGTCTTAATTAATTGTCGAAATCTTATGATTAAACAAGTGGATAATCTCTGTACAATTTTAGTGGTAGCAAAAATGCGAAAAAGTCGGTAGCTATGCTTTTATTAAGTGGTATGTCGATCTGCATGTTCAGGAACTCCTGGTTTAAATATATATGTTACAGGCCAAACCCGATTTTAGGCCAAACTAGTTTATCCTAAGGCCCATCGGATAAACTAGTTTGGTCTAGGCCAAACCGGTCTATCCTAACGCTCGTCGGATAAACTAGTTTTTCCTAGGCCAAACCGGTTTATCCTAACGTCCATCGGATAAATTAGTTTTTTCTAGGCCAAACTAGTCTATCCTAAGAACCATAGGACAAACTAGTTTTTCCTAGGCCAAACTACTTGGGCCTAACTCTTATAGAATAGACTAGTTTAACCTGCTGTTTATTAGTCTGAACTAGTTTATCCTAGGCCAATTCAATTTGGCGTGATTTTATTGAATTAAATGACCGCCTCAGCGCCAACATTCTAGTATGTCCTAGGCTGATCTAGTTTATCCTAGGCCAATGTAATTTTACGTGTTTTTAGCTCGCAGGCGTCAAAGCCTGAGAAATAATGGTCACGCAGGTTCTGTATGTATGTATGTACGCACGTATGTATGTACGTATGTACGTAACGCGATAATTCTTGATAGAAATACCCGATTTGCTTCGATTTTGGATGTAGGTTCATTCTGATAAGGTACTTTTTCTCATTAGTTTTAAGAATTTATTGGATAAGAATAAGGGGGGTGAACGGGAGGCTAATCCCCCACTGTTAATTTAGAGAAATGGATTTTTCATGCAAAATTATCAGTTTTCATTTAAAATTTTACACATAGGATCATTCTGACAAGGCGCTTCCGTGGTTAGTTGTGGATGTTTATTGGTTTATTGGATGCTTTATGTGGATGTTCTATGTTTAAGTATAATTAGGGGAAATGGGAAAAGGTAATCCCCCTTACTTTATTTTTCGAGGGTGTTATTTTTTTTTTAAATAAGGCTGTTACACAATTAGTGTAAACAGCCTGTGAATGCAAAGTCATCAGTTTAACTGGGCAATATTCTTTTTAATATTGAACCCGACTAATGCTCCATTGCTAACCTTGTGCAAAGTGGTTTTGCCATCACCCCTGTATAATGTATTTTATTCGAAGGGTAGTAGAATACTGTTAGAGGTTTGCATGGGCCTGAATTTTGAGGCCCGGGCCCGACCCTTCACGAAGGAAAGTTATTTTGCCTTGACCCACTGTAAAAATTAAAAGTTCACCTCGAGCCCTGCCTGTGAAATAATCAGTGAAAAGAAACTCAGTCCGGCTCGATCTGGCCCTACTCAATTTCTCCAAAAAAATCAGATTTTATTTCACATACAATTAAGATTTCTTCAAAAAATACTGCATACATATTTATTGCATAAATTTACAATGTATTTTTAAATAGCGATGTGTTAGCAAAATCTAAAATACACAATGTATTATTGATTCTTTAGATTCTTAGACCTTTCAATATTCAAATAGAGATTTATTAAATACCGTATTTACTCGTGTATAAGGCGCACTTTTTTCCCCAAAAAATTAGGGCAAAACTCCTAGGTGCGCCTTATACACGGAATAATTTTTTACTGTTGGATCCAGTTGAACGATATACATATGAAACAAGAAATTATTCAAAGAAGATATTAAAACTCGGAAAATGTTACTTACTTGAAGTATTATTGCATATTTATTTCATTCCTTGTAGTTTTTTATGCAACAAAACTAATGACATTATCTAAACGCTAATTAACAATTCTCTTTACCGTCACTAATTCCTATTTCCCATCATTCTCTTACAACCCGAAGTCTAAAAATGCATTATCGTCTTGTTTTCTGGTCTGGTGTAATGTTTGTTTTGACTTGTAAATTCATTTGGTCATTCTTCATAAGCGTATCAGATTTATGGTGCGCGTTATATACGAGATTTTAAGAAATCGCCATTTTTACTTGTAAAGTAGGGGTGCGGCTTATACACGCGTGCGCCATATACACGAGTAAATACGGTAATTAATGCAGTTTAGAGTAAAAGGAAAAAAGGAGAGTTATAAACATCATAACTTTTGAATCTGTTTGGCAAAATGTAGATTTGTGTCATTCCTTAAGGTTTTTCTCAAATCCAAAAGATGCATCCTTTGCATCCTAACACATTTATGAACTAATTGCTTTTCGGAAATGCATAAGATTAACAGGCATTCTCACTCAGAAAATATGTAATCGAATGACGTTAACCATTTTTTTTTTATAAAATCGATATTTTTTTGAGAAAATACTATTAAAGCTATGTTTTGAATCGAGTTTTCGGTTACGACTTCACGGAAAAGGGAAAACTTGACGCCGTGACAAGAATAGCTTATATGTGAACAGGTAATTAATTTCTCAAAAATGTAAAACGCTGTTCGATTCCAAATTATATTCAACTACGATCTCGCTCGAATATCCAAATAATAATAATAATAATAAATGCAAGCCTGATCTCAGCACGACACGAGTCTGAAAAAAAAAATTAAAAAATGTATAAATATAAATATAAATATAAATATAAATAGCCGCAAAATGCGAAAAAGCACTAAAAATCGCATTATAAAAATTCGGAAAAAATCAAAAATCGCCGCACGAATTCCGAATAAACTTTATTAAAAAGAGAAAAAAAAAACTATATTGAATGAAAAGAATGAAACCATATTCCTTTCACCAATATGGAACAATGACCTCGAAACAAAAAAAACCCCGCTAAAAATCGCCTAAAAAACTAAATTAAAAAATTCTAATCAAAAAAGTAAAAATCGGGCTTCGAGGTTCAAAACTACATGTATAGAGGTACCTTCCCTCCAAATTTTGTAACTCTACATGCAGCGGTCTCTTCAGAACAGCGCTGACACACACACAAACTTGTCTCATTATTATTATAGATTACCGTGAATATCCTAATTAATAACTTTATTGCTGATTCATTAATTTTATGTTTTTTGCTTTTCTTACATGCAACTCAAGAATAGATAAGATCGTGATGCATACAAAAAACTATAACTTAGAAAAAAATGACAAAAAACCGATGCTAAACGCACAAAAAATCGCCTAAAATCACACCGAAAATCGCATTAAAAATCACTGAAATTGAAAAATCATTGCAGAAAAAGTTTAGTTCATTAGGCTGAAAGTTTGAAACAATTTTCTTTTTATCACTGTCAAAAAATAGCCGCAAAATGCGAAAAAACACATTAAAAATCGCATTATAAAAATTCGCTAAAAATCAAAAATCGCCGCACGAATTCCAAATAAACTTTATTAAAAAGAGAAAAAAAATACTATATTGAATGAAAAGAATGAAACCGCATTCCTTTCACTAATATGGAACAATAACCTCGAAACCAAAAAAAAAACCCGCTAAAAATCGTCTAAAAAATTAAATTAAAAAATTCTAATCAAAAAATTAAAAATCGGGCTTCGAGGTGCAAAACTACATGTATAGAGTACCTTCCCTCCAAATTTTGTAACTGTACATGCAGCGGTCTCTTCAGAACAGCGCTGACACACACACAAACTTGCCTCTTTATTATTATAAATTTATTTATTTATGAATTAAAAGCAGCTTATTTAGTAGACGCCTTCTATGATTTCTATGTATAAGTTCGTATCAACATGGCCAACTAGATCTATAGGCCCGTCTATTTGAGATTAATGTATGAAGTTTCCCGCCAGAGGATACCTTGCCCAAGTAACTCTAAACTTACCAATCATGCAATCTAACCAAACGAGCAAACCCTCAACCAAAACAACGACCATGTGCCGAGCCATTTGCACCGAACAGAAAGCAGCTTACTCAATGCTAATTTGGGCAGAGTTTGCGTCACGTGCACTCACACGTGGTCCAATGAAATGGTTCAGGG
The DNA here is from genome assembly GCA_964019185.1 of Maratus speculifer. Lineage (NCBI taxonomy): Eukaryota > Metazoa > Arthropoda > Arachnida > Araneae > Salticidae > Maratus > Maratus speculifer. Next base: position 258,806,496 of record OZ025290.1, read on the forward strand.
TTTGAAGTTGAATCCAGCTTCTCTTTTTAGGCGGTTTTTCGCGAAATGGCTCGGCCCTGAGTATATAGTCGGCTATGGTATTAAAAACTAAAGAAAATGGGAGATCGCTTATATAAGAAATTTTCAGTAAATTTTCTACAACAGACGATTTTTTAATTTATTTTTTGTTACCTGAACCTAACAGTGGAAATCTATATATATAAAAGGAATTCTGAGGATAATTGAGGCACAGGGGAGCAAATCTTGGCAATGCGCCAACTCGGTCCAGAGGAAGCAAATCTTGGCAATGCGCCAACTCGTAAATATTAATCTAAAATATAGATTTCTGACTGCAGACGATTTTAAGATATTAACAAAAGAATGTTATATTTTCAAGCAAAACGTTAAAATAATTTTCTATATTGATATTTAAAACACATATGATAAAATAATTAATATTTTTTACCGGTGAAGCGATAGATTAGTTCTTTTTAAAAAACAACAGTCAGTGGCCACGTATTTCTGACAATGCATTTCTGCAAGTTTCGAGTTAATGATAAAATAATACAAATTTCAAGTTCGTTTAATATTGTTAATACGGACCCGGGCAACGCCGGGCGGGTTAGCTAGTGAAAAATAAAATAATTTAATTCTTTCTTTTTCTTTTTTTTTTTTTTTTTTTTTTTTTACTTTATTTGTAGCATTTTTTTTTTTTTTTTTTTTTTTTTTTTTTTTTTTTTGTAAGTATATTTTGAGAAAATTAAAAAAAAAATTATTTTTTACGAAAATTTGATCCGAAATGGAAAAAGAAAAAAGAAAATGATGAAATGTGATTTCATAATATCATTGTAACTATGATCTAAAGTGCAATTTTTAGTTTGGTTTGCGTGAGACATAAAAATTAATGTGCGCGTGCTGCACGCAGAAATATGGCATCTTCTTTGCATGCTAAAGTGACGTCAGACAAAATTCGTGAATTTAATTCATGAAATGTAAATTTTAAATTTGTCCATGGAAAAAAATAGCAAGAACATTTGAAACAAACTTTCTTTGAAAGAATGCATGTGTTGCCGTTTGTTTAATTTTGCTAAGCACGTAAGATCGTAGAGGGTACATAAGGATGAACGTGTCTGTACGTAACGCTGACGTCATTTAACATATGACAGCATTTCATGATGAAATTTCCATTTTGCAAGATTTTAATCTTCAAATCATTGCATATTATCAATTAATATACCGTCGTATAGGAAAGAATATCTACTTTCAAATGCAATTTTATTGAAAACTCTATCTCAATTGTCTCATTTATTACGCCTTTTTAAATAATTTTCAAGTATATATATATATATATATATATATATATATATATATATATATATATATATATATATATATATATATATATATATATTTACTTATTTCCATCGCATGCTCTATTATGAAATAGTAATAGATAATTTACGTATAAAACTACAAATATTATCCGGTTTTTGTCGCCAACTAATGTTATGCAACGAAGTTTCATCAATAAATAAATAAAAGAATAATATTTAAAAATCACAAGCTTAACATGCAATCAAACAATTTCAATTTGTACACCGCCAAATAAGAAAAAAATACTTTGAAATTTAATTTGTTTGCAACTATATCGCTGCTTATTTATTGGTATGGTTTTAAAATTAATTTTCAAGCGTGAATTACTTTTAAATTAATAACTTTTGCATGCACTTCGATTGGGGAAGATTAATCAACATTCCCTTTAAACTGTGTAAAGAGTTCAGCATCTGTTTACGACTTATATACCACAACAAAATTAAAACTTCTTCTATAAATACTTATGTAAAATAATATAAGTAAAATACAAATTTAACACACAAATAATTCAATTGCCTGCTCATGGCATTGAAATGATCATAATCAAATGTACTGCCGTAAGTAGCAAAATCTTCGGGTAATAACTCCTGTCATGCATCTAATACGAAAGTTCACTGTTGATAAATTTTAAAGCTTTGTTTGATTTATAATTAATATTTTTCATAAAAAAATATTTTTTATAATATTTTTGATAATTTATTAATAATTAATATTTTTCATAAAAATACTTTTTGGTGTTAGTGGACAATCTAGAAAGCACATTATATGTAAACATTTCATTAGATTTTTCAATTTTCAATTAAAAAGGGGGGGGGGGAGGTTCTTACCTGTACCCTGTAACTCGGGAATACCAAGTTCGATCCACTAGTGTTTTCAAGGGCAAGGAATAGATTAAGATCCTTTGATAAGTTGTCTGACTCTTAGTTATTAACAAAAATCAATTATTTTGAATTTTAAATAAAAATATGAACAAAACTGGAATATACCATTTTGTTTGGAGGCAAATATTTACACTTCAAAAGCATTTATATTTGCACTTTGCACAATATTTTTATAGACACAGAGTAAACTCAGTAGCAGAAAACTGTGTATAAAACTAACATACTTTTTTCTCAGTATACCATTTACATCATTCACCCCATTTGCAATAATCTGTGCATATGTCAAATATTGCAATTTACATTTGCACCAGATAGTAGTACAAGGTGCACGACTGCATTGTTTCAATAGTTCAGAAGGCATTTTGTTAAGGCAAACATTAGCACACACCTTTTTTTAAAACAAAGTTTGCATTTTTCCACTATCCTTAATCTGTCAGCTGCAGGCTTGTATCATGAATGTGATAAGTTAAAAAAATCCCATAAAGTAAAAAAACATTTTCAAATATATCCATTTCTTATTGAAAAAGATGAGGATGGTAGCTCTGGCATATGTTTCTGTTTGTGCATATTGAATAAAGAAGTTTTTTAGACTTTGATGATGGATGTAAAACTTCAACATGGTATTCTTCTGCTTTGTAAAGTGTTTATTCCAACAGAGTATTGTCTTCTGTAAATCGAAATAATAAAAATCTTGACGATGCTTTTAGCGCAGGCGGTTTTGTTCCACTTATGACATCACAACCTATAAGTATGTGGGCCTAAATTAACGTGTTCGAATGTGCAGTTTTCAATTGTCTCCAAAATGTGTCTAGAGGCACATAGCGCATTTTACCATTTACTCCCTCTTTGATTCACAATTCTTGCAACCTGTTAATGAATAATTAAAATATATATTGAAGAATGATAATAATAACAGCAGTGTCATTTGATATCACTATAAGCCACATTATGTTCTATTGAACAGCATGGAACATATGGATTACAATTCTATCTGGTTCTTCAGCAATAGTTCGAAGGTCCGAGCATGTTTGAAAATCTTTGTTCATTACAATTAATGTATCCCTGCTGCCATTATCCCCTGTGATGGTTCCACTTAGTACTTTAGTGATAGGGTTGAAATTAGTGGGTTTTTTTTTTCACCCAGGGCAAACATGGATTTTGACGACCTCCCCCCTCCCCATCCCTCCTGAGGAAAGTCTACTTGCAAAGAGAATTTTACTAATTTTCCTATAGGCGACTTAATTTAAAAATTTAAAATATGTAGTCTTAATATGTAATACTAAACTACGAAATCTGCTTTGTCAGACATTGATTCATTAAAATCTTGTAAACAGAATTGAAAAAAATCCCCCTTTATACAAGATACTTATGCTGTATCATTCTTAAATTCTTCTATGCTTTGGCATACTTCAGATTAGACGATTTTAATAATCTATATATTTAAAACACCTGGCTGTTTTTTTTGGTCATCAGCCCTAAGCCTTCTACTGGCCCGATTTTGATAATTATTTTTTTAAATGAAAGCTGTTTATGTGTAAAAGTGCCCATTCTGCCTAATTTTTAATTTATTTCAATTTTTATATTTTATTTTTAATTTTAAAAGCTTTTTCATGACATTTCTTCAAAACAGTGGCAACAGGTTAAGCTGTTCACAAAATTTATTTTGCTTTATTATTTTCCACCAATCACCAGCTTGATCTCATCGGTGAATGTATAATCGCATTTCAAACGAACAAACAAACAAAAAAGAATAAATAAAGGTTTTCGTTAAATTTAATCATAATAAAATGATTGCACATAGTTATCCCCTGCAATAAACAGATTATTTACTTAGTAATATTATTAAGTATTATGTAAGTAAAATAACAGAAGATAAACTTTAATAAAATATAATATCTAAAGTGAAATTTTGTCGATGGAGAAAATGTCGTCATACAGAAACCAGATGAATTTATTCCATGAATATAATATACATTGTTATAGCTGTGTCAGTGATGATGTCATATTCACTGACTTTAATTCCCGCATCTAAATAAAGTGAACTTCTATTAATTTAAAGGTCCGTGGTGTGCTCAAATGAAAATATTTCTATAAACTGCGCCATTTCTATTTAATTATATTGAATATTTTATGAAACTAAAGAATTCTTAAATAACTGCATAAATCACGCTTTTATTTGAGAAAAGATGAGTATTTCTGAAGGTTTAAATGATGTCATATTAGAGAAAAAAAAAAAGAATAAAACCTGTGATATGGCGGTATTACTATATTTCTATCTTACATAATATCAAAAAATAATTTAAATCATTTCATTGTATTAAGTTATTGCTTAAAATAGTAAAAAAAAATCTGCATTTCAGCAACAAATACAAAAATTTTATTCTTTTCAATAAAAGAGATATCTTTTTTTTCAGTTGTCATAGGAATAAAATTAATCTTTACAAGTTCATGGAGGATACAAACCGATAAATAAATTAAATTTATTGCAAGTGCTGTAAATGTGTTCTGGGTTGGTTAGGCAGTTTAGTAAGTCCCTGTTTCTATTATAATTAAAATGATTCATTGATATTATAATTATTGTACAGTTATCAAGCGATCTTTAAATGGAGAAAAAATAAACTATGCAGATATTTTTGAATTCGTCTTCCGAGGTATAATATTAACTTCCTAAATAGTTTGGTATTTAAATAATATTTAAGGTTTAGAAACCGCATTAAAAAAAGATTTGTTGCTGAAGTCCAACATAATAATTTATGAGTTGTTTTAATGTTGTTTGTTATGTGTTATGAGTTGTGCATTTGTTTATTTCGCTCAGTATTTTACGGTCTATATAAGATTGATATATATCATACCTAATATATATTCTTTTCCGTCGAGGTTCGACGGGTGCAGCTAGTACCATATTAAACATAGACGGGAGAAAAATCGACACACAAAATTTTTATTTGGCGTCTCTTTGTTCTGGGGCCGGGCCACATGTCCCTTTGCAAGCAAATAAAATAGTGTCATAGTTAGCGTTTTGAATAGAATTTCCGGAAACGATAGCATGGGAAGGAAGAAAAACCTGCAGCCATTTGAGAAACTATTGTATCTCAACAAGTATAGGACAAAATTGGGAAATTTCATTAGTGGCCACTGGCCGGTTAGGACTAATTTTTTAAGTGGCCACTTTTTTGTTTAAAAATACTAAACAGTAAAAATTTTATAAGTATTAATGTAAAACTGAATAGCCCAAATAAATATGTTAATATAAATATATTGGAACAAAAAAAAGTAGAATCCTTGATGAAATGCTAGAAAATTTTATTATCTCCATAAGAAAAAGTGGCCGCTGATAGACAATTTTTCCCTAGCCACTTTTTCTCATTTACTGGCCCTGTGGCCGGTGGCTAGTGCTGATTTTGCCCTTTATACAACAAGATTATACAAGTATTTTACTTACCAAAAATGAAAAACGCTATTCCATTCCAAATACCTTCAATAGTCAGGCTTATTACGTTTATGCTTTTACAATTAAAAATTAATCTAAAAATGTGTGAAACTTTCGCGTTATTGAGAAATTAATTTAAAAACCATCAAGAAGTATATATCCAATGATTAAGCCAACATAAGTTCTTTATCGCTGTAAATAATTTTACAAATCATGTTGTCTGCCCTACAGATCATGAGAACAATTAAGTCTAGTACCGGTCCGGCAAATCTATATGTAGAAATATAATACAAGCTTGATCTCGGCCCGGCACGAGTCAGCTAAAAAAATATTAAAACGGGTTACACACAATGTAACTGTCCGATATCCGATGTCTCTACACTGTACAAGTTACATTTTTATATTGATGCTGTCAAACTATAGTATGGCTCGTGACGCACATTTATACTTATTCTCGTTAAAACCATTTTTATTGAAAATTGGCCTATTTTACAGTTTCTGCTTAAATCTTCAAAATGAGCCGTTAGGCCCGAAATTTTTTTTATAGGGCCGGCCCGGCCTGTATGGCCCGTCCAATTTTTTTGCCGGCCCGGCCCGCTGAAAAAACTATTCTAATTCTGCCGGCTCAGCCCCTTAGAAAATCCGAAACGATTCCGCCGGGCCGGGGACGGGCCAGCTCTAGTTCAGACCATCGAGGTCGATGGTTCAGACACCTCAGATTCTGAAAGCACGCCAATGTCATCCGCTTTAAAAAAGATTGAATTTTACTTTCAAAGAAAAGTGGTGATTTTCGTGTAAACGGGTTTCCATTCATTTTCTTTAGAGATACAATGTCTGTTTTCGTCTTCAAATATTTTTTAAAAAAATAAAAGTTTTCGTCTTCAATTATTAAAAAAAGGAAAAAAAAAAGTTAATATAAGTTAATGTAAAATGAATTAAGTAAAATAATTTTTCTGTCGTGCTAAATGATAAACATATTAACTAACAGTTTACTGGATTGGATTGTCTCATTTCCAATTAAAATATATATTTGATTTGAAGTCTGAATGAAATACAGGGTCATAAAAAATCGGAGAGTATGGAAAATATGATTACGATTATCTCGGCGACTTACTATCTGATCAACTTAATTCGTTCTTTATGCGAAATTTATGTTTTTCATTGTCTTTTATATTCATTTCTTTAAAAAAAATCGAAAATTTTTGTATACTTTTCATGAGAACGAATATTTCGAGAATCCGACAAAATAATTTCGGAAAATTGAGGTTACTGATATTCAATAGGCTTCTTCCCATTATTACATACTAAATACACACCAGATTTCAAGTATCTACCTCAATTTGTTCGGGAGATTGAGTTTTTACCGACAAACACACGGGAATTTTTTTTTTTTTCTAAAAATATGTTTTTGGAATCTCCAGTGTCTAAAACGCGCAAATCCGTCAAAAAAAAAAAAAAAAAAAAAAAAAATCGATTTTTAAAACGATTGCAAATTTTACCCTATACTTCGTATAATGGGTAAGTAAAAAGTGTAAAGACAAACTCCTAAAAAGTAAATAAAAAACAAAATTTGTGTTTTACTCCATAATTTACCCGCCAAGTGTTTCATCGAAAAATTGTTAATGAACTTGATCTACTTTTTTTTTTCTTTTTAGGAAACGAAAAAAAAAAAACTTTCCTGTTCATTATCTCAATTTTATGCATGAGGGAATCTGGTGTTTTGAGAGAATTTCAAAATATTATTGCAAAGAATGAATGACAACGGTTCATTTTTTTCCCATAATAACAGTTTCACTTGCAGCTGCATTGCACAAAAATATTTCTCAAAGAAAAAAAAACTACACATGTTTTATTCTAAAAGAGGTTGAAAGTTGCGTCACAAGATAGTACAGTAGACTCCCTCAAATCCGCACAGCTTGGGACCGCAGGTTGTGCGGATTTTAGAATTTTGCGGATTTCTGGTCATTGCTTTCTTTATATTTTTTGAAAAGTAATTTGAATGTAATTGATAATGAAATCAAAAGTATGATGAATGCTTACAATATACTAAATATTAAAATAAGTAATAAACTAAAATAATAAAAATTTAGATAATTTTTAAAATGATTAAAATACTAAAAACAAAAGTCAAGTTAATAATCAATAATGCACAATTCATTATAAAGATGAAATGTATTTTTCCTAAATTATTCAATGAAACTTGCCTCATAAAAGTACATTACTAATTCACATCAGGATCGTAAAGTAACGAAGCTTTATTTCAGGTTTAGCTAGACTTAATAACTAAAAAAGCTTGATTAATACATAAATATATTTGGTAAGATTGTGATTACTAATGGTATCATCAATATCTTGATTTTTTCAGAAATAAATTATTCTTTCTTCATGAAAAAGCATGAATTCCATAACCTTAACAAAAATTGCAAATTAAAAAATGTATGGAATTGATATAAAACTAAAAAAGTCAAATTTTGTCTGCCTATCTGAACTGAATGTTTCATTGTTTACATCCGTAAATTATGTGCCGATTTTAGAGAGTCACGGATTTTAGGAGTGCGGATTTGAGGGAGTCTACTGTATATAGTTCTTATTAGTATTAGCAGAGTTTTATTAAATACACTGAGGCTTATCCGAGCTTCGTTTATGTCAGGTACGAAGAGGAACAATTAAGCAAAATCTTTTCTTCGTAGTTACAGCAAACTCTGTCAAAGGCGGAATCAACTGAGACAGAGAATTTTTTAAATTGTACATAATATTCCGCCTTAGAAAAATTTTACTCTATGGATTCACAGACACAGAAAAATCTTTACGAGTCAGACAGATTTCCGTCTTACACAAAACCCACCTTACAGATAGTTTGCTGTATTTTTAAACAGAAGAGTGTAAAAAAAGAAAATCGGTAATTGTTCGTCAAACGCGGAAAATGAGGTACATTCGTACTATAATTAGTCATAAATATTCAGATCTTGGTGCAATAGCTGTTGCATGCATTCAAAAGTACACGGATACAAAATTTAATGCGATTATATGTATATTAAATTCAGTAATACGGAAATAATACGACTCCATCTTAAATAGGACGTTATCACCATCGCAACCTAAAATCATTACCTAACGTGAAATATCACAGAATTAATGACGTATGATGGGATTTAATAGAATGAAGAGAATTTTTATTGATAACTTTTAAACTTTATGTTCGGTTCTCAAAGAATTTGAAATAACTGGACAGCATTCTGTAATGATTACATATATATATATATTAAATTTCAGACCATTCAATTGGGTAGTTTTCGTGTGGCAGCATTCAGAATCAGCAGACGACTATAAGTGTTACCATATTTATGTAATTATGTACGCACCTAAAAAAACACTCTTTTAAAAATATTCAATATTTATTTTAAAAATCTCATCTAATTTAAAATCTGCTATCCATGTAGTTTAGAAATTTCCATTATAATATGTTAATTTGACGCATGTTGGATTATTGAAAATTTAGCGCTTTGATTTATGCTTGGTAGAAAGCGCGAACAATTAAATTTATTAAAATATATTAAATTTTTGCATTGTCCTTTTTGTGTGTGTGTGTGTGTGTGTGTGTGTGTGTGTGTGCGTGTAAAAGTGTAAGACAGAGCAACACGAAATAAACAAAAAACATTTTTTTAAAACTCTATTCAGGATTTCTAAATTGTTTTTTCAACATATAATTATAATTTAATTAATATTAAACTCTTAACCGATAAAAGACTGTTTTTAATATTACATTCTTTACTATTTTTTAAATTTTTATTTTCTACTTTTTAGTGTTTAAAATATTTTATTGATGTTGTTTAACAACAAGCTCACAAATTTTGGCGAGAGTGATTTCGCGCATAAGTATTGTCCTTGATGTAAATGAGTTGTAACCACGACCGGACTGATCTCATAGCGGCCTACCCAATTCGCAAAATCTCAATGCATTAGAAGGAAACAGTTGCGGAGGCTGTTTGCCGAGAGAGGGCGCTACGTAACCTCCTCAATTCCCGGATTCCCGCGATTTTTGTTATCAGATATACGTTTGATTTTATTATTCCTCTTACAATTTATTTAAAAAAAACAGCACTTTTTAGTGCTTTTCAGGAATACTGAAATAGAGGTATTGCAGAAATTGTTTCTGCATTAGTTATTTTTATAGCAATTAAAGTTCTCAGGAGCTTTTATTTTTTTTTTTTTTTCATTATGATTTATTGTTGTATACCGTATTGTAAATTATCTAGTAGGCAAAAGGGTGAAGATAAATTTTCTTTTTATGAATTTCCCAGTAATGTCGATTTCCGACAGAAATGGATAAAAAATATTTCAAGAGAATTTACCGTAAAGGGCAAATTAGTTGTTTGTAGCATTTTACAGAAGAAGATTATGTTCCTGGAAAAAAAACGCAGGTTTTTTAAAAAAGATGCTTGTCCAACAGCCTTTCCTAATTATCCGGAATATAATTTACCAGAGTGTTGCAAAGTGGAGGGTCATAATTAGGAATAGTCCTCAATTAAAAAGAGGATCAGAAGAAGAAATAACAAATTGCAAACGAAAAAAAATGAAGATAAAACAGAAAATGATGGAAATAAAATTTCTGCCATACAAAATTCAGATGCTGAACAGTTAATGTTCGTTGTAAACAGCTTACTAGCACAAAATACTAATGGTAATAGCCCAGTTGTAGGTCCATATTCTCATATATAATATCTCATATATAACCATTAATTGTAAATAAAGATTTTTTCAAAAATTAAAAGCAAATTTCCTTCATATTCTTTCATGGTTTCTGTATATTAATGACTTTTTATGTATAGATAATAATTATCCTATTTATGCAGAGGGCCGGTCGCCCGGTTAGCGCGTTAATTGAGGGGGCGCCAAATTTATATTACCATCGTCGTTTGTTTCTTCTTTTAGTTTATTTTATTTTATTATTATTATTATTTTTGGAAAAATTATGTATACAAATATATTGGGATATTTGTGTGAAAAAAAACATGCATTCTCAAAATAGCATGTTGCTTCTTTCTTGAAATCCAAAAGAGGTTATACAATATTGTTAGAAACATTTTTTCCACATATTTTCCGTGTCTCCTTTGCTAAAATATAACTGCAATCTTCTTTTAAATTATTAGTTTAAAAAAAATCTTTTAAAGTTTCAAATAAATGACAAAAAATTCAGTGGACTTTAATTGTGTTTTTACACTTTTCAATTTTGTTATACCTGTCACAAAGAGAAATGGTGATTGGGGGAGGGAGGCGCCAATTTAAAACCTCGCCCCGGGCGCAATTTTCTCTTCGCACGCCGCTGTATTTATGGTACGTTATACTGAATATTATCAATAACTTCATACATTACAACATAAAAGAAAATTACATTTTTTTTAATTATATTTTTTTTCGGCAAATTATGTATCTATATTGCTCAAGAACATTAGAAAGTGTTTCATTTTGAATTCTGAAAATTGAAAGTTTTGTTTTTGTGTCAAACAAAGTTGTTTTTCTTAATTTTGTAAAAAATCCCACTCTTCCCTATAAATGAACATGTATTTGTTAGAAAAGTGTTTCTATACACGTCTAATTAAGAATTATGTATATTTACGTTTGCATTAATTATTTCAAAAAAAAGATTTGGACCATTTTCGTATTCGTTTTCGTCCGAAAATAGGAAGAATAACGAATGTATGTTTCGTTGAAAATATATGAACTTGTGAATTTGAATTTCTATTTTAAAAAATTCGGACCATCAGGAGCACCTTGCTCATTGCTGAAAACAATTTAGACACCATTGTGATATTAAATTATCTTAAACTTTGCGCAAAAACCAGCTATTTAGAAGTAACTATTTTAGTTTATTACTAACAGTGCACATTTGGAAGCGAAATGAGACCATTATGGCAACAGGATTTAAAATTTTCCCTTATCTGAAGAAATATTAATTATTACAGTCGTTACCATGGTACAACTTTTGAAAAATTTCTTCACAACTTTTCATTATGTGAAGCCAGGAACCCAAAGCTACTTCCACCTAAAAAGTTTATATATATATTAAATTTTGTCCGCGCGATAAAAGACACAATTATGCAAGAATCATCTTCAAACTCGTCAAGTACATTGAGATGGTTAATATCTCAGTGGGAATTGCAAATGAGCAAAATCGGCCCAAGGAGGTGGTAATTGGGAAGGGTTCAAAAATTTGAATACCACCTTAACATGGCTTTCACAAAACCAGCTCTTACAAAACAATAGCAGGAAAAAAAATAATCATTTTTCGTTACAGCAAGTTGCCAACGATAAAAAACACACACACACACACATTAAAATTCTCACTACAACAATTACTTTATTATTGCAAAATTTCCTCCTGAAAAATGAAAACAAAATTATTTGCTCTTTCGTATTTAAGCATTTTTTCTTTAGTCATTTAAGATAAAATTATGTAAATTTGTATAATTTGGCGAACGATTTGGCGAAATTGGTTGACGTGATAATCAAGTAGTAGCCAATTTACACTTTTCATATTTCACAAAAGATTCCTACACAGACATCATATACGCAATATGTTTAGCACGATTATCTTGCAACTACAATGTGGCAAAATCCTCGTTTTAGAATACCAAAGAAATTTATGTATATTTTGTTATTTTCTATCATTTTAAACAGCAATTAACAATAAATAAAAAGTAACTGTTGAACAAAACAACAAATATCATTTCAAAAAAGAAAAAAATAGAAGTAAATAAACAACTTATCATCAGACAAACAACCAGAGCCGGGTTACCATATGAGGAAAATAATGCCATTTTGGCGAAATTGGGATACCTCGATGAGTATATGACCAAATCCGTGAAAAAATTTCCATTTGGAAAAAACTTTAATCGGTATTTATACTGCATTTTCCCTACTTATGTATAAGAAAAAACTTTAGACACAGATGTCATGTATGCACCACATTGGCGCAATTTTTTTCTGGCGCCAATTTGGAGAACTTGGTTTTTAATTACCAATTTCATAAATATTTTTTAATTATTTTGTATTATTTGAAAAAAATAATAAATAAAAAAGTTTAATTAATAGCTATCAGCGGGAATTTTTCATTTCAAAATGTTGAATTTATCTATAGTAATAACGCATAATTGCATAAATTTACTTTGAATTGCAAAATTTTTTCTTCAGTACTACTTGGTTATACCGTCGATCAATTTCGCCAAATTATACAAATCGCCAAACTATTAGCCAGATTATATAGATTAAAATAAATTTTCATTTAAATAACGAAAAACAAATTAGCAGAACATATATAAAAGTAGAAATAAAATGTCGAATTAAAAATCCCTTGATGACATAATTAGTATTTATATTATGCTTAATGTCAAGTGAATGTGACATTTACGATCATCCATTATTGACATATAATCTTGGAATTTGGAGGTAGATTTTTAATCGATGGGGTAATCTTTCCTTCTTCAGTTTTTAAATTTTAAAACTGCAATTTTTCCTGTAAGTGAAATTGACGAAATGGCGCAAGAAAAATTAAATTAACAATGAAAACATTTGCAAAAAGAAATAAAAGAGTTATACTCATATCTATATAATTTACGATTGAATATTAAAATATATTTTAAAAATTATCTTCACTTGAAAAAAAAAAAAAAAAAAAAAAAAAAAAAAACATTATTGCGACCATTAAGAACCTAAGTCAGGCATTAAGTCAGTAGTGCATTTTTGGCTTTCATTCTTTGGCATTCTTTGGCGACAAAAGCAAGATGAAAATGGTATAGAAACGAATAGTAACTCATAACTTACAGTGTCTTTTACAATCAGATCTGCTTTTTTCTGCTGTAAGTTATATTATACGGAAATTCGATAAAAAAAAGAGAAAGAAAATAATAAAAAGGGAAATAACTATCATTCAAACTTCATTTAATCAATTTCTGAAATTCATGTTTTTATTCTAACACCAGGGATAAGTCGCCAAAAGTTGAACCAATTGCTATATTTTGCGTTAATTTATTTTTTAAGCATTACAAATATTTTTTTCATTTTCAAGATAAATATATTTTTATAATATTACGCCTCATTTAAGCGGTCTTTCTTTATTATTATTAATATTATCAGTAGTTATTTTCTGCTATTATTCGCAAGATATTTGTAATATTTCTAATAGATATAGCCATTTTAATTCTTTTAGCAATTATAATTTTCGCCAAAAACAGCTACTGGCAACCCTTTTGTCAAAAATAACCGAAAAATACAAAATTTACTACGAAAAATCAGAGTTATCCCTCTAAATTTGAAACATAAACCTTCGGAAAAATATTTCCTATCGAATGATACAATCGGCAAAAAAATCCATCGGGTAGTTTTTGAAAACACCGTTTGGAAGTTTCAGAACTTCTGCTTTATTAATATACTAGCAGGCTATGCCCGCTGCGCTGGTCAATATTTCAAAATCAACCGTGGATGAAGCGAACTGGTGAATTTAAATTTGTATTTTAAATAATTTGGACCTCCAGCAGCACCTTGCTCATTGCTGAAAACGATTTAGACACCATTGTGATATTAAGTTATCTTAAACGTTGCACAAAAACCAGCTATTTAAAAATAACAATTTTAGTTTATTACTAACAGTGCACATTTGGAAGCGAAATGAGACCATTATGGCAACAGGATTTAAAATTTTCCCTTATCTGAAGAAATATTATATTACAGTCGTTACCATGGTACAACTTCTGAAAAATTTCTTTACAACTTTTCATTATGTGAAGCCAGGAACCCAAAGCTACTCCCACCTAATAAGTTCATATATATATTGAATTTTGTCCGCACGATAAAAGGCACAATTATGCAAGAATCATCTTCAAACTCGTCAAGTACATTGAGATGGTTAATATATCGGTGGGAATTGCAAATGAGCAAAATCGGCCCAAGGGGGTGGTAATTGGGAAGGATTCAAAAATTTGAATACCATCTTAACATGGCTTTCACAAAACCAGCTCTTACAAAACAATAGCAGGAAAAAAAATAAACATTTTTCGTTACAGCAAGTTGCCAACGATAAAAAAAAAACACACACACATTAAAATTATCACTACAACAATTACTTTATTATTGCAAAATTTCCTCCTGAAAAATGAAAACAAAATTATTTACTCTTTCGTATTTAAGCATTTTCTCTTTAGTTATTTAAGATAAAATTATGTAAATTTGTATAATTTGGCGAACGATTTGGCGAAATTGGTTGACGTGATAATCAAGTAGTAGCCAATTTACACTTTTCATATTTCACAAAAGATTCCTACACAGACATCATATACGCAATAGGTTTAGCACGAATACCTTGCAACCACAATGTGGCAAAATCCTCGTTTTAGAATACCAAAGAAATTCATGCATATTTTATTATTTTCTATCATTTTAAACAGCAATTAACAATAAATAAAAAGTAACTGTAGAACAAAACAACAAATATCATTTCAAAAAAGAAAAAAATGAAAGTAAATAAACAACTTATCATCAGATAAACAACTATAGCTGGGTTACCATATGAGGCAAATAATGCCATTTTGGCGCCAGAGAGATACCTCGATGAGTATATGACCAAATCCGTGACAAAATTTCCATTTGGAAAAAACTATAATAGGTATTTATACTGCATTTTCCCTACTTATGTATAAGAAAAAACTTTGACACAGATGTCATGTATGCACCACATTGGCGCAATTTTTTCTGGCGCCAATTTGGAGAACTTGGTTTTTAATTACCAATTTCATAAATATTTTTTAATTATTTTGCATTATTTGAAAAAAAAATAATAAAAAGTTTAATTAATAGCTATAGAACAAAATGATTTATATTATTTTAAAAAACAAAATGAAAGTTAATAAATAGTTTATTAATAAATAAACAACCATAGTCGGTTTACCATGTGTGGCATAAAATCGCCATATTGTTGTAATCGTGCGAATGTGGTGCGTATATGACATCTGCGCCAAAACTTTAAAAAGTTGCAATTAAATTATTTTACAGTTTGGATGAGGAAGACATTTATACTAAAATTTAAACATTATACGCATTTTTTTTTTTTTTTTTTTTTTTTTTTTTTTTTTTGCTATAACTGCTATTTATATATTTACAATTAAACATAAAAAAACATTCTAAAAATGCTCTCACACATTTAAAAGAAAGTGAGAGAATTTAGTTATTGTGAACATCGCTCCGGTTTAGGCCTTCTTGGTATAAAATCGCATTGTTTGATGACAAAAGTAAATTCAAACACCCAAATAAACAAATGACATACAATTAACAGATAAAACCATTTTTAAAAGTAATTCTGCTATTTTGTCCTGTAAGACACATAATGGTAGAATTAGATTTTAAAAATAATTTTTAAAAAATAGAAAAATGTTATTTGCGTTTTATCTAATAAAATATTTAAAATACATTTTTATTAGCCTGTGCGAAAGTGAATAGCGAAAGTTTGATTGAAGAAATATTGAAGAGGAAATGTTCAATTAAAAAAGACTTGTAAATTTTATTCAGCGGGAATTTTTCATTTCAAAATGTTGAATTTATCTATAGTAGTAACGCATAATTGCATAAATTTACTTTGAATTGCAAAATTTTTCCTTCAGTACAACTTGGTTATACCGTCGACCAATTTCGCCAAATTATACAAATCGCCAAACTATTAGCCAGATTCTATAGATTAGCAAAAATTTTCATTTAAATAACGAAAAACAAAGTAGCAGAACATATATAAAAGTAGAAATAAAATGTCGAATTAAAAATAACTTGATGACATAATTAATATTTATATTATGCTTAATGTCAAGTGAAAGTGACATTTACGATCATCCATTATTGACATTTAATCTTGGAATTTGGGGGTAGATTTTTAATCGATGGGGTAATCTTTCCTTCTTCAGTTTTTAAATTTTAAAACTGAAATTTTTCCTGTAAGTGAAATTGACGAAATGGCGTAAGAAAAATTAAATTAACAATGAAAACATTTGCAAAAAGAAATAAAAGAGTTATATCTATATAATTTACGATTGAATATTAAAATATACTCTAAAAATTATCTTCACTTGAAAAAAAAAACAACATTATTGGACCATTAAGAGCCTAAGTCAGGTATTAAGTCAGTAGTGCATTTTCGGCTTAAAAACACATTCTTTGGCGACAAAAGCAAGATGAAAATGGTATAGAAACGAATAGTAACTCACAACTTACAGTGTCTTTTACAATCAGATCTGCTTTTTTCTGATGTAAGTTATATTATACGGAAATTCGATAAAAAAGAGAAAGAAAATAATAAAAAGGGATGTAACTATCATTCAAAATTCATTTAATCAATTTTTGAAATTCATGTTTTTATTCTAACACCAGGGATAAGTTGCCAAAAGTTGAACCAATTGTTATATTTCGCGTTAATTTATTTTTTAAGCATTACAAATACTTTTTTCACTTCAAGATAAATATATTTTTATAATATTACGCCTCATTTAAGTGGTCTTTCTTTATTATTATTAATATTGTCAGTAGTTATTTTCTGCTATTATTTGCAAGATATTTGTAATATTTCTAATAGGTATAGCCATTTTAATTCTTTTCGCAATTATAATTTTCGCCAAAAACAGCTACTGGCAACCCTTTTGTCAAAAATAATCGAAAAATACGAAATTTACTACGAAAAATCAGAATTATCCCTGTAAATTTGAATGATAAACCTTCGGAAAAATATTTCCTATCGAACGATACAATCGGCAAAAAAATCCATCGGGTAGTTTTTGAAAACACTCGTTTGGAAGTTTCAGAACTTCTGCTTTATAATATATATGATATGATATGATATGATATGATATCCATGATGGGTAAGTATTACGGTGGCCCCCAACGACTAGTTTAACTAAGAATGAAAGTCTAATTAAAATCTGTCTCGTACAACTTTTAAAAAAGGCCAATCTTTCATAGTCGGGTTCACTTGATTTTAGAACATTCCCCCATAATTCTGCAACTAAGAATACTAGAATAATATGAAATGTACTACAACATTCCCTGAAAAATTATTTAAGTAACAATGTAAGACCCGTCAAAATTCTTTCAGCAATATTTATAAGCAGTTGAACGAATTTCGATTTGCGTTTTATACATACAAAGTGATATAGCTAGAATTCCCGGGTATATAACATAGGCTAAGTGTAAAAAAAGGTAATTATGCCTGTTCTTCATAAGTTGACTGTCATTTTTTAACACTTTCCAACAAAGTTGAAAAGTGCTTATGCATTCGGTTTGTCTGTCCGTGCTCTACCTCTCGTAAATATACTCGGATTGTCACGAAATTTTTAACTTTCCAGCAAAGTTGAAAAGTGTTTATGCATTCGGTTTGTCTGTCCGTCTGTCCGTGTTCTAACTCTCGTAAATAAACTCGGATTGCCATGAAATTTTTAGATATTATTGACGTTCACCCTAGCATGAACCCAATTGAAAATGGAGTTTCCACTATGATTAGTTTATTTACAGGGATAGTCAAAAGTTTCCCATTACATTACGGCCTATGGGAAAAATCATTTCAAATGAATTTTAAAGGTGTTACATACCTGCCAAACATATTCAACTTTACGTGTATTTGCGAAGTGCATTAAAATATGCAGAAGAAACAATTGTTATTATTGATTTACAGGGTCACACAAAATAATTCCATTACGCAATAATAAAAATGGGAAAATGTCTACGGCATATTTTAATTGTGTCAAATGATTTCATAACACATGCAGATATCCGTATAATTCACACGCCGCAGAGGCTGAATATTTCGCGCATAACATTTACAGGGTCACACAAAATATTTCAAATAGTATATTCTGTCCGAAATATATTATCGATGATAACTGACGGACAAAATGTATTTTTAATCATGATATGCATTTTAAGTTTCACTAAATGTATGCATATTATATGGTGTGTATAAATGCTATCGTTGATATACAGGGTTACACAAAATAGTTCGTAAAGGTTACCGAATATGAGCGTAATTTACTTAAATGTGGTTTTTAAATAAGCTATGCATTTTAACGTTGAACAGCTTTCAGTTTACTAAAAAAATTTTGCAGAATATAGATAAAATGATATACAGGCTCACGCAAAGAATTGGATACATGGTCATCCATGGATGATAATTTCTGGAAATGTGATTTAAAAAGTTTTAAGAGTGTTTTTGTTTGAACTAAATTTTAGCAAAATACTGGCGTGTAATAATGATACTAAGTAAACTACAGCGCTGAACACAGGTATTCAAGTAAGTTTCCATCTATTAGTATGAATTGCTGAAAGAGAAATTTCAACAAGTTAGGCGTTTTCTGGCTAAATTAAATTTCCCCATTATATAATATATATATATATATATATCCACCGACAGAACAAATACAGGGCTGTTCAAATGTACTGGAATACATATTTGGATATGGACAGTAACAGCTTATTTCTCTAAATAACGAAGTTTTGTTAAAGATTTCAGGAAATGTTTCACAGTGTTTCGTAGTCTATGGTTAACGCATGATTCTTCTTACTTGTTTTTTGTTTTTCTTTTTTTTTCTTGTTTTTTTGTTTGTTTGTTTGTTTGTTTGTGTGTGTGTGTGTGTTTTGAAAGTGGGGGGGAAAAAGGTATTTAGAATATTGTTTTAGTAAATTTTCATGCTAAGTGCAACATTTTTTAGATTTTAATTTATATTTAGTCCGAAAATATTAATAATCATCAATAAGTTGACTAATATGAAAATATCGGATATATATATATATATACACACAGAGCGAGAGAGAGAGTGAGAAAATAAATATCATGATGCCGAAAATATTATATTTTTACGAGCCTTGATAGTAGATTAAAACTCCCAATTTCATTATTTAAAAACTTTTATAAAATGAACATAAAGAGAAAAAAAAAGAAGAAAAGAAAAGAAAATCACAGCAATTTTAAAATATGTACTACCTGCACCCGTCGAAACTCGACGGAAAAGAATATATATTAGGTATGATATATATCAATCTTATATAGACAGTAAAATACTGAGCGAAATAAACAATTGCCATCTCTTAAAATAGGGGTAACCTAGCTTTTCATGATGAAGGTACACAAACTTCAGAAAACAACAAAAAAAAAAATTGTAATTTAAGAAATTACCCCAACCATTTGAAAAATGTTTCACTCGATACATTCATCTATCATTTTAAGCTAAATACCAGTTGTTTTATTGTGTATTATCCGTGCCACTGCTATAAATGACTTTATACATGCTGCAATTTGAAGGTACGGTTCGTTTAAGTTATATCACTCTATTGTCGCCAAGAATAAAAGTTGGCGACGAAAGAAACATTTCAAACTATTTAACATTGTTGGTGCAAAAGTAATCATTATTAAAATACAGCTTTGGCATATACTGTTATACTTGTAAGACTTTGGCATATATTGTTTGATTTTACAGAGCAGAATTTTGGTGATGGAGGTTTTAAACCAAAATCGATCGCAGCACATGCATCTGTGAATATGTCCATCAGACATCGAATCAAAAAAGTTTTTTCCCAGTTTTTCCCAAGCCGATTGCTTTTTAGTTTTCTTTTTAGGTGGTGGAAAATCAAGAGTAATAGCTATAACATTTTCCGGCTTGTTAGAATCACTATTGGCACTCAAATTTTCCTGGTTAGAACCGACCGATAGTAAAACGCCATGGCTAGTGGATTGGTCGCCCTGGCGACATGATGTTTTACAATTAATCGGTTCGGCATTAAATTGCTTCCTTTTTCGTGATCGCCTTTCAACACGTAATTGGTTTTCAGCGGCTCAATAATCTTTTGATTTTATCATTTTCTGCATTGAAAGACGTTTTTGCGCCAAACCAAATACAGTATTACTCAGTTATCCCGTCGACCAATTTCGCCAAATGATACGAATCGCCAAACTAATAAGCAACTTATACATGTCGACTAAATTTTTATTTTAAATAGCAAAAGAAGAAATAAAATGTTTAAGTACGCGTATTGTGTTTAATATCATTGAATGCGATATTCACGTTCATTCATTTCTTTGGCTTCGGCTTTTTCCGTATCTGTTAATTTCCGTCTACCCATTTTTAAATTTGTTAGTTTTCTCCTTTATTACAATGATTTTAACCATTTTAATTTACTATTCAAATAAAAATTCTTCTAAAAGTAAAGAATTTAATTTAAATTCAAATAAAAATTCTTTTAAAAATTAAGAATTTAATTTAAATTCAAAAGTGGTAACATCATTCAAAAGTGGTAACATCATTCAAAAGTGGTAACATCATCGGGTCCATTCTCCCGAAAACAACAACCATTTTTCAAATGGTTAATAAGGAAAACAACTCATAAATTATTATGTTGGACTTAATTTCAGCTACAAATCTTTTTTTTTTAATGCGGTTTCTAAACCTTAAATATTATTTAAATGCCAAATTATTTAGGAAGTTAATATTATACCCCGGAAGACGAATTCAAAAATATCTGCATAGTTTATTTTTTCTACGTTTAAATATCGCTTGATATTTGTACAATAATTATTATATCTATGAAACATTTTAATTATAACAGAAACAGGGACTTACTAAACTGCCTAACCAACCCACTACTTATTTACAGCACTTGCAATAAATTTAATTTATTTATTGGTTTGTATCCTCCATGAACTTGTAAAAATTAATTTTATTGTTATGGCTACGAAAAAAAAAAACGATATTTCTGTTATTAAAAAGAATAAAATTTTTGTATTTGTTGCTGAAATGCAGATTTTTTTAAAAAAAATTTTATTTTAAACAATAACTTAATACAATGAAATGATTTTAATTATTTTTTGATATTATGTAAGATAGAAATATAGTAATACCGGCGTATCACAGGTTTTATTCTTTTTTTTTTTTTTTTTTTTTTTTTTTTTTTTCTAATATGACATCATTTACACCTTCAGAAATACTCATCTTTTCTTAGATAAAAGCGTGATTTATGCAGTTATTTAAGAATTCTTTAGTTTCATAAAATATTCATTATAATTAAATAGAAATGGCGCAGTTTATAGAAATATTTTCATTTGTGCACACCACGGACTTTTAAATTAATAGAAGTTCACTTTATTTAGATGCAGGAATTAAAGTCAGTGAATATGACATCATCACTGACACAGCTATAACAATGTATATTATATTCATGGAATAAATTTATCTGGTTTCTATATGACGACATTTTCTCCATCGACAAAATTTCACTTTAGATATTATATTTTATTAACGTTTATCTTCTGTTATTTTACTTACATAATACTTAATAATATTACTCAGTAAATAATCTGTGTATTGCAGAGAATAACTACGTGCAATCATTTTATTATGATTAAATTTAACGAAAAACTTTTTTTTTTTTTTTTTTTTTTTAAAGAAATTATACATTCACCGATGAGATCAAGCTCCTGATTGGTGGAAAATAATGAAACAAAATAAATTTTGAGAACAAGGCTAACTTATCATAATAACAAGGCTTGTCATTCCCTAAGTTTCCTTTGTCTGCAGTACAAGTGATCAAAATTCACGTTGTTAGCGCCCTCTGTCGCTCAAATATATTGTTCAGCAAGGCCACTTTATCATAATAATAGGCCTTACAATCAGAAAAAAGTGTATGGGAGAAAATGTCCGGATAGTTGCGAACTCATAAACCGACTTTATACCGTAAGTATCGCCACCTGGTGCATATTACTAGTAATATTCTAATTGCATAGGAAAAATCAAACTATATTATTCACAATATAATACAAAATATTTTTCAAATTCCACTAAAATATATACGTAAAAAATACACTGAAAATGAAGAATTAAAAGTAAGAATTAATGGTACTTTATTAATGTAGAGTCATGGGCGTTATCTATATATATATATATATATATATATATATTTAAAGCTTAGCGTAATTTTCGGCTTCAGAAAGTATGATTTATTGCCAAATGATGTAAATAGTAATGAAAACAAACTTGTAAAATGTTTCGTTTGTCTTTTAAGAATTTATATGAATATTATTATTGTTTTTATGTACAATTTACTTATGTTTTTGCATAAAAATAGAAAATTGACTTTTTTATATGAAATATATTGTATAACTATTGCAAAACATTTCTTCTCTATGAGAACAGAAAATAGGATTCCAGAAAATATGTTGCCAAATTTCCTTTTCTCGCCAAGACCATTTTCTCTATTTGAGAAAGGTACTTTGAAAAAATATCGATTTAATATTATATAATGCAGTATTGGCTATTTTTCTGTAATATGTTCCGGTTTCGCATTTAAAGTTATCTGCAAATAAGCATTATTCTAGAACAATGCGATATTAAGTATACGGTTAAAAAATGAAATTAGTTTAGCGCCAATTATACTTGCTTAATGAGCCAATTGGCTGTAAGTTTAATTAAGAAAGAAGTGCCAAATAAAGATTTACACCACAAGCGTAGCACAAAACGAATTTATTTTTGAGGATAAACTTTGAGATGTGTTTAGTTTAAGTGATTTTAAATTTCTTATAACTTTCATTTTTTTAATGTTTATGATTTTTATCCGGTTTATACATATAGCTAACTATACAGGGATACTAAAAAGAATTAAAATATAAGATCGGAGAATACTTTAAATTTTAGGTATGAGAACATGTTTTTAATCGAAAATATTGAGCGTAGCGTTTATTAGTCAGGTAGAAGAATGTATACGCACAACCAGACCGGCAGGCGGCAGCACAGACAATCATCTCATCGAGTTCACAGATGAAAATATAGGATTAGTTAAATCTCGGTTCCCATATTAAGACGCAATCGGTCTGCCAAATTATATCTCGGTGAAAACACCTAAAACCCTATTTTAGTGGTTAACTCATAAGTTTACCATTGTGCTTTCCTGCACCCAAAAGTACAAAATCATGGAAGTTTGGGAGTAGGAAAAAAATCGTAAACTTATGAGTCATCTGCTAAAATTGGGTTTTTTATTTTCTACACAGATTTTCCTTGGCAGACCGATTGCGTTGTAATATGCTAATCAAGATTTAACTAGTCCTAGATTTTCATCCATGACCTCGATAAGGTGATTGTCTATGCTCCTGCTTCCCGGTCTAAATGAAATTATATACAATTGTTGCTATAGACAGTGATACTTTTAGTACATTTTAATAGATATTATATTTATAGCATAATGAAATTGATATGTATTATTGGGATTCACAATAATACCTTCCCTACAATAAAAGGTTCATGTAACACT
The DNA here is from genome assembly GCA_964019185.1 of Maratus speculifer. Classification (NCBI taxonomy): domain Eukaryota; kingdom Metazoa; phylum Arthropoda; class Arachnida; order Araneae; family Salticidae; genus Maratus; species Maratus speculifer. The sequence continues at coordinate 258,830,478 of OZ025290.1, forward strand.
CGTATCCTTTTACAGAGCCACATATTATAAGCTTAATTTAAATCTGAGGTTTAAATTAAGCTTAATTTAAAAATCTATATGTCATATACACAACTTCTCAAAAGAATCCCATATAATGAACTTTAATTCTTGAGAATTGCTAAAAGAGTAATAAAAAATAAGCATATACTTATCATTTAATGCGCAAAATTTAATAAAATGGTGTTGAATTTTCAAATCTCTATCACTACAAATTTATCAATTCGTATATAAAACCTATTCTTGTATAAAAGTAAAACAAAATACCACAAAGGCATAATGACAGGATAAACTTTATTAAAATTAAGAAAAAACAATATGATTTTACTGTTGTTATAGGTACTGAGACATTTGTGTTCAAAATAAGTACATTTTATGCCAAAAAAAATAAATAACTGCCGAACTTTCGAAAATTGGAAAAATAACAAATCTCATTTGAAAAATACAAACTTACAGCATATCGAAAAGAAAATGGAAAAGCATATATAGAAAACAAGTCCCGGATGGAAAACAAATTATAAAATTTATACATTTGTTATTACAACAGAGGGCGCTAACAACGGGAAAAATCACGAGTTTTCTGACCAAGTTTCCTAGGGCCACGAAAACTTAGCGATTGCCAAGTCTATTATTATGAAAGTGGCCTTGATGACTAGTAGTACGCACCAGATGGCGCTACATACGAGACAAAATCAGTTAATATGTTGGCAGCTATAGAGACAATTTCAACAATAGACTTTCTCCTGAATGCGAGGCCTGATTATGATAAGGGGGCCTTGTTTGAGAAAAGCTTAACCTGTTGCCACTGTTTTGAAGAAATGTCATGAAAAAGCTTTTAAAATTAAAAATAAAATATAAATATTGAAATAAATTAAAAATTAGCCAGAATGGGCACATCTACACATAAACAGCTTTCATTTAAAAAAATAATTATCAAAATCGGGCCAGTAGAAAGCTCAGGGCTGATGACCAAAAAAAACACAGCCAGGTCTTTTAAATATATAGATAATAACAGAAAAAAGGAATATAATAGTCAGTTCAAAATAAAATGCTTTCTCAAATGTCAGATTGTGTTTAAGATACACTAGCAATTTTAAAAACATCCTGATTCTTAAAAAGCTTTTAATCTGAAATTAGAATAATCATTTTATTCCCTGGTAGACTAAAACCTAAAATTGAGCAGAAATTAAAAACATTTCCGTATAAAGCTTTTAAAATTTCACTTTCACTGCAAAAAAACATTCATTAACAAAAATTAATTTCATACAAGAAGAATATCATTGTCAAAAGTAACACACGTCCATGTAAAAACAATGGGAAAATATTCTGAGATTACTAAATAACTGCAACAGATAAAAAAAATACAAGAAAAACTTCCTTATGCAGAATTTAAGTTAATATGTATTAATTAACAAGGAAGGTCTTCACGTAAACTGTGTAAACAATATACCTGAAGAAAGTTCCGCTAGAAAAGCTTTTTTACAGAAAGAAGGTCTTTGCTTAAATGTGCGAACAGCATACCTGAAGAAAATCCCATTAGAAAAGCTTATTTACTGCAAGAAGGTCTTTAACAAAAATTTGCGAGCTGCATACCTGAAAAAAATTCACTAGAAAAGCTTATTTATTGCAAAAGTAAGTTTTGGTTGCATTTTTGGACAAAATTGTGAAAATGGTAGTATGAAATTGTGAAAATAGATATTCTGCATTAGATTATTCTACATACAGTGGCTCACAAAAGTGTTCGTACACTTTAAAAATTTGTATTAAAAAAATTTCCCTAAAATTAAATTCGTATATGAAGTCCATTAATTTTTTATATTATCTCCAAGTTATTCTAAATAACATACAACCTTTTTGTTTAACATTAAGGGATTTTTTTAAAATCCGTGAATGCACTTTCAAAAATTAGTTTCAAATAGTTTAAAAGTTATGTTAAAAAAACTGATAAAAAGAACAATTTATTTACATACGTCACAGAAATTTAGTGTGCGTCACTTTTCACCAGCTGGATTTTTTCGTAGACAACCGAATTAAAACACATGGAGTAAATTCCAAAAAAAAAAAAAAAAAAAAAAAACGCACGGAGTAATATTGAAAATAAGCAGGAAAATAAATCTATTTCTTTTTTTCTATTTAAAAAATGTCATAAAAAAACTTTGATTTTGAGATTTTCTGATAATCTCTCAACAGCATTTTTTAATGGCTAAAAGAATTTTTTATACTTCACGTGTGAAAATTAGAAACAATTACGTGCTTAATAAAATATTGCTTTTTATGATATTATTTTTTCATTTTATTACTTACCCATCATACGTAGTATAGGGTAAGTCTTGCAATCGTTTTGAAAATCGAAAAATTTTTTTTGGCGGATTTACACGTTTTAGATAGTGGAGATTCCGAAAAACATATTTTTAGAAAAAAATTTCTGCCGTCCGTCTGTCTGTCTGTCTGTCTGTAAACGCTCTATCTCCCGAACAAATTGAGATAGAGACTTGAAATTTTGTATGTAGTTAGTATGTAAGAATGGGACGAACCCTATTTAATATGAGCAACCTCGATTATCCGGAACTATTTTTTTCGGACTCTCGAAAAATTCGTTCTGATGAAAGGTATATAAAAGTTTTCGAATTATTTTGTTCTAAGGAATGGACGTAAAAGGCAATAAAATAACACACATTTTGCATATAGAACGAAGTCGATTATTAGTTTCCGAGATATTTGTAATCTTGTTTTCCACATTCTTCGATTTTTCATGACCCTGTATTTCATTCAAATTTCAATTCAGAAGTATATTTTAATTGGAAATGAGACGATTAATCCGACGCAGTTAATTGTTAGTTAATAGAATTATTATTTTTGGAGTTATAAGGATGTTTCTTTTACGCAGTTCGGTACTACTTGAGTAGTTTGGCGTTTTATATAATTTGTCGAAATTGGTACATCAGCAGTTCTTTAATATAGCATTACTATGTATATTAACAATATTTAAATTTTGTTTATGAATTGCAATGCATTTTATAAATAGTTTCACATGTTTTATTTTCATATACATATCCATGATGGGTAAGTATTACGGTGGCCCCCAACGACTAGTTTATTTTTGTTGCATGCTTTTTTAACTTATATTTCGTTTGTGAATAGAAGTCAATTCTTGTCACTTATTTTTCGGCACGTTTGTCATACGCGCACCAGATTTGGCGCAATATTTTCTAAAGCCTATTTGGCGAAAACCTCGTTGTAGAATAAAAAACGCTTACATATACATTTTTAATTATTTTCTATTATTTTCAAAAGGAACATATAGTACATAAAAAATATATAATTAAAAACTATAGAAAAATAATAATTTATATAATTAAAATAATGAACATAAATAAACATTTTAATAGTAAATAAACAATATTAGCCAAGTTATTATCTCAGGCAAAATAATGCTATTTTCACGCCAATTATGTGACATCTGTGCTCATTTTTCACCAAATTTTCTGTTGGCATAGAGCTTTGAAATTTGGAATAAGAATGAATACCTGGGAGCGATACAGGAATCGGGCATTGATTTTTTTTTTTTTAATTCGACCCCTAATTGGGGCAACGGGGGTTATTTTTTAAAGATTTATAGGTACTACTCTTTTGTCCCGTCGGCCAATTTCGCCAAATTATAAAAATCGCCAAACTAATAGCCAAATTATACATATTGATCTAATTTTTATTTTAAACTAGCAGGCTAAGTCCACTGCGCTGGTCTATTTTTCAAAACAAAACCTGAATCAAACAAAATATCGAATACGATTGTGTTTTTTCACCTCGAATGCTCTTTCACATTTCTGAAAATCATACAAAACGCCATTGTATTTAAAGATAGAAAACCAATGACTATAAATGCACCAAAAATGCATTAAAAGTTAGCAAACAGCTGTTTCGAATCTACTGTCGAGGTTCTTCATCAGTGCAAAACTCAGCGAGCTAGAAAAAACAAAACTGAGCCAAAAATAATTACAACAACAATGGAATCAAGGGCCGTTGACGCCAAAATATATTAAAATAATAATAAAATATTATGTTGTTGTATCAGATTATGCATTCGATAAAATTGGGCTTTTAAGAAAAAAAATATTTCAATTGACCATTTATTGTAGAGTTTGATAGATAAATGAGGCAATTACGAAAAGAGCAATTTAGATATTGTCTATTCACCATACTTCTAAAATAGCGAGCATTATGATCGCAGAGATTGACCATTGAATTTAAACAATTTTCAAGTGATTCATTTTCATTTGATAGTTTTTGAACTCTAAACCTCTCAACTTGAGGATATGGGTATCTGTGGAAACCTTAATACATCCTCTATCAATATTATATGTGTGAAATTCATTTTTTGATACATATGTCATATACGCATCACGCTGGCTTGATTGAAACAAAATGAACATTTTATGCCTCTTATTGTAATCCAGCTTTGTTTTTAATTTATTAATGAACTATTTATTTACTTTCATTCGCATTTTAAAATTATACAAAATGTTATGCTCTATACATAAAAAAGTAAAATAGAAAATAGAAATGTATCGGTCATTTGAAAACGAAATTTCCGTTAAAGTGGCGCCAGAAATGTATCACCCCAACATGGTGCATATATGACATTTGTGCCTCTTTCTTACAACATGGGTGTGTGCATTTGCACCTAAATTTAGTTATTTAGCTCAATTTTTGTAATATTAACTGGAGTTTGTACAATGTACGGTACTATTTGATTATTCTGTCGAAAAAAAATTATTAACAGATTATAGGAATAAATGCCAATAATCGATGATCGTAAGTATGATAGCAATTGATATTACACGTGATACACGTATTTTTTTACGTCATAAGTGCTTTTTAATTCGACTTTTAATTTGTATTTTTATTTATGTTTATTCTTTCGTTATTTAAAATAAATTTATGTAAATTTGAATAGTTTGGCGAAACTGGCCGACATGTTAATCAAGTAGCACTCAATTTACATTTGAAAATGTCATATTTCACAAAAAACTCCGGCACAAACCCGGATTTGCAAGATTTCCTTCCAATACCAATGCTGCAAAATCCTCGTTTTAGAATAGCGAAGAAATGTGCATTTTTAAAAATTATTTTCGTTATTTTAAAACGAAAATATTATAAATAAAAAAGTTACTATAGCACAAAACAATTTATAGAATTTCTAAAAAGAAATTGAAAATAAATAAACAATTTATTAATACAGAAACAAATATTGCTGGGTTACCATATCAGGCAAAATAACACTGTTTTGGCGATAGTCAGATACCTCAGTGTGTATATAATATCTGTGCCAAACATGTTTGGAAAAAACAATAATCGTTATGTATACAGCATGTTTAAATACTGTAGTATTGTGAAAAAATGTATACATGACATATACGCACCACATTGGCGCGTTTTTTTTTTTTTTTTTTTTTTTTCTTCTGATGCCGATTCAGAGAAAATTTTGTTTTTAAATAAAAGTTACATATATAGTTTACGATTATTTTCTGTTATTTTAAATAGAAAATAACAATAAATTTTAAAAAGTTTAGTTAATAATTATAAAACAAAACTATTTATATCCTTTAAAAAATAAAATAAAATAAAATAAAAATTTATTAATAAATAAACAACAGCCAGGTTACCAAGTGAGGCATAAAATCGCCATTTTATTGCAGTCGCGCAAATGTGGCGCATGTATGACAAATGTGCCTAGATTAAAATAGTTTATATAATTGGAAAAAAAAAGAAAAAAATTGTAAATAGACAGTTTATTAATAAATAGACAATAGCATCCGGGTTGCTATATCAACCAAAATAATGACACTTTGGCGTCAGTTAATTACCCAGATGTATATATGGTATTGGCGTAAGAGACAAATCGCACCAATGTAGTGCGTATGAGATATTTGTGCCAAAATTTTTTTTAAAGTTGCAGTTAAATTATTTTACAATATCTATGTATGTGGAAAGACATTTACCCTAAAATTTAAATATTATTCATTTTTGTGGTATTAACTGCTATATATGTATTTAAGTTAAATGTAAACTTTTTTTCCTAAAAATGCTCTCACTCATGAAAAGAGACAGAGAGAGAGAGAAAATAGTTCTTGCAAATATCGCTTCGTCTTGTGCTTTTTTTAATTTAGAATCGCATTGATTGGCGACAAAAGTAGATTGAAATACACAATTGAACAAACAACATACAAATAACAATTATAGCCTTTTTTTTTTAAAATTAATTCTGCGAGTTTCTTCTGTAAAACACATAACGGGAAAATTAGATTTAAAAATATTTTTTAAAAAAGAAAGAAAAAAAATACTTATGTTTACCCCATAAGTTTTACCTAATGAAATTTTTGAGATGTTGTTTTCTTTTAATCTGGCTCGAAAGAAATAAATAGCCAAATATTGTGTCACTTCAAACTTTCTTTCACATTGAGTTACGTTTTAAATATTATAAATATTAATTTTTTTTTTTTCGTTAAAGATAAATATTTTCGTTTCATAATATTATTCTGTATTAAACGGATTTTTTTCTTTTTATCATTATTTATTTTAAATCAATGAATTAACAGGTTTTTTTTTTTTTAAATGTTTATATTATTTTCCATTAGCGAAAGCATTTCATTTCTTTTTTTAAATATAATTATCGCCAAAAAATTAGTTGTTGCAACCCTTCCATCAAAAATAACCGAAAAATACGAAATTTAGTACGAAAAATCAGAGTTATCCCTGTATATTTGTATCATAAACCTCCGCAAAAATATTTCCTATCGAATGATATAATCTGCAAAAAGATCCATCGGGTAGTTTTTGAAAACACTCGTTTGGAAGTTTCAGAACTTCTGCTTTATAATATATATGATAACGAAAAAAAAACAAATAATTAGTAGAATATTAATAAAAATACAAAAAGGTCGAAATAAAAATCATTAAATGAAATTTTAAACACGTGAATCGTATTTAATTTCATTGATCGATTGACTTCACGATCATCCATTATTTGCATTTAATCCTAAAATTTGGCGATAATTTTTTGGTCGATGGAATAACATAATAGTACCGATTTATACAATTTTTTCTGACCAAAGAAGCCACTTACCTATTTTTATATACAAGAAGACATAATTGGTGTATAAAACTAATGATATTAAACATAAATAAAATGCTTAAAGCGATATACGTAGTGGGTTTGGAGAGATTTTTTTTATGTCAATTTGGCGAAAATATAGTTTTTATTACCAGATACATGTAGCATTCTATAATAGCACGTTATTTACTTATTTCAAAATGAAAACAAAATAAAGTGATAAACGTAACATTTTCTGTTATTTTAAAAAAGAAATAACTATCAATAAACGATAATAATTGTAGAACACACAATTTATTAAACATTTATACGATAACCATGTCAAGAAAAAAATCGCCATTTTGGCGCCAATTAGATACTTTGGTGTGTATAGGGCATATATGTGACATATTTATTTATTTTTTAAAAAAAATGAACGTTTCCAAGTTCATTTTCATAGCTCCTTATATCGTTTTGCAACATGGCGCCCTTTTTGAAGTTAAAACGCTACAAAAATAAATAAATAAATAAATAAATAAATATTTGCTATTATTAAAAAAAATGTAACGCACATCAGTAAATTCAATAATCAGACCGCATTTTTTTTTTTTTTTTTTTTTTTTTTTTTTTTTTTGCTTAAATAGACGATATTTCATACGACGTCATTTTTTGGGATTCGCATTTTTTCCCCCATATTTCATAATTTGCGTCGATTCATTTTGTAACTTGCTTACTTTCTTCTTTATTAACAATGCAATTTCGATTTCCTATTCAAATAAAAAATTAATAAAACTAAATTTAAATTCAAATCCGCAACCGCTGAGTAGCACAATAATTTAAAAACAGGTTTGCGAGTGCTTTTTTTCTCAGAATATATCCTCTGGAAGAAATGCTTCTAAGATAGTTCATAGATGGCAGCACTAAATAATGTGCGATGAGAGTAAGACCTCGAATTGATGCGATAAAATACAATTGAAATCCTAGATGATAAAAAACTTATCAGTTTACACTTCCGCTGTTATCTTTAAGTATTATAATTTGTTATCATATACATGTTTTACATGAAAATATGCTGAACAAACATTATTTCAAGTGGAAGAAATTTTAAAAGTATCATTTTAGCATCTGTTTAAAAATAAGCCTAACGTGGCGTTTAGCTGCGGTCGATGATTCCCAGATCAGAATGATTCGTCCCTAAATCGTTACTACATTTCCTCCAGTCGCATTTTATTATGTGTAGATTTTAAAAGGCAATTTAAAATTATCAGCCCAAAATATGGGAAAAGAAACAACTTTGGTTTTTTTTTTTTTTTTTATCAGGATAATGATACAAAGCACATGGCTCTCAACGTTCGCCTCTGATGTCTCTATAATTGCCCACAAGTTCTGAAAACATCATCTCAATTGCTGAATTTAAACCCAGTAAAACATATATGGAGAAAACAAGAAGTTAGAATACGAAGACACAGCATTGAAACGAAAAGCGAAGTAAAAACAGCAATGTTCGAAGAAGGAATCAACTTTCATGCAGAAATTACGAAAATACTAATTAAATATATTCCCGGGTGTTTAAAAAACTATTGTGGGTGCTAAATAATATCCTATTAAGTACAACTTTAGTAAAATATTACAATATTTACAAGTATACAGCGATTTTTTTAAAGTGTACGAAGACTTTTGTGAGGTAACTTTTTTGCTATTTTTTTATTTATGATTTTTACTTTCTTCTATCTTCAATAGAAGAAAGTATTGTAATCGAAATTTTTTTTCGACTTCCGGTTTTTGACAGATTTACACGTTTTAGGGGTCAGAGATTCCAAAAAACATGTTTTTACACAATGTCTGTCTGTCCGTGTGTCTGTCTGTATGTCGCCATTCTACCATCAAAAAGTGTATGAAATTATGCATAGAATTGAACCAAATTTATTGTGTAGATGTATGACTATGGCTAGTTGGTCCTCCCTGAATTTGAAAAAAATCCGCCGGAAGGGGACTCTGCAATCGCGATTTTTGTGCCATTTTCAATATTGTACCGACCAAAAGTATATGAAGTTATGCATCGAATTGAACCAAATTTTTTGTGTATGTGTATGACTATAGCTAGTTGGTCCTCCCTGAATTTGAAAACAATCCGCCGGAAGGGGGCGCCGCAATCGCGATTTTTGTGCCATTTTTCAATATTGTACCGACCAAAAGATTATGAAGTTATGCATCGAATTGAACCAAATTTTTTGTGTATGTGTACGACTATGGCTAGTTAGTCCTCCCTGAATTTGAAAAAAATCCGTCGGAAGGGGGACCAAAAGTACATGAAGTTATGCATCGAATTGAACGGATTTTTTTGTGTAAGTGTATGGCTATGTCTAGTTGGATCGCCCTGAATCTGAAAAAAATACGCCGGAAGGGGGCGCTGCAATACCAAATTTTATGCCATTTTCAATATTGCATCACATAAAAGTGTATGAAGTTAGTTCTAGAACTGAACTAAACATTTTGTACATGATTATTTTTTGGTAAGGCAAGTAGGTCCTCCCTGAATTTGAAAAAAAAATCTGCTTATTATTATTCTATTGTCCATCGGCTCGTGCAGAGACGGAAATTCGTTTTTACTCCGATTAATTGATTGAAGCAGAAATTTAAGATGAAAATTAAAGTTGGTAAGGTATTGAATTAAAATTATTAAAGCATTAAAATGAGTAACTATTTTTTTTTTTTTTTTAATATTAAAGTGTATGTATGAGATAGAAGAAAGTTTTGGGATTGGCACATCCAGCTAGTTTCAAAATAAAGTTTTGCTATGCTTTTAAAATATTTTATGTAGTTTTGTTGAGAATGAGTCGTAGATCTTACTCATAAATGCCCATTCTAAAATATTAATTTTAATTAATGGATAGAGAGCTATTTCATTGAAAATCCTAAGTGTACGAACACGTTTGTGAGCCACTGTATATTAGTTAAACTACATAATGAAAAAGTGAAAAATGCCTTGTCACATCACAATTTTAAGATTTAAGCTGTGAATCGGAAAACATTTACGGTCATGATTTAAATTTCTATACAGTAATAATTTGATGTCATATCTGAAAACATATGTATGAATATTTATTGAAAAAATATTTTGTTTGTTCCAGTTACTTTACGAGCTTAATTGTGCCAGATAAATTAAGAAATTACTTAGTTAAACAAAAAAGTCAACCCCCAACCCAACAGATATGGAACATACCATAGAAGAATTAAAAAATGTCAAATTACTAATATAAGAAGAGTTGCAGAGAAATATTCTCTGACAACCACAACAATACACGAATATCCCAAAACCCGGGAACTAATTAAAAAAGAGATAGGTGCAAACAGTATTAAGAGCTGAGTATGAGGCCGTACTAGTAGATCGTATCAAAACGTGCAGTGATTGAAATTGCCCAATAGATTCATTTACCAATGACTAATACTAAATGATAACTTAGAACAGGGTTGAATTTACATTAAATTTCATCTTCATCAATTCAAATAGATTTTCTTAGCACAAATTTTAACACTATTATTTTCAACACAATGTAACTGATTGGTAAAATAATCATACGAATTGAATATTTCCAACTGAGCGAAAAATTGACCAGGCTGGGAATCGAACCCAGATACTTGGCTTACAAGGCCAATGCTTTACCTGTTAAGCTACCTGGGCGATAACCAGATGGGATCTCAGATGAACTCTCTTTTCGCTCAGATAACCTTATTGGTCATAACATGGTCTGTCATTTAGACAGCTCAACAGAATAGACCGCAGGTAATGGAACTCCATTACTCCATATGACGATGGGTGCGTAGATATACTATTATTTTCAACACAATCTAACTGATTGGTAAAGTAATCATACGAATTGAATATTTCCAACTGAGCGAAAAATTGACCAGGCCTTGTAAGTCAAGTATCTGGGTTCGATTCCCAATCTGGTCAATTTTTCGCTCAGTTGGAAATATTCAATTCGTATGATTACTTTACCAATCAGTTAGATTGTGTTGAAAATAATAGTATATCTACGCACCCATCGTCATATGGAGTTCCATTACCTGCGGTCTGTTCTGTTGAGCTGTCTAAATGACAGACCAGATGTTATGACCAATAAGGTTATCTGAGCGAAAAATTCCAGCTGGCTATCGCCCAGGTAGCTTAACAGGTAAAGCATTGGCCTTGTAAGCCAAGTATCTGGGTTCGATTCCCAGCCTGGTCAATTTTTCGCTCAGTTGGAAATATTCAATTCGTACAAATTTTAATGTTTGTTGAGTTGAAAGTTGTTTTTTAATTTTTTAAAAGTTATGCTCTCAATTGCATAAAAAATAAAGAATTAGTATAATAGTAATTACTTGTTCCTGTTCCTCCCTTATCATTATTACCCGTTTTTATAAACCCAATTAAAGTTTGAATCGAAACAAATAAAGATTAGGACACTCGTTCCGATTCACCCCTATCTGCGGGATGAATCGGAACACCATTAAAAAAACAAAATATATATACATAAACTCTAAAACAATGTTTCGTTTCTGCTTTATATTTCAAGAACAAAACAAGACCGAAGTTTCTAGTCAAAAAATAAAATAATTAATAAATCGGTAGTTGCTTTATTTTACGTTAAAATTGAAAAGTGTTCCGATTCACCCCATTTTACGGTACCTTTATAAATTTCTATTGTAGGATTAGCATTACGGAGCGGGTCTTTTCCTTAACTGAAGTAGCCTCTTAATGTTTCCGTTCTACACTAAATCGGACTAGAGTCATAGGAAATTTTAGTTTTCTACTATTGACTGAAGTAAACATTCTCCGATTGGAGAGGGGTAAATAATACCATAAGAACGTGCGACAGTTTTATACTTATTCAAACTATTTAATTATATCTGACATTGTGCAGTGATACGTATGTCGTTCTATGTAGTAAAGCGCATTCCGAAATTCAGTTCGATTTCTTGCTTATGTGCAAAGGGTTAGCAGTGTTTATACAGTGAACTGATTTTTATTTTTCTCAAGAGAGTATTTTTCCTCTTGTAAATTATTCATAACGTTACACTTGTCCTAATTTGAACCAAATTTTGGAGCTCAATAGCTGCCACTGTAAGATGGTGAAATCTTGAACCAATATTTGGAGCTCCTGTTGAAGCTTAGTTCCAATAGTTAGAACAAGGTTGAAATAGGAGGCTACAAATGTTGGTACGAGATTTCACCATCTTATGGTGACAACTGTTGAGCTACAAAATTTGGTTCAAACTAGAGCAAAATTTTTAACAGTGCATGTTAAAATTTTAGAGTAGTTACACACAAAATAAATATATATACTTGGTATAACTATCAAATAATTTGACTTTTGACTAAGCAAATCAAAAGAAGTCTATTCTCTGATTTTATTTATTTATCTTATACTATAATGCGAGCAAAAATTGTGTGTGTGTGTGTGTGTGTGTGTGTGTGTCTGTGTGTGTAAATTTTATCTCAAAAACGGTTCTAACGATTTTCGCAAAAATTTGGATTTTACCATTTTTGGGCACGAGAAGACCATTGGGCTAGGTCACATGTTCGAGAAAATTCGATTATTGGGTCATTTTGGGTCATAATGGGTCAGGATCAAGCCATTTATATCTAGAGAACGGCTGGATCGATTTTAAGGAAATTTTGTATCCAATCGTTTTTTGGCACGAGAAAACAATTGAGCTGGGTCACATGTTCGAAAAATTTTGATTAGTGGGTCATTTTGGGGTCATTGTGGGTCAAGCCATTTTTATTTAAAAAATGGCTCTAACGATTTCGACCAAATTTTATATTTTATCGTTTTGGATTACAAGAAGACCATTGGGTTAGGTAATATGTTCGAGAAAAATTCGGTTAGTGGGTCATTTTTGGGGTCATTGTGGGTCGTGCTATTTTTATCTAGAGATTTTCTCACGCAATTTTGACTAAAAATTGCATTCTATGGTTTTCGGGCACGAGAAAAACATTGGAATAGATTACATGTTCGAGAAAAAATTTTAATGGGTCATATTGGGTCATTAAGAGTCAGGGTCAAGCTATTTATATTTAAAGAACGGCGTGATGGATTATAACGAAATTTTGTATGTAACAGTTTTTTGACATGAGAAAACTAATGTTTTAAATCACATGTTTGAGAGATTTCGACTATGAGGGTCATTTGTGGGTCATAATGGGTTATGGTCAAGCTATATCTAAAGTACAGGTGGATCGATTTTAACGAAATTTTGTATGCAACATTTTTTTGGCACGATAAAATCATTGGACTAGGTTACATGTTCGAAAAATTTCGATTAATGGGTCATTTTGGATCATAAAGGGTCTGGGTCAAGCAATATATAATTAAAGAACGGCAGGATCAATTTTAACGAAATTTTGTATGTAACAATTTTTAGAAATGAGAAAACTAATGGACTAAGTCACATATTCGAGAGCTTTCGATTATAAGGGTCATTTGTGGGTCTTAATGGGTCAAGGTCAAGCTATATCTAAAGAATGGGTGGGTCGATTTTGACGAAATTTTGTATACAACATATTTTTGGCATGAGAAAATCATTGGGGTAGGTCACATGTTCGAGAAATTTCGATTAGTGGGCCACTTTTGAGTCATTCTAATTTTATCTAGACAACGTTTCGCGCAATTTTGACTAAATTTTGTATTTTATCGTTTTCGAGCACAAGAAAATCATTGGGTTATGACAGATTTTTGAGAAAATTCGATAAATGGGTCATTTTGGATCATAGGGGATCAGGGTCAAACTAATTATATCTAAAAAACGGCTCAATCGATTTTATCTAAATTTTGTATCTAATGTTTTTCGGCATGCTAAAACTAATGAGCTAGGCCACACGTTCGAGAGATTTCGATTATAAGGGTCATTTGTTGGTCATGATGGGTCATGCTAATTTTATATAGAAAATGGTACTCACCATTTTGACTATACATTGTATTATATCGTTTTTGAGCAAGAGAAAAAAACCATTTGGCTTGGACACATGCTTGCGAAAATTCGATTAGTGGGTCAATTTGGGTCTTAATGAGCTAGGGTCATTCTAATTATATATAACAACGACTCAATCAATTTTACCTAAATTTTGAAACAAAACGTTTTTTGTCACGAGAAGACTATTGGGCTGAGTCGCATGTTAAACAAAATTATATTAGTGGGTCATTTCGCTTCATTGCTGAATGCTGCCAAGATAATTTTACCTAAAAAATGACTTAAACGATTTTGATTCAATTTTATATTCTACTGTTTTTGATTACCTGAAGACGATTGCGCTATGTCACATGCTTGATCAAATTTGATTAGTGGCTCATTTTGGGTAATACGGGTCATGGTCACGAGAATATGGCAAAAGCCAATAACTTGGTGATATTTGACAAAATATTGGCGACATATGGCCAAAAATCGACTATAAAAATTACGAAAACCAAAACACGTATTTGGAGCCAAATGAAAGAATGCCTCCAAATTTGGCTATACAGTGAAACCTCCAAATAAGGGACACCTATGGGACCGCAACTTTCGTCCCTTAAATAGAGGTGTCCCTTATTCGGAGTTCCTTACTCAGTGAAACCTCCAAATAAGGGACATCTTTGGGACCGCTACTTTTGTCCCTTAAATAGAGGTGTCCTTTATTCGGAGTGTCCCTTATTTGGAGGTTTCACTGCATCTAGCAAAAAATATTGTCTTTCAGAATGTAAAGAATTTTTTTATACATTCTTAAGAGAATTCGAGATGCATGGTTAAACCAATCAGAGTCGAGCTAAAAAAGTGATTTAGATCGATGTCTTTTCGTTGTAAATTTTAAAATAAAGTAAAATTTATAAACATGCGCATAGAAACATAGTTTTCTTATTCAGTGGCGTAGCTAAGGGGGGGCAAGGGGGGCGTCCGCCCCGGGCGCCGAGGCCTAGGGGCGCCAAATTGAGAGAAATTGTTATATATCTATATTGAGGTGGGGGCGCAAAATTTCTTGCTGGCCCCGGGCGCCAAAAAACATGACAGTAGGTGGCTACGCCACTGTTCTTATTGATTGTTTTTTAAATAATACTATTCTAAACATGTTTTACAGTGAAAATACTATATCGAGTTGAACACAAAGTTAATTTTGACCGAGCTAAGTTCGGTCTCCCCTGCTAGTTTATTTTTAAATGAATGCAACCTTTGTTACCACATGAAAATAACAGAGGTTACAGATGGTGATTCTTCAAAGTTGATTTAAAGACAAGGGAAAATACTATTTGCGATTGAGAAGGATGATTTATAAAATTCGATTTTTACTACACTTTAGTTTAAGTTTTATTTTTGTTTTGGTACGTATCCTACTGAAGTTGATTTTATGACCTAATTTTTATTGAAATCAATTAAATAGAGTTTTCAGGGTAGCTTTAAATACAATTTTAAGAGTAACTAAGAGAGTTCTCTGAATTTAACATGACCTTGTCAGGAGGTTAAAGATATTATCTTTCCAAAAACTGCAGCATAATGACTCTAAATTAATTTCCTTTATAGAAGGAAAGTATATTTGCATTATATTTGCACTCTCCCATATATTAAAATCATTCTGTTGTTAAACACATTATTTCTTAGTAGGTGATAAAAATTATCTTCGTTAAAGGTATGTTTAAATTAACTTGCGTGTTTAGAAATAACTGTAACTGGATAGATAAAACATTACTTTTGGTAAAATTTCACGTGTGTGCGTGTTGACATTCATTTCTATAATTTTCCTTATCTTCTTTATTAATTCAGACATAGGGTCATTTGAAATAATAAAAACAAAACAAAATATCTTTCCAAGGTTTCGAGGCGCTAGAAATCTTTACAAGAACAAATGAATTTTGTAGACTCAATGTATGAAAAAAGAAAAAGAAAATTAAAAAATTATTTAATTGCATTAAGTTTCTAAACGGTTATTAGGAATTGTTAATTGCGACATTTATTAAACTGACTTGATTAAACCTTTCGGGACGAGTGTCTTTTACAGAATTTTTAATCTTTTATAAACGGTTTTTTAAAACAAAAATTTTTACTTAATTGAATCGGGAAAATGCGCGGATTAAATAAGGTAAAGTTTACTACAAAAAAAAAAAAAAAAAAAAAAAATATTGGTAAGACCAATAAAAAATTTTGAGCACCTTATGAGGCAGGTATACTGGTCGCTCGTTCCCAGGGAGTTAAGCATTGGAAATCAGTAATTCCGAAAGAACGGACCTTAAAATGGATGCCACAAATTCAATTTAGCTGGCGCACGGTACTCATAGGGATCCTCCGGCAAGACTAAAAAATCTATTTTTTTTAAGTTTTTGACAAATAAATAAAGGTTCGCACTCCATGTCGCTCCTAGCATTTGCGTTATTAAAATGACCTCAATGAGACCTATGAGACATTTTATACTTTTTTTTTTTAATGTAGATTCATCTAAACTTTTTATTTTATTTTATTTTATTTATTTATTTTTGACATCCTCGTCATTTAATGAGAAAATTACCCTAAACCACTATTTTTATCAGAAGAATAAAATTTAGAATCGTGTACAATTTACGAAACAGAGCCGAATTTTATAAACTAAGGTAACTAAGGTAAGCTGGGGCAACTGTACTCACAAAGATAACTGGACCATAAATTAAAAAAAAAAAAAAAAAAAAAAAAAAAACTTAAGTTTTTTAAAGTTTTAGCTGAAGTTTTAGGGTGATCACGTTTTAATAAACATTTTTTATATTGAAGATTGTCCTCACATCCAAGATAGCTAAATTTCTGATAATTTTTCGGAGTTTTTACTTTCTTCTATCTTCAGTAGAAGAAAGTATTGTAATCGAAATTTTTTTTGACTTCCGGTTTTCGACGGATTTACACGTTTTAGGGGTCAGATATTCCAAAAAACATGTTTTTACAAAATGTCTGTCTGTCCGTGTGTGTGTCCGTATGTCGCCATTCTACCATCAAAAATTATACGAAGTTATGCATAGGATTGAACCAATTTTTTTTGTGAATATTTTTGGCTGTGGAAAGCAGGTCTTCCTTCAGTTTTGAAATATTCCGCCGGAAGGAGGCACTGCAATCGCGATGTTGTGCCATTTTCAATATTATACCGACCAAAAGTATATGAAGTTATGCATCGAATTGAACCAAATTTTTTGTGCAAGTGTATGGCTATTGCTAATTGGACCTTCCTAAATCTGAGAAAAATCCGCCGGAAGGGGGCATTGCAATAGCGAATTTTATGCCATTTTCAATATTGCACCACTTAAAAGTGTTTGAAGTTAGTTCTAGAACTGAACTAAATTTTTTGTATATGATTATTTTTTGGTAAGGCAAGTAGGTCCTACCTGAAAACTACCTATTATTCTATTGTTTATCGGCTCGTGCAGAGACGGAAATTTGTTTTTACTCCGATTAATTGTTGGAAGCAGAAATTTAAGATGAAAATCAAAGTTGGTATGGTATTAAATTAAAATTATTAAAGCATTAAAATGAGTAACTTTTTTTTAAAATATTAAAATGTACGTATGAGATAGAAGAAAATTTTGGGATTGGCACATCCAACTATTTTTCATTCGTAACGAAAAAGTTGCATAAATATTAGTAAAAAATATATATATATTTTATATATTTGACAATATATAAATTTGATATTAGATAAAATATAAATATATATTTTGTTCAGATGCCTAGAAATAGAAGATTTTTCCATTTTTATATAAATTCAAATGATCATTCAAGAAATTTAACATTTTATGCAAATTTTTAAGACTTGGCAGCTACATACCGCAGGTGGAATCTTCTAAACTTTTTTTTTTATTATATATATTTATGTCTATCCTAGATCACCATGAAGAAATAAAATTGCAAATGTCATGGAATCTACATGTTGTGAAGTTTGATTGATAATAGTGGCCTCAAGGCCATCTTCTTGTCTTGAATATACTTTAAAATTTACACCAAGAATATAATGATCTTTTGATTCAATTATGAAAGCAACTACTGAAGTTGTTTATTGTGATATCTTCGTTTGTCATCAAATTTATAAGTTATAAAATTGAAAAATATTCTTATCCATCAATTCTAGTTAATTCATGCAACATTCTGTAATTTTTAGCATAAGTATTTATTTGTCTGAAAAGTTCACATAAATATATTGTTACAGATTTTGTAAACAGTTAGTATTTGTACTCAAAAATAATGTAAATAATTCTATTAAGCTCTTTCATAAGCTAATATTAGTTTTTGTTGCATTAAAATGTCTCAATTTATTGATTTTCTGCAAGCAAGCAAACCTATTGGTTTTCATTGGATGTGTATGGGAACTTGGCGAAATATTAGAGATATTGCCAAATCGGCGTCAATTTTGGCGACTAATTTTTGTTGGCGATATTTGGCGACATAACGGGGCTCCGCCCCTGCGGTAGCTGCACAGATTATCATTGGCCCACACATTATCTATGTAGATTTTCATTGGTCCTTTTTCCAAATCCTTACTCTTTTTAAATATAAGAATTTACAATTTTTCAAATAGGACTTGATACATTAATATGAAAAAAACAAAGGCATGTGGAACATAGAACCGCCTTGTCCAACTGCCTCATTTTTATGGGGCAATTAACTACCACAACTACTGGACCTAACTGAACACATTTACAAAGATTTGGACATTCATTAAATTAAACTTTAGTGTTTGGAAGCTGAATTGCGAGAATCTCCAGAGTCACATTGTAAAATCATAGCCCAGTTGCTCCATGTAATCTTATTAAATTTTCATACGTGAAAAAAATAAAATAAATTAACCTAATCTATTAAAATGAAATTCATTGGAAGATTTTCTCTCAATGTCTAATATTCACAAGTGCCGATTTTTTATTTTGTGAAATTAACTATTTTAATATAAATTTGTCTGAAATTAAATTTTAAAAAGAGAATTTACACTCAATTTTAGACTCTAATAATTAAATAATTAAATGCTCTAATAATTTTTCATGGACTGCTGGGCAAACCAAATGCCCGGGCAGCCTACAAAGAGAAAAACTATTGAAATCCATCGCTTATGTGAATCACTGTAAAATCAAATCATCTTTTTTTTTAAAAAAAAAAAAAAAGAAAAAGAAAAGAAAAAAAACGTTAATTGTAATTAATATAAATCAGCACTTCCCTCTCTAATCGAATCGGATTCTTCTTTCCAAATACAGTTAATTTCAAAGGTGGATAGATACTTCCGTCGGATCTCGCCATGCATTAATTTACACAAGTTTTTCCTGAAATTTTACCCGCTTGACAATACTAATGTTTCTGACCACATTTCCAACAAGCAATGGAAATTTTATCTAAATTCAATCAGGTGTTGAATAATTAAGAAACATGTCCCAAAAATTCACCTTATCTTAATATGATGATTTTTGATTATAATTAATTCTTTCCTGTTAACTGACTTTTCATAATTTTCATATCATTAAAATTACCTTGAAACACCAATTTTAACTCTATTCATAATCATATATTAATTCAAAAATAAAAATTATAACAAAGGTAGATTTTTCCAATGGATTATTCGAAACTGAAATGCCCCTCTTATATTTTTCTATATTCTACAAACATTATTAAATTTTATATGAAGTATATAAATTATAACTTAACAGAAATAAAAATAACATGAATATAGTTCGCAGGGAAGGGGGTGGGGACATTTTTCGATAAAACTTCATATCAAGTGCCATGCATGACAAAGTTAATTCATTCGTGACAAATCTGTGACATATAATATCTTGTGTAGAATAAGCACAAGTGTAACAATAGTTTTATGTACCATCAATCTGGAGAGGTGGAATCTCAATTAAATAATTACTGAAACCAACTACTCAATAAAATAACAATGCCTAATGAGATATGACGGCATGAACAATGACCATTTTGGCTGGAGGCACATCCATATTTTCTGCAGTCTGGGATATTATAGTTTTTTCTTAAATAGACAAGAAGTTCCAGACTATTTACAAGAAGAATGGTTGATTTTTAACAGCTTTTTATGATAGGGATTTCTAATGACATGGTATAAAACCTATTAAACTACACTTCTAAGAAATATTTTTTAGCTTGTACAGGCAAAAAATATGAACAAATTTTAGATTTGGAACACCATAAAATTTCAATGGTTGTTTAATTTTTACTGGGTGTCCTTTGTTCCTGGGACCATGGTCAGTTACCTCCTGTAACAGCCTTTCATAGCACCGGTTGTGTTACTTAAACTTTTACAGGCCAATGTCCTCAACTGGGAACATAAGAATGGAGTAAAAATTAAATTTCATCAAAATTGATTTTAAAAAAAACAGATGAAGTAGAAAAAAGATTATGTTATTTTTCATAATAGAAGTTGCATTCTTATCATTAATGGGAAATGTACAGAAAATCATAAAAATGACCAATGACAACCGGAAAAAGACCATTTTAAAAATGATTTTTTAAAAATAGATAACTTGATTTTTTTTAAACAGAAGTTACATTCCTATCATTAATGGTAAAATATACAGAAAATCATAAGTATGAGTATGACCAATGACCACTATAAGTGACCAATGGTCCCCTGATGAGGACATTCTGAAAATTATATATAATTTTTTCCCCACTGTATTACTGACCAAAATCCTTTAACTAAAGCATTAGAAAGCATAATGCACAAAAAAATAATTTAAAATATACCTGGATCTGAATTCGGTCTGTAAAAGGTTAAAATTCAATTTATTTTGCTTGAATATTAGTTTGAATTGCATTGTACTGCACACTGTTTTGTCCCTAAATGCATAATTGAAAACAAAGACATTAAAAATTATAACTGTAACTTCAAACATTAATAATTTTAATCTTTTTCTTGTTCTATATAAGTAACTCAACATTGCAATTCACAGAAAATAATCAAAGAATTGTTAAATGGAATCAATTCACCTTTCTTAAATGAATCATTTCTGAATCATTCATGAAGAGGAATTGTCTTGACCGTGTATAGAAACAATAATTTGATCTTTGATCTAAAATTTATGAATGTTGTGTCTCTAAATGTGTAATTGAAAACAAAGATATTAAAAATTATAAATGTTTATTTATTTTCCAACATTTATATTTAAACTACAATGCTAAATTTCAAAGTTTCTAGTGATAAACATTTTTTTTTTCTCTCTTGACACTTATAGACAGAAATATATACAGGATGTTCCATAAATAATGAGATGTGTGCTTTAACTTTTTATTTGTTAGAGGCAATGTAAATTGCAAAAATATTCAAAATGGGGCAGAAATTATATTTATATTAATGAAATAGTTCTGAAGATGATTTTCAAAGAGTTATACTTTTTTAATTTTATAATCTTCAGGTCTTATAAATTATTTTTAGAAAAAAAAAATCAGTAGTCTGAGAATTAGAGCAGTAAAAATTCCATAATTCTATGACAAAACACACCAGATTGTGATACTTTGACTTTTATGTTTTTTCTGAGCTTTCCATAATTAAAAACAAAAGTTGATTTTTTAGAAGTCCGAAATTTCTAAAAATTGAAAGATCACAATTCAGTGAATTCTGGTCATAGAAGAATGTAATTTTTATTGTTATATGTTGCATTTTTCAGAGTATAGAAAATTTTTCCTAAATATAATTTATAGGATTTAGGGATCATATAAAAATTTAAATAGTGTAACAATATAAAATTATGCGAATGATTAACTGCCTAAAACATAATCAAAACAGTTTAAAAATCAAAGATATGTACTTATCCTCCATCAGAATTCAAACTTTAAATTGGTATTACAAATTATACATGTCCCTTTCTCACTTACAAAACCCCCATTTCAAAACTGTTCATATGAGTTCCATGGTTAATACTACTCCTATAATAAAAAACAGAAAAAAGTAGAGAAAGTAGAAGAATATATTTATTTTATTATTATTATTATTTTTAATTATTGTTCTTTGATCAAATCCAGCCATATATTTGGAATGTTATAAGATAATACATCATTTCATATTTTTCCACTCCTGTTTACTATATCTATAGATTCAAGGATTGTTAGTTCAGAAGAATTCTTCAGAGGGCATATGATTCTTGCATTATTAAAATCTATTTTAAAGTTTGGAAAACACAATAGTTAGATTCATAATAATAATAATAATAAAACTCTTTCCTCTTCCCCTCACCTCTTTCTTTCTTTTTTTTTTTTTTTTTTCCATGTTAGTGATATTGATGTTGTAATCCATTCAAACAATTTAAGAATGGTGCTTTTATGGATGAAATACAGACAAGTAACGGTCATAACACCAATTTAAATGTTGAATCCTGATAAAGTCTAGGTACATAGCTTAAAGTACTTTTTTTTTTTTTTTTTTTTTTTTTTTTTACATCTTTTAAACAGTTTTAAATTATTTTTTACACAGTTAATCACACCATTGATTTTATATTGTATTATTAAGATGAATGCTGTTTTTCTGAACTAGTTTATTTTATGTAAAAAAGTATGACTTTTTGAAAATTATTGAAAGGAATAATCTTATTTGGTAACTTATTTTAAACACTTTTGCAATAAACAATGCTATTAAACCTCCAACAAGTAAAACATCAAAGTGTGTTTAAGTGGTTTTGAGACATCCTGCATATAACAAATATAAACTTATTAAAGTATAAGAATAAATACAGCACATACTCTTTTCCAATATATTTACAAAAACAAAATATTGAGCTGAAGAAAAACTTCCTTAAACATTCACCATAAATAATACTATCACAGAAAGAAAAATAACTATAGTTTTGACAGTTACTCTAACAAAACAGACTGATAATATGTGTGGATAAACATAAAATTTTAAGTTCAAAAAATATCAATAAATTTCAATTCATACACATATTTTCATAACGGAAAAAAAATTATAATCAAACATTAATTTAAAAATTAATACTGAATTGGATTTTATTAATGTTTCATATGTTAGAAAAACATAGATAAAACACTCCCATTTTTGGAGTACCATTATTTCACAGTAGAAATATTAGCTTTAATAATGACAGAAATTCGTCAATTAAATAAAATGAAGATTACTATTCGAAAATAGCAGTACTCAAAAAATGAGAGTGAAGATAGCAGTTATGGACAGATTTGAAAATAAAAATAACAAAATACAAAAAATAATAATAAAATAAAATAAATGTTACACATTCTCTGTATACTTCATAACTTGCGCTTACTTAATCAATTTTCACGATAACTACTTTTGGAAATTATAAAAACAAATCTAATATTTTTTTTTTTTTTTTTTTTTTTTTTTGGCAAAAAATATGTAAACGTGCAAAAAAGTTAATATTTTTGCAAGTCATAAATAAAGTGCAAAAGAAACTAATATAAACTTTGCTTATGTCGTAGCCGCATTTTTATAGTTTGTTTTTAAAAATATTGCTTATAGCTCTAATAGAAAATTTTTTTTGACTAAATCATAGTGCAATCTTGAACAAATTTTGTACAATACTGTGTTTGTATTTGAATAATCAATAGAGGTTTAGGAATGAAACACAAACAAAACATAAAATAACTTGTTAGACATTCCTACAGTTTAATATTACAGTAGAACCCCACTAATGCAAACCGTTAATCCGGATCGATTTGGTCATTTTTTTTTTTTCAAGTTTGAGAAGTGATTGACAAATTTCCATAAAATAAGTTATTTCAGTTCATATTCTGAATAAAAGAGCATTTTCTGAAATCTTTTCGGAAGAATACCTCAAGCTTTCTTATTTAAACTCTTTAATGTTATCTATGAAAGGAACAACAGTACATCAGTTAAGCTTTGCCAATTCCAGTTTTCAATTTAATCCATTTGGAAATGTCATCAAAAGCTCACTGCTTAATAGTTTTACTCATAGCATTGCAAGAAAGCAAAGTAAAGTAGTCCTTATTGACACGCTGACTGATAAGTATCGCAGTCAGATGTTTGTCAGCCAGTCCATAAGTCCTTTTGGAAACAGTCATTTTGCGACTGTTTCCTTGTCTTCGTGCCAAAACCCTCCTACAAATCAATTGTGGAAAATTGAAATAAAAGGAGGACTAAACGAGAATGTGTGACTATGCAGCCCACAAAACTGGCAGACTATGACAAATTTTATAATTACAAAGTAAACATTTTTACTGTCTGTAAATACTGAATATGTTCAGATTTCTTTGAGTGATTTTCTTTGTGTGATTTTCTTTGAGTATGTTTAATTTTATTTCATTTGTTCACATTCTCCGGATAATCCAGATTTTCGACAATCTGGATTGGGCCTGGTCCCAATTAGTCTGAATTATCGGGGTTCTACTGTACATGCTTTTATAAGTACTCACATTATAAATGTTCTGCTAGATAAAGTTTCCGTGTCAAACTATACAGATCAATCTTAAGTATGGTTATTCATAAACATTATTGTCATTACAAAAAATGCTAGAAAATAAACATTTATTTGTAAACAGTACAAAAATTTTTCTTACTAATTTTTACTAACGATAGAAAGTAAAAATATTAATATTTTTCCAGTATAAATGCCTTGGCAGCTTTTTTTTTTTTCTTTTTTTCTAAAGTTTAATGTCATTTGTGCTTTAAAAAGTGAGATTTGTTGCCAAACCATATAAACAACAGTGAAAATATACTTGACAAACTTTCATACTTGTTTTTATACATAAAAACAGTTTGTTTGCATATATCTAAATATGCACACATATACATACAGAGTTCTCCTTGGCTTTTCACTAACATTAAAAATTTGGCGAATAAGAAATACAAAACAGAAGCAAAATGAAAAATTTTTTAAGCGAAATAGATTCAGCATGGAATACAGAAAAATCTACTTTTAAACCCTTATTGTATCTGTCTTTTTCAATGTGTTCTAAAATAACATAATCTTTTGCCTTTGCTTAAAAAATAGAAATTCTACGATACTCTACAGAAACTATTAAAAATAAGTACATTATAAATGTTAATCTAATAACATCTATATAACATTCTAAATGTGTAAATGTTTCAAACATTCTTTTAAAAACTTCATTGTTTTTCAAACATTCTTTTAGATATGAGATTTCGACTATAACCGATAGAAAAGTTGATGATTGGGTAATGATACTTAGCATGCAACCTATAAACATTACAATAAATGGCAAATTCATGCCACATCTCAGCAAAATATTTCTCGATTTGGCGATTGATGGGAGTAATTTTGTTAGATATTTTATCAGCACATAAATAGTTATAAACTGACAACAGAGAAATACTTATCGTATAATCATTTCTGTGTCTATGGTTGTTACTAAATTGAGTTCTATTGAATCGGTATCTCAATAAATAAAAATAATAATGCGTGTGGCATGGTGCAATTAAAGATGAAAGCGACATCAATCATGAGAATTTTAACTCGGACCACACATACAAAAAAAAAAAAAAAAAAAAAAAAAAAAGAGCAGAAATTCAGTGAGTCTGATTGTTCATTTACTCACCAAATGAAGTATTTAGTCTCAATTTAGCACAATGGTGAGCGACAGCGAGAACCCTCTATACATATATACATATATATATATATATATATATATATATATATATATATATATATATATATGAAAACATTTTATTTATATATTACTATTGTCTTTTACATACAATTTACTTCTTTTTGTATATTAAAGTAGATAAATAACTCTTTCATATAAATAAATTGCATAAATGTTGAAAAATTGCTTGTGTATATGTAACAGTTTCACAAACAATATGATTGAAAAATTTCTTTGCTAAGCCCATTTTCTCTATCTCATCATGGCTCCTATGCTGGAAAAGTACATAAATACTAATACAGTCAAAATGTAGAATTTTCTCTCCGTTTATGAAAAAAAATTCTTATTTTTAGAATAAGTGATTAAAGAATAGCAAGTAAAGATACATCCACTATTGTACACATACAATCAAAATAGGAATAAATTATTCAATAAGGTAAAGAAACTTATTATCACAATAAGTAAATTTTACATTTATATATATTATAAAACTGGCACTGTCTATATATTTACAATAAAAAAATTATAGAACTAGTATTTGTATATGTGTCATATATACATAATTATTAAAGAAAGTAAGGGGGTTTGATAGAATGTCAAAATGAAATAAACAATTATTTTTTACATGGCATTCAATCAAATTGAGGAATGTATATAATTAAGAATAAAAATTTTCTTATAGTAGCACATTCAGTTGTTCCTAAAGTTAAAAAAGAAAAGGAAAGAAATAAATAAACAGAAAAAAAAGAAAACTTCGCATAACTAAGGATAAATCAAAGAATCCCCTTTCTGCAAACTCAACACTGCATAACTTAATACTATAAAAAATCAGAAGAATTTTGCACATGGAAATACTCAAGATCAGCAGTTCCCAAACTTAATGTTTATGCAACTCACCTTAAATTGGGATTTTTTAACCCATGATCTATCTAACATGTAAATATATAGAGAATTTTCTATAATCTATCCTACAAAAAAGGCAATCTTCTGTAGAAAACATATAAATAAAAACAACAACACTCTTTCCTAATGAGAATAATAATGCTAATATTGAGGTATAATAAAAAAGTTCAATTTTTATTACCTGTTTGGAAATATATATTCATTAATTTATTATCTAAAATACAGTTTAAAGCTATTTATAATATTCTTTTACACAAAACAGAGAGTACATATATCATGTGTGTGGGTGTATACATCATGAACATTTACATCAACAACAGAATTTTAATTTCAAATCGCTCTCCACACAAATTTTAACAAAGCAACATCTTTCATAAAGTCCTTTAATACCATCACAACCTTTTCATTTAGAGATCATATTATCCTTATTGCATTTTTATAGCAGATGAAATTATTAATACAGATTTGACAAGCTGGCTGGTCATTCCATTACTCACAAAATATTGCCCATGACCCACAGTTTGGGAACCTTTGTTGAAGATCTAATTACAGACAACAAGACAGTAAAAGATGCTACAGAGGGAAAATTAATTGATAAATCATAACAAAAAATATATTACAGTGTTAATAAATCAATCATACACACTACAGTGCATATTCTCATATTGATCTGCTTAATCATATTTCTACTGTTCATGAATTTATGTTTAGGGGATTCTTTTTTGGCATTTTTTCAGCATAAGCCAGACATTAAAAAGAAAATAGTAAACTAAAAGATTTTTAACAAAAACTTTTTTTTAGTTCTAGACATTTACAGATAATTATCACTATCATCACATGTAAGAACACACACTGCAAGTTTGATTCCATGTCACAATAAATTGCAACTATTTTATTGACTAGATTTAAAATAAACTATACAAATCAGTAAACATTTATAATTAAAGTAAGGTAGAGAGCTACAGATATATGTAAATCACTTACAACAAAAGTGACATTATTTCAGATCTTTTAAATAATAAGATTTTTCTTTTTTTAATATTTACAAAATGTCATTTAATTTGTTAAAGAAAGTTATGCATATACATATTTTTAAAATGAAAGTACAAAAATATGCTTCCAAATATACATATGTGTATAACAATACTATGAAATGCTAAATTAAATATTTACAAAGTATTAAACTAGTTTAATAAATATTACAAAGTTTATTCGAAACAATACTGCAACTACTATGTACAAATAATGTGATAAGAAAAAAGTACTTTCATAGAAACTACAGTCTAAGAAATATAACAAATATAAATCTTTTTTAAATTTTTTTTTACAATATTAAATGCTTCTGTAAAACTTTTCTTGATTTAAATCATAAATGGGATCAGATTTTTGAATGAGTTTTTATGATTATTAAATTTTTTTAAAGTAAATAGCTTCATAATCCAAATGATAATAATAATAATAATAAAATTGATGTAACAACAACAAAATTACTTCAAAAGACATTTTGGAAATTTTTCATTTATTTACTTTAATCTATTGAGAAAAATATAAAGTTATAAATTAATTAAACAATAATTAACTAAAGCATTAAACAAGCAACAAACTGTACTTTTAAAATTAAAAGTAGATGGCACCAAATAAATAAACAAATAAATAAAGCAAAAAGGAATCAAAATACTGTTACATAAGATAATACATCGCATATATGGTTACTTTTTTTTTCTACAACTGTTTTCCAATGAAATGGATGAGAAAGGAAAAGGAAATACTGATTGTACATTAAAAATATAATCTCATTTGGTTTTAAGTATAAGCCCAAAATTAGTTTGAAACATGGCATCAAACTGCAAATAACCAAGCTACATTAAAATAAAATAAATAGTTCAAATTAAAACAACATAACATAAATTCGAAACTGAAAGTATAATCTAAGGAACAATACACACATACATTTTTTTAAAAGGAGGGCGAACAAGCAAAAAACTATACAAAATATTCACTATTTGAAAGACATTTAAGCCTCCTTCTTTAGACTGCATTACATCAATTGATAATATAAAGCTAAATAAAAAAAGTGAATTTATAATTTTAATTTGGAGAGGCTATATGTAATAAGTTAACACTCTGCAAAAAATAAACCAAACTAAACATTTGCATGCTTTCAATACTGTTCTGCCTACATTCTTCACATCAATAAAATTTATTTTGATCTAAAAAAGCATATCTGGCAATCAATGCTACAATAAAGTAAAGAAAAATTTTTTGGTAAAATAAGGATGTTTTATTAGAAATTTATGTCCTAATTTTTAAACTTTAACATTAAAATTACTAATAGCTAACTTAAGAATAACATTTGCAGTTTTTGTGAAATTTCTTGTAAAATTCTGGTCTTAACAACTAAATCTTGAAATTTTATTTTATAGACTTTTTTTTTTCTTAAGGAATAAAACACAGAAATATAACCTCTTTTCAATAAATTGAAGTACTGTTAACTAGTAATACTAGTTACATTATAATTAAAATAAATATATAATAAATTACATAAACAAATAAAAAAAATACATAAATTCGAAACTGACAAATGTGAGTAAATAATCTCAAATATATAAATTCATATTTAACAAAAAAAAAAAA
Organism: Maratus speculifer; assembly: GCA_964019185.1. Classification (NCBI taxonomy): domain Eukaryota; kingdom Metazoa; phylum Arthropoda; class Arachnida; order Araneae; family Salticidae; genus Maratus; species Maratus speculifer. The sequence goes on from OZ025290.1 coordinate 258,859,681, forward strand.
AAAAAAAAAAATGGCACGATTTGAAATAGACTACAATTGCTTCTTTTTTCACATCCATTTCATAATACAACAAAGAAAACTGATTTTAGTATGTAACATTTATGAGATTTATTTTGTAAGTTAATATTTTGGCAAAACTGTAATAATTCAAACAGCTCTTACTACAAAAACATTAATTTTTAAAATGTATCATTGGTATGTGGCTCTATCCCTTTCAAAGTATACTCACAAACCCCCATTCAGAATTTGCAATCACTGAAAACATGGTCATGTGTCCTGTTTTTAAAATATCACTTGCTTACAGAAGATTGAATGAAATTATCACGAATGACAACAATCTACTGCAATTGAGTTATCATGCATTTCTCTTTGAATGGGGCATTTTTATGTTACAATGACCTCATGCACAGCTAATTAATGACTATTTTTGGAATTGATAAGGTCAATTGCACATCTGAAAATTAGCTTGAATAAAATGGTTAAATTAAAAATGTCACTGCTTCTCAAACTTTTGTGACACATAATACTTCACAATTTTTTTTTAATAAATTCTGCAAAAATAATGACAAATTTAAGCTTACAAATAATTCAGTGCAATATTTTTTAAATATTTTTTTCTTTTCTTTCTTTTTTTTTGGGGGGGGGGGGGATGGGAAGAACAAATATTATTTTGCAAATTTACATTAAGAAAGAATCAACCAAAAATTACAAATTTAAGTTAGAAAAACTTTAACATAAATTGACAGGGTTTGAACTACCTTGTGCATATGAAATATTTGTCCTTACCAATTGGGCAATAACTTTTACGAATGAATCAGTTGAAAGTAAGATGAAGTAATGCCCCAAAAATGGTCAAATTCATAAAAATAATATAACAACTTTTGAATATTTTATGATTTGTGCAAGGACAAGGGCTATTCACTTCAATGTAAAAAATTTCAAGTCTGAAACTTACATAGATTTCGAGTATGAACCTGTGACAAACAGACAGAGAAGCAAGACGATAAGGATTTTGTGATATGAATGAAACCCTAAAAACAATATAATAAAAAGTACCTTGGTATAAGTTTTTTACAGACCAAAATTAATAAACACATCTTTTATATAATTCTGTAGTGTCATTTGCTTTGAAAACTATGCAATATGTTTTTCTCATTTTATGTGTTATAAATTATCTTCTTTTAAAACTATTTTTTCTTAATATGATAGTAACATAAATTTTATAATATTTTTTTATAGTAAATAAACATACATTAAAAGGGAAATAACAAGAATTTATATTTCTGAAAATGTATGAAAAAATACTTATTAAACGAAAACTACTTCATCAATTAAAAATAGTGTTTATAAATAAAAATATAACCTGCTTTTCATATTCCTTGTAAAACTGTACCTGTTTTCTTTAAAAAGTTTATAAATAGAAATCACTTACTAAAAATATTTGACCTATTTCTTCACAATTATACAGGGTGAGTCATAAATATCGAAACAATAGGCTATCTCCTTAAATATTGCCCCTAGACCCATACTTCCAATTGCAAATATTCATAAAAAAAGGTGAAATTTTTGATAAGATAAGTTGCAACTCCATGGGGGGTCTATTTGAAAAAGTACGAAAATTAACTTTTTATATGGCCCCCGTAGGATAAAAATTCCAATTAGGGAAACTTTCCTTATCCAGTCCTGAATAATACACAAAAAATTGCATCGTCATATCTTAAAAATTCGAGGAGTTATAACCGTTTGAATAATTCATCAGGTTTTCAGGGATTAGACACAAATTGAAATGCGCGCAATTCAAAAGACTATGTTACTTTAACAGTTGTAGGAAATGCGTAAAAAATCTATCTTTTGAGTTAGAATTTTGATTTTTTTTTCCTTTTCTGTGATGGTTAGCCATATAATTTGCTAAGAAAATCACATTCCAAAATTTATCATAAAATTAATAAAAATTCATATTGTTAGTACTGGTTTCAATGCTACAGTTAAAAATCGTTATAACTCCAAACATTATTTATCGGATTTCAATTTCTTTCTGTTTAACTTAAAATAAAAATCTGATTTTAGTTTTGTTTCGAGGTTTTTGTTTCTTAATATTTATTTTAGAGCTATTAAAAATATTTATTTAAAAAAAAAACTTTTAAAAAATCATATTTTCAAAACTAAATAATTTTTCATTTTTTAAAACAAAAGTAAGGTAAAATAATTAAAAATGACATGGTTATAGTTTGTACTTTTTTTCTTCAACAATTCTTAACTTTTAATAATTTAAAGACAAGAAGTAGTCGGGAAAAAATCATTATACAGAAAAACGAAATGTACTGTTTTACTGCCCATTAGTTATTTAAAAGAATGCTTTTCTAAGATTCAAATTAAGTCCTTTTTAAAAAATTAGTTCTCTCAACTTCAAGCTTTTTATCGTCCGGTAGAGGCTGTTAAAAAATTTGTATTCTGGACTCAGGTCAGATCAGGACCGAGACGTTACTTTTTTCTGAAGACTCGCCTATCCTGGTCTAATGTATTTTTGTAATGTAGGCGACTGCTTCCTTTTTCCCAGACTTGCACTGGACGAAAATTTTAATCACGGTCTCGAACAATCCGTAATTAAATCACAGACCTAATACGTACATAAAATAAGTAAATTTTGCTTTAATCAATATTTTTACGAAATCCACATAAATTTTAAAACCGCTTTTATTTTACAAAACAATAAAAAAAACCTTTATTTTTTATTTTTTTAATTTTTTTTAAGAATAGTATATTTAAATGCTAAAAAATTAAACAAAATAAAACCAACCAAAAAAAAAAACCTGCCTATGACGGAATTCTGTCTTAAAGAGAAAATGTGTTGATCCATGCAAAATAAATACAATAATACCTGAGAATAAAATAAACTCCATTTAACCTTCATAGGAAATGGATTTGTCTATTACGTATTTTTTCTTTCCTATGTGATTCCGTCTTAAAAGGTTTTACTGTATAACATTTTTCAAATTCTTCATTGCACGGGATATGGATTAGCGATAATAAAATATAAGTAAAACATTTACATATAAACATAGATTCATTGATAAAATAAATATATCACAGGATTTGGCGCCTCTTTAATAATAAAAAGTATAAATATAAAAAATGAAATTCTATATTAAGTATTTTTGGTCAGAAACGCACGGTTCACGCAAAACAATTTTTAACTATACTGAAGTAAAAAACTATGTAGAAATTCACGGCTGAGCCGACTATGATTTACGCTATTTTTTCCTGGCTAGTCCGGATTATGAGTTTAACATTATTTCATGCGGGGCTGAAGTTCTTTCCCTATGGGTCGGTCTAGGACCGGACCTAAATATTACGATTTATTCAGACCTCCAGTGCTAACAATCAACATGTTTTAGAAACAAGATTCAATTTTAAATCAATACGCTGCTTTATTATTGCCAAATAAAAGGCACGGTCTTAAACCGACATATAACAACATTACAATTTATGGACGATCCCTTATTTGCTTTGAAAATTGATGAACAACGCTTCGTTTACAGGCATGGTAAAGTGGTGTAAGTCACGAATTTTTGAGAATTTTAAATTTTGATATTTCTGTCAGGTTTTCAGATAGGGAGATGAAATTTTTTTTGTTCAATTTAGGAATGGATAAGGATTAATTTCCTAATTGGGAATTTTGCTCTACGGGGGCCGTATAAAGATTTAATTTTCTTATTTTTTCAATTAGACCCCCCATGGAGTTGCAACTTATATTATCACAAATTTCAACTTTTTTTATGAGTTTTTGCAATTGGAAGTATGGGTCTAGAGGCAATATTTAAAGAGATAGCCTATTGTTTCGATATTTATGACTCACCCTGTATATGTTTTTAAAAATATTAACTTACAAAAGTATTCTTTCTTACTTAGATTTGCACGATAAAATATAATTGTTAAAATACTCTTATTTCAATATAGTCTTTCAAAAACATTCACGGTGCATAGCCACATTTGTTAAAATATTATTTAAACAATTAATGTATACATAATAATTTATAAATCTGGCAGTTAAAAAAAAAAGAGAAAAAGTTGGAAAATAGTGGTCATGTCAACAAAAATATATTTAAGCACAAGTTGCTTCTGTGAAAGCAAGCACTTTTGTTCAAAATTATAGAGAGACTTAATGGGAAATAAAAGATAAAGTCACTTGAAGCATATGACTTCAACAACTTTGCATTGAAAATCTTTCACACTACAGAGAGGCTCATTGTCAAAAGTATCACAATGTTCTGTTCTTCCATGATACAAATTGTCAAACAAAACCAAACCTTGGCCATTGCTAAGGAAAGGAAAAAAATTGTATAAATATAGTAAACATTAAAAAAAAACTATTTATTTATTTTATTTTATTTATTTATTTTTTGTGTAGAATAGCAAGGAATTTTCATCAAAATACTCAATAAAATTAAAATAATTTGTGCAATGCATACTTTGATTAAATAAAATATCCTAAAAAAGATATTAATAGTATCTTGTCCATTTCAACATTAAGAATAAATATGGTGCTGTCTCTAAATTAGAAGAATACTATACTGATGATAAAGGGTACATTAAATAAAAATGTTATTATAACAATCAAACTAAATAAAATTATAATGGTTATTTAAATGTAAAGTAAGTATTGTTTTATGTATGATTTTTACCCCTGTCTATACAAAAGTAAATAGTTTTAGAAGTCATTTATTAAGACTTACATACTTTGATTAAATAAAATATCCTAAAAAAGATATTAATAGTATCTTGTCCATTTCAACATTAAGAATAAATATGGTGCTGTCTCTAAATTAGAAGAATACTATACTGATGATAAAGGGTACATTAAATAAAAATGTTATTATAACAATCAAACTAAATAAAATTATAATGGTTATTTAAATGTAAAGTAAGTATTGTTTTATGTATGATTTTTACCTCTGTCTATACAAAAGTAAATAGTTTTAGAAGTCATTTATTAAGATTTTTTTTTATATTAAACATAAATCTAGATTTTGAAAAACAAATACCATATGTAAATGTTATATAGGTCAGATAAAATATAAATTTGTACAACATTTTGAAATTTTTAAATAAATTCATGATGTAAAGACTTTATATTTAAGTCTTTTCAGATATAAAAGGTTTTTTAAAAAAAGAACTGTTTCCTTTATTTGGAAAAAATTATAGTGAAAGAAATAAAGCTGGAGCAAAATTGTAATAATAACATAATGTAATTATTTGTTGTATTAAAATCAGTTAAAATTTGAAGTAGTTAAATGTGGCAATTCTAAAAATTTATTTTATGTCATACTTGTTAAAACTTCAAAATTTGCTATCACAGTGTCAAAATTAAATAGCAATCTATACCCATCATGAATATTCTAAAGATATAAAATTTCATGCATTAGTACTTGAGATAAGACTGTCTCTAAAGTCATGTAAATCCTGCAAAATGCAGCATAACAGCATCATCTGTTGGATGATTAACACAAAAACAAAATAAGCACATTATTTATCAAGGTATAAGTGAATCTGAAGTTTGATCAAAATTCATGTATTAGTTCTTGAGACAGAACTATATTCGGAATCGTGAAAAATTGGCATAGCAGCACCATCTGCTGGGGAATTTATACAAAATGTAAACAGCTCTAAATCATATCTAGGACTAACTGAATATGAAATTTTATGAAAATCTGTGCGTGTGCATTAATTCTTGAGATAGAGCTATTGCAAAAATCATAAAAAATGCTACATACACCTGTTGAGCAATTTACACCAAAAACTAATCAGCCCCAATTTATATGAGGGAATAACTGAATATAAATTTCTATTAAATTCTGTGCATTAGTTCTTGAAAAAGAGTGCCTACAAAAAAATTTGTGTGCCCCCCCCCCCCCTTCCCCAATATACAGACAGACTGAGTTAAAGACTCACTGACAGACATTTTGTAAAAACATATTTTTCAGTATCTCATACTGCTAAAATATGTAAATCTGCCAAAAATCAGAAGTCGAAAATTTTCACAAATCAATACTTCCTTTTTGTAAAAAAGAAAGTAAACAAATTTACAGTTTCAAATCTTTTCTAATTTTTTTGAGGATTATCACTAGACTGTCTTTAAGAGGACTTAATTTTTGAACAGTTCAAAAACAGGAAAATGCTGCTGTTCTTTACAAATATATTGTACAAGTCCTTGTATACTATTGTGTACATATGTATATATTATATATATATATATGCATATATTATATATATATTTTTTTTTACCATACATAGCAATGATCATAATCATTGTTTAAGCATAAGTAAAAATTTAATTTTTTTCTGCTTCATTTTGGGAACAATAGATTTTGAGCTCATTCTATATCTACGATAATTTTCAGAATATTCAAGCTATAATTTTGAGACTTTCACAAAAGTTGCACTATATATTTAGCTTACACAACATGCAAATGAAATGTTGATAACATTCATGCATGCACAGTGAAAAATTATTAGTAAATTTACTTATTTTTCATACAATGTTATAATTATTTTTTTAAAATTCTGATTACAAGGTATTGTGTACAATGTTGTTTGTCATTTTCTGAAAAGAGCATTTTCATATATTAAGAACTATTCAAATTTCAGGCAAAACACTTGGAAAATATGAGACTATTTTTATAAAAACCTTTAATTTCTCTATGAGCTATATGTGGAGCTATATCAAGAGCTCATAATTTAATCTCTCTACATGCTATCCACATACAAATGAACACAGTTTATTACAGTAAGCCACTTAATGATAATTTACAGTTTGAATGATTTTGCTACATTAGTTTTGACTGGGTTATTAAAAAGATATTCATTCTTTTTAGATTTGTTGCCAGTCCCCTTTGGGGTTTCGGAAAAAAATGTTCACTGTAATATATGACCTGTACTATTATGTTTACACACCTGGAATTTGAAGATAATTCCACATGTATTTTTCTAGATATCTAACAAAATGTTTAAAATTGCAAGCGGCGGCCATATAATGTCTAACTTCTGATGAAGACAGTTTCTTTCACTTCATCATATACATTAGCTAAAATTAAGCAAAATGGTGTACCACCTGATTAATTTTCAGACAAAAAAAAAATTGATTACAGGAAAGCTACCATAAGCATTAAAAAGGTACAATTTTGAGGAGCTGAAAAGCAATTTTACATGGGAGATTAAAGCTATCGTTCAGTTAAAAATAAAAATGCTTATTCTCAATAGATGGCGCGGACTTTCACACTTCTCGACGGGGGGTGGAGCGAGAACTTTCATGTTTTGGTAATCCTACTTTTTTGTTAACTAGCGAGTTTTCATATATGACCCCTCTCTTTCCCTTGCAGTGTAGGAGAAAAGCGGTGGGTCCGGCTGATCTTTATCTGGTGCGAAGAAACGAAGAAAGGGATCTTCATGTTCACACAGACTATAGTCAGTTTATTTTTTCTTATGATCTGCATGGCAGATTCGAATGCAATAGTGATATTGTCACTGTATAGTTCTGAAAGCAGTCTTTTGAAATTTACCTTTGTTTAGTAAACTACAAAGGGGCATTTCCATGCGAATTTGTTAGTCTGTTACACAACTGAAAATCGCTATGCTTGTTGGCCACCGTTATTTTCGAAAAGTTTGCTTCGCTTTATTCAATTGATGATATATCTTCGATAAACTAAGTCACATTTTCTCGTTTTAAAATACTGGTAGCTAAAAATCGTAGTACGTAACAGACAAACAAGTTCGCATGGAAATGCCCAAAGACATAATTTTAAAACACATTATTTAATCGTTATATTACCTAATTATGATATTTTTAATAGTTACTTTGCATTTTTTTTTTCTAAACTATATTAGTTTCTTTAATGTATTGGATTGCTTAAGAACACATAGGTTTAAATATGATGTAAAATTACTGTATATGATACAGCAATCGAAAAAAAAATTGTATATACCATTCAATTGTAATCTCTATTATTTATGTAAGCAAGGCCGGTGCTATTGCTAGACATTTTGCCGCCTGAGGGGAACTTTATTTTGCCGCCCCTATGACACTATTTTTTTCTTTTAACCACTACTCAAACTTTTTAAAAAATAAGTATAAAAGTAAAGTAAAAGTAAATAAGTATATTAGTATAATAACTATAATTTATTTACATACATATAAAATGCATTATAAAATATATTTATATTTAACGAATTTAAAATAATTAAACTGTTTTATTTATTTTATTTTTGCATCTTTTTAAAAATAACAACAGCTACTTGAAATTAAATTAATAAATAATATTATACTAGTATATAAAAAAGGCCAGAAAGTCTCATATAAAGAATAACAGTAATACTTCAAAATCTCTTTTACTTTGTTTTTAATTTCGAAAAATCAAGCACGTTATGGATATTAGAAAAAAAAATTGTTACAATAGGTAAAGAGTGTTTTAAAAATAAATATTACTGAGACAAAATATGTTAAACATTTAAAATAAATCACTTTGCGTATAATATTTGTGTATGAATTTCAAACAGAAAAAGAAAAATAATAATTTAGTATAACAAGTTATTTATCTTTTGAAAATTGCATATACAACACAAAATCGCTTATTAATAATATTAATAAGAAAACAGCAACTAAAAATAAGACAAAAGTTTAGAGAAGAGAGTAATTTCTCTTTATTTAGCTTCGACGAAATTACACATTATCATGTTAAAATCAATATTATAAAATGAAAAAATATAAATAAATAAATAAATTTAGCGCAAACTTCGCAATATATTATTGGTATTAAATAGAAAAATGATGATAGACAGAGAAAATTACCTAATCATTTCAAATGAAACACTAACAATTAAAACATTAAAAATATTTTCAAACACACAACTATCGACAATAAAATATTTAATTCAATAATAAATTCACCTTGATTCTTTTTTTTTCTTTGTGAAAATCGTTTGCTATATCACGCTAATCAATATAGAAAACAATTAGATTTTCATTTACTAAAATAATTTAATCACAGCCAACCTGATGGGCGCTGAGTTTCCGGGCACCTAAAAAAATTGCACAAAACGCAAAATCACAAGAGAAATATCAAAATAAAAAATAATTTAAAAAAAAAATCAATCCATAAGTTCCTATTAAACGTTATAGAAAAGATAACAAAAGGTACTATATTGGATTGGAAGATTGAAACTGAATTTCTTTTACTAATGCAAAAAAATCACAGCGAATCGCGAAAGAAAATAAAAGGGGGGGGGGGGGGGCACTAAAAATAGTATATAAAGAATTGTTAAAATTTCAAAAATTGCAGACAGTAAAATTTATTTAAGATTAAAAAAGAATTTCTTTTTTAAAGTCAAAAAACCGCCACAGAACCCCCCCCCCCCCCCTACAAAAAAACATCAAAAATTCGAAGTTTGTTCAGCGTTCAGTTTGTTAGCTGAAACGAGTACAAATTTTAGGACATTAGATTAAAAGATTATAACCGGATTCTTTTTTAATAACGTTAAAAAATTGCTTCAAAACTAAAACTAAAAAAAAAAAAAAAAAAAAAAAGTGAAGGTTGCTAAAGATTAAAAAATTGCAGAAAAACAAAATTTATTACAGTGTTTTAACCTATTCTAAAGGGAATTTTTTTCACAAATAAATTCACAGTTGAAGTTAATAACAAAATTCTGTTACGAATGTCAAAAACTCATGTTGAAAATTGCATTAAAAGTCGCGAAAAAATCAAAAATTGCGGATAAATAAATTTAATGTATTACGCTGAAAATCGATACAAAGTTTTATAAAATTTACAACAAAATTTCATATAATTAGGCTAAAATTTAAAAAATAAAAAGCTTGTGTAACGAATGTCAAAAACTTGCAGCAGAACGCAAAAGAAAAAAATAAATAACAATCACTAACAATCGTATTGAAAATGTCATTTAAAATAACTAAATATTCAAAAATCGCGGAGGATAAATTTTAATACATTTAGCTAAATTTTTTAACGTAGAATTCCTTTCAAGAAAGTCAAACAAGTAGGTAAATGTGATATCAGATCGCACTAGGGGTTTCGTCTAATATCTCTTTCAAAAAACTTTATCCTTATTCTTGCTATGTGTTATAAAGTTTAAAGCGATTGATTCTTTAGGTTTCCCAAACTTAATAAAATTTAGAAAATAACCCGTAGTCGGACGACCCTCTCCTTCCCCTGAATTTTTCCAGCGAATGAAACAACATCCACATGCGGAAGTACTACAGTATTCTAAAATCAATAATTTAAAAAAATTGTACTGCGATTATCAAATCCTAATAATAATAATAAAAATACATATATCTCTTTTTATTTCCGCCTCACATGGTTTGCCGTTCCAAAAAATACAATTCTGGATTTGGTTTGAAGGAGGATTTCTTTTGAGACTTATAGCAACTGAGCTGTTGTCTCGAATGATCCAAAACTTGAGAAAAGACAAATATGATTGAGAATGAAGATAAGACAATTCTGGAATTAATTACCAAAATAAAAACAAATACACATTTATTACGTGATTTATTTAATCCATAAATTTATGCTAGATATATAATAATTTTTATATCTATTTAAACTTTGGCAACAGTTAGAAGACAAATAAATAAATAAATAAAAATAAAACAGATGATATTAATATAAATATTTTAATTAAAATAATAGTCTTTTTCAAACTTTTATGATTTGTTGTGTTACAAGAGGTATTCAGCGGTAAGTATACAAAATTTGAATGCTCTGACTTGTATAGAATTTGTGTACGGACTCTGTGACAAACAGACAGAGGACAAGGACGAATAGGGTTTCGTCAGGTGAACGAAACCCTAAAAATCACCGCAAAACTCGGAAAAACGATAAAGATAATTTAAAAATAGTTTTAAAAAAATACAGAACAAAATTGAATATATTTTCCTAGAAAACAGTAACCGGAAAAAAAACCCGCGAAAAAAATGTTTAAATAAAAAATTAATTTTTTTAAATAGCAGCAGATAAAATTCACTATATTAGGGTAAAAGTTTGAAACCGAACTAATCTTACAAACGAAAAAAAAAAAAAAAAAGGCGAAAGGACAGAAAAATTCCAAAAATTGATCTATGTAATTAAACTTTATCTAATTTTTTTTATATTAATCTTAAATGTTAGAATACATTTCCTTTTACTAATGTCGGAAAATCGAGAAAGGAAATAAAAAAAACTTTTCAAAAATCCCAGTAGTTAAAATTTATCACAATGAGACGTATAGCATTCTAACAAAAATTCACTACCAAATGTGTATACATATATACATGTATGTAAAATCGGCACGAAAAACGAAATTATGCAAAATTTTGCTTTGAAAACAGCGGAGACAAAATTTGATATGTTAGTCTGAAACAGAATCCCTTTGTGAATGTCTAAATATCACCACAAAATACAAAAAAAGGACAAAAAACTGCAAAAATTTCTAAAATCGTGATGTTACAAAATGTACTATATTCGACTAAAAGTTTAAAACGTTTCTTTCCAATATTAAAAACTGCAGCAGAATGGAAAAAATCTACTAAAAATGGTATAAAAAATCTCACTAAAAATCGTTAAAAATTAAAAAGTCGAGGACATTTTTTTACTACACCATTTTAAAAGTTTAAAACCTAATCAAGAAGGAATTACATGTTCAGTATATATTACAAGTAATATATATATATATATATATATATATATATATATATATATATATATATATATATATATATATATATATTTATATATATATATATATATATATACACTGGTGTCCAAAATTTAAGCATAATTGGTAATTAAGTAATTATTTTTAAGTAATGAAAGAAATATGAATTGGAATGTGCTGAAACTCCAGGTGTGTAAACAAAATAGTACGCGTCACATATTTTCGCGAAGAGTTTTCCCCGAAATCGAACAGGCGACCGTCAACAAATTGAAAAAGAACGAAGATCTTTTGGATAACCCTGTCAAAACTAATGTAGCAAAAGCGTTCAAACTGCACATTATGATTAATTGGCTTATTGTAATGTACTGTGTTAATTTTTACAAGGATAGCATGTATACTGGTAGAGAAATTAAGGTTTTTATAAAAACAGTCCTAAATTTTTCCAAGTTTTTTGCTTATAATTTGCAGAGTTCTTATAATAAAATAATGTTATTTTCTGAAAATATGACAAACATCATTGCACACAATTCCCTGTCATCAGAATTTAAAAATAATAAAAATTGTATGAAAAATGTGTATGTTTAGTAAATAATTTTTCATTGCGCATGCGTCAACGATATCAAAATGTCATTTGCATATTGTGTTAGCTAAATGTATGGAGCAACTTCTGTAAAAGTTTCAAAAACATAGCTTGAAAATTCTGAAAATGGGAGCCTATAGAATCAACTCAAAATCCGTTATTCATAAAGGAAGCAAAAAAAAAAAACAGGGGTTTTACCTAAATATAGTTGTACGTGCAATATTGTGTAGGCACTAAACAATGGAATATGGATACAGCCCCTCATCTTTTTGCTTCATTTAGGGAATAAAGGATTTTGATCTCATTCTATCAACGATAATTTTCAGAATTTTTAAGCTATGTTTTTGAGACTTTCACAAAAGTTGCTCTATACATTTAACTAACATAATATGCAAATGAAATTTTAATAGCGTTCACGCATGCGCAGTAAAAAATTATTCAGTGAACCTGCTCATTTGTCATACAATTTTTATTATTTTTTAATTCTGATGACAGGGTATTGTGTACAATGATGTTTGTCATTTTTTCAAAAAAGAACACTATTTTATATTAAGAACTCTGCAAATTATAAGCAAAAAACTTGGAAAAATTTAGGACTGTTTTTATAAAAACCTTAATTTTTCTACGAGTATACATGCTATCCTTGTAAAAATTAACACAGTGCATTATAATAAGCCAATTAATCATAACGTGCAGTTTGAACGCTTTTGCTACACTAGTTTTGACAGGGTTATCCAAAAGATCTTCGTTCTTTTTCAATTTGTTGACAGTCCCCTGTTTGATTTCGGGGAAAACTCATATATATTCTGTTAACCAACTGATGGCCAGTTACCAACATTTGGAAAGAACTTTATTTGGAAACTAGAAATGAAATTACAAGAAATCCCCCTAATAAAGTTTATCATATTTCAAGAAGAAAAAAGAGGATTTTTTTAACCTTGGGAGGAGGGGAATAAACATTTTGTCAAATGGTGTATCGTTTCATGTGGATTTTTTTTTCTTCTAAATCGAATAACACCATCTTCAAGTCGATACAATTTTTTTAAAGTTACGGCACGTTTGATGAATAAAATGACAAAAATTATATTTATTCCCTCCTCATACGCAGAAAACAAACTATATCATTATGTTTGGTTGGTTTGGTTTATTTTTGTCGTCCAATTATCTGCGCTAGGGATATAGGACCAGAGGGGGAAGTGCCCTTCGTGGGGGTCTTTCTAAGGGAACCTAACCCGTATTTACGCAAGGTTTGAAGAAAACCACGAAAACTCCGAACGGTTAGGCCGACAGCCGCGATTGGGTTCGAACCCAGCACCTGAGGTCTACCAGGTGAGAGGTCTGTACCTCTCGGCCACTGGTGGGGCACTATATAATTGGAAAACAAATGATTAAAATTTTATTACAACCATGGCTCGAGGGCCCGACTTAGATTGTGTTGGGCCCTGGGGTAAACGTAATTCGGAGAGGTCCCCTTTCTACCTTTTGGATTTTTTTTTTTTTTTTTTTTTGAATTAAAAGAAGTGTCTAAAACTAAACTTTATACTAATTGTCTGTATATGTAAATTTCGTACCAAGTACTATTCGCATTTGTATACAGAATATCACAAAATAGATAACTTTAAGAAACTATTGAATACACTTTTCCATCGGTTATGGAAATATAAGAATGAATGTGAATCATTAAAATGTAAATACATTTGTGATGTAACTGTTACATTGAGGGGAGAAGGGGGGGGGGTGCATGAGGTTCGAAAGCAGAGGAGATATGAGAAAAGAGACACATAAAGTTTAAAATAAACAGATAAATAAAGAATTTTGGTGACTTTTGGCCTTTTTTATTAGTTAGGCATAACAAAAAAATTATATTTGCCCTTGGGCGGGGGGGGGGGGGGGGCTCAATCGGAAGACCCGACGTCCGATGCAGTTGCCCTGCATGGGCCTTACTTAGTCAGGTCCTAATTATAACAATATAGTATCCTATAGCTTTTTAAAGAAATTTTTTATTAATGTTTCCTCCTAAGGCGATAAGTTAAAATCATCAATTATGACCAATTTTGAGTCTTCTTTTTTAGTCATCTTGTAATGTACGTAGGTAAGCAAAGTAAAAATTTGCAAAGAAATATTTATGTCAACCAATTTATAATTTTTTTCTATAATTATCAAATTAATATTCTTAATTAAAGTTGTGACCAAATTTTTGGTATCTCTAATATATAGATGTGAGCCATATCGAGTACCAAAATTTATGCCTGCATACATATGCTTTATTATATAGCACTCTTGAAAGATAAAAAAAAACAGGATGCAGTTTTAGAGGTATCGACAAACCAAAAATATGTACTTAAAAGCTAAAAGCTTCTTCTAATTAATAATGTAATTTGTTTTAAAAAGCCAGAATTTTAAACCTGTCTAATGTACCAGTAATCACAGAGACGATATATTTTCTCCACTAAAAGAAACTAAGCGTCCGTGTTTTAATACAATCTTTTTAGAGCATCCCAATAGATCAGATCTAATCACCTACAAAAATTTTAAAAACTTCTGACTGTAGAAATATTTTTTACAAAATTAGGTTAGTGAAAATTTCGACAAAATCTGTAAAAGATTGAATGTTTCGCCGCGCTTTCGCCCTTCTATAGCGCACTTTTAAAGTTTCCAAGAAGCCAAAAGTATACTATTACAGATGAATCTTCTAATCTATAGCTTATTTAGTTGTAAAGTGTATGAATTTTACGATAATTCTTTTAAAATACACTGGCGAATGCAAGTCATTTCGCGCCGAACAGAAACAACATATCCTGCGTTGAAAGTAACTAAAGTCCGCAGTCTAACAAACAAAATGAAATATGGAATATTTTGACAAAATCGGTAAAAATCTGAGTGTTTTTTTTTTTTGCTGTTTCATTCACTTTTGGTATGCAAGGACTCTTACAATCAAATTAAGCAGAAAATAAAATGCAAAATAGCAGACACTTTTAATTCAATACTTTTTTTGCTTAAAAATATAAATTTAGG
This sequence comes from Maratus speculifer, assembly GCA_964019185.1. Classification (NCBI taxonomy): domain Eukaryota; kingdom Metazoa; phylum Arthropoda; class Arachnida; order Araneae; family Salticidae; genus Maratus; species Maratus speculifer. Next base: position 258,874,979 of record OZ025290.1, read on the forward strand.
TAGGTCAATTTAAAGGTCATTCATAATGCGCTCTTCTTAATAACTGGGGAAATGTAAAAACAACATCAACTTTTTTGTGGCCCCAAATTTTCGCGGCCCTGGGCAAATGTCCGACTCCCCCCCCTCCCCCCCTTAAGCACGGCCCTGTTTAGAACCTATTTCTATGCAATAGCATAAGAAAATGACCATCTAAAGAAAGTAGAAAGTTTCCCTCTCTGTACATTCTTATCTCTCTTGACCGGGATCCAGCTGACGTCACAAGAGGCTTTCTGCTTTGAAGGGGTGTCTCCCCCTCGATTGGGAAGCATAAAGGGGGCATCTCTATTCCTGTCTTGCAACGAGTGGATTCATGGGGTTGCCGGGTTTTCCGTCATTTCTTTCACGCCTGTTCAGATAAAAAAGCTTTTTTTTTTTTTAAAACAAAAGAACTTTTTGAACAAAATTTTATCTAATAAGGTATAAAATCTGTCCCTTATTGAATTTATTAGAAAAGTAATGATAACATATAAAAAAGGAAACATAAAAACGATAAAAACAATCCTCTTTTAATCCATACGGACAACAAGTAGAACCCGTATCTCCACCTGTTGGTGTCTATTGGAAACAAGGGAAAAATTTTAAATTTAAATTAAAAAAAAAACGGTGATATATTTCATCCAAAAAATTATACCACTTTTAAGATACGAGTCTTATCTTTCACCAAAAAAATTTTTAAATCAATCACTGCAATAGCAAATGCGTTATAGTGATTTTTAGAATGTATCATAAGCAGTATATGAGACGATAATACTGACGGTTACCCTTAAAGCAGAGAAGACTAAAATATTAAAATATAGCACTTAAAATTGTGCAGTTTTGACTTATTTTGTTTGGACAATAATAGTTTTATTATTCAGTATTTCATTTTATTATATAAAGTTGTATAAAATAAAATATTCTCAGTCATATTTAATTTTGAAATGTATATCATTTTTTGTATCGACTTGACTTAGCAAAATATACTAATTGTTGAAGTAAACATTAATGAAAAGTTAGGCACAAATATTTATGTAACATTTTATCAAGGTGTGGCAGTAAGTGAAGGGAACACTGTGGATCTTACTTTATTCTGCTTAAATAATAATAATAATAATAATTACTTATTTTTAATGAATTTTATGTAAGAGAAAAGTATTCAATCTATATATACAGTAGACTCCCTTATATCCTCACTCCTAAAATCCACAACTCTCTAAAATCCACACATAATTTACAGATGTAAACAATGAAAAATTCAGTTCAGATATATGTGCAAAATATGACTTTTTTAGTTTTATATCTATTCCATACATTTTTTAATTTGTAATTTATGTTAAGGTTATTGAATTCATATATTTTCATGAAGAAAGAATAATTTATTTCTGAAAATATCAAGATATTGCTGATATTATTGGTAATCACAATCCTACTAAATATATTTATGTATTAATCAAGCTTTTTTAGTTATTAGGTTTGCCTAAACCTGTAATAAAACTTTGTTATTTTATGATCCTGATGTGAATTAGTAATGTACCTTTTTGAGGCAAGTTTCATTGAATAATTTAGGAAAAACACATTTCACCTTTTATATTGAATATTTAATCATACATTATTGATTATTAACTTGATCTTTGCTTTTAGTATTTTAGTCATTTTAAAAATTATCTAAATTTTTATTATTTTAGTTTATTACTTATTTTAATATTTTACTATAATGTAAACATTCATTATACTTTTGATTTCATCATTAATTACATTCAAATTATTTTTTAAAACATTTAACGAAGCAATGACCAGAAATCTGCAAAATTCTAAAATCCGCAAAACCTCTGGTCCCAAGCTGTGCGGATTTGAGGGAGTCTACTGTACATAATATTCTTTACATCATCCCAGTTAATCCAATTGCAATCATTCAAAAAGGTTGAGAATTGCTTAGATAATTTCTTAAAGCAATTAATAATAATAATAATAATAAATACACCTATTTATCTTACAAAGTTATTATTATAATTTGCAGATACTTTTTTACTTCTACATTCTTCCATATATTTAATTTTTATTTATTTATTTTGAGGGGGAGGGATTCAAGATATAATCATAAGTGAATTAATTATTTTATATAGTGAAAATGCTAAACAAGAATAACATTTAGTTAAAATTTTCAGAAAGATGAAAATGTGTCTCTGAGCAAACAATGTTTCTATGAAAAAGTTAAAACTTTTCCTTATAATGAAGACATCAATGTATTTTAAGTTAAATGATCTTATAATATTGTAAATACTGTTAATAACAATAATATAACATAATTAATTCCATGACTTATAACAACTCATGTTGGAGTTGAGTTCTTCAGTTAAATCTGAGCTGATATGTAATAACAGGGAAACCAAATAGCAATTTTATAACTTAATAGAAATACCACTTAATGAGTATGAAAAGTTTTTAAAAAAAATAAAAATAAGAATTCAAACTATTTCTTACCCAGCGCCTACATTAATCATGTTGTTATCAGCAGCCATGAAGAGCTTAGCAGAATGAGGAACATTATCAGAATTGCATCCAACCCAAGGATATCTTTTTGCTTCTGGGACAAGGGTGAAAAGAAAACACTCTCCAGTTCCAAAATATGTATACTTCTTGTTGTTGACATCAGTAGAATTTCTCGAATTCCAAGAAGAGGAACAATAAGCACCAAAAACCTTAAAGAAAATAAATGTTGATATTTCACATTTCATTGGAAAATAAGACATAAAATCTCAAAATATCTTACACATTATTTCATTTATAATGTATTATTGTAATCTGTACAACAAAAAGCTTCATACATAATAGATAAAATTACTTTAACAAACTAGATATTCTATGTGTCAATATTTGATATAGTTGTATTTTGCAAGATTAAAAATAATCTAAAATATCTGCTATATTAATATTATACAGAAAATATATAGATTTATCAAAATCTATAAATATTTATTTGAAGTTATGTATAAGAAAAAAAAAATTATTAAGATTTACATTACAATAGGTACTGGATGAAAAGTGGCAAAACTCAGTTTGAAGAAAGCAGTAGCAATTATTAGCAGGAACAACACTTTTAAAATCAATTTAAACTAATTAATCAACATAAAAAGGTGATTGTGACCTTTCTTTAAAAGCTTTGAAAGTTGTACAAGGGAAAAAAAAATCGGTTATCTTATTTTATGGCTGATGTATTTATATTATTCCAGCCATAATGCAAAGTATTTGTACCCAAAAAAATCATGAAATAAATTTTATAATTTAAAATAAAAAGAGGTAGGTACTATTAAAATTTTCACAGTTCACATTGATTGTTAACCAACAAAATACATTGTAAATATCGAAAATACAATTAAATTACTAGTATTCTATAATAAAGTACTAGTATTCACTTTCTTAATGTGATATTTTATTTGTTCTATACCATTTATATTTTTAATACATTCAAAGGAATTGTTTTAAAAAAATGTTTAGTAATACAGAATCTCATGCTCACACTTTATTAATGACAGTAATACTTTAAAAAATTTGAAGATATTTTAAAGTTACTTGGTGGATCTTTAAAGTAAGTAATCTTTTACCAGCAATTTTCTACTCTTGTATGTTGTATGTGGCATATCAACTTTGGTTTTTTAAAAATAATCCATTTTGGTTTCAGATGACATTTAATAAATAATATCAAGCTGCAATTTAGAACACAGAAATTTAGACATAATCTATGCATCAATAGGGTTTGTTGCTGTCTTCTATCACTATCTAATCACTTCAGCTGCATAAATCTTTTAAACTTACATTTGTTATAACATTTAAATATTTATATCATTCAAAATTTATTCAGTTCCCTTCATTTTTACCATTAGATCAATTCTTTTATTAATTCTAAAATTTATAAAAGCAAATTTGGAAGACAGCTGTAGCAATTAAAAACACAGCATTTTTTAAATTTATTTATTTATTTATTTTTTAATAAAGGATATTTCTAAAGAAATCTGCAATAAAGTAATATGTATATCTCCCAAACATTTTGTCTTATGCACATCATCTGGCAAATGCCCAGATCACAGCTTTCAAAAATTGTTTCTAAATGAAATGTGTTTAATAAAAGGTACTAAAACTATACTAAATAACAATTTTAGAACAGAAATGAAAATCTACAGTTTTAGTCTAATTACTTCAGTTTACCTCATCATTCATTGATTTGATAACTAAAACTGTTGGCTCCCATTGACCAGCAGTCATATAAAATGCAGTTAGACATACACCATGTTCATTAGATGAATATATCACTTCAGGTTGATACATGGATATTCTTATAGGCAGCCAACTCCAAATCAAACTCATCTGGAAATAATATAATATAATGAACATCATACAAATGAGTACATTATTTCAAAAGATCTCTAAAATAAAGATTATTTAATTTAAATTGTGATTATGGATGTCAAATAGAAACAATTTAAAAAGGAATATTGGATTTTCATTCTACTTAACCCTATGAGCATCTTACAAATGGGTAAAATTGTAAAGTTGTTTTCCTGCATTTTTTTTAAATGCTCAGAAAATATATTTCTTTCAACTTTATATTAAAAAAAAAAAAAAAACTTAATTACAAATATGAATGTAATTCTTGATAGTATTAATCATTAGGGGCGTAGCTACTGGGGGGGCGTAGGGGGGCGTCTCGCCCCCCCAATGTCGGCAACTTTGATGATAGTCGGCAAATTCTAGGTAGTCAGTATCAATCGATACACCTCTGAAATAACCGATTTTTTTTTTCCAATTTCACATGTTTTTACTATAAAATTAAATTACTAGTTTTAAAGTACTAAACAGAAATCCATAAAAAAGAAAAAACAGAAATCCATAGCATTTTTCTTAAGAATTTTTTAGAAAAATCCCAATTTTGTCTTTTCATTTTTCGACTTCGCGAGATTTCTAAAAGTAAATTAGGAAAGAATCAGGAGAAGCTAGTCCTTCTGATAGTCTGCAGAGGATCAACTGAGTTGTACTAGAGGATCAACTACCACTAAAAATGATGATGATGATTTCGGTGAAGACATTCATATTACTCGTAGTGTATGGACTTTACCACCCATGAGTGGCAACAATCACACTTCGACGAATATGAACCGTCCGAATAAGACTGTTAATTGGAAGAAAGTTGTATTAAAATTGTTCTTTACTTCTACTGGAATGGGAAGCGTCATTACCTCATCGAGTTAAGGGCTAAAATTCTGGGATTAGATAGAACTCGATTATTATATTAAAATGAAATTAGTCTGCCAAAGTCTTGATAGAAACCACCTGCAAAACTCTATTTTAGTGGTTGACTGGTAGGTTTATTATTGTCTTTTCTCACTCGCAGTCGTCCATGATTTAATAACTTTAGGGTAAAGGACTTGCATATGCCCGGGCTTGGCCCGAGGCTCGTGTCCGGCTCGGCAAAATGAGGACAGTTTATCAAACAGGCCAGACCGATAAACAAAATACACGGGTCTGGCCGGCAAGCAAAAGATAAAAAATAAAAATAATAAAATAAAATAAAATGAACGGGCCAGCCGTACAGCTAAAAAAGTTTAGCGCGTCTGCCGGCCCAATATAAAAAAGGATTTATCTATAGTCTATAGAATATCATCTATTTTCAATAAATACAATAAATATGACTTTCGTAAGAATAAGTACAAATGTCCATCACCAACCGATGCTAAATAAACAACATCAATACAGAAATGTAGCATATCAACTGCAGAGATCGGCATCAGATATGGTGTCTGAACTGGATTTATTTATTTATTTTTTTTTTTTCAGCAAACTCGTGCAGTGCTAAAATCAGGCTTGCTTATTTTTTTTCAACAAATTCGAGCCGGGCTGGAACTGAATTTAATTGTTCTCAGGATGTGTAGTGCAGGCAATATGTTTTTCCCACAAGCCGATTTACTTTTTATAACAAAGAATCAGTGAATGATTTTCGCGCGCCAGTGCGTAACTGGCTATTGGACATCACCCCACATCACGCGCTGGCGCATGAATGGCCCCTTAAGGGTGTATTCGAAAAAACGCTTTTCCACCTTCAGCAGCTCGAAATTTTCCGATACAATTTCAGACACATTTTTAAAAATAGAAACATGAAATTTGCTGAGAGGATTTTTGAAAGGATGTATAAGGTGCCGTGTGATGTCTTTTTACGCTCAATTCATTAGAATTTGATTTATAGGCAATTAATTTATCAGGAAGACCCTTTTTTTCGTTCCCAGATCTCCGACTTCGGAAAAATCGGTTCAAATTGCCGTTTTTGATTGCTTTTTGTGCAATATTTTGTGCACTTATCAAAGAATTGACCTTCTCGGCACCCTGTGCACTTTCTAAATAAGAGAATCTGCGAGTTTCATGTGTTTGAGAGCAAAAGTGAATTCAAAAATAAATCTGAAAACAAGCAGCTTGAATCGAAATACACCCTTAATGTTGGCGTCATATCACACGCTGGCGCATGGTCGGCAGCGAATGTATTAATTTTTTTTCCTCAAAGATACATTGCCTTTACCAAAACATGAATAACGTCATTCGATTGCATAGTTCCGAATGAATACACTTATCAATCTTATGCATTTCCGGAAAGAAATGAATTCAGAAATGTGTCAGAAAATGTCTCTTTTGGATTTGAGAAAGGCCTTAATAAATGACGGAGAAATATTTTCACAAATTTACTTTTTATTATGTAACTTCAAAAGTATTCCAAACTACATTATTATTATTATTATTTGACGAATTCTTGTATGAATGTAATCATTAATGTTGATATTATGTATTTTCTGTCTTGCGAACGCGTCGTAATTTTAAGATATACTGAAAGTTTATTGTATAAATACGTAGCAGTATTCTTTAAAGGAATCTTAATTGTCTGCTAAGAGAAATCTGAATTATTTTGTAGAAATTGAATCGGGTCAGATCGGACCGAGCCGTGAACAGTGAAAATATAAACGGGCCGAGCGCGAACTTAAAATTTTTATTATACATCTGTCCGGGTCGGATCAAAATAACTATCATTTGGCCTGGTCCCGGGACTGGAAATTCTATCCCGTGCAGACCTCTAATACAGTAAAATACAATGATGAACCATTAAAATCAAATCTGCCGGTGGTTTCCACGAAGTGTGACTTTGGAAGACCAGTTGCATTTTAGCATGTGAATCCTGGGATTTCTGCCTTCAACTCGATGAGGTGATGGTCTATGCAGCCAATTCCGCGTCTTGATGGTGTTTGTCTTCTGCAAGCTGCTGACCTGCAGCTGAAGTGACATAGGTGAAATTAATTGAAATATGCTGACACAATTGTATCATTTAGTCGACTATTTACGACTAAAGCCGATTATTTGTCTCAATCTGAAGAATTAAGTTTTTTTTCCTTTATGGAAACTAGAAATTTGAATGGGCCGAAATTTTTAGGCCCGTGCCTGACCCGATCTATTGAAATGAAAATTCGTCCCAGCCTGACCGGCCCGTTATAAAAATTAGTTATTGAAATTTCGGCCCGAGACCCGGTCCATAAAAGAAATCTACTTGTCCGGCCCAGTAAAATAGCTACAAGTTCAACCCGGCCCGGTCCAAGTAAATTTCTACAAATCATTGATTTTTACTTGTACGGAGGAGTTTCGATCAAAAAATTCAGCATTTTTTTTTTTATGTTTATATTTTTCTATATATATAAGTGCCGTGAGCTACGATATTTATGTTTTTAATAAACCTCTATTTGCTGTATGTAAATGTTTCAGTTATCATTTATATTATTAATTCATATTCCATGCAACGGATACATAAAAACCTAAGAAATCACATATACAGTAAAATGTATTAAAATGGAATCGCATAGAAAAGAAAAAAATTTCGTTATAGGCATGTTTCCATCGTATCAGGTATAAATGTATTACAGTTTATTTTCTCACGTATTAATGTATTAATTTTGCATAGATGAACGGACTTTACAGTTTAAAACAAAATTCCGTCATAAGCAGGTTTGTTTTCATACATTTTACTGTATTTTAATATTTTTATATTTTAATGAGCTTAGAACGATTAGCTACGATTCTTTATAAAGAATAAATTTTAATATTTAATTACAGAATAATGGCAATTTTAAAATACATGCATTTTTGCAAAACTTTTTGGGCCAGTTTAAATTTTGTTGGCCTTTTGAATGGACCTCGCCACGTCAAGACAATGGTTTTCATATGGGCTGGCTCAAAATTGGGACTGAGTATTTTGGCCCGTAAGAAATTAAAAAAAAATTATATCAATCACTGTTCGGTATGGAAAAAATAAGTTATATCCGGCCAGAGGGTGGGGGGCTTTAGTAGACCCGAACAATGTTGGCCTTTTGTATGGACCTCGCCACGTCGAGACAATGGTTTTCATATGGGCTGGCTCAAAATTGGGACTGAGTATTTTGGCCCGTAAGAAATTAAACAAAAAATGATACCAATCACTGCTCGGTATGGAAAAAATAAGTTAGATCCGGCCAGAGGGTGGGGGGGGGGGGGGGCTTTAGTAGACCCGAACAATGTTGGCCTTTTGTATGGACCTCGCCACGTCGAGACAATGGTTTTCATATGGGCTGGCTCAAAATTGGGACTGAGTATTTTGGCCCGTAAGAAATTAAAAAAAAAATATGATATCAATCACTGCTCGGTATGGAAAAAATAAGTTAGATCCGGCCAGAGGTTGGGGGGTGGGGGGTGGGGCTTTAGTAGACCCGAACAATGTTGGCCTTTTGTATGGACCTCGCCACGTCGAGACAATGGTTTTCATATGGGCTGGCTCAAAATTTGGACTGAGTATTTTGGCCCGTAAGAAAAAAAAATGATATCAATCACTGCTCGGTATGGAAAAAATAAGTTAGATCCGGCCAGAGAGGGGGGGGGGGGGGGCTTTAGTAGACCTGAACAATGTTGGCCTTTTGAATAGACCTCGCCACGTCGAGACAATGGTTTTAACTGGGCTAGCTCAAAATTGGGACTGAGTATTTTGGCCCGTAAGAAATAGGAAAAATTATATCAATCACTGCTCGGTATGGAAAAAATAAGTTAGATCTGGCCAGAGGGGGGGGGGGAAGCTTTAGTAGACCCGAACAAGGCCTGGCCTAGCCCAAAAGCCATGAATGAAAATTGATCCGAACGGTGCAGATCTCTGATTAGAGACCATTGATTATTGACAGGTTAAAAAAGAAAATTGTACGTTTTGATTATTGCTGTGTATTGTTAATCACTATATAAGCATTTCTTTTATTCTTCATATTATATTACATATAGCCTATTTAATACCATAATTAACATTTTAACTTAAATTCATAATCGCCATAAATTGTGCGCCTAAATAACTTTCTTTGTTGTTCTGCCTCTCTGGGTCTTCGTGATGATGGTAAATGGAGCTTGTTGAGCTCAAACCAATTGGTAGGCCTTTATTCTTAGCTGAAATGTGTTAAATATTCATAATTAGATAGTGAGGGAAATCGAGCAGTCCGTGGACATTTTAATGCTACGAAAAGTTGGAAAGATTCCATCATTGTACATGACCCAAGAAAAAGGTCTAAATGAAGCTAGACAGAGACATTATTTGATCAGTTTGAGTCAGTATAATACCTCAGCGTATATCTGAAAAATGGTTTCATCCCACAGGATGAGTAGTAACATCTAACAGCGATTGGTACAATGAGTATCCGTGAGACATGGATCATTAGATTCCCTTATTATTACATTTCCATAAAATAAAGGTTTTTTTCTTCTGCTCAATACCTTATGTTTTTGTGCTATCGGCTCTTGAGCTATTACAAATTGTGACAGTTATTTAAAAAAATTCTTTCAGGAGGATTAGGTTAGATACAATAGTGATTTTGACATTCTTACATCCTACAGGCATTTAATTTTAGAGCTGTCACCGTTCGCAAGTAATTGAATTTTAAAATCAGACAGTCAAATTTTTGACACTCATTAGATGCATACAAATGCATACTTTTAAAGGTATAAATTTTTTTAAAAGTTAGTCGGCAAAATCGTCATACACGCCCCCCTAATGAATTCTGCTTAAATACGCCCCTGTTAATCATTCTAAAATTTATTGAAAATTCATTAAATCAATAGCATTATATTATTTTAAATATTGCTTATATTGCAGTGAAACCCGGAGCTTTAGTGAATGGAATATTATATTCCAAACACTTACAGAGTTAAGCTTTATCATTTAAAATAATAATTTTTAAGATCAATACAAAATTTTAACAAATAAAAATACATACATTATAAGTTACTATTTAGTCAGAAAACAAAAATAAGTCAAGTGACACTAAAATTATGTGAACTATCTATGGCGATATTTCTATTTATAAAATTAGAAAAGATAGGAAATGAAATAATTTTTTAACTCACTGCTAAGCAAAGGTATAATTTTTTACTTCTTCTAATCAAAAGTTTCCTTCCCCCCAGAAACAATAAATTTTCAAATCATAAAATTGTTTGAGCAGTAATTAGTTTATAGATTCCATTTTTGGAGAGGGGGTGGGTGGGAAATGCATGTTAGTTTTCTAATTTTTTCTTAATAACTCTTAAAGTGTGAAAAAATGGGATGAGAGAACAGTGTTGCAATTCTTGACATTTTGTTATAAGTTATTAAATATCGTGTTTGCCCTTTAAAAAGAAAAAAAGTAGATGATATTTAAGACACATTTAAAAATCTTTAGTATTTGAAAATTATGTTAATTGGGATTTTTTAGCTATATGTTGAATTTTGGAAACACAAATAAGTTAAGCACAAACTAAATGAACATATTTTAACTTAATTAATCTGAACTAGAAAGTATAATTAAATGACAAAAATAATTATATAAAATAACCACTTAAAAATCTCTTATGTGTTCTTAATTACAAACAGACAATAAATAAATAAAAAGGCAAGGGAAAAAATGTTTTTTTCTCGATTTAACAGCATTTCATTTATATCCAACTTTAATAAAAGTCAAGAAACTATATACAAACAGATTAATATAAAATCCTGTTCGATATTTAAAAAATTCTTAGACTTTCATTAGACAATTATATGAATGTTTTTTTTTTTTTTTTTTTTTTTTGTCAAATTAGTTTGAAAGTAGTTAAAAGGCACAGAACTGAAATTACATGAATAGATATGCAATAAATTTTAACTGAAGGGAAAAAAGACAAACCTGTTCAGCAGAAATAATTTCAGACTTAAAGTTACCAAGAGCAACAACTCCAACTGATCTTGCTCTAGAAGAAGCATCCATTTTTAACTATTTTTTGAAAAATCAAAGAAAACAAAAAGCATTAAGCACATGACAAAAGCTATAAAATACCTAAATACATATATTTAAAAAATATATTAGATAAAAGAAAAATACAATTTAAAAATTCTAAACAGGATATGTGTATTAAATTGAAATGTTTGACAGATGGTTCTTAAGTCTTTAAATAGTTCTATATTAGATTTAAAGAATTTTTTCACAGTTACTTTTTAAAAGACAACTAATGGCAGAATAAACCATTCCATAAGTTATGATTATTTCGATATTTTAGTTTCATTGAAAATTAGTCCTTCATTGCACCATGCACTGTATCTGGCATATACCTAAAAACATTATAATTTTTCTCATGCTCTATGAATTTGACCAATACGATCTCAGTTCCTGATCGGGAACAATCCAAAGAATGGAATAACACTTATTTTTGTCCATATCAAATGGCTGCACAAGAACAAAAATTAGAATTTGTTCTTAGAAACAAAAAAATTTTGATCAAGCTAATTAAGGTAAAATTTATTTTTATTATTTTTATCAAATACTTAAAAGTATTAATATACAAAAAGGTGGAGAGTTTTAAGGCAGTAAAATTAATTATTTTAAACTCATTTTAGTTGTAAGATATAGCAATACAAAATTTAAAAACCCTAACATACGGCAAACTAAATTTTCCCCAACACATAGTGAACATATGGCACACAACATAAAATGTAAAATTTTAGCTAAAATTTTGACTTTTTTTATTATTTTTTTTCCCTCTATATTAGACAGATTTATAGTTCTCAAATAATTTTTTTTTTTTCATAAAAATGGAAAAAATCAAGCAATAAAGGGTTATTCAAAAGTTTGGTTCATAGTGCAGTACAATAATTTTGTCATGAATATATTATGCCTATTTAAACATCTAACTAAATTCAGTATTTCTCTTTTATAGTACAGTAGACGCGCTTAAATCAACAATCCTAAAATCTGCAACTCTCTAAAATCCACACATAATTTACAGATGTAAACAATGAAACTTTCAGTTCAGAAATAGGAACAAAAATTGACTTAATTATTATATCAATTCTATATGTATTTTAATCTGTAATTTTTGTTAATATTACTGAATTCATGCTTTTTCAAGAAGGAAGAATAAATTTATTTCTGAAAAAAATCAAGATATTGTTGATTTCCAATTTCACTGGTAATCACAATCTTTTTGCCAAATGTATTTATGCATTAATCAAGCTTTTTTTATTATTAAGTCTGGCTAAACTTGAAATAAAACTTCCTTATTTTATTATTTTAATATGAATTGGTAGTGCACCTTTATGAAGAAAGTTTCACTGAATAATGAAAAAATGCATCTCATCTTTATAATGAATATTTAGCTATTCATTACTAATTATTTATTTGACCTTTGCTTTTAATACTTTAATCATTTCAAAAAATTGTCTAAATTTGTATTATTTTAGTTTATTAGTTTACTTAATTATTTTAATGTTTTATTGTATTGTAAGCATTCATTACAATCGCAATCACATTATTAATTACATTGAAATTACTGTTTTAAAACATAAACAAAGCAATGACTAGAAATCCAGAAAATTCTAAAATCTGCATAACATCTGATCCCAAGCTATGCAGATTTGAAAAAATGTACTGTATTTGGTAAAATGAGAAATACAGATTTGTCAAGAGGGGAAAAAAAATTACTAGCATTAGTTGTTACATTTGCAAAAACAAAATATCTAGTTTAAACATAGGAATTATTTTTTTAACGAAATAAACAGGATTTCTTCAAAAACTATTTTTGGAACAAAACTTATTTTTGCAATACTTACACTATTTCATAGATGCTTAAAGGGGCAATTTATCTGCCTTTTATATACACACACAAATGATGTAAGTATATTTTTATACATATAAATACCCAATAGTGGCAACAAAGAGAACATTAGCTTGATGAAAAAAGAAAGTAAAATTTATAAATCCTTTCTGAAACAGTATTCACTATTTTACACCACAAATTTTTCTATATTTAGTACATGAATACAGAAGCAATTTGCATTATATACATGGAGTTGTTTTTAATTTAAAAGGAAATTACCTTAAATTTAATAAAATTTAATATTACTTAGTACAAATTAAGTTTCTAAATTTGAAGATTCTAAAATATAATTTTGAGTAATAAAACATTAATAGTTTGTTTTATCTTAAGACAATCCTTTAATAACAATGCATTAACAAACAAAAATTAAAAAGACCTATCTCAACACAAAATTACATTTATTATACTACTTAACATTAAAATTATCTAGATAATAGATGAAAGTGTCTGCTTAAAATTCTGTAAAAAAAGTCAAAATGAGTACATTCTATTACGATGTTATGAGTATATTTTTCAACAAATTAAGAGTGTAGTGGAAAACACATAGAGATATATGTCATATATTTTCTGTTTTTTTACTATTTAAACATTATAACAGTGTTTTTCTGCCATGAAGTCTTTGAGTTCAAGGCTAATTTAACACAAAATTCATAATATTATTTTTTTTCAGTATATAAGATAAATAAATATATAAGGTAATCATAAACAAATTCTCATACAAATACTTTTCTCAGGTATTATTTTATGAATCATTAAACATACATAAATATTTCTATAAGATAATTAAAGGGTTAAAAACTTCTGCATACCTTCTGTTTCTCATGCAAACACACACACTCTGATTATACCCTAATTTTATAGCATACATTTTTTGGTTATTTCATGACAAACATATAACTTATTTATATAGTGAAATATTTATTATAACTCCTAATATTTAAATTTGTTTTTACCTCTCTTACAACAAGCTGAGAAGCTGAATCCGTATCCACATGATAGACAGGGTTAGTTGGTGAAAGTCCATCTGCTGACATTGATCTTTCAGAAAGATTAGTGTGGCTTTTTAATGTCATTTGCACTTTGACTAATTGCTGGTTCACAATCTTTTCACTGAATCCTCGAATACCATATGCAATCTGTAATTTTTAACAAACTATTATGAAAATAATAGCTTTTGTACTGTCTAAATATTGTATTAAAGGCAATATGAAAACTTACTTTGAATATTTTATCAATAGGCACAGTTATATTCTGAAAATAATCGAGTAACTTCTGCATCATACCAAGATCTTCATTCACAGATTTATCTATGAGTAAACATTGTAGTATAATTAATATTTTTGAATAATACAATTATATTAGAAGAAGATATTAAATTTATTTACATACTATCAAGCACCAAAATAAATAAAGGACATAGATAAATGTAAATGTAAGTTATAAGCATTAGCGGGTAAGGAGGGTTTTAAATACATTATGTGTTTGGATTAAAATAAAGGATAAAAATTTATGCCAATATATTAAATTATAAACAAGCAATGTGAAAAAAAAAGCACAAGTTATTTTTAATTGTTGCTAGCAGACAGCTGTACGGCAATTTGTAAAACTCCTTTATTAGTGCAAATTTAAAAACATTAAAAACAAATACATAGAAATATTGAAGAGGGAATAAGCAAAGTAGCTTATGGGTTAATGTCAAATGATAAAGTCACGAGGATCAGGGAAGCTAAGTAACCTTGGTATGAATGAAGTAAAGGAAGGCGACCAATGAGAAAACAAGATCCATCTATAATGAAATACTAAGTTCATGAACAAAAGGGAGAGTGATAAGAGAGAGAGAGTACATTAAAAAATAGCATAGAAACTTGCTCGAACCTGAAGAACCTCTTAAGACTTAAACATTTAAACTTACTAAAATATTTGAATTTTTCTAAATGTGAAAAGCTTTCTGAAACTCCTGATCATAAATAAAGGATCATTTTTTTTATAATAGAAACTTTAGAAAATTTTTAATTGTGGTTATTTGACAGAAAACAGATAGCAACAGCAAAATATCGGATATATTAATTTTTAATGCAGTTTTACTATTAAATTAAATCCTGGACTGGCAGGCTTAATTATTTTGCTGAAGAATCCTCTAACTGCATCCTTGTAGTAGAATCAAGATCATTACTACTCACCTTTGGTCAGTTCCCTGTTATATCATTCATATATCACAGATCAATCTGGTGCAAATATGCAGCCACTAATGTGTGATGGATAATGATCATTGATTACTAAAAAGAGAGGAAGTATGCAGCATACATCCTGTCAATCAAAGGCGAATAGAGTTTTTAGAGGGCATTTTGTTTACCTACGAACATTGCATCACATTCACAGGAAATTATATAGATAACCTGCACAGAAAACTTGTCTACTAGATGTCTGAGATTTGCTTCATTTTGTTAAAAGGAGTATACATTATTTTAAAATCAAACTTAATCTGAATTTTACCAATCTGCAATTTACCACTTTGGCCAAAACTGCAGTCTGTATCTGTTCAAGAGAAAATTTTAAAAAAAAAGTAGCAAATAAATGTATTAATAATCCATAAAAACAACAAAAAAGAAAAAAAAAGTAATTTAATTATAAATATGTATAAATATAACAATCAATTTATGAAACATATTAAATAAATAAATGACAGTATAATTAGAAATCTGTTATCAAACCAATTACCTGAGTTTTTACTGTACAAAATAAGCAAAGCTAGGACGATTCGATACAAGCATTTCTTCTTTTCAACTAAAAAACAATCCATAACCCTAACCTAAATTTCAGAAAAAAAAACATTTTTTGAAAAGTTTCTTGATATATGTAATCATGCATATATACATCTTTTAAAATTCAGTTTAATTTCAAAAATAAAAATCTCTTATTTAAGATATATATTTTTATATCACAAATATATACACTCAAGAGCCAAAACATTATGACCACCTGTCAATAACGAGTTGTCCCACCTTTTGCACACAACACAACTTCAACCCGCCTTGGCATGGATGCCACAAGTCCTTGGTAGATGCCCGGAGACAGATGTACCAGATGTTTCAGAAACAGTCACGCAAATCCGAGATATTGCAAATTAGTGGTTTATGAACTCTGAGCTGCCATCCCATAAAATCCAAAATGTGTTCCATTGGATTGAGATCCGGTGAGTTGGGCGGCAAGGACATTAACTGGAATTCAGCATCATGTTCCTGGAACCACTCCAACACAATTTTAGCCGTGTGACACAGGGCATTGTCCTGTTGGAACATTCCATTTCCGGCTGGAAAAACAGAGGCCGTGTAAGGGGGTATCTGGTCCGCAATGATGTTCAGATACCCTGTAGCATTCATGGTCTGCTCTAGCACAACCACGGGTTCCAGAGACACCCAAGAGAACGTCCCCCAAAGCATAATACCGCCACCACCGGCCTGTGTATGACCTACAGTACATTGAGGGAGCAACTGCTCGCCTGGAAGATGGCGTATCTGACACGGCTATTGGCGTGATGAATCACAAACCGTGATCCATCTGACCAGGCAATTCTCTCCCACTGATCCACGGACCAGTCGCTATGTTCCCAGGCCCAGTGAAGGTGCAGTTGGCAATGACCTTGGTCAGCAAAGGCACACAAGTGGGACGTTTCCAGCATAGCCCAATATCCAACAGTGTCCGCTGAACAGTGTGCTCCGATACTATTCTACTTGGCACTGCATTGTATTGGGCTGTCGCTATCAGCTGAGTCACTGTCTGGCTCCAATTTTGCTTCACCATATGAGACAGTCTCTGACAACCTTTTTCTTTGATAGCATGTGGACGTCCAACACCATGTCGTCTACTGCTGGTTTCACAGTCATTCATCCACTTTGCCTACATACTAACAACTGTAGATTACGAGTCGTGCAGTTTAGGAAATACTTGTTCTGAGCCTTCAAGCCATTACAATCTGCCCTCTATCAAAGTTGCTTAGTTCCGCAGCCTTTCCCATCACATATAGAAGTAAGTGAAAGAATGATTCTTTAGCCTCTCCAGCAACAGTTAAATACCACTTCCACCAGATCACATGCCTTCCATGTCATCTAGGCGAGTTCATTGTAAAATGTAGGGTGGTCATAATGTTTTGGCTCTTGAGTGTATATATATATATATTAATGTTAAAGAACAAACTAGGCAAACTGGAATCAAAATTATTACTAATATTGTCTGTTGATATCTCTTTTTGGGTAACCTCTTTTATTACATTAACTTTCTATTAATAGATGTTTAAATCTCATTTGTCAAATGCCATTTAGTTATTTTAAAACTTATATTTTTACTCATTTCAAAAATTTCTCATGTAATTATCCATTCAAATCAAACATGGCTAAAATAATTATGAATATCCAGTAGCACTATTTGAAATTAGTCAGTAACAAGTCAGTTAATCCAACTAATATGAAGTATTCTCTATAGTTCTATGAAATTGAAAAGACACTGATGTCATGACCTATTTCAGCAAGATAAACTTTTCAGATCAATACTGCTGTTGCAAAAAATCTGAAAAATAATTTTGAAAATTATATTGCATTCAGCATAGGTATTTTTAAATCAACAGACATTCAGAAAAAACCCTACAATCACAATAAGTCTATTATGCTTCAGCCAATCAAATTATAAAAGAACCTCGATTATCTGAAGTAATTGTGCCTGCATCAGATAATCGAATTTCTAAATAATCGAGAATTTATCAATAATCATCTAGTTAATATGTAACATCTCATCTAACTGTTATTTATCATGACTATTTAAACTGCTAAATGAATATTTAAATTCAACCTATGCAAGAAAATATTTTTTTTTTTTTTTTTTTTTAATAAAAAACTTACAATGATTTAATTAAAAGTTTCATCAGACATAAAATAGTCATTCTTTGCTGTGCAACTCTGTCACAAAGTTTAGTTAAAAACTTTAGTTTAGAGGAATTACACTGTTTTTGTTCAGCAACATTTTCACAGAGTTTCCCCCAGGTTTAAAAAAGGGCAGGACGTTACTGTTCTGAAAAGGGCACTTTTTACATTTTTCAGGGCACTTTTTCATTTTTAAGGGCACTAAATTGTGTTAAAAGATTGCAAAAAACAGCAGATTTTGTTAAAAGATCGCAAATAACAGCATATTTTGCTCAAAAAAATTGCCAAAAGAAGGAACTTTTCACAGAATTTTCCGTTTTTTTTCGATTTTTCTACAAAATTTGCCATTCTTTATTCGGAAATCTTTTGACAAAATCTACTATTTTATTGCTTTTTTTTTTTTTGACAAAAGTTGCCGTTTTTTGAGACTCATTTGACAAAATTTTCCATTTTATCGCGATTTTTGGAAGAAAATTGTCGTTTTCCCACGATCTTTTGAGGAAATCTGCCGTTTTGTGACAAAATTAGCCATTTTTTTGCGAATCTTGCCGGAAATTAGTCGTTATTTCACAATTTTTAACAAAACTTGCCCTTTTTTAGCGATTTTTTGACGAAATTACCTGTCCCACGCAGGCACGTAGCCAGGGAGGGGGCTAAGGGGGCTGAAGCCCCTCCCGAAAGTTTGAAAAGGCTTTACAAAATTATCTCTATGACAATAAAATAAGCTTTGTTTTCATCTTCCATTACATTAAAATCAATTGTATTTTAGCTGTAAAAATATCCAATTTTTCAATTACAGTTACAGTAATACTTCATTATATCTTTCATTTGGATATATTGTTTTTTTAATAGATATTTACCACAAAAAATATAAATTCTTTTTAAAAGGAAATTTTAGTGTATTCCAATTAAAAAAAAAAAAAAAAAAAGAATTTTATCTAAAATAATTACTGGGTGTAAAATAAACTTTTTAAGCCGTAAATTAAATGACGAAAAATACAGTATTTTTTCAAATGACTAGATAAGATGGAAAGATGAATGTTAATGATTGTTAATGGAATCTTTTAAGCAACTTGAAAATATGATATAAAATGGCAAATGTGGTGTATTTAACTGTAACCGCAACTAAGACAAAAAACGTAAATAGAATGTTTTTTTATGTAAGCGGCAATTGTTCTGTGCCGATTGTGTGTATCTGTGATCGTCTGCTGTAAATAATGTGTCCGTATTAAATATGCTCTTTAGTAAGATGAAAGTATTATTCTTCCAAAGTAAATATCTTTTGCTAATGATGTTAAATCGATATTTAGTTCACATATTAAAATAATATGTGATATCTGGCGACGATGTATGGGATAAAAAGTATCAGATTCATGCACAATTAGATGCCAAAGACTGCCAAGGTAAAAAATTCTTTTTGTATTTATCTTTAAAGAAGATTTAAAATGGAGTAGTTGGTTCAAAGTTTAATAGAACAAAATAAAATTTTATTAGAGAAATTGACCACTTTTGCCGATCTGAAAACGCAAGAAGCTAAAGTTTCAGTTCAATTTGAAAAATTTGATGAAACAGATGAAGCTTTTGATTCTTTTTTAGAACGCTTCGAAGCTTTCATGGATATTCAAAATGTTCCAGATGGCAAACGTGGGAAAGTTTTTATTTCTAGTTTGTCAGCAAAATTATATAATTTGTTGAAAAACCTGCTAGCTCCTGACAATCCTTCCGATAAAGATTACCTTATTCTAAAAAGTACATTAAAAACTCATCTCACTCCGACGCCGCTTATAATTCCCAGTAGGTATGTGTTTCTAAATCGTAAGCAACGGGAGGGGGAAAGTGTCAGTGCTTTTATGGCTGAACTTTGCTCCTTGGCAATTCCTTGTCAATATAAACAAGAAATTAATTAATTTTTCAGACGTGTACTTTGCTTTTTTAATTGCAAAATCACAAAGCAGCACCATGGGTGTACTAAATCTTGAACTGCTGAAACCAATTCCAATAACTATCAACTTTTTCTGACAGCAAGTCTTGTTTAGAAATTAATATTTAGAATTGTTTAGAATTAGCGTTTGAAACAACTTGACTTTGGAAGGGAATCGTCAAGTACTTGATATGAGCTGCAATATCGAGTTGTTTGTGGTATAGCAAGCAACTCGATTCGATATTGCTATGTAACTAGAGATGACTTAGATGATGCCATGAAGAAAATCATTTTTGGTTCCATTTTACTTTCCAAACAGCCATATAGTTTTCCAATAGCTGTAGGAAAGAAACAAAAAATAAGAAAAATGAAAGAAAGATTCAGAAATAGTATTTCCTTTTCTTACATATTCCAAAACGCATTTATTATAAACCTTCTTTATTGTTTTTTCACGAAAAACTGGGCACAGAAAGAACCAGAAAACCAGAAAGACTAGTTTCTACAAGTTTCAGATATTAGAAAAAGGCTAAATGTGTTTTCTTATGCAATTCTTATAACATATGCAATTAGATTATCACAAACTGTATGTTATTTTAGCAAACAAAATTAAGATTTCTTTAGGAATACAGCAAATTAATGTTTCACTGTTGAGTTTTCAAAGAGCTTTTAGGAAAAGGAGAATTCAGAGTAGCTCTTGGACCAATACTTGAAACAAACTTATTTTGTGCAGATAAAAATATGCCACTTGAGATTACGATCCTCTAACGTTAGAGAAATCGATATAAAAAAAGACTGTTAATTAAGAGTCTTATATTTTGAGCAAAGTCTGGAGAGAATGAATTGGAACGCGATAGTATAAATATCCGTAGAAATGCTATTTACTTCACCTAAAACACTTTGAATAAAATCATTCAAATATCCTCGGATACAGTTACTGAAGAATTAATTATCAAAAATAAATAACGTGATATGTTTTGTTAGTAACAAACAAAACGCGTATCTTAATTGCTGTTGAAACTCAAGCGCAGAACAACTTGACCTTTGTGTTAGATTGTGACTATTGAAAAATTCACAAAACCCAATAATTCAAAAAAAATTTTAGGTTTTATTCCAATAAATGTCTTCTCTGCCAAAAATTCAGGAAAAGTAATATTACAACATTGTGATTAATTTTGCCTTGACATGTGTAAATGCCTATCAAAGGCGTATGATGAAGCCGCTAAAAATTTGGTCATGTTAACGGGCTTCATTCTAAAATTTTTCAGAGTATCCAAAAATTAGATCCTTCCACTTTGTAAGCCATCTGTTAAATCTTGCCTTGTCCAACAGCATGCTGATTCCCATAATCCAAAAGTATCATGGACTGTGGTAGCAGTGACAAAAGTTTAAATCACCTAAAGGCAAATTTAGCGCTTCAAGAAGCAATTGCATAATATGCCCCATTAAATGAAATAAAGTGACTTCTCCGAATTTGTGGTATAAAATTTACCGAGAGGCATGAAAATCGTATTAACTTTTGTTGAGCTACATACATTTGCATTAGTTCAGAAAATATTTTGAAAAACACGTGGAAGATTTTTTTGGTATCTGGAGTTTCTTTGGCAGTCGAGAAAAGATCTCATATGCCTGTCTGTTCGTGAGAAGGATTTCTGTCTGACAAAGTCATAGTAAGTTCTTCAAAAAAAAAATTTCGTGACATGATATCGGCTGTAACTTATGTTAAAAATGTCCTAATTGTTTTACATAAATATAGCGAAAAATGCAGTAGAAATTTTTGTGAGATATTTTATTGTGCATCAAAACTTCGGGAAGACATCTTCCAAACCAAAATAAAGATCCCAAGACTAACATTTAGACAGACAACTCATACAAACCCTCAAAATACATCCGCTGAAGAGCATCATGGTCTTTATTCCCCATGTAGAAAGTCTTACTGAAAATTTTTATGACAAAGTGTCAATGTAGCAAGTGAAAGCTGAACATGAATTAGGGTGCAAACAAATTGTTGACAACAACACAGAGGTTTTAAAAGTTTTAGTACTGTAATGTGACTTATAGCAATAATATCACACACTTGTTCACAATCTGGTTAAAAACCCAGTAACAACAGTCAGTGCTGAAAGATCTTTTTCGACAATGAAAATACTTAAATCTTTGCCTCGAACCATTATGGCTGATGAGAGTCTGAGTCGCTTTGCAATGATTTTCATTCATTGGGACATTGCAGTATATTTTCATAAGTTAATCAGCATTAGGCTAAGAAGAAATTACGACGATTGCTTCCATTGCATTAGTACATTTATTATACCAAGAGCATTTACAACTATTATAATCAGAGAATGTAAAATACAAAGATAATTTTTAGGATTAAATATGACTGCAGCAATTCATTTTTCTTTAGAAGAAAAAATAATGTGACAGAAATTAATTTCATTTATGGATCAATAGTTTCCAGATCTCGCACTCGTAATGACAAACACTTCCACGCTAGTATTAATCCTGTGTTTTAAATCAATTCATGTTATTTGTTTGCATTTCGATATATTTTTTTTTAGGTTTGGCGGATTTTTCCCCCTAAAAGCTATCCGGTTTGGAAACTGTAAGTGTATCTGAATGTCAAGAATTGCAACAGAAATTGAAAAAAATATTAAATATGAAATAACAATTTTTGACATGATTATCAAGTACCCTATGCAGAGACACATTTCAGATTTGTTTAAATTTTTTGCCGTAAATTATACAAATTACTTTTGTATAAGATCAGAAAAAATTTCAAGATTCAGCCCCTCCCGAAAGGAAATCCTGGCTACGGGCCTGGTCCCACGGGACGCATATGAGACTATTTTTTGCGTTTCATCGCTGATTTTTTTGTGTAATTTACGTGCTATAGTGCGTTCAGATCATCGCTTGAGGGCTGCATTTTTTCAAATGTGGGGCAAGAAGGGCACTATTTCTTTTGAATGAATGACAAGAGGGGCAAGAGGGGCGCTATTTTTTAAACTAAAGGACAGGAGGGGTAAGCGCCCCCCCTGAAACACTCTGGAGGAAACTCTGTTTTCAAATGCACCAACTTAAAAATTCAGTAAAAGTTTTTGCCAACTTTATCTTAGTGTCAATTATGGCATAGATTTCCACCCTTCATTGATCATATAAATGCAGTTTTTAATCTGACAGTTTCTAAAATTCAAGTATCAAATCTGCACCAGATATAAAATTTTCCTTCAAAAAGTAATTATGATTAATGCCTTTCAGCAACGACATTTTAAAGACTACAAAATGCCCTAATCTATAGGTTGCCACAAAGATGTTGTATTCGGGATAAATAATGAATTCAAATACTTCATTCGTCAACATTCGAATGAGCCCAGCAGATGTCGAATAATTAAAGCATTCAAATTTGCTTTTTCTTGCCAAGATTTCATTGAACACACAAAAATAATTTTGAAAATCCCTGCATTTTTGATCTACAGGCAGTGGTAGATTTTGAAGTTAGTTACTAATTTCACCAACAACAACTAAAACAAAATTAGAGATAAACACTGTTTCGTTGCTAAGAATGAGCTCTTGACGTAACTTTTTGTCTCAGAGTTATAGATATTCTCAGAATTCCTTTTCATGTCATCAATAGTTGGCATGCTAATGTTAAACTCCTTTGCAAGTTTTGTAATAGTTTCTCCTGATTCTAATTGCATAATAATATTACATTTCTCATCTATGATTAGAATGGCTCATTTTCATTAAACGGAAACCATGATGAAAACAGCAACAGTAATAAAAAAATTTACAATAAAAAACTAAGCGTATCAGCTAAGCACTATCAGATTCCTAGGCAGATCGAAACTACGAACTTCACTAACAGCACTAACAAAAATTCTGATTGGAAATTATGGCAACAAACAGATGCATGCTAGAGTTTCAGAAAGTACCCAATAATGGAGATTCCATTATACATAGTTTTTGGTCAAAATTTATTCCTTTTATAAAATTGCATTTCAGTTAATCTTTATTATTTAGGAAGTAGGTATTCATTGCGCCCTTTTCCCACAGTTTAATATTCTATTAAGTATGGAAAAGCTTTCATTAATTCTTTTCTCTTACATGAATTTTTCTGATGTAATGACTGACTGAAATAAAATAAAAAAACAGTTCTTTTCGACCTGCGCTTCTCCTAGTTCCGTTGAATGCTATCTTTGCGATTTCAATAACTAAAATAAAATCTAATCTTTGTACAGCTGCTAACGATTTCCCTTCTCTTCATAAATATTTTGTCCTGCAAATTATTTCGTGGGTGCGTCTCATTGATTCTTCTAATTTAGGGCATAATATGTGAATCTAAGCAGATGTTTTTAATCGTTCCATTGAGAGTTGATGCAGTTCTCATGAAATTCCTCTATTAACCCTTTAGTGCCTGCTCCCATAATTTACAGATTATCAATTGGCTGTGTACTTAACAACGCGTTCTGTCTCCCTCTACATAATTATTGCCAAGGTCGGCAATTATAAAAAGAGTTTTGGCGAAAACCACAAGCCAAATCGCTACTCAACATCTGTACTGATTGTAATTTCACTTGGATTTTGTCTGTCGTCCAAAAGAGACGTATTTTCATCATGTAGCTCTTTAAATTGTGTTTCCAAGGGTCACTCCCTGAGGAATGTATTTCTATGCTCATTCCTGCATATCTCAATAAAAAAATTGCGAAGAGACATTACTGGTGTTTCTCATTCACTTTGGTTTACCTGTGTTGTGGCTACACAATCTTGGGATTATAGAGTAACCTAATTCTGACGTCTAAAAAGGAGCTCTTACTAGCAGCCAATATAACAGCACCCAAATTCATCTATACATGACCTGGAACGACACCACCCAAAAACTATGTTACATGACTTGGTGCTAAACACCAGACGAAGTTGTATGATACGCCAGTATATTGTCCAGGGAGTGACCCAAGTTTTGGTAATATATATATATTTAAAAAAAACTCTTAATGTTTTACAACGCATTTTAATGCTCCAAATCCCTTATCCGTTCATCTGAGGTCTCGCACGTTCCGGCGGAAATCGCTTTCTCCATTGCCTTCATCAATTACTCGTATCTGTGAAAACGGGGTCAAGGACCTCACAGCAAAGAAAATCTTCGCTGCCTGTGCCGATTATCCTCAAATTTTATCATCGGAGTTTGTGCATCGTAAAAACCGGTTGAAAATCAGCTGCTGTTGGTGAAAACAAAATGTGTTCAAAGTGTGAGGGCCCCCCTCTTTCCGCGTTCGCGCTGTCCGTCAGGTGTTGTCATCATGTGTTGTTGTTTCTGCTGCTTTTTGTGCTCAGTGATTGACAGCTTTCTCATAGCAAGTGATATGGAATAAGTTTACCAGTTTCTTAAGAAAAAATATACAAAAAAAAATGAATACTCTACCAAAAAATTTAGTTCATTTTTTTAAAAGAAACAAATTTTTGCGTGCACGTATGTCAACTCATTTACACATAAGAAAAAAAAAAGATAAATACATACGGATCTGCAGATCTTATATAAAAATTATGGCAACAAACAGATGCATGCTAGAATTTTAGAAAGTACCCATCTAAGCATCTCACATTTTTCTAGAATAGTGACAACAATTGCCAATTGTAAGCAAACAACAAACTAGTGCATAGCAAAAATACGACATTGAATTCTCCACCCCCTTTTGAAATTATGCAGCTGTGAAAATTTCTTTTTATGTAAAGATCACATCAGAGTTTTGTTCCTCATTACTTGCGTAAAATTAGTAAACACAATAACATTTTAATGTTATGACACTCGGCAGTACAGTCTTCCAAATTTCAAAATTGAGGTATTTTTGTTTAGAAGAAAGGCGTACATACAGGGGCAAGGGGGGGACTAATATCGGAGCTTGCAGAAGTTCATGCTAATTTCAAAAAAATTCTAAGAAAGAGAAACTAAAATATTTAACTGTTTTCGTAGTTTGGAAAGGGTTGCTTGCATAGACAAGGAATATGAAATTTTAAAAATATATATATTTAAAAAAAGGATTAGGTTGGTTTATGGAGAGTTACAGTCAAATAAAGTTAAGACAATCAAGGTTCTACTGCATCTAATATGAGATATCTGAGTTAATGGAACTAAAAGAAATAACTTGTGGTGAAGAAATAAAAACATCCTCAACAATAGTTTCAAACAATTGTTTAAAAAATACTCATATTGTACTAATTAGCGCATCAACAG
The DNA here is from genome assembly GCA_964019185.1 of Maratus speculifer. Taxonomy (NCBI): domain Eukaryota; kingdom Metazoa; phylum Arthropoda; class Arachnida; order Araneae; family Salticidae; genus Maratus; species Maratus speculifer. Next base: position 258,901,245 of record OZ025290.1, read on the forward strand.
ATGGATATATTCTAAATCCTGAAAGTCTCGCTAAAAAAGACCCAGATGATAATGTCGATGGGATTGATTGATAGATTTTTTTTATTTATTTATTCATTTATTTGTTTGTTTGTTATAGTCAGTCAATCAGTCTGCCTGCCGGGGCAAGGCGCTAAAAATCAAGCAAAGGGCCTAATTTTCTATGTGTAAAAGAAAAGGCATGCAATAAAGAAATTTAGATTACATAGGAGTTCTATCAGTGCGCTAAAGTCCACAATATTAATAAAACAACTGCTACATTTAAAAAAAAATTTTTTGGAAGTTATTAAATTTATTCATGATGAATGATTCACTTATTGAATGGAAGTTCACTTTGTATTTAAAAATAAATAAATTTAAGAAAATGTTTAAGTCAAATTTTTATAAACATTTTTAAATATAAATCTTAAAATTTTTTTTGTAATTTTTATAATAAATATTTTTGATTAATGTATTTTAATGCCTACAATTTTTTTTGGGGGGGGGGAATGTGTTACTTTATTAGAAAATGGATTTTTAATCTAACACTATCCAACATACAGATGGAAATCTATATAAAAGACATTTTTTTGGAATCACACATAATTTTTACTTCCTGGAAACAAGTCAATAGACTCATTTATGTGAAAGTTAAACACAAGACAAATTACATTCAGACAGATCTGGTTTATTATTATAATATTATAAAATTATTCCCTCTCTCTATAAAAAATACTTACTGAAAATGCACAGTAAAAACATATCAAATATGATAAGTTCAAAAGGAACTAAACAAATATTACCAGGTAAGGAAAAGGCAAGCCTTTAAATATCCATGAAAGCCAATTCTGGAACATACTTTCTAAATCTTCATGCTCTTTCAGTTCTTTTTCTAACTGGCTATAGGCATTACGCTAGGTATAAATAAAAATAATTAAAAGATACAAATAAAAATAAAATAGATGTAAATAAAAAGATAACAAAAGAAATATTAAACAAGAGATTTTACTTGTAAAGCAAAATAATAATTCAGACATATGTAATAGTAATAGCTGAGACCAAAGAAATTTTTAATGATTTATTATCACTATCATCAGTATTATCACTTCATGTGTAACAATCTCAAAGTACACCTTAAAATTTTAATCATGTATATTTTTATGATTTGTAATTTTTATTAAAATGTAGGAGAAAACAACATATTTTATTTTAAATAACAATGAATGTTAGAAAAAATGAAATGGAAATATTTTCCAACATTTTACTTTAAAGAACATGTTACTGAACAAGTAAAACAGAAAACACTTTAAATAATATTTTCACAAATCCTAAAACTTCTTAATTGATAAAAGAACAGCAGAGTATTTTTTAACATGAAGCAATAATCTATAAAAATCAATAGAAATAATTAATTATCTGAATATGAAGAAAATATATAAAGAGATACATTTTTCTAGCTTATGAGTAAAAAACACAACTTATAATTTCAAGTCACTAGTAGCCTTCTTCATGAGCTGATGTGTTGCAAAGAGTTTTAGAAACTGCTCTTAGTATTAATCACAAAATAGCGAGAAGAAAGCCATTAATTAATTACTCTTTCAATTATTTTAGCATTTCTTAACTCACAAACTAGTAAAAAAAGACGATTTCTGTATATTAAAAAATTATTCCCTAAAAAATATCATTTTCTAATTTTTAAAAAGAAGATTTTGTGACATTGCAATGCTGAAAAAATTTAGAAAGAATAATATCAAACATAATTAAGAAAAACTCACTACAAATTTTTAAACATTGAGTTTCCTCAAAAGTTATATAATCTATAATATATTTATTTATTTACATGCAAATATGTAACTTAAATTGAACCAGTTAAAAAAAAAAATCATGCAATATTAGTAAAGTGAGGAAAAAGTATCAGTCAGTATAAATAAATATTAAGTACAATAGGCTTATGTAAATCATGTTATGGGAGCTGTCAAAGAGATAAAACATCCCATTAAAGTTAAGATACTTATGATTTTATTTTTACACTAGCTGATCTGCCCGGCGTTGCCTGGGCCCGTGATGTTATTCAGTTTTCAAATGTGTTATTTGTTTTCTAAATGTCCCTTAAATTAAACACAAATTTCTATGATTTTATATTTAAGTACATTTTGTCAAAATTTATATTTTTAAATGAAAAAATCATGAAAAGATATTAAATTCAAAGCACATGCTGTTTGGTATTTTATTTTCTATGTAATTTGATTTTTTGAAAACTATGCACACAGAAAGCAAACAAAACCGCGACGAAATACTCAGGTTTTTATTGAATTCGTAAAAATTTTCACGCATTTTATTTTGTAAGAAAATAATAATATCTATACGAAAGTTCCAAAATTTTTGTAAGTAATGTAAATCTGATTTACTGAAAAGCTCTAAAAAGATTGCGCTAAAATACGGACATCTATTTACTTTTAGCGTAGCAAAAATGTATTCTCCATGAGCCGGGATGTGAGTTGTATTTGAACAGGGTAAGTCTCATATTTTTTTTAAACAAATTGCATCATAGATTATAAGAATGTTTTAGCTTTAACAAAATATTTTTGGATTGTCAGGACATATAGAATTGCCCCCTGCAAAAGCAAAACCACAATGAAACGATCTAATTTTTATTGATTTCGTCAAATTTTTCGCACTTTTTATTTTGTAAAAAAATATTTCTACTCGTCCGAATGTTTCACAATTTTTTAAGAGGGTGTAAATTTGGTCTATTGAGATGCTTTTAAAATATTGTGCTGAAATATGTACACTTAGATACTTTTAGTGTAGAAAAAATATTCTATCCGTGAGTCACAAAATGACCTTTTTTTGCCGATGTATTTGAAAGGGTTAAATCTTATATTTTAAAAACTGATTGCATCATAGATTATAAGAATGTTTTTTAAGCTTCAAAAATATGTTTTTTGCTTCCCAGTACCTATAGGATTGCGCTTTGTTAAATCAAAACCACAATGAAAACAATCTGTTTTTTATTGATTTCAATAAATTTTTTGCACATTTCATTTTGTAAAAAATATTTCTATCCGTCCGAACGTTTTGAATTTTTTGTAAGAAGTATAAATTTGGTCTATTGAGAAGATTTTAAAAGATTGAATTGAAATATGTACATTAAGATAATTTTAGCATAGAAAAAATATCCTCTTTGCAAGTCGCAAAATGATTTTATTTTGCCAGTGTATTTGAAAGGATTAAAATCCAATTTTTTTAAAACCAGTTACACCATCGGTTAGAAGAAAGTTTCAACTAAGATCTTATATTTGGTTGGTTTATATCTTAAAAATTATGCCCTGAAGAACATTGACAAAAGGGTAAAAAATGGTTTTGGGAAAAATGACTCTTTTCGAATATTTCTTTTTAAAGGGTTACCTAGAACATTATTTCGAAATGATTATAGCATTTGAGACCTAAAAGTACGATCTTTCAAAATATGTCTGTTAAGTTTAACTGCATTGAGCAGTTTGGTTGATTTGGATTTAAACAAAATGATCCAAAAACAGAAATAAACGCTGAAAAATGGTTCATCTTTCGTTTAGGTACGTATATGAGTTTGTGCGCATGTGCAAACGATTTCTTTCCCCGAACATTAAAAAATGACTTTTTGATGAAAGTGAGTTCCACATCGTAATTAATATATCTGAAATTAATCAAAAGATTAAAATTCTGAGCTTCAGGTACATCAAGAGAGATATTAGGCTACTCTCATAAAAATTTTGATCCTCGTACGCGCCACAGATTTTTCTAGCCATCGCACACACACACAGACAGACAGAGTGATTTGTTATTTTATTAGTATAGGTAGTCTGAATCATTTTAAAAGGAAGAATGAACAGAATTTTATGCACAGAGATATATATATACTTCAAACTAAAAGTTTTTAAATAAATACTTACAGCATATTTCTTAGTTAGTTTCATAACTAAATATGCTGATGCAGTATGATCACCTTTCGTTTGAGACAGATAATTTTGCTTATCATTTAATAATTTCATAATGCAAGCAAATGCCATTCCATCAGACATATAATGTAGCAAAAGACTTGTTAATGGATAAAGGACAGGACAATAAGTTATATCAGGTTTTATATGACGTATAACATGAAGAATTTTTTCGACATTTTTTCTTCCTTCAGAATTTAAATGGTACCTGATGCAATATGCAGGGTCTACAAATGATGGCAAACTACTTGGATGATAGCTTTCACCTGAAACACATAAATTTTCAATAATAACACTTTTTTAAAAATTCAAACAGAAATTTAATCACTTTTATAAGCATTCATGTTATGTATAACATGGAAAATAATAAAAAATAAATTAGCACAAAAATAAATATTACTTAAAACTCAAGATTTTTTATTTATTTTTTTTTTTTTTTTTATTTATTTATTTATTTTTTTTTTTGGGGGGGGGGGGGTGTTACCTTTTTATATTAATATAATATTATTTGATAATAAGATTCAAGGTTTGCATTTCATCTAAAGTTTTATGAACAAGTCTGACCAAAGATTGATAAGGTAATTTTTTTTTTCTATTTTACTTCACTTTAAATTCAGAGTATGCATTTAACTAGAAAGTGAAGTTCCTATCATTTATTTTGTTCCAGCAAAAAGTGTGGCCAAGATGTCTCTTGTGACATGAGGACTTTTTTGCTGAATGATTACTATCAGATATTTTAGTCTTGTCACTTTATCACAAGGATGAAGTATTTTTATAAAATGCTATAATAATTACATACATCGATTTTTATGCAATGCGTACAAATTTAAATGTGAAATAATCCATGCATATGCATACCATGCATAACAAAAAAGAAAAAAAGTTATTTAAAGAAATTGAATTTAGCATATCTTTTTTAAATATTCATCAACTTAAATTAATTAATGAGAAGCACTTAAAAAAAATAAACACATTCAAGTTGAAAGACAAATAAAAAGTTGAAAAATAAAGACTTAATAAACAGATAAATAAATAATATATTGTATTATTAAATTGCTTTAGATAAAAAGATAAAAGTTAATTTTCACTTAACTTTTCAACCATTAATTTTTCATAACTTTACAAATTTAGGAGTTTTATAATACTTTGCAACAAACCAATTTTTCCTCTTTATTATTATTATTATTATTATTATTATTATTATTATTAACATTTGGATATTTGATATTTGCAAATAAAACATTTTCTCTTCAGAACTGCGGGAAGGGGGTGGGAGGCAGAAGGTTATAAAGAGAATCAATTTGTGAGTCAATGGTTGACTTGTTATTGTGAAATCTGAAAGTCATATTTCATGAATTTTCTGGGATTGACTAAAAAAAAAGGTGAATAATGAAAAACTCTATGTAACATTTAAACACCAAAGGAAATTCCCACTTTTTTTTTTAAATTTCATAATTTAAATCATCTTTAAAATATATAATGAAATAGACAGTTACCAAATAAGTCTTTTACCATCTCATGATAAAGATCAATATCATCATCATCGGTTGAGACACGCTTGAATAAAAATTTCCATAAGGCTTTTCTGACAGGATGATCCACATTCCAATGAGTATTTCTAAGTACTTCTTTCAACTTTAAGTAGAAAAAAAAGTGACATTTTCCAAATGTTTTAACAGGTAGAAAATTGTTTAACTTAAAAACTAGCTAAAAGCTACTTAAGCAAATAGTGTTAAACAAACATGAGTAGGCTTACCACAATTTACTAGGTTCAAACCAGGATGTGATCTAAACTAGCGTGTGGGTTGTTTTGTTGGTTCTGAACACAACAGTCACCTTTTGTATAGGATGCCTAAACAAACCGGAATCAGATTTTTCCATTCATTAAGTGTTATGGTGATATTTTTTAAACGTTTTTATATGTATATCCTTTCAGTGTTTGTTTTTATTGTTGTTTTGCTGATTTATTTAATGCACATTTATTGAATGTGCTACACTAGCTAATAACAACAGTTTGAAAACAAATGCTATTAAAAAAAAAAAAAAAAAAAAGGCCTTACAAAATAGAATTTTAAACAACTGGTTTTTATTAATATCATAAAAGCCTCATGAGAGAAAATTGTGCTGTTAAAAGAATGAAAATTTGAATTTTGTAAATACAGTATGAAACCTCCTTGAATAGCCACATTTAAACAACAATCTCTGAATATCAGCTACATGTTGATGGAACCAAACACATTCCATATCATTGACATTAATACGAACCTCTAAATAAAGAATTCTGAACAATGGCCACTTAAAAGCCACAAGAAAAAGAAAACTACAGCTCCTGGTATAATTTCATATTTATTTACAAATTGAAATATGAAGCAGATATAACGAAATTTACTTGATATGTCAACAAGGAGAAAATGAAGACATTAATAATGATGGGGAAATTTTAGATATATGCTTAGAATGGTAAGCATAACTAACGCAAAGGCCAGCGATTTAATAAGTATGGATAGGGTTTCGGCAGTTATTACCACATTTAATTCCATACAAAAAAAGATGAAAGATATGACAAATAAAAGGAAATGATTTATAGAATCACCCAAAATTTTCATATTAACACATATACTGAAGACTTGGTGAACCTTTATGAAATTCAAAATCTTGTATTAAATCATAATAATGATGAATTGTATAGCAAAAAACTCATATTGTTATTTCTTTGGAGAAGGATGTTTGTAGTAAAAAACAGAGCAATTTAAAAGGACTGATTTTTTAATACATTAAAACAATTAGGGTTACTTAAAATGACTGTGTATTTCTATTTAAATTTATGTACTTTTGATTTTTAAAAAAAAATGAAACCTCTGAATAACACCAAACTCTGAAGAGTGGTCCTATTTCACCAGCCCCCACAGGTAACTGTTATTCACAGATAACACTGTACAAGTTTCTAGATTTAGGCACAATATAAGGGTTCCTTGTAAATAAGGGTTTTAAAAGTACTAATAAAGTATTCCAAGCTTTAGATAATTTTTAGGAGTAAATACGGAAAGTAAATGTAGAACCATTATAAGATCACTTGTGCATCTGTTTAAACTATGGAACATGGAAGGTTCAAATTTAGCAGAAATAATAAAGGCTCTCATTATATAAAAGCTCTCATAATGGCAAACCAAAAAATACATTTGTTTTAATTTTAAGTATTATATTTTCATAGATCTTGCCGAAAATGCAATGCAAAAGTATGCTGTAATTCTCTATTTTCAATCTACTGAAACTTAAAATTATGAAAAAATTAGGGGTAGTAGTTGTTTATTTAAATCTTGCAGAAAAACTGTAGTGATTACCCTAAGTCACATAGTTTTTGAGAAAATTGCATTTTTAAGTTACACACAAATTTCATGTTGCTGGTACTGAGCAAGAGAGTTGGGTGACACTTGATGTACTTATCATCATGTAAGTGTAAAAAAATTGTTGATTATGATTATAAAAAAAAAAAAGAAAAATCATAATTAACAGCCTAATTCAATTAGAATTAACCACGCAAATACTTTGAAATTCGCAACTAGTTTGCATTCAATATGCCACTTGTGTTTTTAAAAGTTAATTGAAACCTATCTCAAAAAACACAGAATAAAATAAAATAAAATAAACAGAATAGTAATATTTGACACTATTTAGGTTTCACATCTCTCTCATACTATATACATCTATACTTTTCTAGTATATATAGCAATATCCAACCCTATGCTGTATAGTTTTTTAAAAGTTTAACTTTAATTTTAGCAAGAATTTTCGAGCAATATTATAATTACTAATTAATATATTTGTTGTTCAGAATCCTCTATGAATGAGTAATACTTGCACTTGACCAATTATTCATGGATAAAGTATGTAAAAAGCCATCCAATAAAACAAACTGCCCACAGAACTTATATATCCTCAAACCAGTGCTGGGAATATATTTGTTCCGTTGTTTTCACAATCCCAATGATATTCAGAAATAAATACAGAATTAAAATAATAATAATAAATAATAATAAACAAATAATAATAAATATTAAATAAGTAAAAACAATAAATTTAGACTACAATTTAAAATTATAGATTTAAAATATACAATTTGATAAAACTTCTTGCAGTTATTTTTTTAATGTAACAAAATTTATAATAATTTACTCTGGTTTGAAATATTAATGTAATATTGAAAATTGATCAAGCAGTCTAACCTCGAATAAGTTCAAATCGAAATCTTTTTTGGGATAACTTTCTATGAAAAATATTTTAGAATCCTACTTAATGCTTTGACTATAACAGTGAGAGAAAGTATTTTTAGGAACTTTTACAAACTATAATTAAGTCAGCAAGCATCAAAATTAAGGCAGACATGGTGACATAATCAAAATCTACCTTATGATGAATACAATACTGCATTTAATCTATCAAAAAAATTAAAGCATCATTAATCATTTAAAACAAAATGTAATGCATAAAATAGTTCTTGGAGATGATACATCTTTTACCAAATTTCAAATTAAAGGAAATTTCTATAAATTCCTTTAACTTGAAATGAAGTCTCGCTGGTTAAATTCAATCCTTTTCAAGTTAAGTCTGACAAAACATAATAAGTTGAGAAACAGAAGATCATTTTGTTTAAAATATAAAACATGCATACACAGAACATTAAAAATATGTTGAGACTCCTAAAAAATTAAATTTTAAATTAAGTAATAGTGAAATATAATAAAGATTTTGTTTTTAATGTGAACAATGCAATATCGCCAGGAAAGTGTATCTAAATAAAGCATTAAAATTTCATTTGATTTTTGTTTGAAATATTGTTTTCCTATAAGATACTAAATTCTTCACTTTTGTAAAAGTAAACAAAAATATTAAAAGTAAATGTAAAACACATAAAAAAAAACACTTTTAATAAGCATTATGTTTCAGTGTTTATCATAAATATCACACTTAATTTTGTGACTGCAATTTGTGTTGTTCAAAAACTTTTCTGTGACAATAAATTAATATATGGCATGGGCACAGATTAAAAAAAAAAATCCCCCATTTTAATTTACGCTTGACAAAAAGCATGAACTTGTGCATTTATTTTTTAAATTACAATTTGTGCTTTTTACCTATTTTAAAATATTACAGTGAAAAAAAAAAAAAATTAAACTACCTCTAAATTGTTTTCTCAAAATGTAAAAATAATGTAATTGATATTAAACTATTAATTGATAAAAGTGTATTTAAAAAATATATTATACTCTTCTTTTTTATACCTATTGTATTTTCTACCTTTAATGCACAGAATATTTCATTGTCACAATTTTACAGTAATTTTTATGGAAAATTTGTGAAAGGAAAAAATTTAAAAGTAAATGAAAATGTAAGCACATAAAAAGACACTCTTTCAATAAGAATCATGTTTCAGTGTTTATCATAAAAATCACACCTAATTTTTTTATTGCAATTTGTGTTGTTCAAAAACTTTTCTGTGACAATAAATTAATACATGGCCTGAGCACAGATTAAAGAAAATTTACTATTTTAATTTACGCTTGACAGAAAGCACGAACTAATGCATTTTTTTTTTAAATTGCAATTTGTGCTTTTTACTTATTTTAAAATATGGCAGTAAAAAAAAAAAAAAAAAAAAAAAAAAAGCATTACCTAAACTACCTCTAAATATTTTTCTCAAAGTGTACCTAATCATAATTTAGTTAAAATTAAACCATTAATTGATAAAAGTGTATTTAAAAAATATATTACACTCTTCTTTTTTATATGTATTGTATTTTCTACTTTTAATGCATAAAATATTTCAATGTTGCAATTTTACAACAATTTTTTTTTATGACAAATTTTAATGGATGTGGTTTAGTTCATAATTAACTCTGTTATTATTGTAAATAATATACAATAAGAACCACTATCTTTCGTAATAATAAAGACAGACGTTTGCCCATCTGTCTGTGTGATATAAAGACAACACATAGAGCTATAAGATTTTGCAAGAAAGTATCTGTCTGAAATTAGTTATACACTCTGAAGCCCAATTTTGAATTTTTAAAATTAGCTTTTCATTTTAAATTAATTAAATAATTGAAATATGCCATTTCTATTGATTTGGCATTTACAATCTGTGCCAACATATGGATCAACATTTTATAGCTATTATTTGTAACTAGGGGATTGAACCCGGGAATCCCGTGTTTCAGAAAATAGGCAAAAACTATTTTTTCTTATTTAGATGGGTTTTTTCTACTTAATATATATTTTTTAAACTTATCCATTAACAATGCCAAAACAAATAAGAAAATATCAATAATATATTAAAGAGATTTTTGAAATTTTATAAAAGGATGTTAGCCGTATTTCAAAAGTTAATGGTTAAAAAAAAAAAAAAAAAAAAGTCGAAAATTTAGTTTTTTGTTGCAGATATTTTTATTCTGAAAATTTAAACCGATTGAGCACTTAGTTCGAGAACATATCTGTTACAAATTTCTATTTATTTGTACTATGGGTACTTCTAGGTTATCCCGTCGACCAAAAAACTATCCCCAAACTATAAGATTAAATGCCAATAATGGATGATCGTGAATGTCACATTCAATGACATTAAATGCGATTCACGTGTTTAAAATGTCATTAAGTGATTTATATTTCGACTTTTTATTAATATTTTTATTAATATTCTACTAATTATTTGTTTTTTCGATATTTAAAATAAAAATTATGTCAACATGTATAATTTAGCTATTAGTTTGGCGATTTGTATAATTTGGCGAAATTGGTCGATGGTATAACCTAGAAGTACCGATGAAGATGAAATGATATACATAGGGACACGTAACGAAATGGGTACATGGACGCCTATGAATGATTATTTCTAAGAATGTGATTTCAGTAGTTTTAAGAGTGTTTTAGTTTAAAATAAATTTTAACTAAATACTGCCGTATAATATAGTTACTTGGCAAACTACAGGGCCGAATAAAAGTATTCATGTATGTTTCCATCTCTTAGTATAAATTGCTGAAAGAGAAATTTAAATCTGCAAGGCATTATCGTGCTAAACTAAATTTCCTCATTATATAGTGTATCTAGCAACCGACAGGTCAAATACAGGGTTGTTCAAAAGTATTGGAAAACATTTTTGGCTATATACAGTAACCTTCTTTCCCTAAACAATGAAGTTTTGTTAAAGATTTCAGGAAGTGTTGGAAAGTGTTTCATAATCTATGCTTAACGCATGATTTGTCTTACTTGTTTTAATTTTTAATACTCACTTCTAGAAGACTATCTTTTAAGATGGCTAAATAAACTGCTCAGAATTAACAACAGACAGGAGAAAAAATTAACAAAATCATCTCATTTACAGTCTTGTTAGAAAACGATATTTATATTACATATGTTTCATTATACTTTAATCCCGAGTTTATGATAAATTCATAGGCGCACGAAACAGTATACAGAATTTGTAACTATAGAAACAACAGAAAGGTTAAAGAACAGTGTACGAATATAAGGCAGAAAATTTAATAGTAAACAAAATTAGGTACTACTCTGTTATCCCGTCGACCAAAATACTATCGCCAAATTATAAGATTAAATGTCAATAATGGATGATCGTGAATGTCTATTCAATGACATTACATACGATACACGTGTTTAAAACGTTATTAAGTTATTTTTATTTTTATTTTTTATTTGTATTTTTATTAATATCCTACTACTTATTTGTTTTTTTATTATTTAATATGCATAATTTGGCTATTAGTTCGGCGATTTGTATAATTTGGCAACATCGGTCGACGGGATAACAGAGTAGTACCCAAAATTATTTTACCAAAATATCTGATTAACCCTTTTCGTCATTTATTTTTAACTCTTCCAAAATCCGTGTTTTTATTTCTTCATTTATTTCAAGAAAAAAAGCTAATCCCCCCCCCCCCCCCTATTTTTCTTTTTATTTGGGTTATAGCTTTTTAATGTATTTTCTGTTTAATTAAAAAACTTAAATTTTCTAATTAGTGAAATGAGATACAGTTTTAAAAAAATTATATTTTGAAAAAAAAAAAAAATATTTTTTTCCAATTCGGCAGCAGAAAACCTTATAGGTTGAATATGTAATTTTATTACATTATAATCCTTTTATTTATTTGTTGATAGAATTGTGAATTCGCCATGGAAGATAAGTCGGAGACCAATGTTGAACTATTAAGTGCAATTTGTTTAGTATTTTTTCGTAGTATTTTTCGCACGCGATGGAAATAAATTAAAAATATTCATATTTGAAAATTATTTTAAAAACCATAGTAAATGAGTCCATTAAGATACAGCTTTAAAAAAAATGCATCTGAAAGTACATTTTTTTTCAATTAGACGGTGTAAAAATTAAAAATGTACAATGGTCAAAAGTTTAAAAATTTTTATAAGTAAGAATAAAACAAAAATTTACGGGCTATTATAAGAGATAATATTTTTAATAGGGATGCACCGAATAGTGATTTTGGCCGAATACCGAATGCCGAATATTCGGCCGACAGGTGAACCGAATACCGAATATTCGGCTAGCCGAATAGTAATTGTTGGGCCGAATAGTTAACTATTCGGCCGAATACCGAATATTCGGCTTTCCAAATTCTTTTTATATTTTAAAATTTAAAGGTATTAAAATGTTACTTTAAAAACAGTTTTACATAATATTTAATAAAAGAAACTTACATTTTGATAAACAAGAGCTTTTTATAAGAACATTTAGTATTGAAAAAAAAATCTGCCTTGAGTTATTTAAGAAGCACAATTATGAAACTTTAATTAATAAAATTTTCTACGAATCAAAACAAACATTTTAAAATCAAATAATGTAAAAAAGGCCGAAGAAAAATTTTACAGTCTCATAATTGTCCTTTTTAAATAACTCAAGGCAAATTTTTTTCAATATAAAGTACAAATACTTTCAACTTAATTTTGAATAAAGGCATGTTTGGCTCATAGTTCTTTTCTTATGAATGGTGGTATTTTCCACCCTTCCCATCATATCATATTTTACAGAAATCAAAGCATGTGAGTTGAAAATATGTTATCTTATTTATTGTTAATATAATAAACGAACACACAAGTTTTGACTTAGAGTGAGATGAAATACAATGTACTTATGACTCAATAAGTTGATTATGATTATGGTTTCATGAACAAAAATTGTCTGCCTTGATAGCTATTACTAATCTCAAAAGTTGTTTTTTTTTTCTTTTAAAGGGCTTTTATTTGGGGGAAAGCAAGAAACAGATTATTTACTAAACAAAATTTAGAAACTTGTATCTGCACATAATTTATTCCTAAGGAGAATCCTAATAAATCACCATTTTAATCCTTCTCATGTTTAATTTTTTTAAGTTATACTTTACAAACAGCAAATAAATAATGTAAAAACATTCTATTTTATTTAAAAATGATTTTGTATCTAATTGTTTTAAATATAAATTAAAAAATTGACAGTTAAAAGTAGAAATAGTGAAAAGTTTTTAACAGTTTTTATTAAGTATTGAATGGCCGAATACTATAGCCGAATACTTTGATATTCGGCCATACCGAATATTCGGCAGGCCGAATAATTTCATATTCGGCCAAGCCGAATATTCGGCTCAACCGAATAGTTTAATATTCGGCCTAACCGAATATTCGGTAACATGGCCGAATAGGCCGAATACCGAATAGATACCGAATATTCGGTGCATCCCTAATTTTTAATTTATGTAATTCCATTTTTTCTTCTGTTTTTATGATAAAATGGCAACAAAAAGATGCAGTATAATTTTTTTTTCATTTTCCCCTTTATTTTCTACAGAAATGTGGAGTACTTCAGTTGCCACGATTAAAAAATCTGAATTAAAAACTACAAAAAAATTAATAACTTAAAAACAAATTGAGATACAGCTTGGAAACAAACTGCATTTAAAAGTACATTTTTTTTTCTATTCAACGGTATAAGGATTAAAAGTGTACGATGTCTATAAGTTTAAAAATTTGCAGTAGCGAAAACTGCAAAAAGTGAAATGTCATCGGAAAGTGTTGCCATTCGTAAAATGACGTATGCGTTACGCACAGATACGTTTGGCCTTTATTATATAGAAATGATTTAAGAAGCGTCAGTCATTTTTCCCCTTCATAATCGTGATTTTTTAAAAAAGAAATAATTTCTATACTTCTTATGCTTAAGAAAATGAGTGAAAAAATGATTACAAAATTCTATCTTTACATAGACAAAAAAAAGTTAAGTTAAATAAAGGAGTAAAATAATTTAAAAGGGGGATTTAAATATTCAAGCAATTGTCTCTACAATTCACAAAGTGGAAAAGGTATCAAATACCAAATCTTTGGTATTTAAACATGTAACAACATATCATATACCTAATACGACAGTAGATAAGAGGGACGGGATGAGTCATTCAAAGCAGGGTTGGCAAAAACCCAACCCACCCGGGGTTTTGTGGGGTTTTCTTGGTATTTGTGGGCTTTTCTGGGTTTTTGTGATTCTTCTATATACTTGGATATTTATATAATATATGTGTATACTCATTTAAAAATATATTTATTAAGCTGCATTTTTTAATTACATTTGATCTATTTATTACTAATTAATATTATTTATAATATCAGTTAATAAATTTATCCTATTCCTATATTAGTATTAGCTTAGTACTAATATCAGAATAAATTTATTAACTGATATAAAATAATTTTAATGCTATTAATAACTAACGTTAATTATTAATACTATTATTATTAATACTATTAATGATAGTGCTATTATAATTAACTTAATACTATTTAAAATGAAAAGTGAGTTCTTATCACTTTTAAATACATTATAGTTGTCACAATGAATAGTTAATTTTAATTTTGTAGTAACTATAATAATTAAAGTTGCTATGATAATTAGTAATTCTAATAATTAAATGGCTCGCTTCATCTGCTAGTGGAGCCACTCCTTTTATAGATAAATCTCGAAAAAAGAATCTTTTTATGTAAATCTCGAACCGAACAAACTTCGAACCAGATCCTCGTTGCTTATAGTACTGCATAACAGGCCACAGCACACACTACTAGGCCCTTCCTTTTAAACTAATCTCTAATTTAGATGTACATCTCAAACTGTATTCCCACTGCCTATGACACCATGCGTGCTGCGTGCCCACAGAAGAGTTCTTCCTTTCAAACAAACAACTGTAATACAGCTGTAATTTATATGCAAATGTTGTGTCGAAAGTATCTTGATCCGGATTCTTGCTGCCTACAGTATCATGTAGCAGGCATGTTGTGCTACATGTTACTGTTCCAGGTTCCAATACCAGGTAGCGCGTTATAGTCCTAAACAAAATGTATTGGAATGAAACTCTAACTCCGTTAAACAATCTATTTATAGATATGTACAAAGTCATTAGAGTGGCGTTTTAAAGCAAGAAATTAAAATTTTGGCAGAAATTACTCTTAAAAAAATAGCAGTATTTGATGTGGCATTTTTTTTTTTTAATATAAATTTTATCATATGTTTTAAGCTAAGCTATCTTAAAGTTTGAAGCAAATCAATCAAGAGTTTAATTTTTTTTACAAAAATTAATAATAAGAAATAATAGTATTTGAGGAAAGGCAAGTTTGAATTTAAACAAGCAGTTAATAATTATATCTTCAGCTCTTGATGAACGGCAAAAAGATATAATTAGTTTGTCATGTTCTGTTAAGATTCAGAGAAATTTGATGGAATCAGAAGAATTGAAACAACACTAGGAAATTATGCTTAAATGCTACAAACAGATTATCGCGACTGAGCATTTTTTAGCTAATATAATGGATCCAAAGTTTAGAGGGGAAATATTTAATTTAACGGAAGAGGAAGAAACTGATGCACAGATAATGTAGTATCATTCAGAGTGGTCACCTGCAATAATGACACTTAAAATTAAAGACAGACTATTTTCCTAAATCACTTTTCTAGAAAGTATTGATGCAATTTTCATCTTCAAAATGGTGGAAATTCTTAAAGTAAAAGCACAGAAAAAGAAAAACAAGTTAGATTCTAATTTAATTAGTTTTTTCAAGCTCTGCATTCCATTCCATCTAGCTCTGCTTATATCGAAAGGGTTTTCTCTACATTAGGATTCATATAGTCTAAATTACAAAACAAACTAGGCTCAGAGAAGTGTGAAAAACTAGTAAAGATTTATAAATATTACCATAAAATCAAAGTGAATGTGATTTTGATTGGTAAACTATAAAAAAGATCAATTATAATTATTTTAAATATATTACATTGTGTAAACTATTTGAAATATATTTTTATATAATTAAAAAAAAAAAGTTGAAAAAATAAATATTCTGAAATAAACTACCACCTAATTACCACAAATACAACTCTTTTCTTTTTAATGTAATTTTGATAAAAGAAACCACCTAGGTTTTGGGTTAAAAATGTAAATTTGTATTTTGTATTTCTAAATATTACTATAGGGAGGATTTGCAGATTCAGAATTGATTTTTAGCAAAAACCCACTTTTAACAAAAACTCAGGTGGGTTTTTCTGGGCTGGGCCCACTTTGCCAACCCTGATTCAAAGGGAGGGTAAGGAAAGAGAAGAATGATACCAGAGAAAATATACACAGTAAAAAACAACTTAAAATTGGCAGGAAATTACACAAAGAAGCAAACAAGAAAGAAAAGAAAGTGTATTAAATTCCAAGCATTGGAAATGAATGAAGAGAAGGAAAGATCTTTGACAAGAGTTTTGAAATATTTAAAGATAATAAAAGCTTCATGAAAATCCAAACGAGAAGAAGAAATAGGATGAGAAAGAAAATTACTCTTAAAAAATCATAACAGTGACAAAGATTCAATAGTAGGAAGCACTTTGTCAGAAATTTATTTTTTAAGGTATGATTAATAAGATAATCAATTAATACAATGTAAATAAGTTCACCTACCGTAAGATCCAAGTCAGCACTGAATACTGACACACCAATGGCAGGCATCTAAACATTAAAGTAAAATACATGCAAATTCAGTGAAGATTTTTCTTATTATGACATTTCATGACTAGATAGATGTACAGATAGAAAAGACTATAATGCATTTTATGGGATACATTCTTGATTTTCAGCTGAAATGTTAACATTTTTATAAATGCTTTAACAGAGATAATTAAATTAGAACTGCAGATTCTGTAATTTTAACCACTTCACCGGCAACAGGTATGGGGAAACAGTGCTTTTCAGAGTTGGAAAAAAATCATGATTTTTTTTTATTTAAATCAGATTTTTTTTAAATTTAAATTGAATTTATTTGATTTTTTTAGAATTCTATTTTTAATTATTGTGATTTTATGTTTTTACTATACATGGAACAGTTTTTTATAATAAATAACTAAAAAAGAATAAATAATATTTATAATTTATAAAACCGAGGTGGAACCTATTGAAATTGGAAGAAAGAAAGTCTTTAAGAAAGAACTGTTTCATTTATTTATAATAAATCTACATAATTAGTTACAGTACAAAATACATCATATATTGTTCAGTCCAACTCTCAAACAAATATTATTTTAATATAACAGATGATACTTTGGTGATTCGGGGTGATTCTGTTGCCACAATTTCAAAAATTCGTACTAAAAATTATAAAAAAAATTAATATCTCAAAAATAAATTGAGATACAGCTTTGAAACAAAATGTATTTAAAAGTATATTTTTTTCTCTATACGACGGTGTAAAAATTAAAAACATACGATGTTTAGAAGTAGAAAACTTGCAGTACCGAAAATTGCAAAACCAAAATTACATGGGAAAGTGTTGCACATTTTAATTTCTATGTTTTTTTCTTTTCAATTTTAAGAGAAAATGGAGTGATTTTGTTGCCACAATGACAAAATTGTTACTAAAAACTATAAAAAAAATTAATATTTCAAAAAAAAAATTGAGATACAGTTTTCAAACAAATTGTATTTAAAAGTACATTTTCTTCTCTATACAACGATGAAAAAATTTAAAATGTCCGATGTTTAGAAATATAAAATTTGCAGTAGCGAAAATTGCAAAACCGAAATTGCAACTGAAAGTGTTGCCATTAGCAAAATGACGTATGCGTTATGCACAGGTACGTTTGGCCTTTATAATATAGATAATACAAGAAATAATTATATAGTTAAGAAAATACTATATTCTAGTTACTGATTGGTACTAAAAATTAAACATCTAGGCTTTAATCTACAGCCATTCTATTATTTTGCAATTGAATTGTGCACAATAAATATGAAATAAACTTAAATATGTTGTAAATAAATAGAGAATAGTAAAATTTAAAAAAACAAATTAAATATTCATTTAATGCAAGCTATTTATTAATTGATAAAAATTACAATTACAGTAGAACCCCGATAATCTGGATCAGTTTTTTCATTTTTTTTTCAACTTTGAGAAGCGATTGGCGAAAAAGTTTTTGTTTTATTACTCAGAATATGACGATGCAACAAGTTAATGCTAAAGAAATTAGCCAATCGCTTCTCAAACTTGAAAAAAAAAGCGAAAAACCCAATCCGGATTATCGGGGTTCTACTGTAATTCAATATTTTTAAGGAAATAGAAATAAATCAGGGATTTAATTGTTTGAACAAAATCACTAATATAGAAGCTTTGTCCGCTCCTAATTTATTATGAAGGCTTGAACAAACTAGTCCAAAAGAAAAAAATTGTCTTTCTACTCTAGCAGACGAAGCCATTACAGTTGAACCTCTCTAATCTGGCATTCTATAAACCGGAAAACTCTATTATCCAACACATTTCTCCCTGTTTTTTTTTTTTTTTTCCTCCTCCGTTATGTATTTTGTCATATATATACATATATCCTCCTATTTTATGTTTTCCTACGTTTATTTATTTTACATCTGCAAAGTGTGTTGGTATCGTTATAAAAAATAAAAAATTTTGCGCTTCAACATTTTCCCAGCGGAAGCCCAAAAATTTAGCTGGACTCAGAATACCGGAAACGGCCACACTTTAAAAATTTGTTGCTAACATTCTTCTCCCTCGCCTTTGTATGCCCAATCGTCAGCAACACAATACGTGGGTAGTTACTAGGGACGCACCGAATATTCGGTATCTATTCGGTATTCGGCCTATTCGGCCATGTTACCGAATATTCGGTTAGGCCGAATACTAAACTATTCGGTTGAGCCGAATATTCGGCTTGGCCGAATATGAAACTATTCGGCCTGCCGAATATTCGGTATTACCGAATATCAAAGTATTCGGCCGAATCCAATACTTAATAAAACCTTTTAAAAACTTTTCTTTTCACTATTTCTACTTTTAACTGTCAATTTTTTAATTTATATTTAAAATAATTAGAAACAAAATCATTTTTAAATAAAATGGAATGTTTTTACATTATTTATTTGCTGTTTGTAAAGTATAACTTAAAAAAATTAACCATGAGAAGGATTAAAATGGTGATTTATTAGGATTCTCCTTAGGAATAAATTACGTGCTCATACAAGTTTCTAAATTTTGTTAAGTAAATAATCTGTTTCTTGCTTTTTCCCAAATAAAAGTCCTTTAAAAGAAAAAAAAAACTTTTGAGATTAGTAATAGCTATCAAGGCAGAAAATTTTTGTTCATGAAACCATAATCATAATCAACTTATTGAGTCATAAGTACATTGGTATTTCATCTCACTCTAGGTCAAAACTTGTGTGTTCGTTTATTATATTAACAATAAATAAGATAACATATTTTCAACTCACATGCTTTGTTTTCTGTAAAATACGATATGATGGGAAGTGTGGAAAATACCACCATTCATAAGAAAAGAACTATGGTTTGGTTTGGTTTATTTTTGTCGTCCGATTATCTGCGCTAGGGATATAGGACCATAGGGGGAGTGCCCTTCGTGGGGGTCTTTCTAAGGGAACCTAACCCGTATTCGAAGGTTCGAAGAAAACCACAAAAACTCCGAACGGTTAGGCCGACAGCCGCGATTGGGTACGAACCCAGCACCTGCCGGAAAAGAACTATGAGCCAAACATATCTTTATTCAGAATTAAATTGAAAGTATTTGTACTTTATATTGAAAAAAATCTGTCTTGAGTTATTTAAAAAGGACAATTATCCGACTGTAAAATTTTTCTCCGGCCATTTTTTCATTATTTGATTTTAAAATGTTTGTTTTGATTCGTAGAAAATTTTATTAATTAAAGTAACTGCGCTTCTGAAATAACTCAAGGCAGATTTCTTTCAATACTAAATGCTCTTATAAAAAGCTCTTGTTTATCAAAATGTAAGTTACTTTTATCAAATATTATCTAAAACTGTTTTAAAAAGTAACATTTTAATACCTTTAAATTTTGAAATTAAAAAAGTATTTGGAAAGCCGAATATTCGGTATTCGGCCGAATAGTTAACTATTCGGCTGACCGAATATTCAGTATTCGGCCCAACAATTACTATACGGCTAGCCGAATATTCGGTATTCGGTTCACCTGTCGGCCGAATATTCGGCATTCGGTATTCGGCCAAAATCACTATTCGGTGCATCCCTAGTAGTTACTTCCTAATGTGAAACCTTTAATCCCTCAGATATCCCTCCTAAAGTTTATCTTCAATTCAGGTGTCTTGTACAAAGGGAAATCTCGTGGGGATGAACATTATTGTTACAGTAAACTGTGTGAAAGATTTCTGTAGTCTTCAGTGATTCTTTTTTTATTGGGTGATAATTCCCTGAGAAATTCGCCACCCCTTGATTGCAACAAATCTAGCATCAATCACTTATTCAACGACAATATTAAGATGTTGGGAATAAGACGCTAGAGAGAGAGCTTTTTTCCGATTTGAATAACTTTCTCCATATCTGATCTGTTAGCTACGCCAGGAGAAATTCTTTGCCTCAGGTCAAAGTCAAGTGGACGCTGGCACGCATAATATAGATACCCTCTAGAGCGCTTCCGGGGAGAAAAATTACAACAGATTTACTGATTTGTGGAAAATGACACTTTTTACCCACTAAACTCGGTTGGTGTATGTCACTTGATTTCAGAGACTCATTTCAGTTGCTTTATACCTACGTACTTCTCTTGTTTGCTCTATGCTTCTTTAGTTTCTGGATGGTTATGTACCAACAGACGTCTCCTTTTTTTTCTTATATTATAAATAATTTTCTTTTTATTTCATTTAGTTTTTCAATCATAAATTTTCGTTAATCGATTTGGATGACGATTTACTTTATTTGCTGGAAACAACCTTAATACTTTTTTCAGAAATCCATTTCTCAAAAATACAAAACGTATATTGCTTTATTTGTTGCATTGAATAGTTTTTTTAATCGATTTATATAATGCTCCTGATGATAGCGTTATATTTTTTAAATTTTGTTATTTAATTCCTAAAATACCCCCCCCCCCCCTTGCCCACAAGAAAGGAAATTGATGAAAATTTCTGCAGTATCTTAGAATTTCTGTAATCCGGAAAATTCTGTAATTCGGCATCGCCGAGTTCCATACATGCCGGATTGGAGAGGTTCAACTGTATTATTTAGTAAATAAACTCAATTTCAATTTCGCTGATTCTCTCTTTACCTCTCATTACATAAAAGGTCTTCCACCACTCATAATCTGTCATAATATTTGAAGCTTTTTTCTCAAGAAATGGTAATTTTTGGAATGGGCCATTTTTTGCTTGAAAATGTGCTACAGTGGTAGGAAGATTTGGACAATTTTCTTTAGTGAATGCCAAACCTTCATTATTTTTTTCTCTACACTAAGTGATATTTCATTTTGATTTAAAACAGAGGGACTTAATAAAACTCCAGCAAGGTAGGTAATTCAATAAAATGTTCCCAAATGGGATCTCTTTTCTTTCCAGAATTTGCCATTAAATTAAATTAAAAAAACAAACAAACATAGGTAAAACCAAAGTAACCTGCACACTTGTTAAAAAAAAAAAAAAAAAAAAAAAAAAGTTGGAACTCTATTATGTCTACCAAATTACCGCACAGGCTCAGATGCCTGTAGGTGGCACTCAGCGTGTAAATTATAATTTTAAAAAAAACTATGTCTTGATTAAAAAAATTATAGCATATTATTAATAATAAGATCAAAGTTAAAATTAATTTGCAAAACATTATATAAAAAGTAAATGTTTTAAAATTTTAGGTTTTAAATTAAAAGAACAACAATGTATTACTATGCTCGCACCATTCGTCTGCGATCTGTGACTACAGTAAACAAACTAGTTATTTTGGTTTTGGAATGCTTTTTAAAAATTCGCAAGCTTTGATTGAAATTTGACAGTGTAATATGACAAGTTTTAAAATTTGTTCCTTGCATGTAGTATCCAATTTTTTGGTGAACATTAATGAATTTAATTAATTATTAAAGAACAAAGAGTTAAAGGATTAGGAGAGGGAAACCTGGACTTAACCTGTACTTGCCACATTCTTTATGATAGCAATCCTGGAAATATCAGAAAAACACCTGCTACTTATTTATACCTACATCTTATTTCTCTGCTAACTAATTTCCAACATAAAAATAAATAAATAAAAAATTGATTTAAATCAAATGATTTTTTTAAAAATCAGTTGATTTAAATCATGCCAACCCTGGTGCTTTTACCTCCGACTTATCTGGGGACAAACAGTGAAGTGGCTAAAACAGTATCAGATATTTTGAATGTGTAGATATTCAATTGTTAAATATAGGTTTTATTTTTGTTAAATATAGGTTTTACTTTTGTTAAATATTTCAATGTTTGTAAAGATACCTTCAAGTTATCTTTTCTGAGAATCTTAAGCAAAACTGAAACTTTCTGGAATATTTACAGAAAAACTGACATAAGATCTTTAACTCAGGATACATGGTAAGCCTATACATGAGAATAAGGACATTATCATTACATGATTTAAAATTAAGACATACATAAAATCTCTCATGCCAGTCCTAAAAAAAAAAAAAAAAATCCAGCATAATGGGTTTTAAAGTACAAGGGGCTATGCAAATATAACGTTATCAACTGTTTGGTAATTTTAAACCCCCTCCCTCCTTCCAGTATCATATGTTATCATCCTTCAAACCCTGCCCCCTTCCCTCCAGTAATGATATCGTTATCAAAATGTAAAAATTTTCTGATTTGTATGAATTTATTTCCTTTGGTCAGAGTAATGTACAAAATTCGTTACATTTATTTTTCACACACTTTATTGATTAAAATGAAGAGAAGTCAATCAAATATCGCTTTATATCAAGTAACGCTTAAAATAAATGGTCACTGTTTAAAAGTATTTTATAACAGCTTTTTGTTACATAATACATTCAACAATAATAAAGTCTTGTTGCACTTGTCCCGAACCTGAGAGGAATGAGGTATAAATAGAAATCCTTATCAACAAAACACGTAGACAACATTTTTTCTCTTTCAATTTTATTTATTAGTAAACACAAACTTCTTTTCAAATATATTTCACATATGGTTTTTGAACCATGATTATATATGCATACACATATGAAGAAGAATAGGAATGTCAAATTCTGGTATATTTATATTCTACATTTACAATTAAATATTTTGTAATTTAGTCATTTTAATAGCTGTGTATTTTCATGAAAATAGATAACCGAGTAAAAAAACATAGCATATTATTTTAAAGGAAAAACCATCTTACAAATAACAAGAAAAATTTTAATTGGATCAGAAATGCTATTAATATCAAATGACAAATCCCCCTCTCCTTAGCGATATCTTACGATATCATGTGACGATACCCCCTCCCTCCTAAAATGATAAAATTATATATGCACAGCCCCCAATATAACTGTATTAAAAATTTAAGAGAAGTTGATAATCTATAATTAAAGGTTTTATATTTGTCTCTAAAATATTAATTTTATACATGCACATTGCAATTTTCTTATCAATTAGAAGAGGTTTACGCTTATTGTAATTAGTATTTACTTAAGATTGCAGTTAAAAAAGAACATAACTTTTTTTTCTCGCTATATACAGTAAAACCCTGATCTATCGTTCCCGCATCCATTGTTTTCCCACATTGATTGTTTTATTTCTACGGTCTCTGCACAATTTATACTGAAATAATGTTAACAAAACCCACAATCATTGTTCTTCAAAAAGTTGTTTTCCCGCATTTATCATTGTAAATTTTTTCTCCTCTCCGAAATAAAATTGAAAGTTATGCAAATTCATATGACACACAAACTGGAATTACTTCTTTTATCCTAAAATAAGTCATTTGAATTGTTTGTATTGATAATGGCGACAATAATGCAGATGAAGAGAGGTTGTATATAGCAGAGGATGCCATTATGATGCCACTGATTAAGATGTTGCAAACTGTGGTGTCCTAAACATAGGAGAGATGTGTAATGATGCAAAAAATTAAAATAATGCTGAAGAAACAGAAGATAATGCTCATGCCTATTAAGCTAAACCATCATAGTTCTAAACTCTGTCTGATGCAATTACGGCTTTTGAAATTGAATAAATTTTTATATACACATTTGAAATTACAGAAAATGACCAGAAAAGTCTTGTATATCTTGAAAATTTATTTTTTGACTTAAAAAAAAGAACAAAAAACCAAAAGGAAAAAAAATTGTTTTTTTTTAAATAAATATTAATTTTTTATAACTTTGATTTATTTCTTTTACATTTTAGTAAGCAACATATTGGTATTTATTAGTACACTGTATACATTGCATGCAGTAGTAAGACACAAATATTGTGTTTTTTCGTATTTTGAAGTTAATACGCATTTATCGTTTTCCAGTATTTATCGTTTTTTTACCACACCCTGTTGAAAAACGATGGATCGGGGTTCTACTGTATATTAAAAAAGATATTAGATTGATGCATAACTTATAGTGTTTTCTATAACTGATTTCTTGCTACCTCTATTAATTGTAGGATTTTTTTAATTGCTTGTGATCTGTCACTCAATAAGGAATTATGCTTTCTTAACTTATAAATAAAATTGCTTAAAAATAAAATTAAAAAATTTAATCTTTTTAAGAAAGAAATCACAAAAAAAGATGAGTTTTCTCCTTTCCAGCAATTGTATCTATGCATTTCCTGATATTCTGCATTTTTTCATGCCAATGAAAGTAAAGAAATCAATTTTTCTGCTTTTTTGAACCCCTAATCATCAGTGATGTCACTGGACCTGAAAGATCCTGGATCCCCGGACCACACGACTTCTAAAATACTGGGTCCCTTTTTTACAAAAGCGGGTCTTCTCTAATAATAAGTCATATTTTTAGACACAAAAAATAAACTTGTTCATTTGGGAAAAAAAATTGCAATGCAAGAATCATCATATATATTAAAACCATAAGAAAATTTTTTCAGCATACCTAAAACTGGTCTCTATGCATGCGTGAGCAAGTCATCCGGGTTTACTCATCATTTTAGGGCATTCAGCTTTCACTTATTTCGCAAAACGCAATATCTTCGCTTTTTCTGCCCTCACGGCAAACAGCGCATGCACAGAAATCCGAGAACCCATGGGAGAATATTGTACTTACTGTCTGTATGCATATAAGAAATAAATAACGCTAATGACCGAACCTACTATATGAATTTCGTATGATCGACTTAGCGAAAAACTTATATGATTTTTCATTCATGCCAATAAAATGGAAAAATGCTCTAAATGTATTTTATTGACATATAAGGGGGTATATTTATAAGGGTAAATCTTGCATTCATGCGTCCAATGCATTAAGCTCACGTGTGTCTGCCTATGCTTCAAATATGTGTTACAAATTTGGATGCTTATGTTGTGCAATAATACATGTTTGTTCTATGCATGTATTGCAGTTTACCTGATCTATTTCACTCTACTTTCATTTAAAAAAGGTTAAAAAATTGTGTGATGCATTAGTGCATGTGTGTGATGCATTTGGCCTAAGCATGATTGTGTATACTCAATTCAAAGGTTTAAATAGATCGCAGGATTTTAAGAGATTCAATGTTGTCTACAATAAGGTAATTTTAGTTATCAATTTTCATTCATGCATGTCTTGCTCTTTTGCATGGTCTGTTAGTAAATATGTTTGACAAAAATTTTAAATTTTCCAACAAATCTCATACAGGAATTGTTGCTGATGTACTGCATAAAATTCCAATGCTTTTTCATAACATGGAAATGGATACAGAGTATCTAAATACATATGTATTGTGGGTTTTTTTTTTGTTGTTGTTTTTTTTTTGTTTTTTTTTCCCATTTAGTACTGTTTTTTTTTTTTTTTTTTCAATTTTTTGCTGATTTAGGAAATATGCCTCAGGGTTTATAGATTCCAAGGATTTATGTGTTTTGAATACCACTATTTCAGTTCAATTACATTTTCTTTATATATTTAAACATTTAAATGCAAAATTAAGGCAAACATTAATTTTCTTGAAATATAATGGTATTCAAATTTTGGATTTCTTGGCATCTGATGGGGGAAACCTCCTTTTTCAAAATTTTAACTTTTTTTTTTTTTTTTCAGTAGACATGTTTGAATATTAGTGTTTTTTTTTTTTTTTTTTTTTTATAAAATCTTATCGTTTAGAAAATAAAAAGTAGCGTTGGAAATGTTTGACAAAACCCCTTAAATTTGGTACTTTTAAGTTAGCACAGCACAGCATATTATTATTACCTTTTTGCAGACAAAATTGAATCTTTTAAAACGCTTCGATCTATTTAAACCTTTGAATTGAGTTAATATTACCGTTAATAACAAAGTACAAAGTGGTAATAACAACATTCGTCATAATGTTGTCATTTAAATATATGCACAAATATCAATAGTAAAGAATGAATTACAATGGTGATTTTGTCATCATAGTGTATATGAATGCATTTTATATAAAATTAGTAATGAAAAATGACTGTAATTTATAATTTATCCATATCATGTCCCCAGCAGCAGAATTTTTTCTGCAGTCTGCAACACAAGTAGAAATTAAAAAACAGTTTGCAGAAAGTAAAGTCTAATGTCCTCTTTCAATCCCTTGCATTATGTTACAAGTATTTGTGATTGACATAAAAAGAAAGTACTTTTAAAATTGAACTACTTTTAACTCAGAATTTTTAATACCATCGTTCATTGCCGAAACAGGGAGAAAATCCATTCCAGCACTTTTTTTTTCCCCAATCATTTGTTAAAAATTGCAGTTGAGAAAATTTTTTGTTTTCTCACAATCTTTTGCAGTTTTTTTCACGATCTGTTTACAATTTTTTTTTTTTTTTTTTAGACAACTTTTTGTCAAAATTTGCCGTTTTTTGAGGTGTTTTGACAAAATTTTAATTTTTTGCAATACTTTGACAAAATTTGTGTTTTATTCGGGATACCTGGACAAAATTGAAATTTTTTTGCGTTCTTTCAACAAATTTTACAATTTTTTTAGCAATCTTTTGAAGAAATCTGTTATTTTTTGCGATCTTTTGACGAAATTTGCTGTTTTTTGTCATCTATTTACGATTTTTTTTTTTTTTTTGGGGGGGGGGGGGAGGGTATTTTGATGAAATTTGCTATTTATTTTATCAATTTTTTTGACAAAATTTGCTTTTTTGTGATTATTTGCCAAAATTTGTGTTTTTTATGGTGCCTAGAAAATTTTAGTGTTTTTTTGCGATCTTTTGGTGAATTTTACAACTTTTGTGATACCTGGACAAAATTTGTCGTTTTCTCAAGGTCTTTTGATGAAATTTGTCATTTTCTCGAGGTCTTGGAAATTTGTTGTTTTCTCGCGATCTTTCGGTGTAATTTGCCATTTTATCAAAATCTTTCAACGAAATTTTCCATTTTTTGGCAAACTTTTGACGAAATCTGTATTTTTTCTGTGATACATGGAGAAATTTTGTATTTTCCCGTGACCTTTTATCAAAATAAGCTTCTGATAAACTTTTAATGAAATTCATCGTTGTTTTTTGTGAGCTTTTGTTGAAATGTGCCCTTTTTTTGCGATCCTTTGACAAAATTTGAGTGTTTTTCATTACCCTTTGACAAAAATCCCAAAATATATTGCGAAATTGGTGATTTTTCTTTGCACAATTGACAAAATTGATTTTTTTTAGACCATTTGTCAAAGTTTACGATATCAATTTATAGTTTATATCATGTTTTTCCTGAGATATATGGCGGAATTGGTGATTTTTCTTCGTACAATTGACAAAATTGATTTTTTTTTTTTTTATTTAGACCAATTGTCAAAATTTACGATTACTTTAGTTAGATTACTTAGTTTGGAAATGATTGCTTAAATTTTTTGGAAAATTCAAAACAGAATTGTCCTTGATTTATAGTTTTTATCATGATCATGTTTATGTCAATTTATAGTTTATATCATGTTTTTCCCAAGATATATAGCGAAATTGGTGATTTTTCTTCACACAATTGACAAAATTGATTTTTTTTTCCCCAGGACCATTTGTCAAATTTTCAGATTTATGATGGATTTTTCTTTTTATGTTTAAAAATGATTGCCTGAATTTTTCAAAAAATTCAAAACAGAATCGTCCTTGATTTATAGTTTTTACCATGTTTATATCATATTATCATGTTTATATCAATTTATAGCTTATATCATGTTTTACCAAAGATATATGTCGAAATTGGTGATTTTTCTTCGTACAATTGACAAATTTGATTTTTTTTTTCTTTTTTTATAGACCATTTGTCAAATTTTACGATTACTTTAGTTAGAAATGATTGTTTAAATTTTTTGGAAAATTCAAAACAGAATCATCCTTGATTTATAGTTTTGATCATGTTTATATCATGTTTTTCCAGAGATATACAGTGAAATTGGTGATTTTTCTTCGCACAATTAACAAAATTGATTTTTTTTTTTTTTTTTTTTTGAGACTATTTGTCAAAATTTATAAATTTTCAGATTTATGACAGATTTTTTTTTTTTTAAGTTTAGAAATGATTGCCTGAATTTTTCAAAACAGAATCGTCCTTGATTTACAGTTTTTATCATGTTTATGTCATATTTAATGATCATGATCATATTATCATGTTCATATTAACCTTCAGTTTATATCATGTTTTCTGAGATATATGGCCAAACTGGTGATTTTTCTTCACACAATTAACAAATGTGATTTTTTTTGTTGTTTTTTTTAGACTATTTGTCAAAATTTACGATTACTTTAGTTAGATTACTTAGTTTAGAAATGATTGCCTAAATTTTTCGGAAAATTCAAAACAAATTCGTCCTTGATTTATAGTTTTTATCATGTTTATATCATGATCATGTTCATATCAGTTTATAGTTTATATCATGTTTTTCCCGAGATATGTGTGCAAAATTGTGCTTTTTCATCGCACAACTGACAAAATTGTTTTTTTTTTTTATATTTGTCCAAATTTACTCTTAGTTCAGAATTTTCAGATTTATGATGGTTTTTTCTAAGTTTAGAAATGATTGCCTAAACTTTTCAGAAAAAATTCAAAACAGAATCGTCCTTGATTTATAATTTAACATGAATCGGAGCTTCATCAATTGTATGCTATCCGGATAATATTACAATGGAACATGGTAAATGATTTCTAGCATTTTTAAAAAACTTTAACGGGTGAAAAATAGTCTGCAGACGTTCTCAAAAGTCTGTGACGAGCGTTGCACCAGTGCGCCGATTCTGTGCCCAGTATCATGGGATATTGGTGTTTTGAGGGTAAATGGAAAAGCGTCAGATGAGAGAAATTCTATGAGTGCATTTGTGAACGTAATTTGCCTGGATATAAAATGCAGGGTTTTTTTTCATTTATTGAAATTTTTAATAAAAATTAATCTTTAAAAAATTCTTTTATAACTGAAAAAAATATTTTTTTCTCTTCGTTGCTTTTATATTGTTGCCGTCAAGTTTTGACAGGTTCCACCTAGTTGTTTTAATATTACATAAAGAATAATTAAAACAACACTATTTAAAATATTAAGAGAAATTTTCTTTACTTAAAAAAAAAAATGTACAAGATGAGAAACAAATTTAAATGTAATGCTTATTTGATTGTAGAAGATAACAAGTATCACTAATGTTTGCATTTCTTTCAAAAAAAAAAAAAAAAAAAAGGCCGAGATGGATTTATTGGAAAAGACATTTTTGCCAAAAGAAAGAATACTTTCATTGAGTAGGGGTACTTTTTGTTTTATAAATGGCTGTTTCAGGAGTCACAATCAGACAGAGAAATTTGGAACAGCAAAAAAACAGTTTTGTAGCACGAAAATTAGTTCTTGGAACAGAAAAATCTACTCCCAGGACCAACTTTTTTTCTTTTTTTTTCCCATGCCCCTTTGACAGAATTTGTGGGGGCAGTTTTGCTTCTTTTGAAAAAATTTGAACTTTTTTCACAATTTTTTGACGAAATTGGCCTTTTTTGCAATTTTTTGATGAAATCTATCTTTTTTTTGCAATCTTTTGACAAAATTTATCATTTTACAATCTTTTGATGAAATCTGTCATTTTTTTCACAATTTTTCGACAAAATTTGCCATTTTTTAGATTTTTTGGCAAAATTAGCTCTTTTTCAGATTTTTATGACAAAATTTACCACTTTATCAGGATTTTTTGACAAAATTTGCCTTTTTTTTCATAATATTTTGAAGAAATTAGTCCTTTTTTGAGATTTTTTTAAAAGAAATTAGTCTCAGAGTTTCCCCCAGAGGGTTTCAGGGGAGTGCTCTGCCCCTCCTGCCCTTTAGTTTAAAAAATGGTGCCCTTCTTGCCCTACATTTGAAAAAAACGCTGCCCTCCAGCGATGATCCAAACGTGCTATAGCGCATAAATTCGGTGCAATCCAATATTTATATCAATATTACATGTTGTTTTAAACAAATTCCATTACATTTAAAATTGTTTTATTTTATCTTTACAGTAGAATCCTTCAAATCCACACACCTTTTGACCAGAAATTGTGCTTTAGAATTTTGTGGATTTCTGGTCATTGCTGTTTACATTTTTGAAACAGCAATTTGAACATAATTAATGATGCAATGGAAATTATAATGAATGCTCACAATATAGTAAAATATTAAAATAATTAAGTAATAGACTAAAATGATAAAAATTAAGATAATTTTTAAAATATTAAAACAAAGGTCAATTAAATAACCAATAATGTATGATCAAATATTCATTCTAAAGATCAGATGCATTTTTTGTAAATTATTCGATGAAACTTGCCTGATAAAGGTACACTACTAATTCACTTTAAAATTATAAAATAAAGAAGTTTTATTTCAGGTTATGCCAGATTTAATAACCATAAAAGATTTATTAATATATAAATATACTTGGTGAAAAGATTGTGATTACCAATAATATCAGCAATATCTTCATTTTTTTCAGAAATGAATTTATTCTTCCTTCATTAAAAAAAAGGGGGGGGGAGGGAATTTAATAATATTAATAACAAAAATTACATATAAAAAAATATATATGGATTTGATATAAAAAAAATCAAATATTGTCCCTACATCTGAACCTGAATGTTTCATTGTTTACATCTGTAAATTATCATCTGTAAAGTGTCAATTGACACTTTTTGGAATTGTGGATTTGAGGGAGTATTTCTATTATATTTATTTGTAGATCATATTTTTTTTTTCATTAGCCATTGCCTCATTTTTGTGAATATTTATACTATTTGGAACAAAGTTGCACTTTCTTAAGATTGAGTTATACCAAGGCTCATATTTAAAAAAAAATACTTACTGGAATATACTTTTTTAGTTTAGGAGTTGTAGCATGCATCTTTCATGCTGCTAAAATATACATTTATCCTTACTAATATTATAAATCGGAAAGTGAGTTTGTTTGTTTGTTTGTTTGTTCCGCTTTCACGCCCTAACTACTGAACCGATTGCTTTGAAATTTTGCAGACGTAAAGTTAGAAGTCCGGATTAAATAATAGGGTAATTTTTATTTATTTTATTCAAATATTTTCCTTAATAATTCAAAATTTAATTATTTTTCATACAAAATCAATAGGCATTTTTCAGATAAAATTTAACCATTTTCCTTTCCTGTTGAGATGAAAATAAAAAATTGGAATCATAATTTTTCAGCGGCAATGAATTTTTAATAGAAAACTTCCACGCGAAAAACTATAATAAAATAATTTAAAAGAAAATAAATATGACGTCATGTTTGAAATAAAAATAAAAGGTGTATTTTTTATAATACATTTAACAAGGATATTTGTTCAG
Organism: Maratus speculifer; assembly: GCA_964019185.1. Classification (NCBI taxonomy): domain Eukaryota; kingdom Metazoa; phylum Arthropoda; class Arachnida; order Araneae; family Salticidae; genus Maratus; species Maratus speculifer. The sequence continues at coordinate 258,933,474 of OZ025290.1, forward strand.
TTAATGGGAATTTTTGTGTAAAATATGGTGACATAAATTAAAAGTAAAAAGAATGAAAAAGAATTATATTTTTAATAAAATGGTTCACTCATGAAAATGTGATGTCAAAGTTGAAATAAAACAGGTACTTTATAGCAGTCGTTAAAAATACAAGGGTATGAATATCAGTAGCTAATGGAGCGAGATAAATAATGATGTCATATTTAAAATGAATCAGAAATATTTTTTACTTATACTAATTAATAAGTTATAAGTTACATACAAATGAATATTTTTATTCAAAACTCATAATTATCAATGGAAGAAATTTTTTGTGGGGAAAAGGTGGAAAATAAAATCACTGATTAATATATTTTTGGCTCGATTTTTTAACACTTTCGAACAAAGTTGAAAAGTTATTATGCTTTCGGTTTGTCTGTCTGTCTGGTCGCTTTCTAACTTTCGTAAACATACTCTGATTTCCATGAAATTTTTGGATGTTCGTAACGTTTACCTAGCACGAATACCTATTGAAAATAAAGTTTCTACCATGATTAGTTTATTTACAGGGATGGTCAAAAAATTTCCTTATATTACGGCATTATGGGGAAAAATCGTTTTAATTAAATTTAACGATGTTACTGCCTGTAGAACATATTTAAATTTATATGCATTTACAAAGTGCACTAAAATATGCATTTTGTAAAGTATGTAGTGAAAAGGGCACTTACTATTCATTTACAGGGTCAGATAGAAGAATTCCATTGCATAGGAATAAAGGGAGGAACAGTTTCCGACATATTTTAATTATGGTAAACAATTTCATGTATAATCAAATTGATATATGTTGCTGAGGCTTAATGTAAGTTATTTCATGTATAATACGAAGTGCATAGCATTTACAGGGACACACAAAAGATTTCAAATATTATATATTCTATCCGAAGTACTGTATATCATGGATGATGACTGTTGCATGGATGAAATGCATTTTGAATTATGATATGTGCTTTTAAGTTTCGCTAAATGTATGCATATTAAATGGAGAGTATAAATGGTAATAGTATAAATAGTTAAATTTAGATATAGAGGGTTACACAAAAGATCTCAGAAAGGTTACTGAATATGAGCGTAATTTACTTAAAGGTGGTTTTTAAATAAAATATGCATTTTTATTTTGAACTACATTTAGTAAACTAAGAAATGTTTGTAGTATATATATAAAATGATAAACAGGGTCCCGCAAAGAACTGGATACAAGGTTGTCTTCAGATGATAATTTCTGAAAATGCAATTTAGGTAGTAATAAGAAATATTTTTGTTTGAAATAAATTTTAGAAAGATACCTTCGTGTATTAAAGGCACTTGGAAAACTGCAGGGCTGAACAAAAGAATTCAAGAATGTTTCTATCTATTAGTATTAATCGCTGAAAGGAAAATTTTGACCAGCAAACAAATTAGCAAATAGGGATTATCAAAATTTTTTTACCATAAATTCGCTATAAAAAGTTAATTACACATGCTTTTCATCATCAAAATTTTTTGCTTGATTGATCAATTATTTCTTCTTTAAATGTTATGTGAACGAAGTCACAGGTAACTGCTAGTATTTCATAAATTAACTATGAAATCAAACTGAGAAACGCAATTTAAAATTAAACAAATAAGCAAATATCAGATTTAAAAGTAAATTTTAATAAATAAAGAATTAAATATATTCAATACTTTGAAATAATTAAAAAAAGCTTTAATTGTATGTTTTTTTTTTTTTTTTTTTTTTTTTCAGTTGTAATAAAGCTATGTATCATCAGCAAAAATATTATCCACTGAAATAAAAAAGTAAATTATACCTGTTTCAAATCAGATGTAGCTGAAACAGCAGCTAAATCTGCTGAAGCTTTTTTATTTTCTTCTTGATATGATGAGCATAAACGTTCAATGCCTTTTGCATCAACATATTCTGAATTAAGACCAAAAAAAGTCATTGTGCCATTTATACTTTACCACCTATTTAAATTAAAAAGATAAATGAATGCATAAATCTGAATAAATAATAATGAATAATGTATCAATATTATTTTTAAATATTTTTAAATTAAGAGCATTGCAGGAAACTACAGGAGCAGAATTTAATGTAATATTCCACAGAATGCATTAGTCCTGCTGTACTATTACTTATCAGCACAACGACATCGAGCCTATGCTACCAATGTACAAAAATATACTAACCTTATATATAAAATATGCATTGACAAATATGTGCTAGATCCTAGATATGATCAGTAAACAGATGAACTTGCTGCAATTCCAAATTGTATTTGCAGTTTAATGCAATAATTTAAAAAGCAAATGAGAAATAATCTCATACATTGAAATATGATAAACAAAATAACTTAAACACAAATGAATCCTTTAAATTAAGCAATCATTATTAATGAATTTATTATAAGATATTATTTGAACTTTATATATATATATATATATAAGCTGTTAGATCAATCTGCAGGGTCTAAAGTAATCTGCAATGCCCACAGCTATGCAACATTTTTATTTATTTATTTTGCTATTTTTAAAACCTTGTTATTCTTTCTTGCTTATATGTTTAGAAATGTACAGGAAATTTAAACAGAAAAAGAAAAAAAAAATTAACTCCCACTTGAGAATAAAAAAATTATTTATACACAAAAAAAAAAAAAAATAATAATAATAACTTAAAATTTTATTAAAGTATATTCTCACATGAACAGGTAACAAAACAAACAAGCTGAGGAAACAAAATTATGAGTCACAGTTGAAAATCCACGAGAAATCTCGAGAACGTTATTTATCTACACAAAATCTGAAATCATGTTGACCTAATAAGATAAACATTTTGGGGTGAAAGATTCTGAACTCTGTGAAGCTTTAGATAATTTCAAAATAATTTAGAATTATATTTAAATGTAAGTTAAACTGCATTATAGATGGCAAATAAAATTTATTAATGAATAAATCACACATTATTTTCATATATCATAATTCATTATACAAAATAATTGAATATTAAGGCGAAACAATAAATGTACGGAAAATGTTAGAATAGAATTTTTATACCTTACAAATATTCAGATTTACTAGATTTTCACATCGAAATGATTTCTTCCAATTAAAAGGAAGAACCCGAAACCGACATTTGTTTACTTACTTGTAGATTATAAACAGTTAATATGACAGTTGAGAAAAACCGCGGTTCTAAGAAAATAAAATTGTAAATAAATTATATAATTAATTTTTTAATATGTATTAAATATGTATGTAATTGAAATTCAGTTGAATAAATTGTTTAAATAGGCATAATAAAAAGCAGCGACTCCAATAAATGTAAATGTGTTGATTTTTTTGCAGTGAATGTGTTTTAAGATTTTTTTTTCTGATTAAAAAAGTACTATTGAAAAAAAAAATTAAAATGACGTACTCATTACATTATTTGTTGTTAAATTTTAACATAATGATCAGTTATAAATAGTTTTTTTTATTTCGTGTATGCTCCACCCGTATCATCTGAAAGGATTAGAAATTTCACAACCGGAATATTTGTTGGTGGGATCGAGTTTACTCATCGTCGCCGACGCCAAAATAATATTAAAAAATATATTTATTTTTAGATTATAAGGTATTGTACTTCCTTGGGATTTTTATTTCCATAAATTACATTTTTTATTTCTTATTTAGTGATTTTGTATATCTAATTTATTTGTGATTGTCCATTTTAATAAAATTTCTTTTTGTAAGTATTGACATTTGAAAATCTATTTTGATATCGGCTAACGATAATAAATGTTACAATAAATACGAAAATGTTTTAGTAACGTAATGAATTAATACAGTATCTATCATAAGTATCCCTGATCAAATTCTTCTATATTTAACGTGACAAAACAATTTCGTGCGGCTTCATCTGTAAATGTCAAAGGATATTTAAATGGATTGATTTAGCTCTTTGTAAAAGTCTGAAAAATTTATGAATACGTCTTTATTCTTTATTTCGAATTTATTTTTATTTGAATAATATTTCAATGTTTCAAGAAAATTTATTTGTTGATTAATAAACATAAATTTTCAGAATGTTTCATTTAAATTATTTCTATCAAATGAATTACTATATTTAGCCAAAAAGAAAATTATTTCCTTCTTTGTTCGATCATTTTTTTTATTTTCTGACTTAATTGCTACCTATTATTTTCACTTTAAGAATTAGTTCTTCTCTTTTAATATTGTTTTCAATTATATTTAATGAATAATATGTAGCTTAAATTTATCATGTAAATACTGGTTATGTACTAATGCTAAAAAAAGACCTAAGAGTAGCGTTCTAATTGTATTTAAATAAAGGGATAATTGGTTCAATATATACACTAATAGTTTTAATTGAGAAGCATAAGATATAAAGAGTTTGTTTAAAAAAAAAATCAGAAGATAAATGGGACATATATATCACCTTCTGCTTTCCACAACGTCCTTAGCCATGAGTAGCATCAGAGAAGAAAAGATTAATGTAAATACAATTAGCTGAGTTTATTGTTATTATATTTCAGTATAATAAAAATAGTAATAAACGCTTTAGATTCTGGTTATTTAGGATTCATCAAATGAAAAAGCTTTGTTAGTGTGTAATTACACTTTGGTATTTTAACTTTACTAGTTAAAATACCGAGCATGTTAGTGTATTGATGTATTTAAACATGATTAATAATCTCCCAGTGCCCTTTCTTCTTACATTCATTACATTCTTTCTTCTTTTTATCATGTGATGAATTTCCATACTATTTACACGTTGAAATCAGGATTTATGATTTTTAGTAGATTTTTTTAATAAAAATCAAAATAACCAGATTTTTTAAAATTTAAATCAGATTTTATTTATATTTATTTTTTTTAATGTCACACATTATTATTATTTTATATAACTTTTTGTTTAATTTAAAAAATATAAATTTTGCATACATAAGCATGCATGTTATAAGTATTACCTATTAATAAAATTGCACAATTTACTTAAATGTTTCATACTATTTAAAGGTAAAATTTTAGGCTATGAAAAAAATCTTGATTACACAAAATGCATGAAAAACTACAAATCAGATGTCAAAAATTAATTCAACCTTCAATATTTTAATTAAAATAAAAAACATCTGCAACACATAAAAAATTTAAACAAAATTCGAAGTTTTTAACTTTTAAGTGTTGACTGAGAAAAATGAGTTCAATTGCTGCCATCAAAATACTTAAGGACAGAGGACACAAATTGAGATGTCATCACTAATCGACTGACTTTTCAGTAGTGTTAGAATTTACACAAGAAAATTTTGAATAGCAATTTTATTTTACTTGTGGAATATTTATCATCTTATAAAACAATAACTATTTAAACTTACTAATGAGAACTTGGAATCCCTAAATAAAAATTCAGCCAGAGAAGAAATGCTACAGTATTCTCACATCTGGCTGATTTTTTACTGGGGGATTCCAAATTTTCATCAGTAAGTTTAAGATGTAATTAATCATAAGTTAATCAGTAAGTTCATTGTTTTCAGAGTTGGGTTTCTGATGTCTGAAACTGGTTTTTGACATGACAAGTGTCAAAAACTGGTTTAAACTGGCTTAAACCGTCAAAAACACGTAATGCGCTTTAAACATTTTAAGAACAAGAGAAAAACATTGAGTAATTTTTTATTTAATATTAATTATACTGTAATTTAATAATTACAAAAAAATTAAATTACTTTAATTGCAATAAAACATTGTTTTTTAGAATGTTCAAACAGAAGAAAATGATTTTGTACAGTTAATAATCTGGATCAATTTTACCCCACAGCGTCCTATAGCACTTAACCAATTTAGCGCATTTATTTACACCCAAATGGTTTATGAGTTTAGAGTGTATGAAGCCAAAGTTACAAAATACTGTCTCAATTGGTGCTGAGCTAGCAGGGCTTGATAGCAGAAGCTAGTTGAGCAAGTTTGGAGGCAGGCCAAATTTTCAGATTTATGACAATTTTTTTTTTTTTCTGGAAATGATAATATACTAGTAAATCTGCAGATCAAGAGCCTCAACGTCAGCTTTTCCCATCTTTTTATTTATTTTTTTTTTTTTAAACATACTTAGCGTAATATTCAACTTCCTGGAAACGAAACTGTAATTTAAAATTTTCGAATTATGTAATTATTTTTATAAAATAAAATAAGAAATTTGAAGCCATCAAAAGCCGTTAAATTAAAGATTTAGTTATGTTAAGATATTCTGAAAAATTCATGATCTATTATTTTTGTTTTTTTATTATACCACAGTAGATTTCTTCAGGGGGGCTCCCCCCCCTGAACCCCCCGTAGTCTCATTAAATTTAAATTTCTAACTTTCTATCAATCTGCTGATGGTTATCGTATATCTTGTATTTCTTTCTACATTTTGATTTATAAGGATAAGCAGGGTTCGTTGATTTAAATCGGCTTGATTTTAATCACGATTTAAATTAACTGATTTTTTTAAAAAAATCATTGATTTAAATCAGTTTTTCTTTTATGTTATTTTTTAATAAATTTCAGATGAAACAAACATAATAATGTGCTTTAATATAATTTCGTTTTATATACCATATATAATCAAACAACTTTCAGAAAGATAAAGCTTAAGCTTAGTAAAAAAGTAAAATAAATGTAAAGTTTAGAAAAAAAATGCTTCCAAATTTCATTTGAATCAAATTATAAAATAATCTTGCAACGGTAAAGAAATCTAAACAGAAATATACTAAATATTTGAATATTTACTCATTAGTATTTAGAAAAACTTTTGCAAATTGAGGTAAAATAAAATTGTATGACTTTATGTGCTGTACTTTGGTGAAGCCTGCTATATAAGGATTTGAGCAAAATCTGAATCAGCAATTGATTTATTTATTTAATTTAATATAATTGATCTCAGCCCTTTAGAATGGTGGAAGGTATTTTTGTTACAGTTATCAAAAAAGCTCATACTAAAAAGAGAATTAATGATCAACTAGCTTTTTACTGCAATAGATTTATCTGCTTCAATCGAACAAATGTTTTTTGCCTTTGGTTTGATACTTTCAGAAATTAGAAATCAACAGATAAAACTGTTAAACCGCTGCCATCGAAATGCTCAAGGCCAGAGGACACAAATTGTGAGGTATTCACTAATTGACTTCTCAATTATGTTGGAATTCACACTAGAAAATTTTGAATAACAATTTACTTTTATTTTATTTGTGGAATATCAATCATCGTATAAAACACTGAACATACTGATTAACTTATGATTAATTACTTCTTAAACTTAAACACACACATGAGAATTTGGAATCCCCCAATAAAAAAATATCCAGATGCGGCAACACTCTAGCATTCCTTCTCTGGCTGAATTTTTATTTAGGGATTCCAAGTTTTTATTAGTGAGTTTAAATAGTTATTGTTTTATAAGATGATAAATATTCCACAAGTAAAATAAAATTGCTATTCAAAATTTTCTTGTGTAAATTCCAACACTACTGAAAAGTCAGTCGATTAATGATGACATCTCAATTTGTGTCCTCTGTCCTTAAGTATTTCGATGGCAGCAATTGAACTCATTTTTCTCAGTCAACACTTAAAAGTTAAAAACTTCGAATTTTGTTTAAATTTTTTATGTGTTGCAGATGTTTTTTATTTTAATTAAAATACTGAAGGTTGAATTAATTTTTGACATCTGATTTGTAGTTTTTCATGCATTTTGTGTAATCAAGATTTTTTCATAGCCTAAAATTTTACCTTGAAATAATATGAATCATTTATGTAAATTGTGTAATATTAGTAATAGATAATACTTTTAATGTGCATGTCTATGTATGTAACTTTATATTATTTAAATTAAACAAAAAGTCATAAAATAATAATAATGTGTGGCAATTTTTTAAAAAATCTGATTTAAATCAAAAAAATCCGATTGTTTTGATTTTTATTAAAAAAAATAAAAAAAATCACGAACCCTGAGGATAAGTGATTGTTTTAATAAGCATTTTTCATTATCCTCATACTTCTAGATACCTGCCCACCAAAACACCTAAATCTGATGTATCAAGAACTTTTGAAAGTGTAAATTCAGTAATCTAGGGTTTTACAATTTTGTTTACGAAAAAAAGAAGTTTTGATTGCATTTTGTGGCAGATATCGCGGCCATACAGACAGACAGAACAGACTGACAGGCGGAAAACAATAAATTTTGTGTCGCCAAAATAAGCCTTCACTGAAGTTTCGGCAATGACGTCATTAGTCATGAGTTATTGCTGTCCATGTTTCTTTTATTTTTAATGACAACTATAAAATATCTGTTTTATTTCAATTATGACGTCAAATTTTATCAGGTGAAATATTTGTTAAAAATATAATTATTTTTCATTTCTTTTACTTCTAATTATGCCCCCATTTTTGTCAGAAAAATTCTTATTCTTAAACAAATTTCCATGTTTAATATTTAACAAAGTACTATTTTTATTTTTATTTTAATTCTGACATCATATTTATTTTTTCTTAGTTTAATTTTTCGAATGGAAATTGCTCAATTGAAACTTATTGCCGTTGAAAAACTATTCCAGATTTTTTTTTTTTTTTTTTTTTTGGCAACGATAAAGGAAATTGGTTAAATTTTATCTAAAAAGTCTCTATTGATTGTGTATGAAAAAAAATAAATTTTGAATTATTAAGGAAAATATTTGAATAAAATTAATAAAACGTAGCCTATATTCTTTTCTGGACTATGTTATATTTATCTGCAAAGATACAAAGACATTAATTCATCAGTTTTGACGCGGACTTCATTTAAATTTTCGTACATGCTTTCAAATTTATAGCATTAAAATATAATAAAGATTAGGATGAATGGTTGCTTAGCAACCATTAAGAGAAAATAAAGAAAATGAAATAAATATATTTTAAATAAGTAAATCTCTAAAACAAATTAGTTTATATTATTGGAACACATTTATAAAATATCTCCAAATTTACAGTAATAACTTTAAAAATCTGACAAATGAGTAGACGAAATTTCAAAACAATATGAATAAGTTAACCAGTAAATTTCAGTGTCCATTTATTGTTGAATTCCATTAATGAAATGTGTCATTTTCTCTCAAGGAAAAAAAAAAATTGAAAATCATTGGATTTGCCATAGAAAAGCATTATTGCGCAAAATAAAATATTCTATATTTTCAGAACGAATGAATCAAATCTAACAAAAAACTATACAGCTTAATTTCAGTGCCTCACTAACATACCCACTTAATTTCAAGCCAATTGGATGTTTTTTGCGTTAGTTATCGCGGAACAGACAGACTGACTGACTGACAGACAGACAGACACCAAAAAATTTCGTGTCTCCAAAGTAAGCCTTCACTGACGTTTCGGCAACAATACAGTAAAAGTGAATTTTTAATATTACATCTAATATTGCATATTTGTGACCAGATGTTTAATGTGAAATTTTTCAGATCAGTGTAATATTTGAGGTTTCTGACGAGGTTTTTGACAAGAGGTTTTAGCCATGACGGTTTAAACCATGGTTTTAACCGGATAAAACCACACACTGTCAAAAACTTGCCAACCCTGATTGTTTTATAAGATGATAGATATTCCAAAAAGAAAATTACTATTCAAAATTTTCCGGTGTGAATTCCAATACTAGTGAGAAGCAGGGATTCAGAATATGTCTGATCCAGCGATCTAGGATCGGGGGAAATTTTGCAGAAACATATACAATTGATTTCGATTTGTCAAAAGACTGCAAAATGAACGACCATTTCTTCAAAAAAAAACTGCAAATTTAGTTAAAGCAAAACAACTACAAATTTTGTAAAAAAAAATCGTAAAATTCCATCAAAATATGGCGAAACAACCACAAATTTCATTATAAGATTGCTAAAAACTGCAAATTTCATTAGAAAATTTAAAAAAGAACGCAAATTTTACCTAAAATAATGAAAAAACTGCAAATTTTGCCAAAAGATCGCGAAACAACCACAAATTTCGTCAAAAAAAATCTCTAAATTACCACACACTTTGTCAAAGCGGGAAAAAAAAACCTGCAAATTTCGTTAAAATATCGTCAAAAGATCACAAAATAAACGCAATTTCTGTCAAAGGATCACAAAACAATTGCAAATTTTGTTAAAAGATCACAAAATAACTACAAATTTCATCCAACCATTGCTAAAAATAACGAATTTAGTCAATGGGCAACGAAAAAAAAAGTTAATGCTGGGAGTGGATTCCCCCCCCCCCTCCCCCCCATGTTGTAAACTTTTAGAAAATTTGGTGTGAATTTCAGAAAATTTTTTTTCAACCAGAACTACTCTTTCCATACATACAAGATGAGAAATAATGGAAAAATGGATTTTCGAAACATACAGTAGTACCGCATTTATCTATAAAATTTTGGGGAAATGTTAATATAGATTGGGGGAAATGTTGAGAGTAGAAATACTTTTTGCACCCCTGGTGAGAAGTCTGTCAGTTAGAATATGTCACAATTTGTGGCCTCTTGCCTTGAGTATTTCAATGGCAGCAGTTTTATCAGTTGATTTCTAATTTCTGAAAGTACCAAACCAAAGACAGAAAACATTTGTTCTACTGAAGCAGATAAATCTATTGCAGTTAAAAGTTAGTTGATCATTAATTCTCTTAAGTTTTTTAGTTTCAGCCTTTTCGGGGAATTTAACAAAAATACCTTCCACCATTCTAAAGGGCTGAGATCAATTATACTAAATTAATAAATAAATAAATAAATGATTGGTTAAGATTTTGCTCAAATCTTAATATAACAGACCTCACCAAAGTCAGGGTTGGCAAGTTTCTGCCGGGGTGGTTAAAACCAGCGGTAGAAACCAGTTAAAACCGGCATGGCAGAAACTGGTTTCTGCCAGTAAGTGGCAAAAACTGGCAGAAACTAAGAAACAGTTCTAAATAAGAACTTTACTCAGCAATGAATCATAATTCACACTTACATTTGATATGTAAACCATTGAGTTAAAAATTAAAACATAAGATTATGAATGTTATTCAAAGTATCAAAACGTTTAAAAACGATCATATAAATACGTACCTTGCTTATTTAAAACAGTAATTTTCATTCACTTGAAAAACAAACTTTCACAACAATAACCTGATACTGTACAAGTTTAATTATTAATATTATTGTTTACAGTTGAATTTCTATTTCTTTTAAAAATAAATTTACAAAAAATTCTGATTTAATAACAAATTACTTTTCAGATTATTTTTAAATAAATAACATAATGATATTTCTTGTGAAAATATATAAGTAAATAATTGAAGCACAAAAAATAACATAGACAAAGAAAATTTAATGAAATATCTTGTACAATTATTTTACAACATTGAAGAAACAAATTACTACTCAAATATACTATTAGTATTTTTTCCACGAAGCATTCCATAACATAAGACTAATTTTGCTAATCTTTCTGCCCCCAGATTATTTCTTAATTTGTTCTGAATGTAAGAAAAGTTTGAAAAAATTCTTTCGAGGCCAGCATTACTTGCTGGCAATGTCATGATTAAGGATGCAATTTTTTTTAAATTATTTTTTTTTAATTAATTTTTTTTTAATTAAAAATATCCACAATATTTTATTTGTGTGCATATATTTATTCTGAATTATTTAAGTACTAATTATTTTTAGGATGAACTACTTAATAAATTTAATATTACTAAAAAAAAATAAGAGATTATGTCACAGAATGTCTTTATGCCAGTTGTTGCCAGTTTTTGCCGGTTATAACCACTTTCTGCCACTGGCACGGCCGAAAACACTTTCTGCCGGCAAAACCTAACCCTGACCAAAGTACAGCACATAAAGTCATACAATTTTATTTTACCTCAACTTGCAGAAGCTTTTCTAAATATTAATGAGTAAATATGCAAATATTTAATATATTTCTGCTTAGATTTCTTTACTGTTGCAAGATTATTTTATAATTTGATTAAAATGAAATTCGAAAGTATAGTAAAATCTCTATAACGGACACCTCTATTTAGTGGACAATTTTCTAATCCCCACTCCCAAAACCTAACTTTTTATATGTTTAATCTCTAAATAATGAGCATTCCGAATAGCAGACAGTAATTTTGGCGATAGAAGATGAAAAATTATTTTTTAACGAAGAAAACAAAATTGAAAAAAGTATAAACCTCTTAATTTATCAGTGCAATGTGTCACAATTTTTTTGATTGCAAATAAATGTAAGAAGTGCGCTGCAAGTTCTCATCCAAAGCATTTGAAATTTGACTATGTTAAAATTTATGCCAGCCCCTTGATCAAGGCGTAATACACAATTTCAAAGCTTAGTACAGAAAACTTTTAATAATCTACATTGTTTTAAAATTAGATTCTATGAATATATACTTGAAAACTGCCTAAAATTAATTAATGTTGATACAATAATCTGGATTTCTTCAGGTGTAAAAAATATTAAGTTGAAAAGCGTACGACAATTTTCCAGAAAAGCAGGCTTTATATTAAAAGAAAATGAAACACACGTTTCCAACACAAAAGAAGATTTAAACGAAATAAATGAATTAATGAAACATATCAGGAGTGTGAAAACTGCCAAAATTTTCATTAATATTGATGATGAGTTACTGAAGAAGAATCAATTGCTGTATACAATTGTACTGCTTCAGAATTTTCGATGAAAGCTGACTTTTAGTGATGATGAAAGAGATACTGAAATTGAAGATGTTTCCTGTAATATTGGGAATTTACAAGAAGCGGCAAAGTATAGTGAGCAGTTTCACTTTATGAAAATGTAGTTATGTAAAAAAAAAAAGAAAAAAGAAAAGCGAGATCATTCCGAAGGATTAAAATTACTAACAGAATAAAAACTTTGCATTGAAAAACAAATTACATGTGAACGCAAGCAAAGGCAAATATTTATTACAGTTTTTTTTTTTTTTTCGTAAGAATATAATAAACAGTGGATAAACGCATGCACAGTTTTATTTCAGTTTTATTGTTTGAAAAATAATTTGAATTTCTGATTAATCATATAATAAAGTTTTAGTACATATACATATATATTCTTACATAGCAGTTTCTTAATCTCGGAGATTTTCCCAATAACGGACACTTCCGAATAGCAGACAATTTCTACGCTCCCTTGGTGTCCACTATTTAGAGGTTTTACTGTATTTAATTTCTAAACTTTACATTTATTTTACTTTTTGATTAAACTTTATCTTTCTGAAAATTGTTTGTTTATATATAGGGTGGTCATAAAAAAAACTTTGCCAGTATATGGAGCTCTAGCGGCCAGTCCGTTCAACCGATCGAGGTGAAATTTCAGATATAGCTATTCAGAGGTATGAGCTTGAGATTCTCTGAATGGCAACAAAATGGCGCTCACGGTTACAGTTATAGTTACAGAAACTCAAAATTTTCCAATGGCAACACCCTTTTTTTTTCAGCGCATGCAAAAACCCTAAAGTGCGTTGGAACCGTACGTGTATAGCAAGAAAGGGGCATGTTATGCACGCACAAAAAACTGTTCTGCGAATTCCTCCCCCCTCCCCCCCATAAAAAACACAATTGGGGCGCAAGGAGTAAAATTTGCATATGACACAGAGTCAGTACACTAATCTCTAATTACAACAAAGGTCGGAGAAAACTTTTATTTTGATTACACATTTTCCACATGGGTGCCACAATTACAGGTAATTACACATTTCATGGTGGCGACTGTGGACAATAAAGCTGAACATTACATCACACGAGAAATGTTTGCAATCTCACATGTGATAGAATCTTTCAAATCTGGCAAAGTTTGCGATTGCACATGTACACTCTAGATTTTAGATATCCCCAGAACCTGAAATACATAGGAGTGAGGTCGGGAGATCACGGAGGCCATTGATGTTACCAGTTAAGGCAGGGTTGGCAAAAAACCTGTTTTTTTTTTTAAAAAAAACAAGTTTTTTGGTTTAAACCGGGATTTTTTTTTTTTTAAACATCCTTTCTTATTACATATACATGCATATTTATTGATAAAAATAGATATTGTTGGATTATAAGTACTGAAACTTATTTTAAAATGATTTAAATTAAATAATTACAGTGAATTTATATAGGAAATTGAAAAATTCATATTTTAATTAAAACAGTATTTGCAAACAGTCTTACCTTCAAAGAATACACTGCTCTACAAAGTGAAGCATTGATACACTGAAAATCTTTATAAACAATCTTTTGATTATAATTATAAACATTTGGATGTAGTTTGATAAACATAACAATCTTTTCTACAGCTATTCAAATAATAAATTTCAGCTTCTTAAGATTTTGTCTTTTAAGTGACAATTTGAAGTCAACATTTTTGGTCATTAGATTCAGCAGATAACAGGGAAAAAAATATTAAAATGCTATTACTAGCATCCAATCTTTGAATACTCTTATTTGATTTCAATTCATCAAAATAATCTCTCTAATCAAGAAAAATTTCTTTTACAGCTTGAGCAAAATGTTAAATATCATCATATTGTGTTATTAAATGTACTAAATACTCTGTATTTAAAAAATAAATAAATAAATAAATAAAATATTTATTAAATATTGAAGATTTCTAAATTATTTTATTTTCGACCACTTCACATGTTTGAAGCTTTTTCTTAAAGATATATGTTCATCAATGCAAACTGATTTTAAACTATATTTAAAAAAGTGACCTAAATTCACTATATCTAGTACTTATTGCTGAAATAAAATATTAAAAGTAGAAATAAAGTGTTAAAAGTAGAAAATATTTATATCCAATAATCTGAAATGCACAAATTATAAAGAAAAAAGAGAAAATGTTAGTTGATTTCATCTAAAAAAACCAATTGGTTTTTTTGAGAAAAAAACCAGTCTGTTTAAACCGTGCCAACCCTGAGTTAAGATGAAATGTGCCTCGTCTGTTCATAATATGCGAAGAAGTCGATCGTTATCTCCGTCATATTGGATAAGAAATTCATTAACAAAGTCTATATGTCGTTGATGGTCTCTCACTTCCAACATCAGGGTGCGCTGGTACCGATAAAGAAACATGCGGATTACAAAGCTCAGTAACTTTTAGACCATTGATTTTGGTATATCAAATACACAAGGTGCACCTTTTGTAGTTTGCATGCGTCTTCTGGTCATTATGTGATGCATTTCCATAACAATATCCTCAGGAGCAGTTGGTCATCCTGATCACAGAATATCACAGGTGCAGCCAATTTCTTCGAATTTCATTACTAAATCACGAAGAGCTTGTGAAATGCATAGGGCATGTATTTGCTGATAGTTTTGATGGTAAACACGCCAGGTTTTCACAGCATTCATCTTATTTTGATAATAGTTTTACCAACTCACCATGAACGAAGTCATTTTGTTGGCATCTGCGAACTCCAACTGAACATTCCCACCCTACTTTTTATCCGTTTTCTACTCTGACTATCTGGCAAACGATGTTCCGTGATTGGTATTTCGTCCCTGTCATATTCAGATTTTCTTTGTGCGCCTTGTTCATTTTTGTTGGGGGCCGTACGTAGAGCTGATTTTGTGCGAGCAAAACTCGTTCGTTTATTGCAATAACTATGGGTCATTCCACGTCAGATCACCCAGACCATGGCACCCACCATCACCAATTTTGATAAAATTCAGTGAATTTGTAGAATTTCTAATGCTGATTCCAAAAACATCAATTATATTGAAATTGATCAAACGGTTTGTGAGTTATGAGCTTTTAAATAGCTCCCAAGATGGCCGATTTGCCGCCATTTTGAATAGCACATGTGACTTCAAAAAAGTCCATAACTTCTTTCAGGTTTAAGCTAGAGCTTTCAAATTTTTTTTGTTTTGTTCAGAATAAAGTAAACTTTCATTTAAACAGATTTTTGTGAACCTCATTTTATAAAAATACTGTCAAAAAATGATTTTTTGTCATTTTTTTAAGTAAAAAAAGAGGCAACTTCAATGGCTGATTTCCCCCAATGTACCCCCTTCAATTTTCATCTAATTGCATAAATAAGCAACTCAAAGTGTGTTTTGATGACTAATAAAAAAAACTTAATGGGCAGTTCACAGGTTTTTATTTAAAAAAATAAATTCAATTTTACTGACTTTCCCCAATAACAGAAAACGCAAGATAATGAGTTGACATTTCTTTTATTACTAGAAATATTTATACATCCAAAAGTTTGATAAGGTTTTATGTTACTTAAATATGTATGTTTAATGTGGCTAAAAAAGGGGAATCCCCCATAAAAAAGGGAATTAATAGGAATGCCAATAATGGATTTTTGCAAGACATAGAAGTACTTTCCTGACAAATTGAAATCTATAGCAGAGTTTCAATAAATTATAAGTAAAAAAGAAATGATAGAAAAAACTCTACAAGTAGGTACATTATATAACAAAATCATACTTGTATATAATAAAAAATGTGATAAAATTAAAACTCTTAAATAAAAAATACAGTAAGTAAAAGTTACACTAGTCTACATATCAGATGATTAAGAACCAATGCACCCCTTTAATGTATTTTTCTATGCTAATTGCACAACTGTTCTTAGTTTTCTTCTATCATGTATAGTTTGTTTGCGATTAACCAGAGGTGATTTCTAAGATTCATTGCCGAGAACAAGCATCATGTAATAGTCACAGATAATGTAAATGTATAGTTGTGGATGCTTGCGAACTTATCTAACAACTTTTAGAGTACAATCTGTTTGTATTCAGCATGAGATAGACAAATAGTTTAGCAGTGACTTCAAATGTACATTAATATTATTGGCACAAAAAGCTGTGTATACAAAAATGCCTTGCTTTCTATGTGAACGGGACAATTCGGCAAAGCAAAATCATTGGATTTTCTGATTCATTTTTAAATCCATTTTTGCTCACAAACACATTCAATTGGCAGGTTCTATATATATATATATAAGGCTTATTATATTAAAAAAATGATGTCAAAGTGGGCATTTTGAATTGAATTTAAGCAATAGTACTGGAAACGGGAAAAATGGTCATACTGAGAAAATAATTGTTGTAAATCAAGATCTAATTCATTGAACAAAAAATAAAAACACAGGCTGCAAGGCTGCCACAGGCGACTATTTTTTAATTCTAACTGGCACCGACCACTTTCTTAAAAATGAAATCCATAATAGATGCTTTGATAACATTTGCAAATAAAATATACTTCAAATTTTATATTAGAAAAATACTGGTGCACACAGAATATAAAAATAGTTGTTTGTAGCAGCCCTGAGGTCGCTTATAAATCTCTGAAAAAAAAATCACATCAACAAGTATCATGTTTTCACTTTTAAAAATGAATCTGAAAATGTGTTAGAAAATTTTGAGTTGTTGAGGGTACAAAAATATTTCTTTATATACACTGCCTTAACATAATTGTGATAAAACCAGTTCTTACAGAAAAATTAAATTTAAAAAAGAACCAGATAAAATTGTTGAACTACGTTTATATCTAAATTTGATTTAGTTTTTGGTTTTTGTTACTGAAACAAGTACAGTAAACTATCTCAAATTCGAAACCCTAAAATCCACAACTCTAAAAATTCTGCATATAATTTGCGGATGTAAATAATGAAACATTCAGTTCAGACATAGGGATAAAATTTGACTTTTATAATTTTATATCAATTCCATTTTATTTTAATTTGTAACTTTTGTTAATAGTACTGAATTCATGTTTTTTTTTTTTTTTTTTTTCCCACGAAGGAAAAGAAATATATTCTGAAAAAATTCAGATTTTTCTTATATATCATTGGTAATCACAATCTTCTTATCAAATATATTTATGTATTAATCAAGCTTTTTTGGTTATTAAATCTAAATCTGGCTAAACCTGAAAAAAACTTCTTTATTTTATGATTTTGTTGAGAATTAGTAATGTATCTTTATGAGGTACATTAGTAACTACATTGAATAATTTAGGAAAGATATATTTCATGTTTATAATGAATATTTAATCATATATTATTGATTAACTTGATCCTTACTTTTAATATTTTAATCACTTTGAAAATTATCTACATCTTTATTATTTTAATTTATTACTTATTTTAATATTTATTATATTGTAAAGCATTCATTTTAGTTTTGATTGCATTATTAATTGCATTCAAATTCCTGTTTAAAAAAAGGTAAACAAAGTAATGACCGGAAATCGGCAAAATTCTAAAATCCACAAAACTTCTGGTTCCAAGCTGTGTGGATTTGAAGGAGTCTACTGTATTTAACTTCAAAATTTACATCTGCCTTTTGGCAGGGATTTTTAAAAATATTAATTACCTTTACTTTAAATTATTATTGATGTAGATATATTTTTAATAGCATGTGTTTATTGTGTATGTGATATGTTATTTTGTATTAATTTAAAGTACCGTAATTTTTATTTAAGAGTTGCAATTTTATTGTATTTTGAATAACAAAAGTATGATTTTATCATAAAATTCAACTATTTGCAGAACTTTTTCCATCATTTCCTTTTTATTCATAATTTACTGAGATTGCAATAGATTTCAATTTGTCCGATTGCAAGAATCCATTATTGGTATTTCTATTTATTCCTATGGGATTCCCATTTTTTAGGCACATTAAATATATATATTTATGTAACATCAAACCTTATCAAACTTTTAGATGTAAATATGTATGATATTTCTGGTAATAAAAGAAATATCAATATTATCTTGTGTTTTTTGTTATTGTGAAAAGTCAGTAAATTTGAATTTATTTTTTTAAACAAAAACCTGTGAACCGCCCATTAAGTTTTTTTTATTAGTCATCAAAACACACTTTGAGTTGCTTATTTATGCAATTAGATGAAAATTGAAGGGGGTACATTGGGGGAAATCAGCCATTGAAGTTGCCACTTTTTTTACTTAAAAAAATAACAAAAAGTCATTTTTTGACAGCATTTTTATAAAATGATGTTTACAAACATCTGTTTAAATGAAAGTTTACTTTATTCTGAACAAAACAAAAAAAATTTGAAAGCTCTAGCTTAAACCTGAAAGAAGTTATGGACTTTTTTGTTGTCACATGTGCCATTCAAGATGGCGGGAAATCAGCCATCTTGGGAGCTATTTAAAAGCTCATAACTCATAAACCGTTTGATCAATTTCAATATAATTGATATTTTTGGAATCAGCATTAGAAATTCTACAAATCCACTGAATTTTATCAAAATTGGTGATGATGGGTGCCATTTTTGGAAAAATCTGGGTGATTTGACATGGAATGACCCCTATACCATTCCTACTGCTTGACCAGATTCTAAAGACCTGTCTTGGCATACTGTCAAAATAATGGGCCTTTCCGAAGGTAGGGCAGCATTAAGGGGAGACGAAATTTCTCTATTCCCCACAAAAGCAATACTAGGGGAAATTCCCTTTTCATTGCTCTCAGTCCTATTATCAAGAATAGACTCGCCTCACTCAGACCTGTTTCTCACGTGACTGATCTTTAATGCTTGGCTCAGCAATATGCCCTTTAGGGTTTTTGCATGCACTGAGCATTTTGTGATGAAAAAAAAATGGGTGTTGTCATTGAAAAATTTCGAGTTTCTGTAACTGTAACTGTGAGCGCTATTTTGTTGCTGGTCACAGAATCTTGAGCTCATACCTCTGAATAGCTATATCTAAAATTTCACTTTGGTCGGTTGAACGGACTGGCCGCTAGAGTAGTGATGGGCGATTTCGATTGTTTAAATCGATTTAATCGATACTACGGCCAATTCGATTTAATCGATACTTTAAAATTTTTAATCGATTTCTCTGAAGGTAATATAATTTTAAACTTCCTTCAAAAGTCGAAGATAAAATAGTCGGATGTGCCAATTCCAAAATTTCAGCGTATTAGTTTCTAAGATAGAAAAATTAAAGAAACCTCAGACCCCCCCCCCCCCGTGCAAAATAGCGTTTTTTTTTTGAGTGATGTATACCAAAAATTGATCAAGATCAATTTTTATCAGGCACGAGCTGAATCTGAATTTTGATGAAAATCCATGAAAGCGCGAGATACAGCTATTGCGAAATCATAAAAAATGCAGCATATCAGCGCCACCTGTAGGGCAATTTACACCAAGAACTAAATAACACTAATCTATGTCAGGGATTTACTGAATCTCAATTTTGATGGAAATTCGTTCTTGAGATAGCGCTATTGCGTTAATTAGGAATAATGCAGTATAGCAGCGCCATCTCTCAAGCGATTTCCACCAAAATATAATTAGCATCAAATAATATCAAGGACTAATTGAATCTAAATTTTTATGAAAGTCCGTGCATTAGTTCTTGAGATAAAGCTAAAATAGAAACAGCGGCGTGCGAAAAAAGAACTGCGCCCGGTTCAAAGTTCCAACTTAGCACCCCCCCCGAATAACTTTTTCTTGTGATAGGCTAGAAGTGATGTTAGAAGTAAAAATTTAGCGCCCTTTAAATTTCCGTGCTCGGAACGACCGCCTTCTTTCGCCCCCCTCCCTTTCACATGGCGCTGAGTGGAAATTGTGAAAACTTCAGCATAGCAGCACCATCTGAGAAGCGATATACATCAAAATGCACATCGATTCATGTCAAGGACTAACTGAATCTGAAATTTAATGAAAATCCGTGCATTCGTTATTCAAATATAGCTGTTGCGCAAATCGCAAAAAATGCAGCATAGCAGTGCCACCTGTTAGGCTATATACACTAAAAATTAATTAGATTCAGTTTATATCAAGGTCAAACTAAATCTAAAGTTTTGTGGAATTCCGTACATTTGTTCTTGAGATAGAACGGTCAGAAATTTTTGTCATATACAGTCACAGAGTGACAGACACACACACAGACAGATATTTCTTAAAAACCATAAAATCGTGTTAAAGGCCTTCTAAAATATATAAATCCATCGAAAACGGGAAGTCGAAATTTTTTACGAATCTAATACTCTCTTCTTGTAAAGTTACAAAAGAAAGTAAAAATGTAAAATCGATTCTGCCTGTAAGATCGGTCTTAAGATTCGATTTCGATCTTTAGATTCGATGTCGATCTTTAGATTCGATTTCGATCTTTAGCTTTGATGTCGGTCTTTAGATTCGATGTCGATCTTCAGATTCGATTTCGATCTTTAGATTCGATGTCGATCTTTAGATTTGATTTCGATCTTTAGATTCGATTTCGATTTTTTTTTCTAGACTAAATCAGTGTTGAATGCAGGTATTTTTCTGCGACTCCGGAGGAAGGCTTCATGTTTTACAGCTTTTAAGAGAGGGGGAATCGCAATTTGTGCATTAGAAAGCATAAAATCTCATAACTTCTTGGCGGGGGTTGGGGGGGATCCCCTGCGGGCCACCCCATTAATTCGACACTAGGTTGAATCGTTATATTTTTGTTTAGAAGTCCAGTTATTTGAAGTATTAGTTTATTATGTTTTATTTTTCACTCTCGTCTTTTCTAATTCCACCCCTTTCGCGTCAGTGTTAACTTACAGGGCCGTTCGAAATATGCATACAGTTTTGAAACTGTCCAATTCTCGGTCTGCTTTATTTTAGATCCACATTTTAAATCCTTGACAAAAGATAAATAAAGGATCGTCCTTCCGCCCGTTTGGGGTTTGTCTGCGCCCCGCCGCGGGGCATATTTTTTTGTTTCTTCAAAAGAAACAAAAAAAAATGTTGAGGGGAGGCTTGCACCTCACAATATACACCTTAAAATTTCGCTCATTTAATTCTCTACCATTTTTAACTTAAAGGTTTAAGCTACATGGTACCCCCTAGAGCTGTGGACCGCTCCCCCCCTTTCGGTCACTCATCAAATTTTGCTTAATTCTTCACTTCATTTCAATCTTTAAAAGGCTATTACTGCTTCTATAGGAGTTACAGTGGGGAGAAAAATTCTACTATAGCTAACCATTTCTCGCCGTTTTTTTGCTATTCCAGTTTCCCGATTTTCCCTATAGGACTTTTTGGGGGGGGGGGGGGCAGAGGGTTTTTTTTCTCATTTCTTCATACAATATGTCTATTGAAAGCTTATGTTTTATACATTACAAATCTAGCATAAGAAATTTTCTCCCATCATTTCAAGTCACGTTACGGACCAATAATGTGTTAAAATTTTAAGTTTTCAAACTTTTTCGAAAACAAAACAAAACAAAAAAAAATGATGCATATCAGCAAAACCGGGGTTCGAACCCGCAATCTTTTGATTGCACACGTAATCCCTGAGCTTATTGGCCACCTAGTACTCAGCAGCGCTATTATTTCTTTAGATTGTCATCTTTAAATTCGTAATATCTTTTGAGTGAAATGTCCGATTTGAATAATTCCAAAAGTAATCTACAGATATTGTAACAGGCGTTAATACAAAATGATTTATTTGGATAAGGATTAAGGTATCGATAGTATGGTCTAATTTTGGTTGGTACATTTATCGCGTTTTAAAATGTAAAAAAGTAGTTATAGTGAGTTAACTACAATAGCTGGAAATATGGTATCGCGCATTTTTTTTAATAGATATTGATATGTTCTTTAATATTATAGAACCTTTTTTTTATTCTGTTAAAAGTATTTCCTGACGATTCAACATTATACATCCTAACGATTCTAAAAATACACACGTAATTGTTCAAGGTTTCACTTCTGTCGGCACTCTCAGAGTGCCACTATTTTTTTTCATGTCCGCCCGTCCTAACCCCCCCCCCCCCTTCCTCACCAATCTTAACTTACAGGATTGTTCAAATTATGACTGCGATTTTAAAAAAGTCTAATCCTCGTTCTATTTTATTATAAATCCATATTTTGAAACCTCAACAAAAGATACATTTCGGCCGGGGTCGCCCTTCTGTCCGTTTGGTATTTACCTTATCCCCTGGGTGGGGGCATATTTTTTGTTTCTTCCACCATCTCATGTAACATATCGTTATAAAGCTTTTATTTCCTCGTTTGGTTTCTGTTACTACCCCTCTGTTCACCTAGTTACATGCTCTTGGCACTTTTTACAGTTTCAAAGAGTGCATGTTCACCGCGGGCCACCCCATGAATTCAACACTAAGTTAAACACTATATTTTTGTTTAAAAGCTCAGTTATTTGGGTTATTAGTTCATTATGTTTTTTTTTTCAAGTTCGTCCGTTTTAATCCCTTCCCCCCCTTCCTCGCCATCTTTACTAAATGGGCCGTTCAAAGTATGCATGCAATTTTTAAAATGTCCAATTCTCGTTCTATTTTATTGTAAATCCTCATTTTGAAACTTCAACAAAAGATACAATTGGGCTATGATCGCCTTTCCGTCAAGAGTGGGGTTTACCTACCCCATTGGGTATGGGGCATAGTTTTTGTTCTTCCAAACTATCTCGTGTAACATTTGGTTGGCATTAGAAAAAAAAAGTTTTTTTTTGTCTATACTCCTTGTTCCCCATCCTAGTTACACGCTCTTCGCACTCTTTATCCTCGGTTTAATGCCAAGCTACTCAGTGTTGTTGTTAGTTGAGTTATGTCTCTCAAATTTGTCAAAGTTTTTGTGTAAGTGACAATCATAAGTGACAATCATTTTAAAATTTAAAATTCTTATTATCCGACTCTAAAATCTGCAATAGCTTAATTCTATGCCTCCATAAATGGGGATGGGGAGGTGGGAGGCGGTAATTACGGTCCTGCTGATTGTCTAAGTTTTGGAATTAGTAATTTGGATCTTCTCTGTGTGAATCTGAATATCGAAATATCGATTCTAGTATCGATTCTAGAACTGAGAAATAGAATCTTATTTTGATCGATGTTGTTTTATACGATATCGATTTTAATCGATTCTCAAAATTTCCAGAATCGTCCATCACTACGCTAGAGCTTCATATATCGGCAAAGTTTTTTAGGACCACCCTGTATATTATATAAAACTAAATTAAATTATATTAAATCACATTATGTTTGTTTACATCTTAAATTTATTAAAAAATAACTTAAAAGAAACACTGATTTAAATCAATGATTTTTTTTTTAATTCAATTTAAATCATGATTAAAATCAAGCTGATTTAAATCAGCGAACTATGTTTAAAAAGCACTTATATTAACTTCAGTATCATGAAAATTCTTTCTATTTGAATTTTATACAGATTTCTTTTTATGAATTATTGCATTAATTGGCAAATTTTTTACTAAAACAGACTGTTGTTTTTTGATTGATTCCAATAAACAAACTTTATTTGTTTCTATTTGCAAAGTAAGTTGAAAATCAAATTGTAACTTTTTACTTAAAGCCAGATCAGCGATACCAACAACTATGCAATCCTTCAATAATTCACCATGCAATGCACCATAATTACATTTATCCACAAGTGCATATAAATCAGTAATAAAATCATTTATGGACTCACCTTCTCTCTGTGCTGTCTGTTGATCTGTATGTGATCAAAAATTACATTTCTTTTGACAATAAAATGAGCATCGAATTTATCTAATACAGATTGGAAGTTCTTTTCATTTTCTGTTTATATTCCTCTGATGACTTCGTATTCAAACCTGAAGCATTTTACAAGCAAAGAAATCTCGGTTTCCTTTTGGGCCACTCTATTAGAGTCGAAAATTGAAATAAATCCAGTCTCGTTATATGGTATTCTGATGCAGCTACCATATTTGTTTGCAGGATGAAACAAGAATTATTGTTATAGAAGAAAAAAATTCATCAAACTCTATTTAAAAAAATAAATAAAAGCCTTGCTAAATTAAAAGCATTTCCCCTATTCATTTGAATAACTCATAAAAAATATCTTCAATCAATGAAACAAACAAAAGCATTTATTATAACAAAAAGAGACTTGAACATTGTAATATGTTTTTTCTGTATACATGCACACAGGTTCTACATTTTAAACATTTCAATTAACTAGAACATTCTTATATTTCTTAATGAACAAAAAGTTCAATAAAAAAAACTGTTGCCATTTTACAGAAAGGAATTATGATAATAAAATACAATGAACAAAAAAATCAGTTTTTATGCTAAGATATTCGAAAATAATAATAATAATGGATAAACCATGTCATGTGATTTCCACTCTCTCAAGCTGAGATAAATATTGAAAGATTATGCAACATATGTATATCAGTTTTAAAGTTTCATAAACAAAATACTTTTCATTTTTAAATAAAGTATCCTTTCTTCCGCTTTTTGCAAAATTTTGGTTTCACTGGGACCTTAAAAACATTTCCCTTTTCACATTTGGCAGATTCTCCCGACTTACGCAAAAAGTTTTCTGCAGTAGATCGAATTCTGACTTGTACAGAGTCTGCTGTTGGCAGAATTTACTATATTTTGGTTATTAAATGTTTTGTCCCATTTAAACTGTGTCACAAATAAATTGAATTTACTGTTATGTGCCCAGTAGCAGAAAGTGTGTGACATACGTCACAGATTCATTTTTGCCCTTGCAGATTAAATTTGCCAATTTGGAAAAAAAAATTTCCTTATTTGATAAAAAAAAAAAAAAGGGAACAGGAGGCGAAAAAACGGCAAATTTCATCCAAAGATTACAAAAAAACGACTATTTCGCCAAACGATTGCGAAAAAATGGCAGATTTTGTCAAAAGATTGTGAAAAAACAATAGATTTTGTCAAAAGATCGCGAAAAAACGACAGATTTCCTTAGAAGATCACAAAAAAAAAGAGAGATTTTGCTAAAAAAGTTACAAAAAAAGGTAAATTTTGTTGAAAAATCATAAAAAAAGACACATTTCGTTAAAAAATGACAAAGAAATGGTAAATTTCATTGAAAAATTGCAAAAACACTGCCAGTTATGTGAAAAAAATCCGGAAAAAAACGGCAGGCTCCGTTAAAAAACGACAAATTTCGTCAAATAATCGCAGAAAAAAAAATCAGGTTTCGTCAAAAGATCAGGAAAAAAGGCAAATTTCACCAAAAGATCGTGAAAAAGTCGGATTTTGTCAAAAAATGATGAGAAAATGGTAAATGTCATTGAAAAATTTCAAAAAAACTGCAAGTTATGTAAATAACATGATAAAACGGCAGGCTCCATTAAAAGATCCTTAAAAAATGACAAATTTCACCGAATAACCGTGGAAAAACATCAGCTTTCTTCAAAAGATCGCAAAAAGGCAAGTTTCGTTAAAATATCACGAAAAAATGACAAATATCGTTGGAAAAATGACTCATTCCGTCAAAAAAATTGTGAAAAAGGCAAGTTTCGTCAGAAGATCATGAAAAAAACAAGTTTTGTCAAAAGATTGTGAAAAAAATGACAAGTTTCATCAACAGATCACGAAAAAAACGGCAAATTTTGTCAAAAGACCATGAAAAAAGGGCAAGTTTCGTTAAGAGATCGTAAAAAAAACACAAGTTTTGTCAAAAGATAGTGAAAAATCACAAGTTTTGTCAAAAGATTGAGAAAAACAGCTTCTTCCGTTAAAAGATCATGAAAAAAACGGTAAATTTCGTCAAAAGATCGTAAAGCAAACAGTATGTTTAAGGATAGAGAGCCAACGAATATAAATGCACAAATAAGGTATGAGAAGGTAGCAAATAGCTATTTCGAATCTACTAACGAGATTCTTCATCAGTGCAAAACTCAGCGAGCTAAAAGTAGCAAAACTGAGCGAAGAGACAGAGAGACGCAGGCTTATATACCCGCTATGGGAACAATCCCGCCTAAAGGAAAGCAACCAATGAGAAGAAAGCAGCCAAAACCAACTGAGTGGACCGACTTGTCCACTCAGTTGGTTTTGGCTGCTTTCTTCTCATTGGTTGCTATTTGCTACCTTCTCATACTTTATTTGTGCATTTATATTCGTTGGCTCTCTATCCTTAACCCTCTCGTGGTTATAAGCGCGTATACGCGCCCAGAATACCACTTAATTTGAATTGCGAAATGCCATACTGACACCGGAATTTTTAAATGAAAATTTTAATTTCACAAAGAACGTAAAAAAAAAAAAAAAAAAAAAAAAAAAAAAAAAAAAAAAAAAACATTTATATATTATGAAATAAATTTGTTTTTAAATTCCGGTGTCATTCAATCATTTTAGTATTTTATGAATAGAAGTGCTTTAACCGTCAAAGGGTTAAACATTTGTGCACAAAGGCTTTATTTGCTATTCCAAACAGTATGTTTCTTCAAAAGATCGTGAAAAGACGTAAATTCCGCCAAAAGGGTTAAAAAAAAAAAAAAAAAAAAAAAAAAAAAGTTATTCTAGGGAGAGTATTTAAAAGAGTATTTAAAACTGATTTTGCTGCTAAAAAATTTTTTTCTTGCTGTTCCAAAACCTGATTATGTTGCTACAATATTTTTTTCTTTGTTTTCTCCAAAAATTTATTTCCTACCCCAAAATGTTGTATTTTTATAATATTAATTAGTAACCATAATTATAATGTACATAAGAAAATTGTAACATGCTACTCCTGCAAACAATTTTCACCCGGCTGTATTGCTGTCACAGATACAACCATAATTTTCTGCTACTGGGGTTATGTGTAAGATTTAAATCTAATATGTCAATGAAGGATGCTTCAAAAATTTTAAGTGAAGAAGAATTTGGTACTACTAGGTTATCCCATTGACCAAAAAACTAATGCCAAATTATGAGATTAAATGCCAGTAATGGATGATTGGGGATGTCATATTCAATGACATTAAACACAATACATATGTTTAAAACGTCATCAAGTGGTTTTTAATTACACTTTTTATTTGTATTTTTATTCTTCTTTTATTAATTTATTTGTACTTTCGTTTTTTAAAATAAAAATTATGTCAGCATATTTAACTTGGCTATTAATTTGGCAAAAATGGTCGACGGGATAACCAAGTAGTACCAAGAATTTATACATCTGAATTAAAAATTATAGTTAATTAATATTGTATCATATAATTATTTTATTGTATTATTTTTAAATTTTAATATACTTATCCTGCCTTTTTTATATATTTTAGCTGTTTTATCATTGCTAATGCAGAGGGCACCTGCAGGTAGTGTGTCATCTGGACGACCTATAAAATGTGTTGTCGTTGGTGATGGAACTGTGGGGAAAACATGTATGCTTATATCTTACACGACAGACAGTTTTCCCGGAGAATATGTCCCAACAGTGTATGTATGTTTTTTTCACTGTGCATTTTATAGCTGAGGTATAATATACAGGGGTGGGGGATTTTTCAAAATTCTTACCAGCCAAGGATTTATTTCACCAGCCTGCAAGATGCAACACGTATGCAGTTGAAAATAGTTATGACAAAATCGCACACGAAATTACTATTACTTCAATACATTTTCGTAATTCTTTTTTTTTTCCCCTATAAAATTAAGAAATATATGCAATGGAGGTAACCTTAATACAAGATAGAACTTAGTACCATATTTACACTGTAATAATTTGGAAAGTTAAAATATCTAGTTTGAAAAAGTGTCTCTGATAATGTCTCTATTGCCTACAGTTTTTAAAAAACTAAAATTGCACTTGCCTTGCCAGAAAATCCATTCGCCACTGGCGAGCAAAATGATGTATTTCCCCACCCCTGATAATATATGATACATGGTATGTATGTGTATTATACAGGGTGTTTCGCTACCAGACCGACAAACTTTGAGGGATGATAGTACACATAAAGACGAACATTATTAAATAGGAAAGCATGGGGCGCAAACGTCTTCTGTAGGAGCTAGGGGCCATTAAAGTTTAGGGTCCAAAACAAAAGATGATAGAAAACGGAAAAAAGGATCTATTCATTTGCTGTTTCCACTAAAATCATTCTTTATATTACGGTTTCTTTAGAAAAAAATTTTAAAGGTTACTTAAAAAAATTATCGAAAGAGGGCGCTTTAGACTTTAGAGTAACGAACAACTACTTTTTACCATTATTTTTTGCATGGGGTTGAAATTATTCCAAAGTTTAGAATTTAACTTAAATTTTAAGCCCAAAATCGAAAACATTGGGGTGGGGTAACTTAGCGAAAATTGAACTGTGAACAGAGGGGGAGATTTTAAGCGCTCATAAACATTGGACAAACTAATCGATTTTGTTGCGGTTTGCGTGAAAGTCATTTCCTTGGGAATTATTTTATTCAAAATGACGTACAGATTTGGTGTCCTAATTTTTTGATAGAGGGCGCTTCCGACACATCTACGATATTTCAATGGCATTACTCCTGGGTGTTTTACTACCAGACCAACTTACTTCCAGGAAGTGTTAGGGACACAAAGATCACTCGGAATCACATAGGAATGTAATGTGGGAAATGCCTTTTTTGCGAGTTAAGGTTAAAGGAAGCAGAGAAGGTAGCAACAGAAACAGCTGAGAAAAGCAACACATTAATGTGACAGAAAACAGTTTATTTAAAGGTTTAACCACAAAAGGTGTTCGAAATTACGATCAGAAGTAGTCCGGCAAGTTTAACAGCGACAGTAGATGGCGCTAAACGGTAATGCATGTGAACAGGGATTACTTTGAAGTGATCATTCGCAAATTGGCTCTAAAGTAGCAGAATGAAGTATTTGAAAGATGAACGGCCCCATGGGGGCTCCTCCACATTTTACCAATGATGTTTGCCGACACTTCAAAGTAACATCTGGGCAACGGTGGATAGGTCGTGGTGGCCTGCCGGATTGCCGGACTTATCATGTATAGACTTCTTTTGCTGGGGTCAAATGAAAAGTTAGGTGTATGAGACTCCCGTATCATCAGTTAAAGCCCTCGCATTTGGTATTTCTGTAGCTTGCCAGAAAGCTATCAGAGATGCCAAGAATCTTTCAAAGCGTGAGGAATTCCATGCGACACCGCTGTCAAGCATGCCGGACTACTTCTGGTCGTAATTTCGAACCCCTAATGTTGTAAAACATTTAAATAAATTGCTTTCTGTCACATTAACAAATTGCTCTTTCGCTGCTGTTTCTGTTGCCCTTTTTTCTCTTCTTCCTTTAGCCATAACTTGCAAAAAAGGCATTTTAAACGTTACATTCCTATGTAATTCTGAATCGTCTTTACACCCCTAACACTTCCTGGAAGTATGTTTGTCTGGTAGTGAAATACCCAGGAGTAATGCCATTGAAATGCCGGAGACGTGTTGAAAGCGCCCTGTATCAAAAAATCAGGAAACCAAAGCTGTACATTGTTATGAATAAAATAATTACAAAAGGAATGATCTACACTCAAACTGCAATAAAATCGATTTGTTTGTCCAATGTTTATGAGCGTTTAAAATATCCCTCTTTGTTCACAGTTAAATTTTCGCTAGTTACCCAATCCGAATGTTTCCGATTTTGAACTTAAAATTTAAGTTAAATTCTAAACTTTAGAATAATTTCAACCCCATGCAGAAAATAACGGTAAAAAGTAGTTGTTCATTACTCTAAAGTCTAAAGCACCCTCTACCAATAATTTTTTTAAGTAACCTTCAAAATTTTTTTCTAAATAAATTGTAATATAAAGAATGATTTTAGTGAAAACCGCAAACGAATCAACCCTTTTTTCCTTTTTCTATCATCGATTGAAGTTTTGGACCCTAAACTTTAATGGCCCCTAGCTCCTACAGAAGACATTTGCGCCCCATGGTTTCCCATTTAATAATGTTTGTCTTCATGTATACTATCATCCCTTAAAGTTTGTCGGTCTGGTAGTGAAACACCCTGTTTATCCATATCAGGAAGATACATATTACCAACAATGACACCTAAAATATTGTTCACGGTTATTTATTTATCTTGTATATATTGTTTAAAAATTCATTTAAATTGGTTTGTTTAGAGCACAGATCCACCATATATTTGGTATTTGTCCTATTTGCCATGTTACTGAATATTCAGTTTGGCTGAAAATCAAACTATTTAGTATACTGAATATTTAGATTGGCCGGGTAATCAAGCTATTCAGCCTGTCGAATATTCAGTTTGACCAAATATCAAAATGTTTTGCTGAACCAAATACTTAAAAAACCCTTTTAAAACATTTTTAAAAACCTTAAATAACTTTTACTTTTAACTGTCAACTTATAAAAAACATTATTCAGACTAATGAAACAGAATCTCATTTAAATAAAAGATAATGTTTTTACATAATTTATTTGCTGTTTCTTAAGTATCACTTAACAAAAAGAACCATTAATGTTGATTTTCATAGGAATTAATGATATACAAATATAAATTCCTGAACATTGTCTAGTAAAAAATTTGTCTTGCTTTTTCACATGAAATGATGTTTCTGAACAAAATAGAAAAATATTTAAGATTGATAACAGACATCAAGACCAGAAATTTTTGTCCAGAAAACCTTAATCATAACCCATCAATCATGCAGTATATCTCATCTCACTTGAGGTCAAACTTGGATTTATGTTTATTACTTTGAGAATAATAAAGATATCATAACTGTATTTTCAACAGACTTGCTTTAATTTCTGTAAAATATGATAATATTGGGAACTAAAACAACCTATAGAGGCACTGCTCGCAGCCTTCGCTACACTGTAATTGTCCCTTTAATTTATCTTTAACTAATGTTAAAGTCTCATTGAAACAATTCTTTATTGCAAATGATTCATTTAAAAGTTTTAGATATTCAAATTTGGAAAATTTTCGTCATATAAAACAGAAAACAAATGTCACTGAAAACCTGAAATTGTGCAGAAGAATAATTATTTTGAACAAGTTTAAAATGCATGTAATGCAATGCGCTTACAAGACACTATCCTGAAGCGAGAAATCACGTCTTTTCTCCACCTAATGGCGTATTCAAGTGCTTGAATTTCCAGTAACCAATACAGTATGATATTTATTTTTTGGTCTTCTGAGAAAATGTTTTATAGACTTGCAGGAAACTAAAAAAAAAAAAATTGTTTAACATGCTATTTTGTTCTAATTAAAGATGCACCAAATAATAGTAATATATTCATGTAGCAAATATTCACAATTTGCTTAAATAGTGAATATTTGCTGCATGAATATACTGAATATTTAACTGGCTGTATACACTGTGTATTTCAGAGTTTAAATACAGTAGACTTCCTCAAATCCGCACAGCTTGGGACCAGAGGTTGTGCGGATTTTAGAATTTTGCAGATTTCTGGTCATTGCTTTGTTTACATTTTTTAAACAGTAATTTGAGTGCAATAATAGTGCAATCAGAACTATAATGAACGCTTACAATATTATAAAATATTAAAATATGTAATAAACTAAAATAATAAAAAATTAAATAATTTTTAAAATGATTAAAGTATTAATAGCAAGGGTCAAGTTAATAATCAATAGTGTTTGATTAAATATTCATTATAAAGATTAAATATATTTTTCCAAAATTATTCAACAAAACTAGCATCATAAAAGTACATTACTAATTCACATCAAAATCACAAGGATTTTTTTTTTCAAGTTTAGCCAGGGTTAATAACCAAAAAATCTTGATACATACATAAATATATTTGGTAAGGAGATTGTGATTACCAGTGATATCAGCAATACCTTGAATTTTTTCCAAAAAAAATATTCTTCCTCCATGAAAAAACATGGATAGAGCATTATTAAGAAAATTACAAATTCAATAATATATGGAATAGATACAAAACTAAAAAAATAAATTTTCGTCCCAATATACAAACTGAAAATTTCATTGTTTACATCCATAAAATATGTGCGGATTTTAGAGAGTTGTGGATTTCTGGTTTGCAGATTTGAGGGAGTCTACTGTACTGTGAATTACTAATATCTTTTACTTATCATTCAATAAGATTAAGCTTGTGGATACCAAATCGCCCAAGATAGAGATATTTTAATTCATATGTCATAATTTCCACCAGAAAATTAAAACAGCAATAGTTGTTTTAATTAATAACAGAACATTCTGTATTTAAATAAAACAAAATTAGCCATTGAATTTTTCTGGTGTAAAATCAGATTTTCTGAACTACATAATTTCTAGAGCGTGTTCTGTCATTGGAATTAAAGGGTTAAACTCAATTGAAGAAAAAGAAAGGCCATTCAGCCAGCCATTCTTTCATTCTTCTTTACCTCTAATATTTTCTATAAATGTATTATTGCAAAAGTATAATGAGAAAATAAGATTCTAGTTATTTTATTCTTTTACTTGCAGAATTTTATTATAATTGTTGTGGTTATTTTATATAAAAGAATGATGTAATATATAATTTAAGCTAAAAGAGAATTATGACATTGCAAATTAGTTTTGTATATAATTTTTAAATTTAATGCTTTTTATGTTATATTAGATAAAAACTATCCCTTTTTACAAACTTGTTGTACTTGAACTTTCGACAATAGTCAAGAATTAGGCTTAAAAACAATTATTTAAAGCTTTCTTTTTGTGTATTCATGGGTCAAAACAGCTGTAGAAATTTTCAAAATTATTTTTATCTTAGATTTTGGTATTTTTTTATGTCATTTCAGGGCTTGAATTTCAGGGCGGGATGGCGGGATTTGCGCCCAAAATTTTGAAATCCCGCCCAAAAGAATAACGTGGACGGGAGGCTCCTGCCCAAAAAATTTTACATTTTCAAACTGTGATCAACTCCCACGATCGTTTTGCGAAGTTTGTGATATTTTCGTACGACTGATCGACACATTTTGCTAGTTTTTTACTGCGAAAAATCATTGAAAATCACGATTTTTTTCGCGACCGATCGACAATTTTTTTCCTAGAATCGATTGATGAGTTTCGTTCTATTTTCCGCGGCGCAAAAAGGTGATTATGTTCAGAATTTTCAATAAATAAATAAAAAATTTAAATTAAAAAAAATTAAACTTAACGCATTTAATAAAAAAAATTATGAAACAGTGATCCCACGGATGCAATATAGCACGTAAATTACGCAAAAAATTGGAGATTGCACATAAAAAAACAGCTATTATGCGTCCCACAGGATGCGTGGTTTCGTACAGGTTTGCAAAAAAGGCAACTATTGTTAAAAAATCGCGAAAAAACGCCAGATTCCCGCAAATTTCGTCAACAGATTCGCGAAAGAACGATAGTTTTCGTCAAAAAGTCAATGAAAAACGTTAAATTTCATCCAAAAATCACGAGAAACAACAAATTTCGACAAAAAATTCATTAAATGACAAATTTCTCCAAAAGATCGCGAAAAATGGTGGTAGTTAAACAGTAGTTTTCGTCAAAAAAGTCGATGAATACCGTCAAATTTCGTCCAAAAATCGCGAAAAACAACAAATTTTGACAAGATTCACTATAAATGACAAATTTCTCCAAAAGATCGCAAAAAATGGCAACTTTCGTCAAAAAATCCCGATAAAACGGCAAATTTCCTCAGAAGATTCGCGAAAAAACAGCAATTTTCGTCAAAAAATCCCGAAAAAACGGCAGATTTTTATTGAAATTATCGTAAAAAAAAAAGACAAATTTCTTTAAAAAATAGCTAAAATATGCGAATTCCGACAAAGGGAACCTCTCACCCCGTCCTCCCCAAAAAAATATTGCCGGGAGTGCATTTTTCTGTTAAATAATAATATATTTCTTTGCTGATCTAAAATCAGTTTCTAGCAGCTCCAAATCTTTCTGAGTTAATGCAATTATTGAAAGTTGCCATTCATTAAACAAAAAGCAGCCCTTTACTTAACGAAAGTATTCGTTCTTTAAGAAAAAACATTTTTCAATAAATTTGACTTGCCCCATTTTAAAAGAAATGTGAACACTAGTGATACTTATCTTCTACACTCAAATAAGCATTATTTTATAATTAAATTTGTATCTTGTACATTTAATATACAGAAAATAATATTGGTTTCAATTATAACAATTATAAATATAAATTTATCAAGTTAGAAGTTTTAATTATTTTTGAAACAATAATTAGCACTAATTATTTTAAAACAATAATTAGACCTGCAACAAAAATAATTAGCACCGGGAAAAGATTTACCACTGGGTAAAAACTAGACAGTATAAAAGTTTTTTTTTTTTTTTTTTTTTGCACTATTTGCATAATTATTCTGAATTGTTGATAAAAATTGATTCAGTGATATTTTGTCATGTCTGTGTTCTGGTAATTCTTTAAATAGAACCTGAAATAATAGTGGGTTTTAAACATTTTTTTTCTCCCTCCCAAACTGCTAAACTCCCCTCCATTTGTAAATGCTGGTAGGGAGACTCCCCTCCTTCGAAAAATCGAATTTCAAGCCCTGCATTTTAAACATTTAGAAAATTTATGATTTTAATTAATGATGTATATACAGTAGACTCCCTCAAATCCGCACTCCTAAAATCCGCACATATTTTACGGATACACATTACAATGAAACATTCAGTTCAGATGTAGATGCAAAATTTGACTTTTTTAATTTTATATCAATTCCATATTTTTTTTTTTTTTTTTTTTTTTTTTTTTAATTTGTAATTTTTGTTAAGGTTATTGAATTCATGTTTTTTCATGAAGAAAGAATAATTTATTTCTGTAAAAATAAAGATATTGCTGATATCATTGGTAATCACAAACTTACCAAGTATATTTATGTATTAATCAAGCTCTTTTAGCTATTAAATCTGGCTAAACCTGAAATAAAACTTCATTATTTTATGATCTTGATTTGAATTAGAAATGTAGCTTTATGAGGCAAGTTTCATTCAATAATTTAGGAAAAACACATTTCATCTTTATAATGAATACTAGCAGTTACCCGTGACTTCGTTCACATAACATTTAAAGAAGAAATAATTGATCAATCAAGCAAAAAATTTCAATGATGAAAAGCATGTGTAATTAACTTTTTATCGCGAATTTATGGTAAAAAAACTTCTGATAATCCCTAGTTGCTAATTTGTTTGCTGGTCAAAATTTTCCTTTCAGCAATTAATACTAATAGATAGAAACATTCTTGAATTCTTTTGTTCAGCCCTGTAGTTTTCCAAGTGCCTTTAATACACGAAAGTATCTTTCTAAAATTTATTTCAAACAAAAATATTTCTTATTACTACCTAAATTGCATTTTCAGAAATTATCATCCGAAGACAACCTTGTATCCAGTTCTTTGCGGGACCCTGTTTATCATTTTATATATATACTACAAACATTTCTTAGTTTACTAAATGCAGTTCAAAATAAAAATTCATATTTTATTTAAAAACCACCTTTAAGTAAATTACGCTCATATTCAGTAACCTTTCCGAGATCTTTTGTGTAACCCTGTATATCTAAATTTAACTATTTATACTATTACCATTTATACTCTCCATTTAATATGCATACATTTAGCGAAACTTAAAAGCACATATCATAATTCAAAATGCATTTCATCCATGCAACAGTCATCATCCATGATATACAGTACTTCGGATAGAATATATAATATTTGAAATCTTTTGTGTGTCCCTGTAAATGCTATGCACTTCGTATTATGCATGAAATAACTTACATTAAGCCTCAGCAACATATATCAATTTGATTACACATGAAATCGTTTACCATAATTAAAATATGTCGGAAACTGTTCCTCCCTTTATTCCTATGCAATGGAATTCTTCTGTCTGACCCTGTAAATGAATAGTAAGTGCCCTTTTCACTACATACTTTACAAAATGCATATTTTAGTGCACTTTGTAAATGCATATAAATTTGAATATGTTCTACAGGCTGTAACATCGTTAAATTTAATTAAAACGATTTTTCCCCATAATGCCGTAATATAAGGAAATTTTTTGACTATCCCTGTAAATAAACTAATCATGGTAGAAACTTCATTTTCAATAGGTATTCGTGCTAGGTAAACGTTAATAATGCCCAAAAATTTCATGGAAATCGGAGTATATTTACGAAAGTTGGAAAGCGACCAGACAGACAGACAAACCGAAAGCATAATAACTTTTCAACTTTGTTTGAAAGTATTAAAAAATCGAGCCAAAAATATATTAATCAGTGATTTTATTTTCCACCTTTTTCCCACAAAAAATTTCTTCCATTGATAATTATGAGTTTTGAATAAAAATATTCATTTGTATGTAACTTATAACTTATTAATTAGTATAAGTAAAAAATATTTCTGATTCATTTTAAATATGACGTCATTATTTATCTCGCTCCATTAGCTACTGATATTCATACCCCTTATATTTTTAACGACTGCTATAAAGTACCTGTTTTATTTCAACTATGACGTCACATTTTCAATCATTAGATTGGCATTCATCAGCGACAAGTAATTTGAGTTTGAGGGCTTGGAAAAAAAAGCAAATGGAAATGCATGCAAAATGATAATTAAATACAAAAGTGTCATAAATCTAATTCTTTATCATCTTGAATTTTTATTTATTTTGCATCATTATTATTATGATTTATCTTTTATTTTATTTGTGTATATATATATTTTTTTAGATTTGATAATTATTCTGCGGCAATGATGTGTGATGGGATTCCTGTTAGTTTAGGTTTATGGGACACAGCTGGGCAAGAAGATTATGACAGATTAAGGCCATTATCTTATCCCCAGGTGAATATTGCA
The DNA here is from genome assembly GCA_964019185.1 of Maratus speculifer. NCBI lineage: Eukaryota > Metazoa > Arthropoda > Arachnida > Araneae > Salticidae > Maratus > Maratus speculifer. The sequence continues at coordinate 258,970,985 of OZ025290.1, forward strand.
GTAATTTTCTCTAGTGTCCATAGCCCAATTTTAGCCTTTTAATAAATTTATAATCAATATGTTGTATGTATGTAATAAAATAAATTACATAAAAAATCTTATCTCTTTTTTACAAAAAGATTTGAAAAAAGATTTTGGAAAGAAAAAAAACTTTCCAAAATAGATCAGCTGTAAACATCTGTAGTCTCATAATTTTCATCATCATTATTCTTTGTTTCGAAGCTCTTATAGTCTCTTTATGGGTAAAATATTGCAAAATATTTTGAAATTTGCAAAAATATTATTTCACCAAGTAAATGATAACAAATTTATATTTAAAAGTGTTTAAATGATGCATGCAATGATAATAATAATCATGGACAGATGAAATTTGGGTTACTTTTGTCCTATGAATGTTATAAGGAATATTTTTCACACAGGGATATTCAGTGACTTAAAAAATGGAAATTCTCAAAAGCCAGGAACATTTTTAAATATATAGGAAAAGCCTAGGAATTTGCAAATATTTTATAAATATGTATGTATGAGGGGAAAAAAATGAAAAATGAAATTATTTTGTATGCCCATTTGATTACAGAAGATTTAGTCAGAGAAAATCCCAGACATGTTTTGATGGCAATCCTGTCATATGCTATGTCTAAAAAAAAAACTTACCTATAGCTACAATTATGGGTATGAAGTCATTCTTAGGCACTTTTTTTCTTATTTGATCTAAATAGCAAATAGATTGTTTATATATTATTATACTGTAAAACGATGCAAAATTAAAGAATAAAATTTTTATATTGATTTAAATTGGGATTTTAATCATAATTTCAATTAACCTACTTTATATCAAAATACCCTGCTTTTAAATAAACAATATGCTTACAACTATACGTATTGTGTTATAAATGAGTTGCAACTGTGAAATTAATTATGCATACCCAAAGAAAAAATTATTCAGGAAGATGCACCGAGCATGAAGTGTTTTACAATGCTTAACAATCACTTAATTACCGATGCTCTGAAGATCAATAGAAAAACTTGCAAAATTTCATCTTATTTCTTTTTAAATGTTATGCCTTATATTTTTGTATATGTCATTAAATATTCTATTTATATAGAGATATATAATATTAAATTAATTTAAAGAAATCGCAGTTAACTTAGAAATAAAGTTTAATGGTTAAAATACTCTAGAAATTGCATTTTATTTATTTATGTATGTTAAAAACCAAACTTTACATAAAAAATACTATATGATCACCTTTATGGAATGCTGATTTAAAAAATCTAAACTCTGAAAAAAGGGACTGGCAGGGTCTAACATTGAAGAATAGCTGATTATTGGCTATTGTATTAACTATATAAAAACTAAAATTTTAGTACAAGTTCCTGTCAATTTGTTATATGGAATTTGATCAGTATACCCAATTACTTAGTTTTTATGTAAATTTATAGAGATGCTATTTTATCATTTATAAATTAATAATTATATTGTATAGAGAATTGAAAAAAGCACTAATATTTCATGTAATTCTATTTCTTTAAGATTTTATGATTTGATTTAAACTTTGAATTAAAATCAATCAAATTTTGATCTTTAAAAAAAACTAAACAAAAGAAAAGTGAAAAGAGGAAAAATTAAACTGAGAAGTGATTAATTTATTTTACATTTTCTAATTGTATTGCTAAATGTTTTATGCTTCTTTTTCTTTGTGACAAATTTTGTTAACATATATTTTTTATTCACATTCAGTGAATAAATTTAATCACACTTTTATATAATCATTCTTTCATTGTTGATAATATATATTTTTAAAAATTATATTTGTTCATAATACTTTATGAGTTTGGTTAGCTGGATATATATATATATGTATGTATATATTTATATAACTGCTTATTGAAATACAACTTGTGAATATGTACTTTTTTCTTCGTGTTTTAACTTTTGTAAAATTCGCATAAATGCTTTAATTTAATGTAGTATAAGAATTTTATTGTGTATATACAGCTGTAAATCATTTAATACAGAAAATTATTATTGTATCAAGATAAAGTCATACTCAGCATTTCATATATATGCTTTGTTTCTTCTTATTTAAGCTATGTCACAATCTAAAATCTGTTCTTTTTAATCAATCTTCTATATAAAATGTAATGTATAGTGTATTTATTTTAATTATAAGAATACAGTTTGTGTTAATGCATGCTAATATTTTTTAATTTTGTTGTAATTTTTCTAAAATTGCTTTTCAGGTGTTTTCATCTTAATTTGTACTGATTTTGCTATATACTGATTTTTAAAAGATCTCTTATTTAGAATTGTCACTATACCAAAATAGTATTTGTTTTAAAAAATTAGAATACAAAATTTTTCAAGAGTTTTTTCTTAAAGAAATGCTAAGTTTATGTTCACTATAATTTTGTACAAAGAAAAAAAGTTAATAAACTTTTCCAATTGAACTGTTATAAAAACTTTTTAAACACATCAAAAAATATATTTGTGCAAAACAAAAGTGCGAGGCTTTGTCGTGTCGCTGCATTCATAGTAGTTGGATGTCTTTTTTTGCACCTGACGAAAAAAAGACTCAGTTCTTTTGAAAGGCCTCGCACTTTTTTAATATATTTTATGGTGTATTCAAGAAGTTTTTATAACAGTTCGATTGATTAACACCAGATAAATCTTATTTTCTTTAACTTTTTCAATGTTAATGTTGATACAAAAGATGTAACTTTTTAAAAATTGTATTGAAACTACTATAAATTCGAGTTGCTAATACAAAAATTGTGTTGTATAATGAAATTCAGGCATTATGAAAATAGTTTTAATTATGAAAAAAAAATTATATTTTTAATTGTAGTTTATTTTGCATTATGGTAAGAATAGTAGAAATAATTTTGTTCATTCTTTAGAATAGTGTTTCAAGCTTTTTTCGAGTGGATTATAAGTCAGAATCCTTTTCAAAAGCAAGTTCTTTTCTCTTTTTTTGATGGGGAAGTAAAAATTTTGAAAATGGTGAAAAAATGCTTGTTATACAACTGACACAAACTTCTCATGAGTTTTGAGAGAGAAAACAGGAAAACAAAATTCCTTTGTGAAGTGAGATTTAATTTATGTAATTTTGAGACTACATCTGCAAGAATGCCAATTACTTTAATCATTTTTCATCAGGGGAAAAAATAATGCAAAATCTTTCTTAATTTTAAATACATATCATATTGCAGAACTTTTCTTTAATTCAAGGGGCTTTATCTGCAAAGCCAATAAACTATAGACTCAGAAAGTTGTAGGTCCATACTACTTGTGTCATTGTAAAGCAGGCATGTCAAACACGTGGCCCGCCAGGAACTTCTCTGTGGCCCGCCAAGCTTTTCACATTTTCGTATGTTTGATTCAGTTTTTAAATGATGCAGAAAATACACTTTGGATTGCAAATATTGCAGTGTTGCAAAACTGGAGAATGATTTTATTCAAAATATCTACCCTATATTTCAGAATATTAATCTTCATAACATTTAATGGCAGATATTGACATACATTAAATTTAAGGATCCGCAATTAAATAAAGTTAAGTTTAATGGTTATTATTTTGGATGGACTTTTTTTACAGTTTGGCATAGAAGATGCAGGCAACACCGATTCAACACCACTATGGCATAAAAGATGCAAACATACTGTTTTGAATATGATCAAATCTAATTCATTTTAAAAATTCATTTTCAGCCGATAGAGTATGTAAAATTTATCAATAAGAAAGTTAAGAAGAGCATATCTTAATCTGAAAATTTAAAAAATTATAAAAACTTTGTTTTTTTTCTAATAGATTATTATATGTTTTATGTTGAAATGAATACATTATTTTACTGCGCTCTTTGATTCACTAGGACATTAAAAAGAAATGCGTGGTATTTGTTAGATATTAAAAATGTATCGAAAATCAATTAAAATACGACGTTGTTTCCTAATTAAAAGTTTCTAAAAGATGAAAACAAATAAATAGCTTTAAAAAGGAAAATGACGCAGTTTCTCGTCTGCAAAATAATAATAGTAATAACAATAATAATAATAACAAAATTTGTTATCCTGTTTTCATTATTTGTCTGCATGCATAGTCGAAAGCAAGCATTTTGGAAATAAGCTCATTAATTAATTTCCTTGTTAAAGGTTAGTAAACGTATCGTTGTAAATTATCCCTGTGAGATCTTTTCTTTCTTGATGATTAAGATATAACATCACAGATTCATAAAAGTCAATTTGAAAGATTTTTTTTATACTCAAACAAAGATTGAAAAATTGTGTTTGATATGAAGGAACTTCGATGAAGTTTGCTAAGAATTTACTCACAAATATTTCGAAAACTCCACATATATCTAGAAATGATTTGGAAAAATAAACAAAATTTTAACCCTTTCAAGTCTGGTATACTACTAATAGTACATCATCTTTTAACTAACATATTTTTCCTGTATTTAGTAATTATTTTCAAAGATTTCAGATTAAAGACTTCTGTTGAAAGTATGAATTTAATTTTTTCGTTATAAGATAGACCTACTAGTCCAGAAACACTCATTCAAGGTGGGTGAAACTTCGAATGCACGTCGAGATGGTAGTTCTTTTGAATTTGCTCTCATTATTGATATCATAAATAATCAGAATTATTATTCACAATTATTTTCATAAAATAAGTTATTGAAGCTAATGTTTGATGTAATTTTTGTAATCAAAACCATTCAAAAGTTGTGATTTATCAATCTTTGAATATGTGTACTATTAGTAGTACAGTGGTCTTTCAGAGTTTCCCCCAGAGGGTTTCAGGAGGGCGCTCCGCCCCTCCTGCCCTTTAGTTTAAAAACTAGCGCCCCTCTTGCCCCTCACTCAAAAACTAGCGCCCCTCTTGCCCCTCACTCAAAAACTAGCGCCCCTCTTGTCATTCATTCAAAAAAATAGCGCCCTTCTTGTCCCTTATTTGGAAAAACGTAGCTCCCCAGCGATGATCCGAACGCGCTAAGCACGTAAACTACGCAAAAAATCTTCGACGGAACGCAAAAATAGCCTCATACGTGGCACGGGCAATTTCGTCAAAATATCGCTTAAAAAACGGCAAGTTTTAACGACTAATTTCCGGCAATATTCGCAAGAAAATGGCTAATTTCGTCACAAATTTTCACAAAAGGCAGATTTCCTCAAAAGATCGTGGAAAAACGACAAATTTCTTCCAAAAATCGCGATAAAACAGAAAATTTTGTCAAATGAGTCGCAAAAAACGGCAACTTTCGTCAAAAAATAGCAATAAAATGGCAGATTTCGTCAAAAGATTTGCAAAAAAACGGCAAATTTCGTCCCAAAATCGGAAAATTCTCTAAAAAGTTCCGTTTTTTGCAATATTTGTCGGGTTTTTTTGCGATTTTTTATCAATATGTCGTTTTTTCCCGATTTTTTCACGAAATTTGACGTTTTTTCGTGATTTTTTAGCAAAATATGTGGTTATTTGCGATCTTTTGACAAAATCTGCTGTTTTTTGCGATCTTTTAACAAAATTGACCTTTTTTTTTGTGATATTTTAACAGTATTTGCCGTTTTTCCGCGATCTTTTAACAAAATTTACCTTTTTTTTTTTCAATTTTTTGATGAAATTTCTTTATTTTTTCACGACTTTTTGAACCGCTAGATAAGTGCCCTTAAAAATGAAAAAGTGCCCTGAAAAATGTAAAAAGTGCCCTTTTCAGAACGGTAGCGCCCTGCCCTTTTTTAAACCTGGGGGAAACTCTGGGTCTTTTTTAAAGGAATTATATCACTACAAGTCACATTGTATTTATTAATTTTTAAAAATGAAATTTGTTGTAACATAGGTTGAATATTTTTTGTTTTATAGCAATATTTTTCATTCTTTTTGTCATATAACACTGTTATGTAATATTATTAGATTATAATTTGTAAAAAAAAAAAAAAAAAAAAAAAAAAAAAAAAGAGAAAGAAATCTAGATTTATTAGACTTTACTTTATCAGTTGCTAAAGCGCTGGCTTTCAGAAACCGAGCTACTAACTCCTTGAAATGTGATCGTCCAGTAATTCACCAACCATTGACCATTATATCTAAAAAAAGTTAAAAACATCACTTTGCCTAATGGAGGATGTAAGATATGATAATACTGGTCATTTGACAGAGAAAAGCAAGGTCCAACAAAGGTGTTAATTAGGAGGATGTAACTTTAGAACAATATCTTTTTGTGAAAAATGCAACGTCTACTTACACTTCCATGGTGACAGGAATTGCTTTAAAACTTTTCACACGAAATGAGAGAATATACTAACAAATAACAATTTTATTTTATTTATTTATTGCAATCTTTACACGTTTTTCTTGTTTAGAAGTGTAAATTGAGTGTCAACTATTGCGAATTATATAATGCTAATTGCATATTTTAAAATATATCTGTTACATTTTTTATATATCTTTCAAATCTATCGATTTGAAATTGTACTACATTTATCTCTTTTGAGCATATTGCACTAATAGTAGAATACCCGTAAATGACAAATTGTTCCTCGAAAGACTGCTGTGCTATTAATAGTACATAATGTAATTCTTAAATAATTATAATATTTTAATAAAACTTAATCTTTGCCTTTCAGATCAACACTTTTTCATGTTTAAATCCATTTTTTTTTTTTTTTTTTTTAACGTAAAAAAAATTTAGACCTGAAAGGGTTAAACTGAAACTTTGTTGAAAAAAGTGCGTTCATGAAACATATTAAAAAATCCATCTGTTTTAAAAAAAACAACGATTGGATGCAATTGCACACAACTCAAAATCATCCAAGTTAGAATAAAGAATGTCTAGAATAGTTTAATCAATTTAAAAATACGTAGTGGCATATATATAAATATTCATGATATAACCAGAAATTTCAATAATCGCATGAAATCTAGAATTTCAATACGTGTTGCTTAAACTGAAAAATTTATTAACAAATTTTCATTAGTAGACAGTAGTCACCAGTAGCTATCGACAAATAACAAAAGCAACTTTTTCTCTTTTAGTGGTACCGTGGCCACTAAAAGATGCACTGTTAAAACTAATGGTGACACATTGCACCTTTTAGGGGTGAAAGGCTTGTCTCACTGGTGACACCCCTAAAGGAGCCAGAATGACACCTTTAATTAGGGTGAAAAGATGGCACCCTTAATCCAGAGTGTCCAATAATAAAAAATTAAGAAATATGCAAACTGACTTTTGGCCGTCGAAGGATTCGAACTCACAACGTCTGATTACAAGCTCAGCGTTCTAACCGCTTGGCCATCGAACTCACCTTCATTCACTCATAGCCATAAATTTTACTTGCCGTCACAGAAAACAGAAAGACACACGTCACAGCGCATGCGCATGGTTCCAGTCACACGATGAAGTGCCACATTGCTGCCAATAGGAAGTGTATGGCACCTTATTTAGCTCCAATCACCCAGTAAGAAACCTGTCGGCACTGCAACCACATATCCAAGCCCCTATGGCACACTAGGGTTCCAAATGCCCTGGGTTCCAATGGATCCTAGGGCCTTTTCACCTCCGGGTCCCAAATGGCACCGGTTTGTCACCTTCACTTTTAACAGTATGGCCACTGGCTAGCAATAATTTTGCCCTTTAAATTTATGATTCTTAAGAATATAGGTGCAAGAAAAAATATTCTGTGGGCAGTTTTTTTTCCCGCAGACATGATATGTACTTAAAAATAAGTGAGGAATATTAGGAAATTATTCCTATGCCGGATCAATAACCATTGCTAACATATTTTAACCAATAACTTAATTTGAAACTTTTTTTATTTCATAATATTTTATTGTAAATAATTGTATTCTATCAGTGATTGGTTTTATAAATAGTAGCAATTACAACATAAAAGAAAATGCAGATATTAGGATTACAAAATTAATGATATATTTTTATATAATTTTGATTGTGATTTAAATTTTAAAATGTTCAATGCTTTATTTAAGCATGTTCATATTCTTATTTTAACTTATTTTCCATTACATTTGACAGTGCACCTCGTAAGAAACCATTACTACAGATTTGATTTTAATGTATAAATATTTTTAAACATTTTCTGGTGCGTGTTTTTAATTTTTCCAATAAATGTTTTAAAATTTTTGTATGTATTTTTGTTTGTTTGTTTGTTTTTTAAAAGAATGCTGCATTTTTAATATAAAGTTTTCATTTTGTGAGTTAATCATCAATCTGCTTCTTTATTTTCGATAATGTGGCCCGCAACTTTGTGTATAATGCTAAATCTGGCCCGCGGTGGTAGACGAATTTGACATGCCTGTTGTAAAGTAATGAAAATGTGTTGCTATTCAAAGGCCTTACCCTTAACTTAATAAATTTATTTATTTTAATGTTGTCTTCTAACATGATTTTGAGCTTGACAAACCTTTGTCCTCTAAGGAGAATGAAACAATGTTTTCAGGTTACATCTAGAGCCACCATTCTGATCTTTACGAACAACAATACTTTACCTATTCATTAACAAATAAGCCCAATGTGAAAAAAAAAAAAAAAAAAATCCTACTCGATTTTTCTAATTTTATACTTTTTTATGTATTCATTAAGTAGTATGGATAAATATCATGAATAATAACCAAGGTGAGAAATTTTCATGTATAATAGTATGTCATATGCAATTCTATTGAAATTTTATCTTTTCTTTGGGCTCTAAAAGTATTAAAGTTTAATTTGTCATGAAAAACTTCTTGGAATAAAAAGAAAAATGATCTTAACTATTTAAGATTAAACAAAATGCATGACAGATTTAAAATTTCATAAATAACATTTTATCTAGTACATAGATATAATCTTCTTTTTTATTGTTATTTTTGGAATGTTTTACTATTTTTCTTTGAACTATGAAAATACCTTACCATCTTCTTTTTTATGAGATGTATTTTCTAAATTTGCAGCCAAAAAAGAAAAAAAAAAACCTTTCTACTTTGAAGTATGAAAATACTTTACCATCTTCTTTTTTTATGAGATGTACTTTCCAGATTCGCAGCCACAAAAGCAACATTTATGTATCATTCTTGAAGGATGTTAAGCTGTTTACTTTATACTAATATATAATGTTTCATTTACTCGGAATTCTCTTCCATCTCTCTTTTTATTGTTATGTTAACAAGTTTCTCTACTGGGAATAAGAAATCTTTGGTAAGAAAAAAATCAGCAATTATGTATCATAGTATTGAGGATATTGCTTTATCAATTATAATATTATCTGCACACAGTTATATGGCATCTTTTGAACGAAAGATATTGCAAGGTAAAGAGGCGTAATTTTATTATAAATAACTAAGTTGAAAAATAAGAGCTATGGGAATGCATACAAATTTTATTATTCATAATCTTCATCTGAAAATTCTGTAAATGTTTTTTTTTTTACTGAAATTTTCTTTAAAAAATATGGTGTGCATAAAATGTGAGTGTACAATTAATATTAGATATGGTGTATTTTTATATAATGTATATAAAGAAAGTTTATGGCATTTTTTTTATTTCCTTATTTTGTAATAAAACTGTAATATTTAAATATCATGGCTTATTTATTGAAGTCTTTTATATATTTAAAATGTCTATTAACCCTTTGCGAAAACCACTTCATGTTATACAAGAGTAGTAATCTATATATACTAGCAGTTACCCGTGACTTCGTTCACATAACATTTAAAGAAGAAATAATTGATCAATCAAGCAAAAAATTTCAATGATGAAAAGCATGTGTAATTAACTTTTTATCGCGAATTTATGGTAAAAAACTTCTGATAATCCCTATTTGCTAATTTGTTTGCTGGTTAAAATTTTCCTATCAGCGATTAATATTAATGTATAGAAACATTCTTGAATTCTTTTGTTCAGCCCTGTAGTTTTCCAAGTTCCTTTAATACACGAAAGTATCTTTCTAAAATTTAGTTCAAACAAAAATATTTCTTATTACTACCTAAATTACATTTTCAGAAATTATCATCCGAAGACAACCTTGTATCCAGTTCTTTGCGGGATCCTGTATATCATTTTATATATTGTTGCAGCGTATATAGGGTTCTTTCGATCTTATGGTTAGACAACTTCAAACTCTTTTCTATAAAAAAGTACAAAATAATTTATTTACAGATCTTCAGAACAACAGAGTCTTCGAAACTCACAAATATTACAAGATATTCCAAAATAACTGTTTAAATCTATCGAACAAATACAAATATAGGTCACAGAGACTCTTTATACAATGTCTCAACACTATATCACATTCAAAACAACGTAGATAAAACTCAATACATCAAGCAAACTTGCTTGGACAATCTCTAGTAGCTCACTCAATGACTGACTGGTAAATAATAACCACAACAGCTCGTATCGCTCTCCTTATATATAGTCTCGTAGCATGTGCTAGAAATTTCTGGAACCTACTCGAAAAATCCACGGAATAACAAACAATGTATCAGTATATCTAAAGGGGGGTTACCGTTAAGAGGAAAGGGTTACCATCGCCAACAATCGCCAAGTTTGTCGCCAACTTGGCGATATCGCTAATATTTCGTTAATCTGCCGTAGACATACACTGAAAATAATAGACAAGTTTGCTTGATAACAGAGACAATGTAACAAAAACTAATATTAGTAAAGAAATGGAGCTTGATAAGATTATTTACATTATTTTACAGTACAAACACTAACTATTTACAAAATTCGTAACACTACCCCCTCCTCAAAGACTGCACGTCCCGGGCAGTGCAATCCTTGAGTTAGAGGAAAACACTTAAAATAAATAAACAAATAAATAAATAAATAAATAATAACAATAATAATAAAATTTACATAAATAAGAACTAATTACTATTTACATATTTACAAAAAGTGACTTTCATGACCATGGTCTGAAATTCCAGTTTTGAATTTTTAATCACTTTGGCCAAAATAAGGGGCTAGCCGGTTATAATGTACGACCTTGGGTTTGGTGTGTGGCGATTTTCGTATGCGTACGACGACGTCATTCAGCCTGTTGACGACTGTGTAAGGACCGTCCCAGTTTCTTTGTAGTTTTGGCGACAGCCCCTTACGACGTATCGGATTCCACAACCAAACTTTGTCACCTTCGTTGAACTCATGTCCAGTTGCCTTTGTGTCGTACCGTGTCTTCATCTTTTCTGATGCCAGTCCAATTCGGTTCCTCGCTAGACAATGAATCTCCTCAATCCGTGCCTGGAGTTCATCGACATATTCCTCAGGCGATGAAGGAGCATCAGGAGGACGGCCAAACAAAAGATCAGCAGGCAGGCGAAGATCACGACCAAAGAGCATTTGAGAAGGGGAGTAACCAGTGGCCTCCTGTGTGGCACTCCTGTAGGCAAGCAGAAAAAGAGGCAATTTCTTGTCCCAGTCCTGTTGGTCTCTAGACACCAGGAGAGAGAGGCTATTTAGGATGGTACGATTGAACCGCTCCACCATGCCGTCCGATTGAGGATGTAGAGGTGTAGTTCGAGTTTTGTCCATGCCGAGTAGTCCGCACATTTCCTTAAACACAGCCGAATCAAAGTTTCTTCCTTGATCGGAATGGATTTGAAGAGGAACTCCGTATCTGGAAACCCAGTGTTGAACTAGTATGTCTGCTACGGTTACCGCCTCTTGATTAGGAATGGCATAGGCTTCAGGCCACTTAGTGAAGTAGTCCATGACAACGAGGATGTACTTATTGCCATCAGATGTTCTAGGAAGTGGACCCAGGATGTCTAGAGCAATTCGTTCGAAAGGAGCTCCTACATTATAACGTTGCAATCGCCCACGGGTTCGCCTCTTAGGACCTTTACGTGCTACACAGGTGTCACAAGTTCGACACCACTTTTCCACGTCACTGCGAACATTATTCCAGTAGAAACGCTCTCGAACCTTTTGCAGGGTCTTCATTACACCAAAATGACCTCCTGTGGGACTACCATGCAGTTCTTGAAGGACCATAGAAATTCTCGACTTAGGGAGTAGTAGTTGCCATCTACATGTCTTTCCATCGTCAGACTCCCATTTTCGGTACAAGATGCCGTTCTTCAAATGTAAGGAATCCCAGAGAGCCCAATAACGTTTAGTCGTAGGGTGGTAATGGGCCATGTCTTGCCAGCTGGGCTTCCTGTTAGACTCCTCTTTCAGCTCTAGAATTGGCTTAATTTCAGGATCAGCAAGTTGATCTTTACGCAGGCTCTCGTCACTCCACGGATTTTGCGATGATGTAGACCCAGTTGTAACTTGTCTTACTATAGGACCTTTGACATTAAATTTCTTCTCAACCCAGTCGCAGTATCTACAATTCTCTGAGCAGGGTCTTCTTGAGAGAGCATCTGCATTTCCATGTGATGAGCCTTTTCGATGGCGTATCTCCATATCGTACTCTTGAAGCTTTTGTATCCACCTAGCTATCTGGCCTTCAGGGTTCTTAAAATTCAATAGCCAAGTTAGAGAAGCATGATCAGTTCGGATCAGGAACTTTCGACCGTAAAGATAGTGATGAAAGTGGTCTATGGCTTTCATTACAGCAAGAAGCTCTTTTCTTGTTACGCAGTAGTTTCGCTCGGCCTTTGACAAGCACTTGCTGAAATAGGCGATAACACGCTCCTGGCCGTCGATTTCCTGAGACAGTACAGCGCCAATGCTTTCGTTGCTTGCATCCGTATCAAGTATAAACTGTTTATCGATTTGAGGATACGACAGAATTGGAGTGGATGTCAAGGCCTCCTTAAGCTTTTCGAAAGCAGCGTCACATTCCTGTGTCCACATGAATTTTTGATTGGCTTCTGTTAATTTATGAAGTGGTCTTGCAATCATCGAGAAGCCTTTGACGAATTTTCTGTAATAGGTGCATAATCCTAGAAAGCTTCGAAGCTGGTGAACATCTGCTGGACGACTCCAATTTTTCATGGCCGATATCTTCTCCGGATCAGTCCTGACCCCTTCCGCCGAAATGATGTGTCCAAGGTAGGCGACTTCATTGCGAAACAAACTGCACTTCGAAGGGCTTAACTTCAAATTAGCTTCCTTTAACTTTTGTAGCACCCGCCTGAGGTTGTTCAGATGTTCATCAAAAGATTTTCCTATGATTATGATATCGTCTAAATAAACAAGACATGCCTCATATGACAGTCCCCGAAGAACCGTTTCCATAAGGCGTTCAAAAGTTGCAGGTGCGTTACATAGACCAAAAGGCATTACCTTGAACTGCCATAATCCTTGTCCCGTTGTAAAGGCAGTCTTCTCGCGGTCGTCGGGATGGATCTCTACCTGCCAGTAACCACTCTTCAAGTCTAAAGTCGAAAACCAAGTGTTGCCCGCAAGTGTGTCAAGAGTGTCGTCAATCCTTGGCAGAGGGTAACTATCCTTTTTGGTGACGTCATTCAGTCGGCGGTAGTCTACACAAAATCTTGTAGAACCATCCTTCTTTCTTACTAATACAATGGGAGACGCCCATGGACTTGTTGATGGTTCGATGATGTCATTTTCTTCCATATCTTTAATTAAATTCTGCACCTCTTCTTGCTTGGCAAAAGGTAATCGTCTAGGGTGCTGTTTAATAGGAGAGTGATCTCCCGTGTCAATTCGGTGTTGTGCCATTTTAGTTCGTCCAAAGTCTTCAGATGTTTGGGAAAATAAACTTTGGAATTCTCTAATTAAATTTTCCGCAGCTTCCATCTGTTTTGGATTTAAGTCTGTATTTTGTAACAAATCCTTGACTAAATTATCTGAAGATTTCTCAGAGTGACTGGAATTTTGACTTATGCACGTCACAGGAGCACATGACGCTATCACCTCTCCTTTCTTGATAGTCCTCGTCTTATCACTGATGTTAGCAATTCTGACTGGAATGGTCTTTTTCGAGAGGTCTACCACAGAAGAAGCCACCAATACTCCTGCTTGTGTACTATTGTCTTCTGGATAATCTATATGGCCAAATCGATAATTAGTTTTATTTTTAATTACAGCAGGAACCAAACATTCTGTTCTTGCATCTAGATTAATGTCTTCTTTGGCTATTACTATTTGTTTACATTCAATTTCGTTATTTAATCCAAAAAGGCTTATTTCTTTAAATTTTGAGACCATTTTGTTATTTTTGAAATCAAGTCTGAAGTCAAACTTCTTCAGAAAATCTAGTCCGATTAAGCAAGGATCTGTTATGTCAGCCACATATGCCGTATGGTAATATTTCTTTCCTCCAAAGTTGATAGTTAAATTGGCCTTTCCATATATGCCTATCTTGTCGCCCGTCACAGTTTGCAGGGTAATGCATGGTGGAGTCCAGATGAGTTTAGATTTCAATTTTCGAGCCAAATCTTCTCTTAATATTGTCACATTGGCTCCTGTATCGACAATCATACGGCACTGAATTCCGTTAATAAAGCCTATCACATATAATTCATTATCACCGCCACTCATTTTTGATATCTGGAGGATCTTCAGATGGGGCTTTTCATTCTCTGGCAACCTCCGCCCCGCGAGATGGCCAAAATTTAGTTTCCCTGCTGACTGTTTGAATTTATCTCACGTTCGTGGATTTTGGGGCAATTTCTTCGGAGATGTCCTGTATCACCGCATCCCCAGCACGTGAGATTCTGTCTTCTTGTGCTTGTTCTTCCATATTTTAAAGCTTCAATCTCTTGATTTAATTTCCTAATTTCTTTCAAGAAGTCGATCTCAGTGTCTGAGCTTTTGTTCACCGTTGCCCCTCGGACTGAATGACGATCTCTTCGGCTGGCTTGTGTAGCTGCTTCCAACTTTAAGGCATATAGTAGTGCAGCCTTTAAATCCTGTACATCTGCCATTCGTACCGCTCTCTGCACTTCTGGATCTTTTATTCCGTCTACAAAATATTGCAGCGAGAGCATTTCCCGTACATTTGTTGGACAGTCAATGAATGCTAAATTTGCAAGCCGTTCAATTTCCGAGGCAAACTCTTGAAGGGTTTCACTCGATTTTTGTTGGCGGCTCTTCATTTGTATTCTCGTATAATCCTTGAAGAATTTTTCGCCGAATCTCATTTCAAGTGCACAACTTAGAGTCTCAAAATTGAGTTGCGTCATATCGGGCAATGTTTGCAGCACGTCGGCGGCTTCTCCTCTTAAAGATGCTGCCAGTTGACAAGCTTTCACCTCGTCACTCCATTTGTTCGCTTCAGCTACAATAGTGAATTGGGTCTTGTAAACTTGCCAGGAACTCTTTCCATCGTATGTCGACAGCTTAATGTGCACGGGAGAAGCAGGCGGATTCCTAAATTCTTCAAAATTACCACTAGATGCTGAAAGTTTCTTCTCAAGATCTTGTACTTTTTTATTTAGCTTTTCATCTACTTCACCTAGTATTTTCTCTTCAACGTTACTGATTTTCTCTTCAACGTTACTGATTTTCTCTTCAAAGTTACAAACTTCATTCTGAATTTTCTCTTCTACTTCCGCCATTTTCTCTTCTACCGAGCCTATTCTTCTCTCTACCGACGAGAACTTTTCTTCTAAAGTTTTCTTCATTTCTTCTTGGCCTTTATTAATCTTTTCAGTCACATCTTCTTGGCATTTGTCAATTTTATTTGTCATCTGTTCCATTCTTTCTTCGTTTTTATTCATTTTTTTCGCCAACTCTTCTTGGCCTTTATTCATCTTTTCCGCCAACTCTTCTTGGCCTTTATTCATCTTTTCCGCCAACTCTTCCTGGCCTTTATTCATTTTTTCTGCCAACTCTTCTTGGCCTTTATCAATTTTATTTGTCAACTGTTCCATTCTTTCTTCGTTTTTATTCATTTTTTCCGCCAACTCTTCTTGGCCTTTATTCATCTTTACCGCCAACTCTTCTTGGCCTTTCGTCAATTCTGCCTTTATTCCATTAATATCTTCTAACAGTTCTTTCAGTTGACCGTCCATTGTTCTTGTTTTCGCCATAAGATCCCGACTCCTGACACCAAATGTTGCAGCGTATATAGGGTTCTTTCGATCTTATGGTTAGACAACTTCAAACTCTTTTCTCTTAGAAAAGTACAAAATAATTTATTTACAGATCTTCAGAACAACAGAGTCTTCGAAACTCACAAATATTACAAGATATTCCAAAATAACTGTTTAAATCTATCGAACAAATACAAATATAGGTCACAGAGACTCTTTATACAATGTCTCAACACTATATCACATTCAAAACAACGTAGATAAAACTCAATACATCAAGCAAACTTGCTTGGACAATCTCTAGTAGCTCACTCAATGACTGACTGGTAAATAATAACCACAACAGCTCGTATCGCTCTCCTTATATATAGTCTCGTAGCATGTGCTAGAAATTTCTGGAACCTACTCGAAAAATCCACGGAATAACAAACAATGTATCAGTATATCTAAAGGGGGGTTACCGTTAAGAGGAAAGGGTTACCATCGCCAACAATCGCCAAGTTTGTCGCCAACTTGGCGATATATCGCCAAATTTGGCGACCAAAATTAGTCACCAAAAGTGACGCCAACTTGGCGATATCGCTAATATTTCGTTAATCTGCCGTAGACATACACTGAAAATAATAGACAAGTTTGCTTGATAACAGAGACAATGTAACAAAAACTAATATTAGTAAAGAAATGGAGCTTGATAAGATTATTTACATTATTTTACAGTACAAACACTAACTATTTACAAAATTCGTAACAATATATACTACAAACATTTCTTAGTTTACTAAATGCAGTTCAAAATAAAAATGCATATTTTATTTAAAAACCACCTTTAAGTAAATTATGCTCACATTCAGTAACCTTTCCGAGATCTTTTGTGTAACCCTGTATATCTAAATTTAACTGTTTATACTATTATCATTTATACTCTCCATTTAATATGCATACATTTAGCGAAACTTTAAAGCACATATCATAATTCAAAATGCATTTCATCCATGCAACAGTCATCATCCATCATATACAGACTTCGAATAGAATATATAATATTTGAAATCTTTCGTGTGTCCCTGTAAATGCTATGCACTTCGTATTATGCATGAAATAACTCACATTAAGCCTCAACAACGTATATCAATTTGATTATACATGAAATCGTTTACCATAATTAAAATATGTCGAAAACTTTTCCTCCCTTTATTCTTATGCAATGGAATTCTTCTGTGTAACCCTGTAAATGAATAATAAGTGTCCTTTTCGCTACATACTTTACAAAATGCATATTTTAGTGCACTTTGTGAATGCATATAAATTTGTATATGTTTTACAGGGTGTAACATCGTTAAATTTAATTAAAACGATTTTCCCCATAATGCCGTAATGTAAGGAAATTTTTTGACACTCCCTGTAAATAAACTAATCATGGTAGAAACTTTATTTTCAATAGGTATTCGTGCTAGGTATACGATAAGAACGTCCAAAAATTTCATGGAAATCGGAGTATATTTACGAAAGTTAGAAAGCGACCAGACAGACAGACAAACCGAAAGCATAATAAATTTTCAACTTTGTTCGAAAGAAAAAATCGAGCCAAAAATATATTAATCAGTAGTTTTCGCCTTTTCCCCACAAAAAATTTCTTCCGTCGATAATTATGAGTTTTGAATAAAAATATTCATTTGTATGTAACTTATAACTTATTAATTAATATAAGTAAAAAATATTTCTGATTCATTTTAAATATGACGTCAATATTTATCTCGCTCCATTTCCATTAGCTACTGATATTCATACCCCTTGTATTTTTAACGACTGCTATAAAATACCTGTTTTATTTCAACTATGACGTCACATTTTCATAAGTGAACCATTTTATTAAAAATATAATTATTTTTCATTCTTTTTACTTTTAATTTATGTCGCCATATTTTACACAAAAATTCCCATTAACTAAACAAATATCCTTGTTAAATATACTATAAAAAATACACCTTTTATTTTTATTTCAAACATGACGTCATATTTATTTTCTTTTAAATTATTTTATTATAGTTTTTCGCGTGGAAGTTTTCGATTAAAAATTCATTGCCGCTGAAAAATTATTATTCCAATTTTTTTATTTTCTTGGCAACAGGAAAGGAAAATGGTTAAATTTTATCAGAAAAATGCCTATTGATTTTGTATGAAAAATAATTAAATTTTGAATTATTAAGGAAAATATTTGAATAAAATAAATAAAAATTAGCCTATGTTCATTCCACTACTATAATCTATACAAATGCAAAGATTCAAAGATATTAATCCATCCGTTTTGAAGCCAAGTTCATTCCAATTTTCGGACACACTTTCACATTTATAATATATATAAAGATATATATATAAATACTTTTACAAATGAAACCAAAGTAACTCGGATGTTACCATAACAATAAGCCAATGAAACCAGTATTTATACTGTCTTTAAGTATAATTAACATAAAAAATGAAATCCTATATGTAATTTTTTTTTTCTAGTAATTTAATCAATATTTTTAATGGTCTATTTTATCCTTGCATCTTTGATATTCATAAGATTTTGTACTATACAAAGCTAAATTTATGGTTGTAACTTGCATGAATTGTGTTCTCTATAAACAAAATATATCAAAACAAATAGTATCCACTTTTATTTTTATGTATTTACAATTTATATGCCTCAAGTTCTGAATCATTAATTTTTTACTTGTCGATCATTTGAAATGAGAAAAATTACGTAAAACAAAAAGGTGTTTGAACTTATTTTTACTTATTTAATCTTTGTAGTGTTTTCCCTTTAAAAAACATGGTTCAATGTTTTAAGAGAAACTATCGCTGTTGATCTGTACTGATTTTATCCTGCATCTTTGCAGCTTTGACAATATCCTGTATATCACATTGCTTAAAGATTTCAAATAATATTTTAATGAATCTTAGCAATTAATTTTTTTTTTTTTTCCCATTCTCTGCAGACTGATGTATTCCTCATATGCTTCAGTGTAGTTAGTCCTTCTTCATTTGAAAATGTAACTTCAAAATGGTATCCTGAAATAAAGCATCACTGCCCAGACGCTCCTATCATTTTAGTTGGTAAATACTTATTGTGTGATTTATGATTTAGATTTTTTTCATATATAATCCTTTATACATTATAGTTCATTTATAAACTTTTAAATTGTTCATTCTTTTGTGTTCATAAGGACATTTTTATAAGATTTTGACTATTAACATTAAATATTTTTTATTCATAAGTGTATAAAAGTTTAAAGTGGCTTAAAGCAGATTTTTCAAACTATCAAAAACTGAATGTTTTTGCTTTATTTGCCTTTGTGTAATTCAGTAAAATCTGACATAACACATTTCCCTATTATGAAATTTTTCCTTAATGAGGAAAAATAAACTATTATTTTAAGCTAAATTAAGGTATTTGAATGAATGAGTAATTATTATTATTAGTAGTAGTAGTATTTGAAATTATTAAGTAATTAACTTTGATTTAATAAAAATATATCTATAAAAAATTGAGTTCAAGATCAGTAATTTTATTATTAAACCAATTTAGATAATATAAGATCATCTCATACATTTTACATTAGGTTTGACTGGCTTTTTACTTAAACAACTTTGACTTTTCTTTAAAAAACCATCATAATAATAACCATCATGTTTACTGATTGTTTGTATTCCATCAAGTTCTGTATTCCAACAAGACAAGGCGTCTATTCATGCATCTAACTTGACAAAGATGTGGTTTGATACGAATAATATCAATGTCATGGACTGTCCATCATTTACTTTGGACTTAAATACTATGGAGAATGTGCACAGACATTTAAAACAAAAGTATATGAAAATGGATGCTAATATTTTTTTATCGAGGACCTTACAACAGCAATATAGCATGCATTATATGAACTGTTCCCAAAGGAAATAGAAAACTGTATATTTGAAGTGATTAAAGTTAATGGAAACACTTTTAAATACTAACATTTGTAACTGTGTTCCTCTAGCAACCCCTTTAAATAATCCATAAAATAAATGTGTCATAATTATGGTACATCCTATTTTCTGTGTTCAAAAAATATTCAGCATTTTTGGGATATTCTATTACAAATTAATCCTAACTTGTGCTTCATGTAGTGTTTCTAATGAATTGTATAAAGAAAAAATGCCATGTTATTTTTTCTATAAATTCTATTTTGTGTATATCTTAGGGGCACACTGTTCTTAATTATTATTAGACAGAAAGAATGTTTTTTTTTTTTTTTTTTTTTTTTTTTTTTTTTGTTTTGTTTGTTTTTTTTAATAAAAAACAAAAACCCACATAAAACACATAGATGCCTATGCATAGGTAAATCTATCCTTTAGATAAATATGTATATTTAGGACTAATAATTAATATTTTTATGTGAGTATATACTTAAAATTTCATTTGAGAAATTTCGTTAATAGATGAAATTTGAAATAGTACCACAGTTGCATCATGTTTATAATAAATAACTAGCAGGGGAGACCGAGCTTAGCTCGGTCAAAATTAACTTTGTGTTCAACTCGATATAGTATTTTCACTGTATCATTAACTCTGTATTATTACTGTAAAACATGTTTATAATAGTATTATTTAGAAAAACAATCAATAAGAAAACTATGTTTTTATGCGCATATTTATAAATTTTATTTTATTTTAAATTTTACAACGAAAGGACATCGATCTAAATCACTTTTTTAGCTCGACTCTGATTGGTTTAACCATGGATCTCGAATCCTCTTAAGAATGTATAAAAAAATTCTTTACATTCTGAAAGACAATATTTTTTGCTAGATATAGCCAAATTTGGAGGCATTCTTTTCATTTGGCTCCAAATACGTATTTTGGTTTTCGTAATTTTTATAGTCGATTTTTTGGCCATATGTCGCCAATATTTTGTCAAATATCACCAAGTTATTGGCTTTTGCCATATTCTCGTGACCCTGACCCGTATTACCCAAAATGAGCCACTAATCAAATTTGATCAAGCATGTGACATAGCTCAATCGTCTTCAGGTAATCAAAAACAGTAGAATATAAAATTGAATCAAAATCGTTTAAGCCATTTTTTAGGTAAAATTAGCTTGACAGCATTCAGCAATGAAGCGAAATGACCCACTAATATAAATTTGTTTAACATGCGACTCAGCCCAATAGTCTTCTCGTGACAAAAAACGTTTTGTTTAAAAATTTAGGGTAAAATTGATTGAGTCGTTGTTATATATAATTAGAATGACCCTAGCTCATTAAGACCCAAAATGACCCACTAATAGAATTTTCGCGAGCATGTGTCCAAGCCAAATGGTTTTCGCTTGCTCAAAAACGATATAATACAAAGCATAGTCAAAATGGTGAGTACCATTTTCTATATAAAATTAGCATGACCCATTATGACCAACAAATGACCCTTATAATCGAAATCTCTCGAACGTGTGGCCTAGCTCTTTAGTTTTAGCATGCCGAAAAACATTAGATACAAAATTTAGATAAAATCGATTGAGCCGTTTTTTAGATATAGTTAGTTTGACCCTGACCCCTAATAATCCAAAATGACCCATTGATCGAATTTTCTCAAAAATCTGTCCTAACCCAATGATTTTCTTGTGACCGAAAACGATAAAATGCAAAATTTAATCAAAATTGCGCGAAACATTGTCTAGATAAAATTAGAATGACCCAAAAGTGGCCCACTAATTGAAATTTCTCGAACATGTGACCTACTCCAATGATTTTCTCATGCCAAAAATATGTTGTATATAAAATTTCGTTAAAATCGACCCACCCATTCTTTAGATATAGCTTGACCTTGACCCATTAAGACCCACAAATGACCCTTATAATCGAAAGCTCTCGAATATGTGACTTAGTCCATTAGTTTTCTCGTTCCTAAAAATTGTTACATACAGAATTTCGTTAAAATTGATCCTGCCGTTCTTTAATTATACATAGCTTGACCCAGACCCTTTATGATCCAAAATGACCCATTAATCGAAATTTTTCGAACATGTAACCTAGTCCAATGATTTTATCGTGCCAAAAAAATGTTGCATACAAAATTTCATTAAAATCAATCCACCCGTTCTTTAGATATAGCTTGACCATGACCCATTATGACCCACAAATTATCCTTATAATCTAAATCTCTCAAACATGTGACCTAGCCCATTAGTTTTCTCGTGTCTAAAAACAGTTACATACAAAATTTCGTTAAAATCGATCCTGCCGTTCTTTAAATATAAATAGCTTGACCCAGATCCTTTATGACCCAAAATTACCCATTAATCAAAATTTGTCCTACATGTGACCTAGCCCAATAGTTTTCTCGTGCCAAAAAATGTTGCATACAAAATTTCGTTAAAATCGATCCACCTGTTCTTTAGATATAGCTTGACCATGGCCCATTATGACCCATCATGACCCACAAAAGACCCTCATAGTCGAAATCTCTCAAACATGTGACCTAGCCCATTAGTTTTCTCATGTCAAAAAACTGTTACATACAAAATTTCGTTATAATCGATCACGCCGTTCTTTAAATATAAATAGCTTGACCCAGACCCTTAATGACCCAATATGACCCATTAAAATTTTTTCTCGAACATGTAACCTAGCCCAATGTTTTTCTTGTGCCCGAAAACCATAGAATGCAATTTTTAATGAAAATTGCGTGAGAAAATCTCTAGATAAAAATAGCATGACCCACAATGACCCCAAAAATGACCCACTAACCGAATTTTCTCGAACATGTTACCTAACCCAATGGTCTTCTTGTAATCCAAAGCGATACAATATAAAATTTGGTCAAAATCGTTGGAGCCATTTTTTAGATAAAAATGGCTTGACCCATAATGACCCAAAAATGACCCACGAATCGAAATTTTTCGAACATGTGACCCAGCCCAATAGTTTTCTCGTACCAAAAAATGATTGGGTACAAAATTTCCTTAAAATCCATCCAGCCATTCTATACATATAAATAGCTTTATCCTGACCCATTGTGACCCAAAATGACCCAGTAATCGAATTTTCCCGAACATGGGACCTAGCCCAATGGTCTTCTCGTGCCCGAAAATGGTAAAATCCAAATTTTTGCGAAAATCGTTAGAGCCGTTTTTGAGATAAAATTTACCCACACACACACACACAATTTTTGCTCGCATTATAGTATAAGATAATTGACATCTATTAACATAATTATCAATGCTTTACCTTTGTAAAACTACTCATCTTATACTATAATGCGAGCAAAAATTGTGTGTGTCTGTGTGTGTAAATTTTATCTCAAAAACAGCTCTAACGATTTTCGCAAAAATTTGGATTTTACCATTTTCGGGCACGAGAAGACCATTGGGCTAGGTCACATGTTCGAGAAAATTCGATTATTGGGTCATAATGGGTCAGGATCAAGCTATTTATATCTAGAGAATGGCTGGACCGATTTTAAGGAAATTTTGTATCCAATCGTTTTTTGGCATGAGAAAACAATTGAGCTGGGTCACATGTTCGAAAAATTTTGATTAGTGGGTCATTTTTGGGTCATTGTGGGTCAAGCCATTTTTATTTAAAAAACGGCTCTAACGATTTCGACCAAATTTTATATTTTATCGTTTTGGATTACAAGAAGACCATTGGGTTAGGTAACATGTTCGAGAAAATTCGGTTAGTGGGTCATTTTTGGGGTCATTGTGGGTCATGCTATTTTTATCTAGAGATTTTCTCACGCAATTTTGACTAAAAATTGCATTCTATGGTTTTCGGGCACGAGAAAAACATTGGGCTAGGTTACATGTTCGAAAAAAAAAATTAATGGGTCATTAAGGGTCTGGGTCAAGCTATTTATATTTAAAGAACCGCAGAATCAATTTCATCAAAATTTTGCCTGTAATAGTTTTTTGACACGAGAAAGCTAATGGGCTAAGTCACACAATCGAGAGATTTCGATTATAAGAGTCATTAATGGGTCATGGTCAAGCTATAGCTAAAGAACAGGTGGATCGATTTTAACGAAATTTTGTATACAGCATTTTTTTTTGGCATGAGAAAACTATTGGGCTAGGTCTCAGTTTGAGAAATATCGATTACAGGGTCATTTTTAGATCATAAAAGGTCTGGGTCAAGCTATTTATATATAAAGTACGACAGTGTCAAATTTAATGAAATTTTGTATGTAAGTTTTTTGACACAAGAAAATTAATGGGCTATCTCACATGTTTGAGAGATTTCGATTATAAGAGTCATTTATGGGTCATGATGGGTCATAACGGGTTATGTCAAGCTATATCTAAAGAACATGTGGATCAGTTTTAATGAAATTTTGTATACAGCATTTTTTGGCACGAGAAAATCATTGGGCTAGGTCACATGATCGAGAAATTTCGATTAATGGGTCATTTTGGGTCAAGCTATTTATATTTAAAGAACGGCAGGATCGAGTTTAACGAAATTTTGAGTGTAACAATATTTAAACCCGAGAAAACTAATGGGCTAAGTCACATGTTCGAGAGATTTCGATTATAAGGGTCATTTGTGGGTCATGATGGATCATGGTCAAGCTATATCTAAAGAACAGGCGAATCGATTTTAATGAAATTTTGTATACAGCATATTTTTGGCACGAGAAAATCATTGGGCTATGTCACATGTTCAAGAAATTTCGATCAGTGGGTCACTTTTGGGTTATTCTAATTTTATCTAGACAATGTCTCGTGCAAATTTGACTAAATTTTATATTCTATCGTTTTCAAACACAAGAAAATCATTGGGTTAGGTCAGATGTTTGAGAAAACTCGATTAATGAGTCATTTTGGGTCATAATGGGTCAAGGTCAAACTATTTATATCTAAAAATTGGCTCAATCGATTTTATCTAAATTTTGTATTTAACGTTTTTCGGCACACAAAAATTAATGAACTAAGTCACATTTTCGAGAGATTTCGATATAAGGGTCATTTGTGGGTCATGCTAATTTTAGCTAGAAAATTGTTCTCACCATTTTGAGTATATTTTCTATTATATCGTTTTAGGGCAAAAGAAAACCATTGAGATAGGACACATGCACGTAACAATTCAATTAGTGGGTCGTTTTAGGTCTTAATGGGTTCAGGTCATTCTAATTATATATAACAACGACTCAGTCAATTTTACCTAAATTTTGCAACGGAACGTCTTTTGTCACGAGAAGACTATTGAGCTGAGTTGCATATTAACAATGATCCCGCTGAACTTGAAAAATCCTGGGTCCCGGGGACCCAGGACTTCTAAAATTCTGGGTCCCTTTTTTAAAAAAGCGGGTCCCCACTAATAAGTCATATTTTTAGGCGCAAAAATTGAACTTTTTCATTTGCAAAAAAAAAAGTTAAATGCAATATTTATTGTTTTAATTAATGTATAAATAATTAAAGCCAATATTATTTTTTAAACTGTTAAGAGATATTTATTTTTACTTTTTTTTAAAATAGATGTGCAAGATACAAATTATAAAATAATGCTTATTTGAGTGTAGAAGATAACAAGTATCACTATTGTTCACATTTTTTTTTTTAAAGGGGTAAAACTGATTTATTGAAAAAGACATTTTTTCTAAAAAAAAAAAAAAAAAGAATACTTTTCAAAATAATCAGAACAATCAAAAACAGATTGTGAAGCAGGAAAATCTGTTTTTAGAGCAAAAAAAATAATTAAAAAAAACTATTTGGAAGCAGGGAAGTTAGTTTTTGGAACAGAAAAATTCCATCCTGTCATAAACTTTTTTTTTTTCGTACCTCTTTGACGAAAATTGCATTTTAAAGCTTTTTTTTTTTTACGAAATTTGCCGTTTTTTCGCGATTTTTTGACGAAATTTGCCGGGTTTTTTTTCGCGATCTTTTAACGAAATTTGCCGTTTTTTCACGATTTTTTAACGAAATGAGCCGGTTTTTCACGATCTTTTGACGAAATGTGCTATTTTATCACGATTTTTTTATGAAAATTGCTGTTTTCGCGAGTTTTTTGACAAAATTTGTCATTTTATCACGATTTTTGGATGAAATTTGTCGGTTTTTTGCGAGTTTTTTTTGGGGGGGAAATCTGCTTTTTATTCAAAAATTCGAGATTTTGTAATAAAATTAGCCATTTTTGCGAATCTTTTGACGAAATTCGCCGGAAATTATTCGTTATTTCGCGATTTTTTAAACGAAATTTGTCTTTTTGCGATTTTTTGATGAAATGTGCCGTTTTTTCGCGATCTTTTGACGAAATGTTCCGCTTTTTTCCAATCTTTAGACGGAATGTGCCATTTTATCACGATTTTTTCATGAAAATTGCCGTTTTTCGCGAATCTTTTGACAAAATTTGCCGTTTTTTCGCATTTTTTGAGGAAATCTGACTTTTTTCGGGATTTTGTAACAAAATTAGCCATTTTTCTCGCAAAATTTTTGATGGAATTTGCTGGAAATTATTCGTTTTTTCGCGATTTTTTAGCGAAATTTGCATTTTTTGCGAATTTTTGACGAAAGTTACGCGGGACGCGTAAGCTCTATTTTTTTGCGTCTCATCGCCGATTTTTTGCGTATTTTATGCGCTATAGCGCGTCCGCGGCATCCCTGTATTAAACAAAATTATATTAGTGGGTCATATCGCTTCATTGCTGAATGCTGTCAAGCTAATTTTACTTAAGAAATGGCTTAAACGATTTTGATTCATTTTATACTCTAGTGTTTTTGATTACCTGAAGACCTTTGAGCTAAGTCACATGTTTGATCACATGTGATTAGTGGATCATTTGGGTAATAAGGGTCAGGATCACGAAACTATGGCAAAAGCCAATAAGTTGGCGATATTTGACAAAATACTGGCGAAATTTGGCTGAAAAATTGATTATTAAGGTTACAAACCAAAACACATATTTGGCACCAAATGAAAGAATGTGTCCAAATTTGGTTATATCTGGCAAAAAATATTGTCTTTCAGAATGTGATGAAATTTCTTATACATTCGAGATGCATAGTTAAACTAATCAGAGTCAAGCTAAAAAAGTGATTTGAATTGATGTCCTTTCGTTGTAAATTTAAAAATAAAGTAAAATTTATGAGCATGTGCATACAAACATAGTTTTCTTATTGATTGTTTTTGTAAATAATACTGTTATTAATAACATGTTTTACAGTAATAACACTATATCGAGTTGAACACAAAGTTAATTTTGACCGAGCTGAGCTCGATCACCCCTGCTAGTATAAATTTAATGAACTAATTTTGTTCAAATTTCTCATACAGTTTCATTGTCAATAACAATGCATAATTGTTTTCCCGGTTTATCTCACTAAGAGTAAGCTCCAAGCATAAAAATTCTATACTTTTTTTGTTTGAAATCATAATAAGTTTTGAATTAAGAAATAAAAGTATGTCATTTAAATTTTTAAGCTATATTTCATATTTTATACATCACTACCTGAAACTTTTATAAAGCAACAAAATCTGAGGAGAAACACTGCTGCTATAATATGATGTTAAAATTAAACATTCTGTTTTTAAATTCTTATTATAACTATTGTTCACTTGTTATTATTTTTAAATCAAAATATTTCCATGAATTTTATTACAGGTACAAAGATTGATTTGCGGGAAGACAAAGATACTTTACAGCTTTTAAATGAACAGAGTTTGTCTCCAATCAAAAGGGAACAGGGTCAAAAACTTGCCTCAAAAATAAGAGCTGTTAAATATCTTGAATGTTCAGCTCTTACACAGAGAGGCCTTAAACAGGTTTGAAACTTTGTTTGATAATTTGAAAGTTATAGTTACATTTTTGAAATGTAACAAGCATAGCTTCCTACATATGCAGTAAAATCTTGTTAGAGTGAATTTATAAAGACTAATAATAAAACTCATTATTCTTAAAAAATTAATTTACTTGAAATTCCTATATGTAGGATTCGAAAGATTTAATTTTGGATAAACATTGAATAAAATAATGTATTATTACTAAAGTTATATTAAATTTTTGCAAATATGTCATATAAAAATACATATGCTGTGTATTATTGGGAATCCCTTTGTTATAAAGTAATTATTAAAATCCTTAATTATGACGATTTTAGTATAACTATAAAAGAATATATAATTTATTTTACACGAGTGATAGCTAGAAAAATATTCTCACTTATATATATCATTGAAGTATTTTTTAATATTTATTTATTTATTTTCAAAAAAGTTTTAAAGTTTCTCAGATTGACAGCAAAATTTTCAAAAATTATCTTCTATATAATCAGTTTCATATAAAATATTTTCAGTATATTATTTTGCTAGGATAAATATTAAGTACAGTTTTCAGTATTATATGAGCAATCATTATCTTAAATATATCATTGTTTTTTTTTTTTTTTTTTTTTTTTTTTTTATTAAAATTTCAGCAATCTCATTTGTACTTAAGTTATGGTATATAGCAACTCTTTCATTCTTTCATTTTAATCATTAACTGGTGTAGTAAATTATAACATTCTGTATCTGTGATCTAGAGATCAGCTGTAAATCTAATGCATTAAAGTAATAATCATCTTGCAGTAAGGTTAGCATTTTTGCCAAGACAGAGGCAAAAACTAGAAGAAAAAAAAAACTAGCAAAAATGGCAAATTCATATTTGTCTTTAATATGCAATAAAGTCTATAAACTAATAAGGATAATAATTTTTTTTTTTTTTAAGTGCTAACAATTAAATTTAATTAGGCATCATTTAATATTTAATTTTCTAATAAATATAATTAAATATTTTTACATATTTTAAATCTATTAAAATATATGGGAATCAGTCTAATACTCAGGAATTTAAAATAAAAAATTGGAAACTATCTTTTCTTTCTTAAGTGAATTATTTTGTCAGTATTTAACTATCAAAAGATTTAATATAACTTAGCTATTTTTGTTTTATGTAATAAGTCTTAAAAATATGTAAATATTTTGGTCTTTGGTACTAATTTGCAATAATAATGTGATGCAAAAGAATTCAACTACCACAGCAGATGTTTGTTATGTATGGCACAATCTTTTGAAAAATGAGGAGTTAAAAGCACATTTTTCAAACTTAAAAAAGCAATTTCAACATGGTGTTTTACCATGTCATCTTGTAGTATATTTATTACATCCAAAATACAAAGTTGAACTTTTAAATTATGAACAAAAAAGAAAGCTGTAAAATATGATTATGTAAAATAAAACCCTGACCTTATATTTTTTTATTAGTTTCAAGCTAAAAGAAAAACTCTTCCCTATTTCATATTTTACAGAAGTTAGTATGTCGGTGCTTATAATCGGTGGAAAAGGATAAAATTAGCTTGTGAGATTTCAAAAGGTTTTTGTTCATTAATTGCACACATTCAAATATGTCCAGCAAGTAGTGCAGTTCAAAAATAAATTTAGAATATTGATTTTTTAACTAAATATCCTCTTTTTCTTTCATGAAATATTTTTCTCTTTTTCTGGGAAAAAAAATTAAATAGACAGCCTATTTTTGCCACTACTATGGCAAAAACCTATTTTGTCTGGATGGTTTTAACCTGGTTTTTTTCCACCTATTACAAAAACTTGCCAAATCTGTCTTGCAATCTTTTGTTATTCATTAGTATAAGGATGAAATTTTTTTCAACAGTTATTAATTGTGAAAAAAGACTCATTTTGCCAGGCATATTGTGTCGTCAATTGCATGTCTTGCATTCACTGTTGCAGAAATTTCATTTTTAGAAAAAACAGAAAAAAAAATGTCTCTAAAAGAAAAAATAATCTTTGTTGATATTTCTTATGTAAATT
Organism: Maratus speculifer; assembly: GCA_964019185.1. NCBI lineage: Eukaryota > Metazoa > Arthropoda > Arachnida > Araneae > Salticidae > Maratus > Maratus speculifer. The sequence continues at coordinate 259,000,748 of OZ025290.1, forward strand.
TTAATTCTGATGCAGTAAAATATATATTGATTCACATTCAAATGCATACTTTTTTTTAATCTGAAACCTAGCTCTGTTCAAACTTTTTTTTTTTTTTAATCCCATCAACTCAATTTACAAAAATCCTAAATATGACCTGCAAAAATTATTCTAAATTGAGTGACATTCAAATGCATACTTTTTTTTAATCTGAAACCTAGCTCTGTTCAAACTTTTTTTTTTTTTAATCCCATCAACTCAATTTACAAAAATCCTAAATATGACCTGCAAAAATTATTCTAAATTGAGACCAACCTACAGAAAAAAAAAAAAAATGGAGTCATCACAACCCTAAAAAAGTAATTTTATTCACAACCAAAGTAAACAAAGTGCATTTTGAAAAAAAAAAAAAAAAAAAAAAAAGTGTCCATGTAGAAGATGCTTAAAATCTATTTTATCTACTCCCATCGCGAAACAAATCTGTTTTCCTATATTTTCTCATATGTGTCATCTGTTTACAAACTTGGCTTATTGTAAGAGTAGATTAAACAAATTTCATGCACCTTCAAAATAGACTTGGGCTACTATGATTCTGAGCCCCTCATTAATTTGTCCATTTTGTTTATGTTAGAAATATAATTGTAGATTACTTTTCATAATCGCATTAAAACATGATTTATTTTCATTTTGGATTTTGGTCAGATGTTTAAGTACTTGTTTCATGTGTAGATTGAAACATGTCAAGTTCTGGTGAGGTTGTGGGTTAAGGAAATTTTGTTTGTTGGGTTCAGGTTATATTGCATGTTCACTGCAAATGGAATGTTTGTGTTGGGTGCAATCGGACCCATCCAGAACTCTACTCATAGGGTTAGTAAGTTTTTGCCATAGTTGGAAAAAATCTGGTTAAAACTGTCTTAGCAAAAATAGGTTTTTGTCTAAGTAGAATCAGGTAGTTTGAAAAAAATAGGCTGTAAATATTTTTCCCTGTAAAAAAAGAAAAACTATTTCATGAAAGAAAAAAGAAACTTAATACTTTTAGTTAAAAAATCAATATTCCAAATTTATAGTTGAATTAGAGAGTTAAATAAGCATGCATTTTATAAAATGTAATGAATGCAACTTTTTGTCCCTTTCTTGGAATGGAGTGTAAAAGAGGGAGGAAAATAAATTCTAGTTTCCTAAAAGGACATAACAGGATTTTTTCAATATGTAATTTTCAATTTAATTTAATTACTTTATCTGTAGCAGACGAGTTTCATCAGATAAATAATTATAAATTGGTGCCAAAGACTTAAATATTTACGTATTTTTAAAACTGATCACAAAAAACAAAAGTAGCAAAGTTATATAAAACCTTTTGATAATTAAAAGAATGTTAATGGCTGACAAATTATTTTACTTAAAAATGATAATTAGATATCTGATTTTTAATTTGGTTATTTTAATTCCTAAGTATTAGACTGAATGCCATCTATTTTATAAAGATTTAAAATATGTAAAAATATTTTATTATATTTATTAATTAGCAAATTAAATAAAAATATTAAATGATTTGTTATTAATTTAATTGTTTAGACCAGCGGTTCCAAACTTTCTTGGTCTGCGACCCAACTTCCAGTAAAAAAAATTTTACGACCCGCTTTTCAATTAAAAAAGAAAAATTCCAGACCCATCTATTATAAAGTTGTATATCACTTTAAAAATTGTTGTATGACCTCTATTAACTTGGCAATTCTATCACACAAAAAAGGCACATTTTGGTATGAAAGATACACTATAAAAAAATCAAGAATTGGTGATCTCAATGAGTGGAGATCTGGAGAAATAATTAAAACACACAAACTACTAAGATAATTAAAAATATGTTTAATTATTATCAAAGCATAACTTTATGATCAAAGAGATTTCTGGCACTGGTATTTATTGATGACAATACATAATAACAAGATTAAAACTGGTTAATTTGAATCGTAAGTAACTTTACATGCAGTTTGTTTCTGTATTTTTTTTTAAGCATGTTCTCACAATTATGTCATATTGAACCTCAACAAGGATGTCAAAGTTGATTTAGATATTTCTGGATATTCTGCTCGTATAATCCAGAAGGAAATTAAGAATTCGCCTTTGAAATATAATCTGCTATTGAAATTATCATATCCTAAACAGATGCAATAAAAGCTATATTTTTATGACAAAACTCGCTAAGGGATTTGCGACCCATAGTTTGGGAACCACTGGTTTTTTTTTCATTATCCTTATTAGCTTATAGATTTTATTACACATTGAAGACAAATAAGAATTTGCCAGTTTTTAACTTTTTTGTCCCTTTTTTTCTTTTTTTTTTTTTTTTTTTTTCTTCCCAATTTTTGCCACTGTTTTGGCAAAAATGCCAACCCTGCTAGCACAGGTGATAAATCACCACATATTCTTTAAGTTACAACTGTATACAAGTTACAACAACAATGGAGTTAATTACGTGCTAAGCCAAAATTATGTATATTTTTAAGAAGTCTGATAGATTGAGATTCAGTGAACAAGAGACTAGTCAAAGTCATAAAAAAAGGTTGTGACATCGATTATTGATGAAATACCTGTATTGATTTTATAATTCTTTTCAATTTTCTTTGTACTGAAAATTTCCTTGAGTCTATTAACCTTTTATTAATGTAGTTATTAATGAATTTATTTCTTTACTTCCCTATAGCATATAATATTTATGTATGAAATTTCATAAGTGCTCCATCTTTTACTTTTTTAATTATATCATATTTTCAAGTGGCTTTATAATTTTTTCTACCACTGTATATATAGACAAAAGTAATTTATCTAATATATGTAATCAGAAAACAATATTTTTAAATGTAAATAAGCATTACATTTTCAGCCTAAGTTCCACTGTATACAGTTTAAGTCATTTTTGCCACTAAGTTTTTTGAAGAAGGAAATAGTCTAAAAAAGAGTAATGAATGATAGCAATGTTCATATAAGATTAAAACAAACAAGTAAACAGATACTTTGCTACTTTCCAGGTATTGGTTCATCAGTTTTATTTCCTGAGCTGTTTTTGATTTGTTCACAGCAAATCACACTTTCTTAAACCGATTTGTGCCAAGCATTTAAAAAAATTGCCAAAGACCCTAAAGCAGGGGAGTGGCAAAATTTCTTTTTGTTTGTATTTTATATGAACATGGTTACTCATTCATTACTTTTTTGTTATATTTTCTGTTTTAAAAAACCCATTGGTAAAATGATTTAAACTGTATGCAGTGGTTTTTTGGGTAATTTCAGAGTAGCATTTGTTAGTTGAAATATGATTTTTTGTTATGTTAATATAATAATAAAAAGCATTGTTTTGTTTATATTTCACTAAAAGAAAAATCTAGTCAAATCAAATCAAATTAACCAGTTAAAGAAAAATCTTTAAAACTCTGAAACTCCTTATTAAAATCATACAGCATCCAATTTTGAAGCTCCTTATCCTAAGTTACAAATAAGTGCATTAATAATGTGCCTGTAATAGCATGCATTAATTGTTTTCAAATAATAAAAAGCAATTGCTTTCAAAGTTTTTTGTGAAAATTTATTATCTTTTTCAGTCTGCTATCAGTGAGCTTTAATATGCTTTCATATTTTAGAATAAAAATGAATTAATGTCTAAATTATGAAATTTAAATAAATTTCATTGAAAATACTTTCTTTCTTTACTAGAATTTTAAAAAAAAAAATTGCATTATTTAGTTTGTAATGCTTGATAATATAATACAGTCTATGTTTTCATATTTTTACTCCCCCCCCCCTCCCTAAATCCTTTGTTTGTTTGCTTGCTTGTTCATTTTTTGTATATATCTGTGAGAGAAAGGTTGGATAAGACAAACTGGAAATTAAATTGTCATACATTATTATAAATTTAAACTAACATTTACCTCTTCAACAACTAATTAATGATCCTTCTTATGTTGATTTGTTATTTTTTAATAATCTTTAGAAAACAGGTTTTCATAGTAAGAAAATGCATTTTTTATTTGTTTCATTATAGGTTTTTGATGAAGCTGTACGAGCCGTTTTGCGTCCAGAACCTCAAAAACGGCAACAACGAAAGTGTAAGCTGGTGTAGCCTTGTCAGTAAATAAAAACTGTAGAATCTAACAAAAGAAAGCATAAGCTGTAACAATGTGTTCATTAAATAATGAATCATTTTAATAACAGCTTTACACAATTGAAGTGTCCTATGAAGCATTTTGAAATCGAAATGGGCTGAAAAAAGTGTGTTGTAGTTTGATATATATTTGAAAAATTTTTACCAAAAGCCAAAGATTGTATTTTATAGAATTGCTTTTTCATGTTTTATATTAGTGTTTTTGCTTTATAATGTATATTCTATCACATTTTTATGCTTTCTTTTTTCAATGAGGCTGTTTTATCATCTTGTATAATACATGGATTCAATATGTGTTTTTTAGTCATTTTTATGTGACAAATGCCTGCTGCGATATGAAAACAATTTTTCCTGCATTAGTTTTCTCATGAATGGATTTTATATTTGCACATTGAATTAATCACTTTTTTCAGCCCTGATATTCTCAGTGATGCATTCATGCTAAGTCTAAGTTTCTAATTGTATTCAATTAATGTGCCATCATACTTATTAAAGTTTCTCCCAAGTACTTTAACTATAATGAAACATCGGTGATTCACACTGTTTTAAAACTTAAATCATTTTTATATATCTGAATTTTTAAACCAAAATAATTCTTTTAAAAGGATTTTTCAGTTAAAATATCTCAGTATAACATATATCTTTATTTTGTGTTACATCTGTCCTCTTTTAAAGTGTTATAATGCCAATGTTAAATTTATTTATTAAGGTTTTATTATTATTATATTTATTTATTTTTTATTTTAATTCTTATTAAAAGAAAGTATAATATTAAAATATGTATTTAATTTTTAATTTGAAAAAAAAAAGTAAATTTTACTGGAAAACTTATAACAGATATAGAGCATTGTGAAAAGTATTGAATTTTAACTGAGAGGAGATATTCAAAAAGCACTGTTTTTTATTGTATCTTCGTTTTTAACTATAAGTATTTAATTTAAATTTCGGGGAAAAAAATTCTTAGATTGTTTTATTACTATTTTAACTATTATTTAGCAGTGTACCTCATATTTTTTTGTTTTTCATTTAGATACGTATAGTACTTTATTAGTGCTTCATTTTTCAGTGTTTAATTTATTTTATTTTTTTCTTATTAAAAAGTCTCTAACTTTTGATTTTTCTTATTTATCATGCCCAATAATATATTAATTTCAATTTGAAATGTTTTGTTTCGTGTTGGAATGTTTAAGCATTATTCTTAAAAAAACATTTTCATCCCATGTGTTACATTTTTTATCCTTTTTTTATTCCTAGATTATATAAACAGTACTTATTTAAATGCTGTGTTTTTTATTTACTTTAATCAAATCTTGCTATTTATGTGTATTTAAAATAGTATTTTTAAAAATGAAGACAAATTTTTTTTTATTATTATTGAGTTTATTTGTAATATATATATATATATATATATATATTTTTTTTTTTTTTTTTTTTTTTTTTTTTGAATTATACAATTCTTTGAATGACAAAATAAAAACAATTTTTTGAATCATAAAATGAATTTCTTACATCTATTTTGTTCATTTTATTTATAAAAGAAAAATGTGCAACTATTTTTAATTATTAAAATTTTATTTTATTATTCTATTATATCATTAACATTTATTATTCTCTTGTGTAAGAGTTTTAATATTTAAATAATAAATCATGTGTTAAGATTATTTTTCTTAGACTTTTAATGTGTATATTGTATACATATGACTTGTTGCAATTTTTTATAGCAATCTTTAATTTTATGTATTCTTTCAAATATTGTGTAGAAAGCACAGTATAACTGCTGATCTATGTTATATATGAATTTTTAAATGTTAGTTTTAATTTATTCATATTTTTTTTTTTTTTTTTTTTAAGATAAAGTGCATAATAAATGTTTCAAAACAGATAATTAAATTCTACAAATTATCTAAGATAACATGAATTCCATTTTTGTTATGGAATGATCTGAAACATTTACAGTTCTAACAGAAACTTGATCTATGTGTTTCCAATTGATGTTTATTATTTCTACCAAAATATATTGTTTAATGTCCATTTTCGCACAATCTTAAGCTCAGGATAATTATGTCAGCACAATAATTTAACTTGCATTTTATTGTTATTCTATCTTATAAATCGACAATTAATTGTTGATATAAAAATTTTATCTATTACATATTTTAAAATTGTAAATTGAAATATGTTAATCATTTATTAAGGCACAAAGTATAAATTTATTATTTTATATTACATTTATATTCTTCGATTAACTTTCATTATAGTGCCCAACATAATCAATTATAAATAATCATTTTTAATATCCTTTTTTAAATAAAAATACAAATTTATATTTAAAATACAATTGAGCTGTGATTATTTATATTTCTTTGATAGGTTTTGTCTAGGAAATTAATAATCTGGCTATTTGTTTTTTACTTATTATGAATCTTCAATACTTAGCAAGCTATATAGAATTTATTTATATAATATAGAATTAATTTATGTTAGTGATTTTCTGATACTGTAATACCATAAAGCTTTATCTACTTGTATTATTAAAAAAATGTAATTGTATCAAATAATACACTCACATGCATACAAAAAATAAATGGCATGTCAAATATGTTGAAAAAAAAATTTTTGTTTTAACAATTATGTCAAGTACAAATATGAAATATTTTATGTCATTACTATAAAGGTGTTAAAAGGTTGAGCAAAATTAATTGGTAGAACATGAGACTTGAATAAACTAAGTTTTTGGTTTTGATTATCAGCTGCAACTAAAAGATACTTCTTTTTTTTTTTTTTCTTTTTTGCTTGCTGATGCATGTAAATCTGTTATAAATACAAATGCCTTTCTTATCCCATCACAGTTCAAAATTATGAAATTATATCAAGTAATCATAGCTGCGTCTGACATGATCCAGAAAGACATATTTGCAGTTTTATTGTGAAGAATAACTAATCCAGATGAAAATTCTTAGATTGCATTGTTTCAAAATTGTTTCTTCAGAATAGCTTATCCCTTTATTTGTGTGTGAATCAGAACTTCTAAGGAATTAATTATTCAGTTAACTTATGCCTGAATAATCAATACTCTGTTGTATTTTTTTTTTTTTTTTAAATAAGTACTTTATTGTAATAGTTTAAACTTAGACATTTATTGCTGGATTTAAGTTTGGCAATGAATGTATGGATAATTCGTAATATATAAATATTTATTGGAATTGAAAGATTTTATAACATGAAGAAATAATTCCAAAGTGAAATATTTATTTACAAATGTTCTTTTTTCTCTTTCAAATATAATTTTTGAAGCAAGCATTTGACAGTTGTTTTTTAAACATACAAAATATTTTAATTAAATGTCTTGGTCAACATTTCCAAGCAAACAATAAAAATAATTTTATAAAAACAAAGCAGATTACATTTTATTAGTTAAAATAATTTATTTAATATAGCTATTAGCTTGCTAAAATTGTTCCTATATGTTTCCAAATCAAAAGAAAAACTTGCATAATTTAAAAAATATATATATTGTACTGTCCTAGTTGTTATCAGGGTTATTAGAGATCACACAAATTGTCAAACAACTGCAAAATTCAAATAGCAATCACAGAAAAAAAATTGCTTATTTTGACAAACGATTATGGAAATAAATAGCAAATTTTGTCGCATGCCTATTTGGTCTTGGAATTTTTTTTTAATTAGTCCATGAAATTGCTGTGCAAATTTTGCTAGAAATCTCAGTTATGCTATTAAAAGCCTTATCGTATTTAATGCTGTAAGTTGTAAAAAGTAACCAAATTTTTCAAGTCGATAATAAACTTAATTTCTACCATTTTTAGATTTCAAAATCCCTCTTTTTTTTCTTCTAAGTAAAATAAATTAATATTTCCCTTTTTATCCATTATTTCTGTATATTTTCTAGATAAGGTTTATTCTGTGATTATAGAATATGTATTTTAAAACAAAATCTACTCAAGATATGTTTGGATTAGTTCAAAATGGAACTAAAATATATATAATATGATAAAACCATGTCTGGTAAAGTATGTTGGATATAGCAGAACTTAATTTTTAAGCTCTAAATCCTATTGGCTGAATAAATTTTGATACCTGCAAACTGCAAATTATTGTGATCACTCTTAATGTTTTAGAAAACAAGACACTCATCTGTCAAAACTTACTATTATAACTGGCACTCTCTGTTTGTAAGAAATATAATAAACTAAATGATTTATTTAGATATCGCTGACTATTTAATCGAAGAATCATGTATTTAGTTCCCCTTTTCTTTAAAGATCCTGTGTTTGGTCTTGACTTTTTTTTTTCTTTCCTCTTTTTTTGTTTATATTTCTGTTTATTTCAAACAGGAATTCTTTGAAACATATTTCATAAGTTTGTAAATAAATCGTCCCTCTTTTATTATAAACTATAAGAGACACAACTTCTCTCAGTATTTTGTGATTCAAAGCATATGTTATAAGTATAAAAAGCTTTTGTTGCTGTTCTTGTTTTTAACATCATGAATCTTGATCATGATTCTCTACATGATCCAAAGCAATTTATTGTTCACAATTGTAAGGATTTTAGTTCTTTTTTTGTATGGAAAATGACTAGTAATAATGCATCACTATTAGTAACTAATGAAAAAGATAATGTTAGTAATGATTCTAATATCCAAATATACATCCCATAGTGTTTATTATCAGCTTGTTTATTTATATACCTATAGAAAAATCTTTTGTACATGTATGTTCAATTTTATTCTTTATATGAAAAAGGATGAGGTTGTTTCCTTATTAAAACAAACTAAAAGGTTGAATAGAATTTTATTTGAAATTAAATCTGATGAAATGTCAAAATTGTTAAATTCTTTAAAATTTTGTCATCTGTATAGATATATATATATATCATTAAAACTATTTGAAAAATAATAAAATAATTAGGCATGAAAAATTAATTGAAACTAAATAAAAATATTCTGTAAATTGAAATAGTGGCAAGTTTCTAATGTACATAGATAACTTTTAATAGCTTTTACAAATACGAGGTGGAACCCGTCGAAATTCGACGAAAGAAAATCTTTAAGAAAGAACTGTTTCATTGAATTATAACAAATCTACAGAATTAGTTACAGTAAAGAGTAGATCTTATATTGGTCAGTCTAACTCTCAAACAAATATTATTTTATTCTAAAATTTACAAAATACTACAAAACTCAATTATCCAAATTATTAAACGAAATAAAACCGAAATTCCCCAGATTTTATTAAATAGTATATACATTTTTGTTTTTGTTTTAAAGAGATAATGGAATGATTCTATTGCCACATTTACAAAATTGGTACTAAAAACTATTTAAAAAAAAAATCAACATCTCATAATTAAATTGAGATAAGGCTTTGAAATAAATTGCATTTAAAAGTAATTTTTTTTTCTTTATACGACGTGTAAAAATTTTAAATGTGCAATGTTTAGAAGTGCAAAATTTACAGTAGCGAAAATTGCAAAACAGAAATTGCAGGGGGGGGGGGGTGTTGCCATTTGCAAAATGAAATATGCTTTACGCACAGATACGTTTGACCTTTGTAATATAGATTTGTTTATTGCACCCCTTTTGATGAATATGTTTATAGAAAATAGTATACATGTAAAATAACAGAAGAAAATATACCCATTATATATATATGTATGACATAATGATTTGATTACACTGCGCTTAACTTGTTTTAGGTTCAGTATTTATTTCTTTTGTATTCCCACCAATTATACTTGGAATGAATGCGTATAGCAAATAACATTCTTACTGTATGTTTTAAACTTCATTTAAATCCACATATAATAATTTTAACATGAATTATTTGTCCCAAATAAGTTAATGTGCGATTGTGGATGCAAATTTTCCTTGAGGATAAAATATATATATATAATGTGAAATTGCACAATTTTAAAATAACTAACAACCTTTTAGTTTGTTATTAGCATAAGCATAAATTTATTTTAAAATTTTACATGATTTTAAAATTCAATTTTACAGATCTGTGGAAAATGTTAATAAATTTTGTATTACTAATATTAGTTTTGTTGAATACTTTTGTGACTAAAATGCAGTAGACTCTTGCAATTATTACATGAAACTAGCACCCTAATAATTTGAAATCATTCTTAATTAAATTCATCTTATTACAGTTGCTGTCATTCGTTAACTAATAATGATTTTTAAAAAATTGTTGAATTTTATATTTATAAATTACTATGCATAATCAATTTTCCCTGCCATTCTTATTCTGTTATTTTATAAATCATTTTTAAAGATGATTAACAAGATACAAAGTAATTGATTTGATACAAGAAAGAATCTTGTAATCATAGATTTCCTTTAAAACATTTTCTGGGCTTTTTTTGGATTAAATTGATCTCAAAATAAAATTAACTTTGTGAATTCCAAAATGTTATTTAATCAATTCATTCGTAAAAATGTGAATTATATTTACCTATTAAATCTTGGATAATACCCAAGTAAGATTAACCCAGGTAAGATTAACCCAGGTGGTTAACCCAGTAAGATTAAATAAATTTGATACATTTTATTCAGTGTTAGTTCAATACATCATGTTGCTTCTATTGTTTTTAATTTATAAAATTAAATTATATTTCTATTGACATTTTTATTTTAAATCTTTTAAGCCGTTCTTTTTCCTTACAACATTCATCTTTTTAAAAGCACATCCATTTCAAATGATGGTTGTTGCAAAAAATGGTTGTCTTTTACTATGCTGTATTCGTTTATTTTAAAATTATTTTATTTGTTGATAAATTGTTTGTGGGAATGTTCTGATACTCTTAATTTTTCCTAAAATCAGTGTTAAATGATTTTATAAGTTTTTGACAAACCAAAAGTTAATGATTCCCCTGTCTTCGGTTCCATATTACCCTTACATTTGTATATTTAATATTTTTAAATAAAAGTTTATCCAAACAAGATTAGAGTTGCTGCTCCGTTCGGCCCTGTGGTCTGCATGTTCCAGTTTTTATTCCCTTCAACGAAGCATAAGATTTGTATAATTTTAATTTTATATCTTCAAACTTATTTCATATGAATTTGTCTTTCATTGAAAATCTTTCAAAAATAAGAGGTCACAGGTATAGTGACTGGCATTTGACATATTATGAGTAATTGACATTTAAATATATTAAATTTTTCATTCTGGCCAATAGCTCTTAAAAAAAAAACCTGCAGTATGATTTCCCCCCCCCCCCCTTTCCACGCACATACACCACCCACCCTGCATACCATCTTTTAATACATGAAACATTTCCCATTTCCTATGCAAAATTTTCTAAACTCAATTTTCTTCAAACCTGAAATAAAGGCCAAATCGAGATTAAATAAAAAGATTTTTTGAATTACAATAAATTCTGGAAAATCGCTGAGAAACAGAAAAAGGGAAAAAAAATCTGGCTTATTTATCAAAAGACTTCCGGATTTTTTTTAAATTATTATTTTTTTATTTAATGATTTTATTATTATCATTATTTGTTTTTTTTTTTTTTAATAGTGAATAGTTATATATTTCTTATATTGTTAGAAAGGAAAAGATACTATCAATAAGTGTTTTTGTGGAAAATAAATACAGTTAAAAGGAAAAGCTGAAAATGCATAGTATAAGCAATCCTTAAAATGCATTTTAATATATGAAATTATCTATTAAAGTCAACATGATTTTTGTTTCTCATGTGATATCAAGTTATTGAATTTCTATTGCATAAAGTATAATTGTAAATTTTAGTAACGCCAAAATGAAAGTTGTTGTTAAATAAAATTATCAAATAATTATAATCTTCAAAAGAGTCTCCTGCATATTTAATATTTTAGTCATTTTTTATGGGCATTCAGCTTTTAATTTTCTTGTGCATAAATTATGTTGTATATAACTTTTTATGTGTAGTTGACAGCTGTAGAACGTGGAAATATTTATACAAATGTATTGTATACATACTTTATCTGCACTGTTATTATCCTGAACACAAGCTTCCTGGTGCTGTTTATTGTTAAATCTATTTATTCATAATATGACGCCTTCTGTAAGGCCAGTTGAAAGTAACTCTCTTTCCTTAAAAATAATTGAAAGTACAGGTTATTGGGGGTGGGAGGAAATAGACAAGCCTTAAAAATATTCGCTGTGAATTGGTTTATCATTTATATTTTATTATTGTGTTATTTTAACTATATTTTTATGATGAAGACATATTTTGCATTTGTTATGTCTGTAATATGTTGGGGAAAATTTATTTTGTTTTTCACAAAAAGACTATTTGAAAAAAGCCTTTTTCTGTTGTTAAACTATTTTGCTTAAAAATGTATCCTCATAAAGTATTTTCATTCTTATCGTACCACTATTAAATTCTGTCCCATTTAAATTTTGAAAAAAAAAAAGGGGGGAAAAATTTGTTATTTCAAAAGATGTACATTGAAAAATAAAATGAAATTTAAATGTTTGGTTGCAATTTTTTTTTTTTTTTTTTTTTTTTTTTTTTTTTTTTTTAATGTTATTGTTTAAATCAATTGCCCCAAACTCAGACAAACCAGTAATATCTCCAGAATTTCCATAAATAAAGAAAATATTGATAATTTGTTTAGACCAGTATTTAAAAGTCAGAAAAATTGTATAGCATCAAAATGTATTCTTTGAACGAAAACATATTGTACTGTAATGTAAAACATATGTAATGCAACTGACATTTACATACTTTTTCTTTCAAGAATTACCAAAGCAATTTTAGTAATAAATCTTTTCAATAGCTGAATTATAAATTGATCATTCAGCAAAAATTGATAATAAAACAATTATGCTTTTTTACAAACCAAAGAAGTTTTAAAAAAATTTTATGTGTTTTCTTTATATACATTTATAAGATTCTTTCTTTTCTTTTATTTACGCATAACAAAATTAAAAAGTGTAAGTCTCTAAAAGTTGTTTTTTAATGTGCCAAAATAATCTTAGTTTATTTTGGAAATTAAATCAATGCATTATACAGAAAGTATGCCAAGTTATTGAGAAAGTTTAATAGATTTATGTAAAACATAGTGTTCTTTTATTTATTTATTTCAGAGAGAGAGAAAGAGATAATTGTGAACTAATATAGTACAAATGATTGTAAAATTAATTTTACTTTATTAATATTAATTTAAATGTGTATGAAAATTGTTATTTGGATCTGCTAATTTTTATAAAAACTGTATGCAGTGTGTCAAACTTTTACTAATGTTTTTTGTTCTATTATATTTTTTTCGTTTTAATGAGGTTCAGAATGAAAGGGATGGGGAAGAAAATGTTTAACCTTATGAAGGGTGTTGGCTATTATTTAAACTGCATAATTTTTATCAGAATTTTTGCTAAAATTTAGTAATTAAATTTTGTGTTTATAATTTATTGTATATACTCATGTACAGGTCGAGCCCTAGCTTTTTACTTTAACTTTGCACAAAATCAAACCAAAGATGTCACTTGTCAATGTGAAGAAGTAGTAAATAAACAAAAAAAATCATAGAAAAAAAAATTAATGATAAACTATCATTATTTGTATATTTTATGTATTACTTTATCATACATATAAATAAAAATCCAGAATTTTGCAATATTTAAAGTTTTTTAATTGTTTATAAGTCAATCCCCCCTCCCCCCTGTTAATTTGTTTGCTAAAAACTGTCAGGAATTCTTCGACTTATAAGTGGGTATATACGACACATAAAATAAACTTTTAAATTAGATATATTTTCAGAGGAAATTGTTTGTGAATTCCTGTCAGTTTTAAACTTTAAAGCAACAGAATTACTTGGCCCTGAAATGGCTGAGCTGCCCACATCTGAGATTTTGTGTTCTTTGAGTCTTATGTCTTAAAGTTAGCAGATCTAAATAATAGAATATTTAAATGCAAAAATATTTTTTTTTTTTTTTTTTATCTAAATGAATTGTTTATTTATTGACTTGCACACTTCTAAGAAAATTCCTGACTTCAGGTGCATAGCCTTAGAATTCCTTAGCATTCATAATCACATTATTTTTAAGAAACACTAATACTTTTTCTTTTTAAATCTGCATATGTGTTTTTTTTTTTTTTTCCCATCTTTTTTGCACTTTGAATAAGTAAATACATTAACTATTCACTTGTGTGTTGTATTGAAATGAAGAAGCACTTTTCTATTTACATTTTGAATATTCAAAATCCCGTAATCTGACTATGTCACTGCCTAAATCTTTTAATTGTTCAAATCATGTAAAAAAAAAAAATTTTAATTTCTTCAGAAAGGGAATCAACCATTTAAACATTTTCATTGTATAAAATAGAAGTTTACTCATTTAAATTCATGAACGATAACACCATTAAAATTGTGTAGCTTTAATTACACTGATGCAATTTGTGAATTTATATTTTGATTTTTTTTTTTCTTTTTTTTATGTAATATATTTAGCTTTTTTTACTACATTTGTTTCGAACTTTACACTTTTATTTGAAGAATGCTATGTTAATATTCAGATTATTTATAATTTTATATGACAAAATCTTTCAAATTTCATTTTTGTTTATTAAATGTTATGTATATGTTTATAACGTTATTTCTTCATATTATGATATTTCTGTACAGTGATTGTGTTGCATAGTCTATGATATTCTTGTATTAGATTCCCTCCAAACTATTGCACTTTTATGTTTTAGTAATTATACTATTGCGAAAAAAAAAAGATATGAAGTGTTGCTTGTATGTATATTATTGTTGCCTTTTGCATTAGTACAATCTATTAAAACAAAAACTGAGATAGTGCTTGATATTGATTGTTTGTATAATGCTAAATATATTTTAGAATTATTTATAGATTTTTCTCAGACCAAAAAAATAAATAAATAAATAAATAAATAAAAATGTATTCGTAAAATTATTTTTTAATATTAGAAATCACCTGTCTACTATTAAATATTCAAAATTTTACCTAGTGAAGTAATGTTGTGTAAGAATGTTAAATTTTATATGACTCCTTGTATCTGCATAATTATTCTGTTGGAACATATTTCTACACTAAGAAAGAATACTGTATATCCCTTATGTGTGTTTTATTATTATTATTATTTATTTATTTGCACAAAAAATTTAAAATTTCAGTATTTTATTTTGTATGGTACTTGCCCAAGAGTGGAAGAGAGTCTGGGTTGTTAAACAACTAATATCAGGGATTTTCTGTTTTTTATTCATTTAATAAAATAGTCTTTGTTCTCTTTTTTTCAAGTTTTTTTTCTTCATAGGCTTTTTCTAATTATTTTCCCCATTGCAATGGAATGGCATAAATAGATGTCAAACGTACCGGTTTTCATGAGGGACTGCTATTTTTGTCTTAACTTCAAATTGCATGCTTTACAACATATTTTCCCCCAATTTTTTATCTTTCCCTGCAATTTGCTGCTGCTGAAAACCATATTATGATTTGCTTTCTATATATAATCCTCCAAAAATCCTATAACTAAAATAGCTAAATATATTTCAGATATACAATCCTTGGCAAAAAGTTTCCAATCATGACATCAACACTACCATCTTTTGTAAGAAAAGATTATTTATTCTCACTCTATAAAAAGAAACAATTATTACTGATAATACATTTCTATTGTATATAATGAACAACAATATGCAATAAAGAAAAATCATTATACATCAATTTATAAACAAAAAAATTGAGATTGAAATTTAAGCACCAAATAAAAAATTATCCGATCATGCTTTGATTTGGAAAAAAAAATAACCGATCACTTTAATCAATATTTCGTAAATCCACTTTTATTTTGGATGACAGCCGAAATTCTTAATGGAATAGACTCAATAAGTGTTTTACACTCATTGGAAGCAACTTCACACAAACAATCCCTTATAGCTTTACGTAGTTCTATGGCATCTGTAATTCATCCAAAATCAATTTTTCTTTTTAATATATTCCACAGATTTTCAATGGGATTAAGATCCGGACTATTGGACGGCCATGTCACGGTTTAAACTGGTATATTACCTACATTTTGTAGAAAATTCTTCACTGATTTGGTGAGTTGGCGAGCTGTGTTGTCATCTTGAAATAAGAAGTTATTTTGATCTCCGACCATTGATCAATGCTAGGAATGAGAAAATTGTCTAATATATCAATGTAAATTTCATAGTTTACTGTACGTAACACAATACACAACTTACCGACGCCTTGTAATGTCATACAGCTCCAAACAGTAAATGAAGTGAATATTTAGTCCTCGTATTGACACATTTATCATTGAACTTCTCACCAATTCTCTTCCAAACAAATGTTCCATTCCACAGTCATCACCTGTTCCAAGAGATATGCGTGATTCATCACTAAAAATAACTTTATTCCATTATCAAGTGACCAGTATACATTTTTTTTTTTACAACATTGCAAGCATTCTTTTCTATGCTTCTTTTTCAAGTAAGGTTTCGTTTTAGCTTTTGAGAATTTAAATTCTGCTGCATATAGTCGATTACTATCAGTCCGGTCACATACCTTTACTTTATACTTAGACCATTCGGCATTGAGTTGTTTTGAGCTCGCTTCTTTCTTTTCGCTATTTCCTCACGTTTTCAGCCCTCTTTTGCCATTTTTATTCGGTGACGTTTACATAGAGGTAAATTTTCCATGCTGTTAGTCAACTATATTTTTTTACGAATATCACATACGATACTCTGAGCACAGTTTAGTAAAGCAGCTACTTTCCTTTGTGAAATTCCCTCTTGCAACAGTTTATTCATGTGAATTTTGAAATTGTGAGACAGTTTATTCACATGAGCCATTGTCCAACACTTCAGAGCTGCTTTTGATCTCGCAGCTGCAAGATTTCCTACTCAGATATTATGCATGCATACAATATATGTTTGCATACATATATGTTTGCATGCATACAATATTCAGATATTGTATGCATGCTCAGGCACTCCTATCTGTGTTCAATATGCAAATTTCAAACCTGTTTCCTCGGTGATCGATTACTATTTTTCAACTTCCATCTTGATCAGATAATTTTTTCTCACAAGGAAACTTTTTCACTTGCAGTTTAATTATAAATTATATGATTGTTATGGTGAATTCACTTTTCATTTATATTTTATTACACGTTCTTTTATTTGCATATGGTAAAACCGTCCTATGCTCATGAATCTCAAAATATATGCTTCGAAATGCAATAATCATAAACTTGATAACACTGATCAAAAACTTTTTGCCAAGGGTTGTATTCTTTTATTTTATGATTTTTACTTTTTATCGATATATGAAATGGTTGATAACATTCATTTATATCTTTTACTGTGTTTTTTTATCAACCAGATAAAAATTTCAAAAAGTGTAGAGTACAAATTTGCATTGCCGGGTATTTACTGTCATATTTATAAAATGTGAGTAAGAGAAATATTTGTATATTTTCCCACATTTTTTTTTTCCTTTTCTATATTCTTTCTGTTTTAATCCATGAATATTATATACATTAAATCTATGTTACTTAATCTCGTCAGATCTGATGTATTCTATAAGCATACACATCATTATAATTTTTTTTTTCCAAATATGTAAATTATGTTTGAGAAATTGATGTGAAAGGAGTCTAACATATAGCAGAACTAAACAAAATAACCATTTGTTTCTTATACTGTTTTTTAGCGAGCTACGTGTTATATAAAAGTGGCTTACAGCAGAAATGTGTGAAATGTACAAAAATGAAAACGTAAATAATTTTATTGTGCATTAAAATATCTCTAAGTCTCCATGTATCATCAAATTTTATGTACATTTTTTCCTGTTCAATAATTTTTAGTTATCAGCTTGTAAATATAAATCCATAACTGAAATTACAAAAAGTACATAAGCCCTATGGTCTAAAGAGGTTAAACTTTTTAATCTTGCAATTTATTTATTTTTATTATTATTATTAAAAAACATAAAGGGCTCTAAAGACATGGGTATGTGCCACAGAAAAAAATCTAAGTGGAAAGAAAATATAAATTCAGGAGGAGGTAATTTGATGTAGCAAAATTTAATATCTTTGATTATTAGCAGATTTATTTTTTGGGAGTATTATTTTGTAATAAAAAACATTTTGTAATGACCTGTTCTTTAAAAATATGCACGATTTAAAAAATAATAATCTCAATAACAGAAATTTAAATAGAATTATCTGAAGTATCTATGATCTTTGACTTCAAAAGCTTGTATAAAATTTGCAGATTAAAGATTAATACAATTTTTCTTCTACTGGATTTCAAGCACTGATAATTCTATTAATCTTGAATCTATAAACTCAAAACTTATACATAAAATATAAAACATAAGTATAAGTAGAGATTTATAAGATGAATTAATAAAGTGTTATAGTATGTTTAAACATTAATATTTGCAGGTGGAAATATAATAGTCGTAAAATTCTCTACAGTTTTACCCCCCCCCCCCCCAACTTCAGTAAACAAAGCAAATCAAAAAATTAATACCCAATGTTAATTGCCAAATTGATTTAAAAAATAAAGCAATAAAAAGCAAAGTAGCCCCCCTCCCCCTCCTTTTTTTTTTTGTGTGTGTGTGTCTTTTTGACATTATATTTGGATTCTTTGAAAAATTCTTACTTTTGAATACCAAACAAGAAGTCGTTCAATGAAATAGTTAAGAAGTTGTACAGATATAAAATTTGTAGTTCCTAATGTTTAATTCATCTTTAATAGTTTCAAAATAAATGCAAGGCAAGTTATATTTAAAGCATAACTCAAAAATGATTTAGTACCTGTATTTTTGAATTCACATGCTTAAAACTATTATAAATCAATTTCTGCTAAATATTTATTGATTATAGTATTTTATTTTTCTTTCAAATAATAACTTCATAATATATGAGCTATATTCTACTAATATATTGTAAAAAAACTAAATTCTGGTGTAAGTCACATGCTTAAATTGTTTTGAAATTTCACTTAAAAATAAACTATCAGTTCTAAAACATTTAATTCACAATTATAGCCAAATAGTTGATACGTTTTACTTAATTAAAAAGTTTAATTTCTGGACTTTGTTATAAATTGCAAAATGAAAATATTGCAAAATATATGTATTTGTTTCATATCAAAGTGGAAATGCAGTATTCTTTCTTAAGACTACAATATGATAATGAAAATACTTTATTAGTTGTGAATCCTTTTACATTTTTTGTGCATTTATTTGTCTTATATGCTATACATATATACGTTGGAATTTTCTTAACTGTTTTTTCAATGAGCAAGTATTTTAAAATATTGTCATTTTTGAATATTTCACTGATGTGTATGTTGTTGTTTTCTACTAAGAACTGCTGTAGCGGGTCATGTATAGTAGAAAATCCATTTTGATACTTATTTTTGGTATTTTAACCTTTATACAAATAACTTTTGAGCAGTTCATGCCTCTTGTTTTCCAAAAAAGACAAAAAAAACTTATAGAAAGCATGGCTAGTCACCCTAATTTAAATGATGTTTATTCATAATTAAATAAACTGAAATATGATAATTTGTTTTTATTGAGTTTGTTTTCTTTTCTTCAATAACTTCAAATTTTGTTGCATTATTGTAAACAATAAAATGTCCTTAAGAGGCCACTCGACTCACTCAAAAAGACCCAGATGATAATGTTAAGTCTATCGAGGCATTCTTTTCAAATATCTCGCTCAAATTTTAATATTTTTACATGATTTTTTTTTTTTTTTTTTTTTTTTTTTTTTTTTTGCATAGGATTGTAGAGAACGATCTACAACCAGGTTAGTTTTCAGTTTTTTGATTTTGATTATATATATTTTTTTTATACTATTTTAGTTTCAATTTCAGAACCAATTCCATCTGGTTCTGAAAGTTAAAGTAAATAGTATGAAAAAAAAAAGTGTAAAAATATTAAAATTTGAATGAGATATTTGACAAATCGCATAAAATGCCCTCATATACTTAACATTATCATCCGGGTCTTTTTCAGTAACTATTGTAGGCTCTTAAAGAGATAAAATAGCAAGCAAACAATGGCAATTATAAAATATTTTAGCAAAAAATTAATTTAAAAAAAAATTTTAAAAAAAAATCCTTTGTTGTTTTTGGATGTTTCAGTATCAAATGTCGTTGACAGATAGTGCTATTGTCTTGAACCGTAAGTACTACAGCAAGACTTCTAAAGATAACCTGACAATTTCAAAATGAAAATTGTTTTTATTTGAGGGAATGGTGTGGAGGGAAATAGTGAAACAGAATAAAAAATTAGAGCCAAGACTGATCTTTATACATTACTTTGAACATTTTTACAATTCGAAATAGTGCCCTCTGTTGGTGATATTTTGTACTAAACTAAGAATGCATATTATGGAAATTTCACACTTAAACATTAATATTCTGTAAGATTAACAACTACCATTCTTTCCTTGTTATTTCATTACAATAATAATTTTAAAAAAACTCCATTATAGAACATTCTGATTGGCGTTGATTTTCTATATCATAAAAAAAAAATCCATACCTAATTTGTTTATGCTAGCACAACATTAAAAAATATCTCTAAGTATTTTCAGCAATCATTAAAAATTTTAATCAGAAATAAAAACCTGATTTTTTTTACTTATTCCAATGAAGTTTTAATTTCAGTTAATGATGTTCATTTGAATGAAATAAATTTAAAAGAATGTGTTTGTAAGAATTCTAGTCTATACATGGTTAAATGTTAAGAATTTCAATATTACAATTGATTTGCAACTGAAGTTGTGTGCAATTAGAAAAAGTCAAAAACCCTTTGACTCCAAATACCACATTAGCTCTTCCTGGAAAAATAATTTCTTTAAAATGCAATAAAAAATAAAAATCCCTTGTAACTCCCACTGCAGTAATAGTTTTTTGTGCAATTTTTTTTTATCTAAGAATTTGAATTAATTTTTAATTGTTAAAAAAAAAAAAAAAAACTGATTATGCAGAACTGAGCCTGATTATTAAAGTTTTGGTCCCTGACTACAGAAAAAATTTTGGACCCTAATGCAATTGTAGATTATCACATTTTTACAAATAAGTGAATGAAATGTATATGAATGTAATTAAGTATTACTAAACTAGCTGCCTTTATCGGTCAGTTTGGTCTCCCTTAAATATTTGCCTGCTAAGCATTGTATGATGTTACTTTTATTCATAATTTGATTCATTCGCTCAATCCTTCGCCAAAAAGGAATATTCTGTTAAATAAATCAAAAACCCGGTATTTTTATGTTAGTAAGGTGATATATCTCAAATATTGTTCTTGTTGCTTATTTTTTAAATTTCATTTAAAATTTCATTCAGGCTTTCACTTCTTTTCTTTACTCTTTCTTAAGAAAATAAAAGAAAAGTTTTAAATAATACTATAAACCATTACATTTAATTTCAACATCAAAATATTATTTTAATTTACCAAATGAAAAATAAAAAAGCCCAACTGACAAGTTAAAAAATGTTATTGGCAGGATTTGATACTGGAACATAAAAAATATCTAGAATTCTTTACCTTCATGGCAAATTTTATGCATTTTTTTTTTTTTTTTTTTAATAATTTTGATTTTTTTAATTAAAGTAAAAACCTTGCATATGAAAATTAAAGGTATCAGCTCATAATTGTTTATGAGAGTCACATGATTTTGACGTTATAATATAGAAGAAATGATGGCGAAAGAACGATATTTGGTGATTTGTAAAATGGGCCTGGCTATAACTAAAGTCCTTTAAATAAAATCCTTTGCCTGACATATAAAATGCAAAGCGGTTAGCCCAGAATTGTTGATGACAGTTGCATGACTTAGACTATTAAGAGTTACATGTATGAAAATAAAAGTTGAGTTAACTGTAAACTAAGGTTGGATTGTTAGTTTTTCTTTTTTCATTTCTTTATGAAAAATAACTTGTTATATACTCAAATGTATTTTAAAAACTAATGAAGTACAAACTTGGTAAAACAAAAGTATCCCAAAGAAAATCGGAATTCATAGATGAGATAGTAATCTGAATGTTTAAAATGCACATAGAGAAACAGAAATACGCGTGATTGAGTTAAAACTTTAAATATGTAGAAAAAACATAAATGCAGTTACCAATGTGATGCCAATATCAATACCAATATCAATGTGCAATACCAATGTTAAATTTAGCTTGCATAAGTTGTGCAATGAGCCTATAAGTTTTTATAGGAGAGGGGCAAAAACCTCTCCCGGTTCTCATTACTTTTATTGCAGGCTGGGTTAGCTCTGTTTTTATTCTATTTCAAGCTAAGTGTAGATTTCTACTAGTTGGGTTCGGATTTAACAGATTTATAAAAAGTTAGTTCAATATATTATTTCAGTTTAATATCTTATACTATTAAGGTTGATTCCACTAAAATTCATTTGAAACATCAGAAACGTTTGGGCCGCTTAAATCTGTGGGTTTTGGGAAAGTGCCCAGCATGCTTTCAAATAGAAAAAAAACTGATGAAAAAAAAAATATTTGAGATTGCCCAAAACAATATTAATTCTTTGTTAAACAATAACCATAGCCAGATTTTTTTTCTTTTTGGGGGGGGGGAGGGGGAGTGGGGGGGTGAGAACAATTTTATAGATTTTAAGCTATGATGACTTTCTTTTAAATAAAAAAAGATATATTTTTTTAAAAAAATCACCTTATTTCAGCATGTGTGAACTTTGGGATTGGTCCCATGCCAGCACATCCCCGGGGTGAAAGGGGGTAAAATATAATAAAAAAGGAATATAAAAATAAACAGAAAATTGAAAAATTAAAGGAGAGGGGCGAAAACCCCTCTCGGCTCTCATTACTTTTATTGCAGACTGGGTTAGCTCTGTTTTTATTTTATTTCAAGCTAAGTGTAGATTTCTACTAGTTGGGTTCGGATTTAACAGATTTATAAAAAGTTAGTTCAATATATTATTTCAGTTTGAAAGAATGCCTGTAATAAATGAACATAGATGTTTGTATGCTTGTTGTTTTCTAAAAACACCGTTCTGATTCTTCTGCGACCCTATCATGAAATTCGCATTTTCCCGCGATCCTTTGATGATATTAGTTTTTTACACCCACAGCCCTTTGACGATATTCGCGTTTTTTTACGCGGTGCTTTGGCGAAATTCCCGCATTTCCTCGATTTTTTGTCGAAATTTGCTTTTTCACACAACTTTTTGAAAAAATTCACATTTTTCTTGTGGCAGTTTGACGAAATTCACGTTTTTTTCTGCGGTTCTTTAACGAAATTCTTTATTTTAATATTTTTTGTCAAGATTTGTGTTGTTCCGGTACCTCCTGACGAAATTCGCATTTTTCCCGCGACCCTTTGACATAATAGTGTTTATTTTATTTATTTATTTTCGAGATTCTTTTTCGAAATTAACTCGTTTTTCTCGGCCTTTTGACGAAATTTTCGTTTTTTCAGTGGTCATTAAGGCGAAATTAGAGTTTTTTCGCGGCATATTGGCAAAACTCGCATTATCTCCACAGCACTTAGCAAAATCCGGGTTTATCTCGCAATTCTTTAATGAAATTGGAGATATTTTTTCGGCGACCATTTATCAAAAATGGCGATAATTTTTTTACTGATTTTTTCAGTCATACATAGCTGCCAACTTTCAACTAATCTTCCTTAATACTTTGATTAGTTTTATCCAGGTTAACCTCATTTCGAACCAGAAAATTTATTTCAAGAATCTTTATTAGGATGAGCGAAGCGAATTCTCTACTAGGCCACTCAATTTACATTTTGTCGTACATTTTATAAAAAAAATCTATTCAGTATTTTGACTTGAAATTAAACATAAGAATAAATTATGATATGTAGATTTGCACAATGTTATTTTTTTTACAGAATAACCTTTAAAAATATTATTTTAATAATTAATTTATTCTACATGTTTTTCTATTATGGACGCATTTTTGCAAATAAAAAATTGAACGCGTATCTTTTTATTTTCAGAATGAAAATAAACCACGGGGTTAGTAATTATAGATAGAATCATGATTAATTAATTGCCGAAACGTCAGTGAAGGCTTACTGTGGAGACACAAAATTTTTTGGTTTCTGTCTGTCTGTCTGTCTGTCAGTTTGTCAGTCTGTCTGTTCCGCGATAACTACCGCAAAAAACATCCGAAAGACTTTAAATTAAGTGTGTATATTGGTAAGGCACTCGGATTTAGCTGTATAGTTTTTTGTTATATTTGATTCATTCGTTCGTAAAATATAGAATATTTTATTTTGCGCAATAATGTTTTTCTATGGCAAATCCAACGATTTTCAAATTTTTATTTGTTGAGAGAAAATGACTCATTTGATTAATGGAATTCAACGATAAATGGATACTGAAATTTGCCAGTACGGGGCTTAAATTATTCATATTGTTTTGAAATTTTATCTATGCATATGTCAGATTTTTTAAATTATTGCTGTAAATCTTGGCCATTTTTTATAAATGTGTTCCAATAATATAAGCTAATTTGTTTTAGAGATTTACTTATTTCAAATGTATTTATTTCGTTTTCTTCATTTCTTTTAATAGTCGCTAAGCAACCATTTATCCTAATTCTTATTCTTATAATATTATAAATTTTAAAATGTGTACGGAAGTTTGAATAACATAACTTCAATGCTTCAATAGCATAACTTCAACTTTGTATCTTTGCGTATAGATAATTATAGCCAGAAAAGAACAAAGGCTATGTATTATTTATTTTATTCGAATATTTTCGTTAATAATTCTGAATTTCATTATTTTTCATGCATAACCAATCGGCATTTTTTAGATAAAATTTAATCAATTTTCTTTCCATTGCCAAGAAAATCAAAATTTCGAATATTAATTTTTCAGCGACGATAAATTTTCACGTATAACAACATTTCATATTTATTTACTTAGAAGGTGTCACAAATAAAAATTAAATTAAAGAGTTGACATGTTTCGGTTCATTAATAAGAACCGTATTCATAACATATAAAATCAGTAGAAAATTAAACGACACTGGATATAAATATAATTTAAAAATCAAAACAAAACATTGCGCCCGCTATGATCGTGAATATAGCCATTGCCAACGCGGCATATAAATATAATAAATTTTGACCATATATTAAATTTAAAAAGTATAAAATTAAAATTAAAAAAGTAGAAAAACTAAATGACTCTGGATATAAAGGTAATTTAAAACCCCCAAAACATAAAATATTGCGCCCTCTATGATCGTGAATAGCCAATGCCATCGCGCCATCGCAATATTTTATGTTTTGGGGGTTTTAAATTACCTTTATATCCAGAGTCATTTAGTTTTTCTACTTTTTTAATTTTAATTTTATACTTTTTAAATTTAATATATGGTCAAAATTTATTATATTTATATGCCGCGTTGGCAATGGCTATATTCACGATCATAGCGGGCGCAATGTTTTGTTTTAATTTTTAAATTATATTTATATCCAGTGTCGTTTAATTTTCTACTGATTTTATATGTTATGAATACGGTTCTTATTAATGAACCGAAACATGTCAACTCTTTAATTTAATTTTTATTTGTGACACCTTCTAAGTAAATAAATATGAAATGTTGTTATACGTGAATGAAAAAAGGTGAAGTGATTTTGTTTTAGTTTTTGAAAAAACGAAAGCTAACAACAGTTTTAACGATAAATTTTCAATTGAGCAATTTCCATGCGAAAACTGAAACTAAGGAAAATTTAAAAGAAAAATCCGTAATAGTCAGAGTGCTACGCGACAAAAATAAGGTGAAAACTGCAAATCGTGATAAGAATATACCGCTTGGTAAGTATGTACTTCATGATAATACAACGGATATTAGAGGGGGAGGCATCTCGTAAAGTCGTCGGAATTCAATATGGCGGCTGTTATTCAAAATGGCGCCATTTTCCGAATTTTCTTAAGATGCATAATATAAATGTGCATTTTATGTCGATTTTGATCTTTTCAAAGTTAAATTTTCGTTTTTAACACTTTCCAACATTATTTAATAGAGTGTATGAAATCAGTTTTTCTGTCTGTTTGTCTGTCTGTCCGCCTGTTCCTTCCATGCTCTAGCTCGCTTAAATTTACTCAGATTGCCACGTAAATTATATATGTTTTATGAATTTTATAATAAAATGTTCGAAGTTAAAAATAAAGTATATATAGCTCTTATAGTGCATTTACAGGGTGCAAAAAAATGACATTACAATATTGTACATTAGGCGAAATCGTTTGCAATTTGTTTTAATGACGTTATACTCTTTAAAACACATTCAAATTGATATACATCAAAGTTAATACAAAGGATATTAGAGGTGTAGGCATCTCGTAAAGCCGTCGGAATTCAAGATGATCGCTGTTATTCAAAATGGCGTCATTTTCTGAATTTTCTTAATATGCGTAGTATAAATGTGCATTTCATGTCGATTTCGATGGTTTTAAAGTCAAATTTTCAAATTTTCGTTTTTAACACTTTTCAACATTATTTAAAAGAGTATGATTACGGTTTATCTGTCTATTTGTCTGTCTGTCCGCCTGTCTTTCCATGCTCTAACTTGCTTAAATTTACTCAGATTGCCATGTAAATTTTATATGTTTTATGAAGTTATAATAACACGTTAGGAGTAAAAAGTAAAGTGTATAGCTTTTACAACCCACTTACAGGGCGCTAAAAAAAGACATTACAGTATTATGCATGCGGCGAAATCATTTGCAATGTGTTTTAATGATGGTGTACTCTTTAAAACACATTATACATCAATGTTAATACTGAAATGAACTACCAAATACTTACTAGATAATAAGATGTGCGTAGTATTTATCGCTTATTTACAGCAAACACACACCAAAACAAGAAAATAAGTGTTTGTAATTTGTTTATAAATTTTATAAAGATCACGATCTAATTTAAGTGTTATTAGTGGAGGTGCTAGGAAGGATGAAACTTCATTTTGTGATAAGGATATCCCGAATAGTCATTATCTATCTTATATTAATAAACTGCATATAAGAATGTGAAGTATCGTATAAATTCTAGGAATTAAAAATGGCGACCATTATTTAAAATTTTTTGCAGTTTAATTCCTCTGCATCTTACAAGAGTACTTCTGATATTAATTTCCGCATTTTATAGCTCAAAAATCCTTTTTTTTTTTTACTAGAAATATACCTAAAATGAAAATAGGTCAATTATTAAAATATTTTTTGTCATTTACAGTAGAAAATTTAAAGGAATAAGTAAATAATAAAAATACTATTTTATTAATACATTACTTATACAATATATTAAAAATGAATGTTATATATAAAGCAGTAGAATATAGAAATTTCACTTGGTATCATCATATTTTTCACATTCGTTTTTGCAATTGCACAATAATGTGCAAGAAAGTCCAACCTTTCTACAGACACATTTATTTTTACAGATTTTAAGCATACATTTTACTAACTCTTCATAAGAGCATGAAATCTCTGGCAACTCCGACCGTTTTAACCGCATCCAACAATCATCCCCATTTGTTTGGAGAAGATGGACGTATTTCACGCTGATCTGCTTGTCTTCATATGTGTCCAAATTGTAAAGCACTGCGTAAAATATGCTGTTGAAGTGCACCCTTGGTTAGTGGAAGATGTTCAAAAGAACGATTTTTTGTCATAAACAATTCTTGTCTTGCATTATTGACAATTAGGCCACTGCTTGTTTAACAGTACAACAATACTACGAACTTCTCTAAAATATTTTCAGGAATGGACGTTTGTGGTTTTCATAGGTATGAAAGTGCAGCAGTAGCTTCATTAAATAGAATCCACGTTTTCCAATTTGGCTTTTTCGTCCTTCCTGTGAAAACCGGATTGCTGTCCCATCCCGTGAAATTATGAAATTCCAGTAAAGCCATTGCCTTTTCTCTTCCAATTGCTGCAGTTATGGTATGCTCAGGAATAAATCTGTATTTTTTCCCTTTTCGAAATGCAACCCGAATAATTTCTAGGCATTTATACGAAAGGATAAAGAAATATGCAATCACTAAAACAAATACATCAGTGTCCACAGACCGTATAACAACATTTTTCCTATTATTTGTCCTTTTTCAACCATGTCTTTGATATGCAGTATTATTCTTGAATCAGCTTCTTCGTGACCAGGACAGGTCATTCCATAATTAACCAACTAAGAAACCAATTCCAGTTCAGGAATTGTCCTATTGTCATTTTAGGTACATTTCTAGTATTAAAAAGAGAATTTTTGAGTTATAAAACGTGGAAATTGAAATCACAAATACTCTTGTAAGATGAAGAGGAATAAAACTGCAAAAGATTTTAAATAATAGTCGTCATTTTGATTTCCTATAAATTTATATGATACCTCACTTTCTTATATGCTCTTTATTAATATAAGATAAATACTATATATTCGGGATGCCCTTATCGCAAAATGAAGTTTCATAACTCCTAGCACCTCCGCTAATGACACTTGAATTAAATCGTGATCTTTATGAAATTTATATACAAATGACAAACATATATTTTCTTGATTTGGTGTGTCACTGTAAATAAGCGATAAATACTATGCGCACCTTATTATGTAGTAAGTATTTGGTAGTTCATTGCAGTATTAACATTGATGTATATCAATTTGAATGTGTTTTAAATAGTATAACATCAATAAAACACATTGCAAACGATTTCGCTGCATTCACAATATAGCAATGTCATTTTTTTAGCGCCATGTTAAAGGACTATAAAAGCTATAAACTTTAATTTCAACTCCTAACATGTTATTATAAACTTCATAAACATATAAAATTTACATGACAATCTGAGTAAATTTAAGCGAGCAAGAATATGGAAACAGACACTGGCAGACAGACAAACAAGCAGATGAACTGAATACGTACACTCTTTTAAATAATTTTAGAAAGTGTTAAAACCAAAAATTTGATTTAAAAAAAATCGAAATCTATTTTAAATGCACATTTATATTACGTATATATTAAGAAAATTCAGAAAATGACGCCATTTTGAATATCAACCGCCATCTTGAATTCCGAAGAGTTTACGATATAACTACTCCTCTAATATCCATTGTATTAACATTGATGTACATGAGTTTGAGTGTGTTTTAAAGAGTATAACATCATTAAAACACATTGAGAGGGATTTCGCTGCAAACACAATATTGTAATGTCATTTTTTTAGCACCCTGTAAATGAACTATAAAAGCTATGTACTTTATTTTTTACTGCGAACATGTTATTAAAAACTTCCTAAAACATAGAATTTACATGGCAATCTAAGTAAATTTAAGCGAACTAGAGAATGGAAAAATATGCGGACAGACAGACAAACAGACAGACAGATAAACTGTATTCATACACTCTTTTAAATAAAGTTGGAAAGTGTTAAAAACGAAAATTTGACTTTAAAAACATCGAAATCGACATGAAAAGCACTTTTATATTACGCATATTAAGAAAATCCAGTAAATGACGCCATTTTGAATAACAGCCGCCATCTTGAATTCCGACGACTTTACGAGATGCCTCCCCCTCTAATATCCATTGTATTATCATAAAGTACATACTCACCAAGCGGTATGTTCTTATCACGATTTGCAGTTTTCTGATGCGTAGCACCCGGACTATAAGTATAAACTGCGTAAATAATTTTAGCAGAATAATGAAAATATATCTTATTTAATATATTAATCATGATTCTATCTATAATTACTAACCCCATAGTTTATTTTCCTTCTTAAAATAAAAAGATACGGGTTCAATTTTTTATTTGCAAACGATTTTGGCGGAATAATGAAAATATATTTTATTTAACTAGTAAATCTGCAGATCAGGAGCCTCAACGTCAGCTTTGCACATAATTTTTTTTAAACACACTTTGGGTAATATTCAACTTCCTGCAAACTCTAATTTAAAATTTTCAAATTAAGTAATTATTTATAAGAATAAAATAAGAATAAGAAGTTTTCAGCCATCAAAAGCGTTAAATTAAAGATTTAGTTATGTTAGGATATTCTGAGATTTTCATGATCTATTATTTTTGTTTTTTTATTATAACATTGTAGATTTCTTCAGGGGGGCTCCGCCCCCCTGAACCCCCCGTAATCTCATTAAACTTAAATTTGTAACTTTCTATCAATTTGCTAATGGTTATCGTATATCTTGTATTTCTTTATACATTTTTATTTATAAGGATAAGTAACAGTTTTAATAAGCATTTTTCATTATACTCATACTTCTACATACCTGCCCACCACAAACACTTAATCTGATGTATCAGGAACTTTTGAAAGTGTAAACTCATTAATCTAGGGTTTTACAATTTTGTTTCCGAAAAAAATATGTTTTGATTGCATTTTGTGGCAGTTATCGCGGTCAGACAGACTGACAGGCGGAAAACAATAAATTTTGTGTCGCCAAAATAAACCTTCACTGAAGTTTTGGCAATGACGTCATTATTCATGAGTTATTGATATCCATGTTTCTAATATTTTTTACGACTACTATAAAATACCTGTTTTATTTCAATTATGACGTCAAATTTTATCAGGTGAAATAATTGTTAAAAATATAATTATTATTATTTTTTTTTTACTTCTAATAATGCCCCCATTTTTGTCAGAAAAATTCTTATTAACGAAACAAATTTCCGTGTTTAATATTTAACAAAATTCTATATTTATTTTTATTTTTATTCTGACGTCATATTTATTTTTTCTTAGTTTAATTTTTCGAATGGAAATTGCTCAATTGAAACTTATTGCCGTTAAAAAATTAATTCATATTTTGATTTTTTTTTTTTTTTTTTTGGCAACGATAAAGGAAATTGGTTAATTTTTGTCTAAAAAATCGCTATTGATTCTGCATGAAAAAGAAGAAGTTTTGAATTATTAAGGAAAATATGTTAATAAAATTAATAAAACATAGCCTATGTTCTTTTCTGGTCTATGTTATAGTTATACACAAAGATACAAACACATTAATTCATCAGTTTTGACGTTGACTTCATTCAAATTTATAACATTATAAAATTAAGGATTATGATGAATGGTTGCTTAGCAACCTTTAAGAGAAAATAAAGAAAATGAAATAAATACATTTGAAATAAGTAAATCTCTAAAACAAATTAGTTTATATTATTGGAACACATATATAAAAAATTTTCAAAATTTACAGTAATAATTCAAAAAATCTGACAAATTTGTAGACAAAATTTCAAAACAATACGAATAAATTAACCGGCAAATTTCAGTATCCATTTATCATTGAATTCCATTAATGAAATGTGACATTTTCTCTCAAGAAAAAAGAAATTAAAAATCATTGGAATTGCCATAGAAAAGCATTATTGCGCAAAATAAAATATTCTATATTTTTCGAACGAATGAATCAAATCTTACAAAAAACTATACAGCTTAATCCCAGTGCCTCACTAACATACCCACTTAATTTCAAGCCAATCGGGTGTTTTTTGCGTTAGTTATCGCGGAACAGACAGACTGACAAACTGACAGACATCCAGACAGACAGACAAAATCCAAAAAATTTCGTGTCTCCAAAGTAAGCCTTCACTGACGTTTCGGCAATTAAGCAAACACAACTATTTTGTTTATATAAGTAATGTGTACTAGAATACATATTTGGGTATATTTGGCTATACACTATTATTTCCCAAAATAACAAACTTTTGTAAAAGATTTCATGAAGTGTTTAAAGTGTTCGTAATCTATGCTTAACGCATGATTTTTCTTACTTGTTGTGAATTCTGCCCACTTATGTATTATGTTTTTTGCCCGCTTTGACAAAATGTGTGCTCGTTTAGAGACTTAGTGACTTACTTGTTTAAATTTTTTAGCAGAGAATTGTAATCATAATACATTAAATGCATCTGCTAGTGCAATACAAATTGTTTAAAAAAAGAATTGAGCTATCAAAAATATAAAAATTACGTACTTTCTATTTCGAAAGAAATTTCCCTTTATATTAAACAAGTAAGAAAAATCATGCGTTAATCATAGATTATGAAGCACTTTCCAACACTTCATGAAATCTTTAACAATACTTCTTTAATTAGGGAAATAAGGGTGTTATGTTTGAGCTGACGCTTTGGTCAGGGCATCAAAGGAAATATAATGTTATGTTTATTTGAAAGTGGAAAAAGCACTTTTTATTTGCCTCTACCCACAATTAGGCCAAATAAATGATCGTGATAATGACAGCACATCGCGGAGAATGGGGGCCTGCAAACGACCCAAGTGACCATCCTTACTTCTTTAGAACAATAGAAATATCTTTATCCATGATGACATAAAATGTCAAACATAAAGTTAAAAAATATAAAATTGAAAAGGTAAAAAAAGTTACCTGTCAAGTCCTTGGCTGTTGATGACAAATAAATCCAGACAATAGGCACAAGAAATTATTATGCACACCAATTTTGAAGAAAACTATTTTTATTTCATGAAGAACTTGTTTACTTTTTTTCATGAATAAATATTTCTTCACATATTTATATTATTTTTGACTCGTACATATTAATCTCTCTCTTCATAAAAAAACCATATCATAATATATGCTAATCACAACAATTGCTATCTCCAAGCAATAAAAATTCTTTGTCAATAATATATTTTAGATATCTCAACAGGATGTAAATTATAAATTTTCTCATGACATTAAAGGAGAATATAATATTATTTCTTCTTGAAAAAGAGCAACTTTCATAATATGAACTTTCAAAAAAAACAAAATATATTATACTTCATATTGCATAGATACAAACCAATATTTTCTTCATAACGCCCCGTGAGTAATCAAAAATTATATATATAAAATTGGGCAAAATAATGAAGTAAAAACTTTATGAAAATCAAATATCTTCACTTGATGAACGAAAAATGTTCACCTCATAAAGCACACGTTCTTCACCTCTGCTTGTTTTTTCGGAGGATTGAGAACATATAAAAGCACAATTGAAGAATTGATCACATAAATATTTGACGAAAATTTTGGACGAAAAGATGAAGAATAAAACCATTTAGAATAAACATGTCGACAACCTTCTTTAGTTAAAAGTGGCATCAATAGAGCAACACATAAAAGGCTTCACGACGTCACCTCATTTAATACGCATATCCAAACAGAGTACACAACAAAAATACTTTCAGGATCCTTTGAAACAAAAGGTTTGTTCCTCGCTGCTTAACAGAAATCAATATTACTTTCCTAGATGCATTTTGAGGGCAGCACTTTTTCTTTGCCGCACCTAAAAATCAGCATCGTAAAAATATCAACATAACAAAAAACCCGTTCCATCCTTCGTTAACGGGGGAGCACCTCTGCCCCGAAATTACACTAAAAACTTTCAATCATACGACTGCATCCATCACAGCAGGTGTCTATCGGCGCAACTGACGCAGGTGGCCGCGAGCCCAGGGGAAAAAGAGAAAGGGTTATTGTAAATGCAAAATACGCCAATTTGGCAGAGAGCAAAAGAGGGGGTGAGGAAAAAATAAGCCAAATTACAATATACAGTATGAAAAGATATGTAACTAATAAGAATAAAATTGATAACCATCTTAAGAGGGGAGGCCAAAGCCGGTGGCCATGTACTTAACGGCTTGAAATACGTCACCTGTGAAATTTAATTTGATAGGTTAGGGGTGTGTCCGAATAAACGGAAGTTCCACCCAAAAGAAATAGCGAGAATGTTCTCGAACAAATTTAAAACCGGAAGGAATGATTTCAAACAGAATTTTACCGGCTTGG
Organism: Maratus speculifer; assembly: GCA_964019185.1. Taxonomy (NCBI): domain Eukaryota; kingdom Metazoa; phylum Arthropoda; class Arachnida; order Araneae; family Salticidae; genus Maratus; species Maratus speculifer. The sequence continues at coordinate 259,034,693 of OZ025290.1, forward strand.
AACATTCGAAAGCTAAGTAAGAAAGAAAACATTACAGGCGACGAAATGAAAATAAGCGAAACCGAAATTAAATTTAAATTGAGAACATTAATAAAAAGGAAGGTGATATGAAATAAAATGGCTAATAAAATTGAATTAAACTAAACATATGGGGGGTTATCGAGTAACCACCACATATTACCCAGGGTCCCCCAAAAGAAAATATTGGTGAGATGACAAAAATGACAATTTTTCATCGAGACAATATTTTCTAACACATGTACAAATATACTAAATAATTACACAAAATAAATATCAGAAATAGTTATAAAAATATACATAATTGTTGTACATGATATTTAAATAATAAAAAAATAATTACTGTTATGATAGTAATCCTCATGAAAATATACCAACTGTAGTAAATGTTAACATGAAAGATATACAAAATTTCTTCCAGAGGTATCTATCTTATAAAAAAAAATTAAAGTCTATGTGCAGAAAAACAGTCCATAACTTTGAAGAGTCTCTTGTTAGGCTGTGCACAATGTACCACAATAGTAGAATGCTTTAGCATATGTCACAATATTTGATTACACAATAATATGTATATTTATATTCTCAGTTGTGAACAAAAATGAAATATACTATAACTGTATATGAATCATGTTATAACTATATATAACATATATGGTTTCAAATAACACATAATAAACTAAATGAATTTGTAAGTTGAAAATTGAACAACCATAAAAATATATATATAAATAGTGCAGAGAGATTAGTTATGCTCTCATAAAAAAAAAAATTACCTATATCACCACATAGCCTTTTACGCTTTCAATAAATCTTAAATGAATAACTTTAGTATTATTCAATAACACATTTTTGCAGAAAATAAAATTAATAAGTTGCAAAAAAAAAATGTCAACAAAAGCATGATATTATTTTCCAATAAAAATATCTTCAAAGTGAATATAATAATTTTCAAAGAGAGAATTTTTACACTCTCATAAAGGAATATTCTTAAACATTTTCAATATAAATTGACAATAATTGCATAAATACCTTTAATACTATACTTCATTCAAAATAAACATAAAACATAAGATGTTTAATATTCTGAAAGAGGAAGAAATTTATATGAATATGTCAATCTTATATATGACTTGATAATGTCAACTTACAAATAAAAATCAATTGTGTCAAAATTTCTATATAGAAGATATCTAGAACATATTTACTTGTAATTTTCAAACATTTTTTTAAAAAAAAATTAAGTAAGTGATCACTTTTGCATTTGTCATAAATCAAGAATTTGCTTTATATAAATATATATAATGACTCATTAAACATCTTTGGATCCAAAGTATAAATACCCAAAAGTATACAAAAATATTACTTATTGTGAGTCATTCACTTTCTATATTTCAACAAGAAGAGAAGAAAACATTAGTATGAATAAGTTTATCATGCATTTTCTTTTCTTTTTTTTTTTTTTTTTTATCAAAAGAGGTTAAATGTTAAAACATGCATGCATTGTAAAGAGCAGACACAATAGAGAAAATAATTTGATGAGTACTCATCTTTATGTTTACCTTATATGAATTACAATTTCACTTTTCTTATTATAATGCACATTTGTCAAAAATCACCTTAAATACTGACATCATATTCTAACAAAGACAAATTCTTTCTCAATTTTTTTTATCAACTATTGTAATTAAAGACCTTATAAAATTTAAAAGTATGGCATACATGAGATTATATGTATATATTGTAAGAATTATGACTTATAGATAAATGCAGTAACTAATAAAACTATTAAAATTCATACATACATCCCGAGGATGACCGTTGAGTTGTACCAGGGAGAAGAAGACTTAAATAAAATGAAAAAAAATAATAACAGCTGCCTGCAGCCTGGAGAAAAGAAAAAAAAATTACATAGCGATTCTTCTTGCTGGACAATCAGTGCGGCTAGCTTCGACTGAATATATTACAAAGCAAAAGTCATCCTGTAAAAGGAAAAAGAGAGTTAGTCTATTTTTTATGTAGTTTATGATTGCGAGGACGAAGATCATAACTTCTATATTGAGTGGATTTGTTTTTAGCACCAGTATGAGTGCTATCAGGAGGAGCTTGTGACAGTACCGATTTACTGGAACATGAAGATGTTTGCTGGCATTTAGAAGAAGAAAGAATTTGAGGAGAAGTATTACAAGCTGCATCATGATTTGAAACTTGAATAGAAGAGTGTTGTCTCACAGGAGTGGAGGATGCATTATCAACAGCTGGTTGATCATGTGATGCACCTTTTGAAGAAACTGAAGGATGTTGCAGTGCTTCATTTCTCTTTTGAAGCTTCAAGATTCGATTAGTGTGAACCAACATAGGGGAAGCATGACTATTATTGGAATCTTGAATTTGAATGAGCACAGGAGAAATTATTTTTTTTACCACATATGGGCCTTGTATTTTCTTGTTAAACACATTGGGAAATTTTACGTAAACAATGTCATTAACATTGATGTTGGAAAACTTTAATTTTTCTCTGGATTTTTGGTACACCTTTTGTCTAGATGATTCGTTATTCTTGTAAGCTTGATAGTATATTTTTTCAATAATATCCATCAATTTATGAATTTCATATGCAGTATTGAGAATTTTCCATGAAACTTGAGTTTTATAATTGGAATAAATATCATTTATTTCTCTGCCAAAATGAAGAAGATTTGGGGAGAACTTTGTAGCTGGATGAGGTGTAGCATTATATATGGATTGGTGAATTTTTAGAGCAGTCGGTACATCACATCCTTGTGAAGCCATTGTGTTCACAGATGATTTTATTTGAGAATTGACTCGTTCACTTAAACCGTTAGCTTGGGGATGGGCTACAGAACTATGCTCCAATTTAATGCCAAGCTTTTTGTTAAAATATGAAAACATATCACTCGTAAATTGAGAACCATGATCAGTGAGAGTTAATTCGGGTTTTCCATGAGTGGAAATATAATGCAATAAGGCTTTTGTAACTGACTCAGCACTGATATTATTCAAGGCATATAATTCTAAATGACGAGAAAAATGGTCTATCATGGTCAACACATATTGACGATTTCTCAATGGGCCGAGTAAATCCATAGAGACCTTTTGATTGGGAGCTGTTGGGAGTGGTGCAGGTAGGTATGGAGCAGTGTTTTTTTTATGATTCTTATTTACTAAACAAATTTCACAAGAGTTGACATAATTAATGGTATCAGAAACAAGGGTTTTCCAGGTAAATCTTTTCTTTAAATTAACAATGGTTTTATGAATTCCAGTATGAGTAATATGAGCAATTCTTAAGGCCTTTGCTCTAAGTGACACAGGTAAAACAGCTTTGTGTAGCTCGATATCTTCTGAAGAGAAATGACCATTATAGCAAAGTAACTCATTACTTGGATTAATATAGTAGCCATTTAAACTTTTAGATTTTTTATTATTTTTAAGGTCTTCATAAATTTGTTTGATTTTTGGGTCCTTTTGTTGTTCAGAGAAGATGGTGTGATCAAGAATTTCTAATAATGGATCTTGATTATTATCCTTAGTTAGAAGTGAAGAGTCACTTTGAAGATGACATGTGTGGTGGACTTTGTGAACTAAACCACATGGAAATTGAGAAATGTCATTATGTAAATCGTTTTGATTATCAACAACAGGTAGAGGTTCTTGTGAAGAAATAAGATCTGGATTATTATTGAGATCTTCAGTAGGAATGTGAGGAGTTCTACTCAGAAAATCTGCCAAGACATTTTCTTTGCCTGGAACATGTTGGAATGTGTACGAGTATTCTGACAGTTCTAACATCCAACGAGTAGTAATATCAGCAGGTGATGTAGCTTTTTTATAATTATTAAGTGGTTTGGCATCAGATAGTAGAATAAAGGGTCGACCAAAAATATAGTATTTAAAAGCAGTTATGCCTTTGTAAATGGCATAAAGTTCCAATTTGATGGCAGGGTAGTGTCTTTCTGATTGAGATAGAGTTTTAGAATAATAGGAGATAGGTTTTAGTTCACCATCAAATTTCTGCATAAGAACAGCTGATATTGCTGTTTTTGAGGCATCTGTATTAACATAAAATGTTTCATTCCAGATAGGAAGATTGAGCATAGGTTTATGAAAGAAAATGTCCTGTAATTCTTTAAATGCATTTTCTTGTTCAGATTTCCAAGAAAACTTATTTTTAGGTTTGGTGACTTCGATGAGAGGAGCAATCAATTTAGAAAAATTAGGTATAATTGATCTATAAAATGAACACAAGCCAATAAAACTCTTCGTTTGCCTCTTGGTTTTAGGCGTTGGAAAGGAAGTAATTTTTAAAATGTTACTTGTAATAGGAAGAATTTTATGATCTGTAAGTTGGAAGCCCAAAAGGTTAATACTAGTTTGCATAAAGGTACACTTTTCAGGAGACAAAGTAATGTTATTAGCAATAAAGGTGTCTAATAACTTTGTGAGTTTCATGCTCATTTCTTCAAATGAATTAGCGCCCACTACTATATCATCTTGATATGCATAACAGGAATCAATTTGAGATAATTGAATAACAGAGTCGATTAATTGTTGGAAAGTGCTGGCGGCCGTCTTCAGGCCAAATACTAGACGTAAATAGGTAAAAATTCCCCATGGAGTAGTAAAACTAAGTTTATCTTGCATATCTTTAGGTACAGCAATCTGCCAATATGCAGAGGGTAAGTCAAGAGTGGTATAATATTTAAATTTTGACAACTGCACCAATAGATTTTGAATTCTAGGAAGAGGATATGAAGATGGAATTATTATGGAATTTAACAATCTTAAATCAAGAGCCAAACGATACTTTTGAGGCTTAGACATATCAGTTCTCTTTTTTTTAACAAGAAGCATGGGACACGCCCAAGATGAATTTGACCTCTCAATAATGCCAACTTTCAGCATTTGATCAATTTGGTCAAGAGCTTCTTGTTCAAGAGCTTGAGGTACAGGAAAAGGTAATGTTTTTACTGGATGAGAATTTAACATGGTAAACTGAGGATTGACCAGGTCAGTATGACCTAAAGTGTCAAGAGATTTCGAAAAGGCAAGCGCTTTACTACATAATAATTTTGTTAAAGCTTCCCTTTCATGAGGAGGTAAATGTTTAAGATCAAAGTCATTTGGAGATAATTCTTGAATACGTTTTCTCTTAATCTCTTCAGATGGTAAAATTAAATTACAATACTCATTTTCAAATTCTAAATCAAAAGAGTATTCTTCAATATCTTTTTCATCTACATTGATACATTCACCAATAATTGAATTTTTATTTAAATGAATATCGAGCTTTGAAACATTCTGACATACAACCAAAAATAAATCATTTTGAATGGAAGATTTTGAGTGCAATGATTCATGTAATATAAGGCCTTTATTTTTTAAATTGGGTTTAAAAAGAAAATATTCAGATGGAGGATTCAGATACTTCACATGTAAATAAACAAACGAATTAGGAGGTATTAATTCTCTATTGAGTAATTGTACCATGTTAGAACTCACCAAAACTTTGTCACCAATACTTAAATGAGTTTGCTTTTCACCAAAATAGTTACCATCATTAGTATTCTCAGCTGAGAAATTCTTGCTAGGAATATTATTATCATTAGTAGACACATAATTCACCACATTAGCATAATCAGTTGGAAAATAATTAGAAAAATAAGTAAAATGACCATCAATATAAGGATTATGAAAATTCATAGCAGAATGAGCCATATCATTTGTAAACAAACCATTATTTTGAACATTATAGTTATAAGGATAGGTTGTATAATTGTTGAACAACTGTAAACTTGAATTATCATAATTTGCACATGTATTATCAATATAAGTATCATTCATTAGATTATTTGATATAGACCTTTCATAATAAGGCATTCTGTGTGCATCAAGAGAATATGGTACATTTGAATTAACATAATTATATTCAGCATTCATAAAATAGCAAGTAGGAGATTCATTATAACTTTGAAAAGGAATGTGCTTGTCTTTAAGTAATATAGACTTAAAGCTTGGTGAAATAGTAATAGAATGTTTGTTGATGAATTCAAAACCAAGTATGGCTTGAAAATGAACATTGTGAATTTTAGTAAGGTAAAATACATGATGAAAAAAGAATTTATCAATTTTAAATGCTATCTCTATGCATCCTTTGAAGAAGACCTTAGAATTTATGGTGGAAACTGATACATTTCTGGATAAAAATTTGTAATGAAGCCTGGATTTAATGCTATTAAAGCATTCTTCATCCAAAAGAGATAAACTTGATCCAGTATCTATTAATGTGGAGATTTCATTATGTTGAACATTTATTAGGATGCATGGAAGAACATAAGAGTTGTTAAAAGAACTGCATATGACATGATTTTCTTGTATGTCATCGTTGATTTGAAAATTTTGTTTGGAAGGCAAAGAATTATATGAACAAGAAGATTTGTTAAATTTAGATGTCATAGGAGAAGTTTGGACAGCTGAGGATGACACTAAAGTGACTGACGAGCGTTTGTCCAATTGTTGATGTTTGTTGTTGTTGTTGTTAAAGTGTACTGACCCTGAATGAGAATTACGGGAGAGAAGGCGGTCAGTAGAACCAGTCTCCCTTATTTGTTTAAATGGTAAACATTATTTTTGTTTTCAGAAGAAGAGGTGTGGTTTTTCTTTCTGTAAGGGTGAGACGAAACCTGAGTTGAAGAGTTTTGATTAGAATTACCAATAATGTTTTTGAATTTGTAGCATGAGTCCATACGATGATTAAATTTCCCACAGAACGTACACTGCACAACATCTCGTCTGTGATAAAAGGATGTGGAATTTTTTTTGTGAGAATATTTGTCAAAGGTTGGTTGATAAGGACGTTTCCGGTGAAAGTTTTGATGACGAAAATTATTGTTACGTTTATTTGTAGCCTCTTGTCTCGGTGGAGAAGGCGAAAATGTCCTAGGTCTTCTTTGAAAATTACGAGAAGTATGAGAACTGTCCTTTTGAGTTTGTAAAGGAGAGTAGTTGGTTTGAGAATTGTGATAAATTTTATCCTTCGTGTGCTTTATAGGAGTTTTATGAAGAGTATTACTAGAATTATCGTGGACATTTTCAGAATCGATACAATAGGCTTGATTAAAATTTTCATAAGATTTTTTAGGGGGAGAGTCATAAATATTTTGAAGAAAAGTTGCTCGTTCAAGAGCTAATTCGAAGGACGTAATATTTTCTTCTAAGATTTTACGTTTGATTTGCTTAGGTAAAGCCTCAAGAAAATGAGTAAACTTTAATGAATTAAGAGCAGAAAGATCCAATTTTGGATAAGCAAGTCGAAGTTGTTTATCCAACCGAAAAGCAAAATTTTTAACTCATTCATTTGAATTTAAGGTCAAGTTCTGTAAAGATTTTAGAGAAACAGATTTTTTCGTGGGTAAGAAATAGTCTATAAATGCCTTTCGAATTTCATTAAAATTAGAGTTCTTGAGCTGTGACTGAGTTTCCAGAAAGAAGAGTAAGGCGGTGCCCTCAAGTTTTGATTTAAAGAGAACAAAAAGTTCCTTGTCTGTAAAGTTATTTAGTTCCTGTAAGTCAGATAATTGATCGAAGAAAAATTCTACAGTCTGAGGGTTACCGTCGAAAGGTTGGATTGCAATATTTAGTTTGGCTTTTGGAGGCATGATGAAAAATTTAATCTAAGAGCTCAATATATGACATGATAAATTTGGTTATTGACTGGTCTTGTGATGAATAATATATATATAAATTGACTCGTTATTTAAAATATTGATGACTTTCATATACGTCATAAACCATTTTTATATATTAAAAAAAAAAGAAGAAAACGTATACTAACATATTAGTATCATATGAAGAATATAAGACCCAAATATTTTATGTAAATATTTATATATAATATGGCTCAAAACATAAATTATTATATGTATGACAAGAAGAATAATTTATCTTAGCATGAACAATAATTTTTACCAGTACCTCCGTTAAATAATGCATATATATATTAGTTGCAAAATATAGCAAGACAAGAAAAAATATATATGGAAAAATTATGTTATATATATATCATGCACTGCTCCAGAAAAATATTATTTCAGTATAGAATCAATATGTTGCAATTAATTACTGCACCACTCTCAATAATAATATAATTAATAATATTAATGTATGAAGAAAATAATTTGAAAAATAATGAAGAATTAACTGAAGATAATGACGACAATATGTATAAATATAACAAAAATATGATGGTGGCAAAGGAAAAATGGATGGTCATGGAATGTTGGATACGCTTTGGTGACGGCACCACAGGAAATTAAGTGTTATGTATGAGCTGACGCTTTGGTCAGGGCATCAAAGGAAATATAATGTTATGTTTATTTGAAAGTGGAAAAAGCACTTTTTATTTGCCTCTACCCACAATTAGGCCAAATAAATGATCGTGATAATGACAGCACATCGCGGAGAATGGGGGCCTGCAAACGACCCAAGTGACCATCCTTACTTCTTTAGAACAATAGAAATATCTTTATCCATGATGACATAAAATGTCAAACATAAAGTTAAAAAATATAAAATTGAAAAGGTAAAAAAAGTTACCTGTCAAGTCCTTGGCTGTTGATGACAAATAAATCCAGACAATAGGCACAAGAAATTATTATGCACACCAATTTTGAAGAAAACTATTTTTATTTCATGAAGAACTTGTTTACTTTTTTTCATGAATAAATATTTCTTCACATATTTATATTATTTTTGACTCGTACATATTAATCTCTCTCTTCATAAAAAAACCATATCATAATATATGCTAATCACAACAATTGCTATCTCCAAGCAATAAAAATTCTTTGTCAATAATATATTTTAGATATCTCAACAGGATGTAAATTATAAATTTTCTCATGACATTAAAGGAGAATATAATATTATTTCTTCTTGAAAAAGAGCAACTTTCATAATATGAACTTTCAAAAAAAACAAAATATATTATACTTCATATTGCATAGATACAAACCAATATTTTCTTCATAACGCCCCGTGAGTAATCAAAAATTATATATATAAAATTGGGCAAAATAATGAAGTAAAAACTTTATGAAAATCAAATATCTTCACTTGATGAACGAAAAATGTTCACCTCATAAAGCACACGTTCTTCACCTCTGCTTGTTTTTTCAGAGGATTGAGAACATATAAAAGCACAATTGAAGAATTGATCACATAAATATTTGACGAAAATTTTGGACGAAAAGATGAAGAATAAAACCATTTAGAATAAACATGTCGACAACCTTCTTTAGTTAAAAGTGGCATCAATAGAGCAACACATAAAAGGCTTCACGACGTCACCTCATTTAATACGCATATCCAAACAGAGTACACAACAAAAATACTTTCAGGATCCTTTGAAACAAAAGGTTTGTTCCTCGCTGCTTAACAGAAATCAATATTACTTTCCTAGATGCATTTTGAGGGCAGCACTTTTTCTTTGCCGCACCTAAAAATCAGCATCGTAAAAATATCAACATAACAAAAAACCCGTTCCATCCTTCGTTAACGGGGGAGCACCTCTGCCCCGAAATTACACTAAAAACTTTCAATCATACGACTGCATCCATCACAGCAGGTGTCTATCGGCGCAACTGACGCAGGTGGCCGCGAGCCCAGGGGAAAAAGAGAAAGGGTTATTGTAAATGCAAAATACGCCAATTTGGCAGAGAGCAAAAGAGGGGGTGAGGAAAAAATAAGCCAAATTACAATATACAGTATGAAAAGATATGTAACTAATAAGAATAAAATTGATAACCATCTTAAGAGGGGAGGCCAAAGCCGGTGGCCATGTACTTAACGGCTTGAAATACGTCACCTGTGAAATTTAATTTGATAGGTTAGGGGTGTGTCCGAATAAACGGAAGTTCCACCCAAAAGAAATAGCGAGAATGTTCTCGAACAAATTTAAAACCGGAAGGAATGATTTCAAACAGAATTTTACCGGCTTGGAACATTCGAAAGCTAAGTAAGAAAGAAAACATTACAGGCGACGAAATGAAAATAAGCGAAACCGAAATTAAATTTAAATTGAGAACATTAATAAAAAGGAAGGTGATATGAAATAAAATGGCTAATAAAATTGAATTAAACTAAACATATGGGGGGTTATCGAGTAACCACCACAAAGGGGTATATAGCCAAATATGTATTCCAATGTTTTTGAACAACCCTGTATTTGATCTGTCAGTTGATATACATATTATATAATGGGAAAATTTAGTTTAGCTAGAAAAAAGCTTAAAATTCTTTTTGAGCAATTCGCACTAATAAATGGAAAACATACTTGAAAACTTTTTTTCAGTCCTGTAGTTTACCTTGTACCTTTATTACACGTTAATAAGAAGCTAAAATTAATTTTAAAATAAAACATTCTTAAAACAACTGAAATCACATTGTTATAAATTACCATTCATAGGTGCATACGATTTTCATAAAATTTGAAATGACTCGACATCTAATAATTATATATATTTTATGTTTCAAACTATTCGGTTGGGTAGTTTTTGAGTTGCTACATGCGAACAGAGGGACGGACGGACAGAGAGACGAATGCGCAACTCGGGAACCCGGGATTCTTTTCCCTTCAATTCAAAACAAAAGCGACTTTTCTAAGTATCCGGGATCGGAGGAGATAGCGTTACATACATACATACATACATACATACGGTCGGATTTTAATAGTGTAGATTCTTGGTTGTAAATTTTAATTTGCTGACAGATGATTTTCGCTTCTGTTGAAAAAGTTCATTAATGAAACGTCAATGTTTGAAAATATATTTTTAGTTTTAGAAAATTTATTTTAATTTTTATACCATCTGCACAAATTGAAACTTAATTCTTTTTAACTTTAAAGAAAAAAATAGCTTCAAAAATACATTAATCAGTTTTATTTTCCCCTTTTTTCCGACAAAAAAAAAAGCCTTCCACTGCTAATTTTTAGTTTTTAATGAAGTTTTTTATCTGTATGTAACTTATAATTTAGTATTCGTAAAAAATATTTCTTATCCATTTTAAATATGACGTCATTATTTTTCTAACTCCATGAATTACTGCTATCCATGTCCCGTTTATTTTTAACGACTACTATAAAATACCTCTTTTATTTCAATTATGACGTCATAGTTTACCAAATAAATATTTTATTTAAAATATTTTTATTCCTTTTATTTTTAATTATGTCGCCATATTGACAAAAAAATTCATGTTAACGAAACAAATATCAGTGTTTAATATTTAACAAAAAATAGTATATTTATTTTTATTGCAAATACGACGTCATATTTATTTTTTTCTTTTAAATTTTCCTTAGTTTCAGTTTTCGCATGGAAATTGCTCAATTGAAAATTTATCGTTAAAACTGTTGTTAGCTTTCGTTTTTTCAAAAACTAAAACAAAATCACTTCACCTTTTTTCATTCACGTATAACAACATTTCATATTTATGATTTATTTATTTAGGTATTTACTTTGGTAAAGTGGCAACAAAAAGAATCGTAAACAAGTAAAGTTAATTCTTATATTTGGTATTTAAAGTGAATATTTTGTTAAATTTGGTAAGTTTCTTAAGTCTGGTATTCGAAATGAAAGATTAAAGAATAATTTAAGAATATTTTAGTTGATTGAAGAATAATTCAACCAAATTAAATATATTAATTACGTTTATAAATAATTTCTGGAATGTAATAGTAATTTAAAAATGTTGAGAAAAAGAACTCTTATTGGCCAGAACGAACGCCGTTACTGACCATTGGAAAATGTAAAAACATCTTTAAAACTTTTAGTTAAAAATTAAAAAAAAAATATTTTGTAAAATTCTGCTTCGAAAATATTTTTATTTATACCAGCGTTATATCATAAATAAAAAATTCCGAGGAAATTCTTAGTTATTTGGCTGAATTTACATTTCTAAAATTTAAATGCGCCAAAACATGAGATAACGTTTTTGCTTAATAAAGATGCAAAAATAATATAAAAAAGTAATGTTCCTTTCAAATATTTATCTTATGAAATAATGCTTCGCGAATTCAAACAAAGCACGGCTTTTGCTAGTTTATTTAATTTCATATTTCTGAGTGGAACTTATTTAATTTCATTTCTTTGAAAAAATTCTGGTTCGAAATTAATTAAACCAGGGTCAAATTAACGGACGTATTACGGAAGATTAATGACAGGATGGCACCTATGGATATATGACAGATTTTTTTTAATTTTCGGAATCTCGTGCCTTAATTCTTTCAAGACCAAAGCGCCTGATCATTCAAATTACCCAAACCGCCTGTATGGGCCGACACAGGTCGGGCTTTGGCCTATTTTCATTCGACTCTTCATCCAAAACTTTTTTCTGAAGGCTCGAGTCAGGTCGGGTCTAACATTTTTTTCTGCACAAAGCTGACTTGTTTCATTCGTAATCTTCACGGTCCAAAATTTTTATTTTTGACGCTGCCCGTATGAAAATCATTCTATCCACATGGACTGGTCCAAAAAAAATTTTGCAAAAAATACATACATTTTTAAATCGCCATTATTCTACAATCAAAAAAAAATTTTTTTTTTTCGCTTTAAATAATTGTAGATTTCTACGCTTACTAAAATGTAAGCTAAGTTAAAATATTGTAAAAAGAGCCCACCAATGAATCTTGTTTTAAGCAAGGATAGTTGATTATGCAAAATTAATATACTAATACGCAAGAAAAGGTACGTAATACATTTACACTTGCTAAGAATCACTTGTGTCTATAACACATTTTTTTTTTTTTTTTCTTTTCTGAGCAAATCCGTCTTAGATTTTATTGTATACCATTTTTTTAGATTTTTAACACTTCAATACATGGAATATGGATTAACAATATTAATGATAACTAAAAAATATGCATACAAAAAATAGAAATTCATTTAAAAAAATAAATAAATATCTCATTTTGCGGCATTTCTATAAAAATGAAGATTATAAACATGAAAAAGAAAAATTAAGATAAATATCTTTAGTCAGAACTCCTCGTACGACATAATAAATTTTTAACCAGATGCATGTAAAAATTAATGTTTTGTAGAAATTCTTTCAGACCCGGCAGAGATTTTAATATTTTTCCGAGTCGGGTCGGGCTTGGGTCAAACTTTTAACTTTTTTATCGGGTCGGTCTGAACTTTTAATTTTTGTATCGGTCCGGGCCGAATTTTTATTTCTACGAGTCGGGCCGAACCTGATAATTTCAGCCCGTGCAGATCTGTAGCCTGGATTATTTCAACTCTTTTCCTCCTCTTTTCTGCCTGAGAACATGACAATACGTGCATTGTGGGATGTGTCTGCAACACAGGTTTCTCATACAAGCATACGTATATGAGAAGTCTGTGGTCTACAGGATCTTCTCTTTGTTAACATGATTCCAGAAAAGGGATTTTTTTTAAATCAGTTAAGGGAAAAAAGAAGTGTGTTTATGCTTTAAATTGTTTTTCATTAATTTTTTTATTGAAAAGAAATTTTCTTTTTAAATAGCACTGTTAATGAATCATCAAGTTGCCAAATTGTACGTTTTTCCGTAAGTTGTACTAGTTTTTAGGTCTATCGCACAGTGTACGTTTAAACAAGGATACCATTGCAAAATTTTCTGGGGGGAGGGGGGCAAAAATTTCTCTGAGGGCAATGGCATAAACAAAGATGGGGTTTGGCATGGAGGGGGGGGGGGGGGAGAGATTCTCCCATCAAAACGAAAACTGATGAAATATTCAGTTTTAAGTAGGGGGGGGGGGTGTCTTAGCAGCTATAATTTCAAGACCGTGACTAACATTTTTTTCCGTTTAAAACTAGATTTCGCTATAGACAGTTTCCTTTTTTACAAGTATTCTCAAAAAATGTTAAAACATCCTTTTCTAAAGTATACCTAAAGAGTACAGGTATGTTATATTAATTCTAAACTTGTAAAAACGGAATCTGTCAAAAAAAAAAAAAAAAAAAAAAAAATTCACAAAAGAAAGAAAAATTTTATAGAGAAAACACTATATAATTATACTTGCTAAGAAGGGTACCTGTCGAAAATGGAGATTTTTTTTTAAACTTCGACTTCTTTGCAGGCTTTACGGACTGATTAAGGAGCCATTTAATAAGTTTCTTGGAGGGGGCTAGAGGAGACAAGATATTCTTTGAGGGGAAGGGTTTTGAAATACCATGCCCTTCTTAACTTTTTTCATAACTTTCTTTCATTTTTTCATTCTGGGATTCTTCCAGAAATATTTTTAACACTTTCTAACGTAGTTGAAAAAAAGGTTTACCTGCCCGTCTAGCCATGTTCTAACTCGCTTAAATATACTCTGATTAATGCGTAATTGATATATGTTATTGATATTCATACTGAAATTTTGGGTATTCAAAATAATGTGTATATCCTTCATAATTCATTTACAAGGGCACTCAAAAGTATTCCGTTACGTTATGATATAAGGGGGAAAAATCATTTCCGGTGTATTTTAATATTGTTACAGCATTTTAAACATAATGAAATTCATATACATTTTTTGAGGTGTACTAAACGATGACTACTATATGTAATGTTATGTTTAGCACTTAAAGTTTCCGTTCAAGTGAAATTAAAAGCATTCCGTTATATTACGGTCAATGAAGAAAGAATATTTGTGACGTATTTTATTAATGTTTCTCTGTTAGAAATACTAGGTGGAATCCATCGAATCTGGACGAAAGAAAATTTTATGAAAGATCTGTTTCATTGACTTATAATAAACCTACAAAATTAGCTACGGTAAAAAATGCATCTTAGATTGGTCAGTATAAATCTCAAACAAATATCATTTTAAACTAAAAAAAAAAAAAAAAAAAAAAAAAAAAATACCATTTTTACAAAACTTAGTTGTCCAAGTTATTAAAATTAAACTTTAATCACATATGTAAGCAATAAAATATACAAAGATTAGTTATTATGATGAAATTACCAATTAATCTCTTATGTTTGGTCTAAAGCGAATGAAAAAAAAAATCCAAATTGATATGATCACAGAATTTCCATGTGAAATCTAAACTCGTCATAATTTTTATCTTCTCAAAATTTACATAAGCACTTCTCAAAATATTTTAATTTGATCATTTGAAAATCACTTGCTTTTTTTTTTATATACATAAAGACGCTATTTGCAACCGCTAAAAGCATTCCACTTTTACGGATCCAGTCTTAAACAACATCTAAAGAAAAATATGCATATGACGCCATTAGGACGGAATATTATACACAAACGCAGCAAAAATAATATTCAAAACATTCGCAAAACAATTCGAATATCTGATGATTCATAAATCTTCATTTTTCTTAGCTCCATGTTTTATCAGAAATCATTCAATTTTTTTTTTTTTTTTTTTTTTTTTTTTTTTCAAAATTTGAAACACATTACAAACACACGGATAAATAAAATTGCAATCTTTTAGCTTTCTTATACGAATTGAGTAAATGCGGTGAAGTCACTTGAATTTTCTTTAAAATACATTTTTGTAAGGAGAAAGTGTTGTATCTTGTGTAAAATAAGTTTGAAATAAAATAAAAAAACTTTTAATTGGTGAATAAAAACGCAATAAACCCAAAATTCATCGGATTTTATATCAGACGATTTTTTTTAGCATCCGATGCTATTTCTTTCAGACAAGCTAAAAATGTCGTGTCATCAGCCCTGAATTTTCTAGTCAACCGATTTTGATAATTATTTTTTTAAATGAAAGCTATTTATTTGTAGTTGTGCCCATTTTAATTATTTTTTAATTTATTTCCATTTTTATATTTTACTTTTAATTTTAAAAGCTTTTTCATGACATTTCTTCAAAATGGTGGCAACACAGTTTAGCTTTTCTCTCGATAATAAAAATTTATTTTCTAAAATGATTGCGTATAATTATGCACTAATTGAGTTAAAAAAATATATATTTACTGAGAAATAATTTATGATAAAAATTAATGTCTAAATCAAAATAAGAGAAATTTCAAATGAGGAAAATTATGTCATTCAGCAACCAGATAAAAGGGAATTACAATATTATTATGGATGCCTTTTTCATAAACAGTAACTTTTAAAGAACATTTGAAGAGGAAATGACGTCACTATTTAAAACATCGTATTTTTACTCATAACGATATTAGGTACTGGTACTACTCTGTTATCCCGTCGACCAATTTCGCCAAATTATACAAATCGCCACATTAATAGCCAAATTATACATATTGACATAATTTTTATTTTAAATAACGAAAAAATAAATAATTAGTAGAATATTAATAAAAATATTAATAAAAAGTCGAAATAAAAATCACTTAATGACATTTTTAACACATGAATCGTATTTAATGTCATTGAATGTGACATTCACGATCATCCATTATTGGCATTTAATCTTATAGTTTGGCGATAATTTTTTGGTCGATGGGATAACCTAGTAGTACCCAATATTACTTTTTTTTTCTTTCTTTTTTTTTTCTTTTTTTTAAATAAAGCTATTTTTCTGTGAGTGCATATAAAATAAAATTTCTGGATTTCGCCGGCACTCATATTACAATTTTAACTGTAGATGTGCGAATATTTGAATGCAAAATTGTAACTGGCAAATTTGACATTTACTTTGTAAATATATTTATTATATATTGATTCAATAATGTAATTACTTTTGCTTTTTTTAAACCAAATCGATCGGGTCTTTTAAACATTTCATTCGTCGAATTCGACGGGATTCCATTCGTTTTATTGTTAAATTGCATTTCCTTTTACTCAGAGTCTATAAAAAAGCGTTTAAACTAAAGAAAAAACCCGTTTTTGATGAATCTAGTCAATGAAGAAATAGCACGTCAAATTGTATCTCTTTATTATTCCGCAATTCCAATGTCTCAGAGAGAGATTGTTATTCAATTGAGTATTTCACGCCGTTCTGTTTGCTATTATATTGATAAACACAAGAAAAATGAAGTTAGTTCATTGCAATCTAAACGTGGTCGCCCTTCTAAAAAACTTCTATCGATTTTTTTCTTCTAATCAGAGGCGAAACTGAATTCTGCAATGGTAGAATCTACATTCATCTTGTTTTTTTTTTTTTTTTTTTTTTTTTTTTTTACATGATATTTTTATTTCTGTTTTTATAAATTTTAAGAAAAAATGGCGTATTTCTGTTGCCACAATTTCAAAATTCGTACTAAAAACTTAAAAAAAAATAATAACTCATAAATAAATTGAGATGCATCTTTCAAACAAATTACATTTAAAAGTATATTTTTTTTTCTCAACACGACGGTATAAAAATTGAAAATGTGCGATATTTAAAAGTACAAAATGTATACTATCGAAAATTGTAAAACCGAATTCCATATGAAAATGTTGCCATTCACAAAATAACGTATGCGTTACGCACAGATACGTTTGGCCTTTATAATATAGATAATGAAATTGATAAAATTTTTTGAGGTATACTATTTAGAGATAAACTCGAGTTCATTTCTTAGAGTCTGGGCCCGAAAATTTTTGTGTTCAACACCAAAAGTATGCACGAAAAAAGAAAGTTAACAAAAATAATTCATAATATTTAAAAATTGCTTTAAATGTAATACACTGTAAGAAAAAAACAGCACAAAGCGCCGTTAATAGTTCTTTTTTGTGCGAAAATTGAATTTTACGGTCATGACGTTTTCAGATGACGTTTTTGAAGCGACATCTGCCGTTTCGCAACTCTCATGGCTATATAGATCTCATTTTTTAACACCTGTTAATCTCTTACACATAATTAATTTTATAAAATTTATATTCAGTCTTATCAAAAGAGACGTTTAATATCAAATAAAAATATGTTTTCCTAAAAAAATTTTTACAAATTTCTACCGCAACAAGTAGATAACTTTGATGGTCACACTAACAAAGAGCATTTTATGAATAAATGAATGAAATTTGCAGAAATTACGATTTATATGACGAAGAATCAAACAACGTATTCAAATATGTCGTCAGAGTCAGATTACTGTTATTGTGATAATTATAAAAAATCAATATTTGTCAGTATACTGATAAATAAACCAGCCCTAAAAAAGGAAAATATTCCCGTTTGTGCCAATTTGACAGCCATCCAGATTATGGAAAGGGAAGGAGAAAACCATTCAAAGATATTATCAGTCGAAAGAATTAAAATTCTGTTTCATCTGCAAATTGTCCTAATATTATTGAAAAACATTTTCTCCATTTTTACATAAAAATTAATTAGCTTAAAACAGTGGATGCGTTTTAGGAGAAATGAAATTGAAAAGAAGAATTATTAATGAGGTCATTTTAAAACTTCTTTATTAACATCAAATTTCGACGGGTTCCATCTCGTTATTGTATATTTTTCTATTAAACGAGCTAGTTAATTATCATATCTGTATCACTGACGCAAGTCTTAAAAAAAGTCTCATTTTCTGTGAAATTTTATTAATATGAGGTGGCATCATTTAATAACTTTATATGAAAATTCTATAAATAAACAACATATTAGTTTTTAAATGGAAGAGGAAGATGAAAGAAGTATTCAACTGCCTCCTGAGCGAGGTCGTGGGAATAAAGTTCTAAGAAAATGCTTAATCGCAAGTAGTGTAATATTATGGGTAAGCTTTTTCGGTACTTTTATATTAACAGAGCGCTCTTATCTATTTTCCATATTCTGGCTTAATTTATATTAAATCGTCGATTCCGGATTCCACTTCCTTAACACCTTCGCGACAAGAGTAATTTGTTTATTTTTTAATCTTTTACCACCTGTTTTTCAAAACAGAAAACTATCGCTAACTGAATCGCGAAACTGCTCTGATTAAATAAGGTAAACTTTACAGTAAAAAATAAGTGGCGATAATAATGAAGCCTTCAGAGCACCTTAAAGGCACGGGTACTATTTGATTAACTCGTCGACCAGAAAACTTTCGCCAAACTATAATATTAAATACCAATAATGGATGATCGTGAATGTCACATTCAATGGCATCAAATACCATACACGTGTTTAAAACGTCATTAAGTGATTTTTATTTCGACTTTTTATTTGTATTTTTATTAATATTCTACTAATTATTTGTTTTTTCGCTATTTAAAATAAAAATTATGTCAGTATGTATAATTTGGCTATTAGTTTGGTGATTTGTATAATTTGGCGAAATTGATCGACGGGATAACCAAGTAGTACCGGGGCACGTATACCGATCGCTCGGCTCAAAGAAGTTAAGAACATTTTCATTTGAAAATTTCCAAGATTGTATCTGAACATCGCAGTCAGGGTACTTTTCCAGTATATGGACCTTGGTGTTAATTGTGGTATTTCACCAAAAGCGCCAAAAGTTTGGCGCTTAATTTCTCATAGACTGCCATTGTTATCCAATGGAGTCCCTTTTTGCTTGCCTTTTTAAACTTTTTTTTTCAGTAAGAGTTGTTTTATGAAAAACTTGAACCGCTGAGAATGTAATACGTAGTATTTCTTAAGAATCTACCAAAAGAGTTAAAAGTTTAGTTACCACTATTTTTGAATAGTAATTTCGGTACTACTCTGTTATCCCGTCACCAATTTCGCCAAATTATACATATTGACATAATTCCTATTTTAAATAACGAAAAAACAAATAATTAGTAGAATATTAATAAAAATACAAATAAAAAGTCGAAATAAAAATCACTTAATGACATTTTAAACACATGAATCGTATTAATTATAAATAGAAGTTTTCTTATACGTCCATTAAAAAAATTTCAAAAATATGCACTAAAATTGCTATAAAGGACCTTAAATACTAATAAAAATATTAAAAGATCTTAATAATTTTTACATGTACCGATTGAATTTACTCAATCATCATCAGAAAAAGAAAAAACAAATAAACACAAAGATGGAAAATGACAATAAACTAAATGAAATTAAAAATTTTTTTTTTTTTTAATTTCATTTGTAATAGTTTATTGTCATTTTCCATCTTTGTGTTTATTTGTATTTTCTTTTTCTGATGATGATTGAGTAAATTCAATCGAAACATGTAAAAATTATTAAGATCTTTTAATGTTTTTATTAGTATTTAATAGGGTTGCACCGAATATTCGGTATCTATTCGGTATTCGGCCTATTCGGCCATGTTACCGAATATTCGGTTAGGACGAATACTAAACTATTCGGTTGAGCCGAATATTCGGCTTGGCCGAATATGAAACTATTCGGCCTGCCGAATATTCGGTATGGCCGAATATCAAAGTATTCGGCCGAATCCAATACTTAATAAAACCTTTTAAAAACTTTTCACTATTTCTACTTTTAACTGTCAATTTTTTAATTTATATTTAAAATAATTAGAAACAAAATCATTTTTAAATAAAACAGAATGTTTTTACATTATTTATTTGCTGTTTGTAAAGTATAACTTAAGAAAATTAACCATGAGAAGGATTAAAATGGTGATTTATTAGGATTCTCCTTAGGAATAAATTACGTGCTCATACAAGTTTCTAAATTTTGTTTAGTAAATAATCTGTTTCTTGCTTTTCCCCTTATAAAAGTCCTTTAAAAAAAAAAAAAAAAAAAAACTTTTAAGATTAGCAGTAGCTATCAAGGCAGACAATTTTTGTTCATGAAACCATTATCATAATCAACTTATTGAGTCATAAGTATATTGTATTTCATCTCACTCTAGGTCAAAACTTGTGTGTTCGTTTATTACATTAACAATAAATAAGATAACATATTTTCAACTCACATGCTTTGATTTCTCTAAAATATGATATGATGGGAAGGGTGGAAAATACCACCATTCATAAGAAAAGAACTATGAGCCAAACATACTTTTATTCAGAATTAAGTTGAAAGTATTTGTACTTTATGTTGAAAAAAAACCTGCCTTGAGTTATTTAAAAAGGACAATTATCAGACTGTAAAAAATTTTTTCGGCCATTTTTTCATTATTTGATTTTAAAATGTTTGTTTTGATTCATAGAAAATTTTATTAATTAAAGTTTCATAACTGCTATTCTTAAAAAAAAACTTAAGGCAGATTTTTTTCAATACTAAATGCTCTTATAAAAAGCTTGTTTATCAAAATGTAAGTTTCTTTTATTAAATATTATGTAAAACTGTTTTAAAAAGTAACATTTTAATTCCTTTAAATTTTGAAATTAAAAAAGTATTTGCAAAGCCGAATATTCGGTATTCGGCCGAATAGTTAACTATTCGGCTGGCCGAATATTCGGTATTCGGCTCAACAATTACTATTCGGCTTGCCGAATATTCGGTATTCGGTTCACCTGTCGGCCGAATATTCGGCATTCGGTATTCGGCCAAAATCACTATTCGGTGCATCCCTAGTATTTAACGTCCTTTATAGCAATTAAATATTTTAGTGCATATTTTTGACATGAATCGTATTTAATATCATTGAATGTGACATTCACAATCATCTATTATTGGCATTTAATCTTATAGTTTGGCGATAATTTTTTGGTCGACGGGATAACCTAATAGTACCGTAATTTCATCAGATACCTTAAATTCTTTCTTAAGACCGCCACTCCTTCAAATAATATATTTACTGATTGGTTATTTAACGAAGTTTCGTTCAGATACAGTTTTGTTAAGAATAGACTGCGCTCCCTTGTGATGGAATGTGGAAGTAACAGAACGCGATTTTGTTAAAATCTAACAAAGCGATCTGTTTTAAACTTTAAGATAGTTTATAACACATGACAAAAAAAAAAATATATATATATAAGAATGGCGTGTCACATTTTGGAGGGGGGAGGGGGGGCGAATAAAATTAGGAAAGATAACAAGGTGGTCTGTTTGAAACTTTATGAGAGTTTATAAAACATAATACAAATTTTAAAACTGGAGGTGCGTCAAAAGTTAAAAAGAGGCGAGTATTGCGTTTTTACCATGTGCAATCTTAAAATTTAACGCATAAAAAATAAAGGATCGCGAAGCGATCCAGAATGAAAACGCGAGACAATTGCGTCTGGGATTGGCTAGAAATCACAATATTGCTTTGCGATACCAATTGGTATCGCTAAGCGATGATGCGTGATTTGGCGAGTGTATTGAACAGAGAGTACGGAACCTCTCAAATCTACTAAAAGAATAATTAAATACAGTACTTCAGTGATTTTATACCTAAATATTGCCATCATCTACTTTGAACTCGATAATGTAAGGTTATACGAATTTGAATACTTGATTAGTTGTTAAGAATTTCCTTTTTCTAATTTAATCTTTTAGCTTTATACAGGGTGTATCTAAACTCTTGGGCAAAACTTTAAGGGGTGATAGTACATATCAAGACAAACAATATTAAATAGGAAACTAAGGGTCCCAAACGTCTTCCGAAGGAGATAGGCGCCATTAAAGTTTAGGGTCCAAAATTCCAAATGATTATAAACAAGTTGGAAATTGCACGTGAACGTAGCAAATGAGGTGCGTTCGTACGATAACGAAGTTTTAAAAATATTCAGATCTTGCTGGTATAGTAGATCGTACTTCGGATACAGTACAGTAGTCGAAATCTTTGTGTTTCTGTAAATATGCAGAAAGTAATTTTTATTACACCTCAGCAACGTATATCTTATTCATAAAATGTGAAATAGTTGAATATAATTAAAACACGCCCCAAACAATGTTTGCCCGAGTAGCATTATGTAGTGGAATATTTTTGTGTGACCCTGTAGTTTAATAATAAAAATTCTTTGCATCACAGATTGTACAGAATGCATATTTTAGTATATATTTCACAGATTCATGCCAATTCTATTATGTTCGAATGAGTGTAACATCCTAAAAATGCATTTGAAACTTTTTTCCCATTGACAGTAATGTAATGGAATACCTTTCATTGTCCCTGTAAATGATCTATGCATCCGATTTTCATAACATTTGAAATGACTCGATAAAATTACGTAACAAATATATGTTTTAAATTTCAAACGATTAAAATGCATTTGAAATTTTTTCCCCATTGACCGTAATGTAACTGAATTCTTTTGATTGTCCTGTAATTGATCCATGCATCCGATTTTCATAACATTTGAAATAACTCGACAAAATTACGCAATAATTATATACTTTAAATTTCAAACGATTAAAATGCATTTGAAACTTTTTCTCCCATTGACCGTAATATAACAGAATCCTTTTAATTGTCCCTTTAATTGATCTATCCATCCAATTCTCATAAAATTTGAAATGACTCGACAAAATTATGGTATAATTATGTATTTTAAATTTCAAACGATTCGGTTGGGTAGTTTTTGCGTTGTTATATGCGGACGGACAGACGGACGGACTGAGCGAGAACAATAGGTGCTACGTATTTACATAATTACGAACGCACCTAAAAACGGAAAAATTGGTCGATTCGTTTGCGGTTTTCACTAAAACTATTCTTTATGTTAGTATTGTCTTGATAAATTTCAAAAATGCCGATAGAGGGCGCTTTAGACTGTGGAGTGACAAACAACTATTTTTTGCATCTCATTATTTTTTTTAGACGCTTAGATATAAACTTAAATTTTGAGCTCAAAAACTGAATCGTTGGGAGTGGTTAAGTATCGAAACTGAACTCTGTTCAAGGGGAGGGGGGGGAGAGGTTCAAGTTACAAATCTCTATAAATAAAAGGAATAAAGAGGATAATTAATTAATTGAGGCACAGATAGGCTCTCAAACAGTGAATGCATTGCATTTGAGTGTCATATTTTTTTTCTTTATATTTTACACAGCTTAGGTAAACGCAGAAGAAATATAAAACAGATAATGTATTTATCATCTTTTTTCATTTTGAACTCTATAAATAAAAGGAATAAAGCAGAAGAAATATAAAACAGATAATGTATTTATCACAAAAAATCGTCTGCTAAGAAAATCTTTTTTCATTTTGAACTTCTATAAATAAAAGGACAGATAGGCTCTCAAACAGTGAATCGTCGAATATAATTGAAGAACAAATGGAAGAACAAATGAAAGAACAATTGGAAGAACAGATGGAAGAACAGAAAGAAGAACAGATGGAAGAACAAATGGAAGACCTCTTCATTAACAATAAAAAAAGATATGCAAACGAAACCCCAGAACACCGAGAAGAAAGACTGGCGAAGAAAAGAGAGCAGAATAGAAAAAGAAGAGAAAATGAGACTGAAGAAAAGAGAAGAGAAAGATTAAGTAAGCAAAGATTAATAAATCGAAAGATTCTCAGCGATGAGACTGAAGAAAAGAGAAGAGAAAGATTAAGTAAGCAAAGATTAATAAATCGAAAGAATCTCAGCGATGAGACTGAAGAAAAGAGAAGAGAAAGATTAAGTAAGCAAAGATTAATAAATCGAAAGATTCTCAGCGAAGAATCAGAAGAAAAGCGTCGAGAGCGATTGTCCAGAAATGATGAGTATAAGAAAAGAAAATTATATGAAGAGAACGAAGAACAGAGACTTCACAGATTGAATGAAAAGAAATGTTATGATTACAACAGAAAATACATCGTCGTTGGATCTTGTTACAACAGAGCCTTCAATGAAATCAAAGGATTAGCGAAAAATCCCGACTTTAGAAGACATCTGAATAAATTCAATATCAACGCTGGCCCAATGGATAACGGGCTATACCTAGTGATTATAAAAAAACGAAAAAATTGGTCGATTTGTTTGCGGTTTCCTCTAAAACTATTCTTTATGTCAGTATTTCCTTAAAAATAAATTTTAAAGATAAATTAAAAAAAATTCCTTTAGAGATCGTCTTAAACGTTAGAGTAATGGACAACTATTTTTAACCGTTATTTTTTGTATCTAATTAAATGCTTGCAAAAGCTTAGACTTAAATTTTGAGCTCAAATTCTGAAACGTTGGGAGAGGTTAAGAAGCGTAAACTGAACTGTGTTCTGGAGTTAAATTTTTACCCCCCCCCCCCCTCGAACACAGTTCAATTTTGCGCTACTTAACCCCTCCCAACGATTCAGAATTTGAGTTCAAAATTTAAGTCTAAGCTTTTGCAAGCATTTAATTAAGTGGAAATATAACGAAATGTTTGATAAGCACGCTGATGCAGGCAGTTTTTTAAACCAAACACTTATTTTAAGAGATATTTATTGATAAAGTTGGCCAAAATTGTTTCATTAAAAAAGTTTTATAGGAGCGTAATATATACATAGGAATTTAAACATTTTTAAACCATTTTATACATCAGAAGTTCTCGGTGTGCAGACTGCATTTATTTTTTTATTTGACTCATTTTATGAGGATTTATTTCCATTTTAAATTCAAACTTTTAGCATTTTTAGATAGATTTCGTATGAAATACTACCTATTGCATTCTCTCCCATGTTGGAATTTCTGAAAATTTTTTGCAGATCTACGCCGATCATGACCTCTAGACCCCAAAACTACCATCAGTAAAAATCTTTATATATATATATATACCGGGTGTCCCAAAAATGACAGATAGATTTTAAAATTCAATAACTTGCAAACGGTGACAGCTATATAAAAAAATGTTGCAGGAGGGTTATGTATAATGTCAGGAGTTTTTTTTACCGTAATTTTTTATTTTAGTTCGAATTTCAAACAATAGGTGGCGCTGACGGCGATTGAAGGCCATGTCCACGCTTCACTCAACACTGATCACCTGGCCTTCGATTGCCGTCAGCGCCACCTATTGTTTGAAATTCGAACTAAAATAAAAAATTACGGTAAAAAAACTCCTGACATTATACATAACCGTCCTGCAAAAATTTTTTAAATAGCTGTCACCGTTTGCAAGTTATTGAATTTTAAAATCCATCAGTCATTTTTGGGACATCCGGTATATATATACAGGATGTCCCTAAACTCATGGTATATACGCTAGGGGGTGATAGAACACATCAAGACGAGTAATAGTAAATAGGAAACCAAGGGTCCCAAACATTTTCCAAAGGAGATAGCCGCCATTAAAGTTTGGGGTCCAAAATTTCAAATACAAATAAAACTAGTCGTTGAGGGCCACCGTAATACTTACCCATCATGGATATGTATATGAAAATAAAACATGTGAAACTATTTATACAATGCATTGCAATTCATAAACAAAATTTAAATATTGTTAATATACATAGTAATGCTCTATTAATGAATTGCTGATGTACCAATTTCGACAAATTATATAAAACGCCAAACTACTCAAGTAATACCGAACTGTGTAAAAGAAACATCCTTATAACTCCAAAAATAATAATAATATAAACTAACTGTTCACTGCGTTGGATTAAGCGTCTCATTTTCAATTAAAATATAGCTCTGAATCGAAATTTGAATGAAATACAGGGTCATGAAAAATCGAAGAATGTGGAAAACAAGATTACAAATATCTCGGCAACTAATTATCCGATTGACTTCGTTCTATATGCAAAATGTGTGTTATTTTATTGCCTTTTACGTCCATTCCTTAGAACAAAAAGATTCGAAAATTTTTATGTAACTTTCATCAGAACGAATTTTTCGAGAGTCCGAAAAAAATAGTTCCGGATAATCGAGGTTGCTGATATTAAATAAAGTTTGTCCCATTCTTACATACTAACAACATACAAAATTTCAAGTCTCTATCTCAATTTGTTCGGGAGATAGAGCGTTTACAGACAGACAGACAGACGGACGGCAAATTTTTTTTTCTAAAAATATGTTTCTCGGAATCTCCACTATCTAAAACGTGTAAATCCGTCAAAAAAATTTTCGATTTTCAAAACGATTGCAAAACTTACCCTATACTACGTATGATGGGTAAGTAAAACGGAAAAGTTGGTCGATTGATTTGCGGTTTTCACTAAAACTATTCTTTATATTGGTATTTTCTTGAAAATAAATCATAAAGATAAATTTCGAAAAATTCCGATACAGGGCGCTTTAGACTTTGAAGTAATGAAAAACTATTTTCTGCCGTGATTTTTTGCATTTCATTAAATGGTTTCGTAAGCTTAGACTTAAATTTTGAGCTCAAAAGTGATTAAGTAGCACAAACTTAACTGTGTTCAGAGGGTTTAAATTTCAAATGATTATAAAAAACGGAAAAATTAATCGATTGGATTTGCGGTTTTCACTAAAACTATACTTTATGTCGGTATTTTATTGAAAATGAATTATAAACATAAATTTCAAAAATGCCGATAGAGGGCGCTTTAGACTTTGGAGTAACGAACAACTATTTTTCACGTTATTTTTTGCATCTGATTAAATGTTTTCGTAAACTTAGACTTAAACTTAAATTTTGAGCTCAAAATCTGAATAGTTGGGAGTCGTTAAGTAGCACAAACTGAACAGCGTTCAGAGGGTTCAAATTTCGAATGATTAAAAAAAACGGAAAAATTGGTCGATTCGTTTGCGGTTTAAAATAAAACTATTCTTTAAGTCAGTATCTTCTTGAAAATAAATTTTAAAGATAAATTTCAAAAAATTCCGTTAGAGGGCGCCTTAAACTTCAAACTAACCAACAACTAATTTTAACCGTTATTTCTTGTTTCTAATTAAATACTTTCAAAAACTTATTAAATGTTTTCGAAATCTGAGATTTAAACTTAAATTTTGAACTCAAATTCTGAATCGTTGGGAGGAGTTAAGAAGCGCAAACTGAAGTGTGTTCAAGAGTTGAAATTTAACCCCCACCCCTTCGAACACAGTTCACTTTTGCGCTACTTAAACACTCGCAACGATTTAGAATTTGATCTCAAAATTTAAATCTAAGCAATTGAAAGCATTTAATGAGATTTAAAAAATAACGATTGAAAATAGTTGTACGCTACTCCAATGTCTAAGGCGCCTTCTATCGGCATTTTGTGAAATTTATCTTTAAAACTTATTTTCAAGAAAACACTGATTTAAAGAGTAGATTTAGCAAAAACCGCAAACGAATCGACTAATTTTTTCCGTTTTTTATGATCGTTTGAAATTTAAACCCTCTGAACACAGCTCAGTTTGTGCTACTTAACCACTCCCAACTATTCAGATTTTTAGCTCAAAATTTAAGTTTAACTGTAAGTTTACGAAACATTTAATCAGATGCAAAAAATAACGTAAAAAAATAGTTGTTCGTTACTCCAAAGACTAAAGCGCCCTCTATCGGCATTTTTTGAAATTTATTTTTATAATTCATTTTCAATAAAATACCGACATAAAGAATAGTTTTAGTGAAAACCGCAAATCTAATCGACCAATATTTCCGTTTTTTATAATTTCATTTGAAATTTAAACCCTCTGAACACAGTTAAGTTTGTGCTACTTAACCACTCCCAACTATTCAGATTTTGAGCTCAAAATTTAAGTTTAAGTCTAAGCTTACGAAACCATTTAATGAGACGCAATAAATCCTTCTATAGTAAAAAAAGAAAAAAAAACTAGCCTTAAAAGGAATGACTCCTGGAATGATGCTGATGTGTAAGACTTCCGGAACTAACGGTTCCGAGTGGACCACTCCTTCCTTGAGTCGAATAGACCAATCAGGAAAGGGCTCCGTCTATCCATCGCGAAGTGATTCCAACCGGGATTGCAAAGCAATACTGCAGCAGAGTGTTACATGCTTGCCCGCTTAATCCAATATTACTGAAATACTACATTTATATGCTTGCCCGCTTAATCGAATACTACTGAAATACTACATTTATATGCTTGCCCGCTTAATCGAATACTACTAAAAGACTACATTTATATGCTTGCCCGCTTAATCGAATACTACTGACATACTACATTTATGTACTTGCCCACTTAATCGAATACTACTGAAATACTACATTTATATGCTTGCCCGCTTAATCGAATACTACTGACATACTACATTTATATGCTTGCCCGCTTAATCGAACACTACTGAAATACTACATTTATATGCTTGTCCGCTTAATCGAACACTACTGAAATACTACATTTATATGCTTGCCCGCTTAATCGAACACTACTGAAATACTACATTTATACGCTTGCCCGCTTAATCGAACACTACTGAAACACTACATTTATATGCTTGTCCGCTTAATCGAACACTACTGAAATACTACATTTATACGCTTGCGAATATTATTGAAATACTGCATTTATATGCTTGCCCTCTTAATCGAATATTACTGGAATACTACATTTAAATGCTTTTCCGTTTAATCGAATATTATTGAAATACTACATTTATATGCTTGCCCTCTTAATCGAATATTACTGGAATACTACATTTAAATGCTTTTCCGTTTAATCGAATATTATTGAAATATTATTTTTATATGCTTCCCGCTTAATCGAACATTTTTGAAATACCACATTTATATGCTCGCCCGCTTATCGAATATTATTGAAATATTACATTTATATGCTTGCCCGCTTAATCGAATATTACGTACTACATTTATATGCTTGCCCGCTTAATCAAATATTATTGAAATACCACATTTATATGCTTGCCCGCTTAATCGAATACTGCTGAAATACATTT
The DNA here is from genome assembly GCA_964019185.1 of Maratus speculifer. Taxonomy (NCBI): domain Eukaryota; kingdom Metazoa; phylum Arthropoda; class Arachnida; order Araneae; family Salticidae; genus Maratus; species Maratus speculifer. The sequence goes on from OZ025290.1 coordinate 259,064,220, forward strand.
ATATGCTTGCCCGCTTAATCGAATATTACTGAAATACTACATTATATGCTTGCCCGCTTAATCGAATGTCACTGAAATACTACATTTATATGTTTGCCCGCTTAATTGAATATTATTGAAATACTACATTTATATGCTTGCCCGCTTAATCGAATATTGCTGAAATACTACATTTATATGCTTCTCCGCTTAAACGAATATTATTGGAATACTACTGATGCGGCGATGCGTATTAACTTAATTAATAAACTCACATACTCTAGTAGACTGTATCCTTTATTTTTAGTCATAGCGAAAGCGTTGCTTACTCTTAGCAAAATCAAAACAACAACAAACTAAAAACACAGACGATTTTCGTTTCTATAGTTACACTTATGTGATGCCACATTTCAAAGATGAATTACAAATAACTCTAACATACCCCCCGACATTGAAGGGTCAACTTCAATAAATTATACAGTACATAATATTAACATTACAAATGCTTAAGTAATATGATACAATACAACAATTTTTTTTTAACAATGAAAAATACAATTATGAACATACAATAATAGGAAAAAATAAAAATAAAAATACATAACAAAACCCTTTTTTTTTTTTTACATTTCGTAATTAATTTTCCGAGACTTGTTGTGGCAATAACGCAATTTTTGAAATATTTCTTTTAAGTATTCCCCTAGCGGTTTTAACTTCGACAACCCTAATCTTACCATCTGCACCAGGGAAAATATTTATAATGCGTCCTAGTAAGTATTTATTTGTAGGGAGGTCATCTTCCTTTATCAACACTAGGGTTCCTATGCTAACATTATTTTTTTCAAATTGCCACTTGGAGCGTTGTTGGAGCGTATTTAAATACTCTTTATTCCAACGATTCCATATCACTTGAATGTATTTTGAAATTCTATGCCATCTAGATAGTCTATTTTCGTTAACATTAATTAATTCTGGTTCAACGATGGCTGTCATAGGCCTTCCGATTAAGAAATGGCCTGGTGTTAAGGCCTCCAAATCATTCACGTCTGAAGACAATGGAGTGATTGGCCGTGAATTTAATATAGACTCTATTTGAGCAATTACAGTTAATAATTCTTCAAACGTTAGCCTTGCATTACCTACCGTTCGCTTTAGATGATATTTTACCGATTTTATTCCTGCCTCCCACAACCCGCCAAAATTAGGGGCTCTGGGTGGAATAAATTTCCAAATAATATTCTCTTCTGTCAAATAATTCGCTAACTTCTCCTCAGGATGTCTTAGTAAATTATGTAGTCTCTGTAACTCGGCATTAGCACCAACAAAATTTTTTGCATTATCTGAAAAGATTACTGCGCACCTTCCGCGCCTAGCAATGAACCTTTTTAAGGTGGCAATGAATGCATCTGCAGTCAATTCTGACACTAGTTCGAGATGCACTGCTTTAGTTACAAAGCAAACAAAGATTGCCAAATACACCTTATTAAGAATTCCCTTTCTCTGTCCCTTATATTTTATGAAAAAGGGGCCACCAAAATCTGTTCCCACGTAATTAAATGGTGCGCTAGGACGTACTCTCTCAGTGGGTAGGGAACCCATGATTTGTTGTATGGTTATGGGGTTGCTTTTACTACAAGTTACACACTCATGCGTTATTTTTCTAGCTAAATTTCTTCCCCGTAGAGGCCAGTATTTTTGCCTCAAGTGGCATAACAATGCTTGTGCACCTATATGAAGATATTTTTTATGATAGTAAATTGCAATTAGGCTACACAATTTACCCTTAGCTGGCAGAATATATTGATGTTTTTGAGCAAACCTTAGGTCTGCGTTATCTAAACGCCCTCCTACTCTTAGCACCTTATCGGCATCTAAAAAGGGGTTTAACAATCGCAATTTACTTTTCTTAGAAATTTGCTTACCTTCTAACAATGCAGTATATTCTGCCTTAAATTCAAGTTTTTGGATTTCCCGAATTAAAAATATTTCTACTCGTGATAATTCTTCCATACTTACGAGTCCCTTTCTTTTTTCATCTAATTTTCTTGTGTTATCTAAGAACCTGAAAATATAACTTAAAACACGTAATATTTTAGTATAATTATTGCTGATACTTAAAATTTCATTTACAAATTCACTAGAATTTAAACTTAATAATGCTGTACTGTTTTTCAATTTTAATTCTGATGAAAAGTCTATATTGTTTTTCACTTGTTCTAAATCAATGCTGTGTTTGGATTCACTGTCTCTTTCTCTCAAGAAGAGAGGGCCATGCCACCAAAGTTCACAATCAATCAATTTGTCAAAGGATAGTCCTCGAGATACAAGGTCTGCTAGATTGTCCTCTGAGCGTACATGTCTCCATTGAAAAGTCTGGGTCAAATCTTGGATTTTGTAAACTCTGTTGGCCACAAAGGTTTTAAGTAGATGAGGGGGAGTCTGAATCCACGCTAAGACGATGGTTGAATCACACCATAGTATTATTTTACTGATGTTCAACTTTAGTACAGTCACTATCTTAGATACGAGTTGAGACAATAAGGCAGCTGCGGACAATTCCAATCGTGGGATTGTCAAAGGTTTCAATGGTGCAACTCTAGACTTGCTGCACAGTAAATTTAAAGATGTATTAAATTTTGTGAAACAGCGTAGATAAATGGCTGCTCCATATGCGAGCTCGGAGGCGTCGGAGAAGCCGTGCAGTTCAACTTCCGAATGCCCTTCGTTTAAAACAAATCGATTGATTTTTAAATTGTTTATATTCTGAAGCGTTCTGATAAAGCGTCGCCATTCATCTTTAATGTCATCTGGAAGTGGATCGTTCCAATCTAGCTTTAACAGCCACAGTCTTTGTATGAAAATCTTAGCCTTAGCTATTCCAGGACCGAGTAATCCCAATGGATCGTAGATACGCGCTATGTCGGATAAAACAGTTCTTTTTGAGTATACAACTGGTTCCTTAACTGATGAATTAAACGAAAAGCAGTCACGAACTGGATTCCATAACAATCCTAGAGTTTTAGTGCTCTGGTCCGCATTACGATCATTGAATGTATACTCTTGATTGCTAGTTGAGATTTTCAAGAGTTCGGGGTGATTAGCACACCATCGGTGCAACTTCATGCCACCACGTTCAAGCAATGCGATTAATTGTGCTTGCACTTGTTGAGCTTTATTTAAAGTGTCAGCTCCTGTTAATACGTCGTCCACGTAAAAATCTTGAAGAACTACATGTGATGCTAGCGGAAAATTGTCCTTTTCATCAATTGCAAGCTGATTCAAAGTCCGCGTGGCAAGATAAGGTGCATTCGATGTACCGTATGTAATCGTCTTTAACTTAAATATTTTGACTGGTTCTTCTTCATCAGTTTTCCACAAAATTCGAAGCAAATCTCTCTGATTTTCCGAAATTAATATTTGACGATACATCTTTATGATGTCAGCAGTAAAGACGTATTTATGAGTTCGAAATCGACAAATGATATCGAAGAGCTCATCTTGGACTAATCCTCCGTTTAATAAAACATCATTTAAACAAACACCACTGGTAGTAGCTGCACTAGCATCGAAGACAACCCTTAATTTCGTGCTTGGTTTCTCGGGTTTGTATACCCCATGATGCGGCAAATAATATGAAAATTCGGGCTTATTTTCCTGCAAGATTTCTTCTAAGTGTCCCAAATCGTTATATTCGTTAATAAATTCTTCGTATAACAGTTTCATGGATGGATTGTGCGCAAATCGCTTAAGTAGATGATTTAATCGTTTAAGTGCGTTTTCCTTTGATTCTCCTAAACATGCAAGCCCACCAGTTTTAATTGGCATTTCCACAATATACCTACCATCTGCTCTTCTAGTATGTGTACGGAAGAAATGTTCCTCACAATACTGCTCTTCTTTACTTTTTATTGGGTTTTTATCATGGACCGCTTCAATTTCCCAAAATTTTTGCATAGCGTTGGATAAATCATCCACAGATCGAACAAGACCACAATAATTATTAAAATTCTGTTGGGGCATAGACGTAGAACCACTGGCAACATAGCCAAAAACAGTTTCTTGAAAAACCAAATTTTGCATATTTATTTTATTTTGTCCAAATAATTTAAAAAATACTTCGTTTGATAATAAAACATGTATTGGACCTGGTTTATCAAATTGTGGATCAGCTAACTGAAAAGTTTGTAAATGCTTAATAGGCATGATGTTTAGATATGTAGCTGGTGTTATGCGCGTAATTTTAGGAACAACAAAAAATTGCAATGTTTCATTAAAACTCCTGTTTTTATTTGCTATGGTTGTTATAATACTTTCCTTTATATTCATAACTGAACCATTTAGCCCTGAAACTGATGCGTTTATTTTCCTTCCTTTCAAGAACAATAACTCAGAACATTCCTTTGTTATAAAGTTATTTTGCGATCCTGAATCTAACAATGCTCTAAGAGGAACTAATTCTCGTCTAGCATTTTGTACATATATTATCGCAGTTGAAAGCAGTACTTGTTTACTAGAAGAGGACATCATACTCATTACAGTATTGTTAATAGTTGAATGCGTGTTATCAAATGAATGTGTATTTTCACCCAAAGCGGTAACAGACATCGGATTATTTGTGTAACTATGAGGAGTAAATGCGTTTGCGGTTGGTGATAGATTACTACTAATAGTATTTTCATCTTGAATTGCTATTGTCTGATTAGTATCAATATTTTCCTCACCGCGTTCCAGGTGGATCAATGTGTGATGCCGTTTGTTGCATTTTCTGCACGTGCTTGAACTTTTGCACTGGCTAATGTTATGAACTGATGATAAACAGTTGAAGCATAATTTTTTCATTTTAACAATATTAAACCTTTTTTTTGCTGGTAAATTTAAGAATTGGGAACATCTCATTAAAATGTGATTGCCCTTACACATTGAACAAATGTGTGGACTTTCTGCTAACAAAGTCAATGACTTAGAATTAAATGAACGTTTCTGATCCTTACTGAAAGGTTTAACAGACGTGACTGTATGAATATTTTCCAAATATTGAGATCGTTTTTCTAAAAATAAAAGTAATTCATCTAACTTCGGAACTTCTTTTGAACTTATCGTCATTTCATAATTTTTTCGGGTATCTCTATCTAACTTTTGGAGAATGATGTTCAATATTAAAACATCTGAAAGATTATATCTATTATAATTCAAAATCTTCAAGGCGCGAATGCTTTATTTTACATTATCGACTAGATTTCGAAGATCTTTAGCGGAAGGCTGTGTAAGTTTATCTGCGTTTAAGAGTGAATTGATGTGTATTTCTGTTACTATTCTATCATTTTCATATCTGTCTTTTAATGCTTGAAATAAAGATGAAAAAGTGTCTTCTGTGCTAATCAAAGCTCTTGCATCACTTATTAATGCCGCTGATAAATAATGCAACTTTTGCGCATCTGATAGTTGCTCATTTGAAGTTATTAAGTTGTTAAATTGTAATTTAAATAGACCCCATTCTTCTGGTTTTCCGGAGAATTTCGGAAGAGATATATCGGGTAATTTAATATTTATCGCGTTGTTTATTTGAGTAGAATTTGGTTGAATTTCATTGGAAACTTTACTTTGTTCTAAATGTTTAAGTTGCTTTTTAATTTGAAATTTGGCCTTTATAATTTTTTCCTGGTATTCTTCGCTAGCACTAATATCAATTTCATATTCTTTTTCTAAACTAATACCAGATTCTATTTCTTCATTTAGGTTTTTTAGAGTTTGTTCTCTGTCATTTAATTGTTCCGAAATTTCTAAATAACTATCAATATCACTATTTTTATCTTTTATTAATGTTTCTAATTTACTAATTAATTTCGTAATTGAAATGCGTAATGTTGCACGCTTCTTTTTTAATTTTTCAATGTTTTCCATGTTCAAAAACTTATAGTAAGAGCAAAAGGAATAATAAATAATTCATTACCTTGATTGCTGCGGCAGACGATTTTCTTTCTTTCTTTTTTTTCACCAGTCCAGCTTGTAAAATAATGTTCTAATAAAATTCAAGGATGAAAACAGTTCATTATTTTCGAACTTTTCTTTTCGAAGTGAAGAAAAAAATATATATAGACTCCGGGAGACGTGACCAGATGTGTGATGCGGCGATGCGTATTAACTTAATTAATAAACTCACCATACTTTAGTAGACTATATCCTTTATTTTTAGTCATAGCGAAAGCGTTGCTTACTCTTAGCAAAATCAAAACAACAACAAACTAAAAACACAGACGATTTTCGTTTCTATAGTTACACTTATGTGATGCCACATTTCAAAGATGAATTACAAATAACTCTAACAACTACATTTAAATGCTTTTCCGTTTAATCGAATATTATTGAAATACTATTTTTATATGCTTCCCACTTAATCGAATATTATTGAAAGACCACATTTATATGCTCCCGGGTCAATCCATTTCAAGTGGTCCAGCACTGGTCGCTCGACCATTTTTTAAAAATCTGAAATTTTTTGTACAACAACCCTAACATGATGTAAGTTCAAAATGACCGTTATTTTAATTTTACTATTTTTTGTTTGTGCATGGCGGCCATCTTTGTTTCATCGTGTGCAGCGATTTTCTCAAATACTAGGATACACAAAATTGTAAATATCTCGTCTTTTATTTTCCCAATTAAAATGGGGTTTGCAGCATTTTGTTCAGAATAAAATAGGCTAAATGTATGGCAGTAGAATAATTTTGGGAAATAAAATTTTACAGGTGAAATTTTAGCGCAAAATTTAAGATTTTTTCCAAAATCTATCCGTTTGCAAGAGGAAATTTTTTATTCAAGAAAAACTGTCACACTTACACATTTTTTTCTACAAGTAGGTCAAAAGTGCGTGTACTTATACACCAAGTCCCAGATCTGGGAGTTAAATTCTCTTCGCGAAAAAAATTCCGAAATTCGTCAAAAATTTCAAAAATCGCACTTTTTAGGCTTTGATATCTCTGGTGGGGCACGAGATAAAAATCTGAAATTCTGGCCTTTGATAGTATTGTGTAGTAATGTTATGTACAAAAAATTTCAAGAAGGAGATTTGACTAAAAGCGGAGATATGACATGGACAATATTTGAAAATAATACTGCCAAACTATTCTAACCTACTATGTAATTGTTCAACAAGACTGTCAATCTTACACAATTTTTTCTACAAACAGGTCAAAATTGCGTGTACTCGTACACCAAGTTCCAGATCTGGGAGTTGATTTCTCTTTGCGAAAAAAATTCCGAAATTCGTCAAAAATTTCAAAAATCGCCCTTTTTAGGTTTTGATATCTCTGGTGAAGCACGAGATAAAAATCTGAAATTCTGACCTTTGATAGTATTGTGTAGTAGTGTTATGTACAAAAAATTTCAAGAAGTAGATTTGACTATGAGCTGAGATACGGTGATTAAAAAATGTTAAGAAATGCTATTATGAGTACATTAGGAGAAATGAGATTAGTCTCATTTATTACAATATTTACACAGAAAATATTGTTTGTTGAAAACAGTTTAATAATAAATGTTTAATTTACAAAGATACTATATATGCTCAACAAAGAGCTTAACACTATTTACGAGAGATGTTATGAGTTCGACCAGTTACTGTTGTCAGTCCATCAGGCTGTTCTTTTTCAAAATTTTATTTGATGCCACCCAAGTCTTGTCATCCCTTGTTAACTTGAATGAAATTCTCTAGGTTTAATAATGAAACCATGTCAACTCGATCAGTTGCAACCCATTGTATGAAATTTACTTTTCCTGAAATGTGTACCGAGTAAAATTGCTCCAATAGCATTTGTAGTAGGTTTGTTCCTTTGGACAAATAGTGTATTGGCTTAGCATACATTCTGAATTGTTTAAATTACACAAACGCATTTGAAGAAGATATTTGTAATTAACATTCAACTTTGTACCATAAATAATTAATTTAAAATTTTGGAGGTATGAACAATTACATAGAAGATTACAATAGTTTGGCAGTATTGTTTTCACATATTGTCCATGTTATATCTCAGCTTGTAGTCAAATCTCCTTCTTGAAATTTTTTGTACATAACACTACAACACAATACTATCAAAGGCCAAAATTTCAGATTTTTATCTCGTGCTCCACCAGAGATATCAAAGCTTAAAAAGTGCGATTTTGGAAATTTTTGACGAATTTCGGAATTTTTTTCGCAAAGAAAAATCAACTCCCAGATATGGGACTTGGTGTATGAGTACACGCACTTTTGACCTCTTTGTAGAAAAAATTGTGTAAGGTTGACAGTCTCGTGGAACAATTACATAGTAGGTCACAATAGTTTGACAATATTGTTTTTCACATATTGTCCATGTCATATCTCAGCTTGTAGTCAAATCTCCTTCTTGAAATTTTTTGTACATAACACTACTACACAATACTATTAATGGCCAGAATTTCAAATTTTTATCTCGTGCCCCACCAGAGATATCAAAGCCTAAAAAGTGCGATTTTTGAAAATTTTGACGAATTTCGGAATTTTTTTCGCAAAGAGAAATTAACTCCCAGATCTGGGACTTGGTGTATGAGTACACGCACTTTTTACTTATTTGTAGAAAAAATTGTGTAAGGTTGACAGTTTTCCTTGCATAAAAAAATTCCTGTTGTAAATGGATAGATTTTGGAAAAAATCTTAAATTTTGTGCTAAAATTTCACCTGTAAAGATTTATTTTTCAAAATTATTCTACCACCGTACATTTAGCCTATTTTGTTCTGAACAAAATGCTGCAAACCCTATTTCAATTGGTAAAATAAAAGACGAGATATTTACAATTTTGTGTATCCTAGTATCTGAGGAAATCGTTGAACACGATGAAGCAAAGATGGCCGCCATGCACAAACAAAAAATAGTAAAATTAAAATAACGGTCATTTTGAACTTCCGTCATGTTAGGGTTGTTGTATAAAAAATTTCAGATTTTTTAAAAATGGTCGAGCGACCAAAAAAATATTTTCTGGACCACTTGAAATGGATTGACCCTCCCGCTTAATCAAATATTATTAAAATACTATATTTATATACACCCGTTTAATCGAATATTACTGAAATATTACATTTATATGCTTACCCGCTTAATCGAACACTACTGAAGTACTACATTTATATGCTTGTCCGCTTAATCGAACACTACTGAAATACTACATTTATATGCTTGCCCGCTTAATCGAACACTACTGAAATACTACATTTATATGCTTGCCCGCTTAATCGAATACTACTGAAATACTACATTTATACTACGATTTATGTCTGAGCCCGAAGGATTTTTTGTCAAAAGAGCCCGAGCCCGATGAAAAAAAAATATACAAAACAGTATTGTATGATATTTAAAAATTGTTTCAAAAAAATGTTTCATTTTTAAAAAGTTCTTACACAGGCATGATTCTTAAATGAAAATTTAAATTCAATTTTATCAAAATTCCTATCAAATATAAATACACTTGATACTTAAAAATACTCACAAAATTATCTCTAATTTAACAAGTATATTTGATGGACACATTTGTGTTTATTGAATAAATGCATGAAATTTGCAGATATTACTATCAGTAAGCTTTTTGTAAAATCGAACACCATTTTTCAATTTTCTGTAAAAAAAAAATACATTTTTAGTTATAATCAATTCCTTTCTTTTATCAATCTTCTGTGATTGACAGATACCTGAAAATCAATGTATTTGGTAAAAATTGACGCTGTTATCTTAAAGGTCGGATGCTTTAATAGAAAAGAGGAAATACTAGTAGATTGCTTTCTATCGGAATAACATGGTAATTATATTTACTTACGGCGGAAAATGATTTCGAAAATACACAACGTCCTCAGAATGAACGTCCTCAGAATCATGCTGACAAATAGATAGAACAATCGTTAAATTTATTTTCACAAGAAAACGACTCGTACACAATAGAAGATTAAATAATTTGCAAACTTCCAGATAATTCTCGTCTACTAATTACAGAAAAAAATATTCTCTTCGAGTTATGTAATTAAATAAGCGAACCTATTAAAAAAAATCTTCTGCTGACAAAAGCCAATCTAAGAGCAAATTCATTGCTGTGTTTATTTTGATTGGCGCCATTCAATAAATCGTCTCCGGAAATTTCGTAGACGTATCTGTAATTATCATAAATTTCCATTTGAAAATTAATGAAATACTAAAATAAATAAACACGATTTCAGTTCCCCGTCATTTTGATGAAAAAGCATTAATATGATTTGAAAAGGAATAAGTACGCTATTTTAAATGGAAAAAACTTCTTTCAAACGTTTCTACACATGAATAAATAAAATTTTCCGGTTTCAGAAAAAAATGAGCTGACGTCCGTCCAAGCCCGAAGACTAAAATAAAAATAGAGCCCGAGCCCGAGTCGGGCTCGAGCTGAATCCGTCTTATCGATACCTCCCACCCCCTCCGTTCTCCAGGATAATCACATGGTGGAATTATTGTTTCACATCTTTATTTCCTTTCAATTTTTTTTTTTTTTTTTTTTAACCATTTGAAAAATGGTTGTTGTTTTCGGGAGAATGGACCCGATGATGTTACCACTTTTGAATGATGTTACCACTTTTGAATTTAAATTAAATTCTTTATTTTTAGAAGAATTTTTATTTGAATTTAAATTAAATTCTTTACTTTTAGAAGAATTTTTATTTGAATAGTAAATTAAAATGGTTAAAATCATTGTAATAAAGGAGAAAACTAACAAATTTAAAAATGGGTAGACGGAAATTAACAGATACGGAAAAAGCCGAAGCCAAAGAAATGAATGAACGTGAATATCGCATTCAATGATATTAAACACAGTCAACATGTATAAGTTGCTTATTAGTTTGGCGATTCGTATCATTTGGCGAAATTGGTCGACGGGATAACTGAGTAATACTCATGAAGATAGATATAGTAGAAGGAGAACAAAGACGGCGCTTCCACTTTCGTCCCTAAAGTCTTTCCGAGTCTGGCTGGCATTTCCGGCAGTTTGGGAGCAGATGAAATCTAGCGCCCCCTACGTCATGCTAGCAGACTGGTCAAGAGACCAGTCAAACAGGTCATGTGATTGAAAGTCAGTGCAGCCATCACTAGCGCCACGCCATGCACCGGGCAATAATCTGGGGCTAAGTTATGTTGGGAAAAGCCTATCTTCTCTGTTCTCCTTCTACTATTCTATCTCCATGGTAATACTGTATTTGGTTTGGCGCAAAAACGTCTTTCAATGCAGAAAATGATAAAATCAAAAGATTATTGAGCCGCTGAAAACCAATTACGTGTTGAAAGGCGATCACGAAAAAGGAAGCAATTTAATGCCGAACCGATTAATTGTAAAACATCATGTCGCCAGGGCGACCAATCCACTAGCCATGGCGTTTTACTATCGGTCGGTTCTAACCAGGAAAATTTGAGTGCCAATAGTGATTCTAACAAGCCGGAAAATGTTATAGCTATTACTCTTGATTTTCCACCACCTAAAAAGAAAACTAAAAAGCAATCGGCTTGGGAAAAACTGGGAAAAAACTTTTTTTTTTTTTTTTTTTTTGCTCCTATCTACACTTTAGATTACAAAAGCAAAAATATAAATAGTTTCTATCCTTGTCGAGAATTTACGCTAAGTATTTATGGGACTGCAAAAACATGCATGAAAAAGAACGGCGTTAAAAAAATCTTCCATAAACAAAAGACATCAAATTGGGATTATAAAACCGACTTTTTGACTTACTGTGATTAATACAGATTCTAGTAAATATTTTAGTTTTAAAAAAGATAAACAAAATACAGTCGAGTCTCTCTATAACGAAACTCCATACATCGAATTTCTCAATGTAACGAATTTTTTGCAGGAACGGTCCCCTTTTCGCATGATTACATTAAAAACAGTCTCTATATAGCGAAATATCTATCTCCATATAACGATTTTTTTCATAAATTGGTCTTAATTTATTCAGTTTTAAAAAAGCTTCGAAATCATACGGAATCAAATTTCCATCACTTATTTTGTATTTATCGTTCAATGCTGAATTTTTTAAAAATATTACTTCTCTCCTTGTTCTTTAAATCCAACGAATTCATCCCACCACCCACACACCTTTCAACATCCTTCTCAAAACAGAGTCAATTAGATTATTACACATATTAGAGAGGAATCAATGAGAGGCACATTAGAGAGGCCTTCAAATGGAGGATAATGTTAACTACAATTTTTCATTCCTTGTTAAAATTTGAGCATTTTTTTGAGAGCGTAACAATTTAAAAATCAAAACAACAAAAATTACAGATTTTTTCGTCTGAAATTAATGCAAGCCTTCCTTATTTGATTTTCATTAAGCTTTCAAATAAATGCCTGTTCTCTTTTTTGAAACTGCTTAAATAATTAAGAAATAAAATGTTAGGTTAATATTTACTTTTAAACATTTCAAATTCTTAATTAAAAACATCAAAAATAATATTTGTTCAAAATTTACACATTAAATACGATTTTTAACATCATTTTCTATACATCGAATTTCTCTAAATAACAAATTTTTTTCTGTAACGATGGATTTCGTTATATAGAGACTCGACTGTAATTTTCTTAAAAATAAAAAAGAATCTAGGTCTCTTCTTTTATCACATTTCAAAACATAGACTGTTTTGATTAACTAATTGAACTATGCTTTTATTTTTCTTCTTTTTTCTTTTATAAATTTTGATTTTTTAAAATAATCAATCTTGGATCTGCGCGAGCGGGGGGGGGGGGGGGGGTGCCCGGGCACCCAGGGCACCCCCCCACCCTGGCTACGCGCATGAATTGACAGAATAATTAATTTCAATGTGACAGTAATATATATATAATACACTGTAAAAAAAAAAAAATCTGTAAAGGTACTATACTTTATCTAGGAAACTGGGATTCCAAGAACTTTTCCTGTAACGGTAACAGCAAAAACTCAAGTTTTAGAATCGGCTACATGGATTTTTCCTGTTATCGTTACATGAAAAGTTCTTGGAATCCCAGTTTCCTAGAAAATGTTTAGTACCTTTACAGATTTTTTTTTACAGTGTACATATATATATATATCGGTGTATATCACTTTCTTCTAGACACGACAACTTCCATAATTATGCTCCGATTTTCTTCAAACTTTTACATAAAATCAACGGGCATAAAATCTCGGTCGATTTCGTTAATGGGCAAAATTGGACCAAGGAGGTGGAAATAGGGAGGGTTTTTGTGAAAACCGAAAAAACGCGATAACTTCTTAATTAAAATAGATATTGAATCAGTTTAAAGTTTATATTACTTCTAAAAAATGGGCTAAACGTTTATGCGTGACAGATTTTTGATAAAGTTAAAAATGGGCTCAGGGGGCGAAAAAAACACGGTTTTTGGGAGAAAAAAAAAATCGTAACTTCGTCAATTCTCAAGATATCAAATCCAACTAAATTTTTTTTTATAAATGTTCTAAAAATTATCTGAAAATTTTGTATTTACAAATTTTTGATAGGACCAACTTTTATCGAAGAAAAAAATTAAAAACAAAAAGAAAAAGAGGGGAGGGAAAAGAAAAAAATCCATAACTTACTCAATTCTTAAGCAATAAAATCTAATTAAATTTATTTTACATCTTTTAAATAATATCTAAAACTCATTTTTCATAAATTTTTCAAGGTTTTTTTTTTTTTTTTTTTTTTTTTTTTTTTTTTTTTTTAACAATGAATCCATTATTATACATTAAAACTCGTAAATGCAGAAAATTATGTCGCATTTAAATTAACCAGAAAATTAACATTTGGAAAAATTGCTTAAATTTAAAAATATATTTGCGCGATATATTTATTTCATGTTTTGATATAAACTTTTAACTATTATCGGGAATTCTAAGACTGTGCAAATAATATTTCTTTTCTAACAACAAAAGTATTTCCACGTAAATATTAAAAAAAAAAAAAAAAAAAAAAAAAAAAAAAAACCACTTTTGTGAAAATTACGTCAAATTCAAATGTTGTATTAAAAAGAGCTTATAGTGTAGTTAAAAAATACCGATAGTCATTGACTCTATTTAATTCATTTTACATTAGCTTTATTTTCTAATTTTTAGCTAATTTTTTTAAATCTAAGACGAAAACAGATATTGTACCTCTTGACAGCGGCTGATTTGACCTTAATTTTTTTCAATGGAAAGGAAAATAAATAAAAAAAAATCGCCACTGTTTTTTTTTTTTTTTTTTTTTTTTAAATTATAACTAGCTGCACCCGTCGAAACTCGACGGAAAAGAATATATATTAGGTATGATATATATCAGTCTTATATAGACAGTAAAATACTGAGCGAAATAAACAATTGCCACCTCTTAAAATAGGGATAACATAGCTTTTCATGATGAAGATACACAAACTTTAGAAAATAACAAAAAATAAGGAAAACAAATAATAAATTATTATGTTGGCTTTAACTTCAGCTACAAATCTTTTTTAATGCGGTTTCTAAACCTTAAATATTATTTAAATGCCAAATTATTTAGGAAGTTAATATTATACCCCGGAAGACGAATTGAAAAATATCTGCATAGTTTATTTTTTCTCCGATTAAATATCGCTTGATAACAGTACAATAATTATAACATCAATGAAACATTTTAATTATAATAGAAACAGGGACTTACTAAACTGCCTAACCAATCCACTACATATTTACAGTACATGCAATAAATATAATTTTTTTATTGGTTTGCATCCTCCATGAACTTGTAAAAATTAATTTTATTGTTATGGCAACGAAAAAAAACGATATATCTGTTATTAAAAAGAATAAAATTTTTGTATTTATTGCTGAAATGCAGAATTTTTTTAAACAATAACTTAATACAATGAAATGATTTTAATTATTTTTTGATATTATGTAAGATAGAAATATAGTAATACCGGCATATCACAGGTTTTATTCTTTTTTTTTTTTTCTAATATGACATCACTTACACCTTCAGAAATACTCATCTTTTCTTAAATAAAAGCGTGATTTATGCAGTTATTTAAGAATTCTTTAGTTTCATAAAATATTCATTATAATTAAATAGAAATTGCGCATTTTATAGAAATATTTCCATTTGTGCACACCACGGACCTTTAAATTAATAGAAGTTCACTTTATTTAGATGCAGGAATTAAAGTCAGTGAATATGACATCATCACTGACACAGCTATAACAATGTATTCGCGTTTGTAATGACCGAAAGATGGCGTTGTAATAGACCTGATAATCGTTTGTTTACGTTTGTTTGTTTACGTTCCATGCTGTAGCACTGTAGCATAGAACCAGTTTAAAGAGCTATTTAAAGTGCAGTTTTTTATCTTTTTTATTTAATTATGGGAGATAAATTACAAATATCGACAATTTTAGAATTTGTAGATGCTGGAAAATCTAGTAATTGCTTTAGAGAAGCTGAAGCATGAAAGCATTGTGTTGCTGTCATGCTATTTTGCCATGAGTAAGTCAAATGTATTTTTTATATTATAGATCTAAACTTTGTGTATAAAATTTTGATTTTAGATAATTTTAATACAAAGAACCCAACGTTGCACGCGTTATAGAACTGTTTATTTATTTATCGGCCTTTTAAACACTGATTTCATGCTCACGGTATCAGTTCTATTTCGTTTTTCAGACTTTGTCCGCGAGAGGGCGTCTATTTCATTTCAAACGCGAATATTATATTCATGGAATAAATTTATCTGGTTTCTGTATGACGACATTTTCTCCATCGACAAAATTTCACTTTAGCTTTTATATTTTATTAAAGTTTATCTTCTGTTATTTTACTTACATAATACTTAATAATATTATTCAGTATATATAATCTGTGTATTGCAGGGAAAAACTATGTGCAATCATTTTATCATGATTAAATTTTATGAAAACCTTAATTTATTTATTTTTGTTTGTTTGAAATGCGATTATACATTCACCGATGAGATTAATCTCCTGATTGGTGGAAAATAATGAAACAAAATAAATTTTGAGAAAAGCTTAACCTGTTGCCACTGTTTTGAAGAAATGTCGTGAAAAAGCTTTTAAAATTAAAAATAAAATATAAAAATTGAAATAAATAAAAAATTAGCCAAAATGGGCACATCTACACATAAACTGCTTTCATTTAAAAAAATAATTATCAAAATCGGGCAAGTAGAAAGCTCAGGGCTGATGACCAAAAAAACAGCCAGGTGTTTTAAATATATAGATGATATATATCAGTCTTATATAGACAGTAAAATACTGAGCGAAATAAACAATTGCCACCTCTTAAAATAGGGATAACATAGCTTTTCATGATGAAGATACACAAACTTTAGAAAATAACAAAAAATAAGGAAAACAAATAATAAATTATTATGTTGGCTTTAACTTCAGCTACAAATCTTTTTTAATGCGGTTTCTAAACCTTAAATATTATTTAAATGCCAAATTATTTAGGAAGTTAATATTATACCCCGGAAGACGAATTGAAAAATATCTGCATAGTTTATTTTTTCTCCGATTAAATATCGCTTGATAACAGTACAATAATTATAACATCAATGAAA
The DNA here is from genome assembly GCA_964019185.1 of Maratus speculifer. NCBI lineage: Eukaryota > Metazoa > Arthropoda > Arachnida > Araneae > Salticidae > Maratus > Maratus speculifer. The sequence goes on from OZ025290.1 coordinate 259,080,786, forward strand.
CATTTTAATTATAATAGAAACAGGGACTTTGCCTAACCAATCCACTACATATTTACAGTACATGCAATAAATATAATTTTTTTATTGGTTTGCATCCTCCATGAACTTGTAAAAATTAATTTTATTGTTATGGCAACGAAAAAAAAACGATATATCTGTTATTAAAAAGAATAAAATTTTTGTATTTATTGCTGAAATGCAGAATTTTTTTAAACAATAACTTAATACAATGAAATGATTTTAATTATTTTTTGATATTATGTAAGATAGAAATATAGTAATACCGGCATATCACAGGTTTTATTCTTTTTTTTTTTTTTTTTTTTTTTTCTAATATGACATCACTTACACCTTCAGAAATACTCATCTTTTCTTAAATAAAAGCGTGATTTATGCAGTTATTTAAGAATTCTTTAGTTTCATAAAATATTCATTATAATTAAATAGAAATTGCGCATTTTATAGAAATATTTTCATTTGTGCACACCACGGACCTTTAAATTAATAGAAGTTCACTTTATTTAGATGCAGGAATTAAAGTCAGTGAATATGACATCATCACTGACACAGCTATAACAATGTATATTATATTCATGGAATAAATTTATCTGGTTTCTGTATGACGACATTTTCTCCATCGACAAAATTTCACTTTAGCTTTTATATTTTATTAAAGTTTATCTTCTGTTATTTTACTTACATAATACTTAATAATATTATTCAGTATATATAATCTGTGTATTGCAGGGAAAAACTATGTGCAATCATTTTATCATGATTAAATTTTATGAAAACCTTAATTTATTTATTTTTGTTTGTTTGAAATGCGATTATACATTCACCGATGAGATTAATCTCCTGATTGGTGGAAAATAATGAAACAAAATAAATTTTGAGAAAAGCTTAACCTGTTGCCACTGTTTTGAAGAAATGTCGTGAAAAAGCTTTTAAAATTAAAAATAAAATATAAAAATTGAAATAAATAAAAAATTAGCCAAAATGGGCACATCTACACATAAACTGCTTTCATTTAAAAAAATAATTATCAAAATCGGGCAAGTAGAAAGCTCAGGGCTGATGACCAAAAAAACAGCCAGGTGTTTTAAATATATAGATTATAATTTAGTTTTTTAACCCTTTGACGGACAATGGTTTCACTATGAAACAACAAAATTTTAATTATGAAACGTAGCAGTGACACCAGAATTTTAATATAAAAAGTTTTCATTTATTATATGCGTGAAATATCGTTTCTTCTTATTTGCAAATATATTTTGCCGCTATTTCTGGTGTGTCAATCATTTCTTTCACCATTTTAGCAATCAAAGTGCTTGTCCGTTAAAAAGTTAAAGCCGATGAAATTAGCGTGCTTTTTTTATTGCCTGAATGGAGGTTGGCAAGCGTAGCTCGTAGAGGACAGGGTCCCCTAGCAGGCACGTAGCCAGGGAGGGGGCTAAGGGGGCTGAAGCCCCTCCCGAAGGTTTGAAGAGACTTTACAAAATTATCTCACTGATAATATTTTTTCTTTTTGGTTTTTATCTTCCATTACATTAAAATCAATTTTATTTTTAGCTGTAAAAATATCAATTTGTTCAACTACATTTACAGTAATCCTTCATTATATCGGTCATTTGGATATATTGTTTTTAACATATATTTACCACAAAAAATATAAATTCTTTATAAGGGTGTATTTCGATTCAAACTGCTTATTTTCTGATTTATTTTTAAATTCATTTTTACTCTCAAATGCATCAAACTGGCGAATTGTCTTATTTAGAAAGTACACAAGGTGCCGTGATGGTCGATTCTTTGATAAATGCAGAAAATATTGCAAAAAAAAAAAAGCAATCAAAAACGGCATTTTGAACCGTTTTTTCCGAAGCGGAAGGTTTGGGAACGAAAAAAAGGGTCCTACTAAGAAGATAATTTTTCGTAAATCAAATTTTAATGAATAGAGCGTAAAATGACATCACACGGCACCTTATACGTCTCTTCAAAAATCACCTCGGCAAGTTTCATGTTTCTACTTTTAAAAATGCGTCTGAAATTGTATCGGAAAATTTCGAGCTGTTGAAGGTGTAAAAGCGTTTTTTCGAATATACCCTTAAAACGCAATATTAACTATCTTCATGCGCAGTAAAATTCGATCAAGTATAATTCTGTATCATTAATTTGATTAAGAAAAATTAGTGCAATACACATATGGCTTATTAACTTTAGGAGACAGATGTAAAACATTTATTTACCTGCATGTTACTTGTTTACTGTTTACTGTTATGTTTACTGCATCTTCCTCAACTTTCTTTATCTTCATGCATATAAACGAAACTTAGAGCGGTCAATGTTAAATTGTGAGCCAAAAACTTTAATAGCAGCCTATAATGTAAAATCATGTGAAAAAAATATAATTTTAAAGAAAGTATCTTTGATAATGATGTTATAACTGTAAAACGCTTTTTATGAAAAAGAAACTATTAGAATGTATATTTGAAAAATAATGATGCAAAGAAAAATGATATGATATCGAAAAACTTTCAAAAAACGCCATTACGGCATCCCCCAGTCTCTTCACTGAACAACTTTTCTGCGAATTGTTTGCATGTGAATCTTTAATAGTAAGAAAATGTGCGTAAAGTAGCTGCTTTGTATGGTTAATTTTCTTTGTATTTTGTAGAACTATCAACTTCAGGGATGGATACCTATATGTAGAGATTTTTTTTTTCATTGTACCACCGGAGAGAGTTTTATATCTCGTCAGCACATGTATTTGGATAAAATTAACCCCAATTAAACTGTGAGGCTAATCAACAGATGTAGGCGGGTGTGCTGACGGGCTAGGGGGCGCTATTTGTAAAGTCAGTATTGAGACATTTTGAGTTGTGTCTAGGAACGAAGTAAAAATTTAAGCAACAACACTGGCTCAGTTTAAAGCTAGAAATTTAATTTAGTAATTGAAGTGAAGTGTATTCTGAGTTTAAAAAAACAAAAGAACAACAACAACAACAAAAAAAACGAATTTTATTAATTACAATTTCTGGGTCTAAAAAAAACTTTTTGAGCCGCGAATTTCATGACGGAAAATGCAGTATTTTATCAAATGGCTAGATAAGAAGGAAAGAAAAATGTTAATGATTGTTAATGGAATCTTTTAAGTAACTAGAAAATATGATATGAAATGGCAAAAATAATTTTTCAGACGTGTGCTTTTCTTTTTTAATTACAAAATCACAAATCAGGACCATGGGTACACTAAATCTTAAACTGACTTACGTAAAACCAAATCCAATAATATCAACTTTTTCTGGCAGAAATTCTTGTTTAGAAATTAAAATTTAGAATTGTTTGGATGTTAACATTCGAAACAATTTGACAATGATGGGGATTCTTCAAGTACTCGATATGAGCCTATAGTATGGCAAGCAGCTCGATTCGATATTGCAATGTAACTAGAGATGACTTAGATGATGTCACGAAGAGAAGCATTTTTGGTTCCATTTTACTTTCCAAACAGCCATATAGTTTTCCTGTAACTATAGGAAAGAAACAAAAACAAGAAAAATGGAAGAAAGATCCAGAAATAGTATTTCCTTTTCTTACATATTCCAAAACGCATTTATTATAAGCCTTGTTTTTTGTTTCTTCACGAAAAAACAGGTACAGAAAGGACACAAAAAACCAGGAAGACTAGTTGCTACATGTTTCAGACATTGGAAAAAGGCTAAATGTGTTTTCTTATGCAATTAGATTATCACAAACCGTATGTTATTTTAGCAAACAAAATTAAGATTTCTTTAAGAAAACAGCAAATTAATATTTCTTTTCAAAGATTTCAGGAAAAGAAGAAATCAGAGCAGCTCTTGGACCAATACTTGAAACAATCTTATTTTGTGCAGAGAAAAATACGCCACTTTGAGATTACCAAGATAATGATCCTCTAACGTTAGAGAAATCGATATAAAAAAGATAATTAGCTAAGACTCTTTTAAATTTTGAGCAAAGTCTGGAGAGAATGAAATGAAACGCGATATTATAAATATCCGTAAGAAATGCTATTTACTTCACCCAAGACATTTAGAATAAAATCACTTAAATGTCCTCGGATACAGTTACCGAAAAATTAATTTTCAAAATAAATAACGTGATATGTTCAATGATGTAATCGTAAAAAAGTCAGACGGTATACGCTCTAAGAAGAGGGTATACTCACAAGGCAGAACGCATACCCTAGAGTATACATACTATAGCTTTCTTGAGTAATAGAGGGTATACAGTGGTCCTTAAAAAATCTCGAAAGTATACGCCGTATACCCGCGTGTACCCTCAACTACATCCCTGGATCTGTTTTGTTAGTACAAACAAAACGCGTAGCTTAATTGCTGATGATACTCAAGCGTAGAACAGCTTGACCTTTGTGTTAAATATGTGGAATATTAAAAAATTCACAGAATCCAATAATTCAAAACATTCTTTTAGGTTTCATTCCAATAAATGCTTTCTCTGCCAAAAATTCAAGAAAAGTAATATTACAACGTTGTGATGAATTTTGCCTTGACATGTATAAATCACATCACATATGCGTATGATAAAGCAGCTAATAAGTCTGATCATGTTTGCTAAAATTTTTCAGATTATCCAAAAAATAGATATGTCCACTTTGAAAGCCATCTCTTAAAATCTTGCCTTGTCCAACAGCATGCTGATTTCCATAATCCGAAAATATCATGGACTTGTTAAAGCAGTGACAAAAGTTTTTATATATCACCTAAAGGCAAATTTAGAGCTTCATGAAGCAATTGCGTAATATACCCCATTAAACAAAAGAAAATGACTTTTCCGCATTTGTGATACAAAATTTATCGAGAGGCATGGAAGCATATTAACTTTTATTGAGCTACATACATTTGCATTAGCTCAGAAAATATTTTGAAAAACACATGGAAGATTTCTTTGGTAGCTGGAGCTTTTTTGGCAGTCGGGAAAAGAGAGATTTTCTCATAAGTCTGTCTGTTTCTGAGAAGGTTTTCTGTCTGAAAAAGTCATAGTGAGTTCTTCAAGATAGATCTCAAGAACAATTTCATGATATATACCGGCTGTAACTTATGTTAAAAATGTCCTAATTGTTTTATATAAATATAGAGAAAATGCAGTAGAAATCTTTTGTGAGATATTTTATTGTGCATCAAAACTTCGGGAAGACATCTTCCAAACTGAAATAAAGATCTCAAGACTAACATTTAGACAGACGGACAACACATACAAACCCTCAAAATACATCCGCTAAAGAGTATTACGGTCTTTATTCCCCGTGTAGAAAGTCTTGTTGAAATTTTCCATGATGTAGCAAGTGAAATCTGAATATTAATTAGAGTGCAAACAAATTGTCGACGCCAACACAGAGGCCCTAAAAGTTTTAGCACTGTAATGTGACGTATTGCAATAATTTCAAATACTTGTTCACAGTTTTTGGTGGAAAACTCAGTAACGCTGAAAGATCTTTTTCGAAAATGAAAATCATTAAATTTTTGCCTTGAATCATTATGACTGATGAGAGACTGGGTCACTTTGCAAAGATTTCCATTCATTGGGACATTCCAGTAGATCTTGATAAGTTAATCAGCATCACGGCTAACAAGAAATTACAGTGATGTTTCCGTTGCTTTAGTATATATTTATTTTACCAAGAGTACTGCATTTATAGCTATTATAATCAGAGAATGTAAAATACAAAGGTAATTTTTATGATTATATATGACTGTAGCAATTAATTTTTCTTTGGAAAAAAATAATGCGAAAGAAATTAATATCATTTATAGATCAATAGTTTTTTAGTGGCTAATTTGGCTAGCCACACATTTTACCAGATGAATCTCAGGGCATGAAGAAGTGTATGACGGCATAAAAAATAAAGACGATGATCATTTATAATCAAACGTAACTTACATAATATTGCAAAAAGATGATTCTGCATGATCTGTGCATCCACGACCAATACAGAGGGAAACGGCCAAAACATAATGCATGTCTCGTCAAGGTTACAGGTAAGGACAGCTCAGTTCAATCCATCAAGAAAATGAAGTTGTATAAAAACATAAAATAGAATAAAGTTCAATTTTTGTGGTTAGAGTTCATCTATAACATGGAGTTGAAAGTTTATCAATATAGTTCAAGTTACAGTTAACCGTCCGTTACAGTTTCAAGACCTCGTACTCGCAATGACAGACTCTTCCACGATAGTATTAATCCTGTGTTTTAAATCAATTCACGTTACTTCTTTGCATTTCAATATTTTTTAACTTTTTTCTCATAGAACACTTAGAGGCTCATTTCATGATATTGTTATTTTGTGCTTTTTATGTTTCGCGGAATTTTTTTCCGAAAAACTATCCGGTTTCCGAACCGTAAGCGCTTTTGAATGTCAAAAATTGCAATAGAAATTGAAAAATAGATTCAAATACGAAATAACAATATTTGGCATGGTTATCAAGTAATATGCAGGTTATCAAGTAATATGCATGGTTATCAAGTAATATGCATGGTTATCAAGTAATATGCATGGTTATCAAGTAATATGCAGGTATATGCATAAACACATTCTAGGTTTTTTTAAAATTTTTGCTGTAAATTATACAAATTACTTTTGTAAGATCAGAAAAAATTTCAAGATTCAGCCCCTCCCGAAAGGAAATCCTGGCTACGGGCTTGTCCCCTAGTATTTTTTTTTTTTTAAATTCATGGGTCGAAAACTATACCAGTAGGTAAGATGTCTATTTTTCATTTCATTTTATGTTAAAATTTAAATTTCAATCAAATTATTGTTATTTAAATTTTCATGTTTCAGTTGTGTTGTAATCTTTTTCTGTGATCTGTTTCTAGTTGCATCAATACGAAAAATCTTCTTTTCGATTTATAAAAATAAATAAATAAATAAATACAAAATCTAAATGTATATATTTTTTCTTTTCAGGCAGAAGGGACTTTTTTCTTACTTATAGGTGTATTTGCCCATGCATTTCTGAAACGACTCTTTGCAGATTGGAAAGGTTTGCGATACGCCACAGAATTTCCTGTTATTTCGATATTACTTGGCATTGCAACAGTTTCGATAGCATTATGGATAAATTACATCATTGTATTTCCAACCAAGAAACGTTATCATTTCGTAAGAAAAAAAAATTCAATCTTTTTTTTTTTTTCTTTTTAGTTGAGAGCTATTATTTATTTAATTATGCTCATTTTATGTACGGATATTTCTATTCTGAACTGGCCATAGTGAAGGCATTCACTATATCTTCTGTTTCTAACTAGAGGGAACGGGAACATAAATCTTCACCAACTTTATCCTGGCAACAACAGGTTACATAATTGAATTGTAAGCTGTCTTTTCTACACCACAGAGAGTCTTTCTTGCATAGATTGCTAAACTGGTGTAATCAATAAATGACAGAAATACATTGGCCTATAATTCTTCACCAGTTGCATTCGAATAGGTACACAGTTGTATACATATCCTTGATCTCCATGGTAAGAGCTTTCTAACGACATCAATTTCGTCAAAATCCCGATCTGGCATTCTGGAGCAAATGGGGATCTAGTGTCTTCCAGAACTTTTTCAAAAGGTAAATGCAAAAAAAAAAAAAAAAAAAAAACCTGTTTTTTTATGTAAGGATATATTGTTATTCTTCAAGGACTAGAATCGATTTTTTTTTTTTTTTTTTTTACAAAAAACACCAAAGCGATAGCATACACGCACTCTATTCTTCTGATCTTACTATATGTGATTTTTGGACTTTTTTAATCTAAAAAAAATACATTCAAAGATGGGGTTGATGAGGCTATAAAAAGTATATTTTTCATCTATTCCAAGAAATGAATGGCTTGAAGAATTTAATCTTTAGAAAATTTATCTACACTGTTAAAAATCTGTGCCATTTGCTGCAATGTCACTCCACTGTTTTTATAAAATATCTCTATTCTGATCAATGAGAATTCTCCATAACACATTGAATTAGCCGTTTTCTATAAAAGCGGTGGAGTGACGCTGCAGCAAATGGTACAAATTTTTAACAGTATACAAAAGTGCATTGATCTCGGTGGGAACAATTTTGAACACTTCTAAGTGTTGTTAAGTTTAACTTGTAACATTTAGCCGTATCTCAAACATTTCAGTGTAACCCTCGTGTACAATGTATGGGTGATTCTCAAAATAGGGAACAATTTATGTCTTTCGGCATACAAAAAAAATTGAGAGGTTTTCTATCATGTTTTTATATTTAGATATGTTTGTCTTAATATTATTCATTATTTGCACTCAAGAATTACTCACTTTTTAGTTAAAAACACCTTAAAATAATAGAATAAATGTTCAAAATGTCATTAGCATGGATGTCCACAGCAGCTGTGCCTTGTACATACTAGATTTTTCAAGAGTTAATATCATGTTTATAAAATAAAACAAATGTTATTCTTTTTTTAAATTAATCAAGGAGAGGATTTATCCAATAAATTTCTTTTTAAAAATAAAATTATAGTATATAAAAAAAGAATTAAAGTTTGTCCTCCATATTCCATTTTCAAAACAAGGTCATACTATAACAGCTGGTTATTAATCAAAATTTCATTTTCACACATGACAATAGTTTTAAAATATAAAGTTTCTCCGTGGACACAAGTAGCCATTTTATCCCAGCCTGAAAATAGAAGCATGTATTGTATTTTAAGAATAGAAGTTGAATATCAGGGGCGTACATCAATTGTATGTCATTAGAATGGATAATAATTTTCATCTTTATTTTATAATTAAAATTTTTCTTTTACTTATTTGCATAGGACTTTTGTATTTTAAAAAGCCCCAGAAAGGACTATTGTATTGTGATTATTATTATGGCTCATAATCTCATTTAAATTAAAATTTGTCATTAGCATGGACAAATATCAGTGTCATTAGCATGGTTTTTCTGTCCATGCTAAAGATTCCTATGTGCATAAATGTAACCATTGCTTATATTGTAGCTTTTATAAAATTTAATTTTACATATAAATTTAGGTATTACATTTATTGTCCCTATAATATGCATTAAATCTGTCAGAAAATCACTAAGACAGCTTCTTACATTGTTAGTGTCAGAATGTTGCTCATGTAAACAAAGTTTGCTCTTTGGTAATGTTTTTATTCTCCTTATATGTATATATGTAAAAATGGAAACCATTTGCTGAAAAGGAAGGTTTAAACAGGAAGAAAATAAAAATTTTTTAATATATTTATTCCATGCAATTTGTTTTGTCATTAGCATGGCTCAAAAAATACTAATTATTTTTTTTTCAGTTAATTTTTAAATATTTAGCTCTGCTGACTACATGTAAAGTATACCTAATACTATATTAACAACACCTATTTTTTTCAGAAATTTTGCTAACAGTAATTTTTTTTAAGATTTCACTTTTGAAGTTGTCCCCTATTTTGAGAATCACCCGTATACATAGAAATTCTTAAAATGTAATTGAGCTGTATTAAAAAATTGTCTAATTAATTAAATCGCTGGCACATATTAAACTTGTTGTACGGCTGTAAACTTCAATTTGTATTAACTACACCCCAAAGTAAATAGTAGATTTCATACAATTCGTTGTATAATAAGAGTTAAACTATGGTTTCTGATCATATAGAAAAATGAATCTCTTTCTTTTTTTTAGGTTTGTGGTGTTTTGGCTCTGATATTCTTATTTGAATTAATCTATTTCGCTGCTAGAGTTGATTATAGTAAAAGAGTTGAGAATCTAATATTTAAGGGCTTCGAACATGGGATGTTAAATTACGGAGATGGCTTTGCTTCCAACTTGGAGATAAATCTTATACAGTCGTCGGTGAGTAACATTCATATATTTACTTACTGAATTCGTATAATTAATTGCAATATTGCAGGAGTGATAGTATGCTCTTAATACAAATTTTCTGAAATATTAGATGCATAAATTATAAATACGACTTCGATCTTGTTCGAATAAGGAAAATACATTTGTTTCTCATTAAAAATACATATATTTAAGGTTTATTCACTGAAGAATCTACATCATTCGCCCATCGGTCGGACAACTAACGAATTACGAAATGAGAAAAGCCTGGATATTTCGAAACAACTGTCATCAAGACAACTTTTAGGTGCGTTCGTAATTATGTAAATACGTAACACCAATAGTTGTCGTTCAACCCGTCCGTCTGTCCGTCCGCATGTAACAACTCAAAAACTATCCAACTGAATCCTTTGAAATTAAAACTATACAATTATTACATAATTTTGTAGATTCGTTTCAAATTTTATGGAAATCTGATGTATAGTTTAATTACAGGGACAATCAAAATATTCCGTTATATTACGGTCAATGGGGAAAAATAGTTTCAAGCGCATTTTAATGATGTTGCACTCTTCCGAACATAATACAATTCATAAGCATCTATGAAATATATACTAAAATATATATTCTGTAAAATTTGTGGTGCAAAGAACATTTTGTATTAATATACATGGCCACACAGAAGTATTCTATTACATAATGGTTTAGAGGGAAACACTGTTTGAGGTGCGTTTAAAATTACATTAAACTATTTCACATTTTATGAAACTGATATACGTTACTGAGGTTTGGTTTACTGCAAGTTAATTCTTGTACAATAGAAATCATTTAGTATAAACAGGGACACAATAAAGATTTCGGATACTGTATAGTATCCAAAGTATTGTATATTTTTAAAACTTCGTTATAATTCGAAACCTTATTTGAATACATCTGATGCGCAAATTCCGACTTGTTGATTTTTGGATAGCTGCTCTCTCGAAATAGTTAGCAAAACAAATGGTAAACTGAAGGAGAGTCATCAAGTGAATAAAGCGGATAAGGTAATGCACCAATGAAATGTAGAGTTTTCTTGAATTAATTCTCTTGCAATACGTCGACAACATAAAAACTTTCTACTGTGAAGGGTTGCAACAGCCAAGAGAATATTACAACACAGTATTAATCAATTTGAACGTAACATTAAAGCAAAAACTTCCAAAATACACCCAGTGGCGGATTCAAGGAGGAGGTCACTGGGGTCACGATCCCCTACCCCCCTGGACGAAGAAAATTCTAAAGCACTTTTAAAAAATAAAATGTAGATTAAATTCGTTCAAATGTATCCCTTGCTCAACAATGGGAATCTTTTTTTACTCTCTTTAAAGCTCTACTTAAATCTAAAGCAGGTAATTTCTGACATATCTAGGAAACCATTTTCAATCTCAAATGCAAGACATTTGCAAGTGCACTTTTTCAGAACAACTGTGATTTATTATCTTTTTCCATTTCTCAATAAAGGCAACGAATCTTTCAGGAAATATACGGAATATGTGACATTTAAAATTAAATTTCAAGTCGCGACAGCCAACTGTTTCCTTATGACATTTTTGTAGCTGTCAAGTCCTAAAGATTGACTTAAAATGTTCAATTTCTGAATGGTTTGTTTCTTTTATAAAAAAAATGGGAAATCCTTCAATTTTTTGTTATCTAATAAAATGTGTAAATTTTAGATTTTTAAGAATATAAATGCAATTTTTTTGTATTTACGAATGGCTTCCCAAAAGTATCCGAAAAGTAGCCAGGACATTGGAACAGCCTTCAATATATAAAATGCTTATCAAATGATGTGATACCCCCCCCCCCAAAAAAAAAGGAGTTATGATTTTCTTTAAATAGAGGGGTGGATCCGCCCTTGAATACGTCGTTCAACAAGTTTATTTTCTAAATGATAATGTTCATCCACGTGGAGCAAAGCCATTCAAGGAAACTCGAGAATTCTAGCAGTACTTCCCTTCGCTTTGATATATTTGCCTCCTCTATATTAACTGCATATTGGCATTTGTTTCGCTTTATGCAGAGAAGAGAGAATTCGTGAGAGTAGATACTAGTTCATTTGCAGAAATTGAAAAATGACTTGACTGCCTTAAAAAAAAACCAAACTTCTTCCATTAATGAATACGTTTGTTAGAAATGGAAGAATATTGTATAGCATTTGAGAGGTATTTAAATTTTTCTTTCAATTTGGTTTCAATTCACTATTTTTTTTTTTTTCAAATATATTTATATGTTTAATCAGGGATGATGGAGTCGGTACAAAATAATGGAGCCCAACTGCCTTTAAAAGTCTCGCTGGTTTTGTTAAAAAAAAAAAAAAAAAAAAAAAAAAAAAAAAAAAAAAAAAAGGCAAAGACATTTAACAAGTTGAAGTTTGCCCACGTTCGCAGTTTCGTTACGGAATTCATGTGTCATTAAAGTATCAACTGTTGGAAAGTGCTTCATAATGTATGCTTGATTTTTTTCCCCTTGTCATTTCGTTGTTGTTTTTATTATTGTAGAAAAGTTTGAAGTTAAATCAAATACCTTTTTACTTTATTTATGAAAAGTAATTATTCATCATTTTTATTTTCTAGCACCATACTTAAGGACCCGCATTTGAATTCCTACCATGACTAGCGGCCTTTCTCTGGCCCAGCACTTAATATATATGAAATTTTCTGAAGTCTACCTCCTCCCCGAAATGACAATTTTCAAATATTTATATTGAACATATATATAAAATTATATTATCACTGAAAATCTGTTTCGCAGTCAAATTACTTATATAAAAACTGTGAAAGAGGCATATTTACTAAATTATAACATTTGATGCTTTTAATATTAATAATAAGTAAGAGATGACGCTCTTCTCTTATAAGTATTCCCTTTAGAAATCCTATATACTCCTATCCTGAAACTTCAGGTGTGTAAACAGGAGTGTACATGTCGCCTATTTCCGCGGATATATTTTCCCGAAACCCTATAAGAGATCAAACGAAATAAATAAATAAATAAATAAATAAATAAATAAATAACAAAATTCAACAAGTAAAAACAAAAAAAAAAAAAAAAAAAAAAAAAAAAAAAAAACGAATATTTTTTGGATAATTCTGTAAATTTAATGTAGCAAACGCGTTTAAGCTCTAGAATATAAGTGGCTTAATTTAAAATTAAGTGGCTTATTGTAATAAACTGTGTCAATTTTTATGAGGGTAGTATTTATACTCGTAGAGAAATTATAGTTTTTATAAAAATAATTCCAAATTTTATCAAGTTTTTTGTTTATAATTTGCGGAGTTCTTAATATAAAAACTGTTCTTTTCGCAAAATATGACAGAGAACATTGTACACAAGATCTTGTAAAACGAATTAAAAAAAAGAAAAAATGTATAAAAAAAAAATGAGCAGATTTACTAAATGATGTTTTATTGCGCAAGCGCAAGCGCAATCAGAATATAATGTGCATAATGTGTTAGCTAAATGTATAGAGAAACTTTTGTAAAAGTCTCAAAAACATAATTTGAAAATTCTAAAAATGATCATCGATAGAATAAATTAAAAATCCGTTGTTCCTTAAATAAGGGGCTGTACAGGGTTCCCAGCAAAACATGACGGGCAAATTCCCTGATTTTCCATGACTAAATCTCAAAAAATTCCATGACTTTCCCTGACCAAATTTCAAAAATGTCTTTAACCAAATGGGAATACAGTAAAATTCGCTACTTATTTTCTCAATCCTTTGTCAAAACTAGTGTTTTTTTCCCCTTCAATTGTTCTTCAAACTTCTAGGGTTTTTTTTGTTTTTCTTTTGCGACTTTTTGATAAATTTTGAGATTTTTTCAAGAGACTACTTCATGACTTTCGTGTCATTTTTCATTTTTTCATGAAGATTTTTCCATGACTTTTTAGAAAATCTTTGTAAATTCCCTGACTTTTCAGATATATTTTGAAATTTCCATGACTTGCCCTGACTACTTTGAAATTCCATGACTTTCCAGATTTTCCCTGACTTTCCATGACACTGGGAACCCTGCTGTATACGTGCATTATTTGTGTATCTTATAATGGCACTAATTAATGGCTATATGGATACATGGATACAGCCCCTCATCTTTTTGTTTGAGATTATTTTACCGAGGATAATTTTCAGAATTTTTAAGCTATTTTTTTGAGATTTTTACAAAAAACGCTCGGTACAGCTCGGTAATTTTTTAGCTAACATGTTACGCACATTATATTTTGATTGCATTCGCAATGAAACGTTATTAGTAAACTCGCTCATTTTTCATAATATTATTTTCACTTTCTTCTATTTTTACCAGAAAAATGTATTAAATCGTGAAAATTTTCGAAGTTCGGTTTTTGACGGATTTACACTTTTTAGGGGGCAGAGATTCCAAAAAACATGTTTTTACAAAATGTCTGTCAGTGACATAAATTTTGTGGGCGCTCTATCTCAAGAACTAATGCACATAATTTCACAAAATTTTGGATTCAGTTAGACCTTAATAGGATCTGATTATATTTTATATATCGTCCAACAGGTAGCGCTGCTATGGTGCCTTTTTCATGGCACCACAATAGCGCTATATTTCAAGAAATAATGGACCTATTTTCATAAAACTTCAGATTCCGTTAGTCCTTGATATAATATGGTTCTAATTACGTTTTGGTGTAAATCGCACAACAGGTGGCGCTGCTAATCGACATTATACATGATTATTGCAATAGTTCAATAACAGGAACTAATGCACGAATTTTCATCATACTTTAGATTCAGTTAGTCCCTCATATAAATGAGTATTTTTTCGTTTTTGGAGTAAATCGCTCAACAGATGGCGCTGCTACGCGGAATTTTTCATGATTATTGCAATAGCTGTATTTTAGGAGCTATGGCACGGATTTTCATCAAACTTCAAATTCTGTTAGTTTCTGATATAATTTAGTATTTTTTAGTTCTTAGAGTAAATCGCTCAATAGGTGGTGCTTCTGTGCAGTTTTTTACAGTTTCTGCGATAATTCTATCTCAAATACTAATACACAGATTTTCATCAAATTTCAAATTTGCAGATAGAAATTCTTATTCGTAAAACAAGTGGGCAACATTCCTTCTCTATTTCTTTTATTTCCTAATAAACACAAGCTTTATTTCAAATATACTTCACCTATGGTTTCTTGAACCATGATTATATATGCATACACATATGAAGAAGAATAGGAATGTCAAATGTTGGGCTATTCCATATTTTATAATTAAATAATTTTATAATAATTTAGTGATTTTAATGATAATAATCTTCATAAAAATAGATAGACTAAAAAATGATAGCATGCTATTTTGTACCAAAAAATATATTACAAAAAAAAAGAGAAAAAAATTGAGTGGATCAAAAAATGATATTGATATCAAAAGAAAACCCCCCGTCCCCCTAGAGATATCTTAAGATATGATAAGCCAGATTCCCCTCCCCCCTAAAATAAAAACGCTATATTTGCACATCCCCTAATATAAATTTACCGTCTAATTTTCAGTTGAAGTGTTGTGGTGTTAAAAATTACAAGGATTGGTTTGGAACTACATGGGCAGCTGGTCGAGTGGAAGTTCCTGCAAGTTGCTGCATTGATATGAAGCAGTGTCATAATCTGGAACCAGTCATGGTCGATGATATCTATTTGGAGGTAACATAAGAAATTATCTTTAAAAACAGTGATTGAAAAAAAAATCAATAATGCTGAAATAATTAAAATTTGATAAAAAATTTTTTTGTTGAAAATAAGTTTAAATTATTTTTAAATTAATTATTAAAAAAAATTAAGGACTTTATGAATAAAACATTAAGGGAAATAAAACATATAGCTTTTTCTAGAATACTCAACTATATATAGTATCTGTTATGAAACTAACAATATAATTTAGAATTATGCATATTAGAATGTAGTTTTAACTGATTTTAGTAAATCTATACAATTTACTACTTAAGTGAATAAGACCTGATATATCTCTCTAATAGTTCAGACAAACCCCTTAATCTTTTATATTTGGAATATCTATATAATAAATTCTAAGTCATGTGACTGTCATCAACAGTTCCAGGTCGACTGCTTCACTCACAGTTTAACTGTAATTTTAAGGGACAGATTTTTAACACATTTGCAGTGAGTGCTCTATACAAAATTTTTAATCTTTTATTGCCAGTATTTCAAAATAAAAACTTTTGCCTAGTTAATTCAAATGCAGAAATGCTTGGTTAAATTATAAAAAAAATTTAAATTTTAAATTATTTGTAGGAATAATCACAGATTATGAACCTTTTATGCATCCTGTCTATGCAATGCTCCTTGTGAAGTGTTTAATAAATGACTTCCTTACAATTGTGTAGAAAACACATTTAACAATACCCCCTTTCCTCCTTTTATTTCTTACTTGAGTGCTAATTGGCATATTTAAGAGAGATTTGACCAAACAATATTATTTTTTTCAATAACCACATACAATTTAATTTATGTTATTAATATTTCAGTGTCTTTATAAGTAAAAGTGGTTACATATGGTATTGTAAAGGACAGCTGAAGCAACAGTTGGTCGAATTACTGTGAATAAGAAAAATCTATCTGTTCTTTATGATTCCTACTGTACACGATTTCAGGAAATTTGACTGGTGTATGTTTATTAAATTATAATATGAGTGGCTTACGTTGCCAAAACAATTCCTGCAATGATAGCTACAACAAAAATGTAGTGGTAGGTTGGTTGACAGAAGTGTTAGTTTGTAAACATACACAGATCTTTCCTTATGCACTCAGATAGAAAGTTTTTGTTTGAACTGGGTTTAGCCCTCATTCCAGAACTGGTCACAATTGAAGCAACCAACCTGGCAATATGCAAGTTCTACTAAACAAATGAGACAGGTCAACAAACATTAGCTTAGCGATAATGGCAAGCTTGCCAAGTTTTTGTACAAATTCCTCTCAAACAATAAAATTTTATTGCTCGCATGATGTCACTATTTTATATATAAAGGTATTCTAGATATTTATCACTCATGATTTACCCATTTGACCAATCAAATTTCATTTATATCACCACATTCTTATTCATAAAGGTATTCCTTGCTGAAGATGTTGGTCAAAATTCTTTCACAAATCTTATGCCATTCATCTTGTGATAATTTAGATTTATCACAGGCTTTTAAAGACATTTTTTCTGAAAAGAGATTTCACTATGGAACTGAAAACACAAAATGGCTTTCATTCTCAAGATGAAAAGAGCGGCGATTTAAAAGGATCGCTAAATCATCATCGATTAGCTGAAAAGACAGGCGGGCGACACTAACGTGAATAGGGGACCACACGAGTCGCACCTTTGATAGCACGCCGACGCAGAAATGAAAGCAAAAGAGTCCAGACATATTGTCGCCATAGGCGTGTATTTTCAGGTACGAATGATAAGACGATGTTACGAATCTTTTAATGAGAAAAGATCATTAAGGTTGATGATTGGTTCGTGACCTTTAGGGGAGGTCTTGGCTGAGAAGAAAAAGAGGAAGCCAAGGGTTTTTTGGGAGGATTTTGATCTCGGAGTGAGAAGAGAGAGAACAGAGCTCGGAGCTCGGATTTGTTCTCTGAGAAAAGTGGATCAGCTCGGATCGGGAGCTGTAGAGGGTGACGTCACCCAAGTGAGACGGAGGAAGAGAACTCTCGCTAGGAGAGTGCCGGTGACAAGTCTCATCTTCGGTGTTTAGAGAAAGCCGTGTTGTTGATTTGTAGAAATTTACGTGATTTATAAACTGAACATTCTGTGGACTGAAATAGAACTTTGGACTTGGAGCTGGTGGATTAAGATCCTACGAGTTCTAAAATGATTTATGCTGTATATAAAATTTAATACAGAGAACCTTTTTTATTGTTACAAATAAATAATTGATTCTCCATTAAATTGCCTGGATTATTTGCCGAGCGGCACTTACGCTACCAACCACTTAGCTTTAATCTATAAGAGGCAAAGTTATTACAGCTGGTGGCAGCGGGAGCCACTAGCCCAGGACTATAGTTCGCCGTGCAGTTCCAGAGTTAATCATCCATAGAATCCAGCGCCTCGCTGAGAAGGCACCCAGCCGCTAAGAGAAACCCAGCGCCTAGCTGACGAAGGCACCCAGCAATAACCGGAGATACAACGCCTAACCGACGAAAGGCCACCCAGCCGCAACCTGCCCGTAGCACCCAACACCCTCCGACGGAAAGATGCCCCAAGAGAGATGCAGACGACGGAAATAGGTAAGCTCATTCATTCTAAATTTTGAGTGGCTCTGTTTCATAATTATTGCACAAAATTAAATTCAGTAAGGAAATTTATGTACTATGTTTCTATACTTTTATTATTTTAATCTAAAATTAAGAAATTAGTAAAGAGTATTGCAAAAAAAAAAAAAAAAAAAAAATCCTTCTTTTTTTTTAATGATAAAAACATTAAATGTTAAATGCATTTTTTTCCGGACAAAACGGAACAAATTAGAAAGTTTTGAAAAAAAAAAGAGTGTACAACTCTTGTAAAATTGTAAACTCTTGTAAAATTGTAAAACTATTTTTTTAGCAGCATAAATGTTATGAGGTTAGTCATAAATTTAAATTTTCTTTAAAGGCTTCTAAACAGAGAGGGATATTGTTACCTGTTGATCTAAAATTATTTATGTTTACATTTTTGAAGTGTAGTTTTCGAAAAATCTGAATGCTAAAACTGGCAATATTTTTCTAGAATTAGAAATAAGTACAGGTACTTGTATTGTGGTCGGTTGAAAAAAAAAAGTGTTGAATCGGTAAATTGTGTACTTTTCATGTATATATTTTTCATTTCATTCTCATATACTGTGTTTAAATTGTGTAGTAAAGTGTATGTATAAAATTATCATTGCATATATGCTAGGGTAATTTTATAGGTTGTTAGGAAATAAATAGAAATTTCGGTTAGGGCAACTCAGTCTAAAAATGACAGTCATTACTGATTTAAAGCAATGTAGAAAAATCGATTTGCAAATGTTAGCAGACGAGTTGGGAATTGATATTGATAAGAGTGATAAAATAACTGTAATCATACAGAAAATTGAATCAGCTGCAGATTATGATAAAGAGCTTACTTTATC
The DNA here is from genome assembly GCA_964019185.1 of Maratus speculifer. Lineage (NCBI taxonomy): Eukaryota > Metazoa > Arthropoda > Arachnida > Araneae > Salticidae > Maratus > Maratus speculifer. The sequence goes on from OZ025290.1 coordinate 259,099,793, forward strand.
GCAGGCTAATTATATTGTACACGATAGGGAGACTCAAGCAGTCGAGCAAAAAGAAAGAGAAAGGGTCGAGCGAGAATTAGAGGCAGAAAGAGAAAGGGCGGCGCGGGACAGCGAAGAAAAACAGAAAGAAAGGGAATTTCAATTAGAGCAATTGAGATTAACTCAAAATGCGAATAGACGTGAATCTACGTCAAGTAGCGGATCTGAGAGGAGTCAGAAACCCCCTTTAAAAGCGTTAATGCATAAATTCGATCCAGATCGATCAGATATTACTCTGTTTTTAAACCTCTTTGAACGGCAATCCTCTCGAGCAGGCATAGAAACAGAAGAGCTTGTGACTCATCTTTTATCGCTGCTCCCGGCAGATATTGCAGAATTAATTTTGCGCGAGCCCACAGAAAAAATCGACGATTTCGCGCACGTGAAATCAATTTTGTTAGCACGCTTTCGGCTAAGTCCTGAAGCGTATCGCCAAAAATTTACAAGGCATTCTCGGATACCAGGCACCCCTTGGAAGGATATTATTTTCGAATTAAATAGTTATCTAGAAGGATGGTTAACCGGACTAGAAATTTCAAATTTCGAAGACTTAAAGAAATTATTGGTAACAGACCAAATTAAGCGTCGTACGCCGATAGAATATAAAGAGCATTTTATTGACTCTTGGGCAAATTTCAAAGACCCGTTAGCTCTAGTTAAGTGTTTAGACGAGTTTGAGGCAGTCAAAGGGCCCTCGAAAAAAATCTGGAACCCGAGAAATTTTCCCATAAAATCAGAAAAACCGAGACTCGAAGATAAACCGCGTGTTGAGAAATCGGCCGAAACTAAAACGAATTGGAGAGACAAGGATCCCGATAAAGAAAGAAACCGTGTTTTTGAGCAAAAGAGAGCAAACAAATGTTTTATTTGCGGAAGTTTTTCGCACTATCGTGCCCAGTGCCCGGAAAAACACAAGAGGGAAAATAACGCCACGTCAGTAGGGCATTTAAATAAAAATCAAGAATTTGAAAAAGGTTTTTCGCCATATTTAAGTAAGGCTCGTATTAACGGGGAGGAAATTACGGTATTACGAGATTCTGGTACGTGTGTCGATGTTATTTCCAGTAAATTTATAAACCACAGTCAATTAGATGGGGAATTTATGTGGATAAAACAACCACTCTTAAATGATGTTCGCTGTTTGCCCACCGCTAATATAACGCTTGAAATTGACGAAATAGGAAGTATCTCGACGAAGGCTATAGTAACTGATAGAGACGTAGATATGTCCTATTATATACTAGGGAATGACACGCAGAAGCTCATCGACGAGAGAAAAAAACGCGAAATCAAAACATTGAACGCAGTAATGACGCGCGCGCAGGCGAAAAAAAGCGAAACTAGCTCCGGGAGTGACGGAGGCGAACAAGAAACCGAAACTAACTTAGGGGCAGGGGGAAACGATGTCACGGAACAGGCAGATCCGGAAAGGCCAGATAACGAGTTTTTACCGATAGCAGGGGAAGACTCAGGGACCGGCTTGTCGAGAATTAAAAGGGCAGAATTCATAACCGAACAAGAGACGGATTCCTCGCTGCGAGTCATTCGCGAAAAAGCAAAACAAAAGAAATCAAATTTCGAAATTAAAGAGAATTTAGTAATGAGGAAAGTAACGGATCATCACGGATTCGAAAGAAAACAGTTAGTTGTCCCAACTAAGTACAGGGAAGCGATACTTAGTGCTTGTCACGAAGGTATAGCGGCTCACATGGGCCAATCAAAAACAAAAGATAAAATATTGAGATATTTTTTCTGGCCTAATATTATTAGGGAAATCGAGGATTTTGTCAAGTCATGCCATGCTTGCCAGGTAGTGGGAAAAGCGGGGGAAACTAAGAAAGCCCCGTTAAAATTAGTTCCCATAATTTCAGAAGTATTTTCAAAATTATCATGCGATCTAGTAGGTCCCTTACCGACGTCAAAAAAAGGGAATAAATATTTACTCACAGCAATATGTGTTTATTCACGTTATCCAGAAGCAATACCGATACCAGATATGCTCTCGGAAACGATCATTGAAGCGATGATCATGATTTTTAGTAGACTTGGTTACCCGTCTAGCATACAAACGGACCTTGGGAGGAGTTTCACTTCGAATTTAACGACAGCCTTCCTAAAAAGGTTTGGGGTAAAACTAAACCATTCAAGTGTATGTCACCCCTCCTCAAACGTTATCGAAAGATGGCACAGGTCAGTAAAAAGGCTTTTAAAAGTGCTATGCGTGGAAAACAGTAGTGACTGGGAAGCTAATCTGCCCCATGCGCTTTTAACTCTTAGGACGGTAACGCATGATTCTACAGGTTTTAGCCCAGCAGAGCTAGTTCATGGGAGAAATCTCCGTACTCCGGAAACCCTACTTTTCGAACAATGGACGGGAGAAAATGATGAGCATGAATTAGTTACTGAGTACGTCTTCAAACTTATCAACCGACTGAAACGCTGTCAGGAGCTAGCGGTCAAAAACATGACAATTACTAGAGATAAACGGAAAATGTGGTATGATAGAAATGCTAAAGAACGAAAATTTCAACCAGGAGACGAAGTGTTAGTTTTAGCAACTAACAAGAAAAAAAAATGTCTGTAGGTTGGATAGGCCCCGGTAGAGTAGAGTCTAAAATTTCTGAGACGAATTATATTGTGAGTATACCAGGGAGAAGAGAGAAATCGCAAACCTATCATGTAAATCTATTAAAACCCTATATCACAAGAGTAGGTAAAATAAATATTTTGACAAAAGAATTTAATGAGACAGATGAATCTCAGGATTTGGAGATAGCTTTCCCGTTAGCAGATTCAAATAGTTATAACTTTGACGAAGTTATCAAACAAAGTGCATTAAACGAGCGGTGCACAGCAGGTGAAATTCAAATGTTAAAACAGGTATTAGACGAATACAGGGAAGTTTTTTCGAATGACCCAGGCTTAACGGACCTGACTATTCATGATATTGAGCTAACTGAGGAAAAACCGGTGAGAAGTAGACCGTATAGGGTATCTCCTAGACAGAATGAAATACTGAAAAAAGAGATAAAGCGCATGCTTGAATTAAATATAATTAAAGAAGGGGAGTCTGATTATAATTCTCCCATGATTTTAGTCGAAACTCCGGGGAGGGAACCTAGGCCATGCATTGATTATCGCCGTTTGAATGCGATAACAAAAACCGAATTTTTTCCGCTTCCGAATATTGAACAAAGGGTCGAAAAGGTGGCGGCGGCAAAATATATTTCTGTATTAGACCTGACCAAAGGATACTGGCAGATACCCATGACACCAAAAGCACAAAAATTAGCTGCTTTTGTCACAAGCTTTGGTAGCTTCTTACCAATGGCAATGCCTTTCGGATTGTCCAACGCTAGCTATAGGTTTTCCAAATTTATGTCTAAATTACTAAATGGGTTGGAAGAATTTTGTCTTCCATACTTAGATGACATGGCCGTTTTTTCAGATAGCTGGGAAGACCATATTCAGCATCTAAACACGGTACTAAGTCGAATTAAAGAGGCGAAACTTACCGTTAAAATTTCGAAATGCAGATTCGCGCAAAAAACGGTTAAATATCTGGGACACATAGTAGGGGAAGGAAAAAGGAAGCCTGCAGAAGCGAAAATCCGCGCCATAACGGAACTCCCAGACCCTAAAAATAAAACGGAAATTAGAAGATGCCTCGGCATGGCAGGGTATTACTCCCGTTATATAGAAAATTATGCGACCATCGTAGAACCGCTCACACGAGCATTAAAAGGAAAAAACAAAAAAGAAAAAATTATATGGACCGATGAAATGAAAGAGGCTTTCGAAACCTTAAAATCTAAACTCACCCAAAAACCCATCCTATATGCGCCAAATTATAATCTAGAATTTGTGGTTCAGACGGACGCGTCAGATAAAGGGATAGGGGTAGTTTTAGCACAAAGACAGGGCTCAGATAAGCATCCCATTATATATTTGAGCAGAAAATTTTCGGAACAAGAGAAAAGTTATAGCGCCACAGAGAAAGAATGTGCAGCTATAATTTTTGCCATAAAAAAATTACGTCACTACATTGATGGACAAGAGTTCAGTATCGAAACCGATCACAATCCTTTAGTGTTCCTGAAAAACAATGCAGGTAACAATTCCAGGTTGTTAAGATGGTCCTTATCACTGCAACCGTTCCTGTATGCCATAAAACACAGAGCGGGCAAGGATATACCGCACGTTGATTGTCTGAGCAGGGCAATAAAATGAAAAAAAAAAAAAAAGCTCAATTTTTTTTCTCTCTCACATTTGTAAATAGTTTCTTTTATTGTATATATAAGGTTTTCTTAATGTATTTATACTGGTTTCAACAACTTTAAATTATTAGAGTTCTATAAACAAAGCAAAGTCGTTAAAAAGAGTTTGAAAATGTTTTTTAAAGTGTATTTTTAGAATTGTTAAAATTTTATTTTGAGTGCAAAGAGCCACCCAAAATGAATGAGCTAACCATGTTCTGCTTTTTAGATTTCACGCCTTTCAGACGTTAAATCATCTTTAGAGGCGGGAGTAGTTGTGATAATTTAGATTTATCACAGGCTTTTAAAGACATTTTTTCTGAAAAGAGATTTCACTATGGAACTGAAAACACAAAATGGCTTTCATTCTCAAGATGAAAAGAGCGGCGATTTAAAAGGATCGCTAAATCATCATCGATTAGCTGAAAAGACAGGCGGGCGACACTAACGTGAATAGGGGACCACACGAGTCGCACCTTTGATAGCACGCCGACGCAGAAATGAAAGCAAAAGAGTCCAGACATATTGTCGCCATAGGCGTGTATTTTCAGGTACGAATGATAAGACGATGTTACGAATCTTTTAATGAGATAAGATCATTAAGGTTGATGATTGGTTCGTGACCTTTAGGGGAGGTCTTGGCTGAGAAGAAAAAGAGGAAGCCAAGGGTTTTTTGGGAGGATTTTGATCTCGGAGTGAGAAGAGAGAGAACAGAGCTCGGAGCTCGGATTTGTTCTCTGAGAAAAGTGGATCAGCTCGGATCGGGAGCTGTAGAGGGTGACGTCACCCAAGTGAGACGGAGGAAGAGAACTCTCGCTAGGAGAGTGCCGGTGACAAGTCTCATCTTCGGTGTTTAGAGAACGCCGTGTTGTTGATTTGTAGAAATTTACGTGATTTATAAACTGAACATTCTGTGGACTGAAATAGAACTTTGGACTTGGAGCTGGTGGATTAACCCTTTCGTGGTTATAAGCGCGTATACGCGCCCAGAATACCACTTAATTTGAATTGCGAAATGCCATACTGACATCGGAATTTTTAAATGAAAATTTTAATTTTACAAAGAACGTAAAAAAAACATTTATATATTATGAAATAAATTTGTTTTTAAATTCCGGTGTCATTCAATCATTTTAGTATTTTATGAATAGAAGTGGTTTAACCGTCAAAGGGTTAAGATCCTACGAGTTCTAAAATGATTTATGCTGTATATAAAATTTAATACAGAGAACCTTTTTTATTGTTACAAATAAATAATTGATTCTCTATTAAATTGCCTGGATTATTTGCCGAGCGGCACTTACGCTACCAACCACTTAGCTTTAATCTATAAGAGGCAAAGTTATTACAATCTCAAATATTATAAAGATAATCTACTGCTCATCACACATGTTTGAAATGCAGGAGGCAATCTTAACAAAGGTACATTTAGATAAAAAAGCCTATACACAAAATGAATGAATCTATTTTGTTAAAAGTTTTTTGCAGCCAAAAAACTATCATAATCCTTAATATACCTTAAATAATCTTTAAAAAATGATAAATTTTCAGCAATTACATAAATTTGAACCTTGTTTAGATTTAATATAATTTTTAAATCAGGACTGGCAAGTTTGAACTGTCATATCAAATATTAAAAGATCAAATATTACACTTTATTTAAAAACAATAAAAATGACAAAAAATATTCATAATTAAAAAAAAAAAAAAATATTAAATTTTTATTTCATATCCATCTAAAACATTGCTAAGAAATGTGCATGGATGTGTGTGAGCTATAACAATTTTAATTATGCAATATTTCATTTAAGTTTTCATACATTACATAAGCTTGCTTTTTAAAAGCTTACATTTTAAATTTAATGTATTTACACTAGAGTATATAATTAAATAAAAAAATTAAAAATTTGTGGCTTTAAATTGAGTATTTTAAATTCTTAAATATCTTTTTTTTTTGACTTATTAATTATACAAAGTGCTGTGGTAAATATCGTTTTCCAAATTTAAATTCTATTTTCAAAACAGAAGTTCTTGTATATAATGGCAATTTTAAATGTTCAATTTTATTTTATTTAATTGAAATTGCTGTGACTTTCCTTTATGTCTTTTCAATTTAGATTATAATAAAAAAAGTTTTACGATTACTTATAGAAAATACTTATAGATAATTACAAAATTCTGAGAAATTTTAGAATTTGTAATCTACATCTATGAAATTACAAACTATAGCTAATATTAAGTTAACTATTACTAATGAATTCCAAATGATAATTTCTAGGGATGTGAAAAAAAGTTAAGAAGTTTTACCAAAACGATTGGTACATATCTTCTCCTCACATTTGTTGTTTTATCCATCATAAATCTGGTAAGAAAAATTATTTTTTTAATAATCAATTTTCTAAAATCTCAAGCAGCAGATAGAGTTCTAAAAATTAAATAGCAAGCAAACAGTGACAACTATTAAAGCTATTTTTGTAGAATATTAATGTATGAACTCAGTAATTTTTTAAGAATTCCTGATTATTTTAGTATAAAATGTCACTGCATTATGTCAAAATAAAGCAATACTGAAAATCATCTTGCAGTTTCAAAATGTAAATTTCATTTTTTCATGTTTTATCAGCTAAATAGAATGAAGGGTAAAAGTTAAGTGAACTTTGTTCCATATTTATATGTTATTTTGAACATTTTTACAATTTCAAAAGACACAATACCATCTGCAACAAACATATGGTATTAAAACAAAGAAGCATTATGAAAAGATTCTATACTTTATACATTAATTTTCTGTAAGAATAATTTTAGCAGTTATAACTGCATGCTTATTATCTATATATTTAAAACGCTAAGCATTTCCTTTCGACAGTCTGTGAGAACAAACCACTGCATCAAATCACACCATTCTTTTTTTAAACGAAAGGTATTTGGCCACAGATTTGTTATTGTACATTTGTTTGTTGAAAAATCTTATTAATTAGCCACAATTTTCAATTAAAATAAGCGTAGAGATCCTCACTCAGTTGAATTATCACTTCACAGCTAGAAGTTTAGTTTTAAATGCGTCTGCTTCTCAAATATAATTTATTTGATCTTATGGTAAACAAGCTCTACTATTTATCACAAAGTTATTATTTGTCTCTTTCAGTGTTATTAACATTTAAAAAATATGGCTTATTTCGGAAGGTGTCGTACTACACATAGAAGATAAATTGAATGATCTGAGGCTAAAAGTTACGACTGGTAATCTTTCTTATAAATTACCGTTACACACGAAGATTGGAAATGCTAGCATTTTAAGTTGTAGCTGATATCAATATATATATATAAAAAAAAAGTTATTATAAACATTAAAACACAAAACAGTTTCTGTAAAATTAAAATCCCAATTCTAGACAATTGCGCATGCATCAACTGATTCTAGAACTTCTCCATTATAGAAGATTCCTCAGTGTGTTCCTGGTAGCATAGTGGGGTAACGTAGCTGTTTTAAGCTTTGAGTTTTTGTAGAAGATGCAGGTTCGAATCCGAACCCGGCAAAATGATGTGTAGAATTTTTGTCGATAATTCATTTCAATAATAACATATTTTATTAGTAAGAAAAGTTTTAGGATTTTTATTATTATTATTATTTGAATGCTTTATATTTGAACAAAATTTAACACTGAACAATATCTTGAAATAAATAATTATTTTATATTTAAAATGCTTAACCTAAAATATTTACATGCAATTATCAATTACATAAATTGAACTGATCTACAATTTTCGTTACATTTTTTCTACCATTATAAAAAATATAAATGTCTGTAAGAAAAAAAAGTTTGTCATTCATAAAAAAAAGGAAAGAAATAAAAATATTAGTATAACACTATAAAATAAATTACATTGCTACTCATGATTTAATATTTGAAAAGATGTATAAAAATGTATAAGAAAATTCAAGTAATAAAAAAATTATAAATAATTAGCTGCATCAAATTTCAAATTTAGGATTTTAAAGAATGAGACAAATAAAAATAAAAGTCATGGCAGCTTTGAATTAGTCCCATAAATATTGTTACTTGAGAGGGGGACGGGAAACAAAAAGAAAATTGGCCATAGTAAGCAAAAATTAATACCTTACAGTATTTTTAGTTAAATTTCTGATAAAATACAAACATAATTAGTTGTAAATTATAAACTTAAAACTATTTTACTTCATTGAATAGATTAGACCATCTATCGTCTTTAAAAAAAAAAAAAAAAAAAAAAAAAATTAAATTACTTATGTAATATAGTAATTCATCACAATTTGAACAGACAAATTTAAAAGCAACTAATTGAAAACTCAAGAATTTTTCTGATGAAACATTCAAGTTATTTATCGTCATATCTTGACGAGCATTATCTAGTTCTATTTTAAAACTGTAAATCCATTTAAGAACCTTTTACTTTGATACATTTACAATATTTAAGAAATACTAAATGAAATTCTATTACATGTGGTAATATTTTATAGTCAAGTTCAAATATACAAACATTTATTGTTATCAATATGATACACTAGATCCGCTCACCTTGGCACTTTTTTTTTTCTCTCTCTCTTGACAACTTTTCTCATTTATTTATTGCTTATTTGATTAATATCATCCAGCCCTTGCATTTGGCACCAGTACTAATTCACTTTCTTTTTATTTATTAACTATTTGAAAAATAATTGTTGTCCTCTGTAAAGAACTTGGAAATCTGAAGTATATCTGAATCTTTTTATTGGTTGAATTCAGCAACTTATTTTATTCGTTTTCTGATTGGTCCATGTTTAATATTCAAAAATGGAATATTTCTGTTGCCACAATGACAAAAAAATTTGGGAACAAATTATGATAAAGATTTCAAACAAATTTTATTTAAAAGTGCATTTTTTTTTCTCTATGCAATAGTTTAAAAATTTAAAATGAACTATTTTTAGAGATTTAAAAATTTGCAGTTCCAAAAATTGTAAAACTGAAATTTCATTTAAAACTTGTTCATGATGGATCCAGGAATATTAATGTTTAATCTATGTCGTACGTAATATAAGGGGTTCAGAAGTCAGTCTGATTAACTTTATCCAATAAAAATGTACATTTTAAACGGTTAGCAGTATATCTATAAACTACTGTTTTTCTTATCAGCCATCTAGAAATATTAATGTTTAATGCATGGCGTACGTAATATAGGACTTATTAAAATCATCATAAAAATGTTTATTATTATTATTAATTTAAATATAGAAGTTATTTACAAGTCTTTAAAAATATCATTTTCCAAATAGTCATTGTAATTTGTTAAATTACATTTATTTTATATATTTTATTATTAAATCGTCATGTTATAATTTTGCTTTTAATTTTTATTAATTGTATTGTCCTGTTGGCCTATCCCCTCTTCCCCGAATGTTTGCTTGATATGTCAACCATTGCCTCTGCAAGAACTTTGTTAAACAAAGTTCACTCTTGCTAATTCATCAATGCATTTTTAAATTGACTCATTGAATCCAAACAGAAGTAAACACAAGCAGTGAGACTTGCATGAGAATTCAAGTAAAACAGTAAAAAAACTGAATTTATTTTACATTTCATGTGTAAAAAAAAACTTTTTACATAATTGTAAATGCAATACTTAGTTTTATCAAATCAGGGTTTGTGATTTTTTTTCACAGTAGTATTATTTTTTTACATGATTTTTCTTTTAATCTATAGTTACTTAAAAATACATGCATGTTATAAATGTTATCAATATATATTAATAATGTTACACAATTTACAAAATGATTCAAAAAGTAAAATTGCAAATCAGATGTCAAAAATCAATTTAAGCCTTTAGTATTTTAGTTAAAATAAAAAAAAACTGCAGCACATAAAAATTTTAAACAAATTTAGGAGTAAACTAAGTTGTTAACTTTTGCTTTTTGTTTTGTTAAAGTGCTGATACAGAAAATGAGTTTAGCAACTTTATCAATTGATTTTTAATTTTTGAATGTATCAAATTAGAGACAAAAAACATTCACTGTACTGAAGCAGATGAAGCTATTTTAGTAAAAAAGCTAGATGTTTATGAATTCTGCAAGTTTTTTAGTATTGGCCTTTTCGATAACTGTAACATATACCTTATCTTCCACCATTCTAAATTACTGAAATCCAATATATCAGATTTAAAAGAAAAAAAAAATCATTGAATAGTTTTGATTTTTCTCAAACTTTAATATATTAGGCATCACCAAAGTAGAACACACAAAATTCATATAGTTTTATTTTATCCCAACTTGCAGAAGTTTTTCTAAATACAATGAGTAAATATTCCAATATTTAATATATTTCTACTAGGATTTTCTTACTGTTGTAAGATTATTTTGAAGTCTTTTTATTTTATAAGCATTACATTGTATTTTCCTTTTTGACAAAGATTAATTTTTATCTTTCTAAAAGCTGTTTAATTATATAAAACTAAATTATGTTAAAGTACATTAATATGTTTGTTTACATCTTAAATAAATAATAATTTAAAAAAAAACTGATTAAAGAAATTGATTGAAATCATGATTAGAATCAAACTGATTAAAATCGAAGAAGCATGTATCAAATAGACTAAGGAATGTTAGGGAAAAAAAAAAAAAAAAAAAGAGTCAAATGAGTAATTTTGATATTTTTTGGTACATCATAATTTAACTTGTTTGTATCTTACTGTCAGCTTGTGGTGTATAATAATTATATCTAGTTTCATTTCACCTGTTATGTATCATTTTGTTTGACACATACCTCAGCTTACATATTTTCTTCTTTTCATTATTCTTATCATTACATATTTCCATTTCATATTTTGAATATTTTAATTAAGTACAATCATGATATGCTAATCTAACTTATACTCTACCAAAACTAAGCCCTTTTTTACACTTTTAATTTTAAGGTCACTCTACTTTCTTAAAATTTTTGTAACAGTAGATTGTGAAAATGAAAATGCCTTCTCTATATTTCTGTGATTTTCTTTGTTTAAGCAGCTTAATGTGTACTTCTTTGGTTTTCAAATTTAGTTCTCTCACAGGTGACATTTTATTCATTGAAATAAACAAAACATTTGAAATAAACATAAAAAAAAAAAAGAAAGAAAAAAAAAATCCCCTCTATGTATTTATTTTTAACCAAAGTACAAATGCATAATACTTTTGCATAACATTAAGCTGATCATCAGGAATGAATGAAACAAGCAAGTTATTCCAAATTATTTTTCTGTAATAAATATTTACAAAATTCTTTCCTGCCAAATTCAGAAAAAAAAAAAAAAAAAAAAAAAAAAAAAGATTTTAATTATTAAGAGCTTATTTTGTAATTTCTACTGTGTCTAATGTATCTCAGTAATGTTCATGATCATTCATTGAAAAGAAGATAATTACAGCCTCTCAAATATAATAGAAATGTAGATATTTGATTATGAATTGATGAATAGAGAATGCTGATTCCAAATTTTTTGTTAGGGATAGTACTACCAAAAATACTAGTATTTTTGGGATTTCAAATTGCTACCAAACCAAAAATCAGAGAGGAGAAAAAAAAAATCTTTCAGATAGAATGAAAACAGAATCTGAACTAATAAAGATAATGATCACTTTTAGCATATAAGGGTTATTTTATGAGAATCTAAATACAATTTGAGTGGAAATATTTAAAAACTATTTTATTAGAAGTAACTATCACTTAGTCCAGAATGGATATTTGTATACTTAATACTTTATTTGCATCATGAAATTCCATATATCAGACAAGTGCATTTTGGATTTAATCCAGATGTGCAGAAATCTAGATAATTTGAGCAATCACACATTTTAAAAGAAAAGAAACAGGCTATGCATGGACACAGAATTTTTTTTAATGATTTTTCTTTGTTGCAATATATGATGTAATATTTCTTTCTTATAATAACTATATTTTGAAATACCTTCTCAAAATGATTTGTAATTAAACTTATGCACTGTTCTTCTGAGTTTATATAAATAAACAAATAGACAGAGTGTTTCTATGGTCATGGGACAAACTTGGAGGGGTGGTATAATTGACTAAAAGAAGCATATTTTGCATATAAATATATAGTCAATAGTGACACACTGCATCATTTTGTGTTTGTGCACAATGGCACAAACACAAAAAATAAGACATGAAAATAAAAGCATTGTTCATTTACAACATCATCATAAAATACTTACAATAAATGTACAGATTTATTTCATCATGTATTATTTATTTTATTAATTATTTTCTGCACTTCTTTAATTTTAGATTTGACTTAATATCATTAACTCAATTATATTGGCTCTAGTGGCCTTGTCACTAGATTATCCATTGCGGTTGCAAACATACAACAAAATGCTTGGCATGTTTGGAAATGTTCACCAATCACTCCTTTGACGCCTGTTGCAACTTCATTCCTTTGGGGAAAAGAAATAATCCTTATTGGGGATTTCTGCTTGATGTCATCCCGTCCCGAGGGAAAAAAGTATAGAAAGTTTTTGATTCCAGCCCAGGCTGACATTATTTTGTTATGATCTGGCAAAAGCCAAGAAAGCTTGTGTTTTGTGCTTAATAAACTGTGTATCTTCTAAAGAAACTGATTATTTCATGAATATAACTTTGAATTCATAAATGGAACGACAGTGACAAACACAAGTTACTTCAACGCTACCAAGCATGTATTACTCTTGCAGGGTTCATACTCATTTTCCAAGAAAAAATCCCCTGATGTTTTTTCAGGGATGTACAATTTTTCCATATCAACAATTAATGACATTTTGATATTAAATATGATAATAAATCACGAAAACAGTAACAATTGCCCCCAATTTCCCAGAATAGACTGTCATTTAGGCAGGTTTTCCCAGGTTTTGAAATTTTTTGTATTATCCCCTGAGATTTCCCTGATTTTTACAATCTAAAATTCATTCCCTGATTTTCCCAGAAATCCCATATTTCCCTGATCAGTATGAACCCTGTCTTGGTGGTTGCAAATTTGAACATTTATTGTAAGCATTACTACAAATAAATACTTTGTGATGATGTTGTATATAAAGAATACTTTTTTTTATATGTATTTTTTTTTTCTTTTTATGTCCTAAATTTTATATCCATTTATTATTTTCAACCATACATTCATATACAAAGTATGTTTGTTTCAGTCAGCTGCACTATCCCTCCAAATTTGTTCCATTCAAAATATATATAATGGTAAATGAAAACTTAGAAATTTGAGTTACCTAAAGACCCCTAGATGACTTAATCTCGGCCTGTACTGTTGTCAATAACAGCATAAAAATCATCATCCAATCTGAAATTGAATCTAACTCAAAACATGAAATTAAAGAAAAACAACGACTCAATTAAATATTAATTTTTTTAATGTTTAATGTACTTTTTTAATGTTTACGTTTTTAATGTTGTGTAATATTAATTTAGCATTGACATTACATGAAAATTGAAAGCTGAATAAAACAAAATGGAAGTTTCATTATTTTCAAAAGAAAAACAAAAATAAAGGTAACTTTATTCATTCAGAAACAAACTAGAAACTGCAATAAATAAAAAAGTTATTTTTTAAGGGAATGACAGCCGAACCCAAAAATATTATCATTCAATTCCCTTTAGCATTTTACTGTGGCATAATTACTTTACAATATATATATTTTTTAATTTTAGGTTGCTAGTGTAGCTTTTACATTGACTCTTGGTATAATGGAACAGAATAGAGTACGACCACGAAGAAGAAAGGAAACAGCTACTGAAATACGTTTACATTTAACTCGAAGTTCATCAATTTAAAACAAAGCTCTATAACTTTGATTAGATTATGAACGGCCAACTACCATTTCTTATGCTTTTAATTATTTGCCAAAATTCAGTTTAATTTTATAAAATACTTTTGCCATTTTTTATGCTCTAAATACAATTTGTCAAAGTTTGACATTACAATTGTTTATGAACTATTAATTGCCATTTCCTATGCTCTAAGAATTTATTTATAAAAATTTGTGAACTGGCTGTGTAAAAGAATTTTTATCTTTTTTGTATTGCTTTTAGCCACATATTCATATTAGAAAAAAAAAATCCTCTTGGAATTTTTGGATAAAAATTGATAATTTTGTTATATACAATGATAAAAAGAAATAAATTGAATGTATGTATGAATTGAATGGAAATTCAATGTATTGTTTGGTATTTTATAACAATTCTACATTATTATCCTTGGTCATAAGAATAATATCCAAGCAGAAATTCATTTGACACCATACACTGTGAAGAATATTTATAATCACTATTCTTTCACATCTGTTTGCAGTAGCAGCAAGGGAAGTTATATTACCAATAAATGAGATACATGCTAAAAGGTTGAATAGCCTTGCTTTACTATATTGAAATAACTACTACAAATAACATTAACTTCAGTAAAGAAATCAGGACGGTACCACAGTACTTTTAAAGTTTCACTGAAAACATTTTCTGCAAGTGATTTTGGCAATGAAGAAAGCCACTTAGAACAGTTATGAAGCACACAAACAAAACCTTGATTTTCATTGTATATTTAATTTAATTTTTTTCTTTTTTTTTCCCCCACAAAATGAATAAATGTTGATGGCTTACATTACACTGACAATTATCTAAGAAGAATGCAAATTGAAATCTAAAACAGCACCTCCTATTTATTTAGTTATTTTAGAATAAAGGTATATACTTTGACTTAAAATATTGTTATAATCTTTAAAATAAAATCAAAACACATATAGCTATTAGGAAAAGAAATAATAAAGATAATAAAATAAATGATAAAATGATTTTTTTTTTTTTTTTTTTTTTAAATTTTAGATATGAAAATAAATATTTAATCCTGATACATTTGTACTTATTGCTGTTCACACAGTATCATCCTTCTTGGATGAATACTTCAGTTCATACATGAGATTCATTGCCTTTTAATTATTCGAAATTTAGATCTCTTCTAAACATAATTTTTTTCTTCTTCCCATTTGAAGCAGTCTTAAACATTCTACATGGCTAAAAGTCGCATAACACTTTCAATTTTAGACATTTATTCGAATATCTACAGAACTTGTCAAATTATTCTGTAACTTTGGGAATATAATGAAAGAACAGGTTTGACATTAAATTTTTCTGCAAAAGTTGGATCATAAGAGCAATCAAGGAGCCAATAATAAATGGAGTAATAATAATGATGATTAAAAAATACATATACAGTAGACTCCCTCAAATCTGCAAACCAGAAATCCACAACTCTCTAAAATCTGCACATATTTTATGGATGTAAACAATGAAACTTTCAATTTAGATATTGGGACAAAATTTTATTTATTTTTAGTTTTGTAACAATCCCATACATTTTTTAATTTGTAATTTTCTTAATAATACTCTATTTATGTTTTTTTCATGAAGGAAGATTTTTTTTTTTTGGAAAAAAAAATCAAGATATTGCTGATATCACTGGTAATCACAATCTTCTTACCAAATATATTTATGCATTAAGATTTTTTGGTTATTAAGCCTGGCTAAACTTGAAAAAAAAAAAAAAAAAAATCCTTATTTTATGAGTTTTATGTGAATTAGTAATGTACTTTTATGAGGCAAGTTTTGTTGAATAATTTTGGAAAAATACATTTAATCTTTATAATGAATATTTAATCATAGGCTATTGATTATTAACTTGACCTTTGCTATTAGTACTTTAATAATTAAAAAAATTATCTAAATTTTTATTATTTTAGTTTATTACTTATTTAATATTTTATATTGTAAGCATTCATTATAGTTTCGATCGCAGTATTAATTGCACTCAAATGACTGTTTAAAAAATGTAAACAAAGCAATGACCAGAAATCCGCAAAATTCTAAAATCCGCACAACCTCTGATCTCAAGTTGTGTGGATTTGAGGGAGTCTATTGTATATATATTTGCAATCCCCACCATGTAAAATAAAATATTCAAAATGATTTGTAGCTATAACAAATGATGTGGATTTTATTCAACAGTTCTGTTTATTTGTGTGAAAATAACATATATATGCATGCATATAATGGTTTCTTAAAAAAATTCAAGAAATTTCTGCATAATTCTTGTTTATTGCAGGCAGATTTTGAAACCAAATTTCATGCCACTTTCATTAAAACATTGTAAAAACAGTACATAAAAGTGTTAAATATTTGAATGATATATGAGCATTTATAGGTACTGCAAATGCATGGAAGATTATTATTATTATTATTTGCTCAATTTATTAGTCAACAATCCACAGCAACTCATTAGGCAAACTGAATATCATGAAAATTCAAATAGACATTGAGTTTAATTTCAGTTTGTTTCTGAAAGTATCTGGATCAAGGAAATTTTTCACAAACTGCCACATTTTATTGACACATACACTACTAAATTTAAGATGGTGCATCTATTTACACACACCAAGATCATATCTGCATTCCTATGTTTTTGATTATGATTATTTTTTTTATTATTATTAGTCAAAATTTATAATACATAATTTTGTTTCAATATATCTATTAAAATTTCAACTTAAAAACTTGTATTTGTTGAATCTTTAAAATATATTGTGAATAGATTTGCATTCTAAACTTTAAATTATTATATGTAGATTTGGAGAAATAAAAGATCTATTTCAGTATGCAAAGTATGTTACTTAGTTTCGCCTTGTGCATGAAACATATAAACATTGCATATATTTTCCATGGCAATATTTGTAATTGATTGATGTTATTATTATAATGGTGTTATATTATTGTAATTGATGATTTAGATAAGGAGATCAATAACAAGTTATCTCATAGCTGACAAGGAAACTTGTGTATGACAACAAATATGTTAGTTGACAAAGGTTAAAGAAGTATATGATAAAAGAAGGATGATAAGGACTAAGGTGATAAACAACTTACTATTTACAGTATGTCCACGCATAGCTTTTCAATTTATATATATTTTTTTATCCTTTCTTTCTTTCTTTTTTTTTTTTTTTTTTATTGCTTTTTCTAAAGATTCTTTCCAGGAAAACTAACACAAAATAAATAAATAAATAAAAATAAATAAAAGTGACAATTTGTAGAAAATCCTGTATCATTCAGTTACTTTTAGAAATAAACTGAAATTTAACTCAGTATGATATCAACATATTTCTAAATTTTCATGATATTCAACTAGCCTTTTAATATAAATTGTGCAATAAAATTGATTACTTAAATTATGCAAGACATTTACTGTTAAAATTTATTTCATACTTGTACTCATATTTAATCAAATATTTAATACATTTACATTCTTATTGTATTGCTTTTGTTGTTTCCTGAAAGTGGCCTAAATTTGGTTGAAAACTCTCCATGCAAAAGGGGGGGAGGGAAATATATGTATCTTTAATTTTTTAAATAAATTATTGTATCTCTGAATATATGTGCCACTCTTAAATAAATTAACAGAAATGTTGTGCCAATCAATTAACACAAATGATGTACAATATAGAAATGTGATACAGCTACAGATAATTTTAAACATTTTATTTTATAGGGTGATCGCAATTATTAATATTTTCATTTAAATTGTTGTTGATCCCCTGAACTTAAAAATGATTGTGATAAATGAAATTAAATAGCAACTATGAAATGAAAAGAAAAACACTTTTACTTTAAAAGAACATGGTACAATAAAATAATGCATTAATTGTTACAGTTTTAAAATTAGAATATCATTGTAAACAGTCTTATTTTTTTCCTTCAACCATAATAATATGATAACCAAATTTAGTCTTTACTGGTGGATCAGTATAAACAGGATTTTGAAGATTACTAATTGGCAAAGCAAATGCAGCATCTTGAAAAGGTCCCACCATACTGCCTCTTACCATCCAGCCTAAATCACCCTAGGGGGAAAAAAAGGTTATAAATATTTAAAAAAAAATTACATGTTTGAAAAACATAAAAAAATTAAATATGTATATATATTTGGGAGGGGGTGTTCAGATGTTTAATGACAATTTTGGATACTAAGGAAGAATGAAGGAAAAATCTAGCCATTTTAGGAAAGAGGGTGAATTAGACGACCAACAACTTATTTATTGTTACTACCAAGCAACAAACAGGAGAAAAATTTATAAAAGTAAAAATTATATTTTATACTTTATATGTTAGATCAACCATACTGAACCTTTTTTTTTCTTGTGATCTTGAAACAATATTTAAAATCCTATTGGGAAGGGGAAAGGAGAAGCATAAATCAATATTTATCTACCCAACTCCTTCCAATATAAGAGGTTATAGTTCAATTCTCTTAGGAAATTTCCTTTAGCACAATCTAATTTTTTTCCCTTCCCACTCTGACAATAAACCCAGCATCTTTGGCTGTTAAAGAGAATTAATGGGATAGTCTTGTAACTAATTTATAACCATCAACATAGAATATTAGGACCAATTACGAAAACAGGCTTAAAAGAAAAAAATTGACAATATATATTTTTTTCAAATAGGTGGTTGTTGTTGTTGACATGTGCCTGAAGGGCAAGAAAGGTTGCTAGAGCTTCCATTTAGACTGCATGCAGAGGGTCAATTCACTCAAAAAGACCCAGATGATAATGTTAAGTCTATGGGGGGCATTATTTTCAAATATCTTGCTCAAATTTTAATATTTTCACATGATTCTTTTTGGATATGATAGCTGAGGATGGTCTACAACTGGGCTAGTTTTTAATTTTTCAATTTTGGTTTCAGATAAAATAAATAAATAAATTACTTTTAATTTTTGGAATCGGTTGAAATTGGTTCTGAAATTAAAACTATCATAATATAAAAAATATATAACCAAAATCGGAAAAGTAAAAACTAGCCCAGTCATAGGTAGTCCTCAGTTATCCTATGCAAAAAATAACATAAAAATATTAAAATTTGAGCGAGATATTTGAAAATAATGCTCCCTTAGACTTAACATTATCACCTGGGTTTTTATGAGCGAGTTGAGTGGCTTCTTATGTGTAATGATGAAACTTTGTTAAGTGGAAGTTTCACTGTATTATACATAGATTTTAAATACTAAAGAAAAAAGTAGATACTGTCAAATTGAAGGACAGAATCTCTTTAAAAAAGAGAAAATTGGCAGGTATGTTAATGTCTCCCACTTCATTTTTATATGATGTATCATTCTGCTAAAATTTTTAAAAGCAAATACTGATCTTTACTTTTGAAGATTTGAAAAGTTGGAGTATGAAAGTAAAAATCCTCTTGAATAATCCTTCTCTGTATCACAAACAAACTTATAGGGATTGATTTAAATTGTAGAAATAATCTGCATCTTTTAAAATGGAAATATTAGACTAAACTTTGATTAATTTATTTTTGTTACTTTTTTCATATATTTATAAATGTTGGCTATAAATTAAGATAAGTCTCCAAGATATCCAAATCATTAACAAATGGTAATTTTATCCCAGAAACATGTGCAAATTGAAACATGATCTAGATTACATTAATGGCTCCAGTTGATTGTTGAAATGAAATGAAAGCATTTGGTTAAAAGCAGAATTTATTTATATAAATTTAAGTGCTCATTTTGTGAAAGAAGAAAAAAAAATAATTAAACTACTCTATTCTTAAAAAAAAAGAAAAAAAAAAGTGACAAAATGCTATTTTTTTTCACTATACAGACTCATCTGTCAGAAATCTCTAATCTGTTTTTAGATGCATTCATAGTTATATAAATACACATAAATAAATCATTGTCTATCTTGCCCATCTGTCTAAAAGGATGAGGCTAATTTACTTTTTTTTAAACATCACGTGGGTATTGTTTGACAGGTCTTGTAACATTGAACTACTTAAATACTTGTTTTAATTTTAGGTATTACGTTTTCATAGGTATTATGTTTACAAAATGATGTCAAAAATGTACAGCAAATATATACTCCTGTCTCCTATTTTTTGAATGGACTGAAATTAAAATTTTGAAAATATTTGGGATAATAGGAGTTTATTTAAAACTTATAAGAAAACTATATCAATTAATCTAGATCAAGTAGTTTGTCAAAAAATCACATTTTTTTTATTGCATGTGAACTGTACTTTGTGGATGCTCAGAGGAGGAGTTGAAAAGCACTTGAGGTACATATGGACAAAGAATTATCTGAGGACTGTTGATAATGAGTTTTGAAAATATTTGTCAGTAATTAGATAAAATAGGAATTAAAATCCATTTGGGAAATAATAGCATGGGGCAAGGTGACAGTGTCACTTTAATGAATTTTGGTACAGTGCCATATTTTAAAATTTGCAAGATCTTTCTTGTATGGAACCTTTTGGTTCCATAATTAGATTCCCCGATTAATCGATTATTGTTATGATGTTATATCATATGGGTTATAGACTATATGCCATGTTATTGAATGTATGTCATATGTCATAATCACATTCTCCATTTGAGAACCTGCCATTTTACTATAAATCTAATTTCACAACACAGAAAAATGAAGATTTCATAAAAATACTGTATTTTTAGTTTTTCTTACCCTTTTTACTTTGAAAATTTTTATCAAGTTCCAGATAAGTGGAAAAATTACTTTTGAATGCAAATTCTTCGCAGATTACACAAATATACATTGCAGATTCCTTGGAGTCTGTGGACTACAGTTTAAAAACTACTGTTCTATACGGTTCATGTTAATTAGTTCATTTTCAACATACAATTTTCTAAGAATATGCTGTTAATATAAACTTATGAATGACAATTTCTCTGTGATCAAATATGCATTTAAATGTTGTGCTAAGGGGTCACAGCAGTGAAACTTCTCGATTTTGAAATCCCATGTTAACCTATAGAAAAATTTTGCATAATTACTCATTATCTAATATAATTATTAAAATACCGTTTTCTCCATCAGACAGTAGACATCATGTGCGTTTTTTAAATTATCTGTGCAAATTTTAAGTATTTTTAAGAAGATGATAAAATTCAATCAGCTGGAAATTTCAAAGTTTATAGAGATTTTTTATACACTTAAAATTTACATAGACAATTTTTAAAAATCCATATCATTAGATCTGACTTCTAATTTCTAATGGTGAAAACGGTATTTTAATAAATATATTAGGTAATAAGTAATCATGCTTCAAAGTTTTCCCATAGGTTAAGATGAGATTTCAAGATTGAGGAGTTTTACTGCAGCGGAGTCTTAAAATGAGCCTTTGAAGAAATTTTGACATTAAAATTTAAGAAATATTTTGTATGATGCATAACAAAAATACAACAATAAAATTAAACATAAAAACACTTGTAATAATACAGGTTCATTCCAATAAATAACATAGTTAATAATTATTTATGTACTATAAAAAGTTTTAGGGACATATGAACAATAGTTTTTGAAAAAAAGCACTTTGAAGATTGAATCTTTAAAACCCACTAATATAGAAGATAGATCAAATAGTGATATAGATTAGTGTTGTTTAGATTATGGTGTAAATCACCCTACAGATGGTGCTGCTATTCTGCATTTTCCCCGATTTCGAAATAAATGTATCTCAAGAACTAATGCATGGATTTTCATCACACTTCAGATTTAGTTAGTACCTAATAAAAAATTGATCTTGATTAGTTTTTGGTATACACTATTTAACATGTGATGCTGTGCTACAGATTTTTTTTCAAGATTTTGCAATAGCTCTATCTAAAAAACTAATGTACAGATTTTGATCAAACTTCAGATTCAGTTACAAATTGTTGCTGATTAGATTTTGGTTTAAAACTTCAAACCAATGGCGCTGCTATGCTGCATTTTTCAGGAAGTATTAACATGCATAAGATAGAACAAAATTTTGGGATTGCCACATTTGATTAGTTTCTGTGTACTCTTCTTAAAGGATGTTTCCATTTTGCTTAGTTCTCAAAATATTTCTAAAATCTATGTTTAATTTAATATTTTATGGGTTAAAACTGATAAACTGTGCATAAAATGTTAACATTTCATATAAAATTAAGTATATACCATATATACTCATGTATAAGTCGAGGAATCTCTGACAATTTTCGAGAAGCAAATAAAGAGGGTCCGGCTTATACACAAGTCAAAAAATACACTGCTCAAAACAATTAAAGGATATTTGAAGTTTTATATAAAATAAAGATATAAACGAAATTTTTTTTGCCAAAAATAGAAGAAGAGAATCACAAATGCAAATTTTTCTGGTTTTCAAACTGTGGAATATGCAAATTTTGAGTTCGACGTCAAAAACGTTGCTTCAGCGGCAGCGAATGAAATTTGACTTTCAACTGGATAAAAGAGAATGAAGACAAGGATGATCGGCTATAGGGCAAAATTAGAAAATTTCTTTAGCGGCCACTGGCCAGTAACACTAATTTTTCAAGTGGCCACTTTTTTATTTAAAAATACTGAACAGTTAAAATTTCTATAAGTATAAATGTAAGATTGAATAGCACAAATAAATATGTTATTATAAATATATTGGAACCTAAAAAAGTAGAATTGTTGATGGAATGCAAGTAAATTGTATTCTCTCCTTGTAAAAAAGTGGCCAAGAGGTGGCCGCTGATGGACAATTTTTCACTGGCCACTTTTTCTAATTTACTGGCCCTGTGGCCGGTGGCTAGTGCTAATTTTGCCCTTTATGATCGGCATTCAGTGATTGCTTTGTTTCGATGAGTACGATGTCTCAGCGAAGTCATTTGACAGATTCAGAAGCTTGGAGAATTGTTGGTAGGTGAGAAGGGGGCCAAACTCAAGCCGAAGTAGCGCAAGCCATTGGAGTGTCACAAAGTGTCATTTCCAGGATCTGGAACCGTTTTTTGGAGAGTGGATGTGCAGGCCGAAGACCAGGGCAAGGTTGTAGACAGGCAACAACACCCAATGAAGATCGGTATTTAGCGTTAACAGCTCGGAGGCACCGAAACATGAACGCTACTCTTCTTAACAACACCTTCACTCGGCTACAGGCACCACGATTTCAACTCAGACTGTCCGAAACCGGCTCCATGCTGTAGGTCTGTACGATCGCCAACCGATGGCATGTGTTAGATTAACATCAAGGCATCGTCGCGACTGCAGGGAGTGGGCAACCGAGCATGTCAACTGGAGGAGAAATGAATGGAGCAATATTCTGTTTTCTGACGAGTCCTGTTTTTCTGTGCATCCGGATAATAAGCATATTTTCATCTGGAGGGACCATGGCAGTAGGAATAATCCTGCATTCATGCATGAAAGTGTCAGATTTGGCGGTGGAGGAGTGTTGGTGTATGGTGGCATCTCCATTGACGGGCGCACTGACCTCTACATCATTTGAGATGGAGCTCTGACTGGTCGCCGATATAGGGATGAGATTCTCAGACCTATTGTAGTCCCTTACGCTGCAGCAATCGGAGATAACTTCATTTTAATGGACGATAACTGCAGGCCACATCGTGCAAACCTGGTAGAGGATTTCCTTTTCGAGGAAGGAATCGTTCGAAAGGAATGGCCAGTGTGTTCTCCAGACATGAATCCAATCGAGCATGTTTGAGACGCTCTAGGAAGACGAGTTTCTGGCCGCCAACAACCCCCACAAACTCTCCAAGAACTGGAAAGAGCTCTTCTGGAAAAGTGGGGCAGAATACCCCAACTCGTCATTAATAGCCTCATTGAGTCCATGCCTCAAAGGTGTTCAACATTGCTGGCCGCCCGTGGAAACCATCCCCCTACTGAAAATGATTTTCCTTGAAGAAAACACCTTTTCTTATTCTTTTTTTCTCATATGCACAAATTGTGTTTTTTTCCTTTTGTACACAAATGCACAATAAAATGCATTTTTTTCTGTCAAACATGTGTAATTTATTCTCATATAACCTATTATGTCTGTCGACCATGTATCAATCAGCTAAAAAGTTTCCCAGATACAAAATCCACCTAAAACTGCAATATCCTTTAATTGTTTTGAGCAGTGTATAAATTCTGGCTTTTTATGAGTATGTATAATAAAATAATATAACATGAAAAAAATGTTCAGTGATTTATTTTTGTTTGATTACTACTTTTCTGTACTGGCAAGTGGCATCTTTGATTTGATTTTGTGCAAAATTGAAGTAAAAAGTTAGGTGAGCTAAACACATGGTTTTTTAGCTCACAGGCTATAAAAGCCTGGGAGCTTATGTGCCTGTCTGTTCTGTATGTGCGTAACGTGACAACTCATGATAAAAATATCCAATTCACTTAAAATTTTGGATATATGTATATTCTGATAAGGTGCTTCCCTGATTAGTTTTTGGAGTTCATTCGAAAAGTATAACAGGGGAAACGGGGGCTAATGCCCCTCCCCTTAATTGATATAAATGGGTTTTCCAAGCAGAATGATCAGTTTTCGTTCAAAATTTAGATGGAGGATCATTCTGATGAGGCACTTCTGTGATTAGTATTAGGTGTTCATTGGATAAGTATAAAAGGGGGGGAACCAATGGGGTTCATCCCCCTCCCCTTAATTGATATAAATGGGTTTTTCATGCAGAATTATCAGTTTTTGTTCAAAATTTTTATGTAATAAATCATATCCGTGATTAGTTTAAAGGGTTCAATGATTAAGTATAAAACAGGGAAGTGGAGGGAGCGGTCTCCCCTCCCCCCTTAATTTGTTTTTCGAATGGAATTAACCCTTGAAAATATAAGGCTGCAATATACAATTAGTATGCATAGCCTGTGAGCTCATTGCCATCAGTTTAGCTGGACAATATTCTTTTTATTTATTGTTTTTTTGCAGAGTTTGCATTAGAAATTTAGAAATTGACTTACACACGAGTATATACAGTACTTTAAAGAAATTTTGAAAACTAAGAAGAACAGAGATTTAAAAAAAAAAAAAAAAATGTATATAGAAAATAGAAGTTAAAAAATAATTTTCTGAGAAGATATTTTAAATATACGAATGCATCAAATGCTGATAGACTTTACATTAGTGAGGGGAATTTTGAAGGTCAGTGACCAGCCCCTTAAAGAGAAAAATGCATTTTCCTTACCTAGAACTCCAGAATCTAGGATTAGTGATGAAATCAAATAGAATTTGAATGTTAATAAATATATATTTTCTTATTACAATAATTATTACAGAGATAAATATCTAAAAAATTAATGATCACATTTTACTATCCCAATATGATAAAACAAACAGCTATAAGTAAGTTACAAAAAGGCATAACTTACGCCTTGACGAGCTTTATCTTCACTATATTGAGCAGCAACTTCATTAAATTTCATGCCACCTTTTAATTTTTCCATTGCTTCCAAAACTTTTGATTGTTTTTCACATAATATATGTCTAACCTACAATTGAATTAAAATCTGAATTAAAAATGAATGAATATATCAGCGAAAAGCAGAATTTAAAAAATATTTTTATAAGACAACAGAAAGATTAGAATCAGATTTCAAATGCAATAGGAATTCAATATTGATTAATGCTGTCTTCAAATTTTCCTTTTTTCCCATTATGTCATAACATTACTATCATGATGTTTTATCACATAAATTATCTTAAAAAATCATTTTATGGGGCTATATCAGTTACGTAAAAAGAGCTGTTCATTAATGTTAATACTTTGGAAAGAATTTATAAAAGTATCTCAGTTGCATTTCAAAATTTTTATTTATTTTTTGGATAGATAAGATTGATCTGTACAAAGACCATTTTTTTAAAAATTTCTTTTTAATCGGGATGCTTTCACTTTCAAAAACAGTTCCGAAAAAGAAAGTGTTCTTATTAAAAATATCTATAAACAAAATCAGAAAAAGTAAAAAAAGAGTGATTACGGATTGATCTTATCTATCAGAAAAAAAAAAAAAAAAAATCTAAAAATATTAAAATGCAATTGAGATATCTTTATAAATTTCTTCCATAGGATTAGCATTAGAAAATGGATCTTTTTGTTTGATTTGCAGCAGTGGTGTAGCTAGGATGGGTGACACCGGGGGTGGTTGTAAATGGTGTCACCCCTGCTCAATCCGTCATGTTTTTTCAATCACAATTTTACGTTATTATAACAAATGAGCATATCTTTCCTTATTTACCTTTCATCTTTCTGCATTAAAAAAAAAAAAAAAAAAAAAAAAAAAAAACTTAGGAGCGACTCATCACTTATTCCACAGTCTGCATAAGTCAATGTGGTGTCCATATATGAAGAAGAAAAGTCTTTTAAAGCTTGCTTTTCACTACCCATTCTTTGGATAGATTGTTTTTTGCTTTCTGGTGCAAGTCTGATTTACATACCCCATTCTGTATAAAATTTCACGTTCTCAAAGAAAAGAAAATCAACTCTGATGTGTCGTGTACTAGATATTTTATTTTATTCCAGAACTTTTTTCCAAAATTTTATAATATTATGTGTGTATATATTTGCATATAAAGATTGGGTGTCACCCAGGACAGACCCAAGCTATACCACTGATTAGCTCTTCAGGGGCAGACTAAAACTCCGTCTGTGCCCCAGCACAGAGTAAAAAACTGAAAGATGCAAATCTGAAAAAAAAAAAAAAAAAAAAAAAAAAAAAAAAAAAAAGAAAGAAAACAAAGTTTTTAAAACTACTTTGTAGATGCAGTCCCTGACCTTGTTTAGCAACAAAAACACGAAGAGGATGAATCGAAAGAGATTACTAAATGTCAGTTACACTATTTTTCAGGGCTTGAAAATTCTAAAAATTGTAAGGTTCCCAGACGAAAAGTGTAAGTTCCCGGAAATTTTGTGTGAGTATTTTAATAAAATTTGCCTTTTTTTCGCGATTTTTTGATGAAACCTGTCATTTCATCGTGATGTTTTAACGAAACTTGCCGTTTTATCACAATATTGTAATGAAACTTGCCGTTTTATCATGATATTTTAACAAAACTGTCGTTTTTCAAAAGAAAGAAATTTGCCGTTCTTTGTGATTTTTTAATGAAATTTGCATTGTTTTGCACAATCTTTGACGAGTTTTAGACCATTTTTGCAATTTTTTTTGACAAAATTTGTTGTTTTTCATGATTTTAAATGAAATTTCCCATTTTTTTCGTGATTTTTTGAGGAAATCTGACGCTTTATCGCAATATTTTAACGAAACCTTTTTTTTTTTTTTTTTTAAATATGAAATTTGCCGTTTTTGTGATTTTTTAAAATGGATTTTGCATTTTCTGCGCTTTTTTTTTTTTTGGACAAAATTTGTTGTTTTTTTCTTTTCTTAACAAAATTTCTCATTTTTTCGCAAATTTTTGACGAAATCTGACGTGTTATCTCAATGTTTTAACGAAACCTGCCACTTTATCGCAATGTTTTTAATAAAACCTGTCATTTTATTGCGATGTTTTAACGAAACCTGCCGTTTTATGTGATGTTTTAATAAAATCTGTCGTTTTTCAAGATTTTTTAAAATTAAATTTGCCGGTTTTTGCGATCTTTTACGGTAATATTTTGACGACATTACGCATCCCATGGGCCGCTTAAGAGCTATTTTTTTTGCATATTTTGTGCATTATAATGCGTCTGCGGCGTCGCTGGCAGACACGGTGAAAAGTTACGTTCCTGGCCGGGAACCTGATTGTAAAAATATACGTTCCCAGAAAAGGATTTCTGGGTTCCCCGGGATCGCTATTTTTCGAGCCCTGTGTTTTTCTTTCTTTCTTTTCTTTTTGGGTGTTTGCTAAAAATGTAAAAATGCTTTCTCGTTTGCATGTAGGGGCACAATTTTTTACTTTTGCACAGAGTGGTTTAAAGGTTAATTCTGGCCCTAAGCTCTTAAACCCAATAATGCTTTTGCAACCTTTTAGTACTCCCATGCCCAGAAACAGAATTTTCTGTGACAATCTGCAGCAACCTAAAATTTATATGCAACCCAACAGTGCTATACTAAGCCTCTTAAAACAACAATATCACAGAAAATAAGAAAAAATTGCCTTTATAAAGAAAGTATCATAAAATTATGAAAAAAATACCATAAATCTAGAGATTCAAAGTAAATTTCTGCTTTTTTTTTTTTTTTTTAGTTTAGCTTTTCCTTTTGGTCTGGTGGATTAACTTGCAAGGTTTAAATTAATCTGCAGCACTTGCCGCTGTCCTGGACAGTTTCTGCTACTAGCTTTCATGTTGGTTTTAGAGGAATTTTTTTTTTCCCTATAAAAGATTAAAAAATACATAAATAAATATGTGAAATCTTTGATTTGTAATAGATTGCTAAGTGATGACCAATTATTTTTATTTTAGGAAAATATATTTTTATGAATGAATGTATACAATTTATATTTCAACAAGTTTTTTCTTGAATTAAATACAATTTTCTTAAACTGGTCCTGATCTGGGTGATTGTAACTTTACTGTAGATGAATTGCACAGGGTTGTTAAATACCTGGGTGTTTTCAGAAAAAACCCAACCCACTGTGTTTTTTCAGGGTTTTTGGAGTTTTTTCAGGGTTTTGGGGATTCTTTCAGAGTTTTGGGGTTTTTTTCAGGTTTTTGGGATTATAGGAGGTGGTTCAGAATGCTTGAAAAGAAAGTACTTATTACTAAATTTAAAGTAGCTAATTGATTACAAATATATATAAATCAATGACAGTAATTAAATTAAGCTTTGCGTTTAGATAAATTGATTATCAGTAATAATTTTAACAATAAAACTATCATTTAAGTACTTTACTAAAACTAGGGCTGAATCAGAATTTTTAAACTAATATTTTGTTAAGGATAAAATTTGTTTGTGTTGGTTACTCATACTACAGAGATTAACTAACAATTATTTCTTTTAAAAATTGTCATTTGGGTATAATTAGGACATTTCTTTTCTTTGGGGTGTGGGGTGATGGTTATAAACTTTGAGTGGTGTACTGATACTAAGAAATATATTACAAATGTAATTTAAAGTTGAAATTTTGAAAAACCCCACCCGGGTTTTTTGGGCTGGGCAAAATCATAACAACCCTGGAATTGCAAGAGAAAAAATGTATAATTCTTATATTTCAAGGGTAGAATTTATATGACACAATCATTTATGTAAAAATCACAGATATTTTACAGTTCAAACATTAGTAACTGCAAATGTTTTATTTTGTTCACGAGCAAACAGAATTTGAGTCAGTCATTAGCATGGCTGATTAGGATGAGCGAAGCGAATCCTCTACTAGTCCACTCAAATGACACTTTGTCGTACACTTTACAAAAAAACTATACAGTATTTTCACTTGAAATTAAACACAAATATAAATTATGATCTGTAGATTTGCAGAATATTATTTTTTTTACAGAAATAATTTTCAAAAAATTATTATTTTAATTAATTTATTTTACATGCATTTCCAATGCGGACGCATTTTAGCAAATAAATAAAAAATGAAATGCGTATATTTTCAGAAAAAAATATATAAATCATGGAGTAAATAATTATAGATAGAATCATGATTAATTTAATAAATGATATATGTTTTCATCACTCCGCAAAATCGTTTGCACAGATGACACTTAAACATTTTAAAAGAATTGTATTATGGATTTTTTTTTTTTTTTAGTAAAGTGGCAACAAAAGAATTGTAAGCAAATAAAATTAATTTTTAAATTTGCCATATAAATGAGAAATTAAAAGAACTGCTTAAAGTTGTTGCCTCGATTCAAGCTCTTTATAAATGTACTAAAGCAAAGTTGGCCGATTCAGAAACTATAATTGGACTTTAATCATTTCTTACTTTATCATTTGGATTTAAAGTAATGTTCCGTTCTTATTTGTGGACCGAAAAAGGTTTAGTGAACGGTACTTTAGACTTTGTTGCGCGTATTAAAGAAAATCACAAGCCATCAGACCAGAACCGCGAATAATCATGGATAAATTTGAATACTGCAGTAATTTAACTTATAAGAATTGGTGCGTACCAATTCCCCCAATAATTAAATTCTGGAAAAATGGAAGCATAAATTGCTCAATAAAACAACTTCCTTTGCAATCAGTTTTTGCAGTTATAATTCATAAATCTCAAGGTTTGACAACAGATAAAGCAGTAGTAGATATTGGGGATAAAGAGACACCAGTTTGCTTAACGCACGTAGCGTTGTCGAGAGTGAAATTCCTTCAAGGTTTATCATTTAATAGAAAATTTCCTTACGAGAGATTCTACAATATAAAAAATTTCCATATGCTGGTATGCAGAAAAAAAAGAAGAAATTAGAATAAAAAAAATTACATTTAATAGTTCTTAGTATCAACGAGAGTAGATTTTAATGTTTTTCCAAATATTTTGTTTGAATGTATTATTCTAAGATTGCTATCAAAGATTATTTGATGTGAATTACAAAGATTGAAAACATACCTATTTCAAATCATTTCAGATAACTCCAGAGGCTATTGGGAAATGTAAAAACATCTTTAAAACTTTTGGTTAAAAATTAAAAAAATATTTTGTAAATATTTGCTTCGAAAATATTTTTATTTATACCAGTCTTATATCACAGATAAAAAATTCCGAGGAAATTCTTAATTATTTGGCTGAATTTACATTTCTAAAATTTAAATACGCCAAAACATAAGATAAAGTTTTTGCGCAAAAATAATAATGTTATTTTCAAATATTTATCTTATGAAATAATGCTTCGCGAATCCAAACAAAGCACGGCTTTTGCTAGTAATTATACAAAGAGAAGTTTATAGCACACAAATAGGGAATGACTTGAATCGATACAGCTCAAATCAAAGAGAAATGGTGAAAATTTTAGAACGAAGAAACGAGACCTTTAGATTAAGATAGTTTCGATCCCGAAGATTTATACAGAAATTTAGATTTTCCAAAAACGAAAACAAATTTTCGGTCAATCTCTATTTTTAAATATTCTATGTTTATCCAAAGATCATTAAATAGTAAAATAATAAGTATAGACAAGTATAATATATTATACAAAAAAGTGTTTCCGTAATATTTGAATCTATATTGCAAAATTGATAAGTGATGAAAACAAAAGCACTTATATTTCCAAGCATTTTAAATAGTTAATAAGCATGATATTCAGTCACTTAAAATATAAACATGCCTTCACACTTGTTCCACCTTTTGATTGCTTGGGTGCACTGCTTTCTTTGGAATCAGAACTTCCTTTGGCCTGAGCTTTATTTTGTGACCCCTTCCCTTTAGGCATGTTTTAATATTAGAAATCCTAATTTATGTAATAATTTCTATGTCACAACATTTGATAAAAAAATCCACATGTACTTCAATGTTCAATAATAAACAAGCGGCATTGATGATTGGTTGGTTGATTGGCACCAACACAGCAGCAGACTTTTGCTACGTTTAGAAATAGCAACATACTCTAAATTTTCACCAATCAAAATCGAATATGCATTTTTCTCGGCTAGCTCCATCTCCAACTGAATTCTAAATGGAGGCTCTTATTAAAAAAAACGTGAAATTAAAAGCTTTAATAACGTATTTAAGTGTTGGCATGATTAATACTCAGCATAGTATGCATAATTTATTTCTAGAACAGATGTTTTTTCGACAAGTAACCCTTTTAAATAAGCCGACATATCGGAGAAATAGACACATACAATAAATGATGTTTACAAATAATAATATGAAACATATTCTTTATTTCCGTACTTCATTATTAAATTTTATATTACGATTATATGTTCTAAAGAAAAGTAAAGTAATTTAAGCATAATACAAAAAAATTCTATTTATTTTTTTTATTTTTTAATCGATTAAACGTGTTTTCAAGAATCGTATCATTATGGCCCGAAAGGAAATGTGATTGCTTCTTGTTTAGTACGTCAACATAAGCTGAACTTGACAGTTCGTGTGGGACGGTACCCTTTAACTCTTCGACGGCCCGTATCATCATCAGAAATATCCATAAAATTGGATTTTTACATCGATTATGTTGTTTCATTACCTAGAACTGTTCACATGTTGATGCATTGCTTGGTTGTTTTATTTTTTTGGACAAAAGGATAAAGATGATTTTGAATAATACTATTCAGGCAAGTGATCAAACAGGTCCTTTGGAGAGTGACACGTACTAAATATTTTTGACATCTGTCAAAGAGATGTTTGTTGTTTTTAATTTCAAATGTTAATTAATCTGCTATAATTTGTTTCAAAATATTTTTATAGACGCTTAATCTTTGTTAGATGTTATGTTTAGCGACATATGTGGCATTCCTGTCAAATGAAAGAGAGCCAGATGTTTTTAAAAATTTACTAGCTGAAGTTTTTTCCAATCAAAGAAGTTAATTTAATGACGATCGTTTCGATTATCCTTTCGAGTTAGAAAATGCTGGTAAATGTCAACATATGTTTACATCTCAGAAGGAATCGATCAATGTTTATTCCATTAAAAGTTCGAAAAATGTTTCCAAAAATTGATGTCAGAAGTATTTAGTTTTTATGCTTGCTAATTCTACTAGGAGAAAAAAAAATGTAAATGTTAAACTGCTCTTTTTTATATTCATATATCTGATTTAAATTTATTTTATCAATTTTTCAGATCACATTTTTATTTATATTTTGTTTCCCATATCATTTGAGAACTGAAGCAATGTTTACAGAAAATCATAGCTTATGTAGTATTACGTTTATTAACATTACATTTAATGTTTTAATTTAGTACTTTTTAAAGCTTCTCTTATATTGATTCCTCATGCATGCGCAAAACATCATATAAAATTGGCATGTCCTACATGTATGTTTTTAAAATATGAAATCTATTGTCTTTCAGTATCATTTTTATATATATCTTTTCTAAGTCAGGGACCAAAATTTCAAGTTGAAGGGCAGCTGCCAGTTAATCCCATACGACACAGTAGTCTATCCATGAAAGCACTTAATTTTAATTCCCAAACGCTCCATTGGCATCAGAATTTTGGTAAAGAAATTTACGGTTTATTGAATGTGTGAAATATAGCTGTTTCTTATTTACAAATAAAGTTATTTTCAAATTCCAGTGCCAGTCATGAATTTCAACTCTTAATCAATGAATTTGCCCTGCGCTGCAACGGGTTAAAAAAAACCTGGCTACATAATTTTGTACAGTTTAAAGATTCTTCGTTCATAAATGGGCTATTCCATGAGAAACAGACAAGATGTCCCACACATGACGCTTACATAAATAGCTATATTTATTAACTTTTAAGTTGTTAAAATGTAAACTATACATTAAAATTAAGTAATTAACATAGCTTTAATTTGAGGATAAAATAGCATTGTTAGAACAGCAGCAATGTGTTTCACACATAATATGGACATGTTTGTTGTTTTAACAGATTCAAAAATGCACATATTTTAAATCCAAGATCTGAGTCTGCTGTCTTTTTTTAATAATTATATAATAAAAATAATGGATGACAAAATTCTCCACATTTAAAAACCTATCCCTAAGTAATGTACCCATTTTAGGGCCTTTAAATGGACAAATATAAAAAGTGAGACACTTACATAAAAACCTACATCTATTGATTTATAAGTTGCTAAAACATTAAAAATAGTTAAAAACTTTAGATTTTTTTATTGCCATGTTTGTTTTAATTTGAGGATACAATGACCAAGGTTGGAAAAAAAAAAAGAAAATAAACATTTAAAAAAAAAAAGACCATCCCCCAGGTTTTTGGTTTAAACTGAGTTTTTTTTTTAAATGTTTTTCTTATTACATACACATGTATATCTATTGATTAAAGCAAAATTGTTGGATATTAAAGAATAGAACTTCATTTGAAAGTAATTTAAATTAAATAATTGCAGTTAATTTATATAGAAAAAAAATCTTATGTAAAATTAGTAGTTACAGTCATGAGTCTTATGTTCAAAGAATAAACTGCTTACACAAGTGAGACATTGACACCTTGAAAATCTTTATAAACAATCTTTTGATTACTAACAATAAATAAACATTTGATGTAGTTTGATATATCTAATATTTTTCATTTCATTTTTCGAAAAATGAATTTCAAACACCGTATTTTTGGGAATATGCGCCACACCTCTGGAAATACATTAAAATAAAACAAATATTCGTCAGATGCGCTGCATCTGTTGTAAGTGCCATACTTGTAAAAATACATCAAAATGTTAAAAATTATGTTATTTTCCATATTTTTTCAGGTTCTGTAGTGTTTTTTCACTTTACCTTCATACTTAGTATAGAGTAAATCTGGCTATTGTTTTGAAAATCGAAATTTTTTTAAACAGATTTACACGTTTCAGACATTGAAGATTCCAAAAAACATATTTTTAGGAAAAAAAAAAAAAAAATCTGTGTCTGTAAAAAAAAAAAAGCTCTATCTCTTGAGCAAATTGAGATAGACTTGAGATTTGGCATTTACTTCGTATGTAGTAATGGGAAGAAATCAGTTGAATATCAGTAATTTTGAATATCTGGAACTATTTTTTTTTTTTTTTTTCGTATTCTTGGAATATTTATTCTGATGAAAGGTATAATAATAATTATTTTTTTTATTTTAAGGAATAAATGTAAAAGACCATAAAAAAATGATAAATTTTGCATAAAATCTGAAGTTAATCGGAATATTAGTTGCCGAGATACTTAAATAATATTTTCCACACTCTTCAATTTTTCATACCTAGTATTTCATTCAAATTTCAATTAAAAGATATATTTTTATTTGATATGAGACGTTTAATCTGACACAATCAATTGTTGGTTAATATGATTATCATTTTTACAGTTATAAGGATGTTTCTTTCATGCAGTTTGGTACTACTTGATTACCCTGTCGACCAAACAACTATTGCCAAACTATAAGATTAAATGCCAGTATAGGCCTATTGTAAAATGTCACATTCACTTGACATTGTATGTTCTTGTTACATCATCAAGTGATTTTTAATTCAACGTTTTATTTGTATTTTTATTACCTTTTGCTAATTTATTTGGTTTTTGGTTATTTAAAATAAAAATTTCGCCAATTTGCATAATTTTGCAAGTGTAGTTTGGCGATTTATATAATTTGTCGAAATGGGTCGTTGGAATGATCAAGTAATTTCTGCAATAGAGCATTACTATGTATTAAAAAATATTTAAATATATGTTTAAATTTTATTTTGGAATTGCAATGCATTTTATAAATACTTTACACATGTCTTATTTTCGTATTTTATATCTGCATGGGTCAGACTCGGGCCTATTTTCTTACAAGACTTTTTTTGAAAGTTTGGGCCGGGTAGGGCTTTTTTTTTCTGTACAGAGCTGGGACTTGTTTCATTCGTAGTATTCACAATCCAAAATTTTCATTTGTATTTTTGACACAGCCCGTATGAAAATCATTCTCTCTGCCTGGCCTGGTCCTTTTAAAGGTTGGTAAAATAAGACCTGGCACAAAATTTTTTTGCAAAAATGCATACATTTTTACATTGCCATTATTCTAAAATTAATTTTTTTAAAATAATTGTAGATTTCTACGCTTTCTAAAATATAGTTAAAAGTAAAAAAAGCCTACCTATGAATCTTGTTTTAAGCAAAAGATGTGTTGATCATGCAAAATTAATGTACTAATATGCTAGAAAAGATATGTAATACATTAACACTTAATAAGAAGGGAATTAGTCTATAACACATTTTTTTTTTCTTTGCAATTCTGTTTTTGAGGACTTTACTACCATTTTTCAGATTTTTAACACTTCAATATATGGAATATGGATTAACAATATTAATAATAACTGTAAAATTTGCATACAAAAATTAGAAATACATTTAAAAAAAAATAATAACAATAAATATTGCAGCTTGCTGCACTTCTATAAAAGTGAAGATTATAAACATGAAAAAAAAAGGTAAGATAAATATTTGTGGTTAGAACTCCTCATATGAGGCAAATTTTGAACAAAATGGATGTAAAAATCAATGTTTCTTAGAAATTCTTTCAGGCTGGGTTCGGGCCAAGATTTAAATTTTTTTTCGGGTTGGGTCAGGCTCCGGCCAAAATTTAAATTTTGGTATGTGGCCAGGCTGAATTTTTATTTATGTTATCTGAGCCAGGCCCAAGCTTGAAAATTTGGACCCTTGCAGACCTCTATTATGCATATCCATGATAAGTAAGTATTACAGTAGCCCCCAATGATTCGCTTTACATTTGTAAAAGGAATTCAATTTCAAACTGCTAGTACAATATAGTATATGTTGTCCTTTTTTACAATATTGTTTAATCTAAATTCATGCAGCATTTTTTTTTCTATTTCACGAAGATTTTTTGAAATTCAGAACAGAAATCCTGTTTAAAATTTTAGTCTAGTGCAACAATTATGTTCTCTGCAATTTACAACTTTTTTTTTTTTTTTTTTTTTTTTTGGCTAGCGGGAAAAAATTGTTTTATTCAATAAATCTTATTTCACAATTTACTGCAATTTTTTTATATTTATAAAACATATTAATATTACTATAATTAATATTAATATCTTATCCCAATATAGCAAATTTTGTCCTCTTTTTCAATAAAGTTTAATCATATTCATCAACAATTTTCAATGCGATTTTATATGTGTTTCGGGGTAATTTTTGAGATTTGTAAGAAGAACTTATTTTAAAATTTTTAACCTAACATTTTGTTTCTCTGTGATTCTTGAATTTTTATACTTATTTTTTAATTTTTTGCAATTTTTTTTCAATTTTTAAAACTTTTGTTGCAATTTACAAATATTTAAAATTCAAGATGACATTTATAGAAAAAAGGAGCACACTTTTTAATTCCAAATCATTTGAGTATTTATGGAAATTTTATTCCTTTAAGTGTAAAAAAAAGATCCCATGAAGAAGTCAAAAATTTTTTGGTTGTTGAAAGAAAATTGTTCATTACACAAACAGAAAAACTCTTCTTTTTGTTGCTTAAAAAAAAGAAAGAAAAAATTGTATTTTCATTATTAATGGACCAATTTTGTTCAAATTTTCAGCAACTGGCAATAATAATAATAAATTAGGCTGTATACCAAACAGGGCTCGTTGATTTAAATCAGCTTGATTTTAATCATGATTTAAATCAATTTTTTTTAATCAATTGATTTAAATCAGTTTTTCTTTTAAGTTATTTTTTAATAAATTTAAGATGTAAACAAACATAATAATGTGCCTTAATATAATTTAGTTTTATATAATATATATAATCAAACAACTTTCAGAAATTTAAAGCTTAAGCTTATCCAAAAAGTAAAATAAATGTAAAGTTTAGAAAAACAATGCTTTCAAATTTCACTTGAATCAAATTATAAAATAATCTTCTTGCAGCAGTAAAGAAATCTAAGCAGAAATATATTAAATATTTACTCATTAGTATTTAGAAAAACTTCTGCAAGTTGAGGTAAAATAAAATTGTATGACTTTATATGCTGTACTTTGGCGAGGCTTAAAATTTGAGGATATTAAAATTTGAGCAAAATCTGAACCAGTCATTTATTTATTTTAATTTAATATAATTGATCTCAGCCCTTTAGAATGATGGAAGGTAATTTTGTTACAGTTATCAAAAAGGCTGATACTAAAAAACTTGGAAAATTAATGATCAACTAGCTTTTTACTGCAATAGATTTATCTGCTTCAATAGAACAAATGCTTTCTGCCTTAGGTTTTGTACTTTCAGAAATTAGAAATCAACAGATAAAACTGCTAAACTGCTGCCATCAAAATGCTCAACGCCAGAGGACACAAATTGTGACGTATTCACTAATTAACTGACTTCTTGCTAGTGTTTGAATTCACACCGGAAAATTTTG
Organism: Maratus speculifer; assembly: GCA_964019185.1. NCBI lineage: Eukaryota > Metazoa > Arthropoda > Arachnida > Araneae > Salticidae > Maratus > Maratus speculifer. Next base: position 259,137,837 of record OZ025290.1, read on the forward strand.
AATAGCAATTTTCTTTTATTTTATTTGTGGAATATCTAACATCTTATAAAACACCGAACTTACTTATTAACTTATGATTAATTACTTCTTAAACTTAATGATAAGAATTTGGAATTCCCCAATAAAAAAACGGCCAGACGGGGCAACACTGTAGCATTCCTTCTCTGACTGAATTTTTATTTAGAGATTCCAAGCTCTTATTATTAAGTTTAAATAGTATTGTTTTGTAAGGCGGTAGATATTCCACAAATAATATAAAATTGCTATTCAAAATTTTCCTGTGTAAATTCCAACACTGCTGAGAAGTCAGTCGATTAGTGATGACATCTCAGTTTGTGTCCTCTGGCCTTAAGTATTTTGATGGCAGCAACTAAACTCATTTTTCTCAGCCAGCGCTTAAAGAAAAGTTTAAAACTTAGTTTACTTTCGAATTTTAAAAAAAATTTTATGCTTTGCAGATGTTTTTATTTTAATTAAAATACTGAAGGTTGAATTAATTTTTGACATCTGATTTATATTTTTCCATGCATTTTGTGTAATCAAGATTTTTTCATAGCCTAAAATTTTACCTTGAAATAATATGAATCATTTATGTAAATTGTGTAATATTATTAACAGAATACTTATAAAATGCATGTCTATGTATGTAAAATTTATATTTTTTAAATTGAAGTCATATAAAATAATAACAGTGTGTGGCATTAAAAAAAAAAAAAAAAATTAAAAAACTTGATTTAAATAAAAAAATCCAATTTAAATAAAGAAAGATCTGATTATTTTGATTTTTATTAAGAAAATTATAGATACCCATAAAAAGGCCACTTTAGATTCACTGGATGAAAAAGCCTCCTTACTCTGACATGTTTGTTGATTTATCTTCAAAACTTGGACACCGTGAAAATTAGATAAGCATTCCATTGATAAATTTTTTGCTAAACAGAAAAGAAGCAGTTTAAACTAAAAATGTTTTATGAAACAAATGAAAAGAAAAGAGTGTTTATTTAATTTTTTTTGGTTACATAATACTACATTTTTCTTTAACATCTCTTCCTTTAACGTTCATTTGCATTTTAATGAAAGCATAACTTTAAAGAGTGAAATCATGAGTAATTTAGATAAACATGTGATGTTCTCGGGCAATTTTCAAATTGAAAATGCATTTAGTATCAGTTATTTATATAACATCTGCTTGCTAATGTTAATATAATGGAAGAGTTTCTAAAAATATCTACCTGACTGTTAATTACTTTTTTCTTGTTTAATTTATTTGTTTTTGCATTAGCTAGTAGAGATTGATCTTTACAAAAGCCACTTTCTCTTTTTCAATTTCCTTTGTAGTTTTTTTTTTTTTTTTTTTTTTTAAACAGAGATATTTTATTTTCAAAACTAGTCAAAAAAAAAAAAAAAAAAAAAAAAAAAAAATCTGAAAACAAAATCCAAAAATTGTATGTAGAAATTCCCATTTTTTCTGTGATCCTTTGAAAAATACTTGCTTTTCCATGGTCCTTTGGGAAAATTCTCATTTTTTCCTGCAGCCTTTTGACAAAATTTGCATTTTTTTTCTTAATCCTTTGATGAAATACTTTTTTTTCCCCTCGATTCTTTTTTGCAATCCATTCATAAAATTTGCTTCTTTTCAGCGTTCCATTCATAAAATTTGCATCTTTTCAATGAGGATTTGATTTTCAACAGTCCTTTGACAAAATTTGCATTTTCCCATGATCTTTTCTCTATAATTCATGTTTTTTTCTGCGATTCTTTGATAAAACTCATGATCCATCTTTCATCAAGCTTGCTATTTTTTTCTCTAATAATTAACAAAAATTAATTCTTTTTGGCAGCCATTTGACAAAATTTGTGATAGTTATTTATATTTTGAATTTTCATACTGATGACTGACTTTTCACAATTTTTGGAAAAATTCGGAATGGAATTACCTCTGTAATGCATATCCCTGCAAGGAAAAAAGAATTACGCATCAACTGCCCTAGCAAAAGTGCAGCACTAAGCATATTTGTAACCTTTACACTCATATGCACTTTGACGCATATTCCTGAAAATACGGTAAAAACTTTTGTGTCTTTTGATGCTCTAGATTCTTCAGATCCATCTGCTTTGTCGTCCTCGCATTTGTTGCCGATTTTATTATTTCAGATTAGGAAATGTTTATTTAACTGTTAACTTTTATGACATACAGCTGAATCTATTCCACAACATTTAAAAGAATTTCCCTTAAAAAGTTTTGCAGAAGGTGGGGGAAAAAGAATGGCTTTTGATCTGTTTGGTTAATTAGACAATCCAGATAATCAACATTCTATTGTAATATAAAAAAAATGAAAATCTATAAAAATTGATCATGTTTATTTTTACAATTTGAAAAAATTTGTTTTTCAGGTATAGCTTGTAGAAAATTTAATTTTCTTTAAATAAATAAATAAAATCTGTTAACTTGTTTTAATGTTATCATTGCAAAATCTCTGGAAAAGGGGATTTTGAGATTGAGTTTAAAGATTTGCCTTTGCAAGTATTGCGGGTTTGTATGGCTTAATGCTTTCCGTTTGTATTACCATTCCATTACTTTAAGAATTTTTTTTATCAGATAAACTGTATCTTCTTGGCATTTGTCAATTTTATTTGTCAACTGTTCCATTCTTTCTTCATTTTTATTCATTTTTTCCGCCAACTCTTCTTGGCCTTTATTCATCTTTTCCGCCAACTCTTCTTGGCCTTTATTCATTTTTTCTGCCAACTCTTCTTGGCCTTTATCAATTTTATTTGTCAACTGTTCCATTCTTTCTTCGTTTTTATTCATTTTATCCACCAACTCTTCTTGGCCTTTATTCATTTTTTCCGCCAACTCTTCTTGGCCTTTATTCATTTTTTCCGCCAACTCTTCTTGGCCTTTCGTCAATTCTGCCTTTATTCCATTAATAGTTCTAACAGTTCTTTCAGTTGACCGTCCATTGTTCTTGTTTTCACCATAAGATCCCGACTCCTGACACCAAATGTTGCAGCGTATATGGGGTTCTTTTGATCTTATGGTTAGAGAACTTCAAACTCTTGTCTCTTAGAAAAGTAGAAAATAATTTATTTACAGATCTTCAGAACAACAGTCTTCGAAACTCACAAATATTGCTAGATATTCAAAAATAACTGCTCAAATCTATCGTACAAGTATAGCTTTAGATCCCAGAGACTCTTTATACAATGTCTCAACACTTAATAACATCCAAAACAACATAAATGAAACTCAAGCAAACTTGCTAACAAACGCCTTGTTCACTCAATGACTGACTGGTAAATAATAACAACAGCTCGCATCGCTTCTCTTCTTATATAGGCTCGCAGCATGTGCGGGAAATTTCTAGAACCATCTCGGAAAATCCACGGAAGAACAAACAATGAATCAGCATATCTAAAGGGGGGTTACCAACGCCAACAATCGCCAACTTGGCGATATATCGCCAAATTTGGCAACCAAAATTAGTCGCCAAAAGTGACGCCAACTTGGCAATATCTCTAATATTTCGCAAAGCTGCTATAGACATTCACTGAAAATAATAGACAAGTTTGCTTGATAACAGAGACAATGTAACAAAAACTAATATTAGTAAAGAAATGGAGCTTAATAAGATTATTTACATTATTTTACAGTACAAACACTAACTATTTACAAAATTCGTAACAGTATGTTCTTCTTAAAGTTTCAAATGTCTTAAAAAATAATTTAAATTTTTTTTTTGTTATAACTATAGTTATTTTTTTGGCAGTGGTATCTTGAATACATTTTGATAAATTAGGAGAAAATATTTACTTTATAAGAATCATGTGATAGACATTTATTGATGTTTTAAAACAAAAATATTCAGAAGTATGATCAAAATCCAAAGGATCAAACTATTTAATTTTTATGACGAAAAACAAAGAAATCTATGCAATGTGCATGTTAAGACTTAAGAGGTTAAGGTTAGTTTACACATATAATGAAATCTTTGAATTAGATCTTGCACAAATTGTACATCTATTTTAATTATATAAATGCATTTGTTTTTCTAGTCTGTAATAAACAGCATATAAAATAAAATATTTTAAAAAGAAAAAAAAAAAGCAAGGTTAAATTTTTTAACATCATAATCTATTGTAATTCTTTAAACTCTCTTTTTTTTTTTTTTTTTTTTTTTCTGGTTTTATATAAAAAAGCATACAATAAATTAAAAAATATATATAAATTTGTCTTGTTTTTCTAGTGTGGAAAAAAAAAAATTCAAATTGTTACACTGATTGTTTATTGTGTGTTAATTGATGGAAAAGCAGTTTTTCTTGTTCAGGTCTCATTTTATGTATTTGTTTTTCATTATTTGATTAAATATTATAGTTAATTTAATTTTTTTAAATTGTAGATCAACACAAGCAAGACTTTCTATGCTAGTTCAATATTTTTCCAGTAATGGCGAGTGCATCTGATGTGTCAGTTACACTAAATGCTGAAACTCCTGACTTTGTGCCTGAAAAAAGTATAAATGCTATTACTGAAGCAATTGCATCTTCAAGCACAGATCTGAATGAACTAGCCTCAAGTAGTGATGGAGTGACTGAAAAAGAACCAGTGATTGAAAGTGACAAGCAAAGTACTGCCCTCCAAAATACAGAGACTCAACCTGAATGTTCTGCTTCAAAATCTAACTATTCTCCTGAAGAAAAATGTAATAGTAATATTAAAAATACTCATATAGAGCCTAAACAAAATGCTCATGATGCTTCATTGCCTTTTAGTTCTGATACATTCACTGTTACCAGTGATAGCCAAATATGGTTGGAATGTTGCCAATACAACAATACATTTAGAGCCCATGGTGGACATTTTCGGAATTTTCACCCCAACTCTTCAAAGTTAAATAATAATCAAATACCTTCTTCCAATCATCATCATTTTTCTTCCCAAGGCACAAATTCTTGTCCACAGATCTCACGTGGTAGCAATGCCAGTTCTATGAATTATAACAGAAACTCTCAATATGTTGTGCATTTGCATGTAAATCCTGGAGAGACGATATCATTTGACATGGGAGATCATGTTCAGCTGATTCAAGGTATTTTTTATACTTATGTGTTATCTTTGTTTATGAAATGAAATGTGCTTTGCTGTATCATTATTTGTCTCAGTCTATATCTGGGTTATTTGGTTTAAACCAAGGCTACAGAGTCAGTGGGGAAAATTACTGACTCCGATTCCAGAAATTTTAATGCTTCCGACTCCAGGGTGAATAAGATACTAGAGTTGCCTGTTGGTTAAAATTATCAGAAAATGCAAGAAAAATAAAGTGAAAATTTCACTATTTCAGCATTTATTCTATTCTTAGAACTTAAAAAAAATTCCACTTTCTTAATTTTACAATTTTATGTCCTGTAAATCTGAAAAGTCCAACTATTGAAATTTAAAGAAGAAAACAAAGCAGCAATTTTACTACTTCAGAAATAATTCTGATTTTGCAGATTCTCAAGAAAAACTGAAAAATTACATTTCCTGCGTTAATTTTACAATTTCGGCTTTATTTCGAGTTGTGCAGAGTCAAAAAATCCAAAAATCAAAAGAAGAAAATAACAAAATTTCACTATTTTATAGTTATTTTAGGTACTGTCGATTCAGAAAAAAAGAATTACAATTTCACTATTTTATTCTTATTTTAGGTACTGCTAATTTAGAAAAAAAAAAAAAAATACAATTTCAGTTTGAGTCCTGTGCACAAGAAGTAAAGTTGGTGGGAAGATTTATAATTTTGGTGTTATTTCTGGTCCTGTAGACCTGTAGAATCTGAGAATGGGGGGGGGGGGGGTATGAGAAAAGGTTTCTGTTACAATACTGTTTTGGGCTCCCTGGTCTCCCACAAACTAGCAAGAATGTGCAGTTTTCTAATTACCTCTTTTTAGAGACCTGCATGGGCCAAAATTTCCAAGCCCGGAAAAAGGTTAGCCGTGCATCTGTATAGTTTTGCAGTTCATTCCTGGTCCATGCAAAATCAAAAACAAGCCCAATCAATGAAATACAGTCCTACTTGACTCAATTTCTACAAAAAATATTCTGATTTTTATAAAGTGCAATTAAGATACTTTCAAAAAACACTGCTTACATTTTTATTAAACAAAAACAAAAAAACAATGCATATTTCAGATTACAATATGTTTACTATCCATAGAATACTAAATATGCAACATTAATGATTACTTAGACTCTTACAGGTTTGTAAATATCATGACATTTTCAAAAATATCCAATATTTCCAAAATAAACTACTGTTGATAATAAACATTTTCAAGCATAGCGTCTGACACATCCTAAGAATAATTAAATTCAGCTGTGTCTTGGCTTGGCTCAAGTATGTAGGAAAAATCCTGTCTACTGGGCAGTATATTAAGCATCTTTGACTTAGGTAACCTGATATACTCAAAAAAAAAAAAAAAAAAAAAAAAAAAAAAAAATCCTTTTATATATTCAATATTATGTATTGGAATTCAATGTGATATGAGATATTTTGTCAGAGATATACAAGAAATTCAAGCCTTTAAAAATATTTTGGAAATATTTAACTATTTTGTACTGCGTTTCATTTGCATTTATTTATTGATTTAAGATTGCGTAAATTGTTTCCATTTGTAAATGTGTTGTATTTTGATATGTGAAATTATATTTTAAATGCCATTTTTGTCTATTTGCTTGTTAAATTATATCTTTATTTTGCATAATATAATGCAGCATCTATTTCATATTTAGAAGTGCATAAAACGAGATTGTAATTTTTACTGGTCAAAACTAATTTTAATACCAATTTTGACCATTATTCTGATTGTCTACCAAACAAAATTCTGTGTTTCCAAAAAAGTTTATTTTTCTTTATATTTTTTCATCAATGAAAAGATTTTTTTCCCAGGTTTTGTTTGATAAAGTACAAATTCTAGAAATAGTTTTGAGAAAAACAGAAAACTTTTTATTTATTATTTTTTTTAAAGTAAAAAAAAAAAAAGGCTAAATGGGATTTAATTTCTTTCATTTTTATATAAATTTAGATAGGTAAACAAATTAAATGCTTCAATACTTTCAATAAATGCTGATCTTTATAATTTTTTGTGTTATTAAATTATAAAAAATCAAAGTGATGAAATATAATATTGTGTAAAATATTTACAGGGTTAAAATTTTCAAAAGTAAAAACTAATTTTATCTTTTAACAAAATAAGTTTAAATCTCTCTTTCCCTGTCGAAACAAGTTTTCACTACTGATGGTTAAAACAAATTTTGACCAGGATGATTAAAACTTTTTTATTTCATGTTTAAAACAGTACAACTCCTGTATAATATATACATATATATTATCAAGATGTAATTTCTCCCCTCTTTCCTATTCTTTTTGTCCAAAATGTTTAAATGAGTTGAGAAAAAAAATGTGGGATTAGTCCCATTTATAACCATAAAAGATAATTTACTGTAACCAGAACTCAATATTGCCAAAAGGGCTGCATGGCTTCAAGTGTATGCAATCTTTTAATTAGCCCAGTTTTAAAAGATTTTAAAGTTTAATTGATGAAAGTTGATTGTGGAAATATAGAGGCTACAAAATCTGTGCACTGATGTGAATGTCTGTTCCTGAATATATAGATATTTTCTCTCTGACTTTGTGTCCTGATTTTAATATCATCCTTTTTTTAGGTCCAGCTACAGTCCGTATGGTTTCAAGTAACAATACACCTCCCATGCCAATGCCTATCCAAGTGCCTCCTGGGCACATGGTTCAACAAATAGTGGATGAACAAGGAACACTTCGGCATATAATCCTTTCACCTCAACCTCCTGTTGCTGTGACTGTTGGAAATCCATATGTAAGTAATTAAAAATATTTTTGTTTAGTTTGTAATAAGGGATCTGATGCATTGCATATTAGATGAACACAATTTTGAATGAATTTTATTGTAAGAAAGTAGCCTGTTTATAGATTTAGCAAAATATGAAAATTTATGTGCTGTGCTTATGTTTGATTTGAAAATAAAGCTATGCAAAGTGGTTAAAAGAAAAAAAAAATAAAAAAATAAAAAAAAAATAAACTGTTTAACTGTCTTACATTTAATTCAAATAACCTTAGCAGTTTTCTGCATTAAAAGTTTCAATTGTGGCAATATTTCTAAGAGTAATAATGCAGATTGTATTATGCTATCCCCCCCCCCCCCAATATGTATTAGATTAGGTATTGTTTTTCTTTAATATAAAGCAATTACTACAATTAATTGAATTAAATGATATTACAAATTGATATTTAATTCAAATATTAATTTATTTTTAATTATTAAAAGGACAAATTATATTTAATTTTATTAGATCCAAATCTCCATTGAAGGTATTCATAGTTTGTCATTGTTTAGTTAAAAATTTTTTGTTATAAAATTATTTCAAAAATATTCATTATTTAGCAGAAAAACCTATATGTTTTATGGAGTGTATAAGTTAATATAATTATTTAAATATTTTTAATATTATTTATTTAGGCTATAATTATTTTTAATTTTTTTGTCTTTGCAGATTATGATAATTATGTCAGAATTAAACTTTTTAAATAATGTATATTATTTTATTATATTTTATTTATGTATAATAATCAATAATAAAATGTTTGGCTGAAAGTTTTTTTTACATCAGTGAAAGATAAAAAGAAATCATTCAAAGAAAAGAAATTACTTTTATTTATAAAGAAATTCATAAACTGATTCAATTAATTATTATTGATTGTCTGTCGATTCAAAATTTTAAAAATAATTGGATTAATCTGGAAAAAAAAAAAAAATAAAAAAAATAAATAAATAAATAAATATTTTTAGCACTATTGAGAAAAAATAAATAAAATGGATCTAACCAAAAGGAAAGATATTTTGCTAAATAAAATTTGCCAATTCCCTGAGACATGCTAGTTATTGGTATAAAGACAGCAGATTTTAATTTGACTTAACAAGTTTTAAAAAACATTTGTTTATCACACTTGGGCTACTTAGGTCTGGCCCCCATATCATGTCAAATTCAACACATCTGTAACCTGGTTTGGCAATGAATATCTAACTTATGCCAGATTTGTAAAAGTGTAAAATGCTATGCAGTTCTATCTACAATATGTTCATATTATATTAGTGCCTTTCTGTTTGTTTCATCCCAAGAAAGCATGTGATTGGTCACTGAGATATGATTAACAATGACATTCGAAAACATGTCTGTCGAAGAGAACAGCTATATTTCTTCTGGTGTTTGCAATCTTTAATGTAACTAGTTTTTAAAATGAAAATCATTAAATTTAATTTTAAGAAAGTAAACGCAAAATAAAGGTGAGACTGAGCCCAAAATAAATCACTATTAGAAACCACTCCAACCGATTCATAATGTTATCAGATTTCACAATTTTTCAAAAATGTAACTTAAATCCCTTTTCACTTTGATTTCTTCTTGTACAAACTAGTGGTGCAACTAACACTAATATTATAGGTAGAGTAAAAAAAAAAAAAAAAAAAAAGTAAAATGATACAAAAATATTGGACTGCATGAGCATGAGTTAGCTTTCCATTCACAATTCCTAAAAGTGAGATAGTACAGAAAATAATAATAATAATAAGTCTGTAATATGGCAATAATTGATTTAAAATGTTTGTTAAAGCATAAATAATGTTTATAACACTTTCTTATAAAAGTGTTATTAAACAATATTCTTTAATAAAAGAAGTTATAACAAACTTAAGTTAGTGGAGATTTTTATGAAAGAAAAAAGTAATCATACATTATTCTTTCTCTCTCGCAGCCTCCAAAAAAAAAAAAAAAAACCTCAATGGTTTTTATGAAATTTAATGACACAAGAATTATAATTTGTTTTAAAATTAAATTTTTTAATGTTCTATAAAGTGTATTAAATAAAATGGAAAATTATCATTGCATAATAGGTGCTTTTAAGCAATTCTCATTATTTAAATGATTACATGTTTTATATTAAATTAAATATTTTTAAAATAATTGTCTAAAAATTTATTGGCTATAATTAGATTAATTATAAGAAAATTTGTTATTAATATAAAATGTTTTATAGATAAAATACTCAGCGATGAGAGAGCGAAGTATTTTTCATGTACTTTCACTGTAAAGCAGAGACATATTAATTTCTATATGTTTCTGCTATTTATTCTCAGGAGATATTTAAGCTTAAAAGGAAGAAAGCTTCTTCCAGAAACACATGCACATTATAGCTTAAACTAGTCCAATTCCAATCTTTTAAATTTTAGCCTTATTCTCCAGCAATCAAGGAAAATATGAGTGCAACAAATACTAAATAGATTAAATAAATACAGCATTTGAAAGCGTCGTTAAATACAGCATCATGAGAAATGTTTATTTCAAAAAATTTAATAATTAATGATAAAGTATTATCTATAACTTTCAAAATTTGGTCAGTAACCTAACCCACAAAGCAAATTTTTATCTAATACAAATCAAAAGAAGGATTGCAATCGGCATTGAAAATGTTATATAAAAATTTAGTTATTAGTTATCATTTATAACTCTTTCATAGATACAAAGAAATGATATAAAATGGTATTGTATGTCTTTTTTTTTTTTTTTTTTTTGAAAAAAACAAACAAAAACCTTAAATTTATTTAATATTAGAATAACTTAATAACAAACTTAATAAATAACCTAAATAAATAACTTAAAATTCACTTAATATTAGAAACATTATTTCAAAATTTTCCCATGCAGTGAACTCTCGTTAAGACAGATAGTCAAGCACAATATTTTTTTGTCCATTTTAACAAGAGTTCATTATAACAGGAGTTTTATTTACATTACAGTAAGAACTACTTGCGTACATATATATTCTAATATGATTCAAACTTTTTCTCATTATTTTCTACCTTATTAAAAATACTAAATCAACAACAACAAGAATGTACAAAAAAAATTTCAAAATGGGGGAAAAAAAAAAAAAGTTTTAATTTACATTGAGGCATACTTACATTGTTACTTGAAGATGCATAGTAATAATACATGAAGGTTAACTTTCAAGAGTATATAAATTATCCGAAAATGGAAGTAATCTTGATTTGTTTTTTTCTTGGTGACCTTCTTTCAATATCATTCTCAAGTTTACACAAATGTTCATAGCTGCTCTCAGAAACATTTTCAGTTGATTGATACAATTTCTTAATTGTCACTAGCATATCTCAGTCATCTTGCACATTTGGAGCAAAGATTTCTTCCTTTTTACTATTACTAAATGATTCTGGATTTTCTTTTATTTCATCAATTATTCCCAGGTCTGTCAATTTTTCAACAATTCTGACATCGTTTTCAAAAATTGCAAAACCATCAGTATCTTTTCCGTATTTTATTTTGTTTTAAAGGAAGGGATAAATGAAGAGACATTGATATTTTATTAAATTGAAAGCAGTTTATTCCTTATTGAGTTTCTATATCTGCAGCCATTTCCCCCATCTTTTTAAAACTGGACAAATCAGCACTTTTGAAAGATTGTGTCGCCTGAATGGGAGTCAACAATTTTTTAAAAAAATTGATGTACTATCTTGTATCATTTCATAGGATTTTTCAATGGACTGTGTGCAAAGTGACTTTATCAAAATTATCAAGGCTGTATAGTGATTATATATAGAATATATTAGCATATGTATAATATTAGATTGGTAAGAAAGTCTTGCAATGCCTTTTTATTTTAATTAAAATATTTTTCTATTGACAAAAGGCAGGTCTGGCAACCATGCAGCAAGTCTCGAGTTAATCTCCTGTTTGGACAAACTTAACTTAATCTTTTCTTGCTCCAGAGTTGGTAAAGAGTACCAAATTTGCTTGGAAACTAAACACTGACAGTCTCACTTTAGGCGGACCACTTGACTAGGCCATATGCTGTATAGCATCAGAGAGTATAGGGTTCAAGAAAATAGGGTTGGGTACTACAGGCAGGCTCTGATCCTTAATGGACAGTGACACTGCAGATTTACTTTTATGTATAAATTTATGTATATATTAATTTGATCTACATATTAATTTGAAAGTAGAAATGAAATTAAACAGAAATTATTATTTTTTTGGTCATTAGTTGTTGTATATTAAAAATTTTAAAGTTATATTTTTGTAACATGTCAAGCAATTTCATGCTAATAATAGAACATGACTTTTACAAAGTTTAAATTACTAGTAGCATGATTTTATTTGAAAATGCTTGCAGTTAATTTCATTCTATGTGATACTAGCTGACACACAAAGTATTGCCTAGGCTCATGTTAACTTTAAATATACACAAAATGTTGAATGATTTTATGTTGAATGAATGTGTTGAATGATTTTATATTTTTAAACAAAATATTTCTAAATAAACCTACTGTTGGAGACCTCATAGTCAAACAGCATAGTTTGTGGCTGTGATAATAACTTTAAATGTACCCCAAATCAATTTTAAATGAATTTATATTTTTATAAGTAAATATTTCCAAACTAATTTCCTAATGTTGAGGCTATTGTACCACACCTATCGGCAGCATATTTCCTCAAATTTGTATTTTTTCTAAAATGAAAATCACAACAAAAAAATAAGGGACCCCTCAACTAGTGATTGCCAATGTGCTAATGCTATCTGTGACAATTATATAAATTTTCCATTCTGATCAATAGTTCTCAAAGTAACCTAAATAATGATAATAATAAAAATTTCCCGTCTCTTTTTAAGACATGTAATAATAGCTCTCATTTCCCATCTGTAAATTTCCAATGCACATTATTCTTTTCAAATGCAAAAGAAATTCCAGAAACTCACTTATAAAAGAAAGAAAGTATGACAAATTTGTAAAAGTTCTTCCAAAAAATAATTTCTTGAAACATTAAAACCCTGAAAATATTGTGGAAATGGGGAAAAAAAAAAAAAAAAAAAAAAAAAAAAAAAAACCTATATTAAGTGGGTATTTTTGCTTTTGCATTTCTATTTCAAAAACAAATGCAGATATTTAAAAAATACAGAAAAAAAATGAGAATCGTAAAATCATCATAAAGTACACAGATTAAGTGGATAATTTCTATTGCTTGGACAATCATTAAAATAAAATATATTATTAGTGTAAACTACGGAGTGTCAACATATTTTGTGTGAGTGTCTGTTTTGCCATTGGGATATAAGAAACTGCTGGTTGGTATTGTATATAAAAAACAAAAAGGTACTGTAAGTATTATGATAGAATAGATAGAAGGAATTGCTAAGATGATTATAATAAAAGGATCAGCATGTGAGCATATTTGCAATTAGGTAGGTAACATTTTTTATTGACTTCCTCCACTCTCATCTAATGAAAATCATGTTTATGCCTATTTTTTGTAGGTAAAGTCATAACAGGGTTTATATGGTCCTTGAAAGTCCTTAACCCTTTCCGGCACACTGTGCCCAGTCTGGGACACCTAATTTTTATTCCAAACTTGCAAACGGCACCAGTAATATTTTAGTGAAATTTCGCTCTTACAGTAAAAGCTTTAATTAAGGATTTCAAAATATCTGAGAAATTCGTTTGTGAATTCCAGTGTCAGTCGATAATTTCTCATTTTACTGCAGATTTTGCCCGTGCCGGAAAGGGTTAAATCTTTTACAAAGTAATATTTGACAGTTAAAAGTCTCAATTTTACACATCTGTTATTTCTTAGTCAGGGATAAAACTGTTTCTTGTTTCAACTAATTTCTGATTTTAAAAAATCATCTAAATTTTAATTCTCCCAAAATTTTGCTCCCCATACTGCAAGTTTAAAATATTTAAAACTTTTCTTGTTTTACTTTATTAAAAATACCAATTATACGCATTAGTTTTGGATCCTTTTAAAAAAGTCTCGAAAATAATTTTATATATCATATAATACAATTGTCAATATCACAATAAAAGTTTATATAATCTAAAATTTTAAAAAACTGATAACGTTTTCATCCTATCCAGGACATCTTCAGTCAGCATACGTGGAAGTCATTTCCTTTTGAGCTTTATATATCGTTCAAATCCCCCAGTTTTCCCTCTTTCTCTCTGTTTTTCCCTTCTTTCTCGCCAAGCATCTTAACCCATCTGGGGTCAATGGCTGCATGTATCATATCGTTACATGGTTTTTCTTTTGAGGTGAGAATTTCAAGAAACCTATTCAAGAAAATAAGAAATGAAATTGAAAAACATGAAGAAACCCAAACGGCAGGAGTTTATAAAATAAATTGCATAAATGAAAATAACGAAAAAGTAGAATACATAGGAATGACTAAAAGAAAAATAGCTGAGAGAGAAAGAGAGCACTTAAGAGATTTAAAACACGATAAATTAAATACAGCATTATCAAGAAGTCACCATAAGATACCTGTAAAAATTGAATCTATAAATATACAAAAAATAGCTAATTATGACAACCTACACAATACATTAATCAGGGAAACACTCGAAATTCTCACCTCAAAAGAAAAACTGTGTAACGATATGGTACATGCAGCCATTGACCCCAGATGGGTTAAGATGCTTGGCGAGAAAGAAGGGAAAAACAGAGAGAAAGAGGGAAAACTGGGGGATTTAAACGATATATAAAGCTCAAAAGGAAATGACTTCCACGTACGCTGACTGAAGATGTCCTGGATAGGATGAAAACGTTATCAGTTTTTTAAAATTTTAGATTATATAAACTTTTATTGTGATATTGACAATTGTATTATATGATATATAAAATTATTTTCGAGACTTTTTTAAAAGGATCCAAAACTAATGCCTATAATTGGTATTTTTAATAAAGTAAATTATATGAAGGCATTATACTTGTTATTGTAGTTATCTACAATTTCCTGAATATTTTCTTGTTTTGTTTGTTATTTTATATTGTAACATTAAATAATCGATCATGTGTGTTGGTTAAGTGTTCATCTATATTACACCCTCCCCCCAGCAGTTTCTTGAGTTGAAAACAAGGTTGGTAAAAAACCGTTTTTTTTAAAACCAAAAACCGTGGTTTTTTTGGTTTAAACCAGGTTTTTTTGGTTTAAACCGGGTTTTTTAAAAATATGATTTCCTATTACATATACATGCATATTTATCAATAAAAAGAAATATTTTGGAATATATAAGTAATAACTTGATTTAAAAGTAATTCTAATCAATGTAATAATTTAATATACAATTAGCTATGTAGAAAATGGAAATCACTTAAATATTAAACATTTTAAGAAAAAGCTATGTCTTTTATTTCTTAAATAAAATGTTTTACATAATGAAACATTGACACCTTGAAAATCCTAATATACAGTCTTTTAATTATTAGCACTATAAATGATGAAGAGTATAAATATGATGCAGTATAAATATGATGCATATTATTTTCACAAGACTATTCAAAATAATTTCTTTGAAATACTTGTTATATGAGATGTCTGATTTTTCTGTTAGAAAACTACATGAATTATCTTTTATTGAAAATAAAGCTTTTTATAAAGAATTTTTGGAATGATTTGAATTTAGCAGTAGAGTCTACATACTTTAAGAAGTATTGTGTATTGCTATTTGACATTTCTCCTCTAAAACTACTAGGCTAAAAAAAAAAAAAAAAAAAAAAAAAAAAGACAGACAAAATTCTTAAAATAAATAAAAATACCTATTTAATAGCTTTTTAGACTATTGAAAACATTGATCTTAAAATATAAAGCAGTTTTATAAATACTGTCTTCCACTAAAGCATTTAAATAGCCATCAGACTACACAGTATATTTTAATGTTTAGTACTTTTAAATGTCTAAACAAAAAATTACTTCTTTTTAGGCATTTTCATGAGACTTTCTTTCTATTATGTCTCAAGCAAACCTTGCCTTGTCCCTTTCTCCCCAATTTTCTCAGCTGATCTAAGTTGGTTATGCAATAGAAGATTTAAATATATCTTATTGCATCTTTTAATTAAATGTAAACATGTGCTTCCCCAGCACTAAATTTTTCAATGTCTTCTTATTTGACTTTATATCTTGAGCTTATTTTATTATTATTATTATTAAAGATAATCCCCCCAATCAAGAAAATTTTCTTTAGAGTTTGATTGAAATCTTAAAAGTCATTTTAAATTATTAACTGTAAATCTGCGTTTCTCAAAGGAAAACATTTTTTTTCTAAATAATACATCTTTTTAAACCATTTTGTCTTTTCCAACATAACATAATTTGTTTTCTTTATAGCTACAGATATGTTCATTATTGCATGAAATTTGCATTCTACATGCATACTAACATGGCCTAGACTAGACTCACTATGTCTCATGGTGACTGCTGAGATAAGACTTAAAAATAGGAACTACTTGCATGCAATAATTTAGTACACTTAAATTACAAAAATGGGAAAATATTATATAGATTTGTTCTAAAAAACCAATTGGTTTAAATTATGTCATTCCAATTTGTAACATAATAAAATCATAATGCAAAATTCCCATTCCCAATGTAAGAATGCAAGAAAAACAAAAGCTTAACCCAATAAACAGAGAAAAAATCTGCCAATTATTTATTAGCATACATAACAAAAAGAAATCAATGGAGAAAATTACTTAAGAATGTTATATTCGAGGCTTTGAGGAATGATCAAATCCTTAGTAAATCTTAACTAATCAAGCAATTTAAATAATAAAAGTGCATTTTTAACTCAAGTTTGCCCTTCTGGCTATGAATGTTTTACAATTAATGTTATATATATATATATATATATATAAACAACCTTTAAAAAAGAGTAGAAATAAAACAATTTTTTTTTCTAACCAGCTAATTTTTTTTAAAAAATGGTTATTCTGCCATGTAGACTTATAGTTTATATGAAAAGCTGGGTTGATTAAAAATATTTGTCATTATAAGAAATTTATCAATTCATCATTTTTCTACAACTTAGCTTGCTTCTGCATAACTTGGATTTTGCATTTTTCGATGTGTAAAATAAAACATAAAAAAAAACAGATGAAAAAAAACCAGCATGGTTTTTTTTTAAACCAAACAACCCTGGTTGAAAATAATCTAAAGGAATCCTATATCTGACAATAAATAATTTATCACATAAATTTTATTAAAATTTCATCTAAATTCCTCCTTTCCGAAATTTGGCTTTACCCTTTTTGCTCTTTACCCTCCCGTTTAAATTCTTTAAAATTTTACTGTAAAATCCCGTTAATTCTCTCCCCACTGCAGACGGGATGAAAAATTGTAAAATAATCAGAGGAGGTGTAATGATAGCATGGCATTTTCCCGCGATCTTTTCATGAAATTTGTGGGAGTTTTTTTTTCTCGAGATATTTGACAAAATTTGCGGGTTTTCTGCCTGATCTTTTGACGAAAATTACGTTTTTTCACGATCTTTTGACGAAATTCGCGATTTTTTCACAATTCCTTGTCAAAATGTGCCTTTTTTCGCAATCCTTTGACGTAATTCACGTTTTCCCGCGATTTTTTGTCGAAAAATGTGTTTTCTGCGATCCTTTAATGAAATGTGCGTTTTTTCGGGATTCCTTGACGGAATTCCCTTTTTTTCCGCGACTTTTGACGAAATTCGTGTTTTTCCGATCCTTTGACTTAATTAGCCTTTTAGTCCGTGATCTCTTGATGACATTCGCGTTTTTCCGTCATTTTTTGACGATATCAGCGTTATATTGCGATCCCTTGATGATATTCGCTTTATTCCTGTGCAATCCTTTGATGAAATTTGTGGGTTTTTTTATGCAATTTTTTGATGTAATTCGCGATTTTTTGAAGCAAATTGTATTTTTTATAGCGATTTTTTGACTGCGTTTTTTTAGATATGATATAATTCATGCCTTTTCCTGCAATTTTTTGACCACATTCGCGTATTTTCTAATATTTTTTGACGAAATTTGCTTTTTGGGAAATATTCAAATTTTTAAGCCTAAATCGCGTTTTTTAGATATCTTTTGACATATTAATCGTGCTTTCAGCGATTTTTTTTGACGTAAGTTGCATTCTTGCAGTGTTCCTTTGAAGAACTTAGTGTTTTTTTTTTTGAAACCCGATGACGGGACTGAGGATATTTTTTGCGAACGACTGACGAAATTGTTTTTTTCGGAGGTTATTTCAAGAAATTTGCAACATTTTTTAATGTCCGATTTTTTAAAACTTAATCAAATGCTTAATTTTTCGGAAAATTTAGAACAGAATCACCCTTGGGTTGGGAATATGTTTAGAATTGCCGCTCTTTGACGTATGACTTTAAATGAAGTGGATTGTGGCATTTAAAAAGACAACAATGTAATATAATCACTTTAAACTGTAATTGTAATCATTGTTGAATTCATACACTTTTCTCTGTGAGGTATTTCTGCGGATTCGGGTGGCGACATTGTATATTTCCGATGGGAAACAGCACTTTTGTATCAATGAAAATACAAAATCCCAGATCTTCCAGTGGGGAATGTCTCCTCGCGTCCCCCCCCCCCTCCAAAAAAAAAAAAAAAAAAAAAAAAAAAAAAAATCAACACTGATTATAATACTCGGATGTTTACGAAACTTGATCAGAATGTGCTAAGGATAATAAAGTACAATTTAAGCAAAAAGTTAGAAAATCGGTATTTTCGTTGTTTTTCGAGGAATGAAGAGTAGAGTCCAGTGGCGCAGCCAGAGGGGGGGTTTTGGGATTAAAACCCCTCCCAGAGCTAAGAAAGATCGCTATAATTGCCGCTTATATGAATCAAAAACCAAACATAATATTTAAACATTTTAGCGTATTTCGGAATCCGCTGCATTATTGAATCAGATTTCATTAAATAAAGCGATTCAATTAAATGGCAAAAATTGTACTTAAAACTCTGAAAGTGCACATTACATGGATTAGTTAAATAAAATTTGGTTATTTAAACTAAATCACTTTTCTGAGACGTATTATGCTAAAAGAATGATGATTTCCTGCCACACAGATGCTCTTCTAGTTTAAGTATTATACAGTGAATATTCTAATTTGAACTGATTCTATTAACCGGTGATTCAAATAACCGGCGAAAATAATTATCGAAAAAGTCAAATTTCGTCAAATGATCTGGGTGAAAATGCGAATTTTATCTAATGATCGTGGAGGAAACGTGAATTTCGTCTAATGATCTCTGATAAAACGCGATTTCGGTCAAATGGCTGCAAAAAACGCATCGTCAAAGGACCGCAGAAAAAAATAATTTCGTCAAAGGATCGCGAAAAAAATGCGAATTTCGTCCGAAAGCAGCGGAAAAAAACGCATACTTCGTCAAAAAAAGTGGTAAAAAAAATAAAAATAAAGAAAATAAATTTTAAGAAAGGATCGCAGAAAAAAACGTTAATTTTATCAAAAAACTGTGAAAAGCGCAAATTTCATCAAAGAGCCATGGAAAACGCGAGTTTCGCCACAAAAAAGCGAATCTCCCCAAAGGCCCTCGGAGAAAAACCAAATTAAATCAAAGTATCGCTTCAAAGGACCTTGGAAAAATGCGAATTTCCTCAAAAGGCAGCGAAAAAACGCGTATTTCCGCAACGGGTGGCGGTAATTTCGACAAAATAAGTAGCGAAAACAAGAAGAAAAACACATGTTCTGTCAAAGAACCTCAGATTAAAAGGTAATTTTGCCAAAGCACTGCTAAAAAAAATGCGAATTTCGAGCAAAGGGCTGCAAGAAAGTGCGAATTTCCGCAAAGGGCATAATAAAAACCGGAATTTTACCCAAGGGTTGTGGAGAAAACACAGCTAACTCTTTAGAAAATAGCGCACTTTCGAAAACTGTTTATTATAATAGATATCAGGGTTGGTATAAAAACCGGTTTTTTTTTGGTTTAAACCTGGTTTTTTTTGGTTTAAACCGGGGTTTTTTCCCATCATTACTTAAAAAGCATTTGCAAGAAAAAAAAAATTGAGTTTTAGAAAGTCATGACTTTTTTTTTTTTTTTTTTGTAATTAATGTTAAACACATTCACATTGGTACTTAATTTTTTGATATAATTAAATAATTAAAGCACATAAAAATTATAATTAAATTACCTATAAGTTTAGCTTTCTTTAGGGAAATACTTATTGTTTGAGAAATGTTGAACTACTAATTTATTAGTATACTCATATAAGCCTTTAGATAATAATTATAGAAATAATTATTATGTAGGTTGATAATGTAGAACATAATGAGGGGTAAACAAACATATTTCACTAAAACAACAAAAAATAAGCTGAAATAGAAAACATTTTCCTATGCTTAGTTTAGAAATCATTTACTGTATCAATAATATCAACATCAACAAATAATTATTAATCTTTTACTATATATATATATTTATTTAAAAAAAACCCATCAATATGCATTTTTTAATGCTAAAATAAATCACATGTGTATCGACATACTTGATTTATCAATGAGTGTAATATTTATACATATTGAGACATATGCTTTGAAAAAATACTATTTTTTTTTTCTTTTTTTTAATACAAACTTTATTTTTCCTAGTTAAGTATATTTAGGTTCAAACAATTTCTTTATAAAAACAATTCTATTTATTTAATTTTAATTATAAGCTTTGAATAAAAAGACAAGTTTTGAGGCCTTTTCTAATCCCAATTTATTTCTTATTTTTGTCTATACCAGTCCAAATGTTGGAAATATTCTTTCAACACTCGCTGAATAGGCTTTTGCTGTTATAAGTTGTACAACTTCAGTAAAGACGTAGCTATTAAATTTCTTGATTTGAATTTGCTGACTCTTCCTCATTTTATATGGGGTAACTTCCTTTACTGCACTCTACTCAAAAAAAAAAAAAATGTTTTTCAAAAGGTGAAGATCGGCATAAAATTTACTATCAGTGCAAGCTAGAGTTATATGGATATTCTAGTTTTGCAAAATTTAATGCATCCTTTCTTTTCTTGGTTAGACAGTTCACTTTGACTGTACCATGATATCAAGCATGTATGGGTGTTAGAGCCATTTTATACCTGGACTCAAAACACTGCGGGACTTCTTTACTTATCTTTTTTCTCTTAATATTTTTTGAGGATTTTTTTTTCCAAATATAAACTACGTCAACAATGGAACAATTATTACTTTAGATATTATCCAGGGCAACTGCAATAGGCTTTAACAATTCAAACATATCTTCAACATTTCTTTTTAGATTAAAATTAGACATACTTTTGAATATTTTTACTATTAACATTCCTATTTTCATCACAAATTTTAAGTGGGGTAATTTTTAAGGCAAACATCTAAGGCATTTTGAAAAACAATTCCATCAAATATAATAAGGGAGTACTAATTTGACAGCATTTGCATTGCATGCAATTTATACATTTGGCTCTCGAGCCTGTTCTTGGTGTATTTCTATTTTCCTCAAATGAAAACCAGATTATATCTTTCTTTTTTCTAGTTTTAGACATTCTTTTACTTCAATATAAATAAGTAGCTTTCTTAAAATAAAATATAGTACAAGAATAAAATCATAAAGTAAAACTCCAATGCAAGAAAAGCAAAAGGTTATTGAAACCAATAGCTACAGAGCAGAGAAAATTTACAATCATTCGTTCATTAGCATAGAGAACAAAGAGTAACCAATGGAGAGAATGACTTATGTTATGTCATCATTAATGCTTTGATATATGATGCAATTTAAATGGTAAAATTGCATTTTCACTATTTTTTTAAAAATAAAAGGCTTAAAGAAGAAACAAAACAAACAACTTTATTTTTTCTTCCATAGCTCATATTAAAAAAATTAGTTTGCCATGTAGATTTATAGCCAGTAAGAAAAGATGGGCGGATTAAAAGTGTTTGTCACTTTAAAAATTTATTAATGTCTTTTAAAAAAAGCAAAAAAAATGCTGTGCTTATAGCTTCTGCATAATTTGGATTTTGCATATTTTAATAATGTGTAAAATAAATGAAAACATTAAAAAAAAAAAAGAAAAAAAATAAAAAAAAAACCCCAGCATGGTTTAAAAAAAAAAAAAAAAAAACTACTTGGTTTAAACCATGGTTTTAACCACGGTTTAAACCAGCGTGGTTTAAACCAAACAACCCTGATAGGTATAGTTTTTATACTGAAATAATATGGTAAAATAACTTTTTAAAAGTCTGGTTAACTCGAATCCAACATGTAGAAACCTGCACTTGGCCTGAAATCGGCCTGAAATGAAAATAAGAGTTAACCCAAACTGCAACAAAAATAATTAGCATTATGAAGGGATTCCGTCTTCCTTCTTCTACTATAACCTTTCAGAAAATTTGCTATGAACTTCGACAAAGAAACATGAACTTTTGTCAAAATACCGTAGAAAAAGCGCAATTTTTAACAAAAGATCGCAATAAAACGCGAATTTCATCAAAGAATTCCGTTAAAGAGCCGCGGAAAATGCAAATTCCGTCCAAAAGCCACGCAGAAAAAGTGAATTTCGTCAAGGAATAGTGAAAAAAACTCGTACTCCTTCAAAGGGTAGCGGTAAAAAAGCGAATTAATTCAAAGCATCGCTAAAAAACGCAATATTCATCAAAGGGCAGAGGAAGAATGCGAATTTTGTCCAAGAGCCGCGGTAAAATAAACGCAAATTTCGATAAAAGGTAGCGAAAAAAAAGTATTCTGCCAAAGGGCCGTGAAGGAAAAAAGAATTGAGACAAAACATCCGGGTAAAAAAACCATGCGTTTTTCACTAAAGGGCCGCGGAAAAACGCGAGTTTCGTCATAAGGTCGCAAAAAGACGCAAATTTTGTCAGCCGGCTGCGGAAAAATTCAAATTTTGTAGGGAGCCATACAGAAGAGAGTGAAACTCGTCTAAACATCACAAAAAAACCCAGCCAATTTTGTTAAAGGGCCGCGGATAAACGCGAATTCCATCCAAAAGTCAAAGTAAAAAATACAAATTTCGAAAAAAAGTGCGCGAATTTCGTTAAAGGGCCGCGGAAAATGCGAATTTCGTTAAATTGTCGTGATAAAAATCCGAATTTCATCAAAGAGTCGTGGAAAAACTCTTTAGAAAACAGCATACATACAAACAACTATATGTTTATTATTATAGGTATAGTTTTAAAACTGAAATAATATGCTGAACTAACTTTTTAAAAGTGGTTAACCCGAACTCTTCTTGCATAAATCTTCACTTAGGCTGAAATCGACCTGAAATGAAAATAGTTAAGCCAAACTTCAACAAAAATAATTAATTTCGCGATGGGATTCCCCCCTTGCTCCTCTGCTGTAATTTTTCAGAAAATTTGCGGTGAATTTCAGAATTTTTTTAAAAACTGAGAATCATCCCTAAGGGGGAAGGGGAGAGCAAATGTCATATCCTGAAACCGCCCGATGCCAAAATTAGTTGAAAAGTTAAATGGTTTTTTTTTTTTTATAAGTACACTTTGATTTAAAAGAAAGTTATTGTAACTTAAAATCTATAAAACTGTTCACCCCACCACTGAAAATAATGTTGTCTTCATTTTCTTTGGGTATGCTGTAGTGTCTATGTGGCCTATTATAGGGCTAACGAGAATGGCTAATTCGTGGTAAGCCAGAAGACTAAATTACAGATTTATCTCAGGCAGACAGAAAAAAAAGCGCCTGTTTCCTTCCATTTTCGATTATTTCGGCCTCGAAAGGTGGCCCCCTTTTCTTCTTTGGTATACTGTGGTGTAAATGTGTACTGATATGGAACTAACCATACTGGATATTTCGTTATATTGCAAGAAACGAAATTACAAATTAATCTCAAATAAACAAATTTGGAAAAAAAAAAAAAAAAAAAAAATTTTTTTTTTTTTTTTTTTTGTTTTTTTTTTTTTATTATTTCGGGAGGGAACTGTAACCCTATTACCTCTTTCCACTTCTTTGGGCATAATGTGGTGCCATTTAGCATTAATATGGAACTAAAAAGAAGAGAGCGGACAGTCTGTTGAATGAGAGAGGAAAAAATACAAATTTATCTCAAATAGAAATACTAAAAACACAATTTTTTCATTTCATTTTCGACTATTTTAAAGGCGGGACCCGTAATCCCATCACCCAGAGCCCGATTAATCTTGTAGGGGGCCTAAGGCTCAGCATCTTTTCGGGAACCTCTCGCATCGAAATAGTAACTAGATTCCCCCTTCCCCACTGGAGAATATTTGAAGGTATCATTAGATTATCATATGGTTGTCAAGTTAACCAAAATCATTTTTGATTTTTAAGAAAATAATGGCAAAAACTGCAATATTAAGAAATTTTTTCTAACTCGTTTTATTAAATTTGGGTCCAAGACCACGGCCTAATTGGCCTGTGTAGAAATCAGGCCCTGTCCCTACCTACTTCTTTCGATATGCTGTGATGTCAATGGGGCTAATATGGTGAGACTAATATGGGGCTAACAAGAATGGCTATTTCGCTATATGTCAGAAGGAAAAATGATTTACCTAAAAAATTAAGAATTGCAGAAAATAAAGTTACAAATTTAATTCAAATAGAAAGAAAAAAAATCAGCCTTTTTTTTTCACTTTCGACTGTTTTGGGAGCACGGATGTAGTGGAGGGTTATACGGGGATATACGCCATATACCTTCTGGATTTTTACTTTCTTCTATCTTTACAAGAAGAAAGTATTGGATTCATGAAAATTTTCGACTTCCGGTTTTCGACGGATTTATACGTTTTAGAAGGTCCTGAACACGTTTTGACTATTTTTGGAAAATGTCTGTCTGTGAGTCTGTCCGTCTGTCTGTCTGTCTATCTGTCTGTGTGTCTGTCTGTATGTGACAAAAAATTTGTGGGCGCTCTATCTCAAGAACTAATGCTCCAAATTTAATAAAATTTTATATTCAGTTAGACCTTGATATGAATTAGTGCCTATTGGTTTTTGGTGAAAATTGGCCTGCAGGTGGCGCTGCTATACTACGTTTTTCATGATTTTCAAGATTGCTATATCTCAACAACTAATGCACAGAATTTCACGAAACTTCAGATTCTGTGACCCCTTGATATACATAGACGCCGATTAAGTTTTGGTGTAAATTGGCCAGCAGGTGGCGCCGCTATGCCACTTTTTCATGATTTTCATGAAAGCTATATCTCAAGAACTAATGCACAGAATGTCACCAAACTTCAGATTCCGCGATACCTTGAGATACATAGCCGCTGATAAGGTTTCGGTGTGAACTGCTCTATAGGTGGCGTTGCTATGCTACATTTTGCACGATTTTTGCGATAGCTATATCTCAAGAACTAATGCAGAGAACTTCATCAAATTTTAGATTCTGTTACACTAGAATATATAACATAATTAGACGCTGATTACATTTTGGTATTAACCTTGCAACAGGTAGTGCAGCTATGCTGCATTTTGCACGATTTTTCCGATAGCTATATCTCAACAACCAACGCACAGAATTTCATCAAACTTCAGATTTTGTTACAAAATGACGTATAACATAATTACACGATGATTACGTTTTGTTATAAATCCTTCAACTGATGGTGCTGCTGTGCTATATTTTATGCGGTTTTTTTTTAAACTAGCTATATCTCAAGAACTAATGCACAGAATTTCATCAAACTTCAGATTCTTTTACACCATAACATAATTAGACGCTTTTTTATGTTTTGGCATAAATTGTCGAAGATATGGTTTTGCTGTGCTACGTTTTACAATTTTTTTGTTATAACTATATCTCAAGAACTAATGGACGAAATTCCATCAAATTTCAGATTCTGTTAGGTCTTGACATAAATAAGGTACCCTGGGGTAATAACGCCAGACGGGATAATAACGCCAAGTGCTAATATTTTGCATAATTATGAAATAATCTGGTAAATGACACCCATGTGCTCTGCGCAGAAGGGTTTTAAGTCATAAAAATCGCAAAAAACAGCTTCAAGTTAATTTGTTTCATTTTTAGGTGTTATTGTTTTTACAAGCAGCTAAAAATAACGCTTGATCTAAAATTTGCGAGATACGTTTTGTGATGTGAAGACTATTTTTTTTATCCGGAAATACTTTGTTAATTACATAAATTTGTAGCACATTTCATGGACTTTCAAGATGTTGTTGAAGATTTTGAATGTCTTCTCGAGATAATTTGTAATTTAAAATGTACAGCGCAATAATTATAACGGGGTAATAACGCCAATCCTTGCAATTTTTACCCCGGTTGATTCCCTACAGTGGCCGAGCTACATCCTAAATACTGATTCAAATAAACACAGTTAAAACTGTGCAATATTTCTAATAATTCTATTTAAGCGGTCCTTTTTAAGCAAAAAGAAGCTCACGGTCTGATATTCTTTTGCCTCATCCTCCCCCCCCCCCCCCCCCACACCACACCTTTATTTTTCTTACACTTTCACAAAAAAATGAACATTTTCAATAGCTTAGAATGCAATTTGTCAATTTCTAGAGCTGAGAGTTTGTATTTTTAGAATTGGGCAATCTACATGCAATTATTCCAACTTATTTCATAGTTTTGTTTGCATGGCGTTATTACCCATATAGGTGGGTAATAACGCCAAATAGCATTGGTCAAGAAATCACGCTATTACATTTTATGTATTCATATCTGTTAAATTATTTTTTTATATAGATAGTCAATGAGTTTCTGTATCAAATCATATATTTGTTTGAAAAATACAAACTAAAACTGAGCCGTGAAAATTGGTAGAACCTTAACGTGGCGTTATTACCCCAGGGTACCTTAGATGCTTATTAGGTTTTAGTATAAATTACCCAACATGAGGCACTACTAAGCTCATTTTCTCAGAATATTAATTAAATTTTGCGTTTTAGGCTTTTCGGATACCAGAATCTCATTAGGCTAAGTCAAATGTTCGAGGAAATTCGATAGTGGGTAACTTTAAAGTCATCACGTTTTTTTTTTTTTTTTTTTTTTTTTTTTAAATATTAAAACGTATTTATGAGATAGAAGAAAGTTTTGGGATTGACACATCCAACTAGTGTGTTAAAGGAATACCGTATGCCCTCTGTTTCTCGAGAATGCTACAGAATATACACTCTAGGGCATAGGTCTGTGCAACCTTTCAGTAACCAGCGGCGCATCTGGACTCTTGGCACTTAATGAAGGGCGCCATTATTTACCTGACTGAAAACAAGTGACAATATTATCACATAGTATTAGTATACAAGTACTTTTAAAAAATTAATATGAATTGCTGCTGTGAAATTAGACGTGATTTTCAAATTAAAATTTAATGCTCATAAAAGAATGTCTTTTTTTATTTTTATTATTTTTTGTAATAAAAACTATTTTTAAACTTATTTTCATCTTCATTCAATTTCGATAATAGCTTTTAAGTAGCACGAAGTGAAAACAAAGAATAATAGCAAATTGCTTCTTCAAACGTTTTTATTTAATTTCCCGTATTTAATTCTTTAATATCCCCCTTTCCTGTTTTCCCGATGGAGAAGGTTTAAAAAAAGAAAGATTATTCAAGCATTGCGTCTTTATTTATTCCGAAGTTTTTGCTGTGGCGTCGCAATTCAAATATTATGGGAGGAGCTGGAATTGTCCTTTTCAAATAAATTGTACAAATATGATTATCAATCTATATATACAGGGCGTCCTCTCTTATTATCAAACCGCTAATCTCTAAATTAGTAACTGTGGAACAGTAGTTCCCAACCCGGCGCGTACGCCGCCTCGCTCCACTGGAGGCAATTTGGTCTTTTAAGGGTGTATTTCGATTCAAACTGCTTATTTTCAGATTTATTTTTGAATTCATTTTTTCTCTCAAATGCACCAAACTTTCAAATTCTCTTATTTGGAAAGTACACAAGGTGCCGTGATTGTCGATTTTTTGATAAATGCAGAAAATATTGTAAAAAAAGCAATCAAAAACGGCATTTCGAACCGATTTTTCCAAAGCGAGAGATCTGTGAACGAAAAAAAGGGTCATACTGATAAGGTAATTGTTTATAAATCAAATTCTAATTAATTTAGCGTAAAAAGACATCACACGGCACCTCATACGTCCCTTCAAGAATACCCTCAGCAAGTTTCATGTGTCTACTTTTAAAAATGGTGTCTGAAATTGTATCGGAAAATTTCGAGCTGTTGTAGGTGGAAAAGCGTTTTTTCGAATACACCCTTAAGAGGCTACCTCATTCAAATGAAAAGACCCGTTCACTAATACTAACCCTATGCTAGAAATTTATAAAAATATCTCGGCTGCATTTTAATATTTATTTATTTTTTCTTTTTGCATTGGATAGCTAAGATCAATCTGTATGCAGGCCGTTTTTTACTTTTTTTATTTTGAAGACGTTTTCATTTTCGGAACCAGTTTGGAAAGCGAAAGCACCCGCATACAAAATATCTGCAACTAAAAATCGGAAAAGTAAGAAACGACCTGTATTCAGATCAATCTCAGTTATCTAATGAACAAGTAAGAAAAATCATGCGTTAAGCATAGCTTATGAAGCACTTTCCAACACTTAATGAAATCTTTAACAAAACTTTGTTATTTAGGGAAATAATAGTGTATAGTCAAATGTACCCAAATATGTATTCCAGTACTTTTGAACAGCCCTGTATTTCATATGTCAGTTGATATAATGGGAAAATTTAGTTTAGCAAGAAAATACCCAGTAGCTTGAAATGTCTTTTTCAGCAATTCATACTATTAGATGGAAACATACTTGAATACTTTTGTTCAGCCCTGTAGTTTACATTGTACCTTTATTACACGTCAGCATTAGGCTAAAATTTATTGTAAACTAAAACACTTTTAAAACAACTGAAATCACATTCTCATAAATCATCATTCATAAGCGTCCATGTACCGAATTCTTTGCCTGGCCCTGTATATCCTTTTATGTATATTCTGCAAACATTTCTCAGTAAATTAAATTAAGTGAAGCTCAGCGTAAAAATGCATAGCTTATTTAAGAACCACGCTTAAATAATTTACGCTCATATTCAGTAACGTTGGTGAGCTCTTTTGGGTAGCCCTGTATATCAACTATAACATTTATACACACCATATAATGTGCATATATTTAGCGAAATATAAACGCGCATATCATAATTAAAATGCATTTCATCCCTCCATCAGCCATCATCGGACACATATACGGTACTTCGGAAAGAATATACTATTTGAAATCATTTGGGTGGCCCTGTAAATGCTATGTACTTCATATTATGCAAGACAGTAGCGTATAATTTATATTAAGCTTCAGTGACATATATCAATTTTATTATACATGAAAAAGCTTAATATATTTAAGTTATGTCACACACAATTCCCCCTTTTACCATTATCTAATGGAATTCTTTTGATTGGCCCTGTAAATGAATAATAGCTACATTTTCACCTTATATTTTATAGAATGCATATTTTAATATGTTTGACAGGGCATAACATCTTTAAAATTCCTTTGAAACGATTTTTCCCCATAGGCAGTAATGTAATGGGAAACTTTTGATTCGCCCTGTAGATAAACTAATCATGGTAGAAACTTCATTTTCGATAGGAGTTGTGTTAGGGTAAACGTCAATAACGTCCTAAAATTTCATGGCAATCCGAGTATATTAACGATTTTTCCCCATAGGCCGTAATGTAATGGGAAACTTTTGATTCTCTCTGTAGATAAACTAATCATGGTAGATACTTCATTTTCAATAGGGTTCCAGACAAACCGAATGCATAAGCACTTTTCAACTTTGTTGGAAAGTGCTAAAAAAAAAAAAAAAAAAAAAAAAAAAAAAAAAAAAAAAAACTAAAAATGTTGAAATGAAATCGAGATATATTTATAAATTTCTTCCATAGGATTAGCATTAGCGAACGGGTCTTTTCATTTGACTGAAGTAGCCTCTTTTCAACTCAAATTTATTACTCTCCCATTTGCTTTATTAAAGTAATTATATTGACTAAAAATAAAAGTAATACTACATTAAAAAATAATAAACATAAGTTTTAATTCGAATTTCATAAAATATCTCTTATCAAAAGTTTAAAATAGAAGCATAGCCAGAATATTTGCTTGAAGAATATTTAAAAATATTTTAACACTTTTTCTTTTCTTTAGTAGACATTTCTATATTTTTTCTGGTTATAAATTATTTTCTGATTTTTCGCAAATCTCTTGATCTGATTTAATACGTTAAACATCTAAATTAGGTACAACAAACTTTAGAATATTTTAGAATATTATAAATTTTAAATAGTATTACAATTAGAGTAAATGATGACGTATACATTTTAAAAGCCAGATAATACATGATAGTTGCAATTAATGATAATGAGAAAGGGGAATACACAGAAATGTGTGTTGATAGAGAATAATGGCTATTTAAAATTGATAAACATTGATAATTTAGAAATGCTTCTTGTGTATTTTAATTATCTATGGGGAAAAAATAGTATGCAAAACTTTTTTTTACCTAACACTAAATAATTTATTAAAATGAATATGTGTCAATGCTAAATTTCAATGCTAAATATGAGCATCTTTTCAAAATCACATCATCTTTTCAACATCTAATTTTTACTGATATTGTTTGGTTTCTTAGTCCAGGATTTTCGCATTTATTTGGATAATGGAACTAGAGGTCTGCACGGGCCGAAATTTCCAGGCCCGAGCCCGATCCAATCCATCGGGGAAAAAAAAAAAAAAAAAAAAAAAAAAAAAAAAAATCAGCTCGGCCCGTTATTAAAGTTAAAATTTTGGCCCGGCCTGTTATTAAAATTAAAATTTCGGCCCGAACACGGCCCGGCCCGAGTGAATTTCTACAGAACATTGAACTTTATTCTTACGGAAGAGTTCTGTGACTAAAAAAACCTATCTTAGTATTATTATTATTATTTTTTTCATGCTTGTAGTTTTTCCTTATGCAGAAGTGCCGTGGGCTGTGATATTTATGCTTTTAATGAACCTTTGTATGTTGTATGCAAATGCTACAGTTATCATTATTATTATTAATCGATATTCCATGTAATGGAGATATAGAAATCTAAAAAAAATGGTTGTATGGTAAAAGTAAAATCTTCTAAGACGGAATCGCATTGGAAAGAAAAAAATACGTTCCCTTTTTAGCAGGTGTAAATCTATACTAATAAAACAACAAAACGCTCTGTCTGTGTGTGTGTGTGTCAGCGATGGCTAGCAAAATATACTGCACGTAGAAGTCTTGACATTTTAGGTGAAGATAGTCCAAGACAGGTCCTGATGCACCTGAGGCTCAGATTTTTAATATTTTGTGGGCTGGGCCCCTTACAATTTTTATGCACTAAATTGTTAATATCTTGACCCCTTTTTATATAATATTCTTCGTTTTGAGGGACCTTTCTCTATTTAGCTATCCTAGCCTTTTTACTTTTCAGTTATGACCCTGGATCCTTGGGCTTGGGGTCCCTTTAAGTTTTTGTGATAATAAATTTCTAACAAATCGCTTCCATTTAATTCGATATTCATTTTTAGAATACCTGTTCAATTCAGATATTTTCAAGTTTTTACATTCCATATAAGACACTTGTGCCCCCTAGGTAATCATAGGGCCCGGCCATGGGCTCTTCGATCTTTTTGTGCGCCAAACATTTTTCACTTCCTAAATTTCTCAACGCCTCAGTGCAAAAATTTTAAAGTTAAATCTTGGATTCTTCTTTCCGGACCAAAAGCCTGATATTTTTATTCGGGCCCTGGGGCCCTTTCGTTAAACTTTCACCCAATCAGTTGGTGCATTTTTAAAAAATAATATTCCTACGAATAATTCATACTCTATGTTTAATTTTGACTAATTAAAGGTCTAAAGCGTTGTGTACGACAATATTCTAACATATTTTCATGTTAGGGTCCTGGTTTTTCCTGTCAGTTTGCCCCTACGGTTCCCCTATTTAACTCCCTTAAAAATATTCCGATTCACTAGCTTTTTTTTCTAACAACTTTTTAGGTCCTCCAGCTACTACATGAGCGACAAAAAAAAAAAAAATTCAGGCTTCATCTGTCACTAATTCTGAATATTAATCGCTTTTTTGGGCCTCTTAGTGCAGCTTCTTTAAAAATTATCTAAATTGCTTTCATTTTTGTTTGACACAGTTTTAACTCCCTCCCATTATTTTAATAACTACAAAAAATATTTTTAAACCCAACTACATGCAAAATAAATTCCTGGCCCCTTGCGGTTTTTGTAATAATAAATAGTTAATAAATTGCTTCCTTTATATCCGATCTTCATTCTTAGATTCTTTATACATTTAGATATTTTAAAGTTTTTACATTCCATATAAGACACTATGCTTCCCTTCCCCCCCTGTGGAATGATAGGGCCCAGCTCAGGGCCCCTGAACATTTTGTTAGACAAACATATTTCGCTTCCTATATTTCTCATCTTCTCAGTGCAAAATTTTAAAGTTGCATGGCACTCTTCTACCACGACCAATACCCTGATATTTTTATTCGGGCAATAAGGGCTCTTTTTTAAACATTTACCCAATTTATTGGTGCCTTTTAAATAAATATGATATTAATGAATGTTTCATAGTGTGTGCTTAATTTTGAATAATAAAAGATCTAAAGCGCTATGTACTAAGACATTTTAACATGTTTTCATGTTAGGATCCTGGCTTTAACTCTCTGTTGGCCCCTACGGGTCCCCCTGTTTAATTGTTTAACTCCCTTAAAAATGTTCCGATTCACTATCTTTTTTTTTTTTTTTTTTTAAATCTAACAACTTTTTAGGTCATCTAGCAATTACATGAACGACAAAAAAATTTCTTAGACTTCAGCTACCATTAATTTTGATTATCAATCACTTTCTTCGGGCCGTTGGTGCAGCTTCTTTAAAAATAAACCAAATTGCTTTCAATTTTATTTAACATAATTTTAGCGTCCTCCCATCATTTAATAGCTACAAATTTTTTTTATACCCAACTACATGCGAAATAAATTCCAAGCCCCTTTTTTGCCCGGTACAGGGCCCTTTGAAGTTTTTGTAATAATGAATTGTTAATAAATTGCTTCTTTTTAATTCTATCTTCATTTTTAGGATTCTTTATTCATTCAAATATTTTAATGTTTTGACATTCCATATAAGATTCTGTAGCCCCCTGTGGAATCATATGACCCAGTCCAGGGCCCCTGAACATTTTGCGAGACAAACTTGGTTCACTCCCTTAATTTCTCAGCTTCTCAGTTCAAAAACTTTAAATTTGAGTCTTGGACTCTTTCTTCAGGATTAACATTCTCATATTTTTATCCGTGCCTTGGGCACTTTTTTTTAAACATTTACCGAATCAATTTGTCATTTCTTTAAAATATTATTCAAACTAATAATTTATACCCTATGATTGATTTTGACTAATTGCAGATCTCTTAAAAATGGCCCAATTCACTCGCTTTTTTAAAAAAAATTACCTTTTTAAATCCATCAGCTACTCAAAAAAAAAAAAAAAAAAAAAAAAAAAAAAAAAAAAAATTAGATTTTAGTTACTACTAATTTTGAATATTAATCGCGTTCTTGGGGCCGTTGATGCAATTTCTTTAAAAATAATCCGAATTGCTTGCAATTTCCTTTAACGTAGATTTAGTGTCCCCCCCCCCCCCCTCCCCATCACTTTATACTACTTACTTTTAACCAGGGCCGTGCTTAGGACTTTGGCGGCCCTGGACGAAATATATTTTGGCGGCCTGGTCATTGGTCGAGATAATTCGATCTTTCGTAAATAATACTCGGTTTTAAAACAGAGCAAATTAACTTGTTTTTAGAGTCTCTATAATATCTAATCGGCAGTGGCGCGAGTACTTTTATACGAGCGAATTTCTACGTATTTGTATCATCCTTACTTCCATGGGTGTATCCAAGGATGTGTAGGGGGGAGGGGGTGATAGGGCTAAAGCACAGCCCGAAATTTTCGAAAGTTATATGAAAAAAGTGCTGATTTTTTTTTTCTTTTTGAGAAAAAATTGTAATTTTTTCAAACATACAGTGGATAGCCATTCTTATTAGTCTCATTTAAATCCACATTGACATGAATAAAGAGAAAGGAAGGGGTGATGGGATTACAGCCCTTCTCTTTTTGAAAATTAAATGAAAAAAAAAAATCCTTATTTTTTAGATATATCTAAGATCGACATTTTTTTCTTCTGTTTTTCAGCGAAATAGCCATTCCCGTTAACCCCATATTAGTCCACATTGACATACAGTATACCCAAAGATGGGAAGGGGGATGATGAAATTAGAGCCCCCTTACCTTGAAATAGTCGATAATAAAATTAAAATTTGTGCAGATTTTTTTCCTTTTGTTTGAGACAAATTTCTATTTTTTTTTTCCCATATCATTCAACGGATTAGCCGTACCTAGAGGTCTGCACGGGCCGGGGTTGGCCCGTACCCAGCCCGGCGGAATCCTTTCGAATTTTATAACGGGCGGGCAGATGTAGAATAGTTTTTTTAACGGATCCGGCCGGGCCGACAAACAACATAAACGGACCGGGGAGCAAAAAAATTGAACGGGCCGATAATTTTCGGGAATGCAGGCCCGTTTTGAAGTTTTAAGCAGAGACGATAAAGTATGAGCTATTTTCAACGAAAATGGTTTTAACGAGAATAAGTATAAATATGCGTTATCAGCCATACTAGTTTGACAGCATCAATATAAAAATGTACAGTGTAGAGATCGGCATCGGAGAGTTACATTGTGCATAACCCGTTTTAATGTTTTTTTAGCTGACTCATGCCAGGTCGAGATCAAGTGTGCATTATTTTTCTACATTTAGACTGGCCGGACCGGATCAAGATCTGTAGGGCAGAAAACATGATTTGTAAAATTATTAACAGCGATAAAGAAATTATATTAGCTTAATCTTTGGATATATACTTCTGTATGGTTTTTAAATTAATTTCTCTATAATGCGAAAGTTTGACACATTTTCTGTTTAATTTTAAATTGTAAGAGTATAAAAGTGATAAGCCTAACTATTAAAGGGATTTGGAATCGAAAAACGTTTTTTTTATTTTTGATAAATAAAATACTTGTATAACCTTGTTGAGATATAATAGTTTCTCAAATGATTGCATGCTTTTCCCCCTTCCCATGCTAACATTTCCGGAAATTCTATTCAAAACGCTAATTATGACAATATTTTATTTAGTTGCAGTATTCTTAAACTACT
The DNA here is from genome assembly GCA_964019185.1 of Maratus speculifer. Classification (NCBI taxonomy): domain Eukaryota; kingdom Metazoa; phylum Arthropoda; class Arachnida; order Araneae; family Salticidae; genus Maratus; species Maratus speculifer. The sequence goes on from OZ025290.1 coordinate 259,172,974, forward strand.
TGTATCAAATAATGGATAATGCCATTCGATTATATAGTTTCTGAATAAAGATACCTGTTAATCTTATGCTTTTCTGAGAAAAAAATTAATTTAGAAATGTATCAGAAAGGAGCTTCTTTGAATTTAAGAATGAATATGGATTTGAAATCTTTAATAAAATGATATAAAAATATTTTTATAAATCTTCTTTTATTAAACAGCTTCAAAAGTAAGCTTTCTTTTTTCTTCTTTTATTCCAAGCCATATTAATTTTTTAATAAATCTTTATTCGAATGTTGAAAGCCTAAGAATCTAAGTAATCATTAATGTTGTTAATGTGTATTTCCTGCAAAATATACTGTAAAATCATTCCATAGATATGTATGCAGTATTCTTTAAAGAAATCTTAAATATATGATAAAAATTTGAGTTTTTTAGAAATCGTAGAAATTGTAACGGGCCAAAACGGGCCGGGCGGAACTGTTGAATTTTACAATGGGCCGGTCCCGGGCCTAGAAATCCCGGTCCGTGCAGACCTCGAGCCGTTCCCTTGTCTTTAGTACCATATTAGTGCTCAATGACACCACATTATACTGAAAGAAATAAAAGGGGTTGTTGAGATTACAATCCAATACCACAAAAGTCGAAAATCTAATTTTTTTTAAAGCAAATCTATATTCAAAACCGATTATCAAGTATGATACTCCATTTCAAAACCGAATTTATATTTAAATATTATCCTCTACCACTCAAAAGACTAGCCGCTCTTTTCTCTTTAGTTCCATGTTAGTGCTCAATGACACTACATTCTACCCAAAAAAAATGAAAGGGATTAATGGGCTTACAGCTCCTTCCCCAAATAGTCAAAAATGAGATGAAAAAATGCTTAATTTTAATCTTTGTTTAAGACAAAATTGCATCCCCCCCCCCCCCATTAGCAGCTCTCTTTTTTTTAGTTCAATATAACTGTTCAATGACACTACATTAAACTCAAAAAAGTGAAGGGAGTTACTGCTTCTCCCAAAATAGTTAAAAATGGAATGAATTTTTTTTTTAGATAAATTTATAATTTTGTTTTCTATAATCCTTACTTTTGTAGATAAATCTATTCTTTTCTTTTGACATACAACGAAATATTCATTCTTGTTAGCCCCATGTTATTCCACATCGACAACACAGAATACCGAAAGAAGGAGAGGGGGCGGATAAAATTACAGCCCCTTTCACCAAAATAGTCAAAAATGGAATAGAAAACAGTGCTTTTTTCCATTCTCTTTGAGATAAATCTGTATTGTTTCCCCTATCATCCAATAGACTAGCCACTCTCTTCTCTTTAGTTCCATATCAGTGTACAGTGATATGCGGAAGAGGGGGAATGGACTTACAGACCCCTCTAAAAATAGGCAAAAATGAAATGAAAAAATTCTTTTTTTTATTTTTATTTATTTATTTATTTTTTGATAAATTTATAACTTTAATTTCTGCAATAGTAGCCATTATTCTTAGTCTCATATCAGCGCACCATGACACTACAGTACGGACAACTAGGGGAGGTGTTGGTTGTGTTACTGGCTCACTTTCAAAATGGCTGACAATAAAAAAGGAGCTTCTTTTTCTTTACGTATGAGGTGAATTTGTAATTTAGTTTTCTGTTTTATCACTGATTAGCAATTCTCGGCAGTCCCATATTAGCCCATATAGACAGCACAACATACCCAAAGAAGGTAAATAAAAAGAATATTGCCCAGTTAAACTGATGGCATTGAGCTCACAGGCTACCCTTACTAATTGTACATTACAGCCTTATATTTTCAAGAGTTAATTCCGTTCGAAAAAAAATTAAGAAGGGGAAACAGCTCTCCCCTTTCCTCTTTTTTATACTTAATCATTGAACCTCCTAAACTATCAAAGACATGCTTTATCATATAAAATATCTATATCCAAAATTCAGAGCAAATCAGATAATTCTTAATAATAAAAAGAATATTGCCCAGTTAAACTGATGGCATTGAGCTCACAGGCTACGCATACTAATTGTACATTACAGCCTTGTATTTTCGTTGATTCCGTTCGAAAAAAAATTAAGAAGGGGAAACAGCCTCCCCTTTCTCCTTTTTTATACTTAATTATTTAACCTCCTAAACTATCAAGGACATGATTTATCATATAAAAAATCTATATCCAAAATTCAGAGCAAATTGGATAATTCTTAATAAAAACCCATTTAGCATTTATATAATTTAAGAGGAGTTATTCCCCTCTTTTATACTTAACCATTAAACTTCCAAAATTATTCAGAGATTTGAACGAAAGCTGACAATTCTGCTTGAAAAATCCATTTATACAAGTTAAGGGGAGGGGCATTAGAACCCCTGTTCCCCTTGTTTATACTTATTCAATGAACACCTAATAACAGCCACGGACTCGCCTAATCAGAATGATCCTATATCTAAATTTTGAATGAAAACTTAATTCTGCATGAAAATCCCGTTTATATCAATTAAGGGGAGGGGCATGAGCCCCCCGTTCCCCCTGTTTATACTTATTCAATGAACACCTAATAACAGTCACGGAATCGCCTCATCAGAATGATCCTATATCTAAATTTTGAACGAAAACTGTTAATTCTGCATGAAAAAATTAAGGGGAGGGGCATAAGCCCCCCGTTCCCCCTCTTATACATATCGAATTAACTCCAAAAACTAATCAGGGAAGCGCCTTATCAGGATGTACCTATATACAAAATTTCAAGTGGATCCGATATTTTTATCATGAGTTATCGCGTTACGCACGAACGTACGTACGAACGTACGAACATACATACAGAACGGACGGGCACATAAGCTCTCAGGCTATGATAGCCTGTGAGCTAAAAAGACTGATACCTGCTGATATAGTCGAAAATGACATGGAAAAAAAGAGATGCTTCAACGAAACTCGCTTTTTTCCCCTCGGCCCTATGGCGGAATACGTGTTTTTTCCGCAGTCTTTTACCAAATTTTGCGTATTTTCCCGTGGCCCTTGGATGAATTTCGTCTGTTTTGGAAATTTTTTGACGGAATGTGTGTTTTTTCGCGATATTTTGTCGAAATTCGCGTTTTTCGGCAGCTTTTTCATGAAATTCACCTTTTTTTTCATTACTTTTTTAAATTATTTTTTCTGTGGGACTCTAGGGGAATACCAGTACTTTTTAGAGATATTTTGACGAAATTCGCATTTTTGCCCCCGCGACTCTATGAAAATGTTTGCTTTTTTCCGTAGTATTTATACGAAACTTGTTTTTTCCGGGCACTTTTCGCAATCCTTTGTCGAATTTCACGATTTTTTCCGCAGCACTTTGATGAAATTAACTTTTGTCTGCGGCTCTTTGACGAATTCGCATTTTTTAAAAATGCTTTGACGAAATTCGCGATTTTTTTGCATGATACTGTCAAAATTTGCAATTTTATCCTCGGCTTTTTGACGAAATTTGTGTTTTTTTTTTCGCAGCTCTTTAACAAAATTTGTGTTTTTTTTCGCGACCCTTTCTCGAAATTCGTGTTTTTCAGCCGTCATTAGACGAAATTTGAATTTTCTTCGCGATTAGTTGTCGAAATTTGACATTTTCTCCGCAATCCTTTGTCAAAATGCGAATTTTTTTCGCAACCTTTAACGAAATTAGCTTTTTTCCTGTGGTTCATCGACGAAATTCGCATTTTTTAGAATTCTTCAACGAAATTAGCTTTTTTTTTCTTGGCCCTTTGACGAAACGCGTGTCTTTTTGTGATTTTTTGTTGAAATTTGCGTTTTTTTTTGGGGGGGGGGAATCTTTTGTCGAAATTTGCATATTTTCCGCAGCCATTTGAGGAAATTCGCGGTTTTTTGAGACCCTTTGACGAAATTTGCGTTTCCCACGATCCTTTGTCGAAATTAGCATTTTCCCCTCGACTTTTTGATGAAATTATCTTTTTTGTCACGATCGTTTATCAAATTTCGCGTTTTTCAGCAGTCATTAGAAGAAAATCGCGTTCATTTAAAGAAATGTGTTTTTTCTCCAATTGACGAAATTTGACTTTTTCCCGCGATCCTTTGACGAGATTCTTGTTTTTTTACGGCCCTTTGACAAAATTCTGATTTTATCTACGGTCTTTTAACAAAATCCGACTACTTGCATATTCTTTTTCACCAAATCAGATTTTTTTTCTGCGAATGATTGACGAATTTGATATTTTTCGACAACCATTTGACGAAAATAGTGATACATTTTTTCAAAGTCCAAACTTCAAACTGATGACGATTGTTTTAAATTTTCGGAAAATTACGGACAAATTTAGCCTTTCCCCTTCTGGCTGCGGCCTTTTTGTCTGAAAGGTTGCATTGCTCACTTGGTCTTGTCTCGTTGGTCTCCCACACCCCATATTCAAGATTCAGACATAAAGTTGGTAATTAAACTGAGAAAATTTTCAAAATTGTTGGCAAAATTTTACGGTTATTGAGTCGAATTTTTTTCATTTATAAAACATGATATTATCGGAATATTCTCTATCAGAAGCACCAAGAAAGATTTCTATTCGGTAATTCCAAGTTGTTTAGAGTAGAAAGTATTTCTCTGTAGTTCATATGTATAGGTGTAACAAGAATTGAATTCGGCAGGTTACGGTTGGTTTTCTTTTATTACCTCAAATTATCTGCGAAAGATATGAATGCCTAATGACAAGGAGTAATATAAACGAAAGTATAAATCCTAAACAAATGTAAAAAACATAAATTTTTTGCGGCCCCCAAATTTTGGCGGCCCTGGGCAAATGTCCGGCTCGACCCCCCCTAAGCACGGCCCTGCTTTTAACTACAAAAAACATTTTATATCCAATCACATGCGAAATAAGTTCCTGGCTCCTTGGGTCCCAGTGAAGGGCCCTTTTAAATTTTTGTATCATACCGTTCCGATCGGTTCCGATTTCTTTCTAACTAGTGTTCCTACAGGTCCAGGTGCTCTATTTCTAACGCAGTTTGCGCGCCATCTATTGGGTGTTACGAAAACAAATATTACTGTATATTTTTAAAGAGAGAAACAGAAATTTAAACTTTATCATTAAATTAGGACTATTCGATGGAGCAGTAGCATATTTCAAAATATCAATATTTTGTATGTCTTTATTTTTATTTTATGTTTTATTTTACTAAACTGTAGAAGAAATAAATACGCAATGCAGTAATGTAGAACTGATACAACTCAACTTTGTCTCCTGAGCGACAGCTGAGTTGATAAATAAATACACGTAATTATTGTATATGTGTTTGTTGACGTTTGCAACAATATGTGGATTTTCGGCTTATTTAAAATGTTACAGATTAAGTAAATAAGCCGTTATATATTATTCTAATAGAGGTTTTTCTTTTTTCTTTGATAATTATTTCGGTAAGTAAGCCTGAACTCGATCGTTAGAGCAGCCACTGCAATAATAATATTGTTGTAATTCTCATTGATCTTATTTCTTTACTTAGTCTATCATTAATCAGTATTATTATTCAGTACTTTTTCGTTAAAAAAAAAAAAAAAAAAAAAAAAACTGTATTGCGATTTGTTCAGTTTATAGTTTTTTACTAGGTAATTAAAATGAAATAAAGTGTTGCTTCCGGAGTGACACTTTACTAGAATACAATGATTATTTATATGTAAAGATTTAGTTAGACTTTATTTATATATGAGAATTCATTTTTGCTACTATTTTCTAATAAGTTTTAATAATATGAACTCTTCATTCATAAAATATGTTCTAGTTTTTATTATTTTTTTCATTATGAATTAACAAATAGACTGCTTATAATATTTAATTTAAAATGTAAGTTGGACACATACTATTTTATTACTACATATAATATTTTATGTGCACATTTTTAAATTTACATTATTGTTAAATCAAAGTTATTATTAAATCGGGAAGCATATTAGATAAATTAAAACCCACATAAAAGTTCATTATTCAATTTTTTTTTTTTAAATTTATAACAAGGTATATAATTATATTTTCCTTTTGGATCATAAAATGTACAGTTTCAATCTTGAGATTATTATTTATAAATGCATTGTATTCCCATGACTATTGGATAGATATGCCAGTAATAGATACTCTTAAGGAATTTCTTTAAAAATTGATTTTTATTTAGTTATTTAATTTCAGGTTTTTTAATATTACATTAACCTTCCGGCAGGTACGTTGTTCTAAAAAGTGCAACATTCACTTTATTTTTTTCTTTAAAACAAAATTCACGCCTGCTTTAATATGTTATAACAAAATAAATCTAAGTGTATTGCAGAATACTTGCATAAATTGTGTGCAGAGAAAACTTGTATGATATATGTATGTTAAATTATTTGTAAAATTAAAACAAAACAGTAATAATTGAATGTCTTCCTCCGGTTGTATAATTTACAATGCATGCCTGCTCATGTGCTGAAAATTTGTGCGCCCGGCAAAAGGTTTATCTACCAACAATATTCAACCATTCTCATAGTCTCATTTCCCAATATGAATCAAAATTTAACTGTAAATAACCGAAACAATCAAAACACCTAAATTGCCCATGATGAACACTCTTTGTTCGAGCTCCAGTAATGGACACACTCTGTTTTAGTTATGGGCAACCCATAAAATTTGATAAATATGATTGTTTTATTGGTGTATTTTGAACCATAGTTTAATGAAAGCATACTAATGAAACAAAATAGTTATTTTCAAATGAATTAATCAATTTACATACAAAGGTCTTGAAAAATAATGTTCCCGGGGTACCCAGAAATCATTTCTGAGAACGTATACTTTTTCATTCAGGTTCCCGGTCGGGAACCTAACAAGTTGTTGTAGCCACCAGTGATGCCTCTGACCTGTTATAATTCATAAATTCTGCAAAAAATCAGAGATGGGAGGCAAAATCCTTCTTAAACAGTCCGTGAAATGCGTAATTTCGCCAAAATATTACAGAAAAAGCCCAAATTTCATCAAAGGATCGTAGTAAAAAATGCAAGATTCATCAAAGAATTGCAAAAAACTGGCGAATTTTGTTAGCAAAAACAGTAAATTTCGTTAAAGAAAATCGTGGAAAACAGCTAATTTCGCCACAAAAATACAGAAAAGAAAACAACAGATTTTATCAAAATATTGCAAAACAAGCCAGAGTTTGCCAAAAGAAACAACATAATTTTCATTTAAAAGTTGCAAAAATATGGCAAATGTCGACAAAAAAACGTTAAAAATGACAGGTTTTTTAAAAAATGCAATAAAAGGGCAGATTTTATCAAAAAATTGCTAAAAAACTGCAAATTTCATTTTAAAAAAATCACAAAAAAAGCAGATTTCATCAAAAATTCACGATAAAACGGCAAATTTCTTCAAAATATTCAAATAAATTTTTCTGGTAACCTACATTAATATACAATATAATACATATCTATAAAATATATTTATTAATCTTTTTTTTTTTTTTTTTTTTTCTTATAATGACTTTCTAGACAGATTAAAAGTAGAGCAATCCAGACTTTTGTGTACAATAAGCTTGGAAAAAAAATACTTCTAGTCTAAAAAGAAAAGATTTAATTGAAATGTTTGCTGAGTTCAATTAAAAAAACTTCCCAAACTAGTATAGATGTAAATTAGCGGTTGCCACTCGCCACGTGGCGATTAAAGTTACAAAAGTGGCGATTAAGAATTGGCAGTTGATCATCACCCTAGTCGCCACTTGGTGATTAAAAAAATCTTGTTAATTTGCTTTATGAAATACAGCTATTTTCATGAATATATGCATCTCTACTTCGTTTACATCTAATTAGTGAATTGGTTAATTCTTTCCATCGGATGCAAGCAGATATAGCAACTTTGCTGTATTTTCTACATTTTGACGATGAATTCTTTATTAGGATTATATTTTCAATAAATAGTTTTTAAAAAAAAATATAGTCATCAATTTTAATTCCACATGCATTTCAAATAAATTATACAACTATTTTTACCTTTCGATGAAGAAGATTTTAAAGACATTGCTGTATCTTATATTTTTCACTCCTGCCATATGCTCACTAATTGTACCAGTAATAGTTGGCTGGTACAATTTTTTTTTTTTTATATTTATGATTGAAATTTATGTAGGTGTCAAGAAAGATTGAAACATTATAACCAATTATATAAAAAATATAGGACAAAATTAGCACTCACCACTAGGTGAGTAATACTGCAAATTGAGCATCTGACTTTACTGTCACCAAGCAGACTTCCTCCACCTCACCAACACATTGGCAGTTTCTGATTGCCTTAATAAGACATCCGGAGTTTTGAAATCTCAACCAAAGCAAAAACATTTATATTTATCTGTACACTTGCCAAACTTAATAATTACCACTTAAAATCTTGATGATAATTAGATCCTACTAAGTTTTAAGTAAAAATAAAATATCCAAGAAAGATGTGAAATAATTTTTAAATTTAAAAATACAATTTTCTTGCTTGTTTTATACAATGCATTAATATATATTTAAATGTAGTTTATCACTTATAATTTTATCTGCAATATTAATTCATATTTTTCCATTCAGTGGAATGCCAGTTTTATTTTTAACAAAATATTTGTAACTTTGTTGCTCACTAGCCGCTAAAGGAAAAAAAAAATCCTTTTGACCTATTTTTAAAAAGTGGCCACTAATGAAACCTAGTCTACCGGTCACTGGCTAATAATCAAATTCCCCAGTTTTTACCTATACATATTAGTACACTTAAATGATTTAAATTTCATTCTACATATTTTAAGATTAAAACTTATGATGCTCTTGATTTCAAAAGAGTATTATTTATTTATTTATTGAAATGCACAATACAGACAAATCCATTTATAGTGTTGCAGGAACACCATAAGGAAAATAATAATAATAATAAAATAAAAACACATACACACACACACACATATATATATATACAGGGTGTCCGAAAAGTCTGGAAACGGTCGAATAACTCGAAAAATACATATGAGATTGAAAAATGTAAATATACGTGTTAAATATTTTTAAATAAGGTACTCAGTGATACCAAATTTGACCTTCGTAACCGACCCCCTGGGGGTCAGAGGGGGTCCAACTTTGAAATCTTAAATTATAACCCCCATTTTTTATTGCAGATTCGGATTCTGCGGACAAAAATACGTAACTTTTGTATTTGATGTTTATTTCGAATCCTCGTTTATCACGGTGTAATTGAGCATATTAAATCGATACATATTTCGGCTTTTCCAACGGGATTTTCCCTAATCGAAACTAATTGGGGAGAATTTATGACATCAAATTCCTCGTCTTTTGCAATAATAGCGTTTCCTGAAAATCACCCGTGCCGTATATATCAGTAGTGCTACACAGTTAAAAATTTGATCCATTTGCTGTAGCGTCACTCCACAGCTTTTATAGAATATCTCTTTCATGACCAATGAGAATGTTCCATAACACAGTAAAGTACACTGTAAAAAATTGACCCTTTTGCTGCATCGTCACTCCACCGCTTTTATAGAAAACGATTACTTTACTGTGTTATGAAGCATTCTCATTGGTCACAAAAGAGATATTCTATAATAGCTGTGGAGTGACGCTGCAGCAAATGGGTCAAATTTTTAACAGTGTAGCACTATTGAAATAATCGCCACGGGTGATTTTCAGGAAACGCTATTCCTACAAAAGACGAGGAATTTGACGTCAAAAATTCCACCCAATCAGTTTCGATTAGGGAAAATCCCGTTGGAAAAGCGGGAATATGTATCGATTTAATATGCTCGATTACACCGTGATAAACGAAGATTTGAAATAAACATCAAATACAAAAGTTACGTATTTTTGTCCGTAGAATCCGAATCTGCAATAAAAAATGGGGGTTATAATTTAAGATTTCAAAGTTGGACCCCCTCTGACCCCCAGGGGGTCGGTATCGAAGGTCAAATTTGGTATCACAGGGTAGCTTATTTAAAAATATTTAACACGTATATTTACGTTTTTCAATCTCATATGTATTTCTCGAGTTATTCGGCCGTTTCCAGACTTTTCGGACACCCTGTATATATAAAACCATTAATTATATTACAATATATGAACTGTTGGATTTAATAGAAAATTACCACATTGAACATGGAAGAAAATATACATATATGTAAATCATGCACAACATAAATATAAACACAAATTAAGAGATTAAAAGTTCAAAACATTTATCTTTGAATGCATTATAGGACATATTGAAAATATCAAGATGCACAAAAAATTCATTACATATTTTGTAAAATCTATGTAAAGAGAAATTACTAACATAATTATATTAAAGAAATGGTAAAAGCACACACACCAGAAAAAGGTCTTGTTTAGATTTTTAACTTGGAATGTTAAAAATGCTATGTGTATAGGAAGAAGAAATATCATAAAAATATATATGATTAATTTGAACAATAAATAACGTGTGAATTTAAACTGTACTTGCTCGAGAATTTGAATTTTATTATTATAGTAAGGAACCTAAACAAGACTGCAACATTTGAGATTAGGACGTACCAAAGCAAAATATAAAACTTTTAATGTATGCTGATTGGAAAAATCTTTAGTTTTATGCCTAAGGATCCTATTTTGTATACATATATACATGTTAGAAACAATATTATCAATATGCAGCAAAAAATCAAAGTTTAGTATTAAAAGTAATACCCAGTTCTGTTACTGTTGACATAAGGCCAAATTATTGGTTTGATAAGAATAAATTAAGGTATGAGTTCTATCAAAATAATTTAAGTCACTATAATTATTAATATTAAGGAATAATTTATTGTAAATGCACCAATTGTATAAGCCGCTGAAAACTTTATGTAGACAAATATGCTGCACTTTGCACAATTTTAAGTCATCAGCAAACAAAACATAATAAGAAAATTCAAAATTGAACACAGATCATTGATAAAGAAAAGAAAAAGCAAAAGTCCCAAATTAGAACTTTGCAGAACATCAGATGTATAAGTAAATTTATGAAACACAGCACCATTGAAATAAACATTTTATATATTTAAAGCATTCTATAATTTAAGTAAGAAAAAAGCATTCAATAAGATAGATATGAAAATCCATAACTATTAACTTGTTCAAAAGAATACCAAAGTCAATTGAGTCAAAGGCCTTTGAAAATTCAGTACATACACCATCAAGTTGATACCCATATTCAAACGATGACATGATGTTATTAGTTAAGCAAAATAAATTGGTAAGCATAGACCACTTGAGAATAAAATCATGTTGAGCTGATGACATTAAGAAGAGTTTACTGATAAAAATCTCATTAATTTGCATTTTTATTCATAAAACTACACCATTTCATTATTACTGAGCCTTAATTTACATAGTTTCTACTGTTTTTTCCATTTATTCCACACTGCAGATTAGGTACTTGTTTAGTAAGTAATCTGTGGTCAAGAAGGTGAGACTGAAATTAATACCTTTTTATGAAAGATTATTTCTGGAATTTATTTTTCAAGTATGTTTTTCATAATAAATAAATTCTATAAACACTATATATCATAATAAAATAAATTATTGTATTGAAAATGGTTTTATACAGTATGCAATTGTTCTTTTTTAATTTTTCAATAAACTGATTCTATGTAATGTTCAATTAATAAAATAAAACTAGTCGTTGGGGGCCACCGTAATACTTACCCATCATGGATATGTATATGAAAATACAACATGTGAAAACTACTTATACAATGCATTGCAATTCATAAACAAAATTTAAATATTGTTAATATACATGGTAATGCTATATCAAAGAACTGCTGATGTACCAATTTCGACAAATTATATAAAACGCCAAACTACTCAAGTAGTACCGAACTGCGTAAAAGAAACATCCTTATAACTCCAAAAATAATAATTCTATTAACTAACAATTAACTGCGTTGGATTAAGCGTCTCATTTCCAATTAAAATATATCTCTGAATTGAAATTTGAATGAAATACAGGGTCATGAAAAATCGAAGAATGTGGGAAACAGGATTACAAATATCTCGGCAACTAATAATCCGATTGACTTCGTTCTATATGTAAAATGTGTGTTATTTTATTGCCTTTTACGTCCATTTCTTAAAACAAAAAAATTCGAAAGTTTTTATATACCTTTCATCAGAACGAATTTTTTGAGAGTCCAAAAAAAAATAGTTCCGGATAATCGAGGTTGCTGATATTAAATAGGCTTCGTCCCATTCTTACATCCTAACTACATACAAAATTTCAAGTCTCTATCTCAATTTGTTCGGGAGATAGAGCGTTTACAGACAGACAGACAGACAGCAAATTTTTTTTTCTAAAAATATGTTTTTCGGAATCTCCACTATCTAAAACGTGTAAATCCGTCAAAAAAAAAAAAATTTCGATTTTCAAAACGATTGCAAGACTTACCCTATACTACGTATGATGGGTAAGTAAAACTAGTCGTTGGGGGCCACTGTAATACTTACCCATCATGGATATGTATATGAAAATAAAACATGTAAAAACTATTTATACAATGCATTGCAATTCCAAAACAAAATTTAAATATTGTTAATATACATAGTAATGCTCTATTAAAGAACTGCTGATTACCGATTTCGACAAATTATATAAAACGCCAAACTACTCAAGTAGTACCGAACTGCGTAAAAGAAACATCCTTACAACTCCAAAAATAATAACTCTATTAACTGACAATTAACTGCATCGGATTAAGCGCCTCATTTCTAATTAAAATATACCTCTGAATTGAAATTTGAATGGAATACAGGGTCATGAAAAATCGAAGAATGTCGAAAATAGGATTACAAATATCTCGGCAACTAATAATCCGATCGACTTCATTCTATATGCAAAATGTGTGTTATTTTATTGCCTTTTACGTCCATTCCTTAAAACAAAAAAATTCGAAAATTTTTATATACCTTTCATCAGAACGAATTTTTTGAGAGCTCGAAAAAAATAGTTCCGGATAATCAAGGTTGCTGATATTCAATAGGGTTCGTCCCATTCTTACATACTAACTACATACAAAATTTCAAGTCTCTATCTCAATTAGTTCAGGAGATAGAGCGTTTACAGACAGACGGACGGACGGAGGGCAAAATTTTTTTTCTAAAAATATGTTTTTTGGAATCTCCACTATCTAAAACGTGTAAATCCGTCAAAAAAAAAAAAAAATTTCGATTTTCAAAACGTTTGCAAGACTTACCCTATACTACGTATGATGGGTAAGTAAAAGTATTAAAAGGTGTAATAACAGATTAAAGTAAAAAAAAAAAAAAAAAAAAAAAAAAACCCTAAAGGTGAATTGTTTGTAAAATAGTATAATGCTTTTATTAAAAAAAAAAGGAGAAAAAAAACTTAACACTCATTTGATCAAATATATATGTATATAACTTTTTGTGAAATCAATTTTTTGTTTGCTTGTTAAAATGCATTTTATTTTCACTGATTATATGCATTTGCATTTTATTTCTATGTTATATGCATCTCTTGTAAATATTGGTTTCTCAAAATGAAATTTTATTTTCAGAATGGTACTCCAAGTGGAAATGTAACTTCCCCGATCAGTGGCTCAGCACCGTTCTATTTATATCCTCATCCTTCATATTCTGTTCCCCCTCAATTTCCACCACATATGCAGTCTCCATTAGGTGCACAAGGAATGCACAATTCTGTTGATCCAATGATGCTGCAAACTAATGGTCATTCTGCAAATTCTGGTAAGTTGTTGTAATATGCCTTACCTGAATATATAATCAATGTAACAAATTATGTTAATACATGTAAAGCTAAAAAGTTCTATCTCATTGTGCAACAAATAAATAAACTTAGAGGATTCTCTGTTTCTATTAGTTGTATTACATTAATCCTATTGTGTCCATTGGCCTTTATAACAGTCATTGCTATTATTATCCCTTGACTCAGTTGTTGTGATACATTAAATGAATTAATATAACAATACATGAATTTGTATTGAACCAGGCATGTTTGTTTTAATGCAAACAAATTCATCAGTGATAATTATTTTACAGTTCACATATAAAAAATTTGAATACATAACCCCCCCCCTTCCCCCCCCCAAAAAAAAAGTACAGAACTTGGTCAGGTTTGTATTTGCAGCCTTTTGAGGTCTGTAATGCCATCTTTTACCCTTTTTCCCCCCTCTCCCCATACTTCCACCACTGATATAATTATGTGATATATGTGAGGCTTATCAAAAGAATATTAACTCATTCAATTAAATTTAACTAACAGCTTATTTACACATTATTTACAAATATTTACAATTAAGAACTTTGATGTAGGTGATCTGGTCCGACATTAAGTTAAATACAGCAAATACTTTGTGTGTAGGGTTAAACTATTCTATATCTTTCTCACACTATGCTAGTTAAATTAGATTTATTAGAGATTACTCTTAATCTCCCAGTACATTAACTTTATCCTCTAAGAGTCTCACACCATTTGAAACATGCTCTAAATGACATGGTAAAATCAGGAAAATTTTTATGGACTGCAAAAATCAATGAAAAGTCAGAGAAATTTAAAACTTATGAGAAAAAGTTAGAATTAATTATTATTATTATAAAACTAAATGCTTGAAATTGCAATGCTAGGAAAATCTAACTTTGTTCTTCATAAATTGTAAAAAAAAAAATCTCTCTTGATTGAACCGAATGGAAGGACTTTTTGGTACTTTTCAATTAGTTGGGTATCGCTATTATATATGCACACATATATATATATATATATAGGTGTACATAAAACTAAAATGAAATCACATAAATGTTCAAGTTAGCACAATTCTAAAGATGAACAAAAATTATTTAGTGGAAACCAGAAATTTTATAATAAGAAACTATTAATTAACCTACTGAATTGTCATAGCAGCTTGCAGATTCAATTTATAGTAAAGATAAGTTTATTCCATCTGATTTTGTCAGCATTAGGCCTAAGATGACAAAATTTAGCTCCTAATAAACATATTATAAATAATCCAAAATAACCCCAAACTTTATACATTAGAAATCTAAAGAAAAAACACACCCATATATATGCGTGTATGCTGGAATCCATCTAACCAAAAAATACCAACCATTATTAATTAAACCTGGTGCTAAAAGCTTGTATCTGCAAAATGTATAATATGTAAGGAAAAAAAATCTTATTAATAAATGTAAGGGGTAAATGTAAATAATTTGGTGCCGAACAATTTGTAAATTTTGCAAATTTATTTTAAAAATCAGTAGTTTGCACTTCAGAATTAATTCTGAAAGTTCCACTCAAATTCACAATTTTTCAAATTTCTCTATGTGTTATCACAAAATCTTGATGCGTGGAAATTTTTCTTCATTGGTATGAAGAACCTAGAAAAGTAAGGAAATTCACAGCTGGGTTGTGCTATCCTGAATAGATGTTTTTTAAATGTGTTTCAGAGAAATCTTCATGAACTCTGGATGAATGATACTCCTCATGAACTCTTACTTGATTGATCAAATTTTTCAATCTTTTGACTTATTCAAAATACGTATGGTTTCCTCCAGGTATTGCTCAGACACACTAACTTTTACAATGAATTCAAGTTGAAAATTTTTATGAAACAGTATTTTTTAATGTTTTCTAAAATGTCTCTATAGTAATTATTTCTGTCTTCCCTAAATGGTTATCAATAGTTAAATAATTTTTTCTAGGGAATGTTATAATTTGATTCCCTATTTATACTTTAAACACCTTACATGCTTTAAATGGTTTTTAATTAAAAAAAAATATTATTAGGATCCATTATTTCAATAGTAAAAGAAATAATGATGAATAAAATAAAATAAGTGTTGTATTAGTTTGAAGTGTATTAAATTTACTTGTTGACATTTACATTTTTCTTTTCTTTTTCCCATAACTGATGATTGAGTTAATTGTACTTGATGAGGATTTTGTTAAATTGCATAATATTTTGAATTTGCATTAAACATCCAGAATAAGTTGAGAGTAATAATTTATGTAACAAACATTTTTGATAATTTAAGTATGGGACAGTTTTTGAGATTTTGTTGCATTGAAGACAGAGCGAAAATTGAAAAATTGGATACTAACAATTAAAAATTAACGTATACATTATTAATTTATATTATTGATATTAATTTTTATGCTGTCAGTAATAAAAAAAAAAAATTTTATTCTTAAAAATTTCATAGAAGAAAACAGAAAAAAAAAACACTAGACTGAAAATGTCTATTTTTTTTTCCAATTTAACTTTTAAAGAAAGTTTAAGGAGCTTATACTAAAATTGTATCAAATGTTAAAATTTTGAATGCAAACATAAAATTTTGAGATCATACTTGGCTTTTTTTGGCAAATTTTTCCTTAGGCTACCTAGTGGAAAGACATTTGGTCGAGTAACTTAAAAATTACAAAGATTTAACCACTTGTGACTAAACAATGCTGATTTGAAAAATATTTACTTAAATGTTAGAATGCATCATATTGATCTTAGATAAGGATCTGAAAAATGAACTTGACAAATGCATGATATTATTAATAAAAATATTAAATTTATACTATTAATTTATAATAAAATATAATATAAATTAATATTAAATATAATAATTTATAATATAAAATTTATACTATTAATTATTAAATTCATATTAACTTCTGTGTTTGGAGATAGCAGCAATAAATAAAGCAGTGTGTTAAAAATCTGCTGCTGATATTGTCTTTTGTATAGATATGTAGCATGATGATGCAAAATGTTAAGCTAAAAATATGGATGCAATCAAATAACCCATTTTTTTCTCTCATGGTTCAATATTTTAGGAAGTGTTATTTACTTTTTTAGATTTTTTTTTCCTGAAATGTCAAATTAAAAATTTTTATAAAACAAATTTGTTTGAATGGTTTTATATCTCTTCATAATTATTATAATTTATACTTAAAAAAATTCTGAAATTTCTTCTTTTGAACTGTACAATTAAAAAATATCTATACAATTTAAAGAGAAATAAAACACCATGCTATTTCATATCTCAAATGTTCTTAGGTACTAATAAGCAAGTTGTGTCTATAATTTCTACCATAAATCTTTTCTTAGGTAGAAATTATTCTCGATTAATAATATTTATTTATTGTAATAATATTAATAGGTTTGGTAGCTGATGAAAATATTACAATTTTATTGTTATATATATTCATTTATTTTTGTAAGGATGCATCATTTAATATAATAGTATGCATTGATAAAATTATGTAGCTTTGTACTTCTCCCTGTTTCATGATATTGCATCATAACGGGCAAATAATGTATCTTAATTGGTTTTGCATCATTTCTATTTTGTTAATCCTTCCTTGTAAATGAACATTTTAATTTTACTTAAAAAAAAAAAAAAATAGTATTATATTTTAATTACATGTTTTTTCTAAAACATCTGCAGGACTTTCTGACAACTCTCAGCATCTTAACACATACAAAGATGAAAGAACGCAAAGACAATTTTTTAAATTGAAAAAAAGATTGGAGGCTAGACAAAAGGATGGTGTTATTCTTCCTCAAGCTGCGGGTCATGGTAAATATTTTGCTATTTTAATTTATTTATTTTAGCTGTGATGTTTTAATCCAAATCTTTGATCAAAGCGCCACATTAAAATTCTGAAATGTCAAGTGTGTCAAAACTTAATATATCTTTTCAATACACAGTAATTTTTCAAAAATAAACTTGGTTTTCTTTAAAGTTTTGAATGACTTTGCAAGATTTACATAGTTTGAAATAACATTGAAGATTTTTGGAAATCTTCGAACATCAATGCTAAAAATAACTTCAGAATTTTAAGTATGATTATTATTATTTTTTTCTTCTGTGTAATAAGATTAAAGTGTAGTGTGTAATAACAATTAAAGATAAAACTAATATATATGTTTTTAAGTTTTATAAGAGTTCATATTTATTATAAATGGGAATTTTTGATATATCATCCTCATCAAAAATAGTACAGTCATACGCTAGTTTTAACCTACAGGACATAACTTGGAAATCCATATTTTCAAAAATTAGTTATTTTTTTATAATTTTTATATGTTATATATTTTTATTCATTTTTTAATCTAAAATTTTTCAGATACTTCTGAGAAGAAACCTGAATCTGCACAATTAAGTGATGATGCCAAGTCAAAATCATCTGAAAAAGGTTTCTATTATAACTATTGTTGGCTTATATTTACATTCTGAAAATTATTTGTATTTCTATAATATATTTTTACAGCTTCATTATTTTTAATAAATTTATGGAAAATCTCCTGTGCTGTTCCAGATTTTTAATGTTCCTTGAAAGTTCTTATTATTTTTTTTTTTTTAAGTATTCTTTAGTCCTTTAAAGTCTTTATTTTAATGGCTAAAACATTTGACTTTATTTTCTTACTTCTGTTAGTTCGGGATAAAAACCTTTTGCATTTTATGAGATGTCTACTTTTTTGCCTGAATGTAAAATTCTTCAGTTTTTAAAAACCTTCAGCTATATTTCTTATTTTACTATTACAATAAATAATCAATCACTTAAATTACTTCCTCCCACCTGAAATTGCCACTCCTCTCGTCCATTCTCTACTTCTTATCAAATACACAAAACCTAGTTTTTAATTTAAAGAAAATGTTTTAATTATAAATCTTTCATAACATTAATAAATAATTCGATGATCTAATATAATCAACCTCTTTCCCTTACAAAAATATTGTTTTTTATGTCCATTACTTCTTCTAGCTGACAATATTTTAAGTCTTTAAAACTCTGTTTTAGTAAAAATATTTTTGTTATTATATTTTAAAAATAAATAATCAATCATCTAAGTTCTTTTTACCACCTGAAGTTGCTTCTTCCCTTTTTATCAAATGCGCCAAATTTTAAATCTCTTTAATTTTTAACCCTTTATGACTCAGCAACTCTGATTTGAAAAATATTTACCCAGATGTTAAACCTTATTATTTAAAGCATGCAAATCGTAAATCTTTATTAATGATGAATAAATAATCAATTTTCTAATCTGTCTACCATCCACTCCCTTAAAAAAATTGTTATTTAAAACTTAGTTATTTATGTTGCCTGTCATTTATTTTATCAATTATTTTTTATGTATGCATTTATATTGATCTATGAGTTAATCATGTTAAATTTTGTCTTTTCAGAATCTCGCTTATTAGAAGCTTTATCAGCTATAGAAACTCCTTCGGTAAGAATTTCTTTATTCATACATTGTTAAATCCCTCCCTTGTGAACCTTCAATCAACTGAATTTTGTGTTGCTATATTCAAGTATTCACATTATAGCCAATTAGTAAAACAGTAGCTGATTCATATGCCCTTATATAACTAAAATATAACTAAATTTAGCTTATCTTAAATATAACTAAAATCAATGTTGAGTTTAGACATTTTTATCCAAAATAGATTCTGTGTTGAAGATCACGCTGCTTTTGACAGCAATCTCAAATTTGTGTAATACATTTTTAAACAAAAGTGTATTGAAACAATCTAAGTTTTTCTAATATAAACAAGGGATCACCAGTGCAGCAAACTCATTCATAATTATTCGATCTACAGGTTTTATAAAATTGTCCTTTGGAAGAAATATTTTTCCCAAACAGTAAATATTATTTTTTTAAGCAAAAATATACTGTTGCAACTGGAAAGGTTGTTTTCTTTTTTGACATTTCAATCCAGAAAAAAAAAAAAAAAAAAAAAAAAAAAGTGTTCTACTGAATGTGACATTTATCTTTAGAAAAATGAAATTGATTTTTTTTTTTGAAAAAGTAAATATTAATATTTTTATTTTATATTTTTTTTTACCAGAAGACATCGTTGCAACCAAAAAGATACCACGGATGAGTGTTTTTGATTTTCTGTCCAAGACACATAAATGGCAATTTAAACTTATAGAAAATATGAAAACGACAAAAATAAGCATGGAATTGATCTTCTTTTTAAATAGAGCATATTATTTTTTAAGCAAAGAATACTGTTGCATCTAAGAAGGTACCATTAATATGGATTTTTTATTTCACGGCATACAGAGGAGTTTTTTAAAATCATTTGATATTAAAAAAAAAAAAAAAAAAAAAAAAAAAAAAAAAAAAAATTCTGAAGGTTGATTTAATTTTTTTTTCTATTTTTTTCTGTAACACCATAGAATATCCTGAGTGTGATTTCAGGATGCTGAAAATACAGAACATTTAATTGATTGTGCTTAAAAAATATGAATTCTTCATACAGGCAAAGAAACAATGTCATTGAATTACTGAAAATCGGAACTAGTTTGTTTTTAATTAATATTTTAGCTAATAAGTTAAAAAAAATCTGAGTCTCAGATGCATTTGTACCTGGCTTCATCTATTTTTATCCAATTTCGCAGTCCTCTATATGCAATAGATTTCCCTAGTCTTCACCAATACATAAACAGGCACACAGATTAAAACTTTATTAATTTATAGATATGTAGTAAAGTAAAAAGGCATTTTTTGTAACACATCTAGGAGATTATTAAAACATGGGTTCAATATAGAGGGGGATCTCACTTTAATACATTCTTTATTATGCTTATTTTCTGTTAATAACTTTTATTAAATTTAAAAAGTGGGTTTATCTGAATTTATCAATAATTCACATCTTTAGCCTTTTCTGTATTTTTATTCTTAAAAATGCATTTTAAACCTTTATTATCCCACCTTTTACACATACATCAAATTTTCTCTCTTCCTATATTATTCAAGTGACAAAGGTTTAACATTATATAGATGTTTTTATTTTCCTTTAAAAAGAGAAAGAAACTATACATTTATGTAATTTTAAAAATACATATAAATAAATATTAAAATCTTTTCAAATCTAAAATTTAAATTAATTTCCAATTAGTTTTTCAATTTATGTCTAAATCTGAATCTTCTCCTTTGTGAGTTCTTTTCCTAGCTCAACAAATATTACTTCCAGATGTTAAATTGTAACCAATTTTAAGATTCAAAATGCAAGCAAAGCATTATTCGCTGTAATCTAGTTTGTGCTGCAACTGGTTTTGACCATGTCTTGCTCATGTCACAGACCCAGACATCATTCAAAAGCTATTAAACCAATTATATAAGAGCTTATTGCTAATAGATGCCTTCATCCCCTACTGAAAAATATTACTAGCTTGCATCAATAAACAACATTAAAAAAAGAGAGAGATTGTAGATTTGAATTGGCATACTGTCTTGATGATCATGTAAGAAATTCTAATCATATAGTTCTCTCTCAGGCATCTTTCAAAATGATCAAATATCATTGACTTCTTAATAAAAGTGAATATTTCTACGAACCAAATTATTATATTTACCTTTAAATAATCAATAATCATATTCTTGACATAATATGGAAAGCAGTTTCTTCAGTTTTAAATTAGAAACTTAATAAGGAATTGTTGTATTGAAATAGTGATTTCTAATTTCTCTGCTGGTTACATATTATGCTATTTTCAGGTTTCTGATGTCACAGCTTCAAGTGCCTTTTTAAAGTGGAATGGACTAAGTAGAAATGTAGATACAGAATCTGATTTTTCTAACGTACAATATATTTTATTGTTAAGTGAAAAAGCACAACCAAAACTTGTTTACAGGTAATTATTTTCTCTTGTGCAATTCTGTTAAATTTTTTAAAAATGGAATCATATATATTTTTTAATTCTCATGAATTTTTCGTTCTTTTCAAACTGATTTAAATTTATTTTACTTACATGTACATTTTCTCATTTTCTTTCCATCTTTTATCAATAATTTTCAAGGTATATATATATATATATATATATAATTTTTCTTTGAAATAGTTTTTCCATTGAAATTAATCTATGATAATTCAATCATTGTCTTATTATTTTTCTAATATTTTTCTTTGAAATATGTTCTCAGTGGCGATTAATCTGATAGCGATTGATATTTGTAAGTTTATCTTTTGATAATTCAATTATAGTCTAATTATTTTTCTAATATTTTTCTTTGAAATAGTTTTTCCAATGCAATTAATATATTGATAATTCAATTGTCTTATTATTTTTCTAATATTTTTCTTTGAATTATGTTCTCAATTGCGATTGATCAGGCAATATGAAAATCATTTTTAGGTTTATCCTGATTTCTATTCAGAAATTAATCGCAATTAATGTTTCTATTTAGCATTGCCCTTGATAACGAGCTAAATACCACATTTCTAATATTATTCCAATTTTTGACAACTCCTCTGTTTGATATAATTTGTCATTAACGAGTTATTCCACATATTGATGTTGATTTGTAGTATTATCTAATGGTTATATATATATATATATATAAATACTTTTATAAATATAACCAAAGTAATTCAGATATTACCATATAATAAACCAATGAAACCAGTATTTTTACAATCATCTTATTGAAAACAGTTGAAGTTTGAAGTGAAATAGAAGGCAGATTACCAAAATAATGAAAGGTAAATAAATAAATGGACAGTAGATGCCTTTTTTATTAAACTACTCATCAGGAGTGCATGGTTTAATAAAAAAGTAAAAGCATCCAACCAGTTTCTGTTATGGTCGTGCTAAAAGCTAAGAAATTCGACTCACAATGCACCCGACTGGTCAGACTTTATTTACTGTTACAAATTAGCAAAAAAGATATTATTGAAGAAAATAAAAATAATATTAAATAATAACAATAATAAAATATTTATTAAAAATGTATATATATACATATATATACTAAAATATTTACCAAACCTATATCTAGAATGATCTGTAGTTCAAGTGAATTATCTCAGTTAAGAGCTAAAGTAGATATAAATTACATGTGACTCTGTAACAGGTTAGGTTACAGTTATAATAAGTAATGTAGATAATAAAATTAAGATTATAACAATAATCTTCTATAGTAAAAAAAAAAAAAAAAAAAAAAAAAAAAAAAAAAAAAAAAAAAAACTAACCTTAAACAAATCTTAAGGAATGACTCCTGGAATGATGCTGATGTGTAAGGTTTCCAGAAATAACACATCCGGGTGGACCACACCTTCCATGAGTCGAATAGACCAATCAGGAAAGGGCTCCGAAATGAACAAATTTTTTATGAATGTTTCTGGCTGTGACAAGCAGGTCCTCCTTCAGTTTGTAAATATTCTGCTAGAAGGGGGCGGGGGGCTTCAATCGCGATTTTTGTGCCATTTTCAATATTGTACCGGCCAAAAGTATATGAAATTATGCATCGAATTGAACCAAATTTTTTGTGTAAGTGTATGACTATGGCTAGTTGGTCCTCCCTGAATTTGAAAACAATCCACTGGAAGGGTGCACTGCAATTGCGATTTTTGTGCCATTTTCAATTTTGTACCGACCTAAAGTATATGAATTTATACAACGAACTGAACCAAAGTGTATGGCTATGGCTAGTTGGTCCTCCCTGAGTTTGAAAAAAATCTGCCGGAAGGGGGCGCTGCAATAGCCAATTTTATGCCATTTTCAATATTGCACCACCTGAAAGTGTATGAAGTTAGTCCTAGAACTGAACTAAAATATTTTTATATAATTATTTTTTGGTAAGGCAAATAGGTCCTCCCTGAATTAAAAAAAAAAATCTGCCTAACATTCTATTGTTCATCAGCTCCTGTAGAGACGTAAATTCGTTTTTACTCCGATTAATTGATTGAGGCAGAAATATAAGATGAAAACCAAAGTTTGTATAGTATTGAATTAAAATTATTAAAACATTAAAATGAGTAACTATTTTTTTAAAAATATTAAAATGTATGTATGAGATAGAAGAAAGTTTTGGGATTGGCACATCCAACTAGTTTTAATTTTTGTGTTGAAAAAATACCCTCTTTTCAAATAAAAATTAGTTAAGTCCTTTTAGTGATATTTAATCAAAATGAAAAATAAAAAAAACTTTTTAGAATGCTATTTTAAAAGAAAATTTGATATTTTCTTATTCATGTCTGCCATTGATGGCGATAAACTATTGATATGGCGCCATTAGGATTTATTGTAATAGCAATTTTAATTATTTGCTTTTCAAAGCTCTAATGCAAAAGTGATATTTTCTTTCCTATTCAATCAACCAGAATTAGCTTTAAGGTTTGCAAATTTTTAGTCTTCTATAGTATGCTAGTCATAGGCGCTCTTAGAAAAATGCTTCAATTTTTTCATTGAAAGTGCATGTTTTCTTTAAAACACAAGTTATTTTCACTAGTGAAAGCACTTCAACTTTTTATTTATTTATTTATTTTTCTTGCAACGCATTCTGTAAAGTGCTTGAAAAAATGTTGAGGCTCTTCAGATTATTTATTGCTTTTTAATATTTTTATTTAAATAAATTAAAATTAATGATCTCAGTGAACTTGCTAATTATAACTAATTATTACCAACCAAACATTTAACCAACCAAATTTTGAAATTCTGAATGATATATAATAATTTTGCTGATCTGACTTGACATTATGTTAATCTCTTTCACTATTTCTGAACTTGTTTAGTGAATAATGAACAGTTTCTCAATTTCAGAATAAATTAAATAATACTACTCTTGCAATATTTGTTATGATAATTTATTGTTTGCATTGAAAAAAAAAAAAAAAAAGGCTGTAACTGAAATTTCTTAATTTTCTATTATAATGGTAATGAGTAGAACTTGTGCCGAATCAAATGTTTGTAATTTAAGTGCACTGTGTTAACTTGTGTCTATGAAATTCAGAGAATTTACATCACAGCTGAAAGTTACTCTTGAGAAACATATCTAAAAAAAAAAAAAATGCAAATAAAATGTAGAAAAATAAATGTCACAGTTAAATTTCACTTGCTACATTATTCAAAATTATTTACCAACTCTTTATTCAAAATTTTTTACCATTGTGAATGATGACAAATTCATATGTACACTACAGCAATGCATAGCCCTATTATTGAAAACTATTTGGATGGTAGCCCAAATGCTGAATTGAATAGCCCATTGAAAATTTTGTGAAGTGGACACATCAAAGAGTAGGTATTTGCATTTAATACATGAGTGCCGAAGGTGACTTTGAATGTATTCATGGCTTTTGGTAGTAGTTAGGGGAGGGTGAGAGGACTGCCTTTGTATTTGTCTATATACATTGTTGCAATGCTTAATCCAATTATAGAAAATTGGGTATATAGGGTTGAATATAGGGTTTGCATTAGAATTTTTAGCTTTAATTACTCAGGTCATAAACACTAAGTTACATTGTAATTGATTAAGCCAATATTGTAAAATAGTGTTCATTTCATCTGAAATTGCAGTGTGTGAAGCGAATGTGGGTGTAGTGGCTGTGTAGGAGCTTTGCTCGCCTACAACTCACTGCACTTAAATCAGCCCAATGAAAAATGGCATAAAAACTGAATATGAAGGTTAATTAATTCGTATCTATTTAAAATTGTAAATTCAGCATTTATTTATTTTTTTGTACTATTTCATAGCTAAACTGTCTAATTAAAATCTCACAAATAAATAAGTAAAGAAAACACAATTTAATACATATGTAATGGAACTACATACTTAAACAATGAAATAATAATTTAAAATGTTGCTATGAGTTGTAAAATCTTTAGCGATTAACTGCTGAAGTATAGCTTATATGAAAGTAGCAAAAATGCTTTTTTGTATTGCTGGTGAGCAATCGAAGAAAATATACTAAATTAAAAAAAGTAATTAGTTTCTTATTAAAAATGATTTATACATTCTGTACCTGAAGAACTACATTGGTTATTGTTAATCTGAATTACTAGTGTTGGATTGCCTAGTATTAATTATTGGTGTCAATAATTCATTATACAGTTTCAGGGATTTTTTGTCTTTATTCATAAATTGTTTTAAAGTTTACACAAAAATGTTTTTAAATTAAAATAACTAAAAATGACAGAAGTAGAATTGGATCTTTACTTTAATATAATATGATCATAGAATAAATTTCCTAGCATAGCTTAGTCTCTGAGAGATTGTAGATTACCTTTAGAAGCAATGTAGATAAATGTAAATAGTGTATTCCAACAAAAAAGTACAATTCATATTATATGAGGGAAATAGAACCTTATTCACAAATATGTTGCATTTCTAACTCACTTCCAATAAATTTTGATTTCCATGTAGATAAGTAAGTGTCAAAATAAATGAGAAACTAGTCAATCACGGGCAGTCGACAGCAAATTGTCATAAAACTTTCTTGTTAGTTTTCCCTATTGATGTATATCAGTGAAAGTATTACTTTATAACACAGAAAATCATATAAATCCACATGTTGTTTGACCATTTTTTAAAATCTATGAGAATGTGTAAAAGAAACTCATGTTAGCATATTTCTGCCCAAAAAATTTCTCTCTCGCAGTACTTTGTTTGATTATAACTGCTATATGCATAATACAACACATACTACTTTTCAAAATGTCATGTTATAAATTTTGTAAGATAGTCTTTTAAATGTTGAAAAATAAGTATATTTAAAAATATATTAATTTATTTCCTAAAAATTGAAATGTCTCTATTTCCGGACACTAGACATTTATAATGAATTAAAAATATTTTTTTTTTCACAAATATAAAACTTCAAAAGTGTATATATACATATATATATATATATATATATATATTTTTTTTAAACTCCCTCCTTATTTTTTTTAACTTTCAAATTTACTACCTCCACAGTAGTCTGAGATTCTACTTGGTTTACTAAGAAACCAGTTTGTAATGGTTATTAGCTGCAATTAATGACAAATGTTCATTGCAGAGATAAATTTAAAAAAAAAAAAAAAAAAAAAAAAAATCTACCTTGAAAGATACTTAACGTAGAAAAAAATATTTCATTTTTCTAGCAAATTGCATTTAAAAGTACTTTTCCACCTCATATTTGACTGTATATGTGAATACAGATTATTTTATGTATTCATTCATTGGTGAAGTTTTAATTTTGTTATTAAATATTAGCTGGAAACAAATGCTGAATTATCTATATTGTTTTAAGTGCAAATGTGTTAACATTCATTTTCTGGAAATCATGCCATACAGATAAATAATAATAATAAAATCAAACTTAAATATTTTTTATGTAAATTAAACATTACTCATTCAAGATACAATTTGTACAAAGATGTTTGTCTTATAATATAGATTTTCATGTGTATTTATTTCATATGAAATTCTCTATATAAATTTTTTCTTGCTTTTTTAGAGGTAAAGATACAAGTTTCAAGCTTACAGACTTAAAACCAGCTACTACATATGTAGTAAGGTTAGTTATTTTTCTTTTCAGTATATTATTATAAAGAAATTCTATTTAACCATGTCCTTAAAAATTTTTTGCATTAAAATGCTGTTAATTTCTGTGAAATAATTTTTAATGTGTTAAATCTTGAGCAAAATTTTCCTTTTTCTTGCACACACTTTTTAGCACTTTCCAACAAAGTTGAAAAGTGCTTATGCATTCGGTTTGCCTGTCTGTCTGTCCGCACTCTAACTCCCGTAAATATACTCGAATTGCTATGAAATTTTTATACATTATTGAGGTTTACCCTAGCACGAACTCTATTGAAAAGGAAGTATCTACCATGATTAGTTTATCTACAGAGAGAATCAAAAGTTTCCCATTACATTACGACCTATGTTGAAAAATCGTTAATATACTCGGATTGCCATTAAATTTTAGGACATTATTGAGGTTTACCCCAGCATGAACCCTATTGAAAATGAAGTTTCTACCATGATTAGTTTATCTACAGGGCGAATCAAAAGTTTCCCATTATATTATGGCCTATGGGGAAAAATCGTTTCAAAGGAATTTTAAAGAGGTTATACCCTGTCAAACATATTAAAATGTGCATTCTATAAAATATAAGGTGAAAATGTAGCTATTATTCATTTACAGAGCCAAACAAAAGAATTCCATTAGATAATGGTAAAAGGGGGAATTGTGTATGACATATTTTAAATATATTAAGCTTTTTCATGTATAATAAAATTGATATATGTCACTGAAGCTTAATATAAATTATATGCTACTGTCTTGCATAATATGAAGTACATAGCATTTACAGGGCCACACAAAAGATTTCAAATAGTATATTCTTTCCGAAGTACCGTATATGTGTCTGATGATGGCTGATGGAGGGATGAACTGCATTTTAATTATGATATGGATGTTTATATTTCGCTAAATATATGCACATTATACAGTGTGTATAAATGTTATAGTTGATATACAGGGCTACTCAAAAGAGCTCACTAACGTTACTGAATATGAGTGTAAATTATTTAAGCGTGGTTCTTAAATAAGCTATGCATTTTTATGCTGAGCTTCACTCAATTTACTGAGAAATGTTTGCAGAATATAGATAAAAAGATATACAGGGCCACGCAAAGAATTCGGTACATGGAAGCTTATGAATGATGATTTATGAGAATGTGATTTCAGTTGTTTTAAAAGTGTTTTAGTTTACAATAAATTTTAGCCTAATGCTGATGTGTAATAAAGGTACAATGTAAACTATAGGGCTGTACAAAAGTATTCAAGTATGTTTCCATCTAATAGTATGAATTGCTGAAAAAGAAATTTCAAGCTATTGGGTATTTTCTTGCTAAACTAAATTTTCCCATTATATCAACAGACATATGAAATACTGGGCTGTTCAAAAGTACTGGAATACATATTTGGGTACATTTGACTATACACTATTATTTCCCTAAATAACAAAGTTTTGTTAAAGATTTCATTAAGTGTTTGATAGTGCTTCATAATCTATGCTTAATGCATGATTTTTCTTATTTGTTTGTATCTTGTATGAGTGTAAATCTACAAATAACTTAGTTGAAATTTAATTTGACTGGAAAGCTACTTGGATGTGCCAATTCTAAAACTTTTTTCTATCTCGTACATCATAATATTTCAAAAAATAGTTACAAATGTTAATACTTCAAAATTATCAATTCAATATAATACAAATTTTGATTTTCATCTTAAATTTCTGTTACAGTCAAGTAATCAGAGTAAAAACTAGCTAATCTTGACTACGTTATTTATTAAAATGGATAGTTTTTCATTATTCTGTTCTGGTGTACATCAGCTATTTGTGAATAGCCGACTTAGTATGATGCAAAGTTACTATTGCTTATGGCAATGGACAATAAAACTACAGAGAATAGAAAAAATTATGCAAAAAATGCTATCACAGTACCCATCTTTTGCAGAATATTTTGATATTCAAGGAGTGCATGCTGGTCATAGCCAAAAACATATACAAAAAGTCTGGTTAATTTTAATGCATAGCTTCAGACACTTTTTGATGGTACAATGATGAAAATGACACACTATTACAGTTCTCTTTTCTGGCAGAATATTTCCCAATTCAAGGAGGACCTGCTTGCCACATGCAAAGATGCACAATATTAAAAAAATTCCATGCATAATTTTATACATTTTTCAAATGTACAATGGCAACACACATATGCACGGATACACATATCTTTTGCATAAACATGTTTTTCAAGACCTCTGACTCCTAAAATGTATAAATACATTGAAAACTGAAAGATGGAAAAAATTTTGATTATATTACTTACTTCTATTGAAAATAGAAAAAAGTAAAATAAAGGTTCTTTTCTTATGACATTTAATATTTATGTTTTAATTTAACGTTAGTTAACAAATACAGGCCAGGACAGAATTGGTAATATTAAATAAGAACTAGAAAATATTGAAAATTATTTATTTTATGGATGAATCTGTTAGGAGGTAATCTATATATTTAAAACACCTGGCTGTTTTTTTAGTCATCAGCCCTGAGTTTTCTACTGGCCCGATTTTGATAATTATTTTTTTAAATGAAAGCTGTTCATGTGTAGATGTGCCCATTCTGGCTAATTTTTAATTTATTTCCATTTTTATATTTTATTTTTAATTTTAAAAGCTTTTTTGCGACATTTCCTCAAAACAGTGGCAACAGGTTAAGATCTATAATAGAAATTTATTTTTCTTTATTACTTTCCACCAATCAGGAGAATGCAACTGATGTCATATAAGAAAAAAGAAAGAAAAAGAATAAAACCTGTGATTTGTCGGTAATACGATCTTTCTATTTTACATAATATCAAAAATTAATTACAATCATTTTGTTGTATTAAGTTATTATTTAAAATAAAAATAAATAAAACGTTTTCTACTTTTCAATAACAAACACAAAATTTTTATTCTTTTTAATAACAAAGATATTGTTTTTCTTTTCGTTGTCATGGCAATAAAACTAATTATAACAAGTTCATGAAGACTACAAACTAATAAATTAAATTTATTGCAAGTGCTGTAAATATGTATTGGGTTGGTTATGCAGTTTTAGTAACTCTCTGTTTCTGTAATAATTAAAATGTTTTGTTGATATCACAAATACGAGGTGGAATCCGTCGAAATACTACGAAAGAAAATATTTAAAAAATAACAGTTTCATTGACTTATAATAAATATAGAAAATTAGTTACAGTAAAAAATACATTTTATGTTGGTCAGTCTAACTCTCAAACAATATTATTTTAAGCTAATATTAATAAAATATTATAAAATACAATTATCCAAATTATTAAACGAAATATAACCTAAATTCACTGGATTTTTTAACAGACTTTTTAAAATAGTATACGCATTTCCATTTTTTTTTCAATTTTAAGGGAAAACGAAGTGATTTTGTTGCCACAATTACAAAATTGGTACTAAATAAAGAACAAAACAAAGCATAGTTCAAAACTGCATTAAGTTTTCGACTCTTTGGTCATAATTTAAAATATTTAAATATTGTTAAAATATTCGCGATTAAGATTAGAAGAATCTGAATTTTCGGAATTTTTGCTTAAAATAGGTAATGGAGAAATTCTTGCATGAATGAAGAATTCTCTGGAGACTCAAATAAAGTATGTTTACCACCGTCTATTATAGCAGAAAATGACATCGTATCCCAAATTTTTCGAAAAGGATTTTCATTTTCAGATAGTATCACCAAATTGGCTAAAGTTTCAATTCCAGCCCGGAAAAACGATCATTGCAGTGAAATTAACCATAAAGTTATTAACCTTATACCTTGCACTAGAGGTCTGCACGGGCCGAAATTTCCAGGCCCGGGCCCGGCCCGAAAGTTAAAAGTTCGGCCCGGGCCCGGCCCGGCCCGAACGAAAGAAATATTGGCCCGACCCGGCCCGGCCCGAAAGTTAAAATAACGGCCCGAGCCCGGCCCGGCCCGAACGAAAAAAATAACGGCCCGATCCGGCCCGGCCCGAAAGTTAAATTTTCGGCCCGAGCTCGGCCCGGTCCGGAAAAAAGTTTAAAATTCGGCCCGAATCCGGCCCGGCTCGAGTGAATTTCAACAGAACATTGATCTTTAATCTTATGGAAGAGTTCTGACCAAAAAAAATTATATTAGTCTTTTTTTTTTTCCATGTTTATAATCTCCATTTATGCAGAAGTGCCGTAGGCTGCGATATTTATGCTTTTAAATGAATCTTTGTTTGTTGTATGTAAATGTTTCGGTTATCACTAGTATTATTAATCCATATTCCCTGTAATGGGGACAAAAAAATCGAAAAAGCGGTATATGGTAAAATTTCCAAAGACGAAATCGCTTTGGAACGAAAAAATAAAAAATGCATTCTCTTCTTAACAGATGTAGATGTTTAATATATTTTTTTCTCCCGTATTATTGTATTCATTTTGCATGGATGAACATTTTAAAAGAAACTTTCAGTTTTCAGTTAAAAAAAAAAATTCCGTCATAATGTTTTTTTTTTTTTTTTTTTTTTTTTTTTTGTGTGTGTATTTAATTCTATTTTAAAACGCCTAGTAATCTACGATTCTTTAAAAGGAATAAATTCTAATGTTTAATGGTAGAATAATGACGGCTTAAAAGTATGTGCTTTTTTTGCAGAAATTTTTGGACAAAGCTAAATATTACTGATTTGTAAAAAGTCGAGAAAAGGATTTTCATATAGGAAGATTCAATAGAAACTGATTATTTTGGTCCATGAAAACTAGGAAGAATGGAATCAGTCTCGGCTTCGTATGGAAAAAAAAAGTTAGGCCCGGCCCGATACTCCAGCAAAAAAATTAAGGCCCAAGCCCAGCCCAGCCCGGCCCGAAAAGATTAGTGATTAGGCCCGGCCCTGCCCGGCCCGAAAGGATTAGTGACTAGGCCCGGCCCGGCCCGGCCCGGCCCGGCCCGAGTCTTCAGAAGTGAGGCCCGAGCCCGGCCCGGCCCGAATGCCATTATTGGAAATCGGCCCGAGCCCGGCCCGCGGGCCGGGCCGGGCTCGGGCTTCGGGCCGAGGCCCGGCCCGTGCAGACCTCTACCTTGCACATCCAGAACATACATGAGTAGAAATAATTTAATAACTGAAAATGAAAATGAAATCTACCAATTTCCAACGGAATTTTTAAATAGCTTAGAATTAAGTGGATTGCCTCCAAACATTCTCACATTAAAAATCAAAGCAATTCTAATATTACTAAGAAATTTAAGTCCACACGAAAGTCTTTTAAAAGGGACCAGGTAAATTGTACGAAACATGCACGATAATTTTTTTGGATCTAGCAGTTACTACTGGCGAGGGAGTTGCAAAAAAAGTTTTGATTCCTAGAATGGATTTAATGCCATCAGATACAACTCTTCCCTTTTCATTTAGAATGTTTTGATTATTCGTGTTGCGTTTTGCATGACAATTAATAAAGCACAAGTGCAAACAATGAATTCTGTTGATATTTATTTACCTGAGCCAGTATTTAACCACGGCATATGTTGCGATGTCTCAAGTACGTTCATTTAAAAATTTGAAAGTGCAAACAGTTCCAAAAAGCAACACAACAACTAATGTCGTATGTAAAGAAATACTTTAACTCGAAAAGAAAAGCTAAATCTTAACTCAAAAAGAAAATAAAAAACCTATCATTGAACCAATATGAAAACTGATTTTCTATTTATTATAGATAAAACTGAATAAAATTTATATTTTCTTCTAAGTACACTTTTCTTTTATGTCATTCATTTTTATTATTCATAAGCTTTAAATGTAAAATACTTATCTCATATATATATTTTTTTCCGTCGAATTTCGATGGGTGCAGCTAGTACTATTTAAAACACTTAGTTTTTAATTAATCTTAAAACTATTAAAAGTTATTTTTAGTATGCAATATTTAATATACTTTATTAAGTAACTTAAGTAATATTCTTTAATATTTAAAAATTAAATGCTAATCAGTATTTCGAAGGGTATTTATTACCATTGTTTATCATTTTAAGCATATACTACCAAGAAGAAAATCAATAAAATTTACAACAGAAAGAATTTTCACTGATTTTTTTAAATGTAAGTTTTGTTGTTATGTATTTTCCACTCAGGTCTTCAAAACGATAGAGAATAAAATGCAAAAGAATGAGTTATATTTAAATATGTAGTTTTAAGTCTAATTCAGAAAATATGAATATAAGCCTTACAAATTTAATTTCATAACAATTATAGTATAAAATAGTGGAACTGTCCAAGTAAAAAACATTAACAAAATAGATGCAGTTCTGCTTTCTATGACCTCAAAACCATTTATTTATTTAAATTTTTACTAATTCTGATGACTTAAATTCTACAGTTGACTTTTTAAATTTTAACTTGGTTAATTTGAAGTTTAGTTATTGTCCAGGAACCAATGTCTTCTTGTGATTGTGGAAATGAAATTTTATTATGCAAATCAGTTGTAAAAAAATCATATGAAGAAAATGTGCTAGGTTTGACAAACTGGAAATGTGTAATTAAGTTGATTCTTATTTAAAAATTAAAATTAAATTAAAATTAAAAATTAATTTAAAAATTAATTTTTTACTGTTATCATGGATATTGATCACAGAACATTTTATAGAACATTTTGTGTTCTTAAACTAGTCTCACAACCTTTATACCGCCAGAAAAGTCTTGTCATATCTATTTTAAGGATGCATCTGGTGATAAAATTTCACATTTATTTTATGTTGAATTTTTATCAGTTATTATTTTTTATCTGGGCATTAGACAAGTCTCAGCTATTCACAATAATAGTAAATCATTATTGATTTATAATAACAATTGATTTAATTAAACATATTTCAAAATGTTATATGTAATCATATGCAACCCATTTTGTCTGTGTGACTTTTTACTATTTATTTACATAAAAAAAATTTCAATTCTGCAATCACAAGGCTTTTGATGTTACCATTTCCTAAACTGTTAGTTTGAATTCTCCTTGAAAATCACATATAAAGCAACAGTACTGATCTTAAGTATTTCAAAAATTTTTAATTTTTGTTTGAATAGAATTTTAGTTTATCATTTCATGCATTCACTGACTTTCAAATATTAAGCACACAATGATAAAATTAGAAAAAATAGAAGATTTAACATAAAATTCCGCATTAAGGTAGCAAATGTCTTCGTTATATTTATTTTCCATTTCAAGGCTCTTTTATTTATGCATTTTTTCTTTTCAGTGTTCAAGCTGAACTTGGTGGAAAATCAGGGAAAGCTTCTGAAGGTATATTTTATTTTAAAATATTAAAATTTATGTATAATTTTTGCTCTGAATATTTAATTTATATGAACTATTACTTGGGATAAATTTTAATGATAAAAGAAGTTAATATTAAATTGCCACATCATTTCTTAAGTAGACAAGTTAGCAAAAAGTTTATCCTTGAAATATTAAAACAAAAACTGTGTTCTTAAACTTTTTAAATTAGTAGTTAGCGCCCAGCATTTTGAATAACTCTGTAAAACTTCATTTCACTCAAAAATCTAAGTTTTGAATTTTTTTTTTTTTTTTAAATTCTGCTGTATTAATTTCATTAAAAAAAAAAAAAAAAAAAAAAAAAAAAAAACTTTGATTTTATTCTTAACTTTCAGTCATCATCTCTTCATTTGAATATTTAAATATATTTTGTCAATTTAACACTTATATTCTTATAATCTGCCTCCTCCTCCTTTTTTTAGTTAATTTTTTTAAAATATTTTTATTTAAGTATCTTATTTAGTATCATTCTGTAAATACATTTTAAATTAAGCTCCAGTATGTAAAATATAAGTTACATCAACTTTTGTTATTAGTCATACATAGTTACTGTTAAAATGATTCCTTCTCTTTTCCTTTAAAAAAATATTATTTATCTTACTTGTAGGCAACATAATTATCTCATTCAAATTTTGGCTTCACCTTTTATGTTTTTCACCTTTTTGTGTAATAGATTGTCTAATTGAAAATCAGTATCAATTATTATGAGTCCTTCCTTTCATTATTATTAGTTTTTTATCTTGACTTTGTAGCAATGATTTGGATGAATTTTGTAATCAAACTATTCAGACGCACATCTCTTGTTTCATACACATAGTTCTGAATTTATATTCACAAATATACTTAATTTTTGCTTATTTTGCATGTTCCCATTTTTCATTCATTTTTTTATGCTGTTTATGCACACTAGTCTAAGTCTTGTTACTTTTTCATTTATTATGACTCATGTAAGGTTGAAATCACTTCATGTTTTTTTAAATCTCTAGTAATTTCAATTTGCTACTTTTACTAAATATTACAAAAAAAAAAAAAAAAAAAAAAAAAAAAAATTATTTTTTGACAATTTATTGTAACAGATTTCATCTTTCATTTTCCTTTCATTTGTGTATGATGTATACTTGATCTGCATTATGGTTATGTATGCAATACAGACTTTTGTTACTTTAATGTACTTGAAACATATCATTTGGTTTAAGTTATTTATATTTGTGGTTTAAATAATGATAAACAGGTTTGCTTGTTATCTTATTCCTTTTTACATTGCATGTTAGTTTTTTTAAAAGTCGGGGCCCAATTTCTTAGAAAATCTACCAAATTATCCTACACAGAAGTGCCACTGTCTGGTATAAATATTATTAACAATCATTTTATCTAAAAGAGCACTTTCTCTTGTGTATGCATGTTTTATTCCACACTTTTGATTTTTCCCAGTAGAGAATGAAGATGTTTAAATGGAAACAATTTAAATTTAATTAGTTTTATCATGTTTAATTGATATTTGGGCTAGATTGAGCAAAGTTTCCAGGCAATCTCTTTTGAATGTCTAACCACAGGAAAATAGAGTTGAATTTATTTCATTCTTTTCTTTCTTAAAATGAATTTAAAGTTTTAAAGCAATAAATATTGGTTAAGAAACAAACTTAACAGAGGGATATTTTATTTTAAGTATTGTATTAAAAGTTAGGGAGGAAAAAATAACCCTGGAAACTTTATTTTTTAATTTTAAGAAGGTTTTATATAGATATAAACACACATACATACACATACATATGTGTGTGTTATTGCTTTAAGTTTCATAGAGGTCATTTACTTTATTATTTTGATGACTTTGGCATCAATTCCAAAGCATGAGTAAGATTAAAGAACTAAACAATCTTCTTAAAACATCATCAAAAAATTTCAACTGCGCCAGGTCTTTCAAAAGAACTTAATCTTTCTTTGTCAGGCACAAAGATGACGTTTTTCTTCTATGAAAGCAACAGCTGCTTTCATCACATCAGTTTTACTCATATTTTTATGAGTAAGATTATCAGTGGGAATAAGGGCCTAGTAGTCATGCATATTTAAACCGATATTTCATTATTTATAATTTTTTTCTGTGTTGTTTTCCAACTTGTTTAATTTTATGTCAGATAGAAGAATTTTAACATTTTTTAGGTCTCACATTTAAAACTCTCAGTTGTGAACCTGATCCTCCTCAACCTCCCAAGTTGTTATCAAGAACAAAAACAGCAATATCTTTGAAATGGAATGTGAGTATTTTTTGAATAAAAATTTTATAATTATGTATCATTCTTTAAAAGTTGTTGTTATTTTTTATTTGTATTGATAATGTTTATAATTTATGAGATAGGCATTACTACTATTTTTACAGTATTTTAAAAATATATCCTATCTTACTCATGCTGCTAATATGATAATATAGAACCATTTCTTAAGTCTCTTTAAGTACATTAATAATTTTTTTTCTTTATTAGGCTGCTGTTGACAATGGTGCCAAGATATCTGCTTACATTTTAGAATATGCTGAGGTAAAACTTTGTTTTTGGACTGTGCTTGTTAAGACATTATTTTCAAATTATTTTGGTAGTTTTATATTTTGTACGATTTATCATATATCTATTTAATTTTAGAAATGCACTGAAAATTTGTTTGTCACATTGCAATTTGCTTTTAGTTATTTTTAAGGCTGAATATTTAATAAAAATTCTATGAGCATATTGATATATATTATGGTTTAAATCAGAATCTATGAATTAATATTTGGTTGCTGAATAACTTAAATATTTGTCTGTAACTTGGCCAAATAGGTCAAATATTCAGCTGTAACTTGGCTGAATATTCGGTATTTGGTTATTCAGTCAAACCACTGTTCATTACATCACTAATCATAATGTCCCTTGTTTTTAATGGACTTGGATGAAAAATTTAAACTATTATTTTTGTTTGAGAGTTCTCCAACCCCCTTCATTTTTAATGTGCAGTTATTGTAATTGTATTGTATGTACCCTGTAAAGTAATTGTTGTATAATGGATTACTTTGTCTAACGCATACTTGCCAACTTTTACAATTTAGGTGTAAAATTTCTTTTCTTTTGACCATTTTTTTACTTTTACACTTAAGATACTTATTTTTACACATTTTGGCAAAATTTTTTCTAAAAAAGCAAAGCAAAAAAAAAAAAAAAAAAAAAAAAAAAAAAAAAAAAAAAAAAAAAAAAAAAAGCAATGTATGTTTTTAAAATTAGTTCCTTCATGCATTTTATAATGGTTTCATATTTTTCTCTCATCCAAACAACCTTTATAATGGGCATAGCTATATTATTCAACAATATGAAAATGTACTTTAAAA
Source organism: Maratus speculifer (assembly GCA_964019185.1). Lineage (NCBI taxonomy): Eukaryota > Metazoa > Arthropoda > Arachnida > Araneae > Salticidae > Maratus > Maratus speculifer. The sequence goes on from OZ025290.1 coordinate 259,210,953, forward strand.
AGGTGTATAAACATTGTTTATGAGTTATATAAAAGGTTACATGGTCTTGTGTTCTTATGAATAAAAAAATTGTATGTCAATTGCATGTCATTTTACACTTTACCATTTTCAAAAGTTGGCAGGTAAGGGTCTAAGGTTACTGGTTTAAAAACCTCATAAGATATAAATTTGATTATTTATGGTGGAAAAAAAATTATCCATATGCATTTGATTTGAAAATCAACTATAGTCAGGTATATTATGTTTTTCTATGAATGTAATATATTTTTTTCCCCCACCCATTTGATTTTCTTTTTGGTGGCACATTGTTTTAATAATTTCTTTTGCTTCACTTAAGGAAAATTAGGATTGCTTTGATCTTTTTTCATCTATTAGTTTTTGATTACATAAAACTATAATTTTATTTATTCGTTTGCAGCATTTCAAAATAAAAATTCTTTATTTTTAATCTTATTTTAAAATACAGGTGACTGTTTAAGCATAAAGTGTTGATATAGCATTTTTGGATTTTTTTTTTTTAAATCTTATTTTATTTACTTATTTATTTATTTTCAAAAGTACTGGAAAAATCTTCTCTAAAATGTAAATCTGCTTTTGTTTGTAACATTTCAATTGTATTTTGAAGGAAATTAATGTAGTCAATCATATTGAAATTTTGCTAGAAAATGTTTTAATTGTTTTTCCATACATATATTTGTAATTTTTAAAAATAATTCTATTTGCGAGGAATTAATTTCATGAAGATGATTAATTTGCCTTTTTTGTAAGCTACTATTTTTACAATTAAAGTTAAAACTTTTGTTGCTATCATAAAAAAATACATCAGTGCTGTTTTAAATTATATAAAATTGATTTTTCATGAGATGTAAATAGTACATAAATTTAATGTGCTGTGAAAGATTGCTGTTGTATGTTGTATTAAGTCTTAAGGTGATATTAACGAAGTTTTCAACTTTATTTATTTGTCACTATTTCTAAGTACTATTTTCTTTTTATTTTAACAATTATTTATCACACTTAAGCTACTATTTAAGCAATTATTAACAGTTAGGTCAATTTAGGTTACTATTATATCAATGATATTCATTATACTTTTTTTATAACAACCTGTTGTAATTAATAAATTACTTTTTCTAAGTTTATGTATACATGTATTTGTTTGATATTATTTAAAAAATCTTGTTGCAATATTATTTTTTATTGTTATCTTCAAAACAAAGTGTCTAGTTACCAATAAAAGCCATGGAAATTTATGAGCTAGAAAAGCCATGTAAACTTGAAACTTAAAAAAATTGTCAGCATTATTTTTTTGTTATAAAACTATGGATTGGAAACTGAATTACTATAAAATCAAAATTTTCTCTTGATAAGCACTGCAAAGAGTACTTCAATATCTCATGCAGCTCTTTTTATCTTCTTTTTTCAAACCTCCCTTGAAACTGAGTTTTTCAATTTCATCTTTATCAAATGTTTGTACAGAATGTTGTAGGATTCAGTATTCAACCTGTTTTTTTATGTTTAGGAACTGAACTTTTTATTTTATCGTTGCAAGAAAAAAGTACAGTAAACTTTCTCAAACTACACAGTTTGGGACCAGACATTGTGCGGATTTTAGAATTTTGTGGATTTTGCTAGACTTTGTCTGGGGAATTGCGATCTTAGCAACACTAAAGCTGCAAAAACTTATAAAATTTAATTCAGCTCAAAATCAACGTTGCAGGAAAGCAAACTCCCCAAACAAAGCTGTCTGCGCCGTATAGAGGCTAACATCACAAGTTTAAATCTTAATTCAGTTACGTTAAGGATTAATAGTGATCATTAAATATTTAAATTTTCTGAAATGATGATATTCGGCTGCAAAGAAAGAAAATAAAGGTCACTCACCCCACTGTAGAACAAGAACACAATGTTTGTAGATAACACAAGAAATTTATTTTATCCTGATATGAAGCGTTTCCCTGGCCAGGTGCTGTAATAAATATACTTATTAAATTACATGAAAATTTACATGGTATATGAGCAGGTGAATTTGTGTTTGCTGATAGAGAGTCCAGTATCACTATAGATGTGTAACATGCACTAATGATGTCCACGGATCATTGACTAAGCCGGTGTAACTGGTCTGAATAATAGGACAATCGCCTGTAAAACTGGGGATAGAGTCCTGTAATCGTTGGCACTGAAGGTGAAAATAATAGCAGCGGTAGATCCAACACAGATAAAGCTGGTGACAGTCCAGAAATCTTTGTCGCTGATGGGAAAAATCAATTGCAACGTCAGGTGTGTCATCACTACAAATGTAGTGATGATGGGGTTTAAAGAAAGCTTAGTATATAGTAGAGCCATAGAATGCAGTAAGGAAGCGTTACTGATTTTAAAACCCCAAAAGTTTAAAAACTAATTAAATGAAGAAAAGATAAATGTGGTTTCTTAAATAAAGATGACATAGATTAAAAACAATATCAACGTTTATTTAAATAATTAAAAGACATTAACATACATTAAAAGGAGATCATAAATTTCATTAAATTGTATTTCATATTAAAAACAAAAAGGGTATAAATAACAATTACTTATCTAATATCAGAAATCCCCATGACACAAATATTGTTTTCCAATAAAAATAAATATGAAGTTGATCATATATCAAGATTCTAGAGCCCATCAACATGACTAATTAATTAGCTGGGTTTGGTATTTTGAAGAAACAGCAAAAATATAAAAAGTAAAGCTTATTACGTCATTGTCTTTTCGTCAGTCATTCTTCAAACTACATCTCATAATCGAGACCAAAATGGGATCCTTTCATTTAAAAGTCCACAATGAGACGTTCACTACATTTCACACAAATCACGTCATTAATGAACCTGCTATACTGATGAAATACGACGTCAAACTAAAACAGACTTCATTTCTTAAAAAGATTACAAGCCGCTATTCATTTCAACATAAACTTAACTGACCATCAAAAGAACGTTTGCCGCATCTCACATTATCACAAACCAGCCGGGACGAAGAACATCACAAGAGTTAAAGAGAGCAGAAAGTCGAACTATTTATCTCCCGCCGATGTTAGAATATTTGGCAGTATGCATGTCCGTACTCTCGTCTACCAATTCTTAGAGCTCAATATGCCAATACGAAATAAGGGGGTGTGGATCGTGGAAGTGCATCATGATTACGTCACATCCGAACGCCATCTAGTAGTATTGGCTGGAACCATTCAGAAAAGCATGAGCTGAGCTAGACATGTGGTCAATGATACGGCAGGTTATCGATTTCAATCATTGTGAAACGAAAGTAAAAGTAAAAGGACTATTTTATGTATTAATAAGGTAAAAACAGAAAAGAAGATATCTATTGTGAAAAGGTAAGTTTTTATTTTTCTTTAAGAATAAAAATAAAAATCCTGTTAAATAAATTTCTATAAAGTATATGTTCACCAGAGGAATATTTATGTGGAAGTAGAAAAACAGGCATGTATATTAAACATGATTCAAATGTTATTTAGCAAGGTGATAAGAACTAGGGTTCTAATTCCTGACAAGGTGAAACACCAGAAAAGCTGGTGACGTCTTAGAATGGTTGGAGTGGTGGTAAAACAATCATAATGGCCACCCAGGCATAGGGAGAATACATATATGTAGTTACAATCCTGGCATCATTGACATCCCTTCAGAACTTTTTTAGCTCACTGGCTATCATAGCCTGACAGCTTATGTGCCCGTTCGTTCGTGCGTAACGCGATAACTCGTGATAAAAATATCCGATCCACTTGAAATTTTGTATGTAGGTACCGTAATTTCTGGAAGAAATGCCGCTGCGTTTATGTGTTTTAAACTGAAATTTTTTCAAGCGTTTTGAGCGTTTCTTTTCAAACAAGCGTGATATTTTTCTGAATTTTTCCGAAAAAAAAAAAAAAAAAAAAAATCGATCATAATTCCAAAATTTCGGATATAAAATGTATTGCGAATTCCGACAAATGGTTGCAAAAACAAATTAATTTCGATTTTGTCAAAATATCGCGAAAAAATGTCAATTTTCATTAAAAGACCGCAAAAAGTTACACAAATTTCGCATTAGATTACGAATAAACGAAAATTATATTTTCGAATGAATTTCCTGAATTTCCCCTCCCCTTCTTTTATAGCCTTCAGAAAATTTGTTCTGAATCCGATTTTTTTCTCCCGTTCCAAAGATTCAGTTATGAATCATGATGAAATGAATGAATCATAAATCTTTGATGAAATGTGCTTTTTTAAAGATTTTTTTAAATTGATTTCATGCTTTTTTTTTTACAAATTTTTCCTTTTTTCTGCGTTTTTCGACAGAATTTACGTTTTTTTAAACCAATTTTTTTTTTCAAGTATTGCTTCAATTATATAAATTCATGATTCATTCAAAGATTCACAATTCATTCCTGAAAATTTTGTGAAACGATTGTGGAAAAATCCCGTGTAAGCGGCTCTCTCTAATTATTTTATGATTTTTCGTCACGTTTGGGGGAGAGGCGGATTAACGGTATTTTATGGTACTGTTACGAAAAAAAATTACCGTATCCGCTGCGCCGCACTAAGCATATTTTTATTTTTAAACTCGTATGCGTCGCGGTGCTTATTCCCGAAAATATGGTATTTAAATACTATTATTAATTTTGTATTTATTTATTAATTTCTGATTAATAATTTCATTTTTATGATTTTTTAATACAGCATATTAACGTGTTTCTATTTAACATGTTAACCGCGATTACCGCAGAAATTTCACCTGCGGCGTTTACGACGACGCAGCATTTACGACCATTTTCTAAATTTTTTTGAGTGATTTTCCGCGATGTGGCGTTACACCGCTGCACCGTTTCTTCCAGAAATTACGGTATATTCTGACAAGGCGCTTCCCTGATTAGTTTTTGGAGTTCATTCGATATGTATAAGAGGGGGAACAGGGGGCTCATGCCCCTCCCCTTAGTTGATATAAATGGGATTTTCATGCAGAATTAAGTTTTTGTTCAAAATTTAGATTAGGATCATTCTGATGAGGCGATTCCATGACTGTTATTAGGTGTTCATTGAATAAGTATAAATAGGGGGAACAGGGGTTCTAATGCCCCCCCCCCTTAATTTATATAAATGGGTTTTTCAAGCAGAATTTTCAGATTTCGTTCAAATCTCTGAATAGTTTTGGAAGTTTAATGGTTAAGTATAAAAGAGGGAGATAACTCCTTTTAAATTATATAAATGCTAAATGGGTTTTTATTAAGAATTATCTCATTTGCTCTGAATTTTGGATATAGATTTTTTATATGATAAAGCATGTCTTTGATAGTATAGGAGGTTCAATGATTAAGTATAAAAAAAGAGGAAAGGGGAGAGCTGTTTCCCCTTCTTAATTTTTTTTTTAATGGAATTAACCGTTGAAAGTATAAGGCTTTAATGTACAATTAGTATTTGTAGCTTGTGAGCTCAATGCCATCCGTTTAACTGGGCAGTATTCTTTATTGATTATACTGCATATAATTTCATATCCGAAAATCAGGGCTGGAGGTATCAACTATTCTTTCAAAAAGAGGCTGATTTCTCAAAAAAAAACTTAGATGCGGCGAGTAAAAATCTTCAAAAATTTAGACGTGGTGAAAATGTTACAACCATGCGTCTCAACGGAAATGATCAAGCTGACCGGGCCCGGGGCCTAGCAGCCCGATCTCGCGTCCTCCTTCCAGAAAGCAACCGTAATACTCTCACATAAATCAGTGATTTTTGAACTCTGCTCCTTGACAGCCAATCAGCGAGTCTTATTTTCAGGGTTTGATAAAACCCTGGTTTTTTTGAAAATGCAAGCCGCTGGGCCCAGTAGTCTAAAACCTGGGTTTTTTTGGGTTTTTCTGAAAAAAAAAAAAGGTTTTGTTTGGGTTTTATTAAAATCTTTTAGAGAACTCTTCAATCTTCTAATTTTTATATGAATAATACCTAAATTTTTCATTTATCTGTGAAACGAGAGCATTAAGTATGGATAAACAATAAAAATAAATATATAAAAAGAAAAAAAATAAATATATAAAAAGAAAAAAAATAAATTATATTTAAAAAAGATTATTTTGTATCTGATGGGACTAGATTACTGTAAGAATGATATAATGCCAAGTACAAATGAATTTCTTTATATAAATCTTACATAAGTTAAACAGACTAATAATTTATACCATTTCTTTCATTTACTTCAATCAGAAATCAGTTTAAAACAGCAACATTTATGTGTATATATATGTTTAATTTTGTGTTGAAAAAAATGGATTTTTTTTTTTTTTTTTTAATGGAAAAAAAATTAGTTTTAGTGTTTGTGATAATTACACATACTTATAGAAAATTAAGTTACAAATATTTGTTTTAAAAACTGTCATTGGGAGAATTAAAACCTTTTTTTCTTTAGAGGAAGAGGGGGATGTTAAACTTTAAAAGTGGTGTACTGATATTAAGAAATATATTGCCTTGTGTAATTTAAAGTTGAAATTTTGAAAAAACCCATTTGGGTTTTTTCAGAAAAAGCGCCTTTTGGGTTGGGGGAAAATCGCAATAATTCTGCCGTAAATTAAACATGCAAACTTTATATAACTTCTTTCACTCATTTCAACTCAAAAATGAGTCGAATTTTTTTTTTTTTTTAAGGGGATTTATAATAGTTTCTTTTATTCACTTCAGCTCAAAAAACAGTCTAATTTTTTAAGGAAATTTACGATAATATTTTTGAAAAATTTATCAAAATTTACTAGATATATATACATATATATATATATGTATGTACAGGGTGATTCCAAAATTTTTTTACAATAAAAGAGGGGTGATAGTACACATCAAGACAAACAATATTAAATAGGAGACCAAGGGTCCAAAAGGTTTTCCTAAGGAGATAGCCGCCATTAAAGTTTAGGGACCAAAATTTCAAATAAATATAAAAAACAGGAAAATCGGTCGATTGATTTGCGGTTTTAACTAAAATTATTCTTTATGTCGACATTTTCTTGAAATTAAATTATAAAAATAAATTTCAAAAAATGCCGATAGAGGGCGCTTTAGACTTTGGAGTAACGAACAACTATTTTTTGCCGGTATATTTTGCATCTCATTAAATGTTTTCGTAAGCTTAGACTCAAATTTTGAGCTCAAAATCTGTAGTTGGGAGTGGTTAAGTAACACAAACTGAGCTGTGTTCAGAGTATTCAAATTTCAAATCATTATAAAAAACGGAAAAATTGTCAATTGATTTGCGGTTTTCACTAAAACTATTCTTTATTTAGGTATTTTCGTGAAAATAAATTGTAAAGATAAATTTCAAAAAATGCCGATAGAGGGAGCTTTAGACTTTGGAGTAACAAACAGCTATTTTTTGACGTTAATGTTTGCATCTCTTTAAATGATTTCGGAAGCTTAGACTTAAACTTAAATTTTGAGCTCAAAATCTGAATAGTAGGGAGTGGTTGAGTAGCACAAACTGAACTGTATCCAAGGGGGAGGGGGAGGTTCAAATTTAAAGTAGAAATTCCATTTAGAAAATGGAAAAATTGGTCGATTCGATTGCGGTTTAAAATAAAACTATTCTTTAATTCAGCATCTTCTTGAAAATAATTTTAAAAGATAAATCTCAAAAAATTCCATCAGAGGGCGCCTTAAACTTCAGAGTAACCAACAATTCATTTTAACCATTATTTTTTGGTTCTAATTAAATGCTTGCAAAAGCATTTTAAATGCTCTCGGAAGCTTAGATTTAAACTTAAATTTTGAGCTCAAATCCTGAATCGTTATGAGGAGTTAAGAAGCGCAAACTGAAGTGTGTTCAGGAGTTGAAATTTAACCCTCTTTCCTCCTCCAACACAATTCAATTTTTCGCTACTTAAGCACTCCCAACGATTCAGAATTTCAGCCCAAAATTTAAGTTATGCATTTGAAAGCATTTAATGAGATTAAAAAAAAATAACAGTTAAAAATAGTTACTCCAAAGTCTAAAGCGCCCTCTATCGGCATTTTGTGAAAGTTATCTTTAATAATTATTTTCAAGAAAACACTGATTGATCAAGAAAACTGCTGGTTTAAAAATTAGTTTTAGCAAAATCCGCAAATGAATCGACAAATTTTTCCTTTTTTACAATTATTTGAAATTTGAACCTTCTGAACACAACTAAGTTTGTCTACTTAACCACTCCCAGCTATTCAGATTTTGAGCTCAAAATTTAAGTTCAAGTCTAAGCTTACGAAAGCATTTAATAAGATGCAAAAAATAACGCCAAAAAAGAGTGTTTCATTACTCCAAAGTCTAAAGCGCCTTCTATCGGCATTTTTTGAAATTTATCTTTATAATTTATTTTCACGAAAATACCTAAATAAAGAATAGTTTTAGTGAAAACCGCAAATCAATCGACCAAATTTTCTGTTTTTTATAATAATTTGAAATTTGAACCCACTGAACACAGCTCAGTTTGTGTTACTTAACCATTCCCAACTACAGATTTTGAGCTCAGAATTTAAGTTTGAGTCTAAGCTTACGAAAACATTTAATGAGATGCAAAATATACCGGCAAAAAATAGTTGTTCGTTACTCCAAATTCTAAAGCGCCCTCTATCGGCATTTTTTGAAATTTATCTTTTTAATTTAATTTCAAGAAAATACCGACATAAAGAATAATTTTAGTGAAAACCGCAAATCAATCGACCGATTTTTCAGTTTTTTATGTTTATTTGAAATTTTGGTCCCTAAACTTTAATGGCGGCTATCTCCTTAGGAAAACGTTTTGGACCCTTGGTCTCCTATTTAATATTGTTTGTCTTGATGTGTACTATCACCCCTCTTTTATGATAAAGAAAATTTGGAATCACCCTATATATATATATATATATATATATATATATATATATATATATATATATCTTATACTATAATGCGAGCAAAAATTGTGTGTGTGTAAATTTTATCTCAAAAACGGCTCTAACGATTTTCGCAAAAATTTGGATTTTACCATTTTTGGGCACGAGAAGACCATTGGGCTAGGTCACATGTTCGAGAAAATTCGATTATTGGGTCATAATGGTTCAGGATCAAGCTATTTATATCTAGAGAACGGTTGGATCGATTTTAAGGAAATTTTGTATCCAATCATTTTTTGGCATGAAAAAACAATTGAGCTGGGTCACATGTTCGAAAAATTTTGATTAGTGGGTCATTTTTGGGTCATTGTGGGTCAAGCCATTTTTATTTAAAAAACGGCTCTAACGATTTCGACTAAATTTTATCGTTTTGGATTACAAGAAGACCATTGGGTTAGGTAACATGGTCGAGAAAATTCGGTTAGTGGGTCATTTTTGGGGTCATTGTGGGTCATGCTATTTTTATTTAGAGATTTTCTCACGCAATTTTTTCTATGGTTTTCGGGCACAAGAAAAACATTGGGCTAGGTTACATGTTAAAAAAAAAATTTTAATGGGTCATATTGGGTCATTAAAGGTCTGGGTCAAGCTATTTATATTTAAAGAATCGCAGAATCAATTTCATCGAAATTTTGCGTGTAATAGTTTTTTGACACGAGAAAACTTATGGGCTAAATCACATGTTTGAGAGATTTCGACTATAAGGGTCATTTGTGGGTCATGATGGGTCATAATGGATCATGTCAAGCTATATCTAAAGAACAGGTGGATCGATTTTAATGAAATTTTGTATATAACATTTTTTTGGCACGAGAAAATCATTGAGCTATCTATATCACACGTTCGAGAAATTTCGATTAATGGGTCATAAAGGGTCTCGGTCAAGCCATTTATATTTAAAGAATGGCTGGATCGATTTTAACGAAATTTTGTATGTAACATTTTTTTAGACACGAGAAAACTAATGGGCTAACATGGGCTAGGTTACATGTTCCAGAAAAAATTTTAATGGGTCATATTGGGGCACTAAGGGTCTGGGTCAAACTATTTATATTTAAAGAACGGCGTAATCGATTTTAATGAAATTTTGTATTTAACAGTTTTTTGACATGAGAAAACTAATGGGCTCACATGTTTGAGAGATTGCAGCTATAAGGGTCATTTGTGAGTCATGATGGGTCATAATGGATTATGTCAAGTTATATCTAAAAAACAGGTGGATCGATTATAACGAAATTTTGTATATAATATTTTTTTGGCAAGAGAAAATCATTGGGCTATGTCACACGTTCCAGAAATTTTGATTAATGGGTCATAAAGGGTCAGGGTCAAGCTATTTATATTTAAAGAATGGCTGGATCGATTTTAACGAAATTTTGTATGTAACAATTTTTAGACATGAGAAAACTAATGGGCTAAATCAGATGTTCGAGAGATTTCGATTATAAAGGTAATTTGTGGTCATGATGGGTCATGCTAATTTTATGTAGAAAATGGCTCGTACCATTTTGACTATACTTTGTATTATATCATTTTCGGGAAAGAGAAAACCATTGGACTATGACACATACTCGCAAAAATTTGATTAGTGGGTCATTTTGGGTCATAATGGGTTAGGGTCATTCTAATTATATATAATAACGACTCAATCAATTTTACCTAAATTTTGTAACGAAACGTTTTTTGTCACGAGAAGACTATTGGGCTGAGTCGCACGTTAAACAAAATTATATTAATGGATCATTTCGCTTTATTGCTGAATGCTGTCAAGCTAATTTTACATAAGAAATGACTTAACCGATTAGTGCCTAGCGTCCCTTTTTAGGGTCGACAATAAAAAAGGCAATAAAGCACTTTTCACACCAATAAATAGAAAGATAAATAAGCACTATTTTTCATGAGACAATTTCCTCAATAAATTATAATAGAAGTTATTCGTCTTTTAAAGGTGGTGGGAAACCCAAAATTTCATTTTTAATGAAGAAAATAATTTGGGCATTAATGGGGTAAACGATTTTGATTCAATTTTTCATTCTATTGTTTTTAATTATCTGAAGACCATTGAGCTAAGTCACATGTTTGATCAAATTTGATTCGTGGGTCATTTTGGGTAATACGGGTCAGGGTCACGAGAAAATGACAACAGTCAATAAGTTGGCGATATTTGACAAAATATTGGCGAAATTGGCTGAATATTTGGTGCCAAATGAAAGAATAAGAATTTTTTTGTTTATTCTTAATAGGATTCAAGATGCATGGTTAAATTAACCAGAGTCGAGCTAAAAAAAATTATTTGGATCGATGGCCTTTCCCTTTCGTTGTAAATTTTAAAATAAAGTAAAATTTATGAACATGTGCATACAAACATAGTTTTCTTATTGTTTTTATAATAACATGTTTTACAGTAATAATACAGAGTGAATGATACAGTGAAAATACTATATCGAGTTGAATATAAAGTTAATTCTGACCGAGCTTAGCTCGGTCACCCCTGCTAGTATATATACAGGGTGATTCCAAATTTTTTTTACAATAAAAGAGGGGTGATAGTACACATCAAGACAAACAATATTAAATAGGAGACCAAGGGTCCAAAACGTTTTCCTAAGGAAATAGCCGCCATTAAAGTTTAGGGACCAAAATTTCAAATAAACATAAAAAAACGGAAAAATCGGTCGATTGATTTGCGGTTTTCACTAAAATTATTCTTTATGTCGGCACTTTCTTGAAATTAAATTATAAAGATAAATTTCAAAAAATGCCGATAGAGGGTGCTTTAGACTTTGGAGTAACGAACAACTATTTTTTGCCTGTATGTTTTGCATCTCATTAAATGTTTTCGTAAGCTTACACTCAAACTTAAATTTTGAGCTCAAAATCTGTAGTTGGGAGTCGTTAAGTAACACAAACTGAGCTGTGTTCAGAGGGTTCAAATTTCAAATGATTAAAAAAAAACGGAAAAATTGGTCGATTGATTTGCGGTTTTCATTAAAACTATACTTTATTTAGGTATTTTCGTGAAAATAAATTATAAAGATAAATTTCAAAAAAATGCCGATAGAAGGCGCTTTAGACTTTGGAGTAACGAACAACTATTTTTTGCCGTTATTGTTTGCATCCCTTTAAATGATTTCGGAAGCTTAGACTTAAACTTAAATTTTGAGCTCAAAATCTGAATAGTAGGGAGTGGTTAAGTAGCACAAACTGAACGGTGTTCAAGGGGGAGGGGAGGTTCAAATTTAAAGTAATTATAGAAAATGGAAAAATTGGTCGATTCGTCTGCGGTTTAAAATAAAACTATTCTTTAAGTCAGTATCTTCTTGAAAATAATTTTTAAAGATAAATGTCAAAAAATTCCGTCAGAGGGCACATTAAACTTCAGGGGAACCAATAATTCATTTTAACCATTATTTTTTGGTTCTAATTAAATGCTTGCAAAAGTATTTTAAATGTTCTCGGAAGCTTAGATTTAAACTTAAATTTTGAGCTCAAATCCTGAATCGTTATGAGGAGTTAAGAAGCGCAAACTGAAGTGTGTTCAGGAGTTGAAATTTAACCCTCTTTCCTCCTCGAACACAATTCAATTTTTCGCTACTTAAACACTCCCAACGATTCAGAATTTCAGCCCAAAATTTAAGTCTATGCATTTGAAAGCATTTAATGAGATTAAAAAAATAACAGTTAAAAAAGTTGTACGCTACTCCAAAGTCTAAGGCACCCTCTATCGGCATTTTGTGAAATTTATCTTTAAAAACTATTTTCAGGAAAACACTGATTGATCAAGAAAACTGCTGATTTAAAAATTAGTTTTAGCAAAAACCGAATCAACCAATTTTTTTCCGTTTTTTACAATTATTTGAAATTTGAACCCTCTGAACACAGCTAAGTTTGTCTACTTAAACACTCCCAGCTATTCAGATTTTGAGCTCAAAATTTAAGTTCAAGTATAAGCTTACGAAAGCATTTAATAAGATACAAAAAATAACGCCAAAAAAGAGTGTTTCGTTACTCCAAAGTCTAAAGCGCCCTCTATCGACATTTTTTGAAATTTATCTTTATAATTTATTTTCACGAAAATACCTAAATAAAGAATAGCTTTAGTGAAAACCGCAAATCAATCGACCAATTTTTCCATTTTTTATAATAATTTGAAATTTGAACCCGCTGAACACAGCTCAGTTTGTGTTACTTAACCACTCCCAACTACAGATTTTGAGCTCAGAATTTAAGTTTGAGTCTAAGCTTACGAAAACATTTAATGAGATGCAAAAAATACCGGCAAAAAATAGTTGTTCGTTACTCCAAAGTCTAAAGCGCCATCTATTGGCAATTTTTGAAATTTATCTTTATAATTTAATTTCAAGAAAATGCCGACATAAAGAATAATTTTGGTGAAAACCGCAAATCAATCGACCGATTTTTCCGTTTTTTATGTTTATTTGAGATTTTGGTCCCTAAACTTTAATGGCGGCTATTTCCTTAGGAAAATGTTTTGGACCCTTGGTCTCCTATTTAATATTGTTTGTCTTGATGTGTACTATCACCCCTCTTTTATTGTAAAAAAAATTTGGAATCACCCTGTATATATTGCAACAGTATTAAATGTTAAATTAGATTGTCATAGATGTCAGTGTCAAAAAATCTATTGTAAATTGTAAAAAAATCTATTGTAACTGTGTAAATTTAGATCACAAATGGAAATACACTTTTACTAGCTTTGCTACTTAATAAACTCCTAAATGATTATGTAATTTGCTCCAAACCAGATCAAATGTAGAAAAGTATTGTTCGATTGAAATAGAAATAATTTGTGCTGAATGTAAAGAAAAAAAGAAAAACTGACAAAATCCATGAGAAAGCTTATCTTTTTCACTCTTTTTTTCTTATTATCTGTTGTGTTGAAAATTACTGTATAACTCTTTCATTAAACATTAAAACAGGATAATAAATGGAATGATTAATCTTAAAAGCTATAACAATGCAAGCAATCAGATGGGGTTCATGTTTCAAATGCCACCTTTATTAGTATACATTAAGATTTAAAACAATTGGATGCATTTTAAAATACAGGCATGAACATCCACCTTCTTTGCAAATTAATTTCTGGTTTTTTTTTTTTTTTTTTTTTTTTTTTTTTTTTTTTTTTTTTTTTGGTCATTCTATCAATGTTCAGAAATTCCTTTAACCCTTTCAGGGGCGGTGTTTGCAGTGTGCAAACACATAATATTACTGTACCAATTGCGAACTGACACCAGTAAAATTTTAAGACAATTTCGATTTTACAATATGCGCGAAAAACAGCTCTTAATTATTTTCAAATAAGTCTGTTCTTTTTTTGTGGTGTGAATCAATTATTTGAACATTTTTGGAACAGAAATACCTTGCCCCTGAAAGGGTTAAATCTGGTTCATTTGAAATATATTTTAATAAACATTTATCTTTGCATTCTCATACCTTAGATTAAATAATAACACAGTTGTGAAAAAATGAAAACATTTGAAAAAAGCCACAAATGGGTTTTTTCATGTAGGCCCGCCCGAAAAAACCCACCCAGGTTTTTTCGCCCTGGGCCCACTTGTGCGAACCCTGCTTATTTTTGCCGCCAATTTGCTCTCTCTGAGCACCTTGAAAGTTCTGGAACTTTCTTCGCTGACTGTGACTCATGTTCTAAACAGCGACTCCGGATTTTGGTGCGAAATTCGCATGCTCGAAAGATGCCGAAGGTTCTGAAATTTTCTCCATTGACGATGACTCATGTCCTGCCGGGGAAGGAACATGAAAAAAAAGATGGCTATACGTTATCTTGAAATATTGGGGCTCGTGTTATTTAAAAATGCTGAAACAGAGTCACTTTTTAAAATTGCATAACTAGCAAAGTAATTGTTTAAAATGCTGAAAAATTACGTTAAAATGATTTATATTTAAAATAAAGGCTGATTGATATAATTTCAAGATTAAATAACCAATATTAAAATAATTTTGAAAAAATATTATTTTTGGTAAATTACTATTTCTATTTAGTGATTTTAGAAGGCTACGATGTTTACATTGATTAAATTATAATTAAATATTAGCTTTAACGGATTTATTAATGAGATTATTGCAATTTAAGATTACGTTTTTTGAAATAGCCTTTTGTTGTTTAATTTTTTCTTAAAAATGATGCTTGAAATTTTTGTAAACAAAAACAATGCCTAACATTTACAAACAATACCTAACAGATTTCTGGTCATTGCTTTGTTTATTTTTTTTTAAATAATTTAAATGTAATTAATAATGAAATCAAAAGTATAATGAATTCTTACAATGTATTAAAATAAGTAATAAACTAAAATAATAAAAATTTAGATAATTTTTAAAATGATTAAAATATTAAAATCAAAAGGTCAAGTTAATAATCAATAATGTACAGTTAAATATTGATTATAAAGATTAAGTGCATTTTTCCTAAATTATTAAATGAAACTTGCCTTATAAAAATACATTACTAATACACATTAGGATCATAAAATAACAAAGCTTTATTTCAGGTTTAGCTAGACTTAATAACTAAAAAACTTGCTTAATACATAAATATGTTTGGTAAGATTGTGATTACCGATGATATCAGCAATATCTTGATTCTTTCAGAAGTAAATTACTCTTTCTTCATAAAAAGACATGAATTCAATAACATTAACAAAAATTATAAGTTAAAAAATATATGGAATTGATACAAAACTAAAAAAGTCAAATTTTGCACCTACATCTGAGCTGAATGTTTCATTGTTTACATCCATAAATTATGTGTGAATTTTAGAGAGTTGCAGATTTTAAGAGTGCGGATTTGAGAAAGTTTACTGTATTGGATTTGTGAAAAATTTCGAATTCTGATTTTCTATGGATTGATACACTTTAGAAATTTCTGAGCACGATTTTTAGAAAATGTTTGTCCATGAGTCTGTATGGGACAAAAATTTTGTGGGCATTCTATCTCAAGAACAAACACACATAATTTCACAAAACTTAAGATTCAAATAGATCTTGATATAAACTAGAATCAGTTAGTTTTTGGGGCGTATGTGCTCAACAGGTGACATTGCTTTGCTGCATTATTCACAATTTCCACAATAACTGTATCTCAACAAGTAATGCACAAATTTTCATAAAACTTTAGATTCAGTTAGTCCTTGATATAGTTAGGGGCTGTTTACTTTTTGGTGGAAATTGCTGAAGAAATGACACTGCTATGCTACATTATTCTCATGATTGTATGATTATCGCAATAGCTCTATCTCAAGAACTAATGCACAAATTTTAATCAAACTTTAGATTCCATTCATTCCTGATATAGATTAGTGTTGTTTAGTTTTTGCTGTAAATCGCTCTACATCTGATGCTACTAGGATGCATTTTTCATGATTTCTCACTAGCTGTTTCTCAAGAACTAATGCATGAATTTTCATCAAGTTTCAGATTTGGCTAGTTCCTGATAAAAATTAATCCTGATTAGTTTTTGGTGTACATTACACAACAGGTGGTCCTTTCATGCAGAATTTCTAAGATTTCTGCTGTAGCTCTATCTCAAAAAATAATGCATAAATTTTCATCAAACTGCAGATTCAGTTAGAAGTTGACATAAGTTGTTGCTGACTAGATTTTGGTGTGAATCTCTCTTCATATAGCGCTGCATTTTTTAGGAAGTAGTAACATATATGGGATGTAAGAAATTTTTGGAATTGCTTCATCCGACTAATTTTTTTGTGATAAAATATATCAAAGAAATCTCTATTTCACTGTGACTCATGTGATTCAAAATTTCTTCTTGATTGAACAAAGTGGATGTCCTGACAACCTTATGTTAAAAGTGTATGCCTGCAAAATGAATGTTCTCATTAACCAATGTGTCAAATAATCATTAATTATGAAATAAATGTCTTGATGTTCAGCAATTAACTTTACAGACAATTGTTTTAAAAAATCTGTAATTCATGCTTCTGTATCACTTGTGAAAGTTCCACTCTCAAAACCACAATTTATAAGATTTTTAGTGTGAAACATCACAGATTCTTGATTCATGGAATTTTTTTATTATTGGTATGGTAAACCTGGAAAGTCAGAAAAATTTGTTACTCATGCAATAGATACATTGTCAAAAATAAATAAAACTAATATTAACCTACATTTTTTATTTAATTTTTCTAATCATGTTACATTTTTTTTCTTTATTAGTGTTTAAACTTTCAATTTGATTATTTTTTTTAGGGTAACAGCTCTAATAACTTCGTCGAGTTATTTAATGGTCTTCAAAAACAGTATAAGGCTGTGAAGTTAAAGCCTTCAACATGTTACAGATTCCGTTTGTCTGCTGTCAATGAACATGGAAAAAGGTAAAATTACTTTCTATTTTCATTTATTTTAAAGCTTAAACAGTAAAATTTAAACTTATAGATTTTTTTCTTTTAATTTTTAATTTGTCAATGAAAAAGTATCTGAATTTATCAATTTTTTTTTAAAAATAATGCAAATCTCACTGATTAAATGTTGTATTTATATTGTTTACATAAAAATAGTAAAAGTAAATTAAGTAACCTTCATTCCAGGTGTGTCATTCCAAGTATGGATAAGTGCCAATGTTATAATGGTTAAGGATTCAGAGAATATTTGTAAAAAAATAATAGAAATTATCTGGAATAATAATGTAAAACTTCTGAAATATCTCCTGAAATGCTAATATTTGATTACTGAAAAGTGTCAAAAACTCCTGAAATTTAGCTAATTTATTTCCAACATAGTCTTTACAAAGTTGGCATTTATGCATTTGGACTTGTCTATCTTCATCCAAATTTACAGACCTTTATATGTCATAAATTTTCCTAGCCACAAACAGACAAACAACTTTTATTAATTTAGATTAATGAAAGTATATATGTACAAATAAACTTAGGTACCCATAGAAGAATATCCAGGGCAAAATGCCTACAAGATAGTGCTGTTAATGATAGCTTTCTTAAACATTTTCTCTTGTTTTTGTTAGTTGTTTTATTTTACTGCCATACCTATGGGATCAAAAACAGAATAAATATAAACCAACATGTGTTGTTTTATTCTCTAATTAATAATTAATTTTAAAAATTGATAGCGTAAATAATTTTTAAAAATTAAATAAAATTTTTTCCAAATTATTAAAAATTAATGTAGAAGATTATGATGTAAACAGAAAAGGATATTTATATAATATGAAGTTGGGCTAAAGTTAATTTGCAAATAAAAAATAAAGAAAGAAGTATTCTGTGCTTTCTCTTCCTGTCAAAAAAATACTTATACTCATTTGTTCTTCGCTTTGCAAAAATATATGCATGCCAACTAAAGACAATGTTAATAGCATTTGAAGAAAGTCAATAGCTTTATAATATTTGTGCTAAGAAATTTCTAATAAAGTACTATAGAAAAAATGTGAAGATTTAAGGAAAATGTTTTCTTAAAAATACCAAACATCAAAAGTCGGATGTTAAAGTTATGAATTACAGATAGACTGCATCATACCATTTATTGATTAAATAACCCAATTTATGAACTGAATTTCCTTTTGTCTCTAAAATTCTATAAATGGGCCACAATTCATGGTACATCCAATGGTACCAAAGATTTTTTTGAGTGGCTTTTGAATAGGTTGGTTGATAGGGTGTGATGTGCATTGACACATAATTGCTTTGGATGAATGTGCAAAATGCTTTTATCCATATTTTTTATTTATTTATTTATTTATTTATTTATTTATTTTATTTTATTTTATTTTATTTTTTTTTTTTTTTTTGTCACCAACCTTTGAATAACAATAATGAATCCACATCAGTGGAATGATATTAGGGATTTCACCTAATTTCAACTGAAGCTATAAAAAATGTATGCCCATTTCAATGTCTAACTCATTTATCAGGATATTTTTGTTTTTACAATCTTTTTAAAAAGGTAAATTTCATGTTGTTTGATTTCAAAATTCCTTATTTTCAGTAAAAATGCCATTTTTCCGATTCACCATTACTAGAATTAACACTTTAAGACAAACTTGGCTTATTGTATGATGATTGTAAATCATTGGATCTATACAAAATTTTTGCACTGTAATCTTTGAGGTTATTTGCTGATACATTTTTTCATTAACTTTTAGTCAAACAACATGTTTTAATAAATATCAGTGTACTGTATCAAAATCTGTTTAAAAAAAAGTCATATGATATCTTATTCATTGTTGTATATTTTGTATGTGTGTAGAATATGTATTTTTGTAACAAGAAACAAAGAAAAAAAACTTGAAAAATACTACAAAATATTTTGAGCCATTCTGTATTTATTAGGATTCCTAGAAGCAAAACCATCTAAAAGAGAGGAGGAAAATTGTGACTTGCACAGACAGATAGAGCTAGGCCATTTGATGAAAATCCTTGAAATGAAATATT
The DNA here is from genome assembly GCA_964019185.1 of Maratus speculifer. NCBI lineage: Eukaryota > Metazoa > Arthropoda > Arachnida > Araneae > Salticidae > Maratus > Maratus speculifer. Next base: position 259,230,304 of record OZ025290.1, read on the forward strand.
TTAATAAATTTTTTATTTTTTATTTTTTTATTTTTTTTAAGTACTGAACCAATTTTGATTAAATAATGCATAGTTTGGTTGCAATTCCAGAATAATCCATAAATATAATTAATAAAAAAAAATTTAAAAAATATATCTTGAATTGAAAACATCTTTAAAAAAAAAAAAAAAAAGTCCGTTGAAAAGGGATGTTGGCATGAGAAAATGTATATTATTGCTCTTTTATTCTCATTTTAGGATAGTTTTAATTTGTACATTAGATATACAAACATTGTCTTGGCATGCAGTAACATTTTCCTTGCAAGAGGCTTTTAGATCTTTTGGCGATCTAAGAGGTTAAAATTCATTTTGAATAGTCCGTAATATTACATTTGGTTATAGTGTGTTGTACTGAAACTATCCATAACAAAACTTTGAGTATATAACCTGTCTGGGTTTCTCTAGATGATATAATTTTAAAATCCTTTTCCTTTTATGTTAAATCTGTTTCTTGCATAAAAATGTTTTTTATTATAATTTGACCTCTTACTGTTTAAGTCCAACTGATCCAAATTTCTAATAAGCTGTGTAAAGTAAATCAAACATTCATTTTTATTATTTCTGTTGTCTAAATATATAGTAACAATAACTTACATGTATGTCTGGATATGTAATATCAAGTGAAAAAAAGCATTCATTTGTATTAGTTCTACTATCTGAATATGTAGTGACTTTATTCCTGCTAATGGACTTTACATTCTTCGTCTCTTAATATTTGAAAATTAAGAGATTAATAATATTTGAATATATATTCAGCATTATTTCACTAGAAATGCGCTGAAATTATCCGTGGCAAATGTCCTATGCGGGAGTAATATGCTACCTGATTTTATACAGATTTTTAATTTTTAAAGATTTTTGTCTTTTTGTTGAAATTTTAACTAGCATGAGAACATTTTTGTCATTATTTAATCAGTTACCTAACAATCCCAAAATTATAAAAACTGTTAAATCAATCTGTTGCAACAAATATTTATTATTATAGAAAAATTAGACAATCAAAAAATGACCATATAAGTTTTCAAATATTTTGTCTTATATAGATTTTAATGAAAATTGTATGCAATTCCTATTACATAAATATTCACCTTATCTCTTTCTTTTCTTTGTGTATGTTCGTTTTCAGTACTTAATGTTACATATTTAGGAGTAGTATTGTCATATTGTTAAGAAAAAAAAAAAAAAAAAAAAAAAAAAAAAAAAAAAAACCTGTTATATTTTGAGAAATGTCATTGATCGTTGAATTTCTTATAGGCATTTATGGAATTTAAATTAGTAAACATGGTGTTTACAATGGATATATCTAATCCATAATGCAGGTGTTGGATCTTGTGGTTTTTTACTCTTGTGGGTACATTTCTATTATCTAATCAACATCCAAGACTCAATCTTTTCTCCCCTACATGTACATCCTGTATAAATATCCACAATTTTATATGTACTGATATTTGATGGATATAAATGCATTTTTATAAATGTTCACAAGATTAAGAAGCTTCTTTGCAATTTACTGACATATAAAGAAAGTAAGAATGAACAAAGTATCTGATCATTTTAGTGTGAATAAACTCTTTCCAGCTAAATGAAATATCATTAGAGTGAAAACAAACTTTTATTTTTATCATTTTGTTGTATTTTATTTAGATTTGCTTCATTAACATTTAAACTGTTTATACTAAGGTTTTTATTTTAAATTCTCTTATTTTGAATCAGATGGTGTTTCAATTATCATTCTAATATGTAAGTATAATTTTATTTTCAGTGGCTATAGTGAAACTAGCTGCTTCTCTACCAGTGGTAGCTCTCCTAGTCAACCTTTACCTCCAACTCTGAAGCAGGCTTTTATCAGTAAATTAAGCCTGGAGTGGCAGTCAAGACCTAATGATGACAACTATACTTTACAAATGGAAGATGAAGGAACAGTAAGTTAATATATTCTTTATCAGTAGTTTTATTAAGTATTGCCTTTAAGAAATGCTGATGTTTATTTATGTAACTTTTTATTTTAGCTTCATGGATTTCTTCCTGTATATAATGGAAAGGATACCTGTTATACATGCATACGTCTGAGACGTAATGCTCAGTATAAATTTAGGGTATGTATATATTTAGAAAAATCTTGAAAAATGTTTGTTTTATAGTTCATTAATTTTAAGCATAAATGTAATGATTATTTTAATTTAAATTGATTAAAAAACATTTGAATATCAACCATTATATAGTGTTTAGAAAAAAAAGGGCCATTTTGCGAGAATTTTTCAAAAAAGAAACTATTATAAAAAAGGGTACATTTTTTCCAAAAAGGAAACATTATTCTAAAAAAAAAAAAAAAAGTACATTTGTTTTAAAAAAGAAACAACATTCTAAAATGAAAAAGAAACTTGCAAAACTAACCATGGAAGTGCCCTCATCAGAATGATCCTATGTCTAAAATTTGAATGAAAGCTGATAATTTTGCATGAAAAACCCATTTATCTAAATTAAAGTCGGGGAATTAACCCCTCTTTATACTTATCCAGAAATCTCCCAAAACTAATTATGGCAGTACCCTCATCAGAATGATCCTATGTCTAAAATTTGAATGAAATCTGATAGATCTGCATGATAAACCCATTTATCGAAATTAAGGGTGGAAGATTTGCCCCTTGTTCCCCTCTTTATATTTATCCAGTGAACACCTGATACTAATGATGGAGGCACCACATCAAAATAATCCTGTATCTAAATTTTGAATGAAAATTGATAATTCTCCATGAAAAAAAACTATTTATATAATTTAAGGGGAGGAGCATTAGCCCCCGTTCCCTCTCTTATACTTATCGAATGAACTCCCAAAGCTAATCAGGGAAGCGCCTTATCAGAATATACCTATATCAAAATTTCAAGTGAATCAGATATTTTTATCTTGAGTTATAATGTTATGCACGCATGCACATTCATACAGATCGGACAGACACATAAGCTCTCAAGCTTTGATAGCCTCTGAGCTAAAAAGGGCACACCTGTACTTTGTTCACAAAAAACATTTTAAACTGGTTTGTCCAGAGTCCCCTAGAATTTGTGATATTTACCAGGGATAAGTTGAATTGCTTTAGGACACATAAGAAGAGTTGTTTAAAAAAAAAAGACCGGCAGATGCATCAGAAGGATTTGAAAGAGCCACTGAATATATAAAAGAAATAAAAGAGGTTTCCAAGCACTGTGCCTTGTTAAAACAGCATAGTCAACTCTATTATGTATATTTTGGGATAAGATATGCTAAAGAAATGCAGTTTCAGTGAAAGCATAACTGTTATTTATTATTGTTTTATTAAGACCACTATGTGTAATTGTTTTATTTTTTAATTGTTATAAAAGTAAAAAAATATACATAAAGTTATTTAATCTACAGTGAACTTCCATTAAGTTGGCCCTCTCTAAGATCGATTTCTCGATATTATGTACAAAAACAAAATTCCTGGTTTTTCCTGGTTGAGGTCTGTAAGAAGTGCATGTAAAAGACATTGTTTAATACATACAGTTTAAGAGTTCAAAGTTAAGATGGACAAATATTCATCAGGACAACGGAATATCAATTTTTTTTCTATTCTGTTTTTAAGATGAAAAGAGTAGAAATTTTGGCTTTGGTGTAAAAACATCCAAGAACATCTAAGGATAGTGAAAAGGAAGAAGAAATCTCTCCTCCTAAAATGAAGATGTCCGTGATAGGCTGGTGATAATTAAGAAATTTTATCAATCAACCGAAAATGTTTCTAAAAGCACTTTGAGCATTTGACTAAACTTGAAAGAATGTCACTTCAAGAAAAAACAAATGAAAATTACTTCTTTCATTGTGGATAGTCTATTAGGTACTCTCAATTGTTTCCTTTCATGTACTACCATTTTGATCTTCAAGTAACAGTGAATGCTTCAATGTAAACTAAAATTTCAAACAGTTTTTTTTTTTTTCATTTTGAAATTCTTCTTGTACATACTTTTTTGTTTTAGTATTTTTATTAAAATAGCATAAAATGGTTTGAAAAAGCAAATTTTAGAATTTTTTAGTCATATTACAATGTATGTGTACATATTAAGTATTTTTTACTAGAATGTGAAACTCAGATTTATGAACTCCTGCTATAATGGACAAAAAATGCTTGCTCTTTATTATCTATCTTAGCGAGCGTTCACTAAATCTATCTTATTATTTAAAATATTTATCACATTATACTTGATGCTTTATTTATTTATTTTTTTTTTTTTTCAAAGTTAAGTGCCAGTAATGACGAAGGCTCAAGCCCATGGAGTCAGGTAGTTACCTACTCAACTCTGCCAGATAAACCTGATCCTCCTGGAAAACCTTATCTCAAAGGCCGTTCTCATTCTACATTCTTCAAGGTAACTTGGGGTAGGTATATCTTAAATACTCTTTTCAACAGAATTGGATATTTAAAATATAAAACATCAGTTGGAATATTAAGTAATTCGAAGCATTTATTGTTGAAATATGTATATACTAGTATTAAAAAATATTCTGACGAGTACCAAAAAAGGTTGATATGTTTTTAAGTATGAAAAAGTGCTTGACAAGTGTTACTAATTGAGCATGAAAAAGAGCAAGGGGTCCCTTCTTGGCTGCAACTCACTGTCAATACCAAATTTGAAAAAATCATTTTCGCTTTTGCATACAAAAAAAGTTTGCATAAAACTTTTAATTGTGCTTTACATGTTAACTGCACTATTGGATCTGCACTGCAACTGCAGGACAAATCAGTTTTCTGTGCAGTTTTACACTAGGTGTTCATGGTGGGACTGCATGAATATGATATACTGCAGGAACCAAGGTTTCTGGTACTATTTTGTTTTATATTCTTGTTTAATCATGCTGCGTTTTCTAAATATGCCTTTACGCTACACAATTTTATTGTAACTGTGACTGATTTCTTTTATATGGAAAGAGCACAAATATGTTTTTTTTCAATTTTGGCATTGACAGTGAGTTGCAGCCAAGAGGGGACCCCTTGTTCTTTCTCCTGCTCAATTAGAAAGACTTATCAAGCACTTTTTCACACTTAAAAACATATTAACCTTTTTTGATGCTCGTCAGTACATTTTTTAATGCTAGTCATTTAAATTTTTTTATAATTATATATTGAATATAAGTAAACCCCAGTCGCTTTTAAATATTCCCAATACCTTTTCATATTTTGCACAATATTGAACTTTTTAACCAAGTAATACACACTATTTTAAGAGGTTCAAGAAATGAAGGTTGTTGAATGCTATTTAAGGTATGGACAGAATGTAAAGAATTTGTATTACTCCATATCTATTCTTTATGTAAATCAGAAGTTATATGATCATAATTAAAGCTTACATTTAGTTCCTTGGAAAAAAAAAAAAAAAAAAAAAAAAAAAAAAAAAAAAAAAAAATTGAATTTACCAAATTTTTTTTTTATTTTTTTTTTACCTTCTTCTTTTAATCCATTTTGTCTACTACTGAAATTCAAACTATTCAGATACTCAAGAAAATTATTGCATTATTTTATAAAATACATGTTATTTGAAAAATAATTATCAAGTCAAACAAAAAATAATGGTGCATTCACAACTTTATTCTAAGAACTGAAAGTTTTGCAGTAAAAACAAATAATCATTTTTTTCACTTGATTTATTTAATTTGAATGAATTATATCACATTATTATAACAGCAAAAACAAGAAACAATGTTCAAAATGAGCTTTAAGACACAAATTAGATTTTCTCAGCGACCGTCAAACATGCAAAGATGAAAAAAAAATTCTAAATTAAATTTTATCATGAAGATAACATTTTGATAAAAATTAAGTTAATCCATCCACATCTGTTAGCTACATTTTGTTGAAATTTACATCTTCATTTTTTCATTAAAACTTAAATAAAAAACTACAATAAATTATATATTTTTAAAATGCTATCATTTTATTTGTCTTGTCAAGTTCTATCTATCTATCTATCTATCTATATGTATATATATATAAAAAATCGTACGTTAGCTGGTTTGCCAGAAATTTCAAAAAGACATTTATTTGCATTTTCCGTTTCTTAAACATACCAAGCGCTACTGTGTTTGCTATGATATCTTATGTTTAATTAGACAGGGTTCATATGTCTCAGTGAAACCTAGAATTCATTGAAAGTATTTTGATTTTAAAATCTCAGGGAAATTATAGATAAAAGTTACTATCCTCAAATTTTAGAGATTGTTCAATTACTCTGAAAAAAGTGTCCAGTCTATTTTTAGAGATAACATGTGAATAACAGCTGCTGTGTTCATCATTGATTATTGATATGGAAAAAAGCACCAATCCTAAAAAAATAGCCTGATTAAATTCTGAGAATATTTTCTTTGAAAATGGTTATGAGTCCTGTTAGGAGAAGTGTAAGCCTAAAGTTAGAAGTGTAGCCTTCTTTGTAAGCTAAAACACATTTTTTGAGGAGAATCAACAACTTTCAGCCTATTGCATGTTATATAAACTGTTATTGATTCATTATATATTTTGAGTGTTTTGAGCTCAATGTACGAAAGGTATTTTAGATAAACTCATTTATTTGAAATTTGAATTAAAACATTTCAAATTTTTATTCTTAAAAAATGCCAAAAGTAATATTTTTTTCAAATTTATTTTATAATCTATGTATATCTTTTTAAATGTATAGTATACTCTCAATGTAATTTAATTCCTAATATTGTATTAAGAGGGAAAATAGCTTCTTTGAAGAATTATTTTAAGAAGAAAAAACCGTTTTTATATACAATATTATGAACAAAATTGCTCGTATTTACCCTTGACACTAAGTAGGAATTTAATTCACTGAGATCTGTAATTGACAACATAGATGATCTGATGAACAACTGATCAACATAGGTGCTAATTTTATTTATTTATTTATTTTTTTTTTTTGAATTTAAATAAATTTAATATAACTTTAAAATAATAATAATAATAATGAAATACTTGTGGAGTTATTTCTTTTACTTAAACAAAATCTTTTGTTTTGAAAAGGGGAAAAAAATGGAATGTTGGCATCTTTGGTACAATATCATTATTTTTATCAGTGTGATTAAAACAAAGTTTTTGAAAATTAAGAAATTGAAAATTTTCAAAGTATCCTTGTGTGACACTTCCAATGTTTAGTTTACAAGCAAGCTTGGTGCTCATTTTACTGACCACAAAGGGAACAAAAGGTTGATAAATTCCTACTATTCTGATGGTAATGTTCAGACTTCATATGACTCAAAACCCTATGATATAATAAATAAACTTATGGTTGAAGTAATTTTAAATATTCTTAAAAATTATAAAATACAATAAACAGTGACTATATACATATTTTTTTTTCAAAATAGGAACTCCTTTTTGAAAAAAATATTGCCTTCAGAAGTATCTTGAAAAATATTTAACTGTTTAATTGCTTTATTCTTTATAAATTTAACTAGCTGTTACCCGTGACTTTGTTCATATAACATTTAAAGAAGAATTAATTAATCAATCAAGCAAAAGAATTCATTGGTTAAAAGCATGTGTAATTAACTTTTTATCGCAATTTATTCTAAAAATCTTCTGATGATCCTTTTTTGCCGATTTTTTGCTGGTTTAAATTTTCCTTTCAGCGACTTATACTAATAGATAGAAACATTCTTGAATTCTTTTGTTCAGCCCTGTAGTTTGCCTAGTATCTTTAATATACAAAAGTATTTTTCTAAACTTTAGTTCAACCAGAAATATTCCTTATTACTACCTAAATAACATTTTCAGAAATTATCATCCGAAGACAACCATGTATCCAGTTCTTTGTGTGACCCGGTATATCATTTTATCTGTATACTACAAACATTTCTTAGTTTACTGGATGCTGTTCAAAATAAAAATGCATATTTTATTTAAAAACCATCCTTAAGTAAATTATGCTCATATTCAGTAACTTTTGAGTAACCCTGCATATCTAAATTGTGTAACTATCAGCATTTACAGATGCCATTTAATATGCATACATTTAGTGAAACTTAAAAGAACATATCATAATTCAAACTGCATTTCATCCATGCAACAGTCATCATCCATCATATACAGTACTTCAGATAAAATATATACTATTTAAAATCTTTTTTGTGTCCCTGTAAATGCTATGCACTTTGTATTATGCATGAAATAACCCACATTAAGCTTCAGCAACATATATCAATTTGATTATACATGAAAACATTTACCATAATTTAAAATGTGTCGCAAACTGTTCCTGCCTTTATTCTTATGCAATGGAATTCTTCTGTGTGACCCTGTAAATGAATAATAGGTGTCCTTTTCACTGCATACTTTACAAAATACATGTTTTAGTGCACTTTGTTGATACATATAAATTTGATTATGTATGGTGTAACATCGTTAAAATTCAGTTGAAACGATTTTTCCCCATAATGCCGTAATGCAAGGAAAAATTTTGATTATCCCTGTAAATAAACTAATCATGGTAGAAATTTCATTTTCAATAGGTATTCGTGTGAAGGTATATGTTACTAAAGCCCAAAAATTTCATGGCTAATTGGATTGCCATGAAATTTACAAAAGTTAGAAAGCGGCTAGACAGACAGACAAACCGAAAGCATAATAACTTTTCAACTTTGTTGGAAAATGTTAAAAAATAGTTTCAAAAATACATTAATCAGTAGTTTTATTTTCCATCTTTTCCCCACAAAAAATTCTTCCATCGATAATTATGATTTTTGAATAAAAATTTTCATTTGTAAGTAACTTATAACTTATTAATTAGTATAAGTAAAAAATATTTCTCATTCATTTTAAATATGACATTATTTATCTAGCTCCATTAGCTACTGATATTCATGCCTCTTGAATTTTTAACAACTACTATAAAGTACCTGCTTTATTTCAATTATGACGTCACATTTTTCCAAATGAAATATTTCATTGAAAATATTATTCTTTTTCATTCTTTTTTTTACTTTTAAATATGTAGTTATTTTTGTCAGAAAAATTCTTGTTAATGAAAGAAATATACATGTTTAATATATAACAAAAAATATTCTTCTTATTTCTATTTCAAGTATGACGTCATACGTATTTTCTTTTAATTTTTTTGCACGGAAATTGCTCAATTGAAAATTTATTGCCGCTGAGAAATTATCATTCCATATTTCTATTTTATTGGCAACAGGAAAGGAAAATGGTTAAATTTTATTTAAAAAATGCTTATTGATTCTATATGAAAAATAATGAAATTTTGAATTATTAAGGAAAATATTTGAATAAAATTAATAAAACATAGTCTGTTCATTTCCGGGCTATAATTTATCTATAAGCAAAGATTCAAATACATTAATCCATCTGTTTTGAAGCCAATTTCATTCCAATTTTCAGACACACTTTCACTTTTATAATATATATATAAGATTAAAAGTTTATTCTAGTTGTGCATGCAATTTTTGCGTTAATATCGTTTTTAATGCTGGTGAATATGAATATCATTCTCAGTTTTAATAAATATACGATTTTAAATTTATATTCATCATTTTTCTTTATTTCATTTATTATACATTTTTTTAATATTTAGATCCTCCAAAAGATGACGGTGGATGTCCTGTTACAGAGTACATTCTAGAAATGAATTCTGGTGAAGGTTTGTCTTAAATTTTAAATATAAAAACTCTTTAATATTTTTTTTATTTGTAGAAATTTTTTTAAGTTAAAATCTTTTATGCATTAAATATAATAACAATACTAATAGTAAAGGTTATATTAATGGAGAAAATTTCATTAACTTATGTAATCTAAGTGTTGTTTGTAAGTTAAATACCAATATCTAATTCTAGTGTAAATGACCATTCTGGGACATTGAAAAGAAATTGTAGTTTTTCCATAAAATTTGAAATAATGGATAAAAATATTCATACCATTATTCTGTAATTGAGCTATTTTGTTTAAAAATCATAAAGTCAGTAAATTGAAATACAGTTTTCAAACATTTTATATTTGAAAGTACACCCTCCCTTTTCAACAGTGTAAAATTTAAAGTTTTTTGATGTTGAAAAGTATTTAAAATAAACATTTATAATAATACCTCCTATCTAAATTGAAATATTTATAATAATATCTCCTTTTAAATTAAATTGCTATTTATTAATTTAAATAATATCATTTACTTTTAATCATCTGTATAAACTTTAGTTTGTCATCTGTAAAATGTTTAGTAAATTAAACACAAATATGTTTACTTTACGAAACATTGTGATGTAAATGGAATTTTTACTTAAGTCTTAGAAATAAAAAATGTATAATTTTTATTATTAACATTCTTATTTTAAAATATATTCTGTAGATGAAAATATTTATGCTCATTACACTGTCAAAATTTCTGCAAAATTCATTGAAAACTGTGGCAGGGGAACGGAACAACAGCAACAACAAAATGTATTTTTCATATTTCTTGCTTTTAAAATAAGTGCCATTGCATTTTCTGTATTTGGCAATTGCTTTGATGATTGTACTTTGAAAACAATTTTTGTTCAGAAGAAGTCTTGTGAATGCCATAAACAGATCAGGGAATCAAATGGAGCAAAGCATCAGTCATGTGACACTCAGGTTATTTACTCTTCCAAATATTTTTTTCATACCTGTTTGCTATTGCCATATTTTGCAGTTTTCACAAAGTATATCGGAAAAAAAACTTTTAATACTGATTGGTCACTTTCTTTATTGTATCGTTCATTACTATAATCATATTGGTTATTAACAACTGTTAATTTTCGAAATTGATTCAATTTGCTACTTTTCTTCTAGAGAAGTTTGTGTTTCTGTTTGTGTACAGGACCCAAAGGTCCTGTATGGGAGAGCTTCTGCTGTAAAATGGAAAATACAATAATATATCAATGACAATCTTGTTATATAAGTCATCTGGAGATGATTTACATGCCTATATTTAAAAATGAAAATACTACACATCTCATAATATATAATTAAGATGATTCCAGTTTTTTGGGCATGCTGAATTTCTTTGCCAACCTTCATCCAACTTCTATAGCTTCTCCCAGAATATCTTAATATGAAGTTTCAGCATTCCTATTTCCTATTATTGTTTTTTCCTAATCTCTTGATTTTTTTTACGTGTCAAGAAGTAGTGGTTCTTGGTCTTATGTGCATAATATTTACTGAATTTAGAATTATTGTGATAATTTTCAACCCTTCTTTTGTGTGTAATATTTACTAGCTTTTGAATACATCATGATCTAATTTATTATTTTCATAGTTTGATCAACATCTATAAGTTATATGAATAATTTGAGTATGAGTGATTATGACACAATTTACAAATTAAAATTTCATTAACTTATTTGTGTCGCAATTAGAAACACTTTAACCTCTTATAATAAATTTTGACCTACCTTGCCACATTCTACTTCCTAATATTTCATATAATTGAGCCAGCTATTTGTCTATGTTGAGTTATAATTAATGAACATTGTTAAGAGCTAGTAATTTACTTAATAACTATTATTAATGTTTTAACATCAAGATAAATTTAATCTAAGGTAAAAAGATTCTCAAGGCCTATTTAAATTCATAAAAAATACCACTAATTTATGCTACATAGTCTGAAATTTGTTGAACATGCATTAAATGTCACATGATGTTGAATACACTTAATTTCTGTTATACTGATATGAATTCGTTGAATGTATTTTTGAAAATTATTATTAAGGTTTATGAATCCATTACTCTAAATATTTGTTGTGCATATTCAATAAAAAGTCATTCATTGATATCTATCTAGATCATTTTTCATTATCTAAACTTTTCATCATATAGATTAGTAATTATTCTTTTGTTTAAATTAGGAAAGAATTTTTTGTTTTAAAAATCCTATCATTGATTGATTATTTTTAATTTAGCAAATTTTAAATTCAAATGATATTTGAACAATTTACTCTTTGGCCACAACTTTATTACCACCTATTTTAAATATATATTTTTAATCAGTTCGTACTTGTCTGTTATTATGTGTAAAGGTTGTGATGTGTTGTTGGATATGTATTATTGAAGTTAATAATTTCCAAAGATTAATAATTTGTTATATTCTAATATTTGAGTTTGATATGTCATTCACATTTACATTATATTATTTTAATTCTCAATTTTGCTTATTCAACATTATATTATATTTAACCTTTGCTAGACAAATTTCAGACTATGTAACATGAATTAAAATTGTTTTTAGTAGATTTAATGGGATATTTCTACCTTCAGCAGAATTTACTGTATTAAAGCATTTCAAAAATTAAGAAATATTTTATAATCTAACCACTCTACACCTAAATAATATCATCTACTAATTGGGTAAGATTTTTTTTCCATTGTATTTTATTTTCATTTCATTAAATTTTTTTCAGAGTTTTCTGTTATATATTCTGGTGAAGAAAGAGAATTCCAGTGTGAAAATTTAGAGCCTGGAAAATCATATGACTTCCGGGTGCAATGCAAAAGTCAGGGTGGCACAAGTCTGGTAAGATATTAAGCTTATTATTTTAAAATATACCAATTTTCCTTAACAAAAAAAAAAAAAAAAAAAAAAAAAAAAAAGTTATATGTAAAATTTAGATATTGTAATAAATTTTCTTTAATGTTTAATACAGAAAAGAATTAAAATATTTGTTTCATCAGTTAAAGGCCAATCAATTTTTTATTAATTTTTTAATGGATATCTCATTTGCTAAAATAAATAATTTCTTAAGAATTGGAGGGGGGGGGGATGTAAAATTAATTTTAATGTAGTGCAAACATTTTATTGTTGGGTAATTTAGATTCAACAGAATTTTTTTAAAACAGTGTCTTTTAATTAAAAAAAAAATCTGAATTATTTGATTAAAACTATTTTTTTCTAAAAAGAAGGTGGGCTAATCAGGGCCATTTTTCGCCCATCAGCACCTAGACGTGACATAAATTTTTTCCATTAGTATACCTCATAACAAGTAAGAAAATAATAATATCTTGAATGAAAGTTTAATAGTTGATGGAAAAATGAAATATAGATTTAAGTAAATATTATGTGTATTAATGAACATAAACACTATTGTCAATAATTTTAATCCATATAATCAATAGTAAATACAACAATAAGTGTAAATTTAAGATAAATGGAGCTTACTAAGATTATTATTTCAATATATGAAATATCGGAAATAATCAATAGTAATAATAATTATAATAATAATAATAATCATACAGTTTCAGACCTTTTGGACAATGTGTTTTAGATTATTTCCCTTATTGATTGCTTCACCAGAATCACTAATGGACCATCCAGCGGCTGCATCTTGTATAGTATATGAACATATTCAATATTTGGTTTTTTAATTTGGATTGAGCAATGTCAGATTACAGTAGTACTGTAAGCCAGATATCATAATATGAAAATAATATGCACCCAGCACTCTACGACACTTTCACGTACTTTACACTGACAGTACCATTATGTTATAATGTTTCGCTGTGTTTTTATCCAAATATTATAGGTTTTAGAAATTGTGCGCTGAAAAATCAAATTTTGGTTGCGAAAGGTGTCCCTTAGCATGCTCTGTGGAAAACTGTTGCTTCTTACTTAAGAATCTTGGCATTTCATGTTCAATATCCATTTCGTGCGGAAGTTCCAAACAATCCCACTAAAATATATCAATGCTCTCAACATCATTTGGCTTCAGCCACTCTCTGATATTATATGAATATTTTTTAATGTGTTTGTAAGTATGTTAGCGTAATTGTTCATTGTTTCCGTGAAGTAAGGAACAAAGACATCCAAACAGGGGTGATTCTCATCCAAAAATTTCGAAAATTTAAGGCATCCTCTTCCAAAATTTTGAAATTGGGATATCAGTTCCACATAGTTGCCAACTTGCGCACGGAAAAAACAATTGCGTAGAAATGCAAATTTCATGATAGGATCACCAAAATAGTATACATTTTGTCAATATTTCGTGGAAAAACGACGATTTTGTCAATGTTTTTGTAAACGAACTTTGTCAAAAGATTGATGAAAAATGCGAATTTCCTGTGCGGATTGCAGAAAAAACGGCAATTTCACCAAATATCGCAGATAAAACGCTGATTTCTTCTGAAGACGGCGGGAAAATATAACGCTGATTTCATTGAAAGATCATGGGAAAAAACGCCGTTTTCGATAAAAGATCGCTTAAAAATATTTTGTCAAAAGAATATGTGAAAAAATACGCCGATTTCATCAAAAGATCATGGAAAAAACAGATTTCGTCAAAAAATCACGGGAATAAAATGCCGTTTTTGAGAAAAATCACGTAAAAAAGCTAATTTTGTCTAAAGATCGTCAAAAAAAAAAAACCCGCCGATTTCACTAAAACATGGAAAAACGCAGATTTCGTCAAAAGATCGCGGAAAAACTGCCGATTTTGGCAAAAGATCGTAATAAATCGCCGATTTTGCTAAAATATTGCTGATTTCGTCTGAAGATAGCGGGAAAACGCCGATTTTGTCCGAAGATCCCTGGAGGGGGGGGGAACTCACAACCCCCCCCCCCCCCCTCATATATTCTTCAATAACTTGTGTTCTAGTGATGTGTTCCATTCTACGGTGTTTTGGAACAACGTTCTCAATCACAGCCTGGCTTTCATATTTTACAGAAGATATTATTTTTCTTATATTGAATAATGTAGACAGAACACCACGATAGAGACCAGTTCTAAGTTTTACAATTAACACTGCAAAGCAAGTACGAGATGACCTCTTTTTTGAGGAACATATTTTGGACTTTACAAGTTTAAAGATATAGTTAAAATCAAACATAAATATACCCATGAGAATATAATAATAGATTTCGGAAAAGTGTGCCGGTGTATCAAAATCGAGGCATACTTTGCTACATTTCTGATATTGTTTTAAATATTTTCATGCATCGTAGTTCATACATTGATGTATTCTCACTTACAGGACTTTAATCTTGCAGAGTCAATTTACCGATCAAGTAATATGAGTTTTACAGCATCGTTTTGAAGATGAAATATAGATTCTAGTTTCTATAAAGGCTGGTGTTTCAATAGCTTTTGCTACAATAACGAGGCAGTTCTTACCCTTACATATCATACAACAAGTGTTAGAGTTGTGGAAATGAGAAATCGATAAATGTATATTAGTTTTCTTATTTGTGGTCTCATCGACAGAAATCGTTGAAGCATAATCTCTTACAGTTACATCAAAAAAAGAAACATAAGTATTTAGAGCCTGGAGAGCACGAAATACATATTATTTGTATTTAGAGCACTACTTAAAATCATTCTGTAAATCTCAGTTTTTCCGAATATCTAAGTATCCAGAGTTTCCCCCAGGTTTAAAAAAGGGTTCTGTCTACTGTTCTGAAAAGGGCATTTTTTACATTTTTCAGGGCACTTTTTACACTTTTCAGGGCACTTTTTCATTTTGAAGGGCATTTTTATAGAGTTGAATCTAGAATCTAGCGTTTCAGAAAGTCGTGAAAAAACAGAAATTTAACCAAAAAACTGGGGGAAAAAAGGTAAATTTTGTTAAAAGATAGCGAAAAAACAGCAAATATTGTTAAAAGATCGCAAAAAAGGCAAATATTGTTTAAAAAAATCACGAAAAAACGGCCAATTTTGTTAAAAGATCGCAAAAACAGCAGATTTTGTTAAAAGATGGCAAATAACAGCATATTTTGTAAAAAAAAATCGCGAAAAAAACGTCAAATTTCGTGAAAAAATTCTCGAAAAAACGGCAAAGTTTATTAAAAGATCGTAAAAACAGCAGTTTTTGTTAAAAGATCATAAGAAATGGCATATTTTGCTAAAAAAAATCGTGAAAAAAAACTACAAATCTCGTGAAAATATCTCGAAAAAACGGAACATTTCAGATTTTTCCATTTTTATGCAATTTTTGGACAAAATTTGCTGTTTTTTCGCAAATCTTTTGAAGAAATCTGCCGTTTTATCGCTATTTTTTTTTTTACAAAAGTTGCTGTTTTTTGCCACTCATTTGACAAATTTTTCGTTTTTATCGCGATTTTTGGATGAAATTTTTCGTTTTTTACGATATTTTGAGTAAATCGGCTGTTTAGTGAAATTTTGTGATGAAATTAGCCATTATTTTGAGAATCTTGCTGGAAATTAGTCGTTATTTCACAATTTTTAACGAAACTTGCCGTTATTTTAGCGATTTTTTGAAGAAATTATCTGTTCCACGGGACGGTATAAAGCTATTTTTTGTGTTCCGTCACCGATTTTTTGCGTAATTTACGCGCTATAGCGCGTTCGGATCATCACTGGAGGGCTGCGATTTTTCAAATGTGGGGCAAGAAGGGCGCTACTTTTTTTGAATGAATGGCAAGAGGGGTGCTATTTTTTAAACTAAAGGGCAGGAGGGGCAGAGCGCCCTCCTGAAACCCTCTGGGGGAAACTCTGAGTATCTATATAACTTTCCTGTTAGAACAGATACAAAAAGTTTTCTGCGAGATTTTACAACAATGACCATTGGCATCCAAGCATTATATGTTAGTAATTTCTTTAATAAATATTTATGAAAACAATTTTAGAAAACAACATTGATGTCTGAACAACATTAATACTTTTTAATTACGGTAAAAGAAGTCTGAACGCACTCCGATAGTAGTGCATTTGATACTCTCACATGATACATTTTTTTCTTTAATAGGTAGAAGCCTACACTGAACCCAAATAAAATAAATGCTCATATAAAAGCTTATAAAGAGTAGAATCATTGCATGTCAAAATTAATTGGGTTCATCGAGCACTTCTTAATAAAAAATTAATTCAAAGACACAAAAAACGTCAAAAATGCAGAAAAAAGCCAAAACACTCTACTTTCGGGCTATAATTTCAATGACTTACAATTTTATTTATCGCATAAAACTTATATTAAACAAAAATACATATCTTTAACTTTACAAAGCCACAGAACAATCATCTGAATTAGAAACTTTTTTTCCGGGTATATGATGGGCGAAAAATAGCCCTTATTAACCCACCTCCTTTAATAAACTGGATTTTTATGATTTTTTTTTTCCTGTGTTAAGGCAGTTGTGTTCTCCACTACTGAAGTAACATATTTTAATGGCTACACATTGAAACACAATAAACAAGGAAAAAAAAAAATAAAAAATCATTAAAATTTTCAAAAAATTTATAAATTTTAGTAAAAAGTTTTAAATTTAGAAATTTTTTGAATTAATTCTTCTTTTTGGAATTTAGTTTCTTTCAGTTTCTCGAATTCTGGATAATAGGTACTATATCATATTTCAATTGAAACATTTTTTAACAATGAAGCTAAACATGCAGTTTATTCTTAGTTTGCTTTTTATTAGATGAAAAATTAGAATAACTAAAGACATTTTAAGCTTTTAGATAGACATTTGTTTGGGGAAACATGTATGTATATATGTATATATATATGCATCTAGAGCAGCTTACTTAATATTTTACCACATAAAAGCATTAGATTTTATGCAGTAATTCATTTATTTCATATTATTCATTATGTATATTCAAACATAATATTCAAATAATTCTAGGCAATTAGGAATTCAAAATAAACAAAATCAAATAAATGCATGACATTCTGAAACCTCAAATGTGCTCAATTGATTAAGAAGCCCAATAAATATAATTTAATAAACAACAAATCTATTTTTTTCCCCCATTTAAACTGTTTTTAAAGGGATTTTTGACATGTGTAAATATGTGTTAATATTAGGTATTTAAAAGTTAAAGCTGTGCTTATTACTTGTGACACAGTTTATGAACTAATGAATTAAATAATTTTAAATTTTGTTCTTGTATAAATAAAGATAACAGTGACTATGCATTTTTAGAAATTAATAACTCATTCTAAAAATAAATAAGTAAAATATTTTTTTTAATTCTCAAGTATTTTTTGCAGTTGTATATACAGAGTTTCTCCCAGATTTAAAAAGGGGCAGGGCGCTACACTCTCAAAAAAACTTCCGTCTTTTCACAGAAAATGCACTGGCAGCACTGCTGCCAGAAATTGTCTGTATATTGACGATTTTCCGTTTATTTTTTTCTCCGTCAAAAGAGGAAAAATATCCGTCACTTGAAAAAAGTTTGGAAAAAATCAATGCGGAAGAGGTGGGGATCGAACTGACGACCCCAGCATTACCAGACCAACGCGAATCCACGGCGCTACGGATGCTCATTGTGATTGTGCTTTAAAATAGTAACGTTCATTTCATGTGGGTGTGGGTTGGTGTATTTCGTTAGAAAGCTTTTATTTTAATTATGCTGTCAATCTCGGAAAGATTTCATCTTTAATGAAACTGTGGCTGGGTTTTTTTTTATGTTTAGTATTAATATAGTATAAAAATGTGAATTTTAAATATATTACGTAGAATGTTAGAGAAAAAACATGGATGTTCTATTTGTGAGAGTTTTTGAACGAATAAAGAAAGTAATTGTTATTTATTTTTAAATTCGAAAACACTTTTGTCTTTTAAAACTAAATTAGACATTTTAATCAATAGAATATTTTTGTTTTTCATTTTAAAAATAAATTCGAACTTATTACTAACAGACCCAATGCGCATGCGTGCTAGATATAAACAGAAACTTTTCCTAATTTTTCGACGCTCGGAATGAACTCACAGAACAAATACGTTTCCTGGGAGAACAGAGATTATTTGTGAAAAAATAACGATAACTTAGTGTATATTGACGAATTTTTCTGACAGTGTACTGTTTTGAAAAAGGCACTTTTTTTTTATTTTTAAGGGCACTTTTATAGAGTTGAATCTAGAATCTAGCGGTTAAAAAAATCGTGAAAAAACGGAAAATTTGTCAAAAAATTGAAAAAAAAAAGAAAAAAGTTGTTAAAAGATCGCGAAAAAACGGTCAATTGTATTAAAAGATCGCCAAAACAACAGATTAAAAAAAAAAAAATCGCAAAAACGGCAAATTTTGTTAAAAAATCACGAAAAAACGACAAATTTTGTTAAAAGATCGCGAAAAAACGGCAAATTTTGTTAAAAGATCGCGAAAAAACGGCCGATTTTGTCAAAAGATTGTTAAGGGGCAAATCTAATCTTTTAAAAAAAGACCTTTTTTTTTTTTTTTTTGAAAAAAAAAAAGAATAATTTCAGGATTGACATTTAGAAAGTTTTGGACAGTCGAAAGAGGATTGTAAGAGGGGTGTAGAGAGGGGGGGGGGGCGAAGGAGCAAGTCGCCCCGCGCGCAGAAATTTAGGGGGTGCCAGATTTATACTACGAACGTCAATTTTGGACTGCCGAAAAGAAAAAGTTGGGAGGGGGGGGGGAGGGGGGCTCAAATTCTAATTATGCCCCGGGTGCAATTTTCTCTTCACACGCCTTATTGTGAAGCAGGAAAATCCGCTTTTTGAGCATTAAAAGCACAATTTTGAAGCAAGAAAATTAGTTTTTAGAACAGAAAAATTCACTTCTGGCATTAACTTTTTTGTGCGTGTGTCTCTTTGACGAAATTTGCATTTTTTCGCGATTTTTTTACGAAATCTGCCATTTTTTCGGGATATTTTGACAAATTTTGCGTTTTTTCGCGAATTTTTAACAATATTAGCCATTTTTCGCAAATCTTATGGGAGAATTTTCCGTTTTATTGCAATTTTCGGACGAAATTTGCCGTTTTCTCGCAAATCTTTTGACGAAATCTGCCGTTTTATCGCGATTTTTGGACGAAATTTGTCGTTTATTTACTATCTTTTGAGGAAATCTGCCGTTTTTACGGGTTTTTATGAAGAAATTAGCCATTTTTCCGTGAATTTTGCCGGAAATTAGTCGTTATTTCGCGATTTTTTTAGTGAAATGTAACTTTTTTCCGCAACTTTTTGACGAAATTACACGTTTTGTACGACGCGTAAAAGCTATTTTTTTCTTTCCATCACCGATTTTTTACGTAATTTATGCGTTATTGCGCGTCTGCATCATCGCTGAAGGGCTGCGCTTTTTCAAATGTGGGGCAAGGGCGCTATTTTTTTTAATGAGCGGCACTAGTTTTTGGATGTGGGGCAAGAAGGGCGCTAGTTTTTAAACTAAAGGGCAGGAGGGGCGGAGCGCCCTTCTGAAACCCTCTGAGAGAAACTCTGTATATATTTTCTGCATAAAAAGCTATACTGATGGAATAATTCAGGCATGTAATTTTAGTTCCTAAGCAGTTTAGATGTGTTACATTAATCTTGAAATTATTTATTTATTAACTTTTTATATTATGATACAAAGGGGCCATCCATTTACACACATTATAGCTACACACATTGCATCCATTATATGTCATATTTCAAGAGAAGTGTGGCACAATAGTCACAATGTGATAGGGTATTGTATGAACATGGTCTCAATATGGCCATCGAAAATGTGAAAAATGTTAGGCTAACATTACTTGTAAATGTTTATTTAATTGTAAAGAGGGGATCATTTGTGTCTGACATAAGGGGAAGGAGTGGTAAACAAAACATGAAAGTTGTGTGACATAATGAATAGATGTTCTTTAATTAAATATGTGCTATTATTGGTTCTCTTTCAG
Organism: Maratus speculifer; assembly: GCA_964019185.1. Lineage (NCBI taxonomy): Eukaryota > Metazoa > Arthropoda > Arachnida > Araneae > Salticidae > Maratus > Maratus speculifer. The sequence continues at coordinate 259,250,940 of OZ025290.1, forward strand.
TTATCAATTTCTTTTATTTTACAGTATTCAGAAACAGGTGCAATTGCAACTCTTCCTGTTGTTCCTGGCAAATGCTTACCTCCAAAATTACATGGAAAACCTAAATCCATTTCAATCCATTTAATATGGGGTATGTATGGAAACCTTACATGCAATACTGAGCTTATTGAATTTGTATATGTGAATTTTTTGTGTCTTTAATTTATAACTAATGATTTCCATATTTAAATGACACTAAAAAAGAAATTTTATGTTGTTTAAGTAAATTTTTATGCTTGAGAGATTCCATTCCTTCTGTTATGAGGTTTTCCCAGAAAACCTCTTATTAGCGTAACCGATATTCATGCTTCTTATATAATAAAAGACAATTCATTTTTATTCCAAGTGTGACGTCATATTTATTTTCTTTGAACTTTTTTTATTTTAATTTTTCAACTGAAAATTAATTGCCGAGGATTTGATTTTCTTGGCAACAGGAAAGAAAATTGGTTATTTTTTATCGGAAAAATGTTAATTGATTCTGTATGGAAAATAATGAAATTTTGAATTATGAAGGAATTTATTTAAATAAATCAATTAAAAATTAGCCTGTGTTCATTTCCGGGCTTTAACTTATCTATATGCAAAGATTCAAAGACATTAATCCATCCATTTTCAAGCCAATTTCATTCCAATTTTCGGACACACTTTCACATTTATAATACTAGCTGTTACCAGTGACTTCGTTCACATAACATTTAAGAATTAATTAATCAATCAAACAAAATAATTCATTGATTAAAAGCATATGTAATTAACTTTTTATTGCGATTTATAGTAAAAATCTTCTGATGATCTTTTTTTGCCGATTTTTTTGCTGGTTTAAACTTTTCTTTCAGCGACTTATAGATAGAAACTAGAAACATACTTGAATACTTTTGTTCAACCCTGTTGTTTGCCTAATACCTTTAATACACGAAAGTATTTTTCTAAACTTTAGTTCAAACAAAAATATTCCTTATTACTACTTAAATTACATTTTCAGAAATTATCATCCGAAGACAACCATGTATCCAGTTCTTTGCGTGGCCCTGTATATCATTTTATCTGTATACTACAAACACTTTTTAGTTTACTGAATGCAATTCAAAATAAAAATACATATTTTATTTAAATACCACCTTTAAGTAAATTACACTCATATTCAGTAATCTTTCCAAGATCTTTTGTGTAACCCTGTATATGTAAAATGTGTAAATATCAGCATTTATATGCACCATTTAATATGCATTCATTTAGTAAAACTTAAAAGCACATATCATAATTCAAAATGTATTTCATCCATGCAGCAGTCATCATCCATCATATACAGTACTTCGGATAAAATATATACTATTTAAAATCTTTTGTGTGTCCCTGTAAATGCTATGCAATTCGTATTATGCATGAAATAACTCACATTAAGCCTCAGCAATGTATATCAGTTTGAATATACATGAAATCATTTACCATAATTTAAATGTGTCGCAAACTGTTCCTGCCTTTATTCTTATGCAATGAAATTCTTCTGTGTGGTCCTGTAAATGAATAATAAGTGTCCTTTTCACTGCATACTTTACAAAATGCATATTTTTGTGCACTTTGCTGATGCATATAAATTTCAATATGTTTCACAGTGTGTAACATCGTTAAAATCCAATGGAAACGATTTTTCCCCATAGTGCTGTAATGTAAAGAAAACTTTTGACTATCCCTATATATAAACTAATCATGGTAGAAACTTCATTTTCAGTAGGTATTCTTGCTAAGGTAAATGTTACTAAAGTCCAAAAATTTCATGGCTACTCAGATTGCCATGAAATTTACGAAAGTTAGAAAGCAGCCAGATGGACAGACAAACCGAAAGCATAACTTTTCAACTTTGTTGGAAAGTGTTAAAAAATAGTCAAAAATATGTTAATCAGTAGTCTTATTTTCCGTTTTTTCCCCCACAAAAAATTTCTTCCATTGATAATTATGAGTTCTGAATAAAAATTTTCATTTGTATGTAACTTAACTTATTAATTAGTGTAAGTAAAAAATATTTCTCATTCATTTTAAATATGATGTCATTATTTATCTAGCTCCATTAGCTACTGATATTCATGCCTTTTGAATTTTCAATAACTACTATAAAGTACCTGTTTCATTTCAACTATGACGTCACATTTTTCCAAGTGAAATATTTCATTGAAGATATTGAAAATTCTTTTTCATTCTTATTTTACTTCAATTATGTTGCCAATCTTGACAGAAAAATTCCTGTTAATGAAACAAATATACATGTTTAATATATAACAGAAAACACTCTCTTTATTTCTATTTCAAATATGACATCATACTTATTTTCTTTAAATTTTTTTCATTTTTTTAACGGAAATTGCTCAATTAAAAATCTGATCTTTAAAGTTATAGTTAACACTTCTGAAAATAATAATAATAATAATAATAATAATAAACTCTTACAAAATATTAATGACAGTGGGGGAAAAAAAGTTCAAAATTTTATTTATTTTTCAAATTTTACCAACAGAGTTGCCTATTTTCTTGATAAAATCATTTTTCTTCATGAAATCATTTAGTAATATACCAAAATCCCTCTGAAAAATACTTAAATTTAAGAAAAGTTTAGATGGGATAGGCTAAATGATACAAGTTAAATTTACCAGTTGTTAGGCCATTTCTTTGAATAGATAAAATTATGCTTACACCTCAATCTGATCTTCAAAATGAAAATGATGCTGACATAATTTTTTTTAGATCAAGAATTAGTGTAAAGTTGTACATAACAAGATGCAGAGAATGGGTGAATGTTCTATTGTTTTGATGCTTTTTCTTCAGAAATTTAATTTATCCTTTTTAAATGAAAAGATGCAATTGCTTTTGTGATTGGTGAAGCACAAGTCTCCTAACATTCATTTCTTGAAGAATGCCTGGAAGACATTTAGCCTGTTATTTGTAACTGTCTTCTGTCTCTAACTTCATGGCTTTGACAAGTCCTGTACTTCTGAAGAAAACAGTATATGTTACTATTTTCATTCTTCATAGCCTTTTCTCCATTGTTGGTTTGTAATCATCTACAAGGACACATTATTCCATTCCAAATTTCTTGACGTGTTGGAATGTAAAAAAAGCTATGTAGTCTTATTACCAGTTGTGATTTTAGAAGTAATTTGGTGCCAACTATCATTAAGTAGTTTTAATGTTATTTACAGTTTCTGACACACTCTGCTTGTTGGTGTTCTGTTAAATTATAGGAGATCAAACAGCAAACTAATTTTTTCATTGCAGTTCTTCATGAATATTTTTTTATATAGTTGCAGATTTAATCGTAAGCTCCTTCTGTATCATTTGACAGGTATAGCAATTATCATTGCTTAAGGCTCCATTGTAGTGAAATTCCCTAATCATGAAATCCCATGTTAGCCTATGGGAAAATTTTAAAGCATAATGACTCATTACCTAATATGATTATTTAAATATTGTTTTCACCATCATAAAGTAGATGTCAGATGCTGATAATATGCGTTCTTAAAAGCTGTTCCACTAAATTTTAAATGTATAAGAAATCCCTATAAACTTAAAAATTTCCATTGGATTAAATTTTATTATTTTTTTTCAAGATACTTAAAATTTATGTAGACAGTTTTTAAAAATGCTTATAATCAGTATCTGACGTCTACTTTCTTATAGTAAAAACAATATTTTAATAATTATATTAGGTAAAGAGTCATCAAGCTTTAAAGATTTCCCGTAGGCTTAATGAGATTTTATGATCAGGGAGTTTCACTGTAGCAGAGTCTTAACATTTTTTACATAGCCGACATATTTTCTGGAACTATAGTTGACAAAGAATTTCTTCTGTTTTTCATCCAGGACAGAATTATATGTATCCTCTTCTAAATTTTGTAAATCATCTGAATACAGTAGCATGTGATGGAGCTACATTTCCATATGCTAATTGTACATGTTGAAGGCATTCTTCTATATTTAGTCTTACTTTAAAATTATAGAAAATTATATTTCAATAATACTCTGATGTTAATTTCATTTTTTTTTCTTTCAAAATTTATTCTATGATAGCTTAATTGTAATTGTTGCCACAAGTCTACAGACTTGTTCAAAGTTAGAATTCAAGTGATTTTAGAGTTTAAAGTTAAATATCGGACCGACATTGCTTTTACAGTATATGTGATGAAATATAATTTTTTTATTGTTTTGAATATTATGATAAATTTATTGTGATAATTTTATTATTATGTAACTGTTTTATATTCATTTCTCTTCTATAGTTTATCCTGAATATGATGGTGGAAGTGAAGTTTTGGAGTATGAAGTTGAAGTAACATATCCAGATGGCAGTTCACGTATTGCATTTAAAGGAAATAGAACAGATTGTGTTGTTGCTGGTTTGTCACCTGGAAGGCAATATCAGTTCCGTGTTCGAGCTTATAATAAAGTTGGTGTAAGTATCACTTCTTCCACTTATTTTAAGAGTACAACAATAGTTGAGAAGTCTCATGGAAACAAACAAACAAACAAACAAAAAAAAATCTCTTTATAATCAATTTGTTTTTGTTTTATTTTTTTAAAACATTAATTTTCTTTTAGTCACAATAATAATAGTAGTAATAATAATAAAAACTATGACTTTCCATTTGTAAAATTGCATAACTATTGCTTATTTTATTTTTTATTTCTTATGAAACAGCCAATTTATAGTCAATGTTTAGTCAGTATAGATCAATGTTTGTGTTATATTTACTTCATTAAAACCCACACAAAAAAAGTGCATTACTCCAGATGCATCAGGCATTTTATAATTTGTTAGTAAATATTAATTTTTGTTGCAATGTGATATTCATGGTAAAATTCCTTACTAAATATTTCCTTTTGCTCTTTAATGATACATTTTGGTCAATCTGAGAATATGTAGAAAAGATGCATTATGAGATGTTTATTCTGTCATTTTAATAAGATATTTATAAGTAAAAATACACAAGTAATCTTTTGTAGCATTATTTTCTTCTTTTGTAGCATTTCAAAAATTCTTTACTACTTACTTTTTCTAATTCCTACACTCAACTTAAGTTTGTAATATTCTAATTATATATTGAATAAATTGGTGTAATCAAAAGTTTAATTTTTTTTTCCTTGTGATTTGTATTTGTAGATTATGGTTTGCTCAGGTGACTTTTTAATCTAATGAAAAAATACTGATTATGGCTATATTATTTGCAGTCTGGTCAGTGGTCTGATTCTTTTGAAGCAACAAGTGGTGCTGGTTCACCCGACATGCCAAAAGAAGTTCAAGCTGTGCCTCGTTCCCCTCATTGTATATATGTATCATGGACTGAACCAGCTAACAATGGTGCTGCAATAACAGAATATAGGCTGGAAAGCAAGAAGGAAGATGAAGAGTTTGAACTGGTTTGTATATATGCTAAATTTTTTTACAAATATTTCTTGAAAGGAGACCACTAAGCATTTTGCTCATTGATTTTTATAACTTTAAAGTATGCTGTTGAGTTCAATTCTCTAAAACTGTAGTGGTAAAAGAATTTTTTCACATGTGCTGTAGCTTTTTCATTATTAGATGTTAAAGTACAGCATACGGCCAGGTTTTTGTCTAATATTCTGACCTTTTTATTTTTTGAATTTATATTTTTGAAACATTATAAATTTTAAACATTTGATATTTTTCTAAAAACATATATTTGTTCTTGAATTTTTGATAAAAATATATATTTTTACTTAAATTTATCTATAATACAAGAAAGATTTGTAATCAATTTTTTTTTTCATCTGATTTTCAATGCATTTTAGTGATCAGATTTCTTGAAAATATGTTTTTACAGAGTGTCTATGTGCATATATGTGTGTGTCATTGCATCATTGTAAAGTATATGAAATTATGCATAGAATTAAAAATTAAAACAAATTTCATGCATATGTTTTCAGCTATGGGCAGCATATCCTAGTTGAATTGTGCAGTATTCTGCCTAAAGGGGGTACTGTAATAGTGACTTTTGTGTCATTTCCATTATTGTATCATCAGAAAATGTATGGAATTATGAATAGAAATGAACCAGACTTCATACATTTCTTTTTGACAATAGATGTTTGGTCCCAATTGAATGAAAAGATATTCCTCATTGTGCTTGCAGTTTTCTCCATTTTATCTTATAATTCTGTTGTACATATGCTACTTTTGCAGCAACAGTCATTACACATCCAGGCAACCTGGAAATTCAGAAACAGCTGACATACAAGAAAATAGTGATGGTATAGTTTTTATTAAATATAATTAAAATTACTCGTTTTTATTCTGGTTATTAAAATGAATAAATTTAAGATGAAAATCAAAGTTTGTGTAGTGTCATAGTAATAACATTGAAGTGTTAACAAGTGTAACAAATTTTTGTTATGTTAACATGTATGGTATATAAGAAAGTTTTGAGATTGGTATGTCTGACTAGTTTCTGTAGTTTTTGAACTCATATTTTTTACTTTAAACAAGTTTAAATAAAAATTTATTATTCTGTGTAATTTATATGAATATTTCTGATGTTTAAAATATTATAACATTTGAGAGCAATTGTTATCTAGATCTTTCTGTGTCTCCTCCAAACTTAAAATTTGCATGCTGGTTTCTTCCATTATTACAGTCTGACAGTTTGCTTTCAACTTTCACATGGAAGATTTTTCTGTGTATAAAGTAGCTTCAAACATTGTAATTGTCTAGAAAAGAAACTAAATGATATCAATAATAAGAAAATTTTATTTATTCTGATCTTATTTGAGAAGTTCAGCAGCCAATTTGCTAAATATTTTTTGTGAGTTTTATCTTGCATCTGCAGCAGATTTTTGCATTTCCAGTTTGCTCAATTTTTACCACGCTTTTATTAACTTCACCTGTATGTTTGTGAGTTTGTAACTCTCCTTATTTTATGTATGTTCACCGATTACTCCGAAACCATGCAACCGATTAACTTGGTTTTGGTGTTAAATGAAAGACGATGCTCTCGAATTAGTACCACTTCAGTTTCATCGAAGTTGGTTCAGTATTTTTTTAATAATTAGACAAAAACTAATAAAATTAGTGATTTTTCGCTAATTAAAAGTGTTGAATACGTTCACTGAATGGAGTGTAGACAGCATGGCCGAGCGGTCTAAGGCGGCGGATTGAAGCTCTGTTTTTCGAAAGAAATTGTGGGCTCGAACCCCACTCCTCACATTATTTACATCTATGTAAAATTTAAAAAAAAATTCCGTATTACAATTTTTAACTGGCTTCAGAAAAGGTAGAGGAAGTTATCAATTCAACGCGTATGTATTTTTTTTTCTATGTATGTTCACCAATTACTCTGAAACTATCCAACCGATTAATTTGGTTTTTGTATTAAATATAAATATAGTTTAAAAATACTAAAAACCACACCTTTAAAGTAATCAAACTAAAAAGTGAAAAATAAATATAGTTTAAAAAAACTAAAAAACACGCTTTTTAAGTATATCAAACTAAAAAGTGAAAAATAATTCGTGCTATAAGCTGAAAACGAAAATAGATGAAAAATACTATATTACTATAAAATCATTGTTATTATAGAAATCAATTAATAAGCAATAAATAAAATTATCGTGGAAAAAAAGCATGGGGTGCTTCTTAAGAACTGATAGATGGAGCATGGTAGATGGAGCACCCCATGCTTTTTTTCCATGATAATTTTATTTATTGCTTATTAATTGATTTCTATAATAACAATGATTTTATAGTAATACAGTATTTTTCATCTGTTTTCGTTTTCAGCTTATAGTAAAAATTATTTTTCACTTTTTAGTTTGATATACTTAAAAAGCATGTTTTTTAGTTTTTTTAAACTATATTTATTATATATTGTCTTTATTTATTAGAATGAAAAAATATTTTGAAATGTCATCTGTCAATTTTTATTCCTCTACAAGAAAAATAATTCGGCTTTTGAATTTACATAGAATACATTATAAAATTATATAACTGGTAAAGATTTATAAATGAGTGTTAATAAATTTGCCAAAAATGAATCTTCAGCGAAACTCCAGCTTTGAGTTGAAAATGAAACCTTATTTTCGATCGATCTTTACTATAAAGATCTTTACTATAAAGTTGTTACTATAAAGTACAACATGCTTTGTTGATTTTTTTTTTTCATTAGTATATGCTTTTGTACTAAATTTCTTTAAATTAACTTTATATAAGTAAGTATTTTTTTCTGTAAAGTATCATTTTAGTAATCTAATTCATATATTACCTAATATCAATTCTAATTATGGTTGCATATAAAATTTATGTTGTAATTTATTTCTCCAATATCCCTTTCCTTTTTTTTTTAAATTCAGGTTCATTCTGGTTCATTCTGTAGTGCAGAAGTGAAGTCATTAATTCCTGCCACTTTGTATTACTATCAAGTGCAAGTATGTGAAAAAATTTATCTTTATGTATATATATAGTTTAAAGTAAAAAGACAATTTAACGAATAAATTAATCTATTTTAATAATGATATGTTTACAACTGTTACAGTACCTAATTAGTTTAAGTTAGAAATATTCATTACTATGTACCATGTTGAATCTTCTGTTATTAGTATTTTCTTTTCAATTTTATGTATTTATTCTATAGCTCTTTGTACTCCTCTATCTTTTTAATTATTGTGCCATAAAATTACTCCATTTCCTTTTGAAACTTTAAAATTTCGCTTCAAATAATTTAATCAATTACTCAAAATAATCTTTCACTCCTAATTTCAATAAATTGTACAAAAACTTGAAAGCTTTGTCATTACGCTTTTACTTACCATGACAGTCCAATGCCACATAAAAAGTGACAATAGTGCAGCAGTAATTAATCCATAACTCCTATAAAACTATTTTAGACCCATTGATAAGACCCACTTTAAATTTTTCAGAACCATTAAAGGGTAATCTAGTGTAGAGGTCTGCATGGGCTAAAATTTCCAGGCCCGAGCCCAGCCCGAACGAAAAAATATTGGCCCGAGCCTGGCCCAGCCCGAAAGAAAAAAATATTGGCCCGAATCCGGCCCGGCTCCGGTGAATTTCTACAAAACATTGATCTTTACTCTAGCGTAAGAGTTCAGACCAAAAAAACTTATCTTAGTCTTTTCTTTTTCTTTCATGTTTATAATCTCTATCTATGCAGAAGTGCCATAGGCTGCGATATTTACGCTTTTAATGAACCTTTGTTTGTTGTATATAAATGTTTCAGTTATCTTTAGTATTATTAATACATTAAAAAAAATTAAAAAATGGTGTATGGTAAAAGTAAAATCTTCTAAGAAATTGGAAAGAAAAAAAAATATGTTCCCTTCTATAGCAGATGTAAATGCTTAATATATTTTTTTCTCATGTATTGTTGTATTCATTTTGCATGAATGAACAGTTTAAAAGAAATTTGCAGTTTTCAGTTTAAACAAAAATTCCGTCATAATATTCGCCTATTTTGCAAAAAATTTTGGACCAATCCAAACTTTACTGATTTATGAACAGACTTTTCCACGTCGAGAAAAGGATTTTCATACGGGAAGATTCAACAGGAACTGATTTTTTTGGTGCGTGAAGACTAGGAAGAACGAAATCAGTCTCTGCTTCGTACAGAAAAAATAAGTTAGGCCCGGCCCGGCCGATACTCCAGAAAAAAAAATTAAGTCCCGGCCCAAAAAGATTAGTGACTAGGCCCGGCCCGTCCGGCCTGAGTCTTCAGAAGCAAGGCCCGAGCCTGGCCCGTGCAGATCTCTAATCTAGTGTATCCCAATTGTTAAAACAAATTCTGTTTAAAAAGCTTGACTTTTCATATCATATTTCCAGACGAGTAGATCATCTCATGTTAATTTTTTAGGAGCAGATTTCTATTTAAAAATTTAATTATGATGCTAAAGATGAATATAAAATTTATTAATAAATATATACAAATATATATATATATATATATATATATATATATATATATATATATATCCTTCTATAGTAAAAAAAAACTAGCCTTAAAAGGAATGACTCCTGGAATGATGCTGATGTGGAAGATTTCCGGAACTAACGAATCCGGGTTGTCCACTCCTTCCATGAGTCGAATAGACCAATCAGGAAATGGCTCCTTCTATGCATCGCCGTATGGGTTACCATAAAGAGAGGAAAGGCTACCATCGCCAATAATCGCCAAGTTTGTCGCCTACTTGGCGATATATCGCCAAATTTGGCGACCAAAATTAGTTGTCAAAAGTGACGCCAACTTGGCGATAACTGTAATATTTCGCCTAATTTTTAATTTCTGTACAACACCAGTCGTTTGATACATCATTTGAGAGGTTTGCAACTGCTTATTCATATAATGGATGTCTTGTGTGTTATCCCCCATTCTGCTCCCCAAGGGGGACACATTTTTAATTTCTTTACAACACCAGTCGTGTTACACACGATTTGAAAGGTCTGCAACTGCTTATTCATATTATGGATGTCTTGTGTGTCACCCCCACACTCTGCTCTCTCCAGGGGGGGTCACAATTTTAATTTCTTTACAACGCCAGTTGTGTGACACATCATTTGAAAGGTCTGCAACTGCTTATTCATATTATGGATATCTTGTGTGTAACCCCCCCTCTGCCCTCAGAGGGGGCGCATTTTGTAATTTCTTTACAACACCAATTGTGTGACACATCATTTAAAAGGTCTGCAACTGTTTATTCATTTTATGGATGTCTTGTGTGTCACCCCCACTCTGCCCCCCCAGGGGGGTCACATTTTTAATTTCTTTACAACACCAGTTGTGTGACACATCATTTGAAAGGCCTGCAACTGCTTATTCATATTATGGATGTCTTTTGTGTCGCCTCCCACTCTGCCCCCCAGGGGGGCACATTTTTAATTTCTTTACAACACCAGTCGTGTGACACATCATTTGAAAGGTCTGCAACTGCTTATTCATACCATGGGGTATTGGCGAGCGCAGCAAGCAGGGGTAAACAATAATTTGGAATCGCGAAGCGATTACGCTGGGGGTTGGCGAGCATAGCGAGCAGGGGGGCGGGGCCCCCCTAGTATTTAAAAAAAAAACTGAAGGGGAAAGGCATTTGCTAAATTTCAATAATACATTTTATACTGGATGTTGAATTGACTGATGCATGAATAATTGTATAATTATATTAATTAAATCTATTAATAAAGTTTAATAATTGATGTTAATGATTAACTTGAATCTAACTTTTAACAATTTGGACAATATCTAAAATATTATTTCTGTAAGTATAAAATGCATTTAATTTAATGCATTAATTATCTATTTTATTCCTTCCTTTATTTTATACTACTATATTGAGTTTAGGTTAATATTCACATTAAATAAAATTAATTTCAATTTTTACTTTTATTATTTATTTCCTCTTTTTGCCTTTTAAATATCTAAACATTGTGATATTAGTTAACAATTAATTATCATTATATTATTTACTTATTAAATTAGTACGATACGATATAAGAAAAATTAAATAATTGAGAAAATTATATGGTACTATTAATTATAGGAATCATTATAATGATTCATCCATATTAAATTTACAGAGTTTTAATGCTCAATAAATGAATTACATATTATTTTTAATAATGTTTACCATTATATAAATAATTTAAATTTTATTTATATATCTACTGAGAGAAAATGCTTAAGACATCTTAAAATAGATATACAATGCATTTAATTAATTTATAATCGTAACAATCTATTTTTTGCTAATTGAAGACATATTTCTAAAACTATCGGCTTAGCAATTAATTATTATTAATCATTAATGAGGAACATCATGTATCCACGTGGTTTGTTTAAAACTTTAAAGCTTCTGTTTTTAATTTAAAACAATGTATTTAATTTGTATTGCTTAAATCAGCAAAGAAACGTGACAGTGAAATTAAATTATTTATTGGAAAACTTACCCTACGACTTGAGAATGCATTAAAATCTTTAACAAGTATTCTTTTAAGAATTTCTGGTTCAGCAATCGAGAGAATTGGTTTATTACCTTCATAATGCCTGAAAATAGACATCAAACTGTAAGCAAAACTAAAAAATTTGGTTTATCTCATAACTAAAAAAAATATTTTAAAGTTTTTGTATCCTTATATCCTTATATATATTATAAATGTGAAAGTGTAATATTTTTTACAAAAAATATTTTATACAAAAACTAGCAGGCTATGCCCGCTGCGCTGGTCAATATTTCAAAATCAACCGTGGATGAAACGAACTGGTGAATTTAAATTTGTATTTTAAATAATTTGGACCTCCAGCAGCACCTTGCTCATTGCTGAAAACGATTTAGACACCATTGTGATATTAAATTATCTTAAACGTTGCGCAAAAACCATCTATTTAGAAGTAACTATTTTAGTTTATTACTAACAGTGCACATTTGGAAGCAAAACGAGACCATTATGGCAACAGGATTTAAAATTTTCCCTTATCTGAAGAAATATTAATTATTACCGTCGTTACCATGGTACAACTTCTGAAAAATTTCTTCACAACTTTTCATTATGTGAAGCCAGGAACCCAAAGCTACTCCCACCTAAAAAGTTTATATATATCCTTCTATAGTAAAAAAAAACTAGCCTTAAAAGGAATGACTCCTGGAATGATGCTGATGTGGAAGATTTCCGGAACTAACGAATCCGGGTTGTACACTCCTTCCATGAGTCGAATAGACCAATCAGGAAAGGGCTCCGTCTATGCATCGCCATATGGGTTACCATAAAGAGAGGAAAGGTTACCATCGCCAACAATCGCCAAGTTTGTCGCCAACTTGGCGATATATCGCCAAATTTGGCGACCAAAATTAGTTGTCAAAAGTGACGCCAACTTGGCGATAACTATAATATTTCGCCAAATTTTTTATTTCTTTACAACACCAGTCGTTTGATACATCATTTGAGAGGTTTGCAACTGCTTATTCATATAATGGATGTCTTGTGTGTTATACCCTTTCTGCTCCCCAGGGGGGACACATTTTTATTTTCTTTACAACACCAGTCGTGTTACACAAGATTTGAAAGGTCTGCAACTGCTTATTCACATTATGGATGTCTTGTGTGTCACCCCCACACTCTGCTCTCCCCAGGGGGGGGGGGGGGTCACATTTTTAATTTCTTTACAACACCAGTTGAGTGACACATCATTTGAAAGGTCTGCAACTGCTTATTCATATTATGGATGTCTTTTGTGTCGCCTCCAACTCTGCCCCCAGGGGGGCACGTTTTTAATTTCTTTACAACACCAGTCGTGTGACACATCATTTGAAAGGTCTGCAACTGCTTATTCATACCATGGGTTATTGGCGAGCGCAGCAAGCAGGGGTAGACAATAATTTGGAATCGCGAAGCGATTACGCGGGGGGTTGGCGAGCATAGCGAGCAGGGGGGCGGGGCCCCCCTAGTATATATATATATAACTTGTACCTTGTAACTTAAGGGTTTTAAATGATCTAGTATTAAATGATATGAATTTTCCAACATCTGTTTGTATTTGTAAATATTATTTTAAAATGTTACATTCAATATTTTTTTTTAATTTAATGCACTTAAGTCCAATTTTTTTTTTTAATTCTGTCTTATGTAACACACACAGACACACACACAATCAGTTTGTTTATGGACAGGATTTTGAATTCCACATCAATTTTTTTCCCTTTTCAGGCTGTTAATTCAGCTGGAACAGGTCCTTTCTCAGAACCAATTTCCTGCCAAACTCCCCCATCATCTCCTGGTCCTGTATCATTATCAAATGTAAAAAGTATTGTTGGTGCATCAACGATAGCATTATCTTGGAAAGAGCCTCTCAATCATGGATCTCCCATTCTTCACTACAATGTTGAAATAGGGGATGTTGTACATATGACTGATGGTGACAATCCTGAGATTTGCATTGAGGGTCTATTTCCAGAATCAACTTATCGGTAAGCATACTTTTATGATAGTCAAGTTTTAATGTGTATAGTATGTAATTAAATATTTATCATTGAATTATGAGAAATTTATGTTAAGAGATCAAATACTCTTAAATAAAAAAAAAAAAGAATTAAAAAAAAAATGAATTTTTAAAAAAAATTCTTGTATTTTAGATAACCACGTAAAAAAATTTAATTAAAAAAATAATCAGCTATTGCTTTATACAACATAAAAAAAATATTGAGTTCTAAATTGTATTTTATTCAAAACAAGTATGTTTGCAGCCTGTATTCATGATTTTGTATAATTGATTTGTCAGTTTTTCATTAAATTTTAACATTGTTACATGAAGTAGTATGCATGAAATGGTCTAAAATTTTTACATTTTTGTTAATACAGTAGACTCACAGGTCAAATTCGCAAAGCTTGGAACCAGGGGTTGTGCAGATTTTAGAATATTGCAGATTTCTGGTCATTGATTTGTTTACATTTTTGAAACATTAATTTAATTGGTTGTTAAGCATTATAATGAATGCATAACTGAAACATTAAAATAATTAAGTAAAATATCTAAATAAATAAATAATTAAAAAAACAAGTAATTATTACAAAAAAAGTTAAGTAAAATAAAATTTTAGAAAAATATTAAAAGAAGTAAATAATTAAGACCAATACCTAAATATAAATAATGATGAGGAAGAATCAGTCTTTTTTATGAAGAAAAATATTTGCCTTTGTTAATAAATAAAAAAAGCTTGATTAATTTTAAAATATTCATTTTATAGAACAAAAATTATCCTGCCCCTCGAATTACAAACACTACCAAATGGTCATTGAAAGTTACATTATGCTGGAACTACGATACAATAATGATTATTTTGATTAAATATTGATCATCATAATTAGTAAACCGGATGTAGATCCCAAATTTGTTTTGTAACTAGCAGGGATAAGGAAATTGCAATAGAACTATAAAATAATATATAAAGCAGAGATTATCCTGCCATGTCAATTACAAACACTACCAAATGACCATTGAAAGTTATATTACGCTGCAACTACTATATGATAATGATTATTTCAATTAAATATCGATCATCGTATGTCTAAGTAATATATCTTTTAACACTGCAAAATTTAAATTGAAAGACATTTAAAAAAAAGCAAGAAGTTGAAAATGATTTAAAAATAGATATTGTTATAGAATTATTTGTATTGCATTAGTCGCTGACTTCAGCGCTACCTTTAATTTCATTGTTTACATCTGAAAAAAATGCGTGGATTTCTGGCATTTGCAGATTTAAGAGAGTCTATTGTAATTTTAAAGTAATGTTTTTTTTTTTTTTTTTTTTTTTTTTTTTTTTTTTATGTGTTTACAAATATTTTTTATTTTATAAAACATTTACTTTTTTTTATATCGAATACAAGTATTAATAGTTAATCATTTTAATCAGGCTCTATTTGTTTAAAAATTAAATCTACTCAACTAAGAAATTATAAAATATAGATATAAAACTTTGAAGATGGGGCTTTTGGAATAATAATTTTTTTCTAATTACTTTTTGATTGGATTTATTTTAAGAGAGAAAGTTTTATTCTTAGTATAACTTCTTGACTTCATTTTATAACTCATTAATATTGAAAGATATAGAAAGTTTTATGATAAAATTTCTTTCTTTTTATTATTTCTAGCAAATGCTAATTGTTAATAAAATTTGGAATAAAATTAATAATAATAATAATAGTCTAAAATGTTTTACTTTCAGCAGATATCATGTGAAATAAATAAACATGTTTTGTGGCAAAAATTTTATTTAATAAAATGTTATTTCCACGTGGTATTGATTTGACATATTTTATTATTTTATAAAATTTCTGGTATAAATTGTGTTTATTTGTTTGACAGATTGTATGCTGGAAATTATTGTATTTGAAAATGTTAATTGATCTTTTGTTAGCATTCAGTAGAATTAACAAAAAGAGTAATTAACCCTTATTTTCTCCCTTTCTTA
Organism: Maratus speculifer; assembly: GCA_964019185.1. Classification (NCBI taxonomy): domain Eukaryota; kingdom Metazoa; phylum Arthropoda; class Arachnida; order Araneae; family Salticidae; genus Maratus; species Maratus speculifer. The sequence goes on from OZ025290.1 coordinate 259,266,954, forward strand.
TATATGATAAGTTAAAAAATATTCTGTTGGTAAAATTTACCATTTTAAGGTGAATTACCCTCCCTCCCTGAAAAAAAAATATATTTCTTATTAATGAATTTTATATATCTCTAAAGTTTCATAATTCTTATATTTTCTTGATTGAAGGTCTCTCCTTATAATATTTAAGAAAAGACATAAAAACAAAACTAATGGCATTGTGTTATTTATTACTCCTGCTTATGATACATCAGAACTTTGCATAAATATATTAAAATGAAATATTTTTTATCTAAAAAATTTCATTTTAAAAAATTAGGGTGCTTTAAATGTTTCTTTAAAGTTTTGTGAAATGAAGTTTAACATTTTTTTAAGATTTTATGGAGATTTTTAAGATTATAAGTTTAGCTTTCACATTATTGACATTTCTAAGGTGACCTTGAAGGGCAGTGAAATTTCTTTAAGCCTTTTAATTCTAATCAAGATTTTTACCAAATTTTTTGTGGCAGGAGAGTGGGAGGACTGTAAAATTGAATTTCTTTGCTTTCAAAAGAAAATGTTGAAAATTCTAATTTGATTTCAACATCACCAAAACTTAACTATTTGCCCTTGAAAGGATTAAAAAACGTTGAATTTATAACTTTAGAGATACTTTGAGAAATTGTAGTTTAGAAGAGTTTTAAGGAAATTATTTTCATTTTTTTTAGGATCCGCATTCAAGCAATAAATAATGTTGGACCAGGTCCTTTCAGTTCTAGCTTAAAAATAGTTACAAGGAAACTACCACCTTTGCCTCCTGTTCTTGAATGCTATGGTTATTCACACAATAGCTTAAAACTAAAGTGGGGAGATGGAAAAAACCTTGATTTAAAGACCTATACATTGGAAATGGAAAATCCTGTAACAAAAAGGTAAATTTATTCTTTTAATTAAAAATTTTTAGAGATTTATTATTTTATTTGTTAACATATATATATAAATATATATATTCTGTAATTTTTTTGTAATTAAAAAAATATCTAACTATTTATACTTAAAAAAAAGAAATGTGTTGTATGCAGTTTCAGGACACTCATAACAGTATGATTATGTCTTTAATTTCTGTAATAGTTCCAGGGTGTACAAAATTGTAATAAATTAAATTTCTTAAGGGGAAAAAATGTTTTATTGTTTAAAAATTTTCTTTCCCCTTATTCATAAAAAATCTTTATTTCTACCAATTTCTGATATCGTCTTTCATTTTTACCTATTTTCCCCCATGCTAATTAATTTGTATGTATATTTTTATATCAATTATTAATTTTCAGTTTTTTTAAAAAAATTTTAATGACATTGCCTTTTAAAATAAGTATTAACAAAATTTTTAGCAATTCAATTCTTACAGGAATATAGTTTGGAGTTTTAAATTTATTCAAATTTCTTAATAGGTGGTCAGTCAACAAAGTGAAAAAGTGTCCAACCCTGGGATTAAACCAGTGATTGCTTTAGATTATCAAAGGTTTGGGCACTTTTCACTCTGTTGTCTGTGTTCCTTTCAACCAAGTTGAATAAATTTAAAATTACTGAATTAAAGGTATTTGAAGTTTTCTAAAAAAAATTCCCAAAATGATATTCATAGTTTTTTTTTTTTTTTTTTTTTTTTTTTTTTTTTTTTTTTTTTAATAGGAATGGATTTCCTATGTAAGACTTCTCATCTTCTTAAATTAGTTCAGTTTTTAGTAGTAAATATCTTGAGAATTATTCATAAGAGCTTCTTAAGTACAAATTTTAAAAATGTATGATTTCCAGTTGAACTGTTCTTTTGTTTTCCTGAGTAACAATTTTTTTGATAATTTTTTTTTTAACCAGTTGTATATATAAAAGAATTATTTATTAAACACTAAATTGAGAACTTTTTTTTTCAGGTTTTCTGCTTTGTATCAAGGTCCTGCACATTCATTTAAAGTGTCTAAATTACAGGAGATGACTTCTTATAATTTTAGGATATATGCCTCAAACGAAGAAGGTGATGGACATCATTCTGAAATCCATACATTTATGACTCAGCGAGCTCTCCCCGCTGCACTTAAAGGTAAATTTTACCTCCCTGCCCTCCAAAAAAAAAAAAAAAAAAAAAAAAAAAAAAAACATGAAATATACAGGAATAACATTCTTAAATGTACATATTGCATCACCGCATACATATTTCATGATTGAAAAATAACAGTCAATTGAAAGAGATAAATTGTTAAGGTGGATCAATCTTTATTAGTTACGAGGCGGAACCCGACGAAAGAAAATGTTTAGGAAGGAACTGTTTCATTGATTTATAATAAGCCCACAAAATTAGCTACAGTAAAAAATGCATCTTAGATTGGTCAGACTAACTCTCAAACAAATATTATTTTAAGCTGAAAAGAGAAAAAAAAAAACGTTTTCTATAAAACTTAGTTGTCTAAATTATTAAAATTAAACTTAAATCGCATATGTAATCAGTAAAGTATAACAAAGATAAGTTATTGTGACGAAATTATCAATTGAGGATCTTATGTTTGGTATAAAGCAAATGAAAAAAAATATATTCCAAATTGACATGATCATAGAAATTCTCATGTGAAATCTAAATCCATCATAATTTTCATGCTGTCAAAATTTACATATGCACTTTTCATAGTATTTTAATTTGATCATTTTAAAATCATTTGCTTTTTTTTTATATATAAAAAGACGTTATTTGCATCCGCTAAAAGTATTCCATTTTTACGGATCCAGTCTTAAACAGCATCTATAGAAAAGTTTGCATATGACGTCATTAGGACAGAATATTACACAAACGCAGCAAAAGCAATATTCAAGGCGCTCGGCAAAATAAATCGGAAATGTGATGATTCACAAATCTTCACTTCTTTATTTATAATAGCTCCATGTTTTATCAGAAATCATTCATTTGCATATTTTTTCAAATTTGGAAAATATTGCATACATGCGAATAAATATAATTGCATTTATTTAGCTTTCTGATACGAACTGAGTAAATGCGGTGAAGTCACTCGAATATTATTTAAAATACAGTTTTGTGAAGAGAAATTGTTGTATGCTTTGTAAATAAGGTTTTCAGTAAACTAAAAAACCATTTAATTGATGAATAAAAATACAATAAAAACAAATTTCATCGGATTTTATGTCGGACGGTCTTTTGACATTATTTTTTATTTCAGTTGGTTTTTATCAATTTTAAGAGTAAATGGCGAATTTATGTTGCCACAATTACAAAATTCGTACTTAAAACTATAAAAAAATTAATAACTCATAAACAAATTGAGATACAGCTTTCAAACAAATTGCATTTAAAAGTACATTTTTTTCTCAATACGACGGTATAAAAATTAAAAATGTGCGATATTTAGAAGTATAAAATTTGTAGTACTGAAAATTGTAAAACTGAATTGCATGCGAAAGTGTTGCCATTCACAAAATGACATATGCGTTATGCACAGATACGTTTGGCCTTTATAATATAGATACTTTCACAATCGTTTTAGTAATTTGTTATTAATGGTTATATATATATATAATATACACACTAGCTGATTCGCCCGGCACTGCACGGTTCCGCGGTAATATTAAAGGAACATGAAATTTGTGATTTTATCTCTAACTCAAAATATGTGAAATTACGTTGTCTGAAATACACGGCCACTGACTGTGTGAAAAATGGGTTTAAAAAATGAACAAATAATATTTAGTAGTAAAAATGTTCAAAAGGACTGCAATGGGAAACGGCAGAGGAACTACTCAAGTAATAATTAGAATTTTGAAAATCTCAATGTCAGATACATCAGGAGAGACTTGGGGTACTTTCAAGAAAGTTTTGAGCCTCGTAAGTGCCGTAGATTTTGCTAGCCATTGCACAAAAACATACATGCACACAGACAGTGCGTTTAGTTTATTTTATTAGTGTAGATTACTGTGGATATTCAAAATAATTCCTTTAGTGCTAATTCATTAGTTTTATGGTTTTTGCCTTTTTTACATGCAATTTAAAAATAGATAAGACCATGATGCAGACTTTGAGGCGCAAAACTACATGTATAGAGGTACCTTCCCTCCAAATTTTGTAACTCTACATGCAGCGGTCTCTTCAGAACAGTGCTGACACACAAACATACTTGTCTCTTTATTATTATAGATTACTGTGAATATTCTAATTTATAACTTTATTGCTCATTCGTTAATTTTATGTTATTTGCTTTTCTTACATGCAATTCTAGAATAGATAAGATCATGATGCATACAAAAATCTATAATTTTGACAAAACTGACAAAAAATCGATGCTAAACACACAAAAAATTTAAAAATCGCTAAAAATCACATCGAAAATGGCATTGAAAATTGCATTAAAAATCACTGAAACTGAAAAATCATAGCAGACAAAATTTAATTCATTAGGCTGAAAGTTTGAATCAATTTTGTTTTTATCATTGTCAAAAAAATAGCTGAAAAATGCAAAAGAGCACTAAAAATCGCATTAAAAAAATTTGCTAAAAAATCAAATATCACAGCACGAATTCCAAATAAACTTTATTGAAAAGAGAAAAAAAAATTACTATATTGAGTAAAAAGAATGAAACCGCATTCATTTCACTAATATGGAAAAATCGCCTCGAAACATAGAAAAGTGCTAAAAATCGCCTAAAGAATTAAATTCAAAAATTCCAATCAAAAATCGGCTTTTGAGGTGCAAAACTACATGTATAGAGGTACCTTCCCTCCAAATTTTGTAACTCTACATGCAGCTGTCTCTTGCGTTGACACACAAATATATTTGTCTCTTTATTATTATAGATAATCATTTTTTGTAATACAAATTACCACATTAAAACATGAAAGAAAAATAAATAAAAAGATATAATCAAAATTTTTTGAACCAAACTAGATTCAGCAGGCCCACAAATACTTTGGAACTGCCAATAAAGTGTGTGGTTTAATCTTTGTATTAAGTATGAAAAAACAAAATTATAGAAATTTGGGTCTACAAACATACATAAACCCAGAAAAAAAAATGGAGAAAATATTCAGATTAAAATATAAAATAAGATTAAATTGGATAGAAAAAGAAAAATTATACCAAACACTAAAAATTCATTCTAAAAGATGCATTAAAAAAATATATTGGCATGTTTACATGCAACTGTTGCCAAAAAAGGTTATTTTAAAAATAATAAATCAAGAGTAAGTCCCTATATTTAAAATACAAACTTCAATGTATGCAATCAGCACTATAGTTTAGCTAAACTTTACCTAGTTGTCCTATCAAATACTGTAGTGCTGCCATCTTTTAAAAAATTAATGTGACATTTACTAAAATAAATGTCATGGAACAAAATGCAATATATTAAATGAATTATATAGACTATATGGCCAAAGGTGACCAACCACTTGTGATTTTTGATGTTTTGTTAAATATCTAGAAAAAAAAACCGCATTATTCTGAAACTCCAACTGTTTAAACAAAATAGTACAGGACATATATTTCTGCGAAGTTATTCCCGATAAGTGGCTTATTATAATAACTTGTGTTCATTTTTATGAGCATGTATCCAAGCATGTATACCCGTAGAGAAATGAAGGTTTTCATAAAAAAAGCTTCAAGTTTTACCATTTTTTTTCCTCATAATTTGCAAAATTCTTAATATAAAAAATGTTCTTTTCAGAAAATATGACAAACAACATTTTATACAGTGCCTTGTAATCAGAATTAAAAATAATAAAATTTGTATGCAAAATAAACAGGTTAATTAAATGATTCTGCACTGTGCATGCGTGAAAGTAATCAAAAAGTAATTTGAATGTGTTAGCTAAATGTATAGAGCAACTTTTGTGAAAGTCTCAAAAACATTGCTTGAAAATTCTAAAAATTATCATCAATAGGATAAGCTTACAATCCATTAATCCCAAAAGGAAGCAAAAAGATGAAAGGTTGTATCCAAATATAGTAGTCTTGCAATATTTTGTATGCTGTATTGGCATTAATCAATGGGTATATGGACAAGTATTAAAAAATGCTCTGATGAGCAACGGAAAAGGTTAATATGTTTTTAAGTATAAAAAGTGTTTGACAAGTGCTTCTCATTGAGCATGAGAAAGGACAACTTATCCCTTCTTGGATGCAGCTCACTGTCAGTGCCAAATTTGAAAAAATCATATTTGTGCTTTTTTCGTATAAAAGAAATTAGTCACAATTAGAGATGTAAATTTTCTGGAAAAATATAAGTGGCGGAAAAAAACTGGTTTTTTACCGTTTTTTTTTTTCGGAAAAAACAGAAAAATTGATTTTTCATGACTGTTTCTCCCAAATAAATTATATTTTCTTAGAGAATATTAAATAATAGACATTTTTTCTCATTTATATGTATTAAATGAAAATTATTTTCACTTTATGTTACAAAATAAAAAGAAAGTAGCAAAGCCTGATTTTAAAAGTTTAGTTTTTTTTTCCACAGTCTAAGAATTTTTATTAAACACTATTGTTTGTTATATGATATCTCTGTTGAAATGATTTTTCAGTTACATGTTTAACTACCAATTGACCTAATGTAAAAACCTGAACCAATATGTCTGCAGTTTGGAATGAAATAAATTATGCATTTCATTTACATAAGTATAGTTTTTAAGTAAATGATTCTAGTTTAAAGAAATTATTGCAGTTTTGTCATTATTATGAATATCAGTATTCAAAAATTCCATTGTTTGTTTAAAAAAATGTATATTTTTACATTATTATTTTTTTTCTTAGAATTATAATTTTATTTCCTTTATAAAATATGTTTAGTTTTGGTATAGCTTTCCAATCTCAACTCAAAAAAGTTTTGATTTAGTTTTGTAATCTAAATTCAAACAAAACTAAATTTTACTTTGGCTTACTCAGGTCTGCAACTAAAAAATAGCGTAGGATTTATTGACTGTTAGATTTTTACTCACTGAAACCAGAAAAATATTTTTTATTTATTATTATTTTTTTTAAGTTTAATTAAATGTATTTTTTTACCCTGAAATCTGATATTCTATTCTTGAGTAAGAAACCATATTCAATAATGTTTCCACATGGTAATTTTATATTTCTAAGAGTGGAACTCAAAAGTTATGAAAACGGAACACTACAAATAGAAAATGTTCACTATTTGAGGAATTAACAAAAGCAGTTATAAACAGAGATAAACTTCTACTGTGCTTTAGAAAACTACAAAAATTCAAAGTTTAATCAAGAGGGAAAGTATAATTTGGAACAGAGTTACTTGTAATAAAATATGGGGGGTTTTTTCATCGCAGTTGTACTTTTCTAATGCAAACTGCCCATATTTTTGCAACATTATTGTACATTATGGAGGTAAAATGGAGGTCAATTTTAGATTCAATACCTTGAAAAAACATTCAATTAATCAGCAATAACGAAATCTTGAAAAATGCAGTATAGTAGTGCCACCTATAAGGCAATTTACACCAAAAACTAAACAACATTAATATATATCAGAAACTGTCTGAAGCTGTAGTTTGATTTAAAAAAAAAAAAAAAAAAAAAAAAAAAAAAATCATCCTTGAGGTAAAGCTATTGCGATAATCATGAATAATGCAGCATAGCAGCATCATCTGTTGAGCAATTTACACCAAAAAGTAATAAGCACAAAGTTATGTCAAAGATTAACTTAATCTGAAATTTTATTAAAATACATACATTAGTTTGAGATAGAACTATTGTGGAAATTATGAATAATGCAGCATAACAGTGCCATCGGTTTGGCAATATACACTAATAACTAAATATCTCGAGTTTATATCAAGGAGTAGCTGAATCTAAAGTTTTGTGAAATTATGTGCATCAGTTCTTGAGATAGAGTGCCCATAAAATTTGTCACATACAGACTCACAGAGTGACAGATATTTTCCAAAAACCATCAAAATGTGTTCAGGACCTTCTAAAACGCTTAAATACACCAAAAACTGGAAGTCAAATTTTTCACGAATTCAATACTTACTTCTTGAAAAGATAGATTAAAGTAATAAATCTATACTTCAAAATTTTATGTTGAATTTTTAATTTTATCATTTCCATTAATCGGCATATTATTGCAATAATTTTACACATGAATTAATTTTTAAAAAGAGAAGTTGCATTTAATTACATATCTAAATTTTTTTCATGTAATCAAGTTTTTGTGAAATTGTGAACTTTTTGTATGTACTTGTACAAAATATATTCAGAATTTTTGAATAAGAAATTATTACTATATTTAGGTTCCTATTTAGACATTTTTAATAAAGTTATTTACATACATATATGCAACTTAATAAGATTCAGCTGCTGTGTGGCATGAGATTTTTTTTTCTTCAATCACTGCACTTGCGAAAGATTCAATTTGTTGATTAAACTTTTTCTGAAATGTCTATTTTCAAGAGAAATTTTGCAAAGGGTCTTTGTTTCAAACAAGAAAAAAATGTGAAGGATCCTTTCAAGTCTTCTCAAACAGATTTCTGCTCAGAGATCAGATTACGCACATTAAAATTTTCATGCGAGACACTCAACATAAAAATAAATAAAATAAAAAGTATGAGAATGTAGCTATTACAAAATTTTCACTATATTATTTCATAAATGAAATTTCAATTTTTCCAGTTCGGAAAAATTGAAAAATAAGCCTTGGGGGAAAAAAAAAACTGAAAAAAACCGTTTTTTTCCCAATTTTTCTGTTTTTTTTTTTTTTTTTTTTTTTTTTTTTTTCGAGCATTCCCATCTCTAGTCACAATTACCATAAAAATGTGTAGTGCAAAGACGTAGTCAGAAAAAACGCAGTGTAATTAAACATGAATGTAAGGCGAAATAGTACCAGAAACCTTAGTTCCTGCAGCACATCATACTCATGCAGTGCCACCAAGCATGCGTGCAGCGCAGAGTTACACAGAAAACTGATTTGTAGTGCAGTTGTAGCGCAGAGACAACAATGCAGTTCACATGTAAAGCAGGATTGAAAATTTTACTAAAAAGAACGACAAAGTTTTATGCAAATTTCTTTTATATGGAAAAAGTGCAAGTATGATTTTTTCAAATTTGGCATTGACAATGAGCTGCATCCTAGAAGGGACTCGTTGTCCTTTCTCTTGTGTAATTAGAAGCACACCAAATACTTTTTTCATACTTAAAAACATATTAACCTTTTTCGTTGCTCACCAGAGTATTTTTTAATATTTGTCATTTAAATTTTTTGATAGAAACTGAAGATTTTATATCTTGAAAAATAAAATATTTGCTGCTGTCAAAATTTTATTGTTGTATTAGAATAATTAAGAAAGTTATTGCATTGTCATATAAAATACATGATATCTGAAAAATAAACCAAAGAGTTGAATGAAAAAAATTACAATGCACTCAAAACTTTATTCAAAGAACTGAAACTAAATGCTTCTTAATAAAGACAAATAACCATGTTTTTTGCATGATTTATTTAATTTGAATGAATTATGTTACATACATAAAAAAATTTATATTTATTTAAACTCGATGGCAATGAATAAAAAAACTACAACAGCAACAAGAAAAAATGTTCAACTGGAGCTTTAAGACGCAAATTTGATTTTCTGAGTGATCGTCAAACATACAAAGATGAAAAAAGAAAAATCTAAATTAAGTTTTAATAAAAGGATTAAAATAAACCAAAAATGAAGTTAATCCATCCACCGGATCATTAGCTACAGTTTGTTGAATTTTTTGTCTTCATTTTTTCATTAAAAGTTAAATAAACTACACACTACAGTAAACTACAATAAATTTTTGAATGCTGTAATGTTATTCGTCTCGTCGAATTCTATCTTAAGAAAAATCTCTGTCGTATGTCAACTGATTCGACAGAAATTTCAAAAAGATGTTTGCATTTTCTGTTTTTTAAACATATTATACCAAACCAAACGCTCCTGCGTTTGCTATGATACAGTCTCTTATCTTTTTGCTTCCTTTTGGCAACAACATATTTTGATCTTATTCTATCGGCGATAATTTTCAGAATTTTCAAGCTATGTTTTTGAGACTTTCAAAAAAATTACTCTGTACATTTAGCTAACACATTATGCAAATTACATTCTGATTGCTTTCACACATGTGCAGTGAACAAATTTTTAGTAAACCTGCTCCTTATTCATACAATTTTAATTATTTTTTAATTCTGTCTACAGAGTATTGTTTAAAATATAGTTTGTCATGTTTTCTGAAATATTTTTTTTTTTTTTTTTATATTAAGAATTCTGCAAATTATAAACAAAAATCTTGGTAAAATTTGAGTGTTTTTATGAAAACCTTAATTTTCTATTAGTGTACATGCTAGCCTCATAAAAATAAACATAGTTTATTACAATAAGTCACTTAATCATGATCTACATTTTGAAAACTTTTGCTACATTAATTTTGACAGGGTTATCCAAAAGATATTCTTTTTCAATTTGTTGACAGTTTCTTTTTCAGTTTCTTGTTCAAGTTGATAATTATCATTAATTGTTATGTTTATTAATATATTTAATAACTATAACTACATAATAATTTATACATGTGTGTCAATTCAACATCCAGTATAAATGTCCCTCCCCACCCCGTCTATTTTTTAATCCTTTCTGGCGCAGGCAAATTCTGCTCATAAAATAAGAAATTAATGATTGACACCGGAATTTAAAAACGATTTTTATAGAAATAAAGAATCCTTAAATTTACGCTTTCATTGTAAAAGCGAAATTTCTTTAAAATATTATTGGTGCTGTTGGCAAGTTTGAAATTAAAATTAGGTGTGCCCGGAGTGGGCACACTGTGCCAGAAAAGGTTAAATAACCATTGCATATTACAGTAGACTCCCTCAAATCCGCACAGCTTGGGACCAGAGGTTTTGCGGATTTTAGAATTTTGCGGATTTCTGGTCATTGCTTTGTTTACATTTTTAAAAAAATAATTTGAATGTAATTAATAATGAAATCAAAAGTATAATGAATGCATACAATATACTAAAATATTAAAAAAAGTAATAAACTAAAATAATAAATATTTAGATATTTTTTAAAATGATTAAAATACTAAAAGGAAAGGTCAAGTTAATAATCAATAATGTACAATTAAATATTCATTATAAAAGAGGAAATGTGTTTTTCCTAAATTACTCAATGAAACTTGCCTCATAAAGGTACATTACTAATTCACATCAGGATCATAAAATAATGAAACTTTATTTCAGGTTTAGCCAGACTTAATACCCAAATAAGCTTGATTAATACACAACTATATTTGGTAAGATTGTGATTACCAATGATATTAGCAATATCTTTATTTTTTCAGAAATAAATTATTCTTTCGTCATGAAAAAACATGAATTCAATAACCTTAACAAAAATTATAAATTAAAAAATATATGGAATTGATATAAAAGTGAAAAAATCAATTTTTGCACCTACATCTGAACTGGATGTTTCATTGTTTACATCCGTAAAATATGTGCGGATTTTAGAGAGTTGCGGATTTTAGGAGTGCGGATTTGAGGGAGTCTACTGTATATGGAAACACTGCCCTCCTATGTACTCTTAACATCTACTCGCCCATCAATTCTATTAATATTTTTTTTATTTTTATTTTTTATTTTTATTGTATTATTATTATTTTTTTTTTTATAAATTTTTTACACAATGTTATTTTTTTTAAGATCATGTAAGTATTAATGATATATTAAAGAATATGTTAATTTTTTATAAGAACCATTGTTTAAATTACCATAAATTACCTTTTTGATATTGTTGTTAATAAGATGAGAAGAATAAAAGCATTTTATTTTATTTAAATGATTAAGGAGTGCATTATGATATACAGAATTATGAAGACAGGATTTAAAATTTAAATTAGTAATTGTATTAACTTTGAATTAATATAGATTTTAATATAGAATTAATGTTAAATTTTGAAAGAATTCTATGGGCTATTTTCAAATTTCGCTTACATATGCTGTCCAAGAGTAAAAAGAAGAAAATTCAAACATAAATTAATATTTAAAGTTTGATTTCAGCTATGTATTAGTTAAAGGTGATTATATTGAACATTTCTAACATAAAAACTTTAAAAAATCAATAAAAATTTTGGAGGTATAAATCTTTAGAATTGGGATTCTAAGCAAAAGTGCCTGTCCCATTCCATGTTTTATGTAATCAACTGTTTATTTAAAAAAAAAATCTAATTTAACTTTTTAAAATAAAATGGTTTAATTATTTAAATATGAATTGTTAGTGTTCTATATTAATGAAAAAAAAAATTATAAAAGATATTTTCTTTAAGAAAATAATAAAAGTTTTTTTATCCCACACTTTTTGTCAAGTCCATTATCTTGTGATTATTTTAGTCAAAATAGGTTTCTAATTCTGCCTAAATTTAGCAGCAAATATTCACTGATATAGTTAAACTATTCACACAACTACTACTTGCCATTTTTTACACTTCAATTGTGAAGCAATGTAACAGTGATAAGAATCAGCTTTCTTCAAAGTTGGTATTTTTTTTCACTGTCAAGTCTGTTACCGTAAATTTTAGTATTAAAATAAGGATTTTTGCTCTTTTGTAATGAAATATTGTTTACTAAATAGTTTCAGAAGGTATGTGTATTATTATCTAAGTTAGAAATTATACAAGCCAGTTCATTTCTAATAGTTTTTGAAATGTCAAGTCCGTAACTTGTCAAATCTGTTACCATATTTGTAAACTATGAAGTGTAAGCTGCTAAGTAAGTTTACTAGATTAGATAGTTTTACAAGGTATGTAAATTATTATCTAAGTTAGAAAATATACAAGCTAGTTCATTTTAATAGTTTTATTTGAAATGTTAAGTCCGTTACCATGAAATGTAAGCGAGCGGTGAAAATGGCCCCTATATTTAATTCCATAAAAAAATAATTGAAATTTGCAGTTTTGGATTTTATAAGTATTTATGTACTTTTAGAAAATATGGCCAAAATATGTAAATGCATTTCGCTAACACAGTAACACATCTTGACAAAAGTAAGTTTCACAGAAGAGACGGAATAAAATATGCATGATTTTATTGCAACATGAAATTATAGCATTTATCTCTGCATACAGATATAAAACTATGCATAAAAGCATAAAACCCTTAAGAACGAATATGTAGGATGAGGTTTGGAGGTTCAGGCAATTTTACCTCCCCACACAATCCACTTCTCTTTTGCAATCACAAATGGGTATATAGCATAATAAAGTGATTTTCTGTATTACCATAAAATATCGTTAATCTGCCCTTCCCGATCAAATGCCCTCTCCTCACTTTATAAAAAATTTTAAAACTTCAAAAAATCCCTCCCTCCCCCCTGGGGAAAAAATAAAAAAAAAAACTCTGAAAAAACGGAAATTACGTCAAAAAATCATGAAATAAAAAAAGGAAAATTTTATCTAATGATCACTTACAAAATGCTAATTTCGCCAAAGAATCGCGAAAAATAACTGAAAATTTCTTCAAGCGATCATGAAAAAATCATGAATTTTGCCGAAGGATCACCAAAAAACACACATTTTCTCAAAAATTTGCAGTAAAAATGCGAATTATGTTGGATCTAAAAAAATGCAATCAAAGGATCATTTAAAAAACGCGAATTACATACAAAAACCCACAAATTTTTTCAAAAGATTGCAGAAAAATCGTGAATTTCTCAAAGGATAGCCAAAAAGAACGCACATTTTGTCAAAAAATTGTAAGAAAAAATGCAAATATGTTGTATCTATTAATAAACAGTCAAAATATCGCAAGAAGAAAAAAAAAAAAAAAAAAAAAAAAAAACAAATTCTGTCAAAAAATTGCTGAAAAAATGCGAAATTTGTATTTTTAAAAAAGTCAAATAAGCGCAAATTCCATTAAAAAATCTCAAAAAAACGCATATCTCCCCAAACAATTGCAAAAAAGCAAATTTTGTCAAGTATTGTGAAAAAAATCTGCAAATTTATCAAATATCATGATAAAACTGCAAATTTTGTTAAATATCACGAAAAAATCCTGCAGATATCTTGCAAAAAATGCAAATTTTGTGAAAAGATTGCGGAAAAATCCCGTGTAAGCACCCCCCCTCTGATTATTTTACGATTTTCCATCATGTTTGGGGGAAGGGGGGCAGATTAACGGTATTTTATGGTACTTCACTGATGAAACTGTTTGTGTAGAAAGACATACCTGCTATGACAGACTTATTAGTGGAATAAAACGAAAAATAAACTTTTGTGAGACGTGTCACTTTGTTTTTGGGTGAGTGATATGATCTATATTCTAGTCATGAATAATTATAAAGATCAACTAGTTTGTTATTTTTATATCTATATCTAATATTTTATTTTTATTTTTCTTGTTTTCATTATTTTTTAGCTCCTAAAGTCTCAGATGTCACAGAAAACTCATGTTCTGTTGAGTGGATGTCAGCGAAACCTATTGGTGAAGATAAAATGTCTTACAGGCTTCAGCTGGGTTCAAAAGATTCAGAATTTCATGTGGTAAATTAATCTTATTTCTTTGTAATGTAGAATTTTTTTTTCTCTGTTAACCTTCTGTCTATTGCAATTCTGGGACTCTCAATATTGGATGCAATGAGCCTGACAAGCGCTTCTTAGAAAATCATCATTAGCAATTAATTGACCCAATTCTAACACTCTTAAAGTGTACGGTGACCTTTATTGTGATGTACAAAGAGAAAATATTATAAATTTGAATGAAAACCCCCATTTATTGCATTCAAAGTAAGTAACGCTGCATACTCTATTGATTTAGAAGAACAGAAATAATTGTGATGTGCCTGTCAGACCTAATGTGACCACAGAGGGTTAAATGTTTCAAAATTATTTTCATTAACAAATATCCATCATTGCTGTTTTTCATTCTGTGAATTTTACTGTGTTTGTTATTCCCTTAAAAATTTTATTTGTAACATAATAACAAGAAAGTAATTATAGAAACTTACTGACAATTATTTTTACTGATTATATATGTATGTATTTGCTTTGAAAGTATTATAATAGATTTTACTGCCTTTGCTATTCACTTAAATTTTGAAAAAAGTGTTAAATAAAAAAAAGATTTTAAAGTACCAATTTTATGATTGAGCCTTATTTTTGTTACATTTCATTGTATTTTCAGTTATCAAAAAAGTGGACCATAAATTAACAAAACTTTCTCTTAATAACTTTCAAAACAATACCTTTATACCTAAACAAATTAAAATCATGGAAATTGTGTATAAATATAAAAATTAACAGAATAATAAGCGTTTTCCATGTTAATGTATGTTTGAAAATTTTATGTAGTTTCTATATGCAATACAATATCAGTCTCAAAATTTGAAATTCTTGCTATAGTTGTTCGGAGACACTGATGATTCTGATTCTGTCTTCTTTAGTTAATTTCTTAATGCTCCCTTGAGTACACAAATGTTCCTTTTATATTTTCAATGTAAGCTTTTGTTAAATTAAACTTTTACCTCCCTGGAACTTAGCTATCATATACATTAAAACGTAAAGGTAAACATTTAAGTAGTCAAAAATTGAGATGCCTTTTCATGCATCAACTCTTTTTCATATTTATTCAATTTAGTGATATATAGAACAGGTTTCTGGTGGTGGAAAAGCAGCAGTCTGCATTTAATTATCAATTAAATAAATTGAGCTGACATGCAATTTTTCTTATGTTGTTTAACCATTATCAAGAATATATATGCATATGTCAGAAAGAAAAATTTGGCTTTCTTTTCTGTAAAAAATAAATAAAACAGAAAGGAAGAATAATATTCATATAAGAACTAAAAACAAAATTACCTTGATATTCATTTTTTAATCTTTGAAAAATGTAAAAGAAAATTCACGAAAATATATATTATAGATCTGCATCAAAGTTTCAAATTTAGGCTTTTAGAAAATGGGACTACACTAATAAAAAAAGAATTCATGGCAACTTTTAATAGTTGTGTAAAAAAAAAAAAAAAAAAAAAAAAGTAAATAAAATAAATATTATTTTCAAAGAAGGGGAAAAAATCTTTTGTAAATAACAATAAATGTTCCACCCAGTATTTTTACATAAATTTTTGATAAAAAGCAAGCATAATTGGTTATAAATTATAAACTTAATTTTTCTTCATTTCATTGAATATTTTAAAGTAACAGTATCATCTATCGCTTAAAGAAATAGGAATCACTTACGCAGTATAGAAATTTTTCATTATTTAACTAATTATTCATGGATAATTATAATGAAAAATTCCAGTTATTTGGATGATTTTTAAAATACTTGTACATTTGAGAAATTTTTTACAAATAAAAAAAATCTTTAAAATACAACTTTTAAAAATGTTAGATGATATTAAAACATTTCTTGTATATAAAACTGAAAACAGCAGTTCACTTTTTAATTTCGAACGTCAAATAAAAAATAAAGTATGATCTTGCGACAGTAAAATGTTCCCTTCTGTTACCAACAGTCAAATATTTTTATTTAAAAAAAATGAGACATTTGAAACAGTAAATATCACATTTTCTGTAATTAGATGATTGCCATTTTCAGAAAATGTTAGCTGTTGTTTTGTTATGATTATTTTTATTATTGTAAAATATAAAGGATTTCCTCTCTGTTACTTTTTATGAAAAAATCATAAGTTTCAATTAAAAGTGCATTCACATTTTCTCAGCTAATTTAGAAAAAAATATTACATAAATAAGATATTAGCTAAAATTACACAATTAATAAGTCAAGATGATGCTTGATAAGTTTTTAGTGAAATAGCTTAAATTGACGGTAACAGAGGGGAACGATGATACTGGAGTTCTATTTCCTGCGGCATTCTTTTTATAAGCTTATAAGATGTGTTGTAAACCATCTTAAATTTTCAAGCAGATCCAGCAAGAATTTAAGATTTTTACAAAAATTACTATTTCAAAACAGTGGTATTTGATGTGGCATTTTCTTTTGTTAATTTATATCATGTTATGATAAATGCATTGCTTAATGTTAAAAATATCTCATAATGTATTATTCCAGGCGGTGATGCTTTAAAGGAAGAACTTAAGATTTTTGCAAAAATTTATTATTCAAAAATAGTGAGATTAGACCAGGCACATTTTTATATAATTTTGTATCATGTGTTATAAGCTATCACGAAGTTTCAATTTTTCAAACAGATCAAGCCAGAATTTAAGATTTTTACAAAAACTATTATTTGAAAATACTGGCATTGTTTTTATAAATTTTTATGATATGTTATAAGTTGTGTTTCACTTTCAAGCAGATCATCTTAGATTTTCTAATTTTAAAAAATTGATGTATCAAGGGGGATGACGTTTTAATACAAGAAATAAAAGTTTTTTACGGAACTTACTATTTGAAAATAGTGCTATTTGAAGTGGCAAATTTTTTTTCTAAATTCTTTTCTACTTAAAGAATAACTTTTCTTCTTTAATACATTTTTTTTTCATAAGTTATAAGATATTCTAATGTTTGAAACAGATCAAGCAAGAATTAAAGGCTTTTACAAAAATTAATATTTGAAAATAATGGTATTTTACGCTGCATCAATTTTCATAAATAAATAGTATTGATTTCATATATGTCAGTTGTAGTTTGCCTTCCCAAAACATCCAATTAGTTCATTGCTGTGGTAATTAATAAATCACTTATCTCATGGGAAGCAAGTGACGTGTTCATGTTTGTGTATGTGCTGACAATCAAGTTTTATCCAACTAGCCTGATAGCAGAGAAAAGTGAAACAGATTCATTCTCACAGCGAAGCTGGCAATACATGCTCCTAGAGCTGCCGCAAAACGTCATTGAATGTTCCGGCGTATGGAACAGAATGTCCCAAACCCACCCTTATTATTTCATTCTGTAAATAGTTTCACCTGCTTTCATATAGTCGAGACATGTTAATAAATATTATTAACCAAATCCCCTAGACATTCTTCTTTACATACATATAAATGACTACAATTGAAGAAGAATTTTATTTGAGAAAATTAAAGCCTGATGTTTATGGCAACTAACTCACTACAAAAACAACTATTTTATATTAAGAAAGAGAAATGTGTATTTTTAATTCTGTTCTAAGAACACGAAACCAGAACATGCACTCTTTAAGAACAATATTCAAATAAACATGTTTTTTTAGTATATTCTTAATCTGTTACTTTTTGTTCCACTAAGCATGGTAATAGAGGAGAAAGGTAACAGAGGGGAAAAAATCTTCAAGTAATTTTAACAGCACAAAGTTAATTAAGAACAAGAAAAATAGCTTATTTATTTAAGAAGCACCATTTGATCTGATGGTTAAAATTTTATAAAAGCATTAAAAATAATTTTCACATAAATAAACTGGCAACAGAGGGGAATCTGAATAAAACATCCTTATCTTGTAGATCCTTTACTTCAACACCACTCTGAAAATAGCTTGACAATTCAAAAAATGGTGGCCTCACCTAAAAATGGACTGTTCGAAGAATTGTAGAACCTTGTATTGCCAACTTAGTAGTAACAATTTCCTACAATAAATATGGTAATAGAGTGGAAGTAACAGAAGGGAAAAAATCTGTGCACAACAATAAATTGTTCCATTTTTATAAAAAAAACAAGTTAAAAAAAATATATAGTCTATGCTACAGATAAGACATACGACAATTGTCACAAAAAAAAAAAAAAAAAAAAAAAAAAAAAAAACATGTTTGACAATTGATTTATAATTTTACAGCAGTTGAAAAAGTAATAAAGAATACTGCCCAGTTAAACTGAAGGCATTGAGCTCACAGGCTACAAATACTAATTGCACATTAAAGCTTTATATTTTCAAGGGTTAATTCCGTTCGAAAAAAAAAATTAAGAAGGGGAAACAGCTCTCCCCTTTTCTCTTTTTTTATACTTAATCATTGAACCTCCTATACTATCAAAGACATGCTTTATCATATAAAAAATCTATATCCAAAATTCAGAGCAAATTAGATAATTCTTAATAAAAACCCATTTAGCATTTATATAATTTAAAAAGAGTTATCCCCCTCTTTTATACTTAACCATTAAACTTCCAAAACTATTCAGAGATTTGAACGAAATCTGAAAATTCTGCTTGAAAAACCCATTTATATAAATTAAGGGGGGGGGACATTAGAACCCCTGTTCCCCTTATTTATACTTATTCAATGAACACCTAATAACAGTCACGGAATCGCCTCATCAGAATGATCCTAATCTAAATTTTGAACGAAAATTAATTCTGCATGAAAATCCCATTTATATCAACTAACGGGGGGGGGGGGGGGGCATTAGAGCCCCTGTTCCCCCTATTTATACTTATTCAATGAACACCTAATAACAGTCACGGAATCGCCTCATCAGAATGATCCTAATCTAAATTTTGAACGAAAACTTAATTCTGCATGAAAATCCCATTTATATCAACTAACGGGGGGGGGGGGGGGCATTAGAACCCCTGTTCCCCCTATTTATACTTATTCAATGAACACCTAATAACAGTCACGGAATCGCCTCATCAGAATGATCCTAATCTAAATTTTGAAAACTTAATTCTGCATGAAAATCCCATTTATATCAACTAACGGGGGGGGGGGGGGGGGGGGGGGGCATTAGAACCCCTGTTCCCCCTATTTATTCTTAATCAATGAACACCTAATAACAGCCACGGAATCGCCTCATCAGAATGATCCTAATCTAAATTTTGAAAACTTAATTCTGCATGAAAATCCCATCTATATCAACTAACGGGGGGCATGAGCCCCCCGTTCCCCCTCTTATACATATCGAATGAACTCCAAAAACTAATCAGGGAAGCGCCTTGTCAGGATATACCTACATACAAAATTTCAAGTGGATCGGATATTTTTATCATGAGTTATCGCGTTACGTACATACATACAGAACGGACGGGCACATAAGCTCTCAGGCTATGATAGCCTGTGAGCTAAAAAGGGAAGAGGGGACATAGCATTTCAGCTATATCTGACACACTGAAACCATAACTACATTAATATTATGTTTAATTTTTGATAACATTTTGCCCATATTTACTCTAAACAGGTAGGAAAATAATGTAGATGCTTAAATTTTATTTTTTAAACTTTATTTTAGTTATTAAAAATTCAAGTTTGGGGACATATAATGTACAAGTTTTTTGAAAATGACCTATTTACTTTCAAATGTTGATAGGTACCCTCTAGTTAGGGTATATATAATTTATTTTATTGAAGCATCATGTGCTTACCCAATATTTTTTTTTTTTTATAAATTTTGTACAATCAGGAGGGTGATTTATATCATAAATTATGTTTATAATGAATCATAATTTCATCATCAGTAAGCACTCATTGTTCAATAGTTAATTGTGATGGTGCCATTTTTACTATTTTCGGTGAATTTCAGAATTTATGGGGCGCTACAAAATAAATAACTACTTATTGCATGTCTGTAGCACTCTTTAATTAAAGCTTTTATTTAAGTTCAAAATAATTGGATTTTGTTTTAAAACTTTTAATTTAAATAAACAAAAAATCATACTTTTTAAAAAATATTTTTTTAATAAAATATTTGGTCTGTAATAAATTCTTTTATGATAATAATTAACACAAATATTGGTTTGAAAACTGTTAAGACTTAAAAAAATCTTAGAGTTAATTATGAAAATTCTGTATTATAATGTACAAATATTAAAAGTTCTCTTTAGAATATTTATGCTACATATTTATTATTTTTCAGATACATTCTGGATTTGAAACCAACTTCATTGTAGATAATCTTAAACCTGGTACTGAGTATACTGTTCGTGTAGCTGCAGTGAGACATTGTACTGACTGTGAACTCTCTGGACCTTTCAGTCCATGTACTCCATTTTGCACAAATACTGTGAGCATAGCTGAACCCCCACCTCCAAAAATGTTCTCTGTCATCAGCTGTTTAAAAAATCGACAACCTCTCACTGACACTCAGTGGGCTATGATTATACTTTGTGGCTTTACCTTTTTTGCAGTCTGTGTTGCCATCATAATTCAACAAATTATGTCTCATAATTCTTAGCATTGGAGGCTTTTCACATTCCACAATTTCTACCTGTGTATTTTTTGAACAAACAGAAATAGCCAGTTCCACTTTTGTACATAAAAATGCTCTCTCAATGTGTGTTCATGTAATTGATCTTTAGTGACATAAATTTATTTTTTCTTGAACGAAAGTGAGCTTGATCTAACTTCTGAGTGTGTGTACATTTTCTTTTGAAAGAAAAACTGCTTGATTAGATAAAAAAAGAAAATCAAGAAGATATTTTTATAGGATGTTGATTCTTTTATAATGAAAATATATGTGTATACACATTCCTATTTCATCTACCTCTCAGTATTCTAATTTTAGCTGGCATTTTACTTGAGAGGTTGTCTTAGTCCTTTTACTTTCTGTACTGTGTGTATGTTTCCAAATCAGTCTATGGTGCTGTTCTCTCAAAAATGTATAGTGTTGCTTCCATTTATGGAATTTGCATGCCAATGTCATGGTGCTGGTAATTGTTGGAAAATGGTTTGTGGATGATATTGTCTTTCATTGAAGCCTGTTCAAAATAAAGTTGCTCAGAAAGTAATTTTTCATTAACTGCAGAGCTCAAATTTATTGTGGTGTCCCATAACACAAATAAGATTTTTTTTTCAGATCATTTTGTTCACAGTTATCTTATACAGTAACTTTATACTTGCCTCAATTTTTAAATAATTTTCATAATAAATATAAAATATGATTATCAGTTTATTGAACTTAGATAAACGCTGCATTGTGGAGGAGGGAAGGGAGCTGATTTATTTTTATATGAAATAATTCATAATTTTCTCTTTTACTTAAGTCAACTTGTTTTATTTATCTAAAGATGGAATTTTTTATTATTTTTTTTAGCTCCTTTCCTGATGTGCTAGAATTACAAAAAACATATTGAAAGATGCATTTCCAATGGTCATACAACATTTAAATGTTTTTAGAACTTAATTATAAATTAAAAACTGAATTTTAAAACATATTTCTCTTAGCCTGCCACAGGTTATAAATCACCAAATATTCTTTATTTTTACAGTAATATAAAAGTTTAACAATCGATTGATTTATGTTTTAAATCATTCCTGCAAAGAAGGCCAGCTGGATGTGAAAGTGCAACAATGCAAAAACACTAAATATTTGAAACTCTGTTAAAAATAAAATAAGTGTAAAAATTTTTAAAAACTGCACTTATATCAATTAAGAGTTTCAAATTAATTAAATTATGATTATACATTGAGAAAACACTTTGCAAATCCTGAATAGGTAGCTTATAAAAAGTTTTTTTTTCCCCCTTGTTGTCATATGTTAAATATATATATATATTAAAAATAAATTCATCAGCTTGTATCTTCTACAAGTATAAAATTAAATAATGGATTTTTCATAATCTGGTTAATTGCCCACTTAAAATTAATGCATCATAACTTTTTTTTTTTTTTTTTTTGAGAAATCATGAGTTGGAATCATTAAATTATACATGACTTTTAAGAAAAACATTGAATGCTTATAAAAGAATGAAAAAAAAAAATATTTTTACCTTTATATTTGTTATTTATGTTATGTCATATTTATAATTAATATTGAAATGGATCATGTGGGATTAATTTCTTTTAAAGAATAATACAATACTTCCTAAAAGTTTGCTATACAGATTTTTTTTTATATATATATATATATATATATATATATAAAAACAAACTAAAAATTCTGTTATTTATGCAGTTATAAAAATGTTTTAAATAAGGTTATATATACAGTAGACCATTCTTTTTAAGCGGATTTTAAAATGTGTAGCTGATTTTGTTTATCTCTTCAAAAAGCAACTGTCAGCTGAAACCATGGTAATAAAAAAATGCCCCATTTCAAACAGAAAGTATGGCAACCTGACTCGAAAAAATTGTTCTTGTTCATGATATTATAATTCAATCTTCTGTAATTTGGTAACATTTTTAAAGAAAAGACACATTACCATGTTTTATAAGTGTGAATAGGGGATTGACAGGCATAACTCGCAAGAAGTAGAGTTTCCTAATTTGAATATAAAGGTGCAATTAAAATTATAATGAATGCATGCAATATAATAAAATAGTAAAATAATTAAGTAATGTAATAAATTAAAAGGATAAAAAATAAGATAGTTTTAAAGTGTAAAATTTAATAATATACAGTAAATAATTAATAATATGCAATTAAATATGCATAATAAAGATGAGATATATTTTCCTTCAATTATTCAAAGAAGTTTTTCTCATGAAAGTATTCTATTAATTCACTTAAAAATTATAAAGTAAAAGAGTTTTATTACAGGTTTAGTCAATTTTAACAATAAAAAAACTTGGTTAATGCATATACTGGGTGTCCCAAAAGTGACTGATGGATTTTAAAATTCAATAACTTGCAAATGGTGAGAGCTATTTAAAAAGTTTTTGCAGGAGGGTTATGTATAATGTCAGGAGTTTTTTTTACCGTAATTTTTTATTTTAGCTTAAATTCAAACAATAGATGGCGCTGACAGCGATTGAAGGCCAGGTGATCAGTGCTGAGTGAGGTCAGTTTCGGCGTCGACCTGGGCTTCAATTGCTGTCAGCACCATCTATTGTTTGAAATTCGAACTAAAATAAAAAATTACGGTAAAAAAACTCCTGACATTATACATAACCCTCTTGCAAAAATTTTTTACATAGCTGTCACCGTTTGCAAGTTATTGAATTTTAAAATCCATCAGTCATTTTTGGGACACCTGGTATATATATATATATATATGTTTTGTAAAAAGTTTGTTATTATCAGTAATATCAGCAATATCTTGATTTTTTTTTTTTTTTTTTTTTTTTTTTTTTTTCTGAATAAATGTATACTTTTTTCATGAAAAACCACAAATTCAGTCATATTAAAGAAAATAATGGATTAAAATATGCATAAAAATAGAACGATATTAAACTAAAAAAAGTGTGTAATTTTGCCCCTAAGTCTGAACTGGAAGTTTCATTGTTTACATCTATAATGATGTGCGGATTTTAGGTGTTTGCAAATTTTTGAGTTGTGGATTTACACGCGGGTCTACGTGAGTCTATTGTATATATTTCAAAATTCACTTTTATAAAAGTAAAAAAAATCTTTTTTTACATAAAATAAAGTTATGTTGTTATTTTAGTAATTAAAACAAAACTCATTGAATTCCTGAATATCCCTCTCCCAGATTGGGATAAGTACTGTTGAAGTTCTTAAAGTAATTTTTAAAAGATCATTTTTATTGAAAATTTGTTCAAAAATAGGGAAAGCATCTTTCTTATGAGCACGTTGAAAAGAACTTTATTGGGTCTATGGAACAATGGATCTATGTTTCGGGCTCAATGTTTAGCAGAAATATCCCATGTGCTACAGATATTAGAAATGGATAATTTTTGGTTTTATTGCATTTTTAAGAAGTTTTACTTTAAAGTTGTTTTTTAATGATACTTTGTTATTTTTTTTTTTAACTTTAGATTTGCGAATAATAATAAAATGTGATGATGGAAGATGATATGAAGAATAATGGAAGCACATTTTTTTTACCTACTATTTAAAAGAAACATTTTGAACAGGCTTCTTTTTTCAATCTTCTTTGTTCATTTTATCTTCTTTCTGTGGTACTTCAAAGTTCCCTAAATATTCATAAATTTGTGTCACTTATTGATGTTAAAATGTGATAATGGATCTAAATATACTTGGTATAATTTTTCATGGATACATATATAGGCCATTTTAATGACGTGAAAACTTGGGGCATTTTTCTCTACTTGTAAAATGATTGTATATGTACAAATTCAAAGCATTAATTATTTTTATATCTAAGGACAAAGTATGAGATTAAATGACTTTATAATTTAATAATTTAAAAATATATCTGACCATATCTAAACTAGAGAGAGTTACTAAAATACCTTTATATATTTTTCTTTAAAGTTGTATAAATTATATATTATTCCACATCCATGTGTAATTTATATGTTGATCATATCTAAACTAAAACCTTCTATTGAAATATTTGCATATTTTTTCTTAAGATACATAAACTAAATACCATCACACAATTATTTATAGTTTATGTATTCTTCATATCTAGATAAAGCCAGTTACTATAAAATACCTTATATGTTTTATCTGTAAAATTATGTAAATTTTATATTTTATGTTTATTTTTAATTTATACATATTATATTTTCTATATGAAATAATTTATGTGCTTCAATGAATTCTGCTGATTTAACTTTGTATTCATATTACAAAAAAAAGTTTTGACTGATTGTAAAAGATATACAAGTAATGCTATATTTGTAATTTATTGAGCATCTAATACAGTAGAGTGTTATTTTTTTGCTTCTAGTTATAATCTCTGTTTTGTTCTTACATGTTTTGTTTCAGCATATTTTCTAAAGAGTTTTGCAATAAGGTTTGCTTTTTAGATGTCAAGTGCAATTTAAGAGGAAATCCCTTTTAGTCTAATTAATGTAAAAATATGTAACTTAATGTATATTTGTTATACTTTCAATTATATTGTTTTATTGGTATGCAACATCATTTATAATTAATTAATACAACTGTTGGCAGCTTGTGCATTAAACTTTTTTTCAAAAATGTTAAAATGAATGATATAGCATGTTTGGAAATCCATTCCTTAGTTTAAATATATATATATATATATATATATATACATATATATATGCTGATTTTATTAGAACTAAAGAGATAGAGAAATGTGTGTGATGTTAGCTTAATTTCTGCATTGTAGTTCCATTATTTTCAATGTAATTTTTTATTTTGTGCAGGGGGTGGCATTAAGCAACAAAAAATATGTTTTCAATTGCAATATGCAGCATATTATTTAAGACTTTGAAGACAATCAAACTTAACTCTTTGTTGTTTATTTTATCAATGATATCAATTTTGAAATTGCTTTAACATATAGTATTATATTTATTTTGCTTTCATTTCCCCACCACTTAATCAAGTATATTGAATATCACCCAAAGCTGCTACCTTGTTTCTTTTATATGTTAATTAAGCATCATGTCAGGTAAAATTTTAAGGCTTGTTCTTTAAATTTCCAGTCTCCACCAGCAACCAGAAAATTGAGATTTGGAACTTGGAGGTAGCATGTAAAAATATGCAGGTGCTTTCAGATCTTGCAGAACAGTTTATCATCAGACAATAAGTAAGAATTTTCAGTGAGTAGAAAGTTCTTACAATTAGTGTTAGTCTGGCAACTGCCTTTAGGTTTTAAATTCCTCTCCATGTATTAAGGTACTGAATTTATAATGCTATAGTTGCAGCGACATCAGTCAAGGTATATAAAACACTATCATAGAAAAGGAATGCCTTTCCAAATATGCTGTATGTAGATTATCATTCCCATGAATATTTTCAGCTTTACAGTGGAACTTTATTGTTAGCTAAAATTTGTTTGCTTTTACCTGAGGTAATATATTTTTCTTTTAACAGTGTTATAAATTTTGTGGACTGTTTGATATGTGTAACTATGTAAACAAATTTAATTTTATAGATATTTTGGCTTACCATGTCCTAATTTCTTTACATAAATTCTTTTTACTTATCTCTGTACTTAATGTATTAGGTTTAAAATGTTTAGCTTATAGTTAATCTTAACACAGCTAAGTTGTAATTTTATGTTTAAAATTTTTTTGAGAATAAGTAACAATAAGATATTATTTAATCCAAATAACGAAAGATCAGACAGACAGAAAAATAAATAAAATTCTGCAAATATTCTAAAAAAGGAAAAAAAAAATCATAAAACATTGAAAGAAATTGAAATAAAAGCACATGTGAAATAGATAATAGTCTGAACTGCATTTATATGCTTTTGATTTAAAGAAACTAATTGGCTCAATTTAAAAACCATCTTAAAATATATTTCCAAAGATTACATTAACACAAGTATATTATCGCTATTAATACTTTTTTACAAAACAAATTACCTGCCTTACACATCCTGAGAACAATGAAGTTCAGTTGCTGCCCGGCTTATCTATGTAGAAAAACAATGCAAATCTGATTGCGGTCTAGCATGAGTCTGCTAAAATAAGATGAAGCCTAGGTTAGACACCATGTAATTGTCCGATGCCATTCTCTACATTGGACAATTTACATTTCTGTATTGATGCTGTCAAACTAGCATCAGCTTGTGACGCACATTTATACTTATTCTCGTTAAAGCCATATTCATTGAAAATGATTAATATTTTAACACTTTTGCTTAAATCTTTATAGCGGATCAATAGGCCTGTTAAAGTTTTTTATTAGCCTTTTTTATGTATGGCCAATTCAATTTTTTGCCAGCTGGGGTCAGTCTGTTGAAAAAATTGTTCTGATTCTGCTGGCTGACCTTGGGCAAGACCTCTAATTTAAACTTTGGTTATTTTCTTTTTTGACACAATCCTCAAAATATTTTGCCTCATAAGAATTAATGAATAAATAATATATTACTTATATGTATCAGCAATAAATGCAAGAATCTGTATAAAAGCTTTTTCTTTTTTATAGAAAAAAATTATTAATTGTCTTTGTAATACATGTGACATAAATTTTATGTTTTGATAATTTTTGCTCATTTGATTGAGGTCAGTATTTTTTCTACTTATTGAATAGAAATTATCTCATAGTATTAATAAATAAATCCCATATTTGTTGTTTATTAGTTATAATTTTTTTCCCTTACTGTTATTTTACTGTGATGAATTAATTGAGTTTTAATTGTAAATATTGCTCTTTTTTTCTGTTTGTGAAATTTTGAATGACAAATTATAGTTCACATAAATCATTCTGCGGTCCAAATATAATAATTTTAAGTTATCTTAAAAAGTTGTTACCCTCAAGTATATTTTAAAATTTATTGGTAATCTTAGTTTAATTTTAAAATAATTTATTTTGAATTCTAAAGAGAAAAAAATCAGAATACTCTTATTTGAAAGGATAGGGTGGGGAGAAAGATGTTTAATGTTTCTAAAAAACTTTCTTTTTAAAAATGAAAATAGTATGTTTAAAAAATAGGATAAAATAGGGATCTTTATTTCATTTTATTATATATATATATATATAATATACATATAATAAAATGTTTTAAAATATAATAAATGTTTTTAAAAATATTTTGAATTATTTATACTGATTTGTCATTATTGACCCTCCCTGCCCCTTCATATGTTTATTCAGTTTTTTCAGAAATATATGAAAATATACAGTAAATTCTGTCTGAGGTAGATTCTTTTAAGACAGAAATCTGTCATCATCCTGATTGATTCTGCCTTAAACAGTGTTTATAATAGTTATGTAATAAATACTATTTTTAGATGTTGGCTGTTTATGTACATTTGTTTTTCAATTGTTCAAACTTTCTCTTTCAACAGGAATGCATTTGTAAAGATTTCCATTGTCTAAACAGTGGGAAATTTGTAATATATAATTTTTTTTTTTTTTTTTTTTTTTTTTTTTTTTTAATTGTTCAACTTAAAAATAGAAAATATTATTCAAAGCTGAAAATAATAATTAGAAGTATCATTTGTTGCTGCTTGTTTACTATTAATGGTTTTGAATGATTTTAGCATGAAATTTACAAATCATTTTCCTGATATCATTTTGAGAAGTAAATTAAAAAACATATTTTAAAGTTCTTTATTTTCATTTACTTTAGAGAAAATTAGTTACAGTAAATATTATCATAAGTATAAGCTGTTTAAAGGCAGAGTGGTGTTAAGTCATATAATTTCTTAAATGCTCAAAAACAAGGATTTTTATTTTCTTCTTTTTTAAAAATAAACTGTTGCAGTCAGAATTTTTTTTTCATTCATTTTTTGATGAGTTTACATGTTTTGGGGTCAGAAAATCTGAAAAACATGTTTTTTTTTTTTTTTTTTTTCAAAATGTCTATCTGTCCCTGTGTATGTGTATCCTCTTTGTAACATAAAAAAGTGTTTATAAAGTTATGCATAGAATTAACCCAAATGTCATATATAGGTGTTTTTGTCCTTGCCCAGTAGGTTCAAGTTGAATTTGGGTGTATTCTGCCTGGAGGGGGCACTGCAAAAGCTATTTTAGTGCCAATTTCATTATTGTATCACTGGAAAGTGTATGAAATTATAAATGTAATTCAACTGAGTTTGATATATATATATTTTGACTATAGTCGTAAAGTCTTGGTTGAAAATGAGGTTATGCTGTAGGAAAAGATGCTGTTATTTATTTATTTTATTTTTTTCAATTTTCTCTATTTTTTATTTGTAATTCTGTTGTAGATTAGCTGCTCAAGCAGCGAAAAGCACTTCATATCCAGCTAGCCCAGTAATTCTCAAGTATTTGACATACTACAGAAGAATTAAAAGTATTTTATTTTTTTAGAATTCATTTGTTTTACTCTTAATAAAACAAAGTTGAAATTTATGATGAAAATTAAAGTTGTGAAGTATTGAACTAATAAAATTTGCAATAACTTTTAGAAGTATTAACATGTATGCGATAAAAGAGAGTTTTAGGATTGGCACGTTCAACTAGTTATGGACACATTAAAGTGACTTCTTTGTGGATTAAAATGCCTTTGAATGCTTTTTACAGGTAAATTTCATGGAACTATTTCTTATGTTGATATTAGAAAACATAGATAGATATGTCTAAATAACCTTTTACCCAGGGTTCTCACTGGATTTTGATCAAATTAGTGATTTGGTGAATAAGAAGTAAAAAAACAGCCAAATGAAATTAAACATTAGTAAAATTGATTCAGTATGAAATACTGAAAAAATTAACTTTAACTTTTTATTGTATCCTCTTTTTTTTTTAAATTTAGTTCTAATATTTTTTTAGCAATTATTTAGAAAATACAAACTCAACTATTTGATACAGAAGCCTTTAAAAAAATATATATTCTAAGTGTCTCCTAAATGAGTAAATGCTTCAGACATTATTTTAGTACTTTAAATAAAAATTCAAAATAGCTGTCTTCGATTTACTGTCGTGTAAATATGCACTAAAAATTGCTATGATATTTTGACTCTAACCAATAGAAAAACTCATTACCCTTTACAAGCAACTTTATAATTTACACATAATTAATAAATATTATGTTAAATGGCTAATTTCAACTCCACTTTCCAATAAAACTTTTTGCATTTGGCTTTTGATGTGAGCAATTTTGTTTGTTTTTACCAGCACAACGTAACACATTGTGATTAACTGAGAGTAGACAGATACCTATTGCATATTCCTTTTTATGTCTTTGCCTGTTGCTTAACTGAATTAGAATGGAATTAGTATCTCTATAAAGAGAGCAAGCAGCAATGTAAATGACACTGTCTGGTTGAACATGAACATGTAAAGTGGCATCATTCATTCAAAAACACGAGTACGAATTTCAACTGTATTTACATATAGACACATCTCTACAAACAGGGGAAAAAATCTGATTGTTTAGTTGATAAATGAAGTACATAGTCGTGATTCGGCACAATGGTGAGTGGCCCTGAAAACCCTGCTCTCAGCCCATATCTCAATTTTTCAAAAATAATGACTTACACCACTCAGTCCTTATATTTCAAATCTGTAAGTATTGAATATGTATGGTTATGGGTTATTAGAAAACTTAATGACTTAAATACAAAATCTTTGTAATGATTATGTTGAAATTACAAAAGGATGATTAACATTTAATGCAAATTAAAAAAAGACATTTTTTGTTTACTTGTTTGCAGTTCAACTTTTAACTAGGTTGAAGAGTAGATAGTTTCTTGATGTAACACACATTTATTCTTTAAAAAGCTTGTCAGATTAATGGCTTTCTTAAATCTAGTACTACATAGTTATTTTTTTATATTAGTAATTCCCATTGATTTTTGCTAAATGGTTTTTTTGTTCTACAACTGTCAAACAATAGATTTCAGTAATCTATTAAATCTGTAACTTATTTCCATTTCACTCTGTATGTTATTGATTAGCTGATTGATTTGAATAGCATTTAGCTTTTTCTCATATGATGTTGGGTAAAATGTAACATTGAATTA
Organism: Maratus speculifer; assembly: GCA_964019185.1. Lineage (NCBI taxonomy): Eukaryota > Metazoa > Arthropoda > Arachnida > Araneae > Salticidae > Maratus > Maratus speculifer. Next base: position 259,298,078 of record OZ025290.1, read on the forward strand.
TTCTATAGACTGGAAATCGGTATCAGTGGTGAGTTATATGCAGAATAAAGGCAAGATTTCCATTCTTGATACTGATTATATTTTCATGTTTATGCTCTGTTGAATGTGGTAAATGCTAAAGTAGCTCTTATGTGCAAATAAAAAATATTATATAATTAATGGAGTGTTTTCATTGGCCATTTTACCATGGCAATATGATTCCTTGCAATATTAATGTTACTTATTATGTTACATTATTTCCCATTATGGCACAAATTAGATTAATCTCTTGTAATTTTAAAATAGAATGTTATTATTAGATAGGTTTTCAAATTCTTTGTTGCTATAATGAAACTGCAATAATAATCATTATCTATTAATTAATATGCAAGATTTTTTATTGCTGATATGATTTCATTTATTTATAATTTGAAGAAAAAGCTATGCTAATGCAGTAAATTTAACCTAGGGTGCTTTAAGTAAGAATTAAAACACATTAACTCTTCATCTGCAGTATTAAACTGCAAGAGTAATGAAAAATATTTAATTTTATAGTAATCTACATTTGTAAATAATAATGATATATTTTATAAAATACTTCAGACAAAAAGCTTTTATTGGGAGCTAAAATAAGAGGTTTGAAAACATAAAAAGTTCAACAAAATATGAAAGTTTCGCAACAATTTGTGAAAATTGTTGACGTAGTTATTGTATCTTCTTTCCAGATGTATAAATGTCTGGTTCCAAAATACTATTTAGATCTATTATTAGAGATTTTAGTGAATCTTAAATTATGGGGATTTTTCTTTATTTCATCTGTTTGATTAAAAACTTTCATTTTATTTCAAAATTGTATGAAAAGTTCATTGTAATATAGCAGATATATTTTCATAATATTTATGTGATTTTTTGTATGAATTATGGATACAACAAGATATGTGCACTTTTTAAATAGTGAGGTTTTTTCTTTTGTTTGTTTGTGAGAGTCAATCAAAAATTTTATTGTCTTTGTGAAAAAAAAGGCACTTAAATATATTAAAGTACAATCTAAGAATTATCTTTCTGAATTATTAAGCTATTAAAAAGTATCATAATGTTACACACCTGCCAACATCTATAGAATATTGTTAGTTTTTATTATTGTCTCCAACTTAATAAGAAAAAAAAAATGCTCAGGCTAAAAAAAATTTGGGTAAAATGGCCAGTTTTTTTTTTTTTTTTTTTTTTTTTTTTTTTTTCTATAGGGAAGGGATAGGTGAGAAAATATAACTTTGAATAAACTTAGGATTCTTTTAAAAAATACATTGTGGTTTTATCAACTTTCTCTTGCAAATCCTTTTGTATAAACACTCTAATATCTAATATAATGCCCTGAATATAATTACAAGATGAAAGAACAAGAAGTAAAACACATTTCAGTCACTTAAATACTTTATGAATATCAAGACATTAATAAAGATAGTTGTTAAACTACTGGAAAAAAAAAAAAAAAAAAAAAGAAAAGAAAAGTACAACCAGTTTTATTGATAGAGATCTGATTTTATGTCTGCTGAAAGGACTTTTAGACTCCAACATGTCTGTAATCTTTTTACTATTTCTGAAATTAAGTGATTTTATGAATATCAACAGAATGCATTTTGTTTTAAAGGTTTAAAAAATTAATAACAATAAAGTTAAAAATGACAGTTGTATGTTCTGGGAGAAAAATTGTTTGGGGGGGGGGGGGCTGGGCCCCACTGGCAAAGGAGTATGTACAAGATTTTTTTTTTTTTCCTTTTAAGAGGTGAAGGGAGTTGCAATTATACTTAGTTGATGCATTTTCTTAGTATTTTAAGTTATATTTTATTGTTAGGAGTGTTGAGGGTAAGGCAGGGAATGTTCCAGCTCTCTACTATTCCCATTTGAAAACTCGTATTCTGTAAGTGTGTGACACTGATTTTTACAGTAAACAATCTCAAAAACTATGAAACTATGGTAAAATTAAAAAGAAATTTAGAGTTTTCTTTTTTAATTAATTTGAAAATTCTGCAAGAATTCCGTGAGAGGACTGCAAACATTGTTCTTTGGATTACATTAGCTCATCAAGTAAGGATTATGTTTGCATATTAGATAGTGCAAATGTATTTTTACAGTACTGAATAACGATCCATTTTTGAATGTTCTTGGCATTAAGATTTATGATTGTTTGCTAGTGACAATTTTAATCAAAAATTCTGAATTTAAACCAAAATTTGTAATAAGATATTTTTCAATACTATATTTCTTTGATAAAATATAAAAAATTATCTAGTGATTGCTCTTCATTTTTTAAATTATAATTTTTTTTTAATTTGAGAAGAATTAAATCTTAAAGCATAGTGATTTTCAGTTTTTTAAATTTAATAAAAGCTTTCTGACACACACTGTATTAAATATTATTGTTCTTATATTGTAATTACTAAATGCACTGACTCAACTAATTTCAGTACATGCAACAGAAAACTCTTACCAAATGTTGGCAGATGTGATGTTTTAGTTCTTCATAGTTTTTTTGAACTCCATTTTAATCATTTGATAATTGTAAATTAAAATTAAAAGGGATTCATTAAAATGTAATGCATTTCTTTGATGCAGAGAAAAAATATAATATATACATTTCACATTACATTATAAAAAGAAAAGAATATTATTAAAAACAAAAACGGATTTTAAAAGTGTCCTTTGAAACAATAACTTATAGTATGTGTTATATAGTCAAGCTCCATCAGAATGGAAATTCCAGTTTTAGTAAATCCCTTAGAATTTCTTGGTGGAATTATTAATCAAAACCATTGTAATGAAATTTTATTATGGTAAATAATTTTCATGATTGCATGGAGTTTGTTCTAACAGTACACAGCTGTGTATAATATAAATAATGTATTTGAAAAAAATGAAAATGGAAATAAGATATCAGAATAAAAAAAAATTGCTTATGTTCTGATCTTTAGAGAAGTAAAATATTATACAATTGTCCAAAAAGAGGAGTATATAATAAATTATACAAAATATACATTGAAGTTGATATAAATCCTTTATAATTTTTTTTTTTATGGAAAACAAAACAACATTTTTGTAGCATGCATTGTGTGTATGATAAATTTTGGGATTAAAAACTTTGCAGGTCAATGTTCTAGTCTGATTTCACTTTATGTACAGTTTCGTCAAATTCTAAATGTTTATATGAAATTGTACATAGTAAGTGAAGGTAATTGAATCGGGTGAGTAATGTAGAGTTTCTATGTTATTGCAATTTTTGTTATATTTATACTTTAAGTAATGTCAATAAAGGATAACTATTGTTCTGTTTGGTGCATGATTAAGTTTTGTTTTGAAGAGTTTTAATGAGAAGAAAATGCATGTCACTTTTTATTTTTATCAATATAATTACTATTTTATCAATCAAAAAGTTTGTCATGATGACATATTGTATTGTGCCAATAACTTTTGTCTCAATAAACATTGTACTTTAAAAATTAAAATTTTTAACACTCATGACTAAAATTTTAAATAATATTAAAATAAAATTGTCTTGGCTGCTCTATTGTAGGTATTCAAAAGGCTTTATTTTGACTGCTCTATACTGTATAGAGTGCTATTTATTATTTTTTATAAACTTCAGTGCAATTTCCAAGTGCTATTATTGGTTTTACCTTTCAGTTGTTAGCCATTTCTTACATTTTAGAGTATTTATCTTACTGATGGCATTTGGTTGTAAATTTGTATTTGTGTCAAAAAGAATTCTATGTTAATAAACGCAACTGCAATTGATGTTATTTATGTTAGCTGCCATTGTATTGCTGAGATATTTTAATTCCCTATGTATTTTTTATATAAAAAATAACATATGATGCATATATTATAGCTTATTGTATATTTTATTAATATATTTTGTTGCTATTTTCATTATGTTGGGAAGTACTTTTATGGAGAGATAAATCTTTATTTATTTGTTTTATTATGTGCTGGCACGTGTACAATAAATATTTTTTGTTCTTGTTTTGCAATTCAATTTGTGTAGTTTTCCTTGATTTTTTTTTCCTTAAGAGAGAGAGAAAGTTACTCTAAATTAGCATAGCAGTACTTTTTCGTCACATTATTTTTTCACCTAAACACTAAACATGATAAACTGCTTGTTTTATATTCATAGATGTAGTAACTCAATTATTCTCATATAAAATTTGTATTATTATTTCCCTTTTTTCCCCCAGAATATTCAATTTTGTTTTCAAAAATATTTTTAAAATACATTGCAAAATGATGCAGTCTTTGCAATTAATTTCTTAAGTGTCTGTGTGTATAATTTGTTAGATTTTATTTATAAAAGTACATTATAAAATAATGTTTGTGATTCTGAAGTGCTAAAAATTGTTCCATGATCAAAGAAAAAACATATGTTCACTGAAATCTGAATACTGGATTTCTACAATCTTTTATTAACTGCTTTTATTAACTTCACTTAAATTTCATCAAAATTGGTTCAGAACTGTTTTAGAAATAAATAAATAATATGAAATAAAATAAAATAAATTTCATTAAAATATCTCAATTTCTATGATTTTCATCAAGTGATAAAGCACTATCTGTTTAGCGAAAAAGTTGTGCATTGAGATTTTTCCCTTCATGCAGTTTTGTTTCTTGGATTGTTGATTAATACAGGATGGGTCAACAATTCCTGACAATTTTTAAAATTTTATATAAAACATGATTAACTGGCGTACAAGATTGTGATTGACGAAACTGCAAATTTAATAAATATAATTTTTAAATGTTTCAAATCAATCACTAGCAATTTTTTTTTTTTAATCATTTAGAAAATGGTTGTTTTTGTCAGTCAAGAATAGAGATATCTCAAGCATTATCTGAAGTAGTCTGTCAATATTTTATTTATTTTTTGATCGGTCCTTGTTTAATATCCAGAAATAAAATATCTTTGTTACCACAATGACAAAAAAGTATAAAAAAACTACAAAAAAATTAACTCAAAATCAAATTGAGATACAGCTTTCAAACAAATTCCATTTAAAAGTAACTTTTTCCCCCTATAGGGCAGTGTAAAAATTGAAAATGTTCAATGTTTAAAAGTTTAAAAATTTGCAATACCGAAAATTGTAAAACTGAAATTTCATTTAAAATTTGTTTGATTGGTCCAGAAATATTAATGTTTAATCCATGACATATGTAATACATGGCTGTTAGATTGGGAGGCGGCAGCATAGTCAATCACCTTATCGAGTTCATAGATAAAAATCTAGGATTAATTAAATCTTGATTCGCATATTAAAACGCAATCGGTCTGCCAAGTCATATCCTAGTGGAAAACACCTAACACCGAATTGTAGCAGTTGACTCATATGATTACCTTTGTTTTCCTGCTTTCAATCCTCCATGTTTTTGTACTTTTGGATGCAGGAAAACACAATGGTAATCCTAAAGAGTCAACCCTTAAAATCGGCTTTTTAAAGTGTTGCATTTAAATATGCGAATTGAGATTTAACTAATTCTAGATTTTCATCCGTGAACTCGACAAGGTGATTGTCTGTGCTGCTGCTTCCCACTCAGCCACGTTTTGATTGTCATAAAATTGAAGTACATTATTATTATTTTACGAAACTCTTTACATTTAGAAGGGTGATTCTCAAAATAGGGGACAATTTCAAAAGTGAAATCTTAAAAAAATTACTGTTAGCAAAATTTCTGAAAAAAAAAAAAATAGTTATTGTTAATATAGTATTAGGTATACTTTACAGTCAGCAGAGCTAAATATTTTAAAATTAACTTTAAAAAAATAATTGGTATTTTTTGAGCCATGCTAATGACAAAACAAATTGCATGGAATAAATATATTAAGAAATTTTTATTTTCTTCCTGTTTAAATATTTTTTTCTATACTAGGGGGCCCCGCCCCCCTGCTCGCTATGCTCGCCAACTCCCCGCGTAATCGCTTCGCGATTCCAAATTATTGGCTACCCCGGCTTGCTGCGCTCGCCAATACCCCATGGTATGAATAAGCAGTTGCAGACCTTTCAAATGATGTGTCACACGACTGGTGCTGTAAAGAAATTAAAAATGTGCCCCCCCCTGGGGGCAGAGTGGGAGCCGACACAAAAGACATCCATAATATGAATAAGCAGCTGCAGACCTCTCAAATGATGTGTCACACAATTGGTGTTGTAAAGAAATTAAAAATGTGCCCCCCCCCCCCGGGGGCAGAGTGGAGGATGACACACAACACATCCATAATATGAATAAGCAGTTGCAGACCTTTCAAATGATGTGTCACACAACTGGTGTTGTAAAGAAATTAAAAATATGACCCCCCCCCCCCCTTGGGAGAGCAAAGTGTGGGGGTGACACACAAGACATCCATAATATGAATAAGCAGTTGCAGACCTTTCAAATCTTGTGTAACACGACTGGTGTTGTAAAGAAATTAAAAATGTGTCCTCCCTGGGGAGCAGAATGGGGGATAACACACAAGACATCCATTATATGAATAAGCAGTTGCAAAGATCTCAAATGATGTATCAAACGATTGAAGTCGTAAAGAAATTAAAAATTTGGCGAAATATTAGAGTTATCGCCAAGTTGGCGTCACTTTTGACAACTAATTTTGGTCGCCAAATTTGGCGATATATCGCCAAGTTGGCAACAAACTTGGCGATTGTTGGCGATGGTAACCTTTCCTCTCTTTATGGTAACCCTTACGGCGATGCATAGACGGAGTCCTTTCCTGATTGGTCTATTCGACTCATGGAAGGAGTGGACAACCCGGATTCGTTAGTTCCGGAAATCTTCCACATCAGCATCATTCCAGGAGTCATTCCTTTTAAGGCTAGTTTTTTTTTTACTATAGAAGGATTTATTAGCTTTCCTTTTCAGCAAATGGTTTCCATTTTTACATACAGTAGACTCCCTCAAATCCGCACAGCTTGGGACCAGAGGTTTTGCGGATTTTAGAATTTTGCGAATTTCTGGTCATTGCTTTGTTTACATTTTTTAAAAAGTAATTTGAATGTAATTAATAATATAATCAAAAGTATAATGAATGCTTATAATATGCTAAGATATTAAAATAAGTAATAAACTAAAATAATAAAAATTTAGATAATTTTTAAAATGATAAAAATACTAAAAACAAAGGTCAAATTAATAATCAATAATGCATAATTAAATATTCATTATAAAGATGAAATGTGTTTTTCCAAAATTATTCAATGAAACTTGCCTCATAAAGGTACATTACTAATTCACATCAAGATCATAAAATAAGGAAGCTTTATTTCAGGTTTAGCCTGACTAAATAACTAAAACAGCTTGATTAATACATAAATATATATGGTAAGATTGTGATTACCAATGATATCAGCAATATCTTTATTTTTTTCAGAAATAAATTATTCTTTCTTCATGAAAAAACATGAATTCAATAACCTTAACAAAAATCACAAATTAAAAAATATATGGAACTGATATAAAACTAAAAGAGTCAAATCTTGCACCTACATCTGAACTGAATGTTTCATTGTTTACATCCTTAAAATATGTGCGGATTTTAGAGAGTTGCGGATTTTAGGAGTGCGGATTTGAGGGAGTCTACTGTATATACATATAAGGAGAATAAAAACATTACCAACAAACTTTGTTTACATGAGCAATATTCTGACACTAACAATGTAAGAAGCTGTCTTAGTAATTTTCTGACAGATTTAATTCATATTTTAGGGATAATAAATGTAATGCCTAAATTTATACGTAAAATTAAACTTTATAAAAGATACAATATAAGCAATGGTTACATTTATGCACATAGGAGTCTTTAGCCTGGACAGAAAAACCATGCTAATGACAAATTTTAATTTAAATAAGATTATGAGCCATAATATAATCACAATGCAATAGTCCTTTCTGGGGCTTTTTAAAACACAAAAGTCCTATGCAAATAAGTAAAATAAAAATTTTAATTATAAAATAAACATGAAAATTATTATCCATTCTAATGACATACAATTGATGTACGCCCCTAATATTCAACTTCTATTCTTAAAATACAATACATGCTTCTATTTTCGGGCTGGGATAAAATGGCTACTTGTTGCCATGAAGAAACTTTATATTTTCAAACTATTGTCATATGTGAAAATGAAATTTTGATTAATAACCAGCTGTTATAGTATGATCTTGTTTTGAAAATAGAATATGGAGGACAAACTTTAATTCTTTTTTTATATATTATATTTTATTTTTAAAAAGAAATTTATTGGATCAATCCTCTCCTTGATTAATTTAAAGAAAGAATAACATTTGTTTTATTTTATAACGTATAAAACAGGAAAGTAAAAAAAGTTACAAAATAAGTAGACATAAATTATCTGATGTGGGTAAAAAAACTAATCCAAAGTAAAACCTTGTATGAAAACTCGTCTTTTAATGGGAAAAAAAAAAGAAAAAAAAAAAAAAACCGAGTTGTGATTATCGATCCTACCGATTACGAACTGTGCGACGATCACAAAAACGGAAACAATGTAATGTTAAACTAATTGATTGTAGAAGACCGTTTTTTTTTTTCTTTTTAGAATTTATTTGTTTTAAATTTTAGTCTTTGAAAAAACCATTTTCCAAATGATTAGTGTAATTTGCTAAATTACATTAAAAAAAATAATTATTATTATTATTTAGGAATTTTTCTTCCAAAATGTTTGCTATTATTGTTTTTTTTTATAATGATAATTAATCATAATAATCATATTGTTTATGTTTTAGCATGAAATTAGTTTATCTAGAGTTGGTAGATAAGGTTGAGAACCAATGAAACAGAATTAAATCGATATGTCTGGTGAAATAATTCGAAAAAATTGGTTCCAGAAATAAAGGAAAAGATGCTTGTTTTTTTTCTTTTTAATCAGATTTGTTGTTAGTATATCCTGATCCAATCATCTTAGGTTTAAGCATGGTTCGGTTGCATGACTTAAATTTGTATTTTACACTTATATGTTATTATTATTTTTAGATTAATAAAGTTTTAATTTCGTTATGAAATATAATCCGGAAACAGATGCTGAATAATTCTTTTTATATTAATTTAAGTGAAAACAAGTTTGTTTTGTAGCATCTGTCTGCAAATGACAGAGACATGTTAAAAAAATTCATGCTTGAATATTAATTTTAAAAAATAAAAATTGAGTAAATTGCGATACAATTTTAAAACAAGTTATGATATAGTTTCCAAATAAATTACATTTGAAAATATAGTCGGCTCTCGTTATTTCGAACTCGTCTCGACCATAAGAAATGTTCGAATTATCCAGAGTTATAAATTATAGAAAATGAGAAAGGAAAACTAAGTGATGCTATTACAAAGGAATTAATATTACAGTATTTTAAAATTTTATTTCAGCTGTTATCGATTGAATATAAATTATTATTAAATTAAAAGATATAAATACATAAACTAATTATAAGATTAAACTAGTTGGATGTGTCAATCCCAAAACTTTCTTCTATCTCATAAGTACATTTTAATATTTAAAAAAAAAAAAAAAACGTGGTGACCCCAAAGTTACCCACTATCGAATTTCCTCGAACATTTGACCTAGCCTAATGAGATTCTGGTATTCGAAAAGCCTAAAACGCAAAATTTTATTAATATTCTGAGAAAATGAGCTTAGTAGTGCCTCATGTTGGGTAATTTATACTAAAACCTAATAAGCATTTATTTATGTCAAAACCTAACAAAATCTGAAATTTGATGGAATTTCGTCCATTAGTTCTTGAGATATAATTATAACAAAAAATTTGCAAAACGTAGCACAGCAACACCATATCTTGGACAATTTATGCCAAAACGTAAAAAAGCGTCTAATTATGTTATGGTGTAAAAGAATCTGAAGTTTGATGAAATTCTGTGCTTTAGTTCTTGAGATATAGCTAGTTAAAAAAAACGTGTAAAATATAGCACAACAGCACCATCAGTTGAAGGATTTATAACAAAACGTAATCATGGTGTAATTATGTTATATGTCATTTTGTAACAAAATCTGAAGTTGAATGAAATTCTGTACGTTGGTTGTTGAGATATAGCTATCGGAAAAATCGTGCAAAATGCAGCATAGCTGCACCACCTGTTGCAAGGTTAATACCAAAATTTAATCAACGTCTAATTATGTTATATATTCTATTGTAGCAGAATCTAAAATTTGATGAAGTTCTCTGCATTAGTTCTTGAGATATAGCAATCGCAAAAATCGTGCAAAATGTAGCATAGCAGCGCCACCTATAGGTCAGTTCACACCAAAACCTTATCAGTGGCTATGTATCTCAAGGTATCGCAGAATCTGAAGTTTGGTGAAATTCTGTGCATTAGTTCTTGAGATATAGCTATCATGAAAAATCATGAAAAACGTGGCACAGCAGCGCCACCTGCTGGCCAAGTTACACCAAAACTTAATCAGCGTCTATTTATATCAAGGGGTCACAGAATCTGAAGTTTGGTGAAATTCTGTGCTTTAGTTCTTGAGATATAGCAATCTTGAAAATCATGAAAAACGTAGTATAGCAGCGCCACCTGCAGGCCAATTTTCACCAAAAACCAATAGGCACTAATTCATATCAAGGTCTAACAGAATATAAAATTTTATTAAATTTCGAGCATTAGTTCTTGAGATAGAGCGCCCACAAATTTTTTGTCACATACAGACAGACAGACAGACGGACAGACTCACAGACAGACATTTTCTAAAAATAGTCAAAACGTGTTCAGGACCTTCTAAAACGTATAAATCCGTCGAAAACCGGAAGTCGAAAATTTTCATGAATCCAATACTTTCTTCTTGTAAAGATAGAAGAAAGTAAAAATTATAAATAGAACATAAAAATTAATAATACAGAAAAAAAAAAATTGCATTTTGAAATTTTTATTACTTGTGCTATAACTTTCTTATTTGGAATTAGATGAACATTTAACAAATTATTTACTCTATTTATCATCACTTTAAAAAAAATTATGAATTGTTTGCTTAGTCCTATTCATGTAGCCAGTTTTTCTTTTTGTAACAAGCAGTTAATTTCTTTGTCCGATGAGGCTACATTAGGATAAGTGTACGCAAACACTCGATTATGCAATTGATTTTTCTGTGGATAAGAGAAGCACTTGGAACATGGTATCAGAATCAATCTGATTCCATCTGCTCGTTACATTTTTTGTGAATTGTTTGAACATTTTTTTCCGCAATTAAGGGTCCAGATACTTCTAAATTATTATCAGTTGCTACATACTTCACAAACGTAATATCACACTCGTGTTTTTCAGAAAAGTTTGGAGATTCTATTTCTTCGAAAAAAACTGTCGTTTTTGTCATTTACATTACAACCACTCTGTTTAGATGGATGGATAAATCTGGCATGTCTAAAGCATTTTTCTATTGTTTCAGGTTGTACAGCATCCCACGCTGCGTACAAACAGTTGATGGGCAAGAGTAATGTTATGTCTTGGCTTTATTTAAGATCAATCGAAAATAAAATTTGTTCTAGAATCCTTTTATGATAATGAGCTTTTAAATTTTGGATTATATCTTGTTCCGCCGGTTGCAGTTGCGCTGTAGAGTTAGGGGGTAAATATTCAATTTTTACAGAGTTCGGTGTTGGTAGTTTACAATGACTGCACATGCACATAATTTAACAGCAACAGAATTAGAATTTTTCTGATTTTAAGAGAATATTTTTTATCTAATTATTTTTAACAACTGTTGCAGATTTCATGCGTCATACATGCTTTGGCATTTGTCACATATTCAACCAGGAAGTGTTATAACTCCTTTGAAGCAACGTGGCTTTGTTGATTTACCAATACCTAACAATTTTATTTTCTCACTGCCATCCATATTGGCACCTAGCTTCAGAGTTATCGTATCTTTTCTAAGTTTGTCATTTGTGCACATTTCACTTTTAAATGTTAAAATCTTATTAGAAAGAAATTTATAAAAGAACTCGTTTCATCGGCATTAAACACGTCTTTCACAGCATAAGTAGAAACGAGCTCGGGTTGCTCTTGGCAAAATTCAATGCTAACAGCGAGGTTTACAGCACCTCTTTCACCACACATAGTTTTGTGTACGATGTTATTTCGGTGCTTAAAACATGCCAGCCATCTTTCTCTGCAATTGAAATGTTTAATACCCGTGACTAAAGTAGTACAAGTTCTTTCGCTTTAGTTGCCGATATAGCTCCACTCAAAGATACATTTCTTGCCAATGCAATAATACTTCCTCTAAATCCTTATGGCTTCTGTTCGCCTACGTTCTCGTCCTTTAGCAATATTTCTTTTCCCCATGATTTCAAGAAGAAATCTTTATTTTTTAAGTATGTAAAGAGCTCTTTTTCTTTAAATTTATTCTGCAGCAATTTTTATCTTCAATCGGTCAGATTATACCTTTCTTAATAATTTCCACATTAGCTTCTAGAATTAAAGATTTATAACTTCCACGTGGAGCCATATTTTAAAGAAAGGAAATCTTTTTCTTTCCCAAAAAACACTTTAGCAATAAGTAAAACCACTGACTGAAAAATTCGATCCCTACACTGCAGATAGTGTGTAACGATAAAACAGCTTTCTTCTATTTTTAACAGACGTTTAACCTGTGGATTTCTCGGAATTTCACTGGGTTAAATGCTTGAGATTGATTAGGAACAAACACAATTAAAGAATGGGTGGAGGTATCATTGATGGACAGACAGGGCATTAAGAAAGCAGATACCAAATGAATGGTATTATATGTATATTAGTTCAGAACAATTCTGATAAAAATGAAAGAGAGTGAGTTCTTTCAAGGATGTGAAGTCCGAGAGAAAGTAAGAAAAGAATGAAAAAATGGAATTTTCGTTAGTTTGAATTGAACTAGTCGTTGGGGTCCACCATAATACTTACCCATCATGGATATGCATACTATAACTTATGAAAATAAAACACGTGGAAACTATTAATAAAATGCATCACAATTCTAAAGGAAAATTTAAACGTATATTTAAATATTTTTACTATAAATAGTAATGCTCTGTTAATGAATTGCTGATGAACCAATTTCGACAAATTATATAAAATGCCTAGCTACTCAAGTAATACCGAATTGCGTGAAAGAAACATCCTTATAACTCCAAAAATAATAATCATATTAACTAACAGTTTACTAGGTCGGATTAAGTGTCTCATTTCCTATTAAAATATATCTTTGAGTTGAAATTTGAATGAAATACAGGGCCATGAAAAATCGAAGAATGGGAAAAACAGGATTAAAAATATTTCGGCAACTAATTATCCGATCGACTTCGTTCTTTATGCAAAATTTTTGTTATTTTATTTCCTTTTACGTCTTCTCCTTAAAATAAAAAAATCGAAAATTTTTATGTAACCTTTCATCAGAAAATTTTTTTCGAGAGTCCGAAAAAAATAGTTCCGGATAATCGGGGTTACTGATATTAAATAGGTTTCGTCCCATTCTTACATACTAAGCACAAAAAATCAATTCATACAAAATTTCAAATGTCTATCTCAATTTGTTCGGGAGATAGAGCGTTTACAGACAGACGGACGGCAATTTTTTTTTTCTAAAAATGTTTTTCGGAACCTTTAGTATCTAAAGCGTGTAAATACGCCAATTTTTTTTTTTTTTTTTTTTTTTTTCGATTTTCAAAACGATTGCAATATTTACCCTATTACCCGTATGATGGGTAAGTAACAAAGTCAAGAGAAAATGAGTTCGAATAAACGAAAAATTGTAACGTTATTCTGCGACTGAAAATTTCGGGACTTCATGTTAAGTTCGAATTAAGTAAAGATTCGATTTATCCGATTTGAGCCGACTGTACATTTTTTTCTCTATTCAATGATGTGAAAATTGAAAATGTGTAGTTAGGAAAAAAAAAAAAATGCTGTAAAACATAATGAAAGTTAAATTTAATCGTCTGATGAAGTCATTCGCAAAATGGTGTTAACATTACACACAGACACGTTTGTCCTTTATAATACAGATAGATTGATCCCCCACTATCATTTTTTAAACTTTTCTGTCCAAATATGAAATATAAATTAATCTTACTGTATTAGTGGAGTTTGATGTCATACTCTTTACTATTTGAGTGTAATGTAAACGATAAGTATGGAATAGAAACATATTTTTCTAATAACAAATTACAGTGAATATAATGATAAAAGTTAAATTTAATCATCTGGTATCATAGGCGTAGAATTGTATGGGCCCATGGGGCTCGGGCCCCTCCAATAATTTTTCCAGATGGGCTGTATTTTTTTGGCTTCAACCATTATAGAAAAAATTCAAATTTTGAAATAGAATTTTTCAGCGTATATTGTTTTCAAAAAAAAAAAAAAAAAGAAAGAAAAAAAATCTTTCTTTAAATTTGTTAGTTATTTTTGTAATTTATAAACGACAAAAACAGCCTAAAAAAACTTCCACCGTATATTGCTTGGGTGAAACGAAGCAGCTCCATGGAGTTTTTCTTTCTTTCTTTATTCTTTGGACGGTGAACATGGTTTCTAGGAAGTATCACATTTTCTGATTCGTGCTACATAAAGGGCAATAAATAAAGTAGACTGTGTCCGATACGTTGCGTTTTCTCAACAGTGGCGTAGCTAGAGATTCAGCGCCCTGGAGCAGGCAAAGTTTGTGCGCCCTTTTGTCACTCGAAAAAGCTCTGCGCAATTTTGTTTTGAAGTTTAAAATTTATGTACTATTCTTAATTCGATTTAAAATTTTACTTTTATTTGAAAGTCTAAAGTATTTTGACAAAGTATTAAATACAAATAAAGGAAAGTTTCTCTCAATATGCATATGTGTGTGTTTGTCTGTTCACAATGGCCAGAAAAATCTACGGTGCATACGAGGCTCAAAATTTTGTGAAAATAGTCAAAAATCTCTCCTGGCGCTCTTGAATTTCACAAATTGAAATCTCTAATAATTAAATGAGAAATTAATTAAAAATCCCAAATCAAAAGAATGGAAAAGAATTCATAATTCAACAGGAGCTTCGAGAACTCAAAGAGAAGGGAGAGGTTTAATAGAATTACAACGTTGCTAGAGGATAAAAGTACTACCTTTTTCTACTGAGCCTAAAAACTCGAAAATTGCACAGCCAAACGAGAAAAAAAAATCCTTTTTTAAAATTCTAAAAATTCTTCCTATATTCTTTTAAAAAGCTGAAAAATCCATTTATAAAATCTCTTTTTATTTCCGTTCAAAGAGACAAAGTTTTTTCTAAAATCTTTCATAGTAAGAACAGGTGTTTCAAAGGCGAACAATAGTGGATGGTGAATAATGGCTTTTATGGATGACCTGTAAAAAAATTAAAATATTGAGTTACATATTTTATATTTTATGCATTCAAATATAGAATATTTCACTGACTTCAGATATGAGAGGAGACTATCACACTCTCGCGGGATGACCCCCGGTAAAAAGACATTACTGGAACTCTACATCTTTACTGGAGAGCGATCAGAGATAGAATGACATTGACCGTCAGATTTGATAGCCAAAATGTGTCGAGCCAAATCTAGGCATCCTTTAGCTTTTGCAACCCCACAAATACAGTTCATAATGGAAATTTAAATTAAAAAAGAGCCAAACGGACCGTTAATTTGGCTTTTAATATATCAACGTACAAATATGCATGCGAACACAGAAAGAACTGTTGTGTTGAAACAATTAAATTTTGATTTCTATTTGGTTGGAATGACCAAATTGTGGTTGGACTATCAAAATAATTTTGTTAATTCAACAAAATTTTGTTTATAATTTGGTCATTTCAACAAAAAAATTTTGTGGGAGCAATAGTAGTCAAAATTTAGTTCTTTCCGTGAACATTGATTGCTTGGAAAAATATCTCTAAAGGCAAAACAAAGATGTCAGGCACCAATTTTTAATACAAACAGAGCGTTATATTTTAAGCCGAAAAGAGACTTGTAATGACAATTAATCTGTAAATGAATACCAAGTGCATAGTTACAGCTGCAACGTGCATATGGTTTAAGAATATGTTTTTATATACACCTTGATCAAACGAAAGTATGCTCGCACAGGTAATGATTTTAGGGTGAGAAAAGATTTGTTTTTGATTTTATTAACGGCCTTGGCTGCGTATGAGAAAACCTACGTATCTGGAATTTAACGCAAAGAGAAAAGAGATAAATATATTCTTTTTAGAAAGTAAAAAGGAGGTTTAATTAACCCGGGAGGACGCGCGCAGGGCCTAAAAGACCCTGAGTGCGTATGGTTTTTACATTTGCAACCACTAATTTTTTTAAATAATCTTCAACTTATTTTACCGCAAAATTTGTAAGAATTGACTCCGTCTAAATAAACCGACTGTTTTAATTTGATTTTATTGGTGTCAAAGTTAAAACTATTCATACCCTGAATAGCGCGCGTTCTCCCGGGTTAATCTGAAATTGCGAACTATAACTTAAATTTTAAACTTGAGAATTTAATTTTAAAAAAGGAGCTAATAATAATATGTGGTGTCATGTTACTTTCGACATCACAGAAATAATCGTAAAATTTCAAGGGAATACACCGACTCCGTGCCACGCCCATTCACATCAATTTTACGCTAACATTTCATACTTAAACTAAACTGATGGAAATTGATGGAACCGAGAAATTTTTCCGTTGCTCAAAATATTCTGCTTAGACAAATTTTAATCTATGTCTATGTATTCACAGGGGTTTGAAAATCTTTCCGATATAGACAGAATTCCATCTTACACAAAGTCCGTCTTAAAAAGACTTTACTGTATTTCTGTTTTTAAATTCTGCGAGTAGAATTTAAATATGTACTACTATATTTATACTAGGGTAGATGTGGCAGTAATGGGCCACCTCGCACTTTTTGGTTTATAAAAAAATAATAAATAATAGTTAAGCTTTTATTATTTTTTTCTGAACTCTACCTTGTATGCTTTATAAGCTGGATTAATTTTTTACACTTTTCGTCAAAACAATTAGGAAGCAGAAAATAAAGTTTCACAGTTTTTCTGTTTTTCACTGAAAATCTTAATGAACATGCTAAGAGCAGACTTTACTTACTTAGTTTATATCTTTTTTATTTTTCCGTAAAAGTTGAATGTTTTTGTTTGGTTAGCAATATAAAACATTGAATTTAATATACCAATGGCCATTTACAAAATTTTATTTATTTTTTAAGATTTTAGGAAGGGTGGCCCATTACTGGATTGCTTATTTCGTGATTTCCCAGTAATGGACCACCCAAGTGACCAATACAAAAAGTGTTATTTCAGTAGGGATAAAATATTTTGATTTAACCGAAAAGCTAAATAATCAAATTTAATACATAAATTTTACCTATTAGAATTTAATAAAAGCAATTTCTTTATAAATAGTTGTTTTAAAAAAGTCATCCAAAATTGTTACAAAACACAAACAGAACATTTGACAAAATCTAGATGTGCCGTTACAAAAGAAGTTGTTTTAAATTGGTTCAGAAATGTAAAATCATATTTGGAAGAAGATATTATTAATATTTTCTTCCGAATTCTAAAGCATACAGAGAGAATTTTCAATAAGGTTAAAACAAGGTTTCTTTTGTGCTCTTAAAACAAGGAAAATTTTGGGATCAAGATCAGTTAAAGATGTGTATTATGTAGTACCAAATAACGAAAAAGAACAAATCACTGTTACGGGATGTTTTTCAGCAACTAATGAGATTGCTCCATTGGTGATAATATATCCATATATCCTGTAATTTAATAATAAATATTCTTTGCATCTCAGATTGTACAGAATTTTTATTTTAGTATATATATATGTCATAGGTTCATGTCAATTTTATTATGTTCGAATGAGTGTAACACCATTAAAATGCATTTGCAACTTTTTTCCCCATTGACTGTAATGTAACGGATTACTTTTGATAGTCCCTGTAATTGATCTATGCATCTGATTATCATAAGATCTGAAATGACTCGACAAAATTATGTAATAATTATATGTTTTAAATTGCAAACGATGAAAATGTATTTTAAACTTTTTCCCCATTGATCGTAATGTAACGGAATCCTTTTGATTTTCCCTGTAATTGATCTATTCATCCGATTTTCATAAAATTTGAAATGAGTTGACAAAATTATGTAATAATTATGTATTTTAAATTTCAAACTATTCGGTTGGATAGTTTTTGCGTTGTTATATGCAGACAGACAGACAGACGAACGACAAACGGACAGACAGAGGGACAGCCGGACGGACTCAACGACAACTATAGGTGCTACGTATTTACATAATCACAAACGCACCTAAAAACAATTATCTGTTATTTTTTGTAGGGTGGCCCATTACTGGAACATAGGCGGTCCATTACTGGAACATAGGTGGTCCATTACTGGGCTTTTGGGTGTTTAGACATATTTCTATTATTTAAAATTAAATTTTTATTTCTATTGGGAAATGTAACTGTGGGATTAGTTAAATATTGTTTAAAGATTAATATAATATGAAAAAAATTGGAATACAATAATTATAACTATTAATAAAAAAGTATTTTTTAGAGAAATTCCTTAAGGTGGCCCATTACTGGCACATCTACCCTATATGCTACTATACTACTATATTGTAAAAATAAATTTTACAGTATGCACATGTTGCCACAGAACAAGTAAAAGTCCTTCTTATAAACTTATTCGATCCCCCTTCTTGGTGGTAACCGAATAAAATTCGTGTAAGGGATGTTGATCTGGAAGTCACGTGGGAAATGATTAGAACCAATAAGGATAAAAACATTACTTCATTTATTATATACTTTATTTCATATGTTTGATAAAATTGTGCAAGAACTTTTACCCAAGTTAGAAGTGTAAGTCTTTCTCTCCTGAAAAATCGTACTTTTCAGGTAAATCCCATTATCTCATAAAATATTCGAGTTAGTTTTATTTATATATTTTTTATTTATTTATTTATTTATTTATTTATTTTGTGTGTGTGTATGTGTGATAGAATATGAATATGAGATAATATTTGGCAGACTGTTTTAAAAAGGTAATTAATTTTAGAATATTTGTTTGTGAAAAAAAAATGAAAAAATTTCTGAAAAATTGACTGTAAAAATTTTAAAATAAAAAATTTAAATAGCAGTAACAAACTGTGTACAATAAATTTTGAGCATAATCCAGTGAATATGGATTTCAAATTTCATCAAAATTGGTTGGAAGTTTTCGAGAAAACGGGTCTTAAAGCTGACGTATTTTCCATAGGATTGCACTCAGTCTTGTCTTCCCTTAAAACATCGCGAATAGAAGTAATTGCTGCAACTGTGTACTAAAACATGTTTTAAATCTAAAAAACTGAGGTTAAACACATGGTAAAATGTCTTAGAATATTTTGATTGTAACAAGAATTCATCTATAATTTTGATTAATAGGGAAAAAAAATTATGTGAATATTTAAAAAATATATTTCGCTTTTTCAAATTTTGCGCCCTTAAGATTCGTGCGCCTGGAGCACTTTGCTCCAACTGCTCCACGGTAGCTACGCCCCTGTTTCTCAAACATATCTAGAAGGGGCCTTTTGACCTTGGATAAAAAGATCTTGATTTTGAAGCTTCCAAGAACTCGGGAGATGGCAACTGGGGGAGTAAAGAGGAGTTTTGCTACTGACCAAACCAAAACTGTCAGTTCAATAGTGTCGAATGAAAAATAGGCGGGAAAATTTCAGATGGACAAATATCTATTAACATTGTCTAAAGTTACCAAGCCGTCTCTTGCAGTAACGGATACGTCTCAAGCATTTAGTAGTTCCGATAAACAGTAAGTATTCAATCCTATTTATTATTTTAAATAATTCATTTTTTGTTGTCAAAGTTATCTGATTAAAAGTCTTTATAGACCTGTGCCGGGCCCGAAACTTGAACTCGGGACAATTTTCTTCCACTGATCGCAACCTAATAAAGTAGAAGAATTACATTCCCCCATCCACTTCTGATATGTGGTCTTCTTCTACTCTTATGAGTAGTTTGGCGATTTATATAATTTGCCAAAATGGGTCGATGGGATAATGAAGTAGACCCGCAACTCCGTAGTAGAGCATTATTATGTATTAAAAATATTTAAATATACGTTTAAATTTTATTTAAGAATTACGACGCATTTTATAAATAGTTTACACATATTTTATTTTCATATTTTATATTATCCATAGCCATAATGGGTAAAGTATTATGGTGGTCCCCAACGACTAATATCCTCTTGTTTACACGTAAAAGAATTTTTGAACTAAACCTAGTAATGTAGCGGGGGTTTCTTTTCAGAAAGGAAAGGGGGTGTCTAGAATTTTTCTTCATGTTTATATATATGTATAGTGAAACCTACTAAGACTAAGACGGAATTAGAAGGCGTAAAATTCCATTTGTTTGGTTTCTGGTTTCTGCCTTAGAAGGTGTATTGAAAATTAGAAGTGTTCTTCAAAATCATAAACTGTAGAAGTACCTTCCACGTAATTTTTTCAACGGTACTACAGCATTTTTCTGATTAAGATCAGTTCTGATTCACAGTAGGTCCGAGGTAGGTTCACAGGTCCGGTTCAGTTCTGATTTTTGATGTATTTACATATATATATATATGTTATATGTACATTAAAACCTGCCAAAACGGAACATGTCTATAACAAATATTTGCAACTTTTCATCTGGACTCCGATGGAAGGATTACCATACAATCATACTTATTATGGTCTGCACGTCTGCAGGAACCTGTCAAACCTATTGTTTTGATCCTTTGCAGTTGCTTTTTCACAGATTTCACTTTATAAATATTTAACCTTTTCTATAAACGAAAGCAGTCTATAAAAGGATACTATCTCAATCTGAAACATTCCATTGCCACAACTAAATTAATTCCTGAAAAAGTTATCTGCTAAAACGAAAAACCTGTCTAAAACGGAATTTTCCCTTATTTTTTTGAAATTTCGTCTTAGAAATTAATGTTTTTGTATTCACGGTGAAATAATTAATCCCTCGTTCCAAAGGGGTTCAGATCCCCCTTCCCCTCCCCCCCCCCCGACTACGTCACTGAATGAGCCCCTCCAATAATTTTGAAAACTCTACGCCTATGTCTGGTATAATCATTCGCAGTCAGCGTTACGCATAGGCACGTTTGTTCCGCTTGTCCAGAACATTTATCTATATAATATAGATAAATAGATAGATCCTCCATTATCATTTTTTAAACTTTTCTGTTCTAATATAAAATAGAAATTAATTTTACAGTATTAGTGGAGTTTAATATAATATCTTTTACTATTTGAGTACAATGCAAACGTTAAGTATGGAATAGAAGCATATTTTCATAATAAAAAATTGCAGTGAAACATAATAAAAGTTAAATTTATGCTAGAACATATTTTGTCTGATGGTAGTGTAGCCATTCGCAAAATGAAGTCAGTATTATGCACAGACATGTTTATCTTTTATAATATAGATAGATAGATCCTCCACTATCATTCTTTAAAATTTTCTGTTCTAATATAAAATAGAAATTAATCTTACTGCATTAGTGGAATTTGATAACATATCTTCAATTATTTGAGTACAATGTAAACAATGAGTATGGATTAGAAACATATTTTTATGATATTTCTGGAAAAAAGATTAAATGCAGCAAAATAAAATATTAGTTCTTCCTTGTCAAGTGGATTAGAATCGCAGACTTCAATTGATTAATCTTCTGACTGTCCCAGAATATATGTATGATTTTTTCTTTGTAAATGCTTCCAAAGAAAATGAAATATGTACTATAAAAAATGCGTACTATTTCTGAAACTTGCTAATGTAAAAGAAAAATAAAATAAATAAGCAAATTTGTAAGAAACTGTCTGAATCAATTGAAATACTATAAAAATCGACAATGCTGGTTTACAAATTAATCTTTTTATATAATTTTCATGAAACAGATATTTTCTCATTATACTACCTCTTACAATGAAAGGCGGTGTTTAAAAAAATCTATCACATCACATTTTTTCCATAAAGGATGTCCACTTTCAATGGTGTCCAATGGCTAATTCCTAAACTGTGAGTCTTACACATATAGTTCCAATCACACAAATGTTTTAAATGAGGTAAAAAAAAAATATTTCACAATCGATTTGGGTCAATAAACATATTTATTAAAAAATTACGAAATTTAAAATTTATATTCCTCCGGTCCTATAAGTTGTATTTAGTAAAATTTCCCCACTACACTGACAAATAAGACATAAAAGTGCTGTTATTCTACAATTAAAATTGACCGAATAACAGCTGTTTAAATTTGCAGTACATTTTTTGCTGCAAATAAGAGGGCCACTCACCTCTATTTAGTAGAAAATAATTTTGTCAGATATATTAAAAAAGTGGTTGAGAGTAAAATTAATATTGCAATATGAATTTAAAAGCTTTAATCATTTGACAACATATATATTTTGTAATAAACATATTAGAAGAAAAAAAAAACAGAATTTTTGTTAAATAAAATTGTGAAAATTAATAGCCTTAATTCTTTTTGAAATTATCTATATTTTAATATTTTATTAGATTACACTAGTTTTCAAAAGTTGGGTTATTATTGATAGTTTTAGTTTTTGATAATCGATTCTTATCTATTCTGTACTGCTGAATCCAAAATTAATTTTTATTTTTTACCAACAGGTGAGGATTTTTTGCAAATCTTTAATTACAAATTTAAAAAATGAAAAAACTGCAAAAATTTGGCACGAGAAAAGGGGGCACATTAGAATATGGGGCAAATTGGGACAAAGCCTTTGTCTCACAAGGGATTTTTATATTTCATATTATTATTCTTTTAAGTATTTAATAAATATTTTTTTAACTAGACGTGACGGATTTTCCCCAACAATTTTCCTGTACTCAGTGAACTAGAATCTATGAAAAAATATACATTTTGGCAAAAGTATATAACCCTGTAAACCAGTGTAATTTATTTTATAACTAGGGTGAACGCAATCAAGAACGTAAAAATGAAAAAAAAAATACTTAAAAAATATGTCAAATAAGAAATTTGGCCTTATTATATTTACTAGCTTTTTGAAAAAAAAAAATATCATATGCATATAGTAAAAAGTAAAATATTCGCAATGCGTTAAAAAAAAAAAAAAAAAAAAAAAAAAAAAAAAAAAAAAAAAAAAAACCCTCTCAATTTATTTTAAATTAATGTATTCGATCGATCTATATAAAAATAATCTACTATACCAGTATATATATATAAATGGAAATTTCGTTCCGGCTGCTTGTAACTTAAGTTCTGATGAATGGATTTTAATGGGACTTGCGCTGTTAGTTAGATAATTTTTCAAGGAAAATTTTAGGCTATTGCATATTGTTCTATTGCTTAGTTATAGAATCATAGGGTACAGTTTAATCAGAAAGTCAATTGAATAACAAAAGATTTGCCCTTTTAAAACATTCTATTGGGCGGATTTCGATAAAAATTAAATTGCTAGTTAGATCTTTTTTTGTTGATGATTTTAGAATATTGCATATTGCTTTATTGTCTTTTCCTAAATCCATATATTTATATGGTCGACTAAAAGATTTGGTCCTTACCCTTTCCGGCATGGACAAATTCTGTTAGTAAAATGAGGACTGACTGGGGTTTACAGGACTGAGTTATTGACCGACACCGGAATTTACAAAAAAACTTTTTTAGTAATTCAGAACTCCTTAATTAAACCTCTTGCGGCACGGTGGTATACCTATGAAACCACTTAATATTTATTCTCAAACGCCCCGTTGGCACCGGAATTTTGGTAAAGAAATTTACGGTTTAATGACTGCGTGAAATATAGCTTTTTCTTATTTACGAAAAAAGTTGTTTTCAAACTCCGGTGGAAGTCATTAATTTCAACACTTAAGCAATGAATTTGCTCTGCGCCGCAAAGGGTTAAGCTATCATTGTAAAAGGAATAAAAAAAAAATCTATATTATTGTGGCCGATTGCAAGTTTGGAATTAAAATTAGGTGTACTCGGGGGGAAATTGGGCACACTGTTTCGGAAAAAGTTAAGAAAGAAACAGCTGGTGTAGCACGCCCACGCACATTAAGTTTACTCTAACATTTCATACTCATTTAATACATGTAAATTTTATCCAAATGTTTATATATACTTAAATGTAATGTGTTTGATAAAATTGTGCAAAAACACCACACAAGTTGAAAATATATAAGTTTTTTAGCTCTCCGAAAAAGTGTATATTTCAGTTAAAACCCCCATTAAATCCTAAAGCACTCGAGCGATTTCGGTAATAAACTTTTTGGTGGCAGAGTATAAATGTAAGATCATGTGTGGTAAGCAGTTTAAAAAAAATAGTTTCAGAAAATATATTTCTTAAAATATAAAGCTTCTAAAAAATTGTCATTGCCTTAAAAAAAAAAAAAAAAAAAAAAAAAAAAAAAAAAAAAAAAAAAAAAACAGCAGAAAAAAAAATGTCTGCCATAAATCTTGAGCATAATTTAGTGAATAGGGATTCCAAATTTCTTCAAAATCGGTCGGGTAGTTTCCAAGAAAATGGGTTTTAAATTTCGCATATTTCTTACAAGATTGAATTCAGTCTAGTCTTCCCTTAACCTTTTGAGGGGCAAGCAATTTATATAATACTAAACTGCCACCGGAAATTTGGAAAATTTTTGTTTCAAAATAAGGAGAAAACAGTTTCGTTGCTTCTTTACCATCAAATTTAGAAAAGTGAAATTCAAAAATTTTTTTTCTGGTGAAAATTTTCATTAAACGTAAGTGGGATAAAATATATCCTGCCACTCCTATATAACCTCCTCAGTCCTGATGGCGACACTAAGAAACATCTTTTAAATTAATTTAAATGCTTTTATAATTATTAAAATTACATCTAGACTTTTTAAATAAATGTGTGCATATTAGAAGAATCGGCATATAGACTATGGCATCTTTGGAGATGTTTTATAATAATTTTAATCTGGTACTTGTAGTTCCACCTAAAATTTGTCTCAGGACTGAGGAGGATAAAATGTTAATCTTGTAGCGACGAGAGACTTTTGCTTAATTCTTAATCTTTCACCACCGGTTTTTCAAAACAGAAAATTTTTAGTAATTGAATCGCAAAAATACTCTGATTAAAATAAAGTAAACTTTACAAGGAAAAAAAACTGGTGAGAATAACAAAGGATTTTTCAGAGGCAAAGTACTTGTATGTTTAAATAACTAAGTGATACCATTAACCCCTTGCGGCGCGGTGGTTTCATAACTATACCACTTAATTTTAATTCTCAAACACCACATTGGCACCGGTATTTTGTTTAAAAAAATTACGGTTTATTGAATACGTGAAATATAGCATTTTCTTATTTAGAAATAATGTTGTTTTCAAATTCCGGTGTCAGTCATTAATTTCAACACTTAAGCGATGAATTTGTCCTGTGCCACAAAGGGTTAATCACAAGAAAATTTCTTTCTCAAAAAAATCCCAAAATATATTTTCACGTTCTTAATAAAAGCGAATTTTTAATTCATAAATTCGTGTGCGAATGTGGTAAAAGAAATTAAAATTATGAGTTGCCACAGCGGCATCACACCTTTCAAGTTGTTAAGTGGAACATACACTGGTTGCTCGTCCCTAAAGGGTTAACAGCCCAATGTTCGTTTGACACATTATAAAAGATAGCAGCACTATGGCATTCGTATAGTTTTCAGCAGTGCGAAATGACATTATAGATAAAGGTACATATTGTTTTAACGCACAAAGTCAAATTCACCGATATACCAGGTGAGCCAGAAGTTCCGGGAGTTTTGAAATGTTGTAATAAAAAAACTATGAACAATAAATAAGTGCGGTTTTCAGATGTATATACTCAGAAACGCGTGGAATTTTTGCTCATAATAATGTTTTAGTGATATTTTGCTTATAATAGTATTTTGTTTATAATGAAGTTTTAGTGGGCTCTATCATAGCACAGATCAATTTTAACTCTACTTATTGGCAAAAGGTGTATCTAAAAGAAATTTGTTTTTCATAAATAGTTCAAACATTCAGCAACAGGTGGCGCTGCTGTGCAATATAGAAAGTATTTTTTTCGTGCGTTTCATAAACAGATGAGTTTATTGCACAGCGTCTTCTTAAGATATTGGTCAGATTTCGCTTGAAAAGTCGTTTAAGTCCTTTTTTTAAGGTTAAAGAAATTGCATTTAAAAATAATTTTGATACAAAATTTGATGCGCAATTGCTATACTTAGACATGTTTTCTTTGCGTGACAAAACTTTGCTAGTTAAGGTGTTTTTAAAAAATGATGAATCGGCAAGTTTAGCTTACTGACCGTGAAAGATTATCACTCCGATTCCCGCAGCACACGAGAAGAATTCGAACGCTCGAGATGACGTCAGGTGAACGCCCCTTTTCGTGTCGTATGCTAACTCGCACGTTCGAAAAAATGCTATTCTGGGATCAGGCTTTCGTATGTTCGAAAGTGATTACGGACGCAAAATGCCGTTCGAAAAGGCGTGAATGGCTCCTCCCAAATTTACGTCATTTCTACTGATTACGATGATCAAAATTACCAGATATCCAATGGAAATTCTTTAAAAAGTAATCGATATAATCATTATCGAATCGTAGTTTCATCTCAAACATTTTCTTTCAATGGCGGCTTGAGTGTTTTGTTTATAAATAAATCGCGTTGCGAGGATAATTTTGATGTGTAAAATTAATTTTTACAATCGGATTACTCTAATTGAAGTTATTATTATAAAAGGTTCTTCCAGAGAGTTTGCATACTGATTATTGAAGTGTAATGTACTGAGTATTTTTTTGCTAAACAAACTTTTCACTGAATAAATATTGCCTCATGTATGTGTGTTGATTAAACACTCCACATACTTTGGCAATAAAAATTCAGTTATTTCTATTTTTGATCGAAGGTGAAAAAAAATGGATCTCCAGCACCAGAAGCAAGTCTGAAATATTGTTATACTCCATTGTGGAACATGTTATATGCCATCTAAGAACTTGTTAAATAGGTAGGAAGTAAGTTACATGCATGTTTATTACTTTACAGCTGAAAAATCTTGCTGTTGTAGGAGAAATTTTTTACATTAGCGTTGCTTAATAACAGTAATTTTTCAATTTAGACGAAATAAATAAATTAAAATACAATGCGGGAATTATAAGCATTCAAATGATCATTGTTAGTAGATTAAGTTATCAGTTTTGAATTTGTAGATTACTTTAAAATTATTATTTATTTAATGCTTTTTATAATAATTTAATATAATGCAGATTGTTTTCTGAAAACAATATGCATTGAGCTTTCATAACTCTTAACATATTATTTTCTCTTTTGAAAGTATAATCATGGGGGAAAAAAAAAAAAAAAAAAAAAATGAAAGTACTTCATATTTTCAAATCGCTTCTTTGAATAACTGAAGAGCACTGAATTTTAGTGACTTGTGCATTTTACAAGAATAAATAATGCAACTTTTATTTATGCAATAGTATAAGAAAAATGTAGTTTTGATTGAGAGAAAGCGATAAAGTAATTAATTTATTGTTTATTAAGTATTGCACAATGTAACAAAAATTGCTTACTAAAACAAATTGAAGGCTTTCTTGTCTTGATGCTGGGTCATTCCACATGAATTCAACCAATGGGTGTTGCATCATAGTCACAGATTTTTTTTTTAAATTTTATCATAGATAGACATAGTAGTGAAACCCTCAAATCTGAAATTTAAAAGTAATTTTCACAATATTGGCCGAGATATGGCCATTTGAAAATTGGCCATTTTTACGAAATGGCGGCCATCTTGGAATTGTATCACTGTCTAAATATGGCCATAACTTGACAACTAATGGCTCAAATTTTATATATCTGGTACCAATTTGAAGCTATTTGTACAAAGAATGAATATTTCACATCAAAACAATAATAAATTGTCATTTTTTTACTTTTTATTATGTGCAAAGTGAAAATTTCACCGCAAAAAAGGGCAGATTGTAATGGCTCATAAAAAAAATGAATCATCATGAATTTTTCTGAAACTTGGTAAAAACGTTGCTCCATCTGTGTGCTTTAAATAAAAAAAAAATTGGAAAGGTAAAATTTGTTGTTTTAAAATAAATGGTTTTTTACACATAAGGTGTCATTAACCAAATAATGATATTTTTAGAATCTGTAAGCATTCCTGATTCAAAAAATAATGGTTAAAATAAAATTTTCTAACATCTAAATTAATGTAAAAGTATAATCAAAACCTCATTTGTACTAATTTTGTAGAAATCTGCCCCCAGCCCCCCTCCCCCCCACCCCCCCCCCCAAAAAAAAA
Organism: Maratus speculifer; assembly: GCA_964019185.1. NCBI lineage: Eukaryota > Metazoa > Arthropoda > Arachnida > Araneae > Salticidae > Maratus > Maratus speculifer. The sequence continues at coordinate 259,326,436 of OZ025290.1, forward strand.
AAAATTAGACAATTCAAAAAATTTTACACTGAAAAAGATAAGAAAATAATTAAGGAATATAATGTATAATTATAAAATACCAATAAATGCAGTGCATATATATATGATAATTTACTTCACATATAGGGGCGAGTGGGGTGGAATGGGACAGTAGGTTTTTCTCTTTAAGTATCATTCTAAATATTTCATCAATCACACATTAGGTGAAGTAATGGTACCCCAATCTTCAATTGAAAAAAGTAGCTGATTTACATAAGCTTGCAATTATATAAAGAAAAAGATTATTTCAAAAATGAAAAGTAAATTTAGTTCATATACTTTTTACGCTTTCTGTATAATGATTTGATTATGCATAGATGTAACAGTTTCTCTATATATGGAACATTATACTGTAAAATTTGTTGTTTTAAAAATGGTTTTCTACATATAAGATGTCATTGACCCAAATAATGATTATTTTAAAATCTGTAAGTATTCTTAATTTAAGAAATATTGGTTAAAATGAAATTTTCTAGCATCTAAATTAAAGTATTGTGTTTATATTATATAATTCAATAAAGAAATATCAATTTGCAGTTATTTACACTAAATATTTATTTTTACAGTACTTTTTATTTCATTTCATTCAAAATTTTTGTAACTTTTGTCTGCAAATAACCAAGTTTCCTCTTTGAGCTACGCCTATTCATTTTTATTGGCGATAACTCTAACATTTCACAGCTTTTGTTTAATTGTTCCGTTACTACTGTGGGTTCACTAAATTCTGCATCAGAGATGCTTTTCATGTCAACAATAGAAATCATCTTATTTATTGATGAATAGCAGGAAGTACATAATTTTTTTCCTGGAATGAGGATGTCTGGATTTGTCATAGACATATCTAAAGAAATTGTTTTCAGTGATTTTGCTCTGTTACTATTTGGATGTTTATTAAATGGATGACAACACTGTCTCTGATTTAAACTATAAAATTTTAGAAATTTATCCTTGTGAACCTTGCATATATTCGCATGCAAAAAACTTTTTTCATCTGGGATTATATAATGTAACCTTTTTTTTAATAAATGTAAATCCCGTGGGGATAATTGAAGAACAGAAATAACATCAGTACTCAGAGAAACATTGAGTTTTTTACATACAAAACACTCCATCTCCACTGTATAATAAGTACAAAAAAATTATTGTATGTCTAAATACACTTCATTGAAAACTTTAGAAGTGGTATATGGTATTTAAAAGGAATTACTCAAGTTTCTTGGACATTATGATGCAAGATTACATCATACTTTAATTATAGCCAATTAAGAAGCAGATGAAGTAAAGCAGTAATCTTTTCTTTAAATTGCATCAGCTCATATAGAACATGATGCAAGATAGCATCATACTTTGATTATAGCCAATTAAGAAGCAGATGAAGGTACAGTAGCAATCTTTTCTTTAAATTGCATCAGCTTATATAGAACATGATGCAATATTACAACAGCTTATAGAAACATAATGAAATTTTTACATCATGTTTTGAATTCAAAATTTAAAATTTTGAATTCATGTTTTGATTCTTGAAATAATCTTTTTCTTTATATAATTGCAAGCTTGTGTAAATTAGCTACTTTTTTCAACTGAAGATTGGGGTACCATTACTTCATCTAATATGTGATTGATGAAATATTTAGAATGATACATAAAGAGAAAAACCTACTGTCCCATTCTACCCCACTTGCCCCTACATGTGAAGTAAATCACCATATGTATGCATTGCATTTATAGGTATTTTATAATTATACATTATATTCCTTAATTATTATCTTATCTTTTTCAGTGTAAAATTTTTTGAATTGTCTAATTTTTTTTTTTTTTTTTTTTTTTTTTTTTTTTTTTTGGGTGGGGGGGAGGGGGACTGGAGGCAGATTTCTACAAAATTAGTACAAATGAGGTTTTGATTATACTTTTACATTAATTTAGATGTTAGAAAATTTTATTTTAACCATTATTTTTTGAATCAGGAATGCTCACAGATTCTAAAAATATCATTATTTGGTTAATGACACCTTATCTGTAAAAAAACATTTATTTTAAAACAACAAATTTTACCTTTCCAATTTTTTTTTATTTAAAGCACACAGATGGAGCAACGTTTTTACCAAGTTTCAGAAAAATTCATGATGATTCATTTTTTTTATGAGCCATTACAATCTGCCCTTTTTTGGGGTGAAATTTTCACTTTGCACATAATAAAAAGTAAAAAAATGAAAATTTATTATTGTTTTGATGTAAAATATTCATTTTTTGTACAAATAGCTTCAAATTGGTACCCGATATATAAACTTTGAGCCATTAGTTGTCAAGTTATGGCCATATTTAGACAGTGATACAATTCCAAGATGGCCGCCATTTTGCAAAAATGGCCAGTTTTCAAATGGCCATATCTCGGCCAATATTGTGAAAATTACTTTTAAATTTCAGATTTGAGGGTTTCAGTACTATGTCTGTCTATGGTAAAAATTTAAAAAAAATCTGTGACTATGATGCAACAAGTTTTCCTTAAATTGGTTGATTTCACGTGGAATGACCCTGCTGAGGTTTGTAAACTTCTGCAAGTGAAACTAAATAACTAAAATGTGTATGCTTGGAGGTGAGGAATTCAATCAATTTACTCAGCACTGATGAAGTGATCTTTTGATGGAGCAAGGATAAAAGTTCATATTTTTTTATTCATTCATTATAATGAGTGGCAGGATGAGCTTATTTTAATCATAATGTAAATCAACCAATTTCAAAAAAATATTTAAATTGACTTGGCAATAAATTTTTATTTTAAATCAATGTTAAGTTAATTTGTAAAAGATATGTTTGTCCAAAATATATTTTAAACTTTAAAAGTGGGAGAGGTGTTATTATGCTTATGATTTCTGTGAAAGTTAATTTCTAGAAAGCTTTCATTGCCTAATTCAATATTACACTACATCAATACTCATTCTTCCTACCAACCTAACATTATATTTAACATGTAAACAAATGCTTTTTTATTTCATTTAACCCCTTCGGGATCAGGATAAGCTTCTTTTACAGAATTTTTAATATTTTATTTGTTTTTTAAAACAGAAATTTTTGCTAGGGATGCACCGAATATTCAGTATCTATTCGGTATTCGGCCATGTTATCGAATATTCGGTTAGGCCGAATATTAAACTATTCGGTATGGCCAAATCCAATACTTAATAAAAACTTTTCATTATTTCTACATTTAACTGTCAATTTTTTAATTTATATTTAAAATAATTAGAAACAAAATCATATTTAAATAAAATAGAATGTTTTTACATTATTTATTTGCTGTTTGTAAAGTATAACTTAAGAAAATTAACCATGAGAAGGATTAAAACAGTGATTTATTAGGATTCTCCTTAAGAATAAATTATGTGCAGATACAAGTTTCTAAATTTTGTTTAGTAAATAATCTGTTTCTTGCTTTTCCCCAAATAAAAGTCCTTTAAAAGAAAAAAACTTTTGAGATTAGTAATAGCTATCAAGGCAGACAATTTTTGTTCATGAAACCATAATCATAATCAACTTATTGAGTCATAAGTACATTGTATTTCATCTCACTCCAGGTCAAAACTTGTGTGTTCGTTTATTACATTAACAATGAATAAGATAACATAATTTCAACTCGCATGCTTTGGTATCTGTAAAATATGATATGATGGGAAGGGTGGAAAATACCACCATTCATAAGAAAAGAACTATGAGCTAAACATGCTTTTATTCAGAATTAAGTTGAAAGTATTTGTACTTTATATTGAAAAAAATCTGCCTTGAGTTATTTAAAAAGGACAATATCAGATTGTAAAATTTTTCTTCGGCCATTTTTTCATTATTTGATTTTAAGATGTTTGTTTTGATTCGTAGAAAATTTTATTAATTAAAGTTCAGGGTTGTTTGGTTTAAACCAAGTTGGTTTAAACCGTGGTTAAAACCATGGTTTAAACCAGTTGGTTTTTTTAAAAAAAACCATGATGGTTTTTTTTCACCTGGTTTTTTTTATTCTTTTACCCAAATGTTTTATTTTACACATTATTGAAAAATGCAAAATCCAAATTATGAAGAAGCTACAAGCAAAGCTTAGAAAAATGATGAATTAATAAGTTTCTAAAAGGACAAAAAATTTTAATCAACTCAACTTTTCTTGTAAGCTGTAAATCTATATGGCAGAATAACTATTTTTTCTAAAATTAGCTGGTTAGAAAAAACTAATCAGTTTTCTTTCTTTTTTAAGGCCTATATGTATATATATATATAGCAATTATTTGTAAAACATATATATATATATATAGCCAGAAGGGCAGACTCAAGTTAAAAATGCACTTTTATTATTTAAATTGCTTGATTAGTTAAGATTTACTAAGGATTTCATCATTTCAAAAATTCTTTTTGTTATGTATGCTATTGAATAATTGGCAATGAGCTTTTTATTTGCTCTGTGATTAGTGATTTTAACAAGCTTTTGTTTTTCTTGAATTCTTACATTGGGATTGGGTTATTTTGCATTATAATTTTATTCTTTTGCCAGCTAGGTTGGTACAGTTCAAACCAATTGGTTTTTTAGAACAAATCTAATATAATATTTTCTCATTTTTGTAATTTAAGTTTTTCAAATTATTGGATGAAAGTAATTTCTATTTTTAAATCTTATCTCAATAGTTACCATAAGACATAGTGAGTCTAGTCAAGGTCATGTTAGTATACATGTAGAATGCATATTTCATGCACTGATGAACATATCTGAAACTCTACAGAAAACACTTAAATCATGTAAATTTAGCAAAAATAAAATAGATGAAAAATATGCAATATTTAGATTTAAAAAATATTTTCCTTTGAGAAACGCAGATGTACAGATAATGACATAAATGATCTTTAAAATTTCATTCAAGCTGTAAAAGAAATTTTTCTTGATTGAAGGGATTATTTTTTAAGAATAAAAAAAAACTCAAGATATGAAGTCGAATAAGAAGACATTGAAAATTAGGCGCTAGTAAAGCACCTGTTTACATTTAACTAAAATATGCAAAAGATATATTTAAATCCTCTATTGCATAACCAAACCCATTACTTAGATCAGTTAAGAAAATTGGCAGAAAAGGGGGAGGGGGGGGGGCAAGACAAGGTTTGCTTGAGACGTAATAGAAAAAGAGTCTCATAAAAATGCCTAAAAAAATGAAATTTTTAGTTTAGATGTTTAAAAATACTAAGTGTTATAATAGAGCATGCAGTCCGATGGCTGTTTAAATTCTTTGGTAGATGACAGCATTTATAAAGCTACTGTATATTTTAACATCAACGTTTTTCAATAGTCTAAAAAGCTGTTAAATAGATATTTTTGTTTATTTAACAGTCATCTTTTAACTGGTAGTTTTAGAAAACACAATGCTTGAAGTGTGTAAAGACTCTACTGCTAAATTCAAATCCTTCCAAAAATTCTTTATAAAAAGCTTTATAAAAAGCTTTTTCATAAAAGATAATTAACTCATGCAGTCTTCTAACAAAAAAATCAGACATCACATATAACAAGTATTTCAAATTAATTATTTTGAATAACCATTTGAAAATAATATATATGAAGTTTTATATATGAATCTATATCATATATTTATTTATAGTTCTAGTAATCAAAAGATTGTTCATTAAGATTTTCAGGGTATCAATGTTTCATTATGTAGCACATTTTATTTATGAAATATAAGACACACCTTTTTCTAAAAATGTTTAGATTTTAAAGAATTTCAATTTTCTACATAATTGATTGTATATTAAATAATTATATTGATTAGAATTACCTTTTAAATCAAATTATTACCTATATATTTAAAAATGTTTACTTTTGTTCATAAATTTGCATGTATATGTAACAGGAAAACATATTAAAAAAAACCCGGTTTAAACCAAAAAAACCTGGTTTAAACCAAAAAAACCATGGTTTTTGGTTTTTTTTAAAAAAACCCGGTTTTTTACCAACCCTGTTAAAGTTTCATGATTGCGCTTCTTAAATAACCCAAGGCAGATTTTTTTCAATACTAAATGTTCTTATAAAAAGCTCTTGTTTATCAAAATGTAAATTTCTTTTATTAAATATTATGTAAAACTCTTTTAAAAAGTAACATTTTAACACCTTTAAATTTTGAAATATAAAAAGTATTTGGAAAGCCGAATATTCAGTATTCGGCTGGCTGAATATTCAGTATTCGGCCCTACAATTACTATTCGGCTAGCCGAATATTCGGTATTCAGTTCATCTGTCGGCCGAATATTCGGTATTCGGTTCATCTGTCGGCCGAATATTCGGTATTCAGCCAAAATCACTATTCGGTGCATCCCTAATTTTTGCCTAATTGAATCGAGGAAATGCTCGGATTAAATTGGTGATTTTTTGACAGGGTAAAGAAAAAAGTTTATTCATTCATTAATATTTAGTGTTATAATAAATATTTTACTTAAATGGCAGGATTTCTTAATTTTAATCAAGATTCAAATATTCCTATTAAAAAATGATTTAGATTAACTTAAAAAAACTATTTTAAATCTTTATCAATATATCTTGTAATATGTTTGTTCAAATATGCATTGTAAATATTAAAAGTGGGAGAGGCTTTTTTAAGTTATTAAAATCGAGCATAACTAGAGGTGGAGAATTTTCTGAAAATCTTACCAGCCAGCAAAATGCAACATATAGTTGAAAATTGTAAAAAAAAAAAAAAAATTACGTCACTGCAAAAATAGCTAATTTCTATTACTACAATGCATTTTTGCTTTATTAATACATAAAATTAAGAAATATATATAAGAAAGGAAAGTTTAATATAGAATAAAACTTTGTATAATGTAATTTAGAAAGTTGCCAAAATATAAACTAACTAGAAAAGAAAAAAAATAACTTTTTGGCATATCTCTGTAGTTTGGATTTTTCGAAGATTACCTAAAAATGTACTCGACCTGTCAGAAAACTCACTCGCCAGAGGTGAATAAAATGATGTATTTCTCCAACCCAGAACATAACATTTAAAGATAAAATCACTAGTAGAGAATGTGTAAGTTAAGGTAATAAATAGATAGAATACTTATTAAATTGTAACTATTATTAGTAAGGAGAATGCTCATACAATACAAGACATTTATTTTATTTAATATTTTCAAAAGTAAAAGTAAATTCACATTTTTAAATTAGATCTCTGTTTATATTGTTTGTTTTGTTTTACTATATAACAATACTTTTATATGCTTAAAATAGTTCAGATTAATCTAGTGAATGATTTTTTTTCCCCTAGATAAATTTAGATAAGGTTTTCTAATTATTAACTTTAATGAAGGATATTTTACTTTGAAATTGTACTTTGAAACTTAAATTTTGAAATTTTAAAAAAATCACAATAATTCTGCTTAAAGAGTTGAAAGAAATCTTATTATTATTTATGAATTTATCAAGATGACTAATATATTTAAAGAATCAAGATATTTATGTGGTGAGTAGAATGTGTTGCTTCTGAGTAGTAAGTATTTCATTAAGAGAAACTAAAAATGAACTTTTTACTTTTTCCACAAAGGTATCCCTTCGAATGTATTTAGAATTTGTAAATAAATTCCCCCCCCCCCCAAAAAAAAAGCTTTTGATAGCTTATCTATTTGTAAAAATGGCTCATATAGGTTAGGCCTTTCCTCCCCCTACTTTCTTTTATGTTTAACTTCTTGTATAAACAAAAATGCTGTCTCTAGGTATAGTTTAAATCTCTATATAATAAAGTACAGTGTACCCGCATAGCATGCCTAACTGGTTTTTCCTTCCAAAAACTGTCGATGAAATTGATGCTCCCACTGAGACGAGTATCTCGTCTCTGTGCATCCGAAGCCTGCCAGCAGAAACAGAAATTTGCTAACAAAAGGGGGAAAATGACATTCTTTTTTCGGGGAGGGGGGGAATAAAATTTTAAAGTAAAATAAAAAGTGCTATAAAAATAGCAATAATTATTAATATTGTTTCAATACTTGCAACAAACATTTTTAATCATGCAGTTTTATTGCAAGTTTCTTAAAACTTTGTTTTAATAAGAAATCTTAATTTTGTTATGGTATATTAGCCACAAAATCTGGTTTACCCAGAAGTATTGTAAATGCTAATAGTGTGTTTATTAGAACATAAACTAGCCGAACTTTGCTCATCTAAATGCTTTCATATTGTCAATTATTTTGAGTTTTTTAAAATTTATGAAACAAACACAATTTTCACTTACCGTCCTTGGACAGGCATCTACACTAGTTGTTAATAATTGCAGCATAATGTTATATAAATAGGGAAGCTGTTACATCTATTCTAAACAAATCATTAATATACAGAAAGCATAAAAAGTATATGAAGCAAATTTGGTTTACATTCTTGAAATAATGTTTTTTCTTTATATATAATTGCAAGCTTAGCAGATCTACTACTTTTTACAACTGAAGACTTAGAGAGAATTGCTTCACCTAATGTGTAATTAATGAAATGTTTAGAATGATATATAAAGAGAAAACCCCACTGTCCCATTTCACCCCATTTTCTCCAACTGAATACATTTGCAAGAAATAAAATTCTTGCAAGTCAGATTTTCAGAATGTTTCTAATCGCTAATTCAATATCACAGCACACCAATATGTACCCCCATCCCCCCCTACTACCTCTAACCCTAACATCATATTTACATGTAAACAAGTGCTTTTTCATTCCCTTTCATCTTATTAAAATGGTTATTGATAGTTCTAAAAATCAAAAAGCTCATTAATGCAACTTAGTTTTTACTTGATATATATAAATTAATGATTTTAAATCTAATGAATAGGGCATATTTTCAAATGGAAAAAAAAGGGGCTTTAACAAAATCTTCAAAACATTTAACTTTTATATTTAGCATCAGAGCTGTTTGACTTTATACAGAAATAATCAGTAAAAGCTTTCAATGTTATTAATTGTTTTCACTGGTAATATAATATTTTTATTATTTTTCATAAGTAAAACAATATTTTTCAGCAATTCATATGCTTTTATGATTTTTTTTCAGTACATTAATAAAAGCACATTTTTATGTTATATCATAACATTTCATATCTTATACATTATTGGTGTTAAATCGCATTGCTTCAGGATAAAATATATTTATTGTAACTGGGTGACAGGGACGTAAACAATTACAAATTTAATTGTGCAATTGATATATTGAGATACTTAATATAAATACTTTAAGAAAGACAGCTATTCACAGTCATTAAGGTAAGGTTGGCAATGTAAATATTTATTTAAACAACATGCAAATAAGATTAAAAAATGCATGTTTTTAAAAGCAGTAAATTTATAAAATGGAGAAATAAAATGTAAATGATATGCCCCCCCCCTCCCCTTTCCCATCAACAAAAAAGAATCATTTGAAATAATTTTTGTACAAATATATTTAAAATGCTTCGTCTTTTTATTTTTATTTATTTATTTTTAACTATTGTTTGTATTATTACCTTCGTGTTAAATTAAGATTTCTATGAAAAATAATGAGTAAAGAAAAGTTTAAACCTCCCAAAATGAAACAAAATTCCTGCAAGTTTAATTTTTCAAGTTTTCAAATACTGATTTTGTTAACAATACTTCATAACCATCATTTCTTTTTGCTGGTATTTTTACAGGAACATCAATTAATTCTTATTTATCATGTGTCTTATTAAAATAGTGGTTCAAAACTTTGAAAAACAGATACACATACTTTTAAAAAACATAGTACTGTCTTTAAAAAATATATATATATATATATATATATATATATATATATCAGGGGTGCAAAAATCTAGGCACACTAGGATGTCTCTCACCACTTAATTTATTTCATTATTTTTCATCTAATATTTTGTGAATTTTAATTTTAATTTATGTAAGAATACTTTTAAATTTCAAGCAAAGAAATTTTTTTTTATTTTAGTGGCGACAGACTGCTCGCTGTCTTCTAGATTTTTGCAGTCCTGATATAAATATATTCAATTTATAAATATGTGCAAGTAAAAAATTGTCTGCCTTTGATATTACTTGAACAATTTCTGAAAAATTAAGAATTATTATTATTATTATTCTTTAATGACTTATTTAAAGTTAAAATTTTCTACATTTACAGTCAAAAGTTTTTTCTAGTATATTTATATGTATGTGATTAATGTACAAAGCACGTGAATAAAAGTTTTACATTCTTAATAAACATATTTAAAAATTTCTCCCAAAAAGGAAAAAAAAAAAAAACATTTTGAAGGAATATAAACTACAAAAATTAAGTTAATCAGTTAACATCTTTAATGAAAAATTCTTATAACATGCTTTATTATTATTATTCAATAAAAATTTTATTTATATAGGTATGTAATTGATTTTGAAGCTGTAATAAAAAAAGATTTTAATCAAAATTAATATTCTTGAGTATTTTTTCACTTGTATTTTAATTTTTAAATTATTTTTACTATATAAATATGCAATAAAAAAAATCAATAATTAATTTCTGTCATGCATTTATTATTCAGTTTTTGCCTTGTTATTTTAATGTTATTAGAAATACATAAATATTTAATAACAAAGCCATTCAAATGTAGCAATAAAAGTAGAACTAAATTGCTACAATCTTTAAAAGAGACATTCATGAACTTTATTTTCTTATATCATATTTATTAAAATGTAAATCTGACATATTGATTATGATACTAAAATTTGAAGAAGAATATAAAAATTTAATAATTTGTTTAATGTGTATATGTAGTTTAAAAGCTAACTTAAAAAGGAGGCAGAAGTTATATAAGACAGTAATAGATGTATTGTGGGGGATTTAAAAATAAAGAAAACAATCCTCTAATATCACTTTTACACAGCACTGGCAACTACTTTTATTATTATGATCACAACTATTATAATGATAATGGCATATCTCTACTAATATTTGGGATAAATTTATTTGAAATAGTGGTAGTGAAAAAAATATGTCATCAGTAATAGCATATTATAAATATATCTATGAAATTCAAATTAATACATTATTAGTCAGTAACAAAGCTTCTTTTTGACAGTTTCTGATTAATTTGATAAAACAGTATAATGCATGAAAAAGTAGTTGTAGCATATAATAATAAATAAATAAATAAAATGGCGTTAAAAACATTTTATTCTTCACAATTTTTCAAAAATACAAGAAAGTAATAGTGTATAATTTTATCTGAGTTTACAACGAATTCTGCAACTTTAAATTTATCTCCAAATATCTGTTTTTCAAAAAATAAAATATATTTTTTTATAATGTACATAATTTATTTAAAAATAAATCCACCGCGCATCAAAATAACAGAATAAATACTCGTTTTTTAAGCGAAAATTTTACCAAATATATTATAATATTCTTCACAAATGCAATAAAAATGTTTTAACATTGAAAAATACTAAAAATTTACTTATTAAAATATCCTATCACATGTAAACAAACGTAAAACTCGCGTTCGAAATTGACTTTTCGCCTACTTTGAGATGGCGATAATAGCATTCGAAAAAATGTAAACATTCGAAATAAATTTTCGTGTCTAATCTTTCGCCAAGTTCGAAAAGTAGTGCCCCAGAATACACCTTATCGAACGCTGACGTCAAAATGATGTAACATACGAGCTAGGCTCCGCCTCTTTTCGAACTCGAAGGCTGTCAGAATTGGGGTGTATGCCTCCACAGTATTTAAATGTATGGCGATCTCTAAGGACAACTTTCAATAGGTATCTACATAAAATTCAGCAAGATGGCAGATAACAGATATGCAGCATTTTTAATGAATAAAGTCATTTTTCACTTGCAACAGAACAAAGTGCTCCATTCCATAACATTCATGTTCCTCCCAACATCTCATCTCGTGTCACGACAATCATGAAGACTACATTTGGAGATACCCGAGTCCTGAATAACTTTTTCAGCACAAATGGCCTTCAATGTCTCCAAATCTTAACCCTTGAGACTTTTGGTTAAGGGATTATTTGACGTTGATGTGTACAGAGATCAGCCCATGTCATCGACCTTGTTGAAAATTGACTCAATTGACACACCGTCACGTTCCAGAGATAACTCTTGAATAGGTCTTTAATGCTGCGCTGGCTGTTTTACATCATCTCATGCCAGTACTTGTAAGCGATGGCGCAGGGCTCCCAAATGGTCCGCGAACTGAACATCAGTATTTTTTAACAGAAAATTTCATGATACATTTGCGCTAGAATCAACTTCCAAAGGCGGTTTCCTGACAATTTGCAAGAAAAATCTAAAAAGAAAATTTCTCTAAGAAAATTCTGATGTTCAGTTCGCGGACCATTTGGGAACCTTGGCGATGGTGTCATACTGAAAAATTACCTGTTCGACACTTCTTTTTAGTGAGCTTATCATACCTAGCAAAACTATACTATCAATTTTAACGACACCTATTCGTAAAAAGTATTCAAAGCATTTCTGTAGAAATTACATCTTTCTATTGTTTATAGTTTACTAATTATTAGCATTTCAGAACTCCCGTAACTTCTGGATCTTCTGATATTTCATTTTATTTAAACCAAAAAGTTAGGAGAAACCAAGCAGCATAGCAGGAGCAGGCGAAGCCTGTTAACCTATATGTATAAAAGTCATTCTTGGTTTGTATGTTACTCATACAAATCTTCAATTTTTGATAGGTTTGCACGAAACTTGATACTCATATATTTTAAAACATCAGAAAAATTTTTGCTGATTTAAACAAAAATTTCAGACCACTTTTATTCCTTTTTTAAACCATTTGCCTTCCGTAACTTATCGTTAAAATAAATTATTTTAAAAAAAATTCCTCTTTTGTTGCAAAAGCCTATAAAACAAAACATTTGTTTTGCAAAATGAGTAACACGAGTTATTTGTTCTTACAAGTCAATATAAATTCGACTCATTCGCCATAATTTTGCATTTCTGAAATCGACATTATTCTAAACAAAAACTGGACAATTTTTATCTATAATAATAAAGAGACTAGTTTGTGAGTGTGTCAGTACTGTTCTGAAGAGACCACTGAACGTAGAGTTAGAAAATTTGGAGAGAAGGTACCACTATGTATGAAGTTTTGCACTTCGAAGCCCGATTAACTTTTTTCTTTTAATTACATTTTTTAGCCGATTTTTAGCGTTCTTTTTACATTTCGAGACGATACGTTCTTTTATTATAAATAGAAATGGTTGATAAAAGAGGTAAAGAGTGGTGTAGAAATTTCTTAAGTTGATAGTAATTTTACTCACATGTACATCAAGTTTCGTATAAATTAGTCAAAAATTGTAGATTTGGATAATGGCATACATAGTGGCGCAGCCAGGGTAAGGCTTTTGAGGCATTGCACACCACTTTTTTCTTACAGTTTTGTTTCGTTTTATTAAATCAAAAAAATTCTACAAGTAAATTTTACGAAGTTAATCGTATAAAAGTAGTGATACATTGAACTCGAAATCATCCATCTTGGCCGCGCCTGACATACAAACAAACTAGTAGATAATAATAATAATAATAATAAAAGTTATAAGCGGCAGCATATAAAAAGTATTTTTAGGGGAGATGATATGTTTTCGCCAGCGTAGAGACAGATGAAGCTAGTTGATCCACAGTGGTTGTGCGGGTAACTGTTATAAGTCCGCGGCTGCGCCATAGCGGTTGAAATGATAAGATGTGTAGAAAAGATGCAAGCTGTGATTCGTTTTTTATGAGAAAATCACATGTTTGCCATCAGACGCAAACGCCTTACCATGCTCAATGACGTATCATCTTTCTGCATGACAATGCCAGGCTTCATACCGCTTGCCAAACTGAAGAATTGTTGCAAAATTTCAAGGAAAGTCTGCAGCTATTCCCTCTTTATACAGCCTAGATTTAATAGCTAGTGGCTATTTTCTTTTTTCGAAACAAGGAGTATTTACCTCGAACAAGCTTCTCATTAGACAGTGATATGTAAACAACTGACGAGAACTAATTCAATGGACATGGGCGTGATTTCTACCAAGCCAGGTTAAAAAAGTTGATCCTGAGTTCAAATAAATGCATAAAAAGCAGTAGCGGATCGTCAGGGAGTGCTGCATCAGATTTTTCTTACCTCTAAAATTTAACAGAATCTTTAACAGAAGCTTTTGTTGATTCAAGAAAACTGAAATTACGATACAATTTTAGTGGTGTGAATAAATTGATGCAGAAATGCCTGACGAGCCGCTGCTGTTAAAAATATTTAGTCATTCTGTGGAAAAGTGATCGACAAGCATGTCTTTTAATTTTAATTTATATTTTGTGTCTATTGTTAACAAAAAACATTTTATTAACCTTCTAATCTGTTTTTTTTTTCTTATCCGTCCTGGTATGTAAATATATATATATATATATATATATATATATATAGGTAGCTTTAATAAGTCATATATAATTTATTTAACAGGAAAATCATAACTTATTCTGAAATAATATACATTATGTATTATATTTATTATTCAGAAAGTTTCTCCAAACTTACGTTACGTTGATTAACTTAACGTCAAAATTCTCTTTGCTTCTTTGCTTGCGGTAACAAATGGATTATGCGAATATGCAAAATCTTACCTCATTTACATTTTTTTTAGTGATGCGTTTATGTGAATAATTTGTGCGTCGTTTCATCTCAGCATAGTAAAGCATTTACCAAATTATTAAAATGCTTTATAAAATTATGATGAAGTAAATACCTTATTTCCATTTTACACTATTATTAACTTGAGGAAAATTATTCAAATACCACAGTCTACTTAATACAAGTAAGAAAAATCATACCTTAAGCATAGATTATGAAGCACTTTTTAACACTATCCGAAAGGATTAACAAAACTTTGTTATCCAGAGAAATAATGTGTTACTGTCCATAGCCAAATCTGTATTCCAATACTTTTGAACAGCCATGTATTTGATATGTCGGTTGATATATATATACTATACAGGGTGTTTCTAAATTCATGGCCCAAACTTTAAGGGGTGATAGTACACATCAAGACAAACAATATTTAAATAGGAAACCAAGGGTCCCAAAGTCTTCCGAAGGAGTTAGGCGCCATTAAAGTTTAGGGTCCAAAAATTCAAATGATTATGAAAAACAGAAAAATTGGTCGATTCGTTTGCGGTTTTCACTAAAATTATTCTTTATGTCAGTATTGTCTTAAAAATAAATTATAAAGATAAATTTCAAAAAATGACGATAGAGGGCGCTTTAGACTTTAGAGTAACGAACAACTATTTTTTACCGTTATTTTTTGCATCTCATTAAAGGTTTCATAAGCTTAGACTTAAACTTAAATTTTGAGCTCAAAATCTGAATAGTTGGAAGCAGTTAAGTAGCACAAACTTAACTGTGTTCAGAGGGTTTTAAATTCAAATGATTATAAAAAACGGAAAAATTGGTCGATTGATTTGCGGTTTTCACTAAAACTATTCTTTATGTCACTATTTCCTTGAAAATAAATTTTAAAGATTAATTTTAAAAAATATTGTTAGAGGGCGCCTTAAACTTTGGAGTAACCAACAACTATTTTAAACCGTTATTTTTTGTATCTAATTAAATGCTTGTAAAAGTTTAAACTTAAATTTTGAGCTCAAAATCTGCATCGTTTTGAGTAATTAAGTGCGGAAATTTGAAATGTGTTCGAGGGGTGGGGAGGGTAACATTTTAACTCCTGAACACTGTTCAGTTTCCGCTTCTTAACCCCTCCATCGATTTAGAATTTGAGCTCAAAATTTAAATCTAAGCATTTGCAAGCATTTAATTAGATACAAAAAATAACGCTTAAAAATAGTTGTTGGTTACTCTAAAGTTTAAGGCGCCCTCTATCGGTATTTTTTGAAACTAATCTTTAAAATTTATTTTCAAGGAAATATTGACATAAAGAATAGTTTTAGCGAAAACGGCAGACAAATCGACCAATTTTTCCGTTTTTTAAAATAATTTGAAATTTGAGCCTCCTCATCCCCATTGAACACAGTTCAGTTTGCTCTATTTAACCACTCCCAACGATTCAGATTTTCATCTCAAAATTTAAGTTTATGTCTAAGCTTCTAAGAAAATTTTATGAGATGCGAAAAATAACGGTAAAATATAGTTGTACGTTACTCCAAAGTCTAAAGCGCCCTCTATCGGCATTTTTTGAAATTTATCTTTATAATTCATTTTCAATAAAATACCGACATAAAGAATAGTTTTAGTGAAAACCGCAAATAAATCGACCAATTTTTCCGTTTTTTATAATCATTTGAATTTAAAACCCTCTGAACACAGTTAAGTTTGTGCTACTTAACTGCTTCCAACTATTCAGATTTTGAGCTCAAAATTTAAGTTTAAGTCTAAGCTTACGAAACCTTTAATGAGATGCAAAAAATAACGGTAAAAAATAGTTGTTCGTTACTCTAAAGTCTAAAGCGCCCTCTATCGTCATTTTTTGAAATTTATCTTTATAATTTATTTTCAAGACAATACTGAAGAATACATAAAGAATAATTTTAGTGAAAACCGCAAACGAATAGACCAATTTTTCTGTTTTTCATAATCATTTGAATTTTTGGACCCTAAACTTTAATGGTGCCTATCTCCTTCGGAAGACTTTGGGACCCTTGGTTTCCTATTTAAATATTGTTTGTCTTGATGTGTACTATCACCCCTTAAAGTTTGGACCATGAATTTAGAAACACCCTGTATAATGAGTAAATTTAGTCTTGCAAGAAAACGCCTATATGGCTGAATTTTTTTTTCAGCAATTTATACTAATAGATGGAAACATACTTGTATACTTTTGTTGAGCCCTGTACTTTATCTTGTATTTTTATTACACGAAAGTATTTTGCTAAAATTTAGTTCATACAAAAATATTCTTTAAACTATTTAATTCACATTTCCAGAATTTACCATCCACAGGCGACTCTGTATCCAGTTCTTTGAGTGACCCTGTATATCATTTTATTTATATTTTACAAACATTTCTTAGTAAACTGTATGCAGTTTAACGTAAAAATGCATCACTTATTTAAAAACCACATTTAAGTTAATTACGCTTATATTCAGTAATCTTTCCGAGCTCTTTTGTGTAACCCTGTATATCTAAATTAAGTAACTATTAGCATTTTTACACACGATATAATGTACATATACTTAGTGAAGCTTAAAAGCACATATCATAATTGAAAATGCATTTCATCCCTCAAACAGTCAATATCTATAATATACAGTACTTCGAATGGAATGCACAGTTTGAAATATTTTGTGTGTCCCTGTAAATACTATGCACTTCGTATTATGCGTGAAATAACTCATATTAAGTCTTACCGACGTATATAAATTTGATTACACATGGAATCGTTTATCATAATTAAAGTTGTTCGCAAACAATTTCCCCCTTTATTATTATGTAATGGAATTCTTTTGTGTGGAATTGTAAATGAATAATAACTATTCGTTTCACTGCATATTTTACAGAATACATTTTTTAGTGCAATTCGTTGGTGCATATAAATTTGAATATGTTTCATCGGGTGTAACATCTTTAAAATTCATTTGAAACGATTTTTCTCCATAAACCTTAATGTCACGGAAAACTTTTGACTGACCCTATAAATAAATTAATCATGGTAGAAACTTCATTTTTAATAGGGTTCGTGCTAAGGCAAATGTCAATAACGTCCAAAAATTTCATGGCAATCCGAGCATATTTATGAGAGTTAGAACGTGGAAAGACGGCCATACGGCCAGACAAACCGAAAGATTAAGCACTTTTGAACTTTGTTGGAAAGTGCTAAAAAGATATATTCGAGACACACAGTTTCCAACACATCACAGAAAATCAGTTTTATTCTAAATATTTACATAGAAACAAAATATTTAAAGAAAAGGCTGACATAAGATCAGTGGACATAAATGTTATGCGATTTCTCAAAATGTTGTCACGTTTCCGGTTTATTTCGAGATATTCTAAAGGTTTAAAATAACGAGGTGGAACCCGTCGAAAATCGACGAAAGAAAATCTTTAAGAAAGAGCTGTTTCAATGATTTATAAAAAATCTATAAAATTAGTTACAGTAAAAAATGCATCTTATATTGGTCAGTCTAATTCTCAAACAAATATCATTTTAAGCTAAAAATAACAAAGTACTATAAAACTCAATTATCCAAATTTTTAAAAGAAATAAAACCGAAATTCTCCGGATTTTATAACAGACGATATTTTTTAAATAGTATGCGCATTTTAATTCTATTTTTTTTTCTTTTCAATTTTCGGAGAAAATGGAGTGATTCTGTTGCCACAATTTAAAAATTTGTACGAAAAATTATAAAAAAAATTAATACCTCAAAAATAAATTGAGATACATCTTTGAAATAAATTGCATTTAAAAGTACATTTTTTTTCTCTATACGACGGTGTAAAAATTTAAAATGTACGATGTTTAGAATTGTAAAATTTGCAATACCGAAAATGGCAAAACTGAAATTTAATGGGAAAGTGTTGCGCAATTTAATTTCTCTTTTTTTTTTCTTCCAATTTTAAGAAAAAAATGGAGTTGTTCTGTTGCCAGAATAAAAAATTTGGTACTAAAAACTATAAAAAAATTAATATCTCAAAAAATATTGAGATACAACTTTGAAACAAATTGAATTTAAAAGTACATTTTTTTTCTCTATACGACGATATAAAAATTTAAAATACGCGATGTATGTGTAAAATTTGCAATAGCAAAAATTTCAAACCCGAAATTGCATGGGAAAGAGTTGCCATTCGCAAAATGACGTATGCGTTATGCACAGATACGTTTGGCCTTTATAATATAGATATCAGAGAATAAACAAAAACACAGGTAAAGAAAGAAGCCAAATCAGATTGGTTTAAATCCCTTCTAAACCTTCAAAACCACCTCTCCCTTTTTTAATACATTCCTACAAAGTTGAAAAGTGTTTATGCATTCGGTTTATCTGTCCGTATGGCCATCTGTCACCCATGGATGATAATTTCTGGAGATGTGATTTAAATAGTTTTAAAAGTGTTTTTGTTTAACTAAATTTTAATAAAATATTGACGTGTAATAAAGGTACTAGGTAAACTACGTGGCTGAACCAAATTATCGAAATATTTTTCCATATATTGGTATAAATTGCTGAAAGAGAAATTTCAACCTGTTAGGCGTTTTCTTGCTAAACTAAACTTTCGTATTATATGGTATATATCAGGGTTGGCAAGTTTTTGACACAAGACGGTTTTTACCGGATTTTACCATGGTTTTTACCGTCATGTCAAAAACCTCTTTGTCAAAAATGTCGAAAACTGTCAAAAACCCATTTTTTTAAAGAAAATTTGTTTTTTCATTATAATTATTAATTTTCATTTTATTTTTAGTATTAAGTTGTTTTACATGAAATATTTAATATCAAAAAGACTCTAAAGTATATTTATCCATCCAAGAAAAAAAAAATTATTGCATTAGAATACTAGTATGTATATATCTCTGTTAGAAGATCTATAAAATAATTCTAAGCTTTTTGGCATAGTTTTAAAAAATTAGACTTTTTGAAGAAATTTAATAACCCATAAGTTATTGCTTTCAACTAACCTTAAATAATACCTAAATAATTTTAAATAAAATGCATACAGGACATAAATAGTTTGACTTTATGGTAGCTTTTATAAATTTTGATCTTAAAAATATTTCTTGACTATTCAAGTTTTTTACATATAAAAATATAAGTGCTAAAATGATCTACAGTTAATGAAAACTATGGCACATAAATTATTATTACATTCTGATTTTTCTTAAATATTGTTTTGTTGTGTTAAATTTCAAGTCTAAGAACTTTTATCAGGCCTTACAGTTTAAAATTTTACGATTCTGCTTATTGAAGTAAAAATGAAAATCTCCATTTAATTACATTTATGAAATGCATAAGACCTGCATTTTAAAATGTTATACCTAAGAATATTCAAATTTATTTAATGACCAGCCCATGCTTGACATCTATTGTCATACCATGTAACAGCATTCTTGCATCTCTAAAATAATTTTAACGAATTTGTTAAAAATGTAAATTGAATGTTATTTAATAATTGTAATAAACTTTTATCATCATTTAATATTAATGTCATTGCAGTTAGTAGAATCTATATTAAAGGAGATTATGAGAAATATTTTCTCCTTTTACTCAGTATTTTTAAATTTTTCCTATTTAAATTTATTTAAAAGAAGAACATTTCTTAACAAATCTAATTGTTAATACACTGCTCAAAACAATTAAAGGATATTGCAGTTTTAGGTGGATTTTGTGTCTGGGAAACTTTTTAGCTGATTCATACATGGTCCACAGACATAGTAGTTTATATGAAAATAAATTACACATGTTTGGCAGAAAAAAATGCATTTTATCGCGCATTTGTGTACAAAAGGAAAAAAACACAATTTGTGCATATGAGAAAAAAGAATAAGAAAAGGTGTTTTCTTCAAAGAAAATCATTTTCAATAGAGGGTATGGTTTCCACGGGCGGCCAGCAACGTTGAACACCTTTGAGGCATGGACTCAATGAGGCTATTAATGACGAGTTGGGGTATTCTGCCCCACTCTTCCAGAAGAGCTCTTTCCAGTTCTTGGAGAGTTTGTGGGGATTGTTGGCGGCCAGAAACTCGTCTTCCTAGAGCGTCCCAAACGTGCTCGATTGGATTCATGTCTGGAGAACACGCTGGTCATTCCATTCGAACGATTCCTTCCTCAAAAAGGAAATCCTCCACCAGGTTTGCACGATGTGGCCTGCAGTTATCGTCCATTAAAATGAGGTTACCTCCGATTGCTGCAGCGTAAGGGACTACAATAGGTCTGAGGATCTCATCCCTATATAGGCGACCTGTCAGAGCTCCATCTCGAATGATGTAGAGGTCAGTGCGCCCGTCAATGGAGATGCCACCATACACCAACACTCCTCCACCGCCAAATCTGACACTTTCGTGCACGAACACAGGATTATTCCTACTGCCACGGTCCCTCCAGATGAAAATACGCCTATTATCCGGATGCACAGAAAAACGGGACTCGTCAGAAAACACAATATTGCTCCATTCATTTCTCCTCCAGTTGACATGCTCGGTTGCCCACTCCCTGGGGTAGCGACGATGCCTTGATGTTAATCTAACACGTACCATTGCTCGGCGAGCATACAGACCTACAGCATGGAGCTGGTTTCGGACAGTCTGATTTGAAATCGTGGTGCCTGTAGCCAAGCGAAGGTGTTGTTGGAAAAGAGTAGCGTTCATCTTTCGGTGTCTCCGAGCTGTTAACGCTAAATACTGATCTTCATTGGGCCTTGTTGTCCGTCTACGACCTTGCCCTGGTCTTCGGCCTGCACATCCACTCTCCAAAAACGGTTCCAGATCCTGGAAATGACACTTTGTGACACTCCAATGGCTTGCGCTATTTCGGCTTGAGTTTGGCCCCCTTCTAACCTACCAACAATTCTCCAAGCTTCTGAATCTGTCAAATGACTTTGCTGAGATATCGTACTCATCGAAACAAAGCAATCACTGAATGCCGATCATCCTTGTCTTCATTCTCTTTTATCCAGTTGAAAGTCAAATTCCATTCGCTGCGCTGAAGGGATGTTTTTGACGTCGAACTCAAAATTTGCATACTCCACAGTTTGAAAACCCGAAAAATTTGCATTTGTGATTCTCTTCTTCTATTTTTGGCAAAAAAAATTTTGTTTATATCTTTATTTTATATAAAACTTTAAATATCCTTTAATTGTTTTGAGCAGTGTAATAATAATAACAAGAACAACAAGGAAAACTCAACTTAGAAATGCATTGTATGCTACGTTTACACTATAAATTGGAGGAAAATCGAAAATGATAGGTTTTTGACGGAATAAACCGGTAAAAACACGGTTTTTACCACTGTCATGTCAAAAACCAGTTTTTGACGTCGAAAACCCAACCCTGGTATATATATACATCATTCGGCAGATCAAATACAGGTCTGTTCAAAAGTATCGGAATACATATTTGGATATGGACAGTAACACTTTTTTAAAAATCAAAATATCGAAGTTTTGTTCAAGATTTCAGGAAGTGTCGGAAAGTGCAGCGCCGTGCAAAAAAAGGGAGGGGGGCGAAGGGGGCGGTCGCCCTGGGGGCGGAGATTTATGGGGCGCCACATTTATACTATCAACATCCTTTTAGCCTATTACAAGAAAAAGCTGGGGGGAGGGGGGCGCCAATTTCTAGCTTTGCCCCGGGCGCAATTTTCTCTTTGCACACCCCAGGGAAAGTGTTTCATAATCTATTTTAACGCATGATTTTTCTTACTTATAAAGTTTGTATTGGTTTTGAAATTTTGAAACTTTGTATACCAGCAGCGGCAGCATAGAAAATCACTTATCGCTTTGGGAGCTGAAATTCCACGATTTAATCAAAGCTTGATTCGCATATTAAAAGGTAATTGGTTTGCCAAGTCATATCTTGGTGGAAACTACCTGCAAACCTGATTTTAGTGGTAGACTCGTACATTTACTATTGAGTTTTCCTGCCCCAATTCTTCCTGTTTTTAAACCTTTGACACAATGATACACACAATGATAATCTGACGAGTTAAGCACTAAAATCAGGTCTGCTAGTAATTTTCCCCAAGATAGGACTTGGCAGACTTGTTTGGAACCTCTTTGACACAGCAGGATTCGTACACTGAGTTTTAGGGATTTTAGTACCAGAAATTTCGTAAAGTATTTTTTTCATTAAATAATGCAAATTTTACGTCACTAATATTCTGGTAAAATGTGTTTGAAAATCTTTGAAGCGTACGAACTCTGTACAATTCAGTTAAACCTGCTGCTTGAAGATTTTCACAGCACAGTCAAACAGAAAGAAACAACCAATCTTTCAAGTTTAAAACTATGGCACTCTATAATATTTTTAAAAGCATACATCAATCGCTTTTGATGATTTGATAAATAAGTGTGGTGTAGAATGATTTCAGGTGATCTGGATGTAACACCCAACTCAAAAACAAAGGGACTGATCACCGAGAAATAGATATGAAGAAATAGCTTTATAATAGTAAAAATAAAAGACAAATTTCATTTCTCTTTAATCACTCTCATTTTCCGTGAGCAAAGATAGAAATAAAATTTTCTCAAGGCGTAATTAGCGCCGGGGCAAATTTTCATCAGAAATTTGAATAGAAATTTTAGCCTTATTTAAATGCTTTATTCTTGCAAAACTGTTGTCATGAATAAGACAAAAATTTCTATTTTTACTGCTGAAAGTTTGCACCGGCAGTAATAAGGGCCGGAGCTTTCTGCAACACCTTCCAGGTGATGCTGAGAGTTCAAGGCAGAGTCTATGATTAAGAGTCCCATATGTGCATCATATGTGCATCATATGTACATCGTATAAGATGTGTGTGTTTGGCTATCTCTGATACTGAGATAAAATGATTTAATGCTTTGAATCACGTGAATAATACACTCTTAAAATGAAAGAGCGGATGCGGCTTTTCAGGAAAAAGCTGTAATTTATTGAATCGTGAATGAGTTGTTTTTTAAATGCTTTACTCATCTTGATTTAGCTTGCTTATTTAAATTAATCATCTTGATTTGAATTGTTTAAAAACAACTCACTCACTTGAACTGTTTCAGCTCTTTATGAGAAGCTGCCTTTCAAAACGTGAGATGAGCGAATTTCGGCTCAACTTGAGTTATTTTTTGGCTGACATTTTAAGAGAATAGCGCCTTTCACTGTTTCCCACAACCCGATATGCTTAGTAAAGGTTTAAGAGACCTTCTCTAGATCATTAACCAGTCAGAAAAGAATTCGAATATACACGACAACAACAATTTATTATTGAAAGAATTAAAAAGCATAGCCTTTATCTAGAGCTGCTCTTTGCAATTCAACTTTAAAATTAAATGGTAGGGAAAAAAATCATAATTGATCTAAGATTTACATGTTTATCCTGCAGCATTATTTGTTGATTGTATTATTGTTGATAAGTTTTCGAAATAAAATCCTAATTAATAATGTTAATAATACAATTTTCTGTTTATCTCAGATTCTATAAAACAGCTGTAAAAAACTATCAAAAATATATCATGATAAAAATTTATGGAGTAATTTACATATGTGAATTAAAAAAAAAGAAAAGAAAGAAAAATCATACATCAAGCATAAATTATGAAATACTTTCCAACATCACTAGAATACTTTAACAAAACTGCGCTGTTTAATAAGATATTTAAGTAAGTATTTTAGAAAAAGCAGAAAACTTTTGAAAATGAATTTAAAGAATTTCTGTCCGTAACCAGAATAGTGCTGAAATTCTTTTATGCTGTCTTGAAAACTCATTCGTTGATCTATAGATTTGTATGTATTCCATATAATGTGCTAAAATTTAGTTTAGTAAGCAAACGTACAATAAGTTGAAAATTGACTTTTAGCGATCTCTACCAACAGAAGGAAACATAATTGAATTTTTTTAACAACCCTGTGTATTACCTACAGATTTTAAATGCATGAAACATTTTAAACTAAAAATTTAATTTAAACAAAAACACGCTTAAAACGATCCAGATTTTGCACAAACCTGTTCATTATTTCATTCATAATACATATATATACTGGTGTGCAAAAATTAAGGACAAGAGGATTTTTCGAATGTAACATCGCCCAGAAGTTTTCCACATCGACCAAAATCATAACATAGGATCTTCAAGATGTGAAAATATGGGACAAGTGTTAAAAACAGATAAACAAAGAGTCAAAAGGATACATAAGCACTTTATTGTAAAGGTCACTCTGAGCACAAATGGAGAAAAGACTGAAGCGTCCTTCTTACAGGTATCTGGCAGAAAAAAATTAGTCCCTCTTAGGAGATATGGTCACTCCGGATTGTGATAAAGTATTTACAACGTCTGCCCTTGCTGAGGACGAGTTTGTCTAGGAGCTGTTGAGGCATCGAGTTTCATTCCTCTTGTAACGCCAATTTCAGTTCCGGAATCGTTGCCAGCGCCTGGTCACGTGATGCCAAGCGTATCCAGAGAAGTTCCCACATGTGTTCTATGGTTTTAAGCCCGGAGATGTTGCAAGCCAATCCATGCGTTGAATTTCTTCACTCTCCAAGAGTTCTTCGATAACCGCTGCACGATGACGGAGAGCGTTGTTGTCTGTGAAGAGGAAGTCTGGACCCACAACACTTCTAAAAAGACGCACGTAAGGCAAGAAAACCTCGATGCAATAGCGGGCACCAAGTACTGAACGTCTTAGGAAGACGTGGAGGTTCGTATGGCTACCAAGCATGATATCACCTCAAACAAGAACTCCGGCACCCCCAAAATGGTACATTTCGATATGTTGGAGTGGCGGTTAGGTGTTTCCTGCTCTCTCCAGATGTGTAAACGTCCAGAATCGTTCGTCACACTAAATCGACTCCAATCCGTAAAGAGTACTCGAGCCCACTCCTGTTGTGTCCGTTTTTGTGTTTCTGACTCCACAGAAACCGGCGTCTCCGATGAGCAAGCGTTAATGGTACACGCCGTATTGGTCGTCGTGCATATAGACCAGCTTTGCGCAGCCTTTTAGCCATGGTAAAACGTGATGTCCGACATCCAATAGTCTGTACAATCTGCTTTTCGATTTCTACAGCTGCTTGCCGCTTGTTTATTTTCCCCTGCAGGACAACATAAAGGTCGACTGCTGTTGTTATTGCTCGTGAATGTCCACTGCTGAATGCTCGGACAGCTGATCCCCTTGCTTAATGTCCGAAAATCGAATGTTTTTGTTACCACAATCAAAAAAAAAGTATTAAAAATTACAAAAAAATTAATAACTCAAAAACAATTTTAGATGCAGGTTTCAGACAAATTGCATTTAAAAGTAATTTTTTTTTCTTTATACGACGGAGTAAAAATTGAAAATGTGCGATGTTTAGAAGTTTTAAAATTTGCAATACAGAAAATTGTTAAACTGAAATTTCATTTAATAGTTGTTTATGATTGGTCCAGGAATATTAACGTGTCTCTAAAAGTCCAGACACATTAATATGACTCTGTTATTACGTAAGCTACATTTTGATCATAATAAAAATTATATTATTATTGTTTTTTTTTAATATAGAAATCAATTAAAAGTTTAAAAATATAGTCTTTGAAAATATTATTTCCCAAATAGTCGTTGTAATTTGTTAAATTACAATTTTTTAGTTTTTGTAAAATTTCCCTTTTATAATCTGAGCACTTTATCGATTCAGTTAGGCAAAATTTTCTACTTTAAAAAACCGGTGGTGAAAGATTAAAAATTATGCAAAAGTCGCTCATCTCGAAGGGGTTTATTAGGGAAGCATAAATTAGGATAATACTAAATAAGAACACTAATATCTAACATAGACAATGAAAACTATTTTATCACTCTGCATTGCAAACGTCTGATTCCTGACTTAAATCTGTTCTGCGTAGAAGATATGGAGCTATGAAAAGAGAAGAGTAGACGCGTCATTTTTCCACTGTAGAAAGCTTTGAAGCTGTAAAACAATTTTTAACTTTTAACTTTTACCTTTAAATTTTACCTTTTACCTTTAAATTTTAGTTTGATTGAAAAATAAATTTCACTTTTTACCTTTGCTTTATTTACCTTGCAAATTTCTGACTATTGACTCTGAATTTCTGTTATAAATGGAGGTTAATATATTCTATATTAATCGTCTTGCAGTGTGTTAGTATTGTACATCAATTTCAATATGTTTGAAATAATGTAATCTAATCAAAATACACTGCAAAGGAGTTTCCTCTATAAACTATAATATAATGGCATTCTTTTGAATGCCCCTGTGAATGAACCATAAATGTTACGCACTTTATTATCAATAATTAACATGCCATGGTAATCTCGATTATATATAATAACTAGCAGGCTATGCCCGCTGCGCTGGTCCATTTTTCCAAACAAATCTTGATTCAAACAAAATGGTGATTTGAAATTTCTTTTTTAAAGCAGTGTAGACCATCACTTGGAATGTCCTTCCGCAATGCTGAAAACGATGCCAATGCCAATGTCATTGCGATATTGCACTATTGTATACCTTGGACAAAATTTGGGTAATTAAGTACCATCTCTCTTATTAGATCATTTATAGTAGAGTTTGATATGAAAATGAAACCGTTGTGACAGTAGGAATCAAAATGTTCTCTACTCATCACATTATTTTGTCAGAAAGCATTGCAATGATTATCAAACTCTATTAATTTTCAAATATCATATTATCATTTGTTAGTTCTTAACCTCCTGAATCTGAACTTGCACTATGTGCAGATCTGGAAGCCTAAATACAATCTCATTACATGTTGCATTACATTTTTTAATAACCGACCTCTTCTGGCAACTCTACTACAGTTTTCTATCTATCTTGTTCTGTTCCAGCAAAGTGCATAGCAAAAAAAATGTATAAAATAGTGTTTAACTTATATATTTATTAGAACAATGAAGCATAAAAGGTGTGTTTTAAAGCTGAATTATTTGGGTAAAATTAAAATTATATCAGTTTCACCATTTCAGCCTCTTCATTTTTTTTAAACCAGTTGCAGGGCTGCTACAGGCGACTGTTTTTATAATCCGTTCTCACCACTATTTTTCTAATATAAATTTCAAAATAAATTTTTCTTGCAAGTGTTGTCAAAGTGTATGTTAAGGATTTCTGTTTAAAGAAAGTGGTGCCAGTTAGAGTTAAAAAATAATCGCCTGTGGCAGCCCTGCAGTTGCAAACATGTAGCTGTTAAATCGGGAATAATCTTGATGCTAAATTTTGTAGAAAATAAACCTCCAGCTTGTAATCAATTCCATTATGATTTTTGGCGTCAAACATTAGTATTGCTTATAACGATTTGTTACAAATGTATCAGACTTATTTCGTGTTTATTGTCAAATGAAAGTGAAGTTTACAATAATCTATTATTGGCATTTAATCTTATATCTTGGCGATATTTTTTTTTTTTTTTTTTTTTTTTTTTTTTGACGGGGTAATGAAGTAGTATTTAATAGTTAATTTTTGATAAAATTCTGTTGATAGGGCTTAATGTTAATTAAAACTGCAACATAAACATCATAAACAAAATTTTCTACTGTCGGTATTTAACGTATATTTTTTTCTTAGCCGATTTTAAAGTATTTTTTTAACCTGAATGATTGATAAATTAATTGCAAATATATATATATTTAATTCTATATCATTGATATTCCGAATATTTTTCCTGCACATTGCAAATATTGCTTTTTAGGGATAGTAAAATAACTACAGATGAAAAATACATAATAAGATTAAAACACAGAATTAACGACAACTTGGCGAATGTCTCTACGGAGACTTGAAAAGTACGCCAGTTCTGTCAACTTAAATATCCAAATAGTATTTTAAGAAATAATAGGTACTACTTTATTATTCCATAGATCAATTTCGCCAAATTATACATATTGCAAAACGATTCAGCATATTATACAAATGAACATAACTTTTATTTTAAATAACCAAAGAATCAATAAATTGCGAAAATATTAATAGAAATACAAATAAAACGTCGAATTAAAAAGTAGTTAATGACGTAACAAACGCATGTAACATGTTTAATTTCAAATGAATGTGGCATTTACGATCATCCATTATTGACATTTAATCTTTTATTTTGGCGGCAGTTTTTTGGTCGAAGGGATAATCAAGTAGTACTAAATAATGTAAAAAATATATAAATAATAATATAGCCAATAATATTTTGGTCAGGTGTCATGTATGGATCACGTTGGTGCGATTGCAACAAAATTGTGATTTTATGGATTGCTTGGTAATCTGGTTGTTGTTGTTCATTTACTAATAAACTTTGTTTCTTCACTTTTCTTTATTTTTTTCTTTCTTTATTGTTTTGTTCTATAATTATTAATTAAATTTCACTTATTTATTATTGTTTCCTTTTTAAAATAATAGAAAATAATTAAAAATAATATAACATGTAACTGGTATTTGAAAGCGCAGTGTTTGCCAAACTGATGTCAGATTTAAAAAAAAACGCGCCAAGGTGATGCGTATATAAAAATGGAAAAATGCTTATAATAATGTAAACAAAAAAAGTAAACATATAATTAAAAAATCGCCTTTTCGATTAAAAAAAAAAAAAAAAAATAACGCCAAGCAGTCATTAATTCTGTAGTAGCATCAATAGTAAATTTTCTTTTCTTCGTTTGTTTCATAATGAAAAACCATAAATTTAATAATCTCAAATAAAATAATCTGACAAATTTTCTATGATCTCGTTGATGATCTAGAAATTTCCTTATTACATAAACAAAAAGGCAAAGATGTCATATGCGCCAAGTTTGGCGCGATAATTTTTTATGCTAATTTGATATATAATATCTGTGCCAATAAAACTTTCAACAATATAGTAAATATGCTATTTGGCGGTGCTCAATTATTGAAGATTAGTCCAATATCATTTTAAATATTATCTAACACAGGAAAAATATGAAGAAAATTGAAGAAGAAATGGCTAATTAAAACAAACTTGTAAAATATTTTGGCACAAATGCCTTATGTGCACCACATTTGTGCATTTTTTCCCTTTATTACGCCAATTTGGCGAAAACTTCATTTTAAAATATCAGTTACATATATATTTTTAAATTGTTTTCTATTATTTTAAGGAAATAAAAATAAATAAATAATGTTTTGTTAATAATTGTAAAATAAAACAATTTACATCATTTAAAAAAATAAATAAGAGTAAATAGTTTATTAATAAATATACAATAGCCGAGCTACCATATGAACATAAAATAGACGTTTTGTTGCAATCGCGCCAATGTGGTGCATATATGACATCTGTGCCATTTTTTTTCAGCAGGCAATTTTTATTTCAAAATGTTTAAATTATTGATAGTAATAACGCGACATTGCATAAATTTAATTTAAATTGCATAGATTTCCTTGTTCAGTTTGTAAATTTTAAAACTAATTTTCGCTGGAAGAGAATTTGACAAAATGGCGCAAAAAAGTATGTTTGTTGATTACAATTTTCAAAATTGTGGTGAAAAACTTTTGAAAAATAATGACATTATTTTACAATATATATGTGTGTGGCAGAATTTCACACTAAAGATAAAATTTAAATATTTGATTACAATTTGTAAAATATTAACTTATTTTTATTGAATTTACAATTGAATACTAAAATGTACTCCAAAAATGATCTTTTGGAAAAAACAACATTATTGCGACCTAATGTTAGACATATGCATTTTTGGCTTACTTCTTTGCCGACAAAAGTAAAAAAAAAAAAAATCTCAAAGAAACAAATATATAACTCACAATTACTTTTATAATTAGATCTGCCTTTTTCTGGAGTAAGTTATATACTATCGAAATTTGATAAAAAAGAGAAAGAAAATAATAGAAAGGAAAATATATATCGTTCAAAATTCATTTAATCAAATTTTCAAGTTATTTTTTTTTTTATTCTAACGCAAGGATAACTTGCCAAATGTTGCATCAAATGTAATATTTCACGTTATTTTTTAAGCGTTACAAACATTTATTTTTAAGTTAAATATTTTTTTTATAATATTATGCCTCATTAAATGGTTTTATTTATTTATTATTATTATTATTATTATTATTATTATTATTATTATCATTATTATCAATAGTTATTTTCTGCTTTTATTTGCAAGATGTTTGTAATATTTCAAACAGATATATCATTTTTAATTTGTTTGGTAATGATAATTTTCGCCAAAAAATAACTACTGGCAACCCTTTTATCAAAAATAACCGAAAAATACAAAATTTACTACGAAAAATCAGAGTTATCCCTGTAAATTTGAATTTTAAACCTTCGGAAAAATATTTCCTATCGAATGATACAATCGGCAAAAAAATCCATCGGGTAGTTTTTGAAAACACCCGTTTGGAAGTTTCAGAACTTCTGCTTTATAATATATATGATTAATAGTAATCCGTTTATAATTACGCGAGTTAGAACACGGCCAGACAAACTGAATGCATAAATACTTTTCAGTTGAGAATCTTAAATACACTGCTCAAAACAATTAAAGGATATTGCAGTTTTAGGTAGATTTTGTATCTGGAAAACTTTTTAGCTGATTGATACATGGTCGACAGACATAGTAGGTTATATGAGAATAAATTACACATGTTTGGCAGAAAAAAATGCATTTTATTACGCATTTGTGTACAAAAGGAAAAAAACACAATTTGTGTATATGAGAAAAAAATAATAAGAAAAGGTGTTTTCTTCAAAGAAAATCATTTTCAGTAGGGGGTATGGTTTCTACGGGCGGCCAGCAACGTTGAACACCTTTGAGGCATGGACTCAATGAGGCTATTAAGGATGAGTTGGGGTATTCTGCCCCACTCTTCCAGAAGAGCTCTTTCTAGTTCTTGGAGAGTTTGTGGGGGTTGTTGGCGGCCAGAAACTCGTCTTCCTAGAGCGTCCCAAACGTGCTCGATTGGATTCATGTCTGGAGAACACGCTGGCCATTCCATTCGAACGATTCCTTCCTCGAAAAGGAAATCCTCCACCAGGTGTGCACGATGTGGCCTGCAGTTATCATCCATTAAAATGAAGTTATCTCTGATTGCTGCAGCGTAAGGGACTACAATAGGTCTGAGGATCTCATCCCTATATCGGCGACCAGTCAGAGCTCCATCTCGAATGATGTAGAGGTCAGTGCGCCCGTCAATGGAGATGCCACCATACACCAACACTCCTCCACCGCCAAATCTGACACTTTCGTGCACGAATGCAGGATTATTCCTACTGCCACGGTCCCTCCAGATGAAAATACGCCTATTATCCGGATGCATAGAAAAACGGGACTCGTCAGAAAACAGAATATTGCTCCATTCATTTCTCCTCCAGTTGACATGCTCGGTTGCCCACTCCCTGCGGTCGCGACGATGCCTTGATGTTAATCTAACACATACCATCGGTTGGCGAGCATACAGACCTACAGCATGGAGCCGGTTTCGGACAATCTGAGTTGAAATCATGGTGCCTGTAGCCGAGCGAAGGTGTTGTTGGAGAAGAGTAGCGTTCATGTTTCGGTGTCTCTGAGCTGTTAACGCTAAATACCGAACTTCATTGGGCGTTGTTGCCCGTCTACGACCTTGCCCTGGCCTTCGGCCAGTACATCCACTCTCCAAAAAACGGTTCCAGATCCCGGAAATTACACTTTGTGACTTTCCAATGGCTTGCGCTACTTCGGCTTGAGTTTGGCCCTCTTCTAACCTACCAACAATTCTCCAAGCTTCTGAATCTGTCTAATGACTTCGCTGAGACATCGTACTCATCGAAACAAAGCAATCACTGAATGCCGATCATCCTTGTCTTCATTCTCTTTTATCCAGTTGAAAGTCAAATTTCATTCGCTGCCGCTGAAGCGACGTTTTTGACGTCGAACTCAAAATTTGCATACTCCACAGTTTGAAAACCAGAAAAAATTTGCATTTGTGATCCTCTTCTTCTATTTTCGGCAAAAAAAAAGAAAAAATTCGTTTACATCTTTATTTTGTATAAAACTTCAAATATCCTTTAATTGTTTTGAACAGTGTAGAATGTTAAACAATTTTATGAATAAATGACTGAAAGTTATTCCATGATTATTAAAGAATTTTTTACAAAAAATAGTGTGCTGTGAAATGAAAGAAGACAGAAGATTAGAGTCAGGTTTTAAGCGTAGGTTTATGTTGATGGAAAATAATGGATATTTTAAGTAACAAATTAATCATATCAGCGGGTATATCCTCCAAATTTTAAATCTTTTTTTGTCTAGTACAAGAATAATAAATCATGCAATATTTCTTGAAAGTTACATAACACAATCTTTTTTGTAATACTACAACCATATTTCTTCGTTTATTTAGAAAATGATAAATGGAATGTCCTAATTTCTTACGTTGTGCAGGGTAGTTTTTTACATGTCGTAATCATGTGTGCAGGGATTTTATGCCAAACTACGCCTCTTCCGCTTTTTAACTAGTTTTGAAAAGCAGAATTAATTAATTTTCTAGGATCACTGAATGCCGATCTTGCTTACGTCATTTAGTGAGTCATAAAATGTTATTCGAAAGGAGAAAAAAACATTCCGAGGGATAAGGGCGCTGTGATAGCGATTTTTGTATCATTTTCTCGATTCTTCATATAGTTCTATTGTACATGGGCTCGTGCAAAGATGGGCATCTGCATCCCGCTAAACTGGCTATTTGTAAACAACTGATGACAACAGATGAGGAAAAATTATTGATTTTAATAAAATATCAGAATATACATTAACTTTTTTCACTTCGATTAAGTGACTGAAGAAGAAATTTGAGATGAAAATCAAAGTTGATATAGTATTAAACTAATAACATTGAAATATTAACATGTGTAACTGTTTTTACTTTCTTCTATCTTCAATAGAAGAAAGTACTGTAATAGAAATTTTTTCGACTTCCGGTTTTCGACGAATTTACACGTTTTAAGAGTCAAGGATTCCAAAAAACATGTTTTTACAAAATGTCTGTCTGTCCGTGTGTCGCCATTCTAACATGAAAAAGTTTATGAAGATTTGCATAGAATTGAACTAAATTTTTTGTGAATGCTTTTGTTGTGGCAAGCAAATCCTCCTTCAATTTTGAAATATTCCGCCGGAAGGGGGTGTTGCAATCGCGTGTTTTGCGCTATTTTCAATATTATACCGACCAAAAGTGTATAAAGGTATGCATCGAATTTTTGGGAACCAAATTTTTTGTGTAAGTGTATGACTATGACTGGTTGGTCCTCCCTGAATTAAAAAAAATATCCGGCTGAAGGGGATGCTACAATAGCAATTTTTGTGGCATTTTCAATATTATACGACCTAACAGTGTATGAAGTTATGCATAGAACTGAACAAAATTCTTTGTGTAACTATTTGGCTATTGCTAGTAGGTTCATCATGAATTTGAAAAAAACCCGCTGGAAGAGAACACTATAATCACGATGTCTGTGCCATTTTCATTATTTTATCATCAAAAAGTGTATGAAGTTATGTGTAGAACTGAACTGACATTTTTGTGTATGATTTTTTTGGGGGTATGGCAAGTAGGTCCTCCCTAAATATGAAAAAAATCTGCCTATCATTCAATTATCCATCGGCTCGTGCAGAGATGGAAACTCG
This sequence comes from Maratus speculifer, assembly GCA_964019185.1. Classification (NCBI taxonomy): domain Eukaryota; kingdom Metazoa; phylum Arthropoda; class Arachnida; order Araneae; family Salticidae; genus Maratus; species Maratus speculifer. The sequence continues at coordinate 259,360,730 of OZ025290.1, forward strand.
TTTTTATTCCAATCAATTGACTGAAGCAGAAATTTAAGATGAAAATCAAAGTTGGTATAACATTTAATTTAAATTATTAAAGCTTTAACACGTGAAACAATTTTTTTAAATATTAAAATGTACGTATGAGATAGAAGAAAGTTTTGGGATTGGCACATCCAACTAATTTGAAATATTAAGATGTATGAGACAGAAGAAAGTTTTGGGATTGGCAGATCCGGCTAGTTAATTAAATATTTAAAATATTAAATTTTCCCCATACAGAGTGCGTTTCCGATTAAGGATTTAAAAGTAAATACAGTGGAACCTGCTAAAGTGACCACTTTTGGAAAATTTTACTTATGTTTATATGAAATAATATAAGAATTTTCCCGTAATGTGACCACCCTAATGTGCCTACCTGTGTAAAGTGACCAGTTAGCATGTTTCTGTCAAATGGTATTTGAACCTGTAAAATGTGACCATCCATTTTTCTGCATGCTGAAAATTTTCAAACAAAAAGTCTAAAGTGGTCATTTTCTAAAATTTTATTTTGATCAATTAAAAAAGTACAAGAATTTATCTCTTAAAGTTACTATTTGCTTAATGTATAAAGAGACTGATTTGTCTCTTATTGTAATGATATCTGCACTTGTCTAAAGTGATTTTTACTGGAAAGTTTATTTCGTCCGGTCATAGAAACATTATCTTTATGCAATTACGATGAAAATAAAAATGCGTATAAATTACAGAGTACCTTGTCGGTATGAGTTATTTAAATCAGTTACTGCGGAATTTCAACTGTATTCAAACAAAATAATGTGAGTTTTAAGTAAATTATCCTTTATTTCGCATATTTTAAATTAATAAATCAATTATTATTGTTAATTAATCAGTTAATTACTTAATAAAGTGCATTTTTCCTTGTTTATATTTTACTTTTTGAGATAACAATATTTTAATGTGCTACTTTGAAAGACACTCCATAAAGTGACCACCTCTATATAGTGACCATTTTAGACTGTCCCAAAGGTGGACATTTAGGCAGGTTCCACTGTATTTGCTATGAACGGTTTCTAAAATATGAGAAATTTAAAGGTTAGGGCTCTAAAATGGCCCGCGAACTGAATATCAATATTTTCTTTGAAATAAAAAAATTTTAGACCTTTTTTTTTGCAAGTTGCCCAGAAAACACCTTTGAAAATTATTTATTGCATAAATGTTATAGAAACCTACCAATAAATTATCTGTTAAAAAATATTAGTACTATTCAGTTTGCAGACCATTTGGGAGTCCTAACTTATAAATTTCGCATATTTTAAAAACCGTTCGTAGCAAATATTTACTTTTAAATCCACAATCGAAACACACTCTGTACTCGCCAAATTTAATATTTTAAATATTTAATTAACTAGTCGGATCTTCCAATCCCAAAACTTTCTTCTGTCTCATACATCTTAATATTTCAAAAAAAAAAAAAAAAAAAAAAAAAAAAAAACAGTTACGCATGCTAATATTTTAATGTTATTAGTTCAATACTATATAAACTTTGATTTTCATCTCAAATTTCTGCTTTAGTTACGTAATCGGAGTAAAAAAAAAAAGTTAATGTATGTTCTAATATTTATTAAAATCAGTAATATTTCCTCATCCTGTTGTCATCAGTTGTTTACAAATAGCACAGTTATCGCTATTACAGCGATCCTTTTCACCGGAAAATTTCCAAACAGAATCAGGTTCTGTTGGTCATAACCGAAAACATACACAAAAAATTAAGTTCAATTTTGTGTGCATAACTTTATACAGTATTTAGTTAGAGAACCATTTAGAAGCCCGGAAAAATGTAAAATTAGAGGAAAACGGTCTACAGACTTCTTAAATTAGGATTTATTTAAAATTTTTAAGTTTAGAAACTCTAATATAGCCAAAATATTACTAATATACTGAGTACCCTAAAATAGACTGACTGTTTTTAAAAAATTCACAAACTTTTAAATGGTGACAGCTATTATTATATCGACTTACACACAATTTAGTATATATATATATATATATATATATATATATATATATATATACACTACCTCTGGCAATGAAGTTCGGTGAATAGTCTTGTAACATTAATGTAGATGAAATATTAACGAAGAATACCATACCATCCTTCAAAATAGTCATCTCCCTTAACTATGCACCGCTGAGAACTGCTATACATGTCCTGGAAAATTCGCAAGAAGTGTTCTTTTGAGATGTTCTTCAAAAGATTCGTCACGTTTCGTTGGATGTCAGCAATAAGGTAAAATCTGTTTCAAAAAGAGTTTGAGTCGTGAAAATAAGAAGAAATTGAGATCTTGCGAGTATGGTGGATGTTTAATTTGCACCACCCATCATAAATTTCTTTCGGTGTCTTGCAAATCTTAAAACCAAACTTTAAACTGATCTTTTGTTCTTTCATTTTCCTGTCCTCAGTTAAGAACCAACACACTGAACAAGCACTTTGTAATACACGTTTTACGCAGAACATAAACGATGTTCAATTGAACAATGGTGGGGGAAGATGGTCAACACTTGCCTCTATGTACGTGCAGCGTTTTGGTTTCCCAGTGTTGCTAGATCGGCCGTTTTGGATTCATTCACTGAACTTTACTGTCAGATGTAGTCTATATATATATGTATAACCCGCAGGTAATCGACGAATGGCCAAGTCTTTTAAGTAATCACGCATGGATCTTGAATGGAGAGAGAAAAAAAAGGACAGTGGTCATTTCCCAGTAATTGATAAAAAAAAAGCTCAACAATAATGTATTTGTGATTGATCTGCATCCATTTCTTCTGCGAGTAGAGCTCCCTTCAATACAGGGGCATTCCTTTCAGCAATTTAATCCCCTGTTAAAAAACGTTCAACACTAGAATGCTTTTAGATATCTCATCTAAAAGTCCTACAATACATGGAAGTACTCTAATTTAGATGTCTAAGAAATTGTTTACCCTTGTAAATAAGGCTTGAATAAATTTTTGCAAGTTTTTTTTTTCTTTTTAAGTATCATTAAATTGATGTATATAGATATCAAAATTTCAAGCTTCTTTTATTTTACGTATACATAAATATAGCTTTAAAATGTTTAAAAAGTAGACCAGCTTAGAAACGTAGAAAAATTTTTTTAATACTAATTTAATGAAAATTTATTTATATATTTTTTCTATCCTTGATTACAATTCATTTTTCAACGTGCTACCAGAAATGTAGTTTGATTTATACACGAAAATTCAATTTTATTCAAAATTTTGCTTAAATATGGGGGCGAGGACTTATACATGAATCGATCTATACACGAGTATATAGGTATATATTTTGTAAAAATTTTGACAAGTAAAAAATATACATCTTTTAAAAACAGAACACAAAGAAAGAAAAAGAAGTTGAAAATAATATTCATTCCTGCGGAGATGTTCTAAAAACACAATTGCTTTCCAATTCTATAAGTTTAACATTAGCCAGGAAAATTTGAGATCTCATTGATCAACACCCTTAAGTAAAACGAGCTAGAAAAAAGAACTTATAAACAATGTTATTCTGTACGGCAAATTTCAGCTTATTCATTAATTATTTGTTCTTCGTTGAAATCACAGAACAAAATAGCTGCCCTCTCCTTTTTCCCCCACCACCAGATAAAATAATTTTAACTTCTTATGATATTTGCTGGTTTACCGTCTACTAAAAAGAAATCTTTCTCACAAACGTGCTGAATCGCGAACATTTTTCAAGATGTGAAATATGCTGAAACACCCATTCACGGCTCGATCTGTGCAGATATTTCGCGGTGATTCTCACTTCATCACGTTGCTGAATAGCTGTTGAATATGACGTCAAAGAAAAAGGGGTGGGGAGTAATGAAATGGATTGGGGCCATTTCACTTTCGGCTGATTCAGGAGAACTGAAATTTAATTTAAACTGCATCATTTATGACAAATCTCCTTTCATTCACATTGTTCAAAAGTAAATTATTTTTATTTCCCCCTGCCATCAAGTAGATACTTTTAAATACAATGCATTTTAACATAATTCTGTTCAGCTTTCTGTAGGGAGATGTATTCATTTATTATATAAATATGCACAAATCTTTCAATCTGAATACTTATCGAACAAAATATTTGAATATTTGTCAAATAGAATTGTTCTTTCCGCTTTTGAATATTTTTACTTTCATCATTTTGAAATTCAGGCCATTTTTTTATGTATCATCAGGTTGTAATATATGTTTTGAGAAGGTTACCAGTAACTAAAATAAATAAAGCAGAATAAAATAAAGAGAAAGAAAAGAAGAAAAGAAAAGCTAAAAATATTTATTAACAAGAATCATAATAAAAAATACCAGGACTTTCCTCAGAGGGATTAGTCTGAGCGATATTGCTTAGAACAGAGTTTTAATAATAATATGCTAAAAGTAAAAATAGATGCTATCTTTAATTGATTATATATTGTCACAAATTCAAATGACAAAAAAGAGCAAAGGGAACGTTACAATTGCAAAATATTACATAAAAATTCCTATACACGGTTTAAAAAAATGGGAAATCAAACTATACAAAACAGCCACGCATGGGTATAAAATTTGAAGTACGCAATACATTAAAAGTAATACAGATAATAAATCACCAAAATATCTTGTATCGGAATTTAAACTCTTTCAAATGACGTCAAGAATATACACATCAATTTTAGTACCTAAAAGTAGGCAAATCATGATGGTTAAGTAGATTGAGGGAAATTTTTATATGTTGTGTGGTGCCCTTAAATAGTTAGAACAAAATAATTAATATATATAATAATATAATATCTACATCTGTTTTCTATGCATGCGATGAAGTTTTCGATAAAAAATGGGGATATTCTCACTTAAAAAAATGATATATAAAAATCCCGAAAACGTCAACAAAGAAATATAATGTGTCGTTTCGAGTGTGTTCCAGATATGCTGAATCTCATTTAAATGGGTTGTGCATGCTGGCCACTACATATGCTGTTTTTTTCGTTTTAAACCCATTCCCATTAAATTGCGCTGTATTTCGCTTTAGCATGCATAAAATAAAAGGAATTGGCAATCATGAATGCGGTAGAAAGGTTACAAAGGTATCGCCGTATAAATTCTGTATTTTTTAAGAACCACTGTATACCCCCTCGCCCTCTTTCTCAAAAAGCTGCAGTATATATATTCTAGGATGGATATATATTCTCTAACTTGAGCGTATACTCTCTGCTTAGAGCGCATATTCTTTGTTTTTTTACGACTATTCCACTGTTGGCAATGCCTATAGCATAAGGTACGAACGAGATCTGAATATCTGGTCTGCATAAGCTTTGAGCCATCAAAGTATCATCACAAGTGATTTACGAAGCTGAACATATTTTTTTTTCAGCATAACATGCTGGCTCAAATAAGCCAATATGAACTCGATTATACAGTTTTACCCGAAAAAGTTATTATTTAAAAGGCCTGCTAGTGACAATTGAGAAAATGATTCTATGATAAAATCCCTAAATTAGTAAAGCTGAAAAGTTAATGTCCCCTCCATACTATTTTGTAATGGAATTCTTTTGTAGTGACGTGTAAAGGAATAATAAATATTTTTTTGCGTGGCATGTTCAAAATGCATATTCTAGTGCTCTTCATAAATGCATATCAATTTCATTATGTTTCGACGGGTTTAACATCATTAAAAAGTACTTGGAATTATTTCATCCCATCGGCCGTTTTTAAAAAGAATACTTTTGACTGTCCCTGTATTCGAACTATTTATCCGATTTTATTAAAATTTGCTAACACTCAACAAAATTCGGCAACAAATAGATATTTAAAATTTCAAACGATTCGGTAAGATAGTTTATGTGCTGTCATATGTGGACAGACAGACGGACGAATCAGACGACGACTATAGGTACTAAATACTTATATTAATTAGGGACACACCTAAAAAAACAGTTAAATATAAAAGTGCATGACGAAATTGAAAACACATTTCCAGAAATTATTGTTCAAAGACAGTATTGTAATCGATTTCTTTTGTGTGTCCCTGTAATTGGATTAAAAATGCTATGAATGTCCTGTTATAACGTAATCGTAATGAAATTCAGCGGTTTATATGTTTCACACATTTGCAATTTGCGTAATTTGTATTTGCGTAATTTCATTAAAATACTCTGCAAAGGATTTCCTCCAATAGACCATAATGTAATGAAATTCTTTTGGATGCCCCTGTAAATAAACTATCAATCCCACATACTTCATATACAATACCAAACATACCTAGGGGAATCTAAATAAGGTTTACGAATTGCATATAAATCGGTGTATACTTACGGATGTTTGAGCGTTGACAGACGGATATACAAACCGAATGCTTAAACACTTTTCAGCTTTGTTGGAAGGGGTAAAAAAAGGGAAAAAAAACTTCACAGATTGAAGATTGCAACCACACCAATTTATTTAATGGCAAAAATAAATAAATAAATAAATAAATAAAATAAAAATAAATAAATAAATAAAAAAATTAAATAAATAAATAAAATAAATAAAAAAAATAAAAAATAATAAATAATCACCAAAAAAGTAAGAATTCGATACGGAACTCTTCCATAAAATTGGCGCCAAAATATCGTTATTTACATTGCATGGTGACCCGGCTATTGTTGTTCGTTTATTAATAAATTGTTTATTTTTTTTCTATATTCATTTAATCTAGATTTACTCGTGCTTCTTTTAATTGTTACTTCCTTTTTAAAATAACAGAAATTCATTCAAAAATGATTTTCGGCAAATTTGCGCCAAACCCGATGCGTATATATCTGTTCTAATTTCATAGTACTTTTCAAATAATACCTTCACCTTGGCGTTTTTATAAATCATGGTCAAGTTTGGGGTTCAGAAATTGAGACTTCAAACTTGATGAATGTTTATGCTTATTTTTACTCGGTAATATGGCACAGATGTCATATTTATGTGTAAAAATACAAGTTACACCTTAGCACGATTTTTTCCCGCCAAATTGGTGAAAACTTTGTTTTTGAATATTACAATAGGTGTTTTACGATTTACGATTTATTGTGATATTCATATTTTTTTTATATATTTCTTATTATGTTTATTATTTATAACTGTTTATTTTTCGCTTCAACCATTGTTTCTTTTTTGGTATTACTTGATTATCCCGTCGACCAAAAACGTATCGCCAAACAATATGATAAAATGCCAATAATGAATGATCGTGAATGTTGCCTTAAACACGACATCAAGTGATTTTTTATCCCACCTTTTTGTTTGTATTTTTATCAATGTTTCACTAATTTATTTCTTCTTTCGTTATTTAAAATAAAAAAATATGTCAATATGTACAATTTGTCGAAATTGATTAACGATAACCAAGTAGTACCAATATTTTATTTAAACACAACATAATTGCTTCCAATTTGCATGTGCGAAATATAAAAGATGATTTAAATCTATTATAAAGATTATCGCAAAATTTCAAATACAAAGTTATTAAAGAATTAAGGATTTTTTCTTTTAAATTAACAACAACAATAAAATTATTTTCCAGTTTGTTTCTTAAATTTAAATATAATTTATTGTACTGAAAAATTGTTTGCGTATTTTCCTTGCTCCATGTGCTTAAATTTGGGAATCTAAAGAAAAAATATAACCTGTGAAAAATAATGCACACCAAATTTCTGTGACGTTGCAAATAAATTGTGTTTTTTTATCAGTTTTTTAATCATAATTTTAAAACTATTTGGAACAAATTTTGAAAGTAGGTGCATTCATTAAGTCACATTCATAGGTACAGTTTGGTACAATCAGAATCGCAATCCGATGTGTATTTTTTTCAGATTTGTTAATATCGTCACGTACTGTAAGTATTAGCGTTCGCTTCGCTCAGATAACTATTTACTCCATGTACTCTGAATCGGTTGTCTACGAAAATATCCTGCCGGTGAAAAATGACGCATACTAAATTTCTGTGACGTATGCAAATAAATTGTGCTTTTTTATCAGTTTTTTAATATAACTTTTAAACTATTTGGAGCTAATTTTTCGTAGTAGGTGCATTTACCAGGTTACCTTCATAGATACCTTCTGGTACAAACAGAATCGAAATCCGACAAGTATTTTTTGAGATTTGCTTGACGAAAGAATTTTGTTTGACTTAATATCGTTACGTACTATGTGTATAAGACTTCGCTTCGCTCAGACAATTAATTAAATAAAATAAGCTTTTTCTACTATAAATATTCAATAAATGTTGAATTTAGATGGTAGCCCAGGGGGCTGATTCCACCCGGAACAATGACATATTCTCCTCTCCCCCCCCACCCGCAAAATTTGAAATTAGATTGTATACCCTAGAGTGTGTATACTACAACTTTCTCTAGAAACAGGGGTTATACACTGTTCCTTTAATAAATCCAGAAGGTATACGACGTATACCACCGTACATTTTTTTACTGCATTCCTGTCTATAATGTAATTCTCCCGGAGTCACAGAAATCCTTCCCCGAGAAAATTGTCTGAATTTAACCCATAACTTGCAACTATTGTCCTGCGTAAATCGGGACTCCAAACGCTCTGCATTGTTACCAGTTTGTTTTTAAACTTTTCACCTTACACATTTTAGCAATTAAAAAAACAAGGTAGAACCCGTCAAATTTTGACGAAAGAAAATGTTTAAGAAGGATCTGTTTCCTTAACTTATAATAAACCTACAAAATTAGTTTTAGTAAAAAATGCATTTTATATTGGTACGTCTAACTCTTAAACAAACGATATTTATCGTCAAATTAACAAAATACTATTTCTATAAAACGCAGTTGTAGAAATTGTTAAAATTAAACTTTAATCGTAAATGTAAGCAGTAAAAAAAGTAAAGATATCAATTAAGGTTCTTATGCTAATATTCTAAAATGATAAAAAGCAAAATTTATTCAGCTTTGACTCAATCATAGATTTTCCCCCCCGTGAAATCTAAAACCGGCATCATTTTCGCCATATCAAAATTTACAAATGTACATTTCACATGTGTATTCACGTTTAAAAAAATTGGCATTTTAATTTCATAATTTTGATTCAAAACTTGAAGTCTCAATGCTATTAGCTGAAATATATATTAAATTGTTGATATTCTTTTACATGTAAATCAAATTTTGTAAATGAAGTCAAAATTCACCGGGTTTAATAACAGAAGATATTTAAATTTCTATTTTTTCCCTTTTAATGAAAAAATGGCAACATAAAGATACAGTTCTCAATTTTTCCCCCTTTTCCTTTGCTTTAAATAGAAATGGAGTACTCCTGTTTCCACGATTAGAAAAGAGGTATTAAAAACTACAAAAAAATTATTGTTTCAAAAACAAATTAAGATACAGCTTTCAAACAAATTTCATTTAAAAGTACATTTTTTTTCTCTACACGATGGTGTAAAAATTGAAAATGGGCGACGTTAAGAAGTTTAAAATATTTTTGTAGCAAAAATTGCAATAAATTCATATAATTCATAATAATTCATTTAAAATTTGAAAGTGTTGCCATACGCAAAATGATGTATGCGTTACGCACAGATACATTTGGCCTGTATAATATAGATAGATAGATTATTACAAGTTGTTAATTTGTTATATATTTATTTAAAGTCCCCCAAAATGTTGAAATAAATATATATATATATATAAATAGCTATTGATATAAATTAGTTTTATTACTATAAATCAAATTTCTTATACTGCTTAAATTTTGCTCTTTCTTCTAATTTATTTAATTTTCCTCTTTTAGTGAATTTCAGCGATACGTGTTTCTTGTGGTTCATTATTAGCATCCTTTGAAAATAATCTAACATATTCTTAAAAAGAAAGAAAAGCAAGCATCAGGCATAAAAAAGTATTCAAGAAAACTCAGAAGAATGATCAACTGATGTGTGAGAACGTAATAGGAAGAACTAATATTTTCTTTCGCTATGTTTAATTTTTTTTCCAGAAATGTCATAAAAATATGTTTCTGCTACATATTTATTGTTTACATTGTACTCGAAAAGTAAAAGATATGTTATTAAACTCCGCTAAAGCTGGAACATCAATTTTAACTCTATATTAATATAGAAAAGTTTTAGGGATGATAGTGTGGAGGATCTATCACATAATAAAAGACAAATATGTCCGTAGCTCGCTGAAATCATTTTGAGGTTGGCAACATGTGAAAAGTGAATTTCGGTTTTGCATTTTCTTTAACTACTTAACTGATCAATATTTTTGAAAAAAGCCTTCAAATAATGCCTATCTTTTGCATGTTTTTTACAGAATTTTTAATTTTTTATCACGGGTTTTTTCAAAACAGAAAATTTTGTCTAATTGAATCAGAAAATAAATCGGATTAAATAATGCAAAATTTACAAAAAAAAAAAAAAAAAAAAATGTATTGGCGAAAATAATAAATCATGATTGGAATATGGATAAATGGTACTTCTAGGTTATCCCGTCGACCAAAAAATTATCGCCAAACTATAAGATTAAATGCCAATAATGGATGATCGTGAATGTCACATTCAATGACATTAAATGCGATTCACGTGTTTAAAATGTCATTAAGTGATTTTTATTTCGACTTTTTATTAATATTTTTCTTAATATTCTACTAATTATTTGTTTTTTTTCGTTATTTAAAATAAAAATTATGTCAACATGTATAATTTGGCTATTAGTTTGGCGATTTGTGTAATTTGGCGAAATTGGTTGACGGGATAACCTAGAAGTACCGGATAAATAATGCAATAAATCATGATTGGAATATTGCCCGTACGTGGTACGAGCAAATCATGATTCGCAAAAATTCATTGCGCGTATAACGTTGGGCAAAGATCTCCGAAAGATCCACGAGATCTTTCGGGTGCACACGCGCCCATTTTCAGAGATTATTCATCAATGATTTAATCATTGATGAAATACATTGAATCATCTTTTTATGTATTTGTAACTTTTTAAAGTAATTTTATATATATTTAAAATTTATATTAACCCTCTTGCGGTGTTTATTTCGAAAGCACATTATTTAAGATTTACAAAGTTTTCAAGTTTCCTACTAATATTTTAATTAAAAAAATGTTATTTATTTAATTGGAACATTTGAACAATTTAACAGAATAATAATTTCTCTAAAATAATACTGGTCTGCAAAAGGCCGCAGACTCGAAAACTCTGAGTTTCGCTTCTGGGTCGAAATAGATCCGAACACATTAGCAGGGTTAATAACAAGATGCAAATTCCTTCAAGATACTTGTATTTTAAAACAGTGATTTAGCTCCATTTGCAATTGCCGTTACTGTAATTTTTAAAATTTCTAAACTTCGCGCATTTTTAATTTTTTCTTAGTCGTTTAAGGAGAAAAATATAAGTTTGAGATAAAATTTGTTTGAATTATTTGATTAATTTTGAGATAAAATTTGTTTGAAAACTGTACCGCAATTTACTCATTTATTATGGTTTTTAAATAAATTGTTCAAGCTTGAAATATTTAAATCTAATTTCATCGCGTACAGGTTCTTTATGGAAAATAATAACTATTTACACTTAACCCTCTGACAGCCGAACAAAAGAGCAAAATTATAATGTTATTTTCTCTTTAAATTTTTAAAATGTTAAAAAAGATGTTTTTTCTAACATGATGTAATTTTTATATTTTTAAAATTATAAGAACAATTTCTGTAAAACCGTCCGTTTTTTTACAGTGTATATTATATATTTTATATAATTAATAATTATAATACATATTTAATATTTTAATATAATTAATCATATTTCTTACAGGTAAAATACAAGTAATACAATATACATACAAACAAAAATACAGGTAAAAGCATTCGTAAAATACTTTAGATTTATTTTGAACGAACAGTGATGCATAATATCGAAAGATACATATTAAAAATTTCGTATATCCTTATTAATTAAACAAGGTAGAACCCGCCAAATTTTGACGACAGAAAATGCTTAAGAAGCGATTGATTTATTGATTTATAATAAACCTACAAAGTTATTTATAGTAAAAAATGCACATTATATTGGTAAGTCCAATTCTTAAATAAAAAAAAATAATTGTAATTTAAGAAATTACCCCAACCATTTGAAAAATGTTTCACTCGATACATTCATCTATCATTTTAAGCTAAATACCAGTTGTTTTATTGTGTATTATCCGTGCCACTGCTATAAATGACTTTATACATGCTGCAATTTGAAGGTACGGTTCGTTTAAGTTATATCACTCTATTGTCGCCAAGCATAAAAGTTGGCGACGAAAGAAACATTTCAAACTATTTAACATTGTTGGTGCAAAAGTAATCATTATTAAAATACAGCTTTGGCATATACTGTTATACTTGTAAGACTTTGGCATATATTGTTTGATTTTACAGAGCAGAATTTTGGTGATGGAGGTTTTAAATCAAAATCGATCGCAGCACATGCATCTGTGAATGGGTCCATCAGACATCGAATCAAAAAAGTTTTTTCCCAGTTTTTCCCAAGCCGATTGCTTTTTAGTTTTCTTTTTAGGTGGTGGAAAATCAAGAGTAATAGCTATAACATTTTCCGGCTTGTTAGAATCACTATTGGCACTCAAATTTTCCTGGTTAGAACCGACCGATAGTAAAACGCCATGGCTAGTGGATTGGTCGCCCTGGCGACATGATGTTTTACAATTAATCGGTTCGGCATTAAATTGCTTCCTTTTTCGTGATCGCCTTTCAACACGTAATTGGTTTTCAGCGGCTCAATAATCTTTTGATTTTATCATTTTCTGCATTGAAAGACGTTTTTGCGCCAAACCAAATACAGTATTACTCAGTTATCCCGTCGACCAATTTCGCCAAATGATACGAATCGCCAAACTAATAAGCAACTTATACATGTTGACTGTGTTTAATATCATTGAATGCGATATTCACGTTCATTCATTTCTTTGGCTTCGGCTTTTTCCGTATCTGTTAATTTCCGTCTACCCATTTTTAAATTTGTTAGTTTTCTCCTTTATTACAATGATTTTAACCATTTTAATTTACTATTCAAATAAAAATTCTTCTAAAAGTAAAGAATTTAATTTAAATTCAAATAAAAATTCTTCTAAAAATAAAGAATTTAATTTAAATTCAAAAGTGGTAACATCATTCAAAAGTGGTAACATCATCGGGTCCATTCTCCCGAAAACAACAACCATTTTTCAAATGGTTAACAAATCATATTTAGCGCAAAATTAACAAAATACTATTTCTGTAAAACTCGGTTGTAGAAATTGTTAAAATTAAGTTAAAATTAAACTTTAATCGTACATGTAAACAGTAAAAAATAATAAAGATCTGTTATTATGATAAGATTTTCATTTAAGGTTCTTATGTTAGTGTTCCAAAATGAAAAAAAGCAAAATAAATTCAACTTCGACTCAATCATAGAATTTTTTCCCCTTCTAAAGGCATTTTAATTTGATTATTTTGACTCAAAAATTGTAGTATCAATGTTATTAGCTGAAACAGATATTGAATTGTCGATAATTCTTTTACGTGTAAATCAAATTTTGTAAATGAAATCAAAATTTGCCAGGTTTTATAACAGACGATATTTCAATTTCAATTTTCCCCCTTTTAATTAGAAAATGGCAACATAAAGATACAGTAATAATTTTTTTTTTCCTTTTTTCCTTGCTTTTAATAAAAATGTGGTACTCCTGTTGCCATGATTAGAAAAGCGGTATTAAAAACTACAAAAATATTAATATTTCAAATACAAATTAAGAAAGAGTTTTCAAATAAATTGCATTTAAAAGCATATTTTTTTCCTTATACGATGGTATAAAATTATAAAAATGTGGGATGTTTAGTAATTTAAAAATTTCCAGTAGCAAAAATTGCAAAGCCGAAATTTCATTTCAAATTTCAAAGTGTTGCCATTCGCAAAATGACGTATGCTCAGCTGACGTATGACGCACAGATACGTTTGGCCTTTATAATATAGATAAACAATTTACATTTAAAAAATAACATAAAAAATATGCCCGATGAGAATTAAAATAGAGAAAAGAGTTTATGTAAGCTATTCTTGCCTCTGAAAAAAAAAAAAAAAAAAAAAAAAAAAAAAAAGGGAACACAGTACCTTTGAAACCATCTCTTCAGTTTTTAATAATACTGTGACGTATGTGATGACACAATACTTATTACTAAAATTAAATAAAACTTAAAAAAAATCTTGTAGAACAGCCTATTATACTAAAATTTAATTTTTGAAAAATTAGCATTTTAAAAATCTTTACTATTTTTATAAACATAAATATTTTTGCTTCGATTTTTTCCCATCTTCATTAGAATCCAAGAGCCGACAGCACAAAACCCTATGTTATCGAGCACAAGAAAACACCCTTTATTTTCTGGAAGAATAGTAATAGGGGAATCTAATGATCCATGTCTTCCGGAAGAGAAGTGGTACATAAACCAAAAATGAATACCATTAGTGGTTGACTCATAAGGCTTAGCATTGTGTTTTCCTGCACCCAGTTTTCCGTGTTTTCATACTTTTGATTGTAGGATAAACACAATGCTAAACCTACGAGTCAACCACTAGTGGTATTAACTTTTGGCTTATGCATCACTTCGCTTCCGGCAGATACGTATCATTTGATTCCTCTATTACTACTATTCCAGAAAATGAAGAGTGTGCTCGATAACATAGGGTTTAATGCTGTCGGCTCTTAAACTATTAGAATACAGAGCGTAAAACTGTGCATGGATTTTTAGATGTATGGTATTTTACATTTAAAATGATTTTTTTTTCTCTCGTGCATATTAAAAAAATGAAGAAAATTCAACAAACTCTCAATATAAATATCTATTAGAAAATAACTATAAACGTGAATATTAAATCTATGCATAAAAGTATTAACTACATCATGGAGAACAAGTAAAAAAAAAAAAAAAAAATCAAATCTTTATCAAATTAATAAAAAAGCCCTAGTATTTATCGCAACACCAAGTTATAAAAATATGAACATGGAGAAAAATCAGCTTAATTTTTTTCATTTGTATGGGTCATTGCGCTGGATCTATTAAAAATTTTACAATACCTCGCGATAGAGTTGTATACGTAAAAATTAGGTGTCAAAATATTAACAATTAACGAAATTTTCAATTAACATAAAAAAAAAAAAATAATATTTTGGCCAATTTGAAGATATTGTCTCCCCTCTATTTAACTAAAAAATGTAAGCATAAAATGTCAAAACAACGTGATTTTTAATACCGCATTTACGAATGTTATCCCCAAGCTGAAGGAGTTTTGTAATCTCAAACCCAAGGGAACTATATTCTCCATAACGTTTTTATAAAAGTCCGAAAGGCAGCGACATTTTTAACCCAACACTTTTATAAAAGCTGACTTTTAAATGTGTAACTGATTATATGAAATGCAAAGACAACTATCAATTGCATAAGACCATAGTAACCGAAAATTTTCTCATTCGAACGGAAATGCATAACAATCCGATTACAGAAGATCTTCACCGTTTGTGATAATTTCATTCAATCATTCGTAACCGCATAATATGTTTAATACAGAAACCATGAAAATTACCATCCTTTTAGAGGCTTCAAATTTTAATTGCATAGCCGCTGCCATAAAAAAAGCTCAAGGTCAGAGGAGAGGAGGTGTGATGCCAACACTAATCGACCGACTTCTCACTGGCGTTGGAATTCACATCGGAAAATTTTGAATGCAAATTTTTATGTTATTTTATTTGCGGAATATTTATTCTATTATCTTATAAAACAATAATAGCTGTTAAATCCTTGCAGAGGCAAGACATTTCTGCAAAAATATTCAAATAATCAATTTACACCGCAATTCAAGAACACATTTATTTAAAAAAAAAAAAATCATAAATGTTTTTTTTTTTAATTATATTATAGGTTCGAAATTGTACTAAAAATTTGCTGGTGCCATACACTGTTAAAAATCTTGCAGCATTTTTTACAGTCATTTCACCGTTTTCTGAAAATCCAGTAACATAACCGTAATTTAACTCTATTCTGACCATAAAATTGGTAATAATAAGTTCAGAATAACGTAAAAAGACGGTTGTTTTACTTTTTTTTTTGTAGAAAACGGTCAAATGACTGGATAAAATGCTGCAGATTTTTAACAGTGTACATTCGTTAGGGCGTTAATACTAAGTGTTTGCAGACTACAAACAAGCTCCTGAAAGGGTTAAACGGTACTACTCTGTTATTCCGTCGACCAATTTCGCCAAATTATTCAAATCGCCAAACTATTAGCCAAATTATATATAGTGACAAAATTTTTAAATTAAATAACACAAAAAAATAAATAATTAGTTGAATGTTAATAAAAATACAAATAAAAAGTCGAAATAAAAATCACTTAATGACATTTTAAACAGATGAATCATATTTAATGTCATTGAATGTGACATTCACGATCATCCATTATTGGCGTTTAATCTTATAGTTTGGCGATAATTTTTTGGTCGACGGGATAACCTAATAGTACCGGTTAAACTTACTGGTGAGAATTCGGGTTCCCAGAAAAATTTCAGCCAGATGCGGAATGCCACAGTGTTGCTACATCTGGTTAATCTTTTATTAAGGGATTCCAAATTCTCATTAATAAGTTTAAACAGTTATTACTGTTTTAAAGATGATAGATATTCCACAAATAAGATAAAATAAAATTGCTTTTCGAAATTTTCCGGTGTGAATTCCGACACTAGTGAGAAGTCTGTCGATTAGAGATGTCGTCACACCTCATGTCCTCTGGCCTTGATTTTTAGATGGTAGCGATATAACTCACAAAGAGTAGAGTACTCTAGTCAACAACAATAACAATAATAATAAATCATAAAAGAAAAAAAAAAGAATAAATTCTTGTGCATTTTATGCCTGAAATGTAAATAATGGTCTAACCCTGAAAAAGCTACAGCGACACTAGTTGTACCCTGATGCCAAAACTAAGTAAAAGAAACAAGTAAATTAAATGAATTTAAGTTAAAATGTAATCATGATTTTTCATCAGCCCATCTCCTCTACCCTCCCCCTGAAAAGCAGATACAACTTTTAAGTTAAATCGCTATTTTTGTATCATATTTTTAACGAAAAATATACAAAGAAGCATTTTAGGAAAAAATAAAATTGCAGAATAACTAGAAAATCATTTTGTAATCATCAACAGTAATCCTTCTTATGTACTTTTATATATAGAATAATAACTTTTTTTCGTTAGCTTTTGGTAAATGGGCACCACTTAATGTAAATTCTTGCGAGAAATCAATAGAGAGAAAATAATTATGCCGCATATTTATAGAAGTAAGTTTTTTTCTATCTTTGAACAAAAAATTATATATTTTTAAATGAGATTATGTTTTATATTACAATTTCTACCATATTTCGAATATATCTTTATAATTCAAACTTTTCTGTGTACATTTTGCCTAGATTTTTTTTCATTGAACCTTTTTAGTCATCGCAATGTATAATATTTTATTTAGTTTATTGTAGTATATGCCTAAGAAAAGTTTTATATCTTTTTTTTATACTATGTTTGAAAAGACTCTACTTTTGAATCGTGTTGGTAAATGGGCATATTTTTATTTTTTAAGGTATAGTATATTAAAAATTCAAATCTATTATTTCGATCTTTTTTGTAAATCTTTCTTTCCTGTATTGTCTTAAAATGTATTTGAAGCAATTTAAAAAATAATAATGCATATTTACTTCTTAATCTAGAGAAGTATTATTTAAAATATTTTTAATTTCATGAAAACACATCACTGTTTGTGTATCAATAGTGAAAACTGAACACTGATTATTGATGCAATATAGGAGATATTGACAGTGGTAACTGTACGAATCGAATTTTTCCAACTGAGCGAAAATTGTCCAAGCAAAGATACGAACCCAGAATTTTATTTATATTCACTTATATATATTAAGAAACATGGACTAAGCACCGACGGGTTTATTTACCTCAGATACTCTTATTGGCAATAACATTTGGTCTGTCACGTAGGCAACTATACAAAATGAATCACAGATAATGAAGCTCCATTATACAATGGGTGCGTAGATGTGCGATTATTTATTACCTAATCAAACTGATTGTTAACCCTTTCCGGCACGGGAAAAATCTGTTAGTAAAATAAGAAAATATTGACTGACACCGGAATTCACAAACGATTTTTTTTTAGATATTTTGAATTTCTTAATTTAAGCCTTTGTTGCAAAAGCAAAATTTTACTAAAATGCTATTGGTGCCGTGTGCAAGTTTGGAATTAAAATTAGGTATCCCAGACCGGGCACAGTGTGCCGGAAAGGGTTAAAAATATTATACAAACTGAACACTTTTTCTAACAGAGAGAAAAATTCAGTAGAACTCAGAAACAATGTCTTACATTTCCAATACGACTTCTGATTAGACTGTTTGTTTACACTGAAATGCCATTGAATTATGGATAGCAAATGAGCTGTATTTATTTTAACTATTTAATGCCCTTTTAAAAACCTGTTCAACTTGAAAATGCTTCTAGACATCGCTCCTAAAAGTTTCATAATACAAAGAAGTACTATACTTTAGCAGTCTAAAAAGTTGTTTACCTTTGTAAATATAGCTTGAGTAGATTTTGAAAGATTTTTCTTTCTTTTTAAAGTATTAAATTGATATGAATAGTTTGAAATCGGTCTAATTAATTTGTTTTTACATAATTATGCAATTTTAAAACGTTGAATTAAGAAAAATCTGATTAGAAACGTAGAATTTTTTTTACTAAAATAATGAAAATTTATTAGTAAATTTTTTATTCTTTATTGCAAATAATCTTTCAACACGTTACTGAAAATAGAGTTCGACTTATAAACGAAAATTCCTTTTTTTTTAATTAAAATTTTGCCTAAGAATTAGGGTTTTGACTTATACACGAGTCGTCATATTAACGAGTATATGCTATCCTCTATATAATAAAAGCCCAAGTCATGTGACTGTCATCAACACTTCCGAGTTTACACACTTCCCTCTTTATATGCTATGCAGCCAATTTCATGTTAGAAAGCGCAAGTGATAAGTAGTCAAATTTTTTTGTACAGATTATTGCTATTATAAGCCCATTTGGATGTCATTAACAGTTTGTCGTGGTGACCACTTCGCTTTTCATAGGCCAAGCGCCCAATTTTAATCAATTTTTTTTTCTTGGATAAAGCTGTATAAAAGTTACATATTTATAGAGATCGCTTGAAAAAAAATAATATTTGAGATATAAATTACACTGAAGTACATGTATATTTAGAGATTACTCCAATGAAATTTAAATTAACTTCCCACAATCTGTTTCCACCAAAGTAATCAAAAAAAGATTCAATCTCCAATGATTGATAAAAAAATAATAATTTATGGAGGTAATAATTCATATAGCAAGTTCTCCATCCGTCAATCTTGCCATTCAAAAATAATTCGTTCATGTAATCCAATCAAACTTCAGTTTCATTCTGCTAGGTGAAATACTATACAACTCAACTTTCAAAACGTTTTCTTGACGAAGTGAAATGTAAATAAGCCAACTCACATAATATACAATTTTAATTTATACAATTTTAATTTCACATTAATATACAATTAAATGATTGGCATTAAATGAACGATATTTTGGTTTAATGTAATGGTAGACATCATTAAAAGCCTTTTACAGAAAAAGTCTATGACCAAATCCTACTACCTGAAGACCAAACTGGTCGCCAGGGCGACTAGTAAATTAAAGAAAAACTAAAGACAGAAAAAAACAGTTTAACAACTTAAAATAATTTAAAAATTTAAAATAAATAATAGCAAAAGAAAACCAAAAATTAGTTAATTCCCAAAACAAGACGGATAAAGTAATACCGAAGACTAATTCGTCTAAAAAAGGAATATCACAAAGACCATACCGTTAAATATATGAGAAAAAAAGCAACTGGAGCAGTCTAAATAAATATTTTTTTCACATTATTAGAAACAGAGATGGAACAGTAAACAACAACAGCAACAGCAACAAAAAGAGTAAGTGTGACGAAATTTCGCACAAACTGTGTCGTTTAATATTTATTTCAAAACCTTTCAAGTAATAAATCAAATCTTTAATTTAGTAGAAGGAAGTTTAATAAATTAAAACTGAGATGACAATACTAGCCATAAAGGACAATTAAATTTATTAAAGGGCATAGCCGGTTAAGCATTGGAAACATGCCTTTCAATCAAATTTCTTGATTTTTTCTCCATGTGTCGATGCTTATTTGACAATGTATTTCCCTTATTATCACCTTTACTTATAAATATTGATATTTTATGAGATAAAAATGTTTTTTCGATTTTTTAAAAACCTCATTTTCTCAAAAACTACCAAACCGAATTATATGCTATTAATTGAGTTTATGCAGTTGTCAAAGATGAATATTTAGAAATTTTTGTATAATTTTCTGATTGTAAAAAGTGTGTGAAAAAGTGACTAAAAAATTTACAAAAATAAAAATTATATCTTATAGTTGTCCGAAAATTACCATTTTTTTGTGAAAAATTCCTCATTTGTGCCCGCATATTATATAAAAATTTCAAAAGTTTGCGTTGGGTACTTCATATAAATATTTACGAAAATATGTATAAAAATTATTAAAATTCATTTAAAGGCGTTATTTGGGGCGGGGCTATTTAACTTCGACATCCGAGGACTTTTTGGTACAATGTCATCAGAGAATGAGTCAACTAATAAACTATAGATTCCATTAAGCATATAAACCATAATTTTCAATACTATCGGTACTATTTTGATATTGAAAACTGGTGTTTTGCTTTGGAAATAATAGAGAAAAAAAAGTTTTGCCAGAAAACAACATTCTTTGGTATCGAAATGTAACGACTGTTATATAATGATTTTTATTCAAACATTTTCACTACTTTTAAGGAAGGATAATAAGAATAAGTAGTTATTCTTTTTACTGCGTTAATATGGATGATTTATAGCTAGATTTAAAATTTAATCAGTTCTTAAAATTCTGACATATTATCTGGAATGTGTAGTAATAGACAATTTATTATTTAAGATTTATATTACTAGAATTTTTTTGTTTATTCTTATGGTAGATTACTGAGGCTCTTTAATTCGTAGATAAATATTAGCGAAATATACATAATTTGAGTTAAAAGAAAAAATAGAAAGCTGATACCATTGGATGATATTTTGTACCGAAAAATATATTTCTACCCAATCGCGGCTGTCGGCCTAACCGTTCGGAGTTTTCGTGGTTTCCTTCGAATCTTGCGTAAATATGGGTTAGGTTCCCTTAGAAAGTCCCCCCCCCTCCACGAAGGGCACTCCCCCGTGGTTCTATATCCCTAGTGTAAATAATCAGACGACAAAAATAAACCAAACCAAACTAAACCAACTAAAACGAATTTATTTCCGGTAACAGAGTTTAGCAATATAACATACGCATGTGTGTCTACACGATGCAAAACAGAGCACGTCATCCAATGCGAACAATGCGAACAATGTAAGCCTGTTATGGACCTCCTAATTGAAAGAACAACTTTATATCCAGGATATCATAATAAGTCGATTTGCATGGGAGCCATAAGAAAAATTAAAAATTAATGTTTAGAAGTGGCAAGCCACAGTTAGGAAAAATAATTAGCTAGCTAAATTAATAAGAAAGTAAAAACAAATTTTAAAAATAAGAAAAAAGGAAATTAAAGAAAAAAGTAAAACTTATAATGTTCGTAGAGTTCGAAGAGCAAGGGACGAAAAAGCTACCGAAAGGATGCCCCAATAAAAAAAAAAGACTCTTTACAGAGACCATACATTTTTTTTTTTTTCATATAAAAAAAACAATAAGTTTTAAAGTTAGTTAACACTAACAGACTAACAATTTTTTTTTTTTTTTTTTTTTTTTTTTTTTTTTTTTTTATATATATATATATATATATATATATATAAGTTTTTATAAAATAAAGACAGAGACAAACATAAAGAGAAAAGTTTAAAAAGAGGGTTGAGGGAATCTCAATCATCCCCTTCCAATATCATAGTATATCTGGGATGCTTCCTATTAATGGGATCAGAAACTTCATAATTTGGAAGCTCCGCAACAATTTCGTTGGGTAGATTGTATAATGTTTTATAAAAATTTTGAGATAAATGGTTGATTCGTTTTTTGAGAGAAGTAGTGTTTAGATCTCTACGAATTGTAGAATTTCTTAAATACCTACATCCATTACGTATATATCGAAGATTTTTGTTATGGATACGGTAAAGACTTTTCATGCTAGTTTTACAGGCAAACCCCCAGATAGGGCAGGCGTAAGTTATTACAGATCTAATGCATGCATTATACAGGATTAGATTGTTGTGAATGGATAGAGTTTTACTGTTAAGAAGAGGAGAGAGAGCTTTAGAAATGCCGGCGACTTTGCCCCGTATTTCAATGAAATGCTTCTTCCAAGTTAGTCGGCGGTCGAGGATGACACCTAAATATTTAGTGAAGTCAGCCCAGGGGATAGTAGTGTTATTAACAGTTAGTCGATTAGGATAGTCTCTTTTTCTAGAAAAGTAAATAGCAGCAGTTTTATTTTCATTAAGTTTTACACGCCACTTAGTACACCAGGCAATGAATTCATCGATGTGTTTCTGTAGGATTTTGTATAGTGTGTAAGGATGGTGGGCAGAGGCATACATTGCCGTGTCGTCCGCATACAGGGCAAGATAAGTCCTCAGTGTTCTAGGTATATCATTGAAAAAAATGTTAAATAATGTAGGGCCGAGAACAGAGCCTTGAAGAATTCCTGAAAGAATTCTGTGAAGTGTAGAGAGTATTTTATTAACGCGGACACAAAAAGTGCGGTCGCTAAGGTACGAATGTATGAGATGAATGAGACTGGCATTAATTCCCAGCTTAATTAATTTGTAAATAAGGCCATAATGCCAAACTTTGTCAAATGCCTTAGCGACATCGAGAAAAACAGCAGCAGCTGGAATCTTCCTGTTGAGGTTTTCACTGAGGAATTCCACAACACGAAGTAGTTGATGTGTGGTTGAGTGTTTGGCCCTGAAACCAAATTGTTCAGGGATAAGTATATTATGTTCCTCGAGAATTTCATTGAGCTGTGACCTTATGACGCGCTCAACCACTTTACTGATAGAAGGTAATAAGGAGATAGGTCTATAATTAGTGGGATCTTGTAGGTTAGTTTTAGGTTTGGGAATAGGAGAAATAATTGAGGTTTTCCAAGATTTTGGAAAATAGTGCAACTTAAGAATAGCATTAGTAAGAGAGGTTAGATAATTTATACAATTAAAGGGTAGATTTTTTAAAGCATAATTAGAGATGTTATCAATACCAGGAGTTTTCCTGTTTTTAAGTTTTTTAATAATGTTAAAGATAACAATGGGCTGAACCTCAGGGAGGGGATTCTGGGGAGGCGTGGACAGAAAATTTTCCACAGTTTCATGAACTTCAAAATAATGATCAGGATTGGCTAAATAAGGGTTGGGGGAGAACTGCTCGGCATATGACCTAGCAAGAATCTCGGCTTTGTCAGTATCAGTATATGCCGTACTATTAAAAGCAGTTAAAGGGGGGATGGAAGAGTAATTATTATTCAGTTTTTTCTTGATTTTCCAAAGGGAATTATCTTCAGGAGAAAGAGAACTGAGGAAGTTGTTCCAGCTTTTTTGCTTTTCTTTATGGATCAGATTTTTAATTTTATTATTAAGTCGATTAATTAGGGGTTTTAAAGAGGGATCCCAAGAATTTTGATAAAGCCGCCGGATGTTATTGCGATGCTTACAGATATTATGAATATAATTAAGAAGAGTAAATGAGTTATTGTGGTTAGTATAAGAATGCTTTTGAGCATCTAAGATTAAATTTTGAAAGTTAGTTACAGCATTATCAATATCATTAGTATTAGTTATTCCTGGAAAAGATAAATCAGAGTTAAGGAGAATATTACGAAATTTTTTCCAATCCACAGCCACTGAAAGGGGAGGAGAGGGGGGGTCAACAAAATCAATTTTAAAACAAACAGGAAGATGGTCAGAACTAAGGTCATGAATGACAGTAGTAGTGACAGGGAAAGTTAAGTTTTTAGAAATAGCAAAGTCAATGACAGAAGGACGGGAGTTACGATACCCAATGTGTGTAGGTGTGTCAGGTGCGTGTAAGCTTAAGTCTAGGTGTGTGACCATGTTGTGTAGTGATTTGCCTCTAGTAGTGGTTGAATGACAGTTCCACCGCCGGTTATGAGCATTAAAATCTCCAGCAATGAAACTGTGCGTGTTTTGTGCAAAAAGCTGTGTAAGATCATTGACAGGGAAAAAACGTGAGTGTTTAACGTATAAAGATACAAAATTAATATTTATATGTGGTAATTGTACAACAATTCCCGTATTGTCAAGATCTGCAAAAGTTGTGTTCTGTACTGGATAGTGTGGGATGTGGTGTTTGATGTAGATGGCAGTTCCACCCTGATTTGTACCAGGGCGGGGGGTATGGTAAAGGATGTAGCCAGAGATATTAATGTTAACATGAGGGTTATTCACTTCTTGGAGAAGAATAATATCAATGTTAGTATTTCTGCTAATAAAATCACGAAGTTCGTTAATTTTATTGTTAATGGAATCACAGTTCCAGGTTAATACATTAAGAGATTTAAGATGAGAATTAGACATGATCGGGCAGAGAAATATCATTAGCAAGTTTATCAAATTCGGAAACAATAGTTATCACTTTTTCTAAAGGGTTAGTAATATTTTTAGTTTTTTCAGCAATATTTTTGATACATTTAAGGAATTTAGTAATTTGCAGAAGCTCCTTGAAATCCTGAAAAGTTTTAAAGATTTCCTGCAAATCTTTGGAATAATCATAGGGGGACTCAACAGTGGGCTGTGGAGTCTGTTTATCTAAATTAGTACTGGTAGTGTTATCAGAAGTTTGTTTAGAAGAATCGCCCTCTGGGGGAGTAGTTTTGTCATTATCAGGTTGAACAGTTTTAGTTACGGTCGTAGTACTCGGTTTTTTCCGAGTGTAGTTAAAGTCCTTTAAGATATCAGCTAGGATTTGAGAATCGTTGCTAACAGGTTTAGCACTATTTTTAGGCAAATTTTTACTAGGATTTTTTTTTGGTATTGTTTTCAAGGCGATAAGGATTTTTTATGCATCCACGGAAGGTACTAGGGTGCTGGTCCCCGCAGTTAGCACACTTAGGTGTAATGCGTCCCTGATGTGGGCACGCAGTGTTAAGGTGTTCTTCACCACACTTACAACACTTGGGTGTGAAATTACACACCTCAGATGCGTGGTTGTAGCCCTGGCATTTGTAACACTGTTTAACTCTTTGTTTACCGCGGAAGGCTTCAATAGTTACCGATATATAGAAGATCTCTTTAATTTTATATATCTCCTCGAAGTTCTTGGTTGGGAGAACATTAACGGCATATAATGGCATAGGTTGCCCAGTTTTTCTATTTTTTAACATCGAAGCCCGGGTTACGGTGAACCCGTATTCCCTTAAACTATCCACTATTATCTTGTTATCAGTAAAACAAGGGAGACCTCTGATACAGACCTTTTTCGGTCTCTGATCTTTCGGGTGTAGCGTGGTGTATTTTTTAGTATTCTCATCAAGCCACTTCTGCGTGGCACGGAAATCATCTTCGGTTTTGCAATGCACCATAAGGCGCTCACCCTTAAGGGCGATTTTTGGTTTATCTTTGTTAACTTCAGCTATTTTTTGGGCCAACTCGGACCAATTTTCGTTTAATTCTATAAAGAATGGGTTTATTTTGGTTTTAGAGCCTCCAGAGTCGAGGGTGCCGGAATTGGCGTCAGAATTGGCGCCATTATTAACCTCAGATTGATCCATGGTTTCAAGAGAAACTTCAGTAGCAAGTTTAGAATATTTATTGTTTAACGGTAAGGTTGAATTTCCCTCTTCACAAGGACGTTTAATTCCTTTACTTTTAATTACAGAAAAATCACTTAAATTTAACTCTTTAAGAATTTTACTAGCACTTTTTCTATATTTAGTGAAGCAAAAAACACCAAAATAAGCGGAGTCGTTAAGTCTAGCAGCACGTCATCCATGAAGAAGCTTGAAACTATTAACTATAATTTCTGTTTATAAAAACTGGTGACAAACGTTTTTAATTAAAAGCCTACTTCTTATCACTGTCGTTATATTTTGATATCGAAGAATGTAGTTTTGTTTCTATACCAAAAATATTCTTTCCAGTTCTTATATACCACGACAACAACAAATTTTGAAATCGAAACTGTATTGCCAGCGTTGAGAATGATGCCCATGTGCTCATTAAAATTTTAAAAACAGCAAATCTGTAAGTTTATGTTCCCAAAATTCTCCGGACATCGAAGATGAGTAGCTCCGCCCAAAATAACGCCTTTAAATGAATTTTAATAATTTTTATACATATATTCGTAAATATTTATATGAAGTACCCAACGCAAACTTTTGAAATTTTTATATAATATGCGGGCACAAATGAGGAATTTTTTACAAGAAAATGGTAATTTTCGGACAACTATAAGATATAATTTTTATTTTTGAAAATTTTTTAATCGTTTTTTCACACACTTTTTACGATCAGAAATTTATACAAAAATTCCCAGATATTCATCTTTGACATCTGTATAAACTCAATTAATAGCATATATTTCGGTTTGGTAGTTTTTGAGAAAATGAGGTTTTTAAGAAATCGAAAAAACATTTTTATCTCATAAAATATCGATATTTATAAGGTGATAGTAAAAGAAATACATTGTCAGATAAGCAGCCACACATGGGGAAAAATCAAGAAATTTGATTGAAAGGCATGTTTCCAATGCTTATCCGGCTATGCCCTTTATTTTATGAAAACAAAGAAGAAAACTTAGAAATAAGAAAACTCAATCTTCATCATCTATCTATACTAATAAAAGAACAAAACGCTCTGTCTGTCTGTGTGTGTGTCTGTGTGTCTGCGATGGCTAGCAAAATCTACAGCACGTACGAAGCTCAAAATTTTTTTGAGAGTAGCCCCAAATATCTCCTGATGCACCTGAGCTTCAGAATTTCGAAATTCCAATTATTAACTGAGTAATTAATTAAAATCGAGAGGTCACTCTCATAAAAAATCATCTTTTTCCCATTTTTTTCTCTTTCGTTTGTTTACGGTTGGTTGGTTGTGTAAAAATTTTCGCAGAAGTAATAAGAAAGCTGAGACAGAATTAAAGAAACCCATGGAGGAATGAGATAAGTGGAGATGAAGTAAGCCTCAAAAAAGGTTTGCAATATGAAACCATTTATCGCTCAAATTTTAATGTGCCAAATAAAAGGACGTGGAAGGGATTTTGTATTATAAGACGAATTGAAAGAAATGAATTACAATTGAAGCATATTTTAAGAGGAAATACCAAATTTTTAAAATGGTCTTTGTTCTATTATTATTTATTTAAAAAAAATGTTCGTTTTTAAAATGAAGGAAATTGGAAAATTAGCAATAATTAAATATCAAATTAAAATTGAATAATGTAAGAATTCGCCTTACAAATGTAGAAGAGAAGAAAGAAAGAAGTGATAACTTATCTTAATAAATATCTCGGGGCTTGCATTATTCTTTATAAACTTTTTATTACTTGAAAAGACGTCACTCACTTATAGTAGACTAACACAAATAACATACAAATAAAATTTTTTACATAATTCTGGCGCACGCCACCATCACAAGATAGGAACTACAATTTACAACCAACATTCGAATATCACTAAGAAAAGAACATTTTTTTTAATAGAACTAGTGTTGCCAGATTTCTTTTAAACGAGAAATATTACAACTACATTTTTTTTAATTTAGCAAAACTCAGGTCACGTGACGCGTGAGTCTATTTTTTTTTCTTTTATTCCTTTGGAAAGCGCGTGTTACATCCTCCCCCTCTGTTTCCGATCTACGTCTCGGAGGGGAAACAGGATGCTTTTTTGGTCTTCCTCTTTTTCTCAAGGGTGCAACTGGAATAGTTTCAGATTCTTGGAAAGGCAACAAGGCAGAAACGTGGTAAGATCCAATTCGTTCAG
Organism: Maratus speculifer; assembly: GCA_964019185.1. Classification (NCBI taxonomy): domain Eukaryota; kingdom Metazoa; phylum Arthropoda; class Arachnida; order Araneae; family Salticidae; genus Maratus; species Maratus speculifer. The sequence goes on from OZ025290.1 coordinate 259,388,887, forward strand.
TAGGATTTTCTAGACTAGCAATGTCATATGTCACTAGTGACTTTTGAGTCAAAATTATGTATGGCCCATCTCTCTTAGGCATAAATTTTGCCGTTTTATTTTTACTTGCCTTGCTCACTGGGTGTAGGTTAACCCATACTTTTTCACCAGGCTTGAAATATACTTGTCTACGATTTTTATCATAATATTTCTTTCGCTGATCTTGTTTCATTTCAACACGTTCTTTCACACTTTTCGAAATATTTGCAAGTCGTTTAAGATATGGGGTTATTTCCGGAACGAAATTGTCATTTTCGACAACAGCTTTGAAATCGTTTACCACATCATCGATTGTTCTTAGTTCTCGACCAAATTGTAGGCAGCAGTTTGGCCTGTTGTATCAGATTTGGCAGAGTTCATGGCAAATCTAATGAAAGGAAGTTTATCTATCCAGGAACGGTGTTCATCCCCGACAAGGATTGCTATTCGAGGTTTCAAGTCTCGATTTTTGCGTTCGACCGGATTGGCCTGAGGATGGTATAAAGGTGTCAATGATTGGTCTATTCCAAGAATATAACAAACTTGTTGTAGAACAGCGCTCACAAACTGAGGACCATTATCACTTATCAGTCTTCTTGGAATACCATACCGAAGGAAGATCTCTTCTATCAAAGTAGTCGCACATTCTTGTGCAGTTGCAGTTGTTAAGGCAAATAGTTCTACCCATTTAGTGGCACAATCTTCCACTATAAAAATCCATCGGTGTCCATCTTTACTGGGTGGCAGTGGTCCAAAAAGATCAATACTGAGGGTTTCAAACCGCTGAGCATAAGCAGGTGTTCGCAATAAACCAACAGGTTTCTGATTTGTTGCTTTATAGCGAGCACACTCTGGACATTTCTTTACATATTCAGAAATAAAGGCTCGCATGCCTGTCCAATAATATCTCTTAGCAATTCTTTGATAGGTTCCTGCTTCACCATAAAGTCCAGCTGAGGGGTCGTCATGATGAAGTTTCAAAATATTTTCTCTTTCTTGAACTGGAATGACCAGTTGCGCTTCCTCGGCATCAGATTCAGGAGCATAACGATAAGGTACACCTTGATTCATCAGGAATCCTCTATCAGTCCAATTGGCAAAATCTTCACTTTTCTGTTCGTCTTCAAAGCAATCTATAATTTTTTTAAGATTTTCATCTTGTAACTGCGCTTCCCTCATATCTTTTGAGCTTCTTGTTGGCATATCTATGCTAACAAAATTGCATGTCTCGCAGAAAGCAGATTGATGATTACACACAGGACGTGACAGCATGTCAGCCACAACATTAGATTTTCCAGGTTCATATTCTATTTTCAATAAAAACGATTGCAATTGTAGTGCCCAACGGGCTAATCTTCCCGATGGTGACTTAAGACTGAGAAGCCATTTTAAAGGTTGGTGATCAGTAGCTACAATCACTTCTTGGCCTTCCACATAACCACGAAATTTTTCTAAGGCCCAGACGACAGCCAAAGCCTCGCGTTCAGTAGTGGAGTAATTTCTTTCTGCACTTGTAAGAAGACGGCTAGCATATTCTATGGGGTGTTCAGAGGTCTTGTCGGTACCCTATAAAAGTACAGCACCAAGAGCATAGTTGCTAGCATCAGTACGTAGAATGAATGGTTTGGTTCCATCAGCTTGCTTCAGTACTGGAGATGTCATGAGACAATGTTTTAGAGTTTCAAAGGCTGTTTGTTCTTCTTTTCCCCATTTCCAAGTGGCTTTCTTTTTCGTAAGATTGCTAAGAGGTCTTGAGATATCAGCAAAATTTGATATAAATCTTCTGTACCAAGAACAGGTTTGTAAGAAGGACTGAATTTCTTTAACATTTTTTGGTGGAGGTATCGCTTTAATCGCGGATACTTTGTCTGGATCTACTTCTAAACCATTTGGAGTTATCCAGTGTCCTAGATACTTAACTTTCTCTCAAGAAAAATGGCATTTTTCGCGTTTGGCATCTAACTTAAATTCAAGGAGTCTCTCGAACACAGCTGTAAGATCTAAGAGATGTTTCTCAAATGTTTCTGACAAAACGATGATGTCGTCTAGGTACGATAAAGTAAATACATCCTTAAGACCATTTCTAAATTGATCTATCAATCTTTGAAACGTGGCAGGAGCATTTTTTAGTCCAAAAGGCATTTTTAAGAAACGATAAGTTCCATAAGGACAGACAAATGCAGTTTTATCTTGATCTGGTGGGTAGACTTGGACTTGGTGATACCCAGAACGAAGATCTATAGTTGACATGTAAGGAGTATGCTTGGCTTCATGTAAAAGGTCGTCCATTCGAGGTAATGGATATTTATCTGCTACTGTGTTTTCATTTAATTTTCTATAATCTATGCATAATCTTACACTGTCATCGGGTTTTGGTACGAGGACCACAGGCGAAGCATAAGGTGATTCACATTCTTCTATGATTCCTTGAGCTAGAAGATTATCTAATTCCTTCTTAAGAATTTCTTTTTTAGCAGGAGTCATTCGATAAGGTGGTACAGCAACAGGAGCACTATCACCTGTATTGATACGATGCTCAACAAATGGGGTTGTTTCTCCCCCTGGTTGAAAACACTTTTCATACTTTTTCAGGAGATCATTAAGTCTTTCCCTTTCATCAGGACTTACATTTTTGCCTTCGTCTTCACGTAAAGCATATGGGCTAACTTCGACAGCACCAGCAGACGTACTATTTTCTTCTTCGTACTCATCCACAAAATCAAACTCTTTATGAGGTTTATCACTAAAATGCCATGTCTTTTTAGCAGTATCAAGCACCATGTTAGCATTGTGAAGGAAATCCATTCCTAAAAGGGTTCTATTACCTTTGGCATTTGGTAAAACAATAAACTCCGTTTTGAAAACTCGGCCTTCAATTTCTACGGGCACAGTGGCAGATAAAGTTTCTCTAGCCATCGTAATTCCGTCAGCCAGGGTTACATCATGAGTATGGGGATTCAATGCAACACCAGTTTTCAAAAATAATTTACATTCGTTCTCCTGCAATAGAACGATTGGCTCCTGTATCTGCACAGACTAACACCTTCTTATTGCAGATCGTAATAGGCACATTTGGAGCTGAAACTGCTGATGTATTTAAACTATACAGCTTAAGACGTTGAGCTTGCACTGTTTGTTTCTCAAATGTAGGGGAACAATCTGGGCATTTCTTCTTTATAAATCCCACTTTGCCACAACCATAGCAGAATATCTCGGATTCTAAGCGACGATTATCAAATGTGGGGGACGATCTGTCTTCTTTTGGAGGCTTACTCTGCTTCCAAGTATTTTTTCGGCGAGAATACTCTTTTTTCTCCTGGGGTACAACCGAATCTTCGTTAGAGAACGCAGATCTTATGGTATCATACGCATCTAATTTTCCGGCAAGGTCGACTGGCGAATTTAAATGTTCCCAATCATCTAACATATGTTGTTTGCATTCGACAGGCACGCGCCTTTTCATCTGATCCGCTATGATCAGATCCTGAAGAGCTTCAAAAGACGTTACATTTAACTCTTTAAGCCAGTTTTCAAAGTAAGCACGTAACTCGAAGTAATAATCTCTCCAAGTAATTTCTTTATCTTTGCAATGCGTGAAAAACAGCTGCCTAAACCTTTCAGCGCTAATTTTAAACCTTTTTAGAAGTAGACCTTTAACATGTGAAAAATCTGAAGCGTTTTCTTCTTTTTCACGAGCAATAAGCATAGATATGGAAGAGGGTACAACACTTAGTAAATAAGAAACCCAGAGGTGCTCTGGTACCTTCGAAAGCTTTAACTGTCGTTCCAGGAGCACCAGAAACAATGTTACATCATCTGTCTCTGGCTTAAATGTAGGCAACAGCTTCTGGATATCTATTTTACTCTCTGGATGAGACATTATCCCTGCCGCATTACCACCTACCGCTCCACTGGAAACACTTTGGCTCTGGGCCTGTAACTTAAGCTTCTCAAGCTCAAAATTCATCTCAAACTTTTTTAATTCCAGTTCTTCCGAACGACGTTTTTCTTCTACTTCTAATTTACGCTGTTCTAATTCAGCTGCTTTTTCCTTTTCCTCTAAGTCTCGTTTACGCTGTTCTTCCTCGCGAGTCGCAATTTGGTTTCTGACTAACGAATTTACGAAATCAACTTCATACGAGGGAAAGGATTTAATCTTATCACGCAATGTGACAAGTCATAGAGGGTTGTACATCTAAATTCATTTCTAAAGCGACCTGAAATAGGTCTTCTTTTCGTGCTTTGTTGAGGTCAGACATTCTTACCTTTAGCAAAACAACAAAATATATACCCCACAAATGCTAAAAATTCGATTTAAATAAATTGTTCCCCGGACGTGAGCTTTGCTTTACAACTCATATAAACAAGACATTAATAAAACAAAACAGTGAACTTTAACGTTAGCAAAATATACTTTTAAAATAATTAAACTTCATAAAACTTCATAAAAGTATCTTTAAAATTTAAACTTTATTTATTTATTTTTTAAAATATACTTTAAATTATTGCTGATAAGCATTTTTAACTAGTAAAAAACTGATAAACTAGTTTGTCATTTAATCAAAACATTATTTTAACTGATATAAAACTAGTACTGAATTGTTGGCAACATTCATAAACAATGTTCTAAATAAGTCAAAACATATCTGAATAATTAAAATGTCAATCAATATTATTGTCATATTATCATGACAAGACTACGTAATATAGTTTTTTTCAATATAACTTTAAAAGAAAAGGAAGTCTTATTTCATAAAAATAAATAAATAAATAAATGCAAAAACTTACTCAATCTGTTTTAAAAATCGTATTCAATGCTATTTCAAAATATATCAAGAACTCTAAATTAAATGCTTAAAACAACTAACAATAGAACACTCAAATAAAATTTCTAATTAAATTATGTTACCTTGCGAAACCAACAACAAAACAAACAAAAAAATAATTAATAAACACATACCGTATGACACTTGTATTGATGGTATCAATGTATTTTAATATATTTTTTCACTATTAATTTAATTCCCTGTTTGTAAAAAAAAAAGAAAAATAATATCAACGTAAATAAATGCTTATTTCATTATTTATCAACCCTTTTTTTTTTAATTGTTTTTCTTTTTTTTATTCGAAGTAAGAAAAGTTGTTATTTAATCAAGATAAAAATTAAACATGCATGCAGAGAATGAAAATAAACAAAAGAATAAAAAATATAAGCATGGGGAGGAAAGGGGAAATACACAATACATAAATAAATTGTAAAGTAATCAATAAATTAAAACTAATATGTGGTATGCAAAATGTTACAGACAGGTAAAATGTGGTAACTTGCGAAAAGAATTATAGATACTTTAAAACTTGGCTTACTTATTGAAAATATATGACAAAAGTATCGAACTTTAAAATGTTCCAAAATAAACACATATAAGATGAAACGACGATGACTGAAGCAGAAAATTAAACAAATTCAGTCCGTAGAACATATATCACAAACAAATGAAAATGGCGCTTGGCATAAGATTATTCCGTAGAAATTTTTTCACAAACGAAGAACGAGAACTTTAAAGGCACAGAACATGCAAGCTTTGAAGAACACATTTCACAAACAAACGAGCAACGACTGCTCGTGCCATTTTCTTGCATTAAACATGCATGCATTTTTATTTCGTACATTTTTCACAATCGAATGATTTCACATCAACGAAACAAACTTACTATGTTAATCATTTAAAATATACTTCACAAAAAGACGAGCACGACCGCTCGAGCCATTTTTTTTTCATTCTTATTAATCATATTTCATTATCAAAGAACTTTTCTGGAACTAAGATTGCTGAATACTTTGGAATTGATTCGTAGCCCGAAGTTGGGTAGCCATTTTGTAAGAATTCGCCTTACAAATGTAGAAGAGAAGAAAGAAAGAAGTGATAACTTATCTTAATAAATATCACGGGGCTTGCATTATTCTTTATAAACTTTTTATTACTTGAAAAGACGTCACTCACATATAGTAGACTAACACAAATAACATACAAATAAAATTTTTTACATAATTCTGGCGCACGCCACCATCACAAGATATGAACTACAGTTTACAACCAACATTCGAATATCACTAAGAAAAGAACATTTTTTTTAATAGAACTAGTGTTGCCAGATTTCTTTTAAACGAGAAATATTACAACTACATTTTTTTTTAATTTAGCAAAACTCAGGTCACGTGACGCGTGAGTCTATTTTTTTTTCTTTTATTCCTTTGGAAAGCGCGTGTTACAATAAGATATTGAAAACATTTGATGCGAACTAAAAATTGTATAGCTAAAAGTTTCCTTCATTAATGCATTTTAAATGCATTATAACGTAGATGAAAAATTTTTATGACTTAATAATTGCATGTAAATAAATATTTAAAATATAATGATGAAAAAAATTCTTTAAAAATCATGTATGAAAACTTAAGTAATAAATATTAATCTAAAATATAGATTTCTGACTGCAGACGATTTTTATGTATTAACAAAAGAATGTTACATTTTGAAGCAAAACGTTAAAATAATTCTTTATATTGATATTTAAAACACATATGATAAAATAATTAATAATTTTTTACCGGTGAAGCGATAGATTAGTTCTTTTTAAGAAACAAGAGCAAAAAAAATATGGGTTTAAACCTGTTTCAAATCGCGTGCTTTTGTTGGTACTTAATTGCACTTAATGTAGGGTTACACTTTTAGCACTCCAGAGATAATACTTCCACTCTATTAATTTCTTTTTACTCTATGAAAGAAACTAATATGAGATTTTGACATTTCAAAAGTGACTTTTTTTTTCTCCCAAAGACCTTTAAAATTCATAGACTGGCAAAATGTCAATTTAACCTAGGATTTTTGAATACAGCTGTTACGTCAGATCGTTGGTACTTCGTGCATTAAAATCTATGCGTGGTTAGCTATGTTGCAGTAAATATAGGTATATATGAGGCTTTTTTAGCAGCTTTTTTAAATCATTGATTAAATTTGAATGCATTGACTTTGTTTTTAAAACAAAAATGAAATGGCTTTTTGACATACAATTGTTCGAATCGGCAGACGATTCATACACAGTAATAAATTAACAAATAGCAAAATAAATTATATATAAAAAATAGTCACTAAAAGAATAGTAGTAAAACATAATTTTTAGGCGTATTAACACATAACCCGATCCCAACCAGAAAAAAAAAAAAAAAAACAGACCATACTCCGATCTAAGCAAGACAAAAATTTCGTGAGCATAAACCCGACCCGAACCTAAAAATTCCATTTGAAAAAAAAAATATGGATTTGATATCTGACCCGAATCAAATCTGAATCCCACAAAAATATTCAAATGAAGCATACCCCAATCCGATCAAGGAAAAATAATGTTAGTGTACATACAACCCGACCCGAACCTAAAAATTTTTTTTGAAAAAATCCGAAAAATGACCAGAACGAAAACTGAAATCGATAAAAATATTCCAAAGAACTATAACCCGATAAGAGCAAGACAAAATAATTTCCGTGAACATAAACCTGATTCGAACCTAAAAATTCCATTTGAAAAAAGACCTGAAATTTTATGCAAACTACATCTGAATCCGATCAAAATATTCGAAAGAACCACAACCGGATTTGACTAAGAGAAAATAATTTCCGTGGACATGAACCCGATCCGAACCTAAAATTCCATTTGAAAAAAATACCTGAAATTTGAATCGAGCCAAATATGAACCTGACAAAAATATTCCACAGAACCATACCCGGCTCTGAACAAGACAAAAAATTTCCATGAACATGAACCTAACCCGAACCTAAAAAACTGAACTAAATCTGAATCTGACAAAACGGAAAGCATATCCCAGGGAAGCATATCCTTATTCGAACAATGCAGTTGATTCCGTTGATGCGCAACCCAACCTGAACCTAAAAATTCCATTAAAAAACCGAAATCTGAATTGAACGACATCTGAACCCGAAAAAAAAATATTCCAAAGACCCAAAACCGGATCCGAGCAAAACAAAATAATTTCCCTGGACATGAATCCGACCAGAACCTTAAAAATCAATTTGAAAAAATACCTGAAATCTGAATCGAACCAAATCTGAATCCGACGAAAATATTCCAAATAACTATAACCAGATACGAACAAGACAATATAATTTCCATGGACATAAACCCAATCCAAACAAAAAAATTTCAAAAAAAAAAAAAAAAAAGAAAAACGAAATTTAAACCAAACCTAATCTGAACCTAACAAAAATATTTCAGTTTAGTATAACCTCATTGGAACTAGGTAAAATAATTTCCATGGAAGTACAACCCGACCCGAACTCAAAAATCCCACTTGAAGCGGAAAAAACCCCACGAAATCTGATTTGAACCGAATCTAAACTGAACAAAAATATTCCAAACAACCATAACCGTATCCGAAGAAGACAGAATAATTTCCATGAACATGAATCCAATCCGAACCCAAAATTTGGATGTTCTACAAAACATAATGCGCTGCGTAGCGGTGGAATGTGAAACTAAGTACTTAGCGCGAGATGGTTAAGATATTTCGTTTATAGTTAGAGTTAAATTATAACTTGGTTACGGTTAGGTAACAGTTAGGTTGCAATTACGTTCCGGTTATATTTAATTTCCAGTTAGGTTAGAGTTAAGTCATGGTTAAGTTACAGTTAGGTTAAGGTTAAGTTGCGGTTAGGTTGTGGTTAGATTATTGGTATGTTATGATAAGGTGACGGCCAGGTTACATTTATGGTTTATTTAAGTTACAGTTCGGTTACTGTTAAGATACAGCTAGGTTACAGACAAGTTATGATTACAATACAATTAGGTTACGGTTAGGATTTTGTTCACAGAATGAACATTACGCATGTTTGATAAAAAATATGCACCTATTTTTGTAAAATAATTTTTATACATATATTCGTAAATATTTATATGAAGTACCCAACGCAAACTTTTGAAATTTTTATATAATATGCGGGCACAAATGAGGAATTTTTTACAAGAAAATGGTAATTTTCGGACAACTATAAGATGTAATTTTTATTTTTGAAAATCTTTTAATCGCTTTTTCACACACTTTTTACGATCAGAAATTTATACAAAAATTCCCAGATATTCATCTTTGACATCTGTATAAACTCAATTAATAGCATATATTTCGGTTTCGCGCCACCTGAAATTATAATACTATATACCAACCTTTTAGCTAATCATCGAGAATCGATTTCATTCACGGTATAGTCGGATTTAAGAGTGATATAATTAGTTTGAAATTCAAAATATTTCACTTGGGATATCTATGTGAAAAAAGTATTTAGTTAAGTCACTTAACAGTAATTTTAAGGATAAATATCAACACTTTAACACGAAAATCACGCAATCGTTGCACACATATTCCCTCCTGCGTTTCCCATTGCAGTCATTTTGGGTATTTTTGGAGCTAAATATTAGTTTTTTTAAACCAATTTTTGACACATTGAGGGGGTACGTATTTAATATAATGTACGCTGTAAAAAATTTGACCCTTTTGCTGCATCATCACTCCCCCGCTTTTATAGAATATCTCTCTTTTGACCTATGAGAATGCTCCATAATAAGCTGAAGTAATCATTTTCTATAAAAGCGGTGGAGTGACATTGCAGCAAAAGGGTCAAATTTTTAACAGTGTACACGTATTTCGAGTCAAAGATAAAATCATAAAATTTTCAAGTTCGTTTAACATTATTATTACGGACCCGGGCAACGCCGGGCGGGTCAGCTAGTATATTAATAAAAGAACAAAACGCTCTGTGTGTGTGTGTGTGTCTGCGACGGCTAGCAAAATCTACAGCACGTACGAAGCTCAAAATTTTTTTGAGAGTAGCCCCAAATCTCTCCTCATGCACCTGAGTTTGAGAATTTCGAAATTCCAATTATTAACTGAGTAATTAATTAAAATCGAGAGGTCACTCTCATAAAAAATCATATTTTCCCCATTTTTTTCTCTTTCGTTTGTTTACGGTTGGTTGGTTGTGTAAAAATTTTCGCAGAATTAATAAGAAAGCTGAGATAGAATTAAAGAAACCCATGGACCATGAAGGAATGAGATAAGTGGAGGTGAAGTAAGCCTCAAAAAAGGTTTGCAATATGAAACCATTTATCGCTAAAATTTTTATGTGCCAAAAAAAAAAAAAAAAAAAAAAAAAAAAAAACGTGGATGGGATTTTATATTATAAGACGAATTGAAATAAATGAATTACAATTAAAGCATATTTTAGGAGGAAATAGCAAATTTTTAAAATGGTCTTTGTTCTATTATCTATATTAATAAAAGAACAAAACGCTCTGTCTGTGTGTGTGTGTGTGTGTCTGCGATGGCTAGCAAAATCTATGGGACGTACGAAGCTCAAAATTTTTATGAGAGTAGCCCAATATCTCTCCTGATGCACCTGAGGCTCAGAATTTCAAAATTCTATTTATTAACAGAGTAATTAATTAAATTCCAAAGATCACTCTCATAAAAAATCTCCTTTTTTCTTCTTTTTTTCCCTTCATTTAGTTATGGTTGGTTGGTTGCATAAAATTTTGGCATAATTAATTAAAAAAGCTGAAACAGACCTTTAAAATTCATAGACTGGCAAACTGTCAGTTTAAATGATGATTTTTTATCACAGCGGTTGTAAACCACGGAGAAAAAAGATAGGTAGTGGTGAAGTAAACCGAAAAAAGGGTTGCAATATTAAACATTTATCGCTCATATTTTAATGTCCCAAACAAAAGCATGTGGAAGGGATTTTGTATTAATAAGACGAATTGAAAGAAATGAATTACAGCTGAAGCATATTCTACGAAGAAATAGTAATTTTTAAAAATGGTCTTTTTTCTATTATATTATTTATTAAAAAAAATGTTTGCTTTTAAAATAATTGAAATTGATAAATTCGAGATAATTAAATGTCAAAATAAAATTAAATAAAATATTGAAAACATTTGATTTGAACTAAAAATTGTATTACTAAAAGTTTTCTTTTTTTCAGATCTTTTTAATACTTTATAACGTAGATGAAAAAATTTTTATGATTTAACAACATATTAATAACTCTATGTCAATATATAAAATAGATTTATGAAAACATTCTTTTAAAATCATGCGCGAAAACTTAAATAACAAATATTAGTCTAAAATCTAGATTTCAGAGTGCAGACGATTTTAAGACATTAACGAAAGAATGTTAACTTATTAAGCAAAATCTTAAATGATGCTTCGGTATTGATATTTCAAAGTGACGACGAGGTTACATTTGTGTTATATTTAAGTTAAGGTTTGGTACTGTTAAGTCGCAGTTAGGTTACAGACAGATTATGGTTACGTACGGTTAGGAATTTGTCCACAGAGTCAACATTACACATGCTTTGATTTAAAATATACACTTTTGTTAAATGGCACGGAAATTATAATACTACATACCAATATTTTATCATTGGGTATCGATTTCATTCACGGTATTGTCGGATTTAACCCTTTGAGCTCTGGGACGTAAATTTCTTCAAAATTCTGAATGTCACATTGACACCAGTATTTTGCAAAGAAAAAATCCGCTTAGCGATAAACACGAAAAAATGCATTAAACCCTTTTCAAAAAAATCTGGTCGAATTTTCTGGTGTCACTTTGACATTTCGGAATTAAAATTATGTGGTAGAAAATTCTACCATTAGAGCTCAAGGGGTTAAGAGTGATATAATTAGTTTGAAATTCAAAATATCTCACTTGGGATTTCTATGCGAAAAAAAAAATAATTAGTTACTGATTTAACAGTGATTTTTACGGGTAAATATCAACACTTTAACACGAAACTAACGCAATCGTTGGATACATGTTCCCTCCCGTGTTTCTAATTGCTCATTTTAAATATTTTTAGAGCTTAATATTAGTTGTTGTTTTTAAAACCGATTTTTCACAAAGTCAGCTGCGACGGATTTCAGACAATGCATTTCTGCATGCTTTCAGTTAATGACAAAATCATACAAATTTCAAGTTCGTTTAATATTGTTAATACGGACCCGGGCAACGCCGGGCGGGTCAGCTAGTTATTTATTAAAATAAATGCTCGTTTTTAAAATGAAGGAAATTGGAAAATTAGCAATAATTAAACATCAAATTAAAATTAAATAAGATATTGAAAATATTTGACACGAACTAAAAATTGTATAACTAAAAGTTTCCTTCATTAATGTAATTTTAAATACTTTACAACGTAGATGAAAAAAGTTTTTTAACTTAATAATTGCATGCAAATAAATATTTAAAATATAATGATGAAAACATTCTTTTAAAATCATGTATGAAAACTTAAGTAATAAATATTCGCGTTTGAAATGAAATAGACGCCCTCTCGCGGACAAAGTCTGAAACGAAATAGAACTGATACCGTGAGCATCTTCCGCTGAAATCAATGTTTAAAAGCAGTGGCGCAGCCAGACTTCCGCTCTAGGGGGGGGGGGGGTTGGAGTTTCTGATAAAGGTACTGTCGGTTATTTGAATCACCGATTAATAGAATCAGTACTAATTAGAATATTCAATGTATAATACTTAAACTCAAAGAGCATCTGTATGGCTTTTAGCATAATATGTCTCAGAAAAGTGATTTAGTTCAAATAATCAATTTTTACCTAACTAAAATCCTTAAAAAAAATATTACAGAAAGCACTTTCACAATTTTAAGTAGAATTTTTGCTGTTTAAATAAATCAGTTTATAAATGAAATTTGATTCAACAAAACGGCAGATTCCGAAGTACACTAAAGCGTTTAAATATTAAGTTTGGTTTTGATTCATATAAGCGGCAATTATAGCGATCTTTTTTAGCTCTGGGAGGAGTTTTAACCCCAAAACCAACCCTTTGGCTGCACCACTGTCATCAGAATTATTTTGGCTGGATTTAAAACACTGCCAACAATTTCATCATCAGTCATCTGATACTGTTCTTTAAGTTCATCCCGATTAGACATCCTGTCAATAATCTCATTTTCATCAAATATTCTGTCACTGCTGTTGCAAACAACAGTTCTTTTGATTTTTCTTTTATTGGATCGAGATTAAATCCAGGAAATTCCTTATCATCATTATAAATAAACAGGCAGTTTGGACATATATTATGCCATGCATTAATGTTGATTGCAAAACAAGATTCCATGATTCAGCCACCAGATTGACACAGTCCATAAGGTTGAAATGTTTTTTGTAATCTGCTAATTTCAGACGTTAAGAATTTTTTTCATAAATTCAGTTTTGTAATAAGAATTGAAACATTTTATAATTCCCTGATCCATAGGTTGGAACAAGGAAGTTGTGTTTGGAAGTAAAATGTGGGCTTCTATGTTATCAGTCTGCAACACACAGAAGGTGGATGGGCTTTACAATTGTGTAAGAGTAACAGAATTTTCAGTCAGATGCTAATCCTATATCATTACAATGTTTCCGTGCTTCTTTTGCGAAACTGTTTATAAACCAATCAGCAATTATATCTTGGGCAAACCATAAATTTTGGTTGTTTGTGTAAATGACTGGGAACTGCTGAAAAAAAAGGGGGGGGGGATTTATCAGCTCGTCCATTTTGAAAATTTACTCAAGGTATAAGCTTACCGACCGTTTTCTTAGACCATAACATACCTTGAGTATTTTTTCGACTCATGGCAGAAAACTGATCTTTTCTCAGGAAACTATTCAATTTTGTGTTCAAAACTGAAAGTTTTGAACGAAGCTTTCTATTTTCGTCCATGACTTTCTTGAGCTTTCTTTTCAATTCTGCAACACGTTCACTGTCATCAGCTTCAATTTGATGATTAGATTCCTCTGTCTGTCTCATTTTCAAAAATTACTGTTTCCATTCTTTGCTTTTTTAGTAGAGGAGCTGTACTTTGCAGTCTTTGCGGTGGCGGTTTTTTTTTTAGATGGTGTTTTATGAACAAATAGTGTTGGGACTGCATTACTTTTTAGTTTAATTTTCCCTTCTGCGTCTGGCTTCTCAAATTGATCTGCCTCAAAATGAACCTAGAAAAATGCAATAAAAATTGGTTAAAATTAATTTACATACATATTAGGTATATTATTCATTAGGACAAGTAAATGCATATTTCAGAATGTGACATTGGCCGATTGCAAAGGTAACTTAAGTTTTGGTTTGTTGTCAATTTTTTTTTTCAGTTGTTTATGAACACGCGTTAAATTACTCCCTGCACCAAGATAACATTTTGTTGTTTAAAGAAATTTAAATATTTATAAACAATTTTTACTTAAATATTTACTTTTGCATTTTAGGTGCTTTCAGTGTGATATTGCAATATATTTACATTAAGTTACAGAGCTGTGGGAGCCAGGCTGGTTTAAACCATCTTAAAAAATCTGGTTTTTATTTAGAAAACACTTGCTTTTACTAAAAATTATTTTTTTTTTTTACAAAAACTGTTTTTAAAACAAAATGCATAATTAATTAGTATCTTTTTAATTACTAGTGCCATAAAAATGTACATTAAATTAAGGTAGAACTGTCTAATAAATAAATCATCAATTAAAATGTAATTAAATTGATAGTAGAAATGCTCTTGTGATCAACAGATAGTAAAAATGTTTAATAGAAAATTTATGCAATAAAAACTAGTTCAAAATAGTTAATAAATAGTTCAAATGATTTTTACCAAATAAGATATTTATCCAAAAAGTAATATGTTACTGCTGGTCTATGGAATATACCAATCATTTGGCTGTTTTTAAATATCAGTGCACTGTAAATTTTTTAGCACCAAAGGTGTTTTCAATCTTGTTTCAAACAAAACCATACCCTGAAAAACATTTCTTAATTTCCTTTTCCATACTCAGTCTCTTTAAGAATAAATATATTAGTACAGTCGGCTCTCGTTAATACAAACTCGTCGGGACCACAAAAAATATTCGAATTATGGAAAATATGAAATGAAAACATATTCAATATGGTACTATTACAAAGGAATTAATGTTATAGGGTTTTTTTTTTAAACTTATTTCGTCTGTTATAATTAGAATATGACTTAATAATTAAATTAGAATGCATAAATACATAAACTAATTAAAAGATTAGAAACAAGCACAATGGAAGAAAAATTTAAAGCGTCACTGATGGAGACGGGACACTAAGAAAGTGGCTATCAAATGCATTGGATTATATGTATACTCGTTTGGAACAATTTTCACAAAAATCAAAGAAAGAAAGTATTCAAATCATCTGAAATCTGTGAGAAAGAAAAGAAAAAATGAAAAATTGGAATTCTAGTTAGTTCGAATTAAAGTCAAGAGAAAATGAGTTCGAATTAATAAAAAATTTTAGCGTTACTCTGCCATTGAAAATTTCGGGACTTCATGTTTAGTTCGAATTAAGCGAAGATTTAAATTATCTGATTTTGAATTAACGAAAGTCGACTGTACCTGGAATCTTGCTAATCCAGCGACGTGTTAGACCTCTCTTACTATGAGGAATTTGGGAATGAGAACGTGTGCTTATTGACCCAAGTCAATTCCCATTGTTTCAGTGTGTGGGTAGATTTGTGGAAGTATAATAACAAAATATATAAGGAAATGGCATGTTTACAAACATATCCATCAACCAGTAGCGGCTCGTCAGGGGGTTCACAATTTTTTTATTATCAGTATTTTAATAAACTGAATTTCGTTTTCTTTAATTATTAATCATTCAATGGTTAGATAAAATCTAAGTAATTATGTAAATATTATGGTACAAAAGTGATTGTGAACTCCCTGATGAGCCACCACTGCCATCAACCAATCCACCACACCACAGCGTTTTTAGCCATAGCTATTGTTGCTGGAGCTTTCGTGATGTAGGCCAATTATATCATAGACTTATTAAACAGACTAACCAAAGTGGCCAAACTCATATATATGGTAAGAGTCAAAGAACAGACAGGTGTTTCTTGCCATTGCCACCCCATAGTATAACCCATATTGTGTCAACTTCTCTTTCCTTAAAAGGAAAAACAAATGAAGAAAAAAGTAAGTACAGTAAACTCTGTATAATGCAGAATCGATTAACAAGGTGGAATCAATCAGGACAGATAAAAATTTCTGAGTAAGACTGTTTTCCATCATATACAGAGTCTGCCTTACTGTACTTTAAAAGATAAATGATTATATAAAAGCTGTAACCAAATTATTTATTTATTTATATTTTCTTGTTTTTACAGTGGAATGCTGCCTTGTATAAAACTTATTACATAAACAAGTGACATATTTATTCATAGTACTGACACACTCACATATGCTAGAAGAAATTGTCAGAGTGAAGTTCTTTACAGGGTTTCATTTTGCTTATTTATTTCAATATAATCCTTACCCATAACATGTAAATAACTTTGATAAGCATAGATAGTTAACTGTACTATAAATTTATTTTAATCATACTGGCCATGTATGAGGCTTTTCTGATGCGTTAATTATTAACTGGCAATAAAAATGGACATCTGAAACAATTTTAAATAAATTTCATAAGATTTCAGTTCTAATTTATATAAATTGGCCATTAGTTTTAAATTATCATTAAACATATTAAAATACAGTAGAGAATTTTTATATTGCATTACTTAGGATCAGGAGTTGTACAGATTATAAATTTTTGCTTAATGAAGATCATTTCACTTATTGTTAAATTTCTTTACAAACTTATATTGAACATTGAAATTTGAAGTTTTCCCTAAATTCTGAAAAATAAAATTTATACAATAGTAGACATATTTTAGTATTGGAATAATTTTCAAACATACCTCACAAAGTCTAGAATGTTAAGGGGGGGACCAATTTTCTCTATTTACAGCTGCAATCCAAATAGCTCGTCTTGTAGGATTCGTCGGAAAGCATTTCAATGAAAATCCCTTTTCAGATCTGTTACTGCAACCATATGCTGAGCAACCCACCATTGTGCAATATTCTGAATTAAATACAAAAATATTTCAAGTTTTAGTGACCAAACATATCAAATCAGATTCTTTTTAAAATTTTTTATGCAGAAATAATCTGTATTAAGTCAAATGCAAAATTTTGGAAAATTTAATAAAAAAGTATTGGAAAAATACATTGTGCATTGTAAATAAGTAGAACATTATTTTTTAAAATAAAGCACTATTTAAGTTTTCAGAATTTTGAAACAGGATGGGCAAATTATATTACAAATTAATAAGCTATCACTAGGGAAGGGGGAGAATTTTGTCATTTTTGATCTAATCAAAAGTTTCTGATTTTATTTGTTACTTGTTCATAACATCAATATAGCCAGTTAATTTTTTTAAGTTTTATCTATTATGGAAATACACAGTTATTATAAAAATTATTTAAATAAGAAATATGGAATACCATAAGTTTGACATTCATATTCTTCTGTCATATGTGCATGAATATATAATTTGGTGTTCAGGGAACCAATTATGAGGTACGCTTGAAATGATTTTTGTTGTGTTTCTGGTAAATAAGTGTGAAAGAGTGTTTTCCACCTGCTTAGTTGATAAAAAGTTCCAGAGACATAGTTATAAATACTTTTACTGAGGGGGGGGGGGGGAATTCAAAAATTTCCTAACTTAAAAATAAAAATTTCCCAGTATGAAACAAATTGCTCTATTTTCCGACTACAATGATATGTGAAAAGTATGTTCAATAATAATGATGATGATATTTATACATAAAAAATTTTCATTAAGGAAAGATATTGAAACTAAAAACGTAAAAATTATAATTAATGATTCATTTAATGAAAATTTTGTCTTCTGTTGTGTATGAGTCATAGTGATTGTACTTCTTGTGAAAATATCCTTATGATATTCTGAGATTTTTGGATTGTGAGAGGAACAAAATTTTGAAAGAAGTAGATTAGAGGCACTGTTGATGGACAACAGTAGGAAAATTCAGATCTGGTAGATGTAATGATATTTTCACAGCACAGAGAAGCACAAAAACAAATTCAGTCTGACTGCTTTTTGTATTTCTTCTGAAAATTTTTCAAGCTTACATTTATAGAATTCAGAAAAATAGTCAGCAAAACTATAAAAAATTCTTCTTTTTTTAATAAAAAGTAAAGTTTCAAAAATCTAGATTTCCTGAACTTTAGGCTCAAATTTCCCAAGTTCACAAAATGTTGGAGGGCCTTTGAGAAATTCTGTTTACTCCACCCTCTACCCATGCAGGGGCAAGTGCAAAAATATTGTTACTGTTGAATGTATTACATAACAAAATTCTATTATTAAATATTTTAAAATAAACTTATTTCTTTTAAGTGTTTTTGATATAAAGTTTTAAAATGCGCAAAGTAGTATTTTATAGACTTCTTTCTGTTCATTTGAATCAATAAAGTATGTAAACAATGAATGTATAAAAATATTAGGGCATCACTTCAAATAAATAAATAAATAAATAAATAAATAAATAAATAAATAAGTAAAATTTAATTTTTAGACTTTGATAACAATATTATTACGAGGGGGGAGGGGTCCAAAATTATCAAAAAATTGATAAGCCCATTTCGCCTGTCTAAATATTAATTATTATGTACATCAATTAGACATGGTATTGTTACAACTAAATAATAAATTGTATTGCACAAAACTTTTACTAATTTTATAAGAAAATTAAAAATATATAATAGCAATGAGAAATTAAAAAAAAAAATTACTGAAATTTTGAGGAAAGTATAGTTTTTTTAAATAAATTTTGTTATATCTTTTGTCTGACTGCTTTTGTATTTCTTTCGAAAATTTACTAGTAGAATATTTAGATTCATTAATTTAGATAGCTTTATAGAAATAAATTGGATGTATGAATTTTAAAAGTTTTGATTTTCTAGCTTTAATGCATTTTATAATACTAAATGTAGCTAAATATTACAAAAAAAAAAAAAAAAAAAAAAAAAAAAAAAATCACAGATATGCTTAGTAATTTTTTTTTTTTTTTTTTTTTTTTTTTTTTTTTTTTTTATGAACGTAAAGGTTCTCTGCTTTAGAAGTATATATCCTATAAATTAGTATACTTTTTAAATTATCAGTGTCTTCTCTGAAAATTCGAAATGATAATGCATCCTTTAATTCAATGGATTTTAAAATATTAATAATATTATTAAAATAAATAGTAAAACTATTTATAACTTATAATTTTTTATACTTAAAATTAATGCATAATATACAAATTTATTTTGTACTACGTTCTTCAAATGCGTCTTTCAAAATGTAAACAAAGTTCATCGCCAACAACGGATGCCAACTACCGCCAACTGTCAGATTTCGAAACTTGAAATTATTTGCACGTTATATTCATTTAATAGGCAGATTTAAATACAAATTCTTTAAATATAAGACAAATACACAGTAACAAATTGTTGTGTTTAGATTAATTGTTTCGATCATTGTTATTAAAAGTGTTTAAAGTAGTTCATAGCAAACACAGCAATTGGCCGCAGACAATTTAAAATAAGTTTTGAAATAAATAAACATTTCTCAATATTAAAAAGTAGCTCAAAACAAAAACAACTTACCTCTTAACAGTGTAGCACGTCTGGATACAATATTTCAAAGACTGTCTCTTTAAAAATCCAAATTTTCTTCAGAGCGTAATAGCGATGCATACGGAACGTGGAACTAAAATGGCAGATTCGTCGAAATAGCCGGTGACGGAATGTCCAATCTCTCTTCATGTAGGATCACTAACCCACACTTGTAAAGAACGCCATCTATTAGCAAATCATCTAAAAGTAATTTCATGAAAAGGTCTTTAACCCTTCCGGGTCCGAATTTTTTTCCATTGTGAGAGCAAAATAGTTATTAGTGTAATAATGTTAATCGTAGCTATCGAAATAGACCTTTTGATGTTTAAAGATTATCTCGAAGTTTGAAACGCAACGAATGTACCTATTTTGTGTACTATTCAATTCATATTCATGGAATAATAAGCTAAGGAAAAGTTTTTGGAGACGTTTGGGAAATATCTAAGTATCAACTTCCCTTTATATTTTCAAATTAAGATAGAAACATGATTGAAACGTCATATTAAGCAAATAAATAAATAAATAATTAATGCTTTTTTTCTAGAAAATTTTAATATTTTTGTGCTCTGGACCCCTTTAAATAATTAATAATTTTTTACAAATAAACAAGACAAATTGATATAAAAGAATTATTATAGTTATTCACAAGTTTTTATTAATTTAGTAGAGAAAATAAATTATTTTTACTCTAAAAAGCAATTAACAACAACAACAACAACAACAACAACAACAACAACAACAACAAAAGCACTATTTATTTAATTTGTTTTTGGTAATAACAAATTAAAATTGAGCTACACACACACATATACTACACACATATAATATATACACATATATATATTATATATACTCTTGTATTTACCCCCCCCCCCCCCAAAAAAAATAATAATAAGGTTTTTAAAAATATATATGTAAAAAAAAATATTAAAATGTTACAGTTACAACTTTTTAAAAATGCCTTTAAATTCATTCATTAATTAAATTCAATATGTGTGTAGTAGGCGATTGAACTTACATTTAGATAAATTTATTGAAAAGTAATGGATAGTTAACATTTTTAGAAAGAAAATTGTTAAGTTTATTAATACTGTTTTTTCTCTCCCTTTCTCATTTATTAAGCAAAAATGCAAATAAAAAGATGCAAAAATATTGAATTAAAAAAGTGCTGTTCTTTGAATTCTTACATAAAAATAATAAACAAAAATGATTTTTCTATAAATAGAAAATTTCCAGGCTACTGCATAACAATATAAAGAAGGAAATCCAAAGCAAATATTTTTAATGTAAATGAATAAATAAATAAAACAAATAAATAAAAGACATAAATATCAAATAAATGATATATGCTAATGTTAACAGACCCTATTCCTAGTCTATATAAAGTGCAAAGAGTTTTTTCCACCAGGTTTTCAGGAAGTAAAATTATTTATGATATACATATTGCATTACTTGTACACGCATATATTTAACTATAATTCCATTTTTAAAGCATATTAATTAAATACTTGCTATGAAAATTACTCACCCCCTTCACCCTCCCCCACTCACTTGGTTTTATTATTAATTTAATTTAATTTAATTTAATTTAATCAATTTATTTATTTATTTATTGATTTATTTGCTTTAAACAAACTTTATTTCAAATTTACCTGCTTTATGATCATTAAGACGCAACACTAGTCACAGAAAAAGACCCGGATGATAATGTAGAGTCTATGGGGACGTTCTTTATTATTTTCAATTTCAGAACCAGTTTAAACCAGTTTTGAAAGTTAAAGTAATTAAAAAAAATCTCTAACCAAATTTGAAAAAGTAAAAACGAAGCCGGTTGTAGATCGTCCTTAGTTATCCTATGCCAAAAAAAAAAAAAAAAAAAAAAAAAAAAAAACACATATATATCAAAATTTGAGCGAGATATTTGAAAAGAATGTTCCCATTACTTAACATTATCACTCGGATCTTTTTCATTCAGTGATGTGGGCTCTTAACGGTGATAGAAAAATTTTAATATGAAGTGTTTCGAATAGTCTTTTAGAAAATTTTAGTAACCAAATGATCATTTACAAAAATCATTATAAAAGATAAATCGAGGTGTGCATACTTAAAACTAAAATATTTTTAAATTAAATTAAATTCGTATACTTAGAAAATATCTCTATGTAGTTGATGAATTAATCACGTTTTATTTTATAGGAAAATGGATAGCCTAAGACACTGAGAGCCAACTTGGGCCACACGTATAATTAATTAACAGTTATGTGCATTTTAATAAACACGTATAATTAATTAACAGTTATGTGTATTTAATAAACGCGTATAATTAATTAATAACTATGTTTATTTACGCATGTATTAATCAATTAAACTTTCTTGGACAGTTTCATTTTCGTTTACGGCCGAAAAATGAAGATCACCGAAATATTGTTACGGTTTTGGAATTGACCTAACAAACCTATTTTGGTCGATCCTTAGTTTTTAAACAGATGTTATTTTTTAATAGATTGAAGTCAAAAAGATATTACAAGAATTTTATATGTATCCTGGAACCGAGTTTAGGTGATGAAAAATGTCACTCTACTTTAATTCATGTTATAACGGCTTCCTCGGATATGGGAGGAGTCGTTGTGAAAATTAAAACTTATCTATTGTCGGTTAGTTTGCTGGAAAATGTCAAGCTGAATAACTGGTTATTATAAAAGGAATCTGTTTTGACAATGTGATCTCACCTCCCACTAAATAATTGGCCTGTGCTAAATCGCACAGCGCTCTGAACTATTAACAAAATGACGGCTCTCCACTCACACTAGTAAAGAACGCCATCTACTAGCTAATCATATTGTAGCGAAAATAGCATCCAATGCTGTGCGAGCCGGTGGCCTCGCGGTAAAGCGCTGACCTGCGAAGCAGCAGATTGTGAGTTCGATTCCAACTGAAGGCAAGTTACCTAAAATTTGTTTTTGTGTTAAAATTTCGTTTATGTTCGTTTCCTGTACTTTCCAGAAAATTCTTATGTTAATTATTATTCAGTTTCTAGAACTTTCCAAGTCTGGAATGTTCCTTTCGAGAAAATTCCTCGTCTGTATATAAGCTGGTGTAGCTCTCAGTTCAACAGAATAAAGTTTCAGAGTTTGGTGAATACTCGTTGTTTTCACTGTTCATAGTGAATACACACTACGATTGAGAAATCTACGCGACAGATTTGGTGGAGGTGCTGGGTACGATAAGCACGGAAGAGCTACGCAGAAGCCAGCGGGTTAAGAACTACCATTTGAGTTTGGCTTATTACCGGATCCTAGAAGGATGGCTAAGAATGAGGATGGAAACAGCGGCATGTCAGCTAACATTGCGCCTGTGCCTGTTTTGACCTACCAGCTCCCTCGGAATCCATGCATCTTCTCCGGAGAAGATGAACAAGATGCGGGCAGATGGCTAAGAGATTTTAAGCGAATTGCCACCTATAACCGATGGGATGAGCAAATGTGCCTTGGAAACGTGATTTTCTATCTTGCCGGAACCGCACGGCAGTGGTTCGATAATAACGAGGACAGTTTCACTAATTGGACTGAGTTCACAAAGGCTTTAGAAGCTACGTTTGGCCGAGCAGATGACCTGAGAAGACAAGCTGAAAGGCTGTTGCTCACTCGAGTGCAGAAATCCGGCGAAATGGCCGAAGCCTATATTCAAGACGTCCTTGCCCTCTGTCGAAAAGTCAAACCCTCTATGCCAGAAGACGAGAAAATTGCTCACCTCATGAAGGGGATTTCAGAGGACTTGTACCAGATTCTCCTGACTCAAGAATATCAGACTGTTGAAGACTTTGTAAAAAGGTGCCGTCAAATAGACAGCCTTCGACGCAAACGTATAAACCGGCCAAAATTCCAGAGGCTCCCTAATGTGTCTACAGTGTCGGCCGAAGCAGACATTGGTGACATTAGGTCACTGATACGGAGTATTGTACAGGAAGAACTCCAAAAGATTTTGCCGGAAGTGAGTTGTGGCACAAACGACGAATGCGACTCTCCATTGGACATCGCGTCGGTTGTGAGAGAAGAAGTTATGGAGGCTCTAGCTCCACTTACGGTTCCAAAAAGACGTACCGCGACTACTTGGAGCTCAGTTCCAGTTAGACCTCAGCCAAGACGTGACACCAGAGACAGCGCCGTGCCAGAGCGAAAGACAGACGTTTGGAGAACTGCAAACAATGTACCCCTCTGTTACCATTGTGGACGTCCAGGGCACGTGTTAAGATATTGTCGAGAAAGACGTAGGATATTTGCAAACGCAAGAACCTTCAATGCATCCAATCCACGCCGAGATATGGACACTGACTCTCTACGCAGCTTCGATGAGGATTATATACAGCCGAATGCTCCTAGCCGCAGAAGTAGTTCACCTTATCCCCGCCGTTCTCCCAGCCGCCGACAGTCACCATCACCTCTACGCC
This sequence comes from Maratus speculifer, assembly GCA_964019185.1. Lineage (NCBI taxonomy): Eukaryota > Metazoa > Arthropoda > Arachnida > Araneae > Salticidae > Maratus > Maratus speculifer. Next base: position 259,412,932 of record OZ025290.1, read on the forward strand.
GTTCAAGCCGTTCTCCACGCCGAGCTAATGAGGAAAACTAACTCCAGCGACCTATGCAGGAGGTGAGGCCGCGATAGAAGTAAATCCTCCGACGTTCATCACCAAAAAGCTAAAAAAAAATACAACCTTCGCTACGGTAAATGGACTGCATATCAAAGCCCTCGTTGATTCCGGTGCCGATTACTCCGTCATATCGGAAGAATTACGCCGAAAATTGAATGTACCCATGTTTGCAGAGAATGGACCTATGTTAAAGACTGCATCCGGCAAACCCGTCGCCGCTTCAGGACATTGCGTATTAAAAGTTAATTTGAATGGAACTGTGAAGCCATTTAACTTCCTTGTGTTTCCACAGTGCAGTCATCAAATGATACTTGGATGGGATTTTTTCCGTGCTACTGATGCCGTCATAGATTGTGGGAATGAAGAACTTCAACTGTCGGAAATACTCCCAAAGCATACAGTGACAAGCAAATCTGATTCCTCCTTGTTTGCCGCAGCAGATTACGTAATTGAAGCAAATTCAGTGAAGCAAATATGTGCCCTTACTCCAGGAATTCAAAAAGTGGATGAAGCTATGATTGTTGGCAGTAAACTTCTCATGTGGGAAAGACAGCTATCCATACCGGCATCGATAATTACTGTGGAAAATAGTCGTTGCAAAATATGGGTGACGAATTGCTCTGGACGAAAGTAAATGATACCAAAGGGGATGAATATCGCCAATGTAACAATAGTCGAAAATAATTCCATTTGTTCTCTCAACGCAGCAGACGGAAGGCCTACGATAGGACACAGATCCAGAAAGCGGGTGACTAGAGAGAAATTAAAAGAAACCTTGGATGCTGAGCTAACTGCTGCTGAAGAAGACGCATTATTAAATCTGCTAGAAGAATACAGTGATATTTTTGACATTAACAGAAAATTGAAGAAACCCAGAAGCAATGGTATTAAGCACAAGATCAACACAGGTGATAGCGCTCCCATCAAGCAGTGACCTTACCGTACATCCGCTACTGAGAAACGCATAATTGAAGATGAAGTCCAACGAATGCTAAAAGCTGACGTGACTCAGCCATCGGACAGTCCTTGGTCATCTCCCGTCGTGCTTGTGAAGAAGAAAAATGGCGAATGGCGTTTCTGTGTCGATTACAGAAGATTAAACAAAGTCACTAAAAAAGATGTCTGTCCGTTGCCACGTATTGATGATGCCTTGGATTGCCTCGCCGGTGCTAGAATTTTCTCAATGATGGATTTGAAGTCAGGTTATTGGCAAATAGAAGTGGATGAGAAAGACCGAGAGAAGACAGCTTTTGTGACATCAGACGGTCTCTACGAATTTAAGGTTATGCCATTTGGGCTATGCAATGCCCCCGCTACATTTGAACGCATGATGGATGCAGTATTACGAGGCCTCAAATGGAATATCTGTCTTTGCTATCTGGATGACATCATTGTGTATGCGCCGGATTTTCAAGAGCACCAGTTACGTCTGAGGAAGGTTTTGAAATGTATCCAAGAGGCGGGCTTGAAGCTTAACACTAACAAATGTTGTTTCGGCAAAAAGAAACTTACCATACTGGGACACCTAGTGGATCAACATGGCATTTATCCCGATCCACAGAAGATAGCTGCTGTGAAAAATTTCCCTACTCCAGAAAATATCGCAGACGTCCGAAGTTTTCTGGGCCTGTGCTCGTATTATCGACGATTCATCCGAAACTTTGCCGATATCGCAAAGCCGCTGCATGATTTATTAAAGAAAAATGTCAAATTTTCCTGGAACACGTCACAGAGGGAATCTTTTACAACTCTCAAGAAGTTACTGACGAGTAGCCCTGTTTTGGGACATTTCCTCCCAGACGCAAAAACGAAGATCCATACAGACGCTAGTGGCTATGGCATCGGGGCACTATTAGTACAGGATCAAGATGGTAAGGAAAGACCAATCGCCTATGCATCCCGATCCCTGACTGCATCCGAAAAGAACTATTCTACAACAGAAAAAGAGTGCCTTGCTGTCATCTGGGCGATCAGTAAATTCAGACCGTACCTTTTCGGAAAACCCTTTACCGTGGTAACGGACCATCACTCTTTGTGCTGGTTGGCCAATATTAAAGATCCTTCTGGCAGACTTGCGCGATGGGCTTTGAGGTTACAGGAGTATGACATCAATATCGTCTACAAAAGTGGTCGCAAACATTCTGATGCCGATTCACTGTCAAGAAAACCGCTCGACGAAGCTGTAGTTGAGGATATAGTGGAAATCCCTTTCTTTGCAGTCATCACTGATTTTAGAAAAGAACAGTTCAAAGATAAACACTTGAAATCCTTAATGAAAACACTCCAGAGGGGCGACAACCACAGAAGTTACCAAATAAGAAGCGGTGTTCTTTATAAAAGAAATTATGACCCCATGGGACAGGAATGGCTATTAGTAGTACCAAGACAACTCCGTCGCGATATTTTAAAGAGTCTTCATGATGCTCCAACTGCTGGTCATCTTGGATTCGCCAAGACCTATGATCGAATAAGGCGGAAGTATTATTGGCCAGGATTATATGGCAGCGTTAGCCGCTATGTGGCAAATTGTCGAGAATGCCAAAAACGGAAATCTCCACCTCAACTTCCCCCTGGACAACTTCATCCAATAAAGCCCCCTGAGTCACCATTTGCAAAAATTGGAATAGATCTACTTGGACGCTTCCCTGTCACCCGAAACGGCCACCGATGGATTATTGTTTGCACCGACTATCTGACGAGATTTACAGTTACAAAGGCATTACCAACTGCTGAGGCTACTGAAATTGCTAAATTTATAGTGGAAGAAATCATACTCAAGCACGGTGCCCCTAGAGAGATGATCAGTGATAGAGGACGCTCTTTCCTCTCTAGTATCGTGAAAGACATTAATCAACAGTGTCAAACATCTCATCTTCTGACGACAGCTTATCATCCACAAACAAACGGATTGACTGAGAGATTTAACAAAACATTAGCTGACATGCTATCTATGTACGTTGACGTTGAACAAAGAAACTGGGTACCATCTTGCCGTTTGTGACCTTCGCCTACAATTCAGCAAAACAAGAAACTAACGGATTCAGCCCATTCTTTCTCGTACATGGTAGAGATATACAGACTCCTCTAGATGTGATTTTTCCTCACAGCACCGATTCCTATGACAACAATTATGCACAACAACTGATTACCAGGGCTGAGGAAGCTAGACAGCTAGCAAGACTTCACATCCTTGACGCTCAAGCAACTGACAAACAAAGATATGACGAGAGGCATCGGCCAGTCAGTTACAATATCGGAGATTTCGTCTGGGTCTATACTCCCGTGCGAAAAGTAGGGTTGTCAGAAAAGCTGCTAAGACGTTATTTCGGTCCGTATCGAATCACACGTCGTTTATCTGACGTAACCTACGAAGTTCAAAGCATGGAAGAGGACAGAAAACGACGAAGTTCAAAGGACGTAGTCCATGTTCTGAGGTTAAAACCCTACTTTGACCCAAAGCAACAATTAGTTGAGAAAGAACGACGCAGCAGCGGCAGGAGACCTGTCACAAGGAGTCAAACTAAATTGCAGCGGGACGCTGCATCTTCCTAAGGAGGGGAACTGTAGCGAAAATAGCATCCAATGCTGTGCGAGCCGGTGGCCTCGCGGTAAAGCGCTGACCTGCGAAGCAGCAGATTGTGAGTTCGATTCCAACTGAAGGCAAGTTACCTAAAATTTGTTTTAGTGTTAAAATTTCGTTTATGTTCGTTTCCTGTACTTTCCAGAAAATTCTTATGTTAATTATTATTCAGTTTCTAGAACTTTCCAAGTCTGGAATGTTCCTTTCGAGAAAATTCCTCGTCTGTATATAAGCTGGTGTAGCTCTCAATTCAACAGAATAAAGTTTCAGAGTTTGGTGAATACTCGTTGTCTTCACTGTTCATAGTGAATACACACTACGAATGAGAAATCTACGCGACAATATAAAAGTAATAACATGAAGCGCTCTTTAACCCTTTCAAGTCCGAATTTTTTTCCATTGTGAGAGCAAAATAATTAATTAGTGTAATAATGTTAATCGTAGCCATCCAAATAGACCTTCTGATGTTTAAAGATTATCTCATAGTTTGAAATGCAACGAATGTACCTATTTTGTGTACTATTCAATTCATACGAATTGATTATTTCCAGCTGACCGAAAAATTGCCCAGGCCGGGAATCGAACCCGGTTCGATTCCCGGCCTGGGCAATTTTTCGCTCAGCTGGAAATAATCAATTCGTATGATAACTTTACCAATCAGTTTGATTGTGTTGAAAATAATAGTATTCAATTCATATTTATGGGATAATAGACTAAGGAAAAGTTTTTGGAGACTTTTGGAAATATCGTATTAAAACAGGGTTTACCAGATATTACAACATTCTAATATTTTTTTGCGTTTTATCATGCATGATTCGTTCAAAAAAGTAAACTTTATTGTAAATTTAAAGCGTGAAATATATGTATAAACCAAAGGAATCGTTAAAGATGCAAAGAGAATTAAGCAAACTTTTATTATTATTGTTATTACTAAAAGTGAAAACATAAATGAAGTCATAATAAGAAAAGCATAGATATATAGGGTTATTTCTACATGTAGAAAGTGGCAATGTAATTGTTAGTAGAAAATAATATTCGATAAAAAGACATGTGCTATTAATAGTACACCTGACCCAAAAGGTTTAGATTAAATTTACATTTCTTTTTTCTTCTAAAAATGAAGTAAAAAGATTTCTCACTGTATTCATTAAATAATAATAATAGTAATAATAATTCTGTATATTTTCTGCGACTATCATTACTTTTTTTATTTTATGATGTGGCTATAAATAAGCTAATAAGTTTGAACATAAAATTTCTTTAAAGTAAACATGAATAATAATAATAATAATAATAATAATAATAATAATAAAAAGAGGGAGGTGAAGGAGAGGATATTATTTAATTCCAAATATTTAATTTATGTTTTAAATTGAAGTTACATTTAAGTAAATTAGTGTATATTGACTTAGGATTACCATTTGTTAATATTAGGATGTTTTATTTATTTGTCATTTATTTATTTTATTTTTTCACTCAAAAAAAAAAATAAATAAAATAAAATAAAATAAAATAAAATAAAAAAGAAAGAATCCGATTTAGTAGTTTATAAGATCATACACTAAATTGAAAAAAATTGCAGCTAGTCACAGAAAAATGATATTTAGTTATCATTATTATTTAAAAATTCAAAGAGGTTTTTTGTAATTATTTTTGGATCTTGTTAAACAACAAGAAAAGTTTATTTTGACGAACCATCTAGGATCTTATTTATCATAATGGTATAATGAATTTATGTTTAATAAAGGAAAAGGGGGCTATGAAAAAAATAACGTTAACAATTTCTTTCTAATAATTTTAGCAGGGCTCCCAAATGATCCACTTTATAATAATTATTTATATACACCACTTTATATAAACATTTTCTTAGTTTTTTTTTCTTTTGATTTTTTTGTAAATTTTGCAGGAATTGCCTTCGAAGGTTAATTGGAACGCAAATATTGTAAAAACGTATCACGACGTACCATGAAATTTACTGTTAAAATATATTGTTATTTATATAACGGACCATATGGTAGCTTTGTTTGAGTTGTCAATTACTTTTCAATACATTTAGTTAAATCTTACTTCAGAAAATACGGGACACATTTTCTAAATAATAATAATAATAGTAATAATAATAATAATAATAGTAATAATAATAATTTAAAAAATAAAAGTAAATAGTAAAACAGTAAAAATTTCACATTTTTAAGATGGTTAATCACATTATTTGTAAATAAAATCGCTTGATAAAACTTCTCAGAAATTAGATTTATTAAAAAAAAAAAAATGTATTTTTAAAGAGAGTTAATTTAAAATCTTTATTGCTCGAAATTTTATCAATATAATTTCAATTATTTTTCCTTTGAATAAACAGAAATATACAAATTTTAATTTTGATTCGACATTAAAAATATATAAATTTAAATAAAAATTACAAATATATAAATAAAAAGTTACAAAAAAGTAACTTAAAAAAAATCACATTTAAAAAAAAAAAATTAAATTAAAAAAATTAAAATATCAAAATTGCTGAATTAAAATAGGAATAAAATAATTGAAAAAGGTATGTTCCAAATCTGATTAAAAACGTTTATTTTTAACGGTTCTTCATTTATAACAATTTAAATACGAAAAATCGTGAAAAAACACACCATAAATAGAAACCTATTTTCACAAGAAGCCGTATCCATGAAACTTATTGCTTGAAAGCTTGATTTGGAAGCAAGTTAAAACAAAATATTAATAATTCCTTTAGATAGAAACATGATTTAAACACCATATTAAGCAGAAAAAGAAGAAATTTTTAATGCAATATTTTTTCTCCTAAGACATTTTATATGAAATCCATACACTGGAAGATATTACTTGATGCACAAACCTGAGAAAGCTAGCTAGAAAATCAATTTACTAAAGACATACCGAAGAGGGAGGAGTTACTACTGTTTTAAAATTGTGATATCATAAAAACATACCGTCGATACAGTGTCGAGAAGTATATTATCTAGATACTGTACCGTCGTCGCCAAGACGGGAAACAAAAATTCTCATAAAAAAAAAAAAAAAATATGTGCTAGAAGAGTGGTTTTTACATTGCAAAGAAGGAATTTATATCATGTTGTTCCTATATTTTTTGAGTTTAAGACCTTTTATACGAAATTCTTACACTCAAAGATATTACTTGATGCATAAACCTGAGAATGTTATTTAGAAAGCCAATTTATGAATGAATTACAGAAGAGGGAGGAGTTACGACTGTTTTATAACCGAGAAATCACAAAAACATACCATCCTCAATAACATAACAATATTCGAGACGGGAAGCGATAATTTAAATTTTTATTGATAAAACATTACGGACTAGACGCATGACTTCTGCATTGCAGAAAAAAAGAATTTATATCATGCTGTCTTGTCCGTATATTTTCTTAAATGAGACACATTTTATATGAAATCCGTACGCTGAAAGCTATTACTTGATGCATAAACCTAAGAATGCTGTCTAGAAAACCAATATACCCATGACTTACAGAAGAGGGAGAAGTTACTACTGTTTTAAAAGATTTTCACAAAAACATACCGTCGTCAATGTGCTACGAGAAACGTAACGCATTGTGACCCACGACGGAAAACAATAATTCTCCTTTTCATTAAAAAAAAAAAAAAAAAAAAAAAAAAAAAAAAAACATTACGGGCAATAAGTGTGGTTTCTGCATTGCAGAAAGTGAATTTATATCATATGTCTGTATGTTTTTTAATTTCGTAGACATTTTATATGAAATCCGTACACTTAAAGTTATTACTTTATGCATAAAACTGAGGACGTTATCTAGAAAATCAACCCACCAATGATTTACTGAAGAGGGAGGAGTTACTACAGTTTTAAAAGCGAAATTTTGCAAAAAATATATGCTGTCAGCAATGTGGTAAGACATTAGCTTTTCTCGTGTATATTTAAAATAACTTATAGACTCAAAACGTGCTTTCTGCATTGCATAAATTAATTTATATCAATATGTCCGTATATTTTTTAAATTGTAAGACATTTTATACGAAATTGGCACACGGAAAATCATTATTTGATGCATAAACCTTAGAAAGCTATAATTAATCAATGACTTACAGAAGAGGAAGGAGTTATTACTGTTATAAAACCGATATATAAAAAAAAACATATTAGCGTTGCAATGTCTCGAAGTTTATACATCTAGACCCTGTACTATCGTAAAAATGGGAAACAAAAATTCTCATTTATGTGAAAATAAATAAATAAATAAAACATTATGCACTAGAAGCGGGGTTTTGCATTGAAAAATGAATTTATATCATGCTGTTTGTATATATTTTAAATTGTAAGACATTTTATATGAAATTCGTACACTGAAAGATATTACTTGATGCATAAACCTGGAATGCTATTTAGACTATCAGTTCACCAATGACTTACAGAAGAGGGAGGAGTTACTTCCGTTTTAAAACCGAGATACCACAAAAACAAACCATCGTCAATGTGTTATGTCATTCACGATTAAAAAAGATAATTCTTTTTTTTTTTTTTTCTAAAAACACATTATGGAGTATGGTTTCTGCAACGCAAAAATCGATTTACATCATGTTGTCTCGTTAGTATGCTTTTTAAATTGTAAGGCATTTTATATAAAATTAGTCCACTAAAAAATATTGTCTATACCTGAATCTGACCAGGGGTGTGCGAAGAGAGAACTCCGCCTGAAGCAACCTTTCAATTTGCCATCCTCCTTCTTGTGACAGGTAAAAAAATGACATTGGCAGTATAAATTTTGCGCCCCCCCAAATTTCCGTGCGCAGGGTGACCGCCCCCATCGATTCACATGGCGCTGAATTTGAGAAAGTTTTCTTGAAAATCAGTTTACCAAGTCTTATAGGAAAGGGAACAGTTACTACTGTTAACTGAGATATCACAAAAACATGCCTTCGCAACGGGAAACGATAATTCTCGTGTTTATAATAATAATAATAATAATAATAATAATAATAAAATCCGTTATGGACTGACTAGAAGAGTGGTTTCTGCAATTAAAAAATAAATTTATATTAAGGTATTAAGTGCATTTTTATTTCTTCTAGCAGGTATGAAATTAATTTGATGATATTTAATAATTTTCATATGTTTTCTTTTCTTTTATAAAAATAAGTAAATAAATAAAAAATGCAGAAAATTTGAAGCACTTGAATGCAGAAAATATTAAAATTTGAGCGAGATATTTGAAAAGAACTCTCCCATTACTTAACATTATTATCCGGGTTTTTTTCGCTCATTAGTGTGGACTCTTAACGGTAATAGAAAAATTTTAGTATGAAGTGTTTCAAATACTCTTTGAAAAAGTTTTAGTAACGCAGATGATTACTATTTACAAAAATCATTTTAAAACATAAATCGAGGTGTGTATACTTAAAACTAAAATATTTTTAAATTAAATTAAATTCGTTTACTTAGAAAATCTGTCTATGTAGTTGATGAATTAATCACGTTTTATTTTATAGGAAAATGGATAGCCTAAGACACTGAGAGCCAACTTGGGCCACACGTATAATTAATTAACAGTTATGTGCATTTTAATAAACATGTATAATTAATTAACAGTTATGTGTATTTAATAAACGCGTATAATTAATTAATAACTATGTTTATTTATGCATGTATTAATGAATTAAACTTTCTTGGACAGTTTCATTTTCGTTTACGGCCGAAAAATGAAGATCACCGAAATATTGTTACGGTTTTGGAATTGATCTTACAAACCTATTTTGGTCGATCCTTAGTTTTTAAACAGATGTTATTTTTTTAATAGATTGAACTCAAAAAGATATTACAACAATTTTATATGTATGCTGGTACCGAGTTCAGGTGCAAAGAATATTACCTGAATCTTGAGTCCTGTTACAACGGCTTCCTCAGATATGGGAGGAGTCGTTGTGAAAATTAAGGCCCCTGTCCTCGCTAGAAGAAACGCTCGCGAGCTAATGCTATTCCTATGGGAAAGCATTTTTCTAATAACTCTTTCACATTTTGACATTTTTGAATAATTTTTTTTGCATTGGATAGCTGAGGTTCATACTGATTGCGCACCTTTTTTACTTTTTCGATTTTGGTTGCAGCTATATTTTTTAAAAAGCACTTTCAGTTTCGAAACCGGTTTTAAAAGTGAAACTAACTTTGTAAAAAATATCTGCAACCAAAATCGAAAAAGTAAAAAAGGTGCACAATTGGTATGCACCTCAGCTATCCAATGCAAAAAAAATTATTCAAAAATGTCAAAATGCGAAAGAGTTATTAGAAAAATGCTTCCCCATAGGAATAGCATTAGCTCGCGAGCGTTTCTTCAAGCGAGGACAGGGGCCTTAAAACTTATCTGTTGTTCGGTTAGTTTGCTGGAAAATGTCAAGTTGAATAACTGGTTATTATAAAAGGAATCTGTTTTGACAATGTGATCTCACCTCCCACTAAATAATTGGCCTGTGCTAAATCGCACAGCGCTCTGAACTATTAACAAAATGACGGCTCTCCACTCACACTAGTAAAGAACGCCATCTACTAGCTATAGTTGGGGAACGTTGAAGTTGCGAGTATGTAAAAGCCTATACAGACTTTTCACTCCGTTGGCTTGGAGTCTTGGCTTAACCGTGACCTAACATGATTGCAATATCTGGCGTTTTAGCACTCATTTTGGCAAAATAATATTAATTTTAAATTGAGTTTGCAAAATCTTATTTCAAAGATTTTTTTCTTGTCGTTTTATTGAAAGATTAAATATAACTGGTTACTGACAATTTATTATCAACGCACATTATTTAAATTATACATATTTTCCACGAACTTTTCATCTTAAAAAATAATGTTTAGAATTAAGATATTTCAAAAGTTAAAAATAAACATCATTACAATTTAACATCACCTATATATTTTTTTAATTATTTTGTAAAGGAATCGCAATTCTTTCTTTGATAAATGTGTTGTTAATAATCAGGTTTAAAGTTATATGTATGTAATGTGTACCAGGTATCAAACATTGCTCAATGTGCAATTTTGAAGAAACACACGAATTCACATTTGTATTTTATATAAAATCTATTCATATTTTTTTTAATTGCGATGAGAAAACATACTATTAAAACAAAAAGATTTTAGACCGGGTATGATTGTGGTTCACCTTTTTTTTATTTATTTACCTACATATAGGAGACTGTAAAGAGGACATAAGATAAACTTTTTATTTTATAATTAATCAAAACATTCGCGCATGAAATTTTTCAAAACATGCCAATAAAAAAAGCAACTTCAAAATTTAAAATACAAAAAACTAATAACAATAATAATAATGAAAAAAATAATAAAATAAATATTAAAACGTTAATTTCTACTGGCATTAAAAGGATAAAAAATAAAATAAAAAGAAAGAAAGATAAGACAAATAAACAATAATTTCATTTTCGATAGGGAAAGCTATCCTACTAAAATCCCGTTGAAGATACATTTAAAAATATTGAATGTAAAAAGGAAAGCAAATCTAAAAGGAAACAAATTATAGAATGTACACACTATAAAAATATGTAAAATAAACTTTTCAGGTTATTTTTTATAATTAATATTTTTTCTTTATTTGTCATTCAATCCCATGTTCACGTTAAAACTTTTTTATTTCAAAAATCTCGTTTCTTCAAATATTTTCAACATTTCTCATCGATCTGAGCTGTAGCAGCTCAAATGAGACTATTTATTGCTATAAACTTCATTGTTTACAATTTATCAGTCATCATTGACTCAAGACGTGAGTGGGAATTATAAATTTAATGAAATTCGTATAATAGAAAATATTTCTGTGTCGTGAATGAATTAATTACGTAATTATATTATGAAAATAAAAAGTGTTGGATATAAGACATAGCGAGTCAACTTAAGTCACACAAATAATTAATTAACAATTGTATATATTTAATAAATATCTATAATTAATTAATAATTATGTATAGTTAATAAATATGTATAGTTAATTAATAATTATACTAACTAAATAAATACATTTAATTAAAATTAATTATGTATATTTAAATATGTATATATATATATATATATATAATTAATTAATAACTATGCATATTTAATAAATACGTATAATTAATTAATAATTATGCATATTTATGTATGTCTTACTTTATAAATTTTTTACATTCGTTTTTGTTTTCGGCCGAAAATAGAAAGATCACCGAAATTCGGATTCAATTTCAGCCTTAAAAACATGTTTCACTCGATCCTTAAACTCATCACTTAAATAGAAACCTTTTTATTTATTTTATTTTGCTTTAATATTTTATTGTCATATTTGGTATGCATTTAAGGTAAATTTTTCCGATAAGTTCAAATCTACAAATATTGTTTCTGTATTTTAGAAAGTTTCAAAAATAAAAACAATATATTGCAGATTAAAAACTCCATTCTTCAAGTAATTATCTCTTAACTGAACGGAAATTAGGGGAGACGCAGGGTGTCGTTATTTGAAAAAGGTTTGCAATTTTTGTACAACACATGTTTATTACCGCCAAAATTTCACCAAAGCGAATAAATACATTTTTATATAAATTTTATATGTACAAGTCGTAATACTGACAAATTTTAACTTAAATCAGTTGCATTTAGCCAATAAATCGTTTTCGCATTAAAATTTTGAAGAAAAAACAGATACTGAGTGAGTTTCATTGAAATAGTCAACGCACTTTTTCTTGTCGCGGAAGCATAACACTCACAGTATAAACTGTACTCTCAACGTCTTCGTTCCCCAAGTAAAATCATATAAAAGTAATAACATGAAGCGGTCTTTAACCCTTTCAAGTCCGAATTTTTTTCCATTGTGAGAGCAAAATAATTAATTAGTGTAATAATGTTAATCGTAGCCATCCAAATAGACCTTTTGATGTTTAAAGATTAACTCATAGTTTAAAATGCAACGAATGTACCTATTTTGTGTACTATTCAATTCATATTTATGGAATAATAGACTAAGGAAAAGTTTTTGGAGACTTTTGGAAATATCGTATTAAAACAGGGTTTACCAGATATTACAACATTCTAATATTTTTTTGCGTTTTATCATGCATGATTCGTTCAAAAAAGTAAACTTTATTGTAAATTTAAAGCGTGAAATATATGTATAAACCAAAGGAATCGTTAAAGATGCAAAGAGAATTAAGCTAACTTTTATTATTATTGTTATTACTAAAAGTGAAAACATAAATGAAGTCATAATAAGAAAAGCATAGATATATAGGGTTATTTCTACATGTAGAAAGTGGCAATGTAATTGTTAGTACAAAATAATATTCGATAAAAAGACATGTGCAGAGGCGGATTACCCATTAGGCTGAGTAGGCTGAAGCCTAGGGGCCCAGAAGAAAAGTGGTAGTTAATCCGTTTCTGGACATGTGCTATTAATAGTACACCTGACCCAAAAGGTTTAGATTAAATTTACATTTCTTTTTTCTTCTAAAAATGAAGTAAAAAGATTTCTCACTGTATTCATTAAATAATAATAATAGTAATAATAATTCTGTATATTTTCTGCGACTATCATTACTTTTTTTATTTTATGATGTGGCTATAAATAAGCTAATAAGTTTGAACATAAAATTTCTTTAAAGTAAACATGAATAATAATAATAATAATAATAATAATAATAATAATAATAATAATAATAATAAAAAGAGGGAGGTGAAGGAGAGGATATTATTTAATTCCAAATATTTAATTTATGTTTTAAATTGAAGTTACATTTAAGTAAATTAGTGTATATTGACTTAGGATTACCATTTGTTAATATTAGGATGTTTTATTTATTTGTCATTTATTTATTTTATTTTTTCACTCAAAAAAAAAAAAAAAAAAAAAAAAAAAAAAAAAAAAAATCCGATTTAGTAGTTTATAAGATCATGCACTAAATTGAAAAAAATTGCAGCTAGTCACAGAAAAATGATATTTAGTTATCATTATTATTTAAAAATTCAAAGAGGTTTTTTGTAATTATTTTTGGATCTTGTTAAACAACAAGAAAAGTTTATTTTGACGTACCATCTAGGATCTTATTTATCATAATGATATAATGAATTTATGTTTAATAAAGGAAAAGGGGGCTATGAAAAAAATAACGTTAACAATTTCTTTCTAATAATTTTAGCAGGGCTCCCAAATGATCCACTTTTTAATAATTATTTGTATACACCACTTTATATAAAAATTTTCTTAGTTTCTATTTTCTTTTAATTTTTCTGTAAATTTTGCAGGAATTGCCTTCGAAGGTTAATTGGAACGAAAAAATTGTAAAAACGTATCACGACGTACCATGAAATTTACTGTTAAAATATATTGTTATTTATATAACGGACCATATGGTAGCCTTGTTTGAGTTGTCAATTACTTTTCAATACATTTAGTTAAATCTTACTCCAGAAAATACGGGACACATTTTCTAAATAATAATAATAATAATATTAAACATAATAATTTAAAGAATAAAAATAAATAGTAAAACAGTAAAAATTTCACATTTTTAAGATGGTTAATCACATTATTTGTAAATAAAATCGCTTGATAAAACTTCTCAGAAATTAGATGTATTAAAAAAAAAAAAAAAAAAAAAAAAAAAAAAAAAAAAAAAAAATTATTTTTAAAGAGAGTTAATTTAAAATCTTTATTGCTTGAAATTTTATCAATATAATTTCAATTATTTTTCCTTTGAATAAACAGAAATATACAAATTTTAATTTTGATTCGACATTAAAAATATATAAATTTAAATAAAAATTACAAATATTTAAATAAAAAGTTACAAAAAAGTAACTTAAAAAAAATCACATTTAAAAAAAAAAAAATTAAATTAAAAAAATTAAAATATCAAAATTGCTGAATTAAAATAGGAATAAAATAATTGAAAAAGGTATGTTCCAAATCTGATTAAAAACGTTTATTTTTAACGGTTCTTCATTTATAACAATTTAAATACGAAAAATCGTGAAAAAACACACCATAAATAGAAACCTATTTTCACAAGAAGCCGTATCCATGAAACTTATTGCTTGAAAGCTTGATTTGGAAGCAAGTTAAAACAAAATATTAATAATTCCTTTTCTAATTTAGATAGAAACATGATTTAAACACCATATTAAGCAGAAAAAGAAGAAATTTTTAATGCAATATTTTTTCTCCTAAGACATTTTATATGAAATCCATACACTGGAAGATATTACTTGATGCACAAACCTGAGAAAGCTAGCTAGAAAATCAATTTACTAAAGACTTACCGAAGAGGAAGGAGTTACTACTGTTTTAAAACTGTGATATCACAAAAACATACCGTCGATACAGTGTCGAGAAGTATATAATCTAGATACTGTACCGTCGTCGCCAAGACGGGAAACAAAAATTCTCATAAAAAAAACAAAAAAAGAAAAAAAAAACATATGTGCTAGAAGAGTGGTTTTTACATTGCAAAGAAGGAATTTATATCATGTTGTTCCTATATTTTTTAAGTTTAATACCTTTTATACGAAATTCGTACACTCAAAGATATTACTTGATGATAAACCTGAGAATGTTATTTAGAAAGCCAATTTATGAATGAATTACAGAAGAGGGAGGAGTTACGACTGTTTTATAACCGAGAAATCACAAAAACATACCATCCTCAATAACATAACAATATTCGAGACGGGCAGCGATAATTTAAATTTTTATTGATAAAACATTACGGACTAGACGCATGACTTCTGCATTGCAAAAAAAAAAAAAAAAAGAATTTATATCATGCTGTCTTGTCCGTATATTTTCTTAAATGAGACACATTTTATATGAAATCCGTACGCTGAAAGATATTACTTGATGCATAAACCTAAGAATGCTGTCTAGAAAATCAATATACCCATGACTTACAGAAGAGGGAGGAGTTACTACTGTTTTAAAAGATTTTCACAAAAACATACCGTCGTCAATGTGCTACGAGAAACGTAACGCATTGGTGATCCACGACGGGAAACAATAATTCTCCTTTTCATTAAAAAAAAAAAAAAAAAAAAAAAAAAAAAAAAACATTACGGGCAATAAGTGTGGTTTCTGCATTGCAGAAAGTGAATTTATATCATATGTCTGTATGTTTTTTAATTTCTTAGACATTTTATATGAAATCCGTACACTAAAAGTTATTACTTTATCCATAAAACTGAGGACGTTATCTAGAAAATCAACCCACCAATGATTTACTGAAGAGGGAGGAGTTACTACAGTTTTAAAAGCGAAATTTTGCAAAAAATATATGCTGTCAGCAATGTGGTAAGACATTAGCTTTTCTCGTGTATATTAAAAATAACTTATAGACTCAAAGCGTGCTTTCTGCATTGCATAAATTAATTTATATCATTATGTCCGTATATTTTTTAAATTGTAAGACATTTTATAAGAAATTGGCACACTGAATATCATTATTTGATGCATAAACCTGAGAAAGCTATAATTAATCAATGACTTACAGAAGAGGAAGGAGTTATTACTGTTATAAAACCGATATATATATAAAAAAAAATATTATCGTTGCAATGTCTCGAAGTTTATACATCTAGACACTGTACTATCGTCAAAATTGGAAACAAAAATTCTCATTTATGTGAAAATAAATAAATAAATAAATAAAACATTATGCACTAGAAGCGGGGTTTTGCATTGAAAAAATGAATTTATATCATGCTGTTTGTATATATTTTAAATTGTAAGACATTTTATATGAAATTCGTACACTGAAATATATTACTTGATGCATAAACCTGGAATGCTATTTAGACTATCAGTTCACCAATGACTTACAGAAGAGGGAGGAGTTACTTCCGTTTTAAAACCGAGATACCACAAAAACAAACCATCGTCAATGTGTTATGTCATTCACGATTAAAAAAGATAATTCTTTTTTTTTTTTTTTCCTAAAAGCACATTATGGAGTATGGTTTCTGCAACGCAAAAATTGATTTACATCATGTTGTCTCGTTAGTATGCTTTTTAAATTGTAAGGCATTTTATATAAAATTAGTCCACTAAAAAATATTGCCTATACCTGAATCTGACCAGGGGTGTGCGAAGAGAGAACTCCGCCTGAAGCAACCTTTCAATTTGCCATCCTCCTTCTTGTGACAGGTAAAAAATGACATTGGCAGTATAAATTTGGCGCCCCCCCCAAATTTTCGTGCGCAGGGTGACCGCCCCCATCGATTCACATGGCGCTGAATTTGAGAAAGCTTTCTTGAAAATCTGTTTACCAAGTCTTATATTAAAGGGAACAGTTACTACTGTTAACTGAGATATCACAAAAACATGCCTTCGCAACGGGAAACGATAATTCTCGTGTTTATAATAATAATAATAATAATAATAAAATCCGTTATGGACTGACTAGAAGAGTGGTTTCTGCAATTAAAAAATAAATTTATATTAAGGTATTAAGTGCATTTTTATTTCTTCTAGCAGATATGAAATTAATTTGATGATATTTAATAATTTTCATATGTTTTCTTTTCTTTTATAAAAATAAGTAAATAAATAAAAAATGCAGAAAATTTGAAGCACTTGAATGCAGAAAATATTAAAATTTGAGCGAGATATTTGAAAAGAACTCTCCCATTACTTAACATTATTATCCGGGTTTTTTTCGCTCATTAGTGTGGACTCTTAACGGTAATAGAAAAATTTTAGTATGAAGTGTTTCAAATACTCTTTGAAAAAGTTTTAGTAACGCAGATGATTACTATTTAAAAAAATCATTTTAAAAGATAAATCGAGGTGTGTATACCTAAAACTAAAATATTTTTAAATTAAATTAAATTCGTTTACTTAGAAAATCTGTCTATGTAGTTGATGAATTAATCACGTTTTATTTTATAGGAAAATGGATAGCCTAAGACACTGAGAGCCAACTTGGGCCACACGTATAATTAATTAACAATTATGTGCTTTTTAATAAACATGTATAATTAATTTACAGTTATGTGTATTTAATAAACGCGTATAATTAATTAATAACTATGTTTATTTATGCATGTATTAATCAATTAAACTTTCTTGGACAGTTTCATTTTCGTTTACGGCCGAAAAATGAAGATCACCGAAATATTGTTACGGTTTTATAATTGACCTTACAAACCTATTTTGGTCGATCCTTAGTTTTTAAACAGACGTTATTTTTTAATAGATTGAAGTTAGAAAGATATTACAAGAATTTTATATGTATGCTGGAATCGAGTTCAGACATGACATGACATCGCGGTGCTTACGGAGTGCCAACACAATGTGGGTCCATTGCGCGTAACCTCCAACTAAATATAAGAAAATGAACATAAAAAGATGAATTTCGAAGCAAAGCACGGTCAAAAGGTATAATTTAGAGTCTCTGGTGGAAATCCGAAGATTATTCCAGAGCTGGAAGCACGAGGTTAAATATAACCTCCAAAAGAAGGGGCGCATGTGGCATCCAAACGAGTTTGGTTGCCCCATACTTCGATGTCATTTCACCAACTGGCGTCGGCAAAAAACAGAGAGTGAAAAGGCAGTATGGTACCAAGAAGCACAGAAAAGGCATAGCATAAGGTATCCCAGCCCACGACTAACTCTAAGAACCAAAAAAAAGGGGGCCACATAGCTCACTAATTTTGGTGACAATCACCTGAAACCCGTTCACCTTCGAAGTTTCCCATCGGCTAACATAGAGGCACAGGTCCCGCGTTTTACTGGCATATGTTATCGGCCACCTGGACCGCACTACCAAACGAAGTTCCTGTACACACTACGCTCGCGCAGGTCCACAACTCCAGTAAACAAGTTCTTCGGTTCATGCCTTGTCTAAAAGGGGGAAAATAAAATTTTGAAAATTAATTAAAAACTGAACTCTGAAATAAGCTTTAGCTGTGACTAGAGAATTTGGCGACCATTGCCAGAAGCGAGTTCCTCACACACCAGCGGTCGAGGGTAGAATGAGCCAAAAGGGGAAGAAAAAGTCTTAAATAGCCGAGGTACAGTGAGCAAGCACCTCATTGGCCAATAGGAATATGAGGAAGGCGTGCCTATCCTCAAAGTTGGAAGTGACTTCGTAGACAACTGAAATTTTGAGAAAGATAGAGTACCCAATTACAATTATAATTAAAACAAATTAAAAGAAAGTAAAGGGAAGCCGAAATAATAAAACAAGTAATAAAAATTTAAAATTACAATTAAGTAGGAAAGCTGAAAAACGCGACTGTACAATACTACAGAATGCTGCATGACGTCAGGGGTAATCCAATTCTAGTTGAAAATTTCTTTCAAACTAGGGAAAATATAAATTTTTCCCGGGAATTCTGCTTTAAGTGACGGCAGAAGGATTCCTTCTGGATGTTTTGGAGCATGGGATGAAGTTATCATCCCGTGCAAGTATAGCGAGGGGCCGTTTCCGGTTTTTCCCCACTGTTGGTGCTAAGAAAGTTCGCTGGAAACTTGAGTCCTGGTACAACGGCTTCCTCGGATATGGGAGGTGTCGTTGTGAAAATTAAAACTTATCTGTTGTTCGGTTAGTTTGCTGGAAAATGTCAAGTTGAATAACTGGTTATTATAAAAGGATTCTGTTTTGACAATGTGATCTCACCTCCCACTAAATAATTGGCCTGTGCTAAATCGCACAGCGCTCTGAACTATTAACAAAATGACGGCTCTCCACTCACACTAGTAAAGAACGCCATCTACTAGCTAATCATATAAAAGTAATAGCATGAAGCGCTCTTTAACCCTTTCAAGTCCGAATTTTTTTTCCATTGTGAGAGCAAAATAATTAATTAGTGTAATAATGTTAATCGTAGCCATCCAAATACACCTTTTGATGTTTAAAGATTATCTCATAGTTTGAAATGCAACGAATGTACCTATTTTGTGTACTATTCAATTCATAATTATGGGATAATAGATTAAGGAAAAGTTTTTGGAGACTTTTGGAAATATCGTATTAAAACAGGGTTTACCAGATATTACAACATTCTAATATTTTTTTGCGTTTTATCATGCATGATTCGTTCAAAAAAGTAAACTTTATTGTAAATTTAAAGCGTGAAATATATGTATAAACCAAAGGAATCGTTAAAGATGCAAAGAGAATTAAGCAAACTTTTATTATTATTGTTATTACTAAAAGTGAAAACATAAATGAAGTCATAATAAGAAAAGCATAGATATATAGGGTTATTTCTACATGTAGAAAGTGGCAATGTAATTGTTAGTACAAAATAATATTCGATAAAAAGACATGTGCTATTAATAGTACACCTAACCCAAAAGGTTTAGATTAAATTTACATTTCTTTTTTCTTCTAAAAATGAAGTAAAAAGATTTCTCACTGTATTCATTAAATAATAATAATAGTAATAAAAATTCTGTATATTTTCTGCGACTATCATTACTTTTTTTATTTTATGATGTGGCTATAAATAAGCTAATAAGTTTGAACATAAAATTTCTTTAAAGTAACCATGAATAATAATAATAATAATAATAATAATAATAAAAAGAGGGAGGTGAAGGAGAGGATATTATTTAATTCCAAATATTTAATTTATGTTTTAAATTGAAGTTACATTTAAGTAAATTAGTGTATATTGACTTAGGATTACCATTTGTTAATATTAGGATGTTTTATTTATTTGTCATTTATTTATTTTATTTTTTCTCTCAAAAAAAAAAAAAAAAAAAAAAAAAAAAAAAAAAAAAAAAAAAAAGAATCCGATTTAGTAGTTTATAAGATCATACACTAAATTGAAAAAAATTGCAGCTAGTCACAGAAAAATGATATTTAGTTATCATTATTATTTAAAAATTCAAAGAGGTTTTTTGTAATTATTTTTGGATCTTGTTAAACAACAAGAAAAGTTTATTTTGACGAACCATCTAGGATCTTATTTATCATAATGATATAATGAATTTATGTTTAATAAAGGAAAAGGGGGCTATGAAAAAAATAACGTTAACAATTTCTTTCTAATAATTTTAGCAGGGCTCCCAAATGATACACTTTATAATAATTATTTATATACACCACTTTATATAAACATTTTCTTAGTTTCTATTTTCTTTTAATTTTTTTGTAAATTTTGCAGGAATTGCCTTCGAAGGTTAATTGGAACGAAAATATTGTAAAAACGTATCACGACGTACCATGAAATTTACTGTTAAAATATTTTGTTATTTATATAACGGACCATATGGTAGCCTTGTTTGAGTTGTCAATTACTTTTCAATACATTTAGTTAAATCTTACTCCAGAAAATACGGGACACATTTTCTAAATAATAATAATAATAATATTAATAATAATAATTTAAAGAATAAAAATAAATAGTAAAAAAGTAAAAATTTCACATTTTTAAGATGGTTAATCACATTATTTGTAAATAAAATCGCTTGATAAAACTTCTCAGAAATTAGATTTATTTAAAACTAGTCGTTGGGGGCCACCGTAATACTTACCCATCATGGATATGTATATGGAAATAAAACATGTGAAAACTATTTATACAATGCATTGCAATTCATAAACAAAATTTAAATGTTGTTAATATGCATATTAATGCTTTATTAAAGAACTGCTGATGTACCAATTTCGACAAATTATATAAAACGCCAAACTACTCAAGTAGTACCGAGCTGCGTAAAAGAAACATCCTTATAACTCCAAAAATAATAATTCTATTAACTAACAATTAACTGTGTCGGATTAAGCGTCTCATTTCCAATTAAAATATACCTCTGAATTGAAATTTGAATGAAATACAGGGTCATGTAAAATCGAAGAATGTGGAAAACAGGATTACAAATATCTCGGCAACTAATAATCCGATCGACTTTGTTTTATATGCAAAATGTGTGTTATTTTATTGCCTTTTACGTCCATTTCTTAAAACAAAAAAATTCGAAAATTTTTATATACCTTTCATCAGAACGAATTTTTTGAGGGTCCGAAAAAAATAGTTTCGGATAATCGAGGTTGCTGATATTAAATAGAGTTCGTCCCATTCTTACATACTAACAACATACGAAATTTCAAGTCTCTATCTCAATTTGTTCGGGAGATAGAGCGTTTACAGACAGACAGACAGACAGACAGACAGACGGACGGCAAAATTTTTTTTCTAAAAATATGTTTTTCGGAATCTCCACTATCTAAAACGTGTAAATCCGTCCAAAAATTTTTGTTCGATTTTCAAAACGATTGCAAGACTTACCCTATACTACGTATGATGGGTAAGTAAAAAAAAAAAATGTATTTTTAAAGAGAGTTAATTTAAAATCTTTATTGCTTGAAATTTTATCAATATAATTTCAATTATTTTTCCTTTGAATAAACAGAAATATACAAATTTTAATTTTGATTCGACATTAAAAAATATAAATTTAAATAAAAATTACAAATATTTAAATAAAAAGTTACAAAAAAGTAACTTAAAAAAATCACATTTAAAAAAAAAAATTTAAATTAAAAAAATTAAAAAATTAAAATTGCTGAATTAAAATAGGAATAAAATAATTGAAAAAGGTATGTTCCAAATCTGATTAAAAACGTTTATTTTTAACGGTTCATAATTTATAACAATTTAAATACGAAAAATCGTGAAAAAACACACCATAAATAGAAACCTATTTTCACAAGAAGCCGTATCCATGAAACTTATTGCTTGAAAGCTTGATTTGGAAGCAAGTTAAAACAAAATATTAATAATTCCTTTTCTAATTTAGATAGAAACATGATTTAAACACCATATTAAGCAGAAAAAGAAGAAATTTTTAATGCAATATTTTTTCTTCTAAGACATTTTATATGAAATCCATACACTGAAGGATATTACTTGATGCACAAACCTGAGAAAGCTAGCTAGAAAATCAATTTACTAAAGACTTACCGAAGAGGAAGGAGTTACTACTGTTTTAAAACTGTGATATCACAAAAACATATCGTCGATACAGTGCCGAGAAGTATATAATCTAGATACTGTACCGTCGTCGCCAAGACGGGAAACAAAAATTCTCATAAAAAAAAAAAAAAAAAAACATATGTGCTAGAAGAGTAATTTTTACATCGCAAAGAAGGAATTTATATCATGTTGTTCCTATATTTTTTAAGTTTAAGACCTTTTATACGAAATTCGTACACTCAAAGATATTACTTGATGCATAAACCTGAGAATGTTATTTAGAAAGCCAATTTATGAATGAATTACAGAAGAGGGAGGAGTTACGACTGTTTTATAACCGAGAAATCACAAAAACATACCATCCTCAATAACATAACACATTCGAGACGGGAAGCGATAATTTAAATTTTTATTGATAAAACATTACGGACTAGACGCATGACTTCTGCATTGCAAAAAAAAAAAAAAAAAAAGAATTTATATCATGCTGTCTTGTCCGTATATTTTCTTAAATGAGACACATTTTATATGAAATCCGTACGCTGAAAGATATTACTTGATGCATAAACCTAAGAATGCTGTCTAGAAAACCAATATACCCATGACTTACAGAAGAGGGAGGAGTTACTACTGTTTTAAAAGATTTTCACAAAAACATACCGTCGTCAATGTGCTACGAGAAACGTAACGCATTGTGATCCACGACGGGAAACAATAATTCTCATTTTTATATATATATATATATATATAAAAAAAAAAAAAAAAAAAAAAAAAAAAACATTACGGGCAATAAGTGTGGTTTCTGCATTGCAGAAAGTGAATTTATATCATATGTCTGTATGTTTTTTAATTTCTTAGACATTTTATATGAAATCCGTACACTTAAAGTTATTACTTTATGCATAAAACTGAGGACGTTATCTAGAAAATCAACTCACCAATGATTTACTGAAGAGGGAGGAGTTACTACAGTTTTAAAAGCGAAATGTTACAAAAAATATATGCTGTCAGCAATGTGATAAGACATTAGCTTTTCTCGTGTATATTAAAAATAACTTATAGACTCAAAGCGTGCTTTCTGCATTGCATAAATTAATTTATATCATTATGTCCGTATATTTTTTAAATTGTAAGACATTTTATAAGAAATTGGCACACTGAAAATTATTATTTGATGCATAAACCTGAGAAAGCTATAATTAATCAATGACTTACAGAAGAGGAAGGATTTATTATTGTTATAAAACCGATATATAAAAAAAAAAAAACATATTATCGTTGCAATGTCTCGAAATTTATACATCTAGACACTGTACTATCGTCAAAATTGGAAACAAAAATTCTCATTTATGTGAAAATAAATAAATAAATAAATAAAACATTATGCACTAAAAGCGGGGTTTTGAATTGAAAAAATGAATTTATATCATGCTGTTTGTATATATTTTAAATTGTAAGACATTTTATATGAAATTCGTACACTGAAAGATATTACTTGATGCATAAACCTGGAATGCTATTTAGACGATCAATTCACCAATGACTTACAGAAGAGGGAGGAGTTACTTCCGTTTTAAAACCGACATACCACAAAAACAAACCATCGTCAATGTGTTATGTCATTCACGATTAAAAAAGATAATTCTTTTTTTTTTTTTTTTTTTCTTTCTAAAAACACATTATGGAGAATGGTTTCTGCAACGCAAAAATTGATTTACATCATGTTGTCTCGTTAGTATGCTTTTTAAATTGTAAGGCATTTTATATAAAATTAGTCCACTAAAAAATATTGCCTATACCTGAATCTGACCAGGAGTGTGCGAAAAGGGAACTCCGCCTGAAGCAACCTTTCAATTTGCCATCCTCCTTCTTGTGACAGGTAAAAAATGACATTGGCAGTATAAATTTGGCGCCCCCCAAATTTCCGTGCGCAGGGTGACCCCCCCCCCCCCCCCATCGATTCACATGGCGCTGAATATGAGAAAGCTTTCTTGAAAATCAGTTTACCAAGTCTTATAGGAAAGGGAACAGTTACTACTGTTAACTGAGATATCACAAAAACATGCCTTCGCAACGGGAAACGATAATTCTCGTGTTTATAATAATAATAATAATAATAATAATAATAAAATCCGTTATGGACTGACTAGAAGAGTGGTTTCTGCAATTAAAAAATAAATTTATATTAAGGTATTAAGTGCATTTTTATTTCTTCTAGCAGGTATGAAATTAATTTGATGATATTTAATAATTTTCATATGTTTTCTTTTCTTTTATAAAAATAAGTAAATAAATAAAAAATGCAGAAAATTTGAAGCACTTGAATGCAGAAAATATTAAAATTTGAGCGAGATATTTGAAAAGAACTCTCCCATTACTTAACATTATTATCCGGGTTTTTTTCGCTCATTAGTGTGGACTCTTAACGGTAATAGAAAAATTTTAGTATGAAGTGTTTCAAATACTCTTTGAAAAAGTTTTAGTAACGCAGATGATTACTATTTACAAAAATCTTTTTAAAAGATAAATCGAGGTGTGTATACTTAAAACTAAAATATTTTTAAATTAAATTAAATTCGTTTACTTAGAAAATCTGTCTATGTAGTTGATGAATTAATCACGTTTTATTTTATAGGAAAATGGATAGCCTAAGACACTGAGAGCCAACTTGGGCCACACGTATAATTAATTAACAGTTATGTGCATTTTAATAAACATGTATAATTAATTAACAGTTATGTGTATTTAATAAACGCGTATAATTAATTAATAACTATGTTTATTTATGCATGTATTAATGAATTAAACTTTCTTGGACAGTTTCATTTTCGTTTACGGCCGAAAAATGAAGATCACCGAAATATTGTTACGGTTTTGGAATTGATCTTACAAACCTATTTTGGTCGATCCTTAGTTTTTAAACAGATGTTATTTTTTTAATAGATTGAACTCAAAAAGATATTACAACAATTTTATATGTATGCTGGTACCGAGTTCAGGTGCAAAGAATATTACCTGAATCTTGAGTCCTGTTACAACGGCTTCCTCAGATATGGGAGGAGTCGTTGTGAAAATTAAGGCCCCCTGTCCTCGCTAGAAGAAACGCTCGCGAGCTAATGCTATTCCTATGGGAAAGCATTTTTCTAATAACTCTTTCACATTTTGACATTTTTGAATAATTTTTTTTGCATTGGATAGCTGAGGTGCATACTGATTGCGCACCTTTTTTACTTTTTCGATTTTGGTTGCAGCTATATTTTTTAAAAAGCACTTTCAGTTTCGAAAACGGTTTTAAAAGTGAAACTAACTTTGTAAAAAATATCTGCAACCAAAATCGAAAAAGTAAAAAAGGTGCGCAATTGGTATGCACCTCAGCTATCCAATGCAAAAAAAATTATTCAAAAATGTCAAAATGCGAAAGAGTTATTAGAAAAATGCTTCCCCATAGGAATAGCATTAGCTCGCGAGCGTTTCTTCAAGCGAGGACAGGGGCCTTAAAACTTATCTGTTGTTCGGTTAGTTTGCTGGAAAATGTCAAGTTGAATAACTGGTTATTATAAAAGGAATCTGTTTTGACAATGTGATCTCACCTCCCACTAAATAATTGGCCTGTGCTAAATCGCACAGCGCTCTGAACTATTAACAAAATGACGGCTCTCCACTCACACTAGTAAAGAACGCCATCTACTAGCTATAGTTGGGGAACGTTGAAGTTGCGAGTATGTAAAAGCCTATACAGACTTTTCACTCCGTTGGCTTGGAGTCTTGGCTTAACCGTGACCTAACATGATTGCAATATCTGGCGTTTTAGCACTCATTTTGGCAACATAATATTAATTTTAAATTGAGTTTGCAAAATCTTATTTCAAAGATTTTTTTCTTGTCGTTTTATTGAAAGATTAAATATAACTGGTTACTGACAATTTATTATCAACGCACATTATTTAAATTATACATATTTTCCACGAACTTTTCATCTTAAAAAATAATGTTTAGAATTAAGATATTTCGAAAGTTAAAAATAAACATCATTACAATTTAACATCACCTATATATTTTTTTAATTATTTTGTAAAGGAATCGCAATTCTTTCTTTGATAAATGTGTTGTTAATAATCAGGTTTAAAGTTATATGTATGTAATGTGTACCAGGTATCAAACATTGCTCAATGTGCAATTTTGAAGAAACACACGAATTCACATTTGTATTTTATATAAAATCTATTCATATTTTTTTTAATTGCGATGAGAAAACATACTATTAAAACAAAAAGATTTTAGACCGGGTATGATTGTGGTTTGCAGACTTGATCACCTTTTTTTTTATTTATTTACCTACATATAGGAGACTGTAAAGAGGACATAAGATAAACTTTTTATTTTATAATTAATCAAAACATTCGCGCATGAAATTTTTTAAAACATGCCAATAAAAAAAGCAACTTCGAAATTTAAAATACAAAAAACTAATAACAATAATAATAATGAAAAAAATAATAAAATAAATATTAAAACGTTAACTTCTACTGGCATTAAAAGGATAAAAAATAAAATAAAAAGAAAGAAAGATAAGACAAATAAACAATAATTTCATTTTCGATAGGGAAAGCTATCCTACTAAAATCCCGTTGAAGATACATTTAAAAATATTGAATGTAAAAAGGAAAGCAAATCTAAAAGGAAACAAATTATAGAATGTACACACTATAAAAATATGTAAAATAAACTTTTCAGGTTATTTTTTATAATTAATATTTTTTCTTTATTTGTTATTCAATCCCATGTTCACGTTAAAACTTTTTTATTTCAAAAATCTCGTTTCTTCAAATATTTTCAACATTTCTCATCGATCTGAGCTGTAGCAGCTCAAATGAGACTATTTATTGCTATAAACTTCATTGTTTACAATTTATCAGTCATCATTGACTCAAGACGTGAGTGGGAATTATAAATTTAATGAAATTCGTATAATAGAAAATATTTCTGTGTCGTGAATGAATTAATTACGTAATTATATTATGAAAATAAAAAGTGTTGGATTTAAGACATAGCGAGTCAACTTAAGTCACACAAATAATTAATTAACAATTGTATATATTTAATAAATATCTATAATTAATTAATAATTATGTATAGTTAATAAATATGTATAGTTAATTAATAATTATACTAACTAAATAAATACATTTAATTAAAATTAATTATGTATATTTAAATATGTATATATATATATATATATATAATTAATTAATAACTATGCATATTTAATAAATACGTATAATTAATTAATAATTATGCATATTTATGTATGTCTTACTTTATAAATTTTTTACATTCGTTTTTGTTTTCGGCCGAAAATAGAAAGATCACCGAAATTCGGATTCAATTTCAGCCTTAAAAACATGTTTCACTCGATCCTTAAACTCATCACTTAAATAGAAACCTTTTTATTTATTTTATTTTGCTTTAATATTTTATTGTCATATTTGGTATGCATTTAAGGTAAATTTTTCCGATAAGTTCAAATCTACAAATATTGTTTCTGTATTTTAGAAAGTTTCAAAAATAAAAACAATATATTGCAGATTAAAAACTCCATTCTTCAAGTAATTATCTCTTAACTGAACGGAAATTGGGGGAGACGCAGGGTGTCGTTATTTGAAAAAGGTTTGCAATTTTTGTACAACACATGTTTATTACCGCCAAAATTTCACCAAAGCGAATAAATACATTTTTATATAAATTTTATATGTACAAGTCGTAATACTGACAAATTTTAACTTAAATCAGTTGCATTTAGTCAATAAATCGTTTTCGCATTAAAATTTTGAAGAAAAAACAGATACCGAGTGAGTTTCATTGAAATAGTCAACGCACTTTTTCTTGTCTCGGAAGCATAACACTCACAGTATAAACTGTACTCTCAACGTCTTCGTTCCCCAAGTAAAATCATATAAAAGTAATAACATGAAGCGCTCTTTAACCCTTTCAAGTCCGAATTTTTTTCCATTGTGAGAGCAAAATAATTAATTAGTGTAATAATGTTAATCGTAGCCATCCAAATAGACCTTTTGATGTTTAAAGATTAACTCATAGTTTGAAATGCAACGAATGTACCTATTTTGTGTACTATTCAATTCATATTTATGGAATAATAGACTAAGGAAAAGTTTTTGGAGACTTTTGGAAATATCGTATTAAAACAGGGTTTACCAGATATTACAACATTCTAATATTTTTTTGCGTTTTATCATGCATGATTCGTTCAAAAAAGTAAACTTTATTGTAAATTTAAAGCTTGAAATATATGTATAAACCAAAGGAATCGTTAAAGATGCAAGGAGAATTAAGCTAACTTTTATTATTGTTATTACTAAAAGTGAAAACATAAATGAAGTCATAATAAGAAAAGCATAGATATATAGGGTTATTTCTACAAGTAGAAAGTGGCAATGTAATTGTTAGTACAAAATAATATTCGATAAAAAGACATGTGCAGAGGCGGATTACCCATTAGGCTGAGTAGGCTGAAGCCTAGGGGCCCAGAAGAAAAGTGGTAGTTAATCCGTTTCTGGACATGTGCTATTAATAGTACACCTGACCCAAAAGGTTTAGATTAAATTTACATTTCTTTTTTCTTCTAAAAATGAAGTAAAAAGATTTCTCACTGTATTCATTAAATAATAATAATAGTAATAATAATTCTGTATATTTTCTGCGACTATCATTACTTTTTTTATATTTTATGATGTGGCTATAAATAAGCTAATAAGTTTGAACATAAAATTTCTTTAAAGTAAACATGAATAATAATAATAATAATAATAATAATAATAATAATAATAAAAAGAGGGAGGTGAAGGAGAGGATATTATTTAATTCCAAATATTTAATTCATGTTTTAAATTGAAGTTACATTTAAGTAAATTAGTGTATATTGACTTAGGATTACCATTTGTTAATATTAGGATGTTTTATTTATTTGTCATTTATTTATTTTATTTTTTCACTCAAAAAAAAAAAAAAAAAAAAAAAAAAAAAAAAAAAAAAAAAAAAAAAAATCCGATTTAGTAGTTTATAAGATCATGCACTAAATTGAAAAAAATTGCAGCTAGTCACAGAAAAATGATATTTAGTTATCATTATTATTTAAAAATTCAAAGAGGTTTTTTGTAATTATTTTTGGATCTTGTTAAACAACAAGAAAAGTTTATTTTGACGTACCATCTAGGATCTTATTTATCATAATGATATAATGAATTTATGTTTAATAAAGGAAAAGGGGGCTATGAAAAAAATAACGTTAACAATTTCTTTCTAATAATTTTAGCAGGGCTCCCAAATGATCCACTTTTTAATAATTATTTGTATACACCACTTTATATAAACATTTTCTTAGTTTCTATTTTCTTTTAATTTTTTTGTAAATTTTGCAGGAATTGCCTTCGAAGGTTAATTGGAACGAAAATATTGTAAAAACGTATCACGACGTACCATGAAATTTACTGTTAAAATATTTTGTTATTTATATAACGGACCATATGGTAGCCTTGTTTGAGTTGTCAATTACTTTTCAATACATTTAGTTAAATCTTACTCCAGAAAATACGGGACACATTTTCTAAATAATAATAATAATAATATTAAACATAATAATTTAAAGAATAAAAATAAATAGTAAAACAGTAAAAATTTCACATTTTTAAGATGGTTAATCACATTATTTGTAAATAAAATCGCTTGATAAAACTTCTCAGAAATTAGATGTATTTAAAAAAAAAAAAAAAAAAAAAAAAAAAAAAAAAATTATTTTTAAAGAGAGTTAATTTAAAATCTTTATTGCTTGAAATTTTATCAGTATAATTTCAATTATTTTTCCTTTGAATAAACAGAAATATACAAATTTTAATTTTGATTCGACATTAAAAATATATAAATTTAAATAAAAATTACAAATATTTAAATAAAAAGTTACAAAAAAGTAACTTAAAAAAAATCACATTTAAAAAAAAAAAATTAAATTTAAAAAATTAAAAAATCAAAATTGCTGAATTAAAATAGGAATAAAATAATTGAAAAAGGTATGTTCCAAATCTGATTAAAAACGTTTATTTTTAACGGTTCTTCATTTATAACAATTTAAATACGAAAAATCGTGAAAAAACACACCATAAATAGAAACCTATTTTCACAAGAAGCCGTATCCATGAAACTTATTGCTTGAAAGCTTGATTTGGAAGCAAGTTAAAACAAAATATTAATAATTCCTTTTCTAATTTAGATAGAAACATGATTTAAACACCATATTAAGCAGAAAAAAAAGAAATTTTTAATGCAATATTTTTTCTCCTAAGACATTTTATATGAAATCCATACACTGGAAGATATTACTTGATGCACAAACCTGAGAAAGCTAGCTAGAAAATCAATTTACTAAAGACTTACCGAAGAGGAAGGAGTTACTACTGTTTTAAAACTGTGATATCACAAAAACATACCGTCGATACAGTGTCGAGAAGTATATAATCTACATACTGTACCGTCGTCGCCAAGACGGGAAACAAAAATTCTCATAAAAAAAAAACAAAAAAAGAAAAAAAAACATATGTGCTAGAAGAGTGGTTTTTACATTGCAAAGAAGGAATTTATATCATGTTGTTCCTATATTTTTTAAGTTTAATACCTTTTATACGAAATTCGTACACTCAAAGATATTACTTGATGATAAACCTGAGAATGCTATTTAGAAAGCCAATTTATGAATGAATTACAGAAGAGGGAGGAGTTACGACTGTTTTATAACCGAGAAATCACAAAAACATACCATCCTCAATAACATAACAATATTCGAGACGGGCAGCGATAATTTAAATTTTTATTGATAAAACATTACGGACTAGACGCATGACTTCTGCATTGCAAAAAAAAAAAAAAAGAATTTATATCATGCTGTCTTGTCCGTATATTTTCTTAAATGAGACACATTTTATATGAAATCCGTACGCTGAAAGATATTACTTGATGCATAAACCTAAGAATGCTGTCTAGAAAATCAATATACCCATGACTTACAGAAGAGGGAGGAGTTACTACTGTTTTAAAAGATTTTCACAAAAACATACCGTCGTCAATGTGCTACGAGAAACGTAACGCATTGGTGATCCACGACGGGAAACAATAATTCTCCTTTTCATTAAAAAAAAAAAAAAAAAAAAACATTACGGGCAATAAGTGTGGTTTCTGCATTGCAGAAAGTGAATTTATATCATATGTCTGTATGTTTTTAATTTCTTAGACATTTTATATGAAATCCGTACACTAAAAGTTATTACTTTATTCATAAAACTGAGGACGTTATCTAGAAAATCAACCCACCAATGATTTACTGAAGAGGGAGGAGTTACTGAAGTTTTAAAAGCGAAATTTTGCAAAAAATATATGCTGTCTTCAATGTGGTAAGACATTAGCTTTTCTCGTGTATATTAAAAATAACTTATAGACTCAAAGCGTGCTTTCTGCATTGCATAAATTAATTTATATCATTATGTCCGTATATTTTTTAAATTGTAAGACATTTTATAAGAAATTGGCACACTGAATATCATTATTTGATGCATAAACCTGAGAAAGCTATAATTAATCAATGACTCACAGAAGAGGAAGGAGTTATTACTGTTATAAAACCGATATATATATAAAAAAAAAATATTATCGTTGCAATGTCTCGAAGTTTATACATCTAGACACTGTACTATCGTCAAAATTGGAAACAAAAATTCTCATTTATGTGAAAATAAATAAATAAATAAATAAAACATTATGCACTAGAAGCGGGGTTTTGCATTGAAAAATGAATTTATATCATGCTGTTTGTATATATTTTAAATTGCAAGACATTTTATATGAAATTCGTACACTGAAAGATATTACTTGATGCATAAACCTGGAATGCTATTTAGACTATCAGTTCACCAATGACTTACAGAAGAGAGAGGAGTTACTTCCGTTTTAAAACCGAGATACCACAAAAACAAACCATCGTCAATGTGTTATGTCATTCACGATTAAAAAAGATAATTCTTTTTTTTTTTTTTTCCTAAAAGCACATTATGGAGTATGGTTTCTGCAACGCAAAAATTGATTTACATCATGTTGTCTCGTTAGTATGCTTTTTAAATTGTAAGGCATTTTATATAAAATTAGTCCACTAAAAAATATTGCCTATACCTGAATCTGACCAGGGGTGTGCGAAGAGAGAACTCCGCCTGAAGCAACCTTTCAATTTGCCATCCTCCTTCTTGTGACAGGTAAAAAATGACATTGGCAGTATAAATTTGGCGCCCCCCCCCAAATTTTCGTGCGCAGGGTGACCGCCCCCATCGATTCACATGGCGCTGAATTTGAGAAAGCTTTCTTGAAAATCTGTTTACCAAGTCTTATATTAAAGGGAACAGTTACTACTGTTAACTGAGATATCACAAAAACATGCCTTCGCAACGGGAAACGATAATTCTCGAGTTTATAATAATAATAATAATAATAATAAAATCCGTTATGGACTGACTAGAAGAGTGGTTTCTGCAATTAAAAAATAAATTTATATTAAGGTATTAAGTGCATTTTTATTTCTTCTAGCAGATATGAAATTAATTTGATGATATTTAATAATTTTCATATGTTTTCTTTTCTTTTATAAAAATAAGTAAATAAATAAAAAATGCAGAAAATTTGAAGCACTTGAATGCAGAATATATTAAAATTTGAGCGAGATATTTGAAAAGAACTCTCCCATTACTTAACATTATTATCCGGGTTTTTTTCGCTCATTAGTGTGGACTCTTAACGGTAATAGAAAAATTTTAGTATGAAGTGTTTCAAATACTCTTTGAAAAAGTTTTAGTAACGCAGATGATTACTATTTACAAAAATCATTTTAAAAGATAAATCGAGGTGTGTATACCTAAAACTAAAATATTTTTAAATTAAATTAAATTCGTTTACTTAGAAAATCTGTCTATGTAGTTGATGAATTAATCACGTTTTATTTTATAGGAAAATGGATAGCCTAAGACACTGAGAGCCAACTTGGGCCACACGTATAATTAATTAACAATTATGTGCTTTTTAATAAACATGTATAATTAATTTACAGTTATGTGTATTTAATAAACGCGTATAATTAATTAATAACTATGTTTATTTATGCATGTATTAATCAATTAAACTTTCTTGGACAGTTTCATTTTCGTTTACGGCCGAAAAATGAAGATCACCGAAATATTGTTACGGTTTTATAATTGACCTTACAAACCTATTTTGGTCGATCCTTAGTTTTTAAACAGATGTTATTTTTTAATAGATTGAAGTTAGAAAGATATTACAAGAATTTTATATGTATGCTGGAACCGAGTTCAGGTACTAAGAAAGTTCGCTGGAAACTTGAGTCCTGGTACAACGGCTTCCTCGGATATGGGAGGTGTCGTTGTGAAAATTAAAACTTATCTGTTGTTCGGTTAGTTTGCTGGAAAATGTCAAGTTGAATAACTGGTATTATAAAAGGATTCTGTTTTGACAATGTGATCTCACCTCCCACTAAATAATTGGCCTGCGCTAAATCGCACAGCGCTCTGAACTATTAACAAAATGACGGCTCTCCACTCACACTAGTAAAGAACGCCATCTACTAGCTAATCATATAAAAGTAATAGCATGAAGCGCTCTTTAACCCTTTCAAGTCCGAATTTTTTTTCCATTGTGAGAGCAAAATAATTAATTAGTGTAATAATGTTAATCGTAGCCATCCAAATACACCTTTTGATGTTTAAAGATTATCTCATAGTTTGAAATGCAACGAATGTACCTATTTTGTGTACTATTCAATTCATAATTATGGGATAATAGATTAAGGAAAAGTTTTTGGAGACTTTTGGAAATATCGTATTAAAACAGGGTTTACCAGATATTACAACATTCTAATATTTTTTTGCGTTTTATCATGCATGATTCGTTCAAAAAAGTAAACTTTATTGTAAATTTAAAGCGTGAAATATATGTATAAACCAAAGGAATCGTTAAAGATGCAAAGAGAATTAAGCAAACTTTTATTATTATTGTTATTACTAAAAGTGAAAACATAAATGAAGTCATAATAAGAAAAGCTTAGATATATAGGGTTATTTCTACATGTAGAAAGTGGCAATGTAATTGTTAGTACAAAATAATATTCGATAAAAAGACATGTGCTATTAATAGTACACCTAACCCAAAAGGTTTAGATTAAATTTACATTTCTTTTTTCTTCTAAAAATGAAGTAAAAAGATTTCTCACTGTATTCATTAAATAATAATAATAGTAATAATAATTCTGTATATTTTCTGCGACTATCATTACTTTTTTTATTTTATGATGTGGCTATAAATAAGCTAATAAGTTTGAACATAAAATTTCTTTAAAGTACACATGAATAATAATAATAATAATAATAATAATAATAAAAAGAGGGAGGTGAAGGAGAGGATATTATTTAATTCCAAATATTTAATTTATGTTTTAAATTGAAGTTACATTTAAGTAAATTAGTGTATATTGACTTAGGATTACCATTTGTTAATATTAGGATGTTTTATTTATTTGTCATTTATTTATTTTATTTTTTCACTCAAAAAAAAAAAAAAAAAAAAAAAAAAAAAAAAAAAAAAAAAAAAGAATCCGATTTAGTAGTTTATAAGATCATACACTAAATTGAAAAAAATTGCAGCTAGTCACAGAAAAATGATATTTAGTTATCATTATTATTTAAAAATTCAAAGAGGTTTTTTGTAATTATTTTTGGATCTTGTTAAACAACAAGAAAAGTTTATTTTGACGAACCATCTAGGATCTTATTTATCATAATGATATAATGAATTTATGTTTAATAAAGGAAAAGGGGGCTATGAAAAAAATAACGTTAACAATTTCTTTCTAATAATTTTAGCAGGGCTCCCAAATGATCCACTTTATAATAATTATTTATATACACCACTTTATATAAACATTTTCTTAGTTTCTATTTTCTTTTAATTTTTTGTAAATTTTGCAGGAATTGCCTTCGAACGAAGGTTAATTGGAACGAAAATATTGTAAAAACGTATCACGACGTACCATGAAATTTACTGTTAAAATATATTGTTATTTATATAACGGACCATATGGTAGCCTTGTTTGAGTTGTCAATTACTTTTCAAAACATTTAGTTAAATCTTACTCCAGAAAATACGGGACACATTTTCTAAATAATAATAATAATAATATTAATAATAATAATTTAAAGAATAAAAATAAATAGTAAAAAAGTAAAAATTTCACATTTTTAAGATGGTTAATCACATTATTTGTAAATAAAATCGCTTGATAAAACTTCTCAGAAATTAGATTTATTTAAAACTAGTCGTTGGGGGCCACCGTAATACTTACCCATCATGGATATGTATATGGAAATAAAACATGTGAAAACTATTTATACAATGCATTGCAATTCATAAACAAAATTTAAATGTTGTTAATATGCATATTAATGCTTTATTAAAGAACTGCTGATGTACCAATTTCGACAAATTATATAAAACGCCAAACTACTCAAGTAGTACCGAGCTGCGTAAAAGAAACATCCTTATAACTCCAAAAATAATAATTCTATTAACTAACAATTAACTGTGTCGGATTAAGCGTCTCATTTCCAATTAAAATATACCTCTGAATTGAAATTTGAATGAAATACAGGGTCATGTAAAATCGAAGAATGTGGAAAACAGGATTACAAATATCTCGGCAACTAATAATCCGATCGACTTTGTTTTATATGCAAAATGTGTGTTATTTTATTGCCTTTTACGTCCATTTCTTAAAACAAAAAAATTCGAAAATTTTTATATACCTTTCATCAGAACGAATTTTTTGAGGGTCCGAAAAAAATAGTTTCGGATAATCGAGGTTGCTGATATTAAATAGAGTTCGTCCCATTCTTACATACTAACAACATACGAAATTTCAAGTCTCTATCTCAATTTGTTCGGGAGATAGAGCGTTTACAGACAGACAGACAGACAGACGGACGGCAAAATTTTTTTTCTAAAAATATGTTTTTCGGAATCTCCACTATCTAAAACGTGTAAATCCGTCCAAAAATTTTTGTTCGATTTTCAAAACGATTGCAAGACTTACCCTATACTACGTATGATGGGTAAGTAAAAAAAAAAAAATGTATTTTTAAAGAGAGTTAATTTAAAATCTTTATTGCTTGAAATTTTATCAATATAATTTCAATTATTTTTCCTTTGAATAAACAGAAATATACAAATTTTAATTTTGATTCGACATTAAAAAAATATAAATTTAAATAAAAATTACAAATATTTAAATAAAAAGTTACAAAAAAGTAACTTAAAAAAATCACATTTAAAAAAAAAAAATTTAAATTAAAAAAATTAAAAAATTAAAATTGCTGAATTAAAATAGGAATAAAATAATTGAAAAAGGTATGTTCCAAATCTGATTAAAAACGTTTATTTTTAACGGTTCTTCATTTATAACAATTTAAATACGAAAAATCGTGAAAAAACACACCATAAATAGAAACCTATTTTCACAAGAAGCCGTATCCATGAAACTTATTGCTTGAAAGCTTGATTTGGAAGCAAGTTAAAACAAAATATTAATAATTCCTTTTCTAATTTAGATAGAAACATGATTTAAACACCATATTAAGCAGAAAAAGAAGAAATTTTTAATGCAATATTTTTTCTTCTAAGACATTTTATATGAAATCCATACACTGAAGGATATTACTTGATGCACAAACCTGAGAAAGCTAGCTAGAAAATCAATTTACTAAAGACTTACCGAAGAGGAAGGAGTTACTACTGTTTTAAAACTGTGATATCACAAAAACATATCGTCGATACAGTGTCGAGAAGTATATAATCTAGATACTGTACCGTCGTCGCCAAGACGGGAAACAAAAATTCTCATAAAAAAAAAAAAAAAAAAAAAAAAAAACATATGTGCTAGAAGAGTAATTTTTACATCGCAAAGTAGGAATTTATATCATGTTGTTCCTATATTTTTTAAGTTTAAGACCTTTTATACGAAATTCGTACACTCAAAGATATTACTTGATGCATAAACCTGAGAATGTTATTTAGAAAGCCAATTTATGAATGAATTACAGAAGAGGGAGGAGTTACGACTGTTTTATAACCGAGAAATCACAAAAACATACCATCCTCAATAACATAACACATTCGAGACGGGAAGCGATAATTTAAATTTTTATTGATAAAACATTACGGACTAGACGCATGACTTCTGCATTGCAAAAAAAAAAAAAAAAAAAAAAAAAAAGAATTTATATCATGCTGTCTTGTCCGTATATTTTCTTAAATGAGACACATTTTATATGAAATCCGTACGCTGAAAGATATTACTTGATGCATAAACCTAAGAATGCTGTCTAGAAAACCAATATACCCATGACTTACAGAAGAGGGAGGAGTTACTACTGTTTTAAAAGATTTTCACAAAAACATACCGTCGTCAATGTGCTACGAGAAACGTAACGCATTGTGATCCACGACGGGAAACAATAATTCTCATTTATATATATATATATATATATATAAAAAAAAACATTACGGGCAATAAGTGTGGTTTCTGCATTGCAGAAAGTGAATTTATATCATATGTCTGTATGTTTTTTAATTTCTTAGACATTTTATATGAAATCCGTACACTTAAAGTTATTACTTTATGCATAAAACTGAGGACGTTATCTAGAAAATCAACTCACCAATGATTTACTGAAGAGGGAGGAGTTACTACAGTTTTAAAAGCGAAATGTTACAAAAAATATATGCTGTCAGCAATGTGATAAGACATTAGCTTTTCTCGTGTATATTAAAAATAACTTATAGACTCAAAGCGTGCTTTCTGCATTGCATAAATTAATTTATATCATTATGTCCGTATATTTTTTAAATTGTAAGACATTTTATAAGAAATTGGCACACTGAAAATTATTATTTGATGCATAAACCTGAGAAAGCTATAATTAATCAATGACTTACAGAAGAGGAAGGATTTATTATTGTTATAAAACCGATATATAAAAAAAAAACAACATATTATCGTTGCAATGTCTCGAAATTTATACATCTAGACACTGTACTATCGTCAAAATTGGAAACAAAAATTCTCATTTATGTGAAAATAAATAAATAAATAAATAAAACATTATGCACTAAAAGCGGGGTTTTGAATTGAAAAAATGAATTTATATCATGCTGTTTGTATATATTTTAACTTGTAAGACATTTTATATGAAATTCGTACACTGAAAGATATTACTTGATGCATAAACCTGGAATGCTATTTAGACGATCAATTCACCAATGACTTACAGAACAGGGAGGAGTTACTTCCGTTTTAAAACCGACATACCACATAAACAAACCATCGTCAATGTGTTATGTCATTCACGATTAAAAAAGATAATTCTTTTTTTTTTTTTTTTTTTTTTCTAAAAACACATTATGGAGAATGGTTTCTGCAACGCAAAAATTGATTTACATCATGTTGTCTCGTTAGTATGCTTTTTAAATTGTAAGGCATTTTATATAAAATTAGTCCACTAAAAAATATTGCCTATACCTGAATCTGACCAGGAGTGTGCGAAAAGGGAACTCCGCCTGAAGCAACCTTTCAATTTGCCATCCTCCTTCTTGTGACAGGTAAAAAATGACATTGGCAGTATAAATTTGGCGCCCCCCAAATTTCCGTGCGCAGGGTGACCCCCCCCCCCCCATCGATTCACATGGCGCTGAATATGAGAAAGCTTTCTTGAAAATCAGTTTACCAAGTCTTATAGGAAAGGGAACAGTTACTACTGTTAACTGAGATATCACAAAAGCATGCCTTCGCAACGGGAAACGATAATTCTCGTGTTTATAATAATAATAATAATAATAATAATAATAAAATCCGTTATGGACTGACTAAAAGAGTGGTTTCTGCAATTAAAAAATAAATTTACCGTAATTTCGGGTGTATAAGCCGCGGATCAAACAATTCTTTTTGGACCCAGAAATCTTATTTAGTGATTGAAGACAAATATTTACGGCGATCTAACTAGTTACATTTGTTTCTTAAAAAATTCTGGGTCGAAAAAGAATTGTTTGATCTGCGGCTTATACACCCGAAATTACGGTATATTAAGGTATTAAGTGCATTTTTATTTCTTCTAGCAGGTATGAAATTAATTTGATGATATTTAAAATTTTCATATGTTTTCTTTTCTTTTATAAAAATAAGTTAATAAATAAAAAATACAGAAAATATGAAGCACTTGAATGCAGAAAATATAAAAATTTGGCCGGATATTTGAAAAGAACTCTCCCATTACTTAACATTATTATCCGGGTTTTTTTCGCTCATTAGTGTAGACTCTTAACGGTAATAGAAAAATTTTAGTATGAAGTGTTTCAAATACTCTTTGAAAAAGTTTTAGTAACGCAGATGATTACTATTTACAAAAATCATTTTAAAAGATAAATCGAGGTGTGTATACCTAAAACTAAAATATTTTTAAATTAAATTAAATTTGTTTACTTAGAAAATCTGTCTATGTAGTTGATGAATTAATCACGTTTTATTTTATAGGAAAATGGATAGCTTAAGACATTGAGAGCCAACTTGGGCCACACGTATAATTAATTAACAGTTATGTGCATTTTAATAAACATGTATAATTAATTAACAGTTATGTGTATTTAACAAACGCGTATAATTAATTAATAACTATGTTTATTTATGCATGTATTAATCAATTAAACTTTCTTGGACAGTTTCATTTTCGTTTACGGCCGAAAAATGAAGATCACCGAAATATTGTTACGATTTTGGAATTGACCTTACAAACCTATTTTGGTCGATCCTTAGTTTTAAACAGATGTTATTTTTTAATAGATTGAAGTCAGAAAGATATTACAAGAATTTCATATGTATGCTGGAACCCAGTTTGGGTGCTAAAAGACGTCACCTTATTTAAATTCATGTTACAACGGCATCCTCGGATATGGGAGGAGTCGTTGTGAAAATTAAAACTTATCTATTGTTCGGTTAGTTTGCTGGAAAATGTCAAGCTGAATAACTGGTTATTATAAAAGGAATCTGTTTTGACAATGTGATCTCACCTCCCACTAAATAATTGGCCTGTGCTAAATCGCACAGCGCTCTGAACTATTAACAAAATGACGGCTCTCCACTCACACTAGTAAAGAACGCCATCTACAAGCTAATCATATAAAAGTAATAACATGAAGTGCTCTTTAACCCTTTCAAGTCCGAATTTTTTTCCATTGTGAGAGCAAAATAATTAATTAGTCTAATAATGTTAATCGTAGCCATCCAAATAGACCTTTTGATGTTTAAAGATTATCTCATAGTTTGAAATGCAACGAATGTACCTATTTTGTGTACTATTCAATTCATATTTATGGGATAATAGACTAAGGAAAAGATTTTAGAGACTTTTGGAAATATCGTATTAAAACAGGGTTTACCAGATATTACAACATTCTAATATTTTTTTGCGTTTTATCATGCATGATTCGTTCAAAAAAGTAAACTTTATTGTAAATTTAAAGCGTGAAATATATGTATAAACCAAAGGAATCGTTAAAGATGCAAAGAGAATTAAGCAAACTTTTATTATTATTGTTATTACTAAAAGTGAAAACATAAATGAAGTCATAATAAGAAAAGCATAGATATATAGGGTTATTTCTACATGTAGAAAGTGGCAATGTAATTGTTAGTACAAAATAATATTCGATAAAAAGACATGTGCTGTTAATAGTACACCTGACCCAAAAGGTTTAGATTAAATTTACATTTCTTTTTTCTTCTAAAAATGAAGTAAAAAGATTTCTCACTGTATTCATTAAATAATAATAATAGTAATAATAATTCTGTATATTTTCTGCGACTATCATTACTTTTTTTATTTCATGATGTGGCTATAAAAAAGCTAATAAGTTTGAACATAAAATTTCTTTAAAGTAAACATGAATAATAATAATAATAATAATAATAATAATAATAATAATAATAATAATAATAATAATAAAAAGAGGGAGGTGAAGGAGAGGATATAATTTAATTCCAAATATTTAATTTATGTTTTAAATTGAAGTTACATTTAAGTAAATTAGTGTATATTGATTTAGGATTACCATTTGTTAATATTAGGATGTTTTATTTATTTGTCATTTATTTATTTTATTTTTTCACTCAAAAAAAAAAAAAAAAAAAAAAAAAAAAAAAAAAAAAAAATCCGATTTAGTTGTTTATAAGATCATACACTAAATTGAAAAAAATTGCAGCTAGTCACAGAAAAATGATATTTAGTTATCATTATTATTTAAAAATTCAAAGAGGTTTTTTGTAATTATTTTTGGATCTTGTTAAACAACAAGAAAAGTTTATTTTGACGAACCATCTAGGATCTTATTTATCATAATGATATAATGAATTTATGTTTAATAAAGGAAAAGGGGGCTATGAAAAAAATAACGTTAACAATTTCTTTCTAATAATTTTAGCAGGGCTCCCAAATGATCCACTTTATAATAATTATTTATATACACCACTTTATATAAACATTTTCTTAGTTTCTATTTTCTTTTAATTTTTTGTAAATTTTGCAGGAATTGCCTTCGAACGAAGGTTAATTGGAACGAAAATATTGTAAAAACGTATCACGACGTACCATGAAATTTACTGTTAAAATATATTGTTATTTATATAACGGACCATATGGTAGCCTTGTTTGAGTTGTCAATTACTTTTCAAAACATTTAGTTAAATCTTACTCCAGAAAATACGGGACACATTTTCTAAATAATAATAATAATAATATTAATAATAATAATTTAAAGAATAAAAATAAATAGTAAAAAAGTAAAAATTTCACATTTTTAAGATGGTTAATCACATTATTTGTAAATAAAATCGCTTGATAAAACTTCTCAGAAATTAGATTTATTTAAAACTAGTCGTTGGGGGCCACCGTAATACTTACCCATCATGGATATGTATATGGAAATAAAACATGTGAAAACTATTTATACAATGCATTGCAATTCATAAACAAAA
Organism: Maratus speculifer; assembly: GCA_964019185.1. Taxonomy (NCBI): domain Eukaryota; kingdom Metazoa; phylum Arthropoda; class Arachnida; order Araneae; family Salticidae; genus Maratus; species Maratus speculifer. The sequence goes on from OZ025290.1 coordinate 259,455,739, forward strand.
TTTAAATGTTGTTAATATGCATATTAATGCTTTATTAAAGAACTGCTGATGTACCAATTTCGACAAATTATATAAAACGCCAAACTACTCAAGTAGTACCGAGCTGCGTAAAAGAAACATCCTTATAACTCCAAAAATAATAATTCTATTAACTAACAATTAACTGTGTCGGATTAAGCGTCTCATTTCCAATTAAAATATACCTCTGAATTGAAATTTGAATGAAATACAGGGTCATGTAAAATCGAAGAATGTGGAAAACAGGATTACAAATATCTCGGCAACTAATAATCCGATCGACTTTGTTTTATATGCAAAATGTGTGTTATTTTATTGCCTTTTACGTCCATTTCTTAAAACAAAAAAAATCGAAAATTTTTATATACCTTTCATCAGAACGAATTTTTTGAGGGTCCGAAAAAAATAGTTTCGGATAATCGAGGTTGCTGATATTAAATAGAGTTCGTCCCATTCTTACATACTAACAACATACGAAATTTCAAGTCTCTATCTCAATTTGTTCGGGAGATAGAGCGTTTACAGACAGACAGACAGACAGACGGACGGCAAAATTTTTTTTCTAAAAATATGTTTTTCGGAATCTCCACTATCTAAAACGTGTAAATCCGTCCAAAAATTTTTGTTCGATTTTCAAAACGATTGCAAGACTTACCCTATACTACGTATGATGGGTAAGTAAAAAAAAAAAAATGTATTTTTAAAGAGAGTTAATTTAAAATCTTTATTGCTTGAAATTTTATCAATATAATTTCAATTATTTTTCCTTTGAATAAACAGAAATATACAAATTTTAATTTTGATTCGACATTAAAAAAATATAAATTTAAATAAAAATTACAAATATTTAAATAAAAAGTTACAAAAAAGTAACTTAAAAAAATCACATTTAAAAAAAAAAATTTAAATTAAAAAAATTAAAAAATTAAAATTGCTGAATTAAAATAGGAATAAAATAATTGAAAAAGGTATGTTCCAAATCTGATTAAAAACGTTTATTTTTAACGGTTCTTCATTTATAACAATTTAAATACGAAAAATCGTGAAAAAACACACCATAAATAGAAACCTATTTTCACAAGAAGCCGTATCCATGAAACTTATTGCTTGAAAGCTTGATTTGGAAGCAAGTTAAAACAAAATATTAATAATTCCTTTTCTAATTTAGATAGAAACATGATTTAAACACCATATTAAGCAGAAAAAGAAGAAATTTTTAATGCAATATTTTTTCTTCTAAGACATTTTATATGAAATCCATACACTGAAGGATATTACTTGATGCACAAACCTGAGAAAGCTAGCTAGAAAATCAATTTACTAAAGACTTACCGAAGAGGAAGGAGTTAATACTGTTTTAAAACTGTGATATCACAAAAACATATCGTCGATACAGTGTCGAGAAGTATATAATCTAGATACTGTACCGTCGTCGCCAAGACGGGAAACAAAAATTCTCATAAAAAAAAAAAAAAAAAAAAAAAAAAAAAAAAACATATGTGCTAGAAGAGTAATTTTTACATCGCAAAGTAGGAATTTATATCATGTTGTTCCTATATTTTTTAAGTTTAAGACCTTTTATACGAAATTCGTACACTCAAAGATATTACTTGATGCATAAACCTGAGAATGTTATTTAGAAAGCCAATTTATGAATGAATTACAGAAGAGGGAGGAGTTACGACTGTTTTATAACCGAGAAATCACAAAAACATACCATCCTCAATAACATAACACATTCGAGACGGGAAGCGATAATTTAAATTTTTATTGATAAAACATTACGGACTAGACGCATGACTTCTGCATTGCAAAAAAAAAAAAAAAAAAAAAGAATTTATATCATGCTGTCTTGTCCGTATATTTTCTTAAATGAGACACATTTTATATGAAATCCGTACGCTGAAAGATATTACTTGATGCATAAACCTAAGAATGCTGTCTAGAAAACCAATATACCCATGACTTACAGAAGAGGGAGGAGTTACTACTGTTTTAAAAGATTTTCACAAAAACATACCGTCGTCAATGTGCTACGAGAAACGTAACGCATTGTGATCCACGACGGGAAACAATAATTCTCATTTATATATATATATATATATATATATAAAAAAACATTACGGGCAATAAGTGTGGTTTCTGCATTGCAGAAAGTGAATTTATATCATATGTCTGTATGTTTTTTAATTTCTTAGACATTTTATATGAAATCCGTACACTTAAAGTTATTACTTTATGCATAAAACTGAGGACGTTATCTAGAAAATCAACTCACCAATGATTTACTGAAGAGGGAGGAGTTACTACAGTTTTAAAAGCGAAATGTTACAAAAAATATATGCTGTCAGCAATGTGATAAGACATTAGCTTTTCTCGTGTATATTAAAAATAACTTATAGACTCAAAGCGTGCTTTCTGCATTGCATAAATTAATTTATATCATTATGTCCGTATATTTTTTAAATTGTAAGACATTTTATAAGAAATTGGCACACTGAAAATTATTATTTGATGCATAAACCTGAGAAAGCTATAATTAATCAATGACTTACAGAAGAGGAAGGATTTATTATTGTTATAAAACCGATATATAAAAAAAAAACAACATATTATCGTTGCAATGTCTCGAAATTTATACATCTAGACACTGTACTATCGTCAAAATTGGAAACAAAAATTCTCATTTATGTGAAAATAAATAAATAAATAAATAAAACATTATGCACTAAAAGCGGGGTTTTGAATTGAAAAAATGAATTTATATCATGCTGTTTGTATATATTTTAACTTGTAAGACATTTTATATGAAATTCGTACACTGAAAGATATTACTTGATGCATAAACCTGGAATGCTATTTAGACGATCAATTCACCAATGACTTACAGAACAGGGAGGAGTTACTTCCGTTTTAAAACCGACATACCACATAAACAAACCATCGTCAATGTGTTATGTCATTCACGATTAAAAAAGATAATTCTTTTTTTTTTTTTTTTTTTTCTAAAAACACATTATGGAGAATGGTTTCTGCAACGCAAAAATTGATTTACATCATGTTGTCTCGTTAGTATGCTTTTTAAATTGTAAGGCATTTTATATAAAATTAGTCCACTAAAAAATATTGCCTATACCTGAATCTGACCAGGAGTGTGCGAAAAGGGAACTCCGCCTGAAGCAACCTTTCAATTTGCCATCCTCCTTCTTGTGACAGGTAAAAAATGACATTGGCAGTATAAATTTGGCGCCCCCCAAATTTCCGTGCGCAGGGTGACCCCCCCCCCCCATCGATTCACATGGCGCTGAATATGAGAAAGCTTTCTTGAAAATCAGTTTACCAAGTCTTATAGGAAAGGGAACAGTTACTACTGTTAACTGAGATATCACAAAAGCATGCCTTCGCAACGGGAAACGATAATTCTCGTGTTTATAATAATAATAATAATAATAATAATAATAAAATCCGTTATGGACTGACTAAAAGAGTGGTTTCTGCAATTAAAAAATAAATTTATATTAAGGTATTAAGTGCATTTTTATTTCTTCTAGCAGGTATGAAATTAATTTGATGATATTTAAAATTTTCATATGTTTTCTTTTCTTTTATAAAAATAAGTTAATAAATAAAAAATACAGAAAATATGAAGCACTTGAATGCAGAAAATATAAAAATTTGGCCGGATATTTGAAAAGAACTCTCCCATTACTTAACATTATTATCCGGGTTTTTTTCGCTCATTAGTGTAGACTCTTAACGGTAATAGAAAAATTTTAGTATGAAGTGTTTCAAATACTCTTTGAAAAAGTTTTAGTAACGCAGATGATTACTATTTACAAAAATCATTTTAAAAGATAAATCGAGGTGTGTATACCTAAAACTAAAATATTTTTAAATTAAATTAAATTTGTTTACTTAGAAAATCTGTCTATGTAGTTGATGAATTAATCACGTTTTATTTTATAGGAAAATGGATAGCTTAAGACATTGAGAGCCAACTTGGGCCACACGTATAATTAATTAACAGTTATGTGCATTTTAATAAACATGTATAATTAATTAACAGTTATGTGTATTTAACAAACGCGTATAATTAATTAATAACTATGTTTATTTATGCATGTATTAATCAATTAAACTTTCTTGGACAGTTTCATTTTCGTTTACGGCCGAAAAATGAAGATCACCGAAATATTGTTACGATTTTGGAATTGACCTTACAAACCTATTTTGGTCGATCCTTAGTTTTAAACAGATGTTATTTTTTAATAGATTGAAGTCAGAAAGATATTACAAGAATTTCATATGTATGCTGGAACCCAGTTTGGGTGCTAAAAGACGTCACCTTATTTAAACTCATATTACAACGGCATCCTCGGATATGGGAGGAGTCGTTGTGAAAATTAAAACTTATCTATTGTTCGGTTAGTTTGCTGGAAAATGTCAAGCTGAATAACTGGTTATTATAAAAGGAATCTGTTTTGACAATGTGATCTCACCTCCCACTAAATAATTGGCCTGTGCTAAATCGCACAGCGCTCTGAACTATTAACAAAATGACGGCTCTCCACTCACACTAGTAAAGAACGCCATCTACAAGCTAATCATATAAAAGTAATAACATGAAGTGCTCTTTAACCCTTTCAAGTCCGAATTTTTTTCCATTGTGAGAGCAAAATAATTAATTAGTCTAATAATGTTAATCGTAGCCATCCAAATAGACCTTTTGATGTTTAAAGATTATCTCATAGTTTGAAATGCAACGAATGTACCTATTTTGTGTACTATTCAATTCATATTTATGGGATAATAGACTAAGGAAAAGATTTTAGAGACTTTTGGAAATATCGTATTAAAACAGGGTTTACCAGATATTACAACATTCTAATATTTTTTTGCGTTTTATCATGCATGATTCGTTCAAAAAAGTAAACTTTATTGTAAATTTAAAGCGTGAAATATATGTATAAACCAAAGGAATCGTTAAAGATGCAAAGAGAATTAAGCAAACTTTTATTATTATTGTTATTACTAAAAGTGAAAACATAAATGAAGTCATAATAAGAAAAGCATAGATATATAGGGTTATTTCTACATGTAGAAAGTGGCAATGTAATTGTTAGTACAAAATAATATTCGATAAAAAGACATGTGCTGTTAATAGTACACCTGACCCAAAAGGTTTAGATTAAATTTACATTTCTTTTTTCTTCTAAAAATGAAGTAAAAAGATTTCTCACTGTATTCATTAAATAATAATAATAGTAATAATAATTCTGTATATTTTCTGCGACTATCATTACTTTTTTTATTTCATGATGTGGCTATAAATAAGCTAATAAGTTTGAACATAAAATTTCTTTAAAGTAAACATGAATAATAATAATAATAATAATAATAATAATAATAATAATAATAATAATAATAATAATAAAAAGAGGGAGGTGAAGGAGAGGATATAATTTAATTCCAAATATTTAATTTATGTTTTAAATTGAAGTTACATTTAAGTAAATTAGTGTATATTGATTTAGGATTACCATTTGTTAATATTAGGATGTTTTATTTATTTGTCATTTATTTATTTTATTTTTTCACTCAAAAAAAAAAAAAAAAAAAAAAATCCGATTTAGTTGTTTATAAGATCATAAACTAAATTGAAAAAAATTGCAGCTAGTCACAGAAAAATGATATTTAGTTATCATTATTATTTAAAAATTCAAAGAGGTTTTTTGTAATTATTTTTGGATCTTGTTAAACAACAAGAAAAGTTTATTTTGACGAACCATCTAGGATCTTATTTATCATAATGATATAATGAATTTATGTTTAATAAAGGAAAAGGGGGCTATGAAAAAAATAACGTTAACAATTTTTTTCTAATAATTTTAGCAGGGCTCCCCAATGATCCACTTTATAATAATTATTTATACACACCACTTTATATAAACATTTTCTTAGTTTCTATTTTCTTTTAATTTTTTGGGAAATTTTGCAGGAATTGCCTTCGAAGGTTAATTGGAACGAAAATATTGTAAAAACGTATCACGACGTACCATGAAATTTACTGTTAAAATATATTGTTATTTATATAACGGACCATATGGTAGCCTTGTTTGAGTTGTCAATTACTTTTCAATACATTTAGTTAAATCTTACTTCAGAAAATACGGGACACATTTTCTAAATAATAATAATAATAATAATAATAATATTAATAATAATAATAATAATAAATATAATTTAAAGAATAAAAATAAATAGTAAAACAGTAAAAATTTCACATTTTTAAGATGGTTAATCACATTATTTGTAAATAAAATCGCTTGATAAAACTTCTCAGAAATTAGATTTATTAAAAAAAAAAAATGTATTTTTAAAGAGAGTTAATTTAAAATCTTTATTGCTTGAAATTTTATCAATATAATTTCAATTATTTTTCCTTTGAATAAACAGAAATATACAAATTTTAATTTTGATTCGACATTAAAAAAATATTAATTTAAATAAAAATTACAAATATTTAAATAAAAAGTTACAAAAAAGTAACTTAAAAAAATCACATTTAAAAAAAATTTAAATTTAAAAAATTAAAAAATTAAAATTGCTGAATTAAAATAGGAATAAAATAATTGAAAAAGATATGTTCCAAATCTGATTTAAAACGTTTATTTTTAACGGTTCTTCATTTATAACAATTTAAATACGAAAAATCGTGAAAAAACACACCATAAATAGAAACCTATTTTCACAAGAAGCCGTATCCATGAAACTTATTGCTTGAAAGCTTGATTTGGAAGCAAATTAAAACAAAATATTAATAATTCCTTTTCTAATTTAGATAGAAACATGATTTAAACACCATATTAAGCAGAAAAAGAAGAAATTTTTAATGCAATATTTTTTCTTCTAAGACATTTTATATGAAATCCATACACTGGAAGATATTACTTGATGCACAAAACTGAGAAAGCTAGCTAGAAAATCAATTTACTAAAGACTTACCGAAGAGGGAGGAGTTACTACTGTTTTAAAACTGTGATATCACAAAAACATACCGTCGATACAGTGTCGAGAAGTATATAATCTAGATACTGTACCGTCGTCGCCAAGACGGGAAACAAAAATTCTCATAAAAAAAAAAAAAAACAACAACAAAAAAAAAAACATATGTGCTAGAAGAGTGGTTTTTACATTGCAAAGAAGGAATTTATATCATGTTGTTCCTATATTTTTTAAGTTTAAGACCTTTTATACGAAATTCGTACACTCAAAGATATTACTTGATGCATAAACCCGAGAATGTTATTTAGAAAGCCAATTTATGAATGAATTACAGAAGAGGGAGGAGTTACGACTGTTTTATAACCGAGAAATCACAAAAACATACCATCCTGAATAACATAACACATTCGAGACGGGAAGCGATAATTTAAATTTTTATTGATAAAACATTACGGACTAGACGCATGACTTCTGCATTGCAAAAAAAAAAAGAATTTATATCATGCTGTCTTGTCCGTATATTTTCTTAAATGAGACACATTTCATATGAAATCCGTACGCTGAAAGATATTACTTGATGCATAAACCTAAGAATGCTGTCTAGAAAACCAATATACCCATGACTTACAGAAGAGGGAGGAGTTACTACTGTTTTAAAAGATTTTCACAAAAACATACCGTCATCAATGTGCTACGAGAAACGTAACGCATTCTGACCCACGACGGGAAACAATAATTCTCTTTTTTATTTAAAAAAAAAAAAAAAAAAAAAAAAAACATTACGGGCAATAAGTGTGGTTTCTGCATTGCAGAAAGTGAATTTATACCATATGTCTGTATGTTTTTTAATTTCTTAAGACATTTTATATGAAATCCGTACACTTAAAGTTATTACTTTATGCATAAAACTGAGGACGTTATCTAGAAAATCAACTCACCAATGATTTACTGAAGAGGGAGGAGTTACTACAGTTTTAAAAGCGAAATGTTACAAAAAATATATGCTTTCAGCAATGTGATAAGACATTAGCTTTTCTCGTGTATATTAAAAATAACTTATAGACTCAAAGCGTGCTTTCTGCATTGCATAAATTAATTTATATCATTATGTCCGTATATTTTTTAAATTGTAAGACATATTATAAGAAATTGGCACACTGAAAATTATTATTTGATGCATAAACCTGAGAAAGCTATAATTAATCAATGACTTACAGAAGAGGAAGGATTTATTATTGTTATAAAACCGATATATATAAAAAAAAAACAACATATTATCGTTGCAGTGTCTCGAAATTTATACATCTAGACACTGTACTATCGTCAAAATTGGAAATAAAAATTCTCATTTATGTGAAAATAAATAAATAAATAAATAAAACATTATGCACTAGAAGCAGGGTTTTGCATTGAAAAAATGAATTTATATCATGCTGTTTGTATATATTTTAAACTGTAAGACATTTTATATGAAATTCGTACACTGAAAGATATTACTTGATGCATAAACCTGGAATACTATTTAGACGATCAATTCACCAATGACTTATAGAAGAGGGAGGAGTTACTTCCGTTTTAAAACCGAGATACCACAAAAACAAACCATCGTCAATGTGTTATGTCATTCACGATAAAAAAAGATAATTGTTTTTTTTTTTTTTTTTTTTTTTTTTTCTAAAAACACATTATGGAGTATGGTTTCTGCAACGCAAAATTGATTTACATCATGTTGTCTCGTTAGCATGCTTTTTAAATTGTAAGGCATTTTATATAAAATTAGTCCACTAAAAAATATTGCCTATACCTGAATCTGACCAGGAGTGTGCGAAAAGGGAACTCCGCCTGAAGCAACCTTTCAATTTGCCATACTCCTTCTTGTGACAGGTAAAAAATGACATTGGCAGTATAAATTCGGCGCCCCCCAAATTTCCGTGCGCAGGGTGACCGCCCCCATCGATTCACATGGCGCTGAATATGAGAAAGCTTTCTTGAAAATCAGTTTACCAAGTCTTATAGGAAAGGGAACAGTTACTACTGTTAACTGAGATATCACAAAAACATGCCTTCGCAACGGGAAACGATAATTCTCGTGTTTATAATAATAATAATAATAATAATAATAAAATCCATTATGGACTGACTAAAAGAGTGGTTTCTGCAATTAAAAAATAAATTTATATTAAGGTATTAAGTGCATTTTTTTTTCTTCTAGCATGTATGAAATTAATTTGATGATATTTAATAATTTTCATATGTTTTCTTTTCTTTTATAAAAATAAGTAAATAAATAAAAAATGCAGAAAATATGAAGCACTTGAATGCAGAAAATATAAAAATTTGAGCGAGATATTTGAAAAGAACTCTCTCATTACTTAACATTATTATCCGGGTTTTTTTCGCTCATTAGTGTGGACTGTTAACGGTAATAGAAAAATTTTAGTATGAAGTGTTTCAAATACTCTTTGAAAAAGTTTTAGCAACGCAGATGATTACTATTTACCAAAATCATTTTAAAAGATAAATCGAGGTGTGTATACCTAAAACTAAAATATTTTTAAATTAAATTAAATTCGTTTACTTAGAAAATCTGTCTATGTAGTTGATGAATTAATCACGTTTTATTTTATAGGCAAATGGATAGCCTAAGACACTGAGAGCCAACTTGGGCCACGCGTATAATTAATTAACAGTTATGTGCATTTTAATAAACACGTACAATTAATTAACAGTTATGTGTATTTAATAAACGCGTATAATTAATTAATAACTATGTTTATTTATGCATGCATTAATCAATTAAACTTTCTTGGACAGTTTCATTTTTGTTTACGGCCGAAAAATGAAGATCACCGAAATATTGTTACGGTTTTGGAATTGACCTTACAAACCTATTTTTGTCGATCCTTAGTTTTTAAACAGATGTTATTTTTTAATAGATTGAAGTCAGAAAGATATTAAAAGAATTTTATATGTATGCTGGAACCCAGTTTGGGTGTTGAATGGAGTGATCTTATTTACATTCATGTTACAACGGCATCCTCGGATATGGGAGGAGTCGTTGTGAAAATTAAAACTTATCTATTGTTCGGTTAGTTTGCTGGAAAATGTCAAGCTGAATAACTGGTTATTATAAAAGGAATCTGTTTTGACAATGAGATCTCACCTCCCACTAAATAATTGGCCTGTGCTAAATCGCAAAGCGCTCTGAACTAATACAAAATGACGGCTCTCCACTCACACTAGTAAAGAACGCCATCTACTAGCTAATCATATAAAAGTAATAACATGAAGCGCTCTTTAACCCTTTCAAGTCCGAATTTTTTTCCATTGTGAGAGCAAAATAATTAATTAGTGTAATAATGTTAATCGTAGCAATCCAAATAGACCTTCTGATGTTTAAAGATTATCTCATAGTTTGAAATGCAACGAATGTACCTATTTTGTGTACTATTCAATTCATACGAATTGATTATTTCCAGCTGAGCGAAAAATTGCCCAGGCCGGGAATCGAACCCGGTTCGATTCCCGGCCTGGGCAATTTTTCGCTCAGCTGGAAATAATCAATTCGTATGATAACTTTACCAATCAGTTTGATTGTGTTGAAAATAATAGTATTCAATTCATATTTATGGGATAATAGACTAAGGAAAAGTTTTTGTAGACTTTTGGAAATATAGTATTAAAACAGGGTTTACCAGATATTACAACATTCTAATATTTTTTTGCGTTTTATCATGCATGATTCGTTCAAAAAAGTAAACTTTATTGTAAATTTAAAGCGTGAAATATATGTATAAATTAAAGGAATCGTTAAAGATGCAAAGAGAATTAAGCAAACTTTTATTATTATTGTTATTACTAAAAGTGAAAACATAAATGAAGTCATAATAAGAAAAGCATAGATATATAGGGTTATTTCTATATGTAGAAAGTGGCAATGTAATTGTTAGTACAAAATAATATTCGATGAAAAGACATATGTGCTATTAATAGTACACCTGACCCAAAAGGTTTAGATTAAATTTACATTTCTTTTTTCTTCTAAAAATGAAGTAAAAAGATTTCTCACTGTATTCATAAAATAATAATAGTAATAATAATTCTGTATATTTTCTGCGACTATCATTACTTTTTTTATTTTATGATGTGGCTATAAATAAGCTAATAAGTTTGACGGCTCTCCACTCACACTAGTAAAAAACGCCATCTACTAGCTAATCATATAAAAGTAATAACATGAAGCGCTCTTTAACCCTTTCAAGTCCGAATTTTTTTCCATTGTGAGAGCAAAATAATTAATTAGTGTAATAATGTTAATCGTAGCAATCCAAATAGACCTTCTGATGTTTAAAGATTATCTCATAGTTTGAAATGCAACGAATGTACCTATTTTGTGTACTATTCACTTCATACGAATTGATTATTTCCAGTTGAGCGAAAAATTGCCCAGGTCGGGAATCGAACCCGGTTCGATTCCCGGTCTGGGCAATTTTTCGCTCAGCTGGAAATAATCAATTCGTATGATAACTTTACCAATCAGTTTGATTGTGTTGAAAATAATAGTATTCAATTCATATTTATGGGATAATAGACTAAGGAAAAGTTTTTGGAGACTTTTGGAAATATAGTATTGAAACAGGGTTTACCAGATATTACAACATTCTAATATTTTTTTGCGTTTTATCATGCATGATTCGTTCAAAAAAGTAAACTTTATTGTAAATTTAAAGCGTGAAATATATGTATAAACTAAAGGAATCGTTAAAGATGCAAAGAGAATTAAGCAAACTTTTATTATTGTTGTTATTACTAAAAGTGAAAACATAAATGAAGTCATAATAAGAAAAGCATAGATATATAGGGTTATTTCTATATGTAGAAAGTGGCATTGTAATTGTTAGTACAAAATAATATTCGATGAAAAGACATATGTGATATTAATAGTACACCTGACCCAAAAGGTTTAGATTAAATTTACATTTCTTTTTTCTTCTAAAAATGAAGTAAAAAGATTTCTCACCGTATTCATAAAATAATAATAGTAATAATAATTCTGTATATTTTCTGCGACTATCATTACTTTTTTTATTTTATGATGTGGCTATAAATAAGCTAATAAGTTTGAACATAAAATTTCTTTAAAGTAAACATGAATAATAATAATAATAATAACAATAATAATAATAGAAAAAAGAGGGAGGTGAAGTAGAGGATATTATTTAATTCCAAATATTTAATTTATGTTTTAAATTGAAGTTACATTTAAGTAAATTAGTGTATATTGACTTAGGATTACCATTTGTTAATATTAGGATGTTTTATTTATTTGTCATTTATTTATTTTATTTTTTCACTCAAAAAAAAAAAAAAAAAAAAAAGAATCCGATTTAGTAGTTTATAAGGTCATACACTAAATTGAAAAAAATTGCAGCTAGTCATAGAAAAATGATATTTAGTTATCATTATTATTTAAAAATTCAAAGAGGTTTTTTGTAATTATTTTTGGATCTTGTTAAACAACAAGAAAAGTTTATTTTGACGAACCATCTAGGATCTTATTTATCATAATGGTATAATGAATTTATGTTTAATAAAGGAAAAGGGGGCTATGAAAAAAATAACGTTAACATTTTCTTTCTAATAATTTTAGCAGGGCTCCTAAATGATCCACTTTATAATAATTATTTATATACACCACTTTATATAAACATTTTCTTAGTTTTTTTTTCTTTTAATTTTTTTGTAAATTTTGCAGGAATTGCCTTCGAAGGTTAATTGGAACGAAAATATTGTAAAAACGTATCACGACGTACCATGAAATTTACTGTTAAAATATATTGTTATTTATATAACGGACCATATGGTAGCCTTGTTTGAGTTGTCAATTACTTTTCAATACATTTAGTTAAATCTTACTTCAGAAAATACGGGACACATTTTCTAAATAATAATAATAATAATAATAATAATATTAATAATAATAATAATAATAAATATAATTTAAAGAATAAAAATAAATAGTAAAACAGTAATAATTTCACATTTTTAAGATGGTTAATCACATTATTTGTAAATAAAATCGCTTGATAAAACTTCTCAGAAATTAGATTTATTAAAAAAAAAAAATGTATTTTTAAAGAGAGTTAATTTAAAATCTTTATTGCTTGAAATTTTATCAATATAATTTCAATTATTTTTCCTTTGAATAAACAGAAATATACAAATTTTAATTTTGATTCGACATTAAAAAAATATTAATTTAAATAAAAATTACAAATATTTAAATAAAAAGTTACAAAAAAGTAACTTAAAAAAATCACATTTAAAAAAAATTTAAATTTAAAAAATTAAAAAATTAAAATTGCTGAATTAAAATAGGAATAAAATAATTGAAAAAGATATGTTCCAAATCTGATTTAAAACGTTTATTTTTAACGGTTCTTCATTTATAACAATTTAAATACGAAAAATCGTGAAAAAACACACCATAAATAGAAACCTATTTTCACAAGAAGCCGTATCCATGAAACTTATTGCTTGAAAGCTTGATTTGGAAGCAAATTAAAACAAAATATTAATAATTCCTTTTCTAATTTAGATAGAAACATGATTTAAACACCATATTAAGCAGAAAAAGAAGAAATTTTTAATGCAATATTTTTTCTTCTAAGACATTTTATATGAAATCCATACACTGGAAGATATTACTTGATGCACAAAACTGAGAAAGCTAGCTAGAAAATCAATTTACTAAAGACTTACCGAAGAGGGAGGAGTTACTACTGTTTTAAAACTGTGATATCACAAAAACATACCGTCGATACAGTGTCGAGAAGTATATAATCTAGATACTGTACCGTCGTCGCCAAGACGGGAAACAAAAATTCTCATAAAAAAAAAAAACAACAACAAAAAAAAAACATATGTGCTAGAAGAGTGGTTTTTACATTGCAAAGAAGGAATTTATATCATGTTGTTCCTATATTTTTTAAGTTTAAGACCTTTTATACGAAATTCGTACACTCAAAGATATTACTTGATGCATAAACCCGAGAATGTTATTTAGAAAGCCAATTTATGAATGAATTACAGAAGAGGGAGGAGTTACGACTGTTTTATAACCGAGAAATCACAAAAACATACCATCCTCAATAACATAACACATTCGAGACGGGAAGCGATAATTTAAATTTTTATTGATAAAACATTACGGACTAGACGCATGACTTCTGCATTGCAAAAAAAAGAATTTATATCATGCTGTCTTGTCCGTATATTTTCTTAAATGAGACACATTTTATATGAAATCCGTACGCTGAAAGATATTACTTGATGCATAAACCTAAGAATGCTGTCTAGAAAACCAATATACCCATGACTTACAGAAGAGGGAGGAGTTACTACTGTTTTAAAAGATTTTCACTAAAACATACCGTCGTCAATGTGCTACGAGAAACGTAACGCATTGTGATCCACGATGGGAAACAATAAGTCTCCTTTTCATTAAAAAAAAAAAAAAAAAAAAAAAAAAACATTACGGGCAACAAGTGTGGTTTCTGCATTGCAGAAAGTGAATTTATACCATATGTCTGTATGTTTTTTAATTTCTTAGACATTTTATATGAAATCCGTACACTAAAAGTTATTACTTTATTCATAAAACTGAGGACGTTATCTAGAAAATCAACCCACCAATGATTTACTGAAGAGGGAGAAGTTACTACAGTTTTAAAAGCGAAATTTTGCAAAAAATATATGCTGTCAGCAATGTGGTAAGACATTAGCTTTTCTCGTGTATATTAAAAATAACTTATAGACTCAAAGCGTGCTTTCTGCATTGCATGAATTAATTTATATCATTATGTCCGTATATTTTTTAAATTGTAAGACATTTTATAAGAAATTGGCACACTGAAAATCATTATTTGATGCATAAACCTGAGAAAGCTATAATTAATCAATGACTTAAAGAAGAGGAAGGAGTTATTACTGTTAAAAAACCGATATATATAAAAAAAACATATTATCGTTGCAATGTCTCGAAGTTTATACATCTAGACACTGTACTATCGTCAAAATTGGAAACAAAAATTCTCATTTATGTGAAAATAAATAAATAAATAAATAAAACACTATGCACTAGAAGCGGGGTTTGGCATTGAAAAAATGAATTTATATCATGCTGTTTGTATATATTTTAAATTGTAAGACATTTTATATGAAATTCGTACACTGAAAGATATTACTTGATGCATAAACCTGGAATGCTATTTAGACTATCAGTTCACCAATGACTTACAGAAGAGGGAGGTGTTACTTCCGTTTTAAAACCGAGATACCACAAAAACAAACCATCGTCAATGTATTATGTCATTCACGATTAAAAAAGATAATTGTTTTTTTTTTTTTTTTTTTTTTTTTTTTTTTTTTTTTTTTTTTTTCTAAAAACACATTATGGAGTATGGTTTCTGCAACGCAAAAATTGATTTACATCATGTTGTCTCGTTAGTATGCTTTTTAAATTGTAAGGCATTTTATATAAAATTAGTCCACTAAAAAATATTGTCTATACCTGAATCTGACCAGGGGTGTGCGAAGAGAGAACTCCGCCTGAAGCAACCTTTCAATTTGCCATCCTCCTTCATGTGACAGGTAAAAAATGACATTGGCAGTATAAATTTGGCGCCCCCCCCAAATTTCCGTGCGCAAGGTGACCGCCCCCATCGATTCACATGGCGCTGAATTTGAGAAAGCTTTCTTGAAAATCAGTTTACCAAGTCTTATAGGAAAGGGGACAGTTACTACTGTTAACTGAGATATCACAAAAACATGCCTTCGCAACGGGAAACGATAATTCTAGTGTTTATAATAATAATAATAATAATAATAATAATAATAATAAAATCCGTTATGGACTGACTAGAAGAGTGGTTTCTGCAATTAAAAAATAAATTTATATTAAGGTATTAAGTGCATTTTTATTTCTTCTAGCAGGTATGAAATTAATTTGATGATATTTAATAATTTTCATATGTTTTCTTTTCTTTTATAAAAATAAGTAAATAAATAAAAAATGCAGAAAATTTGAAGCACTTGAATGCAGAAAATATTAAAATTTGAGCGAGATATTTGAAAAGAACTCTCCCATTACTTAACATTATTATCCGGGTTTTTTTCGCGCATTAGTGTGGACTCTTAACGGTAATAGAAAAATTTTAGTATGAAGTGTTTCAAATACTCTTTGAAAAAGTTTTAGTAACGCAGATGATTACTATTTACAAAAATCATTTTAAAAGATAAATCGAGGTGTGTATACCTAAAACTAAAATATTTTTAAGTTAAATTAAATTCGTTTACTTAGAAAATCTGTCTATGTAGTTGATGAATTAATCACGTTTTATTTTATAGGAAAATGGATAGCCTAAGACACTGAGAGCCAACTTGGGCCACACGTATAATTAATTAACAGTTATGTGCATTTTAATAAACATGTATAATTAATTAACAGTTATGTGTATTTAATAAACGCGTATAATTAATTAATAACTATGTTTATTTATGCATGTATTAATCAATTAAACTTTCTTGGACAGTTTCATTTTCGTTTACGGCCGAAAAATGAAGATCACCGAAATATTGTTACGGTTTTGGAATTGACCTTACAAACCTATTTTGGTGGATCCTTAGTTTTTAAACAGATGTTATTTTTTAATAGACTGAAGTCAGAAAGATATAACAGGAATTTTATATGTATGCTGGAACCGAGTTCAGGTGGTAGTAAAGTTACCTGTGAATCATGTTACAACGGCTTCCTCGGATATGGGAGGAGTCGTCGTGAAAATTAAAAGTTATCTGTTGTTCGGTTAGTTTGCTGGAAATGTCAAGTTGAATAACTGGTTATTTTAAAAGGAATCTGTTTTGACAATGTGATCTCACATCCCACTAAATAATTGGCCTGTGCTAAATCGCACAGCGCTCTGAACTATTAACAAAATGACGGCTCTCCACTCACACTAGTAAAGAACGCCATTTACTAGCTAATCATATAAAAGTAATAACATGAAGCGCTCTTTAACCCTTTCAAGTCCGAATTTTTTTCCATTGTGAGAGCAAAATAATTAGTTAGTCTAATAATGGTAATCGTAGCCATCCAAATAGACCTTTTGATGTTTAAAGATTATCTCATAGTTTGAAATGAACGAATGTACCTATTTTGTGTACTATTCAATTCATATTTATGGGATAATAGACTAAGGAAAAGTTTTTGGAGACTTTTGGAAATATCGTATTAAAACAGGGTTTACCAGATATTACAACATTCTAATATTTTTTTGCGTTTTATCATGCATGATTCGTTCAAAAAAGTAAACTTTATTGTAAATTTAAAGCGTGAAATATATGTATGAACCAAAGGAATCGTTAAAGATGCAAAGAGAATTAAGCAAACTTTTATTATTATTGTTATTACTAAAAGTGAAAACATAAATGAAGTCATAATAAGAAAAGCATAGATATATAGGGTTATTTCTACATGTAGAAAGTGGCAATGTAATTGTTAGTACAAAATAATATTCGATAAAAAGACATGTGCTGTTAATAGTACACCTGACCCAAAAGGTTTAGATTAAATTTACATTTCTTTTTTCTTCTAAAAATGAAGTAAAAAGATTTCTCACTGTATTCATTAAATAATAATAATAGTAATAATAATTCTGTATATTTTCTGCGACTATCATAACTTTTTTTATTTTATGATGTGGCTATAAATAAGCTAATAAGTTTGATCATAAAATTTCTTTAAAGTAAACATGAATAATAATAGTAATAATAATAATAATAATAATAATAATAATAATAGTAAAAAGAGGGAGGTGAAGGAGAGGATATTATTTAATTCCAAATAGTTAATTTATGTTTTAAATTGAAGTTACATTTAAGTAAATTAGTGTATATTGACTTAGGATTACCATTTGTTAATATTAGGATGTTTTATTTATTTGTCATTTATTTATTTTATTTTTTCACTCAAAAAAAAAAAAAAAAAAAAAAAAAAAAAAAAAAAAATCCGATTTAGTAGTTTATAAGATCATACACTAAATTGAAAAAAATTGCAGCTAGTTACAGAAAAATGATATTTAGTTATCATTATTATTTAAAAATTCAAAGAGGTTTTATGTAATTATTTTTGGATCTTGTTAAACAAGAAAAGTTTATTTTGACAAACCATCTAGGATCTTATTTATCATAATGATATAATGAAATTATGTTTAATAAAGGAAAAGGGGGCTATGAAAAAAATAACGTTAACAATTTCTTTCTAATAATTTTAGCAGGGCTCCCAAATGATCCACTTTATAATAATTATTTATATACACCACTTTATATAAACATTTTCTTAGTTTCTATTTTCTTTTAATTTTTTTGTAAATTTTGCAGGAATTGCCTTCGAAGGTTAATTGGAACGAAAATATTGTAAAAACGTATCGCGACGTACCATGAAATTTACTGTTAAAATATATTATTATTTATATAACGGACCATATGGTAGCCTTGTTTGAGATCTCAATTATTTTTCAATACATTTAGTTAAATCTTACTCCAGAAAATATGGGACACATTTTCTAAATAATAATAATAATAATAATAATAATAATAATAATAATTTAAAGAATAAAAATAAATAGTAAAACAGTAAAAATTTCACATTTTTAAGATGGTTAATCACATTATTTGTAAATAAAATCGCTTGATAAAACTTCTCAGAAATTAGATTTATTTAAAAAAAAAAAAATGTATTTTTAAAGAGAGTTAATTTAAAATTTGTATTGCTTGAAATTTTATCAATATAATTTCAATTATTTTTCCTTTGAATAAACAGAAATATACAAATTTTAATTTTGATTCGACATTAAAAAAATATTAATTTAAATAAAAATTACAAATATTTCAATAAAAAGTTACAAAAAAGTATCTTAAAAAAAATCACATTAAAAAAAAAATTAAATTTAAAAAACTAAAAAATTAAAATTGCTGAATTAAAATAGTAATAAAATAATTGAAAAAGGTATGTTCCAAATCTGATTAAAAACGTTTATTTTTAACGGTTCTTCATTTATAACAATTTAAATACGAAAAATCGTGAAAAAACACACCATAAATAGAAAACTATTTGTACAAGAAGCCGTATCCATGAAACTTATTGCTTGAAAGCTTGATTTGGAAGCAAGTTAAAACAAAATATTAATAATTCCTTTTCTAATTTAGATAGAAACATGATTTAAACACCATATTAAGCAGAAAAAGAAGAAATTTTTAATGCAATATTTTTTCTTCTAAGACATTTTATATGAAATCCATACACTGGAAGATATTACTTGATGCACAAACCTGAGAAAGCTAGCTAGAAAATCAATTTACTAAAGACTTACCGAAGAGGGAGGAGTTACTACTGTTTTAAAACTGTGATATCACAAAAACATATCGTCGATACAGTGTCGAGAAGTATATAATCTAGATACTGTACCGTCGTCGCCAAGACGGAAAACAAAAATTCTCATTAAAAAAAAAAAAAAAAAAAAAAAAAAAAACATATGTGCTAGAAGAGTGGTTTTTACATTGCAAAGAAGGAATTTATATCATGTTGTTCCTATATTTTTTAAGTTTAAGACCTTTTATACGAAATTCGTACACTCAAAGATATTACTTGATGCATAAACCTGAGAATGTTTTTAGAAAGCCAATTTATGAATGAATTACAGAAGAGGGAGGAGTTACGACTGTTTTATAACCGAGAAATCACAAAAACATACCATCCTCAATAACATAACACATTCGAGACGGGAAGCAATAATTTAAATTTTTATTGATAAAACATTACGGACTAGACGCATGACTTCTGCATTGCAAAAAAAAAAAAAAAAAAAAAAAAAAGAATTTATATCATGCTGTTTTGTCCGTATATTTTCTTAAATGAGACACATTTTATATGAAATCCGTACGCTGAAAGATATTACTTGATGCATAAACCTAAGAATGCTGTCTAGAAAACCAATATACCCATGACTTACAGAAGAGGGAGGAGTTACTACTGTTTTAAAAGATTTTCACAAAAACATACCGTCGTCAATGTGCTACCAGAAACGTAACGCATTGTGATCCACGACGGGAAACAATAATTCTCCTTTAAAAAAAAAAAAAAAAAAAAAAAAAAAAAAAAACATTACGGGCAATAAGTGTGGTTTCTGCATTGCAGAAAGTGAATTTGTATCATATGTCTGTATGTTTTTTAATTTCTTAGACATTTTATATGAAATCCGTACACTTAAAGTTATTACTTTATGCATAAAACTGAGGACGTTATCTAGAAAATCAACCCACCAATGATTTACTGAAAAGGGAGGAGTTACTACAGTTTTAAAAGCGAAATTTTGCAAAAAATATATGCTGTCAGCAATGTGGTAAGACATTAGCTTTTCTCGTGTATATTAAAAATAACTTATAGACTCAAAACGTGCTTTCTGCATTGCATAAATTAATTTATATCATTATGTCCGTATATTTTTTAAATTGTAAGACATTTTATAAGAAATTGGCACACTGAAAATCATTATTTGATGCAAAAACCTTAGGAAGCTATAATTAATCAATGACTTACAGAAGAGGAAGGAGTTATTACTGTTATAAAACCGATATATATATAAAAAAACATATTATCGTTGCAATGTCTCGAAGTTTATACATCAAGACACTGTACTATCGTCAAAATTGGAAACAAAAATTCTCATTTATGTGAAAATAAATAAATAAATAAATAAAACATTATGCACTAGAAGCGGGGTTTTGAATTGAAAAATGAATTTATATCATGCTGTTTGTATATATTTTAAATTGTAAGACATTTTATATGAAATTCGTGCACTGAAAGATATTACTTGATGCATAAACCTGGAATGCTATTTAGACTATCAGTTCACCTATGACTTACAGAAGAGGGAGGAGTTACTTCCGTTTTAAAACCGAGATACCACAAAAACAAACCATCGTCAATGTGTTATGTCATTCACGATTAAAAAAGATAATTCTTTTTTTTTTTTTTTTTTTTTTTTTTCTAAAAACACATTATGGAGTATGGTTTCTGCAACGCAAAAATTGATTTACATCATGTTGTCTCGTTAGTATGCTTTTTAAATTGTAAGGCATTTTATATAAAATTAGTCCACTAAAAAATATTGCCTATACCTGAATCTGACCAGGGGTGTGCGAAGAGAGAACTCCGCCTGAAGCAACCTTTCAATTTGCCATCCTCCTTGTTGTGACAGGTAAAAAATGACATTGGCAGTATAAATTTGGCGCCCCCCCAAATTTCCGTGCGCAGGGTGACCGCCCCCATCGATTCACATGGCGCTGAATTTGAGAAAGCTTTCTTGAAAATCAGTTTACCAAGTCTTATAGGAAAGGGGTCTTATAGTTACTACTGTTAACTGAGATATCACAAAAACATGCCTTCGCAACGGGAAACGATAATTCTCGTGTTTATAATAATAATAATAATAATAATAATAATAATAATAATAAAATCCGTTATGGACTGACTAGAAGAGTGGTTTCTGCAATTAAAAAATAAATTTATATTAAGGTATTAAGTGCATTTTTATTTCTTCTAGCAGGTATGAAATTAATTTGATGATATTTAATAATTTTCATATGTTTTCTTTTCTTTTATAAAAATAAGTAAATAAATAAAAAATGCAGAAAATTTGAAGCACTTGAATGCAGAAAATATTAAAATTTGAGCGAGATATTTGAAAAGAACTCTCCCATTACTTAACATTATTATCCGGGTTTTTTTCGCTCATTAGTGTGGACTCTTAACGGTAATAGAAAAATTTTAGTATGAAGTGTTTCAAATACTCTTTGAAAAAGTTTTAGTAACGCAGATGATTACTATTTACAAAAATCATTTTAAAAGATAAATCGAGGTGCGTATACCTAAAACTAAAATATTTTTAAATTAAATTAAATTCGTTTACTTAGAAAATCTGTCTATGTAGTTGATGAATTAATCACGTTTTATTTTATAGGAAAATGGATAGCCTAAGACACTGAGAGCCAACTTGGGCCACACGTATAATTAATTAACAGTTATGTGCATTTTAATAAACATGTATAATTAATTAACAGTTATGTGTATTTAATAAACGCGTATAATTAATTAATAACTATGTTTATTTATGCATGTATTAATGAATTAAACTTTCTTGGACAGTTTCATTTTTGTTTACGGCCGAAAAATGAAGATCACCGAAATATTCTTACGGTTTTGGAATTGACCTTACAAACCTATTTTGGTCGATCCTTAGTTTTTAAACAGATGTTATTTTTTAATAGATTGAAGTCAGAAATATATTACAAGAATTTTATATGTATGCTGGCACCGAGTTCAGGTGCTAAGAATGTTACCTGAATCTTGAGTCCTGTTACAACGGCTTCCTCGGATATGGGAGGAGTCGTTGTGAAAATTAAAACTTATCTGTTCTTTAGGGTTGGGCATTTCGATTCATTTTGAGGAGTCGACTCTGACTCAATTCACTTGGTTAATGAGTCGAGATAGTGAGTCGACTCCCGACTCACTTACGATTGGTTGTAAAAATGATGCATTTTTATGTCTTCTATCATGTATATCGCACAAAGGAGAATTTTTAAATGTATGCTCGAATTATTTTGCTTTAGTTTTTAGATAAAAGCTATATTTTTGTAATAAGAGCCGAAATTTTCAGTCCTGTACCGGCCCAGAACGTATAAAAAAATAATGACCTGGTTGGTAAAAAACATAATTGTTCGGCCAACTTGCTTCGTACAGAACAGTTATTAACCCGACAAGAAAAAAGTTAAAATCTTCTTCTTAGCCTGATCCGAGTTAAATTTGTAGAAAACATGGATTTTTCCGTTTGAGAAGTTCTAATCAAAAATTAATATTTTAGATTTTTTTGTGCTTATAATCTTTATTTTTAAAGAACCCTATGCTATGATATTCATTTTTTAATTAACGTTAATTTGTATGTAAATGTTTCAGTTGATATTAATATTGTTAATCCACATATTATGTGCTACTCTACTTATTAGAGGCTTAAAAATCTGAAAAATGCTACAAAGTAAAATCCTCTAAGACGGAATAACATTAAATAAAAATTCGCTATAGACGAGTTCCCTTCCGATCGCTACGAGGAAAAAAAGGTTAGACCCGAACCAGTCTTTTAGTAAAAAGTAAGTCTCGAGTTCGGCTTGGGAGAATGGAATGACAAGGCCCAATCCGAGGCTTGTAAAATAAAGTAAGGCCCGACCCGAGTGCCGCTAAAAATAGGCCGGAGCTTCGAACCAGGATCCGGCAATCACAGCGTTTAAAATTATTAGACTGTTTTCTTTCCTTTTTTTTTTTTTTTTTTTTTTTTTTTTTTTTTTTTTTTTTTTTTTGAGGTGGGGGGGGGGGGTCTTTACTTAAAAAATTAAAACGGATACTTTAATTTCATTATGTTCTTATATTTTTAAATTATTAGTTATTTACAAATATCCCCCCCCCCCCCAAAAAAAAAAGAGAAATATTAGTACAAATTAAGTTAGTTGATTTTTTAAAAATTTCTTTAATATGTGTGCGTTTACATATATGTCGTGTTCATTATGTTGGAAAGATATCGTATCATCGAATAAAAAGGAATTATTTACTTTACGTTTAGATTCTGTAGAAAATATAATGCAAAAAATATATCTCCCCCCCCCCTCCCCGGTCTAATCTATTTCTGAATTTATTAAAACTAAAATTATGAAACAAAAGGGGCAACAGTAGTTTATTTGAATTTTGCTGGAAAATAATAACGATTATCCTGAGTCTCATTGTTTTGTAGAAAATTGCATTTTTCGTTTCACATAAGCTTTATATTGCAGGGCTCAATGTCAGCATGTTTTAATGTACAATTATAAAATTGATAGCCTGACTATTGAGGGGATTTCTAATCAAATAACGTTTTCCATTTGTTTAATAAATGAACTGCTAATCAAACTAAATACGAAAAAGAAAAATCGGAGCTGTTGTAGTGTGTTTGAAGAGGTGAAGAGACATTAGAAAATTTAAGATTCAATTCTAGAAAAAAAATTCAGCATTGACATAAGTTCTGATACATTTTTATTTAGAACTTTAAAAATTGACAGGCAGCTATAGAGGAGATGAAAAATCAAACAGTATTTCCATTTTTTAATAAATACATTACATATGAAGAAAAAATGTATTCTTGTCATGAAACGACGGGTTTTTCTCATTTCCCTTGCAATATAAACTTCAATTTTAAGAGTAATTTTCTAATGCATTTTGCCAAAAATTGGAAAGCTCCTATCAATTACATAATTTCTGAATAAGAAAACTTTTCAATTTTACGAGTTTTTTTTCCAACTAAAAATGAATTCAGAAATGTGTAAGAAAGTAGCTTTTTTGAATTTCAGAACAGATTTAATAAATTCAGAGAAATATTTTCAGAAATCTACTTTAGTATATTATACAGCTTTAAAAGCTACGACATTTTTAACCCTCTTTTTTTTCTTTTATTCCAAATTATATTATTTTTTTAACGAATGTTGAAGAGTCTAAAAATCTAAGTAAACGATAACATTGCTGTTGCTATTGTGTATTTTCTGTCTTGCGAATACATACTAAACTAAAATATTGCTCATGCATAAAATAAGAATGTGCATAAAATATTCTTAAGAAAATTATTGTATGCTAAGAAAAATCGGATTTTTTTGTAGAAATTGAACCGGGCCGGGTAAGTTTATTAATTTATTTATTTGTACGGGTCGGGACCGGATCGAACTTTTTATTTTACATTAGCCTGGGGTAGCTTTCGCTTGTACCGGGCCTGGTTGGACTTGTGAACTCCTCTAAATAAATTATGAATATTTGCAAGTTTTCTGTAAATTTAATAAATTTCATTTTACAAATCTATCAAAATGTTCAGTGTCTAGGACATAATTTACCCCTTATGCGATCATAAAAAAGCGGCGGGAAGACTAATTTTTTCCTCTTATTTATAGTTTTTATAATTGACTTCCTTTTGAAATTCTATTTATAAAATCATGATATTATACTGAATAACTGCCAGGTTTTATGTTTTTATCCTACCACTATTAAAAAAATAATAATAATAAATTAAAAAAAATGTATTTTAAAATCATCGGAAATTTAGGAAAACAAGCAAATTCACTTCATAAAAAATAACTGTAAAAAATAAGCGTAAAATTTGGCAGCTATGACATTGTGATCCCCTCTCTTCCCGATTGACACTCAAAACTTACTTGCGCTACAAAATAAATAAATAAATAAATAAATAAATAAATAAATAAATAAATAAAATAAAATAAAATAAAATAAACAGGAAATATTATCCGAATCTGGTTTGAAAAAAGGAATATTTAAAAAAATCGACCACCTAAACATTAAAAAATTACCTGAAAATTATATCCATTTTTACATTATCTGCATTTATAACTTATAATATATATATATATATATATATTAAAAGAATATATTCATAATCAAATGAAGGACAACACTTTATCTAAAATGCATCAATCATAAAATAAACTCATAAAACTTTTTAGCAGTGGTGAATTCGGGAAATGGCCCAAGGGTCAGGCATTCCCGCGGAACAATGAGACCCCTCCCCCCCCCTGAAATATCAGGCAGTTTGTGTTTTAAATGGTAAAATAGCGCAGTCTTTACCCCACCCAAAGTTCTTTATAACATCCACCTTAGTGATGGGCGATTCTGGAAATTTTGAGAATCGATTAAAATCAATATCGTATAAAACAACATCGATCATAATAAGAATCGATTTTTCAGTTCTAGAATCGATACTAGAATCGATATTTCGATATTTAGGTTCACACAGAGAAGATATAAATTACTAATTCCAAAACTTAGACAATCAGCAGGACCGTAATTACCGCCTCCCGCCCCCCATTCCCATTTAGGAAGGCATAGAATTTATAGTTATATAGTTATTTATCTATTGCAGATTTTAGAGTCGGATATTAAGAATTTTAAATTTTAAAATGATTGTCACTTATGGTTTTCACTACACAAAAACTTTGACAAATTTGAGAGACATAACTCAACTAATAACAACGCTGAGTAACTTGGCATTAAACCGAGTATAAAGAGTGCCAAGAGCGTGCAACTAGGATGGGGAACAAGGAGTATAGACAAAAAAAAGACTTTTTTTTTCTAATGCCAACCAAATGTTACACGAGATAGTTTGGAAGAACATAACATATGCCCGATTCTCAAGGGGACAGGTAACCCCCACTCTTGACGGAAAGGCGACCATAGTCCAAATGTATCTTTTGTCGAAGTTTCAAAATGAGGATTTATAATAAAATAGAACAAGAATTGGACATTTTAAAAATTGCATGCATACTTTGAACGGCCCATTTAGTAAAGATTGGCGAGGAAAGGGGGGGGGGGGCGAGGGATTAGAACGGACGAACTTGAAAAAAAAATAATTAACTAATAACCCAAAGAACTGAGCTTCTAAACAAAAATATAGTGTTTAACTTAGTGTTGAATTCATGGGGTGGCCCGCGGGGAACATGCACTCTTTGAAACTTTAACCTCTTCAGACCTGTGCATAAAATAACTCTACCAATGTATATTTATTTCTTTTGCATGATCGAAATGACACCATAGATGACAAAAATAGTCATTTTTATGAAATCCCTACTTTAGGGGACTGGTAATTTAGGTTTACAAATACGGATATAAAAGTACTAATCCCCTTAAAACGTCAGTTTAACTATCAGTAATATAAATCTAAACAATAACAAAATAAAGGTCTTTAAACAAATAAATGATCAGCAAATCCTCAAAATTTTACATTGTAAAGCATTTAAGTTAAATAATCATGAATATTTCTTACTTTCTTGGCCACAATGTCACTTCCACACTCAGATGAAAATAATATTTATTTTATGAAGTATTATTCATCAGTACTGACATTTATTGGTTTTGTTTTAAAGCAAAAAAACATTCAGCTGTATAGAAGTAAAGTAAAAATGCGAAAAATTCGGACAGTTTAATTTTTATTATTAAAAGAATGGAAATACACATTTGTGTACCTCAGGTCTGAAGAGGGTAAAGAGTGCCAAGAGCATGTAACTAGGTGGAGAGAGAGGTAGTAACAGAAAAAAACGAGGAGATAAATGCTTTATAACGATATGTTACATGAGATGGTGTGGAAGAAACAAAAAATATGCCCCCCACCCAGGGGGGGCAAGGTGAATCCCAAACGGACAAAAGAGCGACCCCGGCCCAAATGTATCTTTTGTTGAGGTTTCAAAATATGGATTTATAACACAATAGAACGAGGATTAGACTTTTTAAAAATCGCAGTCATAATTTGAACGAACCTGTAAGTTAAGGCCCCTGTCCTCGCTCGAGGAAACGCTCGCGAGCTAATGCTATTCCTATGGGTTGGTTGGTTGGTTGGTTGGTTGGTTGGTTGGTTGATTTTTGTCGTCCGATTATCTACGCTAATGGGATATAGGACCAGGGGGAGTGCCCTCCGTGGGGGTCTTTCTAAGGGAACCTAACCCGTATTTACGCAGGGTTCGAAGAAAACCACGGAAAACTCCGAACGGTTAGGCCGACAGCCGCGATTGGGTTCGAACCTAGCACCTGCCGTCTACCAGTTGAGAGGTCCGAACCTCTCGGCTACTGGTGGGGCTACTATTCCTATGGGAAGGCATTTTTCTAATAACTCTTTGGCATTTTGACATTTTTGAATGATTTATTTTGCATTGCATAGCTGAGGTGCATGCCGATGGCGCACCTTTTTTACTTTTTCGATTTTGGTTGCAGATTTTTTTACAAAGTTAGTTTCACTTTCAAAACCGGTTTCGAAACTGAAAGTCCTTTTTAAAAAAATATCTGCAACCAAAATCGAAAAAGTAAAAAAGGTGCGTTGTCGGCATGCACCTGAGCTATCCAATGCAAGAAAAATTATTCAAAAATATCAAAATACGAAAGAGTTATTAGAAAAATGATTCCCCATAGGAATAGCATTAGCTCGCGAGCATTTAATCGAGCGAGGACAGGGGCCTTAAGATTGGTGAGGAAGGGGGGGGGGGGCGGTAGGACGGACGAACATGAAAAAAAAAAATAGTGGCACTCTGAGAGTGCCGATAGAAGTGAAACCTTGAACAATTACGTGTGTGTTTTTAAATCGTTAAGATATATAATTTTGAATCACCAGGAAATACTCTTAAATGAATAAAAAAAGGTTCTATAATATTAAAGAACATATTAATGTCTATAAAAAAAAACCGCGCGATACCATATGTCCAGCTATTGTAGTTAACTCACTATAACTACTTTCTTACATTTTAAAACGCGATAAATACATCAACCAAAATTAGACCATACTATCGATACCTTAATCCTTATCCAAATAAATCATTTTGTATTAATGCCTGTTACAATATCTGTAGATTACTTTTTGAATTATTCAAATCGGACATTCCATTCAAAAGATATTGTGAATTTAAAGATGACAATCTAAAGAAATAATAGCGCTGCTGAGTACTCGGTGGCCAATAAGCTTAGGGATTACGTGTGCAATCAAACGATTGCGGGTTCGAACCCCAGTTTCGCTAATATGTATCAATTTTTTTTTTTTTTTTTTTTTTTTTTTTTGAAGAAGTTTGAAAAATTAAAATTTTAACACATTATGGGTCCGTAACGTGACCTGAAATGATGGGAGAAAATTTCTTTTGCTAGATTTGTAATGTATGAAGCCTAAGCTTTCAATAGACATATTGTATGAAGGAAAACCCCCTCTGCCCCCCCCCCAAAAAAAAAAGGTCCTATAGGAAAAACCGAGAAACTAGGGAAAAAAAAAAAAAAAAAAAAAAAAAAAAACGGCGAAAAATGTTTAGCTATATTAGAATTTTTCTCATCACTGTAACTCCTATAGAAGCAAAATTATAGCCTTTTAAAGATTGAAATGAAGTGAAGAAATAAGGAAAATTAGGTGAGTGATCGACAGGGGGGAAGGGTCCACAGCTCTGAGGGTGCCATGTAGCTTAAACTTTTAAGTTAAAAATGGTAGATAATTAAATGCGAAATTTTAAGGTGTATATTGGAAGAGGGTGCAAGTCCCCCCCTCCCTCAAATTTTTTTTGTTTCTTTTGAAGAAAGAAATACATATGCCCCCCCCCCCCGGCGGGGCGCAGATAAACCCCAAACGTTCGGAAGGGCGACCCTTTATTTATCTTTTGTCAAGGATTTAAAATGTGGATCTAAAATAAAATAGACCAAGAATTGGACATTTTTAAAACTGTATGCATATTTCGAACGGCCCTGTAAGTTAAAACTGACGTGGAAGGGGGGATTAGAAGAGACGAGCGTGAAAAATAAAACATAATAAACTAATACTTCAATTAACTGGACTTCTAAACAAAAATATAACGATTTAACCTAGTGTCGAGTTAATGGAGTGGCCCGCAGGAAATTCCCCCCCCCCCAGAAGTTATGATATTTATGCTTTTTAATGTACAAATTGCGATTCCCCCTCTCTTACAGAGCTGTAAAACATGATGCTTTCCTCCGGAGTCTAGAAAAATACCTGCATTCAACACTAATTTAGCCTAGAAAAAAAGAAAAAAAAATCGAAATCGAATCTAAAGATCGAAATCGAATCTAAAGATCGAAATCGAATCTAAAGATCGATCTTACGGGCAGAATCGATTTTACATTTTTATTTTCTTTTGTAACTTTACAAGAAGAGAGTATTAGATTCGTGAAAAATTTTGACTTCCCGTTTTTGATGGATTTATATATTTTAGAAGGTCTTTAACACGATTTCATGGTTTTTAAGAAATATCTGTCTGTGGGTGTGTCTGTCACTCTGAGAGTCTGTATACGACAAAAATTTCTGACCGTTCTATCTCAAGAACAAATGCACGGAATTCCACAAAACTTTGCATTTAGTTTGACCTTGATATAAACTAAATCTAATTAATTTTTGGTGCATATAGCCTAACAGGTGACGCTGCTATGTTGCATTTTTTGCGATTTGCGCAAAAGCTGTATCTGAATAACGAATGAACGGATTTTCATCACATTTTAGATCCAGTTAGTCCTTGGCATGAATTGATGTTTTTTTGCATTTTGGTGTATATAGCTTCTCAGATGGCGCTGCTATACTGAATTTCTCACGATTTCCACTCAGCGCCATGTGAAAAGGGGGGGGGGGACGAAAGGAAGCGGTCGTTCCGAGCACAGAAATTTAGGGGGCGCCAAATTTTTACTAACATCACTTCTAGCCTATCACAAGAAAAAGTTAATAGAGGGGGGGGGGGCTAAATTGGAACTTTGAACAGCGCGCAGTTCTCTTTTCGCACGCCCCTGTTTCCATTTTAGCTTTATCTCAAGAACTAATGCACGGACTTTCATAAAAATTTAGATTCAATTAGTCCTTGATATTATTTTATGCTAATTACATTTTGGTGGAAATCGCTTAAGAGATGGCGCTGCTATACTGCATTATTCATGATTAACGCAATGGCGCTATCTCAAGAACGAATTTTCATCAAAATTCAGAGTCGGTAAATCTCTGACATAGATTAGTGTTATTTAGTTCTTGGTGTAAATTGCCCAACAGGTGGCGTTGATATGCTGCATTTTTTATGATTTCGCAATAGCTGTATCTCGCGCTTTCATGGATTTTCATCAAAATTCATATTCAGCTGGTACTTAATAAAAATTGATCCTGATCAATTTTTGGTGTACATCATTCAACAAAAAACGCTATTTTACAGGGGGGGGGGGGTTCTGAGGTTTCTTTAATTCTTCTATCTTAGAAACTAATACACTGAAATTTTGGAATTGGCACATCCGTCTATTTTATCTTCGACTTTTGAAGGAAAATGAAAATTATATTACCTTCAGAGAAATCGATTAAAAATTTTAAAGTATCGATTAAATCGAGTTGGCCGTAGTATCGATTAAATCGATTTAAAAAATCGAAATCGCCCATCACTAATCCACCTACACCCACAGATATCTCCTCTCGAAAAAAATGTGCCTTAATTTAACACTGTTTTTTAAACAATTTGCTATTAAAGTAAAAATTTTATTTCTCTCTCTTCAACTTTTTTTTTAATATTGCATCAGATAAAGGCAGTTGAAAAGATTTCCCTAACCAGTTCTACTTTCTTTTAGCAAAAAATACAAACATAATATCTGCTTTGTTTGATCGTTCGATCTTTCCTCAATACGGAAATCGGCACAAGCTTATCATAAATTAACTTAATCTTCCCAGAAATATCCTGCTGAACGCCCCTTTTTCTATAAATTCAATTAATCTTTCCAGAAATAACCAGCAGAACGCCCTTTTTTCTCTGTCCCTCCCACTCTTTTCATTCATTCGGTATCTTCCTAATTAATTACACGTGAAATGCACATCTACACTGCCTCCGCTTTTCCCAAAATCCCCAACCGCAATATAAAGTCAAACCAAGACATTTGTTTTTCGCCGAAAAGCCCAGCGCGGATTCGAAGAGTCGAAATCTGATACCGAGTCGAAAGAGTGGTTTTCAAGGAGTCGAAGAATCGAAGAGTCGACCACCCAATCATCAACTCTCGACTCTCGACTCTCCAAGTCCGACACTCTGTTAAACTGGTCCAACCACTCTTTGAGTGAGTGAGTTGACTTTTCGACTCTTCGACTCCGAATCCCAAACTGAGTTGAAATGAAAGTTCGACTCTTTTGAGTCGACTCCGTTAGCCAGATAGGAGTCGATAGTTCGATTCACTTGTAAGGAGTCGAGATTTAGAGTCGACTCCTCGACTCCTCGGCCAACTCTACTGTTGTTCGGTTAGTTTTGTTCGGTTAGTTTGCTGGAAAATGTCAAGTTGAATAACTGGTTATTATAAAAGGAATCTGTTTTGACAATGTGATCTCACCTCCCACTAAATAATTGGCCTGTGCTAAATCGCACAGCGCTCTGAACTATTAACAAAATGACGGCTCTCCACTCACACTAGTAAAGAACGCCATCTACTAGCTAATCATATAAAAGTAATAACATGAAGCGCTCTTTAACCCTTTCAATTCCGAATTTTTTTCCATTGTGAGAGCAAAATAATTAATTAGTGTAATAATGTTAATCGTAGCCATCCAAATAGACCTTTTGATGTTTAAAGATTATCTCATAGTTTGAAATGCAACGAATGTATCTATTTTGTGTACTATTCAATTCATATTTATGGGATAATAGACTAAGGAAAAGTTTTTGGAGACTTTTGGAAATATCGTATTAAAACAGGGTTTACCAGATATTACAACATTCTAATATTTTTTTGCGTTTTATCATGCATGATTCATTCAAAAAAGTAAACTTTATTGTAAATTTAAAGCGTGAAATATATGTATAAACCAAAGGAATCGTTAAAGATGCAAAGAGAATTAAGCAAACTTTTATTATTATTGTTATTACTAAAAGTGAAAACATAAATGAAGTCATAATAAGAAAAGCATAGATATATAGGGTTATTTCTACATGTAGAAAGTGGCAATGTAATTGTTAGTACAAAATAATATTCAATGAAAAGACATGTGCTATTAATAGTACACCTGACCCAAAAGGTTTAGATTAAATTTACATTTCTTTTTTCTTCTAAAAATGAAGTAAAAACATTCCTTACTGTATTCTTATAATAATAATAATAATAATAATTCTGTATATTTTCTGCGACTATCATATTTTTTTTATTTTATGATGTGGTATAATAAGCTGATAAATTTGAACATAAAATTTCTTTAAAGTAAAAATGCATTAAAAAAAATTAAAAAAAATAAAAAAAATGAGTGAGAGGAGGGGGTGAAGTAGAGGATATTATTTAATTCCAAATATTTAATTTATGTTTTAAAATTGAAGTTATATTTAAGTAAATTAGTGTATATTGACTTAGGATTACCATTTGTTAATATTAGGATGTTTCATTTATTTGTCATTTATTTATTTTTTTTTTCACGTAGGAAAAAAAAAAAAAAAAAAAAAAAAAAAAAAAAAAAAAAAAAAAAAAGAAAAAAAAATCAGATTTAGTAGTTTATAAGGTCATGCACTAAACTGAAAAAAATTGCGGCTAGTCAGAGAAAAATCATATTTAATTAAAATTATTATTTAAAAACTCAAAGAAGAGGTTTTTTTCATTATTTTTGGATCTTGTTAAACAACAAGAAAAGTTTCATTTGACGAACCATCTAGGATCTTATTTATCATAATGATATAATGAATTTATGTTTAATAAAGGAAAAGGAGGCTAAGAAAAAAAAAAAAAAAAAATAACGTTAACAATTTCTTTCATATAATTTTAGCAGGGCTCCCAAATGATCCACTTTATAATAATTATTTATATAAACCATTTTATATAAACATTTTCTTAGTTTTTTTCTTTTAATTTTTTGTAAATTTTGCAGGAATCGCCTTCGAAGGTTAATGGGAACGCAAATATTGTAAAAACGTATCACGACGTACCATGAAATTTACTGTTAAAATATATTGTTATTCATATAACGGACCATATGGTAGCCTTGTTTCAGCTGTCAATTACTTTTCAATACCTTTAGTTAAATCTTACTTAAGAAAGTACGGGACACATTTTCTAAATAATAATAATAATAAAAACAACAACAACAACAACAACAACAACAACAATAATAAATAATAATAAAATAAAACTAAGCAGTAAATCAGTAAAAATTTTACATTTTTAAGATGGTTAATCACATTATTTGTAAGTAAAATAATTTCATAAAACTTCTCAGAAATTATTAGCATCCGATGCTATTTCTTTCAGACAAGCTAAAAATGTCGTGTCATCAGCCCTGAATTTTCTAGTCAACCGATTTTGATAATTAATTTTTTAAATGAAAGCTATTTATTTGTAGTTGTGCCCATTTTAATTTATTTCCATTTTTATATTTTATTTTTAATTTTAAAAGCTTTTTCATGACATTTCTTCAAAATGGTGGCAACACAGTTTAGCTTTTCTCTCGATAATAAAAATTTATTTTCTAAAATGATTGCGTATAATTATGCACTAATTGAGTTAAAAAAATATATATATTTACTGAGAAATAGTATTAATAACGTAAATAAAATGACAGAAAATAATTTATGATAAAAATTAATGTCTAAATCAAAATAAGAGAAATTTCAAATGAGGAAAATTATGTCATTCAGCAACCAGATAAAAGGGAATTACAATATTATTATGGATGCCTTTTTCATAAACAGTAACTTTTAAAGAACATTTGAAGAGAAAATGACGTCACTATTTAAAACATCGTTTTTTTACTCATAACGATATTAGGTACTACTCTGTTATCCCGTCGACCAATTTCGCCAAATTATACAAATCGCCACATTAATAACCAAATTATACATATTGACATAATTTGTATTTTAAATAACGAAAAAATAAATAATTAGTAGAATATTAATAAAAATATTAATAAAAAGTCGAAATAAAAATCACTTAATGACATTTTAAACACATGAATCGTATTTAATGTCATTGAACGTGACATTCACGATCATCCATTATTGGCATTTAATCTTATAGTTTTGCGATAATTTTTTGGTCGATGGGATAACCTAGTAGTACCCGATATTATTATTTTTTTTTTCTTTCTTTCTTTTTTTTTTTTTTTTTTTTTTTTTTTTTTTTTAAAATAAAGCTATTTTTCTGTGAGTGCATATAAAATAAAATTTCTGGATTTCGCCGGCACTCATATTACAATTTTAACTGTAGATGCGCGAATATTTGAATGCAAAATTGTAACTGGCAAATTTGACATTTACTTTGTAAATATATTTATTATATATTGATTCAATAATGTAATTACTTTTGCTTTTTTTTAAACCAAATCGATCGGGTCTTTTAAACATTTCATTCGTCGAATTCGACGGGATTCCACTCGTTTTATTGTTAAATTGTATTTCCTTTTACTCAGAATCTATAAAAAAGCGTTTAAACTAAAGAAAAAATCCGTTTTTGATGAATCTAGTCAATGAAGAAGTAGCACGTCAAATTGTATCTCTTTATTATTCCGCAATTCCAATGTCTCAGAGAGAAATTGCTATTCAATTGGGTATTTCACGCCGTTCTGTTTGCTATTATATTGATAAACACAAGAAAAATGAAGTTAGTTCATTGCAATCTAAACGGGGTCGCCCTTCTAAAAAACTTCTATCGATTTTTTTTCTAATCGGAGGCGAAACTGAATTCTGCAATGGTAGAATCTACATTCATCTTGTTTTTTTTTTTAATGGATATACTTTTAAAGTGGGTTAATTTTAAAATCTTTATAGCTTGAAATATTATCAATATAATTTCAATTATTTTTCTTTTGAATAAACAGAAATATACAAATTTTAATTTTGATTCGACATTAAAAATTATTAATTTAAATAAAAATTGCAAATATTTAAATAAAAAGTTACAAAAAATTAACTTAAAAAAAAAAAAAACATTAAAAAAATTGCTGAATCAAAATAGTAGTAAAAAAATTTAAAAAGGCATGTTCCAAATTTGATTAAAAACATTTATTTTTAACGGTTCTTGACTTATACAATTTAAATACGAGAAATCGTGAAAAAAACCTACCATAGAGATAAACCTATTTTCACCAGAAGTCGCATCCATGATATCTATTGCATGAGAGCTAGATTTGGAAACAAGTTAAAACAAAATATTAATATTTCCTTTTCTAATTTCGATAGAAACATGATTTAAACATCATATTAAGCAGAAAAAGAAGAAAATTTTAATGCAATATTTTTTGTTCTAAGACATTTTATATGAAATCCGTACACTGAAAGATATTACTAGATGCACAAACCTGAGAAAGCTATCTAGAATATCAATTTACGAATGACTTACCAAAGAGGATGGCGTTACTACTGTTTTAAAACTGTGATATCACAAAAATATACCGTTGATACAGTGTCTAGAAGTATATAATCTAGATACTGTACCCTCGTCGCCAAGACGGGAAACAAAAATTCTCATTTTTATAAAAAAAAAAAAAAAAAAAAAAAAAAAAAAGAAAAAAGAAAAAAGAAAAAAAAAACAGTATGTGCTAAAAGAGTGGTTTTTATATTGAAAAAAAAAAAAAAAAAAAAAAGAGTTTATATCATGTTGTTCCTATATTTTTTAGATTTAAGACATTTTATACGAAATTCGTATACTCAGATATTAAGGCCCCAGTCCCTGCTCGTGAAGACGCTCGCGAGCTAATGCTATTCCTCTGGGGAGGCATTTCGCTGATTTCTCATTCGCATTTGCATATTTTTAAATTTTTCTTTTTGCACATCACATATGAGGTCATAATGAAATGCACTCGTTGATTAAATTATCGATTTTTGTTGCTGTTTGATTATAATATGACTTATAATTTTGAAATATGAAAAAAATACAGGTTTTTTTTCATTCAAAGCTTAATAAAATGTTTTCAATAAAATATTCGGAAAATAAAAAAACACCGCCCCCTAGCTTAAACATTGAACTTTTCAGATAATTTTGTTTCATATTTTTATCCTAATTAGGGAATGTAGAATCAGTTATTTCGAATGGAATTTTTGATGAAAATTTAAGTGAAATATCTTAAAATACCTGCCTTTCATAGGTCACGCCCATTTGACATTGATTGATAACGGCGGAAACTACCGGAGTTTGTGTGTGAAGGGGGAGAGTATTTAACACATGTGTTTTTAATAGGGGTGACCACAGAGTATAGAGTAAACCCTCAAGGCAAACAAACTAGATTATACCGTCCAGGATCTTTGCTTGAGGCAAAACAGCAAATTTTTATTTATTTTTTCTTCTAATATAACAGTAGTAGCTTTTGGAAGATGTTTGCTATTCTGAGGTAAAAAAAAAAAAAAAACATACTTATATTTGAGTTAGACTGAAAAAGATTTGCTAAATAGAGTTGTCCATTATGAAAATATTACAATAAAGCCTCTATAACGGACATTCCCAAATAAAGGATATCTCTATTTAGTAAACTCATCTTTCAATTCACAACGCATGCGAAGTTGTATGCTTTTATATCAGAAAAGCAGACTCCGCCGAATAGCGAATAAATTCCACGTTTTATTGTTTATTGAGAGGTTTAATTGTATACATATATATATGTATGTATGTATGTATGTATATTAATTATTATACATGTTATATATTATATATTTATTAATTATTAATTTTACATAAAAAATTGTTTTTTGCGTAGGAAAAAAAATTGCTAGATCTGCGGTAGAAATTAGATAATTGTAAACTTTATTTTTCTTTATGGCGATCTTTTTTCAAATATAAAAGTAAGACGGTTTTAATCTTTTAGTTCAATACAGTAAATGTTGTTCTGAATTTAATAAAATTTATTTGGAATTCGTACATAAATATTTTAATTTTTCACAATTTTACTATACGATTTTTAGAATACTTTTGCATTTCAACGATTTTATGAAATTCGTTTAGAAATGCACTTTTAGCTGTTTGCCTAATATAGTAAATTTTTTCCACATGTATATATATTTATTTTTAGAGATTTTAATGCCTAATTTAGTGATTTTCCGCCGTTTTAATACATCGTAATACCTAATTTAGTGCGTTTTAAGGCGAATTATCCTTTTTGTATTTTTAGCGGGGTCCACCCCTCCCCCCTGCTTTGTGATGATATTTCCACATTAGTTAAAAGAATTCCGGTTTTAAACACTTCGCCCAAAGTAATAAACCTTACCCTCTTTTCCACAAATTTTTTTCTGAATTCACTGAGCAATTTTTTATTATTTATTTATTTATTTATTTATTTATTAAGATCTTTTGAGAATTGATTACATTTCTCTGCAATTTTTTAAAACGTTCATAAAAGGAATTAGGTTACATTTTTTCCCTTTTACTACTGACAGAAAATTTTTCAAGCGCGTTTAAATTTGTCACACTGTTTCAAATATAAGGAGCTTCATAATACAATTTAGCTAAACCCATTCTCTCTTCTCTCCTGTTGAGAAACAAAGTAAAAATACCCTTATATAATTCTATATATGAAAATCTGTACTAAAAAAAAAAATATATATACTTTAGAAAATGTTCCCTGCTTTTAGTATACGTGTGTGTGTGTGGGGGGGGGGGGGAGGGGAGTGTTGAAGGGAGTGAAATAAAAATAAATCATCCGACCTTATATCTATAAGAAAATAGATTTCTAATGTTTTACCCGAACGGGATGTTTTTATTCTTATTAACTGTATTTTACAAAAAAAATATCATTGAAGCAGTGATGAGATACGTCTTGAGATACATTTTTTGCACCTTCCATCCTTTAGAAAGTAAGAATGCTGAATTTCAAAATATCGTCTTCATCTAAAACTTATATTCTAAATCTAAAGCTTACCATTAGACCATTCACTATCATCAAAGAAATAGGTGATTTTTCTTCGCACAATTGACAAAATTGATTTTTTTTTTTTAGACCATTTTTCAAATTTTGCGAATTTTTCTTTTTCTTTTTATATTTTAGAAATGATTGCCTTAATTCTTCGGAAAATTCAAAAATAAATAATATAAAATTATATGTTATTTAATAAAATATATATGTAATGTTATTTAATAAAATATATAAAATAGATTAATGTAATTATATTTAATATATTATGCAAGTAATATATTTATATAATATATAAATTATAGTATATAATTATATGTTATATTAATATATTAATTATTATATTATTTATTTATTATTATTATTATTACTAATGCTATTAGTATTTTTATTATTTATTTAATCGTGTATTTAATTAATTTTTACAATTATTTCTATTAATTTATTTTCAGTTAGTAAAATATATTTTCATTTTTAAAACAATTCTTCTTAATGAACCTAAGTTTAGTATTTAATATCACTTAAGCGTTGTATTTTAATAATTAAAATGAAATATACATTTTAATGCAATAATATCATAAATAGCATTTTGGTTTTTGACATTCCTTTTAATTATTCTATTAATATCTGAAATACTAATGCCAGTAATCAGAACATAAAAAATACACTTTTTATTACCACTTTAATATTTACTATTTATTTATCGGCAAGTTCAATATTTATCATTTCCTTGTCACTTTTTTTCTGTAACTTTTTTCCAGTCACTTTTTTTTCGTTTACTGTTTTATTGTATTTCTTAATCTGACAATAAATGGTACTGTTAAGCAATTCTCGTGCAAAAATTAAAATAGGAGGAAATTAAATTAGGAAATGAAACTAGAAATATTTTGAAAGAAAAGAAAAACTTGCCACCTCTTGAAAGTATCTAGCCCTTTTATTTATGAAATAATGTATTAGAAATTTCATTACAGTTTTATTTTAAAGTTTCTTTTTTCTTTTGTATATACAGACTGCCAGTGTCCGAGACGTTCTGCTTTCGAAGCTGGTAGGCGGGAGGTGCATGGTTTTATCACAATCGCGCCCGTCGGCCTAATCATAAGGAGTCGTGATTTTCTTTGAACTTTGGATTTCTTTGAGTAAATGAAACTCAGATCCCTTAGAAAGACCTCCATGGAGGGCCACTCCCCCTTTAGGGCCCTTATCTCTCGTGTTTGTAATTGGCCGTCTTAAATACAACTAACTAAACATCTTTTGTTTATACATATGTATTTTTATGTTCATATTTTCCATTTGAAGCAAATAAATAAATATATCATTTTTCATGAATAAAAGATAAGTTTATGAATTTGAAAATGTTAATTTAAAAAATAGTCTGTAAAATAATTAAATACTACTTGTCGCAATTTTTTTTTTTTTTAATTCACTTACAAAATTATAACAATAACAGTTATTATAAATGGTTTTGCAGAATCACGATCATGCATTTTAAAAAATGGATGAAAATATTTTAGATAAAGTAGCCAATATACATATATTAAAGCATTAATTTCAAAGTACTTTCCATTAAGCATACATAAGAACTTTTGTAATTATATACGAGGTGAAAAATGGTATTTAAAATTGAAAAAAATAATACGAAAAAAATTATTGTTCATAAAATAGTATTATACACTTGTGTTTGTTAAATGTGTGCAGTGGCGCAGCGAGAATTCGTTTCTAGGGGGGGGGGGGGGTTGAGTTTCTGATAAAGGTGTTTGCCGGTTTTTTGAATAGCTGGTTAATAATAATAGAATCATTACCAATTAGAATATTCACTGTATAATACTTAAACTCAAAGTGCATCATTGTGGCAGGAAATCATTCTTTTAGCATAATACGTCTCAGAAAAGTGATTTAGCTCAAAGAACCAATTTTTACTTAACTAATCCATGTAATAGGTACTTTCATAATTTTAAGTAGAATTTTTGTCATTTAATTTAATCCCTTTATTAAATGAAATCTGAATTAATAAAGTGGTGGATTCCGAAGTACGCCAAAATGCTTAAATATAAAGCTTAGTTTTGATTCATATAAGTGTCAATTAATAGTTATCTTTCTTAGCTCTGGGAGGGGTTTTAACCCCAAACCCCCCCCCCCCCCTTGGCTGCGCCACTATTTAAAAGGCCGATAAATAAATAAACAGTTCTATAATAAATAAATAAATAAACAGTTCTATAACGCATGCAACGTTGGGTTCTTTGTATTAAAATTATCTAAAATCAAAATTTTATACACAAAGTTTATAGATCTATAATATAAAAAAATACATTTGACTTACTCATGGCTACAGCATGGAACAAACAGCAATACGTAAACAAACGATTATCAGGTCTATACAACGCCATCTTTCGGTCATTACAAACGCGAATTAATCTAAAATATAGATTTCTGACTGCAGACGATCTTTATGTATTAACAAAAGAATGTTATTTTCAAGCAAAACTTTAAAATAATTTTCTATATTGATATTTAAAGCACATACGATAAAATAATTAATAAATTTTTACCGGTGAGGCGATAGATTAGTTCTTTTTAAGAAACAAGAGCAAAAAAGTACGAGTTTAAACCTGTTTTAATTGATAGGCGTGTCAAATCACGTGCTTTTGTTGGTACTTAATTGGACTTAATGTAGGGTTACATATTTAGCATCACCTCCAGAGATAATACTTCCACTACATTAATTTCTTTTTACTCTATGAAAGAAACCAATTTGAGATTTTGACCAGGCCCGTAGCCAGGATTTTCTTTCGGGAGGGGCTCAATTTTGGAATTTTTTCTGTTCTTACAAAAGTAATTTTAATAATATTCAATAAAAAA
This sequence comes from Maratus speculifer, assembly GCA_964019185.1. Taxonomy (NCBI): domain Eukaryota; kingdom Metazoa; phylum Arthropoda; class Arachnida; order Araneae; family Salticidae; genus Maratus; species Maratus speculifer. The sequence goes on from OZ025290.1 coordinate 259,497,111, forward strand.
TTTAAATATAATCTAGGGTTAACCTAATGTGTGTTTCTACATAGGATACTTTATAACTGTATCAAATATTGTCATTTTATATTTTCATTGTTATTTCATAATATTTTCATATTATTTCATTTAATTTTTTCAATTTCTGTTGCAATTTTTGACTTTTGTGAGTACTTCCAGTTTCCAAACCGCTTCGGAAACCAGAGAGTTTTTAGGAAAAATTTCCTGCGAAACTCAAAAAGCACAAACTAATAATGTTTGAGATGAGCCTCAAGTAAAGAAGAGGGGGGCACATTTGAACACTCTAAATATTTTCCTTCAAATAAATTATTTTCTAAAAATGTCTATGGCAATACATTACTGGTTCAGTGTAATATGTATACAAAGCTCATCCATTTTGTTTGAAAACACATGTCTGTCTACATGTATTTTTCTCCCTCTTTATAAGTTTTGTTTTATTCAATTTCTTCAGCCGAATTGAGTAAACAGTTGTAATGTTGAACTCCATGTGATGGGGCACCATTGAACATCTAAAACTATGAAGTAAAGAGTTGTTGATGTATCTAAATGTTTGCAAATTTTTCTATGTGAAAAGAGGTTAATTAAGAATATCGAAGAACATGACCTTATACTGTTAACAATCCTTCCTTACTGCACACATGTATTACAATCTCTGAATGTATCAGTGATTGGAAGTTTCAAACCTAAATTGATGATGACATTCATTTATTTTATAATTGCAAAATCCGGATACACAATAATGATTCATGGTTTAGTAGGTTTGTCTAACAATGCCTATACTCTTTCATTTACTCTTTCCCAAAGTATGGAATTACAAGTACTTTCGTACTAGATAAAACGGAATTTAAGTCAGGTTTTTTTTCATAAAAGGTGTGACTATATAAAAAATTTTAATTTTCCAGAAGCATCAGATATCATAATGGTGTGTTACAAGGATAATTTTAAAAAGTTTTCTCAACCAAACATAACTGGAGAGGCATTCTGTTGTTTAAAAAATTATTTTTGAGATCAACTTTGATGGATTTAAGTTTGGTTAAATAATAGAAAAATTATTTGTTTCAATAAAATATAGTTATTAAATTTTATTCATCTTACTTTATATTCCTAAAACATATGCAACTTTTTATGAAAACTCTCAATATTTTCATATTTTATTCATTTGCTCAAAGGTGCCCCTTACTTGTGTAAAAATACCCCTACATTGGACAGGTTTGAACAGAAATAGTTCAGCTTTTAAAATCCACACATTTTTTTTATTTATATGGAAAAATTAATTTCTTTTTCATATGATGAAGAAATGCACTGTTTTTATTATGTAATACTTAAAAAGCAAAAAATATAATTCAAATAAGAAATGCACTGATTTTTAAAAAAATTGTTCAAACGTGCCCCCCCCCTCCCCTATCCTGTGAAGAAAATCATTGTTAAATATTGAAATGCAAACAAATAATATGTATTGATTTAAAACACAGGATTAATGATAACGTGCGAGAATCTGACATTACGAGTGCGAGGTCTTGTAATTATTGATCCATAAATGAAATAAATTACACGCATTATTTTTTTTCTATTAATTGCTACAGCCATATGTAATCATAAAAATTATGTTTGTATTTCACATTCTCTGATTATAATAATTATAAATGATACTCGTGGTAAAATAAATTTACTATCACTGAATTCAGGCACTTTTCTTCGGGAGGGATTTTGGGGGCTGCGGGGGGGGGGGGGGACATTATAGTGTTCCCGGGGGATATTGTATTTTTTGAACATTGAAAACACAAAATCACAGATTTACCGGGATGAGACATCTCATTGCTCCGGGGGAGGGGGAATGTCTCCCTCGGAAACCCGCTGAATTCAACACTGTTTACTAGTGTAACAGAAGCAATCATCATAATTTCATCTTAGCCATGATGCTGATTGACTCATCAAGATTTTCTATAATTTTCCAAAAAATGGAAATCGTGGAAAAACTACTCAGTCTGTCATCGACCATAATGCTTCGAGTCAAAGATTTAATTATTTTCTTTGCCGAAAAATATCTTTCAGCTCGGCTTTTAACCAAAACTGTCAGCAAGTGTTTGATTTTATTGGAATACGTCACATTACATTACTAAAACTTTTAAAACCTCTGTGTTGGTGTCAACATTAGCAACTTGTTTGCACCCTGTTTCATATTCAGCTTTCACTTGCTACATTGACATTTTATATTGAAAATATTGCATCGGATTCTCTAATTTGGTTGCTTTTTCCAGTGAAGCACATCCCTGAAGATTGTAACAGGGAATATCTCAGAATGTCTTCATTCGAAATGAATCGATCATTTAAATTTTGAATAAGACTTTCTACATGGGGAAATAAGACTGATATTGTAATGCTTGTCAGTGAATGTAATTTGAGAGTTTGTACCTGTTGCCTGTCTGTATGTTAGTGTTAGTATCTTTATTTCAGTTTGGAAGATGTCTTCCCGAAGTTGTACAATAAAATTTCAGAAAAGATTTCTACTTCATTTTTTTGCATATTTATTTAAAACAAATAGGCATCTTTAGCATGGGTTACAACCAATATTATATCATGAGGTTTTTTTTTTTTTTTTTTGAAGAACTCACTATGACTGTCAGACAGAAAACCTTTTGACAAACAGACAAGCTTATGAGAAAATCATTCTTCTCCCTGGCTGCCAAAAAAATTCCAGCTGTTGAAGAAATCTTCGATGTGTTTTTTGAAATATTTTCTGAGCTAATACAAATGTATTTAAGTAACTCAACAAAAGTCAATATGCTTTCATGCCTCTCGATAAAATTTGTATCACAAATGCGGAGAAGTTTTCTTTTGTTTTCTAGGATATATGATGCAATTGCTTCTTGAAGAGCGAAATTTGCGATTTTTAAAAAACTTTTGTCGCTGCTTTAACAAGTCCATGATACTTTCGAATGAAAGGAATCAGCATGCTGTTTGACAAGGCAAGATTTAACCAATGGCTTTCACAGAGGACGCATCTAATTTTTAGATACTCTGAAGAATTCTAGAATGAACCCCACTAACACAACCAAACTTATTGGCTACTTTGTCATACGCCTATGCGAAATTTTATACATGCCAAGACATAATTCATCACAGTGCTGTAAAATTACTTTTCTTGAATTTTTGGAAGAGAAGACATTTATTATTTATAAGACATACATAAAAATCTTCCGAATTATTGGGTTTTGTGAATTTTTTAATAGTTTCCATACCTAACACAAATGGCAAGCTGTTGTGCGCTTGAAATGTCCATAGTTTCATCAGCAATTAAGCTAAAACATACCGAAATATTTATTTTAATAGTTTACTTCGGTAGCTGTATCCCGGAATATTTGAATGACTTCATTTTGAGTTTCTGGGGTGAAGTAAATAGCATCTAAGGATATTTATAATATCTCCTTTCAATTCATTCGCTCCAGACTTTGCTCAAAACTTAAAAGAACTCTTAACTAGTCTTTTTTATACCAATTTCTCTAAAGTTAGAGGATCCTCATCGTGGCCAGTGGCTGTTTTGTTCTGCACAAAATAAGATCGTTTCACGTATTAGTTCAAGAGCTTCTCTAATTTCTTCTTTTCTTGGAGCTCTTTGAAAACTCAACAATGAAATAATTTTATTTCTATTTTCCTGAAGAAATCTAAAGTTTGTTTGTTAAAATAACATACGGTTTGTGATAATCTAATTGTATATGTTTTAAGAAAAACATTTAGCTTTTTTCCAATGACAAACATGTAGAAAATAATCTTCCTAATTTTTTGTGACCTTTCTTATGCCGTATGCTTATTGTACTTAATTTTTCTCAGTCAAATTAATGATAAGAAATTACACTTGATCGAATTTTACTGCGCATAAATACAGTAAAAATTACTTTTTTAAAAAGAATTTATATTTTTAGTGGTACATACCTATTAAAAAAACAATATATCCAAATAACCGATATAATGAAGGATTACCGTAGCTATAATTCAATAAATGGATATTTTTACAGTTAAAAATGCAATTGATTTTATTGTAATAGAAGATAAAAACAAACAAAACTTATTTTTTTATCATTCTGATAATTTTGTATTTTCAAACTTTCGGGAGGGGCTTCAGCCCCCTTAGCCCCCTCCCTGGCTACGTGCCTGTTTTGACATTTCAAAAGTGACTGTTTTTTCCCCCCAAAGACCTATAAAATTCATAGACTGGCAAAATGTCAGTTTAACTTAGGATTTTTGAATACAGCTGTTACGTCAGATCGTTGGTACTTCGTACATTCGAATCTATGCGTGGTTAGCTATGTTGCAGTAAATATATGCATATGTATATGTTGCGGCCAATACCCGGAGCCTGGCCAATTCTAGAACTGGCTGGCCAATACCCGAACTGGCCAAGCTTCCTAGCCAAAACCCGAAATACATGAAATGAATAGCGTATTTCGGGTTTTGGATGGCCAATTCGCGAACTGGCCGGGAAGCCTTGGCCAACACCCGAACTATGATGCATAGGTACCATTTTTTTGTAATTAAGATAATGTAACATTAAAATACACAGTAAAAAAGATTCCCATTGATTATATTGAAACGAAATATTTGTGTACCCAACTAAATTAACCAAAAATAGTACATAATTCCCTTTCAATATTGAAATTAATTGATAAACAAAATAAGATGACAATTACAAGTTAACCGGAACCTTTACTCGAGTTAGAGCATGGACAGACGGCTAAACTATTTGAATTCTTAGACACTTTGAACTAAGTTAGAAAGGATTAAGCCGAATGCCTATATCTATTTCGCGAATTGGCCAATCGCATCTGGCCAGTTCGCGAATTGGCCAATTGTATCTGGTCAGTTCGCGAATTGGTTGGCCAATTCTAGAATTAACCAGTCATTTTTTAACGTTTCTGGCCAATTCGGGAATTGGCCGGCCAGTTCTAGAATCGGCCAATTTCGGGTTTTGGCCGCAACATATATATGAGGCTTTTTTAGCAATTTTTTTTAAATCATTGACTAAATTTGAATGCATTTTATTTAAGTTAAAATTTTATTAAGACTTTAATTTGTTTTTAAAACAAAAATGAAATGGCTGTTTGACGTACAATTGTTCGAATCGGCAGACGTTTCATACACAGTAATAAATTATCAAATAGCAAAATAAATTATATATCAAAAATAGTCACTAAATCAGAAAAAAAAACCAGACCATACTCCGATCCAAGCAAGACAAAAATTTCATGAGAATAAACTCGACCCGAACCTAAAAATTCCACTTGAAAAAAAAAAAAAAAACTATGGATTTGATATCAGACCCGAATCAAATCTGAATCCCACAAAAATATTCAAATGAAGCATACCCCAATCCGATCAAGGAAAAATAATGTTCATGTATGTGCAACCCTACACGAACCTAAAAATTTTCTTTGAACAAACCCGAAAAATAACCAGAACGAAAACTGAAATCGATAAAAATATTCCAAAGAACGATAACCCGATAAGAGAAAGACAAAATAATTTCCGTGAACATAAACCTGACGCGAACCTAAAAAATTCCATTTGGAAAAAAGACCTGAAATTTTATGCAAACTACATCTGAGTCCGATCAAAATATTCGAAAGAACCATAACCGGATTCGAATAAGAGAAAATACACTCTTAAAACGAAAGAGTGGATTTGGCTTCTCAGGAAAGAGCTGCAATTTATTGGATCGTGAATGAGTTGATTTTAAAACGCTTTACTCATCTTGATTTAGATTGTTTATTTAAATAACTGATCTTGGTTTAAATTGTTTAACAATAACTCACTTACTTGAGTTATTTTAACTCTTTATGAGAAGCTGCCTTTCAAAACGTGAGATGAGCGAATTTCGGCTCAACTTGAGTTATTATTTGGCTGACATTTTAAGAGAGTAATTTCCGTAGACATGAACCCGATCCGAAACTAAAATTCCATTTGAAAAAAGACCTGAAATTTTATGCAAACTACATCTGAATCTGTTCAAAATATTCGAAAGAACCATAACCGGATTTGAATAAGAGAAAATAATTTCCCTGGACATGAACCGGATCCAAACCTAAAATTCCATTTGAAAAAAAAAAAAAAAAAAAAAAAAAAAAAAAAACCTGAAATTTGAATCGAACCAAATATGAACCTGACAAAAATATTCCACAGAACCATACCCGGCTCTGGACAAGACAAAAAATTTCCATGAACATGAACCCAATCCGAACCTAAAAAACTGAACTAAATCTGAATCTGACAAAAACATTCCAGAGAAGCATAACCTTATTTGAACAATGCAGAATAATTTCCGTTGATGCGCAACCCAACTTGAACCTAAAAATTCCATTAAAAAAACGAAATCTGAATTGAATGACATCTGAACCCCCCCAAAAATATTCCAAAGACCCAAAACCGGATCCGATGAAAACAAAATTATTTCCCTGGAGATGAATCCGACCAGAACCTTTAAAATCAATTTGAAAAAATAACTGAAATCTGAATCGAACCAAATCTGAATCCGACGGAAATATTCCAAATAACTATAATCAGATACGAACAACACAATATAATTTCCATGGACATAAACCCAATCCAAACCAAAAACTTTCTAAAAAAAAAAAAAAAAAAAAAAAAAAAATCCCGAAATTTGAACCAAACCTAATCTGAACCTAACAAAAAGGGGAGAGGGGGGGTTAGTGTGGACAGAAAATGTTTATTTAATTTTATAAAATTCTGTGAGCATTTTTAAAATTTCGCAACCCTTTCAAATTGAAGAATGATATTTTTTGTTAATTAATATACATGAAAGATGATGATAAATACAGTTAAACAATAAGAAAATTGGCAGTTTTTAACATTGATCCATGTGTCCACAGTAACCCCTACAAGGGGTTACTGTGGACAAAACCAAAATATGTTGGGGGCTAGTGTGGACAGGTAATTTTTTCAAAAATATTCCTTATTATCTGAACTTCTAAGTTTAAATTACAGTCTAAAGGGTTTATGGAGAAAGAAGTAACATAAAAAATTACAAGTTGTGTGGGTTTTTATTCTATTATTTCCCATTTTTAATTAGGGAATTATTTTTCATATCAAGAAAAGTTAAATGATGTGCTGGATCTTTTTTCTGCAGAAATACAATATCATAGACACTAAAAAAAATTACACTTTCCACTCTTTCCACAATATACAATGTTGCAACATCTAAGAATTGGTGACAATGGGATTCGTTTGTAACAATATAACAGTTCTCATGCTTCTAACCAACATAGAAAAAAATGTATATTCTATTTTATTGAATTAATTTAAAATTAAGGCTAAATTAATCCTCTAAAAATGCAAAATTGTTGAATTTAAAAAAAAAATATATATATATATATATAGTAAAAGAAAAAATTTCAAATTTCTGCTTGAAATGATTTGATGAAAATTTCAATACATATCTTTATTTATATGGAAAATAGTCTTATTTGATGTTTAATTTAGTAATTACAGTTGTAAGTTAACATACTTTCTGTAAATCTTCACATTATAATAAATTTAGTACTTAAAATACAAATTATGCAGTAGAATAAGCTGTCTACATTAACCCCTAGTAGTGTGTCTACACTAACCCCATGCTAACATTTTGAAGTTATTCTTCGGTTATACTCATTTAACCAATTTAATATCTTAATGAAGGTTATAGAAATAAAGAAGACAAATCACACTTGTCTTATAGCAACTTGTTTATTGGATTCTAAATTTAAATTCTTTGTACTGCAAAAATGAAAAATAAATCTTATTTTTACTTTTCATGTATGAAATTAAACTTCTTGCAACTATTCAAAAACTTTTTAACCGTTTGCAACTAAATTTTTGCTTAGTATGGAGTATATTGTTGTCAGTTTGTGTAAATTTTTTAGTAATTTTTTCTAAATTATTTAAATTGTTATTTTGAATGTCTACACTAATCCCTTGTCCACACTAACCCCCCTCTTCCCAATATTTCAGTGAAGTATAACCTCATTGGAACTAGGTAAAATAATTTCCATGGAAGTACAACCGGACCCGAACTTAAAAATCCCATTTGAAGAAAAAAAAAAAAAAAAAAAAAAAAAAAACCCACGAAATCTGAATTGAACCGAATCTAAAATGAACAAAAATATTCCAAACAACCATAACCGTATCCGAAGAAGACAAAATAATTTCCATGAACATGCATCCAATCCGAACCTAAATTTCGGATGTTTTACAAAACATAATGCGCTCCGTAGCCGTGGAAAATGAAACTAAGCACTTAGCGCGAGATGGTTAAGATATTTTGTTTATAGTTAGAGTTAAATTATAACTTGGTTACGGTTAAGTAACAGTTAGGTTGCAATTATGTTCCGGTGAGCCTTATGTTATATTTAATTTCCGGTTAGGTTACAGTTAGGTCATGGTTAAGTTACAGTTAGGTTAAGGTTAAGTTGCGGTTAGGTTGTGGTTAGATTATGGGTAGTTATGATAAGGTGACGGCCAGGTTACATTTATGGTTTATTTAAGATACAGTTAGGTTACTGTTAAGATACAGCTAGGTTACAGACAAGTTATGATTACAATACAATTAGGTTACGGTTAGAATTTTATAAATATATATAGGACAGTTGCACCATAAAATTTAACTAATAATAACACATTGCTCAGTGGTGCACAAAACAGGAATTTTAATATACATTAGTACATATTAAAATAAAATAAAACTTTCAACGTTTCGCGCCGTCTTCTGCGGGCGTCTTCAGGAAAATATGCAATGTAAGGACTACATTTGCATCTTGTTCGAGAGATAATATTTCTACTAAATTAAAAACTAAATGAATTAAAATTAAAAAAAAAATTAATCCATTTAGTTTTTAATTTAGTAGAAATATTATCTCTCGAACAAGATGCAAACGTAGTCCTTCCATTTCATATTTTCCTGAAGACGCCCGCAGAAGACGGCGCGAAACGTTGAAAGTTTTATTTTATTTTAATATGTACTAATGTATATTAAAATTCCTGTTTTGTGCACCATTGAGCAATGTGTTATTATTGGTTAGGATTTTGTTCGCAAAATGAACGTTACGCATGTTTGATAAAAAATATGCACCTATTTTTGTAAAATGGCTCTGAAATTATAATACCATATACCAACCTTTTAGCTAATCATCGAGAATCGATTTTATTCACGGTATAGTCGGATTTAAGAGTGATATAATTAGTTTGAAATTCAAAATATTTCACTCGGGATATCTATGTGAAAAAAGTATATAGTTAAGTCACTTAACAGTAATTTTAAGGATAAATATCAACACTTTAACCCGGAAATCACGCAATCGTTGGACACATATTCCCTCCTGCGTTTCCCATTGCAGTCATTTTGGGTATTTTTGGAGCTAAATATTAGTTTTTTTAAACCAATTTTTGACACAGTCAGGGGGTACGTACTTAATATAATGTACACTGTAAAAAATTTGACCCTTTTGCTGCATCATCACTCCCCCGCTTTTATAGAATATCTCTCTTTTGACCTATGACAATGCTCCATAATAAGCTGAAGTTACCATTTTATATAAAAGCGGTGGAGTGACGATGCAGCAAAAGGGTAAATTTTTTAACAGTGTATTTACACATATTTCGAGTTAAAGATAAAATCATAAAAATTTCAAGTTCGTTTAACATTATTATTACGGACCCGGGCAACGCCGGGCGGGTTAGCTAGTTAATTAATAAAGCACCACAGAAATGGTGATAGTTTTACGACAGAAATTTTGCTCTTAAATAAGATGAATATTATCTTTTGAAATTTATGATAAAAAATGAAAATCAGGCAAAAGTTTTGAAGACCTTTAATTAAAGTGTTTTAAGATAAAGTTGAATCAGCTTTCATTTTTAACCATAACATCTTACAAAACATGCTTAGTGTAAGTCCGTTACACAGGTGCAGGTAACTTAGCTTGTGTTGTTGTTGAATTGAGTTATGGATGACGGCCCATTATCTGCACGAAGGATATAGGTCCTAGGGGGAGTGCCCTCTGTGGGGAATCTTTCTAAAGGAACCTAACCCATATTTACGTAAGGAAATCCAAGGTTCGAAGAAAACTACGGAAAACTCCAAATGGTTATGCTGACATGGGGTTCGAACCCAGCACCTTCCGTACACCAGCTTCGAGAGCAAAACCTCTTAGCCACTGGTGGGGAAGCTTAGCTTGTGAAATACACGGTTAAGTAACACCACCTATTTGGTGATATCAATAAAAATCTAATCCGCACAAATTTATGTCAAAAGTTCTATTTTTATGGGAATTTTCATGAAGATTTAAGAATTAGTTCTTGAGATAAAGTGTTCAAAATTTAGATGACACCCAGCATCCGCAATATAAAAAAATATCTTCCAAGAATAGAGAAACCGTATTCAAGACGTCCAAAAACGTGTGACTACATAAAAAACATTAGGACTAAAATTTCCACAAATCCAATACCTCTGTTTTTATCAATGGAGAAAAAAGTACTGAAATCGCAAACTAGTTTTGTTTCTTAAAATATAAACTTTTGTTATACTCATTAGCCCAATAGCAGAAAGAGTGAAGAATGGCAGCGGGCGCTGCAGTTTATTTTACAGAGATTTATGTAACAGAACTTTTTGGATGAAAATATTCTTTTATTGAATTGGAAAATTTGGGCTACTTAAAAAAAACGAGATTTTTCCTAAGATAATAGTGGTATGTAAAAAAGCCAAAGACTTGGCAACTCCGCTAACAGTTTGCAGATTAATGTAATAGCTTAAAAAATTCTGGATTTAAAAAGTATAGATTTATTGTATAATTCCATTATTTTTTTTAAGTGCAAATTTTGAACTATTACTTTTGATGATAGTAGATTTAGTCTTCAGCCTTTTGTTGGGGATAAATTTTAGTTTGCTGCAAATCGTTGCAAAAATTTCTGCGACTGTTTTTATTAAACCATGAGTCAATAGTTACTTAAGAAAATTTAAGACATTTAAAAAAAGCTTTTTTGTAGAAATTTAAAGGTTAGAGAGGATATTAAAACAAAGCTTTACACAAATAAAAAGAATTCTCGACACTTTCATTCTTGTACTCAGAAATTGAGAGTTTTTTTTATATTTCTTTAATGCGTTTTATATTTGTCTTTATAACAATATAACTGAACTCTTCCTCTTGTGATATTTACAGAAAATAGTTTCAACTCGAAGAAATTTCAAAAGATAAATCTAAAGTTTTTTGTTTCATTACTTCTTTAACAGAAAAGAAACAGGCATTTTTTGTAACAAACTATTAAAACTTACTTTTTCTTAAAGACATAATTTTTACTTTAATTTTAATACATAAAATAAGGAAGTTCTGCATTCGTAAAAAGTTTGAGCGTAATTTTTTTTAATTCGTTTTCGGATGTCTTTCTGTCTATATATCCTATATTGACCGGACAATGATGACCGGTCAATTGCGATTTTAAATATTTTCTTAAATATCTAAAAGAATACACGAAGAATTACTCTGAATCTCCAGGTGTGTAATCAAAATTGTATAAATTATATATTTACTCGAAAGTTTTTTTTTTTTTTTTCCGAATCTCCATAGGGAACCGTCAACAAATTGAAAAATAATGTATATCTTTTGAATTACCCTGTAAAATGTAATGTCACAAAAGCGTTCCAACTGTAGAATATGATAAAGAGGCTTATTGTAATAAACTGTGTTTATTTTTATGAGGATAACATGTATACTCTTAGAGAAATTAAGGTTTTTTATAAAAAACAGTCCTAAATTTCTAAAAGTTTTTTTTTGCTTATAATTTACGGAGTTTTAATATTATAAATGTTCTTTCCAGAAACTGTGATAATGAACATTGCACATAATACCTTGCAATTGGAATTAAGAAATAATAAAAAATGGATGAAAATGAGTAGGTTTATAATGTTTCTCTGCACATGCGCGAATGTAATAAAAATGTAACGTGCATAATGTATTTGCTAAATGTAAAGAGTAACTTTTGTGAAAGTCTAAAAAAATATAGCTTGAAAATTCTGAAAATTATCGACGATAGAATAAGCTCGAAATCCGTTGTCTACTAAGTGAAGCATAAAATTGAGAGGCTATATCCATATACAGTATGTGTCACATACTATTGCTTGTATACAATATTACAAGTAAAACTATATTTGGTTACAAACCCTCATTTCTTTTGCTTCGATTTGGGAACAACGGATTTTGCGCTCATTCTATTCATGATAACTTTCGGAATTTGCAAGCTATATTTTTGAAACTTTCAGAAAAGTGGCTCTATGCATTTAGCTATTAGATTGGGCACATTATATTTTGATTGCTTTGGCTCAGCAAAATATAATGTGCCCAAGCGCCGTATTAAAAATGCACCGTAAAACATTATTAATTAAACTTCCTCATTTTTATCTAATTTTCATTATTTTTTAAATTCTGATTGCAAAATATTGTGTGCAATGTTGTTTGTCATAGTTTCTGAAAAGAACATATTTTTATATAGAAAACTCTGCAAATTATAAGCAAAAGACTGCAAAATTTGGGGCTGTTTTTATAAAAATCTTTACTACCTTCATAAAATGAAAATATTTTACTACAATAAGATTCTTAATCATGTTCTACAGCTTGAACGCTTTTTCTACATTAGTTTTTATGGGGTTATCAAAAGAATTTATACTTTTTTAATTTGTTGACGGCCCCCTATGGAGTTTTGGGGGAAAATATCCACGGAAATATATGACATATATTATTCTGTTTACACACCTGAAGTTTCAGGATAATTCCTCATGTATTTTTTCAGATATTTAACAAAACGTTTAAAATCACAAGTGACTGGACATCATTGGCCATAAAATGTATATGGGCAAATATCATGGGCGCTATGTCTGAAGAACTAATATACAGATTATCATTAGACTTTATATTCTGTTAAACCTTCGTATAAGCTGGAAGTGATTACATTTTTTAAAATGTTGTCCAGGTTTGAACTAATTTTTGGTACTGTAGTAACTGTTACCATATTTGATTATTTTGATGGTGACATATCGTTCCAGCAGCTGGAGCTATGGTACAACCGAAACTCTACATGTTGAAACGAGATTTTATCATATTGTGGTTGCAGCATTGCAAGTTGGTTCAACTTATGATATGATTTTTAGCAGCGTAGGTTTGTGTGCATATGATCAAGAGATAGTGCTGGCATGCTATGTTTTTCTCGACTTCGGGATAGTTATATTTCGGAATCTATGGCATGAAATATCAACAAACTCTATATAATGTTAAATCATAACATACATTGATGATGTTATCACAAAGTTTAATCAACAAAATGCAAAGTGACTACATGCAAAGGTGGGAATATCATAGCAGTCCTCAGAGCAAACATTATTTTTTAAAAATTATTTTTATGGCAGATTGCTACACGAATTGCACTGAAAAACATTTTACGAAGTAGATTTCTGTAACATTTCCAATAAAAATATAAAATAAAATTTTTTGTAATATTAAAAAAAAAATGTGGTTTGAGTTTTGATTTAGGTTGTATATAAAGAAAGCGCGCCTAAATCTGCCTTCGAGAAATAGATGTATTAAGTTGACAAGTGCTGCCAAACACTATAAATGTATCATTAAAAATGTTATGACGGACAATCATAGATACCAAATACTCATAATTTAATTAAAATATATATATTTTGTACTAAAAATGTTAACTAATAACTGTAATGACTAAGTACAAACATTGTACTCATAAATAAATTTAAAATCAACACATATTTTAAAAATTCATTTTGATACAAATCATATTTTTTAGACTTAAAAAATATACGAGAAGCTAGTAAATATAAAAATCAGTAACATTATGCCAAGAAATTTAACGGAATATTTAACGGAAATATAACGGATGACCTACTCAATATTAGCTCCGAATTGGTAATTCTCTTTATTGCGAATTCGTACTATTTTTACTGATTGGTAATATAAGCTTTATTTTCAATCATACATGCCATTTTATAAAAAAATTATTACTTTGAATAATGGTAACATATTTTAGATGAAACAATTTGTAAACTTGGCAAAACGGACAATGACACAGAAATGTACTATTTCTGATTTAAAACACTTTTCAATATACTTTATTTCACTATACTGGGATCTCTTATTACCTGGCCTCTATAAGCAGAGGTTTTTATTAACAGAGTTGGTAATAATCAGTTTCATGTTCAATGCTCATGAATAAAATATCCATCGGGCTCATAAATTAACCAATCAATCAATTCAACTAACTTCACAGCAAAGTATTCGACAAATTATAAATTTAGTTATCAAAACAATTGTCAAATGCACACAATATTTAGAAACTATCATTTATAATGTGTTTTTTTTTATGTTAATCGAATTCTTCCTATGCACATTTTTTTCTGCAATAAAATATCCACGGAATCATGAAATTCCATAAAATGTCTATAGTAAAAAAAGATTCTATTAATGAAATTTCTATAGTAAAAAAAGATTCTGTTAATGAAATAATCATACTTAACTGTTTCATTTAGATTTATATGTAAAAAAAAAAAAATAGTTTAGATTAAGCACTGAATGAGAAATCCATTTAATTATCATTGAAACATTATTATGTTCTATATTTTCTTTGTATAAAATAGAACTGCATGCTGTGACGTTTTTATTGTATCATTAAAAAAGTTTGATGAACAATGATATGAAAATTCCTTTTTGTGTTATTGAGAGAAATTTACGAGATAATGTAATTGATGCGAAGCTTGTAATTCTGTTTTTGCATGATAGTACATTAATTAAATGAATTACGAGAGAAAAACATACAAAAAATCATATTGAATTGCTATATGTTTCTAATTATTGCAATAAAAACTAGTCTTAAATAACTACCGTATATTTCTTCATAAATCCTTATAAAAGACATTTATGAATAAATATTAACATACATTGCATAAATCATGATAAATTTATGTTCCTTATGTCGTAGAATATTTAAAAAAAATTAAAATATTTACAATTTCGAACAAATAATTAGGATTTATTCAATACATCGATCTTTATGTTATAAGGTGACCTGGGGTCATAATGCTAGGGTGAGTAATAACCCCGAGTGTTAATATTACGCGTAATTATGAAGGAATCCGGAAGATGACACTCACGGGATCGCCATTAAAAGACTCTAAATCAATTGAATCACAAATAATTACTAAGAAAGCTGTTCCATTTATACATCTTTTCATTGGAAAAACACGTAAAAATCAACGCCAGATCTAAAGTTAAGAAAAGTTAAGTTCTGTGATCTGAAGACTATATATTTAATAGGAAATATTTTGTATATTACAGAAATTTGTAGTGTATTTAATGTATTTTCAAAATTTTGTGGAACATTTTGGATATGTTTACGAGGTACTTTTTTGTTTAAAATATACCTCGCAATAAGTATACCGGGATAATAACGCCATTCACTGGAGTTATTATTCCGGTTGATTATTTTCAGTGCTGAAACTCCATCCGAAAAGGGTTTACTTTTTATTTTATGCTCGAGAGAGCATTATCGACATTGTTGAAAACCGAAAAGAATAAAGATAAATTTGTATGTTCCAAGTGCTATTAATTTTTTCATGTCAGACGAATGAAATATCAAATAATTTGTACTGCATCTTGATATCGCAATTAAAAGTATGTAAGAGAAATATGTCAATTTCTAAAGCTGTAGAGGTTGTATCTTTAGAATTGGACAATTTACATGCCCTTATTCCATCTTATTTTATTGTTTTGTTCACATGGCGTTATTACCCATATAGATGGATAACGCTAAATAGGATTGCTCAAGAAATCACGCCATCACATTTTATGAAATTTTTATTGATTGGTTTTATTTGATTTTATTTTAAAGTGATTGAGAATATCAAAAATTAGAATTCATTACACTCTTCCGTAATTTAGATTCACACGTACAAATATTGTACATATTTTTTAAAAGTGCCCTTTTCCGAACTAGTGATAAAAAAAATCAGTTGCAAAGTATTCATATTATGTGATTGACATTCTTTTTCCAAAAAAAAAAAGAAAAAGTCCTTCCGGCAATGCCGGGAGGAAGAGGTAGCTTTCATATACTTATTTATTTATTTTAAATTAAGTTACATAAATCAAATATTCGAAGCTCAAAATAGTGGAACGCGATGATATAAGATTGAATACTAGTTTTTGCCAATACTGAATATTAATAGGAATTTTCAGAAATTAGTCATCTTTTATTCAACCTGGTTTTATTTTAAGCGATTTATAGTGTCGCCAAATTCCACGATATCCATTTTAAAGCAGCGTGATGGATAAAAAAACCCAATGAGCTTGATCGAAATCTTAATTCATGTGAACATGCACACTCACAGCAAAATCGATTAATATATAGGAGTGCTGTCGCGGGTAAATCGACTTTTTAAAAAATAAGTTACCCACATTAGAAATTTAAAACTGCTATACCCCAGGCGTTTTTCAAGGTAAAGACAAAGCAAAAAATACTCCGGAATTCATTATTAAGATAAATAGTTTAGAAAGAACCTTTTTTCAATTTCTAATTTTTTGTTTATACATCTTTATACATTTAAAAGATTTTTGACAAATTTAAATGGCCGCGATTTTGAAACAAGATGGCGGATAAAATTGGCACGTGAACTCTGTCAAGACATTGGTATGTACCATGAACACACGGAGTTATATCGAAATCTGTTTATAAAATATTTGTGTTAACGCGTGACAAATTTCAGACCGTTTCAAAATGTCAATCACACTGGAAACTGAAAGTGCTAAAACTCAGCCATTTTTCAAGATATAGATGAAATGAAAAATGCTCTGGAACCTTTGTATCAAAGTCGAAACACAAAAGAAAAATCTTTTTCAATTTCTTACTTTTTTGCACCTAATTTTAAAATTTAAATTAAAAAAATTACTATTTCGCCATTTTAAAACAAGACGGCGGATGGAGCTGGCCAACGATCTCGGTCCAGGAATCAGTATGACCTATCTATGCGCCAAGTTTCATCCAAATAGGTGTATAAATATGCATGTTATTACGTGCCGAAAACCAGATCTTTTCAAAATGTGAGCAATACTAGAAATTAAAAGTACTATAACTCAGACATTTTTTAAGATACAGACGAAATAAAAACTGCTTTGGAATCTTTATATCAAGGTCAAATGCATAAAAGACAAATATTTTTTAATTTCTCACTTTTTTGTACCTAATTTCAAATTTTAAATTAAAAAAAAATTAAATGGCCGCCATTTTGAAACAAGATGGTGGATGGAGCTCGTTAACGAACTCGGTTCAGGCTTTATTATGTACTATGTACACACGAAGTTACATCCAAATCGATTTATAAATACGAGTGTTATCACGTGACAAAAATCAGATCGTTTTAAAGATCAGCCATAAGAAAAATTCAAAGTGCTATAATTCAATCATTTTTTAAGATATAGACAAAGTAAAAAGTGTTCTAGAATTGGTGTTTTAAGATCTAACACATAAAATAAAAATATTTTTCAACTTTTAATTTTTTCGCATTTAATTTTAAATTTTAAATTTTTAAAAAAAATTTAAATGGCCGCCATTTTGAAACAAGATGGCGGATGATGCTGGCCAACGAACTCGGTCGAAATATTTGTATGTACTATCTAAAAACCAAGTTTCATTCAAATCGGTTCATAAATACGTTATTTATAGCATGACAAAAATCAGATCGTTTCAAAATGTCAGCCATAAGAAAAATTCAAAATGCTATAACTCAATTATTTTTTTAGATATAGACAAAGTAAAAACTGTTCTGGAATTGGTGTTTTAAGATCTAACACATAAAATAAAAATATTTTCCAACTTTTAATTTTTTCGCATTTAATTTTAAATTTTAAATTTTTAAAAATTTTTTAAATGGCCGCCATTTTGAAACAAGATGACGGATGATGCTGGCCAACGAACTCGGTCGAGACATTTGTATGTACTATGTACATACCAAGTTTCATTCAAATCGGTTCATAAATACGTTAGTTATTGCATGACAAAAATCAGATATATATATGTCAACATTTGAACGGAGGGTGGTTTTGGGGTCTGGGGGGTCATGATCGGTGAAAATATACCAAAATTTTCCGGAAGTGTTTTCCTCCGGACGGCTGCAATAGGTAGCTTTTTACTTTTTGTAATGAAAGCTACCTAAAAAAAATATCTAAACAAAAAAATTTAAAACTCTCTTTTTTTTGTTCAGATAAAACGCAATCAACCTGAAAAATATCCCAGGATTTAATAATTTTCATATCTTTACATTTTATAAGACATACTTTTTCAAAGAATAAAACACAAAACAGGGATTTTTTGTTTAATTTCTTCTAACAAAAGCAACTTTATTAGAGTTTTTGATTCACAAAAGGATAACGATATTTTCAGCCTAACATATGCCTCATAATAAAAACATAATTTTGATCACCGCAAACTGTTTTCACTGACATTAAGTAAAAATTTTAATTTATTTCGTAATTTACTATTTAAATATAGTGCAACAAACGACGTACCTATAATTTTCTTACTGTCAAAATTTGATTCCAAAATTTAATGATTTTGATATGAGAAGAGGTAATAATCGTTGAGCTTGTGGCATAACAAACATAATTAGAATATTTCCTTTCACAAAAGGATAATAAAGATTATTATCAGGAAATATACCGCATAATAATAGATCAATAAAAATTTATTGGAATGCCTTTTATTCCTTAATATGTTTATTTGATATTATGTAAATATATGAAAATAATTAAAGATACAGAAATAGTCCAAGATCACACAAAACCCTATGTCATCGAGCACAAGAAAAAAAACCTTTATTTTATGAAAGAATAGTAATAGGGGAATCTAATGATCCATGACTTCCGGAAGCGAAGTGGTGCATAAGGCAAAAATGAATACCACTAGTGGTTGACTCGTAGACTTACATGGAAGGTCTCCATACGGGCATACTCAGAAAAATCTGAAAAAATTACAGAATGTTCTTCTCATATACTTATATATGTTTATAAAAAATTTTTCGGCGGAACCTCCTTATAACGTCCCTAAAAAAATAATAAAAATTTCGTTTATTTGGCGATTTATCTACGGTTGGCGAAAAAACGAAATTTTGAAAAATACGCTTTTACGCTTCGAATACTTTTTAAAGAAAGAACTTTCTATGTTCAATTTATTTAAATAAGTTTAGTTTAAGTAATTTTAGTTTTGCATTTTTACTTTACTTTAAGTGTAATTTTGTCATATACGTTTATATGTACTTATAACAAAATGAAATTAATATATTTTATCATTTAAAACACAATTTAAATTGATTAAAATTGTTCCAAATTGAAAAATACACTGTTAAAAATCTGCTGCCTTTTGTTGCAACGCACTCCCTTGCTTGTATAGAAAACGGTTACTTGGGCGTGAAATGGAGCTTTCTCATTGGTTGGAATAGAGATATTATATACAAGCGGTGGAGTGCGTTGCAATAAAATGCAGCAGATTTTTAACAGTGTATGACACGGTCAGTTCACCGTGCTATGGAGCATTCTCATTGGTCAGAAGAGAGATATTCTATAAAAGTAGTGGAGTGACGTTGCAGTAAATGCTGCAGATTTTTAACAGTGAAGTCAATTAAAATCAATTTTCAGATTCGTTAAAATCGTCTGCTTTTGGCGAGGAAATGCACTGCTCGCCAAATCCCGCGTCGCTTTCAGCTTTTCACGCCAATTATTCCAAACTATTTCATTTTTTTACATATCTAATGATGTAATTCCGCCGCTAATTTTCACTGATCCTTTATTACCTACATGAGTAGTTTAATTCGTATTTTTTTCAAAAAATTCTGAGTATACCCCAATGGAGACCTTCCTTTTTAGCATTAAGTTTTCCTGCACCCAGTTTTCCATGTTTTCATACTTTTGATTGTACGGTACACACAATGCTAAACCTACGAGTCAACTACTAGTGGAATCATTTTTGGCTTATGTACCACTTCATTTCCGACAGGCATTTATCATTAGATTCCTCTGTTACTACTTTTCCATAAAATAATTGATTTTTTCTTGTGCTTGATGACATAGGGGTGCGGTCGGCTCTTGGGCTAAACGTTTTGTATTTTACTCGCAGATCGAACACACACACCATGCGCGTAAACAGGGGGGTGCCCTGGGTGCCTGGGCACCCTCCTCCCCCGTTCACGCAGACACATGAAGAATTTTAAAACCGAAGTAAAATAATCAGCATTCATAAAAAAAGAATAATTGAAAGCAATGTAAGAAAAAACAATTAACTATTTTTATTTTTCATATACAGTAGAATCCCGCTAATTCGGACCCCGTTAATCCGGATCTCCGTAAGAATAGTTTATTATACTCTCTTAAAGCGATTCTGAAATCCGTGCTTAACAAACGCGAATTTTTATGACATATTTTCTCTACATTTTTTTAAACGTAAAGGCACAAAATTAAGGCAGAAGATTTGATTTTAATAGACTTGTCTATTGAAGCGATCTGGAATCGAATTGCGTATTCCGTTTTTTGATAAAATAAAAAGTTATCGAGTTTAAGTGACTTTTGTTTTTTGTATTTAAACTTTCGTACTTACTTTGCTTATAACTGAAACCATCAATGTACGCCTAATCTGACGTGGTACCTGGTTACGAAACGCCAGTAGTAATATCTTTATTATGGCACTGACTAGGGAACTGCAAGAAGTGTAAGTCACCGATTTTGACAAAAGTGGTATCGTTGGAAAGATCTTATCGAGTACAGTAAAAAACTCAACGGAACTACCCGTCGCAAATGATTCTTTTTCGAGATATCCGACAATTTATGTCTTGTAGCTAGTGCACACTTAATGGGGGACTGCAAAAATTTTAGTCTCTATTTTAACTAAAGTGGTATCGTTAAAAAGATATCATCATGAGGGAGAAAAAACTCAATAGAACTACCCGAAAATGAGCCGTTTTTAAGATATCTGATAATTTATATCACGTACCTAGTGCATACTGTTCTAGAGCATACCTAATGGGGGACCGCAATAAAATTGTTTTCTTGATTTTGATGAAAATGATGTCGTTGCAAAGATATCATTGTGAGAAGTAAAAATCTCAATGCAACTAACCATCTGAAATGAGCCGTTTTCGAGATATCCGACAATTTATGTCACTTAATGCAGTTTCCCAGCAATGAGCATTAGCAATGTGACACAAATTGTTGGATATCTCGAAAACGTCTCATTTCCGACAGGTGATTCCATTGAGTTTTTTAATCCTCACGATGATATCTTTTCAGCGATACCACTTTCGTTAAAACTGAGACTAAAATTTTTTGCGGTCCCCCAAGTGTGCACTAGCTACAAGACAAATTGCCGGATACCTCGAAAACAAATCATTTGCGACGGGTAGTTCCATTGAGTTTTTTACTGCTCACGATGAGATCTTTCCAACGATACCACTTTCGTCAAAATCGGTGACTTACAGTTCTTGCAGTTCCGTAGTGAGATCTGAGTTTATAATGGTGTTTTATAATAAAATTTGACTAAATACTTTAACCTTTTTATTTATTGTGACATTTATTATTATGCTAATAATTATGCTGCTGGTTTATGCATACACGCAATTTCGCCGGATGAGATTTATCATCCGACTAAATTTCATTTTTCGATCTACACCGTCTACAAGACTTAGATTTATATGATAGTTTAGATCTCATACAGCTGTCGTTTGCGCCTATAGAAGTTTCCAGCATAATAAAAATCCTTTTTTAATTTTTATTAGACGTTAGAGTGCCTAAAAGTTTCACTTTTGTGTCCACATACAGTCTCTGTCTTATACCACTGCTGTAATTAAATTTATGTATATATATATATTTTTTTACCATTAGATTTAGTTTTGAACCTCTTCTAATACCCCCACAAAAACAAAATTGTGTTTGGGCCCTTTTTAAAAAAAAAAATACCACATAATTATACCTTTTAATATAAAAACTTGTTTCAAACGTGCAGTCTCATGAGATTCCGTTTTAACAGGTTTTATTATATAAGATATTTTTTGTACCCAACAGGTCCGGGTTAAAAAATCTGGGCACCCCTCCCCGTTCAAAAGGCTGGTTATACCTATGCACACATATACACTATATTGCCATTGATTATGGGACACTTGCGATTTTAGACATTTTACTAAATATCTAGAAAAATACACGAGGAATCATCTCGAAACTCTTAGTGTATGAATATAATAGTATACGTCATATATCTCCGTGAAGATTTTTTACCGAAACGCCATAGGGGACCGTCAACAAATTAAAAAAGAATGAATATCTTTTGAATAACCCTGTCAAAACTAATGTAGCAAAAGCGCTCAAACTCTAGATTATGATTGAATGCCTTATTGTAATACACTGTGTTTATTTTTATGCAAATAGCATGCATACTCGCAGAGTAATTAAGGTTTTTATAAAAATGGTCCCAAATTTTTCCAAGTTTTTCCCTTATAATTTTCAGAGTTCTTAATATAAAATAATATTTTTTTTTCAGAAAATATGACAAACAACATTGTACACAGTACCCTGTAATCAGAATTAAAAAATAATAAAAATTGTATGAAAAATGAGTAGGTTTACTATATAATATTTTACTGCGCATGCGTCAAAGATATCAAAATTTCATTTGCATATTATGTTAGCTAAATGTATAGAGCAACTTTTGTGAAAGTCTCAAAATCATAGCTTGAAAATTCTGAAAGTAATCGTCTATAGAAAAAGGACAAAATCCGTTGTTTCCAAAATGAAGCAAAAAAATGAGGGATTTTATCCAAATGCAGTAGTACATCCCATATTGTGTATTCTATATTGACACTAATCAATGAATATATGGATACAACCCCTTTTGTTTTTGCTTCATTTTGAGAATAACGGATTTTCGACTTATTCAATTGACGATTATTGTCAGAATTTTCAAGTTATGATTTTGTGACTTTCACAAATGTTGCTCTATACATTTAGCTAACATAATATGCAAATGAAATTTTGATATCGTTGACGCATGCGCAGTAAAAAATTATTTAGTAAACCAACTCATTTTTTATACAATTTTCATTATTTTTTAATTCTGATTACAGGGTACTGTGTGCAATGTTGTTTGTCATATTTTCTGAAAAAAATAATATTTTATATTAAGAACTCTGAAAATTATAAGGAAAAAACTTGGAAAAATTTGGGATCATTTTTATAAAAACCTTAATTACTCTGCGAGTATGCATGCTATTTGTATAAAAATGAACAAGGCTTATTACAATAAGGCATTCAATAACAATCTAGAGTTTGAGCTCTTTTACTACATTATTTTTGACAGGGTTATTCAAAAGATATTCATTCTTTTTTAATTTGTTGACGGCCCCCTTTGGAGTTTCGGGAAAAAAATCTTCACGGAGATGTATGACTTATACTATTATATTTATACACTAAGAGTTTCGAGATGATTCCTCATGTATTTTTCTAGATATTTAGTAAAATGTCTAAAATCGCAAGTGTCCCATAATCAATGGCAATATAGTGTATATATAAACACACTATATGGCCAAAGTGATCGGTGATTTGCGATTTTAGACATTTTGTTAACTATCCAAAAAATACCTGAGGAATTATTTTGAAAATCCTGGTGTGTAAACAGAATAGTACAGTTCATCATATATTTCCGTGATGTTTTTTCCTCGAAATTCCATCGGGGATCATCAAGAAATTGAAAAATAACAAAGATCTTTTGAATAACTCTGTCGAAACTAATGCAGCAAAAGCGTCCAAACTGCAGATTATGATTATATGGCTTATTATTATAACCTGTGTTCGATTTTATGAGGATAGAATTTATACTTGTTGAAAAATTAAAGTTTAAAAAAAAACCAGTCACAATTTTTTTTCAAGTTTTTTGCTTATAATTTGCAGCGTTCTTAATATAAAAAATTTTTCCTTTTCAAAAAATATGACAAATAATATTATATATAATACCCTGTAATAAAAATTAAAAAATAATAAAATTTGTATGAAAAATGAGCAAGTTTACTAAATAATGTTTTTTTTTTACGCATGCCCCACCGCAGTCAAAATGTAATTTGCATAATTTATTAGCTAAATGTATAGAGCAACTTTTACAAAATTCTGAAAAACATAGCTTGAAAATTCTGAAAATAATCGTCGATAGAATAAACTTAAAATCCGTTACTCCCAAAATGAAGCAAAAAGATCAGGCGTTGTATCCATATATATCCATTGATTAATGTCAATATAGCATACACAATATTGCACGTACTATATTACGATATTTGGATACTGGATTGCACTATTGTACTGTATTTGGATTCCGTCGAAGCATACGCTCTGACGGACGATTTATTCAGGCAAAAGCAAAATTTCCCGTAGGAAAGAGCGTACTGCTTATTGCGTGTTGTCTACTATTGGAAATAAATAAATAAAAAAATGCACATTTTAATTACACATTAAGCTAAAAATGGAACATAAAAGGAAATTTTTGTGCAATAAAATAATCTAATAAAAAATTATTGTCACTCTTAATTGAACAACCCTCGTATTTCCAAAACAGTTTTTGGATTAACAGAGTAAATATGAAACTAGTAAAAAGCCCTCCGATAAATTAATTTTGCTTAACCTTACACACACTTTTATCCAAACAGCGAATCATTTTCTTTAGAACGTTAAACTGCAATGATTCATTTAAGGGAGACCCGTAAGAAAAACCCCCAAAATTTTTATTATTGATTTTAACCCTTTCGTGGTTATAAGCGCGTATACGCGCCCAGAATACCACTTAATTTGAATTGCGAAATGCCATACTGACACCGGAATTTTTAAATGAAAATTTTAATTTTACAAAGAACGTAAAAAAAAAAAAAAAAAAAAAACATTTTTATATTATGAAATAAATTTGTTTTTAAATTCCGGTGTCATTCAATCATTTTAGTATTTTATAAATAAAAGTGCTTTAACCGTCAAAGGGTTAAAGTAATGAATTTTGGTGCACTATTTAAGAACTTTTTTGTAAGGAATAATTAGCAAAAAAATTCACTTTTTATTAAAAAGTGTATTTTTTATGTCGATTTTTATGATTTTTTTGTGGAAAAATACACTTTTTTAAAATTACTACTCCTCATACAATTTTCAATATTTTGGTATTACTAAAATTTCTTAAATAGTGTTATAGTGTATGGAAACGATCTAGGGAGAGATATTTTTAATTTTCTATTTTAATCAGCTAAAAAAAAAAAAAAGAAAGAAATTACGCATGGTAAATTTCCTTAAATTCCTTATAAATTTCATGTTTACCAATTTATGTTAAATTTTCAGAAACAGTTAAAAAATATATCTCTGCTTACTTTTGTTGCAAAATTTTTTTTAAGATTCTAAAAAAAAAAAAAAAAAAAAAAAAAAAAACACTTTGTTTCTAAACCATTTTACCACTGAGCCCTAGTACTTTGAACTTAGGCAAAATATGGAAAAAGTCATTTTCAGGAAAACACATTTTAAATGGCCGCTAGTCCTTTAAACTCTAGTGACTACAATTAAAAAAAGCTCATTTGCTGCCTGTTCCAAGTGTCCCTGAGTCCTGAAATTTTGCATGGATATTCGTAAATATGTATTTTATCGTTTTCTGAGACAAAAAATTTTTTGAACTTTTGATGATTTTTGGCCGAAAATGGGGTTCGGGTCTCCCTTGTTTGAAAAGAATATTACCGTAGCAAACGAAAAATTCTGATATAAAATTTGAAGAATACAGCTCTGTCGCGTTATTATCCTAAGGTTAAATGGCCCCAGTTACAAAATGTATTTACTATCCCAGTTCCTGAAGAGTAATTTCATGAAATATCTTATACTATAATGCGAGCAAAAATTGTGTGTGTGTGTGTGTGTGTGTGTGTGTGTGTGTGTGTGTGTGTGTGTGTGTGTGTGGGTAAATTTTATCTCAAAAACGGCTCTAACGATTTTCGCAAAAATTTGGATTTTACCATTTTCGGGCACGAGAAGACCATTGGGCTAGGTCCCATGTTCGGGAAAATTCGATTACTGGGTCATTTTGGGTCACAATGGGTCAGGATCAAGCTATTTACATCTAGAGAACGGCTGGATGGATTTTAAGGCAATTTTGTATCCAATCGTTTTTTGGCACGAGAAAACTATTGGGCTGGGTCACATGTTCGAAAAATTTCAATTAGTGGGTCATTTTTGGGTCATTATGGGTCAAGCCATTTTTATCTAAAAAACGGCTCTAACGATTTTGACCAAATTTTATATTGTATCGCTTTGGATTACAAGAAGACCATTGGATTAGGTAACATGTTTGAGAAAATTCGGTTAGTGGGTCATTTTTGGGGTCATTGTGGGTCATGCTATTTTTATCCAGAGATTTTCTCACGCAATTTTAACTAAAAATTGCATTCTATGGTTTTCGGGCACGAGAAAAACATTGGGCTAGGTTACATGTTCGAGAAAAAATTTTAATGGGTCATATTGGGTCATTAAGAGTCTGGGTCAAGCTATTTATATTTAAAGAACGGCGTGATGGATTATAACGAAATTTTGTATGTAACAGTTTTTTGGCATGAGAAAACTAATGGGCTAAATCACATGTTTGAGAGATTTCGACTATGACGGTCATTTGTGGGTCATGATGGGTCATAATGGGTCATGGTCAAGTTATATCTAAAGAACAGGTGGATCGATTTTAACGAAATTTTGTATGCAACATTTTTTTGGCACGATAAAATCATTGGACTAGGTTACATGTTCGAAAAATTTCGATTAATGGGTCATTTTGGGTCATTAAGAGTCTGGGTCTAGGTATTTATATTTAAAGAACGGCGTGATGGTTTATAACGAAATTTTGTATGTAACAGTTTTTTGACATGAGAAAACTAATGGGCTAAATCACATGTTTGAGAGATTTCGACTATGAGGGTCATTTGTGGGTCATAATGGGTCATGGTCAAGCTATATCTAAAAAACAGGTGGATCGATTTTAATGAAATTTTGTATGCAACATTTTTTTGGCATGATAAAATCATTGGACTAGGTTACATGTTCGAAACATTTATATTAATGGGTCATTTTGGATCATAAAAGGTCTGGGTCAAGCTACATATAATTAAAGAACGGCAGGATCAATTTTAACGAAATTCTGTATGTAACAATTTTTACAAACGAGAAAACTAATGGACTAAGTCACATATTCGAGAGCTTTCGATTATAAGGGTCATTTGTGGGTCTTAATGGGTCAAGGTCAAGCTATATCTAAAGAATGGGTGGGTCGATTTTAACGAAATTTTGTATACAACATATTTTTGGCATGAGAAAATCATTGGGGTAGGTCACATGTTCGAGAAATTTCGATTAGTGGGCCACTTTTGGGTCATTCTAATTTTATCTAGACAACGTTTCGCGCAATTTTGACTAAATTTTGCATTTTCTCGTTTTTGGGCACAAGAAAATCATTGGGTTATGGCAGATTTTTGAGAAAATTCGATCAATGGGTCATTTTGGATCAAATGGGTCAGGGTCAAACTAACTATATCTAAAAAACGGCTCAATCGATTTTATCTAAATTTTGTATCTAATGTTTTTCGGCATGCTAAAACTAATGAGCTTGGCCACGCGTTCGAGAGATTTCGATTATAAGGGTCATTTGTTGGTCATGATGGGTCATGTTAATTTTATATAGAAAATGGTACTCACCATTTTGACTATACTTTGTATTATATCGTTTTTGAGCAAGAGAAAACCATGTGGCTTGGACACATGCTCGCGAAAATTCGATTAGTGGGTCATTTTGGGTTTTAATGAGCTAGGGTGATTCTAATTATATATAACAACGACTCAATCAATTTTACCTAAATTTTGAAACAAAACGTTTTTTGCCACGAGAAGACTATTGGGCTGAGTCGCGTGTTAAACAAAACTATATTAGTGGGTCATTTCGCTTCATTGCTGAATGCTGCCAAGCTAATTTTACCTAAAAAATGGCTTAAACGATTTTGATTCAATTTTATATTCTACTGTTTTTGATTACCTTAAGACGATTGAGCTATGTCACATGCTTGATCAAATTTGATTAGTGGCTCATTTTGGGTAATACGGGTCAGGGTCACGAGAATATGGCAAAAGCCAATAACTTGGTGATATTTGACAAAATATTGGCGACATATGGCCAAAAAATCGACTATAAAAATTACGAAAACCAAAACACGTATTTGGTACCAAATGAAAAAATGCCTCCAAATTTGGTTATATCTAGCAATAAATATTGTCTTTCAGAATGTAAAGAATTTTTTTATACATTCTTAAGAGGATTCGAAATGCATGGTTAAACCAACCACAGTCGAGCTAAAAAAGTGATTTAGATCGATGTCCTTTCGTTGTAAATTTTAAAATAAAGTAAAATTTATAAACATGCGCATAAAAGCATAGTTTTCTTATTGATTGTTTTTCTATTAAATTAAATAATACTATTATAAACATGTTTTACAGTAATAATACAGAGTTAATGATAAAGTGAAAATACTATTACCTTGAGTCTAAAGTTTTGACCCTTTCGCAGAATAGTGTTACTAAAACAGCTGGCGTTCGCAAGTTAAGTGACATTTTACATACGGTTTTCTGGTTTCGAAAGAAGAAGACGTGTGCTACAACACTGTGTATTTATTGTTTTGAAAAATTATCATCTATAGCCTCCACGAAGCCTCGAAAATGGAACTATCACGTATCCAGCTTCGAACCATCATCTACTACGAGTTCTGTAGCAACACCGGAGTGACAGAATGTCATCGTAACATGTGTGCACGTTTAGGTGAGGATATTGTATCACTTAGTACAGTCAAACGATGGTATCAAAATTTTAAGATTAAGAATTTCGACATCGAAGATGAATCACGTGCTGGTCGACCTTCTGTGATTGATGAGACCGAATTGCGGAAATTCATCGATGAAGATCAAAATGCTACATCACGGGAATTTGCATCTCACTTCAATGTTTCTCAAACAACCATAATTCGAGCATTAAAAACATTGGTTTGACATACAACTTCAATCGATGGGTGCCGCACGATCTGACACAAAATGACAAAGAAAAACGAAAACGGACCTGTGTAAACTTGCTCGAATATCACCGAAAGGGTGATTGTTTGAACCGGATTGTTACGTGTGATGAGAAATGGGTTTATTACGACAACACCAGTCGAAAAGGAGGATGGTCTGAACCAGGTGTACCGGTCAGGACCGTGACCAGGCGCACATTGACCTATAAAAAATCCTCCTCTGTGTTTTCTGGGATAGTCGCGGTATTATCTACAAGGAGTACTTAAAAAGTGGCCAGACTATCGACAGTGAGTCCTACCGCAGCATGCTGCATAAAGTGGACGCAGCAATTAGGGAAAAGCGAAGTAAGGAGTTCCGACGCAAGGTGGTTCTGTTTCATCAGGATAATGCCAGGCCACACGTCAGTGCGTGGACGAATTGGAACTTATACAAGCTGGAATGGGACTTAATGCCACATCCTCCATATTGTCCGGACATGGCACCTTCCGACTACTATCTGTTTTCGCATCTGCAACTGCACCTTAGTGGTGAAATTTTCAATTCTTCAGAAGAGGTCAAAAAAGAGGTTGACCTCTTTCTCGACTCACGTAGCCCTGAGTTTTTCAAGGAAGGCATTGAAAAACTGCCAAAACGTTGGCAGAAGATTGTCGAACTTAATGGTGATTACTATCCTCACTAATGTTTTGTATTTTTGTAAATATTTGTTGTCAACATTAAAATAAAAAAAGGGTCAAAACTTTAGACTCAACCTGATATATCGAGTTGAACACAAAGTTAATTTTGACCGAGATAAGCTCGGTCTCCCCTGCTAGTAATATCATATTTGAGTTAAATCAAAGAAAATAAATTTTCAAAATCCTTATTACAGACTCAGATTTCAAAAAATCTCCATAGTGAGTTAAGAAATTCATCACAATAAAATCAGAGATTTAAAAAAATGAACAAATTCATGTCGGGACAAATGACATCATATTCGTGAGACGTTGAACTACAATTAATATTTTAAAGTTAGAGCTGAACGTCGTAAACGTTCAACGGAGTTGAATGCTCATAATTTTCATTTATCAAAAACTTAGGTTCCACCAGTGGCCGCGAGGTTCTGACCTCGAAACTGGTAGACAGCAGGTGCTGGGTTCGAACCCAATCGCGGCCTCGACTAATCGTTCGGAGTTTTCCGTACTTTTCTGCGAACCTTGGATTTCCTTGCGTGAATACGGATTAGATTCCATTAGAAAGAACCCCACGGACTGCACCCCATCCTCTTAAGGGCCTATATCCCTCGTGTAGATAATTGGCCATCATCAAATAAGCCAATCAAAAACTCTAGACTGAGAAGCAAGTACAGCAGATGTTATGACGCGCGAAGCGTAGGAATCATGTTTTTTGCCGCTATGCGGCAATTAGGTAGTCACCCGCCCCGATACCGCCCCACCAGTGGCCGAAAGGTTCTGACCTCTCAACTGTTAGACGGCAGGTGCTGGGTTCGAACCCAATCGCGGCTGTCGGCCTAACCGTTCGGAGTTTTCGTGGTTTTCTTCGAACCTTGCGGAAATACGGGTTAGGTTCCCTTAGAAAGACCCCCACGAAGGGCACTCCCCTCCATGGACCTATATCCCTAGTGTAGATAATCGGTCGACAAAAATAAATCAAACCCGCCCCGATACCAGGTATCTAACCCGTTAAGCTGAGGTAACTCGGCAGGTAAGGGCCTAGTCATCGGTTAGAACGAAAGAAAGCCAATCAAAAACTTAGAAGTTTATGATAAAAATGTTTTTCTTTTCATTTAACCCTTTCAGGCACAGAAAAATTCATAAAGTGACGAAATGATTGATTACCAGAAGAATTTACAAACGACTTTTTTAGAAATTAAATACTCATTACATAGTTTGCAAAAGAAAATTTTTATTAAGGAGACACAGTATTTTGAAAATGGTCAAAAAATCGATTTTCTCTTTTTAATATTAACTAAAAGCTTCTTTAATTGTAAATATTTTGACACTTCATTTTTACCCGTAAGACTGTTGTATCTTGAGATATTGTAATTTTTTTTAATAGACCCAGCACAATTACCCATACAAATAAAACCTTTAAATTGATTTTTCTCCCTGTTCATATTTTTATTACTTACTTGTTCGAAAAATACTAAGGGTTTTTTGCTAATTTAAATAGAGATTTGAAAATTTTTTTACTTGTTCTTCATGGAGTATTTAATACTTTTTGGTTATAGATTTAATATTCAAGTTTATAGTTATTTAAAAAAATATTTAAATTGAGAGTTAGTTGAATTCCGTCATTTTTTGATATACAAAAGAAAAAAAATTCATATTAAATGTTCTAAAAATCCATACGTAGTTTTATGTAGTATTATATTCTAATGAATGTGGAAAAAAACTGAAGCCAAAATATTCACATTTATAAAAGTAGTAAAGATTTAAAAAAATTTAAATTTTAGTAAATTAGGCTGTTTCCCAATTTTTTTAAAAATTTTATTTCATGTTTAGTATTAAGCACTGTACCACCACATGTATTGCAATATTATTCAAAATTGAAGAGATGGTTTCAAAGGTACTGGTCCCCTTAAAATAGTCTTGGTTCCGTTTGTAAGTTTAGAATTAAAATTAGGTATCCCGACGTGGGACACTCTGCGCCGGAAAAAGTTTAGACAATAGTTCTCTTATTTTATAGTAGCTTGACAACATTATAATTTATTTGAAATACTATTATTTTGCGTACCAGATTTTGTATGCAACAAATTTGAATGGTATTTTGTATGTAACAAATATTATTTACATAAGAATAGAAATTTATCATTTGACTTACTTTAAATCCACATATTCATTTTTAAAGTTATTTTCAATAACTTATAATATTTTTAAGTACTGGCAGGCATTAACGACAACCAAGTTTTATCGCATACCGTGCATTTGACAGCGGAGTAAAAAAATATATTAAATGATTTAAGTATTCAATCCGTTATTCTTTTGGCTCACCATTCTCTTTACGCAAGGAGGTTCTTTACATGCTCTGAATTTTATATTATTCATTTAAAAGTAAAGCCCTCAATATCTATAAACATAAAGGGATAATCCGTGAAGTGAAAAACTAGTAGCCATAAAAGCTAACGAAAGAAATATTGATTGCCATTTTCAATTAAAATCAGGCGTTCGTAAAGAGCCTGTTTTTGAGTGCTTTGTTATCCCACTGCACTTAATTAACTTGTTGAGATTTTCATTGGCAAGACGTCAGTTAATTAAAATTTGAAAGACTATAAGAGAGAGACAATTAGAAGCAATTTAAAATTTAGCTCATCATGTAAAAAGAAATATATTTTAAATTTAA
The DNA here is from genome assembly GCA_964019185.1 of Maratus speculifer. Classification (NCBI taxonomy): domain Eukaryota; kingdom Metazoa; phylum Arthropoda; class Arachnida; order Araneae; family Salticidae; genus Maratus; species Maratus speculifer. Next base: position 259,529,636 of record OZ025290.1, read on the forward strand.
TAGAGTTTGTATTGTTCATATTTGTCAATTTGGTTTGCAATAGAAATCAATCGTATGTAGAATTTTATGGAATTTATTGAACAAAATGAAAGCCATTGAAAATGAGTAAATTTTTTTTTTTGTTTACATTTAAAGAAAAAAACTCTAAAATGAGAGTCTATCTTTGATGAAATAGTAAGATTTGTTTTCAATAATCCAAAATATATTAAAGTTCGACTAATATCGAAACTAATTTTTGTTTGTTTCAACAGGGTTTACACCGATATTGCCTGTGGGCTACTTTTTGAAATCAAGATTTCTTTTCAGTGTTTCATTCTGAGACGAAACAAGTGATGTAAAAAGTCACAAATTTTTCAGAGAATAATTTAACTGATCTTTGAACTATTTTTAAAAACTAGTAGGATGTGCCAATTCCAAAAATTTCTTCTATTTTATACGTATATTTTAATTTTCAAAAACTAGTTACACATGTTCAATAATTTTAATATTATTAATTCAATACGATGTCAAATTTGATTTTTATCTTAAATTTCTGCTTCAGTCAATTAGTTGCAGTAAAACGAGTTAATGTAGATAATGTAGATTATGCTATTTATTTAAATCAATAGTTTTTCCCCATTATGTTATCATCAGATGTTTGCAAAAAACAAAACGCGAGTTTCCGTCTCTGCACAAGCCAATAGATAAATGAACGACGAAGAATCGAGAAAATTATACAAAAAGTGCTACTATAATGCTCCTTTGCCACGAAATATTCGAAATATTTCCCACGAAGGTCTGCTGGCTGTAACGAAAATCATACAAAAAAAAAAAAAAAAAAAAAAAAAGGTTCTGTTTTGTGTATAATTTTAGACACTTTTCGATTGTAAAATAATGAAAATAGTACAGAAATCGTTTTCATAGGTTCCCCTTCTGGCAGACTGTTTTTCAAATTCAGGGAAGACCTGCTTGTCATACCCCAAAATAATCATACACAAAAATTTATTTCTGCTCTATGCACAACTTCATACAGTTTTCGGTGGTACAATATTAAAAATGGTTCAAAAATCGGTATTACAGCGACCCAGTCAGGCGGATTTTTTTTTTTTTTTTAATTCAGGGTAGACCAACTATTCAGCCAAATACTTACACAATTGCGTAACTGATCATTTAACTACACCTTGGAAACAATGGGATTCGGCATGGTGGTCCTTTCGCATGCTCCCCCGATATCATCTGACTTATATTCTTTCTATTGTTTTCTCTTAGGTAAAGAGCATTGTATATTGTATAAACTCTGAAATGGATCTGTTGGTACGAATTTCAGTAGCTGCGACACGATCAGTTAAAAATGGGTATGTTCGAAAGTGTTTGCCCACCCATGTGTTGTATGTTATATGTGTTCATATCCATTCCAGTAGGCGCAATTTCGAACAACTTCTGTAATATTTGTAAGTCACACATTTTATCCTTTTCTGTGAATAAAATGGTTTACACAGCTTTCTGTATTGTAGCCTTACTATATCTCCGACCCTATCATGTGAGGGTGATGTTTTCGCTTATGCTTTTCTATGTATTATGATTCCTAACAATGCCCTCTATCTATTCTCCAAGTTTGTGCACGAAGCTCTGAGACGCTTTGTAATTTGCATGTGAAATTATGTTGAGAGCTTATGACCGTCATGTTTGATTTACCTATGCGCACTGCTTTTTATGGTTGCTTAGCAGGTTTTTAGATTGCATGTTGCCAGCCGGCACGACAAAATGTGAGACAAATACAAAATAAAATAAAAATAATATAAAACAAACAAGTAGATAAAACAAGACTGGATCGAGTTTATGTATCATCCCACACTGTAAAAAAAAAATCTGTTAAATTTACGTAACAGCAATGTTGCCAGCAGTATTTGCCGTAAAAATTGCAATAAAATTAGATGTAAAAATTGCAATAAAATTAGATGTAAAAATTGCAATAAAATTAGATGTAATAAAAAGAAGTCCACCTAATTTTACTGAAGTTTTTACGGTAAAAACACCTGGCAACATTGCTGCTAGCAGTTTTTGCTCTACATTATTATTATTATTATTTTTTTTTTACAGTGGAGGCATTGTCTTTTATTGGCATTCTTTATACTTTTCAACCATGAAGAAAAAACATTAAATAACTAAAACTTTCTTAGAAGTTATGAAGCATTTCCTGTTAGGCTTCTCTAGATTGTATTTAATATATTATATCTAGGCTTTGTTTTCGAGACACAATTTTAAACAAAATAATAATAGTAAAAGTTCTATTGCAAGTAAACCCATTTTAAAAACTTTGAAATTAGTTTTACTAAAACTATAAACACTGGCACTCTCTTCCTCATGATGAAAATACGTATCTTTTGAAAGGAAATTGAAACACCCGCATATAACCATCTGTCCGTTTCTTTATAAGTACTGAGAAATTTACTTAATGTTTCTAAACACTAAAATATTTTCTAAATAAAAAGTAATTACTATTTCAGAATAAAAGCATGTTTTTATTAAGTGAACGTTTTTGAAATTTCTGTTGTTCAAATTATTATAAAATAATAACAATGTAGAAGTTTAAACTAAAACTGTTTACGTTTCACCAGTTTGCATGAAACAACTGTTTGAATAATTTTTATAATTTTCGTATTTTTACTGTTATATAAAATTCATTTTATGCACATTCTTTTAAAATTTGTATTCTTCATTTTCTTATGTACATTTTAAAAATCTTGTTCAAATTTTTATGCATTATGGGAGACAAATTTTCTTTATTTGAGGGATTCACAGTCATAATAAACCAAAATTCATTAAAAAAAAAAAAAAAAAAAAAAAAAAAAAAAGTGAGCGATAGTTTATTTAGATGCATATAAAATCTGTTCTGTCTATTCTTATTCTACAGTGAACAAGCCTGTTTTCACATACTTCATCATATGTAGCATCAGTTTACGGTCTCTTCTTTCTGTGGGAGTGGATAAAACAGATTTCATGCGGCATCTAAATATATTATCCCCTTTGTTTTTTCAAAATGGGCTTGGTCTACCATAGTTGTGTGAGCCCCTCATCTATCTGTCTATCAATCTATATACAGGGTGTTTCTAAATTCATGGTCCAAACTTTAAGGGGTGATAGTACACATCAAGACAAACAATATTTAAATAGGAAACCAAGGGTCCCAAAATCTTCCGAAGGAGATAGGCGCCATTAAAGTTTAGGGTCCGAAAATTCAAATGATTATGAAAAACAGAAAAATTGGTCGATTCGTTTGCGGTTTTCACTAAAATTATTCTTTATGTCAGTATTGTCTTGAAAATAAATTATAAAGATAAATTTCAAAAAATGACGATAGAGGGCGCTTTAGACTTTAGAGTAACGAACAACTATTTTTTACCGTTATTTTTTGCATCTCATTAAAGGTTTCGTAAGCTTAGACTTAAACTTAAATTTTGAGCTCAAAATCTGAATAGTTGGAAGCAGTTAAGTAGCACAAACTTAACTGTGTTCAGAGGGTTTTAAATTCAAATGATTATAAAAAACGGAAAAATTGGTCGATTGATTTGCGGTTTTCACTAAAACTATTCTTTATGTCGGTATTTTATTGAAAATGAATTATAAAGATAAATTTCAAAAAATGCCGATAGAGGGCGCTTTAGACTTTGGAGTAACGTACAACTATATTTTACCGTTATTTTTCGCATCTCATAAAATTTTCTTAGAAGCTTAGACATAAACTTAAATTTTGAGATGAAAATCTGAATCGTTGGGAGTGGTTAAGTAGAGCAAACTGAACTGTGTTCAATGGGGGTGGGGAGGTTCAAATTTCAAATTATTTTAAAAAACGGAAAAATTGGTGGATTCGTCTGCCGTTTTCGCTAAAACTATTCTTTATGTCAATATTTCCTTGAAAATAAATTTTAAAGATTAATTTCAAAAAATACCGATAGAGGGCGTCTTAAACTTTAGAGTAACCAACAACTATTTTTAAGCGTTTTTTTTTTGTATCTAATTAAATGCTTGCAAATGCTTAGATTTAAATTTTGAGCTCAAATTCTAAATCGATGAAGGGGTTAAGAAGCGGAAACTGAACAGTGTTCAGGAGTTAAAATGTTACCCTCCCCACCCCTCGAACACATTTCAAATTTCCGCACTTAATTACTCAAAACGATGCAGATTTTGAGCTCAAAATTTAAGTTTGAACTTTTACAAGCATTTAATTAGATACAAAAAATAACGGTTAAAAATAGTTGTTGGTTACTCCAAAGTTTAAGGCGCCCTCTAACGGTATTTTTTTAAAAATTAATCTTTAAAATTTATTTTCAAGGAAATATTGACATAAAGAATAGTTTTAGCGAAAACGGCAAACGAATCGAACAATTTTTCCGTTTTTTATAATCATTTGAAATTTGAACCTCTCCACCCCCATTGAACACAGTTCAGTTTGCGCTACTTAACCACTCCCAACGATTCAGATTTTCATCTCGAAATTTAAGTTTATGTCTAAGCTTCTAAAAAAATTTTATGAGATGCGAAAAATAATGGTAAAATATAGTTGTACGTTACTCCAAAGTCTAAAGCGCCCTCTATCGGCATTTTTTGAAATTTATCTTTATAATTCATTTTCAATAAAATACCGACATAAAGAATAGTTTTAGTGAAAACCGCAAATCAATCGACCAATTTTTCCGTTTTTTATAATCATTTGAATTTAAAACCCTCTGAACACAGTTAAGTTTGTGCTACTTAACTGCTTCCAACTATTCAGATTTTGAGCTCAAAATTTAAGTTTAAGTCTAAGCTTACGAAACCTTTAATGAGATGCAAAAAATAACGGTAAAAAATAGTTTTTCGTTACTCTAAAGTCTAAAGCGCCCTCTATCGTCATTTTTTGAAATTTATCTTTATAATTTATTTTCAAGACAATACTGACATAAAGAATAATTTTAGTGAAAACCGCAAACGAATCGACCAATTTTTCTGTTTTTCATAATCATTTGAATTTTCGGACCCTAAACTTTAATGGCGCCTATCTCCTTCGGAAGACTTTGGGACCCTTGGTTTCCTATTTAAATATTGTTTGTCTTGATGTGTACTATCACCCCTTAAAGTTTGGACCATGAATTTAGAAACACCCTGTATATATATAATAGCTTGTCCTGACTGACTCATAATCATCGCACATCCCAAACTACTGAACCTAGAAGCAAGAAAATTGGGGAGAAAATACTTCTTATGACATAAGCATGCACTAAGACGGAATTTTTGAAAATTCCTTTTATAAGAGTGTTAAAAGGAGGAGGAGGTCGAAAATTATAGAACATCTTGCTGTATCTCAAAAGCCGAGGTCGGGGGGTGAAATTCAAGAAAATAAAAAGGCTAAAAATATAATTAAGCACATATTCCAGCGATTCTACTAATTATTCCGAAAAGTAGGTTAAAAGAGTATTACAAATTTTAGAGCATTTGTAATATTCTAAATCTGCAGCAGCCGTTTGACACAGGAGAGTGAAATTAAAAAAAAATAAAGCTACTAGAAAAAAAATCTATATTAACGATTTTAGAAATTCCTCTCTAAAGAGTTAAAAGGTAGTCAAAAATTTAAGAACATTTTGTACATCTTGAATTTATTAAATTTTATGAAAACACGTTGATTAATAAATTTGTTACCGATGAAATATAGTATGCAAATATACAAACATAAATTAACAGATGCATGTATGGAAAACTGTACAATACTAGGAATACACTTTAAAGTATATTACTCTTTTCAATTTTTAGTCTACTTCTTGATTTATGTAATACAGGGCCGGCCGCATATTTCAGATGTGTATATTGCTGGGACGATTACTGTTTCTAAACCAATAGGAGAGCGTCATTATCACGGTCAAGTACACGCCCACACAGTTTGATTGACAGGAACTCGTGGACAATTGACGGTGCTAATTATAACGATAATCTGTTGCGGATGAAAGTGAGCTGACTGGCTGAATGGTTACAGCGTCGAGCTTGAAACCGGAGGATATGGGTTCGAGTCCATCGCGGGCCGAGAGTCCGTTGGTGATTTTTTTAAAAAATTATTGGAGGCTGTCTTTTATTAATAAATAAGACATTTAAAAAAAGTATTTCAAACCCTTTTAATATTCTAATTATCGTTCCAAAATGATTTATATATATATTAAACAAATGGGAAAAAAGCATTCTGCGAAAATATCCGTATAAGCAAAATTCTTACTTTAATTTTTATTTATTTATTTATTTATTTATTTTAGGATCAGAGGAAGTATAATTTCTAATTGAAGTAAATAAAATTCAGTCATTTTGAAAAAAAAATTCTTTCGTACCTTTAATTTTTATTGACCGAGTACAAATTCAAACAATCCGAGTACAAATAAATAATAAACACACACGATCAATTGTCCACGAGTTCCTGTCAATCAAACTGTGTGGGCGTGTACTTGACCGTGATAATGACGCTCTCCTATTGGTTTAGAAACAGTAATCGTCCCAGCAATATACACATCTGAAATATGCGGGCCGGCCTTCCTGAATTTCTTCTTTATGTAAATCACGAATTGTCAGATTTGGCATAAGAAATTCATGGAGACCGGCTCAGTATAAAAATAAACAATATCGACCAGTATTGCTTTGTATTAAAAAAAACTTTTTAATATACATTTCTAATATTGCACTATTTTCAATGTAACAGCTTATTTATGTTTCTAAGACTGAAACTGAAAAAAGACTTTGAAGACATCTTGTATATCCACCAAGCTTTGATATTTTTCTGTTTGCTTTATTTTTTTTTTATTTCATGTATAAATATGTATGTCTGATTTTTTGAAATGTAAATTAACATTGACTTTGTTATTTAATACTTTCTCATTTAACATTATAATCTTATTTAATATTTTATACATTCTTATTTAATATTGAAGCATACAAAAATATTAATAGTTTTCTGAAACAATATCTTTACGAAATGCTTGCAAAGCTCGAATACTTCAAAGCTCGAATGAGAATAATAGGGAATTTGACTGTATTTTGATTTAGAGCTTCAATAGACGCCATAACGAAAATATTCAGTGACGTGTAACTTATGGCCAGATTTATATAATAAAGACGCACTCGCGCACGCCGTGCGCAGAAAAGTTTATGAATTTTGCAGAAATTTTTAGGAAAGAAACAATTTTTGTTTTTGTAATTTTTTTAGCACAAAAATTTTAAATATTCCCCCCAATTTTATGTTGAATTATTTACTGTTAAAGAGAATTTCGTCAAAAGACCTCGAAAAAAATCATGAATTTCATCAAAGAAACGCGTAAAAAACATGCCTTTCGTCAAAGAATCGCGTAAAAGACGTGCATTTCAACAAAAAACATGTAAAAATCGAACATTTTGACAAAAGACCGCGCAAAAAACGTGAATTTCGTCCAAAGAGTGCGTAAAAAACGTAAATTCCATTCATAAATCGCTTAAAAAACGAATTTCGTGAATGAATCTCGTAAAAAAAGCTAATTTCGTGCACGAATAGCGTAACAAACGCGAATTACATTTATGAATTGTTAAAAAAATGTTAATTACGTCCATGAATCGCTCAAAAAACGCGAATTACTGTCATAAATCGCGTAAAAAACGGGAATTACGTCCATAAATCGCGAATTTCGTCAAAAAACACGAATTTTCGTCGACAGATTGCTCAAAAAACGAAAATTAAGTGCATGAATTGCATAAAAAATTGCGAATTACGTCCTTAAATCACTCAAAAATGCGAGTTTCGTCGACATATCGCTCAAAAAATTCTAATTATGTCCATGAATCGAATAAAAATAGCGAATTCCGTCCATAAATTGCATAAAAATGCGAATTACGTCCTTAAATCGCTTAAAAACGCGAATTTCGTCTACAGATCACTCAAAAAGCGCATATTTCGTCTACAGATCGCTCAAAAAATGTAAATTACGTCCATCATTTGCATAAAAAAGTGAATTATGTCTATAAATCGCTTAAAAAACGCGAATTACGTATTTGAATCGGGCAAAAAACGCGAATTACACCTATAAATTGCGTAATAAAAGCAAATTTCGTCCATGCCAAAATAATATATAGAGCAGAATGTTTTTGATTTCATACAAGTCTGCTTATGGCATTCGTGCATTGGGTCGGTATCCCTGTTCCATTAGCAAACAAATATTGATTATATGCGGGCTCAATGCGTCGTAAATATGTCCAATGTATTTTATCTTTTAGACAGTTCTTCTATTCAATAATATAATCGGAATATACTTATTTTCGAAGTTCGAATAGTATAAATTTCGAAAAAAAACAAACAAAAAAAAAAACACAACTTTGTATGATTGTAAAAGGAAATCTGAAAAAACTCTCATACGAAATATAAAATCCTTTTAGGATATGAAATCTATTAGTTATTACATCGTGTATCATGCAACAGAATTTTTCACGGAAAAAAATATGCATTCATGATGAAATAAGCATGCTTTTTTACTTTTGAGGAGTGCTGTATTCTATTATTAAATTCTATAAACTTTACATTTGAATAAAAATATACCTTTCAAGATAGGAAAAATGTATTTAGGAATCGCAATTTCTAAAAATTTGAATACGAGCAATATTTAAAAAATATATATGCTTGATTTAGTTTGGTTTGTAGGGTTCCGTTTATATTTTTAAAAGAAAACTAAACAAGCAATGCAGAAAGATATTTTAAAATACATATATCTTTAATCGAAAGTTTAGCCATAAATTGCGTAACAGTATGATGAATATCGACATGATTTTAATTATAAGAATTAAGATGATAATCTGAATGAACTCAAAAAGATAAAAATAAATGCTGTATGACAGTGAATTATTTTTTTAAAATAATGCTTTTATTAACTTTAAAAAACATGGACATGAGATCTCTTAGGTAAAAGTGGCGTTTTACCCCCAAAAATTTCTAAAATAAATTATCATAATCCAGAAACTAGGTTTGTAATTTTTTTCCTACCAATATTTCTAAACAGTAATTTTTGTTGTAGAAACCTAAAATATATCCAGAAGAAATAAATCTATTAACCAAAATTATTTTTTTGGAAATAATTGTATCTAAAAAAGTCATTGCTCCTATCCCTATCATTAAATTTGCAGACTAACATGGCCACAATTTCTGATAGAAATCCACTCACTATATTAATATATGGAACATGGTTTTTACAGAAAATTGAAAATATACAGGGTACCTAAATAAGGCTGTTCACCTTCCGTTAAGATCAGAACAGTAACAGCTATAGTCATAAATGTGGAGAGTCTATGTTAGTGACGGGCGATTCTCGAAAATTTACCAATCGGTAAAAATCGTAATCGTAAAAAACACAATCGATAAAGTTACCGATTAATTTCGAGAATTTACAATCGAGATGTTTTACAATCGATTAAAATAATTTTTTTACATGTTTATGAAGTAGATTTTAGTAAATACATGATAACTGAAAACAAATGTAATTAAAAAACATAACAAACCGAAAGGAGGCTAAAATGGAGCCACAATAGCAAAAATGTGACGGCGTTTCCTGGTTGTAAAAGTTGGAAAATCGCGATCAGGTATGAAAAGGTAAGGGGAGTTCAAATATCAAAAATTAGAATTTTTCGACAATTAGTAGCAAAACGACCGAAGAAAAAATAATCAAAAGCACCCCTAGTTGCAAGAACACGATTAAGGATAGTGGGTGTGGTCAAAACTTTTTATTGATATTTGTATATCATTTGAGAGAAGTTATACAATTCCCTGTTATTAGAAGACTCTCTATTGGAATACGCTAAATGACCCCCCTTCCGGGGACAAAGTTTTGGAGGAGCAATAAAAGATATAATATTAATAAATGGTCATAGGACTTTTCAACAATATATCACATGGTGGGGGTCGGTTAAATTTTAAAAAGAACTCCACACGGGGGCAAAATGGGGAGAGGAGCACGGGTGGTATATAAATTAAAATAGTAGTCATAGAGCTTTCGAATGATATATTACGAGAGAGATGTCAGAAAAATATACAAAAATGACCCCTCTTAAAATTCCAACTATCGCGCCCTCTGAATATATCCTGACTTCCCTCTCTTTGAACTTTTCATATATTATAAATTATACATCGGAGGTTTCCGTAAAAACATCCTATCTAAAATGACAAAAACGCTACGATTTAAAATTTTGTATTTAGCCCCACTTTAAAATTTTTCATTTAATAAATAATATTTCCCGAAGAGTTCCATCAAAATACCGCATCTGAAATGATATTTATTGTCTAAATGGCTACGATTTAAAAAATTCACCATCTAATCGCCCCCCCCCCTTTTAGAAATTCAACCCCAATGAGAAAGGTTCATAATATGAAAGAGTAATCTGAAAACTTTCCGATGATATATGGCATGACGGGTCCAAAAAAAAGTTTGAGATTTACTCCTCAACCGTGGGTGCACTTTTTCTTTCTAAAATATACACTGAAATCATGCAGCCCCCACTTTAAAAATTTTATATTTAATAAATAATATTTACCGGAAGCCTCCATCAAAAATCACATCTGAAAATGATATTTATTGTAGAAATAACTACGATTTAAAAATTTCACTCCCTTATCGCTCCACCCTCCGCCTTCCCTTTGCCTCCCTCTTAAAATTCAACTCCAAAAGGAGAACTATTCATAGTATAAAAGAATAGCCAAAGAGCTTTCGGATATGTCTCGCATTTCAGGAAATCTCATCTCGATGATTTCCTACTATGGTGATCGCAGCATATCGAGTGACTTGTGGTACCGCGATGATTTTTTCCTTCGCTTATTTTCTACCTCAATGACTGCGGCATATCGAGCGACATGTGGCTCCCCTATGAATTCCTTTTTCGATAACGCAGCTCCTCCATGTTTCTCGTTCTAGACAAAAAAGAGGTGTGAGAAGGTTTATTGAGAAGAATTTATCGAGGAGAGTTTGTCGAAGTTTTATCAAGAAACGAGATAGAGAAAGAAGCATGAGAATATGACAATAAGTTGTGAAATGAAGCCCTAATTTTCATAGTTTCTCATATTTTAGCCATACCAAGCTGTGACATACTTGGAACCCTCCGGCAAGTGTTATTTATAAAGAAAATTTCAAAGAGGTGGTGGAAAGGGGACGAATACATTTTTTAAACCGTTGAGAATTCAACAAAACGCCTAATTTTAGGTGTGGGTTTTTGATCGGCGTTCCGGTAAATATTATATATTAAATATAAAAAAATTAAAGTGTGGGCAGCATGAATTTAGGGGCGAAAGGGTGGACCCACGGAGGCGGCGGGGGGATAATTTTCAAACATTTTTGGTCTCGTCATGTGGTATATCATCATGAAGATCTCGGATAAATCTTTCATATTATGACACTTTCTTTCCCCCCCTTCCGAATTTAGCTCTCACGGCGGGAGGCAGTTTTTGAAAATTTTTTTTTCGTTTTTATCTTTTTAGATCGAATATTTTTAGGGAACCCTCCAGTAAATAATATTTATAATACATGAAATTTAAAAAAGGAGGAAGTTATAGTCCGGCCTGTGACCACTTATTGATCATATGTACCTTCGGTGTACTTCTCTTCACTTCGACCCCTTGGCAGACAGTTTTCAAAATTAGTCGAGACCCCTCATGTAACATATTATTGGAAAGGAATGTGACCACTTATTCATGTTATGCACCACCCGCGGCCCACGAGCACACTTTGCCCTAACGGGGGACACTTTTATAAATTTAGACGAGACACTTCATGTGACACATTGTTGGAAAAGCCTACGATCACTTATACATGTTATGCACCTCCGCTATCTCCCCCCCCCCCCACTTTGCCCCTACGGTGAACACTTTTCTAAATTTCGACGAGACCTCTCATTTATATATTGTTGAAAAGGCCTGTGACCTTTTTCTCATGCTATGCACCTACCACAGTCCTCCCCACGTTTTGCCCCCACGAGGAACATTCCTATAAATTTAGCCGAGTCCCTCATGTGACATATCGTTGTAAAGGCCTGTGACCACTTTCTAATTTTATGCACCTCCCGCGGTCCTCCCTCATACATTGCCCCATTCGGGAGCATTCTTATAAATTTACCCGAGATCCCGCATGTGACATATTGTTGGAAAGGCCTGTGAGTACTTATTCATATTATGCAGCTTATATACCCCTTCCCCACTTTTACCCCCAAGCTCCCTCCCTACCCCCACTTTGCCTCCCACGAGGAAGTCATTTTTAAATATAAATTTCCTTATAAATTTAGATCGAGATGCTTCATGTAACATATGGTTGGAAAGTCCTATAACCACTTATTGATGATATGCATCTGCGGAGAACGCTTTATAACTATGTAATTGACTTTACCCATGCGTGGCAATAGTCACGCTTCTGGGATATGTACCCTCCGTAAAGACTATTTGTTAGACGAAGGAGAAACTGTGTCGAAATGTTCTTCATGTCTATCCATGGGGATTTTCTTTTAGATACCCGCAGCGGATGTAATATGGGTAAAGCCGCATCTACGAAATAGAGAAGTCAAAACACGTTAACTCAAGACATTTCCGCTACACTGCCCGTAGTCTCATTGCGTAACTCATCGACATTTTATTATGCCTAAAATAAGCAACTCATTTATGATTATAGCTGTTTCCGTTTTGATGCTAATGTGAGTGGACAGAACTTTAGTGGAACCTTATTAAGCCAGTGTTATAGTCGTACAAAAAGCAGAAGGTATATGGTAGAACCGAGGGTATACGCTAAAGTCATGAATGTCATTCCTAGAGTACACGCTATAGCTTTATTTGGATACAGAAGGTATACCAAGCAACAAAGAAAATTTCAAAGGTATATGGCGTATACCTCCTTATACCTTCCACTACACCTCTGTATATAGCACTATAGCAGACCTGTAATCAAGAACAAATCTCAACCGGTTACAAACAATAAAGGTTACTACTAATAATATGAATCAAAACATGCGCAAATTATACCACAATGTTGTAATTATAACGATATATACATGTCTTAAATATGCATATACAGGTTATAAAAAAACTATTACGACATTTGGGCCCCGAACTATTATACCATTCATAGAAACTGACTGAAATTTTTGCAAAAGGTATTTTTAGGTATGCGCTCAAGAATGATATGGAAAACATCAGTGTCACTCAAACATTTACGGTTACAGTGAGAAAATTTCGAAAAAATCAAATGGCAACACCCAGTTTTTTGTATTGGAATGTGATCTCCATTGTGAAAAACTCTAAATAGCGTTGGAATGGCAACTGTAGTATGAAAATCACCGGAACTAGGCAAGGGAAAAGTAAAAAGGACTTTGCAGTGCACCAGAACATTAATGTTCGTTTCCTTTATGTCACACGTCACAACGTTTATTCGGCTCATATCCCAGCATGATTTGTTTTCCACAAAACGAGAAGAAGAAACCAAGAAACGCAAATTTCGAGTTTACGTAAGACACAGTCATGATTGACGTCGTTTCGCTAGGTGAAAGAAAAGGCACTGCGAAATGCGAGCCGCGTATGTTGCCTCTGTCATTCCAAACAAGATTCCGCTTTCAGGGATAGAATGTGGGGAAATCGTAAAGATTTATTACCCGGAGGACAAAATGCCGCAGAGGCATTGCGTGTTTACCGCCGCAACCATGGATTACGGCGAGGCCCGTGTACTGTCAAAGCTGTATGGGACTTGATTCATAAATTTGAAGAAACTGGTTGCACACGCGATTGATCTCGGTCTGGACGATCTTCCGTTCCTGTGGAAGCTGTTGCAGAAGTTTATCAAACGATAAGCCCAGTTCGTCCCGCAACTGCACGCGGTGTTTCCCGTGTTCTGAATATGCCGAATTCAACTGTACGCCACATTCTGCGCTCTGTTCTAAACATGTTTCCGTATCGATTCCAGCGTGTCCAGATGTTGGAAGCAGGAGACCATCAATTACGACTGAATTTTGCAAATCAATTTCTCATCAGGTACGATGAAGATAGCAGCTGGCCTTTACGCATTCTATGGACAGATGAGGCGCATTTTTCGTTAACGTGAATTGAAAAAATTGTGTGCAGTGGGCAGAGAATAATCCACATGCTTGCTCGTCCATTACTCGAGGAAAAAGTGACCGTGTGGTGTGGTATAACGAGTACTTTCATCCTTGGCCCTTACTCTTTTGAAGAGGTTATTGCCGGTAATCTGCAAACGGGTACAGTATTGAGTGATTGCTATCTGGACATGTTAACTCGTTACGCGATTCCCGCATTACAACGGCGAGATGCTATACCTGAAGTTGTGTGGATGCAAGATGGTGCTCCTCCACATGTCAAGTCTTCTGTCAAACGTGTCTTAAGACAACAGTTTGGTGCAGAATTATCTCCCGTCATTTCCCGTTTCCGTGGCCACCAAGGTCTCCTGATCAGACTCCAATAAATTTCGGGCTGTGGGGATATTTGAAATCCAAAGTGTATCAGTTTCGTCCTCAAACTGCATCTGATTTGAAAGATGCCATCAGAACTGCGATTTAAGAGATTCCTATGGGCATGGTACGTACTGTAGTGCTATCACTATCTGCCGCATGCAAAGTCGCATCGTGTGTGAATGAGGTCATGTGGAAAATTTGTAAAATACAATAAAATGCTTTATTGTATGCTGCTTCTCTGTCCTTATCGCTTGTCCTCACTTTTAGCCTATCTACCGCCGCTGATTTCTATGCTGCAGTTGCTGTTCCAACGCTATATGGGGTTTTTCACAATGGAGATCACATTCCAATACAAAAAATTGGGTGTTGCCATTTGATTTTTTCAAAATTTTCTCACTGTAACCGTAATTCTTTGAGTGACACTGTTGTTTTCCACATCATTCTTGAGCGGATACCTCAAAATATCGTTTTCCAAAATTTCATTCAGTTTCTGAGAATGGTATGATAGTTAGGAGCCCAAATGTCGGGATAGTTTTTTTATAATCACCCTGTACATATCACATTGAAACCATAAATAAATAAAAAGTACCATTTAAAACGGAAATTTTATTTGAAATAAAACAGAAAAATCTAGTAATAGAGAAAATTCATAAAATCCTGTGAAATGCGCCACGACGTCGCGGTTGTTGGTCAGACTTGCAGTATAATATAAAACAGGAGCAAAAAAAAAAAAAAAAAAAAAAAAAAAAAAAATATTTTTTATAAATGCTTTTTTTTTGTATCCGGGCATTGATGTTACCATAAAATTTTCTTATACAGTTTTATAACGATTTGTTTGATTTTTATGTTGGTTTTGAAACTGAAAACGCATCATGTATCACGAAAAAAAAAAGAAAAGTAAGAAGTTTTAAGTATTTTTTAATAATGCTAAACATTTGCTTGAGAACGTTTTTCTTACAACCATTTAATGCTCTTTTCAATTTCCATTAGTTTAAAATTTCAAAGAAAAAAAAAAAGAAAAACGTAAAACTTTTATGTTTTTTTTTTTTTAATAATGCTAACCATTTGTTTGAGAACAATCTTCTTTACGATCATGCTCTTTTCAATCTCCATTATTTCAAAACTAAATTGATACAAAACAAATTTTCCAAGGAAGCAATTTTTTTTTTCATTGAAATGGTTACTAAAAGCATTTTAGAAATTCTGCTCACTTTAGCATTTTTTCTTCCAGCCATTTCTTCTATTCAGTAATATATTCGAAATCGTCTCATTTTGAAAACTGACATAATATAGATTTGAGATATTTTCTTTACTAGAGCCTATGAATATGAACAGAAATCTGAAAAAAAAAATCGGGTATTCTATACAGAATTCTTTTAGGGTATGATATATATTATTTATTTTGACGTATATAATAAATTTTTTTTATGAAATGAATCTGCATTCAGGATGAAGTAAACACGATTCTTTACTTTTTATGAATTCTGTGTTTTAGTATTAAATATATTTATACAAACATAAATATTAGAATTAAAGACAAATGCAGCACTATCGACTTTATACCTATTATGGGTATTATTAAACCACTTAACTAATCAATATTTTTGAAAAAAAATTTCAAAAAATTTATATTTTTTTCATCTTTTTTACATTTTTAGTTTTTTATCATCGGTTTTTCAAATAGAAATCTTTGCGTGATTGAATCAGAAAAATGCTCGGATTAAATAATGCAAAATTTACAATAAAAATTTACTGCTGAAAATAACAAATCATGATTGGAAAAAACTTTGCCTGTATGATGTACGGGGTAATCAGGGAAGTGGTTGAATGAAATAAAAGTTCCTATCCACTCGTTACTTTCCCTTTGCATTTCATTAAATTTTCTCGCGTTTGTGTAGCAATTTTTCACATCTTTCTTTAACCAAATTTTTACGTTTTCTTTTTTATCACTCTATTCTGTCGTAGCTTTACAGAGCCACAGTTAAATTAAGAGCCCACAATAGTCACAGGAAAAGTACACAAAAAGACCCGGATGACCATGTAAAGTCTATGGGAGCGTTCTTTTCTAACATCTCTTTCAAATTTTAATATTTTGACATGATTTTTTTTCAATAAAATAGTTCAGGACGATCCACAACCCAGCTAGTTTTTACTTTTTCGATTTTGGTTTTAGATTTTTTTTTTAAAATTACTTTAATTTTCAAAACCGGTTTAAACCGGTTCTGAAACTGAAACTATCATAATATAAAAAATATATAACCAAAATCGAAAAAGTAAAAACTAGCCCGGTTGTAGATCGTCCTAAGCTAGCCTATGCAAAAAAAATCAAGTAAAAATATTAAAATTTGAGCGAGATATTAGAAAAGAACGCTCCCATAGACTTTACATAATCATCCGGGTCTTTTTGTGTACTTTTTCTGTGACTATTGTGGGCTCTTAACTATGTCCAACCCTCCCTCACATTGATTGAGTCAAGACTCCCCACATATTACTTTTTTAAAAATATCACAAGGCTATGTTTAGAATAATTTACTAT
Organism: Maratus speculifer; assembly: GCA_964019185.1. Classification (NCBI taxonomy): domain Eukaryota; kingdom Metazoa; phylum Arthropoda; class Arachnida; order Araneae; family Salticidae; genus Maratus; species Maratus speculifer. The sequence continues at coordinate 259,546,611 of OZ025290.1, forward strand.
ACAATCTTTGTGTCTGAAATGAAAGTTCAACATTTCTCCATTACTTAAAACCTATTTACTTAAGTTTTATTGATATATTTTATCTGACAAAACCTTAGAAAATATTTTTTTTAAAGTACAATTTTCAGCCGAAAACTTTTTACAATTGATTTTTTTAAACTGGCTTCAAATCACTGCATAAAACAAAGACTATTGTTTGAACATTTAAGTAGCTTTGGTTGCCAACTATTGGCAAAACTCTGATATTCTTTTAAATATGAAAACTGATGGATGGGTCAAGACTCCCTAATGATTAATCCCCTAAATCACTTCTGCTTTTCATCACATATAGGGTGATTCTAAATTCAGGGTACAAACTTGAAGAGTTGTTACAGGATACTGTAACAATCATTTATCTGTATAGGAATGTGCAGCCGAAAGTGACCCCTTGAGGTATAAACATCATGAGGCCAATTTGATTTTTTTCTTTTTTTTTTTCAAAATTTCTATAGTATTCTTTTTTTTTTTTATTTATGAAAGATATTTCTTGCTTACTTAAATAAACTACTCTTTTTTAAATTTTCTGGAGGGAAATCGAAATTATTAAACGAAAAAAAAAAAAAAAAAGCTTTATTTCTTTCTTTTTTTTTTACACATTTCCTCTATTTGCCAATTTTAGGTTTTCTGAAATTAAAAAATTTGATTTCATTCTGGAAATTTTCAAATTTTTTTTTCTTTAACTAGTTATGAAATATCTGTCTTAAATAAAGAAAAGAATAGTATAGGTATTCTTCAGTATTCATGAGAAATTTTACAATAAAAAAACTTAATTGACCCTCTAGTGTTTAAAACCCAACGCTTCACTTGCGTCCATACATTCATAGAACACCCTCATAGCATACATGGTCACAGTGACGTCACAATGACGTCACTGTGAGTCACTTTGGTCACACCACATCTGTGACGAAAATGCCACCACTCAGTGACGTCACATTGTGACTGAGATGTGACTTTCTTAAAAATTTTTAGAAAATTAAAAATACTTTTCAAAACATGTTATTTACTTTAAAAAGCATGTTTCTGGCAATTTAAATATCGTCGCTTTTGTCACAATTTCGTCACAATGTTAATGTCAAAGTAGTCACAAATGACACACTTTTCACAAATTGGTCACATTGTGACGTCACAAAGTGGTCACAATGTGACTTCACAAAAAAGCTCTAAAACGGCCATAACGACTTCACATTTTAGTCACTGTGACTTCACATCGACGTTACGTGACATCACATCGACAACAGATGGTCACAAAGTCACAATGTGACTTTGTGGCCATCGATTGTCGATGTGACGTCACGTGACGTCGATGTGAAGTCACAGTGACTAAAATGTGAAGTCATTATGGCCGTTTTAGAGCTCTTTTGTGACGTTTCACAAAGTGGTCACAATGTGACAAATTTGTGAAAAATGTGTCATTTGTGGCTAATTTGACATTAACATTGTGACGAAACTGTGACAAAAGCGACGATATTTAAATTGCGAGAAACAGGTTTTTTAAAGTAAATAACCTGTTTTAAAGGATATTTATAAATTTCTAAAGATTTTTAAGAAAGTTACATCTCAGTCACAATGTGACGTCACTGAGTGGTGGCATTTTGATCACAGATATGATGTGACTAAAGTGACTCACAGTGACGTCACTGTGACCATGCATGCTATTAGGGCCGTAAGACAGTTTCCTCCATGACGTAGCGTTCGGTACCAACACTCAAGTTTGTACTATGAATTTAGAATCACCCTGTATAGAGAATCACACGCATTTTTCTGTAAAAAAAAATACCGATATTTCACCGGAAAAATAACAGGACCTGTACGAGCCCTGAATTAAACAGCATTTCCATATCACGTATAGAACAGCTTTTCTACATATAACTGCTATTTTAACAATGTTATTGTATCAAATTAAAATAACTCTGTTAATATGAAAATGTAAGTTTTTGATTAATTTGAATGTATATAGTTTATATTTTAAAAACTTACAAGTTAATAAATATAGGTATTTTTGTAACAGGGTTGCTATACTCCAGGGAATTTTCAGACCAAGAAATTCTTCGGTAGAAGTACTTTCTAACAGAGAATTTCTCTTTAAAAGAGAAATTTCGTAATCATCTTAACTTTAATTTATTATATTTTTCTAACTTCAATTTATTCTATTTTGCTATTTTTAATTTATTATACTAATTGTACAGGGAAATTCCAGACCAGAAAATTCTTCGGCAAAAGTACCGTAATTTCCTGCGTATAATCCGCGGATCAAACAATTCTTTTTCGACCCAGAAATTTTATTTTGTAATTGAAGGCAAATATTTACAGCGATCTAAGAAGTTATATTTTATTTAATAAAATTTCTGTGTCTAAAAATGATTGTTTGATTCGCGGATTATATGCAGCACTGTTAAAAATCTTGCAGCACTTTGTACAGTCATTTCACCGTTTTATGAAAAACCAGTAACATAACCGTAATTTAACTCTATTCTGACCATAAAATTGGTAATAATATGTTCAGAATAACGTAAAAAGACGGTTGTTTTACCTTTTTTGTAGAAAACGGTCAAATGACTGGATAAAATGCTGCAGATTTTTAACAGTGAGGAAATTATGGTATCTTCTTACAGAGAATGTCTCTTTAAATAAGACAAAAATCATCCTACCTTTAATTTATTCTATTTTCCTAACTTTTATTTATTCTATTGATTGTAAATTTAAAAGTTTCTCTTTTATTTTTTACATTTTTAAATTAAATTGGTTATTCACATTTATATTTTTCCCCAATGGTTTTTTACAACATAAGATTACTCAATTAAATAGACTGGGTGTGAAGTTGTCAACAACTAGGTAATTCCTCAAAGCTGTTTAGTACTAAGTTAATTCTAGTTGAAGTTTTGTATAAAAATTACCTTAGCATTGAGTTAAATCTAGTTAAAATTCTTTATAAAAAATGCTGATAAATTGGTTGGAAAATTCCCTGAAGGGTGAAAATCCTATGTTAGTATCATCTTTGGAATTTTTGTAAGTTTCTCACGGAATGAACCAAAGAAATCTTATTCATAAACACTTTTCACCTATGTTGGGAAGAATGTGAAAATAATATATATATCTATAATACGTAACATTTATAATGTTACAATTTGTTTGAGAAGATTCTTCTTTACAAGCACTTAATACTCTTTTAGAATCCATTAGTTCAGAAACTTTAAGTTGAAACAAAACAAATTTTCTACTGAATTTTTTTTAGACAGTAAAAGCTTTTTATATTTTCCTTTTATTATACGTTTTATATTTGATCTAATTCTCATACTTCCATAATGCATTTCAAAACGTTTGTGTTCGTAATTCCCATATTATAAATTTCTAAAACTTATTTTACTAATGCCTGATCCTTTTCTAATGCTTATATGATTGTGAATAGAGCCCCGAAAAATTCTGAGACGCAATATAAAATCCTTTTAGAATATGAAATCCATTATTTATTACGCCGTATATCGCAGACCAGATTTTTCATATGGAAAAAAAATTCTGAGTTCATGGTGTATAATAAACACAATTCTTTACTCTTCACGAATTCTGCATTCTATTATTGGTATTTATATTTTATAAATCTTAGATATGAATTGAAGAAAGTTTTTGATGATGTGTTTTAAAAATACATAAGGATAAACCTAGATTTTTAAGTTTACAGAGTATAAGATGAAAACAATTATGCATATTATTTTTTATGTTAGCATTTCTGCTTTTTTTTGAAGAACGTTATAGATAGAATTAAACCAAATTGTTGTATATGTCTTTAGCTGTAGCCTGCAATTGCTCCTTGAATTTAAAAATATTTTGCTTGAAAGGGGTGCTATAATAGCGATTTTTGTGTCATTTTCATTGTTGTACTATCTAAAAGAAAATGAAGTTACACATAGAATTGAACCAAACTTTTTGAGTCTTTTTGGTTGTGGTCATTACGCCTTACTTCAATTTGGAAATATTCTGCCGGAAGGAGTCTCCATAATGGCGGGTTTTCTGCCCTTTTCAGTATTGTATATGCAAAAAGTGAATGAAGTTATGTATAGAATTGAACCAAATTTCATGCGTATGTTTTTGACTAAGGCCAGCAAATTTCCTTGAATTTCGGAATAATCCGCCGGAAGGGGCCGCTATACTACCGGTTTTCTATATTTTTCATCGATCTGTTGTACATCGGCTATTCATAGAGCGACGGGCAACTCTCATCCAGCTAAACTCTCAAGCATTTGATGTACAACAAAATAACGAAAACTATCGATTTTATTAAATACTATTATCATTTAGATTAACTCGATTTTTCTCCCGGTAGTAATATGAAGCAGAAAGTTCCAAGTAATTATTTATTAGCTGATAGATTTCCCAAAGTGTCATGAGTAATTTTCATATGCAGTATTGCAGAGCGAGCAAAAATCGTAACCGATTCGATAAATAGAAATATATATTACATACAGAAATCAAAAATACTAAACAACATATATATGTATAAAGCCACACGAAATATTTAAATGCAAAATTAAATGGTATACGAAAACTTCATCCTTACATGTCTCGTGTAATTATTTTATTTAGTGTAAGCCTAAAACGTAGACTTTTTGAAAAATGAATGAAATATCTTTTTAAAATTTCATTTGTGAAATTTGCTCGCACCTATTTCTATTTCAAAACACAATTATGTTTCCTAGAAAAGAATTAAGCAGAAATTGAGTTAAGAAAAGAAAGGCAAGAAATATTAGCTAATCTATAGCAATCTTCCAATTTTCCATTATATTCTACAGTCCTGAAAATAAAGAGAAATTCACAAAATATAGAAAGAAGAAAAAAAATGGACAACGAATTAGCCTAGCTAAGGGTTTCGGAAAATGGAAACCACCGATTTGGAAAAATGAAGTCGGACATGAAACAGACAGTTTAAAATATAAACAAAAAGAAAGGGTTCTTTGAAGAGCTTTTTTTAATCAGAAAAATCTCATACTTCTTTCATTCTTTTTCCTTCTTTATATGATTCTGATGAATAATAATTAGTGTATGTCAAACTATGTTTTTTATACGCAATAAATCTTGTAAAAACTGAATTTTATAAAGGAATTTTTTAACAGTAGTAATTCCTGCAAGAAAACTGCATAATTTAAGAAATCTTTTTGTTTGATAAGATGCAAACTTGCCTAAAACGGATTTTCTTATGATCATTATGTAATTTCCAAGCAGTAATGAAAACTGCTTGGAAGCCAAAGGGTACAAGTGCTGAATTAATACAAAAAAAAAAAAAAAAAAAAAAGAAAGAAAAAAATAAATTTATAAAAAATGAAGAACAATCTTGATATAAACAAATGAATGGACCAAACTTTGTTTTAATAAAAGTTCTAAAAAGGAAAAATTATGAAATAAAAAAAATGAAGATAACGAAAAATTTAAGATCAATGTTGATACACATGAATGAAACAACGAACTTTATTCTAACGTAAGATTTAAAATTTTATTATATGTTTTGAAAAAATTGAATTTTTCTAACACTGTCTAACAAAGGTAAAAATGTGAATATATTTTAATTTTGTCTGTCCGTCTGTCTGTCTATCCGGCCGTCTGTCCGCGCTCTAACTCTTGTAAATATACTCGAATTGTGCTGAATTTTTTGGAAATTATTTACGCTTATCCTAGCACGAACCCTATTTCAAATAAAGTTTATAGCATGATTAATTTATTTACAGGGACAGTCAAATTTTTTTCGTTTCATTACGGACTATAGGGAAAAAAATCGTTTCAAATGAATTTTAAAGGTGTTACACCCTGTCAAATATATTAAGATTTATATTCATCTAGGAAGTTCGTTAAAATATGCATTCTGTAAAATATGTGGTGAAAAGAAAAGCTAATATTCATTTACAGGGCCACACAAAAGAATTCAATTACATAATGGGAATGTGGAAATTGTTTGCAACATATTTTAATTATAATTTAAACTTTTTATCTTTAATAAAATTGATATACATCCATGAGATTTAATATAAGTTAAATTGCGTATAATATGAAGTTCACAGCATTTACAGGGACACACAAAAGATTTGAAATATTATATTCTATTCAAAATACTGTACATTATCAATATGGTTGATGGATGGATGAAATGCCTTCTTAATTATGATATGCGCTATTAAGTTTCACTACATTTATACATATTACATGGTATGCATAAATGCTATACTTGATATACAGGGCTACACAAAAGATCCGGTAAAGGTTACTGAATATGAGTATAATTTACTTAAAGATTGTTTTTAAATAAGTTATGTATTTTTATGATGAATTTCATTCAGTATACTCAGAAATGTTTGTAGAATAGAGATAGAATGATACACAGGGCAACACACAGAATTGGATGCATGGTCATCTATGGATGATAATTTCTTGAAATATTATTTCAGTAGTCTTAAGAATGATTTACTTGGAACTAAATTTTAGCTAAATACTGACGTATAATACAGGTTCTAGGTAAACTCCAGGGATGAACAAAAGTATACAAGTATGTTTCCATCTATAGTACAAAATGCTGAAAGAGAAATTTCAAACTGTTACGCATTTTCTTCCTAAATTAGATTTTTCTATTATACAGTATATATATAACAGACAGATCAAACACAGGGCTGTTCAAAAGTATTAAAATACATACTTTTCTATGGACAGTAACACTTTATTACCTTAAATTGCGAAATTTTTTAAAAGATTTCAGAAAATCTCGGAAAGTGTTTCAGAATCTATGTTTAATGTTTGATTTTTCTTACTTGTTAACAGTTTGCATTTATTTAATGTAATATTTAATGCATTAAAAAGCAAATTCTAAACAGAATAAAAAAACGGACGAAATCACGTCACACGGTGTAAATAATTTAAACTGTGATTGGTACAAATTGGCATATGATCGTGGTTTTCTACCAATCGACGTTTAAAAATGATCAAATTCCTGGGGCGTTTTCAGAGTCATGAACTAGCCTTGCATGTCGTTAGTCGCGCTTCAGCTAATTAGACGTTAATGAATACACCTGCACTTATACACTTTGGCCTCCACGCGTTTCACGGTTTCGGCAAAGAGGTTAAGTAACTGACCCCTAAAACTCACTGCATAATTAAAAAATCACTCATAACTCTTTACCTACAAATAAATAGACTTATTTCCAGATAGTCTGTGCACTTAACTCATTTTTTTCAATTTTGTCACTTATACCTGGGCTCCTCAATTGTCGCTTCTGGGCTCCTCAATTGTCGTCTGGTTGTTCCGTCCGTTTGTTTAAAATAACACATTTTTCCTTCTATAGTAAAAAAAAACTAGCCTTAAAAGGAATGACTCCTGGAATGATGCTGATGTGGAAGATTTCCGGAACTAACGAATCCGGGTTGTCCACTCCTTCCATGAGTCGAATAGAACAATCAGGAAAGGGTTTCGTCTATGCATCGCCGTATGGGTTACCATAAAGAGAGGAAAGGTTACCATCGCCAACAATCGTCAAGTTTATCGCCAACTTGGCGATATATCGCCAAATTTGGCGACCAAAATTAGTTGTCAAAAGTGACGCCAACTTGGCGATAACTGTAATATTTCGCCAAATTTTTAATTTCTTTACAACACCAGTCGTTTGATACATCATTTGAGAGGTTTGCAACTGCTTATTCATATAATGGATGTCTTGTGTGTTATCCCCCATTCTGCTCCCCAGGGGGGACACATTTTTAATTTCTTTACAACACCAGTCGTGTTACACAAGATTTGAAAGGTCTGCAACTGCTTATTCATATTATGGATATCTTGTGTGTCACGCCCACACTCTGCTCTCCCCAGGGGGGGGTCACATTTTTAATTTCTTTACAACACCAGTTGTGTGACACTTCATTTGAAAGGTCTGCAACTGCTTATTCATATTATGGATGTGTTGTGTGTCATCTCCCACTCTGCCCCTCAGGGGGGGGACATTTTTAATTTCTTTACAACACCAATTGTGTGACACATCATTTGAGAGGTCTGCAACTGCTTATTCATATTATGGATATCTTGTGTGTAACCCCCCCTCTGCCCTCAGAGGGGCGCATTTTGTAATTTCTTTACAACACCAATTTGTGACACATCATTTGAAAGGTCTGCAACTGTTTATTCATTTTATGGATGTCTTGTGTGTCACCCCCACTCTGCCCCCCAGGGGGCACATTTTTAATTTCTTTACAACACCAGTCGTGTGACATATCATTTGAGAGGTCTGCAGCTGCTTATTCATATTATGGATGTCTTTTGTGTCGCCTCCCACTCTGCCCCGCCAGGGGGGCACATTTTTAATTTCTTTACAACACCAGTCATGTGACACATCATTTGAAAGGTCTGCAACTGCTTATTCATACCATGGGGTAATGGCGAGCGTAGCAAACAGGGATAGCCAATAATTTGGAATCGCGAAGCGATTACGCGGGGGGTTGGGGAGCATAGCGAGCAGGGGGGCGGGGCCCCCTAGTATTTTAAAATATAATTATGTTTCCTAGTAAAGAATTTAGTAGAAAAAGAGTTAAAAAAAATAAAGGCAAAAAATATTAGCTAATCAATAACATTCTTCCAATTTTCCATTATGTTCTCCAGTTCTGAAATAAAAAAGATAAATTTATAAAAAACGAAAGAACGAAAGAAAAAAGTGGACAACGAATTCGCCTACATCAGGATTCCGGAAAATGGAAACCACCGATTTGGAAAAATGAAGTCGGACATGAAACAGACAGTTTAAAATATAAACAAAAAGAAAGGGTTCTTAGAATAGCTGTTTTTAATCAGAAATGTCTCATACTTCTTTTATTCTTTTCCCTTCTTGAAATTATTCTTATGAATAATAATTAATATATGCCCAACTATGTTTTACTTACCCGTCATACGTATAGGGGAAGTCTTGCAATCGTTTTGAAAATCTAAATTTTTTTTTGACGGATTTACACGATTCAGACACTGGAGATTCCGAAAAACATATTTTTTAATTTTTTTTTTTTCGCTGTCCATCTGTCTATGTGTCTGCTTGTGTGTCGGTAAACGCTCTATCTCGCGAACAAATTGAGAAAGAGACTTGAAATTTGGCGTATACTTAATATGTAATAATGGAAAGAAGCCTATTTAATATCAGTAACCTCGATTATACGGAGCTATTTTTTTCGGTCTTTCGAAATATTCGTTCTGATGAAAGGTATATAAAATTTTCATTTTTTTTTATTTTAGGGAGTGGAGGTACACAATAAAATAACACAATTTTTGCATAAACAACAAAGTCAGTTGAAATTAGCTGTCGAGATATTTGTCATCATATTTTCCACACTCTTCGATTATTCATGACCCTATATTTCATTCAAATTTAAATTCAAATATAAGTTTTAATTGGAAATGAGACGCTTAATCCGGAGCAGTAAACTGCTAGTTCATGCGTTCATTATTTTTGGAGTTATTTTTCTTTTAAGCAATTCGGTACTACTTGAGTAGTTTGATGTTTTATATAATTTGTCGAAATGGGTTCACCAGCAATTCATTAATAGAGCATTATTATGTGTTAAAAATATTTATATGTATGGTTAAATTTTATTTTGGATTTGCGATGCAATTTATAAATAGTTTACGCATGTTTCGTTTTCATATTTTATATTATGCATAGCCATGATGGGTAAGAATTACGGTGGCCTCCCAACGACTAGTTATTAACGCAATAAATTCTGTAAAAACTGAATTTTAAAACGAAATCTTTTAACAGCACTAAATTCTGCAAGAAAACTGCAAAATTTAAGAAACCGTTTGCCTAAAAAGACTTAGTCGTAATTTGCACTTTGAAAGCTTTTGCTTCATTTGTTTGACAGGATTATCCAAAAGATCTTCGTTTCAATTTCAATTTGTTGACGGTCCCGTATAAGATTTTGGGAAAAACTCTTTTTGAAAATGTATGATCTTCAGGTGATGTTTACACACCTGAAGTTTCAGAATAATTCCTCATATATATTTCTAGATATTTAACAAAACGTCTAAAATCGCAAGTGTCAAGATTTTTTTTTGCTGGCACTTGTACATGCATAACATCCAATGCATACAAATATGCTTTAAAAAATAAATTGATGTGTCTATCCTTCTGTAGCTAATGAAGTATCTGCAATAATCAGGGATGAGATTTCCCTGCTTTTTTGCACACTTGTATGATCTAAGAGGAAATGCTATTTTAATTAATCGGAAAAGACTGCGATTTAGCCCTTTTCTGTACGACTTTTTACATTTTTAGTAATAGTAATAGTAATATATATATATATATATATATATATATATATATATATATATATATATATTAGCTAAAGTTTGATATTTTGTGTCAAGGTGCCATTTGTACACAATTTTTAAAATATTGTATTGCTATATTTTGCAACTAAATGAGGGTGAAATGATTAATTTTATCTATTTAACACTCTGTAATTTTTTATATTAATATTTTTAAACACCCAGTAAAAATATTTACAGTAAATTTTACATTAACAGCTTGATCGAAATTTATTTTGTTTCCAAAAAACAAATTCTAATTTTTTGTCTTGTACAGCTATCTGACATGGACAAAATAAATATTATTTCATTCTTTAGATTGTTCCTGATGAGGTACAGACACCATATTGGCCAAATCCATGGCACATAATGAAAATTCTATTGTCTTTTAGGTATTTGCCAGATATGGCACGTGGTGGGGTTAACAGAAAAAAGTAAAACTGTTCTGTTAACGTAAATGGGTTAACAGAACCTTACTGTAATAAGGAAAGGGCAGCTGACGTCACTGTGGACAAAATTACTGTGGATCCACAGTAATTTCCTGCCCGTCTTTAAGACTCCTACGATACCCAAGAAATCAAAGCGATCTGATTTGTCTAGGATTGGTCTGATTTGTCTGCGCTTAAAAGCTCTGTTGTATAATTGGTCAGTGTCGCCATGATGATTCCTGTAATGATCGCGAAAGCAAAAATGTGATTGGTAGATTGGTTGAAGGAAACGTTTGTTTGTAAACATGCCCTTTCCTTATATAACACTATCACGCAAAAAAGCGGCGAAATCTCATTACTTAATAACCCATGAATAATGTTTCAACTCAATGGATAATATTATTAATCGTTTCGTAAGCGGTGGGATATATATGTTCTAATTATTTTAAATTACAAAATATGACAATGTCACCAGAGATTTTAAACTGAATTTTACATTAATAATGTTTTTGAAGAAAGAGTCGTCACTTATGGAACAAATTTGTTTGTAAAACCTGGCGTAAGTCAATCATTTCAATTTTTTAGCGACTGAAATATTTTGCCAGTGAATGGGTTAAATGGAGGAATCTTCCATAATCGGATTATCCTGTAATTTTTAGTAACAATGGTTTATGAATACTTGAAAAAAGTAAGTAATCGGTCTCTAGAAATGTATGTATTTAGTAAAGAGTTTGAAATACGAAAAATGGAATTGTCCTAAAAATTCGCATTGCATCAGCTTTCTTAAGGGTACAGTGGACTTTCAAAATCACAAAAAATCATCAAAGTGTCGAATTTTCATTTTTAACATAATAAAATTACATGAACTCCTTGCTACTGAACGCAAAAAGAATTTTTCAATTTCGACTAATTTTACTGGAGTTATAAGCATTTTTGTCCAATCAGCTGATTTTGCCACGCCCCTTTGTTTACTTTTTCGCCGATTCGCAGCCGTAAAATTTAGCCTAGTTTTTCGTTTTACCTTACTCAGTGATATTATTTTGCACTGAATACTTATTAATTTTATGATTTCGCAAAAAATACTTTAATTGTAACTTTTAACTGCCTCTTTTAGCGTTTGTTTTACAATGTATTTAGAGGAATTGCTTTTTGTCCCCAATCTTTTTATCGTAAAATGAAAAAAATTCAATTTCTCAACTGTTTAATTTATTTTACAAAAATTTGTACAATAAGAGGTATTTATGCCATGATTATTTCCAGATAAATTAAAAAAATATATACACCAAAATATAAAAAAGTTAGTTTTGAGAAGATTTTTTAAAATTCAAATACTTTACATCCTTCGCATGAATTACTGTCGAAGCCACACATTTTATCTGAATTTGCCATACAAAAACATAAAATACATACATATAAGTCAGAAATGATGTTATATCCCTTATATATAACTGAAACTGCTTCAGTACGAAAATATTAAGCAATTATAGCCATTGTAGTTACTAAAACCTGTTTTTCTCAGAATGAATATTTTCGTCGTTTTCATGATTTCAAAATGTTCCATGCGAAATTCTTTATGCCCAATTTTTCTTATTTTTGAAAAAAAAAAAAATGCTCTCTATATATGTATTAACAAATGTTACCAGAAATAAACTTGTTTAGACGCATTTAAATTTTTAAAAATTCAGTTATATGGAATTTGTATTGATTTTTTAGCGAAAAATACATAAAAATTAAGTTAAAATATATTTTTTTAATGTTTTACAAGTAATATGCTAAAAATGCTTAGTAACATTTATTTGTATGTATGAACGGGTTATTTATGGAAAATTTTTGAAGAAGTATGTGAAAACTGGTTTCGCATGGAGCACTTTAAATATTGCCATTTTTCATTAATTAAAAAAGAAAAAAAATCTGTGTCTCAAAAACTATTAAATCTTATATTAATAAAATAACAAATCGCTCTGTGTGTGTGCGTGTGTGTCTGCGATAGTTAGCGAAAACTACGGTACGTACGAAGCTCAAAATTTTTCTGAGAGTAGCCCAATATCTCTCCTGATGCACCTGACGCTCGGAATTTCAAAATTCTATTTATTAACTGAGTAATTAATTAAATTCCTAACCTCACTCTCATAAAAAATCGCTTTTTTTTAGCTTTTTTTCCTTTTCATTCTCTTATGATTGGTTGGTTGCATAAAATTTTCGCAGAAATAATTTTAAAAACTGAGACTGACCTTTAAAATTCATAGACTGGCAAACTGTCAGTTTAAATGAGGATTTTTTTCTTTTTTCATCACAGCTGCTGTACGCCATGGAGGAAAAAGATAGGTGGTGGCGAAGTAAACTGAAAAAAAGAAAGGTTTGCAAGAGGAAACCATTTATCGCTGAAATTTTAATGTCTCAAAATAAAGCACGAGGATTAATAAGACGGATTGGAAGAAATTAATTACAGCTGAAGCATATTTTACGAAGAAATCGTAATTTTTTTAAATGTTTTTTTTCTATTATATTATTTATTAAAATAAATGTTTGCTTTTAAAATAATTGAAATTGGAAAATTAAAAATAATTGAATGTCAAAAGAAAATTAAATAAAATATTGAAAACATATGATTTGAAGTAAAAAATTGTATTACTAAAAGTTTTCTCTTTTTTTTTCAGAAATTTTTAATACTTTATAACGTAGATGAAAAATGTTTATGATTTAACAACATATTTATAATTCCATGTCAATATATAAAATATAGTGATGAAAAGATTCTTTTAAAATCATGCATGAACACTTAAATAATAATATTAATCTAAAATCTGGATTTCAGAGTGCAGACGATTTTAAGACATTAACGGAAGAATGTTGATTTTTCAAGCAAAGTCTTAAATGATGCTTCTATATTGATATTTCAAAGTCATATGATAAAAATAATCAAATAATTCTTGCCTATGATTGATCTAATTGTATCTATCTTTCATGCATTCTGATAGTGTATTACAGGCAATAATGGCACAAAACGTTATTTTTTAAACGAAATTTTAGTCATCTATTCAATAACAGTTTAAAAGGTAAAAAACAAAAACAAAGAAATACTGGTTTAAACCAGTTTGAATTGATCGGAGTTTCAAAGCACATGGTTTTGTTGATGCTTATTTGGACTTAATGTCGCGGATTTTAGAGTTACATTTTTTGCGTCACCCCAGGACAGTATACTGCCACTCTATTAATTTCTTTTTACTATATGGTTGTACGCATATTTTTGGCATTTCGAACATTAGAATATATGAGTCATTAGCTGTGTTGCAGTAAAAAACATTACACAACACTTTTCTATGAGTTTATTTTTTTAATCATTGGTTAAATTTAAATGTGTTCTATTCCATTTAAAATTTTAATATGGCTTTATTTTTTTTTTTAACAAAAATAAAATAGCTGTTTGGCGTACAATTGTTTGTATCCGCAAACGATTCATTCACCATAATAAATTATCAAATAGCTAAGTAAATTATCTATCAGAAATAGCCATAAAAAGAATAGTAGCAAAACTGATTATAACCTTAATGTTTAGACTAATTTAAACATAACCCGATTCCAACCAGAAAAAACAAAACAAAACAAAACAACAACAAAAAAAAAAAAAAAAAAAAAAAAAAAAAAAAAAAAAAAAAAAAAAAAAAAACAGACCACACTCCGATCCGTGATGCACAAAATTTCCGTGAGTATAAACCCGACCCTGACTTAAAAATTCTGTTTGGGAAAAACTATGGATTTGATAACTGACCCGAACCAAATATGAATCCCGCAAAAATGTTCAAGTGAAGCATAACCCGATTCAAACAAGGAAAAATAATTTTCGTGGGCATGAAATCTGACCCGAACCTAAATATTTTCTTTAAACAAACCCGAAATATGACTCAAACGAAATCTGAAATCCGATAAAAATATTCCAGAGAACTATAACCCGATCCCATCAAGACAAAATACTTTCCATGGTCATAAACCCGACTCAAACCTAAAAAACCTGGTTTGAAAAATCCTGAACTTTGACCCAAACCACATCTAAATCTGACCAAAGTATTCGAAAGAACCATAACCGGATTCGAGTAAGACAAAATAATTTCCGTGGACAGGAACCCGATACGAACCTAAAACTCCCATTCAAAAAAATACCTGAAATTTGAATCGAACCAAATCTGAATCTGATAAAACTATTTCAAACAAACGCAACCGGATCCAAACAAGACAGCATATTTCCATGGACATGAACACAATCCGAACCCAAAAAATTTCTTTGAAAAAATCGCGAACTGAACGAAATCTGAACTTGGCAGAAATATTCCAGTGAAGCATATCCTTATTCGAACAAGACAGAATTATTTCCATGAACATGCAAGAAGACCCGAACACAACAGTTATATTTGAAGAAAAAACTCGAAATCTGAATTGAACCAAATCTGGACTTGACAAAAATATTCCAAAGAACTATAACCCAATCCAAGCAAGACGAAATAATTTCTATGGACATAAACCCGACTCGAACCTAAAAAATTCGATTTGAAAAAAACTGAATTTTACCCAAACCACATCTAAATTCGACCAAAATATTCGAAAGAATCATAACTGGATTCAAGTATGACAAAATAATTTCCGTGGACATGAACGAGATCCGAACCTAAAAAGTCTATTTGAAAAAATACCTGAAATTTCAATCGAACAAAATCGGAACCTGATAAAAAATATTCCAAAGAATCGTAACCGGATCTGAATAAGACGAAAAATTTCCATTCACCTGTACCGAATCTGAACCTAAAAAAATCTTTGAAAAAAAATCACGAAATCTGAACTGAACCAAATCTGAACTTGAAAAAAAAATATTCCAGTGAAGCATGTTCTTATTCGAACAAGGCAGCATAATTTCCGCGAACACGCAAGAAAACCCGAACCCAAAAATTCCATTTGAAGAAAAAGCCGAAATCTGAATTGAAATAAATCTGTTCCCGACAAAAATATTCCAAAGAACCATAATTGTATCCGATCAAGGCAAAATAATTTCCATGGACATGAATACGACCCGAACATTATAACTCAATATCAAAAAATACCTAAAATCTGAACCCGACAAAAATGTTCTAATGAATCATAACCAGATCCGAACAAGACAAAATAATTTCCATGGACATGAATACGACCCGAACATTATAACTCAATATCAAAAAATACCTAAAATCTAAACCCGACAAAAATGTTCTAATGAATCATAACCAGATCCGAACAAGACAAAATAATTTCCATGGACATGAAACCAATATATGGTTGGGTAACATTTAGGTTGCAATTACATTACGGTAATTCTTTGATTATATTTAATATCCCGTTAGGTTACAGTTAGGTCACGGTTAAGTTAAAGTTAGGTTAAAGTTAAATCACATTTGTTTTATGGTTAGAATAAGGATATGTTACAATAAAGTGAAGGCTAGGTTGCATTTATGTTATATTTTATTTACGGTAAGGTACTGTTAAGTCAAAGTTAGGTTACAGGCAGGTTATGGTTACGGTAAAAAAGCTTACGGTTAGGAATTAATCCATAGAGTGGACATTATGCATGATTTGATTAAAAATAACACTTACTTTTGTAAATGGCTCTGAAATTATATTACTACATACCAACACTTTAGCTACGAGCGAGTATCGATTTCATTCATGGTATAGTCGGATTTAAGAGTGATATAATTAGTTAATATTAGTTGATATTAATATTTCACTTGGGATTTCTATGTGAAAATAAATAATTAGTTACGTGACTTAACAGTGATTTTTGATAAATATCAACACTTTAACACTTTAACACGAAAATCACGCAGTCGTCGGATACATATTCCCTCCCACATTTCTCATCGCTCATTTTGAGTATTTTTAGAGCTTAACAGTAGCTGTTTTTTAAACCGATTTTTCACACAGTCAGTGGCCACGTATTTCAGACAATGCATTTCTGCATGTTTCGAGTTAATGATAAAATCATACAAATTTCAAGTTCGTTTAATATTGTTAATACGGACCCGCGCAACGCCGGGCGGGTCAGCTAGTATATATATATCTTATACTATAATGCGAGCAAAATTTGTGTGTGTGTAAATTTTATCTCAAGAACGGCTCTAACGATTTTCGCAAAAATTTGGATTTTACCATTTTTGGGCACGAGAAGACCATTGGGCTCGGTCACATGTTCGAGAAAATTCGATTATTGGGTCATTTTGGGTCATAATGGATCAGGATCAAGCTATTTATATCTAGAGAACGGCTGGATCGATTTTAAGGAAATTTTGTATCCAATCGTTTTTTGTCACGAGACAACTATTGGGCTGGGTCACATGTTCGAAAAATTCGATTAGTGGGTCATTTTTGGGTCATTATGGGTCAAGCCATTTTTATCTAAAAAAGGGCTCTAACGATTTTGACCAAATTTTATATTTTATCGTTTTGGATTACAAGAAAACCATTGGGCTAGGTAATATGTTCGAGAAAATTCGGTTAGTGGGGTCATTTTTGTGGTCATTGTGGGTCATGCTATTTTTATCTACATATTTTCTCACGCAATTTTGACTAAAAACTTCATTCTATGGTTTTCGGGCACGAGAAAAACATTGGGCTAGGTTACATGTTCGAGAAAAAATTTTAATGGGTCATATAGGGTCATTAAAGGTCTGGATCAAGCTATTTATACTTAAAGAACGGCAGAATCGATTTCATCGAAATTTTGTATGTAACATTTTTTTTGACACGAGAAAGCTAATGGGCTAAGTCACACGATCGAGAGATTTCGATTATAAGAGTCATTTGTGGGTCATGATAGGTCATAATGGGTCATGGTCAAGCTATAGCTAAAGAACAGGTGGATCGAATTTAACGAAATTTTGTATACAATATTTTTTTTTTGGCACGAGAAAACAAATGGGCTAGGTCTCAGTTCGAGAAATTTCGATTACTGGGTCATTTTGGGTCATAAAAGGTTTGGAGCAAGCTATTTATATTTAAAGTACGACAGTATCAAATTTAATGAAATTTTGTATGTAACATTTTTTTGTTTCAAGAAAACTAATGGGCTATCTCACATGTTTGAGAGATTTTGATTATAAGAGTCATTTATGGGTCATGATGGGTCATAAT
The DNA here is from genome assembly GCA_964019185.1 of Maratus speculifer. Taxonomy (NCBI): domain Eukaryota; kingdom Metazoa; phylum Arthropoda; class Arachnida; order Araneae; family Salticidae; genus Maratus; species Maratus speculifer. The sequence goes on from OZ025290.1 coordinate 259,564,542, forward strand.
GGGTCATGTCAAGCTCTATCTGAAGAACATGTGGATCAATTTTAACGAAATTTTGTATACAACATTTTTTTTTTGGCAGGAGAAAATCACTGGGCTAGGTCACATGATCGAGAAATTTCGATTAATGGGTCATAAAGGGTCATAAAGGGTCATTAATAACAGCGAAAAGCGACCTGCAATTAAAAATATAACGCTGAACAGAACCGCGAGTTATGCAGGAGGTCTAGCTGTGGTCAGCGTGTGCCAAAATTTCTCGCCGAGTCCGTCTCTACAATGCTGAAATATCCCTGTGATTTGAAGAGGTTTTCTATTATTTTAAGCTATTTCTTTCTTCAGACTGGAGATTTTTTGAAAATTTTGATCTTCGGTTTCTGATTTTTACGTATTTTTAGATAAAATGAATTTATAAAGTACTAAACATAAACCAGCTATTTATATTTAAAGAACGGCAGGATCGAGTTTAAAGAAATTTGTGTGTAACACTATTTATACACGAGAAAACTAACGGGCTAAGTCGCATGTTCGAGAGATTTCGATTATAAGGATCATTTGTGAGTCATGATGGGTCATGGTCAAGCTATATCTAAAGAACGGATGAATCGTTATAACGAAATTTTGTATACAGCATATTTTTGGCACGAGAAAATCATTGGGCTAGGTCACATGTTCGAGAAATTTCGATCAGTGGGTCACTTTTGGATTATTCTAATTTTATCTAGACAATGTCTCGCGCATTTTGACTAAATTTTATATTCTATCGTTCTCGGAACCAAGAAAATCATTGGGTAAATCATTTTGGGTCATAATTGGTCAAGGTCAAACTATTTATACCTAAAAATTGGCTCAATCGATTTTATCTAAATTTTGTATCTAACTTTTTTGGTACGCAAAAATTTATGAGATAGGTCACATTTTCGAGAGATTTCGATATAAGGGTCATTTGTGGGTCATGGTAATTTTATATAGAAAATTGTTCTCACCATTTTGAGTATGCTTTCTATCATATCGTTTTCGGGCAAGAGAAAACCATTGAGCTAGGACACATGCTCGTAACAATTCAATTAATTGGTCGTTTTTGGTCTCAATGAGTTCGGGTCATTCTAATTATATGTAACAACGACTCAATCAATTTTACCTAAATTTTGCAACGAAACGTCTTTTGTCACGAGAAGACTATTGGGCTGAGTTGCATATTAAAGAAAATTCTATTAGTGGGTCATATCGCTTCATTGCTGAATGCTGTCAAGCTAATTTTACTTAAGAAATGGCTTAAACGATTTTGATTCATTTTTTACTCTACAGTTTTTGATTACTTGAAGACCATTAAGCTAAGTCACATGTTTGATCACATTTGATTAGTGGATCATTTGGGTAATAAGGGCCAGGATCACGAGAATATGGCAAACGCCAATAAGTTGGCGATATTTGACAAAATACTGGCGAAATTTGGCCGAAAACTCGACTATTAAGATTACGAAACCAAACCACGTATTTGGCACCAAATGAAAGAATGTGTCCAAATTCGGCTATATCTGGCAAAAATTATTGTCTTTCAGAATGTGAAGAAATTTCTTATACATTCTTAAGAGTATTCGAGATGCATAGTTAAACTAATCAGAGTCGAGCTAAAAAAGTGATTTGGATTGATGTCCTTTCGTTGTAAATTTTAAAAAAAAGTAAAATTTATGAACATGTGCATACAAGCATAGTTTTCTTATTCATTGTTTTTGTAAATAATACTATTATTAATAACACGTTTAACAGTAATAATACAGAGTGAATAATACAGAAAAAATACTATATCGAGTTGAACACAAAGTTAATTTTGACCGAGCTGAGCTCGGTCACCCCTGTTAGTATATATAAACGGTGAAATAAGCTATATATATACTATGACTATTTCCAAAAATTTTTAAAAAAATTCTTTCAAAATTTAAAAAAAAATAGCTTTGAAAGTCCACTGTACCCTTAATACAAATATATCCGTTTGAAAATAAAAAAGTTTTTGCGATCGGCTATTAAGGGGGCGATATTTTGCTTCGCAAAAAACTGTCTGTCAAACTTTTGGTACTGAAAAGTAGTATTGAACTTTATATTAAATCTCTTTACTTCTATATTTTTGATTCAATGAAATATAACGTGAATGAGAAATGCAGTATTCGAAACATATAATCTAATATATATATATATATATATATATATATATTTATATACAGGGTGATTCCAATTTTTTTTTACAATAAAAGAGGGGTGATAATACACATCAAGACAAACAATATTAAATAGGAGACCAAGGGTCCAAAACGTTTTCCCAAGGAGATAGCCGCCATTAAAGTTTAGGGACAAAAATTTCAAATAAGCATAAAAAACGGAAAAATCGGTCGATTTATTTGCGGTTTTCATTAAAATTATTCTTTATGTTGGCATTTTCTTGAAATTAAATTATAAAAATTAATTTCAAAAAATGCCGATAGAGGGCGCTTTAGACTTTGAAGTAACGAACAACTATTTTTTTCCGGTATTTTTTGCATCTCATTAATTGTTTTCATAAGTTTAGACTCAAACTTAAATTTTGAGCTCAAAATATGAATAGTTGGAAATGGTTAAGTAGCACAAACTGAGCTGTGTTTATGGGGTTCAAATTTCAAATGATTATAAAAAACGGAAAAATTGGTCGATTGATTTGCTGTTTTTACTAAAACTATTCTTTATGTAGGTATTTTCGTGAAAATAAATTATGAAGATAAATTTCAAAAAATGCCGATAGAGGGCGCTTTAGACATTGGAGTAACGAACAACTATTTTTTTGCCGTTATTTTTTGCATCTCATTAAATGTTTTCGGAAGCTTAGACTTAAACTTAAATTTTGAGCTCAAAATCTGAATAGTAGGGAGTGGTTAAGTAGTACAAACTGAACTGTGTTTAAGGGGGGAGGGAGGTTCAAATTTAAGATAATTATAGAAAATGGAAAAATTGGTCGATTCGTTTGCGGTTTTAAATAAAACTATTCTTTAAGTCAGTATCTTCTTGAAAATAAGGTTTAAAGATAAACTAAAAAAATTCCGTTAGAGGGCGCCTTAAACATTAGAGTAATCAATAGTTAATTTTAGCCATTACTTTTTTGGTTCTAATTAAATGCTTTTAAAAGTTTATTAAATATTTTTGGAAGCTTAGATTTAAACTTAAATTTTGAGTTCAAATTCTGAATCGTTGGAAGGGTTTAAGAAGCGCAAACTGAAGTGTGTTCAGGACTTCAAATTTAACCCTACCCTCTCCTCGAACACAATTCAGTTTTTCGCTACTTAAAAACTCCCAATGATTCAGAATTAGAGCCCAAAATTTAAGTCTGTGCATTTGAAAGAATTTAAGGAGATTAAAAAAATAACGGTTAAAAATAGTTGCACGCAATTCCAAAGTCTAAGGCGCCCTCTATCGGCATTTTATGAAATTTATCTTTAAAATTTTTTTTCAAGGAAATACTGATTTAAAAATTAGTTTTAGCGAAAGCCGCAAACGAATCGACCAATTTTTCCGTTTTCTGTAATCAATTGAAACTTGAACTTTCTGAACTCAGTTCAGTTTGTTTACTTAACTACTCTCAACTATTCAGATTTTGAGCTCAAAATTTAAGTCTAAGCTTACGAAAGCATTTAATAAGATGCAAAAAATAACGCCAAAAAAGAGTTGTTCATTACTCCAAAGTATAAAGCGCCCTCTATCGGCATTTTTTGAAATTTATTTTTATAATTTATTTTTACGAAAACATCTACATAAAGAATAATAGTTTTAGTAAAAACCGCAAATCAACCGACTAATTTTTTCGTTTTTTATAATCATTTGAAATTTAAACCCTCTGAATACAGCTCAGTTTGTGCTACTTAACCACTCCCCACTATTCGGATTTTGAACTCAAAATTTAAGTTTGAGTCTAAACTTACGAAAACATTTAATGAGATGCAAAAAATACCGGCAAAAAATAGTTGTTTGTTACTAAAAGTCTAAAGCGCCCTCTATCGCTGTTTTTTTAAATTTATCTTTATAATTTAATTTCAAGAAAAAACCAACATAAAGCATAATTTTAGTGAAAACCGCAAATCAATCGATCGATTTTTCCGTTTTTTATGTTTATTTGAAATTTTTGTTCCTAAACTTTAATGGCGGCTATCTCCTTCGGAAAACGTTTTGGACCCTTGGTCTCCTATTTAATATTGTTTGTCTTGATGTGTATTATCATCCCTCTTTTATTGTAAAAAAAAATTTGGAATCACCCTGTATATATGGATATATATATATATATATATATATCCATAGGCGTATTTTTTGCTGACCGAAGTGGTGCCCTTCATTTTCGAGTCCATTTCTCATGCCCTGATAGCAGGGCTCCGAAATGGTCCGCCAACTGAACATCAATATTTTCTAAGAAAGATTTTCCTTTTATACTTTTCTAGCAAATTGCGCAGAAAGCACCTTCGAAAGTTAGTTTTGGCGCAAATTCAGTAGAAACCTACTAACAAATTTTCTGTTAAAAAATATTGGTGTTCAGTTCGCGGACCATTTGGGAGCCCTGTGATAGACATAAATTGTGTAGAAAACATTAAAAAAAATATAATCAAAGAAATAAATGTTTGGTTGTTCAGAACTTTTGTTTTAAGCAGATTTTGTTCATACTACCATTCAAATTAAAAATGCATTGAATAAAATATTTATATCAGGAAATGTTATTTTGTTACAATCTGTTCACAATATATTTAATCTTGTTCTAATTTAAATTTTGAAAGAACTACGCAAAATTTAATCCAACGAGGGAAAGTCACGTATTTTTTTTATTTTTTAAAGTAGGGCCAAGCAAATTTTTATTTTTGAAATACGTTCTCGTTTTATGTGCATGAGCTTTCTCCATTATAAGATAAAATGATTTTTGGGATCGGCGTTTCCGGAGTTGATTTTCTGCTTCACTAAAAATGTCTGCTAAACTTTTATGTTGAAAACTTGTATCCAACTTTATATTAAATCTCTTTATTTGAACATTTCTGTTAAAAAAATGTAACGTGAATTGAGAAATGGTAATTGGTAATTTATGGTAATGGTAATGATAATTTATTGGTAATATTCCAAGAATATTACCAATAATAATAATAATAAAATACCCGCAGGCATATTTTTGTTGCCTGACATTGCATTTTCGACTCCATTTCTCATGCCCTGATAGACATCCATTGTGGAAAAGATATTTTAAAAAATATAATGAAATAAACGAATTTTTGCTTGCTTGGAAATTTTGTTTTGAGCGTATTTTTTTTATACTAACCACCGAAATTCAAAATGATCTAAATAAAGGATTTGTTTTTGGAAAAATTTTTTGTTGCTATGCAATCAAAATTTATTTCATCTCTTTCTAGTTTAAATTTTGAAAGAACGATGCAAAATTTAATTCCACTAGGAAAAGTCACTTTTTTTTTTAATTTTAGTCTCTAAATGGTATATGTTTATGAAATGCACATTAATGAATTTGCAATATGAAAAACGCGACATGCATCAGATTTCTTACTCCAAATAGATCAGTTATAAAAGGAAATAATTTTTGTGATAGGTTTTTCTGCTTCTGTAAAAAATGTCTGTTAAACTTTTATATTGAAAAGTAGAATAGAACTTTATATTAAATTTCTTTACTTCAATATTTTGGTTCAAGGAAGTATAATGTGAATGATAAATTCAGTATTCGAAGCATATTACCTATAAAAAAGAAATATCCAGGAGCATATTTTTGCTGACTGAAGTAGTGCATTGCATTTTCGACTCCACTTTTCACGCCATGATAGACATCTATTGTAGCAAAAGTATTTTAAAAAATGCAATCAAAGAGATATGAATATTTGGTTGCTTGGAACTTTTGTTTTACTCATATTTTGTTCATGCTACCACTGAAATTGAAAATACATTGAAAATAAGGATTTATTTTTAGAAATTTCATTTTTTTTACAATCTATTCAAAATTTATTTAATCTCATTCAAGTTTCATATTTCAAAGGACTATGCAAAATTTAATTCTACGACGGAATGCTTTTTTAAATGAATAATAACTAATAATTGAACTAGTAAAAAATCACTGTCTAAAATGTTTGTGTACAGGCTGTCCACTCTCAACGGTGGCCAATGGCTAATTTCTAAACCGTTAGTTATAGACATATAGTTCCAAATGCAAAAAGGCTTTAAAAAAGATAAAAAATTGTTTTTCAAGCGATTTAGGTCAAAAAAATATTTCATTAAAAAATTACGAAAATTACATTTTTATACAGCCCCCCGGTCCTATAAGTGATATTTAGTAAATTTTTGCAATTACTCAAAAAAGTCCCAATCCTCTGCGATTAAAACTGACCGAGTAATAGCTGTTTAAAGTTGAAGCATCTTTTTTCTGCAAATTAGGGGCCAGTCACAAATTTACTGGAAATAAAAATAAACGTAAGATATAAAATTTAACATTAAACATTGAGAGTAAAATAATTTTTACAATATTATTTTAAAATTTATGCTGATGATTACATATTAAAGCAGAATTTGTACTATAAATATAAGTAAAAAAAATAACAGAAAGTTTGTTAATTTAAATTATGAAAAGCAACCGTCACAGTTCGTTCCAAAGTGACACACATTTAAAATTCTATTAGATCACTTAACCTAACAGAATTATCTTCAGAATTACTACAGAAGAACCTAACTCCTATAAAATAAATAAATGGTACGCACCTAAAATTTTATTAATATTACATTGTCATTGGATATAAATAAGTGTGCAGATTGAACCTCGATCGGATATTCGGAAGTGAGTTAAAATCTGAATAGAAATTTTGAACTGGGGAAACATACGTACGAATGTTTTTAGCAAAATAAAAGATTATCAAAATAATACACTTTTTTAAAATAAAATCGCGATTTCCCAAAATTTGATTTTCTCGATAAAGAGAATTTTAAAATTCACGTCTTCACTATTTTAACCAATCTATAAGTTAATTAATAAAAATTAACACTACCGTAAAATTTATACGATGGTCGTATGTTCAGTTAAATTGCTTTAAAAAATTGCTTTATCTCATTTAAAACATTTTTGTAATTGGAACTATATGTCTGTGGCAAATGGTTTAGGAATTAGCTATTGGACAGTGCTGGAAATAGATGCCCTTTATAATAACTAGTACACCAAACCCGGGGTTCCCGGGTCACAGAGTAAAGGTGAAAACCTTTTTTAAAAATTAAAATTGAAAAGTCTAATAAATTTTTCCTACGTAATATGCTTTTTAAACTGCCAATTAATTCCAAACAGCAATTTTATATGAAAAATATTAATTATGTTATCATATAAAGCTTTGAAAATTATCGGTACTTCCGTATTAGACGCAATATAGAAAATATTAGCCAAAGATCTTGCCAAAGAATAAAATTGCATTATTTCAGTTTATAAAATCAACTAAGAAAATATGATACACAGATATTCTTTAAAATACATTTTTGTAAAGATTAATTGATGTATTTTTTGTAAATTAAGTTTGCAACGAACTAAAAGTTATTAAATTGATAGGAAAAAACGAAATAAAACCAACAACATTCACTGGGTTTTATAGCCGACGATATTTTGACATAACACGTTTTTAATTACTATTTTTTTCGGCTGCTATGAAAAAATGGCAACTAAAATATACAATGATCTGTTATTTTTCACGTAGAAAAGAGATAAATGGAGGTGAAGTATGCAATTAAAACGGTTTCATGCACTCTCAAAAAAAACTTCCGTCTTTTCACAGAAAAAGTACTGGCAGCACTGCTGCCAGAAATTGTCTGTGTATTGACGATTTTCCGTTTATTTTTTCTCCGTCAAAAGAGGAAAAATATCCGTCACTTGAAAAAAGTTTGGAAAAAAAAATCAATGCGGAAGAGGTGGGGATCGAACTCACGACCCCAGGTATATAAGGCTAACGCTCATCCTCAGCGCCACGATTGCTCATGAAGAATTTGCTTTAAAATAGAAGTGTTAATTTCATATGGGTGTGGTTTGGTGTATTTCGTTAAAAAGCTTTTAATTTTGCAGTTAATCGCGGAAAGATTTCATCTTTAATGAAACTGTGGCTGGGTTTTTTTTTACGTTTAGTATTAATATAGTATAAAAATGTGAATTTTAAATATATTACGTAGATTGTTAGAGAAAAAACATGGATGTTTTATTTTTATTCGATAAGATTTTTTTTAATAATATCAATTTTTTTTTAGCATTTTATTTTTTAATTAAAATATATTTTAAATGTCTTCACTTAAAGTATATTTTATATGCGAATATTTATCATAGAAATAACTTAGTATATTGAACTTTATTCAACTTATCCAACTTTGAATAACAGATTGTGAGAATTTTTGAACGAATAAAGAAAGTAATTGTTATTTATTTTTAAATTCGAAAACATTTTTGTCTTTTAAAACTAAATTAGACATTTTAATCGATAGAATATTTTTGTTTTTCATTTTAAAAATAAATTCGAATTTATTACTAACAGACCCAATGCGCATGCGTGCTAGATATAAACGGAATCGTTTCCTCATTTTTCGACTTTCGGAATGAACTCACAGAACAAATACATTTTCTGGGAGAACTGAAGTTATTTGTGAAAAAATAACGATAACTTAGTGTATATTGACGAATTTTTCTGACAGTGTGGGCGTTGTTCTTCCAATTTAAGTCTCTTATTCGGGCCAAACAAAACAATCTCTAAGAAAAGAGACCAAATCCTTTAACATCATTTTCTCTCTAAATGAAAAAAAAAATTATATTTTAGCATTCTAAAATAGCATTTCATTGTATTATGAATTAAAACTGTATCGCTAAAAGTTTTCCTTTTTTGCGAAAGCACGTGGTTGTGTTTGATGCAATGCAGCGAATTTTAGAGATGATTTTTTAGCGTCACCTGCAGCCATCAAACTGCATCTCTATTCATCTTCCTTTTTTCCTACTCTATGGATATTTTTCCTTTTTTTCCCACACAAATGCGATACTTAAGTTGCCACCATTAGAGAAAATGAACTAAAAACTATAAAAAAAATTAATTTCTGAAAAACAAATTGAGATACAGTTTTCTAACAAACTGCATTTAAACGTGCATATTTTTCTGCATACGATGGTATAAATGTCGAAAACGTGCTATGTCTAGAAGTTTAAAATTTTACAATAGCGAAAATTGCAAAATTAAAATTTCATCGAAAAGTGTTGCCATTCAAAACATGACGTATGCGTTACGCACAGATACGTTTGACCTTTATTATATAGATAGATTTAAGCACTTAGTATATGCTCCCTGAAAACTTAGTCCAACTCATACGTTTTCAGCTACAGAAAAGTGGTTTAAGTCATGAAATTTAAAGTTTCATAACTCGGTCAATTTTAATGTTTGATGAATGGGACCATTTTTGTATTGCTTGATAGGGTGATGGAAAAATTTTTACTAAATATCACTAATAGGACCGGGGGACCGTAAAAAAAAAAGTTAATTTTCGTAATTTTTTAATAAAAAAATTTTTTTTTGACCTAAATCATTTGAAAAATAATTCTTTACCTTTTTTAAAGCATTTTTTCAATTGGAACTATATGTCTATGACTAACGGTTTCGAAATTAGCCATTGGCCACCGTTGAGAGTGGACACCCTGTATATTTATGAAATGTTCATTAATGAATGTGAAATACGATAAACGGAATAGTCTAAAAAATCCACATGTATCAGCTTTCTTACTCCAAATAGATCCGTTAAAAATAAAATAGTTTTCGTGATCGTCTTTTTTGGAATAGATTTTCAGCGTCACTAAAAAATGTCTGTTAAACTTTTATATTGAAAAATAGTATCGAACTTTATAATAAATCTCTTTACATCAGTATTTTGGTTCAAGGAAGTAAATGGAAAATGCCTTATTCGAGACATATTACCAAGAAATAAATAAAACAAATATTCACAGGTACATCTTTGCTACCTGGCATTGCATTTTCGACTCCATTTCTCTTGCTCTGATAGACAATCATTATTGAGTAAGTACTGGGTGATCCAGAAATTTCGAGAGTTTTGAAATATAAATAATTAGGAAACTATGTACAATAGAAAGGTCCGGTTTTCTGATATATGTACAGAAACATGTGGAATTTTTATTTATAATGATTTTTTTTAAATGTACATATTTAAAATTTTTAGCAACAAGCGGCGCTGCTGTACAACACTGAATGTACTTATACCATGAATTATATAGACACATGAGTTCATTGCGAAATATTTTTTCTACGATATTGATGAGATTTCGCTTTAAGGCTATGGCAGAGTTGCCAACCTCCGGCTTTTTTTTAAATTATGAAAGCCTATTTTGAACCAGAAAATATATTTAATGAGAAGTGTTCTACATTAACTAAAAGGGTCGTTCGAAAAATACTTAATTTCGTTACCTAAATAAATTTCTGGTTGGAAGTATAATTGTTTCATTTTTAAAAAGCCGGAGGTTGGCATGTATGGCTATGGTAAACAAGGTTTGAGAAAAGATGTCATTGGAAGACCCTCATAGAAGCAGGAGACCCCAAACGTCTGTTCCAATCGCAAAAGAGATATAATCCGATACCAATACTCAATGAAAATCATAACTCACGGAGAATGGTAATTTCACGATGAACTGACGGTGTTGTGCACGTTGTTTTATATCGGTTCACCGCAGCAGTACATATAAGTTATATGCATCATAATGGAAATCTGTAACCCTTGGACACCAATTCTTTCTTTATAGTGAGTAGTATCATACCATAAAAAATAATACTATCATTTTAGCGCCACCTGTTGGCAAACAGTGTAAATAATATAATTTGTTTCATCGAAAAAACAAATCCCATAAGTTTCTAAGTATTTCTTTGAAAACTGCATATTTCTATTGTTTATATTTGGCTAATTATTAGTATTTCAAAACTGCCGAAACTTCTGGATCACCCGGTATTAAAAAAAATGTAATCAAAGAAATGGATGTTTGGTTGTTTGGAACTTTTGTTTTATGTATGTTTTGTTTATACTACTATTCACATTCAAAGTGCATTGAATAAAGAATTTGTTTTAGTGAATGTTATTTTGCTGAAATCTGTTTACAATTTATTTCATCTTGTTTTAGTTTAAATTTTGGAAAGACTATGTAAAATTTAATACCACGATAGAAAGTCACATATTATTATTATTCTTTTAAATTGTGCCAAGCAAATTTTTATATTTGCACCCAGGAAATTCTTTACAGCAGTATTTTCTTTATAAATATACTCCAATTAAATTAAGGCAAAGTTTCGGGCGTTTAAGAGCCTACACTAGTCACTCAAAAAAGAGCAGGATGATAATGTTAAGTTTACGGGGGCGTTATTTATAAAAATATCGCTCAAATTATAATATTTTTCATTATTTTTTTCTATGGGTTAGTTGCACACGATCTACAATCGGAATACTTTTTATTTTTTTCAATTTTGATTTCAGATTAAAAAAAAAAACTTTAGCTTTCGGAACCGCTTTTGAAGTTGAAACACACCTAATATAAAACAAATGTAGCCAAAATCGAAAAAGTAAAAATTGGCCCGGTTGTAGATCGTCCTCAGCTATCCTATGCAAAAAAAAAAAAAAAAAAAAAAAAAAACTTTAGATTTTGAGCTTAAAATTTAAATTTAAGTCTAAGCTTCCGAAAACATTTAATGAGATGCAAAGAATAACGCCGAAAAAGTGTTGTTCGTTACTCCAAAGTCTAAAGCGCCCTCTATCGGCATTTTTTGAAATTTATCATTATAATTTATTTTTAAGAAAATACCGACATAAAGAATAGTTTTAGTGAAAACTGCAATTCAATGAACCAATTTTTCCGTTTTTTATAATCATTTGAAATTTGAACCCTCTGAACACAGTTCAGTTTGTGCTACTTAACCACTCCCACTTTCAGATTTTGAGCTCAAAATTTAAGTTTGAGTCTAAGCTTACGAAAACATTTAATGGGATGCAAAAAATACCGGCAAAAAATAGTTGTTCGTTACTCCAAAGTCTATAGTGCCCTCTATCGGCATTTTTTGAAATTTATCTTTATAGTTTAATTTCAAGAAAATGCCGACATGAAGAATAATTTTAGTGAAAACCGCAAATCAATCGACCGATTTTTCCGTTTTTTATGTTTATTTGAAATTTTGGTCCCTAAACTTTAATGCCGGCTATCTCCTTTGGAAAACATTTGGGACCCTTGGTCTCCTATTTAATATTGTTTGTCTTGATGTGTACTATCACCCCTCTTTTATTGTAAAAAAAAAAAATTTGGAAACACCCTGTATATGTCCTACTTAATTTAAATTACGAAATAGAACAATGTCACCAGAAATTTTAAACAGAATTTCACATTAATAGTGTTTTTGAAGAAAAAAAAGGGTTGCAGCAAATATAAAACAAAAATAAAAAACAAATTCGTTTGTAAAACCTGGTGTTATTAATTTATTTCAATATTTTAGTAAATGAAGTATTTTGCTCATGAAAGGGTAAAAGGAGGGACCTTTCAGAATCGGATTATCCCGTGATTTTCAGTAATAATGTTTCATGAATAAACGAAAAAAGTAATTAATCGATTTCTAGAAATACATATATTTACGAAAAAAATTGCAATACGAAAAATGGTATTGTCCTAAAACTTCCACATGCAACACCTTTCTTAATCCAAATACATTCATGTCCATAAATTAAGGATAATTCAATATCATAAGGAAATCAAACTCCAAAGTTAAAATTTCCCTTGCATTATTATCACACACATCTTCAAGACTAATATGCAATTTTCAAAAAGCCACCAAATGGCACCGATAGTACGTCACAGTGACGAAAGTGTGTGAGGGGCTTATATAAGGAACGGCGGCAAAGATGTAAAATTGTTAACAATCATTTTCTAAGCTTCTCAGTGCCAAAACCGAACAGTTATGACACAGAGGACACACGTGGATGATATTTTACGCGGTAGAATTATCGGCCGTCTTGAATGTGGGCGTACTCAGACGGAAATGTCCGAGGAACTTGGGATTGCCCAAAATGTAATATCTAGACGTTGGAAATGATTCCATGATGATGGAAAGGTCAGCAGACGTTACTGTACAGGTCGTTCCCGAGTTACAATCACGAATGAACACAGTTATTTGGCAATAACTGCCAAAAGAAACAGGGGGAGCGCAGCATTAGATTTGTTTTGTCAACTATCTTTTGCCACGGGCACGACTGTTTCAAGGCAAACTGTGTACAGACGTTTGGGAAGTATTGGTCTATATGCTCGCTGACCTGTTATATGTGTTCCTTTCACGGCAACTCACTGTCGCCTGCGGTTAGCCTGGAGTAAAGAACATGCAATGCGGACATTGTCGTAGTGGGCTTGTGTAATGTTTTCCGACGAGTCCAAGTTCAGCTTGCAGTCTGATTCATCTCTGACTTTCATATGGAGAACGCCAGGCACTCATTACCTCCAAGACTACATCATTAAACGACATTGCAACGGTGGTGCAGTATTGCTCGTTTGGGGGGGGGGATTATACTGGGCCCCAGAACAGATCTACATCTTCAAACCGGAAACATATCAGACCAAATTTATCGGGACATCATTCTGGAAGAACATGTACGTCTGTTTACAGGTGCTATGAGCTCAGAATTTGTGTTTATGGATGATAATGGCCGTCCTCACCGATCAAACATCGTAAATGAATGCCTTAAAGCTGAGGATATTACCCGTTTGGATTGGCCATCATTTTTGCCTGACTTGAATCCGATAGAGCATGTATGGGATATGCTTGGCCGACGGGTTGCAGCCCTCCTACATATGTGCCGGAACATCGGAGAGCATTGCTTGCTGATTGGAGTAATCTTCCCTAAAATCAGCTTGATAATTTGATACTCAGCATGCCTAGGCATTGCTCGGACTTTATTTCATTCTCTTGGACGCATACAATTTATTAACCATTATACCAACCATATAATGTTAAGTTTTTTAAGTGGGTAATTTTTGTAATTGACCTAGGAAGCAATAATTGCAGATTTTATGAATATTATCATACATATAGCATCGTTTTTGTCCTTTTTTTTGTTTAATGTATGGGCTTGACGAAGAAGTCACATTTGTTTTGTTTCCGTGTCTTTATTTGCTAAAACTGGCATTATCCTTAATTTATGGCCATGAGTGTAGATCAGTTATAAAATAAAATAGTTTTGTGATCAGCTTTTCTGGAGTAGATTTTCTACTTCACTGCTGTTTGTCAATTTTTTTTGCATTGAAAAGTACGATCGAACTTTATGTTAAATCACTTTACTTCAAAATTTTGGTTCAAGGAAGTACAATGTGAATGAGAAATGCAGTATTCGAAGTACATTATCAATTAAAAAAAAAAGAAAAAAAAAAAAAAAAAAAAAAAAAAACAGGCATATTTTTGCTGACTGAAGTACTGCATTGCATTTTTGACTCCCCCTCTTATGCCCTGATAGACATTTATTGTTGAGAAAGTATTTTAAAAAATCTAATCAAAGAAATGAATGTTTGGAACTTTTGTTTGAAGCATATTTTGTCGATTCTACCATTCAAATTCAAAATGCATTGAATAAAGGATTTGTTTTTGAAAATGTTATTTTATTGCAATCTGTTCAAAATTTATTTCGTGTTCAAGTTTAAATTTTGAAAGGACTATGCAAAATTAAATTCCACGAAAGAAAGTCACGAACAATAATAATAATAATAAATAGTGCCAAGTAAATTATTATTTTTGAAATAAGCTCTCGAAGATGCATGGGTTTAAGTTAGTATGTGCATAATATAGCATCTAGTATATTTTTAAATATATAAAAACTTCCTGGTAGTTAGTTTTGTTTTTTGATGTGTACCAAATTAGCCAATTTTGTGATTTTTTTCTTATTATAATTTTAAAATAAAATTTTTTCTTATGTAATCGATGAAATTTTCGATTAATAGAATTTTTTAGCCTTTCATAAATTTTGTTCTTTTTTAAAAATGTCGTTCAAATGGTGAACACGATGTATTTCAGCGTTCATCGAAAACTGCATTTTGAAAAAAGAAATAACTGCATATTTAATTAATTTTTTTTTTCAATTTACAAAAATTTTATTTTTTTTTAAAAATTCAACCATTTTTTAAAATTTATATTCTTTCTCAATTTTCAAGATTTTTCATTATTTACTACAAAAGTCTGCGCCAGAATTTTTAGATACATCTAATATAATTTGTTTTACTGACATCATAATGTAAAACGATGAAATTTAAGGCATGTTCACATATTTTCATTTTTTTTTTAAATATGAAAAAATCTAAAGGTTAATTCCGCGTGCAGATTTATTAATTATATAATACAGAACATATAAAAAAAGAGTTTAAATCGCTATCTCAAATACACAAAAAATATTAGCACTTTTAAAGCATGAAAGAGAAAATAAATATGAACATGGAGAAAAACATATTGTAATTTTAATTTGTAATAGGTAATTACGCTTAGTGTATTAACGAAATTTTGAATATCTTGAAAGATAATTACATATAGGTAAAAAAAAAAAGGTCAAAATATTGACAGTTACACAGGATTTCATTCAATGTTAGCCGCTTGAGGAAAAGTGGTTTAATTAGCTAATACGAAGAGAATATTTTCTTCTTTTTTTTAGTCGACGAGAATTAGCTGGAAATTATTTAATCTTCAATTATGGACGAGTTGTAGTTGATTTTCATATGACAATAGCTTCAGTGATTATTAAATCTATTTGTAATCATGAACTTTTCTCATGCTGAGTACGATGTACATTTTCCAAATAACTTTCCTCCGCAAGTAAATATAATTAGCATATTATTCCGATTTACCATCAAACGATAAGCGTTTCTTTGTTTTTTTCTATAAAAGTATCAGATCTTTAAAATAATAATGTCGCTTTTATTTTTAATTACGTTGACTTTCAGGTACCCGTCAATCCTGGAAGATTGTTATGAGAAAGGAATCGATTATAGTTACAGATGTACACTTTTTATAGAAAATCAAAAAACGTTGTTCGATTCTCCATTTTACTAATAGCAATTTCTGCAAACTTCATGCATTTATTCATTAAACCGAGACATGCCCGTTAAATTTTCTTGTTAACCCCTTTCGGGCGTGAAATAAATCTGTTTCAAATAATTAACTTATTCCAGAATTTATAAAAGAATTTATTAGAAAATAAGAACTAGCTTATTTTCATGAACGTTATTAAAAAAATAATTAAAAATTTCAGAAAGAGTAAAATAAAAATTAGGTGTCCTATTTTTAAGGACGCTACCCTCGAAAAAATTGAAAAAGCAAAAATTAATAACCTTTAATATGAGATACTTATAAATAAATACTTTTAAGTATGAAGTAAATTTTTATTTGATGCAGATTTTGGTAAGATGCAATTTGAATTTTCGTTTAGGAATCATTTATATGTAAGAAGTTTAAAAAAATAAGATATCACTCGTGAAACAAATTTTAAATATCAAGCAATTTTGTTTTTTATATTTTGAGAGAACGAACTAAAACTCGTATCTAATGGGTAGTAGCATTTTGCAATTTTAAGAAAAAAGAGTTTTCTCTATTTGTTTTTATGTTACATATTGCATTGTACACATCACAAATATTTTAAGGAGCATTTTAAAGAGAGATATAAGAATATTATAAGAGAAATATGGTGTTTAAAAATCAAAAACATAATCCCCCGAGAATTATGATATTAATTGCTTGTTAAATATGGTATGCGTTTTGAATATCTTCTTTTGTACCGAAACAATATATTTTACACAACATTTTAACTTTTTATTTCCTTTTTATGAATAAATAAGTACAGAACAAAATGTCATATCTCCCAATTATTATGTTATTCAAATGATATATAAAATTTGAAAGTAGTAATACAATGTAAATATTGAAAATATTAAAACATTAAAATATATACAACTGAAGATTGGAAATGTTTTTAAAAATGTGTTTTTTTATAATTGTTCACAAAGTTATACATACTTTTATTTCATGCAGCGTAACCTTATTTTAACAATATAATCTTTAACTATTTGTTCGGAACTAAATTTTAATGACTCGAATTCAGCTGTGTTTATCTCAATTTTATATGATCCGGTTTTAAAGGAAGTTTTTCTTTAAATCAACCATACATTTTATGATTCTCAAGCTTTTAAAATGCCAATTTGTAAACAGAAACTACAAAAATTTGCTCTCTATTGTTTATATATTCCCACTGAAATGATAAAAAGTTTCATATGCTGTTTCGAGTGTTTTTATATTTTTAGTACTTCAGGAGATAGAACAGAAATAGGCATAGCTGATGAGTTTCATATTTGAATTAGTAAAGGACAGAATGAATAATCTTACTATCCGAATAAGTAGTTCGATCACGCAGAAAAGCAATTAACTTTCTTTTTTTTCTTTTTAAATTCAATTTCTACCAGAAATTTTGAATTGATTTTTTTTTAAAAATTTAAATTAGAATTAATTTTACAAACTTGTAAAAGTTTAAAAACTTTCTGTCGTCAAATTTTCCGAAAATGCAGTCTTGACCAAATTATTATGAGAACAGAAAAATTTACACATATAACTATTGTATATCTGTCCATAATATAAGCTTAAATAATTTGCAAATCTCCAGCTAATTTTCGTCTACTAAAAAAAGAAAAAAAATATTCTGTTCGGGTTAGATAACTAAAACACTGCTCTTCAAGGGATTAACATTAAATGAAATTTTGTGTAATTTTCAATATTTTGACATATTTTTTATTACTATTATTATATTTACCCATACAGTATATATATTGTAAAATATTCTAAATTTTGTTAATACACTCAGCGTAATTACTCATAGAAATTAAAACTGTAAATAGCTTTTTCTTAATGTTCATATTTTATTCTTTTTTAAGTTTTAAAAAGGCTAAAATTTTTTTTAGTATTTCAGATAGCGATTTAAACTTTTTTTTTATACGTTCTGTATTATATAATTAATAAATCTGCACATAGAATTAACCTTCAGTTTTTTTCATATTTAAAAAAAAGTATGTGAAGATGTATTAAATTTCATCGTTTTACATTATAATGTCAGTAAAAAAATTACTCCCCCTGCGACAAATTAATTGCTACATTTGTAGATTTTTGTGCTGATTATTGATATTGATGATTTCGTTTGAATATTTTTCAGACATCTCAGGGTGCTATGCTAGCAGTTAACAAGATTTACTTACCAACCATCCCAATTTAAATCGGTATCACGTTAATTAAAAAAACATCCAGGATTCATACGCTGTAAGCCACGCCTCATTTTGTAAGGATTCTTCCAGCAGTAACCGCATAAATTTCACCATCATTTAATTTTGATGTCTTTGTTCGCTTCCACAAATGAGACATTATCCTACGATGAGCATTAAATATAATCGCTTCATCCTTTATAGTACTTTGGTACTTGCAATACGGAGTTGCGCACCTTATTACATTTTTCTTTTCTAGGGCACTTTCAAAATTATCGTTATACTTTTTCTCAATTCCATTATTTTTGAGTTAAAATCACGTCTAACACACAATATACTAAGCTACATTCATTGTGGTATAATTTTATTGGTGTCGATGTATTAACACTAGAACCGCGGGAAATTTTACCACAGTTTTATTAAAAATAATTTAGATCAGAATTTTTATTTACGTCTATTTAACTTATTTATTTTTTTTTTATAATTTTCGTGCAGCTTATATGTAAATTATTAAAAAAAAAACTTATCTGGTTCGAATCGACATCTTTTCACTGAGTACGGGTCAAAATGACCCATCTCCGCGGTTCTAGTGTTAAGCTACATCGGAAGTTACATGACTCCACCTACGGGTCATTCCATACAAAATAAGCAAATTAGCTGTGGCTGACATGTCACAGATTTGAATGAAAATTGGCATATAAGTACAACATGTTTATTTATGAAAAAATGAAAAATAATAGATTACAGGACAGATTGTTTAAGTATGTAAACAAACTTTAAAAGTTGATACAAAATCGAGTTCTTGTCTACATGCTTTAAATTACAATCCGTATTATTAGTGCTAGGAATGAAAAAACTATATCGTAAATTATTTTCAGATAAGAATGGATACTAAGTAAGAGATTGGCGTAATTTAGAATTCGAATTTTTATTCCTTACTGAGAAAAAAATATAGAAAAGGAAAAATTTTAAGAAGAAAATTCAATATTTCTTTTCCTCATAAAAAATTTAGGACAGTTGTTAGAACTTCAAAATTATTTGACGCTTTAGATAAAAGTATATATTTTAAATACAAGAAGTTTCATATATACCTTTTTTATTTCTTAATATCACGGTTGGGTTTCTGACGTCAGAAACTGGTTTTTGACATGACAAGTGTCAAAAACTGGTTTAAACCGTCAAAAACTGGTTTAAACCGTCAAAAACTGGCTTAAATCGTCAAAAACGTGTAATGCGCTTTAAACATTTTAAGAACAAGAGAGAAACATTGAGTAATTTTTTATTTAAAATTAATTATACTGTAATTTAATAATTACAAAAAAATTAAATTACTTTAATTGCAATAAAACATTGTTTTAGAATGTTCAAACAGAAGAAAATGATTTTGTACAGTTAATAATCTGGATCAATTTTACCTCACAACATCCTATAGCACTTTACCAATTTAGCCCATTTATTTACACCCAAATGGTTTATGAGTTTAGAGTGTATGAAGCTAAAGTTACAAAATACTCTCTCAATTGGTGCTGAGCTAGCAGGGCTTGATAGCAGAAGCATTGCTAGTTGAGCAAGTTTGAAGGCAGGCAAATTTTCAGATTTATGACAATTTTTTTTTCTTTTTTTTTCTGGAAATGATAATATACAATACAGTAAAAGTGAATTTTTAATATTATATCTAATATTGTATATTTATTACAGATGTTTAATGTGAAATTTTACAGATCCGTGTAGTATTCAGTGTTCTCGCTGTCGCTCGCCAATGCGCCAAATTGCGACTAAATTCTTCATTTGGCGAGTAAACAAGCCATTAGATTCGCCAAATTGCTAGTGTTCAAATTTTGCTTTTTCTTTTTTCTCTTTCGTTTTTCATACATATTCATATATATATATATATTTAATATATACATATTTTTTATATTTGTAGTGGATAGAGTTGATTTTAGTATTAATAACAATAGTTGTCGCAGCTATAAAAACTTAGGTTATTTTAGAATATATAAAACAAGTTGGAAATTGTACGTGAAGCATAGCAAATGAGGTGCGTTTGTACGATAACGAAGTTTTAAAAATATCACTCTCTTATATCAATCTCATAAAATTGTAAATAATTACAATTAAAATGCGCACCAAACAATGTTATCCCTATACCATTATGCAATGGAATACTTTTGTGTGGCCTTGTAAATCAATAACAAATATTCTTTGCACCACAGATTATGCAAAATGTATATTATAATATGTGCTTTATAGATGCATATCGATTTTATTACATTCGAATGAGTGTAACATCATTAAAATGCATTTGAAACATTTTCACCATTTAACCGTAATGTAACGGAACACCTTTGATTGTCCCTGTAGTTGAACTATGCATCCGATTTTGATAAAATTTGAAACAACTCAACAAATTTATGTAATAACTATGTGTTTTAAATTTCAAACGACTCACTTGGGGAGTTTTTGCGTTGTTATATGCGGACAGACAAACAAACAGACAGACGGACGGACTGAACGACAACAATAGGTGCTACGTATTTACATAATTACGAACGCACCTAAAAAGGGGATATATTAAAGGGTTAAAGATAATTTTCTTTTGTGCGACATGACGAATCTATTTGGCTAACACTTTTTTCATTCGGCGAATGTTTTTGATTTTTAATTAGCCAAATTACTAACGTTAGTCAAATGTCAGCAAGAACACTGGTAGTATTTGAGGTTTCTGACGAGGTTTTTGACAAGAGGTTTTAGCCATGACGGTTTAAACCACGGTTTTAACCGGATAAAACCGCACACTGTCAAAAACTTGCCAACCCTGAATAATATGAAAAAAATAACGAGAAAATGACGGGAAAAGGCACTATTTCTATTGCTCTTTTACTCTATGGTTCGTATGGGTACCGTTATTTTCCCGGTGATATACCAGCATTTCTTTATAGATAAATAAATATAATTCAAAAACACGAAACTTTGTCATATTTCAGGAGATATTTTCTATATGAAAATACTGGTAACGAAGAATTTTATGAACAGGAAAATGTACTTTTTGAAAATAATGGTGCGAAATGTACTTTTTGAAAATAATGGCGCGAACAGAATATAACAATAATCACTTGTAATTGAAACTTTACCATACCCTCACATGCAATGAGCATAGTTATAGATGTCTGGTTTTTAAAACTTCTCATGGTTTTTAAAACTTCGTAACTCCACTTTTCGAGACTTTTTCATAACTCTATTGAGTTATGAATAAATAGGTGGAGACGCATAGCGTATTATCTACCATTTCTGAGCGAAGTAATTGAGGAAGGGTAACATGATGGCGGCTGTTTTTTTTTTTTTTTTTATATCAGATCATCAGTTTTTGTTTACCACTTCCACCAATAAATTTTGCATAGAAATTTTCGCCTTAATTTAGCGACCTTTTTCATGAAACAAATATTTCTCTTATAAATATTGATAATATTTCTATTTGCTTTTTAATGATAGATCGTTGTCCAGGTATTTTTAATGTTTTTATTAACACTAACAGCCGATTGTCTACGCTGTCACAATAACTCGGAAACGCAGGTACGAATTACGGCCAAAATAAACTAATACCCGGAAAAAATAAAAATCTATTTTTGTCATTCTTTATGACCAAAACTTTCGCATTTGTAGGGCGTTTAACGCCCAATCCACGAAAAAATGGACATGAGGATGAAAATTTAAATTTCTTTAAATATGATTGAAATTTTGCACATTAAGTGTTAAGAGTGTACTATTTTATATTTTATCACAAAAGAATTAAATTTTTGTCATTAACATACATATTTTAATTAATAAAGTTACACTATGACTTTGCAAAATAGACTGCGGCTAAAATCTTTACATTACATGGTCTCGTACAGCTGAACAAACATTCTGAAAAACTTCAAACTTGGATATATATGATCTGACAGCTATTATTGAGAGTTTTTGTCTGCAGAGAAGTGTTCACTAATCTTCATTACAAAAGGTAAGCATATTTAATTACTTTTAATTATTGTGTCACACCCGCAACAAAAAGTTACATTTATAGCTCTGCCGAAAAATATTTTTGATTTAAAGTTATGAAACTTTATATTCAAAAATAGTTTATTAAGATACGTTGAATTACAGACACAAAAGAAATTAATTATATATTTTAATTATAATTATTGAGCGTTGCGGGCGTGACATGTCCCTGTTGCGGGTGTGACATTTAATTAAAGTCACACCCACAACGTCTTTTAAAATTGATTACCAATGCATATTTGAACAAATTATATGTAAATTTATAAAAGAATAATATGCTGGAAAACATGTACTTGGCAGCTTTAACTATACCCTTTGATTTAATAGAGGGAATTCCAGTTAATAAATAAAAATTTGCATCTTCTGAGCATGTGATACTGTGTGCAGTTGATTTATTCAGTTTGGATTGATAAAATTGTTGCTTTACTGCAAGAAAATAATTTTATTAGTGATATATGATTAAGAAATTAATTTAAAAGGTAAGATTTTTATAGAAATTAAAAAAAGAAAATTACGAAACAATATTTTAGCAATTTTCTTTAAATTTGTTAATTTTGTTTTGTTTTTTATATACATTTTTTTAATTTTGTTATTTGATAGTATTTATCTAATATATATATTTTTAGTTTTTTAAAATAAGTAAATAAATATTAGGGGAAGATTTTTTTTCTCTTTTAATTCAAATTAAATAAAAAGTAGAAGTAAGAACTGTTAAGAAAGTAGAAGAAAGTAGAAACTGTTAAAATGTTTATTAAGTTAGCATAAAATGTATATAGTCAGTTTGAAATTAACCAAAATTTAACCTAATTAACTTTATGTAAGATTAGAAATTTCAAGGGATAACTATTAAAAATTTGTTAAGCTTAAATTTTTGGACTGGAAGTGCTATATTTATTCAGTTTACACATTAATTTCTTCTCTTTTGCAGAGAATGAAGAATACAGAAAGATCACGATATCATTGAAAAAAGATTAAGGAAAACCCTTTTAAATATGAAGCATATCTACAACAAGAGAAGGAAAGAGACAAAGCAAGGAGAGAAAAGAAGAGACTATTTTAAAAAATCATGGTAAAGGATAGCAATCCTTTTGCATTTCATCTCATGGTAAAGGAGTTGTCGATGGGGTTGGTGCAGTTGCCAAGAAAATGGTAACACTAGCAAAGCTCTGCAACTATAAATTCAGCTTCAGATTTTGCCATGTGTGTAGAAAAAGTCCTAAAAAATATAAAAGAACTTTGCTGAATGGGAAATTTCAGAAGATATTGTGAAAATGCTTCATGAATGCTGGCACCAAGCAAAATTGGAGCTCAACATTCAATCAATACATCATGTAGTTTTTATTGACGTAAAAACAATTAATGTAGCAATAACTTCAGAAAGTGATCACAAGAGAATTTGTTTGTTACCATATTTTGTCAAAAATATAATATCCAATGATAAGAGTGCAGTTGGAGATTTTGTAGAAGTTGTTTTATTCACCACATTAAAAAAAAAAAAAAAAAAAAAAAAAAAAAAAAAAAAAAAAAAAAAAAAAAAGTTAAAATTTTGATGGACAATTAAGATTAATGAATGAGGATATTATAGAATAAGTAAATCGGAATAAAAATCAAGAAAATGTGTATATTTGGCTCAGTCAGTTGGATATATCCATACTTTGACAAGGATATAATATCCAACGATGAATGTGCAGTTGGAGATTTTGTAGAAGTTGTTTTATTCTCAACATTAAAAAAGTGAAAACTTTGATGGACAAATAAGACAAATTGATGGTGACAATATAGAATTAGAATGTTTGAAAAAAAATTAAGAAAACGTGCATATTTGGCCCAGTCAGTCAGATGCATCCTAGGAAAAAAAAGAGCATTTTTGTAAAAAAAAAAAAAGCTACCACCACCAGAAATTCTAAATTCAAAATTGAAAATGAATTTTTTTTTTTTTTTTTTTTTTTTTTTTTTTTTTTTTTTTTTTTCCTCTCTAGATATTATAATTGTAATATTGATTAATTCTTTAATTTAAAAAATGTGCCTTGAAAATATTTGTGTATGTCATTATTTTGTTGGCTATAAAAGTCACACCCGCAACGAAAATTTTGAATATTTTTCACAAAAACAAGAATTGAGTAAGTAATTTAATTTTTTCATAGAATAATTATTTGAGTATTACTGTCTAATATATAAAAATATAAATTACTCAGTTGTCATAATTCACAGAGTTTTGCATCTTTGCACTGAAAGATGAAAATGCATGTCCTTTTTATGTCACACCCGCAACAGGCGGAAATTATTATTTTTTTTATAAATAAATGATACATCGGACAATTTTTTGATTTGGATAAATGTATGTGTAAGTGGTCTACATTGAAATTCATACAAATTGAAACCAATGCTCAAAAATTTTTTTGCTGGTGACTAAATTAAGTTGTGTAAATGTCACACCCGCAACTTTGGATTGGGCGTTAAATAAGCTTAACCCTTTCCGGCACACTGTGCCCGGTCTGGGATACTTAATTTTAATTCCAAACTTACAAACGGCACCAATAATATTTTAGTAAAATTTTGCTTTTCAAAAAAAAAAAAAAAAAAAAAAGGCTTAAATTAAGAACTTCAAAATATCTAAAAAAGTCGTTTGTGAACTCCGGTGTCAATCGATAATTTCGCATTTTACTAACAGATTTTGCCCGTGCCGGAAAGGGTTTAAAAGGTATAGCCAGGTTTCTTAGAAAAATATGCCCTTGAGACAACCACATCGAGTCCTACATGAATCGACGGCCCATAAAAAGAAATACATTTCTCCCCAGTTTCAAGTTAGCATCTCAAGACCACGGGGGGTAATGACCCTAAATGCCTGTTTTTGGAAAAGAGCTGTTAAAACCGAATTGTTAAAAAAAGTTACAGTTCACAAAATGTGTATTTTATTAGCTGCTGTTAGTGTCCGAGATTCACGAAGCAGTTTTTTGGTGTTTTTAATTGTAAATAAATTAACACTGATTTATCTTTTTGTATTATATTGATCACCTAAAGCACATTTAATAAATTGACAAAACAAGATACAGGAATTTAGTTTCCTGCTGCGGTTACTAGATTAACATATTATCCAAGTATGCGAAAACAGTAGAGAAATATAAGCACCGTGTGTACTTTACAAAAACATAAGAGAAACTGAAATCAGTTCGTTCACAGTAAAATATTGTCCTTGAAGTAATCAACAAAAATGATTTCACAATCATGTGCAATCAACTACTTATGAATTGCTTTATATAAACAATGATATTAAATGAATTTAATTAATGTCACTTTTGAATTATGGATCGATTTATCGTTTATAAATATTATAGTTTTAAAATAAACAGTTAAGGTGATTAATGTCACTTCTGAAATATGAAGTAATTTAACGTTTATAAATATTACTGTTTTAGAATAAATACTTTAAGCACGTAAACACACTCCCACCCTATCAGGCCTTAGTCCTGATATATAGGAAGGAGAGCTAATTTGTGGACAGGTCGTTTCAAAAGTGATCTTCTACACTGCACAGTTACAACACGGACATGTCCGTCTTTTCCTGGATGCACCTCGGTTACCCGGCCCAATGGCCAAGAGTCTGGTGGCTGGACATCATCAAGGAGTAGCACAACTTGTCCAATTTGCAGATTGGTTTGCTCGACTCTCCACTTGCCTCTCTTTTGGAGCGAGCTCAAATATTCCTTCTTAAATCGATGGAAGAATCCTCTTTTTAAATTTTGCAGCAGCTCCCAGCGATTTCTAGGGTTGCACGTGATGGATGAGGTCTCCTCCGGTATGGAGAAAATTACGTCACCTGTAAGAAAATGTGAGGGTGTGAGAACATTTATACAGTCACTATCATTGTCATTTAAATGTATAAGAGGTCGCGAATTCAGTAATGCTTCGACTTGGCTAAGTAGGGTGGCAAGCTCTTCAAACGTTAGGAGTGTCTCTCGTATTACTCTTTTTAGATGATGTTTGGCGGATTTTATCGCAGCCTCCCAAATTCCGCCAAAGTGAGGGGAAGAAGGAGGGATAAAATGCCATTCAATGGATTTTTCAGTTAAATATTGAGACATGATTTCATTTTTAGGAAATGACAACCAGGCCCTCTGTATTTGGTCGATTTTTCTTGATGACCCGACAAAGTTCTTCCCGTTGTCACTATAAAGGCGACATGCGGTACCTCTTCTTGCACTAAAACGTCGAAGAGCTGCTATAAATGCTTCAGTTGTTAGGTCACTTACAGCTTCTATATGAACCGCTTTCGTAGCAAGACAAATAAATAAGGCAATGTAACCCTTAGTTGTTTTTGCACCCCTACCCTTGCTAAATTTAATGGATATGGGACCTGCGTAATCAATTCCGCTGGCAAAAAAGGGGCGTTCAAGATTTACTCGAGGTTTAGGTAAATTCCCCATTAATTGAGGAGTTGTAATAGTTTTCTTATATCTGAAACATTTTAAACATCTATTAATGGATTTGTTGATGAGCTTTTTTCCACCAACTATCCAAAAAGATTGTTTTATGATGTGCGATAGTAGAGAAGGTCCAGCATGTAAAGTGGCAATATGCTGTTGTATTATCAATAATTCACTCATTTTATGTTGTGATGGAAGTATTACCGGATGCTTGTGATTAAATGCTAACTGTGAATTTTGCAGGCGTCCTCCCACCCGTAAGATACCCTTAGCATCAATAAACGGATATAGGGAGTGTAATTTGCTTTTCTTAGCTAGAGGTTTTTGTTCTTTGATGCATTTTAACTCTTCTTTAAAGTAAGAATTTTGAATCCAAAGAACGATCATTTCTTCAGCAGATTTTGTTTTGTTAGATGTAAGTACTGTTGAAGGGATTTGATGTTCATTAGCATTTTTGCATTTTTTAATGAATCTTAGGTAATATGCCAGAATGTGGATAATTTTTGAAAGTGAAGAATGCTTTTGAAACAAATTATCTAGTACATAATTTGAAGCATGCATGTGACATGAAAAAATAGGATCCGACCTTTGCTCGGATTTGATTTGTTCATCGAATTCATCAACATTTAAGTCGTCTTTCGGCCAATTAGATGGGTCTAGAAGTAGCCAGCTTGGCCCTTTCCACCATAGCTCGCATTCTGGCAAACCCTTTTTGGGTCAATACCGCGAGAAGCGATATCTGCGGGATTTTCTTTTGAGGGAACGTGTCCCCAGTGCTTCATAGGTAAAATTTCTGTTATTTGAGAGGTTCTGTTCGCGACAAATTTTTTCCACTTGCGGGGGCGTGCGGATAACCATGAAAGGACTACTTTAGAATCAGTCCATGCAAAAATATCGAACTTGTAATTCTTTAGTATGTCCATAACTGTGCGAAATAATTTAGATAATAAGTGAGCACCACAAAGTTCTAATTTAGGGACAGAAATTTGCTTGATTGGTGCGACTTTTGTTTTAGAAACCAAAAGAAAAGCATTGGTTTTTCCATTGCAAGTTTGTCGGCAATAAATTGAAGGCAACATAAGCTAGTGTTGACGCATCGGAGAATCCGTGTAATTCGAAGGCATTCTCGGATGAAAGCGTAACCCATCTTGGTATCGAAAATTGATTGATTTCATTGAACGAATCTTGAAATTTG
Organism: Maratus speculifer; assembly: GCA_964019185.1. NCBI lineage: Eukaryota > Metazoa > Arthropoda > Arachnida > Araneae > Salticidae > Maratus > Maratus speculifer. The sequence continues at coordinate 259,592,491 of OZ025290.1, forward strand.
AAGAATTCCTCGGTTAGATGTTCTGGAATAATAGTGTCCCAGTCCCCTTTTGTCAACCACAGTTTTTGATAAAATATTTTTAAAGTTACAGTGCATGGTGAAATTAGACCCAGTGGGTCAAAGATTCTAGCAGATTCTGCTAAAATTTGCCTCTTTGTAAGAGGTGGAGTGAGATTTAGTGAAACCTTGAAAATAAAAGTATCTGAAGAAGAGTTCCAGCTTAATCCTAGAACTTTAGCGCTTCCGTTATCACTAGGAATTATTTCAAAATTCGATTCGGTATTGGAATCATCTTCAAACTCTCTAAGAAATTCCTTTGAATTTGAATTCCATTTTCTTAAGTGGAAACCATGCGCGTACGAAACATCGGTAATTTCTTTACAAGTTTCTATTGCCTCACTAACAGTATTCGAGCCTGAAAGTAGATCATCCATACAAAAATCTTTCTCTAATGTTTGAGAAATAACAGCATTTTTGTATAATCATCAGCAATTTGTTTGAGACATTTAGTGGCTAGATAAGACGCTGGAGCTAGCCCATAAGTAACCGTTTTTAATTTGAAATTTTTTATTTCCTCATTAGAGTTAAACCTCCAAACTATTTTCTGATAATTTTGATCTTCTTCAGAAACTAAAATCTGGCGGTACATCTTTTCTATGTCAGCGCAAAAAACAATTTTCGGAACTCGAAAATTAAGTAAAATTTCAAATATGTCCCGTTGTAATTTAGGACCTACTCCCAATATTGAATTCAAGGAGTTTCCTTTTGAAGTATTATATGATGCATCAAACACAACTCTCAACTTGGTAGTAGTACTAGAAGGTTTAATAACCGCATGATGAGGAAGAAAATATTGTTCATTTTCAGAATCGTTAATGTCATTTTGTGTTATTAATTCCATATGGCCTAACTGTATATATTCGCGCATAAAATCCTTGTATTGTTTTTCGAATTCTGGGTTTTCTTTAAATTTCCTTTCCATCGCCAACAAGCGAGAAATTGCGGCAGGTCTAGAATTACCTAATTCTGTCTTAGGTTTAACAAAAGGTAATTTTACCACAAAACGACCCTCGGAATTGATTGAGTAAGTTTTCTGAAAATGTGATTCAACAAATTGTTCTTCTGGAGACAGAATTTGAGCATTATTATTGAATACTTCTTCCATTTCCCAAAACCGTTTTAATTCATTATCAATATTAAGCTCATAAATATGTAAATTATGCATTGAATTAGGAGTAGGGATTACAATCCCGGGATCCCGCATCCCGGGATTCCGGGATCCCGGTGTATTTTTAATCCCGAAAATCCCGGGATTTGTCAGAAAAAAATCCCGGGATTTACGGGATTGTCTGGTTTTTTAGTGGAATAATATTCAGCTGAATTTTAAAAAGATATTTATAAACTTTCGCTTTTGATTGGGAAAAAAATCAATTTTCATGAAATTTATACATGATTGAAAAAGAATATATGCCTCAAATATTTTTTACATATATTTCTAAGCGAGTAAATCTTTTACAGTAGAAATTTTTTGACTTGCAAACAGATGTAACACATACAGCTTTTAAACAGGAAAAATGAAATCATTTGTTTATTTCGATTTTACTGCGTTTGTCGAAATTTTCTTCACTTCGTAGATCATTTTTGAATTAGCTTTTACTGATAAGCGTCGCATTTGTGTATGATAGTCATTATGGGCTAACTTCTTTGTTTTTCGTGAATTCAGACTTACTTTGCTTTGAAGATGTCGAATGAAAAGGATTCCGTGGTTCATCGGAAAGACAATAATACAGCTTCAATTCGGTACTACTATTTAACGCCAAAAAATGGAAAAAGCGCTAAATGTAAAAGCAGTGCTTAAACCATTAGGTGGATCGACTAAGGGATTGCAGAATTTATTACATACTCTATTCCATCCTCAAGTCAAGATTGCACAGAAGATAAATTGCCTTCTAAAAAAAATAGACTACAATTTTAGTAGTGATAAGGAATCACTGGATTTGATTCTATCGAGAATGACTGCTAAAGATGGTTTTTCATTTAATGTTTTCATCGCTTCAATTGATTTAAGAAATTCACTTATAGCTAAAGGCTATAATGATTTACCAAAATCTGCAGTATCAGCTCGAAATCGTGTAGTGAACTATAGTTTCATAAAAAAGATGTTAATTGCAAGAGAAATACAAACTTTTAAAACTTCGGGGGAAAAATTAGTTTGATTTTGACGAATGGACATCTACTGCAAACAAGCGATTTGTGAATATTAATGTTCATTCAAGAAATATAAATTTAAACAAATTCTTTAATTTAGGGCTTGTGCCTATACATAGATCTTTCATTGAAAAAAAAGTGTATCGAAATGCTAACACTGCATTTCAATGAAAAAATATGTAGTTGCTATCGTAACTGATGAACAAAATGTAATGCTGAAAGCCGTAAAAGAAATTGAAGCTGATCAACAGTTTGTTTCTCTCATGGCATTCTTTTAGCAGTTTGTGATGATTTATATTGTAATCAACGAAATACAGAACCAGAAACTTCCTCCAATAAAACAATAGCTGAATCATGCTGCGGAAGTGAAAATTTAGCCCTAGAAAAAGATGATAAAGATGAAGATATTGATCTTCCGAAAGTTTAGAATCGGGGTTTGTTTTAAATTTTGAAGATGAAAACGGCTTTTCATACTCTGATGAATATATCAATGACCTTATTAAAAAAGTTCAAAAATTAGTAATTTATTTTAAGCGATCTGCAACAAGGAATGAAGTTCTTCAAAAGTATGTTAAATCTGAAAAAAAGAAAGAACTTTCCCTTCTTTTAGATTGCAAGACTAGATGGAATAGCTGGTAACTATACTTGAACGATTTTATTTCTTGAAAAATTGCATACAGAAAGCCTTTAATCGATTTAGAGCATAAGATCTGAATTGACGATTCTGATTTTCTACTTATAAACGAAATTGTTGAAGTCCTCAAACCGACACAAATCACATAGTAGAAGCAATCTGTCGCAGGGATTCTAATTTGTTAGCCGCAGACGCAATCTTAACGAATAAAGGCGAAAACGAATTGGAACGAATTGTCGGAACGAATTGTCGGAGAAAAAAATCAAAATTTGCTTATAAAATGACAGACGTGCTAAAACTATGCATTAGAGAACGCTGACGTATGGAATTATCGGGTGTTTTAAATTATTTGCATAATCCTTAATGAGATGACCTGAGTGCAAACTAGCAGTATGTTTTCTTTTCCTAACAAAACTGTTATTAAGAAGCAAGTAAAAGAAATAACTGGAAGAGTGAATAACAGTGTTGACAATAGCAAGTCTAAAGATATAGAAATAACGCATATTGAGCCTACTGCGAAACGTCATAAGTATAACCGAACATTTAAGGAAAAATTACAACACGAAATAGAAAAAAACATGCGAACTGTTGAACCTGAAACACCAAAACAAAAGGATTTATCAATACAAATTAGAAATGAGATGTCTCTTTTTGAAAATGGAGGAGTATGCGGTCATCATTTAAAATTAGTTTATCTATATTTGCTGACTATTCCTCCCGCGAGTGTTGAAACAGATTGAGCAGTTTCGGCAGGAGGATTTATTGCAAACAAAATTAGAAGTCGACTTGGAGGTGATACTTTAGATGCTTTGATATTTCTTAGAACATAGTTTCAAAGGAAAACCAATTAGTTAAGAAACACTGAGCTATTCAAACTAATGTTCTTTTTGTATCTTGGTATGCAATAATTTTTTATGTTATGCAATGTTTTCAAATTTTAACAACTATCACTAATTAGAAATTTAAATATATTTATTTAAATTTTCATTATTATATGTAAGTATGTGTTAAGTACTTTTATTTCAAGGAAAAAAAGCATTATGTAGAGGAAAATCGTGTGTTTCCGATATCCCTAATTTGTATTCTTTAGTTATTTGGTAATGAGAATAATTCAAAATTTAATTAGTACTATTAATTTATTAATTATCTTTCCATATTGTAAATATTTACCCATTCAAAGACTTTTTCAACACCAAATGAAAGAAATTATATGGAAGATAAAACATAGACTTTTGTTGCTGTTGTTGTTACATTGTCAAACATTACCAGCATATTTGTTGTAATTTATCCTATACTATTTTATTATTAATTAATAAATTTTGAACTTGAAATATTTTTTTAAGTTAGGCTGTATTTTTGCTTTAATTATTTCGTACAATATTATGAAATTTAGCTAGTGTGAAAATTGGTAATAATGGAGAAATTTTAATTTTCGTAATCCCGGGATCCCGGGATTGAATCTAAACAATCCCGAAATCCCGGGATCGGAAATTAGTCTCGGGATTGTAATCCCTAATTAGGAGTTGTGTTAAGATGCGGCATTTTTCCCGATACGAGAAAGCCAAAGATGGAATTTTGCGCAATTAAACTGCTCTGAGCACATGTTATTTGACCAGGAAGCAAAATAGAAAAAAAGTAATCTGATCCTAAAATAACATCGATTTTATTTGGAGTCCCAAAATGTGGATCTGCCAAGTTTACATTTTTTAAGTGTGAATAATGCTCTTCACTTATTTTCTCAGAAGGTAATGGAGCTGTTAATTCGTCTAAAATAAAAGCTTTCACTGACAACTTACTGTCAGCATTATGAATTGATATAAGATCAATCATTACGTAACCCTTTGTTACTGCGATTTTTGAATTAGAAAGACCTTTCACGGGAAATCTGGCATTTTTCCTTTTGAATCCTAACACTTTCATGCATGATTCTGAAACGAACGTAGATTCTGAGCCACTGTCACACATAATTCTTAACGTGTGCTTTTGACCCATGCAATCATAAATATATACTGTAGCAGTGGGCAAAAGTGCGAAAGATGTTTGAACAGAATTTATTGAAGGAGAAACTTCTTTTTTATTATCATCAGGAATCGAAAGGTCCTCTGAATCAGATTTGCTTTTCCGACTCTGTTTTTCATTCGAACGTGAAGTTGACATCGCATAATTTTGTAGTTTATTCTCGCATAACAGCGTATGGTGTTTAAGCTGGCAATGATGACAGCTAAATGTAGAATTACATTGATATGTGTAGTGTCTGTCAGACAAACAGTTGCTACATAATTTGTTTTTTCTCGCAAATTGTTTTCTATCTCTTACGTTTAATTCCTTGAATTTAATACATTTGTACAATAAGTGATTAGCTTTACAAAATAAACATTTGATAACGTTGTTGGCGGGAGCTTTGTGAAAATTAAATTGCTTCTCTTTTTTATGTAACCCTGTATATGTATAATCATTATTATACAATTCTAAAGATAAACATCTGTCATTAATGAACTGAATAAATTGATCAAAAGAAGGAAAATCATCCTTTGATGAATATTGAGCCCATTCTTCACGTGTTTTATTATCAACCTTTTGAAGAAGAATATGAATTAACCAAATGTCTCTCTCTGATGCTTTAACATCGATTGATTTGAGAGCACGAATTACCTCGTCAGAGATATCTGATATATTGCGTAAGTTAAGTGCATTAGCGTGAATAATGGGAGGTATATCCATAAATGTTTTGATAAGAGCTGCGACATTTTTTTTTTTTTTTTTGTCGTATCTTGACAATAATTTTTCCCATGCTTCTGCATAACTGGTTTCAGAAATGGGAATATGTTTTATAATTGAAGATGGCTCTTCACCGAGCAAACCTCTTAAGTATTGAAATTTTTGAATATTTGTTATACTGGCATTATTATGCACTAATGATAAATATAAGTCTTTAAATGACATCCAGTTTTTGAAATTACCATCAAATTGCTCAATATTCAATCTGGGTAATTTAAAATTATTAGTTGTATTAACTATAGGTAATTGTTCATTAACAACTTGAGAATGTGCATTCATACTATTTATAGAAAATTTTTCAAGTTCTGATTGCAGTTTGGCTTTGGTTTCATAATATTTTGTTTCGAATTCCTCCATTTCCGAGGATTCTTCTGGTAATTGTGCATCATATTTATCAAAATCGAAATAAGCTGTTTCTAATTTTTCTAATTTATTCAATAAATCATTCTTTTGAAAAACTTGATCTGCGTCAATGAAGTTCGTGATACGTGTTAATGCAGATTTAGCTCTGCCACGTAAATTTATTGTTGCTTTTTCTAAATCTTCTGGACTCATTATTAAAATAATGAGGGAACCAAATTAAAAACAAAGCCAAACTGATAATAAACCAAAATGTACTTATCTGAAACAGCTGGGCTGAAGGGTACTCCTTTATGGCGACTTTGAAACGGCGTAATCCATAAAAAGCGATGTGTGCAGGTACATCTGAAACAGCTGGGATGAATGGTACTCCTTTATGGCGACTTTGAAACAGTGTAATCCATAAAAAGCGATGTGTGCAGGTACGCTTTATCTCGCCGGTGCCTCCATAATGTTAGTGTCCGAGATTCACGAAGCAGTTTTTGGGCGTTTTTAATTGTAAATAAATTAATACTGATTTATCTTTTTGTATTATATTGATCACCTAAAGCACATTTAATAAATTGACAAAACAAGATACAGGAATTTAGTTTCCTGCTGCGGTTACTAGATTAACATATTATCCAAGTATGCGAAAACAGTAGAGAAATATAAGCACCGTGTGTACTTTACAAAAACATAAGAGAAACTGAAGTCAGTTCGTTCACAGTAAAATATTGTCCTTGAAGTAATCAACAAAAATGATTTCACAATCATGTGCAATCAACTACTTATGAATTGCTTTATATAAACAATGATATTAAATGAATTTAATTAATGTCACTTTTGAATTATGGATCGATTTATCGTTTATAAATATTATAGTTTTAAAATAAACAGTTAAAGTGATTAATGTCACTTCTGAAATATGAAGTAATTTAACGTTAATAAATATTACTGTTTTAGAATAAATACTTTAAGCACGTAAACAAGCTGCTACCTACACATTCAATAATGATGTCTTAAGAAAAAAAAAAAAAAAACGTAAAATCTATTAAATATGTTCATTAATGAAATTTATTAAAATCGATTACATTAAACTGACACAATACTACATAAATTAACTAAAAATGAAGACAAATAGAAATACAGTAAAGCGCCGATTTTCCGAACAAGTAGAGACCGAACATAGTTTGGATAAGCAAAATTTAGGATAAATGGGCAGACAATTTAAGGAAGGTTCTCGACTATACTAAAACCTTTATACTTTATCAAGGTTTGGGAGTTACATTACCAACATTAGTTATTGCTGTCGTGTTTAAAAATCGTTTTTTTATACTGTTTTTAGTTTATTTGTTTACTTTTTTATCATTTTAATTTTGTTTTGTTTTATCATCTTCTGAACTTCATGCATTGTAATTTAAAGAAAAAAGCTTCTGATTACTGCTTGCTTCAAAGAAGAAGTTCTTTTCAATGCTTGCATATCTAGAATTATTCTTTAATAAGTCAGTTGAATACATTAACTTTAAATACGTTTTAAAAAGTTGTGATAGGAGTAATGTTAAATGACTGTCGGGTGGGCGTGATCACACATGCAGAATGGATAGTATAAAAGAGAAATAATGCATTTATTACTACCCTTTAATAAAAAGACTTATCGCTAATGTGAACCATGTTTCACTAGCCGGCATGCGTGATAGCTATTTTTTTAAAAAATGGAGTCATTTCCTGTTTTCACTATTACAAAAAAGTAAAAAAAAAAAAAAAAAAAAAAAAAAAAAAGTCGTTTAGGAAAAAAAATGTTTATTATGACCGATTCCTAAGATTTTGGAGTTACGCCATAAAATAATAAATTAGCATTAAATACAATATTAAAACGATGGGCCAAAATTTTCATTTGTTATAACCGTTCGTTACATACAGGGTTCGCTATAACGGGGCACCGCTGTATGGTAAGTACCTGATTACCCCTGGGACAAAACGCCCAGCAGTAAATCTAATAGAAATCTTCTTTTCTTATTTATGACAGAAATTTTGTTTGAATGAGACATCTAAATAATAGGAAAAATTCTATGTAAATTTATTAGTGGAAGTTAATTTCGGTAATCATTCTATGTATATGCAGTTAGAGAAATTCATGATTACTACTGACTAATATTTTTTTCTTGTAAATAAATAAAGAAATACATTTTGAAAACATAAGATACTTTGAAGAAAATCCAATTTCCTACTTCCCATTAAGACATTCACGTGCTGCAAACTTGCTTTTATTTAGAATTGTTTGATTCCCACCAGTTTTATAAACTAGTATAATTGGTTTTATCCTCGTATCATTTTACTTGTTCATTAAATAAGATGAATATATATATGTTTTTAAAGTGGTGATAATAATGAATTTGAATTTTTAAACCGTAATTTAAAGCGACCATTAAGGGGTTAACTAATAAATATTTTTGAAAAAAAAAAAAAAACTTAAAAAAATAATTCCTATATTTTCAAGTATTTTGCAGCATTTTTAATCTTTTATCACCGGTTTTTAAAAACAGAAATTTTGGCTTAATTAAATCAGAAAAATGCTCAGATTACACAATACAAAATTTGCAACACAAATATATTGGTGAGAGTAATGGATTATGATTGGAATATGGATGCCCGTACGTTGTATGGGTATATCATGATTGGCAAAAACACATTGCCTTTATGACGTATGGGCGAATCAGGAAAGCAGTTAATTTTATTTATTTTTTAAGAGATATAAATCTGTTCAGATCAAAAGTTCAATTTTGACAGTTAATATTTTAGAGAATTCAAGGTTTGTATGCTTCAAAGAGCTTTTACCAGAATTTTTTGTAAAGTAATATTCACCTCATTTCATGAAAAAAAAAAAAAAAAAAAAAAAAAAAAAAAAAAAATCTTCAGATGTACCCAATACGAACGAAATACTTTCATATAATTCGTACTTTAACGAAATTTCTGCTACTAATGCACCCAAAATCCTCAAAATCCCTTCATGCGCACGAACTCTGTGTGTGAGAGATTGAAGAAGTAATCTATATATTGTATGTTTTTTATTTGAAATGTATAATTTTTAAAATGAATTAAAATACAAGGTTAATTTTAACCCTTGTATTATATTTTATATGAGTTTTTTCCCCTTGAACTTTTTGATATTTTTTAACTTTTAGAAGATATAAATCATTTCTAGTTAAAATTTTACTTTTATATTTCATGAAAACATAAGATAATTTAAAGAAAATCCAAATCCATACTTTCCATTAAAACATTCCATTAACCACAAAATATATGCCTTAAAAAGAAGAAGAAAATAGAAATAATATTTTATACAGATAATTCAAACAAAGAACATATAAAAGAAATCTTAGAAATTTTCATCTGGTGTTTAAATAAAAATAAGAACGCTAAGTGCAGAGTTTCCCCCAGATGGTTTCAGGGGGGGCGCCCCGCCCCTCCTGCCCTTTAGTTTATAAAATAGCGCCCCTCTTGCCCCTCATCCAAAAACTAGCGCCCCTCTTGTCATTCATTAAAAAAAATTGCGCCCTTCTTGCCCACATTTGAAAAAACGCAGCGTTCCAGCGATGATCCGAAAAAATCGGCGACGGAACGCAAAAAATATCCTCATACGCGTCCCGTGGGACGGGTAATTTGGTCAAAGTAAACGCTAAGAAAAAAAGGCAAGTTTCGTTAAAAACCGCTAAATAACGACTAATTTCCGGCGAGATTCGCAAAAAAAAAAAAAAGGCTAATTTTGTCACAAAATTTCACAAAACGGCAGATTTCCTCAAAAGATTGTGGAAAAACGACACATTTCTTCCGAAAATCGCAATAAAACGGAAAAATTTGCCAAATGAGTCACAAAAACGGCAACTTTTGTCAAAAAATAGCGATAAAACGACAGATTTCGTCAAAAAATTTGCCAAAAACGACAAATTTCGTCCAAAAATCGAAATAAAACGGAAAATTCTGTGAAAAGTTCCGTTTTTTTCGCGATATTTTCACGAGATTTGTCGTTTTTTCGCGATTTTTTTAGCAAAATATGCCGTTTTTAGCGATCTTTTAGCAAAAACTGCTGTTTATGCGATCTTTTAATAAAATTTGAAGATTTTTCGCGATTTTTTAACAAAATTTACCTTTTTTTTTTCAATATTTTGATGAAATATCTGTTTTTTTCACGACTTTTTGAACCGCTAAATTCTAGATTCAACTCTATAAACGTGCCCTTAAAAATGAAAAACTGCCCTGGAAATGTTAAAAGTGCCCTTTTCAGAACAGTAGCGCCCTGCCCTTTTTTAAACCCGGGGGAAACTCTGCTAACTGTTCAACGTTTTCTCTTTAATAATCACAGTGGCTAAACTTTCTCTATTGTCTTCGACATCTTTTGTATGTTTTCGGTGTGTACTTTTAGAGATAAAAATAATACCTCTTTAAAATCTTATTTACAGAAAACGGTTTATCTGGAAAGAAGTTCAAAAATCTAAACTAATTAGGTTTTGTTTTATTTTATATGTAGTACAAAAGGAAAATAGCTTTGTCTTTAGAAAACTACGGTTTACTTTAAAAAGTAAGTTACAGATGGTTACACAGCTTTATGGTTTAGTTTACGTTTACCACATGTCTATTATTTTCAATGAGTACAGAAAAACTTTATTCCTAATCTTAATATTTTAGGTTATATAAGAAATTTAAAAAATAATCTATACATTGTCTGTTACAGATTTTTAATTGATTTGTTTAGTATTATTAATTTTTTAAAAGATATAAATGAATTCTGATCAAAAATTTAATTTTGATTTTAGGTTATTTAGTGTTTGTACACATAAAGGAACTTTTGCCAGAACCTTCGTAAAGTAACCATTTGGGTTCTTAATGAAAAGAAAAATTATCTTCAGATGTATTGAGTAGTAATTTCTGGTACTTATAACATCTAAAATCCTCTAAATTCCTTTGACGCGCATGATTTCTGTGTATGAAAGATTGAAGAAGTAATCTATATATTAAATGTTTATTGTTTTTTATCTGAAGTATATAATATTGTTTTTTTAATATAAATTACAAGTTTAATTTCGACCCTTATATTATACTTTAGATGAGATTTTTTTCCTTGATGTTTTTGATATATTTTAACTTTTAGAAAGTGTATATCATTTCTAATTAAAATTTTACTATTATATTTCATGAAAACATAAGATATTTTAAAGTAAATCCAAATTCATACTTTCCATTAAAACATTCCACTAACCAAAAGCTATTTGCTATAAAAAGAAGAAGAAAATAGAAGAAATATTTTTATATAGATATTTCAAAGAACATATAAAAGAAATTTTAGATAATTTCATCTCGTGTTTCAATACAAATAAGTACGCTAAGTGTTCTACATTTTCTCTTTAATAATCACAGAGGCACAAGCTTTTTTTATTGTCCGTTATTATTATTCGTTAATTTTTTTTCAAAAGGATTGCAAGATTTCCCCTATACTACGTATGATGGGTAAGTAATAATAGAAAATTTATTTATTTTTATGACAGAAATTCTGAATGAATGAAACGTGTATATAAGAGGGAAAATTCTATGTAAATTTATTGGTGGAAGTTTGTCCCGATATTCATTTCCTGTATATGTAGTTAGAGGAATTCATGATTATAACTTACTGATATTTTTTTTTTTTTTTTGGTGAACAAGTAAAGAAATAAATTTTGAGAGCATAATATAATAATAAAAAAAAAAAAATCCAAATTCATACTCTCCATTAAACATTCCATTTACCACAAAATGTTTGCTATAAAAAAACGAAGAAAAGAGAAGTGATATTTTGTACAGATAATTCAAACAAAGAACAGATAAAAGAAATTTTAGAAATTTTCTTCTGGTGTTTAAATAAAAATAAGAACGCTAAGTGTTTCACATTTTCTCTTTAATAATCACAACCTTCTTTATTGTCTTCAATATCTTTCGTGTGTTTTTGGTGTGTACTTTTAGAGATAAAAATAATACCTCTTTAAAATCTTATTTACAGAAAACGGTTTAGCTCGAAAGAATTTCAAAAAGATAAACTAAATAAGGTTCGTTTTGTTTTATATGTTGTACAAAAGAAAATAGCTCTTTCTTTAGAAAACTGCGGTTTACTTTTAAAAGTAGGTTACAGATGGTTACACAACTTTATGGTTTATTTTACGTTTAGCACATAGCTATAATTGACATTGAGTGCAGAAATGTTTAATTTCTACTCTTAATATTTTAAATTACATGAAAAATTTAAGAAGTAATCTATACAATATATATAATCTATATCTTTGTTGCAGTTTTATAATCGATATATTTAACTACTTAACTGATAAATTCAGTCGAGTCTCTATATAACGAAATCCACCGTTCCAGTAAAAAATTTGTTATATAGAGAAATTCGATGTATAGAGAATGATGTTAAAAATCGTATTTAATGTCTGAAATTTGAACAAATATTATTTTTCATCTTTTGAATTAAGAATTTGAAATGTTTAAAAGTAAATATTAACCAAACATTTTATTTCTTAATTATTTAAACTGCTTCAAAAAAGAGAACAGACATTTATTTGAAAGCTTAATGAAAACCAAATAAGGCAGACTTGCCTTAATTGTTTTTTTGTAATTTTTTGTTGTTTTGTTTTTTAAATTGTTACGCTCTCAAAAAAAAAAAAAAAAAAAAAAAAAAAAAAAAAAAAAAAGGCTCAAATTTTAGCAAGGAATGAAAAATTGTAGTTAACATTTTCCTCCGTTTGAAGGCCTCTCTTATGTGCCTCTCATTGATTCCTCTCATACATGTGTATCAATCCAATTGACTCTGTTTTGAGAAGGATGTGGAAAGGTGTGGGATGAATTCGTTGGATTTAAAGAACACAGAGAGAAGTAATATAAAAAAAGAACTCAGCACTGACGATAAATCAAAAATAAGTGATGAAAAATTGATTCCATATGACTTCGAAGCTTTTTAAAATTGAATAAATTAAGACCAATTTATGAAAAAATTCGTTATATGGAGAGAGATATTTCGCTATATAGAGACTGTTTTTAATGTAATCATGCGAAAAGGGGACCGTTCCTACTAAAAATTCGTTATATAGAGAAATTCGATGTATGGAGTTTTGATATAGAGAGACTCGACTGTATATTTGAAAAAAACTTTCAAATAAATAATTCCATATTTTCAAGTCTTTGATAGCATTTTTAATCTTTTATCACCAGTTTTCCAAAACAGAAATTTTGGTCTGATAAAATCAGAAAAATGCTCGGATTACGCAATACAAAATTTACTGGTTAGAATAATAAATTATGATTGGAATATGGATGCCCGTACGTGATATGGGCAAATCATAATTGGTAAAAAAAGTTGTCCGTATGACGTACGGGCAAATCAGAAAAGCGGTTAATATTATTTATTTTTTTAAAAAATAAAAAATTGTTCAGATCAAAAGTTCAATTTTGATCGTTGATATTTTAGTGCAGAGGTTCCCAAAGTGTGCTCCGCCACGTTCATGGAAAATAAAACATGAAAAAAATTAGTATATTGGAAGTGAAAGATTTTCTAAAGTATGTAGGAATTTGTGCGTACGTGTACGTGTCAAAATGTCAAAAATATTATATCTTACAAGGAAGGTCTCCATTGGGGGCATACTCAGAATTTTTTGAAATAAATACGAATTAAACTACTCATGTAGGTAATAAAGGATCAGTGAAAATTAGCGGCGGAATTACATTATTAGATATGTAAAAAAATAAAATAGTTTGGAATAATTGGCGTAAAAAGCTGAAAGCGACGCGGGATTTGGCGAGCAGTGCATTTCCTCGCCAAAAGCTGACTATTTTAACGAATCTGAAAATTGATTTTAATTGACTTCACTGTTAAAAATCTGCAGCATTTACTGCAACGTCACTCCCCTACTTTTACAGAATGTCTCTCTTCTGACCAATGAGAATGCTCCATAGTACGGTGAATTGACCGTTTTCTATAAAAGCGGTGGAGTGACGCTGCAGAAAATGGTACAGATTTTTAGCGGTGTTGTAGCTTGTGCAACACTGTTAAAAATCTGCTGCATTTTGCTGCAACGCACTCCCCCGCTTGTATATAATATCTCTATTCTAACCAATGAGAAAGCTCCATTTCACGGCCAAGTAACCGTTTTCTATACAAGCAAGGGAGTGCGTTGCAACAAAATGCAGCAGATTTTTAACAGTCTATTTTTCAATTTGGAACAATTTTAATCAATTTAAATTGTGTTTTAAATGATAAAATATATTAATTTCATTTTGTTATAAGTATATATAAACGTATATGACAAAATTATACTTAAAGTAAAGTAAAGCAATTGGGTAGGTGTTCGCGACCATTGCTGGTCATCACAGTAAAGTAAAAATGCAAAACTAAAATTACTTAAACTAAACTTATTTAAGTAAATTGAACATAGAAAGTTTTTTCTTTAAAAAGTATTCGAAGCGTAAAAGCGTATTTTTCAAAATTTCGGTTTTTCGCCAACCGGAGATAAATCGCCAAATAAACGAAATTTTTATTATTTTTTTATGGACGTTATAAGGAGGTTCCGCCAAAAATTTTTGTATAAACATATATAACTATATGAGAAGAATATTCTGTAATTTTTTCAGATTTTTCTGAGTATGCCCGTATGGAGACCTTCCTTGTTGGACTAGGTTAAAAAAATACAACACCCTTCAAAAGTACTTGAGCATTTGCATTATACCTGTATCTATTTTCTGTATAATATTTGTGGTTTGAATTGTTTTATTTTATGTTTTTGCATTTAATGTGTTTTAAAAATTCGATTTAAAATAAGCTACAAGAAATAGTATTCCGAATAGAATGCACAACGTGAATCGAAAAATAAAAGGGCCGCCAGAGCTATTAACTCTGCTTGCCGAATAAACAGGAGAACAGTTTTTTCTTTCGAGCTTCGCCTATTCATATGTTTGTACTTAATTCTTTTTTGCTTAGTAACAAAGATTCTGAAAAAAATTTCAGAAAAGTATTCAAGATCATCTCGAAACTCTGATAGATTTATTTGAGTATTGCTTTCCAGCTGCTCAAAGTAAGACGCTAGGCAACTTTAAATGGGTACTAAATGCATTCAGTGTAAAAACAAAACCACACAGCTTAAGATCTGAAGAATACGAAGCTCTCATTGATTTAACATTTTAAAACGATCTAGTAATCTCTTTTCAAAGCAAGCGTTTCACTGAATTTTGGTGTCATTTGAAATATGAATACAAAATCTTGTCAGAAGAAGTAATATTAATTTTACTCCCATTTTCAACGACATATTTGTGTGGAGCTGGATTCTCCATTTATACAAATATCAAAACAAAATACAGTAACCGATTAAATGCAGAATCAGATATTCGCTTACAGATGTCGAAAATTGCACCAGATATTTTAAAAAAACTGTGCAAAACAATTCAAGCACAGTTTTCATAATAAACTTTTGTATAGTATTGCTCGTCAAACTTTATGCAGAATTTAAAGAAAAAAAAAACTATCGGCATTTAATATTTGTTTGTATATATTGCATATTGTATTATTTTTATTTTTGGAGTTTTAATTTCATTAAACTGTTTATTTTATTTTTATTAAATTTTACTTATTTAAATCTTCTTTCCTAGTTTTCAAAATTGTGTTTAATTTTTAAAACAATGTCTGTTGCTTAAAACGTCTTTTTAAAAGGTCTTGTAGCATTTAAAATCCCCCACTAGATTAATTTGTGTGTAATGTGTGCATATATTTCTTTTTATTTTTATATCTTTCATTTTTTTTTAATCTGTTTATGTTATTTGTAATAATTTTTAGTTATTTAAATTTTTTAAACCGTTTTTCATAGAAAAATAATATTTGTGGCTAAAAACATATTTTTTATTGCATCTTCTATCATTTAAACTTAATAAAGTCCCTCTTTAGATTCATATTACATTTTTGTAAATTGTATATATATATATATATATATATAAATTTAAATTCTTTAATCTTTTTATGTTATTTGTATATTTAAATTTGCTATACTTCTTTCATTGTACAGCATTATTTGTCGATTAAAACGCCCATTTTTGTAATATCTTGTATCATTTAATAAACCCCTTAATTTGATTCATCTAATATTTATATACGTTGTGTATATAGTTTATTTTTTCTTTTCGTAACTTTAATTTCTTTATTTTATTTTTATAATTTCTGAGTTTATTTAAATTTTCTATGCTGTTTTACATAATTGCACTTAATTTGATAAGCAATTTATATTGCAGAAAACGCATTTTTCCCCCCATCTTGTATCACTTTACAACCCTTCTTTAAAAGTTTCTTTTAATTGGTCTCTGCCAGATTTTTCAATCAGAAATAAGTCTGTAGCAATTTTAAAAATATTTTCCTTAGGTTTATCATCACACTAAGAATTTAAACTTTTGCTCAGCTCTTCCCCTTGCTTAGACTTTTTGTCAATGAGTATCCGCCGTGATATAAATTTAATCCCACACATACTATATCCCATTGGATTAGTAAAGTTATTCTACTAGTTGTAGTTCGTTTAACACGTGCAATTTTTGATTGCATATCTGTTTTGAGGCAAAAACAATGACGAAAGATATTTTATTTCAGAACTATAATTAATAGCCAAATATTTAAAATAAAATATCCAAAAAAATTTAAAAGCGGCATTTAACAATACACATAGATGCCAACATCTCTTAATTTATTCCGGAGTCTGATCCATGATGAACGCATTTTCAACCGGAAATTTTAATTGACCAAAAATTTCAAACTGAAATTTGAAACTTTACTCGTGAAATCAAGACACATTTTCTTATATATTTTTTCCGGTTATAGCATGCAAATTTTTGATCAAACTCCGGAATAATTAAGAGATGTTGGCATCTATGCAATACACCTTATAGATTTTGCCCCGCCCACTTAAACACTAAAAAATAACCTGCTTCTATTTTTTTTCTTTTTTTTAATAATGGTTCAAAAAAAAAAAAAGCTGAGAGGCGATTCATTTTTGTTGCTTGTTTAGAAGTACTAGAAACTTATAAAAGAACGAAAAAATATTCCATAATCGCATGATTCTTTTACGAGTAGGCGGGACTGGCGAAAACGTGTTACAAAATTACTCATGGGTGACTGGAACTGTGCATTTTCTCCCTTTTTTTGCGAGTAGCCAATTGGAATTTTACAGAAGTATATCTCAGCAAACAAAAACTGTACAACTTACCTTTTTTTCTGTGTGTGTGTGATTTTACATATAAGTAATAACAGTTTTACGGAAGCCCAAATAATCCAAATCCAAACATGGTTACCATTTTGATCTTTAATTCCTAGCTCTTACTGGAAATCCCCAAAAGAACATTTCTTATTTTAAAAATGGATGTCATTTATAGTATTGTTAGAACATCGCTCGGATAAAAAAGAATTTGTTTTCCTCTTTACTAAGAGCTTTCAGAAATCAAAAATTTGTAACAATAATTTTTGCTGTATTTGAAGGAAATTTCTCGATTATACAAGTTAGATATTTAAATAGAAAAAAAAAAAAAAAAAAAAAAGAAAGAAAAAAGAAAAGAAAAAAAAAGAAAAAAAAAGAGTGCACTTTAATTCTTATTTTTATTTTATTGTATCCAATAATTAAATAAAACTGTTAAAGGGTTATATAATAGAAAATCTCATTTTTAAAATTTCTAGTATGAATTCAGGATTTCTGTATCAGGAAAGAGTGAAATTGATAAGTTTGGTCCAATATTGGAAATTACAAACTCGGATTTTTATTCAGCAGATTTTTCTCTGTTCCATAGGCATAAAAAATTTTAATTTGTAAACCACAGAGTATCGCTAAATTCAGGGGCTCCGCGGTAGAAATTCTTCCAAGAAAGGGCTCCGCTAGTTCAGAAGTTTGGGAACTGCTGTTTTAGTGTATTCAGGATTCGTGCATTTCAAGGACATTTTACCAGAATTTTTGTAAAATGTTATTCACCTAGTTTAATAATACTAATAATAATAAATTATATTCTGATGTACCAGTCAGTATTTTATGGAATTTCTGCTACTAATGCACCCTCTAAATTCCTTGATGCGCTCGAACTCTGTGTATGAAAGATTGAAGAAGTAATCTATATATTGTACGTTTTATGTTTATTATTTGAAATATTTAATGTTATTTTTAAATGAATTAAAATAAAAATTTAATTTCTACCCTTATATTATTCTTTAGAATTTTTTTTGGAGTTCTTGATATTTTTTAACTTTTAGAAGACATAAATCATTTCTAATTAAAATTTTACTTTTATATTTTATGGAAACATACGATAATTTAAAGAAAATCCAAATCCATACTTTACATTAAAACATTCCATTAACCACAAAATGTATGCCTTAAAAAGAAGCAGAAAATAGAAATAATTGTCTGAGCGAAGCGAAGTCTTTATACTCAGAGATACGTAACGATATTAAAAGTCAAAAAAATTCTTTCGTCAAGCAAATCTTAAAAAGTACTTGTCGGATTTTGATTCTGTTTGTACCAATAGGTACCTATGAAGGTAATCTGGTGAATGCACTACATACGAAAAATTAGTTCCAAATAGTTTAAAAGTTATATTAAAAAAACTGATAAAAAAGCACAATTTATTTGCATACGTCACAGAAATTTGGTGTGCGTGATTTTCACCAGCTGGATATTTTCGTAGATAACCGAATCAGTACATGGAGTAAATAGTAATCATTAACGCACTCAAAAATATTGAATGCAATAAAACATTTTAAAATTTAATCGTGCAAGATAATAAAACTTATTTTTTTATATAAAAAAAATGTCATAAAAACTTTGATTTTGAGATTTTGTGATAATCTCTTAATAGCATTTTTTGATCGCTAAAAGAATGTTTTATATATTTCGCGTGTGAAAATTAGAAACAATTACGTTTTTAAATAAAAAGTTTCTTTTATGACATCATTTTCCCTTTATATTTATTTTTATTGCATGTTTTCTTTTAACTTATATTTTGTTTGTGTGTGGAAGTCAAGTCTGGTCACTAATTTTTCGGCACGAATACCACAAGTGCATCAGATTTGGCGCAATTTTTTTCAAAGCCCATTTGGCGAAAACTCCGTTTTCAAATAACGCTTACATACACATTTTTAAATAATTTTCTATTTTCAAAAAGAACTTACAGTAAATAAAATAATAATAATAATTAATAACTATAAAAAGAAATATTTTATATAATTAAAAAAAGGAAATGAAAGTAAATAAACATTTTATGAGTAAATAAACAAATAATAAATAAATAAAGCCGGGTTACCATCTGAGGTAAAATAATGCCATTTTGACGCCAATTATGTACCCTGGTGCATATGTGACATCTTTTCTCATTTTTCATCCATTTCCTGTTGGCATACAACTTTGAAATTTGGAATATGTATGCATACCTGGGAGCAATACTGGAATTAGACATTGATTTTTTTTTTAATTCGATCCAAAAAGGGGCAACGGGGATTATTTTTTAAAGATTTATACTGCATAAAGGAGCCACTTACTTCTTGTATATAAAAATAGGTAAGTGGTATGTAAAAACAATTATAGTGTACATAAATAAAATACTTGAGATAATATACTAGAGATATAAGCACCGAGTTTGGCGAGATATTTTAAGCCAATTAGGCGAAAACATCGTTTTATTTACCAGATACATATAGCATGCTATAATAACACGTTATTTATTTATTTCAAAATGAAAAAAAGGAATAAACGAAATATTTTCTGTTATTAAAAAAAAGAAATAACAATCAAATGATAATATTTTTAGAACAAACAATTTATTATAACATTTATATGATAACCAGCATGTTAGGCAACTGAACGCCATTTTAGCACCAATTAGGTACCTCGGTGTGTATAGGGCATATATGTGCCATATTTATTTGTAAAATTGAGCATGAACGTTTACCAAGTGTGTTTTACTAGTCGCTTATATCTTTTTGCAACATAGCGCACCTTCCGAAGCCAAAACTGCACAAAAGAAAAAAAAATCAATATTTGCAGTATTTATGTAATGCACATTTTGTAATCAGTAGGCTCGATAATCAGACCTCGTTTTTTTTTTTTTTTTGCTTTCAAAGATGATATTTCATACGACGTCTTTTTTGGATTCGTCGTTTTTCCATATTTGATAGTATGCGTCTACTCGTTTTGTAACTTTTTTTGTAACTTTCTTCTTTATTAACAGCGACATTTGGATTTCCTATTTAAATAAAAATTCTTCTCAATACAAAGAATTTTGTTAAAATAAATAAATAAATGAAATGCGAACATCTATTGCTCAAAGCACAAAATTTTTCCTATTGAGTTAATACAAATCAGTAAAAACATAATTTTTATGATAATAAAAAGGTGACTTATGTAATAACAGAGTCATATATTAACAGAGTCATATGGATTAAGTATGAATATTTCTCCACCATTTATAAATAATAATATTAAAATAAAATGCGGACTGACCAAAGTCTATATTTGACTGAAAACAACAACCATTTTCTAAATGCTTTAAAAAGATGGCCAATGAAAAGTGATATTTCAAAAGTATTATGAAATTAGTTAAAAACCATTTATTTTAAACTAAATGAATAAAAGATTTATATTTTTAATGAAATAAATGGGATTTGAAAAATTACAGGAAATTTATCACCATAGATGTATCAATATTACAATCAGTACTTTGTATGCAAAATGGAACAATTAGCAATACTTTTTGAACCCGAAAAATGGTCGTTGCTTTTTTTAAGGTTAAAAAGGAGGTTACGAAATATTCCTATACAGAGATGCCAAGCCCCCGCTTATTGCACAGCAGAATTTTCTTATAGGAAAAGTTATTTTTTAAATCCGCAGAATGTTCCAATTTAATAAAAGATTTTCTGTATTAAAATACCGGTATCCAAAATGCCGGAGACCTGGCAGCTCTGCCTATAAAATTTTAATTAATCACGGTACTTTTTTTAATCGGATTCAAATTTAGTGAAGACAACGTTTTTTGGCCAAAAGCAGCTTTTTTCCACATGTGTAACTACGATACAATTCCTTGATGCTGAAATAAAATGTTTTGACTTATGCTATTATTGCTTCCTCTTATTTATTTATTTGAATTTTAAATAAGATGACAAAATCGTGTTTTTTAAATGTACGGAAAAAATGCATTCCGAGAGAGGGCGAAAAGAACAATATTTGGCGATTTATTACCTGCGTTTGGCTAAGTTTCTTACTACATTGTATTTAATACTCTTCACAATACTTCGCTGTTATATGGACTTAAGCGCTTTTATAAAAAGTTTGACGTAGTTCGGGCTTAAGAAAGGGAGTATTTTACTGAATAATACAAATAAATGAAAAATGAATACTAAGAAATACTAATAAAAGAAAAATGAAGCGTTATATTGATCTATGTCTATTTAAAAATGCATCTGCTAGCACTAATTAGATAATTTATGTGTATATAATAGGAGATAAATAGCTTTTGATTCTGTATTTCTATGCTTTAAAGCATTAACGTTTGTGTGTTTTTCGTTATCATTGTGAGTACCTAGCCGATTTAAAAAATAATGTGGGCAAAAAATGTTGGTAACTATCCTTTCTGCAAAATATACTATATTTTGCGTAGGAACAATAATCACCATCAATGCACGAGCAAAAAAAGTTCAAAATTGAGAATTCTTTGATGTCGATATGACTAAAAATTTAAAATCTTTTTTTTTTTTTTTTTGTGGCAACTTTTAGGATATAATATTCTCGTTATGAACGATTTCTAAAACATTCGACAATTTCACAAATTAAACATTTTTTTTTTCTAGAAAAAGTTTTAAACCCAATTTATTGAGAATATTGCAATTTCTAGGATACTGTTGGGGTCAGAAACTATAACTTTGGCATCACAGTAACTTATAAGATGTAAGTGCTCGTTTAGGACAAATTTTTAAAAAAGGATTTCTTAACTCTTATCGACAACCTCATTGCATCCGTGGAAAACAGATATTCAACATTATAAACTATTCGGAAGTATTTCACACCGTATAAAATACACTCCATTCTCTTCAAACATAATAGTTTATGTTATTTATAGTTTCTCAAATCGGTGCGAAGCTTCTGTTTATGCTCATGACATCATTTCAAAGAGTTATATTACCAATATAGGAAAATTTGGTGTTTTATTTTCTGTATTACTTTTAACATTTTGCATATTTCCAATTTTATATCCATCCATGGTTTGCTTTTCTTTTATAAAAATAGTATATGCAACTTTATATATAAGATTTTGTAATTCTATGATTCAATATGCTTATTTTCATCATATTTTATCACAATGAATGACCAATTAAAGGTAACATCTCATTTTTTTTACTTATCGCAAGTTATTAAATGTTTATTTTCGGCAATATCGCTCAGACTAATCCCTCTGAGGGAAGTCCTAGTATTTTATACAGATAATTCAAACAAAGAACATATAAAATAAATCTTAGAAATTTTCATCTGGTGTTTAAATAAAAATAAGAACGCTAATTGTTCAACGTTTTCTCTTTAATAATCACAGAGGCTCAATCTTTTTTATTGTCTTCGACATATTTTGTATGTTTTCGGTGTGTACTTTTAGCGATAAAAATAATACCTCTTTAAAATCTTATTTACAGAAAATGGTTTAGCTCGAAAGAAGTTCAAAAAGATAAACTAAGCAGGTTTTGTTTTTATTTTATATGTAGTATAAAAGAAAATAGCTTTGTCTTTAGAAAACTACGGTTTACTTTAAAAAGTAGGTTACAGATGGTTACACAATTTTATGGTTTAGTTTATATTTAGCACATGGCTATTATTTACATTGAGTTCAAAAAAATTTAATTTCTAATCTTGATATTTTAGGTTATATGAGAAATTTAAAAAGCAATCTGTACATTGTTTGTTACAATTTTTTTAATTGAAGTATTTAATATTATTTACTTTTTAAAAGATATAAATGTATTCAGATCAAAAGTTTAATTATATTCGTTAATATATCAGGTTATTCAGTGTTTATACCTGATAAGGACTTTTTACCAGAAGTTACGTAAAGTAATATTTGCGTTTTTAATGAAATGGACATTATATTAAGATGTATCGAATAGTACTCTCTGGTTCTTAAAGCATCTAAAATCCTCTAAATCCCTTGATGTGCATGAATTCTGTGTATGAGAAATATAAGAGGTAATCTATATATTGCACGTTTTATGTTTTTTATCTGAAGTATATAATGTTATTTTTTAAAAATGAATACCTATAAAAGTTTAATTTCGACGCTTATATTATATTTTAGATGAGTTTATTTTCTCTTGAAGTTTTTGCTATTTTTTAACTTTTAGAAGATATAAATCATTTCTAATTAAAATTTTCCTTTTATTACTTTCTTCTATCTTTACAAGAAGAAAGTATTGGATTCATGAAAATTTTCGACTTCCGGTTTTCGACGGATTTATACGTTTTAGAAGGTCCTGAACACGTTTTGACTATTTTTAGAAAATGTCTGTTTGTGAGTCTGTCAGTCTGTCTGTGAGTCTGTCTGTATGTGACAAAAAATTTGTGGGCGCTCTATCTCAAGAACTAATGCTCGAAATTTAATAAAATTTTATATTCAGTTAGATCTTGATATGAATTAGTGCCTATTGGTTTTTGGTGAAAATTGGCCTGCGGGTGGCGCTGCTATGCTACGTTTTTCATGATTTTCAAGATTGCTATATCTCAAGAACTAATGCACAGAATTTCACCAAACTTCAGATTCTGTGACCCCTTGATATACATAGATGCTGATTAAGTTTTGGTGTAAATTGGCTTGCAGGTGTCGCTGCTATGCCACTTTTTCATGATTTTCATGATAGCTATATCTCAAGAACTAATGCACAGAATTTCACTAAACTTCAGATTCCGCGATACCTTGAGATACATAGCCGCTGATAAGGTTTTGGTGTGAACTGCCCTATAGGTGGCGCTGCTATGCTACATTTTGCACGATTTTTGCGATAGCTATATCTCAAGAACTAATGCAGAGAACTTCATCAAATTTTAGATACTGTTACACTAGAATATATAACATAATTAGACGCTGATTACATTTGGTATTAACCTTGCAACAGGTGGTGCAGCTATGCTGCATTTTGCACCATTTTTCCGATAGCTATATCTCAACAACCAACGCACAGAATTTCATCAAACTTCAGATTTTGTTACAAAATGACATATAACGTAATTACATGATGATTACGTTTTGTTATAAATCTTTCAACTGATGGTGCTTCTGTGCTTAATTTTACACATTTTTTTTTAACTAGCTATATCTCAAGAACTATTGCACAGAATTTCATCAAACTTCAAATTCTTTTACACCATAACATAATTAGACGCTTTTTTACGTTTTGGCATAAATTGTCCAAGATATGGTGTTGCTGTGCTACGTTTTGCAATTTTTTTTATAACTATATCTCAAGAACTAATGGACGAAATTCCGTCAAATTTCAGATTCTGTTAGGTCT
Source organism: Maratus speculifer (assembly GCA_964019185.1). Classification (NCBI taxonomy): domain Eukaryota; kingdom Metazoa; phylum Arthropoda; class Arachnida; order Araneae; family Salticidae; genus Maratus; species Maratus speculifer. The sequence goes on from OZ025290.1 coordinate 259,617,024, forward strand.
TGACATAAATAGATGCTTATTAGGTTTTAGTATAAATTACCCAACATGAGGCACTACTAAGCTCATTTTCTCAGAATATTAATTAAATTTTGCGTTTTAGGCTTTTCGGATACCAGAATCTCATTAGGCTAGATCAAATGTTCGAGGAAATTCGATAATGGGTAACTTTGGGGTCACCACGTTTTTTTTTTTTTTTTTTTTTTTTTTTTTTTTTTTTTTTTTAATATTAAAATGTATTTATGAGATAGAAGAAAGTTTTGGGATTGACACGTCCAACTAGTATTTCATGGAAACATAAGATAATTTAAAGAAAATCCAAATTCATACATTTCATTAAAATAAACCATCTACCACAAAATGTTTGCTCTAAAAAAAAGGGAAGAAAATAGAAATAATATTTTATGCAGATAATTCAAACAAAGAACATATAAAAGAAATTTTCACGTGGTGTTTAAATAAAAATAAGAACGCTAAGTGTTCCACGTTTTCTCTTTAATAATCACAATGACTCAACCTTCTATAATTATCTTCGACATCTTTTGTGTGTTTTCGGTGTGTACTTTTAGAGATAAAAATAATACCTCTTTAAAATCTTATTTACAGAAAACAGCTTAGCTCGAAAGAAATTCAAAAAGATAAATTAAATAGGTTTTGTTTTATTTTATGTGTAGTACAAAATAAAATAGCTTTGTGTTCAGAAAACTACGGTTTACTCTAAAAATTAAGTTACAGATGGTTACACTGCTTTATGGTTTAGTTTATGTATAGCACATGGCTATTATTTACAATGAGTGCAGAAAAGTTTAATTTCTAATTTTAATATTTTACGTTATATGAGAAATTTAAGAAGTAATCAAACCATTGTTTGTTACATTTTTTATAATAAAAGAATTTAATATTATTTAATTTTAAAAGATATAAATGTGTTCAGATGAAAAGTTTAATTTTATTCGTCAACATTTTAGGTTATTCAGTGTATGTACGCGTTAAAGACCTTTTACCAGAATTTTTGTAAGTAATATTTGCGTTTTTAATGAGAAAAAAATGCTCGAGTAGCCTAGCTGCAAACTTTTAAGCGTTTTTCCTACCACAAAAATTTTATAGTAAATATTGTGTTATTTAGTCATCAAAATCTTACGATTAAACAAATCGAAAATATCTGTACAATTTTAGTGGTAACAAAAATGCGTAAAAGTTAGAAGCTATGCGAATAGTATTTTTTTGGTACTTAAAGCATTTAAAATCTCTAAATTCCTTGATTCGCATGAATTCTGTGTATAAGTGATTTAAGAATATATTGCACGATCAATATATTGCACGTGCAATATATTATCAATATATTGCACGTTTTATGTTTTTTATCTGAAGTGTATAATATTATTATTTAAAATAAATTACAAGTTTAATTTCGATCCTTATATTATACTTTAGCTTTAAATGAGTTTTTTTTCCTTGAGGTTTTTGTTACTTTTTAACTTTTAGAAGATATAAATCATTTCTAATTAAAATTTTCCTTTTATACTTCTTGAAAACATAAGATAAATTAAAGAAAGTCCAAATTCCTAATTCCATTAAAACATTCCATTAACCACAAAATATTTGCTACAAAAAAAAAAAAAAAAAAAAAAAAAAAAAAAGAGAGAGAGAGAAGAAAATCGAAATAATATTTTATACAGATAATTCAAACAAAGAACATAAAAAAAATTCGAAATTTTCATCTGGTGTTTAGACAAAAATAAGAATGCCAAGTGTTCTACGTTTTCTTTTTAACACGTTCGCTGCCACTCACGTGCCAGCGCGTGATGTGGGGTGACGCCCAATAGCAAGTTACGCGCTTGCGCGGGAAATTTCACTGATTCTTTGTTATACAAAGTAAATTGGCTTCTGGGAAAAACCCACTTCTACAGTTTGGCAATAACTATCTCACATCTTCATGTAAGCGGCAGTGAACGTGCTAATAATCACAGAGGCTCAAACTTTTTTTATTGTCTTCGACATCTTTTGTATGTTTTCAGTGCGTACTTTTAGAGATAAAAATAATACCTCTTTAAAATCTTATTTACAGAAAACGGTATAGCTCGAAAGAAGTACAAAAAGATAAACTAAATAGGTTTTGTTTTGCTTTATATGTAGTACAAAGAAAATAGCTTTGTCCTTTATAAAACTAGGGTTTAGTTTAAAAACTAAGTTACAGATGGTTACACAGCTTTATGGTTTAGTTTATGTTTAGCACATGGCTATTATTTGCACTGAGTACAGAAAAGTTTAATTTCTAATATTAATATTTTAGGTTATATGTGAAATTTAAGAAGTAATCTATGCATTGCTTGTTACAGCTTTTTATTTAAAGTATTTAATATTATTTATTTTTTATCAGATGTAAATCTGTTCAGATCGAAAGTTCAATTTCGACCGTTAATATTTTAGGGTATTCAGGGTTTGTATGCTTCAAGGACGTTTTACTAGAATTTCCGTAAAGTAATATTCGCCTCATATATTAATAATAATAATAATAAATTATCTTCAGATGTACCAAATAGTACTTTAACAAAATTTCTGCTACTAATGCACACAAAGTCCTCAAAATCCCCTTATGCGCTCGAACTCATGAGAGAAGTAAGGAGTAATCTCTATATTGTATGTTTTACGTTTTTTATTTGAAGTATATAATGTTTTTTTTTAAAAATGTATTACAAGTTTAATTTCGACCCTTTTATTATACTTTAGATCGGGGCTGTCCGGGCACCATAGCGCCCTTTAAAGATTTTCTTGGCGCCCTTTTGACGCAAGACATTTTAGAAGTAAACTTCAACTATTAAGAATACTTTCTGTTAAATCATTAATTTTTGCATATTTTCAAAACCAGTTAAAATACATTAAAAACCAGAAACATACTTTCAAGATTAATACATCAAAATCGAATCATGCATATTTTGTCGATTTTTAGTTATTTAACGTGTAATTATGATGATTATATGTGTTAATAATTGGAAATAGCTCATTTTAATAATCAGTGAGTAACAAAAAAATAAAAGATTTTCCACATTCCCCGTCACTTTGAAGATATATGAGCATGAAAGCTCATTTTTTCTTTTTGCTGGCCTTTGGCTGTTTTATACGAGATATAAAAGGGCTTGATTTTCATTTTTGACGTTTGAAATTTTAGAAGTTTGTTTTCTATTTGCTTAGAAAAATCAATAAGAATGTGTAGTATGTAGAGCAATGAGTAGAGCAGTGCAGAATAATTTCTATCTATACAACACTTTCAGTCTATCCTCTCTCTCTGAAATCGCCCATATGAAATGGTCATTATCTGCCCTGGTATTCTGCTCTGAGTATTATTATTATTATTATTATAAAACCAAATCTACGCTTTGAAAATAAGTCAAAGCAGATTTTCTCATTCTAAAAGAAGCTTATCAATATCTCTGATATCAATCTTTATTTATAGATTTGTTAGGAGCGATTAAAGTTGCTGGTACCTTACCCTACAAACATTTTTGATATAGAGCTATCATAGATAAATGTATAATTAGAAATTTAATATAAGGAAATCCAGAATTGTAGAGACCTGTTGTCTTCCACTCTAAGATTTATTTGCATTATGTTAAGACGGGCGTGTATACTAATACTCCTGTGCGATAGTATTGTCGCACGTTTTCAGTGGAGTGAATAATGGCGCTCTTCACTAAGTGTCACGAGTTGAGATGCGCCCCTGTTTCCTTAAAGGTTAAACAACAAACCTGCTTTAGATTTTTTTTTCTGGAAGTTTTTGATATTTTTTTAACTTTTAAAAGATAAAAATCTATCCAAAAAATCCATAATATTTATTCTATGATTAAAATTTTACTTTTATACTTTATATTTATAGAAATTCTGAAAAAAAAATAACATTAGCGTTAAATATGCATCCATGTATAGTAAAAACAGAGTAAAAAAATCCCCCACATACACAATCAACGAAATGAAAACGATTATTGTCTCAAATGAAAAAGACTTCTGTGACTTTTGATTTTAATACTAGGTACAATTTTCAGTCGTGGAAAATAAAAAAAACCCCGTGATGGAACAGTGGAGAGAACAGAGAACTAATTGACACCACTAAATTTAAATAGTATTCTTCGTCTTTTTTTAATGATTGACTTTTTTAGTTTTTTTAAGACAAAGGACACTATTGAAATCTCAACTTCTATTATTAACAATCGCTCAACTGCTGCACCACTATTCCATCATAGATCAGGAGGCGATAGCACAAACAATCACCTCATCGAGTTCACGGAAGAAAATCTAGGATTAGTTGAATCTCGATTCGCATATAACAAAGCAATCGGTCTACCCAGTCATATCTTGGTGGGAAACATCTAAAAACCCAATTTTAGCGGCTGACTCATAGGTTCACCATTATGTTTTTCTGCTCCTAATATTGCATGTTTTCTTACTTTTGGGTCACAGTGGTAAACCTAAATTGGGTTTATACATGTTTTCCACCAAGATATGTCTTATAGACCAATTGTGTTTTACTATGCGAATCGTGATCTAAGTAATCCTAGATTTTCATCCGTTAACGCGAAAAAGTGATTACTGTCTGTGCTGCCTCGTCGTAGTCGATCACTGAGAGCCTTACCACCAATTTTTCAGCAAATAACGAGCTGTCATAGATGGCTATTATTATATTCTGCTCGCACCACTATTAAAAAAAATACATTTTTTAATATATTTCTTTTGTAAGTGTTTTCAAAATTAATGAGCACTGTCACTCTTTTATATTGCTAGACTAACGCAACAGCCCTGTTTTTGTTATTTTTTATTATCCTTCATTTTTGTGTCCACAAGCCACAAAGAAACATTCACATGGTTCCCATTGCATTGAAATAAATTCCTACTTGTTAGAATGCTATTCTACAATGCCATTCCTACATGTTAAGTTGCCTGGCAACTAGGGAATCCAGAAATTTATTACACTGTTCCTTTGTTGCATTGTTGTCAAAGCGTATATAAAAGACATTTGTTTTGAAATAGTAGTGCGAAATAGAATTAAAAAATAGCCGCCTGTGGTAGCCATAAATAATCGCTTAAAACTGATACTGGTACTATATCAACCGATTAGTAATAGCGTCTATTAGTCAATGTTGCGCATGGATTAGTACTTGAAAGACATTAAAACCTTTATCTATTTTATTTTTTCAAATCATAACAATCACATTTTACACAATACAGTAGACTCCCTCAAATCCGCACTCCTAAAATCCGCAACTCTCTAAAATCCGCACATATTTTACGGATGTAAACAATGAAACATTCAGTTCAGATGTAGGTGCAAAATTTAACTTTTTTAGTTTTATATCAATTCTATATATTTTTTAAATTGTAATTTTTGTTAAGGTTATTGAATTCATGATTTTTCATGAAGAAAGAATAATTTATTTCTGAAAAAATAAAGATATTGCTGATATTATTGGTAATCCCAATCTTACCAAATATATTTATATATTAATCAAGCTTTTTTAGTTATTAAGTCTGGCTAAACCTGAAATAAAGCTTCAATAATTTATGATCTTGATGTGAATTAGTAATGAGCCTTTATGAGGCAAGTTTCATTGAATAATTTAAGAAAAACACATTTCATCTTTATAATGAATATTTAATTGTACATTACTGATTATTAATTTGACCTTTGCTTTTAGTATTTTTATCATTTTAAAAACTATCTAAATTTTTATTATTTTAGTTTATCACTTATTTTAATATTTTAACATATTGTAAGCACTCATTATACTTATGATCCCATTATTAATTACATTCAAATTACTTTTTAAAAAATGTAAACAAAGCAATGACCAGAAATCTGCAAAATTCTAAAATCCGCAAAACCTCTGGTCCCAAGCTGTGCGGATTTGAGGGAGTCTACTGTATTCTTTGTTCTTTGGATCAAATAAACAACAATAAAAGTATATAGTTTATGCGGTTTTACTTAAATATTCATAAAATTAAAAGAATTCAAACTTTCAAGGCAACTATTGATAAATAAGTGATTCACTTCTCTTAATAACGTCAAACACCACAACTTGGAAATGTTATGCTCTGTAGACATGCAGGAGTTCTTTGCTTTAAAAAACAAATTGAATTGTTTCATATGATTGAAAACTTCAAAGTTTTTAATAAAAAAAATCTGAAATAAAAATTTTTTCCTTCTCACTGAAAGTTAAAAACATAAGCATTTGAATAATAATGAAGTAATAATGCTTTGATGTATTTTAAGAGAATGTTAAATAATTAGTGAAATTCAAAATAAGGGTTAGACTCTCAAGAGAACTGAACGAATTTTTTCTTGATTATTTTATATTATTTTAATTAAAAATATATTTTTGAAATTTATATTACTTTAATCAAAAAATGAAAGATTCAATCGATAGTACAATTTCAAGTTTTACATTTAGTATATTTTAATTAACTATTTCAGAGAAAAACTATAGAATGCATTAAGAACGTAAAGCTTTTGATGGAATATTAATTTGCTGTTGCGTTAGATAATGCTAACCTAAACGCATTTTCATATCCTATATTCATATTTAAAATTCGAGATTTAAAAAATTGAAGACTCTTCCAAAACCTTTTTCTTTAATAAGTAATTATAAATTCATAAATCATAGTCAAACAAAGGAAAACATTGCAAGTTGGAAATGTTATGCACGAGATGAATACAGTAGTTCAAGAAATTGAACCCATGTTCCATTTAAATGAATTAAATATAAGAGCAATCTATCACAATTCGAGAATAGTTTATTGTTTTAGATACAAATTGGGCTGTTTCATAAAATCTAAAACTTCAAGATTTTTATAAGAAAACTTTCTTTTCTTAAAAAAAGTAAAGGAATAAAAAATAAAATAAAAATACGGCTTTGAATATTTCTGAAGTAATAATATTTGTATGCATTTGAAGGCAATTTTAAATATATCGTGAGATTAAAAATAGGAGTTCTCTCTCACGCCAATTGAACGATTTTTTCTTGATTATTTTATATTATTTTAATTTAAAATATTTTTTAACTTATATGACTTCAATTTATATTAATTTAATTGAAAATTCCATGTGCTCTATATGCATTTCTATATGCTCTATAGAAATGTAAGAGTTCTACAAATTAAATCCATGTTCAATTTAAATGTAATTAATATAACAACAATCTAACGCGATTCGTGAATAGTTCATGTTTTTAGAAAGAAATTGGACTGTTTCATAAGATGGTAAACTAGAAGATTTTTATTAAAAAAAAAAATTCTTTTTCATTTAAAGTTAACCCCTTCGAGACGGGAGCCTTTTATAAAATGTTTCATGTTTTTTCACCGGTTTTTAAAAACAGAAATTTGTACCTTATTGAATCGAGAAAATGCTCCGATTAAATAAGGCAAATTTTACAGTAAAATTTTACTGGTGGGGATAAACAAGGTATTAAGCCCTTTTTGCGGCATATATCCGTGTCGCTCGTCCCCAAGGGGTTAAAACATATGGCTTTAAATGATGCTGAAGTAATAATGCTTTGAATGTATTTAAAAAGAATGTTAAATATACTGAGAGATTCAAAATAAGAGTCACACTTTCAAATGAGTTGAACGAATGTTTTTTTGATTATTATTATTTTTTAAATATATTTTTTAATTTATATTACCCTAATCAAAATAAAAAGAATCAATCGATATTACAAATAATTTCACATTTATTATTTAGTATGTTTAAAATTTTTTTTTTAGACAAACAAAATATAGGAGTTATTAAGAACGTAAAGATTTTGACTGAATATTAATCTGCTGTTGTGTTTGATTATGCCAACTATAAACGCATTTTCATATCCAGTATTAAGATTTAATATCCTAGATTTAAAAAATTGTAGACTCCTCCGAAAACTTTTACTTTAATAAGTAATTATGAATTCATAAATCATAGTCAAACAACGGAAAACTTGAAATTTGGAAATGTTATACTCTCTGGAGATACAGGAGTTCAACAAATTGAACCCATGTTCCATTCAAATAAAATAAATATATGAGCAATCTATCACAATTCGTGAATACTTCATGCTTTTAAATACAATTTGTACTGTTTCATATGATTGAAAACTTCAAGGTTTATATTAAACAAAATCTTAAATAAATGAAAAAATTCTTCCTGCCAGAAACTTAAAAATATAAATATTTGAATAATACTGAAGTAATAATGCTTTCAATGTATTTGAAGAGAATGTTACATATATTGTGAGATTCAAAGTAAAGGTTATACTCTCATGCGAACTGAACGATTTTTTTTCTTGATTATTTTATAATATTTTATTTAGAAACATACATTTAAAGTTTATATTACTTTAATCAAAAATGAAAGATTCAATCGATATTACATTTAATTCCCCATTTTATATAGTATGTTTTAATCATTTAAAAAAAAAAAAATATATAGAATGCGTCGAATTAAGAACGTAAAGGTTTTGAATGAACATTAATTTGCTGTTGTGTTTGATTATGCCAACATAAACGCATTTCCGTATCCTACATTCATATTTATTATACTAGATTAAAAAAAATATGTGTGGCACTCGGGGACTGCCGCGGTAAAGCTATTGCATAGCATTTTTTATCAACTTATGCAAAAATACCGCGTCAATGTCTGCTGAAGTCTATCGAAGGATACCGCGCCGAAGTCTGCCAAACTCAAACGTCGTTAGCCAGAGTGTTAGGATTTTTTCTCGTTACGGAATTCCTAGATTCGGTCGCCGCGCTCAAAGCCCGCGATAATAGCTATGCAATAGCTTAATAAATTACCAAACAAAACTTGGTCGCGCTACGAAAATTGGATCGCGAGTTATAAGCATTTTAAATTTTTCGACCCTCACGGTGGGGGGTCTCCTGTCCCCAAAAATTAACACTGTCTCATAAAAAACTACCAAACAAAATTTGGCCGCGCTACGAAAATTAGATCGCGAGTTATAAGCATTTTAAATTTTTCGACCCTCACCGTGGGGGTCTCCTGTCACCAGAAATTAACACTGACTCATAATAAATTACCAAACAAAATTTGGCCGCACTACGAAAATTAGATCGCGAGTTATAAGCATTTTAAGTTTTTCTACCTTCACCGTGGGAGTCTCCTGTCACCAAAAATTAACACTGTCTCATAATAAATTACCAAACAAAATTTGGCCGAGCTACGAAAATTAGATCGCGAGTTATAAGCCTTTTAAATTTTTCGACCCTCACCGTGGGGGGTCTCCTGTCACCAAAAATTAACAGTCTCATATTAAATTACCAAACAAATTTTGCCCGCGCTAGGAAAATTAGATCGTGAGTTATAAGCATTTTAAATTTTCGACCCTCACCGTGGGGGGGGGGGGGTCTAATGTCCCCAAAAATTAACACTGTCTCATAATAAATCACCAAACAAAATTTGTCCGCGATACGAAAATTAGATCGCGAGTTATAAGCCTTTTAAATTATTCGACCCTCACCGTGGGGGGTCTACTGTCACCAAAAATTAACAGTCTCATATTAAATTACCAAACAAAATTTGGCCGCGCTACGAAAATTATATCGTGAGTTATAAGCATTTTAAATTTTTCGACCCTCACCGTGGGGGTTCTAATGTCCCCAAAAATTAACACTGCCTCATAATAAATTACCAAACAAAATTTGGCCGCGCTAAAAAAATTAGATCGCGAGTTATAAGCATTTTAAATTTTTCGACCCTCACCGTGGGGGGTCTCCTGTCACCAAAAATTAACAGTCTCATATTAAATTACCAAACTAAATTTGGCCGCGCTACGAAAATTAGATCGTGAGTTATAAGCATTTTAAATTTTTCGACCCTCACCGTGGGGGTTCTAATGTCCCCAAAAATTATCACTGCCTCATAAGAAATTACCAAACAAAATTTGGCCGCGCGAAAAAAATTAGATCGCGAGTTATAAGCATTTAAAATTTTTTGACCCTCACCGTGGGGGGTCTCTTGTCACCAAAAATTAACACTGTCTTATAATAAATTACCAAACAATATTTTGCCAAGCTACCAAAATTAGATCGCGAGTTATAAGCATTTTTAATTTTTCGACCCTCATCGTGGGGTGTCTTCTGTCACCAACAATTAACAATGTCTCATAATAAATTACCAAACAAAATTTGGTCGCGCTATGAAAATTAGATCGCGACTTATGAGCATTTTAAATTTTTCGATTCTCACCGTGTGGGGTCTCCTGTCACCAAAAATTAACACTGTATCATAATAAATTACCAAACAAGTTTGGCCGCGCTACGAAAATTAGATCGCGAGTTATAAGCATTTTAAATTTTTCGCCCCTCACCGTGGAGTGTCTCTTGTCACCAGAAATTAACAATGTCTCATAATAAATTACCAAACAAAGTTTGGCCGCGCTACGAAAGTTAGATCGCGAGTTATAAGCATTTTAAATATTTCGACCCTCATGGTGGGGGGTCTCCTGTCACCAAAATAAATAAGACCACCAAAATAAACACTGTCTCATAATAAATTACCAAACAAAATTTGGCCGCGCTATGAAAATTAGATCATAAGAAACATAAGTTTGAGACTTGATATCCTAATATCTGAAAAATACCACGTCAATGTCTGCCGAAGTCTACCGAAGGATACCGTCCCGAAGTTTTCCGAACGGAAATGATGTTAGCCGAGTGTTAGGTTTTTTCGTTACGGATGTGTTAGGATTTTTCGCGTTACGGAATTTTTGGATTCGGTCACCGCGCTCAAAGCCCGCGATAAAAGCTATGCAATAGCTTAAAAATTGTAGATTCTTCCTAAAGCTTTTACATTATTTAGATTATTATTACTTAATTCCAGAAGCTTTTACTTGAATAAGTAATTCTGAATTCACAAATCGCAGTCAAATAGCGGAAAACTTGGAAGTGCTATTCTCTAGAAATACAGGAATTCAAAAATTGAACCCATGTTTCACTTAAATGAAATAATATATAGAAGCAATCTATCACAATTCAATAGTTCATGATTTTAGATACAAACAGGACCGTTTTATAAGATCGGAAATTTCTAGATTTTTATAAGAAATTTTTTTTTTCGTAATGAAAGTGTAATAAATCGGAAGTCGGATATCAGGCGTAACAAATGAGGTGCGTTCGTACTACAACGATGTTTTCAAAATATACCATACTTCGGACACAATAAAGTATCTGAAATCGTTTGTGTGTCCCTGTAAGTACTAAATGCTTGCTATAATACAGGTATTGAATTGTAGTAAACCTCATCACCGTATTCAATCTGAAAAAACGTGAAATAGTTTAATATATCTAAAACGCACCCCAAATAATGTCTCCCCTTGTACCATTATGCAGGGGTCGCATGCTCGAAGCATTTTTTAGAACAATTACCAATGTTTTTTTTTTTCCAGAAATTTAAATTTAAGTTAAACAAATGAAATTTTGCCCTATTTAAAAACATATTCTCTATAAAAAATACTAATACTGAAGAATTTCATGGCCATAAAATTTCTGGGTAAGTACGACCCCTGCATTATGTAATAGAATACTTTTGTGTAGTCCTGTATATTAATAAAAAAAATTATTTGCACCACAGATTTTACGTTTGCAATATGCCACCATAAACGCACTTTCATATCACATATTCATATTTAAAATCCTAGATTTTAAAAATTGCAGAGCTTTTACTTTAATAAGTAATTCTGAATTCAGAAATCATAGTCAAAATACAGAAAACATCGCAATTGGGAAATGTTATGTTCTTTTGAAATACAGGAGTTCAACAAATTGAGCCCATGTTCCATTTAAATGAAATGAATATAAGAGCAATCTATTACAATTCGTGAATGGTACATGTTTTTAGATACAAATTGGACTGTTTCATAAGATCGAAAACTTCAAGATTTCTTTAAGAAAACTTTCCTTTCTCAATAAAAGTAAAATAAATAACTAAATAAATAAAAATTAAAATTAAAATTGAAATACGGCTTTGAATATCATTGAAGTAATATTTTGAATATATTTGAAGACAATTTTAAATATATCGTGAGATTAAAAATAGGGGTTACACTCTCATACGAATTGAAAATTTTTTCTTGATTATTTTATATTATTTTAATAAAAAAATATTTTTTAGCTTATACGACTTCAATTTATATTAATTTAATTAAAAATAAAAGTTCTACAAATTAAATCCATGTTCAATTTAAATGTAATAAATGTAAGAGTAATCTATCGGGATACGTGAAGAGTTCATATTTTTATAGAAAAAAATTGGACTATTTCGTATGATGGAAAATTTCAAGATTCTTATTCTAACAAAATTTCATTTTCAATGAAAGTTAAAAAATAATACTTTGAATGATATTGAATACTGCTTTGAATATATTGGAAGAGAATGTTAATTATATTGTAAGATTCAAAATAATAGTTACACTCTCAAGCTATCTGAACGAACTTTTTCTTGATTATTTTATATTATTTTAATTAAAAATATGTTTTTTTAACATATATTACTTTAATCAAAAATAAAAGATTTAATCTATATTACAAATAATTTCACATTTATTATTTAGTATGTTTTAATAATTTTTTAGAGAAAAAAAATATAGAATAATTAAGAACGTAAAGGTTTTGATTGAACATTAATTTGCTGTTGTGTTTGATTATGCCAACATAAACGCATTTTCATATCCTATAATCATACTGCAGACTCCTACGAAAGCAATTACTTTAAATTCTGAATTCATAAATTATAGTCAAACAACAAAAAACATAGCAACTTAGAAATACTCTCTAGAATTACAAGAGTTTAACAAATTGCGGAACAGACAGACAGGAAAAAAAATTCGTGTCTCCACTGTAAGCCTTCCCTGACGTTCCGGCAATTATAAGATTCAAAATAAAAGTTACACTCTCAAGCGAACTGAACGAATTTTTTTGTTGGATATTTCATGTTATTTTAATTAAAAATATATACTTAAATTTATATTACTTTGTTTAAAAGTAAAAGATTCAATTGATATTACAATTAATTTCACATTTTATATTTAATTAAATTTTTAGAGAAAAAACATAGCATGCATTAAAACGTAAAAGTTTTGACTAATATTAGTTTGCTGTTACGTTTGATTATGCCAACATAAACGCATTTTCATATCCTATATTCATATTTAATATTCTAGCTTTTAAAAATTGAAGACTACTCCGAAAGCTTTTACTTTAATAAGTAATTCTGAATTCATAAATCACAATCAAACAACGGAAAACTTGCAATTTGGAAATATTCTGCTCTCTAGAAATACAGGAGTTCAACAAATTGAACCCATGTTTAGTTCAAATGAAATAAATATAAGAGCAATCTATCATCATTCGTGAATGGTACATGTTTTTAGATACAAATTGAACTGTTTCATATGATAGAAAACTTCAAGATTTTCATAAGAAAACTTTCATTTCTCAATGAAAGTTAAACAAATTAAAAATTGCGCATCAAAAGTAGCAAATGAGGTGGCGGTCGTACTATAAAGAAGTTTTAAAATATTAAGATTTTGGTGTAATAGTATACAGTACATTGGATACAGTATAGTGGCCCAAATTTTTAGTATACCCCTGTAAGTACTATCTGTTTTTTTATATAAGGAAGTAACTTGTAGTAAATCTCAGCAATGTATATCAATTTCATAAAATGTGAAATACAGTCGAGTCTCTGTATAACGAAACTCCATACATCGAATTTCTCTATATAACGAATTTTTAGTAGGAACGGTCCCCTTTTCGCATGATTACACTAAAACAGTCTCTATATAGCGAAATATCTATGTCCATATAACGAATTTTTTCATAAATTGCTCTTAATTTATTCAGTTTTAAAAAGCTTCGAAATCATATGGAATCAATTTTCCATCACTTATTTTTGATTTATAGTCAGTGCTGAGTTTTTTTATTACTTCTCTCCTTGTTCTTTAAATCCAACGAATTCATCCCACCTCCCACACACTTTTCCACATCCTTCTCAAAACAGAGTCAATTGGATTGTTACACACGTAAGAGAGGAATCAATGAGAAGCACATAAAAGAGGTTTTCAAATGAAGGAAAATGTTAACGAGAATTTTTCATTCCTTGCTAAAAGTTAAACCTTTTTTTTTTTTTTTTTTTTTTTTTTTTTTTTTTGAGAGCGTAACATTTTTAAAATCAAAACAACAAAAAATTACAGATTTCTTCGTTTGAAATTAATGCAAGTCTTCCTCATTTGATTTTCATTAAGCTTTCAAATAAATGTCTCTTCTCTTTTTTGAAACAACTTAAATAATTAAGAAATAAAATGTTAGGTTAATATTTACTTTTAAATATTTCAAATACTTAATTCAAAAGATTAAAAATAATATTTGTTCAAATATCAGATATTAAATACGATTTTTAACATCATTCTCTATACATCGAATTTCTCTAGATGACGAATTTTTCACTGGAACGGTGGATTTCGTTATATAGAGACTCGACTGCAGTTTAATATTATTAAAACGCGCTCCAAATAGTATTTCTCTCTATACTATTGCCTGGGCCTATGCCTCGTGTAGATAATCGACCAACAAAAAATAAACCAAACCAAACCAAACCCTATACCATTGTTTAATGGAATACTTCTGTGTGGTTCTCTAAATTAAAAACAAATATTCTTTGCTCCACAGACTGAATAGAATGTGTTTTTTAGCAAATATTTCATAGATGCATATAAATTCTAGTATGTTCGAAACAATATAATGTTATTAAAATGCACTTTAAACTATTTTTCCCCATTGACCGTAATGTAACGAAATGCTTTTGATTGGTCCTGTAATTAAAATATAGATTCGTTTTCATAAGGTATATTATTAAAAAATTTTCAAAAGATTATGCAAAAGTTATATATTTTGAATTTCAAACGATTCGGGTGGGCAGTCTTTTGATCTGTTATATGCGGACGGACGGATTGAACGGTAACTATAGGCGCTATGAATTTATATAACTACGAACGGACCTAAAAAAGGCTTTGAATACTGAAGTAATAATACTTTGAATGTATTTGAAAGGAATTTTAAATATATAGTAATATTCAAATAAGGGTTCTCTTTCAAGTGAAATGCACGATTTTTTCTTGATTATTTTATATTATTTTAATTAAAAATATTTTTTTACTTATATGATTTTAATTTATGTTAATTTAATTAAAAATAATAGATTCAATCGATATTACAATCAGTTTTATATTAAGTATTATTAATATAATTTTATATTTATATTAAGTATGTTTTAATTTATTTCTCTTTTACAGAAATAATATGGAATACATTAAAAACATCAAGGTTGTGATTGAACATCAACCTGCGTTTAATTCTATTGATATTTATTAGGATTAAGTAAATCGAATTTTTATTTCCTATTTTCATATTTTATCTCCTCTGTATTTATATAGCTGCTAACTTGTACGGAGTTTTCTTACCAATAAAATTATCAAAAATTTATGACTTATTCAAACGCTACAATTGCTTGACTTTCGGTGATTCGATTATTTATAATTTTCCATAAAATTTTACTGGTATTAAGAATCCATATGAGTTGGTAGCTATGGATGTATATAATGAAAACAATCCCTAACAATTTTCATGTTAATCAATGATTCAGAATTCATAAATCACAATCAGTTGATAAGTGCACTTTATTTAACAACGGAAAACATCGCAACTTAGAAATATTATGCTGTATAGAAATGCAGGAGTTCTACAAATTACATCCGTGTTCAATCTAAATGCAATAAATATAAGAACAATCTAACACAATTCTTGAGTAGTTCATGTTTTTAGAAAGAGCGTGCAATATGATGGGAAAAATCAAGATTTTTATTTAAAAAAAACTTTTTCCAATGAAAGTTTAAAAATAAGGATTTGAGTGGTACTGAGGTAATAATGCTTTGAATGTATTTGAAGAGAATGTTAAATATACTGTTATATTCAAAATAAGTGTTGCACTCTCAAATAAATTGAACGAATTTTTCTTGATTATTTTATTTTTTTTAAATATTTTTTATTGTCTGAGCGAAGCGAAGTCTTTATACTCAGAGATACGTAACGATATTAAAAGTCAAAAAAATTCTTTCGTCAAGCAAATCTTAAAAAGTACTTGTCGGATTTTGATTCTGTTTGTACCAATAGGTACCTATGAAGGTAATCTGGTGAATGCACTACATACGAAAAATTAGTTCCAAATAGTTTAAAAGTTATATTAAAAAAACTGATAAAAAAGCACAATTTATTTGCATACGTCACAGAAATTTGGTGTGCGTGATTTTCACCAGCTGGATATTTTCGTAGATAACCGAATCAGTACATGGAGTAAATAGTAATCATTAACGCACTCAAAAATATTGAATGCAATAAAACATTTTAAAATTTAATCGTGCAAGATAATAAAACTTATTTTTTTATATAAAAAAAATGTCATAAAAACTTTGATTTTGAGATTTTGTGATAATCTCTTAATAGCATTTTTTGATCGCTAAAAGAATGTTTTATATATTTCGCGTGTGAAAATTAGAAACAATTACGTTTTTAAATAAAAAGTTTCTTTTATGACATCATTTTCCCTTTATATTTATTTTTATTGCATGTTTTCTTTTAACTTATATTTTGTTTGTGTGTGGAAGTCAAGTCTGGTCACTAATTTTTCGGCACGAATACCACAAGTGCATCAGATTTGGCGCAATTTTTTTCAAAGCCCATTTGGCGAAAACTCCGTTTTCAAATAACGCTTACATACACATTTTTAAATAATTTTCTATTTTCAAAAAGAACTTACAGTAAATAAAATAATAATAATAATTAATAACTATAAAAAGAAATATTTTATATAATTAAAAAAAGGAAATGAAAGTAAATAAACATTTTATGAGTAAATAAACAAATAATAAATAAATAAAGCCGGGTTACCATCTGAGGTAAAATAATGCCATTTTGACGCCAATTATGTACCCTGGTGCATATGTGACATCTTTTCTCATTTTTCATCCATTTCCTGTTGGCATACAACTTTGAAATTTGGAATATGTATGCATACCTGGGAGCAATACTGGAATTAGACATTGATTTTTTTTTAATTCGATCCAAAAAGGGGCAACGGGGATTATTTTTTAAAGATTTATACTGCATAAAGGAGCCACTTACTTCTTGTATATAAAAATAGGTAAGTGGTAT
This sequence comes from Maratus speculifer, assembly GCA_964019185.1. Classification (NCBI taxonomy): domain Eukaryota; kingdom Metazoa; phylum Arthropoda; class Arachnida; order Araneae; family Salticidae; genus Maratus; species Maratus speculifer. The sequence continues at coordinate 259,634,262 of OZ025290.1, forward strand.
GTAAAAACAATTATAGTGTACATAAATAAAATACTTGAGATAATATACTAGAGATATAAGCACCGAGTTTGGCGAGATATTTTAAGCCAATTAGGCGAAAACATCGTTTTATTTACCAGATACATATAGCATGCTATAATAACACGTTATTTATTTATTTCAAAATGAAAAAAAGGAATAAACGAAATATTTTCTGTTATTAAAAAAAAGAAATAACAATCAAATGATAATATTTTTAGAACAAACAATTTATTATAACATTTATATGATAACCAGCATGTTAGGCAACTGAACGCCATTTTAGCACCAATTAGGTACCTCGGTGTGTATAGGGCATATATGTGCCATATTTATTTGTAAAATTGAGCATGAACGTTTACCAAGTGTGTTTTACTAGTCGCTTATATCTTTTTGCAACATAGCGCACCTTCCGAAGCCAAAACTGCACAAAAGAAAAAAAATCAATATTTGCAGTATTTATGTAATGCACATTTTGTAATCAGTAGGCTCGATAATCAGACCTCGTTTTTTTTTTTTTTTTGCTTTCAAAGATGATATTTCATACGACGTCTTTTTTGGATTCGTCGTTTTTCCATATTTGATAGTATGCGTCTACTCGTTTTGTAACTTTTTTTGTAACTTTCTTCTTTATTAACAGCGACATTTGGATTTCCTATTTAAATAAAAATTCTTCTCAATACAAAGAATTTTGTTAAAATAAATAAATAAATGAAATGCGAACATCTATTGCTCAAAGCACAAAATTTTTCCTATTGAGTTAATACAAATCAGTAAAAACATAATTTTTATGATAATAAAAAGGTGACTTATGTAATAACAGAGTCATATATTAACAGAGTCATATGGATTAAGTATGAATATTTCTCCACCATTTATAAATAATAATATTAAAATAAAATGCGGACTGACCAAAGTCTATATTTGACTGAAAACAACAACCATTTTCTAAATGCTTTAAAAAGATGGCCAATGAAAAGTGATATTTCAAAAGTATTATGAAATTAGTTAAAAACCATTTATTTTAAACTAAATGAATAAAAGATTTATATTTTTAATGAAATAAATGGGATTTGAAAAATTACAGGAAATTTATCACCATAGATGTATCAATATTACAATCAGTACTTTGTATGCAAAATGGAACAATTAGCAATACTTTTTGAACCCGAAAAATGGTCGTTGCTTTTTTTAAGGTTAAAAAGGAGGTTACGAAATATTCCTATACAGAGATGCCAAGCCCCCGCTTATTGCACAGCAGAATTTTCTTATAGGAAAAGTTATTTTTTAAATCCGCAGAATGTTCCAATTTAATAAAAGATTTTCTGTATTAAAATACCGGTATCCAAAATGCCGGAGACCTGGCAGCTCTGCCTATAAAATTTTAATTAATCACGGTACTTTTTTTAATCGGATTCAAATTTAGTGAAGACAACGTTTTTTGGCCAAAAGCAGCTTTTTTCCACATGTGTAACTACGATACAATTCCTTGATGCTGAAATAAAATGTTTTGACTTATGCTATTATTGCTTCCTCTTATTTATTTATTTGAATTTTAAATAAGATGACAAAATCGTGTTTTTTAAATGTACGGAAAAAATGCATTCCGAGAGAGGGCGAAAAGAACAATATTTGGCGATTTATTACCTGCGTTTGGCTAAGTTTCTTACTACATTGTATTTAATACTCTTCACAATACTTCGCTGTTATATGGACTTAAGCGCTTTTATAAAAAGTTTGACGTAGTTCGGGCTTAAGAAAGGGAGTATTTTACTGAATAATACAAATAAATGAAAAATGAATACTAAGAAATACTAATAAAAGAAAAATGAAGCGTTATATTGATCTATGTCTATTTAAAAATGCATCTGCTAGCACTAATTAGATAATTTATGTGTATATAATAGGAGATAAATAGCTTTTGATTCTGTATTTCTATGCTTTAAAGCATTAACGTTTGTGTGTTTTTCGTTATCATTGTGAGTACCTAGCCGATTTAAAAAATAATGTGGGCAAAAAATGTTGGTAACTATCCTTTCTGCAAAATATACTATATTTTGCGTAGGAACAATAATCACCATCAATGCACGAGCAAAAAAAGTTCAAAATTGAGAATTCTTTGATGTCGATATGACTAAAAATTTAAAATCTTTTTTTTTTTTTTTTTGGTGGCAACTTTTAGGATATAATATTCTCGTTATGAACGATTTCTAAAACATTCGACAATTTCACAAATTAAACATTTTTTTTTTCTAGAAAAAGTTTTAAACCCAATTTATTGAGAATATTGCAATTTCTAGGATACTGTTGGGGTCAGAAACTATAACTTTGGCATCACAGTAACTTATAAGATGTAAGTGCTCGTTTAGGACAAATTTTTAAAAAAGGATTTCTTAACTCTTATCGACAACCTCATTGCATCCGTGGAAAACAGATATTCAACATTATAAACTATTCGGAAGTATTTCACACCGTATAAAATACACTCCATTCTCTTCAAACATAATAGTTTATGTTATTTATAGTTTCTCAAATCGGTGCGAAGCTTCTGTTTATGCTCATGACATCATTTCAAAGAGTTATATTACCAATATAGGAAAATTTGGTGTTTTATTTTCTGTATTACTTTTAACATTTTGCATATTTCCAATTTTATATCCATCCATGGTTTGCTTTTCTTTTATAAAAATAGTATATGCAACTTTATATATAAGATTTTGTAATTCTATGATTCAATATGCTTATTTTCATCATATTTTATCACAATGAATGACCAATTAAAGGTAACATCTCATTTTTTTTACTTATCGCAAGTTATTAAATGTTTATTTTCGGCAATATCGCTCAGACTAATCCCTCTGAGGGAAGTCCTAGTATTAGGAATTATTGTTATTTGAATTTAATTATTTTTAAATTCGAATTTTATTTAGTATGCTTTAATAAATTGTTTAAAGAAAAAAAAAATATAGGATTCATTAAGTACGTAAAAGTTTTGACTGAACATTAATCAGCAGTTTTGCTTGATTATATCAATATAAACATATTTTTATTTACTATATCCATACTTAATATTCTAGATTTATATGAAATGAAGTGAGATCCACTGAAAGCTTTTATTTTAATTGATAATTCAGAATTCATAAATCATAGTCAATTGTTAAGTGCGCTTCACTTAACAGCGAAAAACATTGCAACTTAGAGATGTTATGCAAAATCAGGAGTTCTACATATTGAAGCCATGTTCAATTTAAATGAAATAAATATAAGAGCAATCTATCACGATTCGTGTATAGTTCATGTTTTTAGAAAGAAATTGGAGTGTTTCACATGATGGAAAACTTTAAGATTTTTATAAAAAGAAATTTTCTTCTTCGTTGAATGTTAAAAAATAGTAGGGTTTTGAAAAATGCTGAGTTAATAATGCTTTGAATGTATTTGAAGAGAATGCTAAATATATTGTGAGATTTAAAATAAGGGTTACACTCGCATGTGAATTAAACGAATTTTTTCTTTATATTTTTAATTTTTAAAAATATATTTTTTAAATTTATATTACTTTAATCTTAATTAAAAGATTTAATCCATATTACAAATAATTTCACATCTATTATTTTGTATGCTGTAATAATTTTTTAGAGAAAAATATAGGATAAATTAAGAATGTACAGGTTTTGAGTGAACATTAAAAATAGCAGTTGCATTTGATGATATCAATATAAATGTGTTTTTATACCTTATATACATACGTAATATCATAGATTTATATGAATTGAAGTCTCTACTGAAAGCTTTCACTTTAATAAATAATTCTGAATTCATAAATAATAGTCAGTTTGTTAAGTGCACTTAACAACTGAACGCATTGCAAGATAAAGATGTTATGTTCTATAGAAATGCAGCGTTCAGCATATTGAAGCTATGTTCAATTTAAATGTAATAAATAATAGTAATGTATCAAGATACGCTCGCGAATAGTTCATGTTTCGTTTTTAGAAATAAATTGGGCGGTTTCATATTACCAAAATCTTCAAGGTTTTTATAAAATAGCTTCCTTTCTCAATGAAAAAAAAAAAAAAAAAAAAAAAAAAAAAAAGAGGCTTTAGTATACTAATACTGAAGTAATAATGCTTTGAATTTATTTGAAGGGAATGCTAATTATACCACCGCGAGATTCAACATTAGGGGTTACAATCTTAAGCGAATTCGTCTATTTCTTACTTGATTAATTATATTATTTTAATTATATTATATTTTAATTTAATTATATTTTTAATTATTTTAATATATTATATTATTTTAATTTAAAGTAATTTTTTAACTTATATGATTTTAATTTATTAATTTTAAATAAACGGAAAGATTCAACCGGTATTACAATTAATTTTACACTTTATATTTAGTATGTTTTAATTCATTTTGTTACACAAATGATAAGGATACATTAAGAACGTTTTGGTTGAACATTAATCTGCAGTTGTGCTTGATTATAGCAATAAAGACAAGCCTTTTTGTATCCTGCATCCATACTTAATATTTCAGATGTATATGAAATGTAGACTCCTGTGAAAACTTTTACTTTAATCAATAATTCTGAATTCTCTAATAATAGTCAGTTTGTTAAGTGCACTTCACTTGACCATGAAAAATATCGCAACTTGGAAATGTTATTCTCCATAGAAATGCAGAAATTCTTCAATTTAAATTCCTGTTGTATTTATATGAAAGCAATATGAAAGCAATCAATCAATATTCGTGAATAGTTCATGTTTTTAGAAACAAATTGAACTGTTCCATATGGTTGAAAACTTCAAAGTTTTAAAACAACATTAGATAAAAAAATTTCCTTTCCTTATGAAAGTTTAAAAATAAGGCTTTGAATAATACTAAAATAGAAATGCTTTGAATGTACTTGAAGAAAATGTTAAACCGTAAGATTCAAAATAGGAGTAACACTTTCAAGTGAATGGAACGAATTTTTAATGATTATTTCATATTATTTTAATTAAAAGTAAATATTTTAATTTATAGTATTTTAATTAAAAATATTTTTTAAATTTATATTATTTTAAACAAAAATTAGATATTCAATCGATTTTACAATTAATTTCACATGTTATATTTAGTGTGCTTTAATTCATTTTTTTTTTTTACGAAAATAATTTAGGATGCATTACGAACATTGAGTGTTCTGAAAAGTATTATTTCTTTAATATTATTCAAAGACATTTTTTTTAACTTTCAGTAAAAAAGGAAAAAAAAATCATTTAATATTTTTTTATCTTAAAGATTCCGATCATATGAAACAGTCCAATTTCTTTCTAAAAAGAGGAACTATTCACGAATCGTGACAGATCTCTTTCATATTGATTTTATTTATATAGAACATGGATTCAATTTGCAGAACTCCTGCATTTCTATAGAGCTTAATATTTCCAAATTGTGATGTTTTCCGTAGTCAAGTGAAGTGCACTTAATAATCAGACTATTATTTATGAATTTAGAATTATTTATTAAAGTAAAAGCTTTCAGAAGAGTCTTCATTTCATATAAATCTAAGATATTAAGCATGGATATAGGATATAAAAATACATTTATATTGATATAATCAAAGCAACTGCAGATCAATGTTCAATCGAAACCTTGACGTTGTTAATGCATCCTGTATCATTTCTGTAAAAAAAAAAAAGAAATGAATTAAACACACTAAATATAAAGTGCAAAAATAATTGTAATTTTGATTGAATCATTTAATTTAATTAAAATAATATAATTAAAATTCATATGAGATAAAAAGTTATTTTTAATAAAAATAATATAAAATAATCAAGAAATAATCATTTAAATCACTTGAGAATGTAACCCTAACGTTGAATCTCGCGGTATATTTAAAATTCCTTTCAAATACCTTACTGTAAATTCCTTAATGTAAGCCTTCCCTGACGTTCCGGCAATTATAAGATTCAAAATAAAAGTTACACTCTCAAGCGAACTGAACGAATTTTTTTGTTGGATATTTCATGTTATTTTAATTAAAAATATATACTTAAATTTATATTACTTTGTTTAAAAGTAAAAGATTCAATTGATATTACAATTAATTTCACATTTTATATTTAATTAAATTTTTAGAGAAAAAACATAGCATGCATTAAAACGTAAAAGTTTTGACTAATATTAGTTTGCTGTTACGTTTGATTATGCCAACATAAACGCATTTTCATATCCTATATTCATATTTAATATTCTAGCTTTTAAAAATTGAAGACTACTCCGAAAGCTTTTACTTTAATAAGTAATTCTGAATTCATAAATCACAATCAAACAACGGAAAACTTGCAATTTGGAAATATTCTGCTCTCTAGAAATACAGGAGTTCAACAAATTGAACCCATGTTTAGTTCAAATGAAATAAATATAAGAGCAATCTATCATCATTCGTGAATGGTACATGTTTTTAGATACAAATTGAACTGTTTCATATGATAGAAAACTTCAAGATTTTCATAAGAAAACTTTCATTTCTCAATGAAAGTTAAACAAATTAAAAATTGCGCATCAAAAGTAGCAAATGAGGTGGCGGTCGTACTATAAAGAAGTTTTAAAATATTAAGATTTTGGTGTAATAGTATACAGTACATTGGATACAGTATAGTGGCCCAAATTTTTAGTATACCCCTGTAAGTACTATCTGTTTTTTTATATAAGGAAGTAACTTGTAGTAAATCTCAGCAATGTATATCAATTTCATAAAATGTGAAATACAGTCGAGTCTCTGTATAACGAAACTCCATACATCGAATTTCTCTATATAACGAATTTTTAGTAGGAACGGTCCCCTTTTCGCATGATTACACTAAAACAGTCTCTATATAGCGAAATATCTATGTCCATATAACGAATTTTTTCATAAATTGCTCTTAATTTATTCAGTTTTAAAAAGCTTCGAAATCATATGGAATCAATTTTCCATCACTTATTTTTGATTTATAGTCAGTGCTGAGTTTTTTTATTACTTCTCTCCTTGTTCTTTAAATCCAACGAATTCATCCCACCTCCCACACACTTTTCCACATCCTTCTCAAAACAGAGTCAATTGGATTGTTACACACGTAAGAGAGGAATCAATGAGAAGCACATAAAAGAGGTTTTCAAATGAAGGAAAATGTTAACGAGAATTTTTCATTCCTTGCTAAAAGTTAAACCTTTTTTTTTTTTTTTTTTTTTTTTTTTTTTTTTTTTTTTTTTTTTTTTGAGAGCGTAACATTTTTAAAATCAAAACAACAAAAAATTACAGATTTCTTCGTTTGAAATTAATGCAAGTCTTCCTCATTTGATTTTCATTAAGCTTTCAAATAAATGTCTCTTCTCTTTTTTGAAACAACTTAAATAATTAAGAAATAAAATGTTAGGTTAATATTTACTTTTAAATATTTCAAATACTTAATTCAAAAGATTAAAAATAATATTTGTTCAAATATCAGATATTAAATACGATTTTTAACATCATTCTCTATACATCGAATTTCTCTAGATGACGAATTTTTCACTGGAACGGTGGATTTCGTTATATAGAGACTCGACTGCAGTTTAATATTATTAAAACGCGCTCCAAATAGTATTTCTCTCTATACTATTGCCTGGGCCTATGCCTCGTGTAGATAATCGACCAACAAAAAATAAACCAAACCAAACCAAACCCTATACCATTGTTTAATGGAATACTTCTGTGTGGTTCTCTAAATTAAAAACAAATATTCTTTGCTCCACAGACTGAATAGAATGTGTTTTTTAGCAAATATTTCATAGATGCATATAAATTCTAGTATGTTCGAAACAATATAATGTTATTAAAATGCACTTTAAACTATTTTTCCCCATTGACCGTAATGTAACGAAATGCTTTTGATTGGTCCTGTAATTAAAATATAGATTCGTTTTCATAAGGTATATTATTAAAAAATTTTCAAAAGATTATGCAAAAGTTATATATTTTGAATTTCAAACGATTCGGGTGGGCAGTCTTTTGATCTGTTATATGCGGACGGACGGATTGAACGGTAACTATAGGCGCTATGAATTTATATAACTACGAACGGACCTAAAAAAGGCTTTGAATACTGAAGTAATAATACTTTGAATGTATTTGAAAGGAATTTTAAATATATAGTAATATTCAAATAAGGGTTCTCTTTCAAGTGAAATGCACGATTTTTTCTTGATTATTTTATATTATTTTAATTAAAAATATTTTTTTACTTATATGATTTTAATTTATGTTAATTTAATTAAAAATAATAGATTCAATCGATATTACAATCAGTTTTATATTAAGTATTATTAATATAATTTTATATTTATATTAAGTATGTTTTAATTTATTTCTCTTTTACAGAAATAATATGGAATACATTAAAAACATCAAGGTTGTGATTGAACATCAACCTGCGTTTAATTCTATTGATATTTATTAGGATTAAGTAAATCGAATTTTTATTTCCTATTTTCATATTTTATCTCCTCTGTATTTATATAGCTGCTAACTTGTACGGAGTTTTCTTACCAATAAAATTATCAAAAATTTATGACTTATTCAAACGCTACAATTGCTTGACTTTCGGTGATTCGATTATTTATAATTTTCCATAAAATTTTACTGGTATTAAGAATCCATATGAGTTGGTAGCTATGGATGTATATAATGAAAACAATCCCTAACAATTTTCATGTTAATCAATGATTCAGAATTCATAAATCACAATCAGTTGATAAGTGCACTTTATTTAACAACGGAAAACATCGCAACTTAGAAATATTATGCTGTATAGAAATGCAGGAGTTCTACAAATTACATCCGTGTTCAATCTAAATGCAATAAATATAAGAACAATCTAACACAATTCTTGAGTAGTTCATGTTTTTAGAAAGAGCGTGCAATATGATGGGAAAAATCAAGATTTTTATTTAAAAAAAACTTTTTCCAATGAAAGTTTAAAAATAAGGATTTGAGTGGTACTGAGGTAATAATGCTTTGAATGTATTTGAAGAGAATGTTAAATATACTGTTATATTCAAAATAAGTGTTGCACTCTCAAATAAATTGAACGAATTTTTCTTGATTATTTTATTTTTTTTAAATATTTTTTATTGTCTGAGCGAAGCGAAGTCTTTATACTCAGAGATACGTAACGATATTAAAAGTCAAAAAAATTCTTTCGTCAAGCAAATCTTAAAAAGTACTTGTCGGATTTTGATTCTGTTTGTACCAATAGGTACCTATGAAGGTAATCTGGTGAATGCACTACATACGAAAAATTAGTTCCAAATAGTTTAAAAGTTATATTAAAAAAACTGATAAAAAAGCACAATTTATTTGCATACGTCACAGAAATTTGGTGTGCGTGATTTTCACCAGCTGGATATTTTCGTAGATAACCGAATCAGTACATGGAGTAAATAGTAATCATTAACGCACTCAAAAATATTGAATGCAATAAAACATTTTAAAATTTAATCGTGCAAGATAATAAAACTTATTTTTTTATATAAAAAAAATGTCATAAAAACTTTGATTTTGAGATTTTGTGATAATCTCTTAATAGCATTTTTTGATCGCTAAAAGAATGTTTTATATATTTCGCGTGTGAAAATTAGAAACAATTACGTTTTTAAATAAAAAGTTTCTTTTATGACATCATTTTCCCTTTATATTTATTTTTATTGCATGTTTTCTTTTAACTTATATTTTGTTTGTGTGTGGAAGTCAAGTCTGGTCACTAATTTTTCGGCACGAATACCACAAGTGCATCAGATTTGGCGCAATTTTTTTCAAAGCCCATTTGGCGAAAACTCCGTTTTCAAATAACGCTTACATACACATTTTTAAATAATTTTCTATTTTCAAAAAGAACTTACAGTAAATAAAATAATAATAATAATTAATAACTATAAAAAGAAATATTTTATATAATTAAAAAAAGGAAATGAAAGTAAATAAACATTTTATGAGTAAATAAACAAATAATAAATAAATAAAGCCGGGTTACCATCTGAGGTAAAATAATGCCATTTTGACGCCAATTATGTACCCTGGTGCATATGTGACATCTTTTCTCATTTTTCATCCATTTCCTGTTGGCATACAACTTTGAAATTTGGAATATGTATGCATACCTGGGAGCAATACTGGAATTAGACATTGATTTTTTTTTAATTCGATCCAAAAAGGGGCAACGGGGATTATTTTTTAAAGATTTATACTGCATAAAGGAGCCACTTACTTCTTGTATATAAAAATAGGTAAGTGGTATGTAAAAACAATTATAGTGTACATAAATAAAATACTTGAGATAATATACTAGAGATATAAGCACCGAGTTTGGCGAGATATTTTAAGCCAATTAGGCGAAAACATCGTTTTATTTACCAGATACATATAGCATGCTATAATAACACGTTATTTATTTATTTCAAAATGAAAAAAAGGAATAAACGAAATATTTTCTGTTATTAAAAAAAAGAAATAACAATCAAATGATAATATTTTTAGAACAAACAATTTATTATAACATTTATATGATAACCAGCATGTTAGGCAACTGAACGCCATTTTAGCACCAATTAGGTACCTCGGTGTGTATAGGGCATATATGTGCCATATTTATTTGTAAAATTGAGCATGAACGTTTACCAAGTGTGTTTTACTAGTCGCTTATATCTTTTTGCAACATAGCGCACCTTCCGAAGCCAAAACTGCACAAAAGAAAAAAAATCAATATTTGCAGTATTTATGTAATGCACATTTTGTAATCAGTAGGCTCGATAATCAGACCTCGTTTTTTTTTTTTTTTTGCTTTCAAAGATGATATTTCATACGACGTCTTTTTTGGATTCGTCGTTTTTCCATATTTGATAGTATGCGTCTACTCGTTTTGTAACTTTTTTTGTAACTTTCTTCTTTATTAACAGCGACATTTGGATTTCCTATTTAAATAAAAATTCTTCTCAATACAAAGAATTTTGTTAAAATAAATAAATAAATGAAATGCGAACATCTATTGCTCAAAGCACAAAATTTTTCCTATTGAGTTAATACAAATCAGTAAAAACATAATTTTTATGATAATAAAAAGGTGACTTATGTAATAACAGAGTCATATATTAACAGAGTCATATGGATTAAGTATGAATATTTCTCCACCATTTATAAATAATAATATTAAAATAAAATGCGGACTGACCAAAGTCTATATTTGACTGAAAACAACAACCATTTTCTAAATGCTTTAAAAAGATGGCCAATGAAAAGTGATATTTCAAAAGTATTATGAAATTAGTTAAAAACCATTTATTTTAAACTAAATGAATAAAAGATTTATATTTTTAATGAAATAAATGGGATTTGAAAAATTACAGGAAATTTATCACCATAGATGTATCAATATTACAATCAGTACTTTGTATGCAAAATGGAACAATTAGCAATACTTTTTGAACCCGAAAAATGGTCGTTGCTTTTTTTAAGGTTAAAAAGGAGGTTACGAAATATTCCTATACAGAGATGCCAAGCCCCCGCTTATTGCACAGCAGAATTTTCTTATAGGAAAAGTTATTTTTTAAATCCGCAGAATGTTCCAATTTAATAAAAGATTTTCTGTATTAAAATACCGGTATCCAAAATGCCGGAGACCTGGCAGCTCTGCCTATAAAATTTTAATTAATCACGGTACTTTTTTTAATCGGATTCAAATTTAGTGAAGACAACGTTTTTTGGCCAAAAGCAGCTTTTTTCCACATGTGTAACTACGATACAATTCCTTGATGCTGAAATAAAATGTTTTGACTTATGCTATTATTGCTTCCTCTTATTTATTTATTTGAATTTTAAATAAGATGACAAAATCGTGTTTTTTAAATGTACGGAAAAAATGCATTCCGAGAGAGGGCGAAAAGAACAATATTTGGCGATTTATTACCTGCGTTTGGCTAAGTTTCTTACTACATTGTATTTAATACTCTTCACAATACTTCGCTGTTATATGGACTTAAGCGCTTTTATAAAAAGTTTGACGTAGTTCGGGCTTAAGAAAGGGAGTATTTTACTGAATAATACAAATAAATGAAAAATGAATACTAAGAAATACTAATAAAAGAAAAATGAAGCGTTATATTGATCTATGTCTATTTAAAAATGCATCTGCTAGCACTAATTAGATAATTTATGTGTATATAATAGGAGATAAATAGCTTTTGATTCTGTATTTCTATGCTTTAAAGCATTAACGTTTGTGTGTTTTTCGTTATCATTGTGAGTACCTAGCCGATTTAAAAAATAATGTGGGCAAAAAATGTTGGTAACTATCCTTTCTGCAAAATATACTATATTTTGCGTAGGAACAATAATCACCATCAATGCACGAGCAAAAAAAGTTCAAAATTGAGAATTCTTTGATGTCGATATGACTAAAAATTTAAAATCTTTTTTTTTTTTTTTTTGGTGGCAACTTTTAGGATATAATATTCTCGTTATGAACGATTTCTAAAACATTCGACAATTTCACAAATTAAACATTTTTTTTTTCTAGAAAAAGTTTTAAACCCAATTTATTGAGAATATTGCAATTTCTAGGATACTGTTGGGGTCAGAAACTATAACTTTGGCATCACAGTAACTTATAAGATGTAAGTGCTCGTTTAGGACAAATTTTTAAAAAAGGATTTCTTAACTCTTATCGACAACCTCATTGCATCCGTGGAAAACAGATATTCAACATTATAAACTATTCGGAAGTATTTCACACCGTATAAAATACACTCCATTCTCTTCAAACATAATAGTTTATGTTATTTATAGTTTCTCAAATCGGTGCGAAGCTTCTGTTTATGCTCATGACATCATTTCAAAGAGTTATATTACCAATATAGGAAAATTTGGTGTTTTATTTTCTGTATTACTTTTAACATTTTGCATATTTCCAATTTTATATCCATCCATGGTTTGCTTTTCTTTTATAAAAATAGTATATGCAACTTTATATATAAGATTTTGTAATTCTATGATTCAATATGCTTATTTTCATCATATTTTATCACAATGAATGACCAATTAAAGGTAACATCTCATTTTTTTTACTTATCGCAAGTTATTAAATGTTTATTTTCGGCAATATCGCTCAGACTAATCCCTCTGAGGGAAGTCCTAGTATTAGGAATTATTGTTATTTGAATTTAATTATTTTTAAATTCGAATTTTATTTAGTATGCTTTAATAAATTGTTTAAAGAAAAAAAAAATATAGGATTCATTAAGTACGTAAAAGTTTTGACTGAACATTAATCAGCAGTTTTGCTTGATTATATCAATATAAACATATTTTTATTTACTATATCCATACTTAATATTCTAGATTTATATGAAATGAAGTGAGATCCACTGAAAGCTTTTATTTTAATTGATAATTCAGAATTCATAAATCATAGTCAATTGTTAAGTGCGCTTCACTTAACAGCGAAAAACATTGCAACTTAGAGATGTTATGCAAAATCAGGAGTTCTACATATTGAAGCCATGTTCAATTTAAATGAAATAAATATAAGAGCAATCTATCACGATTCGTGTATAGTTCATGTTTTTAGAAAGAAATTGGAGTGTTTCACATGATGGAAAACTTTAAGATTTTTATAAAAAGAAATTTTCTTCTTCGTTGAATGTTAAAAAATAGTAGGGTTTTGAAAAATGCTGAGTTAATAATGCTTTGAATGTATTTGAAGAGAATGCTAAATATATTGTGAGATTTAAAATAAGGGTTACACTCGCATGTGAATTAAACGAATTTTTTCTTTATATTTTTAATTTTTAAAAATATATTTTTTAAATTTATATTACTTTAATCTTAATTAAAAGATTTAATCCATATTACAAATAATTTCACATCTATTATTTTGTATGCTGTAATAATTTTTTAGAGAAAAATATAGGATAAATTAAGAATGTACAGGTTTTGAGTGAACATTAAAAATAGCAGTTGCATTTGATGATATCAATATAAATGTGTTTTTATACCTTATATACATACGTAATATCATAGATTTATATGAATTGAAGTCTCTACTGAAAGCTTTCACTTTAATAAATAATTCTGAATTCATAAATAATAGTCAGTTTGTTAAGTGCACTTAACAACTGAACGCATTGCAAGATAAAGATGTTATGTTCTATAGAAATGCAGCGTTCAGCATATTGAAGCTATGTTCAATTTAAATGTAATAAATAATAGTAATGTATCAAGATACGCTCGCGAATAGTTCATGTTTCGTTTTTAGAAATAAATTGGGCGGTTTCATATTACCAAAATCTTCAAGGTTTTTATAAAATAGCTTCCTTTCTCAATGAAAAAAAAAAAAAAAAAAAAAAAAAAAAAAAAAAAGAGGCTTTAGTATACTAATACTGAAGTAATAATGCTTTGAATTTATTTGAAGGGAATGCTAATTATACCACCGCGAGATTCAACATTAGGGGTTACAATCTTAAGCGAATTCGTCTATTTCTTACTTGATTAATTATATTATTTTAATTATATTATATTTTAATTTAATTATATTTTTAATTATTTTAATATATTATATTATTTTAATTTAAAGTAATTTTTTAACTTATATGATTTTAATTTATTAATTTTAAATAAACGGAAAGATTCAACCGGTATTACAATTAATTTTACACTTTATATTTAGTATGTTTTAATTCATTTTGTTACACAAATGATAAGGATACATTAAGAACGTTTTGGTTGAACATTAATCTGCAGTTGTGCTTGATTATAGCAATAAAGACAAGCCTTTTTGTATCCTGCATCCATACTTAATATTTCAGATGTATATGAAATGTAGACTCCTGTGAAAACTTTTACTTTAATCAATAATTCTGAATTCTCTAATAATAGTCAGTTTGTTAAGTGCACTTCACTTGACCATGAAAAATATCGCAACTTGGAAATGTTATTCTCCATAGAAATGCAGAAATTCTTCAATTTAAATTCCTGTTGTATTTATATGAAAGCAATATGAAAGCAATCAATCAATATTCGTGAATAGTTCATGTTTTTAGAAACAAATTGAACTGTTCCATATGGTTGAAAACTTCAAAGTTTTAAAACAACATTAGATAAAAAAATTTCCTTTCCTTATGAAAGTTTAAAAATAAGGCTTTGAATAATACTAAAATAGAAATGCTTTGAATGTACTTGAAGAAAATGTTAAACCGTAAGATTCAAAATAGGAGTAACACTTTCAAGTGAATGGAACGAATTTTTAATGATTATTTCATATTATTTTAATTAAAAGTAAATATTTTAATTTATAGTATTTTAATTAAAAATATTTTTTAAATTTATATTATTTTAAACAAAAATTAGATATTCAATCGATTTTACAATTAATTTCACATGTTATATTTAGTGTGCTTTAATTCATTTTTTTTTTTTACGAAAATAATTTAGGATGCATTACGAACATTGAGTGTTCTGAAAAGTATTATTTCTTTAATATTATTCAAAGACATTTTTTTTAACTTTCAGTAAAAAAGGAAAAAAAAATCATTTAATATTTTTTTATCTTAAAGATTCCGATCATATGAAACAGTCCAATTTCTTTCTAAAAAGAGGAACTATTCACGAATCGTGACAGATCTCTTTCATATTGATTTTATTTATATAGAACATGGATTCAATTTGCAGAACTCCTGCATTTCTATAGAGCTTAATATTTCCAAATTGTGATGTTTTCCGTAGTCAAGTGAAGTGCACTTAATAATCAGACTATTATTTATGAATTTAGAATTATTTATTAAAGTAAAAGCTTTCAGAAGAGTCTTCATTTCATATAAATCTAAGATATTAAGCATGGATATAGGATATAAAAATACATTTATATTGATATAATCAAAGCAACTGCAGATCAATGTTCAATCGAAACCTTGACGTTGTTAATGCATCCTGTATCATTTCTGTAAAAAAAAAAAAGAAATGAATTAAACACACTAAATATAAAGTGCAAAAATAATTGTAATTTTGATTGAATCATTTAATTTAATTAAAATAATATAATTAAAATTCATATGAGATAAAAAGTTATTTTTAATAAAAATAATATAAAATAATCAAGAAATAATCATTTAAATCACTTGAGAATGTAACCCTAACGTTGAATCTCGCGGTATATTTAAAATTCCTTTCAAATATACTTAAAGCATTATTACTTCAGTATTATAGTATTATTCAAAGCTTTTTTTTTGTTACGTTTTTGAGAAAGGACATGTGGACAATATGAGTGTAAGGGTTAATATTAAATTAATCCTTTCACTCATACTGTCCACATATGAGGACAGACATGTATTGTTCTATAAAGCAAAAACTTTTTTAGAATTCATTTATGGAGATCTGATTTATGGTGTTTCAAAAGCTAGCATGCAGCACAATAATAAAATTCTTTTTATAATGGGTTCTCATTCAACACAAAAAAAGATTTTTCGCGAATAATGAAAAATAATTAAGATAATTTATGCACGAAAGGGTTAATCTACAGTTGCGTTTCATTAAATTAATACACGCGAAACTATATATCCCATTAAAATAGCAAATAAAGCCTTTGTGCACAAATGTTTAAAGATAGAAAACCAACGATTATAAATGCACAAATAAAGTATGAGAAGATAGCAAATAGCTATTTCGAATCTACTATCGAGATTCTTCATCAGTGCAAAAACTAAGCGAGCTAAAAAATAGCAAAACTGAGCAAAGAGACAGAGAGACGAAGGCTTATATACCCGCTATGGGAACAATCCCGCCTAAAGAAAAGCAACCATTGAGAAGAAAGCAGCTAAAACAACTGGGAGGACAAAGGAACCCTGGGAGGACCCAGTTGTTTTAGCTGCTTTATTCTCATTGGTTGCTTTTCTTTAGGCGGGATTGTTCCCATAGCGGGTATATAAGCCTTCGTCTCTCTGTCTCTTTGCTCAGTTTTGCTATTTTTTAGCTCGCTGAGTTTTTGCACTGATGAAGAATCTCGATAGTAGATTCAAAATAGCTATTTGCTACCTTCTCATACTTTATTTGTGCATTCATAATCGTTGGTTTTCTATCTTTAAATATATATCCCATATCAGCGATGTCAAGTCTCCGGCTTTTTGCACATCACTATTGTCTTAGAGAAAATTCGGTTCTTTTAAAGAGGCGAAATGTTCCAATTAGTATATAAAACAAGTTTTTGTGAATTAAATTACTGATATCCAAAAAGCCGGAGACTTAGCAGCTCTGCTTTATACAAATTTAATAATGTAGATAAATATCTAGTGAAGGCTGCACTGAAAAGTTTATTTTAATCAATAATTCTGAATTCATAAATCATAGTCAGTTGTAAAGTGCACTTCACTTAACAACGTAAAACATCGTAACTTTGAAATGTTATGCTCAATGCAGGTGTTCTACATATTGAAGCCATGTTCAATTTAAATGAAATCAATATAAAAGTAATCTATCACGATTGTTCGAGAATAAGATATGTTTTTAGAAACAAATTGGACTATTTTATATGAATGAAAACTTAAAGGTTTTTATAATATACTTTCTTTTCACAATGAAAGTAAAAAAAAAATAAGGTTTTAAATAACACTGAAGTAATAATTCTTTGAATATATTTGAAGGGAATGTTAAATATACCATGAGATTCAATATAGAGGTTACACTCTAAAGTGAATTGAATGACTTTTTCTTGATTTTTTTATGATATTTTAATTAAAAAAAACTTTTTTTTAACTTATACGATTTTAATTTATATGATTTTAATTAAATTAAAGTTTCAATCGATATTACAACCAAATTTACATTTTACATTTAGTGTATTTTAATTCTTTTTTTACAGAAATGATACAGAATGCATTAAGAACGTCAACATTTTGATTGAACTTTAATCTGCTGTTGCGTTTAATTTTATCAATATAAACGTATTTTTATATCCTATATTCATACTAATAACCTAAATTTATACGAAATGAAGGCTCCTGAAGACGAACTGAAAGCCTATACTTTAAACAATAATTCTGAATTCTTAAATAATAGTCAGTTTGTTGAGTGCACTTCACTTAATAACAGGATGTATCCTAACTTAGAAGTGTTATTTTCTATAGAAATGCAGCGTTCTACATATTGAAGCCATGTTCAGTTTAACTCTTTAACGATCAAAGCATTTTCATTGCTAAGATGTCGAAATAAATGAATGACACCGGTAATTAAGAACAAATATATTTCTAAATAAGAAAACGTGATTTTTCACATACATAATAAAAGGGATATTTTTAGATAAAAATACCGGTGTCAGTGTTGCACATCGGAATTAAAATTTTGTGGTTTCGTGGCGGAACCAATGAACGTTAAAGGGTTAAATGAAACAAATATAAAAGTAATAAATCACGATTCAATTGAAAATAGTTCATGTTTTTTAGAAACAAATTGGGCTGTTTCATATAATCGAAAAATTCAAGGTTTTTATAAATTATTTTCCATTCTCAATAAAAGTTTAAAAAAAAAATAAGGCTTTAGATAATACTGAAGTAATAATGTTTTGAATATACTTGAAGGGAATGTTAAATATACCTTGAGATTGGGATTACACTCTCAAGTGAATTCAATGATTTTTTCTTGACTATTTTATATTATTTTAATTAAAAATAACTTTTTAACTTATATTATTTTAATTAAATTAAATGATTCAATCTATGTTACAATTAACTTTGCATTTAATATTTAGTGTGTTTAATTCTTTTTTTTTTCTTTCTTTTTTTAACAGAAATGATACAGGATGCATTAAGAACGTTAAGGTTTCGATTGAACATTAATCTGCAGTTGTTTTGATTATATCAATATAAATGTATTTTTATATCCTATATCCATACTTAATATCTTAAATTTATATGAAATGAAGACTCTTCTGAAAGCTTTTACTTTAATAAATAATTCTGAATTCTTAAATAATAATCTGACTGTTAAGTGCACTTCACTTGACTACGGAAAACATCGCAATTTGGAAATGTTATGCTCTATAGAAATGCAGGAGTTCTGCAAATTGAATCCATGTTCTATATAAATGAAATAAAAATGAAAGAAATCTATCGCAATTCGTGAATAATTCATGTTTTTAGAAAGAAATTGGACTGTTTCATATAGTGGAAAAATTTTAAGATTTTTATAAAATAATATTAAGTAAAAAAATTTTCCCTTTTCTCAGAAAGTTAAAAAAAAAGTCTTTGAATAATACTTAATTAATAATGCTTTGGATACATTTGAAGAGAATGTTGAATGTAACGTGAGATTCAAAATAAGGTTTACACACTCAAGCAAATCGATTTTTTTTCTTATATTATTTCGATAAAAATTATTTTTAATTTATATATTTTTAATTAAAAATGAAAGAATCCATACATCGTAAGACATGAATGCAATTGTGAGTGTTTATTTGCAGTTATATAAATGTAATGGGAAAAATAAATAAAATTGTTGTGGATTGTTGTTTTCGTGTATAATTAGTGAGAAAAATATGTAATGGATAAACGAAATAAAATGATTGCTGTTTCTGTGTATTATAAAGATTAATCAAGGAGAAAGCAATAGTTGCAGGATGCCTGAAAACAATCTCTAATGCCAAGACAAATTTCGCACGAATTTCGTACATTTCCTGATTAAATAAAACAAAGATTACTGCTAAATATTTCTAGTGAACGTTTTTTTTTTAAAAAGAAATGCGTCAAGTTAATAACGAAAACCGGTTACATTTATTTTTCGCATGCTTTAATAATTCAAATGAAGAGAAGTCAATAAAATATAACTTTTTACAATATAACACTAAGAAATTATTATTATTTAAAAGAATTTTATAATAGCATTTTGTTGCACCGATTAACAAAGTGTTAAGATAGAAGAATTTAGTAAGGGACTGTGCATATATAACGTTATTAACAATTTGGTAATTTTGGAACTCCTCCCCCCGCTCCATATCATATGTTATCATCTCTCGAGCCTCTCCCCCTCTTCCCAGTAATGATATCGTTATTAATGTTTAATTTTTTTTCTTTTTCGCTTGGAGTAATATCTAAAACCGGTTATATTTATTTTTTGCATGCTTTATTAATTCAAATGAAGACAAGTCAATAAAATATCGCTTTTTACAATATAACACTTAAAAGAAATTGTTATTATTTAAAAGTATTTTATAATAGCTTTTTGTTGCATAATGCATTGGACAGTAATAATGCCTTATTGCATTTGCCTCGCACAAAACAAGTGAATAACATTCTTTCTTTTTCTCTTTTATTTATTAGTGAACACAAGCTTCATTTCAAATGTACTTCACATATGGTTTCTCGAACAGTGATTGTATATGTATACACATATCAGAGCTGCCAACTTCTACGCCTTTTTAAATCATATAAACTTGCTTGGAATCAGAAAATATTTTTAGTAAAATGCATGCCAAATGTATAAAATGTTATGCATGGTAATCCATAATTTCAATTAGTAATAAAAATTTCTGTTTTTAATATATTTATTTGACTTTAAATAGGCGTAGAAGTTGGCAGCCATGACAAATGAAGAATAATAGAAATATCAAATGTTAGGATATTCCATATTTTAGAATTAAATATTTTTTTTAGTAATTTAATGATTTTAATACAAACTTTCTATTTTCGTAAAAATAGATAAGAGACTAAAATGATACTATTTTGAACTAAAAACCATATTACAAATAAGAAAAGAAAATTTTGGGTTTGATCAAAAATGACATCGATATCAAAAGGCAACTCTTCACTTCCCTCTAGATATATACGATATCATTTCATAGACCCCTCTTCCTCTAAAATGATAACGTTACATTTGTACAGTCCCTAACTGGAGAATGTACGTTTTCCCCCGAAAGTCTGTTTCATTTTTACCTTTTTTAACATTAAAAAAAACTGTATTTTTTGTAAGATCTGTTCGTAACAGGCGGATTTTCGGAACAGCGGGACTCCACTGTATTTTTCTTTCTTTAGGGTAATTCCATGAGCACATGTCGTGTAAGTCACATATTACGATTTTTTATACCAATATTTTAGAACGGAAAAATGTGAATTATTTTATCAGAGTTATTTCATTAATTTTATAAGGCCATGCAAACCTTTCGAAAATAACGGTGGCGAACATTTTAGCAGTTACTAGAAATGTGACTTACACGACAAATGCTCACGGAAATGCCCTTTAAAACCCTTTCCGGCACACTATGCCCGGTCTGAGTTACCTATTTTTAATTCCAAATTTGCAAACGACACCAATAATATTTTAGAAAAATTTTGCTTTCAGAATAAAAGCTTAAAATGGAGTTTCAAAATATCTAAAAAATTCGTTTGCAAATTCCGGTGCCAGTCTAAAGTTTCCCATTTTACTAACGATTTTGCCCGTGCCGGAAAAGATTAAACTTCTAAGTGAACATTTCAAGTAAAACAAAGCAAAGATTACTTCTCAAAATTTCCGATGTATGTTTGAATAATAAAAAAGCCTGCAAAATTAGGGACATCTTTGTATACATGGCAACTGGTTAACAAAGTGCTAGGAGAGATGTATACTTATTCCCCCAAAAAATCGTCATATCTGTCAAATACAAAATGTTTCTAAGAAAATAATAAAAACTATTTCATCCCAGTTGAAACATTGTCAAAATATTTACCCTTTTCTAGTGTTTTTATCATAAAAATATTGTGGCCTTTTACTTCGGCGATCGTGCAGAAAATATGCAATAAAAATCAATGAATAATAAGCTACATTCAATACAACATTTTTTTCTCTTGAAAAGCATTCTCGACATTGAATACTCAGAAAGGTATAGAATCTTATGTATAATTCATAATCGTGCGTGAATAGATACTATTCTGTTTCAGTAGTTGAATATTTCTCGAGCTCATATAATACCTCTTTTTGAAGAAAACTTGTATCAGAAGATCATGTTTAGAAACACTAAATTATATAGAACTCTTTTTTAAAATAGCAAAATGTTTTCATGAAAAAGGAAAAATAACATGTATTGAAAGGAAATGAAAGACAATAGCATTTTTGGATTTGTACACATACAGGGTCATTCTAAATTTATTGTGCAGACTTTAAGGGTTGGTATAGGACACTATAATAATCATTTACTGCATAGGAAAGTATGGGCACAAGTGGCGCGTTGACGTACATCCAGGGGGAGGGGGGAGGCAATTTAATCCCTTTTCTATTTCAAAATTTCTCACACCAGAAAATTCCTATACTATTCTATTACTTATTAGACAGATGTTTAATATCGTGGACAGACGTTTCATGATTACAAACCCACACAAACACACACAAAAATAAAAAGCATATTGCCCAGTTAAACTGATGGCATTGAGCTCACAGGCTAGCCTTATATTTTCAAGGGTTAATTCAGTTTGAAAAACAAATTAAGAAGGGGAAACAGCTCTCCCCTTTCTCCTTTTTTATACTTAATCATTGAACCTCCTAAACTATCAAAGACATGCTTTATCATATAAAAAATCTATATTCAAAATTCAGAGCAAATCGGATAATTCTTAATAAAAACCTTTTTAGCATTTATATAATTTAAGAGGAGTTATTCCCCTCTTTTATACTTCACCATTAAACTTCCAAAACTATTCAGAGATTTAAACGAAACCTGACAATTCTGCTTGAAAAATCCATTTATACAAGTTAAGGGGAGGGGCATTAGAACCCCCGTTCCCCCTGTTTATACTTATTCAAATGAACACCTAATAACAGCCACGGTATCGCCTCATCAGAATGATCCTATATCTAAATTTTGAACGAAAACTGTTAATTCTGCATGAAAATCCCGTTTATATCAATTAAGGGGAGGGGCATGAGCCCCCCGTTCCCCCTCTTATACATATCGAATGAACTCCAAAAACTAATCAGGGAAGCGCCTTGTCAGGATATACCTATATACAAAATTTCAAGTGGATCCGATATTTTTATCATGAGTTATCGCGTTACGCACGAACGTACATACAGAACGGACGGGCACATAAGCTCTCAGGCTATGACAGCCTGTGAGCTAAAAACTCCTCTTTTTTGTATGTTTTTGTTTTGAAATCAAAATTTTTGAATTTTAAAAACTTACAAACCTAGCAAATCACTCAAACACAGGATATACATAATTAGAAATAGAAATAGAGTTTTTTTTTAATTCAAAGACTTCAATTTTATACCGGAAATTTTCATTAAGAATTTTGTCTTTGTTTAATCATGAAACGTCTGTCTACAAAGATAGAAAAAATAGTATAGGAATTTTCAGGTCTGAATGAGAAATTTTGAAATAAAAAAGACTAAGTTGATTCCCTGGTTATATTACAACGCGCCAATTAGGTCCATACATTCCCGTACAATAAATGATTATTGCAGTGTTTTGTATCAACCTTTAAAGTTTGTCCATGAATTTAGAATCAACCTCTATAACGCTATCAACGCATAGGCGTAGCCAGCCTTTTGAACGGGGGGGGTGCCCAGATTTTTTAACCCGGACCTGTTGATAACAAACAATATTTTATATAATAAAACCTTTTAAAAAGGAATCTCATGAGACTGCTCGAATTCCCGTTTTAAACAAGCTTTTATCAAAAGGTATAATTGTGTGGTGGTTTTTTTGGTTCTAAACTAAATCTAATGGTAAAAAAAAAAAAAATGTATAAATTCTCTTACAGCAGTGATATAAGACAGAGACTGTGTGTGGACACAAGTGTGAAACTTTTAGGCACCCTAACGTCTAATAAAAATTAAAAAACGATTTTTATTATGCTGGAAACTTCTGTAGGCGCAAAAGACAGCTGTATGAGATCAAAATATCGTATTAATAAAAGTCTTGCAGATGAAATTTAGTCGGATGATAAATCTCATCCGGCGAAATACACATACATGTGTGTGAGTTAGAGATGAGTTCGGGCTCGTTTTCCGGGACCCGGGCCCGCACGAGCCCGAAAGATTTTCTGTTACCAGAGCCCGAGCCCGATACCAAAAATATACAAAACAAAATTATATGGTATTTATGGTATCAAAAATTTATTATTATGTTAATTACTTATTTATGTTTATTATTATTGTATTATAAATTTATTATTATGGTATTAAAAATTTCTTACACAGATAAAATTGTTAAATGAAAATTTAAATTCAATCTTTTCAAAATCCGTATCAAATAAATATATACTTACTCTTAAAATTAATCTCAATTTTTTCCCTAATTTAAAAAGTAAATTTCATGTACATGTTTGTGACTTAATGAATAAATTCATGAAATTTGCAGAAACTACTATTTGTAATCTGGCGAATCGAACAACGTCCTTCAATTTTGTGTAAAAATGTACAATTTTAATTATAATCGATTCCTTTCTCATAACAATGTTCCTTAATTGATAGTTGCCAGAAAATCAATGTAAAAAAAAAAAAAAAAAAAAAAAAGATGACGTTTTTTTAAAGGTTCGATGCTTTTATCGGAAAAGAAGAAACACTGAACAACTGCTTTGTACCAGAATAAGATGGTAATAATGTTTACTTACGGAGGAAAGTTTACTTCGAAAATGTATACCGTCCTCAGCATGAAACAGTGTTCATGTTGACAAATAGATAGAACAATCACTAATTTTCATATGAAAAACGACAATGACTCGTGCACAATAGAAGATTAAATAATTTGCAAGCCTCCAGCTAATTTTCGTCTATTAATAACAAAAGAAAGTATTCTCTTCGCGTTATGTAACTAAATAATAAATTAAAAAAAAAAACGATCCTATTAAAAGAAAAAAAAACTTTTACTAACGAAAAGCCAACTAAAAGCAAATTCATAGCTGGTGTTTATTTTGAATGGCGCCATTCAGAGGTTGTCGTCGGAAATTACGTAGACATAAATCTGTAATTATTACAAATTTTCATTTGAAACAGCAATCAAATACTAAAATAAACAAACACTACCTACTTCGGTTCCCCGTCATTTTGATCAAAATGATTTGAAAAGGAATACGTACGCAATTTTAAATGAAAAAAAGTATTTTCAATCTTTCCTGCTCATGAATAAATAAAATCTTTCGGTTTCAGAAAAAAATGAGCCCGTCCGGGCCCGAAGATTAGAATAAAAATAGAGCCCGTACCCGTGTCGGGCCCGGGCTCGGGTTTTCGGGTACGGGCTGAGCCCGTCTCATCTCTAGTGTGGATGCGCGTATATGCATAAACCAGCAGCATAATTATGAACATAATAATAAATGTCACAATAAATAAAAAAGTTAAAGTATTTAGTCAAATTTTATAATAAAACTACATTATAAACTCAGATCTCAGTGCCACAATAAAGATATTACTGCTGATGTTTCGTAACCAGGTACCACGTCGGATTAGACGTACCACTGATGGATTCAGTCATAAGTAAACAAAGTAAATGCAAAAATTTAAGTACAAAAGTCACTTAAACTCGATAACTTTATATTTATCAAAAAATGGAATACGCAATTCGATTCCAAATAGCTTCAATGTACACGTCTATTGAAATCGAATCTTGTGCCTTAATTTTGTGCCTTTACGTTTAAAAAAAAAAAAAAAAAAAAAAAAAAAAAGTCATAAAATGTGTCAGAAAGTTTTGCGTTTATTAATCACAGATTTCAGAACCGCTTTAAGAGAGCATAATAAACTATTCTTACTTTCTTTGGTTACTGTGGCTTCTGGAGATTTGACATCATGTTGGACAGTTATTTTTTCTTTAAAAATATCCTGAATTGTCTTGCATTTTTTGCAGGTTTATCTAAAGCTCATTTTCTCTTTTCTGGCCGTCCCATATATTTTAAATACGCTTGGTAAAGTGCGGAGTATATTAACAAATTAAATATAATTTTTTGGCCCATTTCGAAATGATACAGGCCAAGAGAATGAAAACAAATAAAACAGACTGAATAAAACAGAGAAAACAGGATTTTCTCTTCTCGGAAAACCCTATAATGTGACTGGCAGGCTTTAATATTTATTATTATTATTATTATTATTATTATTTAAAAGATAAAAATTATTAAGCATAGCTTCCATATCTAGATTCAAATGTTTTTGTTTTTTGTCAGATATCTTCAGTGTGTGTGTGTGTGGGGGGGGGAGTCTATTGTCAGTGTGAACATTTAATGTAATGGCGTCTTGCAAACGTTGGATTAACGGCAGGCCAGTAGTGTCTGGCGCCTGCTTAAAGAACATTTGAAAATCTAAAATACTCTACTTTATAAAATATTGATAAATGAGTACAAATGTAATGTGAAAATATTAATTATCAGCTGTTACATCATGATACTTGAGAAATTGTTGTTGTGTTCCGCAGAAGTGATATATGAACAGGATGTATGAAAAATAAAAATTGTTAATTGTTTTTAATTACATTGTTTTCAATTATTCTTTTTTTATGAATGCTGATTATGTTACTTAGGTTTTAAAATCCTTCATGTGTCTGCGTGAACGGGGGGGGGTGCCCGGGCACCCAGGGCACCCCCCTGGCTACGCGCATGCAACGTTTTAGCAATTTCGAACTCCCCCATATTTGCGATATCATATGTTATCATTCGTCGAACCCCCTTAATCCTCTAATGATATCATAAGCAATGTATAAAGATTATTTTTGTAAAATGTTTGTTTGTTTTTCTTTTTATACATTTTTTAATATATATGTTGTTCTATGTATGTCTCAAACTTTCTGTATATCAATAAATGTACGATTTTTTCCCGAATGTCTGTTCAATTTTTCCTAGTTTTAAGTTAAAAACAAAAATTGTATTTTTTGTGAACTCTGTAAAGAGTAAGTGGATTTTCGGAACGCGGAACTCATAGAGTCTGTCAAAATATTTACCATTCTCTGGTGTTTTTATCATAAAAATATTGTGGCCTTTTACTTCGGTGATCGTGCAAAAAATATGCAATAAAAATCAATGAATAATAAGTTACATTCAATGCAATGTTTTTCCTTTTGAAAAGCATTCTCGACATTGAATACTGAGAAAAGTATAGAATCTTATTTATAATTCATAACCTTCTATGAATAGATACCATTCTATTTCTATAGTTGGATATTTCTCGAGCTCATATAATACCTCTTTTTAAAGAAAACTTGTATCAGAAGTTCATGTTTAAAAACACTGAATTATTTAGAACTCTTTTTTAAAATGGCAAAACATTTTCAAGAAAAAGGAAAAATAACATGTATTGAAAGAGAATCGATTCTTTGGATTTGTAAACATACAGGGTGATTATAAATTTACTATACAGACTTTAAGGGTTGGTACAGGACACTATAATAATCATTTATTGCATAGGAATGTAGGAGCGCAAGTGGCGCGTTGAGGTACAACCAGGGGGCCAATTTGTCCTCTTTTTTATTTCAAAATTTCTCCCACCTGAAAATTCCTATATTATTTTATTCTTTATTGTAGACAGATGCAATGTTTCATGCTTACACAGAGAAAAAATTCTTCCTTGAAACTTTCCGTGGAGAAATTAAAATTTTTGAATTTAAAAAACTTACAAACCTGGCAAATCTGTCAAACACAGGATGTACGCGAAAGAAATAGATATAGAATTCGTTTTAATAAAAAAAAAATCGATTTCATACCGGAAATTTTCAAAGAGGAATTTTATCTCTGACTAATCATGATATGTCTGTCGATAGAAAATGAAAAAATAGTATAGAAATTTTCTGATGTGAATGAGAAATTTTGAAAAAAAATAAGGACCGAATTGACCTCTTTGTTGTACCTCAACGCGCCATTTAAGTCCGTACATTCCTATATGATTGTTACATTGTCCTGTACCAACCCTTAAAGTCTGTACCATGAATTTAGAATCACCCTGTATAATGCTATCAGCGTTTTGGCAATTTTTAACTTCGCCCCATCCTATCGATATCATATGTTATCATTCGTTGAACCCCTTAACCCCCTAATGAATCGTAAGCAATGTGTTAGGATTATTTTTATAATATTTTTCTTTGTTTTTCTTTTTATACATTTTTTAATATATATATTGCTCTATGTATGTCTCTATTTAACTCCTCCAGGGTGCATAAACGTCAAGGAATTCAGGGGATTTTTATTGTTTTAGTACCATAAATTTCATAAAGTACTGGTTACTAGATCTGAAAATGGATTTTGATTCCGTTAAATAAAACAAATATTCCGTTGTAAAACTTCTGGTAAAAGGTCCTTACAAGAGCTCCCAGACTACGAACCATGTTCTCTGTATGTCAATAAATGTACGTTTTTTTCCGAATGTCTGTTCAATTTTTCCTGTTTTTAAGTTAAAAAAATCTGTATTTTTTGTGAATTCTGTAAAGAATAAGTGGATTTTCGTAATAGTGGACTCTACTGTATTTTTCTTTTTTAAAACTTCTTAGTGAAAATTTCGTGATAAAGGAAAGCAAAGATTACTTTTCAAAATTTCCGGTATATGTTTGAATAATAAAAAAGGGTGCAAAATTAGTGACACCTTTGTATATACGCCAACTGATTAACAAAGTGCTAGGAGACATGAATTTAGTCCCCCCAAAAATCGTTATACCTATGATATGCAAAATTTTTCTAAGAAAATAATAAAAAGTCTTTCATCCCAGTTGAAACATTGTCAAAATATTTACCTTTCTCTAGTGTTTTTATCATAAAAATATTGTGGCCTTTTACTAAGGTGATCGTGCAGAAAATATGCAATAAAAATCAATGAATAATAAGCTACATTCAATACAATATTTTTCCTCTTGAAAAGCATTCTCAACATTGAATACTCAGAAAGGTATAGAATCTTATGTATAATTCATAACCGTGCATGAATAGATACCATTCTGTTTCAATAGCTGGATATTTCTCGAGCTTATATAATACCTTTATCTAAAGAAAACTCACAAGTTCATATTGAAAACACTGAATTATTTAGAACTCTTTTTTTAATGTAGCAAAACATTTTCAAGAAAAAGGAAAAATAACATCTATCGAATGTTCTTTGGGGCTACACATATATCACGCCATTAACGTTTTGGCAATTTTGAACTTCGCCGCATGCTTGCGAAATCATCTGATATCATTCATCTAATTTCCGCAAAGTTCTAATGATATCGTAATTACTGTGTAAAATGTATTTTAATTTTCCGATTTTTTTTTTTTTTTTTTTTTTTTTTTAAACATTTGCAATGATATACAGATACAGTGCTACAGGATACCACAAACGACTATTTACATATTTTTTTCGCTTTTTTTAATAAAAATTAGTTCTCGCGAATATACGATTACATACATTTAATCGTATAAACCTTTTAATCGTAAAACCTTTTTTCCATGTTGTAACAATCGAAATTCGGTACCGATTACAAAACTCTTAAAACTTATTAAACGTATATTCGCAAGCAATAATATAAATACTTACAAATGTTGTTAAAGTGTGTGTTATGGATTTCTGTTTAGAAAAATTGGTGCCCGTTAGAATTAAAAAACAGTCGCCTGTGGCAGCCATGCAGGTATTGTTATACATTTATTATTAGCGTTCCTTACTGATTTAACACTAGAATTAAGGGAGATTTTACTCAAGGTTTATAAAAATAGTTAACACCGGATTTTTTTTATTTAAATCAGTTTAAATGATTTTCTTCTATCTTTACAAGAATAAAATATTAGATTCGAGAAAAATTTCGAATTCCGATTTTTGACAGATTTACATATTTTAGGAGTCAGAGATTCCAAAAAACAATTTTTTGTTTACAAATTGGCTGTCTGTGAGTCTGTTACAGTGTTGCCAGATTGGGGATTTTGTCCCCATTTTGGGGAATTTTGATCCTCCAGGGGAATTTTTCGGGGAAAAGTATTTTTTGGGGACATGTTTGGGGACTATGAAAATTTTTCGGGAAAACGTGGGGAACTATTGGGGAATTCAATGGGGAATTCAATTTTTACTTTTAGGCATTTGCCAATGCTAGTTCTGCCTCGAATTCGATTTTGATTCGATTTTTCGATTTGGAAAACGAATATAAACTATACAAATAACATGTATAAATCGTTATTCTCGTGGTCGCGCTCACTGCCTACTACTACAGATTCATTATAATCTGCCTTGGATTATACCCCACCTGAATTTTAATAAAAATAAGTGAAGCTCATTTTTCTGACATAGTAGACAGAAACACAAGCTCAGAAATACATTTCACTATATAGTATAGATTTATACAAAAAAAAAAAAAAAACAATTTTATAAATTTTTTTGTTATTGTTTCATGATGGTTAATTTTTGTTTCATGGAATGTGAGTAGAGATATTTGCAATTGAAGACCTGCAATGTTTGTTTATTTTATTTTATATTTACTTATTATTTATTTATTTATTTATTTTATTTTAATTTATTTAATGTAAATTGGGAATTTTTTTTAAAAAAATGTTTGATTTGGGAAAAATGCAAAAAGTTTAATTTTTTTTTTTTTTTTTTTTTAAATAATTTTAGCGGAAAATTAAAAATTGGGAACTAGTCTTTTTGAGAAGAAGTTGCATTGGGGACTTTTTCTGTAAAAAGCCCTGATTTGGGGAAAATTTCAGAAATTTTGGGGAAATTGGCTTCCGACAATCTGGCAACACTGGTCTGTGACTCTATCAGTCTGTCTGTATGTGACATAAATTTTGTGTGGGCGAAAAAATGTGGGCGCTCTATCAGAAGAACTAATGCATGGAATTTAATAAACATTTTTACTCAGGTATTCCCGGATATGAATTGATGCTGATTAGTTTTTGATGCAAGTCACTAAATAGGTGACGCTGCTATGTTGGCTTTTTTACGATTTTCGCAACAGACAAGAGCTCTTGTAAGATCTTACGAACTACTGCATAGATTTCCCCCAAACTTCAAATTCTGATTAATTATTTACAAATCAACGTTAACAGCGTCCATCCAATGACAGTAATGGATGCTGTTTGCATTTTGGTGCAAAGATATCAACACCCGGCGCTGCTATGCAGCCATTTTCACGATTTCTGCAATAGCTCTATCTCAAGTATTAATGCCTGGATTATCATCGAACCATAGATTCAGTTAATTCTTGATATGAAGTGATTCTATTTACATTTTGATATCAATCATTCAGTACTCTAAAAAAAAAATCCGTTAAATTTACGGCAAAAACTGCTGGCAGCAATGTTGTCAGCAGTTTTTACCGTAAAAATTGCAGTAAAATTAGATATTTTTCTTTATTACATCTAATTTTACTGCAAGTTTTTGCCGTAAATTTAATGGATATTTTTTTACAGTGTAGGTGGCACTTCAATGCAGATTTTTTTCCGATTCTCGCAATAGCTCTATCTCAAGAACTAATGGACACATTTTTTATCAAATATCAGATTCTGATTTACCTTAATAAATACTATTGCTGATTATGTTTTGCTGTAAATCGTACTACAGGTGTCGCTTTTATTCTGAATTTTTCCCAATATTCTCAATAATCCTAATTCAAGGGGAGTAATGCACGGAATTTCACTTTCATACCACTAGAATCTTCACGATGAGCATAGATTGTCATTTAATTTTGGTATTGCCATAGAGAATTTTGAAATTATTAACATGAATGAGATAGAAGAAAGTTTTGGAATTGCCACATCTGACTAGTTTATATCTTTAAAACAAATTTCATAAGAAAATTTTTCTGATTCGAACCGGTGTAAATTCATTTGGTAACGGTCAAAATGACTGCACGCAGCAAATCTAGTATTACATGAAGGGAAAAAATTATTAAAATATTAAAGTTTTATAAGAAATAATTTCATATAAAATAATACTACAAAATAATTCTGACTTAAAAGTATTTAATAAAAGCTTTTTGTTTCATAATATGGAAATTCTTCTTATAAAAGTTCTTTCGAATACATAAATAAATAAACTCGGAGGTAAATTAAAATTCTGACACCGTTTAACTTTTAAATGACTTATATTAAACGTTAATATTTACAAAAAAGATATTTACATATTAATATTTACAATTCGAGCATTCAAAAGGAAACTTTAATTAAAACATCTTAATCGCGTCATCTTAATCAACATTCTTCTAAAATCAACACCAACTCTCCAAAAACATTCCATTCTCCTTTCTTCCGTTCAGTTCTTTTTTCTACCGCTTAAATCGTCTGGCTTCTTAGGATTTAATAGCTGCTTCAAAATCGTCTGCCTCAGTGAGAGCCTTTTCATCAGAGTTGCGATGCGTAGAAAATAATATGCAGATCTAATAGTGGAGGAGATTTCCCATATTTCGGCCATACTGATGAGGCATTCGTCCTCGAATGTATTCTTGTTGGGTGGAAACAGCAGCTGGATCATCTGAAAAGATAAAGAAAAAAAACCACAGCAGCATCCAAAGTCAAAATTGGAAAAAAGAAGTCATCATGATGAAAATTTAAATAATTTCTTTCAAAATAAATTCGTAATTTTTTTTTTCTTCACGTCTTTTCATCTTCTTTTTTTTCTTACGTCCTTTCGTCTTCTTTTACCTTACATCTTTTCGTCTTCTTTTTCTTACGTCTTTTCGTCTTCTTTTATCTTACGTCTTTTCGTCTTCTTCTTTCTTACGTCTTTTCATCTTCTTTTAACTTACGTCTTTTCGTCTTTTTCTTTCTTACGTCTTTTCATCTTCTTTTACCTTACGTCTTTTCGTCTTTTTCTTTCTTACGTCTTTTCATCTTCTTTTTCCTTACGTCTTTTCATCTTTTTCTGTCTTACGTCTTTTCGTCTTTTTCTTTCTTACGTCTTTTCGAGAATAAAGTCAAAATTCTTTTAGTTGTCAGTCCAGTGGTTTGTCATGGTCGGTATAGTGTCAAAATCGGTGAAATTCTTTTTTTTTTCTTTGTCAAGCTTCGTCCGTCCACGGCTTCATGTACTCTGCGCAAGTACTGTGACAATGGGACCTTCATTAAATCCAAGTTTCTTTACATCGTAGGTGTCATTATTTTTTACTTTTATGACTTTGTATGGACCTAAATATTTTGGTTTTAACTTCAAACCTGGACCTTGTTGTGTGCGTTTTATAGCAACCACATCATTAATCTTAAATTTGTTAGCTTTCTTTCGTCTGAGGTTGTAAGTTTTACGGTTCTCTTCTTGGACTTTTAAAATCTGTTTTTTAGCATTTTTTCTCATATCTTCGCGATTATTTGTAAAATCAGATTGTATTTCAGCATTCAGAAGACTAGTAATTTCAATGTTATTTTTTAATTTCATTTTAGTACCAAACATCAATTCAAAAGGAGTTGTGCTTATACTTCTCTGAAAAGTCGAATTTATCACCTGTTGGACGTTGCTTACATGTGTATACCATTTTTTAGGATTATCGACAGACAATTTAGACAGAACAGATATTATGACGGAATTTAGACGCTCAACTTGGCCGTTAGACCTGGGTAATCCAGTGGTAATCGGGATATGTTTAATATTTTCATTGATGCAATAATCTTCAAAAGCTTTAGAGGTAAATGCAGGACCTTTATCTGATATAATTCGAACTGGATTTCCAAAGACAGATTTTTGGATTTCTAATTTAGAAATTACTTCGGCAGCATCGGTAGATTTTGTGGGATACAACCAAACAAATTTTGTGAATGCGTCAATGACCGAAAGGATATGTTTGTAATTTTTATTAGTGCTTTCTAATGGACCTAAGTGATCAACATGGTACGTATGTAATGGAGTTTCTTCTTTTTCTATTGAGTGAAGTAAGCCTTCTTGTTTACCACATTTTCTATTAACTAAAATACAGGGAACACAATTTGCTATACATTTCTCAATTTTTTGTTTAACTTTAGGGATGTAAAAATCATTTTCTAAACTTTTCTCTGTTCTTGCAACTGCGTAATGACCTTTTTCGTGAGCGGCCTTGATTATATTCATTTGCATGTCTTCCGGTACAACTAATAAATCATTACCATTAACACATTTATAAAGAACATCATTTTTAACTAGATAATCATCATAAGATTTCACCTTTAGGATTTCTTTTATTGTTTTAATATGGTCATCGGTTTCTTGAGCTTGGATAATTTTTAAAGTTAAGCTATCTTGGATTACCATACAAATAGGATACCTACTTAATGCATCGACATGTCTCATACTGCTACCCTGTCTATGTTCAATAACATAATCAAAATCGGATAACATTATTGCCCATCTAGCTATTTTTGTACTCATTTCTTTTTTATCCATAGTCATTTTAAATGCATTACAATCGGTTACAATTTTAAATGGGATATCTAGCACACATACTCTAAACTTTTTCAGGGCTTCAATTACAGCTAAAACTTCTAATTCGTAACTAGTGTACTTCCGTTCAGCTTCGGTGGTTTTTTTACTTGCGAAATAAACTGGATGAAATTGATTATCTACTGGAGATTGTTGCATTAAAACAGCTCCATAGCCATCAATACTGGCATCACAATGGATTTCGGTCGCACTTTTGGGATTGTAAATTAAAAGTACTGGTTCTGACGACAAAATACGTTTGAGTTCATTAAAAGCTCTTTGTTCTTCTATATCGAATTTAAATTTTGAATCTTTTCTTAGCAGGTCACTTAACGGTTTAGCTATAACCGAATAATTTCTTATAAATTTTCGAAAGTATCCTGTCAATCCTAAATAACTTTGAACATCTTTGGTACACTTTGGTTCGGGAAAATTTATTACTGCTTTAGTCTTCAGTGGAGAGGGATACAATTTACCATTTATGATTCTATACCCCAAGAAATCAATTTCACGCTTCAAAAAATTGCATTTTTTAAGATTTAATTCTAATCCATATTCCGATGCAGTTTCGAGTACAAGTTTTAATTTTTCTAGACCTTCAGCTTCGTTTTTAGCAGGTATTATTAAATCATCCATATAAATGACAACAATGTGATCTTTTAATAGGTTTCGAAATACATTATAAATATACTTTTGAAAAACACTAGGGCTATTGGTCAACCCGAATGGACATTTCAAAAATTCGTATTGTCCTTCATGAGTAACAAACGAGGTGTATTTCCGCGAGTCTTCTTCAACATCTACATGAAAGAAACCGTTTTTCAAATCTATGGTGGTAAATACTTCGGCAGAATGTAATTGGTCTATTACATCATCAATAACTGGCAAGGGGAAATGCTCACGTACTGTCTTTTTGTTAAGACATCTGTAATCAACACAAAGTCTCATTGTGTTATTTTTTTTTTGACTAATACAACCGGCGAAGAAAAATTAGAAGAACTTTCTCGAATTATTCCCTGAGCTAGCCACTCCTCAATTTGGTTTTCGACTATTTTTTTCTCGCATGGCGGTAATCTTCGAGGAGAAGAACAAACTGGGATTTCGTCAGTTAAATTAATTTTCATTTTAACATCTACTGTTTTAGTTTTAATTGGTACATAATTTTCAATTAAAGAGTACGTAACGATCTGAACGTAATTTTTTGTCAGCAATGTGAGTTAAATCAATTTTAGGCTCATCCAAAACATTTACAATATTAACTAAAAAGTCATTAGACTGAACTTCAGCTTTAAACAGTTTCACTTTATTCTCAGAAATAGTTAATGTACCTTGATGAATAACATCAGTGCCAATAATTAAATCGAAATTAATGCAACTGTCCTTAACGACAAAAATAGTAACTTTAAATTTTGAACCATCTACTTCGATTTCTGAATTGAAACAACCTTCTGGTTTAATTGAGGCTTTTCCTAGACCGGTCAAAGAGATACTCGTAGGTTTTAATTCTACAAAGTTCTTCAAATTATCATAAATACTTTTCTTTAACAAAGTCTTTTGGCTACCAGTATCTATTAAAGAGATTAAACGCAAAGAATAAAGCTTTATCTCTTTCAGAATTAAATCTTGGGATGTAATAATGTTTACTTGTGACTGAGCATTTTTAACACTTGTATCTTTAGATTTATTACATTGAAATGATTTATGACCATAAGCGTTACAAGCAAAACAAAGCGGCCCTTTATCCTTATTTACACAGTTAATACTCTTATGATTATTCCCGCCACAATTAAAACAACGCATATTTGGCTTTACAGGCTTAAATTTGTTCTTAACTTCAACTTCGGATTTAATTTTAGGCTTAGCTCCTTCATATTTATGAAATTTTGCATTTTCATTCTCCGATCTGATTTTTTCATAAATCTTTAATTTTTGTTTAAATTCAGCAATATTGGGACAACCATACAAAAAAGATTTTTTAGAAATGGGGTCTTTAATTCCATTTATTACATACTGAATAAGGGCAGAATCTTCAATATTGCCTTTTGAGCATAATTGTTTCATATTTAAAAAATATTCATCTAACGATTCATGTGGTCTAATTTTTCTTTTGGACAGCAATTCGTGTAATTCAGCTGAATTGCACGTTTGACCAAATTCAGATATGAGTAGGGCTTTTAATTTAGACCACGAATTAATATTTGTTTCACTTTCAAGAAATAATTTTGCTTTGCCTGTCATACGGCGTTTAGCCAAAATCAATTTGTGCAAATCACTAACGTTAAATAATGAAACAATATCTTCAAAATCGGCAATCCATTTATTAATATTTTGTACTTGAGTACCTTCAAACATTGTAATCATACTTTCAATATCATTAATAGAAATGCTTGGTTTAATAACATAATCAGGAATTAGAATTTTCTGATTTTCATTACTTTCACAATTAGAACTACCAGAATCATTTCTCATATTATTCTCAAAAACAGTTGAAATATTTTTAGTTTTATCTTGTAAATCATCATTAAATTCATCGACACTTTCGTCATCACTAAGAGTACCTACATCGGCTATCATATTAATTTTTAAAATATTAAAATCACATAAACTAGAAATTATTCTGGCAGCAATTTCATCAAAAGTTCCCGAATTATTTATACACAAAACATTGCAAATGGTAATTAAGTCGTTAACAGAAAAATTATCTTTAATTTCTTTGAATTTAGTTTGATATTCATCGGAATCTACTTCAAACGTAAACCCAGTAAAATTCCGAATTCTACGTCGATTACTTCTATCACCGATTTCTCCAAAAATTAATTTGTGCAATGTCTTAATACTAGCTGATTTTTCAGTTTTCAAAGAAAACTCTAATTCCTTTAAATCAACTAATTTTTCCATTATTGAAAAGAAAAATGAAATAATAAACTCACTTCATAATCAGATGCTCAGCTTCACACATTTAAATAGCACTATCGTCGCAGTATCAAACAGCTTCATATCATCAACCATATATTCAAAAAATATTTCCTCTTCTGTGGGCGTTCGTTATTTATCCCAACTTCTGTGCACCAAAATTTATGGAAATTCTTCTTATAAAAGTTCTTTCGAACACATAAATAAATAAACTCGGAGGTAAATTAAAATTCTGACACCGTTTAACTTTTAAATGACTTATATTAAACGTTAATATTTACAAAAAAGATATTTACATATTAATATTTACAATTCGAGCATTCAAAAGGAAACTTTAATTAAAACATCTTAATCGCGTCATCTTAATCAACATTCTTCTAAAATCAACACCAACTCTCCAAAAACATTCCATTCTCCTTTCTTCCGTTCAGTTCTTTTTTCTACCGCTTAAATCGTCTGGCTTCTTAGGATTTAATAGCTGCTTCAAAATCGTCTGCCTCAGTGAGAGCCTTTTCATCAGAGTTGCGATGCGTAGAAAATAATATGCAGATCTAATAGTGGAGGAGATTTCCCATAATAATACATTCAAAAATAATATATATAGTTCAATACATATATAGTCAATAGTAATATAGTTCTTGCACTTGTCCCTTGTACATCTTTAGCCCCTTGTTGCTCGCTGCGCATCTTGCATCTGCACTAAGCAGAACTTCGTATAAACAAAACAGGTGGACAACATTCTTTCCCATTTGTTACTAGTAAACAGAATAAATATCACTTTGAGGCCACTTTTTCTTTCAACAAATTATGTATACGGCACAAAAAACATGAGGGGCTGTACCCAAGCAAGGGTGCAAAAAATGTTTTCACTCCCAACATTTCTCACAATCTATTTTAAAAATCCCCCAAAATTTTGCAACATGTTATAGGCTTACATAAATTCTGTCAGTAGATATATTTTTTCAAAATTTCTCGACTTGAAATATATGCAATAGCGCAATTATATACGATACATATTATTCTAAGATCGATATTGTAAAGGTCGACATACGTATTTTTTTTTTTCTATTTGTAGTGAATTTTTTTTTGTCTTGGATAATTATGTAAATCAGTGTTAAAATCTAAATCAATTGTATATTTTTATGCAAAATTTCCCCAGATTGCTAAAATTTCCCTCGATCCTAGATCGCCGGATGGGACATATTCTGCTCCCTTGTAATTCAAGTATAATATATGTTACAAATATTACACTGCCACAATAGAGCACGTGCTGTACAGCATATTTGAATACAGCCTGTCATCTATTTGCTTCCTTTTGGGAACAACGGGTTTCGAGCTCATTCTATCACCAACCACTTACAGAATTTTCGAGTTATGCTTTTGAGGCTTTCACAAAAGTTGCTCTATACATTTAGTTAACACATTATAGACCGGGAGATGGCAGCATAGACAATCTCCTCACTGAATTCGCAGCTGAAATTCCAGAATTTGTTAAAACTCGATTCGGATAATAAAACGCAATCGGTCTGCCTCATATTTTGTGGAAAATACGTGAAAACCCGATTTTAGCAGTTGACTCATAGGTTTACCATTGTGTTTTCCTGCTTCCAGTCCTCCATGTTTTCATACATTTGGGTGCAGGAAAAACAGTGGTAAACCTAAGAGTGCTATTACACGTGTCATGCTGCAGGCGTCAAATTACAGGCGTCTCCATGATATCCTATGGGACCAGGGGAGTCGCTTGGTAGCGCGCGATTCTCTGTTGTCAGAGCGTCTTTAACGCCTTCAACGAAGCGAGTCGCCAGTAAGAGCCAATCAAATGCTTGGAAATCCAAATGATGGCAAAGACTCTTCTCAAACAGCCAATGAAATGCTAAGAACACGAAAAAATGCAGGCGATTTTTGTCGCTTGCAATTTTTACGTGTAATACCACTTTAAGAGTCAATCGCCGTCATCTTGTGAGAACCTCTTCAGTTATTTCACTTGAAACTGTTAGATAATACACACACCCGTATTCACCAACGCGAGTCAACCCTTGAGTCCGTGTTAAATGCTGGGCATGAAGGACTTCTCAGGAAATAGCTATCGAAGAAGAAAACCGTTCCGTGAAATAAATTCGAAATAAGTGGCGCCTATGTAGAACGGTTTCTTAGTTCGTGTGTTGTTTACATGTTGAAATTTTTATTTCTGAAATATTCTCCACATAACGATAGTAGCCGTTTTCAGTTTGCTTATAGGTGCGCTACTTTAGAACGGTTGATCTACGCCTGTTGCCATTTTGCCATTTATTTCCAAAATCATGCTGTTCAGTATTAATACATTGCGTGAGAAGTCCTTCTCTGTATCTATGTTCATGCTCAGCATTTAACACGGACTCATGAGTTAACCCGCGTTGGTGAATAAGGGCCATGTCTCCACCTCTGTATTCATAACTCCATTCTGTGAAGATGATCCACTCTGTGTGACGCTTTAAATGTCATGAACTTGCCTCGTATGTCGTTGATTATCCCAATTATAGTACTATCAATAGAGACTTCTGAATAGGTGAATTTTAATCATAATAAACCTGTACATGAAGTACAATAATAGTATTCTGTGAGTGAATCGAACCTTCTATTAATGCTTCACTCAAGTGGTTTCAGAGACCGCTCACAATACATATGTGAAAATTTTTTCACACCAGTTAATAGTTAAACGAAATGTATGCGCGAAATATCTTTATTAATATAGTCAATTGAGAAAATGTATTTTGAAAATAATGTTTTTTGCAGAAGAATGCATGGAAAATTGCTTAAAAAGATTATTTTTGAGGCAATCTGAATTAAAAATGGTGCGAAAATTACAGAATATGCATTCCATAATTTAACTGTCAATATCATCTTTAATTTAACGGCTTATAAAATGTTTACTTTCTGCTGTGATATGAAAAAATAGGAGCATAATGAAAAAAACCTTTCTATGATTTAAATTACTAAAAATGATGCCTTTCTTTACTTTTATCAATAAATCCAGTTTGCCTTACATCAGAATATCAGTGTTCTTTTATTTATTTTTCCTTTTTCAAAAGCCGTTCAAAAATACACTTGACACGATATGTCTTTACTCATAAATGAACCAGAGATAATGCTTTTTGAAAGCAAAACTTTTCAAAATGAGCTAAGTGTATCGAAAATCGCTTAGCAAAATTATTTTTGAAACATCCAGAATTTAAAACAGCGTGAAATTTCTCTGGATATGTATAATTCTTCGTTTCATGAAATGTTTATTCACGACTATGCCGTTGAAAAATGATGGATTGCTTATCTAAATCGAAGCAATACTCCTCAAATGTTGAAGCAAAAGGAAGAGAAAACTCGAATTATTCTTTGATTTTCGTATGAAGCAGTTCCTTATAGGTTCCGCTTTATATAGAATTTTGCGAAATATATGCAATTGTTGAAGATAGGGTTTTTTATTTCATGTTAACACATTGATGATCAGACATGAATATAATCATGTAAGGGTTTTTTCTCAGCTGTATTTAGCTAATAATTTTGCTAGTATGCAATTTTTATAACTTGTTTTAATGTTTTTTTTTCATACGCAAAAAAGCTTTATTAGGATATAGGGTTTA
This sequence comes from Maratus speculifer, assembly GCA_964019185.1. Lineage (NCBI taxonomy): Eukaryota > Metazoa > Arthropoda > Arachnida > Araneae > Salticidae > Maratus > Maratus speculifer. The sequence continues at coordinate 259,675,137 of OZ025290.1, forward strand.
TTCAGGTACGTTATTTTCTTGAGGTGAAATATAAGTATTTTTTTATTGAAAAATAAATCTAATTCAAACGCACAAAATTTTGCTATTACTTACCCATCATACGTGGTAAATGTTGCAATCGTTTTGAAAATCGAAATTTTTTTTGACGGATTTACACGTTTTCGACACTGGAGATTTCGAAAAACATATTTTTAGAATTTTTTTTTTTGCCGTACGTCTGTCTGTCTATCTGTAAACGCTCTATCTCCCGAACGAATTGACATAGAGACTTGAAATTTTGTATGTACTTAGTATGTAGGAATGGAACGAAGCCTATTTAATACCAATAACCTCGATTATACGGAACTATTTTTTTCGGACTCTCGAAAAATTCGTTCTGGTGAAAGGTACATAAAAATTTTCGAAATGTTTTATTTTAAGGAGTGATCGTAAAAGGCAATAAAATAACACAAATTTTGCATAAAGAACGAAGTTGATCGAATTATTAGTTGCCGAGATTTCTGTAATCGTGTTTTCCACATTCTTCGATTTTTCATGACCCTGTATTTTAATGAAATTTCAATTCAAAGATATATTTTAATTGGAAATGAGACGCTTAATCCGACGCAATAAACTGTTAGTTAATAAGATTATTATTTTCGGAGATATAAGGATGTTTCTTTTTCGCAATTCAGTATTACTTGAGTAGTTAGGCGTGTTGTATAATTTATCGAAAGAGATTCATCAGCAACTCTTTAATACAGCATTACTATGCACAATAACAATATAAATACACGTTTAAATTTTGTTTTGGAATTGCAACCCATTTTATCAATAGTTTTCAAATGTATTATTTTCATACATTATATATGCATATATATGATGGGTAAGTATTACGGTGACCCCCAACGACTAGTTTTTAATCATTTCCCCGTTTTGTACATCGTATGAGCATTCTTATTCTAGTCATAATTTATTATTTTCACCAGAAAAATTTGATTGTAAATTTTGGATTATTTAATCCGAGAATATTTCTGATTCAATTAGGCAGAAATGTCTGGTATAAAAAACTGGTGATTAAACATTAAAAATTATGCAAAAGACATGGGAAAAAATAGATATTTTTTGAAAGTTTCTTTCAAAAATATGGATCAGGTATATGGCAAAGAAGACATTTTCTATTCGAAAATATTGGTACAGAATAGCTTTTTGATCTGAAAATTCCAGGACCCGTCCTATCCATGGGATAAATTCAGTATAAAAATAACATCCCAGATTCATATCTAGTTATTATTTTTTCCAATGATATTGCATAAAAAGATACTAATTCTCTATATTTTCAAATAAAATGATACAATTTTGTGAAGAAAAAATCTAAAATGCCCCACACAAACGTACACAATACTTATTATATTCCCCATATATCTTCTAAAATGTTGTTAAATGATGCCCTTTAGGAGTAAATTACTTGCAAGTAAAAAAAAAAAAAAATTTGAAGATAAAATCTAAAATTCCCTACACAAACGTAAACACAGCATGAGATCTTGGTTAAAATATACATACATCTTGTAAGTTAAGATTTAAGCGATTAACATTTTTCTTAGTCAAAGCAAAATAAGCTGTATAACAAACAAACAAAACTAACAAATATAATAACAAATATTATTATATTTGTTAGTTTTGTTATTTGGGCTAATAACTAAAGAAATTACTTACTTGCAGTTTTTATTAATTCTATAATTAATTGTTACTACTAGTCCATTTTTTATGGATCTTTTTAAAATTGACAAATTGAAACCTGCTTTAAAAAAAATAGTGAAACTTATCCATACCACAGTTTTTTTTAAATACATGTATAGAAGATCTTTCAAAAATGACAGACCTTTATTTCTTAGAGAACAAAACAGGATGTTACTAAACCATGTTATTTAATATTATTTTTCAATCTGTAATTCATAAAATTTTTAAACATTAATGATTTTTTATTTATCATAGTAAAAAATTATATACTTTTTCTAAAGGTCTGCACTGGCCGAAATTACCAGGTCCGGCCGGATGTAAAATTATCAAGTTCGGCCCAAGTCCGGCCCGGCCCGTTTATAGTTTTACATTTCTAGGTCTGGCCCGTCCCCACATAATTTCTACTATTTCGAAAAAATTCATATAATTTTGATAAAAGCTAAAATGCCATATACAAACATGCACAATGCTTATTAAATCCCACATATATCTTCTAAAAAGTTGTTGAACGATGTATTTTATAAGTGAACTATTTGCGAGTGAAATTTTTTTTTAAAAGATAAAATCTAAAATGCCCCATACACAATGCTTATTACATCCCTCATATATCTTCTGAAAAGTTGTTGAACGATGCATTTTATGAGTGGTGTTTTATACAATTTTTATGCGTTTTTGAAAGCAAAAAATTGCAAAACAAACTAACCTTATAGGAAATCGCTTAGCAAGTTTGTCTGTAGAACAGTCTGAGTTTAAAATAGCACTTTTATGTATGTCTCAACATTTCGTAAAATGTTTATTTCCAACAACGCTATGAATAGATGATTGATTGCTTTCGTCCGATGTTGAAACATTTTAGAAAAAACAATAACGTGTTATGATTTATGTACGAAATAATCTATTTTGACTTTAATTTTCTTCAGATAATTATAATGCATTTACATTTATTGAAAATCACAATTTATTAATTTAAAAAACATAAAAAAACGTGTTTCCAGCATAGTTTATGAAACACTTTCCAACATGTTTAGACTACAGCAACAAAACTTTTTAGTTTATTAAGGCGACAGATGTTTAATCCATTTAAAAACCCAAGTTCTGAAATTTCCTTGCATCGTACGAAAAATATCCTATTTTTTTTGTAAAATCCTGTATATGATTCATAGATTTGTAAATAGAGTGTATTATATAGCATGCTAAAAATTAATTCAATTAAACGCTTAGATAATAAGGTACTTAGATAATAAGGCCCATTCAGCAATTTTCATCAATAAATAGAAATGCATTAAACATTTTTTGTGCAACTTTGTATATGTTCTATAGAACTTATACAAAGTTATATTTATAAAAATTTAATAATGGAAAAAAAGAATTAACTTTAAAACGAGTATCACGATTGAAAACACATTTCCAGCGATTATTCTTCATACGCAGCACTGTAGCCAAATATTTTTGTGTGTCCCTGTAGATGAATGATAAATTATATGTACACTTCTATTCTATAATAAGCATTTTATTATACATCTTGGTGATATATGTACATTTCAATGTCTTTTATATAGTGTAATATTATTAATTTGCATCATAAACGATTTTCCTGTGCATAGGTAACAATGTAACGGAATTCTTTTAAGTGTTTCTGTAAATGAAACGTTAATCCTACAGAATTTATTTTTAATACCGCACATGACGCAGTAAATACTAGTAACATCTATCCATTTCATGGAAATATGACTATAATTACCTGAGTCAGAACACGGACGGACAGGCAAGTATATGAACAGATAAGCAAAATTCATCAACACTTTCTAACTATGTTGGAAAGTGTTAAAAAGTACTTTTAAAGGTATATATAAATCAAAATAGACCAAATATATTGTAACAAACTAAAACATAGTTTGTTAGACACTTCTTATTTCAAATAATGTTTTTATGCACATTATTGTTAGGAAAAAAGTATCTACCCTACTAATTCTGCAAGAAATCATGGTATAAAAACGCCGCCTGGAACCAATAGATTAGTAATGTCTACTAATTATGCTATATTTAAATTTTGTTTAGGGATTCATCTATTTATAAAAATTATAACAAACTTGCAATATTTCAATAACAACAGATATTAATTCCGCGCAATACCACGCAACGTTGTTTTTAACGTTATATTTGAAGGTTTTGATAAATGTTACCCATATATATTTAATTAACTATACACATTGATAAAGTAATTTGATCGGGTAGGAATAATGAAATTTTAAAGTCTGGAAGTTCAATTATTATTTTTAAAAATTACAAAACAAATTGTAACACAAGTTTTTGAGCACTAACTCAAAAGCTGACAGCCGTAATGAGTTATAAATATTTTAAGCTTTTACACATAATCTTCAATGAAAAAAATATTCGTATATTTTTTAATTAATTTGAAAAGATAAAGATTTCCGAAAAAAATATGAAATTGTAACCTACTATTTTTTGTTTCAAGCAGAAATCGAATTCTAAAAGCTTCAAATATTGGAATCCAAAATTACAGTTTATTGAGTCTAGAGTTGCCCAAAATGGATTTATTTCTGGATTTATATCCAATATACCCATTATTCCAAAAAAAAAAATGATTTATTTTCATGTTTAACCCAAGTTTTTTTTAAATCTTTGAAACTCTGACATAACCTAGGAGTTTTTGAATTAAGCTATACATTACCGTAATTTCCTGATTATAATCCGCGTATCAAACTATTCTTTTTTGATCCAGGAATTTTATTTTGTAATTGAAGATAAATATTTATGGCGATCTAAAAAGTTATATTTCATTTAATAAAATTTCTGGGTCGAAAAATGATTGTTTGATCCACGGATTAGACGCAGGAAATTACGGTAGTTGAAAAATCAAAAGGAAGACATATTACTCGTGGAGAAATAATTAATCAATTCATTTTCACGAGTTATACTTCTATAATCGAAATATTCGAAATAATCAATATCAGAAATAACCTTATTGCTCGAGTACTTCATTCGATTGGTAGTAGAATACTAATGCAGGACTCTCAAATGTACCATTTCTTAGAATACAACTTCTTTTCAAATAAGAAAGGAAAAGTTTCTGCTTTAATTGCTTTTTCTTATTTATTTGAAACTGTCTCGAAGATGAGATTTAATCCAAATGTTGTGAAAACCTACCACGAAAAGATTTATTAGACAATAATGGTATTGAAAATTAGACTATTTCAGAATAATGCATGAATTTTGGTAACATATGAACAGGTGTGTAAAAAAAACATGCACTAACGGGCAATTTCTCACCACTAAAATTTACTAGTTTTCTTCGCTTAAATCTTATTAGCATTCTTACATAGCATTAGCCGAAATATTAGACGAAAAATAACGAAAAAAGAAAAAAATAGTAGGGTGAGATTGCCCACCAGCGTCTAGATTTTTACATTTTTGCATATGAAATCTTGTTGGCGTCTCAAAAAATTATCATGTAAATATTTAGCATTGTTTGTTAAGTATGTTTTATGCTTCTGTTCATGAAAAAAATAGAACATTTTTAACAAAAGATAATCTTTATTAGGTTTTTGCCCAATATTATTTAGTGATTTATATTGTTAGATATTTTACACATTTGCTTCTTTAAATTTAATGGATGTCGACGAATGAAATTTGTAAAGTCAAATACTAAGCTCTAGACAGAAAACAATTCGCGTTCATACATTCATTGAACGCTATTGATTTATCTATAAAGTGAAATTGAGATTTGTGTCGAGTTATTTTTCAATTACAAAGCGGTTGGCTTAGTTATTACAAGCAGCTATGTAACATTTATATTGGGAGTGTTAAAAAAACATTTCTGAAATTTAAAGTGTGAGTAACAGACAGTAATTTATAGGAAATATAAATTTATAGAAAATGAACTAATAAAAGTAGATGTATAGAAAGTATAAATGTATACTTTTTTTTAATTGGTTAAATATTTTTTTTACCGAAGATTAATCATTCGACATTTGTAAAAGTAATTCGATTTCAATATTTTATTCGAGCATAGACTTTTAGTTACGTTTACAATTTACAACTAATTCATGATATATATGGCTACGAATGACCTTGCATTGTCCTGGTCACTGCCCCCTGACTACTAGGACTGAGTTCCTACACAAAAATGGTGGCCATCGCAGATGGATTAAATGTTCAGACTATCCTTTGAATTTAGACACCAGTGTTTTTTGAAAATTTTCTTTAACTTAATTAATCTCAAGGAGAGGGGGGGGGGAGAGGAATAAACGAAATAATTTTAAAATATTATTAGTGTTAATTTTCAAAGGGAACATATAAATCATAAATAAAAACCGTCTGCGGCAGCCGCCGCAGACGGTTTCAGCGCTCAGGCCTATTAGACAATGAACGTTGTTTTCATCACTGTCCCTTGAACACTAGACCCGGGCGCATTTTCTGAAAGAATCACGTTTTGAGCACCAGCCTTGGCGAGTTGGCGAAAATGAGAACGTTCAGCTTGCTGCATCGCCAAACGCCAATTGTCGTTTTGCTTTGATTTTCAAATTCGAAATCATTTTAATCTGAAAAAGCTCTTTGTTTTAAACTGTTTTAATTGTAAACAACGGTGAATAACATTTCCTCATATTATAGTCTTTCTTTTTACGATAAAACAAATGAACAATAAGCACGATCTCTTTGCAGAAGGAAGGGTTGCTATTCGCTGGGCGTTTGACGTAACAAACAAGAAAGGATGCATAACATTGACTTCATCTCCGCGCCAATCGTTGTTCTGGCGATAAGGTGCTCAAAACGTGATTCTTTCTAAAAATGCGACCTAGGCTCTGACCTAAAAATGGCAAATATTGAAGTCGGATTTCTAAATGGTATTTTTCAAAAGATGTCATCAACTTATTTAATATTTAAAAAAAATTACATTGGAAGAAACTGTTAAAAATTATTGGTACTAATATTTAAAGGATCGTACACACGCTGAAAATAATGCGCCTTCGGCAGCCACCATTTATGTGCCAGCGCTCAGGCCAAGTATCAGGGCCGTAGCTAGAAGTGAACGATAGGGGGGACTCAAGAGAATATAGGGGGTCTCATAATTTTTTTTCTCTCTCTCTCTGACGCAGAAAGATAAATTAGTGCATATTCACATTGTAGGTACTATGTTTCTCATTAAATTGTTGTAATAACTTCATTTTATGCTAAGACAAGTATATGATGTTGAAAATTTTGTTTGTATAACTGTGCAAAATTAAACATCATGTTAGCTTCATATGTATAAATAGGATGAGGGAGTGTTGAATTAATTATTTTAGATATAATTTAGTAACTCTGCAAAACTGTGAAAGGGTCTCAAAACTAAATTAGATTTTTGAACAGAATTTCATTTGAATTTTCGGAACATTTAGTGATCTTGGAGTTTTTTCCAGGGGGGGGGGAGGGGGCTGAGCCGCCCATAGCGCCCCCTTAACTACGGCCCTGCCTAGTATTCAAGGACCGGTCTTCTCATGTACTATAATGAAAGCAAAGGGAATCTTATTAGCAGCTGAAACCTACTATACTGATGGCCGTATTAATGACTTACATAAATGAATACGAATAAAGCCAGGTCCAATGATGCCAAAGTAAAAGGTGTCTCAGCAAAATAATCTGTTACCATGCTCGGTTTGAGAAATATGAATATAGTAAAATTTCGTAACAATGAATGTTACTTAAATGAATTTTTCAGTTTAATGAGTATTCTATTTACTTTTGAGTTAAATCCTATTATTCTATTTATTTCTCTTTAATGGATTTTCAGTACAGCGAATTTAATCAGTCATCCACAGAAATTCTCTGTAACGATGTTTTACTGTTTATATATTAGATTTAAGGCGATTTCAGGTGTATTCAATATTACCAACGATTCCAGTATTATTTAACCAATGCCGCACGGGTCTGTTAGTTTTAAAAATGTTTTTTCTTTATATAACTTTAATCTCTTGCGGATAATGGGTTCATTCACGCATCTTCAAATCGTACGTATGACAATTTATTTTGGAAGAAATAAAAAGAAAAAATTATTATTTGCTTTATTTAATTAGAACGCCTGAGCTGTTAAATAAATAAAAATAAAATATTTTTTAAAAAAAGTGGTACAACTAAATAAGATTTGTGTATGGACTGCTGGTAAAGAAGACATTAAAAAGTAATATCAGTCAGGGTACTGCAGATTAGAAATATTATGCATAAAAAATTCCCTTTTGTTGTTATAACAAAGTAATGTGACCATATGAGTTTTCTTTTCAACCCATACAAACATGTCTAAACAGAATTGGCAAAATACATCCAAAACCAAATTTAAAAATACAGGATTTTTTGATGCGCCTGGGAAACAGTGAGTGGGACACCAAAAGCTTCAGTTTTCCATAATGCAAAAATTATGCAAAATTTTTCATAATGAAAAAAACATAATGCAATTAGGTTTATTTTAATACCATGCTACCATTTAACTCATTAAAGGCGGTTACGAAGAAAACCTACGATGTAACCTGAACAAAACTTTCAAATTTCAAAACCGGTATTTTACACTGCTCAAAACAATTAAAGGATATTTGAAGTTTTATATAAAATAAAGATATAAACGAAATTTTTTTTGCCGAAAATAGAAGAAGAGAATCACAAATGCAAATTTTTCTGGTTTTCAAACTGTGGAGTATGCAAATTTTGAGTTCGACGTCAAAAACGTCGCTTCAGCGGCAGCGAATGAAATTTGGCTTTCAACTGGATAAAAGAGAATGAAGACAAGGATGATCGGCATTCAGTGATTGCTTTGTTTCGATGAGTACGGTGTCTCAGCGAAGTCATTTGATAGATTCAGAAGCTTAGAGAATTGTTGGTAGGTTAGAAGGGGGCCAAATTGAAGCCGAAGTAGCGCAAGCAATTGGAGTGTCACAAAGTGTCATTTCCAGGATCTGGAACCGTTTTTCGGAGAGTGGATGTGCAGGCCGAAGACCAGGGCAAGGTCGTAGACGGGCAACAATGCCCAATGAAGATCGGTATTTAGCGTTAACAGCTCGGAGACACCGAAACATGAATGCTAATCTACTCCAACAACACCTTCGCTCGGCTACAGGCACCACGATTTCAACTCAGACTGTCCGAAACCGGCTCCATGCTGTAGGTCTGTATGCTCGCCGATCGATGGTATGTGTTAGATTAACATCAAAGCATCGTTGCGACCGCAGGGAGTGGGCGACCGAGCATGTCAACTGGAGGAGAAATGAATGAAGCAATATTCTGTTTTCTGACGAGCCCCGTTTTTCTGTGCATCCGGATAATAGGCGTATTTTCATCTGGAGGGTCTGTGGCAGTAGGAATAATCCTGCGTTCGTGCACGAAAGTGTCAGATTTGGCGGGGGAGGAGTGTTGGTGTATGGTGGCATCTCCATTGACGGGCGCACTGACCTCTACATCATTCGAGATGGAGCTCTGACTGGTCGCTGATATAGGGATGAGATCCTCAGACATATTGTAGTCCCTTACGCTGCAGCAATCGGAGATAACTTTATTTTAATGGATGATAACTGCAGGCCACATCGTGCAAACCTGGTGGAAGATTTTCTTTTCGAGGAAGGAATCGTTCGAATGGAATGGCCAGCGTGTTCTCCAGACATGAATCCAACCAAGCACGCTTGGGACGCTCTAGGAAGACGAGTTTTTGGCCGCCAACAACCCCGACAAACTCTCCAAGAACTGGAAAGAACTCTTCTGGAAGAGTGGGGCAGAATACCCCAACTCGTCATTAATAGCCTCATTGAGTCCATTCCTCAGAGCTGTTCAACGTTGCTGGCCGCCCGTGGAAACCATACCCCCTACTGAAAATGATTTTCTTTGAAGAAAACACCTTTTCTTATTCTTTTTTTCTCATATACACAAATTGTGTTTTTTTCCTTTTGTACAGAAATGCGCAACAAAATGTATTTTTTTCTGCCAAACATGTGTAATTTATTTTCATATAATTTACTATGTCTGTCGACCATGTATCAATCAGCTAAAAAGTTTCCCAAATACAAAATCCATCTAAAACTGCAATATCCTTTAATTGTTTTGAGCAGTGTAGTTTGGAATCTTTCACTTTATCTAATCTCAAATTTTGAGCGATTAGATAATGAAAAAGTACATTGTCAATAAAACTGGTGTAGAAGGATTAAAAAAACTGTAAAAGAGTCTCGTTCTTATTGGGTTAATATGAATCGAGTGAAAACTAACACAATCAAAATTTGTAAACAGAATTTGTTTATAATGAAAAATATTTATAATCCGTCAGAAATAAATTTCATACAAATCTATCGCCTAAAACGGAAATCTGTTTAAACAACAGCTTTTTTCTACTCCCTAGTGATACTGTTTCACAGATTTTAATGTTTTTCCTTCATTAAATCTTATTAAAAGGAAACACGTTTATAGTGTAATCCTGCTTTATCCCTTTCAAGGGCGCCGTTTGCAGTCTTCAAACGGCCCGATTCAATTTTTTAAGTACAGAGCCTAAAAAATACCACAAAATTACAATTGCCTGAAAATCTCTCTAAAATGGAATTTTGTTTAGGCATATTATATGGTTTAACGGATTTACTGCATAAGGTCATTCAGTTTAATTAATACAACAAAACCTGCTATAACGAAATATCAATCATAGAAAGATTCTGTTTTATACAGGTTTAAGTCTCAGTAGTTAACATGGATGGTTTTCTTCTGAAGGCACCATGTATTTTTTACATTTAAAACAAGATTCAGATATAGATTGCAGGGTTGTAAAGATCTAGACGCCAGCGGGCAGCCTCACACAACTACAATTTAACAGTAATTTTTCGTCAAAATTTTATCAAAATTTTTTTGTAAGAATGGTAATAAAATGAAAGGGAAGAATATACTAATGAAATTTAATTATAAGCATCTGTCCGCTGGTTCTTAGATTTTTACACCTGTGATAGGTGGTATTTTCATAGGATTTGCTGCAGCGTTATGTTAGAAGAGATTTGCTGGAACCGAAAGGTGGCAGCACAGACAGTCACCTCATCCAGTTTGCGGGTGAAATTCCAGAATTAGTTAAAACTCGAATCGCATATAAAAACGCAATCAGTCTTCCACGTTATTCGTAAAAAACACATGAAAACCCAATTTTAGCAGCTGACTCGTAGGTTTACAATTGTGTTTTTCTGTTTCTAAAAGTATAACATGGAGGACTGACAGCACGAAAACTTAAAGGCAAACCTAAAAGTCAATCGCTAAAATCGGGTTTTCAGATGTTTTCCACCAAAATATGATTTGACAGACCGATTGCGTTTTAATATGCGAATCGAATTTTAACTAATTCTAGAATTTCAGCTGCAAACTCGATGAGGTGATTGTATGTTAGGGTGGATCGATTGTCTATGGCGAAAAAAAAAATTACCATTAATCAAAATCTACCTATGCGGAAAAGATGTTCTATTGTATGGAGATTAAGGGAAAAATAATAAAAAAAATTAATTTTAAAATTTAATACTGCCACAAAAGGGTTAAAATTTCGAAAAAGTTTGAAAAAAGACCGAATTTTGGTTAGGTTATTTTTGTCAAAAACTAATTACTTTAATATTTTTTTTTAATCCAACAGTTTGGAAAAGATGTTATATCGTATGGAGGTTAAGTAAAAAACAACAATAAGTAATAAATTCAAAATTTAATACTGCCACAAAAAAGTTGAAAATTCGATAAAATATTGAAAAAACGGAAAAAGATCTAAATTTGGTTAGATTTAATTTTGACGCAAAATAAACATTTTAATATCAATCAAAACCTACCTTTGCGTAAGAAATATTATATTGCATGGATATTAAGTAAAAATAAATAAATAAATAAATAAAACTAATTTCGAAATTTAATACTCCTGCAAGTAATTTAAAGTTTCGAAAAACTGGCAGTTCCAGTTTTTTCAGTTAGAATTTGTCTGCTTGCGCATTGTGTAGCTTAGTGTACCTTGAATATTACTGTACCATGGCGTCGTTAAAAAAAAATAAAAAAAGAGAGAGATATGAATTACACCCTATTTGGTTCTAGCTTTGATATGCCAGTAAATATGCTCCCTAATACAAAAAGTTATAAAATTTACATATTGGTATTTAAAGAATAACCGAAAAAAGAAATCGGTCAACATCTATTTATTTCCTGCCAGTGAGAAGGAGTTGCTAATAAGTTACTAGTGACCTGTAAATGAGATTCAATCTCAATAACTTACCATAGCAGCCTTTTAAGAAAAATTTAACTGTTTAACGACAAATATTGCGCTCTTCTTAATTCCTGTAAAACAAAATAAGGTACTGAAAGCTACTACAGTCTTTTGGATCTTTCCGAAAATACTGCCTATTTTTTTCAGTTCAATAGATTTGAATATGAATATGAATATTGAGTGTAAACTAAACCGACGTATTGAGAGCAAACTCACTTTTCTACATCATCAGCTATCATTGAAAAGCCAAAATGCTGCCGAGCTAGGTGTCACATCACCTGTAGTGACGAAGATTGACATCAGCCAGAATATTGGACAGTTTGGGCACTTCCGACCAAGCAGGTGCTGCCATCGTGTCTGATGCACTTCAAGACGTGGGCATTATCTCACAAAACTATGAATCGAATGCTACTGACAGAAAAAAATCGGCATGACAAAACAAACCAAAGACCACTCCATCGTTTTAGTCATTCTCTTTAGTCATTTGTAAAAGATTATGACCATGGCCATTTTCTTTAAACTTTTATGGGTGTAAAGACTGACTGCATCACTAGAAAACAACAGAAGAAAAATTATAATAGAAGCAGACTTGAGCTTGAAAAAAGAACTGGGTTCCGAATACATCGGCCACATATATATAAATTCCGGGAGAGTACCAAACAATTTGAAAACACGACGTACATTTTTTGTCATGTGTTAACAATAATATACATGTAACAAAGTTGGTTGCTATCGGCTGTGGCGTAATATCTGTTAATATAGATTTTAAAGGATGTGTTATTCGAAATATGGGACTGATCTTCAAGCGTCCACTACAATGTTTTTTGTGCTAGTTACACACCAATGAAGTTTCACTATGTCATCTTTTTGCAGCGTCGATGGAACCGCGGCTGGGCACAAATGTTTCACTGGTGAAATAGAGAGATTATTCGCAGCATGTTAGAAGCTTTTTGTATTTTCATTTATGTCAGTATAAGAATTCTAAAAACGCGCGAGTGAAATCAAACGGTCTGCTGTAATCCTAATCATTACATAAAAACTATCTATATTTTCCATTTACCAGCTTTTTGACCTTTTGCGACGGATTTCATAGATTTAATTAAACAGGAAAATGTGTCGAACCTCCACTAACTGGCGGATTTAGTAACGACATGATTTCAGAAGCAATATGTAAATCCAGCAATCATTTCAGTGGCAATAACATCTACTATCAATAATATCTATTCGCGCAACTCTCATTCTACAAAACTAATAATCAAAAGAGTCACGGAAGTATTTCTGCTGTGTATGGACCATACATAAGAGACAGTTTTATAAAAATTGAATTGAATTACAAAATCTCATGTCGATTTTCAATACCGAACGTCATTATCGCCAATTGCAATGTTGACGATTTTTCTTGATTTAATACTAATGAAGCTGTTAAATAAGAAACTAAAGTTTTTATCTTGTAATCAATTAAATATCACCTCATTCTAATAAATGTTAAAAATGCCTAAAATTCATATTTTATTTTACAAAACAAAAGTTGATTTTTTACCGTAAAAACGTTCAAATACATAAATTTGAGCCACATTGCGGTAGATTTAAATTTTGAAATTAATTTTTTTAATTATTTTTCTCATACTCAGCATATAATATAACATCTTTTACGCATAGGTAGGTTTGGGATAACTTTTTAAACTATTATTTTGAATAAAAAATAATCTAGCCAAAATTAGGTCTTTTTTCACTTTTTTTCGAAATTCAACCTCATTGTGGCAGTATTAAAATTCAAAAGTAATTTTTTTAATTATTTTTCCCTCAATCTCCATCCAAGAGAACATCTTTTCCGCATAGGTAGGTTTTGACACAGTGAAAAAAAATTTTTGATCCACCCTATTGTCTGTGTTGTCGCTTCCCGGCAGCACAGACATTTGTATGTTTTATATTTTTAATTTCTTTATTAAGAAGAATATAAAAATATAAAACATACGAATTTTGGAAATTAATTAGTAATGTTAAGCATTCTAACACAAATATCTCATTCATCAAAATTTAATACTTTGTAATCGGAAAATACTTGTTTATCCTTGTTTAAAGTCTCTTCTAATTTATTTACTGATTAATACGTTCATGTTTTATGTTTATTATGTACTTAAAAATAATATATGGCGTCAAACGGAATTGTGAAGTCAACTTTTAAATTCAAGTCAGAATGTATTTCGTTTTCAAATATATTTTACAAATAAAACGTTGTTAATTTATCCATAAAACTTTTAAAGTTTGCGCTTTACTATTTTTAACGGAGATTATTCTTCTCCAGTATTTTAAACTAGAATTAATCATAGTTTTCGTCATATTTAATAATAGATTTATGTCCTAAATCAAAGCTATAGGTAGTTTTCGAAAATAATCCTATTCAAAGTATCGGCACATGCACCGTAGTCTTGGAAAACGGGGCTAAAAAATATTTTATGTATGTATTTGCAGTCTATCGCACTCTGAATTATGTTTTTTTTAATTTAAAATATTTAAACAAAATTTGTTTTAAATATAACTTTTATCGAAGAACATTTAAGCAGTTAAAAAGATATCCACAGAAAAGTGGACATCATATGATCTATAATTTAAAATTCTTAAAAAATTTCTCTATTTATTATGATTATTCCCGAAAAGTTCAACTTACAATGTCTTTCATTCAAATAAATCATATTTCTTATTAAAATAGTTATTTTATAGAGCAAATTTATAATGCATACACGAAAAAATATTTCTCTAAAGTCGATGAAATTTCAAGCATCATTGTTAAAGTTGCAGATTTAATATTAAGAAGCTCTCTTTTTACTATGCAATCTGTAATTATTAAAGTATAGTTTATTATTTAGGAAAAAAAGTTTAACTCACTTTTTATAGAAAAAAAAATAAATTCAAAGGTTCGTAAGCATCAAGGGATATGTTGGATTTTAATTGTTTTAGTACCAGAACATTTGAAAAGTGTTAGTCGTTAAATCTGAAGACAGATATATTATATACAGGGTGTCCCTAAACAAATGGTATATACGCTAGGGAGTGATAGAACACATCAAGACGATTAATAGTAAATAGGAAATCAAGGGTCCCAAACGTTTTCCAAAGGAGATAGCCGCCATTAAAGTTTGGGGTCCAAAATTTCAAATGCACATAAAAAACGGAAAAATTGGTCGATTGATTTGCGGTTTTCACTAAAATTATTCTTTATGTTGATATTTTCTTGAAAATAAATTATAAAGATAAATTTCGAAAAATGCCGATAGAAGGCGCTTTAGACTTTGAAGTAATGAAAAACTATTTTAGCTGTGATTTTTTGCATCTCATTAAATGGTTTCGTAAGCTTAGACTTAAACTTAAATTTTGAGCTCAAAATCAGAATAGTTGGAAGTGGTTAAGTAGCACAAACTTAACTGTGTTCAGAGGGTTTAAATTTCAAATGATTATAAAAAACGGAAAAATTGGTCGATTTATTTGCGGTTTTCACTAAAACTATTCTTTATGTCGGTATTTTATTGAAACTAAATTATAAAGATAAATTTCAAAAAATGCCGATAGAGGGCGCTTTAGACTTTGGATTAACGAAATACTCAATCCTAATACTATTTTTTGCCGTTATTTTCTGCATCTCATTAAATGGTTTCGTAGGCTTAGATTTAAACTTAAATTTTGAGCTCAAAATCTGAATAGTTGGGAGCGGTTAAGTAGCACAAACTGAACTTTGTTTAGAGGGTTTAAATTTCAAATAAAACTGAAAACTATGAAAAAAACGGAAAAATTAATCGATTCATTTGCGGTTTTTGTTAAAACTACTCTTTAAATCAGTGTTTTCTTGAAAATAAATTTTAAAGATAAATCTCACAAAATGCCGATAGAGGGCGCCTTAGACATTGGAGTAGCGTACAACTATTTTTAACAGTTATTTTTTTAAATCTCATTAAATGCTTTCAAATGCTTAGATTTAAATTTTGAGATCAAATTCTGAGTCGTTGCGAGTGTTTAAGTAGCGCAAAAGTGAACTGTGTTCGAGGGGGGGGGGGGGGGTTAAATTTCAACTCCTGAACACACTTCAGTATGCGCTTCTTAACACCTCCCAACGATTGAGAATTTGAGTTCAAAATTTAAGTTTAAATCTAAGATTTCGAAAACATTTAACAAGTTTTGGAAAGCATTTAATTAGATACAAAAAATAACGTTTAAAATTTGTTGTTGGTTACTCTGAGGTTTAAGGCGCCCTCTAACAGAATTTTTCGAAATTTATCTTTAAAATTCATTTTCAAGAAGATACTGACTTAAAGAATAGTTTTATTTAAAACCGCAAATGAATAGACCAATTTTTCCGTTTTTTATTATCTTTTGAAATTTGAACCCTCTGAACACAGTTCAGTTTGTGCTACTTAACCACTCCCAACTATTCAGGTTTTGTTTTACGAAAACATTTAATCAGATGCAAAAAATAACGTAAAAAGTAGTTGTTCGTTACTCCAAAGTTTAAAGCGCCCTTTATCGACATTTTTCGAAATTTATTTTCAATAAAATACCGACATAAAGAATAGTTTTAGTGAAAACTGCAAATCAATCGACCAATTTTTCCGTTTTTTATAATCATTTGAAATTTAAACCCTCTTAACACAGTTAAGTTTGTGCTTCTTAACCGCTTCCAACTATTCAGATTTTGAGCTCAAAATTTAAGTCTAAGCTTACGAAACCATTTAATGATATGCAAAAAATCACGGCAAAAAATAGTTTTTCATTACTTCAAAGTCTAAAGCGCCCTCTATCGGCATTTTTCGAAATTTATTTTTATAATTTATTTTCAAGAAAATACAAACATAAAGAATAATTTTAGTGAAAACCGCAAATCAATCGACCAATTTTTCAGTTTTTTATGTGTATTTGAAATTTTGGACCCCAAACTTTAATGGCGGATATCTCTTTTGGAATACGTTTGGGACCCTTGGTTTCCTATTTATTATTACTCGTCTTGATGTGTTCTATCACCCCCTAGCGTATATACCATTTGTTTAGGGACACCCTGTATATATACAGTAGAGCGCCGATTATCCGAACACGTCGGGACCGACCCTAGTTCGGATAATTGGACAGACAATTTAAAGGATATCCCTATCTATACAAAAACCTTCAAACTTTATCCAGGCTTAGGACTGGCAACACTGTTAGTGCTGGCGTGTTTAAAAATGTTTTTTTTTTTTTTTTTTTTGCCTTTTTTTTTCATTTTTTTTAACTTTTTTTTTTTGTCTTTTTTTCATTTTTTAAACTTTTTTTTGTCTCTTTTTCATTTTTTAAACTTTTTTTTTGTCTTTTTTTTTTTTAAGAATATAATTTAAGTAAAAGAGCTTTTGATTTTTTCTTGCTTCCAAGAAGACATTCTTTTCAATACTGCCATATCTCTAATGCTTCTTAAATGCATTGCTTGAATAGGATGTGCGTCTTTCTGCCTTTCGAGCCATTTCATAGCTGTTTTCAAGCATTCAAAGGCTTCGCTATGTGATGGACCTGGGTCATTTTCAGAGCATTCATTTTCAATTTCATTTTCATTTTCTTCATTTTCGCCTTCAATCTCAGCCACAATCTCATTGTCATTTAAAATCTGATATCCAGGTTCTTGCATGTCACAATTTATCCACGCATCAATTTCTTTTTCCTCATAATTTAGGATTCTTCCCATCTCTTTTATAGTTTCACACTCCTCATTTTCCTTATCAGATGCTTCTGCTCCAGTATCACTTTTTTCTCTGTTTAAAATTTTATTCCAGGCATTTTTTAACGTTGATGATTTTACAAGCTTCCAGGAATTGGCAGCCATAATGCAACAATCTTTTAAATCAGGCTCTTCAGTGTCTTCTGATAGAAGCATCTTTCTCAACATTTGCTTTCTATAAAAGCGCTTAAATGTCTCTATTACACTCTGATCCATGGGCTGTATCAGTGATGTAACGTTAGGTGGCAAGAACTTTACTCGGAACTTCCCATTTTCCCGTTCAAGGGTATCTGCACACGGATGTGAAGGTGCATTATCAAGAAGTAGGAGTACTCTGCCCTCTTTCTTCATATATTCTTGATGTGTCTTAACTTTAGGAATGAATGTGTGATGATACCAATCAATGAAAACTTCTGATGTCATCCAAGCCTTCCTTTGAGAAGTGTAAATTACTTGCCGATTTTTCCAATTCTTAAAAGATCGAGGATTTTTTGACTGTCCTATCACGAACAATGGTATTCGATGGTTACCGGTTGCATTTGCGCAATTAAGAATTGTGATTCTTTCTTTGTTTAATTTAGTTGCAGAAGCACTTTTTTCGAACCCAGATGCTAATTATTTTCGAGGTAAAGATCTCCAAAACAGGCCGGTCTCATCTGCATTGTAAATAAATTCTTCTTCGTATTTTTCTGATTCAACAAATTCAATAAATTCTTTTACGAATTTCGTAGCAGCCTCTGTAGACGCAGATAATTTTTCACCATGCAATCCGATTTCGCGTATACCATGCCGTAGCTTAAAATTTCTAAGCCACCCAGAGCTTGCTTGAAATGCATTAGTATTTTCTCCATTCAGCTTTTCGTTGAAAAATATAGCCTTCTCACATAATAAGGGTCCAGAAATGGGATGACCAGATGAGCGTTTCTGCAAAAACCACATGTGCAAAGCTTTATCTACTTTATCATCAAAGGATTTTTTCATCGATTTTCTATCTAAGCTTCCTTGCTCACTTTCAAGCCCCATTACATACTTCATAATTGATTCTTCATTCTTTTTTATATCTGATATTGTAGACTTTCCTACACCAAACTCCACTGTTAATTTTGTACCTGTTTCACCATTTTTCAGCCTCTTCAATATCTTTACTTTGTCTCCTAGCGAAAGAACAACTCTTTTTCGCTTTCCAGACATCTTTTCTCCTTCGTTGCAGAAAAATAAATGAGCTTGATCGCCGGTGCAATCAACAACCGCTAACAAGAAACCTTTGTCAACGTAGCTACGTCACACAAGCCAGTTTTTCTCCACTCCTGACCTGGTGTCAAAGAAATGTCGTAGCCCTTACTTTTCTCTAGTTCTGGCTTCACACCGGGTCTGTGACCTGTCCATTGCGATAAGAAACTTCAAAGAAATACCCTCCCACCCCCTTGGGATTGCATTGCAACCATAGACATTGATTGCAACACGTGTCCACAGCGAGGGTGAGGGGAGAAAAATACAAACAGGAATTTTGTGCTTTGACCTTGGTTTCTCAACCCCTTTCTTCAAACCTTTTGTGTTATCTCTTCCCACTAACAAAACTCCCCAAAAATACCTTGCAGTTTCCGGATTAAATTTTGTATGCCAAGAAAGAAAAGAAAAAGGATAGATAACAGGGTGAAAAAAGAGAAATGTAATTGGAAGGGACAGAAAAAAAAAATATTTAGGTTTTGGAGGTTTTTTTTTTAAATGAAAAATATGCCGTTCGCATAATCGGAAGTTCGGAAAAAAATTTTAAAAAGAGAAATACGCTGTTCGGATAATTGGAAGTTCGGTTAAAAAATTTTAAAAGTCGAAAAACACGGTTCGGATAATTGGAAGTTCGGTTAACTGGAGTTCGGATAATCGGCGCTCTACTGTATATACAGTGTTTCCCCCAGGAGAAGGGCGCACAGGCCTTCGGGGAAACGTCCACCGGTAAATGTTAGCAGAAGGTTTTTTCTTATTTAAATTCTTAAAGATACAGAATTAATGCCAAAAATAAGGGGAACATTTCTTTTCAAAAATTTACTGGTGGAAGATCAAAAATTTACTGGTGGAAGGCCTGTGCGCCCTTGTCCTGGGGGAAACACTGGTATATATATACATATATACCGGGTGTCCCAAAAATGACTGATGGATTTTAAAATTCAATAACTTGCGAACGGTGACAGCTATTTAAAAATTTTTTGCAGGAGGGTTATGTATAATGTCAGGAATTTTTTTTACTGTAATTTTTTTTATTTTAGTTCGAATTTCAAACAATAGGTGGCGCTGACGGCGATTGAAGGCCAGATCGACGCCCCACTCAGCACTGATTACCTGGCCTTCAATCGCCGTCAGCGCCACCTATTGTTTGAAATTCGAACTAAAATAAAAAATTACGGTAAAAAAAAACTCCTGACATTGTACATAACCCTCCTGCAAAATTTTTTTAAATAGCTGTCACCGTTTGCAAGTTATTGAATTTTAAAATCCATCAGTCCCAATATATATATCATTACATAAGGCAAAATATTACAGTATAGAAATTCTGGTAAACCGTCCTTGCAAGTATTGACGTGTACGAACCCTGATTATTTTTAATATCTATTAATTTTTGTCGAACATAAAAAAGCTAATTTTTACTGTATTGTTCTTTAGACAACAACTGAACCACTTTAAAAGGATATTTCTGACATAAAAATAATTTAGAAAAATGCATTAAACTATTAAATATTTTTGTACAGTTCTAAAATGTTGATATTTTATGTTGCATACTATGTGTGGCATACTATGAGTGTTGCCGAGGGAAGTTGACAAAAAGAATCTTTGTGCTGCATGACAATGCACCTTCACACATGTCCAATTTTGAGGCTACCAAATTGGAGCCCCTTGGCTTCCATTTAGTATATAAACCCTCCCACGTTCCATACACAGCCCTCTCAGTATATCTTCTGTCTCCAAACTTGAAAAAACACCGTAAAGGTAATCATTTTGAGGACATTAAACATCTGAAAGAGGCTGCTGAAAGCTGGTTTCGGGACCAGTCATAGAAAATTTATTTGGCAGAATTAAAAAAGTTGAAAGAACGATGTAACATGAGCATCAGTCTCATGGGATGATATGTTGAATAAATATCTAATTTCTTAACTCTAGCTATTTTATTTCTAGTCAAAGTCAGAAACTGTTTAACACCCCACTGTATATATAGGTGTCTATATACAGGGTTTCATATTAGTACTGGAATATTCAGAACAGGAAATATTTTGCACTGAAATTTTCTTATAGAAAAGTTGTCTTGATATAAGGAGAAATTCGGCACGAGAGCTTTTTTATATAAAAAAATACTCATATTTCTCCTGTAAAAGTCCTTGACCCGTACGAACCCTGTATATATAAATATACAAACACACACATAAATAAATATATATATACATGTACATACATAAGTAATATCTATTTTATATACCAAGTGTATATTTCTGAGATTTAATTATGAAATATTTTTCTTTGATTTAAAAAATTAATTACATGATTTATTGTATTAATTTAATATTAATAATTATATTACATGCAGTAATCAAATTTTGTCTTTTAGAAATTTAGTTGCAATTAAATGATAACAGGATGCTATATTCATTATGCTTTATTCACAGCATATTGTTATTAATATCTTAAAAATTATTTACAGAATGACATACATAAGCTTTACATTTATTTTCCCAATCTAATATTAATGAGTATCGACAAATGGAATTTCAGAGTAAATGAAGCATGGAAGTTCAACGCAGAAAATATATCATCTTCAAACTTGTATTAGAATGTTATTAATTTAATCACAAGGTGGAATTAATGTTTGTACTTTGTTATTTTTATTTTCTGAATTGATAGCGTATAGAAAATTCAGCTATCCAGAATTGCGTGCGTGTGTTAGATAGAAGGACCGAATTTCAGCCGGCTGGCAAGATGAAAATAAACGGTAACGAGCCGGTAGAGTAAAACAATGGCGCGGTAAAATAAAGGATATGCATAACTGCCAACTTGTCCGGATTTTTCTTGCCACTGAAATTTAATAAATTTTTTTTACTCATTTCGACCCTAAAATTGCTTGAATTTCATGGTTCAATTAGCAATAATCTTCCATAAAGTTTTAATGATATGAAAAATTCGTACAAGTCTTCAGCTATGAATATGGACTGAGAAATTAGACTTTATACTTCTGGGGATGTGTTGGGAATGCAAGATGTAAAAATAGTAATAGCGTTTAGGAACTTCCTTTAAGGGAATTCTAGGAAATATGCCTTAAAAAAAACTGAGTTTCTTTTGCGTTTTCCCTTTTTAATATACAAAAAGTTGTATGATAAAGCACAATCAAGGTCAATTTTTGATACCATTACATAGTTTGGTTTATTAAGTTTTCGTTACAATTTAATTTGTCTAAGGCGTTCCCTCAGTTTTTAGAATTGTTTATAGATTATTATACCTAAATATTTTTAATTGAAATTTTAGTTCAAGTGTAATTTTTATTTTATAAATGTCAACAGAATTTAATTTAAGCATATAAATAAGCTTTGGTAGCATTATGCATCGGAAATGATATTTAAAATGTAACGAATACGCGAATTTGGTTGAATATTTTGCTTATAGAGAAAAAAATCAAATGAAGGGCACATGAAGTTTGGCAATTGCGAAATATTTAAATTTATGAACAAGTTTGATCAAAAGTTGCCAGTAGATCTAAATACCTCATAACAAATTGAAGTAAAATATAATATTTTAAAATTTCGATTGGTTAGAAAGTTACCCCGCTGTGCAGAGACAAATGTACAATACAGCAATTTTTAATAAAACTGTCGAATGTTTGTCTCGTATTTTAAATTCTAATAGAATTTTAGAAAAAAAATATTCTTGTATGATTTGTTAAACAAAAATGATTTTATCACTTTAGCTTCCATACCCTTAAGAAATTATAGTTTAAATTATAACAAAAGAAAGAATCTTGAGTTAATTAGATTATAAAACATTTTTAAATGCATTCACATTATAATGTAACTTCATTGTTTAATACCGTGAAAAAATGTCCAACTAATAATTTGTAAAAGGCATAACACATTTGAAAACTCAATCTCAACCAAAGTATAAAAAATAAATGAAAATTTCGTGCATCCCTGTATATGAATTATGGATTTATCATATAAATCCATCATATTATATTTTCATCATTATCCATCATGTATAAATTTATCATATTTTACACACACTAAATAGCTTTTTATTTCTATTTAATTAAAAAATTGTGTTTCACAAGTGAAAACGCACCTCCAGCAATTATTTGTTGATGAAGAAAAATATAACTGATTTTGCGTACCCCTGTACATGAAAGATGAATGAATATGATATTCAATAGCAAGCATCTTATATCGCACCTCGTAGATATATATAATTTTAAATACTTTTGAAGTAATGTAACATGAACAAAATCCACTACAAACGATTTTTCTTCATAGAATGTAATTATAATGTAATTTTTTTAGTGTCCTCGTAAATAATAGAAAAATATTATCCAAACCGTATTCTATAGTAATTCTTGTAGTGCACTTCATATGTAATTACATAAATTTTCATGTGTTTGCAAATTATGAAACATTAAAAACCACCACAAATGATTTTTCTTCATAGAATGTAATATAATTTAAATTTTTTTAGTATCCTCTTAAATGATCGATAAATATTATCTATTCCATATTTTATAGCAATCATCTTGTACCGCACTTCATATATAATTACATAAATTTCCAAGTGTTTGAAATTATGAAACATTAAAAACCACCGTAAACGATATTCCTCGTAGTCCGCAAAGTAATGAAATTCTTTTGAAAGTTGACTGTAAAGAGATTATGATTGGTACACGCTATATTTTACGATATCGAATATTCCCTAGTAATATCAGTAGCATTTCTCAACTTCATGGCGATGCGACTATATTGAGGCCAAAAATAATTTTGGCCATCTAGAATCGGTAAATCACCAACATTTCGTGAATGCATAAAATAAGTAGTCAGATGTAGCAATCCCAAAAAGTTCTTTTATCTCATTTGTGTTAATACTTCTTGAAAAATGTAGTACAACAGCTCCACCGATTAGGTGATTTACTCCAAAATCTTTCAAGAATAACTTATGGCAACTGCTAACTGAATCTGAAATTTGATGAAAATCAGTGTATTAGTTTCTGAGATAGGGTTATTGCGGAAATCTTAAAAAAGTGTGCATAACAGTGTCATCTGTTAGGCGATTTACACTAAAATATAAACATCATAATAAGGACTAACTAAATCTGAAGTTTGGTGAAAATCCAAGATTTAATTCTTGAAATACACCTAATGAGAAATCGTTCAGCGCGAATAAGTAGTCAGATATGGCAATCCCAAAACGTTCTTCTATCTCATTTGTGTTAATACTTCTTGAAAAATGTAGCACAACAGCGCCACCGATTAGGTGATTTACTCCAAAATCTTTCAGCAATAACTTATGTCAACTGCTAACTGAATCTGAAATTTGATGAAAATCAGTGTATTAGTTTCTGAAGTAGGGTTATTGCGGAAATCTTAAAAAAGTGTGCATAACAGTGTCACCTGTTGGGCGATTTACACTAAAATATAAACATCATAATAAGGACTAAATAAATCTGAAGTTTGGTGAAAATCCATGCTTTAATTCTTGAAATATACCTAATGAGAAATCGTTCAGCGCGACTTGTTGTACCATTTACACCAAAAACTAAACAATACTAATCTATATTAGGGACTAACTGAATCTGAAGTTTGATGAAAATGCGTACTTTAGTTCTTGAAATAGAGCTAGTGTGATAATCATGAGTAATGCAGCATAGTAGAACGATCTTTTGAGCGATTAAACGAAAAAGTAATCAGCACCAAATTATATCAAGGACTAACTGAATCTAAAGTTTTATAAAAATCTGTGCATTAGTTCTTGAGATAAGTTATTGGGGAAATTGTGAATAATGTAGCATAGCAGCACTACACGTTGGACGAATAAATCAAAAAACTAATCAGCTCCAGTTTCTACCAAGGCCTCACAGAATATAAAGTTTTGTGGAATTCCGTTTATTAGTTCTTGAGATAGAGCGCACACAAAATATTTTGTCATATACTGAGACAGTGACAGACACACTCACACAGTTTTGAAAGCAGAACACAGCCTTCTTTTGATTCAAATTTCTTGATTGGTTCCTTTTTTTTAAATAAAAAATTCACATAAATTCTCGTAAAATTCGCTTTATTTAATGATCTATCAATTAAGAAAAAAGCAAGGGAAGTTTTACCATTTTAAATAAGTGATCTTAATGTCTAATAGAAATCTGGATTTTAAAAAGTATCCTAATCGCAACACTGGACTCACAGACAGACATTTTCTGAAAACCATCAAATCGTGTTCAGGGCCTTCTAAAACTTATAAATCCATCGAAAACCGGAAGTCGAAAATTTTCACGAACCCGATGCTTTCTTATAAAGATCGAAGAAAGTAATAATAATAATATTTTACGAAAAAATTAATATGTCAAAACCCGCTTTGTTCTTGCTTTGAAGTCCATATGTTATATCTTCGAGTCAACACTACTTCCTTATAATTCTTATGAAGTCTCGTGATTATATCTGCAAAACAAAAAGTGCAAACACTATACAAAATTTATATCATATAAATCTGTATTATATTTGCTGTTATAACTTGAAAAAAATGTTCCTTCGTTCGCTTTTTAGATACAGTTATTAGGGAACTTAATTATTTAATTTTCTTTACTAAAAAAAGAAAAAAGAAAACAGTTGACAAAAAGACAAAACAAATTGACAAATAAACAACAACAATAAACCCTATTACATGTAGAAAATTTTCTGTAGCAAAACCGTTAAAAAATAGTGTTTTCCATAAAATTCATTTTAACCCTTTCATGAGATGTTGGAATAATTGACTGACACCTGCATTTACAAGAAAATTTATTTGTAAACAAGTTAAAGTTAATTTTCGTGTACTTAATAAAGGTGAACCACCTTAAACGCATAGTTGCGGTTTTTCAAAATTCTAACATTGTTTATTTTTTCACTATTTCTTTAAAATCGATTCCCTCTTAAAATCACATCAACATCGTTCCTGCCTTTGCAATTGGCTCCGGAATTTATCCACATTCCTCTGAATTATTATTCTTTTATTTGTTTAAATTTTTACTAAAATCTTTATTTTAGCCTTGTTTTCACTTTGCAGTTGGAAAGCGAAACATCATCTTTCTAAAATGACTGCTTTTCTATATCGGACGGTCATTGTTTTCAAGGTCTCGTATGAATGAATTTCATTGGTCGCTTCCTCTAATTTCATTGGACGATCAAGTTGTTTATCGTATCCTCTTGATTTTTCTTTGCTATTTTTCTAAATTATCCCTTTAAAGTTATTATTATTATATTTTCTCAGTTCTTTTTACAATTAAAACCTTTTTACTCTTATTTTTAATATTTTTATTGCCTTTTTTTCGATATCAGGGTGGCAGAGTGGTTAGATAAAAACACAGTCAATATAGATGATAAATACCAGTATTTTATTAAAGATAAATTCAGTTTATATTATCTCTTTATATTATTTGAAGTATTTTCTGTAAGAAAATACTGGTAGTTTCTCTTTTCTTAACTGTGTTTTTCCCGGTTTTCCCTGACCACCAGTGTTGCCAGATGGGCTACTTTTTTTAAATTCAGATTCTTGATTGGCACCACTTTTTACAAATGATAAAATGTGCCTTATACAACGACATGATAATTAAGGTGAAAACAAAATGTTATTTACCGTTTCAAAAAAGTAGCGCCAATCAAGATATCTGAATTTTAAAAAAGTAGCCCACAATAGTTTTCCATAATATTTAATCATCTTTCTTTTATCGTTGCCAAAAAATAAAAAAACCGGAATAATTATTTCTCTTCGGTAATTAATTTTCAACTGAAAGATTTTCACGTGATAAAAGAAAATGAAATAAATAAATGAACCCTATTCTGTTTTTCGGTTCGAGGTTAAAAACGTGATTTTACCAATTGTGACGTCAGAGGAATACTGTTTTTCTTCTTATATCACGCAGACGATTATATAAAATTTCTTTTACACTTAGAAGACTTCACAAGAATATAACTTCACACTTTACAAGAATATGAATATTTTAGTAGTTTTTCCAAATATTAATCCGTAATAAAAATGAACCTTTTTCTTTCTTTCGGTTTGAGGCTATAAAAGTCAACTTTTTACCAATTGTGACGTCACAGGAATATTTTCCATTAAGAATTTTAAAAATATCAATGTAACGTCATATCTGAAACAAATTATAAGTTTTTAAATTTTCAAAAATTCTGGTTTTTTTTTCGTTTTACGGAAACTACCCCCTTTTTGACACTTTCTAACATGGTCTAAAAGTGTTTACGACTTCAACCTGTCTGTATACCGGATGCCGAGTGCCTGGGGTCTGCCGTCTGTTTGTCGGTGTTTCAGCTTGAGTAAATATAATGGGATTCATACGAAATTAACATACGTTATTGAGATTTGCTATAGCATGGGCGGCATTGAAAATGAACCAGGTAGCAATTATAGCTGAATCACAGGAGCACTCAAAAGGAGACTTTACATTATGATATACGTCGAAAAAATCATTTGTGGTGTATTTTGATAATGTTACATAATTTTAAATGTAATGAAATTTACATGCATTTTTAAGGTTCACAAGAACATGGTTACTATCGAATATGTTAAGTATAGTACTTATAGTGTGCGTACAGGGAGCTCAAAAATATTTCAATATATCATAGTCTGTGAAGAAAAACCATTTGCAGCATATTTTAATAATGCTATTTTATTAAGGTTATTTTAACAATATTGAAATTGATATCAGTTTCTGAAGTGCACTAAAACAGGATTTCTGTAGAAAATGGGGTGAAAAGGTTTAACATTCTTTTACAAGATAACAGAAAAATGTTCGGTAATATAATAGTCTACGGGGAAAAATATTCCCAGCATATTTTAATTGCGTTGCACTATTTCAAACATGATGAAATTAATATACTGAGATAATCAATACAATGATAAATACTGAAATTTACTAATATGCTTGCAGTAAAGTATGATTTGCATCACATTTGTTGTTCATTTACAGAGACGCATAAAAGATTTTGGACCTGTGTCTAGATCTCAGATATTGTATTCAAACTATGGTCTATTAGAAAAGATTGCTGAAGAGCTTTTTCAATCATAGTATGTATTTTAAGGAAAACTAATGCATCCTGAAGTTCAGCTAGATTTGGTATAATAAGAGATGTTTGTAGAATTTAAATAAATCATGTATCGGGCTATATAATAAACTGGATATATGGTCACGTGTGCAATAGCGATTCCCGGAAATATGAATTCAATAATCGGGTTTTTTGCTTGAATAATTTAAGCTAAATATGCGGTCGTATAAATATTTGCACGTAATATACAGGACTGTACAAAAGAATTCAAGTACGTTTCTGTCTATTATTAGAAATTGCTAAAGGTGAATTTTTATCTTCGTTATACTTTTTCTAACTAAGCAAAATTTTAACATTGTATTTAGAATATTTACAAGCACATAGATCACATAGATCACATAGACAGATGCAGAAAAGAATGGGCCGGCGAAGTTATGTATTATGGAAATGTTGGATATTTTTTTTATTACCTAGGTTTAATAAATGATTTTTCTTTCTTTGATATGGAATTCTGAAATGCACTACAACATGATTTCTGTACCATTGAAGTGCGCTACAGGTGTTCTACAGTATAAATGGTTGCAATTTCATTTTCGCGATTGTTAATATTATCTAACACATATGAAATGTTTTGTTTAATTAAAGCGTTTATCTTTTTTTTATGCTACGTGAACGACGTCACGGGTAACAGCTAGTATATATATATATATATATAATGTATGGTTCTAGGCTTTTTTTTAACTGCTTTACTCTCTGGCTCACTCGACTAACCCCAATGCTCAGGAATTTTACTGCAATTCCATTTTTCTTTGCTGAATTTACATGCATAAGACATATCGACTCATCGATTTCGACTGAAGGTAAACTGAAGCAAAACGACGTCAGTAGGCACTTCCATCATACATGCATTGGTTCATTGGTTAATAAAGGTGAAATTTTTCTTTAAAAAATTCGGGTGCCAGGTGCCAATTAGGAATTAAAATTATGTGATGCTGTGGCGGCATCACCACCCTTCAAGGGGTTAAAGCAGTAGCGGCTCGTCAGGGAGTGCTGCAAAAGATTTTTCTTACCGCTAAAATTTAACAGAATCTTTCCTATTATTTATTCGACAAATTTTGTTGATTAAACAATACTGAATTTACCATATAATTTTAGTGGTGTGATATATTGATGCAGCACTGCCTGACGAGCCGTTACTGGTTGCTCTTCGTCGGTATCGTTCCTGGCCAGAGTTGCTAGTTTGGTCTTCCTTTTTATTCAGAAATTTCCAGTATTTTTTCGAACTTTACTCTATGAATTTTAGAATTTAAAATTAACCTCTTAACGGATTTGCTCATATACCTTACGGGCAAGAATAGATTGATTGAGCCAGCATTTAAACCTTTTGACACTATTTCTTTTTTTTTAAATTACAATTTCATACTATTTAATGGCTGAAACTGTTAAATTAAGTATTACAACTATTTTACTTTAAAAATAGTGGTGTTTTTCCTATATTTTCAATTTATTGTATCAAAAAGAAAAGAAAAGAACTGGTTAAGAGAAGAAGGTTAAACTTAAAGTTGTTAAGAGGCCAACATTTCAACTCTTTCCCTAGTTTACACTATCGTCGGGGCAAATGCCCATAAGTTAAAACAAATGAAACAAGTTGGAAATTGCACGTGAACGTAGCAAATGAGGTGCGTTCGTACGATAACGAAGTTTTAAAAATATTCAGATCTTGCTGATATA
Organism: Maratus speculifer; assembly: GCA_964019185.1. Classification (NCBI taxonomy): domain Eukaryota; kingdom Metazoa; phylum Arthropoda; class Arachnida; order Araneae; family Salticidae; genus Maratus; species Maratus speculifer. Next base: position 259,704,823 of record OZ025290.1, read on the forward strand.
GTAGAGCGTACTCCGGATACAGTATAGTAGTCGAAATCTTTACGTTTCTGTAAATATGCAGGAAGTAATTTTTATTACACCTCAGCAACGTATATCTTATCATAAAATGTGAAATAATTGAATATAATTAAAACACGTACCAAACCATGTTTCCCCGTATAGCATTATACAGTGGAATACTTTTGTGTGGCCCTGTAATTTAATAATAAAAATTATTTGCATCACAGATTGTACATAATGCATATTTTAGTATATATTTCATAGATTCATGCCAATTCTATTATGTTCGAATGAGTGTAACATCATTAAAATGCATTTGAAACTTTTTCCCCATTGACCGTAATGTAACGGAATCCTTTTGATTGTCCCTGTAATTGATCTATGCATCCGATTTTCATAACATTTGAAATGACTCGACAAAATTACGCAATAATTATATGTTTTAAATTTCAAACGATTAAAATGCATTTAAAACTTTTTTCCCTATTGACCGTAATGTAACGGAATCCTTTTGAATGTCCCTGTAATTGATCTATCCATCCGATCTTCATAAAATTTGAAATGACTCGACAAAATTATGTTATAATTATGTATTTTAAATTTCAAACGATTCGGTTGGGTAGTTTTTGCGTTTTTATATGCGGACAGACGGACAGACGGACGGACTGAGCGACAACAATATGTGCTACGTATTTACATAATTACGAACGCACCTAAAAAGTAGCAGAAAAGTTGCATGAAAAAGGAATAACCCGAAAATGTATATTGAAATTTACTGATGAGAGAGGTAGTCAAGCACTACATGACTTTATAAGTGTGTCTGACCGGTGTTGCCGGTGGACTACATTTTTGAAATTCAGATTACTTAATTGATATCACTTTTTGTCATAATGACATTTTAATTAACCTCTTGGGGGCGAGCGACACATATTTCTGCCGCAAAAATCGGTTACGAATTCTTGTTTATCCGCACCTGTAAATTTTAATTTATTTAATCATTTTCTCGGTTTAATAAGGCACAAATACATGTTCTTAAACCCGGAGACAAGTCACCGGTTTTAAAAAAGAGAAATTTGTGCTTTATTGAATCGAGAAAATGTTCCGACAGAATAAGGCAAATTTTACAGCAAAATTTTACTGGTGGTGGTGGTGGATAATCAGAGGTTCTTAATCCGGTCTGCGGCAGGTATTTCCGTCGCTTCAGTGTTGCCAGATTGTTGAAAGTCAATTTCCCCAAAATTTCTCAAATTTTCCCCAAATCAGGGCTTTTTTCAGAAAAAAAAAATCCCCAACGAAATTTCTAATCAAAAAGGCAAATTTTCAATTTTCAATTTTCCGTTATAAAAATTTTTTAACAAATTTAAACTCAATTTTCCCCCCAAATCAAGCATTTTTTTTTTGAAAAAATTCCCCCTTTCTGAAAAAATAAATAAATAAACATTTAATCTCAACAGAATTTTGCATGTATATTCAAAGCTAAAAACAACAACAAAAAGTTATAAAATTGTTTTTATATTTGTTCCATAATCTATGCTATTAAATTAAATGTATTTCTGTGCTTTTGTTTCTGTCCGCGATGACAGGAAAATATGTATCACTTATCTAAAAATTCAAATGCGTTTTAGCCCAATGCAGATCATGATGAATCTGTAGTACATATAAACGGTGAGCCCGACCATGAGAATGATCTATTATTTCTGCATTTTATTTCGTTCAAACAAAATCGAATTCGAGACAGATCCAGTGTTGGCAAATTCCTGAAAGTAAAAATTAAAATTGTGATAACAATTCCCCAAGTTTTTCCCCAAGTATGTTCATAGTTCCCAAACATGTCCCCAAGAATAACTTGTCCCCAAAAAGTTCCACTGGAAGTTCAAAATTCCCCAACAATGGGGACAAAATCCCCAATCTGGCAACACTGCGTCGCTTGGTCCCAAAAGGTTAAGGCGAAAACAAGCGGAATTTTATCATTAAAAAAAAAAAAAAAAAAAAAAAAAAAAAAAACTGGTGCCAATTAAGAAATCTTAACACTAGAACGCCTGGAAATTTTACTCAAGTTTTATAATAATATTTCGCACTAGAATTTTTTTTTCATAATTATTTAATTGATTTATTTAACATAAATCTGCGTGGTTCAAATTTAGCTTATTTAAAGGAAAATTTTCTGACTCGAATTGAAATTAATCACATGACCGGAGTCGAATTGACTCCTTCCGGGCATTCTAGGATTAATTTTCAAAAAATAGTGCTCTGGCAAAACTGTGCACGACTTAAACCGTAATTTTAGGAATTTTTCTTCCGGACCAATTTACGAAATTCTTCAAGGACTTATAGATATATAAAAAAAGAAAATATATATTTTCCCATCATTTCAAACACTTCTATTTCACTTAAATAATTCGTATATATTTCATCATAAAGTATTTCCATTTGACTCGAACAATAAATATGCGATTTATTGCATACATATTGTATTACGCATTTCAACAACATGTTTTTGATCCATGAAAATTTAATGCTGTGTAAACGAACAGTATCTACATGCTCTGTACTTAATCTCTCTGCAGAATTGCTTACTTGTATATGCATGCATGTTTTACACTTGTTCTCGCTCTAAATTTAATATCGACAAATGGAATTTCTAAAGTCAAATATTTAAGTTTCAGGCCGAAAATACTTCGCTTTCAAACATTATAACTTTATTGATTTATTCATAATGTGAAAATAAGGTTTTAAACCACGTTATTCTTTAATTTAAAAAAACTTTGTTTAGATATTATATATCCTAGAAGATCGAACCCGGGCTTCCCAGGTGGTAAAGATAAAAAATATCTTTTTAAATTTAAAATTAAAAACTCTAAAATTTTTTAAAATGTAATATGCTTTTTAGATTGCCAACTAACACTAAAACACATTTTTTAAAACTGAAAATAGTAATTATAAAATCAAATAAAGCTTTGAATTTATGAAAAGTCATATTTCCATATTAGACGCATGTCAGAAGTTATCAGTCGAAGATTTTATTAATTACGTCAGTATTAATGTTTCTCATCATTCAGTGCTTTGAGCGCGTATTTCAATCACAAGTCTGTTAAACTTGTATTTATTTATATTATTTTGTTTAATTATTTACCGAGGAAGTTTTAATTTTGCTGTAGTATATTAGTCGGAAACAAATCCCGAATTCTTTGCATTGCAAAAAGATTAATCTTTCGTAATCGAGTTTTACGCGGTAGAGATAAATTTAAAAACAGTTCACACCTGATTTTTTTTTTTAAATCACAGCCATTCAGTAAACTGAAATACAGTTTTCAAACAAATTACATTTCAAAGTATTTTCTCTCTTTTGGCAGTGTAAAATTTTAAATTGTTTGATTACATGTTAAATTTGTGTTTATTAATCATTTTATCTGTGTTTTCACAGCTTTAATTTCACTATAAAAAATTATTCGGCTCAATATTTATAGACTAATATGTGTAAGTTGTGTATTAGTATTTCTTAATGAAGATACGTAATAGAGATTAAAATGAAATGCTTTATAAAGTCCTCATAAGTGAGTCAATTGAGATACAGTTTTCAGTCAAATTGCATTTGAAAATAGATTTATTTTCCAATACGACGGAATAAAATTGAAAATGTGCGATGTCTAGAAGATAAAAAAATGTAGTAACCAAAATTGCAGAAAAAAGAAAAAAAAAAAAAAACATTTCATCATGAGATGTTGCCATTCGTAAAATGACGTCAGTGCTATGCATGGACACAGTTGTTCGTTATAATATTGATAGACATGTTGCGCTTATGAAATATCTTATAGGCCTAGTAAAATGCAAAAGTTAAGAAATGACCGCACATGCATTTTTTTAAAGGAAGTTTCTTCCAAAGTTAACTCTATGACAAGTTTAAAATTCGTTTTTTAAACTACACAAACATTCCTGACGTCACTTCTACGTGCAAAGAAGATGCCGTGTTTTTCTTGTAACACGCGTATCTTGATTTTTATATAATAATGTCAAACCAAACATTTAATTGCATTTTAAACCTTAGATATTGGTGATATATAAATTCTTATTTCACCATTTACACCTTTCTTTTTCCAATTCGGATCAATTTCCTGTGTGAAAAATGCACCAATTTTCTGAAAATATACTTAGAAAATAAAAATGGTGCTACGAATAAAGTAAAAAATAAATTGCATAAAAAACTAGTCGTTGGGGGCCACCGTAATACTTACCCATCATGGATAGGCATATGAAAATAAAACATGTGAAAACTATTTATACAATGCATTGCAATTCCAAAACAAAATTTAAATATTGTTAATATGCATAGTAATGCTCTATTAATGAATTGCTGATGTACCAATTTCGGCAAATTATATAAAACGCCAAACTACTCAAGTAATACCAAACTGCGTAAAAGAAACATCCTTATAACTCCAAAAATAATTATAATATAAACTAACAAATTACTGCGTTGGATTAAGCGTCTCATTTTAAATTAAAATATACCTCTGAATTGAAATTTCAATGAAATACAGGGTCATGAAAAATTGAAGAATGTGGAAAACAGGATTACAAATATCTCGGCAACTAATAATTCGATCGACTTCGTTCTATATGCAAAATGCGTGTTAGTTTATTGCCTTTTACGTCCATTACTTAGAACAAAAACATTCGAAAATTTTTATATACCTTTCATCAGAACGAATTTTTCGAGAGTCCGAAAAAAATAGTTCCGGATAATCGAGGTTGCTGATATTAAATAGGCTTCGTCCCATTCTTACATACTAACTACATACAAAATTTCAAGTCTCTATCTGAATTTGTTCGGGAGATAGAGCGTTTACAGACAGACTGACAGACAGACAGACAGACAGACAGACGGACGGCAAATTTTTTTTTCTAAAAATATGTTTTTCGGAATCTCCACTATATAAAACGTGTAAATCCGTCAAATTTTTTTTTTCGATTTTCAAAACGATTGCAAGACTTACCCTATACTACGTATGATGGGTAAGTAATAGTTATTCCAGAAAGAAAGAAAAATTAAATAATTTTGTTTTTCATTTTTCTTTAGGTAAAATGACAGGTAACAAAAAAGAATTAAAAATAATCGTCTGCTTTAGAAAGTTTAACTGAAAATTATAAAATATTACATTAAGCATATTACGTCATTATGATAAAATTACTGTAGAATGCCTTAAAAAATAGCAATAAAATTTTATTAATATTGAGAAACTTTTAGTAAAAAATTGGGGAACCTGATATTATTTTGAGCCTGGAATTATTGCCAAGATCAGTTTTGCTTGTCTTACTCGGTGAAGAAAATTGCCAAGTTCTGTAATATAAATTGTTGTGTTTTGGACAAAGACATCCAATCTGATGCCGTACACCGCATGTTACTGATTTTCCGTAAAGGCTTTTAAAACATTGCTTTTAATCAATGAATAATTTCAATTGCGTTATTTTCAAAAGTGAAGCATTTCCTCCTATGAAGAATTTCAAAGTCACTGGGGTGAAAATGATACACGTCTACAAAACACATTTCAGTTTTAAGACTTTAAACACACGTTTATATATATGGATAATGACATGTTTCGCATCCGCTGAAGCATTCAACTTTTACGATCAAGTCTTATACAAATTGTACAGAAAAATGTGCATGTAACGTTCGACACCCAACAAAAAAACGACTTCGTCATTTTGGAAACTCAGCAAGACATTGATAATATAATGATTCATTTGCCTTAATTTTTTCAACTCCATGTGTATCAGATATCATTATATATTTTTTCAAAATTCGAAAAATGTTATTTCACATAGATTTATCAAATTATATTCTTTCAGATTTTTGATGTGAATTAAGTAATTGCTGAGCAAATAAATCAAACAGATATTTTTTAAAATACATTTTTGTAAAGAGAAATTTATGTATCTTTTGTAAAGTATGTTTATAATAAACTAAAAATCATTTAATTGATGTATAAAAACGAAATAAAAACAAAATACACCGGTTTTTATAACAGACGAAATTCTTGAAATAGAGGTAGTTTAATTACAATTTTTATGCTGAAATGAAAAACTTTGAACAAAAATATATGGTAATCCATTATTTTCTATGAAGAGATAGATAGTGCAATATAACGAAAATCAGCTTAAACGTTAACTTTAACGTTATCGCTTAAACTTAAATGCACTCATGCGGCCCAAACAAAACAATTACACAGTGTTGCCAGGCGGCTACTTTTTTTAATTAAAATTTTCGTGTTCGCACCACTTTTTTTAAATGGTTAAACACGATTCAAGTGTTTAAAATGTCATTACGTGATTTTTATTTCGACTTTTCATTTGTATTTTTATTAATATTCTATTAATTATTTGTTTTTTCGTTATTTAAAATTAAAATTATGTCAATATGTAAAATTTGGCTATTAGTTTGGCGATTTGTATAATTTGGCGAAATTGGTCGACGGGATAACAGAGTAGTACCAAATAATTTTATTAAATTATACTATCATAAGTTCTTTCTTAATACAGTAATGTTTATGATAAACAACATAAAACTTGCTATCTATTGAAAGTGCAAATAACTGAATTTCAAGAAAAACATACAATTTAGCCACCTAAGTGCTTTATAAATTCAAGAGATCAAAACACACAGAAAAATATGCAAGAAATTTGTTTTCGTAAGAAATTTAACTATACTTCCGGCGACTGGGCTTTCAGTGCTCCTGTAAGTCCTTACTATTTTTCATTAAATATTAAAATTTTTTGAAAACATTAATAAAACTTAATTTCATTTCAGAAATCAATTAAATAAAAAAGTAAATTACATATTAAAAAAAATTGAAATTGGGTGGGCGTAAAAATCAAATTATTGGGTGGACTCACGCCCCACGGGCTCATATAAGTTGACGTCACTGTATATATTTCTTATTTAAGACAGAAATTCGGAGAGAATTATTCGTTTAAATAACAAGTAAATTTCTATTCGAATTTACTGATGGAAGTTTTCCCTAGCGATAATCCGAATCTCTATACTATGCCGGGGTTGTTTTCACTCATCATAGTCAAATGCAGAGCTCAGATATGTGATAAAAAATTATGTCAAAGTTCCCCCTCAGAATTTAAAGTAAGAGCTACATTTTAACCCATTCGTGCCCAGCACCTTTTGCGTAAATTTTATTTGGTTGACACCACTATTTTTAGAAGATTTAAGTTTAGTTCATCAATCACGAAAATGCATCTTATAAATAAAATAATTATTGCTTTTCTTTTTAACCGGTGTCAAAAACAGTGCTTAATGCACCCTTTGAAGCGTCCCTAAAAAGGGACGCTAGGCACTAATGGGTTAACTACTTTTCATAAAACTAAATGTTTGAATAAAAGAACTTCAAAAGAACTTCAAAATGACAAAAATTCACAGTGGTAATCAGAAATAGCTAAATTGATATTCCAGTATAATCTTTATAATAATTTCATAGTTACACAGAGTGGCGAGTGGTTAGGGAAAAACACATTCAAAAAATATGCTGTTTACCAGTATTTTGTTAAAGCGAAATTCGTCTTCTTCGTTGATCCCTCTATATTATTGGAAGTATTTTCTTAAAGAAAATACTGGTAGCTCCTCTTTTTTTTTTTTTTGACCATGTTTTTTCTTACCACTCGGCACACTGTACAGAGTTTATTTTAACTTAAAAAGCCTATGAACAGATTCGATAACATCTTAAACCGAAAAAATCATTTTTTTCATCGAAATGCTGTTACAATTTAGAACAAAGATTAATATCTAATTACTATGATTTCAGTGAATTCGAAAAAAATATTCAACTCTAATCAAAGTCAGCATGTATTTTCACTTTCTTCCATAATTACAAGAATAAAATATTAGATTCGTGGAAATTTTCGACTTCCAGTTTTCGACGGATTTAGACGTTTTAATGTCAGAGAACTCGAATAACATGTTTTTACAAAATATCTCTATCTGTGACTTTGTGAATCTGTGACTTCAATAAAATTTTCGATTCACTTACCTTTATTTCCCGTAGATAAACAGCAGCTCAAACAATCCTGTTTCGACCCAGTTAGTATCGCGGTATATATTTATCTCAAATTATTGAATGAATATTCTGGGTCGAAATAGCATTGTTTGAGCAGCGGGTTTTCTACGGGAAATAACGGTAAGTAAAATTTATCGAAGTATTTATATATGAGTAACCCAGAAGCCAAGGGGTATAACTGACAAAATAGAAAAAAAAATCAAATGACTCGCCTTGTCCTTTTTCGTGCTCAATTAGATGCTCTTGTCAAGCACTTTTTCATATTTGAAAACATATGAGTATTTTTTGGTGCTCGTCAGAGCATGTTTTAATATTAGTATGCATATGGTACAAAAAATATGGTTAAATTAAAAGTCAGTATTTTATACGTATATAATATGCTTCCGAATAATAATTATCTCTATATTTAAAAGACAAAGCTTTTATTTAGCCATCTGGCTTGAGTTTTCTAAGGAACCGAATTTGATATTAGTTTTTTAAGAATGGAAGTACTTTATTTGTTGGTGTGCTTGTAATAGCTATTTTTTAAAATGTAGCTGCCTCTCGCTTAACCGGCCACAACACGACCGAAGATTAGCCGGTTAAAAGAGAAACCGGTTTAACCGTAGGAGTAAAAAAAATTATGTAAGTAACTGCACATTTAATCAATTTAAATGCGTGGTATGAATGTAGTTTTTTAATTTGTGTAGTTTTTAAAAGATACATATTTTCTATCTTTTGTAAAATGAATACTAATTATAAATAACTGAATTGAAAGGACAATTATCACTAATAACAAATAATGGAAAATATTTCAAACAAATTAAAGAAATCAATGACATTCTTTTGATGACGGCAAGATACCCGACATTTTGCTGCATAATTTCTTCATATCTTTAATATTATAAGTTAAACTGAGGAAGCCGTTGATTGCAGTTCAATATAGCCTACAGGGATGCAAGCACTACGCCAAAAGTGATTGATTAGTGAAACTGAATTTGAATAACATTTCTTCACTTATTTAATGACAAGATTTTTTGAGATTTATTGAAGAAAAAAATACAATTTTACTTTAATGCTAGCAATCGGTTCTATTTCGCGCAGCGCTTGCATCCCTGGATATAACGTAGCGCCAACTCTAATGCTTTTATCCAGAGGTGTAGCCGTAAAAAACAGACGGTATACGCTCTAACCAGAGGATATACGCTCAATTCAAAGTGTATACCCTAGAATGTATATAATATAGCTTTATTGAGAAACAGAGGGTATACGGTACTTCTTACAAAAATCCAGAAGGTGTACGGCATATATTCGCGTGTACCCTGCTCTACATTCCTGCTTTTACCCCTTACTTTTATCTCTCTCCGAATAACAAAGGGTTGATATGGATCAGGAAATTCTTCAGTACCAGTATTTTCTTATAGAAAATCTCTCTCCTTAAATAAAATAAAATTTCGCGCTTTTATCTCTACATTTATTTTTCTGTAAAATAATACTGATATTTCTCCTGGAAAATTCCCTGAAATGTGGCAACCCTGCGACGTAATACCAAATATCAAAGCTTCAATTAATAACTTCACAATTCCATTACATTAATTTCCTAACCTTTCATTACAGTTTCAACACAATGTCTTAATTTTTCATTACCTTAACTATTTACGTATAGGAAAAAAAAAAGATTTTAATTAATGTAAAATAGGAGTAAAAATAAGACAGGATACAAGGATGAGATTTCTATATTCTTATATAGCAGTATTATGTTAGAGAAAATATTATTTGATTTAATCGGAACCCGTTTAAAGATAGAAAAACAACTATTATAAATGCACAAATAATGCATGAAAAGGTAGCAAATAGCCGTTTCGAATTTACTATCGAGATTCTTCATCAGTGCAAAACTCAGCGAGCTACAAAAAACAAAACTGAGCCAAATCGAGCATTTTTTAGCTCACTGAGTTTTGCATTGATGAAAAATCTCGATAGTAAATTCGAAACAGCTGTTTGCTACCTTTTCACACATTATTTGTGCATTTATAATAGTTGGTTTTCTATCTTTAAACATTTTTGCACAAAAGCTTTATTTGCTATTTTAATCGGAACATTTTTGTGATTTAACTGAACAGCATTCTCTCTATTAAATAAAACACTGGTGTGCAAAAACGCGAAAATCTCATCCCTAAGGATAGGAATAAAAGATTTTTCAATAATTTTAAATGTTAAAATCAAACTTCAGTTAAAATTAATATTTGTTTTAAAAATTAGACTAGCCAATATAATATTAATTTACTATAGTGATTATTTTTGCTAATTTAAAAAAAAAAAAAAATTCAATCATTCACATCTTTTAAACTTTTTCATTCATCGAATTAAATGGGTATTTCGAGTACCCGTGTATTTATAATATACGGGTTGCTTCTCGTAATTAATAATAATAATAATAGTAATAAACAGATCTCGAAACATTCAATTTTCCTTAAGTGTATTTTGTAAATTACATCAAATACTATCAGCTAAGTGTTGCTCCTAATTTATAATATCACGTGACACTCGATCCTGTAATTTCCCTTAAGATTTCCCAAAGCAGGTAGCTTGACATTTCCACGGAAATTTAAGATCAGACATCAAATCGCATCAAAATTAACTAGCGTAAAATGATTTCTGGCGAATACCAGGATATTGCGTATCCCAGGTTAATTAGTAAATCTGAGTAACATGTGAATGCTGTTTCAGCACATTGTTCAGCCCGTTAGTTTAGAAATATATAAACAAGGATTTTCGATGGAAATGTCATTGAATTTTGTATAAAGTTCTCATGGATTTATATAATTTTGAATTAGATGAAATGAAAGAACATTATCAATGTTAACACTATCTCCACACGTCTTTTTAGATACCAATATGCATACCAATGTATGTATTTATTAATATAAGAGGTTGGCTATAAAATAGGTTCTCTAACTAAAATTTCTTGGGTGAAATGTAACAAAAATTTGCGTATGTTCAGAATGAAACATGCAGTTTCAAACTCAAGAACATAGTGCAGAGTTCGTACGTATTATGCATTTTTACAGGAGTGTTACCAGTATTTTTTTTATATATAATAAAGCAAATCTAGGTTAAACGTAGGAAATTTTGCCTTCTTTTAGGGACAATTTTTCTATAAGAAAATGATGGTATAGAAAAATTTTGAATATGAAAAATTCCAGGAGACGTACGGATCCTGATAATGACAAAAAAATTTCCCAGCGGAAATTTTTACGCTATTTTCAAATAAAAATGAATGTATTTATATAATTAGTTTCAAAGAATGATCACGAAAACGAAATGAAGGAGAATTCTTAGCATTTAGAAATAGATTGCACTTCGATGGTCCATACATAATTATGCGACCGCGATTTATTAGTTAAACTTTTTTGTGTTATTATTTCAGCCACTGTTTCCAGTTGCTATTAAAAAACAATAAGATTGCATGAAATCATATCACGTTTATAAAATATCATAATTCGCCTTATTTTTTGCATTAAGTAATCCACCATTAATTGAGTCAAATATTTTTACAACAAAAGAGTTGTAACAATTATGCAATCTGAGTCAAAAATCGCTTTTTATAAAATTTATCGTTTTGGTTATGGGCTTATCTTAAACTCTTTCGGGACTAGTGACGCATAAAATAATCATCAAAGGGTGCATTTCGAATTTGCTTTTGGCATCATTAACCACTTAATTGATTCTATTTTTTAAAGACAATAAATTGAAAATATGGGATAAAATCACTTTTTTTCAGCAAAATTATTCATAATATTTAGTTTAAACCAGGGCTATCCAACGCGGTGCCCGCGGGCGCCATGGCGCCCTTTGATGATTTTCTTGGCGCCCTTTTGAAGATTTTGTACTAAATCTTCCAGAAGTAAAATTTCACCATAAAGAATTGTTTCTTTAAAATCTTTAAATTCCCTCTTTAATTACTATTTGCATCAGAGATATTTCAAAACTTGTCAATGCATATTAAAAACCACGAACATATTTTGAAAATTTAATGATGCATATTTTTACGATTTGTAGTTATTGTTTATAAACTGTAAATATGATGTTTAAATATGGTAATAACTGGAAAGAGATCTTTTTAATGCTAAAAACTTAACAGAAAAAGAAACGTTTTCCAAGCTTCCCCGCCCCTTTGAAGAGATATCTGTGTGAAAGTTTTTTTTTTTCTTCTTGTTGTCAGATGTCACACTCTGCCCCACAGGTTCTTTTGTAAGATAATTAAAGGGGTTAAAATTCTCCAACCTAACTTTTAAAATTTTAGTTCTTTTTTTTCTTTTTTTTTTTTTTTTTTTTTTTTTAAGAAAAATCAATAAAATAGAGCAGAATGAGCTAGCTATGAAAGCAGTTCCAGACTCTCTCTATGGTACTACCCGTATGGATTGGTTATTATCATTTCTGTATTTATTTTTGTATTTTTTTAAATAAAACTAAGTTTCTTGGTCTTCAAAATAAGTCAAAGGGTATTTTCACATCCTAAAACAAGTTTAGCAAAATCTCTGATTTACATGTTTATTTATTTTTTGTTATACTGTTATTGAAGGCCCGAATACAGTTTCTGGCATCTTATCTATAAACATCTTTGTAGACCTCTCATAGAAAAATGCATAATTCGAAATTTAATACAGTAGAACCCCTCTAATTCGGACCCCGTTAATCCAGATCTCCGGATAATCCGGATCGCTTTGGTCGATTTTTTTTTCAAGTTTTAGAAGTGATTGACAAATTTAAATAACATAAATTTATTTCAGTCTCATATTCTGAATTAATAAGCATTTTCTGAAATCTTTTTGGAAGAATACCCCAAGCTTTCTTATTTAAACTCTTTAATGTTATCTATGAAAGGAATAACTATACATCATTTAAGCTTTGCCAATTCTAGTTTTCACAGTTTTCTATTTAATCCATTTGGAAATTTTATCAAAAGCTCACTGTTTAATAGTTTTACTCAGAGCATTGTAAGAAAGCAAAGTAAAATAGTTTTTATAGACACAATGACTGATAAGGATCGCGATGCGATCTTTGTCAGCCAGTCCATAAGTCCTCTTGGGACTGTTTCTTTGTCTTCGTGCCAAAATGCTTCTACAATCTCATGCAGAAAACTGAAATAAAAGGAGGATACGTACGAGATTGCTCAAGAGACGAGAATGCTTAAGAGCCCACAATAGTCACAGAAAAAATACACAAAAAGACCCGGATGATCATGTAAAGTCTATGGGAGCGTTCTTTTCTAATATCTCGCTCAAATTTTAATGTTTTTACATGATTTTTTTTGCATAGGCTAGCTTAGGACGATCTACAACCGGGCTAGTTTTTACTTTTTCGTTTTTGGTTATATATTTTTTATATTACGATAATTTCAGTTTCAGAACCGGTTTAAACCGGTTTCGAAAGTTAAAGTAATTTTTTTGAGAAAATCTGAAACAAAAATTGAAAAAGTAAAAACTAGCCCGGTTGTGGATTGCCCTCAGCTATCTTGTGCAAAAAAAGCATGCAAAAATATTAAAATTTGAGCGAGATATTAGAAAAGAACGCTCCCATAGACTTTACATGGTCATCCGGGTCTTTTTGTGTACTTTTTCTGTGACTATTGTGGGCTCTTAAGAGAATGCGTGACCATGCGGCCCTCAAAACTGGCAATTCATGATGAATTTTATAATTACAAAGTAAACATTTTTACTGTCTGTAAATATTGAATATGTTCAGTATAAAGGTTATTTTATTTGTGTGTGTTTTATTTTATTTCATTTGTTCACGTTCTCCGGATAATCTGGATTTTCGACAATCCAGATTGGGCCTGGTCCCAATTAATCCGAATTATCGGGATTTTACTGTACATACAACTCTCGAGCCCTATGGAACTTTTGTGTACGGCTGTATATAAAGATGCTGTATGTAAAGATTCATTTGCATTATGTTAAGACGTGCGTGTATATTATTATTAATCGATGAAAATGCCGCATGTTTTCAGTCATGTGAAGAATGGCGCCCTTCATTGAGTGCCAAGAGCTTCAGTGCGCCCCTGCTTACTGAAAGGTTGGACAGACCTGGTCTAAACATTTCTGCCATTAAGTAGTAAGAAATTGCAATTAAAAATATTAGTGGTATCATTAGTAGTAACATTTATCTAATAGATTAGTGGATTAGAACTATACAATTAAGAACGCATCTATTTGCATTGCAAAGTAAAAACATCTCCGTGAGTAATGCAGACGACACATTAACAATGGCAACTCATGACAAATATGTTTAACTTTTATTGCAATACTTTTTTAGCTCACAGGCTATCATAGCCTGAGAGCTTATGTGCCCGTCCGTTCTGTATGTATGTGCGTTCGTGCGTAACGCGATAACTCATGATAAAAATATCGGATCCACTTGAAATTTTGTATATAGGTATATCCTGATAAGGCGCTTCCCTGATTAATTTTTGGAGTTCATTCGATATGTATAAGAGAGGGAACGGGGGGCTCATGCCCCTCCCCTTAATGGATATAAATGGGTTTTTCATGCAGAATTAACAGTTTTTGTCCAAAATTTAGGTTTAGGATCATTCTGAAGAGGCGATTCCGTGACTGTTATTATGTGTTCATTGAATAAGTATAAACAGGGGGAACGGGGGGCTCATTACCCCCCCCCTTAATTGATATAAACGGGATTTTCATGCAGAATTAACAGTTTTCGTTCAAAATTTAGATATAGGATCATTCGGATGAGGCGATACCGTGGCTGTTATTAGGTGTTCATTGAATAAGTATAAACAGGGGGAACGGGTGGCTCATGCCCCTCCCCTTAATTGATATAAACGGGTTTTTCATGCAGAATTAACAGTTTTCGTTCAAAATTTAGATATAGGATCATTCTGACGAGGCGAGTCCGTGGCTGTTATTAGGTGTTCATTGAATAAGTATAAACAGGGGGAACGGGGGTTCTAATGCCCCTCCCCTTAACTTGCATAAATGGATTTTTCAATCAGAATTGTCAGATTTCGTTCAAATCTCTGAATAGTTTTGGAAGTTTAATGGTTAAGTATAAAAGAGGGGAATAACTCCTCTTAAATTATATAAATGCTAAATGGGTTTTTATTAAGAATTATCCGATTTGCTCTGAATTTTGGATATAGATTTTTTAATATGATAAAGCATGTACTTGATAGTTTAGGAAGTTCAATGATTAAGTATAAAAATGGAGAAAGGGGAGAGCTGTTTCCCCTTCTTAATTTTTTTTTCGAACGGAATTAACGAAAATACAAGGCTGTAATGTACAATTAGTATGCGTAGCCTGTGAGCTTAATGCCATCAGTTTAACTGGGCAATATTCTTTTTATTAAATTTCTAAACATTACAGAATTTCAATTTTTGCATTGTTTAGAAGTAAAAAAAATATTGCAATAAACTGAAATATATTGGTTTTGTGTTGCCATTTATTAATGTGACGTCTGCATTACTCACGAAGTTGTTTTTACTTTGCAATGTAGATAGATGTGTATTTAATTATATAATTAATTCTATCCCACTAATCTATTAGATAAATGTTACTAAACAATATTGCTACTCCAATATCAAGATAATATGGTGAATTTTTTTTCCAATATTACGCGAACATTAGTTTTCTAACTGGGATTTCTCACTAAAAAATTTAAAAAACGCGAATTAAGATATTGAATCATTAATAAGCTCCACTATATCAATGTTTGAATTCGAATGAGCAAATGGAAATACGTATTCAAGTACAAATCAGTTTACGAGCTTAAGTGTGGATTCAATTAGAACTGTAAGTTCTGATTTGATTTCACCAATGCTAATTGGGATATATGTTTTAGACATACCAGAATCTGCAAATGCAAATTGTCAAACTTTAAAATCATTCTCGAATTTGTAATCTGAGAATAATGTTTATATCTGTAGTTAAAATTTTATTCTTAATCTTACGGATCTTTTGTAAAAATTTAATGAAATAAAATTATAGTTTTCTCACTGATATGAATAAAAAATATGCATACTTGTTTACAACATGCATTTATGTTACATGACAGATAGCCACATGTGTAGTTAGTTACATTAGTCAGTAGTGAAAAAGAACTTGAAGTAAAAGTGTACAATTCTACATGAAATGAACCCACTAATCACGACTATCACCACGAAAAACCTTCACTGTCTCCTGTTGCAGAAATACAGATGCCTAAAGTCATGTTTCTTTTAGAAAATTACAGTAAAACTCCCATTTAACGAAGTCTCGTCGTTACACTTAAATACTTCGTTATGGAGAATATTTGTTAAATAAAAATTCAATCAAATTCATGAAATTTGCATAATAACATGCATACAATGAAAAATACACGTAAAATGAGAATATTGGAAACATGTATATTAATTCGGGTAATAATTTTTTTAATGCAATGTACACATATGAGAATTATTTATTTAGAATAATGTCAAAAGAAAAAACATAATAAAGAGGGAGAAATAAACAAAAACTGAAGCGTAGCGTACTTTTTACCTTTTTTTCTCCTCATTAGTATTCCGAATTCTTAACTTAAAAAAAAATCTATAGTATCATTTTGTGCAGATCTCTTTTAAAAAATGTGCTGTTCATAAAAATTTTGAGTATTCAAACCCTATATCTGTACAATTTTTGTGAAACTGGAATCCCCTTTATATTGTATCAAAAACTTTCAACTTTTTTTCTTATGAGTGCAAATTATTAAATAAATAAATAATTTAATTTTCATATAATCCACTGAAATAAATTTATACATCTATCGCAACAGCAGCCTCCACATTTGAAAGTTATACTCGCAGGAAAGTGAAATAAATTTCATTATATAGAATATGTTTTTCGTAATATGGCGATTAATTTACATGTTAATTTTGTCCAAATCTAGGTTCAGATCAAATCAGAAAATTTCGTTAAATAGGGACGTCGTTAAATGGAAGTTCAATTGTATCTATCTTTAAATAATAATTAAAATATATAGATAAAACTGAACCGATATATTTTTTACGGCAATGTATTTCTAGAAACTTCAAATAAGCGAATCTAAAATTACAGCTCATTCCATCAAGTGGTTTTAAGTTATGTTTTAAAAATTATCCCCATTGCAGTTTTAGACCAAGAGTTTTAGACCAAGTTCCAACAGCACAAGGATCACAGCTGCATAGCTGCCAACTTTCAACTAATCTTCCGTAATAACTAGATTAATTTGATCCAGGTTAACGTCATTTCAAACCAGAAAATATATTCCACGAATCTTTATTTATTTAATTTCAGGACTGTTAGAGGAACATACTTAATTTCATTTCTTTGAAAAAATTCTGGTTCGAAACTCATTAAACCAGGGTTAAATTAACACATGTATTACGGATAATCGATGTCAGGTTGGCACCTATGCAGCTGCCAACTTTCACGCTTTTACTGGACCAGAAAAATTTAATAGAAATTTATTGCCTTAGTTAATCTTCAAATTCAATTACCACAATTACAACATAAAATTTATTAGATAATTTCTGTGGTACGAAAAAGCGTAAAGTATCGAACAAAAAAAAAAAAAAAAAAAAAATCTTTTTTTTATGGAAGAGTAGTAATTTGGGTATCTAAGATCCATGCCACCAAGAAGTGAAGTGATACATAATCTAAAAATTATTACCACTAGTAGTTTATGATTGCGTTTGTCCTAAAATCATTACATGCCTTTGATTGTAGGGCAAACTTAATGATAAACCTACAAGTAAACCACTAGTTTGGGGCTTTAGGCACCAATTCACTTACGGCAGAAATGAGTCATTAGAATCATTTATTACTACTCTTCCATTAAATAAATTTTTTTTTTTTGTTAAAATTATTGTGCTCGATACCTTAGGTTTTGTGCTGTCGGCTCTTGGACTATTTGTTTTGAAAAAATATAAAAAAAATGTGTTTAAAATTAAGAGTTCTAAATGCTATATTTGTATGCTGTAAATTTCCAATTATTCATCACTTACGGGACTGTCGAAATAGCGTGAATGAAATAGATAATGAAATAAAAAGATAATCGAATCACACCAGAAGATCATTACAGAAAATTACATTTCTATTTGGTAATTTATATAAAAAAGAATATTTATCCCCTTTAGGGGCGGTAGGATGTATTATATCTCACTTACGATTAATGAAGGTTTACACCAGGAAAAATTTATAAAATTTCGCTTTCCTAACTTTGGTCGGGAAAAACAAAATAAAAGGCCGTGAAATTGCCTTTCCTTATTTTGATATAAAAAAATTTCAGATTTCTGATGGGAGTTCCGAATTACACAAATGTAATTTCTTGCCCTTCAAAAAGTTAAACGCTTCTTTTTATCTGTTGTGTACTTTCCATTTAAAAAGATCTTATTTTATAAATATAAGTCAATTAAGGAGACAAATTTAGGATTTTACAGAATAAAATATGTAGTAACCTGTTTTCGTCCAAAATAAACCATTATAGAATTCTTTTGCGTTTTGATAGGGCTTTTACTGCAGCAAGATTACGAATTTTACATATTAAAAGTACTTAGGCTGTATGAAATTCCTCTTGCATCTGAAACCAATCAATGCTCTAGAGCAGCGGTTCCCAATCTATGGGTCGCGATCCACTGGTGGGCCGCGGCAGTTGTTTTGGTGGGTCGCGGAACAATCGAGGTTTGTCATGAGAATATATCTTTTATTTCATCTGTTTAAAAAGATATGAAAATTCTAACAGGAAGTAATATTTCAAGAGAAAATCATTAATTTCCTTCTAGGTTAATATACGAACTGTTTACCGTTTCTTGTTTTGTTGATAATGTATCTTCCGTATGAAAATTTACGTTTTTCGTAGAATAGGATAGCCGAGCGTATAGAGATCGTACAAAAATTGCTATATTTATGTACAACTTTTACCTTAAATAAATCCCGTTTTTTTTTTTTTTTTTTTTTTTTTTTTTTTTTTTTTTAAATATATATATATATATATATATACTGAAAAGTGGGTTACAATTTTTTTTCACTCAAAGGTGGGTCGCGTATCAAGAAAGTTTGGGAACCACTGCTCTGTAGCATACTCTTCTTCATTTCTGCATGACTGACTCCTGGATCATCATTCCTCGATTCATCACATTCTGGTTTTGTTTGGATTCAAAACAAATCCATGGTGTGCATTGTTCGTACCGCTGGAATTTAAATATTCAAGGCCAGAGGAAACAAAGTGTGACGCCATCACTAATCGACCAACTTCACACTAGTATTAAAATTCACACCGGAAAGTTTTAAATAGCAATTTTCCTTTACTATTTTTGTGGAATATGTATCATTTTATAAAACAATAATAACTATTTAAACTTACTGGTGAAAATTCGATATCCTTAAAAAAATTCAGCCAGCTACGGAATGCCACAGTGTTGCTTTATGTAGCTGATTTTTCATTGGGGGATTCTAAATTATCACCAGTAAGTTTAAATACTTGTTAGTATTATTTTAAAAAATGGATAGCTATTCCACAAAAATAATAAAAGAAAATTGCTATTTAAAATTTTCCGCTGTGAATCCCAACTCTACTGAGACATCCGTTGATTAGCGATGACGTCAAACTTCCAGTCCTCTGGCCTTGATTATTTTTTAAAGGCAACAGTCGTTCGCGTCCGGGTAAAACAAGAGCAATAAATTCTGTGGTAAAACCAGTATTATCTTTTGGTAAACCTCTTTTTAAATAGGGCGAAATTTCGCGCGTCTAACCTAAGTTTATTTTTTTATTAAAATATACTGATATTCGTACTAAAAAATTCCCTGAAGCATATGACAGTGCAAATGGATATTGTATGAAGATTTTTTATATTCTCTAAGCATTGAAAAACTGTTTTATAATCTGCAAATTTTAATTAAGTCTTATTTAAATTAAAGTTAGAATTTTTAAAACGGATTTAATTATATATCATTTTTTATAAACATCCCTCTTAATATTTTCAAACTTTCTTTTCAAAAATAAATAAATAAATAAATAAAGATGTTCCAAACAGTTTGCAATGTTTAAATTTATGATACATTCATCATGAATATGAAAGATTAATTTGTTAAATTTTGCACAAAAAATATTTTCAATTTCATCCTCTAAGACAAAATAATGTATACATAGAAGACGAATAATAAAACTGTTGTAAAATAACATACATTTAAGTAGACAGCATTTAATTAAAACTTCTTTGAAATCTGAAATTGTATCAAACTACTTGAATTTAATTCGATATATAAAAAGAACCAGTTTCTAATTATCACATGCATATATTTTAATTCACGAGGTAAAAAACCCTCATTAGTAAGGCAAGAGCAAGAAATAGTTTTGTTTATTTAAAATATTCAAAAACAGGGAACAATTTTAAAGAACAAAAGTAAGTTTAATTAAATTGGTAAAAAACTTTCATTGTTGATGCTCTCAAACAATTTGAACAGCTGAAGAAAGATAGCTTTGTAATTTTGTTTAACGTTTACATTCTTTGCATATTTATTTAAGTAAAGTTCGTTTTTATTTTGTACGAAAAATTAAATTGACGATTGAATAATTAAATGTAATAAAAAAAACTAACTTTATAAAATTTTTATAATTTATCATAAGTATTATTGATTAATTAATATTGTATGTAAAATTTATTTTATTTTATTAGTTTTTGAGTGCTTGTTATGCAGTAGTAGCTAAAATTGTGTACATGTTTTCTATTTTTTTTTCGTTAAAATTTCTGTTTTTATAAATAAGGTGATTTCATTAAATTTTAAATAAAAAAATATTTTCACTTTCATAAATGAAAACAAAGTAATCTATACATAGAAAACGAAAATTAAAACTGTTTTAAATTAACACTCACTTAATGTAGGGGAGAGTGGGGATACTTGAGCATAGGGGATACTTGAGCCACCCCCTTTATCTCTACAGTTGTTCAATTTTTCTTTCTAAAACTGGCAACATGGTAACATATTTATAGTTCTGAACATGTAAAAAAGAAATCATATACCTTGGTACCATTTTTAAAGTATGGTGATTAACCCTTTGAGCTCTGCTGGTAGAATTTTCTACCACAAAATTTTAATTCTGAAATGTCACAACGACACCAGAAAATTCGACCAAATTTATTTGTAAAAGGTTTAATGCATTTTTTCGCGTATATTGTAAATCGGTTTTTTTCTTTGCAAAATACTGGTGCGAATGTGACATCTGGCTCAAGTATCCCCTCCATGGGGATACTTGAGCCACGATGTAAAAGAAAAAGTAAAAATTTATTAGACATAGAAAAATAGTTCAAAATTAATTGAAAGTGGTTTTCAATTGAAGAAAAAATATCAATTTTCATTTTCAATATTTTATTTTGTTCTAAGAAATTCTAAAAATTTTTAAAAAATTAAAATTTAAAAAATGGCTCAAGTATCCCCATCTTCCCCTACTGTATAATAAATATTGTACACAGCATTTAATTAAACGTTCTTCGAAATGTCAAATTGCATCAAATTGTTTGATTTAAATTCGATATAAAAAAAGAAATTGTTTTTAATTACCACGTGCATACATTTTAATTTTCATGCTAAAAACCCTCATTGGTAAGACAGGAGCAGGAAATAGTTTTATTTATTTAAGGTATTTAAAAACAGGAAACATTTTTAAAGAACAAAAGGCAGTTTAATTAAATTGGTAAAAGACTTTCTTTGTTTATGCTCTGAAACAATTTGAACAGCTGAAGAAAGATAGCTTTGTAATTTTCATTAACTTTTATTCTCTTTACGTATTTATTAAAGAAAAAATCGTTTTTATTATGTTTGTTTTGTAGAAAAATAATAATTAAAAAAAATTAAATTTAAATAAACAATTTACATTTATTAAGTTTTTATATTTTATTATTAGTGTTATTAATTAATTAATACTGTAAGTAAAGATTAATTTGTTAAATTTTACATAAAAATATTTTACTTTCATTTACGAAAAGAAAATAATATATACATAAAACACAAACACTGTTTTAAATTATCACACATTTAAATACACAGCATTTAATTAAAACTTCTTTGAAATCTGAAATTGTATTAAATTGTTTGAATTTAATTCAATATACAAAAGGAACCAGTTTCTAATTATCACGTACATAAATTTTAATTTACATGCTAAAAACCCTCATTAGAAAGAAAAGTGTAAGAAATAGTTTTGTTTATTTAAATCATTCAACAACAAGAAACACTCTTAAAGAACAAAAAGCAGTTTAATTATATTGATAAAAAAAAAAAAAAACTTTCCTTATTTGTGCTCTGAAACAAGTTGACTAGCTGAAGAAAGATAACTTTGTAATTTTGTTTAAATTTTATACTCTTTACTTATTTATTAAAGAAAAGTTCGTTTTTATTGTGTTTGTTTTGTAGAAAAATAATAATTAAGAAAAATTAAAGCGACAATTGAGTAATTAAATCTAATTAAAAAACTTTAACTTTATTAAATTCTTATAATTTACCATAAGTATCATTTATTAATTAATATTGTAAGTAAAATTTTATTTTACTTTATTAGTTTTTGAGTGCTTGTTATGTAGTAGTAGCTAAAATTGTGTGAATGTTTTCTATATATATATATACATTTTTTGTTGTTAAAATTGGTTTTTATAAATCAGATGATTTTATTAAATATTACATAAAAAAATATTTTCACTTTCATCCATGAAACAAAGTAATCTATACATAGAAAACGAAAATTAGAAGTGTTTTAAATTAACACACATTTAATGTACTGTATAATAATTACTGTACACAGCAATAACTAAAAAATCGTGAAATTGCATCAAATTGCTTGATTTAAATTCGATATAAAAAAAGAAACAATTCTTAATTATCCCGTGCATACATTTTAATTTACATGCTAAATATCTTCATTAATAAAACAGGAGCAAGAAATAGTTTTATTTATTTAAAATATTCAAAAACAGGAAATATTTTTAAAGAACAAAAGGATGTTTAATTAAATTGGTAAAAAACTTTTCTTGTTTATGCTCTGAAACTATCCTAAGAGCTGAAGAAAGATAGCTTTGCAATTTTGTTTAACTTTTATACTTTTTACGTATTTATTAAAAAAAAAAATTCGTTTTTATTGTGTTTGTTTTGTAGAAAAATAATAATTAAAAAATTAAAGTAACAATTGAATAATTAAACTTAATTAAAAAACTACACATTTATTAAGTTTTTATATTTCATCATTAGTATTATTAATTAATTAATATTGTATTTACAAAATTGTATAATTTTATTTCTAGTTATATTTTATCCTTCTCACACATTCAGCTTAATATTTTAAACTTCCTTTTCAAATAAAAAAATAAAAAAAAGATATTTTAAGCAGTTTGCAAGAAGTTAAATTCATGATACATTTATTGTAAAGGTAAAAGATTAATTTGTTAAATTTTATATAAAAAATATTTTCACTTTCATTTACGAAAAGAAAATTATTTATACATAAAAGACAAAAATAAAACTGTTTTAAATTAACACACATTTAAGTACACGGCATTTAATTAAAACTTCTTCGAAATGCAAAATTGTATCAAATTATTTGATTTAAATTCGATATAAAAAAAGGATGCTGTTTCTAACTATCACGTACATAAATTTTAATTTACATGCAAAAAACCCTCATTAGTAAGACAGGAACAAGAAATAGTTTTGTTTATTTAAAACATTAAACAACAAGGAACATTTTTAAAGAACAAAAGGTAGTTTAATTAAATTGGTTAAAAACTTTCCTTGTTTATGCTTTGAAACAATTTTAACAGCTGAAGAAAGATAGCTTTTTCATTTTGCTTAACTTTTATACTCTTTACGTATTTATTAAAGAAAAGTTCGTTTTTATTGTGTTTGTTTTGTAGAAAAATAATAATTAAGAAAAATTAAAGTGACAATTGAATAATTAGATTTAATTAAAAAAAACTTTAACTTTATAAAATTTTTATATTTATCATAAGTTTTATTGATTAATTAATACTGAATTCATAATTTTATTTAATTTTATTATTTTCTGAGTCTTTGTTATGCAATAGTAGCTAAAATTGTGGACATGTTTTCTTTTTTTCGTTAAAATTTCTATTTTATAAATAAGATTATACTACCATTTTATGAAAATATTGTTACATCATTTGAAAAATTAACTAAGTAAAAATCGCGACACTTTAAAATAAAAACTTAAAAAAATAAGAAGTCAGAGATTGTACGTCAAACGTGGCGAATGAGGTGCAACAATTGTAGGACTCATGCAAAAGTACATGAATACAAAATCTATTACGACTATATACACTGCTCAAAACAATTAAAGGATATTTGAAGTTTTATATAAAATAAAGATATAAATAAAATTTTTTTTTGCCGAAAATAGAAGAAAAGAATCACAAATGCAAAATTTTCTGGTTTTCAAAGTGTGGAGTATGCAAATTTTGAGTTCGACGTCAAAAACGCCGCTTCAGCGGCAGCGAATGAAATTTGACTTTCAACTGGATAAAAGAGAATGAAGACAAGGATGATCGGCATTCAGTGATTGCTTTGTTTCTATGAGTACGATGTCTCAGCGAAGTCATTTGACAGATTCAGAAGCTTGGAGAATTGTTGGTAGGTTAGAAGGGGGCCAATATCAAGCCGAAGTAGCGCAAGCCATTGGAGTGTCACAAAGTGTCATTTCCAGGATCTGGAACCGTTTTTTGGAGAGTGGATGTGCAGGCCGAGGACCAGGGCAAGGTCGTAGACGGGCAACAACGCCCAATGAAAATCGGTATTTAGCGTTAACAGCTCGGAGACACCGAAACATGAACGTTACTCTTCTCCAACAACACCTTTGCTTGGCTACAGGCACCACGATTTCAACTCAGACTGTCCGAAACCGGCTCCATGCTGTAGGACTGTATGCTCGCCGATCGATGGTATGTGTTAGATTAACATCAAGGTATCGTCGCGACCGCAGGGAGTGAGCAACCGAGCATGTCAACTGGAGGAGAAATGAATGGAGCAATATTCTGTTTTCTGACGAGTCCCGTTTTTCTGTGCATCCGGATAATAGGCGTATTTTCAACTGGAGGGACCGTGGCAGTAGGAATAATCCTGCGTTCGTGCACAAAAGTGTCAGATTTGGCGGAGGAGTGTTGGTGTATGGTGACATCTCCATTGACGGGCGCACTGACCTCTACATCATTCGAGATGGAGCTCTGACTGGTCGCCGATATAGGGATGAGATCCTCAGACCTATTGTAGTTCCTTACGCTGCAGCAATCGGAGATAACTTCATTTTAATGGACGATAACTGCAGGCCACATCGTGCAAACCTGGTGGAGGATTTCCTTTTCGAGGAAGAGATCGTTCGAATGGCGGTTCTCCAGACATGAATCCGATCGAGCACGTTTGGGACGCTCTAGGAGGCCGAGTTTCTGGCCGCAAACAACCCCCACAAACTCTCCAATAACTGGAAAGAGCTCTTCTGGAAGAGTGGGGCAGAATACCCCAACTCGTCATTAATAGCCTCATTGAGTCCATGCCTCAAAGGTGTTCAACGTTGCTGGCCGCCCGTGGAAACCATACCCCCTACTGAAAATGATTTTCTTTGAAGAAAACACCTTTTCTTATTCTTTTTTTCTCATATGCACAAATGTGTTTTTTTCCTTTTGTACACAAATGCATTTTTTTCTGCCAAACATGTGTAATTTATTCTCATATAACCTACTATGTCTGTCGACCATGTATCAATCAGCTAAAAAGTTTCCCAGATACAAAATCCACCTAAAACTGCAATATCCTTTAATTGTTTTGAGCAGTGTATATTAAATTCAGAATTAGGGAAATAATATAAATCCATCTTAAGGCTGCTGGTCACTCACGTTCCGAATTCCCTTTCGTAATTTAAAGTATATGGGCATTTGATGCATTTCTTATATTTAAAATATCTCCTGAGGAAATTTATATTTTTCATCTCTTCTTTTAGTGGTCTCTTCTTAAATGATGTCACTTCTTTTCTTAGTTTTCAAAATATTTTAAAAATCTATGCTTAATTTTATATGAAGCGTTAAAATTCTACTTTCAGTCGTCAGTTTTTAACACATAAAATATTAAATTAAGCACAGATTTTAAAAATATTTAAAAACCAAGAAAAAAAAAGTTGCATCCTTTAAGAAGAGAACACCGAAAGAAGCAATTAAAAATATTAATTTCCAGAGGAGATATTTTAAATATAAGAATGCATCAAACGCTTTTAGACTTAATATTACGGAAGAGAATCCGAAAAGTGAGTATGTAGCAGTCTTAACCCTGCTAAGGTATTCGGGTCTATTTGGACCCAAAAGCCATTTTTAGATTTATCGAGTCTGCGGATTTTTGCTGACTATTATTAGTTTAGAGAAGTTGTTGTTCTGATTCCTTTTTTACATACAATAAATTGAAAATATGAAGGGAAAGGGATTGTTCAAGTATTGCGTAAGCATATTTTTAGTCATTTTGTACCCCCTCTCCTTCTTTGTAAGAAAATATAAGCAAATGCTAGACCCCCCCCCCCCCCTTTGCTTACGTAAGATTTTATGACAATTTATACATCAATACTTCTTGACTTATAAAAAGTTGCCAAATTTTAGAATTTAAAATAAACAGGTTTTCAACAAACATGGAAATTTGTTGATTTTTTTTTTATTATTAACTAGAGAGCTATGTCAAAACTTTAGAAATCACTCTTGAGAATATAACGTAAGCTACTCTATATTTCTACAAACTTTAATATTTGTTTGATAAAATTAAACACTTACCTTAGTGAAAAAGTTAAAAAAAGTTGATTTATTTTTGGTTGCAATCTGCAGTTCTTCCTCAGTTCTCTTTAAAACAAGCCTTTCAAGATCTTTGTCGCACTTTGCTTCATTTTTGTACCGTCGCCAAACATCATTCGCCATTTTTTGCACGACTTGGGCAGGAGTATAATTTCGAGATTTTTTAAAGCTCTGACAAAGTTTCTCAGATAATAAGGATTTGTCAATGTTAGTATCCATAATTAAATCCGACTAAATTCACTATGCAACTAAAAGCAATACTCTTTCACTAAAAATTCACTATGCAACTGAACTAAAACAATAAATATCTGTGCTATGTATCCGAGAAAAGAAAAACCCCAAGTAGGTTTTCTGCTTTCTAAAGTTCCAAAACCTGTAGAGAAGGAAGTTCGACAATAGGAGCGGAAAGACAAAAATTTCCAGAAATTCTGCAAAAATTCCCGGAATTCCATGACCGATTGAACGGGAGAAAAGAAAATAGTGGACTTACCTAAAATAAAGTCAAATGACCAGTTACCCTGGCAACAGAACCCAGCCACACCAGTTCCTGTGTTTTTCTAGTCTTGCAATGTACTTGACTTGGCACATAACTTAACAGACAACAATGAAGACAAAATGTGATGCGGGTCACGCGACTGCCGATGGATAAGCAAAGGGTAAAATCGAAAATAAACGGCGAATCTCGAACGGACTGTAGAACGCTCTTTCCCCATCATACTTTTGTTTGCTTGTTGAATTTGAACTGCAGTTGCTTCGTTGTTTAATGCTTACGTAAGAATTGTCGTGACCCCCCCATCCCCCTTGTCAGAAAAAATAAGCAGACTCTGGACCACCCCCTCCCCCATTAGTGCTTACGTAATACTTGAACGGTCCCAAACAACATTTTTTAAAACCAAAATATTCATAACATTTAGTCTAAATATTTGTTCCGATAAAAAGCATGAAATTATATAAAAAAATAGTGGTGTCAAAAGCTTTAAGTGATGGATCAAGCAAACTCTTCTTGCCCTTACCGCGTAAGGGCAAATCAGTTAAGTAGATAAGTTTTGATTCGATTTTCATAAAATTTCATTTAACTCGACATAATTCTGCAAAGGTTATATAAATTAAATTTGAAATCATTCAGTTGGGTAGTTTTTGTGCTATGATATGCATACCGTCGAACAGACCAGTCAACCGTTATTGATGTTATGTATTTATATAATTACAAAGGCACCTTAAAAAATCCTGCAAAATTCAAATATTATTAATAAGAAATATATATATACAGGGTGTATCAAACTATTGGGCAAAACTTTAAGTGGTGATAGTTCACATCAAGACAAACAATATTAAAACAATATTAGGGTGTTTCTAAATTCATGGTACAAACTTTAAGGGGTGATAGTACACATCAAGACAAACAATATTAAATAGGAAACTAAGAGTCTCAAACGTTTTCCAAAGGAGATAGCCACCATTAAAGTTTAGGGTCCAAAATTTCAAATAAACATAAAAAGCGAAAAAAAACAATCGGTTGATTTGCGGTTTTCACTAAAGCTATTCTTTATGTTGGTATTTTCTTGAAAATAAATTATAAAGATAAATTTCGAAAAATGTCGATAGAGGGCGCTTTAGACTTTGGATTAACGAACAACTGTTTTTTTTCCGTTGTTTTTTTCATCTCATTAAATGGTTTCGTAAGCTTAGACATAAACTTAAATTTTGAGCTCAAAATCTGACTAGTTGGGAGTTGTTAAGAAGCACAAACTTAACTGAGTTCAGAGGGTTCAAATTTAAAATGATTATAAAAGACGGAAAAATTGGTCGATTGATTTGCGGTTTTTACTAAAACTATTCTTTATGTCGGTATTTTATTGAAAATAAATTATAAAGCTAAATTTCAAAAAATGGCGATAGAGGGCACTTTAGTCTTTGTAGTAACGAAAAACTATTTTTTATCGTTATTATTTGCATCTCGTTAAATTTTTTTAGAAGCTTAGACATAAAATTAAATTTTGTGCAAAAAATCTGAATCGTTGGGAGTGGTTAAGTAGCGCAAACTGAACTGTGTTCAATGGGGGTGGGGAGGTTCAAATTTCAAATGATTATAAAAAACCGAAAAATTGGTCGATTAGTTTCCGGTTTTCGCTAAAACTATTCTTTATGTCAGTATTTCCTTGGAAATAAATTTTAAAGATAAATTTTTAAAATTTTCGTTTGAGGGTGCCCTTTACTTAAGAGTAACCAACAACTATTTTTAACCGTTATTTTTTCTATCTAATTAAATGCCTGCAAAAGCTTAGAGTTAAGTTTTGAGCTCAAATTCTGAATAATTGGGAGGGGATAAGAAGCGCAAATTGAACCGTGTTCAAGAGTTGAAATGTTACTCTCCCCACCCCTCGAACACAGTTCAATTTTGCGCTATATAATTACTCACAACGATTCAGATTTTGAGCTCAAAATTTAATTATAAATTTTACAAGCATTTATTAGATACAAAAAATACCAGTTAAAAATAGCTGTTGGTTACTCTAAAGTTTCAGGCGCTCTCTAACGGAATTTTTTGAAAATTATCTTTAAAATTTATTTTCAATGAAATACTGACTTATAAAGAATAGTTTTGGCGAAAACCGTAAACGAATTAACCATTTTTTCCGTTTTTTATGATCACTTGAAATTTGATCCTCCCCACTCCCATTGAACACAGTTCAGTTTGCGCTACTTAACCACTCCCAACGATTCAGATTTTCTGCGCAAAATTTAAGTTTATGTCTAACCTTTTTAAAAAATTGAACGAGATGCAAATAATAACGGTAAAAAACAGTTTTTCGTTACTCCAAAGTCTAAAGCGCCATTTTTTGAAATTTAGCTTTATAATTTATTTTCATTAAAGTACCGATATAAAAAATAGTTTTAGTGAAAACCGCAAATCAATCGACCAATTTTTCCGTTTTTTATAATCATTCGAAATTTGAACCCTCTGAACACAGTTCAGTTTGTGGGAGTGGTTACTCCCAACCATTCAGATTTTGAGCTCAAAATTTAAGCCTAAGCTTGCGAAACCATTTAATGAGATGCAAAAAATAACGGCAAAAAACAGTTGTTCGTTACTCCAAATTCTAAAGCGCCCTTTATCGACATTTTTCGAAATTTATCTTTATAATTTATTTTCAAGAAAATACCAACATAAAGAATAGTTTTAGTGAAAATTACAAGTCAATCGACCAATTTTTCCGTTTTTTACGTTTATTTGAAATTTTGGACCCTAAACTTTAATGGCGGTTATATCTCCTTTGGAAAACGCTTGGGACACTTGATTTCCTATTTAATATTGTTTGTCTTGATATGTATTATCACTCCTTAAAGTTTTGCCCAATAGTTTAGATACATCCTTTATATATATTATCTAAGAAGAGATTATTCGTTTAATCACGTTTAAGTAATTGTAGAAATACGCGACTAGATTAACTAATTCCAGTTTCTGTTCTTAAAACAGATACATGGGTAGGCATGATTACTTCTTTCAGTACCAGTATTTCCAAATAATATCCTTTTAGATTTTTACATGAGAAAGAGGATTATAGCTAATTGGTTATACGTCGAGAAATGCTAGGTTCGAATCTTCTTTCAGCCTTTAATTTTTATAGGTGTCTGATCCCATTTAAAAAAAGCTGCCCTATTTGTTCAGTCTTTATTCGCATCAGATAACAACATGCTTCAACATCTTACCAGTTTGTTGTCTAACAATCTGGCAATTTATACGATATAATTTTACCATCTTTCAATCCATTATTCCAGCTATGATTTATATATATGCTGCCATTGCTAATTACCGGGTCACATAAATCATCATTTTCAATTCATGTCACACTCAAATTTGCACATTTTGACTCTGACTTTGCTATACTGGCTCATATTGTCAGCTAGAGTTATCTACTATTAGTTTTTTTTAATCAAATTATCTGCTTCTGCACTATGTCGTTGAATTTACTATCCACCAATCTGTACTCTGTAGGCTGATTTTTGCATTATCATTATTGTTATTGTTCTTGTTGTTCTTGTTATTATTATTATTATTATTATTATTATTATTAATACCTTAGGAAAGAAAAACGGAGATAACATTTATGCTTTGCAGACTTGGTTTCCTAATCTGAGAAGTTCTTTTCGAGAAATCAAATAGTTCATGATTCAACATTTGCATATTTTTCATACACCAATTTAAACAGGATCAACAAATGTAGGAACAAGTTTTCAAAACCATTTGTTTGCAATTACTGTAATTGCATAAATTGATTCAACGCAACATCCAATTTTAAAAATGTGTATTTTTTATGATACATCACATCTGTTAACTGTGTTTCTTTCTTCTGTTTACCTATTGAATTTACCTATTGTGATTCTATGTTCCAGTATATGGAACACCCAACATAATTCCGATATGCTACAAACGACATCAAAATTCTGGTATAAATATTTATGTTTATTAAGTATGGGAAAAACGGCTTTTTCTTATTTTCAAATAAATTTGTACGCAAATTCCGAAATCGTTAAGTGTCATTTCTTTTAAGCATTATTGGAGCTAGATAAATGGAAAAAAAATACATTTTACCTATGTACCTCAAAAAAAAAAAAAAAAAAAAAAAAAAAAATATAGTATAACGTTTACTTTATAAATATTATGGTGCGAATAGAATATAAAAATAATCGCAGTGATAACCATGCAATTTGGAAGCTAAATTATGCTCAGTGAAACTCCCCATTTCAAACTTTAATCACTTCATGAGATTCTCTTGAGAGAGTAACTTTAACACCATTTATTTGTTATTGAATTTTTAAAATGACAAAATAAATCTCTAACAACCTGTAGTTACTTATACAGGGTGGTTCAGAACTATATGTCAAAAATGTAAAGACCGATAGAGGGGACCTAAATAAGCAGTTTTCGTACAGGAAAAAAATGAGGGTGGGGAAATGTAGTGTTGAGGTAGTAGAAGTTGCTGTTGAGTTCAGTGGATAAAAGCACTTCGCTGGCTTGACTAGTCATTCTCTGCATGAATTTCGAGCAATATACGAAGCTTACTAACATACATTGCACGTAGGGGACAGCGCAGTGAAACGCAGCGGCTTCTCAGACAATTAAAATGGAACGATTTATGGGTAGGAAGCTTCTGGATCGCGGAATATTTGTGCGTTTTCATGGGAAGTTGTGTTTCAGTAGCACGTTTTATGCTTTATACAGGCGTTGGAACACGCGATACAGGCATTGAAAGACATTGCAGAATTCTTTCTACGCAAGAAGCAGTATTACGCAAAGTAACAGAAAAGCATTCAACAGACTCGCGAGTGGTTAGACGTGCAGTACTATGTGTGTGAGTCATTTCCTTGTGCATTTCTGTATATAAAAGGCATGTCGGCGAACTCCGTAATGGTGTATTAATACATATTGCTCGAATTCCGTGAGGGGATGACAATTATAATAAATGAAGCGCTATCAACTGCTAAACTCAACAACGTCCTCTACTGCCTCAACGCTGCATTTCCACAACGACATTCCTGCATAAAATCTGCCTATTTAGTCCCCTCTATCTGCTTTTACATTTTTTACAAATCGTACTGAAAAACCTTTATACTGTTGTATAAGTCGAGCGTAAAAGTCAAGTGAACTAACATAACCCTGCATTTGAATACGAGTATTTCCTTATAACAGCCATCGCTTCATTAAATCATTGAAAATTATCTCAAATTTTATTATTAACTAACGCGACGAAAACTATTCTCAAATACTTGTCTCCGAACAAAAGGACATTTTATAATCTCGCTCGAATTTTATTGTCGACATAGAGGAGTATTTGCAGTATTTGAATTTAAATAGCGAGAGAAATTTTACTCTTAAAACTACAACTTAATCTAACCACAGCCGGCGCCTGAATTAGCTACATTTCGACAATAAAATGAACAGAAAGATACAAGACTGCGAAAATTTATCTTTAAATTACACATCTTCTAGATTTCTCTCCAAAGCTCTAGAAATTTATTAAGATGATTTTAATTAAAATTTTTGAGAGTTCCAAAACTCTCACATAATTTTCTTTTCCAAAAGCATTTTAAAAATAAATTAAATCTTGCTAATGAGTTACTCAAGAAACTATTCAGGGATTTTAATAAATTTGCCCGCGGTTGGCAATTTTTCATTCTTTTGAAAAAGATTATTTTTCATTCTCAAATATTAAATTTCGCAGACGTCGAATTCGTTAATTACTGAAGAATGTTTATGTTATTACTTTGAGCATTTAGATGCTGTGTCATTTCAGGAAAAGATTTAGGATTTTGCTTTCGCATTAGTTATTAACGTCAGAATCATGCTTTAAAGGCGGTTTGATTCATTGTAACATTTTTTTAAAATGAATCTTATTAGTAAAGGGTATATACAGGGGGTCTATTCCCAATGGTGTCCAATGGCTAATTCCTAAACCGTTAGGCATAAAGATACAGTCCCATTTCAAAAATGTTTTAAATGAGATAAAGAAACATTTAAAAAGCGATTTGGGCCAATAAAAGCATTAAATAATTACGAAATATACTATCACTAGTTCCATAACTTAAATTTCGTAAAAATATTCTATTACACTAAGAAATAAGACCCTGAAAAAGTCCCATTCTTCAATGATTAACCCTTAAATCACATTTGCCAACCTCCGGCTTTTTTTAAATTAAGTAAACATACTTCGAACCAGAAAATTTGTTTTATTAGAAGTCTCTGGCATTAAATGGAATAGTCGTTTGAAATTTAATTAATTTCATTAACTAAATAAATTTCTGGTGGGAAGTATACTTGTTTAATTTTTAAAAAGCCGGAGGTTGGCAAGTATGCTTAAATGCATATTCTATCATTTTCGATACCATAAGTGCTGCCGATTTATTGGGGGTTTTATTCTCATATTCCGTATTCTCACCAGAAATTTAAAAGAGCAATTTTTACTTAATGACAGACTATTCGTAATTAAATAAAGAAAAAATTACTACTTAGATTTTTCTGGTATGAATTCTAATTCTTTGAATTGCGCATTTTTTGGAACGCGTTCTATCCTATGCATTTAAGGGTTAAGATTGACCGAGTAATAGCTGTTTAATCTTTTCAGGGGTAAGGTTCTTGTATTCATAAAATGTTGAAAAGTGATTTACTCGAGTATTCACACGAAAATTTATTTGTAAACAAATATAAGGCTATTCTCATACATTTACTAAAAATGAATTTTTGATTGAAAAAATCTGGCTCTAATGTAAGAATTAGGGATTAATGCTAAGTGATGCTATAACTGCATCAGCGCATTTAAATGTATTAAAGTTGAAGCAGCTTTCTTGCTGCGATCTAGATACCGTTCATAGGGGGTAAAATTAATATTGCTATATAAATTGGGAGTCTGTTTATTTATTTATTTATTTATTTTTTTTTGACATATTAAGAAAAAATGTACAACTTGTATTAAAACCATAAGTTAAAAAAAATAATACAATTTTTGTTTGATGAAAAGTTAAAAAATAACAGTTGACATTCTTTACAAAATGAAGCATATTTTAACCCCTTAATGGTCGCATTAAATTACGGTTTAAAAATTCAAATTCATTATTCCCACCACTTTTTTTTAAATTAATGAAAAGTAAAATAATATTAGAAGGAAAGCAGGTAGACTATTTTATAAAATTGGTGGGAATCAAACAATTCTGAATAAAAGCCTTGAAGCTTGCACTCCATGAATGTCTCGTGCGCGACAATTAAGTGATTAAAATTCTATTAGATTATTTAATCAAAAATAAAAATTAACGTCTTCTTAAAAGTTGACCGAAGCAACTCCTTTAGTAATTGATTTCGTAACTGTAATTGTTATGCCCATAAAACACTTGTTTTAGTTTCCTCGGCATTTTCTTGATTAAAAGATTATAAATTCTGTAAAAGACATGAAAAATTAGAGATTATTTGAAAGTTTTTACCAAAAACCGTTAAGTGGTTAAATTTATGAAAAGCAATTTTAAATTGAAAAATAAATATATATTAATTTAAAAAAAATTATGATATATCTATGAGAATTATTGAAAATTTTTCTGTCCTTTTATTACTTATAGTAACAGTAATTAATCAATCATGAAAACCTATAATCCCTCCCCACTTAAAATTTCAGGGTTCGTAAGGATCCTGGAATTTCTAGAACAGGAAATAATTTCGATAAGATTTCATTTCAATAAGAAAATACTCAGTACGAGTATTTTTATATTGAAAATCACTTGTTAAATAAAGAAAGCAAAATTACGAATGTTTGAAGTAGCTTTATTTAAAAAAAAAAGTACTTATATTTAACCTGGAAAATAACGGGATCCGTAAGTACCATTAACTTACGATACTTCTTCATCCGTTGCACAGCCAGCACATAAAGGTTTTATAATTTTATTTTTTAGTATTTTCCTATATTTTTTCTTTAGTAATAAGGTTAAAAAAAACATACACCCGCATCAGCGGTATTAGGAGATTTAAAAAAAAAAACAGCAGAATCCATGGAAATGCACAATATACACATCTCTCGCCCTCAAATAATGAAAATTAGCCTTTTTATCTTCCGGAGGGGAGGTTCATATTAATACAAGAAAATAATATACTGTATGGTGTGTTTAAGAAGTTTTTATAATAGCATATTTATACGTTAAAAGATCGAAACACGCAGCTTAATTTGTCTTGTATGTTATTTTACACTATAAAAAATATTTTAAAACTCCATACACGTCCATTCGCCACCCTCCTAAATTAAATGATAAAAAAAAGGGGCAAAACTTATCGAAACGCAGAATATCCACATACCCCGCCCAAAAATTTGAAAATATTCTTTTTCAGTTCGGGAGAGGAGGTTCATATTTACACATTGAAATACCAAAACAAATAAGTCATTATCGTATGACTCATGAGTCATTATCGTAGTGAGTCAGATATCGTATAATACTCAACCAGTGTTGCCAGACTGGGAATTTTTTAATTTAAATTATTTGTCTGTTATCTCTTTTTAAAAATAGTATAATTCGACTTATTTTTCAGAATTTTTCATCCATTTTTAAATAGGTCGAATATTTCTATTTCAAAAGAACGACAATCTCGGAACTTTTTTGTCCCCAATCAGGATACATTGTACTCGACTCGCAGTGGTGTGATAAATATTTTTCGCCTTTTTCAAGAATTCTGTGTTAAAATAAGGTGGAAAATACTTTTCAAACATGGTCTAAGTAAAAATCAGGTTCTGCTCAGGACAAAAAATACATTGAAGTTGGATAAATAACCCTAATTGCGAGCCAAGTGGAGAGTTCACAATTAAACACAAACACTGGTGTATTTAAAATTTACACACGAAACTTTGAATCGCACTGCATAGTTTTAATATATTCATTCAACATAAACAAACAGATTTAGTAAGGAAATTCTTTAAATTTCATTATTATTGTTGTTTATAAATTGTTCATTTTCATGTTTCACTAAGCTCAAATATACATATTAAGATAAACAACACAATTTTTATTTTCATTTATTTTCAAAAGGACGTTCTACATCTTAAATAGATAGGCGATTTGCCAGCGCTGAGTAAAAAGAGATTTTGGAAGATGCTAGTAATAATTGAAATTTACTGCAGACATCCTTCTCATGTCAGTAATTGGAGGAAAAATTACTCAGAGAACTTCTCATTCTTATGCTTTTAGTTTTCAAAGTATTTGAATATATTGGATATTTGAACGTTAGGGCAATGATTAAACATGTTTGGAAACTAAAACCAGATTAGTAAGAATATGCTTTCTGTTATATTTTTGAATGAATAATGTTAAAAAATCTCTCTTACTTTGCATCGTGATACTTAATTGCACTTATATTACTTTCAATTTTTTTTTCATTTTATTCATAAAATTGTTTGTGGAATTTTATTGTTTTCGCACTATGAGACAGATTTTTATGAACTACTCGTTGAGAAACATATTTCAAATGTATTACGTACGAGAGGGAAAAATCAAGAGGCCATTCTAAGGTTTGATGGATTTTTACTAATGCATTTCTTTTCAGAAAAATTTTAGAAACAAATACTGATAGCAGATTTGCCAAGTCTCCGGCTTTACGCATACCACAGATATCTTAGAGAGAATCTGGTTTCTTTAAATCGCCGAAATGTTCTGATTAAATAAAACAATATTTTTTGTATTTAAATAATGGTATCCAAAAAGCCAGAGACTTGGCAATTCTGCGATAGTAACTGTTGGTTTGTTCCATTTGTACATGTAGTGTAAGTCACATGCTACTATTTTTGGCTACCAGTAATTTAGAAAGAAAAAACATTGCTTATTTTATCGCAAATATCTCTTTAAATGAATAAGGCGAGGCAAATTTTTCGAAAATAACAGTGGCCAACAATCAAAGCAGTTATTAGCTATGCCACTTACACAACAAAAACCCGTGGTATTAACCTATAATAACTGCAATTTCAATTGATATTTTACTTAAAAAGTATTTTAAGATTCACACAAAATTGCAAATAAAAAACTAAAAAATGTCTACTAGGCAAAGTGTCCAGCATACACCAATGAACAAATCGCTTTGATTCAGTTTGTATATTTAATCAACACAAACTAAAGTTAGCAAGTACATTGGTGAAATAAATTAACACGTTCGTTGCCGATCACGCGAAAGCGCGTGATATGGCGTCAACGTTAAAGGTCCACTCATTCGCCAGCGAGTGATGTCCAATAGCCAGTCACGCGCTGGCGCGGGAAAATCTTTCACTGATTCTTTGTTATAAAAAGTAAATCGGCTTCTGTGAAAAACCCACTTCTACAGTGCGACATTAACTATCATCACATCTTCATGTAAGCGGCAGCGAACGTGTTAAGAGAATTTCCATGTTTTATCGAATAGCACGAAAATAACTGAACT
This sequence comes from Maratus speculifer, assembly GCA_964019185.1. NCBI lineage: Eukaryota > Metazoa > Arthropoda > Arachnida > Araneae > Salticidae > Maratus > Maratus speculifer. The sequence goes on from OZ025290.1 coordinate 259,742,637, forward strand.
GAAGGAAAAACCACTGCTTCTAGATAGAAATGCAAATCTTGTACGGCAAATACGTAAGCATGCAAGCGTGCGTGGATGGAGCGAGCAGTAAAACAGGCTTTATAAGCGGGTGGAGGGTAAGACGAATTGTGTTCGTTTGTACACCTCAGCGAATTTCTTGGTGTTATCTTGCAGTAATCGGTTAAATTCACATCGGAATAGAAACAATGAGTAACCACCGACGTTTAGATTATGAAATGAAGTGGCGAATTGTGGGGAGGCTAGAGGCAGGCCATTCGCAAGTCCAGATATGCAGAAAGCATTTAACGCCCAGCGACGTGCGTAACCTATGGAAACAGCTTCAGGATAGTGGATCCATTGATAGAAAGCCTGGGCAAAGTCGTCCAAGAGCCACAACGGCTAGAGAAGATCGCCATTCGTCCATTTTAGCGAGGCGTAACTAAAGGTTATAGCTTCTCAGCTCGCTCAGGGCTTGTATACAGCCACAAAAACCCGTATAACAAGAGTGATTGTTTCCAAAAGACTGAATTAGAGATGGTTGTTTGCCAGAAGACCGGCTGTTTGTGCCTCACTCACGTCTATGAACAGCACAATCAAATTAACATGGTGCAGGCAGCATATTGATTGTTGTATGGAGCAATGGGCGACATTTCTGTTCACTGATGAGTCCCGTTTTATCCTAAACACAGATTCTCGCCGTACTTTCATGTGGAGAGAGCCAGGGAGACACTACCTACCCTCCAATGTCCGCGAAATCAACAATAACACGGTATTGATGTAATGGTCTGATCAGGCATCATGTTGGACGGCTGCATGCCTCTCCACGTCGTTGACAGAGACTCTGTGACTGGTGTGAGGTATAGGTAGGATATCTTGGAGCCTTATGTTCGCCTTTTCCGATCTGCAGTTGGCCCCGAGTTCTTCTTATAGCACAATAACGCGAGAACACATACAGCTCTTCTGGTCGACGAATTTCTCGAGAGTGAGGATATTCGCCGGATGGATTGGCCAGCCAGGTCTCCAGACCCCAACTTTTATAGAGCATGTTTAAGACGCTCTGGGTAGGGTAATTGCACCTCGAAAATCCCCTCCGAGAATTATCCGGGAAATGAAAACAGCGTTGCTGCATGAATGGGACCAATTGCCACAGGCACGGATAAACTGCCTTAGTTTCAGAATGACATCACGCTGAGAGGATTGTATACCTGTAAGAGGGGACCACACTCCCTATTAACTCATTTCTTTGTGTATTCTGCAACCGCTGTTTCAGACCTTCAGACCCCCCATGTGTGTTATGCACAAACATATGTACCTATTATAACTGTTGAATATTTATTTTATTTGTATTACATCAACATAAGTTCACACCAAATTTTATTAAAATCTGTTCAGTAGTTCTAGAAATCATAGATCAAATATGAAAATTCTCTTAATTTCTTCTTAATTACACCAGTGTATAATCTGAAGAAAGATGAGACAAATTAAGAAATACGTATGTATTTCCAACCATTAATATGTATTTGTTTTGAAAGTGATATAGAAACCTATTTCGAGATATATTTCTTTTGTAAATGTTTTTAAAATATAGATTTTTTTAATTATAATCTTCGTGATAGATTTAGACAACATTTGTAAGGAAAAAAAACGACGAAGGTTTCTCTACAATATTTACAAAAGAAAATTACGACAAAGATTAGTTTGACAATATTTGCCAAACTAACCATCGGCCACTAAGATTATTTTTACAATGTATGAAAGAGAAATTTTCATTAGAATTATTTCTTAAATATTTTCGAAAAAATATATCTCGAGGATAATTTCTACAATATTTACAAAGCTACAAAAGAAATCTACCCCGAAGGTTATTTCTACAATATTTACAAAATAAATCTCAAGCGAAAGTTATTTGTACAAAAATATCTAAAGAAACCTACAAAGAAGTTTTTCTACAGTATTTGTAACAGAAATTTCCCACTAAGATTAATTCTACAATATTTTTTTTTTTTAAATCTGCCTTAAAGATGAATTTTACAACATTTTATAGCTGCCAAATTTACGCATTTTTTCTACCACTAAAATTGTACAGAGATTTCCCATTTGTTTAATCATAAGATTTCGATGATTAAATAAGACAATATTTACTACAAGATTTTTGTAATAGCAAAAATGCGTAAGAGGTTGCAACTATGATATTTACAAAAAAAAAAAAAAAAAAAAAAAAAAAAAAAAAAAAAAAAAAACCATGAGAAATCTATTTGCACAATAAATTGCAAAAGTTATCTACCATAAAGTTTCTTTCTACAATATTTGCAAGAGAAACTTCTCACTATGACTATTTCTACAATATCTGCAAAAAAAATTCTACCACGATGATTATTGGTATAATAATTTGAAGTGAAACTTACTCGAAGTTTAATTCTACAAAATTTTTAGTAAATATTTAACACGAAGGTTAATTAATTTGAAATAGTGATAGTCAAATCTTGCTCGAGTCGACTTCTTATACCAAGTTTTATATATAAATTAAATTAACCTCTTCGCTACTGGCGATTATTACAGTATTTTTAATTATTACTGAATTATTTCTTCTCTCGTTTGACTTCAGAGCGAGATTTTTTTTTTTTTTTTTCATTAGCTCGAATCTTAGAATTCGAAACATATTATTCTTATACCGAAATTTCATTTATATTTGAGTATCATTAATAAAATGGGACAAAACTGATGTACCCATTTGGGTACTCAGGGACTGAAGAGGTTAAAAAAAAGAACAATTAAGAAACTCTGTATTTTTCTATATTGTGTCTAATTATCTTCTATTAACAATACCGTAAAATTTTAATTACAAAATTCCAGAAGTCATTTGAAAACGTAGACTATAAAATTTAAAAATTATGCATGCAGTCTGAGTATAATATCTATAAATGTTTTGTCACACACTCAAACTACTTCAAATTCAAAGAGAAGGACCTCATTTACATCAAAGCCATAACAATAAAATTGAAGACTCAGATATTTCTGAAAGGCATCTGTTGAAAGCAGTTCCAGAAATCAATGATTTAAATAATAACTTTGCAAGAAATATACCAGAATTTAATATTTAGAAACAGAATATCACAAAGCAAGTTTTCGAGCGACTCATGTGTCGGTTTAAATATTATTCACGCATTTAATTACATGTAAAGAGCATTACTAATTCTTTTGAATTAATTTTATTTTCAAAAATGTCTAATAATGTTTGAAAAACAATCAATTCAAAGTTATTTTCAAATCAAATAATAATATTATAACCAGAAATCTTATTTTACAAAATTTAATAAAGTATTTACCACGATTAGACATACCACAATTTATTCAATAATTTTCTGGCTCAAAACATTATTATTTGAATACAAAAATGTTTGAAAATTGCCAGCTTTATGAAAATGCGTTGGTGATCCAGTAACAATCCATTTAATTTGTCTTGTTAAGGAAAAAAAAGCGAATTTTATTTGTTAGAATATTATTGTTTTTAATTTAAAAATATTTTCAAACGAAAGGACTTTAGATTGAATTATGAATATAATTCTTTAAATCTAATCTATAAATTTAAATAATCTTGATAGAAATTGGGATACATAAAAAGTCTCAAAATTGTTCTGCGTATACAGGGTGAGTCATAAATATCGAAACAATAGGCTATCTCCTTAAATATTGCCCTTAGACCCATACTTCCAATTGGAAAGTTTCACAAAAAAAGGTGAATTTTTCGATAAGTTGCAACCCCATGGGGAGGGGTGGGGGGGGGTCTATTTTAAAAAATGCGAAAATTAAATTTTTATACGGCCCCAGAGGATAAAACTTCCAATTAGAAAAATTTTCCTTATCCATTCCTGAATTGAACAAAAAAAAAAAAAAAAAAAAAAATTCATCTCGATATCTACAAATCTCGGAAAGATATTAAAATCCAAAATTTTCCAAAATTCGTGACTTACACACCACTTATGCATACCTCTGAGCGCAGCGATATCAGTTCATTTGCAGTACAATTTAGGGATCGACCATAAATTTACGCATTGTTAAATGTCGATTTCAGACAATTCTTTAACTTTTAGATATAAAATAAAAGCGTATAGGTTTTTGCTTTAAAATTCTTTGAAATATGCTAGATGTCTGCACTATCTCGAGCTTGGCGCCAACTTCGTAACTGGCACGACCCATTGGTCGGACCGTCTTATTAAACACGTATTAAAAGTGTTATTAAATTAAGTTATATTAATTAAACTCTCATTAAAAATGTCTTAAAAACTTATTGCCACAGGCAATAAGTTTAGTAAAAATAGTAATAGCGATAATGACACTTCAAAAATCTGTTTTTTACTATTCAGCTTCAAAATTTATGATGGTTTTTACCCTATTTTTACTTTCTTCTATCTTTACAAGAAGAAAGTATTGGATTCATGAAAATTTTGAATTCCGGTTTTCGACGGATTCACACGTTTTAGGGCTCAGAGATACCGAAAAACATGTTTTTACAAAATGTCTGTCTGTGAGTCACTGCACAATGAGAAAATTTGAAATTGACGTGATAAAAAATGAGGTTTAAATGAACTGACGCATTTAAACAGGAACTAAAAAATTGAGAATGGCAAAACTTAAACAAAATCTGAAATCGAAACTATACAGGACGGAGTTAATCACTGTGAAACTGTTAAATAGCATTTAAACGTTAAGAGCCCATCTTTGTTTAAAACTAAATGCACTTTTCTGCATCAAATGTTCTTATTTCAGTATTTCTCATTTTTAAACTCTTGATAACCGTCAATAACCCTCGGTTACGGTAACAATCCCGCGAGTTCAATAGTTTTTTAACAAAAAGATAATTTTAAAAAAAGCCCAAAGAGCTGAAAGAAAGTTTCAGCTCAGAAAATTTACTTTTAAAAATATGATTTGTTTACAAAAAATTGCATCTCTTTTTATATTGCTATTTTAAATACTTTTATTTAAAAAAATAAATAAATATTATTTAAAATGTTGAATCAGAATTGAAAATTAGACATTTTCATTTAATCAAAAGAAAAAATTCAACGCGACAAATAATATTTCGAGTTATAACAATTTTAATTTACTCTAATTTTTTTGATTTTTTTTTTTTTTATTAAGAAGTCTTATGGTGTGATAATGCTTACAAACTATATGGTTAACCATCACAAAACATTCAAAATTCTAACTCAATAAATTAGTAAATAAAATAAATGTTTCCTGGACCCATTACAGCAGCATTATTTCTTCAATTACACGCATTTCAATTTGTGTCTGATCCCTTGAAACCTCACGATTTATTAAAATTGTCATAACTCTCTGAGTTTTGAAGATATCAAGATGAATTTTTTTGTTTAATTCAGGAATGGATAAAGAAAAAATTTCTAACTGGAAGTTTTATCCTTTGGGGCGTATAAAAATTTAATTTTCGTATTTTTTAAAATAGATCTCCCATGGAGTTTCAACTTATCAAAGAAATCACTTTTTTAAAATAAAACTTAGCAATTGGAAGTATGGGTCTAGGGGCAATATTTAATAGCCTATTGTTTCGATATTTATGACTCACCCTGTATGCAGAACAATGCATTCGAATTGAAAATAATCATTAATTAAATCTTGTTTATTAAAAAGAACAGATGATATTACACAGTACAAAATCAAACGTATTTCCTGATTTTTAAAAGAGGAAAGTTCAGAGTGGCTTTACAGTTATCCACAATCCTGCAAATCTTTACTTTGTCGTTTGAAATTTTTAAGATAGAATTATAAAACGCATACATATAATTCAAAATTTGCAATTAGCATTTTTCGCCAACAAATGGGATATTCTAATTCTTTTGTACCGTCCTGCATGTATCAGATACATAGTTTTACACACGTGCCATATTATACTAAAATATAATTAAAACAAAAAAAAATGAATATACAATAAAAATAAACATGTAGTAATTACCATCGATACGCAACAAAGTATTCGCATTTTTGTGATACCTAAATAGAATTTTCTATGTATACTACCTTTGACAATAAAGTTCCGTGAATGAATTCAGAACAACCGATCTGGCAACAGTGGTGAAACAAAACGTTGCACCTGAATAGAGGCAAGTGTTGACCATCTTCCCCTACCGTTGTTCAGTTGAGCGTCGTTTATGTTCAGTGTAAGACGTGCTTTACTAAGTGCTTGTTCAGTGTGTTTGTTCTTAACTCAGAACAGGATAATGAACGATCAAACGATCAGTTTAAAGTTTGGTTTTAAGCTCTCCAAGGCACCGAATTAAATTCACGAGGGGTGGTGCAAATTTAACATCCACCATACTTGCCAGATCTCAATCCTCCAGATTTCTTCCTATTTTCATCACTCAAATTCTCTTTGAAAGAGATTTGACCATATTGCTGACATTCAATGAAACGTGACGAAGCTTTTGGACTCCATTCCAAAAGAAGACTTATCGCGAATTTCACTGGACATGTATAACAGATCTAAGCGGTGCATAGTTATGGGAGATGACTATTTCGAAGGCTGGTATGGTAGCTTTTGTTTCATCTACATTAATGTTACAGGACTATTCCCGAACTTTATTGTCAGAGGTAGTATATATCTTGCAAACATTTATTACCATATTAAATATACAACATGACACAATACCGTGATGTTTACGAAATGTTAAAGCGACGTGAAAACTACCTCGCGTAAATCTTTAACGAACTTGAATGGGAACATTAAGATCCCATTGGAGTAACTCAAAAAGACCCGGATGATGATGTTGAGTCAATGGGGAGTTATTTTCAAGTATCTCGTTCAAATTTCGATATTTTTACATGATGTTTTTGCATAGGATAGCTAAGGACGATGTAAAACCGAGCTAGTTTTTACCTTTTCGATTTTGGTTATATATTTTTTCCATATTTTGATAGACTCAATTTCAAGATCGGTTTCAAATTTGAAATAATCCGAAATAAGTAGTCCGAAACTTAAAATAATTTCTATGAAAAATCTGAAGCTAAAATCGAAAAAGTAAAAACTAGCCCCTTTGTATATAGTCTTTATTAGGGATATACAAATTTGTCGTTTCTATCCTATGCAAGTAGTAATAGGATAATCATAGTTATAATGATAGTCGTAATGCTATAGCCGTTTCTATCCTATGCAAAAAAAAAATCATGTAAAAATATTTAAATTTGAGGGAGATACTTGAAAATAATATCCCCTCAGACTTAACATTATCATACGAGTCTTTTTGAGTGACTAGTGTGGGATAAGGCCCCACAAAAGTCACTGAAAAGACCCGAACGATAATGTAAAGTCTATGGGAGCATTCTTTTCAAATATCTTGCTCAAATTTTAATATTTTTATATGATTTCTTTTGCATAGGCTAGCTAAGGACGATCCACAATCGGTCTAGTGTTTACTTTTTCGATTTTGCTTATATATTTTTTATATTATGATAGTTTCAATTTCAGAACCGGTTTTAACCAGTTTTGAAATTTAAAGTAATTTTTAAAAAAAATCTGAAACCAAAATTGAAAAACTAAAACCTAGGCCGGTTGTGGATTGTCCTGAGCTATCTTATGAAAAAAAAAATCATCTAAAAATATTAAAATTTGAGCAAGATATTTGAAAATAATACCCCCTTAGACTTAATATTATCATCCGGGTCTTTTTCAGTGATTGATGTGAGCTCTTAAGGCCCCACAATTTTTCGATTTTGGTTTCAGATTTTTTTAAAATTGCTTTAAATTTCAAAACCGGTTTAAATCGATTCTCAAATTGAAACTGTCATAATAAAAAAATATATAAGCAAAATCGACAAAGTAAAAACTACGCCGGTTGTTGATCGTCTTCAGCTATCCTATACAAAAAATATCATGTAAAAATATTAAAATTTGAGCTAGATATTTGAAAAGAACGCTACTATAGACTTTACATTACCATCCGGGTATTTTTCAGTGACTATTGTGAGGCCTTAAGATAAATTTAGAAATAAAGCATGGTCTAAAATGTATAATTTTGAGAACTCTTCGGGAGTCGCGAGGGCCATTCCAGTATTGGAAGCACATAGTTAAATATAAATAGAAAAATAGGGCGCAGAGGCCATTCAGACTATGGTTGTCGTACATTTCGATGTCATTTCTTCGGCTAGCATAGGCAAAAAACGAAGACTATAAAAGCAATAGGGTGTTAACTTTTTCCAGTACGGGCAAATTCTTATCGTAAAATAAGAAATTATTGACCGACATCGGAATTTAGAAACGGTTTTCTAAGAAATTAACAATTCCTTGTTAATTTCTTTTGATTGTAAAAGGAAAATTTTATTAAAATATTCTTGGTGCTGTTTGCAAGATTCGAATTAAAATTAGGTGTGCCCGGAGGCTGACCACTGTGCCGGAAAGGGTTAATCACTTAACTGATTCTTTTTTTTTTACGTCTAATAAATTGAAAATACGGGGTAAACATCACTTTTTTAAGCTAAAATATTCATAAGATCCAGTCTGAACATTTCTCTCATTATATAGTACGAAATGATATTTAAAAAATTTAGTGGTGTGAAAAAACTTTAAGTGATCGACCAAGCAAATTCTTCTTGCCTGTACGACATGCGGGAAATCAGTTAAGTGGTTAACCGCCCGTACGTCATAACGTACGGGCAACCTGTTTTTCAAATCCTGATTTGCCCGTAGCACGTTCGGGTATCCATGCATTAATCATAATTTTATATTCTCACCAGTAAAGTTTTATTGTACATTTTGCATTATTTAATCCGAGCTTTTCGCTAATTCAATTACGCGGAACTTTTGTTTTAAAAAACCGGTTGTAAAAGAATAAAAATTCTTTAAAGACATGAAAAATAGACATTATTTGAAAGTTTTTTTCAAAAACATAATCAGTTAAGTGTTTAAAGAGTACTGAAAAATTACAGCATAAAGTTACCAGAGCTCTAACAAACACTCAAATGAGAACTTAGAACTGAAATGAACTTATTAATTTAGTATGGCAGTCATTTCGCGCTTTTAGACCGTCAAAGTTTTCGAGGGTGTGACCGGATGGTTCTACTTTGAAAAAAGCATTGTACTATACCATAACAGGTCCGCAACGGCAACCCTTTGAGCTCTGATAGTGGAATTTTCTACTACTTAATTTTAATCCCGAAATGTCGCAATTGCACCGGAATATTCGATCAAATTTAATTGAAAATAGTTATATACATTCTTTCGTAGATTTTGTAAAGCGAATTTTTTCGTTGCAAAATACTATTACCAATGTGACATTGGGAATTTTGAAGAAATTTACCCACCAGAGCTCAAAGGGTTAAACCTTCTTCCATTTAAATAAAAGCATAGCTGCTGCTTTTTGGTACTACAAAAAATTTATAGTAAATGTTATCATTACGATTCGCTGTGATACGTCGATTCAATAAGGCAAAAGTTTCAGTTAAATTTTTCCAAAAAGTCGGAAGAGTTGGCAACTATGGCAAAAGTAATGCTTTAAGTCGCTGTTAAAAGTGTAAAACTTACTGCCGTAAAACTTTCCGGGACAGGCAAATTCTGTTTGTTAAATGAGAAATTATTGATTGACACCGGTATTTAGAAATGAATTTTTATGAAATTAAGAATTCCTTGATTTAATCCTTTACTGTAAACAGGATAAATTTTGTGAAAAAATCGGATGCAGCACTCCCTCACGAGCCGCTACTGAGATTAGTGATAAAAAATCCTGATCAGAATAATAAAATTTGGGTACTACTAGGTTATCCCGTCAACAAAAATACTATCGCCAAAATATAAGATTAAATGCCAATAATGGATGATCGTGAATGCCACATTCAATGACATTAAATACGATTCACGTGTTTTAAATGTCATTAAGTGATTTTTATTTTGACTTTTTATTTGTATTTTTATTAATATTCTACTAATTATTTGTTTTTTCGTTATTTAAAATAAAAATTACGTCAATATGTATAATTTGGCTATTAGTTTGGCGATTTGTATAATTTGGTGAAGTTGGTCGACGGGATAACGGAGTAGTACCAAATTTTTTTTTTAAATATTCTTGGAATTGAGTTTGAAATTAAAATTAGATGTGCCCAGAATGGGACCACGGTGCCGGAAAGGGTTAAATGTTTAATAATTCATCCCGAGAAAACTGCTCTGTACGAAAAAACACTATAAAGTTAATTAAAGTTTATTGGTAGCTGAACAAGTATATCTGCTGATAATGACTTCAAATGTCACTTCTTAAGCTTTAAAATTGAATTTTATTTAGTATTTAAAGCATTCAACATGAAGTTTCATTTATTTCATATTTCTAATACTACTTGTTACAAGCAATAATACCAAGTAGTTTCAAAAAGTTTAACAATCAAGAATAGGGAAATATGATTCTATGCACTATTGTAAATTATGTATTCCACACATATACCATTTTTTTACCAATCATTCTAAAACATCTATTGTCTCAGTAATTTGATAAATATAATAGTTTGAAATTTAATATTTCAAATCTTCTATCGAAGATTAAAATATTGATTAATGATAACGACTTTAATGAATTTGAACAATGGGTTATTCATATACATATTATAAATTATGAATATCTTATTGTTAATTTTTTGAAAATGATTAATGTGATTTTTTGGTGTGTTTTCATTAAATTCTAGTTCTAATTATAATTATAAAAACAATTATCTATTAATTTTTTAGGGCATCCATTACAGGAACTAAGTATGTCCATTACTGAAATAAAAAGGTGTACGTTATTAATATTTTGAATGTTTAGACTTATTTTTGCTAGTTACAATAAAATTTTGATCCACGTTGGAAATATAACAATTATTGAACTTTGTCTATAGACCTACTTAAAAAAAGTGGAATTTAATAATTATAACTATTATTAAAAAATAATTTTTAAAGAAATTCCTTGAGTTCATTACCGGCACATCTATCCTATTTTAGGAGCGTTCGTAATTATGTAAATACGTAGCACGTATAGTCGTTGTTCAGTCCGTCCGTCGGTCTGTCCGTATATAACTGAGCAAAAACTACTCAACCGAATCATTTGAAATTTAAAATATATAATTGTTTTATATTTTTGTCTAGTCATTTCAAATTTTATGAAAATCGGATACATAATTTAAATTTTAAGGACAATAAAAAGTGTTTCGTTACATTTCGGTAAATTGGAAAAAAAGTTTCAAGTGCATTTTAATGGTGTCACACGCTTTTGAAGATAATAAAATTAATATGCATCTATGAAATATATACTAAAATATGCATTCTGTACTATCTGTGGTACAAAGAATATTTATTATTAATTTACAAGGCTACACAAAAGCATTTTATTACATAATGGTACAAGGGGAGACATTGTTTTGGGAGCGTTTTAATAATAATAAACTATTTCACATTTTAAGATATTGATATAAGTTGCTGAGATTCACTACATGTTACTTCTTGTATAATAGAAAGCAGATAGTATTTACAGGAATACCCAAAAGATTTCAGATACTTTATTGTATACGAAGTACTGTACACTATTACACCAAATCTAAATAATTTTAAAATTTCCTTATAGAACGAAGGTACTTCATTTGCTACGATTAACGTGCAATTTTCGACTTATTTTTATTGCAGTAATATATGTTATTACGGAATTTGTGCATATAACCATATACAAGTTCGAAATGAAATATCTTTATGGTTTCAATAAAAGGAATGTGATCTTCCTTACTTGTGTCAAGCGGAACCTTCATATTAACCCTTTAAATAGTTTAACCGAATGGCGTTCGGGCAAAACGAATTTGCTTATTGCATCATTTAAAGCTTTTTGACACCACTATTATTTTAAAGAAAATTTTCATACTAATGAAAGGCGGAAATGTTTAGACTAAATTTTACGAATAATTTATTTAAATAATAGTGGTGTAAATCCGCTATTTTCAATTTATTGAACGGAAAAGAATTAACCAGTTAAGGGGTTAAGGGATTAAAATCATCATAAATCGAATTATCACGAAAATAATATTTGAAAATGGAAAGAAATTCTCAATTAAGATCAATGTTATAGATAGATTATAAAATAAAATTTCTAGCAAAAAAAAAAAGAATAAGGGAATATGGTTTCCTTAAAAAGAATAAAATATATATCTCGAAAAACGTTGCATATCCATTTTAAATTAAAACTATTGAAACGAAGAAAAGCGATACTTCATAATCAAATTTGAGAAATAGTCACAGGCTAATCCAATTTTTGGTTGCTAGAAGATAAATAATAAAATGTATTTATTCAGCGCTTTTATCCGTATCTAACTGAAATAAGCAGAGAACTTTTACCGCAAAAAAGTATAACTGGTCATGTTGATTATTTTTTATTTTTCATTTTTTTGTGCATGATATAATTTAATTTTCTTCATTTGTTTAAATTCATTTTTGAACTACCTATACATATTCTTTTTAGTGACTTAACGAAATAAATTGTGCAATGCTCATTTTGTATCTTTCATTTTGATAAATTTTGCTTATTAATGATGATTTACAACCGCATGAAATTTTCATTTTTAAATTTTGCAGAATTTGCTCATGAGACAGTGATTAATTTTTTTTTCTGAAAAATAAAAACATGCGATAATAATAATAGAAATGTGTAAATAAGATGTGTAATTAAAACAATGTTAACCTGAATTTAAAAAGAAAATGAGCACAAAGATAAAAATAGTTTTTTTTAACCACTTAACTGCTCAATATTTTTGTTCAATATTTTGTCTTTTAACAGAATTTTTAATCTTTTGTCACCGGTTTTTCAATCAAAAATTTTTGCCTAATTGAATCAGAAAAATGTTTGGAATAAATAATATTATCTGAAATCCATTTCCATCTCCTTCATTGCAGCATACCCAACTCCCCAATTTCTTCGAAATCAGATACTCCCTCTGTCCCAAATTAGTTGCGACATTTAGGTTGAAAATTTTGTCCCAAATTAGTTGCGACATTTCAAGTAGGCGGAGTCATAAATAACTTTCGATGCAATTTAGTAGAGCGACACCAGTAAAATTAAACTAGAATAAATATAACGGCGTGTACTAGGTATCCGAAGCAATGTTCTCTCGAATTTAAAGTAAAAAAGAAAGAGAAATAATATTGAGCGCAACGCTGCACTGGACTGTTTTTGAAACGATATTTGAAAATTTATAAACTAAGCCTTAATGCCATAAATGCTGCATTTATTAAATTCAATGTGCATCATAATGGTTATCATTCTATCCCGTTTGCAGAAGCAGGCTAAATAAAAGATGAGGAAATTTACAATGTAAATTTACAAAAAATTGTAAATGCGGACGAAAAAAAATGCCACTGAGCAAAATCAAAGATATCCTAATAAAACGAAGATTATCATATGCTGTTACGATTCGCAAATCAATATTACACATGATTCTCAAGGCGGAAAAAACTTTGGAGCGTTTTTCATTTATTATTAAGCAAAGTCTAATAGAAAAAATATAAGCTCGACAGAATTCTATTTTGTTTGCAGCATGTTTATGCTAAAAGATGTTTTTCAGAAATGTTAGAATAAAATCTTCATAAATGAATTCACGATTGATTAGCTTGAAGATAGTTTTATGTGATTACTGTTAAAAGTCTTTAAAAATGGGGCGTGGCTTAAGAGAGTGTGAACAGGTATTTTTTAAACTAATTAATTACTTATTTATGGAATGATGGAAGGAATATTAGGTACGTAAATATTGTTGATTGATAGTATAGCTCACTGAAAAATGTTCAAACAAAATCATAAAGCCATAAATATCAATATTCAGTACAAAAGTATTCAAATGTCGCAACTAATTTGGGACAGAGGGAGTATTAAACTTTTAAAAGCCTGAATCGATAATTTCGTAAGCCTTTCAAGCGGCGATATTCGTGAAGTGCAGTTAACAAATTACTGCTTTTCTGATAAAGCAGTTTCAGCAGTTATTCTCTTCTCTTCTTCTCTAACGGTATAGTGTCAAATGACTTCACAGCAAGGACTACTAGATTTTTAAACGTTTCCAAATTTGCATAAAGTCCTTACTCATAGACGAAAATCGCCATATATCGGTCGAAATTGAAACTAATTTTGACTATTGTAAATTTCTTTTCCCCATGTTCCATGTAACATGCATTCCAAGTTTCACCGATATCTACCAACCAGGGCAGATGTAGGATGTAGGTGTATATAGGTAACTTTAATTGTAATCATCCTGTAGATCGCTGTGGCAATAACAGGTGAAACTACAGTACTCAGAGGATCATAGCACCGGTTCGACTGAACAAATTCGAATGAATTTTAAATTATATATTATGTAGATCATTCAGCCAAGGTTTTTGTAAAAAAGTGAAATTTTGCCATAAGATAGCAATAATGCTGAAACTATACATGAATGCGTAGCTAATGTAATTTTCGCTGTAAAAGCGATACGTGTTGTTCAAAGAAATCCTTCATCCCCGCCAGCATACCGATAAATAAAATGAATCGAAAAACTTTTTTATCCAAATGAAAGCGATACTTCAGCAGTACTTCGGATGTACAAATCAAAGAGTATCACCCTTGTTCGTAATTGAAGCTGAAGATATGGTTCGCAAGTTTGAAGAAACCGAACCAGTTCTCTGGATGTTGCTCTTGGAAGAGGAAGTCGTGCAATTGAGCCGTCGATTTTGGAGGAAGTGCCGCTCAGTAGCTGGAGGTGTGAACATTTTCCTCTTAGTAACGGTGCGCATGATTTTATGCAAAATTTTGAAGCTCTACCCTTACAAGATGTATTTCTAGGAACATATGAAACCGCAGTATCACATGCATGCCTTGATTTTGGTCTTATGTTTTCTGATGAGGATGCAAGTGGATACTTACTGACCATACCATATCTTAAAGAGAGAAGAGGCTCATTTTCACATAGTGCTGCTGTGGATGCATAGAACAGCCTCATATAGAGTTTCATTTATCCTACCTATCCTCATATTGACCGATAGTATCCGCTACATTCTCCATATGTCACAGCGTAGTGTGAATTCACGGCGAATTCATTTTGGGCCATACTTCTTTGAGGAAGTCTCTATGAACGGTTTTCTTAGATGTTCAGTCACAACAGACCTATACAGCAGATTCCTCTTCAAGACTCCTGTGGTCCCAGCATTAAAGAAAATAAGCCATTTGGCGACCACTATGTTCCTGCAAGATGGAATAATTGCTGATTCAGCGAAACATGTAAAGAATGTCATTTAAGCTAACTTCTCGGATGAACGTATTATCTCGCGTAATTTTTCGATTGCATGAGAGACAATGCCAAAAGATCTAAACTCTTGTGACCCCTGGCTGTGGAGTTTTCTCAAAGAAGGTGTTTTGAAGGATGTATAACCAATAAAACGGATTTAGAAGATAGCATCATACGGCATCTCTCTATCATTTTTTCTGCTATGTTATGTATTGGTAACGCAATTGTACAATTTCAGCATATTGTTGGCCAATAAGGTATGCAGATAAAGCACACAGATGTGTATATACATAAGATAACCTGTTATTATTTGATTTTTGAACTGTTATTTTTTTATACGTCGATAAAGCGCCATCTGGTGAGGAAATTTCCAACTTCCCCCCCCCCAAAACCTTAGTCACATGATCTGCATTATATGTAAGTGAATTTTTATTCAGAGCCGTCCAATAGAAACACAGCTATGAATCGCTGAGCATCGTCATTTTAATTTTAACTAGTTCTTACTAAACAAAATAAACGTGATTTTTGCACAAAAAGTATTAATAATGTTTCGATTCGTCAAATACTAACAAAAAGTAATTTGTTACGCATAAAATGTTGGCAATAAACTGCATTATATAAGCTAAATTTACGATTAAATATTTTTAATACTGTGCGGTTAAGAACGCAAAAGATGTCCTCTGAAACGGTAACCAAATTATATGTTTCTCAGCCTATTTCAATAAAAGCTAATGGTAGGAGCTAAAAACGAAACTTCATAATTAAATTTCATCAAACATAAAACTTATACCAAACAGGCATCAGTAATTCAATTTCTGTCGCTAAACTATTAATAATATGATAACATACATATTTAACACACAATACGGAAGTTAGCTGAAATTAGTGAATATTGTCAACATAAAAATATGTGCAATAAGCGAACGTTACTTTTGCATAATTATCTGATTCATTATTAATTGCTTTTCCGGTATGCAGATACATGTCAAACATTTCATCTAGCATTAATATAGCTTAATTCCTTCCATTCGTTGAAATGTAGTCTTCAAACATCAATACTTATGACTATTAGTAAATTAACACTTTGAATACGACGGAACATTGTACGTCCCAAAGGAAGAAAGGCAATTATTTTTACTAAAGATGTTCTTTTTGGTAAACTCCTTTTCTGTTCTAAAAGTATATGGTAAAGGGGATTTTTGAAAAAGTGGTACGACCAGAATAAAGTAATAGTCGATAATAACACAAAATAATGCAATTTTTTAAATGGTGTTTTTAACATATTGTTGAGAAATTAAGAAAAAAAAAAAATAAAACAAAAATCGAAAACTGATTTTTTGAAAGCTTAAAAAATTCCAACACATGATTTGATGTATTAACCGAAGTAGTATGAACGATGTATTAAAAATTTTACTCTAAAAATTATCTGCGTCATATTTGGTTCAACATTGCTTCATAAGCATCTCAGAAAATAAGATATGTTAAACCAGAACTTCTATATAACGTGTACGGGTCACGACTGGAATATTTTTTAAAACTCTATCAAAATAATATGATTTTCTTTAGATAATTCTATGAGTATGGCCTATAACGTATAAGACATTTTTTGAAAAATAATATGTGAAATTCTGTAGTACTAGGTTACATTAAAGAGAAATGTATTACAAAGAATATTTTTTTTAACTTTTGGTACGATTGAAAATTAAAAGGGCAGAGGTAGGACAGCTATAAGTTACTTATGTCGTCTTCTTTAATCTTCATAGCTCCATAGTCTAGTTTTTTTTTTTTTAAATGAATCACAAGAAAGAATGACTATAAATGAAAGACTTGAAGTAAAAATTAATGATATGAAATTTCCTAATGAAATTTTAATAACTTATAAAAGGTTATTCCAATTTTACTTCTTAAAAGATAAATACAAAAAAAAAAAAAAAAAAAAAAAAAAAAACTCATTTAGCACGTTGATTGGAATCAAATTGAAATAAGTGGCAGATTATTAACCAAACCAGATTATCAAAATGCACCATTTACAGTCGTTGCTTTTGAATAATTATGTAATTGTCTGATAAGTGCTTTTAAAATATATATATATTCATTTCAAGCTCTTTATTTGGGAAATCATATTTTAATTATCTTCATTCATTGAAACGCAATCTTTAAATCTGAATAATTGTAACTTTTATTGGCTTAATGATACGATTGCACTATTTTAATTTTTGATATTTTCATAAAATTAAACTTACCAAGATTAAGAATTACATTAGCAAACCGGGTTATCTTAAAAGCAAACAACAAGAGGATACGCTTAAAAAATTGCATTTATAAAGATATTACTTATACAGTCGCAATAAAAACTAATGGAATGAATAAAAATGAAATTTCCTAATGAAACCTAAACAATCAATAAAGGCTAATCCAATATTAAGTGACCAAAATTATATAACCTATCTATTTAATATAATAATTACTCTAAAAAATCGCATGAAAATCTACTTATCCAGTGCTTTTAATGGTAATCAAATTGAAATAAGTGGAATATTCTCAACCTCAAAAGATGTACCATTTATTTTACATGTTTTGGAATAATTTTGTAATTTACTGATAATTACTTTTTTCTCAAATTTGGATTTATCTCAAGCTTTTTATTTGGGCAATTATATCTTAATTATCGCCATTCATTGAATGCAGTCTTCAAATCTCAATCATTGTGAATATTATTGACTTAATAATAGGATTGCACTATGTTAATCTTTGATATTTTCATAAAATTAAATCTACCAAGTTTAATAATTACATTAGCAAATTGAATTATCTTAAAAGCAAACAATAAAAGTATACGTTTAAGAAATTGCATTTCGAAAGACATTACATATCCAGTTTCAATAAAAAGTAATGGAATGAATATAAATTATATTTACTAACGAAACCTAAACAATTAATAAATGCTAATTCAATATTTAGTGTTCAAAATTATATAACATAAATACTTAATATAATACGTAATATAAAAAACCGCACGGAAATGCACTTATTCAAATCGTTGAATGATAAACAAATTAATTTGGATTCATCTCAAGCCTTTTATGTGGGCACTGATATAACTTAATTATTTTACTTCAATGAAATGCCGTCTTCAAATCTCTGAAATTATAATTTGGACTGACTTAATGAACTGATTGGGCTCTGCTAGTTTTTGATATACGCATAAAAATAAATCCACCTGGTAATGAAGTTTATTAATTACACATGGCTTTGTACGGGGACTGGAATTTCAAGAGTAGGAAATTCTCCGGTACCAATATTTTCTTATGGAAAATTTCTCTTTAACCCTTTAACTTATTAATTCTTTTCCATTCAATAAATTGAAAATAACAGATTCACACCACTATTGTTTAAATAAAATATTCGTAAAATTTAGTCTAAACATTTTTGCATTACAATATGAAATCTTTTTAAAAATAATAGTGATGTCAAAAAGCTTTAAATGATGAATTTTATCGTACCATCGTACGCGGGCTCTGCCCGTCATTGTAGGTTAAGGGGTTAAATATAACAAAATTCCGCGCGTTTGAACTAGATATATATATATATATATATATATGTATATATGTGTGTGTGTGTGTATGTATAATAAAATAAAAAAAAATTGCGCCATTTTGCGCTATTCTCTGAGCTTTTAATTCTAAATTTATGGAACATATTTTTAATCTTACAAGGGCACCACCAAACATGGTGCTCACAGATTTTAATGATTACAAAGTATGTTGTAGGGGTCATACCATTAATTATTCGGCTTAAAGGGTTCCTTCAAATGGCCCTTTGTTTTTGAGAAATTGGGGGGTCAAAGTTTAGCATTTATTTCAAATACCTGTTAGTGTTGCTTTTGGTCAGCAGCTCCGTGGCTCCGAGGTAAAGTGCTGGATTCCAGACTCGGAGGTGGCGGGTTCAACTCCAAGTGGAGCCTCCCTTTTTTTTTTTTAATCTTTACATACTTTTTACATGTTACATATTTTAAGCTGAATTTGGAATTCTACAGCTTTGAACTTATTAACATTTTCGTATGTGGATTGTTTATTTTTTTTACTTTTATTTTTCTTACTTAAAAAAATATGGTTCAAATGATAAACTAATTGCACTTCAAAATTTATAAAATAAATAAAAAATGCTTATATAATTAAAATTTTCAAAAAGCATAAAAAATTTTGAATATTTTAAAATCCCTTTTACTTTAAATATTAATAATTTTGCTCAATTACTTTTTTCAGATTTTCAAATGAATATTACACAATTACATATTATTTTTATCTTTACATACTTTCTACACGTTACATATTTTAAGCAGTATTGGAAATTCTACAGCTTTGAACTTTTTGATATTTTTTTAATAAAGTAAATTTATATTTCAGAATTTATTTCATGAAAATTTATTTTTATCTGCAATTTTAACTAATATTTTTATTGACAAAACGGCATAACTAATTTATGCCTTGAATCTTTTTTTTTTTTTTTTTTGTTAATTATTATGTAATTTCTTTTTTTATTAAGCACAATTCTGAAATAATAATTTTTCTCTTTCCTATCGCCTTTTTTGTGGACTTTTTTAAATGAAAATTTATCCTTTTTTTTGTATAAATTATACAAAATAATTTTCAGGTGCAATTTCTCAGACATTTATATGATTAGTTAATTCAAATAATGCATACCTTCGAAAGTCTAATAAAATATTATTGCAGTAGTGTTAAAATATTACCCAAATTTTTACTGATCTTTAAATACATTTATTTCTAAAGTTCATCCTCAATATCATTTATCGTTTGCACAAATAAGAAGTGACGGATTATATTTAAAATGATGCATATATTTTTTATTAGCTCACAGGCTATCATAGCCTGAAAGCTTATGTGCCCGTCCGTTCTGTATGTACGTTCGTATGTTCGTGCGTAACGCGGTAACTCATGATAAAAATATCGGATCCATTTGAAATTTTGTATATAGGTATATCCTGATAAGGCGCTTCCCTGATTAGTTTTCGGAGTTCATTCGATATGTATAAGAGGGGGAACGGGGGGGGCTCATGCCCCTCCCCTTAATTGATATAAAGGAGATTTTCATGCAGAATTAACAGTTTTCGTTCAAAATTTAGATGTAGGATCATTCTGATGAGGCGATTCCGTGACTGTTATTAGATGTTCATTGAATAAGTATAAACAGGGGGAACGGGGGGCTCATGCCCCTCCCCTTAAATGATATAAACGGGATTTTCATGCAAAATTAACAGTTTTCGTACAAAATTTAGATATAGGATCATTCTGATGAGGCGATACCGTGGCTGTTATTAGGTGTTCATTGAATAAGTATAAACAGGGGGAAAGGGGGGCTCATGCTCCACCCCTTAATTGATATAAACGGGATTTTCATGCAGAATTAACAGTTTTCGTTCAAAATTTAGATATGGGATCATTCTGATGAGGCGAGTCCGTGGCTGTTATTAGGTGTTCATTGAATAAGTATAAACAGGGGGAACGGGGGTTCTAATGCCCCTCCCCTTAACTTGTATAAATGGATTTTTTAATCAGAATTATCAGATTTCGTTCAAATCTCTGAATAGTTTTGGAAGTTTAATGGTTAAGTATAAAAGGGGGGAATAACTCCTCTTAAATTATATAAATGCTAAATGGGTTTTTATTAAGAATTATCCGATTTGCTCTGAATTTTGGACATAGATTTTTTAATATGAAAGCATGTACTTGATAGTTTAGGAGGTTCAATGATTAAGTATAAAAAAGGAGAAAGGGGAGAGCTGTTTCCCCTTCTTAATTTTTTTCGAACGGAATTAACGAAAATACAAGGCTGTAATGTACAATTAGTATGCGTAGCCTGTGAGCTCAATGCTATCAGTTTAACTGGGCAATATTCTTTTTTAGCTCACAGGCTATCATAGCCTGAGAGCTTATGTGCCCCTCCGTTCTGTATGTACGTTCGTATGTTCGTGCGTAACGCGATAACTCATGATAAAAATATCGAATCCACTTGAAATTTTGTATATAGGTATATCCTGATAAGGCGCTTCCCTGATTAGTTTTTGGAGTTCATTCGATATGTATAAGAGGGAGAACGGGGGGCTCAGCCCCTCCCCTTAATGGATATAAATGGGTTTTTCATGCAGAATTAACAGTTTTTGTCCAAAATTTAGATATAGGATCATTCTGATGAGGCGATTCCGTGACTGTTATTATGTGTTCATTGTATAAGTATAAACAGGGGGAACGGGGGGCTCACCCCCCCCTTAATTGATATAAACGGGATTTTCATGCAGAATTACCAGTTTTCGTTCAAAATTTAGATATAGGTTCATTCTGATGAGGCGATTCCGTGACTGTTATTATGTGTTCATTGAATAAGTATAAACAGGGGGAAAGGGGGGCTCATGCTCCACCCCTTAATTGATATAAACGGGATTTTCATGCAGAATTAACAGTTTTCGTTCAAAATTTAGATATGGGATCATTCTGATGAGGCGAGTCCGTGGCTGTTATTAGGTGTTCATTGAATAAGTATAAATAGGGGGAACGGGGGTTCTAATGCCCCTCCCCTTAACTTGTATAAATGGATTTTTTAATCAGAATTATCAGATTTCGTTCAAATCTCTGAATAGTTTTGGAAGTTTAATGGTTAAGTATAAAAGGGGGGAATAACTCCTCTTAAATTATATAAATGCTAAATGGGTTTTTATTAAGAATTATCTAATTTGCTCTGATTTTTGGATATAGATTTTTTAATATGAAAGCATGTACTTGATAGTTTAGGAGGTTCAATGATTAAGTATAAAAAAGGAGAAAGGGGAGAGATGTTTCCCCTTCTTAATTTTTTTTCGAACGGAATTAACGAAAATACAAGGCTGTAATGTACAATTAGTATGCGTAGCCTGTGAGCTCAATGCTATCAGTTTAACTGGGCAATATTCTTTTTTATTTTAACAAATTAAAGCACTATTCATAAAAAATCAACTAAATGGGGAAAATCGTTTGCTAATGAAATAATATTTACGATAGATAAAAAAAATATATGTATTTATTTTATTTGTTTGCTTTTATTTTCTCGGTAAAATCACGCAAAAATAGAAATTATTTTTGCTGTTGTCATTTAGTTTCTTTTGCAGACAAATAAAAGATTTGAAATATTGGTAGATATATGTATAGACAAAATTATATAGATTATATAGATAAAATTATATAGATAAAAAAGTAATTGAGCAAAATTATTAATATTTAAAGTAAAAGGGATTTTAAAATATTCAAAATTTTTTATGCTTTTTGAAAATTTTAATTATATAAGCATTTTTTATTTATTTTATAAATTTTGAATTGCAATTAGTTTATCATTTGAACCATATTTTTTTAAGTAAGAAAAAAAAAAGTAAAAAAATAAACAATCCACATAAGAAAATGTTAATAAGTTCAAACCTGTAGAATTCCAAATTCAGCTTAAAATAAAATTACATAACTAACTACATAAGCTAACTTTACATACATGTAAAAAGTATGTAAAGATTTAAAAAAAAAAAAAAAAAAAAAAAAAAAAAAAAAAAAAAAAAAGGAGGTTCCACTTCGAGTTGAACCCGCCACCTCCGATTCTGGAGTCCAGCACTTTACCTCGGAGCCACGGAGCTGCTGTCCAAATGCAATACTAACAGGTATTTGAAATAAACGCTAAACTTTGACCCCCCAATTTCTCAAAAACTAAGGGCCATTTGAAGGAACCCTTTTAGCCGAATAATTAATGGTATGACCCCCTACAACATACTTTGTAATCATTAAAATCTGTGAGCACCATGTTTGGTGGTGCCCTTGTTAGTTTCGTAATGTATTAAAATTTTAAAAGCTAAAGTCCTTTTTCTTTTTTCTATTTAACTTATTAATAATCTATTGCTTGTTTCTCAAAAAGTGCGGGAAACGATTTCGTAATGTTTTTCCTTTTTAGAATATTATCGAGATTTTTAATTTTATTTTTATTGATCGTCTGCTCTGTGTTAATGCGCTGAGATGTTAGCAGATTAGTCTATTTGCGAGACATGATATAGTTCCTACGGGAAGACCACGCCTCTTATACCAATCAGCGGTGATGATTTCTGATGCATAGCCTCGAAGTTAATCCTAATTGGATTTTTAATTTACTGACGCAGTCTGAGGAGGGGCTAGTTTTTTCATGTGAGTGTTGGAGTTCATTCTAGGTTGTCGGAGATTTCAGAATGCATCTGCCTCTGAAACTGCTAGGTCGCCCGTCTCATTTTTTTTCGATAATTAGAACACCGAAATGACGTAAATTGGAGAGCGAATGTTGTAGTTATAGATGTGTGAAAGGGTGACAAGTGGAATAACTTATGGCTTGATCTAATAAAATATGAACTAAAAACTGATTTTCTTATTATTTTTATTGGAGAAACTCCCAAGGACACAATTCCATGGCTTCCAACTACGGCTGCTAAACTTGTTTATTATTTCAAGTAAATCGACTTCTTATTACAGCAAAAATGATTCGACGAAAATCTATATATTATTACAGCAAATCGTCATATTATCACATATATATATAAAACTGGTATTTCACTCGGAAAATTAATGGTGCCCGAACGAACCTTGTTACATTAGCAAATTAAATTGCCTTAAAAGCAAACAATAAGAAAATACTCTTAAAAAATTGCATTTCGAAAGACGTTACTTATCTAGTTTCAATAAAAACTTATGGAATGAATAGAAATTATATTTCCTACCTAAACAATCAATAAAGAATAATCCAATATTAAGTGTTCAAAATTATATAACCTAACTACTTAAGATAACACTTAATATAAAAGCCGCATAGAAACGCACTTATTCTGCGCGTTGAATGGTAATCCATTCGAAATAAGTGGAATATTCTCAACCTCAAAAGATGTACCAATTACTTTAGCTGTTTTGGAATAATTATGTAATTTACTGATAATTACATTTTTTTTTTCAAATTAGAATTCATGTCAATGTTTTTATCTGGGAATCGATATAACTCAATTATTTTCAATCATTGAAATGCAATCTTCAATTCTCTAAAATTATAATTTGGATTATGACTTAAAGAATTGATCGGGCTGTGCCAGTTTTTGATATTCTCATAAAAATAAATTCGCCAGGTAATAAAGTTTAATAATTACACAGGGTTTGTACGTGTCCTGGAATTTCAAGACCAGTAAATTTTCCGTCATTAATATATCCTTATTCAAAATTTTCCTTTAAAAAAGGCGAATTTCGCGCGTTTAAACTATATATATTTTTTTTATATAAAAAAATACTAGTATTTGACCTGGAAATCCTGGAAATCCTGGAAAACTAACGGTACCCGTATGAACCCTATTACACTAGCAAATTAACCCTTTAATTCCCATGCTATAACACGTTCTAGAAATTATGTAGTTCATTTCACACCAGAAAAATTCAATGGCTAATTTCGATTTATTTAAGTACGGAATGTTTGTTCTGTTATACATTAAAGCAAATATTGTTGTTTTAATTTTCTGGTGGGAACTGAAATATACGAATTAAAATATCTCGGGCGGTTTGGGATCCAGAGGGTTAAATTGTCTTAAAAACAAACAATGAGAGAATACGTATAAAAAGCTGCATTTCGAAAGACGTTACTTATCCAGTTTCAATAAAAACTGGAAATGAAATTTCCTAACGCAACCTATACAATCAATAAAGGCTAATCTAACATTTAGTGTTCAAAATTATATAACCTAACTATTAATATAATACATAATATAAAAAACGCATAAAAATGCACTTATTCACTGTGTTGAATGGTAAACCAATTGTAATAAATGGAATATTCTCACCCTCAAAAGATGTACTATTTACTATAGCTGTTTTGGAACAATTATGTAATTTACTGATAATTATTTTTTTCAAACTCGGATTCATCTGAAGACTTTTATCTGTGCATTGATATAACTTAATTCTCTTCATTCATTGAAATCATGCCTTCAAATCTCTTAAATTATAATTTGGATTGACTTAATGGTCGGGCTAGTTTTTGATATTCTCATAAAAATAAATCCACAAGGTAATAAAGTTTAATAATTACACAGTGTTTGTCTGTGTCCTGGAATTTCAAGATCATGAAATTGTCTGGCACCAAAATTTTCTTATTGGAATTTTCCTTTAAAATAACGCGAAATTTCGCGCTTTTGAATTAGATTTATTTTTTATATACAGTCGAGCCTCGATTTAACGTATTTTGATTTAGCGAATTCTCCGATTTAACGAATATTTTTTCTGTCCCGACAAAAAGGATGCTAAAATGCTCTGATTTAACAAATTTTTAGCTTTGATTTAACAAACAACAATCGCTGAATAAAAAAATTCGCATTCGCAGATAAAATTAAAACTTTGAATTTTTTGCACATAAAACTTTGAATCTTTTATATCTCAGGCATGAAAGTGTTCCGACCCGAATGACCGATTACTACCAATAAATTTTAAAAGTATACTTTGTTTTATAACTTCTCAGAAATTCTGTCATTAAATAATGCCAGAAATTTTAATAAAATTTAGTGGTAGTAATTGGTCATTTTGGTCGGAGCGCTTTCATCCCTGATATCTAAATCCAAATGTTACATTTTTTTCTCATTTCTGGGTGAATTCAAAAGACAGACTTTTCCCTTTTTCAACTAGAAACATGACAAAGATGCAGACAAATAGCTAAGTACCTACGATATTGAACAGAAAGAGAATGAAAATTCTAAAAGTAGTCGAAATGATGAAGAAACGGAAATTCAATTAAAAAAGGTGACATTCCAAGAATCAAATTGCAGCTTGAACACTTTAAAAAATTATTTTTTGTCTCACGAGGTTAATGGTGTTGTTCTTACGAAGTTAGAAAATATCGACAAAAAACTTTATAAAGTCGAAACAAAGCACTATCAAGGATATTTTTCCAAAGTGTCAATAAGTATGAAGTATTAAATTTCAAAAGCAAATAACATTAAGGTATTTAGATAATTTAAAAGTTAATCTCCTAACTTATAATTTTTAATCCCGTAGTAAACAATTATCATTCTTTTTTGAAATCTGTCTATCTAATGGTATTTTGTATTGATATTTTTATACCATACTCTTTACGAAAATTGATATTCGATTTAACGGATTCCTCCGATTTAACGAACAGATTTGTGGATCCCATCAGTTCGTTAAATTGAGGTTCGACTGTATATATAAAAAAATACTGGTATTTGACTTGTAAAACCAGGAAAACTAACGCACCCATACGAACCCTGTTACACTAGCAAATTAAATTTTCTTAACCACTTAACTGCTCAATAATTTTGAAAAAAAAAAGTCCAAATAATGCCTCAATTTCATGTCTTTTGCAAAATTTTTAATCTTTCATCACCTGTTTTTCAAAACCAAGATATTTG
Organism: Maratus speculifer; assembly: GCA_964019185.1. Taxonomy (NCBI): domain Eukaryota; kingdom Metazoa; phylum Arthropoda; class Arachnida; order Araneae; family Salticidae; genus Maratus; species Maratus speculifer. Next base: position 259,769,344 of record OZ025290.1, read on the forward strand.
ACAAATTAAGCCCTCCCCCCCCCCCCCAAAAAAAATGCCAAGATTAAATAATGCAAAATTTTCAATAAAAATTTACTGGTGAGAAAAATAAATCATAATTGGAATCTGGATGGGCGTACGCGATGCGGGCAAATTATGAATGGCAAAAACGCGTGGCCCGTATGACGTACAGGCAAATCAGGGAAGTGGTTAAAAGCAATCAATAAGAGAATACGCTTAAAAAACTGTATTTCGAAAGACGTTACTTATCCAATTCCAATGAAAAGTAATGGAATGAACAGAAGTGAAATTTCCTAACGAAACTTAAAAAATCAATAAAGGCTAATCCAATATTAAGTGTTCGCAAGACAAATAGCTTTGAAATGCACTTATTCAGGGAGTTAAATGGTAATTCAATTCACATAAGAGGAATATTCTCAATCTCAAAAGATGTATAATTTATTTCAGTTGATTTTGAATAATAATGTAATTTTTTTTTTTTTTTTTTTTTTTTTTTTTTTGAATTTGGATTAATTTCAAGCCTTTCATCTTTGCATTTATATAATTTTATTATCTTTGCTCGCTGAAACGCAGTCTTTAAATCTCTCACTAACCCCTTGAGGGGCAAGCGATAATGTCTCTGTAATATTAAATTTTCACTCGAAAAATCGGAAAAAATTATTTAAAATAAGAAAAGGAAATTCTTCAGCATTTTGACGCCAAAGTTAAAAATATAAAATTTCGTTGAAAGTTTCTGGTGAAAATCTCGTTCAAATTAAAGTGCTATTACTACACGTAAAAATTCCAAGCGACAAAAATCGCCTGCGTTTTTTCGTGTTCTTAGCATTTCATTGGCTGTTCGAGAAGAGTCTTTACCATCATTTGGATTTCCAAGCATTTGATTGGCTGTTGTCGGCGACTCGCTTCGTTCCACGCTTCAAAGACGCTCCGACAAAAGAGAATCGCCCGCTACCAAGCGACTCCCCTGGTCCCATAGGATAACATGGAGACGCCTGGAATTTGACGCCTGCAACAGATCACGTGTAATAGCATCTTTAGGTGGGACAAAATGTATCCCACCGTCGCGTCGCTCAAGAGGATAAAATTTGATTGACTGAAAGTGCTATTACACGTAAAAATTGCAAGCGACAAAAATCGCCTGCGTTTTTTCGTGTTCTTAGCATTTCATTGGCTGTTCGAGGAGAGTCTTTACCATCATTTGGATTTCCAAGCATTTGATTGGCTGTTGCCGGCGACTCGCTTCGTTCCACGCGTCAAAGACGCTCCGACAAAAGAGAATCGCGAGCTACCAAGCGACTCCCTTGGTCCCATTGGATTACATGGAGACGCCTGCGATTTGACGCCTGCAGCAGCGCATGTGTAATAGCACCTTTAATGAATTAATTGCCACTATACCAGTTTTCGTGTTTAAATAAAAATGAATCCAACAGATAAGAATGTTTAACAATTATATTAGTAATATAAATTAATTTATAAACAAAGATCAAGAGAATAAACTTAAAAAATACATTTTGAAAGACGTTACTAATCCAATATTGAAAAAAAAGATGAAATGAAAAGAAATTAAACTTCTTAACGAAGATTTAACGAATAATTAAGGCTAGTCTAATATTAAATTTTCAAGAAATAAGTATAGTAAAAATGCAGTTACTGTGAGCGCTGAATAGTAATCCACTTTGAAATAAGTGGAATATTCTAAAATCTAAAATGTGCATAATTTACTTTTCTGGCTTTTGCATAGTTATGTACTTGATAATTACTTTTGCGACATTTATGATCATGCCCAGCGTTTTATGCGTTCGTACTTTTAACTTAACTACATTCATTTATCGATACGCAGTCTCCAGATAAAATTTATTATAAATTTAACTTGAATTGATTGCGTTATGCTAGTTTTGATATTTTCGAAATAAGAAGTCCACGAAGAATTTTTAATATAAGGCTCGCACCTTTCCTAAAATTTTCCCACTTCTTTACCACAATTTTAAAATGATAATTTTTTCTATAGAAACCTGTTATAGATGTTAAGTAATCTGTCACCAAGATTTTTGATTCAAAATACTGGTAGCAAAGTATGCAATTTCTAGGAAAGCTGCGAGCCTTGTTAATACCGAGTGTCCCAAAAATGACTGATGGATTTTAAAATTCAATAACATGCAAACGGTGACAGCTATTTAAAAAATTTTTGCAGGAGGGTTATGTATAATGTCAGGAGTTTTTTTACCGTAATTTTTTATTTTAGTTCGCATCTCAAAAAATAGGTGGCGCTGACGGCGATTGAAGGCCAGGTCGACACTTCACTCAGCACTGATCACCTGGCCTTCAATCGCCGTCAGTGCCACCTATTGTTTGAGATGCGAACTAAAGTAAAAAATGACGGTAAAAAAACTCCTGACATTATACATAACGCTCCTGCAAAAATTTTTTAAATAGTTTGCAAGTTATTGAATTTTAAAATCCATCAGTCATTTTTGGGATACCCGGTAGTAGTTACATTAACATACTAAATTGGCTTAAAAAATCAGTAAGAGAGTACGCCTGAAAGATGCAATTTGACAGACGTTATTCTTCCAGTCTTTATAAAAATTAATGAAGTGAATACTAGAAATGAAACTTCCTTACGAAAAACAATCAATAAAGACAAATCCAATATTTAGTATTCAAAAGATAAATAACATGGTAATGCATTTATTCAGCCCGCTGAACGGTTTGAAATAAGTTAAATAGTCTAAATCTCTAAAGATGTATATTTTACTTTCTTTGCTTCTACATAATTATGTAATTGCCTGATAATTACCTTTATGACATTTGGATTCATTTCAAGAATTTTACCTGGGCATTGATATAAAGTAATTAAATTAAGTGGAATATTCTAAACTCTAGAATGTGCATAATTTACTTTCTGGCTTTTCCATAGTTATGTAATTACCATTACCTGATAAATGCAATCTTACATGTGAATTACATGTGAAACACTTATTTTGGTTAGAATTTAGTATTTTCGCAAAACCGTAAAAGGACCTCAAAACTAAATTAGATATTTGAACAGAAGTTCATTTGGATTTTCGGAACAATAATTCATTTAATGACCTTGAAATCTTTTCTAGGGGAGGCTCAAAATATTTCACAGAAGGCTGAGCCGTCCGCAGCACTCCCTTGGCTACTGCTCTGTATTTCACTCTCTCTTACCTTTACTTACTAATCTGTAATGGAGTATGTACGGTGATATACGCCGCACATACCTTCCGTATACCATTTCTTTCTTATATAAAGCTATCCCACCCACTATATGATGTTAACCCTTTGTCTAAAACTTTACCCTCTGTTTTCTTCTTCTTTTTTTAAAAATATAATTATAGTACTGCTTATTGAACATTTAATTGTTTTACCATTCGTTTTAAGTGACTATCGCATGTACTGTCCTATCATAGGTGATAGGCAATATTAAATATTTTCTTGTAAACAGACTTTTCAAGAAGAAAATTTTTGAAACCGCACCGTTTCCGTGTGATAGTTTGTCTTCTTCTGTAACGAGTTTATCTCTGTTTGTATCTCCTACCATAGATATATCAAATTCTACCAATCAGAGCACTTTAAATATACTTGTTCTACGTTCTTCGACTTTACACCATTATTTAAAAAACAGCGATCATAATCTGAATGGTCAATATGTTGCTCATATTTCTAAGTAACATTAAGTCTAGAAAATAATTCTACTTACAGCACGAAAGAGAAACTCTAAGATATTGAGAGACAATAACATACATTGCATTTCGAAAATTATGTTTTTTCGAAAATTTACTATATTTCTATTGAAAAAACATTACATTTATATATTTATTAATTTCCCAAAATACTAAAAAATAATACTTTAAATTAAAATTTAAATAGAGTTATACAAATTGTACAAATTCCCTATAAATTCAAATTTAATTAATTAATTTCAGTTGTCAAAAATCCTTATAAAGTTTATTAAATGGATGTGTAAATCTTCTAATAAAGTTTCGAAAATTCACAAAGAATGCTTTAGAAGATGAAACTTTCATGAATTTATAATTTGGGGCATAAACGGTTAATCATGTCCAAAGCCCTTTATGTCAAAATTGTTACTTTTTTAAAAGTTACATTGTTAAATTTTTTTTTGAAAAAATACACCCCTTCGAATACCTGTCACTGCTATTCAAAGTATTAAAAAAATCAATTTAGCATTTAAATTGTAAATTCTTAACACCAAAATTATTCACAAAAGTATTAAAATTTTTCTTGTGTTAAATAAAAAGAAAATTTCTAGCAAATTTATTGGTATTTTGTTATTATTATTGTGTTATTATATAGGGTTGTAAAACCGTGTGCACTTTTTTTTTCTTTTTAAATATTTCTAGATTTTGTAAACTATCTACATTGATCTACATAGGGTAAGATAAAAAATAAAAAATAAACACAAAACAAGAAATCTAAAGTAAATGTTCACAAAAAATTTTCTTGTTAAATATGACAAAGAAATTTATATTATTTACATGAGTTACTTAAAAAAAAAAGCGCCTCTTGGCCACTCCTTTCTTAAAAAGCCTGTACATCACGGTTTTATGTGGAGAAATGTCATAGAAACATAAAAAACGTGATTCACTTGTAAATCGTGACAAATGTAATGCTTTGAAGAATAATTTCGTTGTAAAATGTAAAAAAAAAAAAAAAAAAAAAAAAAAAAGTTATTCTTTAACCTTCCTACCCTGAATGGGTTTAATCGACCCATACCTATAATTAGTTTTATACGACTCGGGCCAGAACTTTTTTCATAAAGAATGTTAAATTACAGATTGAGAAAAATAGGTCAATTAAATATATTTAAATGTTCTAAATAACAATTCTGGTGTGAAATGTTTTTATCAAGAATGAGTAAAATTTGAACAGGGTAGGAAGGTTAATATAGCTTAACAAATATATAATTTTCTAATTCTGTAAAGCAAAAATAAATAAATGAAAAAAGAAACTAGTCGTTGGGCGGGGGCATCGTAATACTTACCCATCATGGATAAGCATACTATAAAATAGGAAAGTAAAACATGTGTAAACTATATATAAAATGCATTGCAATTCCAAAATAAAATTTAAACACATATTTAAATATTTTTAACTCATAGTAATGTTCTATTAATGAATTGCAGATGAACCAATTTCGACAAATTATATAAAACGCCACATTACTCAAGCAGTACCGAATTGCTTAAAAGGAACATCCTTATAACTCCAAAAATAATAATCATATTAACTAACAGTTTACTGTGTCAGATGAAGCGTCTCACGTCCATTTAAAATATATCTTTGAATTGAAATTTGAATGAAATAAAGGTCATAAAAAATCGAATAATGTAGAAAACAGGTTTATAAATATCTCGGCAACTAACAATCCAATCGACTTCATTCTTTATGCAAAATTTGTGTTATTTTATTGCCTTTTAGGTCCACTCCTTAAAATATAAAAAATCGAAAAATTTATGTACCTTTCATCACAACGAATTTTTCGAGAGTCCGAAAAAAATAGTTCAGTATAATCGAGGTTACTGATATTAAATAGACTTCGTCCCAGTCTTACATACTAAGTACATACAAAATTTCAAGTGTCTATCTCAATTTGTTCGGGAGATAGAGTGTTTACCGCACACAGACGGACGGAAATTTTTTTTTTCTAAAAATATGGTTTTTGGAATCTGCAGTGTCTGAAACGTGTAAATCCGTCAAAAAAATTTAGATTTTTTCAAAACGATTGCAAGATTTACCCTATACTACATGTGGTGGATAATTAATATTAGTCTAAATTAATTAGACTTTCTAACAAGGATGTGGTTTCAAATAAGGTGTCTCGTGCCGGGACAAAATTTCATCAGTAAAACCGAATAGAATTTCTTGCATTTTTTACTATGCAATTTCTGCTGATTAAGGCAATTAAATAACACAAAGACTTCTATTCAAATTTACTGATAGTAGTTTGCTTCAGCGGTAATCAGGCTTGATTCCTAATCCATTACTAAACTTCATTTAATTTTCATGATTTCAACGTTTTTTAATCGTTTCAAGAATGAAATAATATATATTTTAACTGAAAACTGTATCCTGTCATTTTTTAAATAAATTCACAATCTTCCACTCTATATTTCGTGAACTTAAGCTGCTTATTTAGTGTTTTATTAATTTTATATACATATATAAATTTGAAAATAACTTTAAAACATACCCTATCAGAGTTTAAGTAAAATCTTTCTTTAATCAAATCCGTCCTAAAATTACTAGTTTTTCAACATTTGCCGACAATAAAGGAAAAAGGCTTAAAAGAATTTATTCAGTCAATATTGGTTGTTTATTTGTATAGTCTGTTGCCAATGTATAATAAAAAATAGCCTTTTGTTCTTTTTAACTTTCAAAATCTTGTTACTGCAAAATAAGACAAAATACTTACTTTTATAAGAAGCTTAAATAGTTTGTTTATGTTTTCTTACTTCCAGTTTACAAAATAGATAGGATTTAAATACACAAGAGAAGATGTTAAAATATTCCCCATTAAACTTTAACATATAATTTATTTTCTATTCTACTTTGCTTTATAAGTATATTTATTTTCCTTTGAAATAAATAAGTTGGCGTAAAATAAACAAACTATTATTGTTTCTTCTTAATTTATAAAAAAAACTGAATAATATGAAAAATTCTTGTAACTTTCTTTCTTTCTTTTTTTTTACAATGAAAATGAAAGTAATATAAAAATAAAGATATTAAAATGATATTTTACCCCTTAAGAAAAGAATGTCGACATATTCGCGAAAACCAATTTTTAGTGACCAAATGCGTCATTTCTAATTATTGCTATTTTTAAAGCACATTTCCTAAAAAACTTGTTTTGCGTTATTTAAATATATAAATTTTGTGATTAGATACTGCAAGTTTTGCGGTGGTAAAATACTGGTGTTTAAATGAAAAAATAAAAAAATAATAAACAATAAAAATTGACTGATGTTCATTCTTTATCCATAGATGCTAACATCTTACTTTTTTATACTGCAAAAAGTTTATAGTAAATTCAATTTTATTAACTAGCCGTATTTCGTTTATTAAATGAGGCAGTTTTTCTTGTTCAAGTAAGTGGAAGAATTTGCCCCTATGCTTTAATCCATTAACTACAGAATTATAATATATGTCGTCTCAGACATTATTACATTGATACATTTGCACCCCTTTTGGAGAAATATGCTCTTCCATTCACTTCAGGGTTGTCACAATAGATTACTTATAAATTCTATTTTGCACCATTTTTAAAAAAATAGAAATCTTTTACAAATGCTTTGACGATATCTGCAAGGGAAACATAATACGAAAAATATATATATTTTTAAATTTCGGTGCTAAAAAATATAAAATTAGTCGTCTGTGGCAACCCTTCAGCTTATATTAGAATAATTTTAAGAGAAATCTACTACAAAGATATCTTTTTGCTTACTATCGCCGCCATCGAAATACTCAAGGCTAATTCTCAATAATTCTAGTGGCTCTACTCAAGGCCAGAAGGCACTAAATGAGATTTTATCGCTGACCGACTTCTCACTAGTGTGGAATTCACATCGGAAATTTTTGAATAGCATTTTTTTGTGGAATATTTATTATTTTATAAAACAATAATAATTATTTAAACTTACTGGTGAGAATTTTTAATCCACCAATAAAAAAATCAGCTAAATATGGCAACACTCTGGCATTCCGCATCTGACTTAATTTGTATTTAGGAATTACGAGTTCTTAGCATTAATCCTTAAATGCTCTGGATAGAACGCGTTCCAAAAAATGCGCAATTCAAAGTATCAGAATTTATACCAGAAAAATCTAAATAGTAAATTTTTCTTTATTTAATTACGAATGGTCTGTCATTAAGTAAAGTGAAAATTGCTCTTTTAAATTTCTGGTGAGAATACGGAATATGTGAATAAAACCCCCAATAAATCGGGAACACTTATGGTATCAAAAATGATACAATATGCATTTAAGGGTTAAGTCTAAAAAGTTTTTATTGTTATATAATATGATAGATATTAAAAAAATGCTTTTTAAAATTTTACGGTGTAAATTTCAAAATTAGCGACAGGTCGGTCAATAAGTGATGACGTCACAATTCGCATCCTCTAGCATTGAGTATTTCGAAGCTAACGAATGAATATAAAAATGATCCTCGTCCTGTCTCGTAATTGAAAGGTTAACCCCTTCGGGACGAACGTCTTTTAAGGAATTTTAAATCTTTTATCACCGGTTTTTAAAAACAGAAATTCTTGCCTAATTGAACCGAGAAAATGCGCGGATTAAATAAGGCATGGATACTCAAACTATGGTCCGAGTACCAGTACTGGTACGTGAAGTTCTGTTTACTGGTACGTGAAGTTCTGTTTACTGGTACGTGAAAGTCTGATATTGGTACATAAAATGAAATAAAAAGTTAGCACGTGAATCAAAAAATAACTCAATCTCCCACTCCTCTTTCTGAATTTTTTACTTCACAGGCTTGATGTTGTCTGCTCTCTGTTATTACTGTATCGACAGCATTTTGCTTAGATCTTCAATCTCGCGTTAAGTAGTTTATTTTTAGAATGCTTATGGATTTCTTATGCATGCTATTATTGATATAAACATAATATTAACACACACACACACACACACACACACACACAAAAAAAAAAAAAAAAACAATAAAAAATTGACGTACAAGGCGACTTTAAATGTGCATTTTCTCCCATGTTTAACAAAGAGTATTTATGTTCTCCATTTAAGTACATCGACATTTGTCCCCCAAAAATTATGCAATTTATATTGGTTTTTATATATTAGATTTGAGATTTTCTTCTGGTGGTACGCGGAAGTATAAACTTCTCTTTAGTGGTATGTTGGTCTAAAAGTTTGGGAATTCTTGAAATAAGCCATTATATACAGTGAAATTTCATTGGTGAGACTAATCGAGGCATCTTATGTGGCACGTGTACCAGTCGTCTGTCCGCAAGGGGTTAAAAGTTAAATGAGAAGTATTTTCATAGAATAATTGTTGCTGCATTATGTAAATAGCATCGTTTATTTTTCTAAAAGTGCCGAAAATGTTATTTTCCCCCATTAAATTAAATAATAATAAATAAAAGATGGATATAAGTCTGATACATTTTAAAAGACAGAAGATAAAAAAATAAACTAACTTGCGTTGGAGGATACGGTTTATTCGTAAAAGGCTTCAATTGGTTGAAAGTTTTATTAAAAAATAGTTATAAGAGTTTCCTTTAGCTATTCCTTGAAATTTGAAGAAAACTCCAATAACTCAAGAGTTACAGACAATTTCTGTACAATCTATGAATATATTTCAACGTGTGGAATGAAACTGAGTACCGTTCGGGAATTATTTCATTTCCAAATGGTGAATACGTTGAAGACCCGGATGATAACGTTAAGTCTATGGGGGTGTTCTTTTCAAATATCTTGCTCAAATTTTAATATTTTTACATGATTTTTTTTTGCATAGGACAGCTGACGACGATCTACAACCGAGCTAGTTTTTTACTTTTTTGATTTTGGTTAGATATTTTGTATATTATAATAGTTTCAATTTCAGAAGCGGTTCTAACCGGTTTCGAAAATTAAAATATTTTTTTAAAAATCTGTGATCAAAATTGAAAAAGTGAAAACTAGCCCAGTAGTAGATCGTCCTCAGCTATCCTATGAAAAAAAAATCATGTAAAAATAATAAAATTTGAGCGAGATACTTGAAAAGAACAGCCCCAAAGATTTAACATTATCATCCGGGTCTTTTTTAGACAATAGTGTGGCTCTTAAGATCAGTAGCAGCTCGCCAGGGAATACTGCATCAGATTTTTCTTACCACTAAAATTTAACAGAATATTTTCTATTATTTATTCGACAAATTTTCTTGATTAAAGAAAACTGAAATAACCATACGATTTTAGTGGTGTGAATAAATTGATGCAGCCCGCCGGACGAGTCGCTAATCTGTAATATGCTTCATTTGCATAGTGTAAGCGCTCAAGTGTTCCTAAATTGCCAATTACCACACAGAATTTTCTAGTAAAAATTTCTTTTATATCCGTGAACATTTGATTATTTTCATATAAATTTCTTCTTAAATTGTGGTGCCAATCAATTATTAAAACATTCATGGGAAAGAAAAGCCTTTTCCTGACAGAATTAACACCTTCACGACGGAAGCCTTTTACAAAATTTTTAATGTTTTGTCACCGGATTAAAAAAACAGAAATTTGTTTCCTCTTAAATCGAGAAAATGCTCCGATTGAGTAAGCCAAATTTTATAGTATAATTTTACCGGTGGGAATAAACAAGGATTCTTAAGCCTTTTTGCGGCACGTATACGTGTCGCTCGTCTCCAAGGGGTTATAGCTCCAACCTGTATACATTTAACGCCCTCAATATAAGTGTCACGAATACATTCCAAGTAAGGTGAGTAAAATGTAACTTTTCTTTTTGTACTAAAATATTTTAGTCAGGATCTTTGCCTTGACATATCGTAGAATTTTTGGATTAAATAAGGCGACAAACGCAATTACTGGTTAAAAATATAGAGAGAGATTCTTAACTGATGCACCTTCTCAAGGGATTAATGCTATCATTGGTAATATTCTAGACAAAAAAATCATAAAAAGAGCATGCTGTAATGAAAAAGGATTTGAAAATTACCCACATATTTATATATTACCCGATTAAGTAATTTATATACTATATAAACAACAAATGCAAGCAATATTCATGCATTGTTTGTGTTATTCCAGGTATGGGATTCAAAAAAGTTTGCATCAGACATTTAGTGATTAATATAACCGACTAGTTCGTAATGAAACGCATTTATGCTATCTTTTTTGTGTACAACACATTTAAAAAAAGCTCTAATTAAGATACTAACAAGTTTAAATCGAAAAAGAAATGCAAATTACGCATTAACATTCTTTTCATAATGGCAGAGTAATTGCTACAGCTTAATTTAGAAAAGCCGAAGTTTAGAATTTATTGCTGATCAATAAAATGTCCTTATAATGAAAGATAATAGCTCCCCCAAAGCAATGGTTTTGCGGAGGCTAATTTAAATTTGCTGATTATTGTGATTACTTAGATTTCCCTTTTTTTTTCACAAATTTTTTATGTCAATTAAATTCGTAATTTAAAATGTATCAGGTAAAATATTAGAAAATGTTAATCACTATTAAACAACAAATTTTTTTTAAATTATTAATCGTCTAAAATTATTTGAAAGTTGTATACGGGCAGATTTCACTATTTTCTATTCTAATGGATCATTTGAGCTTACGCAAAAGTATAGCAATTAACCTTATTAATATATTTTTTTATTTGAATATCTATCAATAATTTTGCATTGAAAGAATTTTTTTTATTTTACTTAGAATTTAATTAAAACAAGATAGAACGCCGAATTTCGACGAAAGAAAATGTTTAAGAAGGAAATGTTTCATTGATTTATAAAAAATATACTTAATTAGTCACAATAAAAAATGCACCTTATGTTCGTAAGTCTAATTCTCAAACAAATGATATTTAACCTAAAGTTACCAAAATACTATTTCTATAATATTCAGTTGTAGAAATTATTAAAATTAAACTTAATTGATATGTAAACAATAAAATATAATAAATAACTTTTATTATTATCAAGTTATCAATTACGGCTCTTATGCACGGTATTCCAAAATGTAAAATAGCAAAATGTACCCACTTTGACTCAACCATAGAATTTTTCCCCCGTGAAATCTAAATCCGACATTATTTTTACCATCTGAAAATTTACATATGCACCTCTCTTATCCGTGTTCACGTTTTAAAAAATGGTACTTTAATTTAATCATTTCAAAATCATTTTAATTCAAAACTTGAAATCTCGATTGCTATTAGCTATAAAACGATACCAATTTATTTATATTCTTTTAAGTGTAAATGAAAATTTTTGAAATAACCTTCATGCAATAAATACGATATACAATATCCCTGTGACGTCAGAGTGTAAAAAGTATGTGTTGTATCGAGTTTAAAAGAAAGTTTTTAATAAACTAAAGATTCTTTAAGTGATAAATTAAAACAAAGTAAAACGAAAATTTTTTCACTTAAAAAAAAGGCAACAAAAAGATGCATTAACGCTTTTTTTCGGCTTTTTTCATTTTACTTTTAATAGAAATGGAGTATGTCTGTTGCCACAATTCAAAAACGGTATAAAAAACTACGAAAAAATTAATAACTAAAAAACAAATAAAGATATAGTTTACAAACAAATTGTGTTAAAAAAGTACATTTTTTTTTACCCATACGATGGTATAAAAATTAAAAATGTGCGATATTTATAAGTTTAAAAATTTGCAGAAAAAGAAAATGCAAAACTTAAATTTCATTTCAAATTTTAAAGTGTTGCCATTCGCAAAATGACATTTGCATTACGCACACATACGTTTGGCCTTTACAATATATTTATCCGATAAAAATATAAAAATGTTTTTTCATCTTCGAAATTACTCAGGATAGTTGACTTAAAATATTACTACGGCTGGCAACTAGACGTTTATTTCTGTTTTTTTTTTTTACAAAAATTGTGGTGATATTTGAATAAAAATATATTAAAAGGTCCGAAACAATGTTTCTGACATGTTCAAATGATTCATTCAATAGAAAGATTGTTTATTCTGTCCATTTCTACTTCGGAGCATGAAACTAAGAAAGAGGAAATGACGTATCCATAAAATTTGGAAGCTTCCTCTGTAACTGCTTTCAAAGGGTTTGACTATCTCCCGGGGAAACTTCCACCAGTAAATTTAAATAGAAATTTTCTCTTTGTATAAATGCCTTATAACCACAAACATTCAGTCATGAATAATGGCAGAAACAGTTATTCATCTTTAGTGATGTGAAGTTGATTTTTGCTTTTATCAGGCTTTTCGTTTCCACCATATTGTGACAACCTAGACAACTTGCTGTTAGTGCATGTGAAAAAGAGTGTAATACCTGGTCAAACTGACATCAGTAAAACTAAACAGAAATTTTTACCATTTTTGTGGCAAAATATTTCCATGATTAAAGTGCTTAAATAAGACGAAATTCTCTATTTAAAATTACTGGAAAGAAGTTTGCCCCGCAAATAATAAAAAAAAACTTGATTCTATTTAAAAAAAAAAAAAAAAAATGTAAATTGTACGTGAAGCGTAGAAAATGAGGTGCGTTCGTACGATAACGAAGGTTTAAAATATTCAGATCTTGCTGATATAGTACAGCGTACTTTGGATACAGTATAGTGGTCGAAATCTTTGTGTTCTTGTAAATATGCAGGGAGTAATTTTTATTATACTTCATTAATGTATATCTTATTCATAAAATGTGAAGTAGTTTAATTTAATTAAAACACGCCCCAAACAATGTTTCCCCGTATAACATTATTTAGTGGAATACATTTGTGTGACCCTGTAATTTAATAATAAATATTCTTTGCATCACAGATTATACAGAATGTATTTTTAGTACATATATCATAGATTCATGTCAATTCTATTATGTTCAAATGAGTGTAACACCATTAAAATGCATTTGAATTTTTTCCCCCATTGATCGTAATGTAACGGAATATTTTAATTGTCCCTGTAATTGATCTATGCATCCGATTTTCATAACATTTGAAATGACTCGACAAAATTATGTAATAATTATGCATTTTAAATTTCAAACGATTAAAATGCATTTGTAACTTTTTTCCCCATTGACCATAATGTAACGGTATCCTTTTGATTGTCCCTGTAATTGATCTATCCATCCGATTTTCATAAAATTTGAAATGACCTGACAAAATTATGTAATAATTATGGGTTTTAAATTTCAAACGAGTAAAATGCATTTGAAACTTTTCCCCCATTGACCGTAATGTAGCGGAATATTTTGATTGTCCCTGTAATTGATCTATGCATCCGACTTTCATAACATTTGAAATGACTCGACAAAATTATGTAATAATTATGTATTTTAAATTTCAAACGATTCGGTTGGGTAGTTTTTGCGTTGTTATATGCGGACAGACAGACAGACGGACAGACAGACAGACGGACAGACAGACAGACGGACAGACGGATGGACTGAGCGACAACAATAGGTGCTACGTATTTACATAATTACGAACGCACCTAAAAACAGTATTTTGTGCCAACCACCTCAGTTACTGCACTCGCAACAAGTAGACGTAACACTTTATGTTTCTTCTTCTTTATTCGTACACCTCTATTCCTCGGAGTGGTCTTTTTTTTAAAGAGAACAATTTGAAATTTTGACCGCTACAGTGTCCTTAAGAAAACATTCGTTTTAGATTTTTCTGTAAAATGTCGTAGAAACATTTTCGTCACAGCCTGTCAATGCAATGGTTGTAGCATTCTACCAGAATATTAATTGTTGTTGTTATTGACGTGTGCTCGAAGGTCAAGATGGGTTTGCTGGAGCTTCCATTTAGACTGCATCCTGAGGGTTGGAAGTCAGACTACTGAAGAAGAAGATGCTCGGCAAAAATATTAATAAATGGCGACACCAAAAGACGCCACCTCCTCAATTTCGATATACCTCTGAAGAGGAGAGAAAGGTTTTTTTCAGAGACCTATACCCATGATAACTGCTATGACCGACCACAGGACTTTCAGAGACATTTTATTTAACAAGTGCTTACACTGCATACACTCGACGGGTCTTTGGTGATGTCAAGCATCAAACCCGAGACCTTTCTGTCTGGAGTTCGGTGCTATGACCACTAGACTAACATGACCGTAGGATATATGTTTGAGTCCGAAAAAGAGACTGCTCTTAGGTCATTTGTATTAAGTAAAAATGGCTGTCTGAGTGGAACGTAGATTCTGTTCTTCTAAAGAAGTACAAAAGAATCCTCAAAGAATAGCTATTAAAAAGTTATTACAATTGAAAATTCGTAATAATGAAATGTGGCGAAAATAAAATGGAAACGTACAATGTAAATAAGTTACTAATTAAAAATGATTAGTTTATAATATAATTAATGTATTTACAGAATCTGACAAAACATTTCCACTCACTTATTGTGTCTCTAAAGATAAATAAAAGCGTTTGTTTTTATGATATATTCTTTATGTGTAATTTGGAAAGCAAATCTCCTGTTCAATTTCAAATGTTAATTTTCTTTCTTTAAATCTTTATTTTCTAAATAATTACTGTCACAAGAAATTGAATAATGGCTGTGTTTATAACGTTAATAGCTTTAAAAATTATTTTAAAAATGACGGGAAAATTACCAATGTTAATTATTTTTTTTAAATAATTGTGAAAACAAATCAAGAAAGTGAAGAAAACACCTATAGTTCCTTGGAACTTAAAGAACAAGAAGAAAAAATTACCCATTTTTTGCATAGATTATGAGACATTTTCCAACACATTTAGAATATTATAATAAAATATCATTGCTAATACCATGAATAGTTGTTAAAATATACGATTTTTCTCTGCAACACTGTACACGAACTATAGATATGTATGCATATTACACAGTATGCTAAAAGTTAGTTTAGTTAAACACATAGCAGAGTTGAAAATTTTCACTCAGCAATTCCCATTAATCTACTCAACAGACCTTGTTGAGTACTTTTGTGCGACACTGTATATGATCTATAGAAAATTTTTAAAATTTTTAATTAAAAAAACGCATACTTCAGCTGAAAACACAATTTAAGCAATTATTGTTCGTAGAAGAAGTACAAGTTTCAAGATCAATTATTGCTCATTTTCTTCAACAGCGAAATTCTTTTGTGTGATCCTGTAATTTAAAGGTAAATTCTATGCACACCATATTCTGTAATAAGAATATTGTGGTAGATCTCAGTGATGTATAACGGTTTCAACATTTTTAAAATACTGTAATATCATTAAAATGCACAACAAATGATTTTCCCCCATAGACCGTAATGTAACGGAATTCTTTTAAATAACTCTGAAAAATAAAAAATAAAAATAAATAAAAAAACGAAAATTTTACACACTTTGTTTTTATTAAATCAATACCAAACACGCCATTGGAACACCAATAACATAAATCAATTTCATGGCGATTGGACAATATTTCAGCGAGTTAGATAACGAACGGACAGGTAGACAGACAAATTGAATTCAAAAAATACTTTTCAACTATGTTTAAAAGTGTTAATAAGGTAAGGGTAATAA
This sequence comes from Maratus speculifer, assembly GCA_964019185.1. Classification (NCBI taxonomy): domain Eukaryota; kingdom Metazoa; phylum Arthropoda; class Arachnida; order Araneae; family Salticidae; genus Maratus; species Maratus speculifer. Next base: position 259,785,601 of record OZ025290.1, read on the forward strand.
ATTTGTAAACATTATGTGACATCTATTATTATTATTATCACACGAAACTGATTTAGATAACATAACATAAGTTGCTTTTTATTTGTTCGAAAAACAGAAGTATAAAAACCTTTTTGAAAATCAAGGCTTTTTATTAAATGTATCAATTCATTGCAAGTGTTATATAGGTAAAATTTCAATTAAAAAAAAATAACTGAGAGAAAATCTTAAAAGTCAAGATTACATCATCAGTTTGACAGATAAGACAGAAAAAGAATTACGAAATAGTGAATATTACATAGAAAAACGTGTAATATTTGTCGACAGCGTTAGAGAAAAGTGGACTGTTTTTATTTCACCATAGGTTTTTATTGATTATTGCCAGGGGGCAAACATTTAATTGAGCTTTTGATTTGAGAGCGAGGGCGCTCGATACAGACGTGTTGTTCGAGGGACAACGAAGCTCAACTGAGCGTTACATAATTTTATCAGCTAGGTGGCGCTGATCTCGTAATCAAACTTCGGAAGCGCACATACCGGCCCCCATTGAAGTATTCTGATAGTTCAATGATACACAACAATTAAATATACAATAACATACAGATACTATTACAAATTAATGGTTACACATAAAGCACTTAATATAAATAAAATAATAAGGAATAATAAATTCAATAGAAATAGGTTAAGCTTAATTAATATTTTCGTTATTTACAATTGGTAGAACACAAATATTAGAGATACTTCTTTTGTAAGTTCCGGACGGAGTCCGGACTATTACAACCCTAACATTGTCATCATTTCCCTTGATGATTTCTGAAATACGACCTATTATCCATTTGCAAACTGGTAGGTCTCCATCCTTTACCAGAACCATCATACCTGGTGCAACATTTTGTTTTTTAAAGAGCCATTTGGATCTCTGCTGCAAATGGCTTAAATAAGAATTGGACCAATTTTTCCAAATTAGTTGCACGAATTTTTGAGTTTTCTGCCATCGGTCGAGCAAGTTTTCTCTTACATTAATCAAATTTGGCTCAGGAAGAGCATTAATTGGTCTACTAATCAAGAAATGTCCTGGAGTCAAAACTTCATAGTCTTCTAATTCAGAGGATAATGGGGAAAGAGGGCGCGAATTTAGAATACCTTCGATTTGAGTAGTAATAGTTAAAAATTCTTCAATGATTAGTTTCGTAACACCAATAGTTCTTTTTAAGTGGTATTTGAACTGTCCGACGCCTCTCTCCCAGAGTCCTCCAAAATTTGGGGAACGAGGGGGAAGAAATTTCCAGAGAACTTGCTCGGATGACAGAAAATTTGATACATCATCATTGTTTTTATTTATAGAATTTAATAATCTCTTTAGTTCTGCAGATGCTCCAACAAAGTTGGATGCATTGTCACAAAAGATAGTATTACTTTTGCCTCTGCGAGCAAAAAATCTTTTAAGTGTAGCAATTAATGCAGCAGAAGTTAAGTCAGAAAGTAGTTCTAAATGAACTGCTTTAGTAACCATGCATATGAAAATGGCCACATAAACTTTATTAAATATCCCTTTTCTCTGGTTGCGATATTTAATAAAAAATGGACCGCATAGGTCAAGACCTGCATTGGAAAACGGTGGCCCTTGTATTACTCTCTCAGGGGGTAAATTACCCATTATTTGACTTACAATTGAAGGTTTTATTTTGAAACATTGAACACACTCGTGTACAACTTGACGAGCAATGTTTCTTCCATTAATGGGCCAAAATAATTGTCTTATACTATTTAATAGCCCTTGTGGACCAACATGTAAGTCTCTTTTATGATAGTAAAGAAAGATAATTTTAGTCAATTTACAGCTTGGGGGTAAAATGATTTGGTGAGATCGGTCATAGCTTAAATTTGAGTTGGTCAAACGACCACCCACTCTTAATAGATCATCTTTGTCTAAGAAGGGATCTAAAAATCTCAACTTACTTTTTACAGGGACAGACATGCCCTTTTTCAATGCCGAAATTTCTGATGAAAAATACTCACCTTGAGCTCTCTTAATTAAGAAATTTCTAGAAACTCTTAGTTCATCTACAGTTAAGGAACCCTTAAGTTTTTTCTGATTTTTACAGTTGTGGACAAACCTGAAAATAAATGCTAACACTCTCATTAATTTAATATAACTATTTGAAATGGTAAGAAAAGAGTTATTAAAGTCATAATTTATAATTGAAGTGAGAACCGGAACTGACTTTAGTTCCTTTAAAAAATGTTCGTCTTTGTTATGAGAGTCTTTTTGTGGAGAAAAGTTTACAATGTCTTGTTTCAGGAAATCGGGTCCTTCAAACCACAGTTTATTTGTAGCAAGCGATTTTGCATCTTGACCTCGGGATAACACATCCGCTGGATTTAGTTTTGACGGCACATATCTCCACTCGTAGTTTTTGGTAAGTTCTTGAATCTTAGACACTCGATTCGCTACGAAAGTTTTTAGAAGATGTGGGGACATATTTATCCATGCTAAGGAAATCGTAGAGTCCGACCAAAGTATGACTTTGTCGATTTGAAGTTTCATAGCTCTAATTACCTTTTGAGCAAGTTGGCACAACAATAGACAGGCTGAAAGTTCAAGCCTCGGTATGCTGACAGTTTTAATAGGGGCAACTTTACTTTTGCTGCAAATGAGGTGGCAAACAGGCGAATTTGCGTCAGTGTTCGTTTGAAGATAAAGGCAAGCTCCAAATGCTTTGTCACTGGCGTCAGCAAACCCATGTAAGAGGATAGTTGATGCATCTTTAATAAGAATACATCTGGGAATTTTGATGGTTTCTATAAGAACTAGTGAATTGAGGAAATTGTCCCACTCTTGAGCAACATGAAGTGGAATTTTATCATTCCAGTCGCACTTTAGCAACCATAGTTGTTGCATGAAGATTTTTGCACGGCAAATCACAGGGCCGAGCAAGCCAAGGGGGTCAAAGAGTCTTGCAATTTGACTTAGAATTTCGCGTTTTGTATAGTCAGAACTTTTGTTGACGATAACTTTAAAGTTAAATGTATCACTAGTGCAGTCCCACATTATTCCGAGAGTTTTTGTTGAAGTTTCTTCGGCATTTTGATTAAAGGGAAATGTTTGATAATCAGGATTTATTTCTTCAATAACATTAGAACGCCATTTATGCAAGGCCATCTGACCTTTTTTGAAGATGTCTGTTAATTGTTTTTTAATTTCAAAAAATTCGGAAATGTCTGATGCACCTGACAGGCAATCGTCCATGTACATATCGTTCTTTACAACTTCGGCAGCTAATGGGAAATTGTTGGCTTCATCTACCGCTAACTGTTGGAGCACTCTAGTGGCAAGATATGGACTGCTTGCACAACCGTAGGTGACCGTTTTCAGAGTGTAGATTTTGTCAGGTTCCTCCCTCCCTTCTCTCCACAATATTTTTTGGTATCTAGTATGCGACGGATTTACTTCTATTTGTCGAAACATTTTATTTACATCAACTGTAAATGCGAAAATATGTTTTCTAAAACGAATCATAATTGAAAAAAGATCATCCTGTATTATCCCTCCTTTAAACAATAAATCGTTTAAAGACTTCCCATTAGTAGTTTTACAACTCCCATCAAAAACAACCCTCAGTTTAGTTGTAGTACTTGATGGTCGCAAAACCCCGTGATGAGGGAAAAAATATCCTTTATCAGCATTTATGTCATCGGAATTTTCTTCCATGAGTCCTAAAGTAGTGTATTCTTTTAGAAATTCTGAGTATAATTCCTTTAATTTGGGATCCCGCTCTAAACGGTGCCATAACTGATTTAATCTTTTAGCGGCAATTTGTTTTGAATCTCCCAGAGAATTATCTAACATTTGAGTCTTAAAGGGTAATTCAACTACATATCTGCCGTCCGGTTTCCGATAGTGAGTCTTTAAAAAATGTTCATTACAGTAATTTAATTCCTCACTAACTAAGGGTTTTAATTCACTTACTTGCTCTATTTCCCAAAAGGAACTTATTTCTTTTTCCAAATTTTTATAATCTGTTACTAAAAAACAAGAATCAGAATAGTCCCTTAAATTTGAGATAGAATTGCATACAGTTCCTGATATAATGTGACCGAAAAAAGTTTCTACTAACATTAATTGGGAATCATCAATTTTAATTTTATTAGACCCTATTAATTCATAGAATAACTGCGCTCCAATCAGTGCATCTACGCGTTTCGGCTTATTCCAATTATTATCCGGTAATTCTATGTTCGACGGCAATTTTAATTTTGACGTATTTATATATTTGGGTGGTAGATTAGCGATTTTAGGAACAATTAACATATCTAATTGATAAGATTTAGTTTTGTTTTCATTAGTTAATTCTGTACTAACAAATGATTTAGCATTTAAACATAAATCATTAAGTCCGGAAATGGAAATATGAGTTTTTTGTTTACGCAATCCTAATAGATTTGCAGCATGAGAAGACAATAAATGCGATGAGGAACAACTGTCTAATGCAGCAATTAAAGGTTGAAATTCCCCAGAACCGTCCTTCAAATATATCACAGCTGTGTTTAAAATTACACAAGATTTATTTATTTCATTTTCCTTCGCGAAAAATGTTTGATTATCAGGAGAAAGGGAGGGGGGTGAATCCACCTGGCGCCTCTCTGTCTGATCTTCAACAATGAATTGCGTTCTGATATTATTTTCATTTAATGGATGAAGTAATGAATTATGCTCTTTGCTGTTACAAGAAAGGCATTTATTTTTAGATAAACAAGGGTTAGGTAAATGGCTGTTTAAGCAAGATTGACATAAATTGTTATTTTTAACAACTTCTGATCTCTTTATCACGTTCATTTGTTTAAATTTCTCACATCTATATAAAGAATGCGAATCTTTACATCCTAAAATACACTCTTTTCGCTGTTTTGATTTTGTTAAAAAGGATTTTTCCATGTTTGGCTTAGTGCCAGATTTCCAGTTATTATACGGAGATTTTTTTTGTTCCTTTGAAATAACAGTATTTTGAAGAATACGACTTCTTTCTTCCAAAAAGCTTAAAAAGCTAGCTAACTTAGGAATTTCGTTTTTATTTAATTTCATTTCGAACGATTTTTTTATTTCAGAATCCAATCTTTGAAACAAGATGTGCATTATTAAAGCATCTGACAGCTCATTCGATTCAAATTCAAGTAATTTTAATGCACGCAAATTACATTTTGTATTATCAATTAATTGCATTAAATGATTAGGAGAATCGGATACTTTTGAAAAATTAAGTAGTTTAATAATATGGCAATCAATGACAGCTCTTTTATTTTCATATCTTTCTTCTAAAGATTGCCAGAGCGATTCGTAAGTATCTTGAGCTGACTCAAGCCTCTTGGCTTCACCTTTTAAACAACCCTTTAAGTAGCATAACTGCTGAGTTGAATTCAGATTTTTATTATTACCGATAATAGACATAAATTGAGACTTGAAGTTTTGAAATTCATCATATTTTCCATAAAAATTGGGTAGAGGTAAGTCTGGAATTTTAAAGCTATTACTAACAGTAGGATTTTCATTATTCATATTAACACATCCATATTTAGAAAGAATAATGTTAAGTTTTACCTCTGAATCTTCCAGCTCATCCTCTAGCTCAGTTGCTATTTCCAAAGAATCTGTTATGTCGACATCTTCCGGAAGAGTTGTATACGATACTATTAAATTGCGTAATGACGTTTTAATTTCCAAAATAGAAACCTTTTTGCTTTCTAAAAGGAGTCGTTCTTCTTGTTGCTTTTCTTGCGATCCTTTTAGATGAATGCATTCAAATTCATTAATGAATTTCGTAATTTTATTAACTTTAGTTTTCAATACGCCGCGTTGGCGATTTAAAGTAGTTAACGTCGTCATTTTTTAATTAGCTGTTCTCCGGTCGCCTAGGACCATATGTCGACAGCGTTAGAGAAAAGTGGACTGTTTTTATTTCACCATAGGTTTTTATTGATTATTGCCAGGGGGCAAACATTTAATTGAGCTTTTGATTTGAGAGCGAGGGCGCTCGATACAGACGTGTTGTTCGAGGGACAACGAAGCTCAACTGAGCGTTACATAATTTTATCAGCTAGGTGGCGCTGATCTCGTAATCAAACTTCGGGAGCGCACAATATTAATTACACAAAATTTGACCACTTAACTGATGAATGTTTTTGAAAAAGTGTTTCAAATAATAGCAATTTGTTCCATGTCTTTTACAGAATTTTTAATCTTTTATCACCGGTTTTTCGTAACAACAAAAAAATTTGCATAATTGAATCTGAAAAATGTTCGGATTAAATAACACAAAATTTACAATAAAAATTTATTGGTGAGAATAATAAATCATGATTGGCAAAAATACGTTACCCGTATGATGTACGGACAAATCAGGGAAGCGGTTAATTTAATAGCATCATTCATTTCAGTCTAAAATTTAATTTTTACTCATTAAAGCCGGAATTATTTTGCTCTTTAAAATGAAAAACCTGCATTTGACACCGGTTTTAGTAAAATAGCAATTTTTGTTTGACATTTTTTGTTTGTATCCACTAAGTTTTATCAATGAAAATTTTATCCACGAAGATAATGTTTCCGTTTAAATTTACTGGTTTTCAAACAGAAGAATGATTAAAACTTTTCAAGTACAATATTGTATCAACCGGCTTTAACCCTTTCCGGCACACTGTGCCCGGTCTGGGATACATAATTTTTATTACAAACTTGCGAAAGGCACCAGTAATATTTTAGTAAAATTTTGCCTTTACATTAAAAGCTTAAATTAAGGATTTCAAAATATCTGAAAAATTCGTTTGTGAATTCCGGTGTCAGCCGATATTTTCTTATTCTTCTAACAAAATTTGTCCGTGCCGGAAAGGGTTAATGAATTACAATATACAATAAATTCGACTCATCAGTGTATAATAGATGTTACAAATTTAATTAAAAATTATGTACTACTTACATTATAAAGTAGCATTAATTCTACTTTATATTGTAAGTAATACATAATTGTTAATTAAATTTGTAACATCTATTATACACTGATGAGCTGAATTTATTGTATGTTGTATTATCAAACAGTGCAATTGGTCCTTTTATAATATAATATTTAAAGAATTAATCATAAAACATGTGACTGTAAAGAATTGAAAGTCTAGTAGCTAAACAAGCATAAAAACGGATAAAACATTCTAATTTAGAAACACTTGTACACATACAGAAGTAAAAAACAACACAAATACAAGGTACTAGTACATAGTCCTACTTTTCAGTGATTAAATATGTCGAAATTATGACCACATCAAAACTAATGTTTCGTAAATGACAGCGTCTATCAATAAATATATTTCTTAAAGCTGATGAAATGGGAATGCTGAAATGCTTGTCTATACCACGAAACTATTAAGATAGAAAAACTGACATATCCTTAAAATATTGAAGCTTGGACTGTAATTCCTCTCGTAGAAGGTTGATTATAATGTCAAATTCCTATAAATAGATTTATGCTAAAAATTTCTCTTTATTTAAACGCCTCATTCATGGAAAGTTTCAAACATAATGCCAAAAATCAATACTTATTAATACTGATAAGAGTTTAATTTGGCGGTAATAGTTCCGCCACATTGTGACAACCTCCTTTCAGTGTCGTTAAAAAGATACCTGGGTAAACTGACACCAGTAAAAGAAATAGAAATTTTCCAGGATATTTGTGGGAGAAATTTCTCACCAATAAGGCGTTAAATTAAGACGAAATTTTCTAGTTAAGCTTTCTGGTGGAATATTTCATATATGTTCGTATTATTTTTTTTTTAGTGCACTGAATTATGAACGGCTTCCCTAATTTGCCATACTACGATCGGGCATCTATATTCCAGTCATGATTCATTATTCTTACCAGGAAATTTTTATTGTAAATTTTGTGTTATTTAATCCGAGCATTTTTCTGATTCAATAGGGAAAAGTTTCTGCTTTGAAAAAACCGGTGATAAAAGGTTAAAAATTCTGTGAAAGACATGATAAAAAATGGGCATTATTTGAAAGTTTGAAAAATATTGATCAGTTAAGTGATTAAAAACCTTTTTAAGTAACTCCTCAAACATGAATTTTCATAAATAAGATTCCAGTATAATTCCAGTTTGAATTCTAGGAAAGCAAACACGTATTTAAACATATATTTATTCTAATAGTAAGCTAACCTGTCCCGGCAACATCAAATCTACCGACCACATCAGTACAAATGGATTCAAAATTGACAGCGTTTGGTAATTAATATCTCACAGAGCTGATGAAACGGGAAAGCATGTTTAAGTATACATGCTAAAACTGTCAAATTTATCACGAATATTTTCTGTTTCTACAACAAGTTGGGAATAATAAAATTTAAAAGTTTCAGATAAAACTTGAATAATAGACTTTCATTTAAAAACTTTCCAAACACAAACATAGAGTTCGGTAAACAATATTAAACTTAACAGAAGTATCGAAAATTTCAAAATTCCTATAGATTTAATATGAAGGATAGTTCTTCAAAAAAAAAATTTACCGTGAATGTATATTTTTTATTTTCTAAGATATTTCTGTTATTAACCCCTTGAGGACGAGCGACATGTATACGTGCCGCAAAAAGGCTTAAGAGTCCTTGTTTATCTCAACCAGTAAAATTTGCCTTATTGAATCGGATCATTTTTTTGATTTAATAAATCACAAATTTCTATTTTCAAAAACCGGTGACAAAACATTAACATTTTTGTAAAAGGTGCCCGTCGCGAACGGGTTAGCCCTTTCAGGAGTGCCGTTTGCAGTCTGCAAACGGTTAATTTTACTGTTTCGATTGGCACCAGTAAATTTTTAGTACAGTTTCGATCCCGCAATACACGTGAAAGAGCTTTAGATTATTTTCAAATAAATCTGTTCTTAAATTGTGCTGTGAATCAATTATTTGAACATTTTTGGAGCAGAAGTAACTTGTCCCTGAAAGGGTTAACCCTTTGCACTCGAGAGGTGACCCTCATCACCATCAGTGTTGTCAGGTGTCCCTCGTAAATAAAAACGCCAAATGCTTTGTACACCACTAATACCTTACATTTTATTTCGTCATTTTTTATCACACATTATTCGGCCATTGGATAAGGCGAAGAAAATTAATTTAATATACTGGTGTCCAGAGCATTTGGAGCACCCATTTATGCGGGACACTAGTGCTCAGTAATAATCAACTCTCGAGTGCAAAGGGTTAAACATAGTGAAGTTTTGTTACAGAATTCTGAATATGTTAAAAAATGGTTTCATAATATATATGTAAAGCATTATTTTTCTATATTATTTACATTTAATAAAGACATGGTGTTGTGTGAATGTATTTGAAAATTCCCCAAAATATTCTGTGTGAAATAATTCTATTATTATAAATACATAAGGTTTATAAATTTTCCATGATTTGTTTTACTTACGAAATACTTATTAGACATTTGTATGCAACTTCGACATTTAATTGATTTTCTGAATTTAAAAAAACCTTCATTTCTCCAGAAATTATAAAAATTTCAAAGTAAAATTACGAATAACGTAATTTTAATGTTCGTTTAGAGCTGATTAAAAACTAAAATTGCGATTGAAATGAAACATATTTTATAAAATTTGATTCAGTGAAAGATTTCCCTTAAGTTCCCCATTATGAGAACTATTACAGTTTGTAAGGGATTTCAATTATGTAATGAAATTGCTTTGAATTTCGCGACCACGAAACATTCCCAAATGGTTTGAAGAAATTTATATATAATTGGATAAATTATCGTCAAAAGAAATTTAAGAACTTAAATGAAAACCTGAACTGAAGATGTTATGTAATGAAAATTAAATTTCACGAAAATTGAATCGAATGTTGTTTGCTATAAATTTTATTGATTTGTTTTAATCTTCTTATTATGTTCTTAAAATCTTTATTTAGATTTTTTTGCCTTAGTAACCCTTTGCACTCGAGAAGTGACTCTCATCACCAATTGTTCCTCGTAAATCGGACAATTGTTTTACTGACTGAGAGTAATAAGCAAGTCTGTTGTATAAAAGGGCAGGGGTGATAAAATTTAGGCCCAGCAACCAGTCAGTAAATTTATTTCGTTATTTTTCCTCGAATATTTATCGCAAAATTCTTGCAAAAATGCTATTAAATTTAAAGCGAAAAAAACTTTTACATTTTAATGGTGAGAGATTGCCCGCTGGCGACTAGATTTTTGCACCCTTGTAAAAGAGTATATATATATATATATGATAATAGAATCATAATCCATTTATTTTTAACATATAAATCTAATTCTAAGCTAACCGGATGTTTCTGTAGTAGGGCCCACAAGTGGCTGAGAGGTTCTACTCTCGAAGCTGGTAGACAGGAGGTGCTGGGTTCGAAACCCAATCGCTTCCGTTGGCTTAATCGTTCGGAGTTTTCCGTTTTTTTTAACCTTGGATCTCCTTGCATAAATACGGGCTAGGTTCCCTCAGAAAGACCCCCACGGGCACCCCCCCCTTTTGGGCTTATATCCATCATGTTGATAATTGACCGTCATAAACAAAACCAACCAACCAGTTTCTGTAGTAGTTATTGGGAAACAGATAGCGAAATTTTAAAATGGAGGGTCAAAATCACAGTCAAGTGTGATCCAGCGACCTCATTGGTCGTGTGGTATAGATGAAAATGACGGACGTGTTTCTCTATTTGAAAAAGAGTAAGGGGTAAAGTAATTTTGAAGCAATTGTTACCATCTGTTTTTAGTTACGATAAACCACCGAAATTAACTCAATTAAGATATTTTGATGACATTATATAAAATGAGAGTGAAAAATAGATTATAAATGAAAATAGATAAGATTTACATTAAAATTGACGCTACGATTTCGTTTCGAAAAAAGGAGTAAGGCGACATTTCGCCTACCGTTAAGAGATTGTTTTCTGAAAAGGACGCGTCTCAATGACCAATGAGGTGTTTGGATTTCACCGGACTGTGATTTTGGCCCTCCATTTTAAAATTTCGCAAACAGATATATGCAGATTGCCAGAGTTTCCAAGCTTCAAAAAAAAAAAAAAAAAAAAAAAAAAAACGTTAATTTGACTAACATTATTTTTTTTTTAAATAGAAAGCTATATTATTATTAAAACCATCGAAATCTCGCCTTTTTTTTAAACACTAATTTTCTGTAAGAAAGTACTGGTGTCGAAGAATTTCCTGGTTTGAATTCCCTGAAGCGTGACATCCCTGTATACATGCAAGCAAACAGTCGTCTATCCACAAGGAGTCTCACATGATGCTTCGTCATTTAACATATGGTTTTATACATGATCAAAGGCTTACCCCCTTTAACCATTTCCGGCATAAAAAAAATACTGTTTGTAAAATAATAAAATGTTTGACCAACATCGGAAATTACAAACGACTACTTTAGAAATTAAAAACTTGCTTCTTTAAACTTTCATTGCAAAAGCAAAACTTAAAAAATATTCTTGATGCCATTTGTAAGTTTAGAATTAAAATTAGATGGTCCCGACGGTGAGACCACTGCATCAGAAATAGTTAAGACCAGACCTATACAATTGTGTAAGAGGTTTTAAGGAAAAAGAGCAAACATTTCCATCTTTTTCTGTGACTACATCCAGGCCTTGACCACCCAATTTTGTGGAATGTGTCTTGGCTTAATTTGACATCTAATTTTTTTTTTTTTTAACATAATATATCAAATATTACCTCAAATATTACCCATATATCAAATACAGTCGAGTCTCTCTATAGCGAAATTCCATACATCGAATTTCTCTATATAACGAATTTTTAGTGGGAATGGTCCCCTTTTCGCATGATTACATTAAAAACAGTCTCTATATAGCGAAATATCTATCTCCATATAACGAATTTTTTCATAAATTGGTCTTAATTTATTCAGTTTTAAAAAGTCTCGAAATCATATGGGATCAATTTTCCATCACATATTTTTGATTTATCGTCAGTGCTGAGTTTTTTTATATATTACTTTTTTCCTTGTTCTTTAAATCCAACGAATTCATCCCACTTCCCACATACCTTTCCACATCCATCTCAAAACAGAGCCAATTGGATTGATACACATGTAAGAGAGGAATCAATGAGAGACACATAAGAGATTCCTTCAAATGGAGGGAAATGTTAACTACAATTTTTCATTCCTTGCTAAAATTTGAGCATTTCTTTTTGAGAGTGTAACAACTTTAAAATCAAAACAACAAAAAATTACAGATTTTATCGTCTGAAATTAATGCAAGTCTTCCTTATTTGATTTTCATTAAATTTTCAAATAAATGTCTGTTTTCTTTTTTGAAACAGCTTAAATAATTAAGAAATAAAATTTTAGGTTAATATTTACTTTTAAACATTTCAAATTCTTAATTCAAAAGATCAAAAATAATATTTTTTTCTAATTTCACACATTAAATATGATTTTTAACATCATTCTCTATATATCGAATTTCTCTATATAACGAATTTTTTACTGGAACGGTGAATTTAGTTATATAGAGACTCGACTGTATTACCCTATTAATCAGAATTAAAAACCCAAGACTTTTCCCATTTCTACCAAAACTCTTCAGGTCTTAACCCCTTGAAGGGCGAATAAAATATATCCCACCTAATTTTATTGAGAAATGCTACATTGACACCATAATTTTGAAATGAAAATTTAAATTTTATGAAACACATGGAGGAAGCATTTACCAAATTTGAAATAAATTAGTTTTTAAATTCCGGTGTCATTCAATCATTTCAATATTTTATGAATAGAAGTGCTTTACCTCTGAAAAGGGTTAAAAGGATATACCCGAGGAAAGAAAAAAATATAAGCTTTCAGTCTAAATCTAAAATTATTTTTCTATGAAAAAAGTAATAATAACGTACAACATAATATTTAATTTTTTTACTATATTAGGCTTATATTTTTAAAATTTCAAAGAAAATTATTTATATTTATATATGATATAATATTGTTTTACAATTAATGGTTTATATATGTATATATATGTACATATACCGGGTGTCCCAAAAATGACTGATGGATTTTAAAATTCAATAACTTGCAAACGGTGACAGCTGTTTAAAAAATTTTGCAGGAGGGCTATGTATAATGTCAGGAGTTTTTTTACCGCAATTCTTGATTTTAGTTCGAATTTCAAACAACAGATGGCGCTGATGGCGGTTGGCGGCCAGTCGACGCCGAGGCTTACTTCATTCAGCTTTGACGCAAAAGAAGGAGATTAAGGCTATGGAGTACGTCTCATTCTACAGTACAGTCTTGCTCTCAGGCACCGATTCTGGACACATTCGATATGATTTCAATGGAATGCGATATTGCCGTGGAAATAACAGATTTTTCGATAGTGGAATACAGCGTTCAGAAGTGGGATTAAATTTCGCAAGCAGTATTTGAGTTTGCAGATTTTCGTTTAGGAAGTTTTATTTTCCCGGATTAAATTACTTTTTTATGGCACGATTTAAAGAATATTTTATGCATCATATTTTAAAACTAGATAAAGAGATTTTTTCAATTTGATGATTTTTGTTATATTCTTAAGAATTTTTAGATCTTTTAAGAAAATTCGTCAGTAGATTTTTATGAATCTTCAAAAAATAATCATGAAAACTGTTGATAGTACATTATTGTATAAAATAACTACCAAAAACAAATATTATAAGTTGCCTTATTTAGCCCTTTTCAATAGGATTAGTCTATCGTTGCATTAAAATAGAAAAAAAAACAAATGTGAGTTAATTAAAAAAATTTTTCCCGGATTAAATTACTTTTTATGGCTTGATTTAAGGAATATTTTAGGCACCGTATTTTAAAACTACACTGTTAAAAATTTGAAACCTTTGCTGCATCGTCACTCCTCCACTTTTATAGAAAGAGACTACTTCACTGTATTATGGAGAATTCTCATTGGCCAAAATAGAGATATTCTATAATAGCAGTGGAGTGACGATGGAGCAAAAGTTTCCAATTTTTAACAGTGTAGGTGAAGATGTCCTTCTACAATCTTACTCTTACACTATAAAAATCTGCTGCATTTTGTTGTATACGCACACCGCTTTTATAGAAACGGTTACTTGATTGTATTATGAAGCATTGTTATTTGTCGGAAAAGAGATATTATATACAGGCGGCGGAGTGCGTATGAAGCAAAATGCAGCAGATTTTTAACACTGTGGGGCCCGATTCTGAACTCATTCGATATGATTTCAAACGAATGTGTTGTTGCCATGGAAATAACAAATTCTTCTATAGAAAAATACAATATTCAAAATTGAGCATGAATATAACAATCTAAATCGATCTAAAATTTCTTTGAAAAAAAAAATTATCAAATTAAAGACATCTCTTTATCTAGTTTTAAAATATGATACATAAAATATTCTTTAAATCGTGCCATAAAAAGTAATTTAATACGGGAAAATAAAACTTCCTAAACGAAAATCTTCTGCAAACTCGAATACTGCTTGCAAAATTTATGCCCACTTCTTAACGCTGTATTCCACTATCGAACAAACTGTTATTTCCATGGAAACAACGCATTCCATTGAAATCAATTCGAATGGGTTCAGAATCGGGCCCCACAGTGTTAAAAATCTGCTGCATTTTGCTTCATACGCGCTCCGCCGCTTGTATATAATATCTCTTTTCCGACCAATAATAATGCTTCATAATACAATCAAGTAACCGTTTCTATACAAGCGAAGTGCGTATACAACAAAATGCAGCATATTTTTACAGTGTAAGAGTAAGATATCTTTACCTACATTGTTAAAAATTGGAAACTTTTGCTGCAATGTCACTCCACTGCTATTATAGAATATCCCCTATTTTGACAAATGAGAATGCTCCATAATACAGTGAAGTAGTCTCTTTCTATAAAAGTGGAGAAGTGACGATGCAGCAAAGATTTCAAATTTTTAACAGTGTAGCTTTAAAATATGGTGTCTAAAATATTCGTTAAATCATGTCATAAAAAGTAATTTAATCCGGGAAAATAAATTTTAATTAACTCACATTTATTTTACTTTTTTCTATTTTAATGCAACGATAGACTAATCCTATTGAAAAGGGCTAAACAAGGAAACTTATAATATTTGTTTTTGGTAGTTATTTTGCGCAATAATGTACTATCAACAGTTTTCATGAAAATTTTTGAACATTCATAAAAATCTACTGACGAATTTTCTTAAAAGATCTAAAATTTCTTAAGAATATAACAAAAATCATCAAATTGAAAAAATCTCTTTATCTAGTTTTAAAATATGATGCATAAAATATTCTTTAAATCGTGCCATAAAAAAGTAATTTAATCCGGGAAAATAAAACTTCCTAAACGAAAATCTTCTGCAAACTCAAAAACTGCTTGAGAAATGTATGCCCACTTCTGAACGTTGTTTTCCACTATCGAAAAATCTGTTATTTCCACGGAAACAACGCATCCATTGAAATCATATCGAATGTGTCCAGAATTGGTGACTGAGAGCAAGACTGTACTGTAGAATGAGACGTACTCCATAGCCTTAATCTCCTTTTTTTGAGTCAAAGCTGAATGAAGTAAGTCTCGGCGTCGACTGGCTGCCAACCGCCATCAGCGCCATCTGTTGTTTGAAATTCGAACTAAAATCAAGAATTGCGGTAAAAAAACTCCTGACATTATATATAGCCCTCCTGCAAAAAATTTTTTAATAGCTGTCACCGTTTGCAAGTTATTGAATTTTAAAATCCATCAGTCATTTTTGGGACACCCGGTATATGCGTCTTTATATACATACATTATAACATATTAAATGAATTTCAATTTTGTTCATCTCCTTAGATTTAATGTCACACTTATATTATAAATCTAGTAAAATAATATTCAGTTTTTGACGCATTTTTCTAAAACTTTTCACATATTTTGCAATGTTATCTGCCGTCTCTGCAGAACCATTAATCTTTGATATGGAGTATCTGAAAAGTTATATCGATGCGAAAAATGATACCTTCGAGAGACCCAAACTTTGATATCTAATACTTAAGGAAACTTAAATACACATGAATATACTCTGTGTGCTATGTTGCAGAAAATGCATTATGTTTTATAGGTTGAAAATGTTTAAAGCAATAGTAAAGATTAATTCGTACGTCACTTTTTAACCACTAGTTTTTATTATTCGTTAGTCATAAGTAATATAATTGTTGCGAAGCTTTTTTTTTCTTCTTTTTGAAGAGCAAGCAATAATGTTTCACCGGAAAAATCGAAATGTTTTGTTTTTAAAATAAGAAAAAACGGCATGTTTTTTCAACATTTTGCCGTCAATGTTAAAAATATAAAATTTCGTTAAAAAATTATGTGG
Source organism: Maratus speculifer (assembly GCA_964019185.1). Lineage (NCBI taxonomy): Eukaryota > Metazoa > Arthropoda > Arachnida > Araneae > Salticidae > Maratus > Maratus speculifer. The sequence continues at coordinate 259,801,972 of OZ025290.1, forward strand.
GATAAAATATATTCCACCTCCCTTCAAGGGGTTAAAAAGTCTAAGCAGATTTTGAGCTAGAAATGTCTCATAAAATTATCTCAAACAGGTACGATATAGAAACATTAATTAATTTTCGGAACCAATTAATTATAATTACAGCTAAATTTTATTCCAATGGCCTCAGCTACATGGATGATTCAACAATTATTGTACCTTGTGTATATGAAATATTTGTACTGCGATGGTTGATGTGAAATATCTAATATTAATGTCTTACATGCCTGTATGCTCAGTTTCAGAATCGTAGTTGCTACATTCACATAGTTCAGGGGAGAAGTGTGAAGTTTTAAAGACCTGATTTTAACACTATAAAGGCCGGGAATTTTACTCGCTGTTTGTAAAAGTATTTCACACCAGACTTTAGATTTAAAACAGTTTAACATTTATTTTTAAGGTCTTTATTTTTTCTTATTTATAAGGTTTAGATTTATTTTATAATAAAATTTCTGGTTTGAACCGATATATATATTCATATGGTAGCGGTCAAATTTGCCAGCTCACGCATGTTCTATTGTTAACCCCTTGAGTGGACAAGCAGTAATATGTCAGTGATATTGAATTCTCCCCGGAAAAAACGAAAAATTTTATTTTAAAATAAGAAAAGATAATTTTTTAACATTTTGTCGCCAAAGTTAAAAATATAAAGTTAAGTCCAAATGATAGTATGAACGTCTTATTCACTGTCATCCCCATAAACACCAAACCAGTCTTTCACGCTTCCTCTTTCACTCCTCCCTCCAAAAATATATGAATATAGCAGCTACGGTTCTGAAATTGAGCTTAATGGCATATAACGCATTATGTTCATATATGCTCGGGCGCCAGCGAGAGTGGCCCGTTATCGAAATGGAAGCGTCGATTGAACAACATTATGCGATTAAATTTTGTATTCGTTTGCGAAAATCAGCATCGGAAGCCTTTGAAATGGTACGTGACGCTTTCAACGGCGAAACAATGTCGAGGGCAAGTATTTTTCGCTGGCATAAAGCTTTCGAGTAAGGAAGGCAAAATGTGAAAGATATTGAACATTCAACGTCCATCACAGAGACAATGATTAATTCATCTTCGGTTATTATCAAGCAATACCGCAAAATTACAATACATCAGCTGCATGCTTTCTTGAATATTTCTGTAGGAAGTGTTCACTCAATCGTGGCAGAACATTTCCAACTGAAACGCGTTTGCGCGCGATGGATTTCGAAATTGTTGACACATATTGCTCCTTGCGTACAGGATGCTTTGCAGCAGAACAACGTAGAGATTTTATCACACTCTCCATACAATCCTGATCTTGCTCCATGAGATTTCTGACTGTTTTCTCAATTTAAGAAACCATAACTAGGCAAACATTTTGCAAGCGACAAAGCATGTGTTAAGGCTGCGAAGGCGGTTTGCCAAAAGCATTCAAAAAACGGACTTTTACATATTTTCAAGAAGTAATCAGAAAGTATATATAAATGCATTAAGTGCTGCGGTTGTTATTTTGAAAAAGACCATGTAAATGATGACGATAAAAGATTTATTTGACTGTATTTTTTATAATTTTAGTTTTCTTACATATTGAACAGCCCACATGTTTATATAGGTGAGACAGAAAAAAGTTCTGGGACTGTCACATCCGACTAGTTTTTTTTATTGCATAACAAACAATAATTTTTTTTTATTTAACTGCTTACCTAATTCTCGGTAGCTTAACCTTCCCACACTGAATGGGTCTAATCGGCCCATAGCTATAATTTGTTTTATACGATTCGAATCAGAACATTTTTCATAAAGAAAGTTAAATAACAAATTAAAAGATCCAAGTCAATTAAATATATTAGAATGTTTTAAATAATAATTCTGGTGTGGAATGTTTTTATCGATATTGATTGAAATTTGAACAGGGTAGGAAGGTTAATCCAGAGAATTGGGAGATATTTAATATTCTCACGGTTTTATAGCTACGGAAAGCTTGTACATTTTCTTCTCCATGGCAACAGTAATTTTCAGCATCCCTGTTTTAGTTATTATGTTATTAGATTTCAAAGGGCGGAAATGATGTGCTAAAAATTTGTATAATGTTCACGTTTAATAGCTTTTTAAACTGTCAATATTTTGTTTGCAAATATATACAATATATATATATATATTACGAAATTTGAGATTAAAAGCGGTGGTTGTGAATTCCGTTTCTTAAAAATTAAATATAAATTTTCTTATTATTAATAGTGGTGCCAGAGTCCTGAAAAAATATAAGGAGTGTGAGAACCCTATTTTTAGCATGGGAAAAGAATATTTAAAAAAAAAAATGAATATTACTTTTTTTAAAGTCAAAAGTTTTATTTACTTTTGTTTATTATTTAAATAAAGCAATAGCTAAAACAATTTCGCTATATATTTTTTTCTAACAAAAGACTGCGTGTGCACAAATACTTTTTTATTCTCACTGCGAATCATTTTTTCAAAGGAAAGCAATTTCGATGTTCGCATTTGCGTTCATTTTAATTTATTTTCATGACAGACATAACCCTAATATTTATAATTTTTGAAAATCCGGTTTCTTTATTTTAATGAGAAAAATATTTTTATTAATTAACTTCATACTTTTTGTCGTATTGTTATTTTTCTTTTATACAGTGTTATAGGATTTTGATAGGTTATTTTTCAATATTCCTGTTGGTATTTAAATATGAGTTAATTATATTTTACTTTAAGAAAACACAAACTTCTCAACATATATGTCCCATTTATTAAATCAATCGAAGATGTCATTAGTTAACCAAGACTGTCAAATTAGAACCATTTGTATTAATAAATCATCACTCCAGAAGGCATAATTACTCGGTGAGTGTTTTGTTTACAAATAAATTTATACGATAATTTCTGCAGACTAATTTATCATATTTACATGTAAATATTATATATATGGTAATGTATTTTTTAAATACATTTCTCCCTATCCTTTTAAACAAAAGAAATTTTATCTTTTCAAAATGGTAGTTCCAAACAAGAAATCGATACTTAAAAAAAAAGGTAGCCCACTGCCAATTATGATTTAGATTCAAATTTTCATTTCGAAATCAATAAAATCCCATTTTAACTGGCCTAAGAACTGGAGTAAGGTCTAAATAAACGTTGTGACAATTTTTTGTACCATGCCCAATACTCATTTATTTTGTATACTCATATAATATAACACGATGAAAATATGTCTTTTTATTTTTCATTTTAAATATTAGGCTAATTCCATGGGTTCTGTAGTGTAAGTCACATAACTTATTAATTGCTATGCTTGTTAGCCACCGTTATTTTCGAAAAGTCTGCTTGGCCTTATTCAATTAATTAGAATGTGCCAATAAAATTAATCACATTTTTTTTTTGTTCTATAATACTGGTAGCCAAAAATCGTAGCCTGTGACTTACACTACAAGTACTCATGGACCTTGTAGTGTACCTTGCACATAAATCGATTGAAAAAACTGTTTTAACGTTATGCTCACTCACGACCAGTAGTGGCTTGTCAGGCAGTGCTGCATCAATTTATTCATACAACTAAAATTGTATGGTAGTTTCAGTTTTCTTTAATCAACATAATTTATAGTATAAGTAAATAAAACATTCGGCTAAATTCTTGTGGTAAGAAAAATCTGATGCAGCACTCTTTGACGAGCCGCTACTGCTCACGACACATGTTGATAACTGTCAGTTAATAATATGGTTTTAAAAGAAATATTAGTACAGCCAAAATTGAAAGCTACTAACGTCTATGAAATCGTGCATGAACTTTTGCAGTCGCCTAATATGTATATATGTAGGGTGTTCAAAAATTCGGGAAACGGTCATTCGACTCGAAGAATACATATCATATTAAAAAACGGAAAAGTACATGTTAAATGATTTAATAAAAAACTACTTAGTGATAGCAAATTTGACCCCCAAAAGGACCCCCTAGGAGTCAGAGGGGGGGGGGGATCCAACTTTAAAATCTTGAATGATAACCTAATTTTCTATTGCGCGGTTCGTATTTAATGGGCAAAATGTTTTTTTTTTATTCGGAAACTTGTTGATCACTGTGTAATCGAGCAAATTTGGCACATACATATTTTGGTTTTCCGACCAGGTTTTTTTTTGGCCAGAACTTCTATCGTCGAAGTTGCCGTCGCGCGTCGTCAGCAAGCAGAGACTTTTCCCAGAAACTTGACAAAAAACAAATTATTTTTTTTCTAATTCATCAGTGGTAGGTTCAAGCAATTTTAATTCCTTATCAAACTTTAGTTTACTGTCATTTTCGGGAAAAGAGTTTCTGTCATCAGCGGTTCGTCAGGCTGCATCAGATTTTTTAACCACTTAAACTTAACAGAATCTTTTAAGTTACCTATTCGACAAATTTTGTTGATTGAAGAAGACTGAAATTACCATACAGTTTTAGTGGTGTGAATAAATTGATGCAGCATTCCCTGACGAGCCGATACTGGTTTCTCTCTTTAAAAAACAAGTAGGAAACAAGTACGTTTTTTTGCACGTGAAGCGTAGCAAATGAGGTGCGTTCGTACGATAACGAAGTTTTAAAAATATCAATCTCATAAAACTGTAAATAATTACAATTAAAATGCTCACCAAACAATGTTCTCCCTATACCATTATGCAATGGAATACTTTTGTGTGGCCTTGTAAATCAACAACAAATATTCTTTGTACCACAGATTATGCAAAATGTATATTATAATATCGATTTTATAGATGCATATCAGTTTTATTACGTTCGAATGTGTGTAACACCATTAAAATGCATTTGAAACATTTTTCCCCATTAACCGTAATGTAACGGAATACTTTTGATTGTCCCTGTAATTAAACTATGCATCCGATTTTGATAAAATTTGAAATAACTTGACAAAATTATGTAATAATTATGTATTTAAAATTTCAAACGATTCGGTTGGGTAGTTTTTTCGTTGTTATATGTTGACGGACAGACAGACGGACAGACAGACGGATGGACAGACGTACGGACTGAACGACAACAATAGGTGCTACGTATATACATAATTACGAACGCACCAAACTAGAATCGGATTAATTGAAAAGTGAATTTTTACTTTAGATATTTAAACCGCTTTCCTCATTTTCTCGTACCTCATACAGGCATCATGTTTTTGTCAAGCATGATTTTCCCTTACCACTTGTGGGCATCTATATTTCAATCATGATTTATTATTTTCACCGGTAAATTTTTATTATAAATTTTGCATTATTTAATCCGAGCATTTTTAGCATTCAATAATCAGGCAAAAATTTCTGTTTTCAAAAACCGATGATAAAAGATTAAAAATTGACATAGATTAGTTTTTGTTTTTCTCTGGTGTAGAAGTTAGAACACGAGAATTTCCAAGCTTTTTTTTTTTTTTTTAATCTAATTGTTTTATTGTTCTACGGAAAGTCTCTGCATAAGAACTTCTGGAGTGAGTAGCGAAGAAATATCGCTTTCAAGTTTTCAGCAGTAGCAAAACTATTGCTTATGAGAGATTGAGTAGAATTAGACGATTTGAAGACGGACAAAAGACCACAAGTATTTCGACAGTTTCCAAATCCTAAGTTTTTAATACAATCATCCCCTAGATTGTCAGAATTGTCATTGTTGCTTCTGTAACGCGAGAAGCTATAAAATCACCTGGCTTAAAACACATTGATTAAATGATCAAATTCCTGTATATTTGAATTCATTTGTAATGTTGCTAATGTTAAAGGACACATTATGTGCAAGTGTTGCAAAATCGGAAAAAATCTTTTCCCAGATATTAAACTATATTCAGACATTAAAAACGCTTTTGATGTGTGATATGAATGAGAAAAAGACACATTGGGACTGTTCCAATGTAAACCATTTGTTCTTGTCCTAATGTACTTCTAAGAGTCAATTTAAAAAAAATCTATGTTGGATCTAGTTATTGCAACTTGGTAGAACACATTTAGGAAATCTTAAAAATAGCTTTATTATGTGGTTCCTTACTTTCAATAATTAAAAAAATCTCATCTTAAAAATGACTTTTAAAAATGACGTTTGAGCATCAAAAATAGAGCAGCTAGCTTGGAATCTTAATATTTTTCATATGAGTGTTGCAACACGTGTGGTAATAGGCAATGGTGGAGCCATCTTCTAACTTTTGCTGAGAATTTTTCCGCACGGATATTGTTCGATAATTGATTTGTCTCAATGTGCCCCGTTTGTCATTGAATTAAGAAGATAAGTAAAAATATACACAGGAAATGAGACATGTTAGAGGGTTTGTTTTTTTTTAATAGAAAAACAAATTTAGGTTGAACCACTGCCTCCTCTACAATGCCTTCTCGCTTGTGACGTAGTGGAGGCTGTTTCCCTGACAACGATCGCGTTCTGAGCTTCGTGGGGAATGTGGAACCAATAGGGTTAGTGATTTCGCCTCTACTTCATGACGTTTCACGCTTGTCGTCTGCTCAGTGAATAGGCATTGTAGAGGGGGCAGTGGTTGAACGCGCAAAATTTCAACTCGTTTAAAGATAGATTTTTCTTAAGAAAATGCTGGTATCGAAGAATTTCCTGTTCTGGAAATTCCCGCTCGAAGGACCAATACGAACATTGTGTAAATATAAAGAATTACTCGCTACAGCATCTACGCCAGCAGACTTTCTAGTAAAGTAAGCTAAGCCTGCACTACTAGTTTAGTAGTATTTAAATAGTTTGGGGAAGCAAAGTTAAAGCTTCTCATCATATCTTAATATTTTTTTCATTTTTATCCAATGACATGAAAGTTTTTTTTATTTATTTTCGTTTTTGGTTGTATTTTAAATATTTACTTTGTCATTAATTGTTTATGTTTGACATTCTAATTCAATTTTAATTGTTTTCTAATACTGAAATGGGACATCTGTTTCTCAGTTTTTTTTTTTTTTTTTTTTTTTTTGTAATTTCACGAAAAAAGCAAAAATTATAAAAAGTACAGACAGAAAAGCGCGTGAACACTATTGTTGAAAGATGTATCGCGTAGATCAGTTCTCCAATGCCCTGGACACCACTAATTTCTTATAGTTTATTTCACCATCTTTACTCTCAGATAATTTCGCCAATAATCGCTTTTCTGATTTGCCTGTATGTCACACGGGCAACGTGTTTTTGCCAATTATGAATTGCTCGTACTACGTACGGGCAAATGATTTCAAATCAGGATTTATTATTCTCACAGGTAAATTTTGCATTATTTAATCCGAGCATTTTTCTGATTCAATTAAGCAAAAGTTTCTGTTTAGAAAAACCAACTATAAAAGATTAAAAAATTTTATAAAAAGTTTATAAAAAGATTAAAAATCGCAATAAAGGTCCTTTAAAACTCACGGAGTGTGAAATTGAATTTTTAAAGTAGTTTAAGTGGAGGTATCATTTATCATGTATTTTTTAATTCTGATTCGAATGACACCATCCTCAAATTTATATGATCATTTGTTACAAAATTGCAGCAAGTTGTATGAATTCAAAGTCGATCATTGTACTTTGATACAGATAAAATAATTTTATACAGCAACAACCGATGACTTTTAAGAAAATTTAGGAGGAATTTCTTTTTTGCCTTACAAGTGAAGATCAAATGATTTCCCCCCCCCCCTCCCTCCCCAAAAAAGAGATAATTTTAACATGTTTTGAAAGATATGGCGGTAAGGGAGGAGTTGGGCATATTAACTTGGGATGGAACTTGTTTTAAGTAGATCAAATGAGCAATCGTTTATTATGAATATTTAAACTTGAGATTGAATGATAATAACTACAAATATATACGGTCACTCCTTAGAAAGTTACTGCAGATTTTATAAATACAAAGTTACAAATGGTTGTATGAGTGTAAAATAATTAATACATTATTTTTGACAACTTCGATGACATTTAAGAAAATAAGATGAATCTGATTTTGATTAATACTATTTGAAGACAAGTTTGAGAATGTTTAATATGATATAAAGAACATGTTTTGAACGTAAAATAAATGCAACAAAGGTGTTTTCGACTTCGTATTCACAAAATCAACAATAACTCTGAAACGATAGTAGTATCGACGTGCGGATGCTGTCATTCCATTCAGAAATAAAATACTGTATTACAGGGTTGCTACGCTTCAGGGTTTTTTCCAGGTCATATACCAGTATTTTTTTTATAGAAAAATAATATTAGAATAAAAGTGTGAAATTACGCGTCTATTTAAGTAAAGATTTTCTATAAAACAATACCGGTACAGAAGAATATTTTGGTCTGAAAATTCCCTGACCCGTATCAACCCTGTGTATAATAACCGATACTTTGAACTATTTTTAAAAGTTGAGTTCTTCTCTGAGATAAAATCCACGGTAAAATGAATATATTATTATTATTATTACTATTTTTACTATTATTATTATTTGGAGAGGGGAAGGGGGGGGGGGGCTCAAAGGATCATTATTTCTAATGCCAGAACGAAGTTCCTCTCAAATTTTCGTGAAAGTATAATATTCGACATTGTATTCATAAAACGTACCGTATCATTGTAATAAATGATTATATCGACTTGAGAATTATATAATTCGTCTCAGAATTAAAAAAAATAATAACAAATGT